>CADWAE010000133.1:0-2500000 GCA_902982915.1 Phalloptychus januarius | reverse complement strand
TTGACTGGCACGAAGCACAGAGCATAAAGAACCCACTCTTTTTATTTGAACACAAACACCATTTCTTTCAATGTCAAACAGTTCTATAATTCACCGGGAGCAAAAACGGAGACAAGGTATTAGCAAATAATGAGCGACAGACATTTAGTTCAGAAAACATATTTACACCTTGAAATGAATAATCAAAGTATCAAAACATGCATATTCATTACCATTATTTTAGCTATGTTTAATCGTATCAGACATGTTTGGGACAGAAACATTTCCTAACCTGCAGTGCCACTGTCTGAACCTTCGTAATATGTCACTGCTCATTCATATTACTTTTTACTCAGCACTCTCTGTACTGTCTAACCAGTTATATATTGTTAATAAAGTCAAATTAAGCAATCCTTCTTGAAGTTTTTATAAGCGCTGTTAAATAGTCCCACAGGCTGATTAAAAAAGACAAATTAATCTGCTGTCTATTAAGACTGTGGTGTTGAAGAGCCTTAAGGAGCACACGCTAAAACAGACATGCATCTGCAATCAGCTTAGTATCATTGGTTAGTCTGTGAGTCATATTTGTAATACTTGCGTTGGAATTAAAAAGATTTAAAAAATGTATCATGAATATAGTATTCTAACTCTGTTTGGTCAAAACCCCAATGCTTTACCTAGAAATGGATTGGTTTACTATGCCACAAAGATTAAGCAGTGTTACTGTATTGCTAAATGGTACATCCAAATACCATTAAAACTCAACTTCTGCCTCTGCAGTTTTTGTCACACATGAACAAGTGAATGATGTATGAAAACAATCCAAACTAGTGTTAATAAATTAACAAGGAGAATTAAGATTATAAAAGAAACTATTTAAGACCTAGTAAGAGAAATCTGGATGTACATAAAACTTTCCAAAAATGTCAAATAAAGATGAATACTTCAAAAGACTTTAAAAATGCAAAAGAAACTTTGCAAAGTTAAACATCTTCTGCCAAGATTTCAGGTCTGAGTCAGTTATCAGAATCAAGGCACAGCAAGGCTTTAAACAAAAGGCTATGGTTATTAAAAACTCAAACGTATTCCATCACACTCCTAAAGTTCCTAAGATTTAAGCTCCTTTTTAATGAGAAGATGCAGAAATTGCCAGGGGCTCTGTCCCTACACAACCTCTGAGAGACGCCAGAGTGAGATAACTACCCCTCTCCCCGATCTGTTGCTTCCCACTGCTGGTCAGGAGGCTGAAAAATGGCGGTTGAAATTTTCTCTCATTTGTTCGCCAATATTTTCAAGCCCAAAATTCATAGGTAGTCGGAGTGTGGAAACTACAGACGCACCACATATAACTCTCATCAAGGTAACAACAAAACACATGTATGCTAGGCAGCAGACTTCAAGCTGGTTATCTGTGCAGGCAGCCATCTAATGAACTAGCCACTAACAAATTAAATATGTTATTGCATAAAAAACCCCAACAAATATATATGTATATATATATTTTTTTTTTCTGCACAAGGAGCTCTTAAAACTTTAAATATGGATTGACAAGCCAGAATTCAGTTATTTTGCCCAAGTCTAAATATAAATCTTCAAAACATTGTAGAAAATAAGATTACTGTAACTGTAGTAATCTGTATTATTTTTGCAACAGTAACATTTATGTTTGAAATCTTTGAGCTAACGCTGTCAACCGGATATTCTTTCCCATTATCACATGGGAATTTTGTAACAGTTCTTCCCTAGTTGGTGGTAACCTAACATCTACCGTATGAAAATCCCTGACCATCACAAAACCAGATTTTTCTCTCATGCCATCTGCAAAGACAATCTGAATTTTGAAGGTTTATTTACGGGCGCTTGAACTGCGATCATTGTGGTTTAGTGAGAATAACACTCCGACATGTGGTTCACAGCATCTCAGCCAAACAGATCATCTGTTATATAAACCTTAAAGTAAACAGGCGAATGAGGTGTTATGTTTGAGGCTGCCAGCGTCTAAGCAATGCATTACATCTTAGTGACTGATTAATGCTGTTTTTTTAAAGGGTTCTTTACAATATATTACAAAGAGGACTCTTAAGATAACGCGACAGCAACATATGGACAAACAGAAATAAAACTGTCAGTTTTTCATTGTTTTCTCCATACAATTTACCTCAAAACACATTTTAATATGGCCAGCAGCTGTAAATGTTAAATAAACAAAACACATTGGCACAGCTTGACTATATCACAGCTCACATTTATTCAGTTTGACCCCATTAAACAAACACCTACCCGTGACGAGTCTCGCACATCCTGGGTTCGCTCACAATAAGTCGTTGGAAATCTCTGCAGCCAAGCTTTCCAGACGTATATTTTGTAATTAATTTAATTACAGGTTCATTGTGTTATAAAAGTTTACAATAGCAGAGTACGTCCTTCTCCAAATAATTCATGCAATTAACCAAAAAGGGAAAATTGAGTGGTTCGTACATAAACTCGTTCAAATATATTCTTGATGTCTTTGACAGCCTCCATGTGTCTACCATGCTATGAGGTAGCATAGCCGTGTTACATTCACCACCGCCACCTCGGCGTATGGGGAAAATGTAAATCTCACAACTTTCTCACTCACTTGCTTACATTCCCCCATTTTTACTGTTAAGCTGCTGAGAAACATTCCATGAACAAAACTCGGTGGGAACACTGGATGGTATTCACAAGCTATACATTGATGAGAAAAGGTTACTGGATGTCTGGCCATTAGTGTGTGACCTTAACCTCAATTACCCAGGGGTTATGCCGCAAAACAGTGATCCAAAGCACACTAGAAGGTCCACCTCTTTATAGTTAAAAAGGGTTATTTTTCCCCTTAGTGGTCTAGTAAAATCCTGATATAAATCTAATTGAGATGGTGTGTCACAATTTTAAACAGTTTGTTCAAGGAAAATCCTTCCAATGTGGCCTAAATAAAATCTGCAAAGAGCAGTTCAACACACCTCCACAATGACATAAGCATAGCTAAGCATAGCACAATTACTTATTCACAAGATGGTCGAGTTGACTAGGATGATTCACTCAGGCTATGTTTTTTGAATATGTTTTTTTTATTATTCGCTTAAAAAGTTTGACAAGCAAAACCAATTAATCTTTAAGGACAAGTTTTGACAGTTCACTTTGTTCATTGTGCACAGAAGTGAAAGACCTATATTCTGATCTACACCACCTTTTTTTTCAGTAGCATAAAATTACTTTTTTCATATGACTAAATGTTTCCAGTGTAATGGAAATGTTATCTTAATGCATTTTTTTCATTTTGTTATAAAAAGGAAATTCTGAAAGTTAAAAGGAAACATTTCTGCTGATGGGTTAAAATGTGCAAATGGAATATTAATGTAGGAGCTTGTCAGCAACATTTAGTCTGATGTTAAACCTCACAGACACGGTTTCAGCTATCCTCCACTTTCAGCCTGTTGCTTTCTTTTTTTAGACCTTGACACATTCGCCACCTCATCTACTTGATGGCTTTTCATCACTCAAATGTCAAAATGTTCAAAGTGCCCAGATTTCTATTGCTCTATTAGCATAGCTAGGCTGTTCGATCATCTTAAAAGAATGAAATATGCAGCTCACATTTATTTTTTGCATCTTTTGATATACAATCTCAATGAAAAATAATTCTTCCGTTCTATCAGTTCCAGTCGGCTGGTTTTTATCTGTATCTGACCTTGTTGAGTTGTCTCCCAGTCTGATTGAGTTTTCCAACAATCTAATCCCTGCCAGAACAAAGTTCAGTAAATACATTATCTTAAACCATTTGATTCTCCTTAAACAACACGTGGCAACACTGGCGTCCATTGTCCAGCTGATACTAACGTCAGCAGGACTACATACATTTTTAAAGGAAAGAAAAAGTGAAAAGCAATGTCTTTGTAACTTCACTTATTTTAATTTAGAAATATTTTGTGGACTGAAACAATGGTGTCAGATTATGAGCCAGAAGTCCACAGAGTAAAAAAAAAACAAACAAACAAAAACACTTTTTCTTTGTTTACAAAGTAGGATCAATTCGGCTGTGTAAAAATATCAAATGTAAAAAATATGATCAGTCTGTGCATTGAAACTAAAGAAACACCTATTACTCAGTAAAGTAGCTCTAAGAGCAGAATTGGGAAAAGTTATAATATTCTGTTTGTAACATGTTGTTTAGTTGCAGCTCTGATTAAAGATGAGACTGTGTCTTTACCTGTGTCCAGGGATTCTACATAAAGTTAAATGACAGCTGGAGAAGATGAAGATCTGATGATTAATACTTCTTTCCAGGTTTCTAATCAGTACTGATCTTTAGCACTAGTCCCTAGGTCTCCACTTAGTTTTTATGTGAATCCATTCCATCTAGAGTTCTTTTTCCATTTTTTAACTCTGCCAGAAAACAAAATCTAGTTATCTGTGCAAAACAAGTCTGATATTCTACATGATAAACACAAAAAGCATATGGACAACATCAAGTGTCACAGAGAGATTGACTGTGTTCGCCAAGCTTTCTTTTCAGGTTTCATGTGTATGTCTTTGTCAGTGTGTGTAATCACAAGCAAATAGCCTGAGTCACACCCTCCAGTCACCCTTCTACTGTGAATACTAAACCAAACCTCTCTACAGACATGGGAATGTGGTCATTGTCACTAGGATGCATCTTTAAAGAAAGTACTCACAATTCGTAAAAGCAGAAAAACAACAAAAGTTGTAAATCCACCACAAAGCACAAGTTAGCCAGTAATAAAGCTGAAAGTGTTCTCAGTGCTTTTAACTACAAAGTGATAAAAAGTAATTGCTAAACCGGGACATACAAACTTTCTTGGTGAAAAATGTTCCGGCCAATTCAAACATAGTAAAAAGTGAAAGTCAATGCATCAAGGCAAAATTCAAACAACACCTATGCGCTGAGGGGTTGGTTGAAGATGTCTTTATTGCTTCTCAAATCTTGATGATAAAATGAGACAGAGAGAGAGAAAGATCACATTTAAAAAGGCTTTTTATTAACCAGTGTTCTCCATGGCAGCACAATCCCACGTGGTGAGTCACTCTGTTTTTGGCATGCCGCTGCACATTCAGGCAGCTTTACAAGAGAAGAAACAAGACACTGAAAAGACAGACAGACAGATTCTATTCCCTTAGAATAGAAGTAAGGGAGAGGAAAAAAAAGCCAGGCCTGGGGGGTCGGTAGGAGGTGGAGAGAATTTGGTGTTTAAAGTTAGCTGATGGACATATCACAGATCTTAGGTGTTGTAGGGAAAAACCCTACAGTACGCCAGCAATACAACACTGTAATATTTGCATTTTGAAAAAGAAAAATGACTGTTCAGTCAAGTACACTCCGCTTTGCTGGCCAGTGACAAAACAAATCCTTGCAGGATGTCCTGTTCAGAAGGACAGGTCATTAGAGTACATGTCATAAATTAGAAATGAACAAAGACTGATGTTTCAATAACCTTACAGCCTCCACAACAATAATCAAAGTGTGTTCACCTGTTTGTGTCTCGCATCTATTTCCAAGAGTAAAATGATGACAAATTGTAGGATTTTAAATGACTTAACTGTGCATTATGTGTGAGTGTGAAAGACACGGAGTGAAAAAATACACTCTGTGTGTGTGTGCATGTACATGCACTAAACCAACAACGTAACGATGCTAAGCCAAGATGGTGGGGGAGGACTACAATGGAGCTGTTGTTTACCCAGGTCACCATGGCAATCCCTGCACACCCTGTCTTCCTGACCTTTCCAGGCGATAAGAGCACCGCTGACTGACATCCGTGTGTGTCGGTCTATATTTCCATATGTGGAGCAGCTCAAAGCGGATCAGCGGACAAAGCGCAGGGCTTTCTTTTTTGACACCCAGACTACAGCAGTCTTTAAGTGAGTGCCAGTGACTTTCTTGCTTTGCTGGTGGGCTCTAGGTGTGAATAAGATAATGGAACAAGAGAAGGGAGAAAATAAGTTTGAACAAAAGTATTCACTGCAGGCCAAACAAAATATCAATGGAATATGTGTTGTGTATGTACATAGATCAATCTAAAGTGACCAACCTTATTTTCCATTTTATCTCTCGAAAAAGGTGAACAAAAATCCTAAATATTAACATTTAGTGGATCACCAGTATTTAAGGAGGTTTGTGACCACAACCACTTGTGAAAGGCTAAAATCCACAAATACTTGAAGCCCCACTAAAAATAAAGAGGGCTCTCACATTTTAATAGTTTGCACACCAAATATATAAATTTGCATTAATACACACAAAACTGTCTTAGCATTAACACAAATACCACCCCTCCCCCCGTCAATTCGCTTTAGTATGTATGTAAAACTACATTAAAACTTAATATTTACCCAAATTAATATTTTTACACAGCTCTAATCAAATTTAAATAAAAGAGGAAAAAAAACTGAATGTGTTTCTGCTTGGCATCATAGCCAACATTACCTGCTGACAGCTCTTGTGCACCAAGAGAGATAAACAACAAGGTGGTAGGGAGGAATGAGTTCATGGCATGGTCATGGCAGGAACAGCAGCGTCCTAAATATGTTACCAAAAATGGGGGCTGACAGACCGGAATGTGAAGTAGGTCAAAGTGAACTGCTTCATTATTAAATTGGCACCTTACAATTTGAAATAACTGTCTTCCGTGTGACTTAATCAGTTTCATGTCATTGTGAAGGAATTTTGGCTTGCTCATCTTCATAACATGATTTATGCTCATTAATATCTGTCACATTTGTGCATGCTTAGCTTAGTTAAGGTCCCACCACAGCACTTCAAGCAAGTCAGGTGGTGGTCTAGAATTTCACTTAGCAAATACAATGCCTTGATTATTTTCCCTTTAAAGGTATTTTGTTCAAGCTTTTACTGTGCCTGAGATCATTGTCTTGTGCTTTGGCCCAGTTTCTGCTAAGCTTCAGCTGCCAGTTGGCATGAGATATTTGTATTGATACGCCTTGGTTGGTTTTCACTAAACATCTCAACCTCAGTTATGTCCGTCTGAAGGACGTTGCTTAGGATGTTTGGTGGTTCAAGTTGCATCCTCCACGTTTTTTTTTTTTTTTTTTAAGATATTCTGATTTGTGGCAAACTTCCAAGCTAAAGGTTATTGAACTTTGTTTAAGCTACATTGTGGATGTTAACAGAGGGAATGTTGTACACGCTAACCAAAATGGTTGCTGTTTAAGACATAGCTCTTTGGTTTTCGCAGCTTCACTGACCATTGCACAATCTCATTCTGGGATTAACTTCAAAGCAAATCTACTCTTGGGAACATAGGCGATGTCTGTAACAATTTCCACTAGAGAATGATCCTCAGAAAAACCATAAAGTCAAAAATGTTTCCAAATAGCCTCATAGTCCTTCTCTGGTGCCAATGATAATTATCTTTTTGCTTGCATTTTCTAACTTAGGGAACCAAAGAATTCTGAT
This sequence comes from Phalloptychus januarius, assembly GCA_902982915.1. NCBI lineage: Eukaryota > Metazoa > Chordata > Actinopteri > Cyprinodontiformes > Poeciliidae > Phalloptychus > Phalloptychus januarius. The sequence continues at coordinate 2,492,568 of CADWAE010000133.1, read as the reverse complement.
ATTCTGATTCATGTTCTTTGCAAAACTTTAGAATCAAAGAAAATGTACTTTCTGTTTGTTTCGTCTGTCAGTTAAGACATCACAGCTATGGCTCAGTCTTAGGGAGGTAACAAGAAATAAGGTGATCAGAACCAAAGCAAAGAGATTTGAAAATTTAAACATATTTGTTTCATGTCATTTAATTTACAGGAAGCACAGAAATGTAAACAACTCGCCAAAAGGAAAATGTCTTGAATAACATTTCAGTGGCCCAGTCAGTCACTGGTAGACTCAAAGAATACAGGGCCTTTAATAAATTGTGCCAGAAGTTATTGCGATAAATGATAGAACTGTAGTTTTGAGAAGGCCAGTTTCAAATAATGGTAAAAAAAAGCAAAAAAGCAAGAACATATTCTCTAAAATAGATAAACTTTACATTTAATAAATTATGAAGTCTCTGCAAACTAAATTGTCTTGCAAAAAGAAAAATGATAAATCATGGAAATTATCAAACTCATTTTAATCTATCATGCAATAAACTGATTTACTGGTGACTGGGACAGGCCCAGAAAGGCTAAACATATTTGCTTCATGTAATAGAACATGCTGGATTTGTAAATGGACAAGTCTTTGAGAATCTCTAATTAAAACTAATATCTCTATTCACTAGAATGGAGACACTGTTAATTTTATAATGCTACCTAATAATTCTATCAAAATTTCAAGTAAAGACTTGTCAGTGCTATTTTAAAAATACTAAAAGTCTTATCTGTGTACATTTTTTGTAAAGTCCATATTTACTTTAGGGTTAGATGATAAAATTAAAATTAAGCATGATGTTTTCACTCGTTAAATGCACTTGATGCTTACAAAAGCTTAAGACTATGATGATGATAATACAAATGGTAAAACCAGAAAGACAATGAAAAAAGAGAACTTTAAAAGAACAATACCATGCCATAAATATTCAGTTAAAAAGGTTTCTCTACTTATTTCTTACTTTTTTCCAAGCCATAGAACATAAGAAGCAAAGGCTCCATCTGTGTACTGAGATAACACCAACACAATTTGCAGATTAGGCCTTCAGCATGCAGACACATGTATATGTGAAACAAAAAGGGAGAGGGGAGGACATTAGGCAGAAAGAGTGGAAACTTTAAATACAAAACAGCTTTTGGCACCTATCTGAGAATTTTCCGTTAACTTTTCAATACTTTTAGACGTAAAAATATTACTTTGTGTGCGTGGGTTTGGCACAGTCGGTGTGTGGGGGTGCGTTGGGTGTGTGTGTGTGTGTGTGTGTGTGCGTATGTGAGTGAGAGGGAGAGAGTGAGTGTCTGTGGCAGTAAGGATATCTTGGCTTCAGCACTATAACGCTGGAATTTCCTCCAGCTCTGTCGCCAGGGCAAGATGGCTACCATATGCCAGCTATTTGCACACACACACATATACACACTCAAAGACCACAATCCTGTGAGCACTCAAGTTTGTAATACTGAAGCCAATGTAACATATAAATAAACACGTACTGAACTACATCATTTGGAGTGGGGGTTGGGACTTTGGATTTAGCAGAGGTACATCTGCATACAAACGCTTCTCTTTAGACTGTGCGTTGGTGTTTCTCATCAAAGAAGTACATGTCTGAAGAATTAGAAACACACAACCCAAGACAACTACTCAGCTACAACAAATTAAAAACGCACATATTCACACCGTCAGCGAATAAACCTCCTGTTACAATTTCCTGCCATGCAATGAATTAGTTGCATAAATATCATCTGCAAGATTTTACAATGAATCCACTGTAATGATGAACCCAAAGCATGCAAAAAAAAAAATAATACACAAGTTTAACCTGGAACTCCCAAAACATATGTCCTACTTTTCTTTTTTACGTGTTGGCTGGGTCTCTTGTTTGAACTGAATGGCGTTAAATTCAGGAATTGATTCAGATAAGTAACCAAAAGAAGGAAGTTTTAAAAAGGATAAAACCAACTTGCTCATCCTTGGTGGGGAAAAAGTCTCTAAGCCGTTACTTGTTGACATATTTCAGTTAGATATTAACGAAGAAATTCAGTGAAGCCATGCGTTACACTGATTTGTGAATAGGGTAGGGCAATAGTTATAACATTGCAGTTTAGTACTGAAATAAAATTATGGTGAACATTTTGTGGGGACTCTAAGAAATGACATTTCTTTCCTTATACATGTTTAAATTGTTCTACAGTATGAATTAGTTTAATTTATAGTTAAGATGAACCAGATTCGAAATAGCCCTCTGACTGGTTAAAAAAAAAATCTGTCGAAATCAGAATTAGCAAGTCAGACTTTGAAGGAAACCAAAAATTATCAGCTCATCTCTAACTTCTGTGGTACTTTTTAACAATCTATGAAGGCCTCATCTGTGCCGAACAGCAGCACTGCCTGGCTGACCACATATTAGTAAAAAAACACGGAAGTACAGAAACTTAGCAAGGTCTACTGATTAATAATAACCCACAAAATGTTAAAGTTAGACCAACCACTCCTGTAAATGGGTCTTTAGCTTTAGTTTTCATTTTTCACTCAGGAAAGGTAGCACATGTTGCTCCAGTTTAGCAAGGCTGAAGCCTTTATGCAAGAAAACCAAATGACCACAAACTGAGTTGCCAAGCAGATGTTGTCCAATGGAAGCTTCATGACTGCCAACAAGAAGAAAGCCCTCTTCTTTGGTTTTAACAGTGCATCTATTGTTCCATACAGCCCACAGTTTTTTGTGGTGCATCTATGCTCCAGCACTATACTGTCTGCTCCATCGTCATGGTAAGTGCAGTCTGTATCTGCACAACACTATCCACATATAGACGCACATCTACTAAAGAAAATGCTTTACAATAAAAAACGTTTCCCGTTCTCCTCATCGTTGGTCTTGGAAAGATAAATTTGAGTCTTTGCCCAACTTTGTTTGTCACAGTTCCAGTTGTTTTAAGCTTTTGAGCAAACTTAGGTGAGTAATTGTTTATTTTCTGAGGCCATTCTACTGAGTTAAGATCAACACACATCTGCTTTACATCAATGTCTAATTCTCTCATCTTTCCCAATTTGAGGAACAAAGAAGGATTAACACCCTCAGGTGTCCCTGGGCGTTGAATCTCAAAGGCCTGTTGGCACAGATACTCAGGAATTAAGTCTTAAATTCACATACCATGGTAAACCATCACACATAAAATCTACCAGAAGATAATCACAGTATTTATAAAAAAACAAATAACCAATTCATTTTCCTAAACATAAATCCATCATGTTAGGATCATTTCACAAAACACATGAAGTGAGAATCTCTTCAACTGTTTCAGCATGTACTTTGACTTCAGTAATATTTACAGTCACAATAAAAACAAATTATGCAGAACTTTTATACATTCGGCATGTATCAAAAATTTTTGGATGTACATAGCTGAACAAGTTCTGCCCTATTTTAAGTATGTCACAAGAAAACAGAAAGGCATGGATTACTAATAATAGTAAGGCTTTCTAATACGCATTAATCAGTATATTACACAATTCAAGGTTTTTCTAAATTTTGTTAAGGGAAGATTAAGCAAGTACAATAAATATACTTCTATTTTAAGGTATTTACCAGGATATAAATAGATGTGGGTGGTGAAGAGCAACATCCATAAACTGAAGAAAACATAGTAATAGAATCATTTGTGTTCATTCATATTATTTTTACTGTTGTTGTTCATATTTTATTACTGATTCAGTATTATATTACCTCATTCCGTTTACTACTGTTCAAACTAAATGCCAAAGTTAATTTTTAACACTGAACATGGTGTGACCTATGCTCCATAAGAAATGTTTTTTACTTCATTCAATATTTTTAGACCATGGTAAACTTTTAATGAACATGTCTTTATATTCTTTTGAAAAGGAATCATCACACATCAGCAAATAAATACAATAGAAAAAAGGTGAGAAAGGAAGAGTTTCCACAAAAGTTTCCACAAAAGAAGAACAAAATTGTTCTTCTTAACTTTATCCACTTTAACAGTGATTAATTGTTTGGAGTTCATTCAACGGAAATCAGCTGGGTGTATTTGAATTTTACCGTAAGCCTCATTTTATTACAGTGTTTAGGAAAATACCATAGCAATGGGTGTACTGGTTGTCAAGAGACTTCCAGCCATACGCACATTGACCCAAAAGTCAACCTCTCTCTGCTCTGACAAACTCCAATCCTCCCAACCGCATATATTAGCATAAATTGGCTTTCTGTCTCCTTATTTTGTAAGGTTTGTTTATGCTGCTTGTTCAGCGTGTGAAACGCAGCAGAACCATTTGACTCAGTGCAGCTACTGGCCAAAAGGAAGATGACGGTCCAACACACATCTGCTCTGTGTAAGCCAATGACAGGGTCTTTAAACACTACTCCTCCACATCTGCTCTCTGTTATCCCCCAAAAAGTTGCACACAGAGGCACATATACAGCACAATATGATTTGTGATCACCACCAACAACTACAGGTTTGACAATGAAATCTAAAAATATTTAATAAAAAAACACATTTTCTTTGTATTTAATCATAAGCAAATAAATATGTTTGCCTACATCTGAAAATGTATTAACAGGTACACTTAGAAATGCTCACACATATTGCTTGTTAATCTTGCCTGACGGTAAAACTCAAAAGCAATACGGTTAGTTAGCTTGGATCAGTTCTGCTCTGCCGCTCTCCTCCGATGATCTGCTGGGTAAGCTGTGTGTGTGTGTGCCTGTGCCCGGGTGCGCATACTAGCACCATAGACTGGCGCCTCTCTACTTCTGGAAGTAATTATAAAGACATAAAGCAGATAGTTGAAGATTGCTGTTTTATCCAACACAGAGACGCTCTTATGTACATAAACATATACACACAATATTATAAACTGCACTGTTTCCACTTCAGAAAAATTACGTATTACTTCAATTGACACTATATTATTAGTGTAAAAACTGTGATGACAGAAGTGTTCTGAGGTTTTACCCAACAAAACAAAAATGTTGAGCTGCCTAAGCCCTGACATGTCAGATGCCAACTTTTTGTCAGAATGCCTAAACTGCAACACTGTGTGCTCTCTGGTTTCCATATTATGTCAATTATTACCTTAGAAATGAAAATACACCTAATTTTAGACTATGACCTTTGCCCAACTTTAACAAAAATAACTGCGCATAATTTTAACTGATCCTTTTGGGGATTTTATGTGATGTTAAGCAACTCGTATAGGTGAGAATGGGGTAAAATGAGCCATTTTTCACATTTAGCATAACTACATCCAGGCAACCATAGTTTGGTTGCATCCATTGCCTGCTACTGCAGAGTCAAATGGAAAATATTACAATGAATAATCTCTAACCAAAAGTAAGGCTTATATAAAATATTCTATACGCTACATTGGTTAGCTAATGAAAGTCACACACTGTTTCACATAATCAAGAGTCTTTTGCTTACACTGTATTTTAATTACAAAGTTGGATAGGTCTCAGAGCTGACGTCACAACATCTGGAAGGTCAAACTAGCTGCTGATGCAAGTCCCTTAAATGGTGCATTTCAAATCCAAACATTTTTGGGTCAAAGTGTGCCTCGAGTGAGTGAAAAACCTAATGTCACCCTTGGGTACATGTATACACACGTGAACACATTCAAAAGATAACACTCAACAATTAGGAATGCCCCAGTCCTACCTCAGTTTTCAGAGTGAATCAAATAAATGGTATGCAAATCTCTGAATACACCCAACTCCTGAACCCTGTTTTTATATCAGATGCACTGTATTACAGAATACATTAAAAGTTGTCACATGCCACCATGTCCATAATTAGTTTTTATTAGGAAATCTGACCATTTCAATGGTCATTTCTAAAATGTAAGTGGTTCTTAAGGTGGCTTAGAGCTTGTTACTATGGGAAATCAACAGAGAACAAGATAAACACAGGTTTATTCCCTACAGTGTAGAGCTGTAGGGGTGTCAAGCATTCTACATGCTTTGATTTTATCATGTTTTAGTGTAACGTTTGAGATCTGCTAACTGAAAATACTTGGATTGGTAGGGGGAAGAAATTCCCATTCTAAGGCAACAGCTTTACAGCATAAAAATATACAATATTTTATGTAACATTATACATTGCTATCTGCACTGTGATACTCAGGAGTAACTGATTCAAATTTTACAACTGCTCCTCTGCGGCTTGAAAAAAAATCCTGACAATTGTTATCTTAAATTTTTTTCCTTTGATAATATTCCACAGGAATTTTATTTATAAAAGTGAACATTTCTAAAATAAAGACTAGAACTAAACTGGATTCTGGGCATATTTTCCTTTTTTTTTTTTTTTTTTTACCAGTCTCACATTGTCAATTTAAAATATTTGCCTTTGAGGCATTTAAATCACACATGAAACTGGTGGAAAATAGCTTGTACAGTCATGCTAGACATAAAGGAATGTAACAAAAATGTACATTTTTTCTGTTGGTCAGAGTAATACCTATGTTTGTAATACTAATGGTAGTTCAGTGAGAAATTCCCACAGTTACCTATTTTGTGGTAAAATTCTGAAAGCAATAGTCACATAACATATTATAATTACTGTTATTCAAAACTCTTTCTCCATTTCTAAAGTCAACCAATGATTACTAAAATGCAGCTACAAACGGTTTGGATTTTTCAAATATCTAAATATGAAGTAGAAGCTTTGTAGCAATCGTTATAATTTTGCAGGCATTTTACATTCATGGCATTACAGCTCCAAAAAACTAGAACATGCAGATAATAGTCCTCAGACTGTCAAACTATGCACTTACAATGCTGAAGTAAAGCAATGAGAAACAGCTTGTTTATAAGTAGATGTGAAAGTGATCATCCATGCATTCCCGCTCATCCTTTCACAATCACAAATTCTTTTCACATAACTGATAAGTTATTAATTAAATATTAATAACCAGCTTCAGCAACATCACAATGTTCAAATAAAGAACATAGTTACATACCTAAAGATAGAGAAATACTTTGGGTTTGCCAGGTCAATTCACAATACAGTGTCCACAAAATAGTAAATAATCAAAAAAGGAAAGTCGTAGATAAATATGTCCAAAAGCAAAGATTGACATGTTTATTTGGAGATAAAAATATCCATATGTATGGAAAAATAAAACAGAAGTTTATTTTTCCTCCAAGGGCTCATTTTAATTTGAGCCCTGATTTATGTGTGCTTTACTCTTGACTACCAAATGACCTTTACACTACCGACAAATCTCTCACCATGAGCCGAGCAGGAAGGAAAACATGGCAAACATACACCCAAATTACATAAACATGTTTGGGCACACACCCACACACACACACAGACCCACGCACGCACACAGACCCACGCACACACACAGACCCACACGTGATATAGTTATCCCTCCCCCCATCACCCGCACATATTTCAGCTGTCCCACACACACATATACACACACACACTTACACGACCCCTGCTTGCTAGAACCGTGACTCACTCTGCTGGGAACTCCATGCTTTCCCCATTACTACAGACTGGATGACTGACTGTCCTGACATGTTGAGGAAGACAGGTAGAGTTTAGCCGCTAACAGAAAGACAATGGTAGAAATAGGTAAAAAGAGGAATAAAAGATAAAGGGAAGTAATGAGGAAAAAAAATGAAATAAAGTATTTAAAAAAATAAGAGGAGAAGAGACAAGGCAGAGTTTTACTGTATTTTATCCCAGGAAGTCGGATGTGAACTTGAGTAAAACCATCTTGGTTTCTATTATTGCATTTAAAGATTGATGAAGCCCTGGGGAAATGGAAGTTTTATTTTTATTTAAAAGTTAAGCTTCAAGTTAAGTTGACCACTTCCTCTCTTGGATTACAAGCACAAGCAGCATTAGCTATAGCGCCATCCTCCGGCAGGACTATGCAGCCTCTTCTCTTTGCATCATGCTGTTGTTTTCTGGAGGTTGTTTTCCTCTTTAGATTATCCCAATGTGCTTTGCAAAGGAATGTAAACCGAGTAAGTGGAACAAAAATGTAAATTCTATGAGAAAATAAACATGAGAGAGTTGCACTTTCTTCACTGGTAGATGACTGCTCTCTCATAAATACAGTTGGAAGAAGAAAATACACAGATGGTGGTAGAGAATGGTGGTAATGAAATCCACATTTAGTTTAAATGCAGTTCTTCTGCATAATATACACTAGTATTAAGCAATTCTATAAGTAGATGTTTATTGACTTGATGTAAAATCTATTAAATGGTGGAAGGTTAAACGTCCAAGAGGTGAAAGAAATCATGCAACATTGAGGAGTTCTGCTCACATCCTTCCGAAAAGATGGCCTTCAAACAGAGTAACGAGACACCAATGACTTTCTCAGCTAACCATATCACACCTCAAGTTCTCACACGGCATTCAGTATGACCTCAAAGGAAACCATGGTAAAAAGAATGCATTTCACTTTACCTTCCTGGGGAAATGTATTTTCAGATGAAATCTCTTAGCCTCATGTACTGTATTAAGACACAAGGGGATATCTAGAGAAATTCCCACAAATTTGGTTTTGCTGACCTTCCCCACAAGGATGCACACTCATGTACAGACCCTAAATAAGTTCAGTAGCCTTTCAACAATGTGGGGCTGAGTGTTGTCCACAGACCAACTCAAAAACTTTTCCAATTCTTCTCTGTTAATCCTCTTTGATGAATCGTATCATTCTGGTTGAACTATGAAAGCGCTCAATTATCTGCTTTTTCTGAATCTGGAAAATAATCATGTATCAGCAAAGTGAAGACAAAGTGGCTGAGTACACATCCCTGTGGGACTCCTCTGCTTAGTTTTCTGAAACACACAGTCATTTAGCCTTTGAAAAAGACATCCAAAATCCTGTCTGAACAGACAAGGTTTCACTCTAAGCCACAGGGAACAAAATCTTGGCACCAATGTCCATTTTCTCCTGGAGTGATAAAATACTGTGCAGGGCATCCAGTAACATGATGTAGTGGGAGGAATGTTGGAAGATTTCATTAAAGGATCCACTGCACTCAATTAAAAGAGATGGCTATATGGACAGCTTGATATATCAGCTCAAAACTGTGCATATTTTCTTTATTCCTTGATATGATATTCAAATATATTAATATGTTTTTGTATGTAATGTTCAGAAATATTCTTTACAAGCACTCTTTAAGCTTTCCCTCTATCTAAAAAAGTAGTTCTTATTGCATTTTTTGTATCCTCTGTTGTGCTATAGACAACTAAGATTTCTCTGTAAAAATCTACCTCCAAGTCAGGGGCAGTAGAATCCAAATGCATTAAATATTGTGGGTGGGTTGACCCTTCCTATTCTGCTCCAGTCAGCTGTGAACAGTCTCAACACCTGCTCACTATCTTTGTTTTCTCCCCACGGCTGTAAACACAAGATGGTGCGTTTTATGTCTGGCGAATGGGCACTGGCAACTCTTTTTAAATTATTTAAACACAGCCAAGGTGTCGATGCTGTATCTTGTTCATTTATGGAGGATATTGGAGACATTTTCTATGACTCAACTTTTGTTCAAAAAACAATGCCCTGAAATATTTCTTTTTCATTTTTTTATGATTTCAAGTGATATTCAAAATAAATCTGAAAAAAAAAAGTTTTTTGTAGATGAATGTAGGTCTGAAAGCTTTCTCAAGCGAAAATCAGGCTAACGAAACACACAGTAAACAACCTTCACAGACTCAACATCTGATTAAATCTAAATAACACACTTACAGACAAAATCACATAGTTGAGCCCCTGTAGAATCTGAAGTGAGACTATACACTTAAGCTAGACTTTGTGGCTAATGGATCCTAAAAATGTCAAGCTGAAATGAATTCTCAAGAGACTTTCTGACTTTTTAGTGAAACCAAGTCAGCAGAGCAAACATGTCACATTTGAACCAACACAAACAAACGTTCAATTCTTGCTTTATATATTCCTTTTACAGTCGCTTCACAATTTGCAATGACGTTTCTTTCAGCATGAACAAATGTCCAATTACGAAAAGACCCCTCATCAGACTGTGTGGCTCCATGAACAGTGTTGGCTTCACAGGGAGCAGATTATCCAAGCTTGAGATGGAACAGGAGATAGAGGCTGATTTACAGAGCACCACCATGATTTGGTTGAAGTTTGTTGACTTTAAGATGCTTGGTGTTTGTTTGTGTACGTGCACACAAGCATGTGTGAGTGTGTGTGTGCTTGTGTGTGGATGTGATCCAAGAGAAAGATTAAAAGGACTGTTCGTGATCAAAGGCAGAAGCAGATGGAGGGTGGAGTTTAGCCAGAGAACCCTCTACATGACCACACTAGTTTGAGGTATTAATCTGACTTCTAGTTCTTCCAGACAAATCTACAGAATTTCTACCCCAGTAAGAATGCAGTGCAATGTGTTTGCACCTGCAGAGATAAGTTCTAATATATATATATATTTTTAAACTATGAGTTTTAAAAATGAAGAATTACATGAATGTAAATTGATAGAAACAAGACTTATTTCTTCTTTTTTTTTTACGCAATACTGAATGGACGGGAGCCATAGTTTAGTACCACCGCCCACTTTAACTTCATCTAAATCTTTAGCTTCTTTTTTAAAGGTCTTATTGGCTCTAGTGGCCTTTATTTAATAGTTAGTGGACAGGAATGAGGGAAATGAGAGAGGGGAAGACATGCAGCAAAGGTCGCCAGGCCAGGATTCGAACCTGGGACGGCCGCGTCGAGGACTAAGGCCTCCGTATGTGGGTGTGCTAAACCCCTGCGCCACCACAGCACCCAACTTCATCTAAATCTTAAGGCAAATGTTGACACAAGGAATAGACTATTTAACAAGCAACAAAAAAGAGGTCATATGGTCATCAAATAAGTTTATCATCAAACACAGAGGAACACGTCTCTTCTGTGATAGTTTGTGGATGTTTAAAGTGATTTACAATTAATTTTTCAACATTTTAAACACGTTCCCTTAAAGTATAGTCGTATGTAGCCATTTAGAAACTCTAGCAGGCGGCTTTTTAAATGATGCGTAACATGCATTGAAAACATCTGAGTGTAGATCTGGTATGAAAAGAATGCATTTTTTCAGGCTAGATAATTACTCACCACAATCTAAAACAAATGTTAATCTGATTACTTTACTGGCTACAGTACGGATCCTTTACTGAAGCTCTCTTGCCAAATGCAGTTTTTCCAAACACTGTTGCTGAAATGGTCTGATGTCTGTTTGACAAACAACCTTAGCATCTGCTGCATGGCTGTCATCAGCAGGGCCTTCTCTTTGTCAGAAAAAAATACATCTAACAAAATGTTGTCGGCTGCAAATGCAGAGGCCACCATGCATCAAGCCAACAAAGCTGTCGCTGGTTTTTGACATCTGTTTGGAGTAAAACAGCACTCAGTCCGACATTTCTGATTTACAGCAAGTTTGGAACATCAAACAAAAGTGAGACTCAAGAGAATATTACAACCCGCCATAAAGTGTAAAAAGAAAAAAAAAAGTTTAATGCGTGCATCAATTCCTAATGAGAACAAAATTTATGAACTTAGTTTTTTATTACAGAGAAAAACTGGAAATTCAGATTGGTCGACTTGTGACTGGTGGATCAGAAACCAAAGACTATGATATGTTTCCAATTAGTAATTCTATCATGCTACACTGTCAACAAAACTCTTCATTTTGCAACCTGTGGCTGAATGATGATGAGATCACTGATAGTTTGCTATTTTTAGTTTTGGTGAAGTGTTCAAACATGAAGTGAGAAGAGGCACTGAAACGTCATAGGAAATGAAGATGACAGGAAAGCTGAACAGAGTACAACAAAGTTGCTCTGTTTTGTTCTTTTGAGCTTTCAATTGTTGCCTTGAATAATGCTGGGTTGGGAAATTTCATTTTATCTGTTTTCTGTTAAACATCTGTTACTGCAATTGTGATAACAGCTAATATAACATGTTGAAGTCCTTTAACATTAGTAAAGTCAAAGCTTTACAAAAGCTAAAGATCAGAAATCTACCACCAAGTTCAGATCAAAAGCTTTCTAATAATTATCTGTTCAGCAAGAGAGAGGATACAGTAGACATGTCACTTTACAAAAGTGCCCCATCGGTTATATAATGCAATAAAAGTGTCGCTTACGTAATTCAGTGAGGACAGAGAATCCACTATTGTGATACTGCAGACAAATAACTATTGACAGAGTTTACTTTGAATCTTCTTAAACCTGGAAGGTCAGAGAATAAAGAGTGCACCCACACCTCCCGACGTACATAATCACACCTGACGTGAGTCATCTGAAAAGCATCAGAGTGCAGCAAGTTAACAAACACCAATCAATCTGAACACCAAAATACCACACCAGAGTTATCTTTAAATAAGGTTCAGCTGCATTTTAATGAAATTATTTCAGATAAACCATTGATTAGTTTTTACCAACTAAAATAGTTGGCAAAACCTAGAAAACAGACATATTTTGCAAACATCCATCATCCCCAATCTGTCAACACAAAACTGATTTGCTTGCAAAAACTATTTGAACAAATACAGCTGTAATTGTACAACAAAGCAACACCAGTGGAGCCATAACTTTATACTCATTTGTTTCTGTGTCACCTGTCTGCCAAATCAGATATGATCATCATGCTTGATAGCATCCATTTATCCTTCTTTAAGTGTGCCAATGCTCCATGAAGACAACAAACACAGACAGAGCTAGAAGAGAGGGAGTAGACAGATGTTCAGTGCTAAGAGGGAAATATGGGGAGAATGACAGAGAGAGAGCAAATGTAAGAAAACAGAATAAGACAAAAAGACAACAAAATATAACTAGGAAAAACCGTAGTACCACTGGAGCATCATGCACATACTAATTTACTGTATCACAGCACACACATACCACCTTTAGACATGCTAGCAAAATCCAACTGACTGTCACATAACCTAAACAGACAAGTCCATCAAATATACATCACCACCAGAGTGAAAATAGTCACTTCCTCAAAAGGACACATGGAGGAAATATGGTTACTTCTTAAGGAACTATATCTGTCATCTATTCACTATTAGGCACTAAAATAACATTCGACAAAAGAAGGGTACACATATAATCAGGATTATTAGCAGATAGTCAATTTGGGGTTTTTCTCTTTCAGATATTGTGTGAAGTTTGCCTGTTTTCAATTCACATGCTACAGCTTTGCTTTCATTGTGAATCTGATTCATTTTCTTTTTAATCACTTCAGTAACATGTAGTAAAAACTTTATAGAGACAACAAATGAGAGGCAAGAAAGATTAATTCAACACAGGGAGATTTAAGTTTTACAAAGACTTTATGTTGGCACAATAGTTTTCAAAGTCGCATCTGAATCAGAACGAAAGCAGGCTTTTTGTCAGCATTGAGATATGCTACAGTTTTAAATTTATAGTTTTTAAACCACAATACTTCTCTCACCATGTGGTTTATACAATTTAAAGTCAGACTGAAACAATTTCTCGAAAAGTGCTCAACATAACAAGCTCAGTGTTTTTCGTAAATCTATATACTATTCAGAAGTTACGGTTTTTCATGCAGTCACATGTTTCTTTTCACAGTAACTGTGCTCACACAATGTTTCAATAAGTGAAGTGTGATGGAGAAAGACTGAGTGAGAGGAAAAAGGCCCAAAATGTTGTGGGTCTGGCACTATATCAATGAAAAGAAAAGCTAGCATATTTTACAATAAATCTAATTATGTTTGTAGTACAACATCAACAATAACTTTCGAAGAACTTCAAAATATTCCTGTTATTAAAAAATGATTGCATTGAAACTAAAGAAGGGTCACTCAGACATCTTAGGCAACCAACAGACAGCCTGAGCAGATAGCCCAACTAATCATACGGCTAATATCAGCCTTTTTCATGTGTTACTCATTAAGGAATGGAAAAAAAAGAAGTTATAGGGCTCAACATAAGAACCTGAAATTACTGTGATATTTAGAGAGAATTGGCGCAGTCTTTGTATCAAAATAGTCAAAATTCTAAATAAACATGTTACCATAATAATTAGTTTGGCAGATTTTATTTGCACTAGTGTGAATAATTGTCACTTTTCTGTCTTAAAAAATAAAATCAGCATGGCATTGAGGGCAATAGTCAAAATAAAGCTCCCAGAACTGATGGGAACATACTGATACAAAATTTAAGAGATAAGAGAAGAAAATTTGCATTCATGATAACCAATTTCAGCATTGCCTTACTTAGCAAAAATACTGCTATCAAATGTTTTACAATTTTTGGAGTTTTAGTTTCAGTGAAATGTAGTTTTACCATTGCTCAGAAATGAAGAATAGTTTCCAGAAAAAACAAATAAGCAAACAAAAAAAAGGAATCCCACCATAAAAGCAATAAAAATAAATAAATATATATTATGGCCTCTATAGACTTGAATATGCAAAACACACGTCCTCTTCTGCACAGTTGGGGCAAATGTTACAAATACACACACAAGTTTTAAAAATAGAAACATGCTTGCAATTCCCACGAGATGAAAATGTACCTTTTAACTAAAATAACAATTGAAAGTATAGCCTTATTTTGTAATGTATCAAAATACTAAAGTATACATCATACTAACTAAATAGAAATTAACTTTCCCCACGTGAGAATAGGGTTTCCAGTTGCTATTATATTACATAACAACCAAAAATATAAAATTAAGATTTAAGCGTGGGGTAAGTACAAATGCCACTACAAGAAATGCTAAAGAGAGACATAAAACCACAACACAAAGATTTAAAAGAAGCTCCAGCTTTGACTTTTCCTATTAGCTCAAAGATCCACAGCCTCCCTCTGAAAATATACTTAACTGATCTACAGGTAAGTAGATCAGTGACAAGTTTAAAAAAAGTTTTTAAACTAGAACATTTCAGATATGACAGTAGTAGTAAGAAAGACCACCTGCAGGATGAAAGTCAATACCAACAAATCTGGTGCATTTTTGCCTGACTGTTTAGAAAAAAACAATCCTGTGTTTACTTTAATGCTGGTCTGGTAAATAACAGTGAACAAAATTTGAAACCAACACTATATATATGTAAAAACCTCTCCAGGAAACTGTCTTACTTTGGAAAGTGTTTTTCTTTTTTTTATTGATTCTGGTTTAAGGCAACAGACCCGGGAACTTCACAAAAGCCCTTTTTGTTTTAAAAGATGATAAAGTAAATCAGGGACTGTCTGGATTTCAGGGTTATTCGACTATATTAAAGAAAAAAAAACTTCTTTCTGAGTGGAGGTTAAGTAACATATTTACATCAACATTAAATAAATGCATATTTATTTACAGAGAAAATTTTCCTTCATTCATTTAAAACATGAGGCCACACAGACATAATGTAAACAGGTTTATGCAAATTTCAGTAAGACCTTTTTTCAGACCAGTGTGTTTTGTAAGACCGACATGAATTATGAAATGCAAGTCAACCTAATTACTTCCTTATGCAATATCTTATTATTGCTATGTAGCTAACTTATCAACTTAAGTTAGTTAGATGAACCTTTGTGTATTTAAAGTGTCTTAGTGTTTGTGGTCATGTGAAGCAATTGTTTTTGCTCTTATGTTAAAGAATCGCAATGCATTTTGCACAAGCTGCCTGTAATGGATGTTTATAAGAGTTTTTCCCTAAAACTATTGAGGTCTGTATTTTCAAATCCTCCTGAAGAAGCTGGTAGTGAACAATGTTTCCTTTTTTTTTATATTTCTTAAAATTTAAAAGAACAACTTTAAGCTTAGCAAAAATAAATTAATTAATTGCATAAAATAGTAAAAACTGAACTGTTCCAGTACAGAAATAGGTGTTTATATAAGCCTAGAACCAAACACTCCAGCATTTTCATACCTTCCAGCTGCTTCAGTCACATATAAATTTAAACATAAATACATAAATCAAGCCAATAAAAAGTAAGAGTTCGAATAATGATGTGAATTTGTTGTGAATGTGTGTTGTTTGTACCCTGGCAGCAAATGAACTTTGATAAATAAAACTAAAGGTGTGAAAATACCCTACAAGTTGAAGTGAAATCATTAGGGTTAATCCAAGCCAACGTTGAAGAATGAGCTGAATGGAAAAATGTCTAGGCATAAATGCTATGGTTTCTTCAGAAAAGCTTTGGATACCAGAAACCTCATTAAAAAGAGAAGAGTCGTCTCTTCTAGCCCTTGAAGGTTATTACTACTCCCTAGATGTTGTTTTTATTTAAATTTCTTGCATTTATCCAAAACTTCATTTTACTTGAAATTGTATCTTTTGTTAACTTTAACTGACTCTAAAACATCTTCAACACATTACCCAAGACTATTTTTAGGAATACAAATCTTTGTCTTTGGTCTCCACTTTGAACCAGTCCTCTATCCCAGGCAGCCCTTGTTCAACTTGTCGAGATTTGGGGTCTTGATGTCGACATTACTTTGGGCTTTGAAAATCAGATCATTAACAGCATAAACAGAACATCATTCAAGCCAGTGTAGGTTTTAGAATTGACAAAAAAAAAGCTAAACATACCATTCAAGAATAGCTTTGGTCGTGTTAGCAATACCAAGGTATCCCAAGGTTTTAAGAAGAAAAAGAAAATTATACATTCTCTTTTACAGTACCAGCCCATCCCCCTCATACCGCCAGTGTTTTTTTTAATTTTAATACTTTTAAAATCTTGTATTGTAAAGATAATTAAAGTTAATCAAAATTCAAAAAACCGAGCTATGAGAAACAAGTCCTGAATACAGATAGATGTGTAAAGTGAGGCTGCAGCAAGCTAGCGAGACTTGTGACAATCCACTCTAGAATAAATGCTACAAAATAATCAAACATTAGTAGAGATGCATTTCCTTGATGATGGAAATTGTTACCCTCACTTAGATTTTCAGAAGACAGTCAAAATGTCCAAATCCAGAGAGCTTTAACGCCCTAAAGAAAATGGCAGAACTCTGCTACTCCATTTATCCTTCCCATTACCTGCTGGGCCTTGCTCGCTAGCAGCCTGCATAAACTACAGACATTTCTCACTGAGTTGAAGAAAATATAATTTCCTTTTAAACAGCCTTTAATAGCTCAGCTCTCTGACATTCTGAACAACTATGGAGACTGAAAGTGATGTAATTTACTTTACTCAGTAACACTTGAATATTGGTAGCACTTATGATGAAGCCTTTACTATTCAGAAAAAAATTGGGTCTTGATGTTCCTGTTCATTAGAAATCTGCTGTAAAAACAACTTAATGATTACCTTACAAAGTCAAAAGTGACAATATTCGAGTATAAAAGTAATGGAAAGGCCAACCAAAGCCAAAATACTGGCATAAAATAACTGAAAAGTCCAATTTATTAAAGTATCAACCTTAGAAAGAGTAATACACTCTTAACCACACTAGTAGTGTGGTGAACTGAACAAGAGTTGAAATAAAACACAAATCAGAAAACCCAGAAACGACTTGACTCTGTGGCCTATAAAGCTCTGGCGACTGTAAACGTCCAAAATAAGAAGGTCAACAAACAAGGATTGACAAAAATAACGAGGAACTCTTTGTTAAGATCATTTCATGAGTTAACAGTGATTCTTTAAGGTTTGACTGAAGTAGAAACTGCATGAGCAGCAGCACAGAGGGATGCAGACCCCATTTGAGGCCCCTTAAAGTTGGTTTAATATCAAGGACTGGCTCTTTTGTTTCCCCATCTCTCACATACACACCAAGTGCAGTATGGCCTCAGACCTGGCACGCTACTCTCCAGTTCTTGGAGCAGATTTCTCTCTAATTTGGAGTTGATTGCTGTGGGCCCTCTGTGAGTGACTAGTGAAATATGAGTGTGGAGCGAGTATGGAGGCTTGGACGTCGTTTAGGGCTGTGTGCATTTGATTATACGAGTGTGCAGGCACAAAGCCACTGGCTAGTCTGAGTTTGTGTCTTTACATGTATACTGTACGTGCTTGTGTGGAGCTTCTATCAAGGTCTATGTGGAGCCAGAGTGTTTTTTTTCCTGTGCACATGTGGTTTTTGGCCAGAGCTAGTGCAAAGACTCAGAGCAGTCTGCAGGGAAAGCGAAAGGCAAAGCTGAATAATTACGTTGCTAAATCCAGAATAAATTATCTGGAGGTAAGTTTCAATGAACCAAGTTGTTCCAAACTTTAACTAAAGTGAATAAGTCAGATAGTGTCCTTGTGCTGTCCAAATCACACTATTTGTTTAAGACCAATGTCAGAGAAAGAAAGGGAACTCCGGGTTTTCACAGAGAAGTGCATATTACATTTAATCCTTTTCTGTGCCTCCTGTGTTCTTACTGATTCGTCTCATTTATTTTGCCCATTTTGAGAGTTTATCTTAAAAAGTACTGCAACAAGTAACCAGAGAGAATTCTTGTGATAAAAGTGTTCCAATGAGTTACTGTAAATTCAGAAGGTGACTCACTAATTTGAGTTGAACAAGTTCAGAATCCCACACTGATAAAAAACTGGATTTTGCTAATTAAAACTTTAGTTTTAGTCTCAAGATCTCTTGATATATATATTTTTGTTTGGTTGTGGGGGGTCGGAGATTGGAGGGTGTAGGCTTGTTTTGTTTTGGTTTAACTAATTAATCATCTTTGTGCTGTTAAGGATACACCAGACCCAATTAGTTTTTGTCATATTGCTGTGACATAATCTGCCTTCAAATGTGACCTTCGAACCTCTGAATTTGGATGCAGTCATGGTTAAAAAACACTTTAGATTCTTTTCCTTTTTGAGGACTCATAAAGCCTCTACTTGTAACTATTATGCTTATTTTAACTACTTCCAATGTTTTGTTTTTCCTTTTAGCCTCAGTGTTTGCAAGTAAAAATACCCTAAATGTTTCTTATTTTAGAACCAACCTCTTAGCCAAAGGCAAACATTTATCTTTACAGTCCATCATGTTTATGATTAGACTCTGTTGAAGGACGTTCCACATAGCAATGGTCTGAACTCCATCATCCAAACTCTAAAATGTAACGAAGTACAGAGTATTTTCTGCTACAGCTTTCCATCTCAGTCGGGACACAGAAATAAAGAAAGACTCAAGGAATAGCTATGGAATAGCTGCTTCTCCAACTGTAGCTAGCACAAACACACACACATATCAATTGAATGACCGAAGTTTTCTTGGATGTGATAAAGTCCCTTAGATCTGCTCTATGGATTCACCTCCTCTGACCAAAGATTCCTCCATCCAGATCAGTCTCTGGATGGAGACTGGTCTTATTTCTGAGTGTCTTATTCATGAGTAAATGACATATAGCTTCATCTGTAGAATGCAGAGACTCCTCCAGCCTCTCATGCTGAAGAAAGAACTTAGCCAAAAAAGCAGGAACATTTGGATGAAATTAGCTTTCTCAAATGGTGAGACTCTCCAAAGTAGAGCTGCTGCTTTTCAGTCAGTGGATGTGGTAAGGGAATATGATCAGGATTATTGCAGAGTACCTCTCTTTGGATAATTTCTTGGCATCTTTTGTTGGGAGGAGACCCAAAACCCAAACTTCCTGGGGTGAGTGTCTCTTCTAGCCAGAAAGCACCTTGGGTCCACAAGAAATATCTGGATAATGTCACTGGGTTTAGGGTGCCTCCACAACCCCATCTCAACAGTATAAGCAGCTTCAACACAACAGGTGTACATGGGCTGATTCAATCATTTTTCTACAGCTGATAGAAAACGCAAACTGCAGATTTCAGGGTCTGGCCAAAAGTTTAGATTTGATAACTAGTTTGTAATGAAATGAGCATTGTTAAGCTTTAAAGCTTTTTATTAACTGTGGCTTTTTTGCGACAAAGCTATTACAGCTATTACTGCGACAAAGAAGTCCATCACCAAAATGAGTTACAAGTGATCAAATGTCAGTTACAAATTACTTCCAGGGTGTTGTCTCTTTTCTTTCGTCTTACAAAAGATAAGCCCGCAGTCTGAAAAAAGTAAAAAATTATTGACAAAAACAGCTGGGTAAAACTCAAATTCACCAATCTTGAATTTATCGTATGTGCACAACAGAAAGAAGATGAAAGACATAATTCAAGAACTTGGAATTCAAATCTGAAGCTAATTTACTGAGAACACATCACTGTATATCCCAGCACATTGTTCCAAACCATACATTGAACAGTACCAGAAATCGGACTCGGTTACCGTATTTTGTGCATACACACTTAGCAAATAAAGAACCCTCTGACTCCATTTCAAGCTGCATCATTTCTTTGAGGTAATGCAGACGCGCCTGGTGTCTAAACACGAGCATTCTGACGTCATATAGCAAGATCTGTTGGTCAAAATCTAATTTTACCACTGATGGGTCCAGTTCCACATTAAAATCTTGCGCCTTTATTGCAGCTATAACTTTCCTAATAACATTACCCTTCATAGGAGTAATTCTACACCATGAACTTTGACCTACATGTTCATATTTATGAGGAAACATTGGAGAAAGTGCAATAAATCATGCTAAATCAAAGGAAAATATATCGCAAAAGAGTTTGTCCAATTCTTGTTACGACTTACCTTCCTACTATTACTTCTGGGTCACCCCCAGGGTTCATCTTTCTGCTTGGTGTGTTTGCATTCCTGCTGTGCTCTATTTAAAGACTGGATCCCTGCACTGGCACAAGGAATGCACATCTGCAGCGAGACCCCCATGCCATTGTATCTATCATTCTCACATTATTTCTTTCTAGTTGCATACAGTTTGCAACTCCCGTGCTGTAGCCCTGCAGGAGCTCTGGCCGCAAAAAAGAATAAATATACAACCAGAAAAGAGCTGAATGGAGAGTAATCTTGTTTGTTGCATCAACAAGTGCATTTGGTTGATTTAAGAGTCTCATTAATACTCTGCCAAGAGAGCATCTGCACTTGAGAACTGGAAACCGAGAAAGTAAATTAGAAAAAGTAGTGGTTGTGCTCAGGTCAGTGTGATATTAACACATTAAGACAAGCTTAAGTAAAAATAGCGTTTTTAATTATCGGCAAGTGTAACGCAAGGAGTTTCAAGAACGTCCGTTCATTATATAATATTATCCATTATCATTTTGTTTCATTCTTGTTCCAGACAGAGCCATGGCTCTTTGTTTATGTTTTGGTCCAATGAAACTACTTTTATTTACCTGAAGTCAAGTAGAGTTTTAAAATAGCCCAATAGTTTGTTAATCATTTTTTCCAAGTATTTAGGTAAATAATACTTAGTTTGAAAAAAAAGTAAATAATTAATCCATGTAAGGTCCAAATTCAATTAAAAAATTATTCATTTGGAAGGTTTAGAAAATTTAATTATAATATTTATTTTTAAAAAATTATCTGTTTTTTATTGTTGAAAATACATAACTATTTATAACTGTACTGTAACAATCATAATGTTATGGGTGAATAAAAATAAAACTGTAAATTAATCTGACATTTAAAAATATAAAACTTTAATCAAAGACCAACTGCTCAAAGTTTAATGTATACAAAATACATTTGAAATAAATGTATTTTTCAACTTTTCAAATTGCATTTAGGATACAAATCGCCCACCTTTTACAAACAATATATATATATTGTTTGTAAATATCATTTATCAGTTTTTTTTTGTTTTTAACCAAACAATATCTGGGTTTGATATGATTATTTTATTGTCATCCAAGACTACATTTTTTTTTTCTAAATTATCTTAATGACAAACGTAAGAAAAGTTACTTTTTTCCAACCAGAAGTTGTTTATTTTAAATAAATGTTTATTAATAACTAAAAAGGTTTTACGTTTAAACTAAAACGCAAAGAGTAATAAACAGTTTATACTCTAAATAAACACTTGAATACAACATATAAATATATATTTTTAGAAGTTGTCTTGCAGAAGCTAAAAACTAAAAATAAGGGGAGTTATTTATGGTGCCTGGTAATGAAAAAGCGATCCAACACAAGCTAGCATCATGACGTGCCGCCCCATAGAGCAACACTGGAGAACATTTTCCCTCCTGTCCGGCGGATAAAACTTTTCGCCTTCCCCTCCACACAGCCACTACTTCAGCCGCTAATCCCGTTCTCTCCTGATTCGCAACCCCCGGCAAACTCACCTTGGACAAGCTCCGTGGGTCAAACGGGCATTATTATGTTGTCTTCTTCCATGACTGGGACTTCGGCGGGCAGTTCTCCGAAGAGAGAGTACAATCGGACTAGTTCGTTGGAGAGCGACAAACGAGATGAGACGGGATGAGAAAGAGTTGGAGGAGGAGGGCAAAAACGAGGTCAGGCGGATCCTGCCTTCTCATTGGAGGAGCTGGTTGTAAATCACCTGAAAGAGTGGGCGAGTCCTAACTGTAAAGGGATTATCGAGACTGATCCTAATTCAGAAGTTCAGTGGAATGGGAAAACAAGCTGGCTGCTGGAAGAAAAAAAAAACAGAAAAACGTGATAGTTTAAAGACTTTTGTTCAGTTTTTGCTGATACATTTTTTTAAATTAAACTTGGTGACACAATGTCACCTTCATTTTGTATAAAAATATATTTTTTTAAAAATGACAATGATTTTTATAAAATATCATAAATTCTATTAATTAATTAGTTAATTTAATTTGTGAAATAATCATGCAACATATAACCTCAGAAAATATTTAAAAACTGAAAGCAAGATTTGGGTGAAAATATTCATGCATATTAAGCTTATGTCCTTAATATGCACATAAGCCACATTTGTTTAAATGTCCCTTAACCAAGTTGTGACCCCATTACACCCATTGTGTAACCATAACCTTAAATCTGACATACTTCTGTTTGGGCATCTGCCTTTCTTATCAGAAATAGTAGAGATTAAACTGCTGGATTTCTTGAAACTGATCAAGCTTTTTATACATTAACCTTCGTTAACATTAACCTTTGTTTCAGAAGGTTAATGTTAGTGCTGTACACATTCTAAGATAAATTTTGATGTGTATTTGAACAACTTTTCTTGTTGCATCTAAGATGCCAAAAATTTAACCATTTATCAAGGGATTCAATGTTTAATGGAATCACTTGAAAACCAATAAATATAACTTCTGGTTTCAAATATTAGGGGTTGATATGGGCTGATATGTTAAGTTACGTATGTCATCAAAAATGTACATTGCCAATACCAAAAGCTTATGCTGCTTGCTTTGTGCCAGCTGCTGGTATGAATGAATGAAGTTTGAAGACACAAGACACGACAGTAATTTACTAGCTTTTTCATTCAACAAACAAAAGACTAAGTAGTGTTTGAGAATCATAGGCACAGTAGTATGGCAACTCCTCCTCATGTGTTTGGTCACACAGGGCGGACCGTTCTACAACTGATATTTGTTGCAAGTCTGCCAAAGTGTTTGTACTATTCAGTTTGGCAAGAACAGCACACCAAAGCTGATCACACTTGTTCAAGAGGGTTGTACTCAATTGCCTCTGAGTGCAGAAACTCATTTTGATATTGCTACATGCATTGAGTTAGCCTCAAATGACCAAAAACCAAAAAGGCATCTGGCAGGGTTTTCCAAGGAATCCATGTGCTCAGCACTGCTGCTCATCCTGCAGATGGCTTTTCTTTAACAATATGGTACAACATAAGAGGAAATACAAATGTTTTCCACAGTTTAATATATATTTCCATGAATCAGGGAAACAACAAAGACATAACTGACCAAATGCAAATTAGGTAGAGATGCACGGTTCTTAATTTGTGCTACTACTTTAACAGGCTTGCACTCTCTCCAGTGGTGCAACTTGTGTTGACTACTTACAATTTAAATGACCTCATTCAATATTGCATTCTGAATGATGGTGAAAAGCTAAAAAGCAGACATCGCCAAAAATATGAATGGCCTTTTCCGTTTCTTGGCTCCAGCCAGAAACTACCGGAAAAAGAAGTGCAGAAGAAACTATTTTAAGGTCATCTGTGGAAACTAAAGTGAATAACGATCAACTAAGAGCAGCCCCAGTGAAGTCTTTGTGGGATCGTCTTGTTAAACTGTGAGGACATGTGGCACAATTTTTCTCAAGGCAGGACAGACAAAAACAATTGTGAGTGCCGCTGAAAGCTCAGGTGGTACTCTGGATTGAAAACCACTGATCTAGAACACTCTATTTCCGTCTTTTCATGAATGAAAAAACAAACAGCTTTTCCATGTTTCCTCGAATCTGGTCAAAATGTTGACCCTCTTCTGTGAGATGGCACCTTGTTGCGCTTCATTTGTCTGGCTCACCTGTTACTCACAGGGTACACACACTAATAAAATCCATTAGCACTTCCATCATTCTTTGCTCTGGCGGATAATAAACAGAATGACAGTCGCATCTCATTATCTGAGGCAGTGACCTATTATCTTCCGTGATAAATGTAGGTGGAGATGGAAAAACACATTTGTCATCAGCAAGTAAACTAATAAAACCCCACTATCTTCTGTTAGTTATTGTTAATTGTGAAAATGTCATATCGGATTCCATCAAAAGGTCCTATTTCCTTTTGGGCTTTAATATAATTTCAGGTTCATGTACATGATGTGATTGTTTGGAATAGCATCGCTTAATTTGAACATGATGGCAATAGCAGCATGTAAAAAAATCCTGCAACAACAAAAGTTTTTATGGCCTCAGACTTTTTCACATTTTGCCATGAATTGACTGCAAGAATAACGGAGCCAAATCGTGGAGAGCACAGGAGGAAAATCTGTTAGTGGAAGAAGAATTCTTGAGCCTGGATCAGAGGTTTGCCTTCAAATGATTCAATTATTAATCTGTGCTAATTAATGTTCATAGATCTGACAGAGTTAGAGCTATTTCACAAGGAAAAGTGGGAAAAAAATCTCAGACTCAGCAAGTACAAATCTGACACATATGAGAGATTTGCAGCAGTTACAGCAAAAGTTACCTCTAAATAGTTATAATGATAGCTTGTCACATTAAATATTAATACAATTCATTAAAGATTATGACTGTAATGTGACCAAATGCAACTACTTTGGCATGCTGCATCTGTCCTTTGATTTTGTCACCTCCTCCAATAACCTTTTACCTAAATCTCTTTGGGATAATGACCCAGTTTTATGATTAACAGACTCCACACAGACATTATGGTGAATGGATTTCAGTCAATTCACGGGGCAAACTAGACTGACATCAATTATTGCACTGAAGAGGGAATTTCCAGTTTCCAGCCAATCCACAAAGACCCCAAAGTTGACCCTGATTGTCATGCAGTGGCACAGACGTGTTAGTCAGTAAAGTATCTCATTAAGAGCAGGAGTGCAGTGATCAGTAACCAGGCATAAATGAGGAATGACTTGCTGTCTATTTAACTTATTTTGGTACATTAACTTAAAGTAAGCTATTCTCATTTAGTGAAGATTTTTCCATGTGTCAGATTGCGCACTAATTATAAAAATGCCTTTGTTCTGTACACTGCATCAGTTGGTGGTGCTGGACAGCATGTGCTGCAGGTGCTTTTTGTTTTCTCACCACTCAGGAATCCAGAGAACTTTTGTCTTTCAATTTGAGCTTGAGCACTGAATCTTTCTGTTTGTACATCTGCAGATGAGACATTGCAACGGTCAGTCCGTTCCCATCTGGCTGACTCTGCAGTCATCAGTGCCTCTTTATTTACGCTGTCCAGTCAAAATCTTTCTTTTCTAAGATCCTTTTAATCGTCTTTATTGATGTCTCCCTACTTCGCATTATTCATCTCCTGTCATGGCTCTGCAGAATACAGGTGTCAGGATTCCTGGCCTCAAATACATTTTAAAGATTCTTTTTCAACATTGTACATAATTTATTAGTTAACTCTAAGAAGAAAGAAAAGGTTTATTACATTTTTATAATCATAAGACTTATTTTAGCTAATAAATGATGAGGACTCTGCTAAGCACAGACTTAAAATCTTTCAATTTCACTTGGAATAAATATACACGATATTTCAACTGGGATGATGTTTGTTGTTAATTAAGACTAATTTAAATGACAACAGAATATATGAATGCAACAGATAATAAATAGAAATGCAGTTTGAAGATTCTTCTTGCTTTTGCCACATTCCTTGGTCCAGCGTATGTAATTATATGAAAGATAATGTTCCTCACACAGTCCAATTACATGACTGTTAGGTTAATTGGACTCTCTACACATGAGTGTGTGTGCATGCTTGTTTGTCTGTGTTGCCCTGCGACAGACTGGCAACCTGTCCAGGTTCTCTCGCCCGAAACGTTTGCTGGAGACAGGCACCGGCACCAGCACCCCTCACAACCCCACTAGGGACAAGGGTGTATAGAAAATTGATGGATTGAGAACGTCTATCTTTGTCTGCCCTCTGCTGGACATGTTGAGTATTTACATACAGGATGATGTGATTTTATGTTTGTGGATGCAGTTAAATTTTCATAGCATGTACCAAACTTCTTGGAACCTCTGGCAAAGAGGCATACAATTTAGTAGATTAAATTCATGCACTTGCATGAGCTAAGCCTTTAACCTTTTTACTGTGATTGCATTAAATAAGTTGGAGAAAAACTTTGTAGTTGTTACTGGTGTAACCCAGAACCTTCTTGCTGCAATGCAACAGTCCCACCAACTGCGCCTATGATATGTTTTTTGTTTTACTTTTTTATTCTCAGACCGGAACTTGTTTAAGCTAGTAAAGATCCAGACAAGCTGTTCAGTGTATAAGGTTTTTTTCTTTTCTTTTACTGTTCCTGTAAAACAGATGTGCTTCATCTCCATAACAACTAATTACTAGCTATTGACATACAAACTCGTAGGCATGCCGGAGAAATGCCTGTTCTGCATGACTGTTGGAAATTTAAATGGGGAGTTTGCTGAATTCAGCAGGGTAGATGATGCTAAACCTGATGGAAAGTTTTTGGAACATGTGTAGAATCACCACAGAGAAACTTTTGAGCATGGAAAATAATCTGTGGTCCTGATGCATTGTAAAGAGTGCAGGTCTTTACAACTTTACAAAAGTTGAATCTGGGATATCACTGGTTTTTCAGCAGGATATTGATTCTATCATTAGATCACATGAAAAAAAATCTTAAAAAATAAAATAAAATAAGGGCCTTAATGCACCATGGATCATGCAAACAGGAATGGACAAACATTCCTCCCCTTATTTGCTCCAACCTTATGGTGTTTTATTAGATGTTGTTCTATTTGCAAAATGGGGTTGAACAAAATACTGAATGCTGGAGTGCTACAATCGTGTATTACCAAGGGTAAAAAAGTGTTTCCAAGATTAATTTTCCGTCCACGGTTTTGTAAAAGTAAGAGTTCGATTTTTCTTTTCGGTGTCATGCCATTTTCATGCAAGCAGATTTTGGTAAGAAAACAGGTTTTTCAGTGGGGAGTTTTTTGTGGGCAATTCTATTTGTGGTATAAACATGTGGGTTAGATATCCAGATATTCTTATCAGAAATAATGACAGAGAGGCAAACTTTGCACAAACCACAATGACTCATTCTATATTTGTCTCTGTTTGGCCTAAATATGGTTTTAATTCCAACTCAGTGAAACTCTGACAACAGGCTCTGAATCAATCTGAGTAAGCTGTTATATCTAATTGTGTTTTTTTGTTGTTTGTTTCAATATAAATGCAGGTAATGTCACCATTATCACCATGGTGGCCCCTAATTGCTATTACAACATGGTATTGGAATCCCGGTGAGGGCCAATATTTTACCCTTAAGGTCCAGATGTATCTATAATAAAAATATTCTTATAGAATTTTACGAATTTTATTGAAATGTTGAAATGCCAAACAAGTATATTACAATTGTGCAGTGGAAGGAAAATACTTATTGTTCTTCATGGCAAGTTATTTGAAAATGTTTAATCTTAACAATGTTTAACCAGATTTATGCTACTTTTTTATTGGTCTGTTCTAATTTAGCGACATGTTGTTATCCTGGATGGAAGAACTTTCTATATTGGACTTTTAAGACTGACTCAACAAGCCATTTCTTCCATAAAGGACACAATTCAGTTGTGTCGCTCCAGCATGTCCTGAACTTTCTTCTGGTTTTGCTCAGAGCGAAGATTTCACCACAGTGGCGTCCACAAGGTTTCCTAACTAGATGCCTGAGCCACATCGACTGGTTACTTTCACTGTGGAGGAGTAGCAGCTGTCTGCTGAGTCCCTCCCAGATGACCAGAGTGTAGGAAACTTGTTTTTGCCGCTTGTCTCCACGACCTTGTTCTTTTGGACAGTATCCATTGCTTATAACATGGGAAAAATGTCTTGTAATAAGCGAAATAATCTGCTAATTGAACAAGTACTTTTGTCATCAATATTAGGGAATAAATATTGAGAAGAAAAAACAAACCTCTTTTTCTTGCTAAAAAGTTACTTTTAAGTTAGCTTTGTTTTATTTCAAGTGTGCTAAGATATTTGAAAAATACTTGGTAAGATTTTGTGTTTTTGCAGTCAGCTCTCTCAACCACAACAGAACCGGTAGCTTTCACATCACTGCAGACGCCGCACCATCCACCATTTGAGAGGTAAAAACTGAATCCTTTTAATTACTATGTGAATCATTTTTTCTCCATTGACTCACTGTGTACAGCAACAGGTTTTTGCTCAACTACAACAAAAAAGCTAGTTGTAGGTGCGCCCCCATTGACATGGCACTAACAAACAGCATGCCCACATATACAACATGAAGTTTCCTGAATGCCTGCAGCAGACAGACATCACCAAACACCCACTCTGCATTTTGCCTCCAATGCTCACCAAGGCTGCTGATGGCTGGAGAAGCATGCATGGCGTCACTCCCAGGCGGTATGTGGGTGTGGTCTTCACTGACCGGTTGAACGTACTAAAGCCTGAATGCTGACACACACACATTCACTCAGAGAACACAGAAGCTGTTTCACTCTTCCTCTGCTCTATTTCCCCAAAGCTGAAGCAACATCTATAAGGTTGGTCGTTGACTTTTACAGTTAGTAATCAATATTTAACTATTTTTCTTTTGTTCTGTTGCATTTAATAATTTCTTTTTTTATGTTTTGTTCTTTTAAAATGGACCTGGACTTATTGGTATGTTACAAAGTTCCTGAGAACATTTGTAGCTGAAAAGTTGTTGGAAAGCAAATATGTCTCTGCCATTGTCCTTGCTGATATGCCTGTCAGTCTTCCACCTGTGTTTGGGAACTGAGCCTGTGGATGAAGTCATTATACTCAGTAAGTAGAGATATGGATGCAATATGTCCTGAATATACATGTTTAATTTTGTAACAGAATATAGTGGTGAAAATGTAAACACATCCAAAGTAAGTTCAGAGCTTGTTGAGTTTCAACTGTTCAGCCAAAAACACAAAATCATGGCCAACAGTCGAGAAACAAGTCAAACATCAAAGCGTAACTTCATAGTTTCTTGTAAACATTCTGACACATCTTCAAATGTTAGCTAAAATACTAAGTCATGTTTTTTTTTATTAAAAGAAGAACAAACTGAAGAAGAATCTAAGTAAATTCTACACAGAGAATCTAAGTAAATGGTAAGATAGGTAACAAAACTGTTTATAAATTTAAACACAATAAATTTATAGACAGAAAGAAAAGAAAGGACATGTTGTTCTAAAACTGCAGCTTGCAGACTTCATGGTCAAGTAAGTTGTGTGTTTGTAGACTTATTCCACAGCTGATGACTCCTCATTGCAAGTCAGAAGTTTTACTTCAGCCACAAGTCAGATGAATTCATCATTGTCAGAGTGCTGCGTATTTTGGCAGAGGGAACGTTAGTTTTGGGGGAAAAAAAGAAGATAGTGCTACTAATTAGCATGACTTTAAATTCTATGTAAAAGCATCAATTCTTTAGTAGTCTAATTCCTTAGTGTGTTGTAATTCCTTTCAGGTTTTACCTTAACGAAATCATATATGTGGTGATGGTAATTTGTGCAGTTAATAAAATTCAAATCTAAAATAAACCTTGTTTGCTTCTTTATTCCAAAGTTCTGATCAGCAAAGGCGCTGATTAAAGAAGTACAAAGTTGGTCATAATCGACACCTAGTTGCCATTCAACATGAGAATTTGATTGGGTCCTGCTGTAAGGAGGCCATTTTAAATTTCCTGTTTCATTGTGTAAAAGAGTTTCTGTGATGTCAAATGAAGCCACGGCTGGTCAAAATGCGCAGAAGGATGAGGCTCCTTCTTGCTCTTTCTTTAATGCTACAAACTGATTCAAGCTTGACAGTTTTTGTCTTTATTCTATGATTTCTGTTTACATTTTTACTGATATGCTGTATGTCACAGTGGACATATTTTTCTCTTGCAGAAAAAGTGCATAATACGGGGAGTTGGTTTGAAAAAAGTCCCGAGTCAAAAGATGTTCAGAAGGTGGCTGAATATGCTGAGGAAATGTTCAACAAAGATTCAGAGGACAAGGAGTTGTTCAAGCTGCTCTCAGTTAACAGTGCTAAGTCACAGGTAGAACTGACCTTTCTTAAAACAAATTAATACATCCTATCAAAATATACTTCTAGTCACTGTTTTATCTGGTTCTTTCTGCAGGTAACCAATATGATCAACTATAAAATCATTGCAATTCTCGGAAGAACCAAATGTGCTAAGATCAAAAACCAAGACTTGAAAAGCTGCGTTTTGGACAAAGAGGTAAATCTGTTCAGCCTCTGTTCTTTATACAACCATTAAGGAAAAGTTTACATTTTCATTCAACAGTTATTGTTGTCTTCTCTTTCACAGCAACAAAAGTGCCAGTTTGTTGTGGCTTTGAACCCCAAAAAAAGCAAATATCAGTTGAACAACAAGATTTGCCACAAATATGTACAGAAGGGTTAATTTGTTTAGAGTGTCAAGATAACTTGAGATCATCCCATTATTCCTACACTTCACTAAAATCAGTGAGGTTGTGTGTTTGCTTTGTCTCATGCAAGCTTTACTTTAAATTCTAGTTCCTTTTGAATTATAGATGTGATTTTGATAATGATCTTGAAATGACGTAAAATTTGTAATAACTGCAATTAAAGATCACTGATGTTGTGTTGGAGGTAGATAGTAAGTGAAGGATCAGGGAAAGAGGGACTAAAAGGAGAGCAGAGATGATCATCGTCTCAGAGTTTGCTGATTTGGAAACAGGTTGTTGCAACTCAAACTGTTAGAAGAAAAATATTGTGCAGCTAAAGAGTTTAGGGTGACTTTTGAACAACACCAGGACATGAACAGACATCAGGCCATAATGTCTGCAAGACAAACATGGATATGGGATCATCTATTCAAGCAGATATCCAATACAACAAGCATGACAACAGTGCCAGCCAATACATGTGTGTCTATAGGGTGGAGAAATGCTACAAAGTTGAATGCAAAACAAGAACCTTTGGTTGCATCCTCTAGGATCCAACCAAGCTAAGATCAAGATGCACATAGAACTCTGCAGCTGAAGAAGATCCAGGACCATAGATAGCTGAAGAATGTCCTGCGCATCGGGACCAACCCATCAGCCCCCAACATGTGGCCTCAAATTGCACTTCTGCCATCATCCGAGTTCAGATCATGAAGACAAAGGCAAAGAACAAAAGCAAAGACAGAGAGAAAGTCAAAGAAGAGGAACTGGGGACTTCCTTCCATGCGATCAGTGCGCCTACATCTCATCGGACCTGAAAGATCTTGAAACAAGGTGAAGTTGGCTTCAGATCTGGAAGACAAAAAGCTGAGGACCGCTACACACATGAGGAAGTTACCCTGAGATGCAAGACTCTTCCTGCCAGCATTGAAGACCTGTGTGACCTCAGATCCAGGCAGAGATGAAAGCTCATCAGGCCTGCAGTGACGCCTGCCCTCATAGATCAGGGCTGTGAGTTTCTTCCTGCAAGAACACGTTCTTCATTGTCAGACTGGTTCTGGGGTCAGCATTAGGGAAAGATAATTGATTTTTCTGATTTGATTATTTCTGCTAATGCATTAAGCTGCACTGACCGTTGCAAAATTGTCTGACTAATAAAAATACTTGGCATAAAGGAAAATCTAAGAGATGTTGTGGACATTCAATTAATGAGTCGCCTCAAAGTTCTTTGATGGTCGTAAATCAGGTATGATGCTTGATTCTGGAGAGAAAAAGTTTCATAGATTGCTTTTAGCCCAACACTATATGTAAAACAACCTTGAGACTCACCTGAGTCACTAAAACCAACCTGGTTCAGTATCAAGTGCACGTTGTAACAATGAGAAAGAGCGACCGTTAACATGTTTACTCTGTGAAACTAGTTGGCTGCAGGCTGCTCAGTCTGACTAACTCACCGGGGGAAGGAGGGTGGGGCAACTGGATGGAGGTGGTCAGAAACCAGGCGAGTCTTTCTTGACAGGCCAGATTAAACAGAGTTTACCTCAGTTCTGGACAGAGTAATACAGAGCAGATTTAGGAAACTCAATTTACCCCTTGGATAGAGAGCTGGGAGCAAGTCTCACCGACTCAGAAAGAAAAGTAGGGAGAAAAAGGGTTGGTGCAGGAACAACAGGCTAAAATATCTGCATAACTTCACAACTGTGATTGGTTTTAAGAAACCTTTAAGACACACCCTAACATGTTGCATCTAATTCAATGGAAATAGTAAAACTGGGTGCAGATAAATTTTTTGGGAGAACAATCAAAAAGTCATACATTTAGCTTTTATAATAATAATAATGTTAGTAAAAATGATTATATAAACATTGGTCTAAGCTTTATCTGTTCTTTTTATGACTTTTTTGCTCATTTTTAGAGTTAATTTTAACCCTACCAGGCCTGTGATGGTGCATTAATTCTCTCCCACCAAATAACACCAATAACAACAAAATCTTAGAAATAAGGGATCGAGACTGGCACCTTCTGAGAACATCAAGATCTGGAATATTTTGACATTTCAAACAGCAACAGTTGTGTGATGCAATCTCAGAACTGATACAACTGTGGTTGTAAAATTATACAAAATGAAAAAGTTGAAAAGAAAGTACATCTCCATGGCACAGTTCATGCTTCAAGCCACTCTAAACCACCGCAAGAGCCCCTGGCTTGTCCTGAGCATTTACATTTTCAAAACGTCTTGAGAATTATTACCCCAACTTAAATTTGGCACAACAAAATAAGTATTACAAACCAAAGGTCTGCAATAAATTCATGCATACCCTATCGATCCTAACGAGTGCGCCAGCGATCCTATTTGCATACGTATATTCAAATGCCAGTAAAATTCGAACCACATAAGATAGAGCAATAATTCTTTTTGCATATTAAACCGTAGGAATGGCACTTAATTTTCCGACAATCTACATGTCCCAGAGAGCTGTATATTTCCACTGACAAATTCACAGATCTATAGTAAAAAGGGAACGAAAATATGCAAGACAACCCCTGACGCAGCGTCAATCCGTATGCTTTATATATCAGCTCACTTCAGGTCCATCACTTCCTCGTTCCGGGATTCATATTCCCGCGTTGACAGGCATAAAATACAACGAGATATTTTCACGGGACTTCATTTCCCGTGGGACTTCATTTGCATTTCCCGCGGGACTTCGTTTCCATTTCTCGCAGGACTTTCTTTCCCGCTACTTGTAGTTTTTTGCTCGCTTTCCGCTAACTCGCGCTCAACTATTTTTGATAAAATATATAGATACACGCAGCCAACACACACCAAACATCACATACACTCATACAATAACATTTATGGATCCAAAAAGACCCAGAGACAAAAGATTTTATTCTTCGTGCGAAGCTTTGGAGCTTATTACTGCACGAGCTGACGAAGACGAAAGCTTCATGGATTCTTCTGACCCGGATACCGCCGACAGTGGAGATGAAGCGGACTTTATTGAAGGCATTGATCCACTCCATGAGATGTAAGTAGGCTATATATATATATAATACTTTTGTGAGTGAGATAAACACACAGATTTATATATATATATAAATAATGAAACAAAACACGTGACTGAAAAACCGAACTCATCCGTAATGTAATGTCTGTGCGCAGTTCTGGTGATGACGTGGAGGAAGAGGATGAGGTGAATGAGAAGGATGTTGAAGAACAAAAAGCGAATCCGGATGAGGGTGAAAATGCTCTTGTACCTTCTGTGATGGAGGGAGGCAGAGGGAGAAAAAGAAGTCGGGAGAGTCAGCTTCCTGCTCATAAAAGAAAGCGCCACAGGTCAGAAATTGACGCAGGTTATAAAGTCAGCTGGAAAACAGAAAAGGAGCTTGACCATTTGCCACACCCCCCACTCCATTTCCTTCCAAAGAGAAAGCCAGGTGTGCAGCCACCACTTTCAATTAGTAATAGTATTCCTTGCCCATCAGATTTATTCAAAATGTATTTCGACCAGACCACCATCAAAATTCTGTGTGCCAACACCAACAAAAATGCAACAAAAAATTTAGCTGCTGGTAAAAAATTTAAATGGACTGATGTCACAGTAGATGAAATGTACCAGTATATTGGGCTCACGCTGTACATGGGACTTCTGAAACGGCCAAAAATGAAGGATTTCTGGAGAACCACCTCCATATTCCAGCTTTCACATCCCTGCAAAGTGATGTCACCGGCTTACAGCAAAACAGGAGCAGCAACCAACGACGGGAACAGATATAGGGATTAAAAAATTGGACTCACAGGCAGCACAGAGAATGACTCGGCCATGAGTGTGTGTGTGTGTTTTGTGTGTTTTAATGGCTTGACTGACTTCAAGCTTCAGCTATGCTAGGAGCATTTATTTCAGAATGGAAAATATGAGCAATAAGTGTGTGGGTGTACGTGTGTTTGAGCATGAACAGAGGACGTGCAGAGAGATAAAGACACAATGCTGTTCTCACCCGCCTTTGGCTAACTTTACTCTATATGCTTGGAGAGGCTTTTGCATTCTTCTGTTAAAGGTGACCTATTTTGTTTCCTTGAACAGATTAGGGGCTATTCAAAACATTGTTTGCTACATTTTTACACAATTATTCTTAGATAATGAGATTTCAGTCTGGTCAGTTCTGCCTATTTTGATCTCCTTTCACATTGAGCTGTTTTGGGGCCTTTTGTCACTTTAAATCCAAATAAGCTGCTGGCGCCCATGCCCCCCAACTCAATGTCTACAGTCACACAGGAAAATGGCTGCAAACAAATACACAATTATGCAGGGCGAAAGAGCAGAAAATGGTACATGACGGTCCTGCACCATTTTATTGACATAGCTGTTACAAACAGCTACCTGCTTCACAGAGAGCTGTGTGCCCAGATGGCGCAAAAGGCTCTGACACACCAGGCCTTCCAGGAGCAGATGACAACTGAGCTTTGTGGAGAAGTGTCAGTCCTGACGACGAGCAATCAGCACATGCCTGTTGCAATCGTTGAGGGGGCATCTGGAGAACACAAAGCAACAAAGGGGCAGAGAAAATGCAAGCTTTGCAAAAAATGTACTCCCTTCATGTGTGAGACGTGCAAAGTTCCTCTGTGTGTTATTGTGGACAGGAACTGCCACAAGGACTTCCACAGCTCCAGTGGTCATGCTAAAAAGTAATGTTATTTTTCCAAACATGACATTTTGTCATATGGACTGCAATAATTTAAAAAGTGGTATAAAAGTTTTTTATGCCAATGTTTCCCAGGCCTGGTCCTCAAGGCCCTGCATGTTTTAGATGTTTTCCTGCTTTACTGCACCTGATTTAGCTGATTGCAGTTCAGCAAATACCTGTCAATTGAAATCACCTGGATTTGAATCAAGAAAAACCTAAAAAATGCAGAGCAGAGTGCCTTGATGAATATTTTCCACTTTTACTATTGATGAACAATGTGCAAAGTTCCTTAGACACATTTTTTTTTACTGATTCAAAGATTCCTATTTATTTTCGTTTTTTGCTAAAGTTAGAAAATTGGATGTAACTTTGAAACTAAGCTTTGAAAAAACTCAAAATAAATTTTCTGTGGTTTAGAAGGCTTGTCTGCAACTTTTTTGTACTGACAGATTTGAGTGATAAATTTATGAAATTTTCATGTTTACAAAAATATGTTAAAAAATCATAAAACGAATGAATTTTTTGTGATTTTTGGCACATTTAAACATTTTATTTAGTTGTTATGGATTAATGGCATACAAATTTTGAAAAATAAAAATAGAAGGACTCTATTGATGATTGTAACATTGAAATGCTCCAAATAATGGCTCTTTGGCATCTAACAATGTAGAAATAAGTTCAGGCGAACCTTTATAATGGTAGGATCTAAACTCCTTCCATTGTTTTTAAGTTCAAAAACTAAAGGACAGCACAAGAAACAGGAGAAATATGGTTTTCGTCATGGAAATTATTTTCAGACATTTATTGCCTAAATCAGCTTCTCTGGAACTTTACCAGAATGTAAAGATTCTGTTAAAGATCTTTACATTCTTACATTTTTACATTCTTTCAGAAAGAATGTAAAGATCTTTACATTCTTTACATTTTTACATTCTTTCAGAAAGAAAGAATGTAATTCTTTCTTTCTGAAAGAAGAGCTCCATCCAGATTCCATTTTTAAATATCTATCTTGTTTTATGGTCACTAAATATAATTCATATTGGTTACAAAGTTAGGGGGAAATTCATTCTCGCTGCTTAATAACGTGAGGTTGTCTGGGCAGGAAGATTGAAAAATGTTTCTCTTTGTTGCTAAACAGCTCAGCTCAATGGATACTTTTCAGATCTCTATTTTAAAGGTTCTGAAAGACTTTTCAAATAGAAAAAGTCTTTCTTTTTGAAAACAGATAAGAAAACAGATAAGAACAATTTTCTTATCTGTTTTCTTTCCGGTTTATCTTTCCATTTTTGCCACTTTGTGAATACATTGTGTAAACATTGTGTAAACTCCCAACATCACAGAGGTTTTTTACTGTAATGTGATTAAACTTGTAAATGTTCCAAAGATTTGAAAACTTTTGTTAATAGCCTGTCTTATAGGGTTACTAAATCTTAGTTTCTATTTGACAACTGGTAGTCAATTTTCATAAAGCAAATGGATGGTAGTAAACTGTGATCAACATAAAATACTAACAAGAAAATAATGAATCACAGTTAGTCATAAAACAAGTTTTTTTAATAAAAGATCGACGATAAAAACTTATTGGCCACCTCTGTAAGCACAAGATGTTTCCTACACACAGGAAACTCGTTTTTGCTGCTTGTCTTCATGACCTTGTGCTTTCGGACAGTATCCATTGCTTATAACATTGGAAAAATGTCTTGTTATGAATAAAATAATCTGCCAATGGAACATATAGTTTTTCATCAGTATTAAGGAGTTACTTTTATTAAAAAGAAAAACAAGCCTCTGTATCTTGCTGGAAAGTTACTTTTAAGTTAATTTTGTTTTATTTCAAGTGTGCTAAGATATTTGTACTAGAAACTAGATGAAAAATACTTGGTAAGATTTTGTGTTTTTGCAGTCAGCTCTCTCAACCACAACAGACCGGTAGCTTTCACATCACTGCAGACGCCGCACCATCCACCATCCATCCATCCATCCATCCATCTTCTACCGCTTATCCGGGGTCGGGTCGCGGGGGCAGCAGCTTAAGGAGGGAGGCCCAGACTTCCCTCTCCCCAGCCACTTGGGCCAGCTCCTCCGGGGGAATCCCGAGGCGTTCCCAGGCCAGCCGAGAGACATAGTCTCTCCAGCGTGTCCTGGGTCTTCCCCGGGGCCTCCTCCCGGTGGGACGTGCCCGGAACACCTCACCAGGGAGGCGTCCAGGAGGCATCCACCATTTGAGAGGGAAAAACTAAATCCTTTTAATTACTATGTGAATCATTTTTTCTCCATTGACTCACTGTGTACAGCAACAGGTTTTTGCTCAACTACAACAAAAAAGCTAGTTGTAGGTGCGCCCCCACTGACATGGCACTAACAGACAGCATGCCCACATATACAACATGAAGTTTCCTGAATACCTGCAGCAGACAGACATCACCAAACACCCACTCTTCATTTTGCCTCCAATGCTCACCAAGGCTGCTGATGGCTGGAGAAGCATGCATGGCGTCACTCCCAGGCGGTATGTGGGTGTGGTCTTCACTGACCGGTTGAACGTACTAAAGCCTGAATGCTGACACACACACGTTCACTCAGAGAACACAGAAGCTGTTTCACTCTTCCTCTGCTCTATTTCCCCAAAGCTGAAGCAACATCTATAAGGTTGGTCGTTGACTTTTACAGTTAGTAATCAATATT
Organism: Phalloptychus januarius; assembly: GCA_902982915.1. Classification (NCBI taxonomy): domain Eukaryota; kingdom Metazoa; phylum Chordata; class Actinopteri; order Cyprinodontiformes; family Poeciliidae; genus Phalloptychus; species Phalloptychus januarius. Next base: position 2,454,372 of record CADWAE010000133.1, on the reverse strand, counting down.
TAACTATTTTTCTTTTGTTCTGTTGCATTTAATAATTTCTTTTTTTATGTTTTGTTCTTTTAAAATGCACCTGGACTTATTGGTATCTTGCAAAGTTCCTGAGAACATCTGTAGCTGAAAAGTTGTTGGAAAGCAAATATGTCTCTGCCATTGTCCTTGCTGATATGCCTGTCAGTCTTCCACCTGTGTTTGGGAACTGAGCCTGTGAAGAGATTCTTTAGAAGAAGTAAGTAGGGGAATGAAACATGCAACAGCTGCTAGCTGGCATTACAAACAAGTCCTTCCACCTTTAACTAGACTCAATGGACACACAAATTATGTGAATTGGAAATTATCATGTCAACACAAGTTACATGCATGAGAGAATTCACAACATGACTAAAAAATTGGCAAAGTAGCTAGAAAAATACTCAGAGGAAACAATCAAAACACTCTATTAAAAAGTTTACAATTCTCCTGTAGCTCTGATGATTTGCTTTGGTTGTTCTGCTGTAAGGTGACCATTTTAAATTTTCTGTTTCATTGTGTAAAAGAGGTTCTGTGATGTCAAATGAAGCCACGGCTGGTCAAAATGGGCCAAAGGATGAGACTCCTTCAACAAACTGATTCAAGCTTGACAGTGTTTGACTCTATTCTGTGATTTCTGTTTACTGAGTGTTACTGATAAAAGTGCATCTTTTAGGCCATTGGTCTGATGCATCTCCTGATTCAGAAAATGTTCAGAATGCGGCTAAATATGCTGAGGAACTGTTCAACAAAGAAGGAAGGGGCAAGGAGGTGTACGAGCTGAAATCAATTAACAGTGCTAAAACAAAGGTAGAACTGAATTTCCTTAAAACAAATTAATGCACCCTATCAATATATACTTCTAATCACTGTTTTATCTGGTTCTTTCTGCAGGGAACCAGTACTATCAAGTATAAAATTGACGCAGTCTTCAAAAAGAAAAAGTGTCCTAAGTGGAAAGACCCTGATGTGAAAAGCTGCATTTTGGACAAAGAGGTAAATCTGTTCAGCCTCTGTTCTTTATCTAACCATTAAGTAAAAGTTTACATTTTCATTCAACAGCGATTGTTGTCTTCTCTTTCACAGAAAATATTGTGCCAAGTTGTTGTGGCTTTGAAACCCCGCAAACAAAAATATTCCCTGAAAAGCAAGACCTGCCACAAAGTTACATAGAAGGGTTAATTCTTTTTTACAGTGTCAAGATAACTTGAGATCATCCTATTATTCCTATTCTGGAGATATTACGTCAACAGTAACAATACATGAAGTTATCTTGAAAGTTTATTACACAAAGTAAAATCAAACTTCAATAAAATCAGTGTTGTTGTGTGTTTACTTTGTCTCATGCAAGCTTTACTTTTACATTATATTTCCTTTTGAATTTAATCATAAGAAATCATAGTTAAAGAGAGAGTAGCCATGAAACAGGAACAGCAGGCTTCATGATAAGATGAAGTAAGTTTCCAGCCTGCAGATTTATAAAAAAATAATTTAGACTGTTCCATATTTCAATGGAAGAAAGTTTTAAAGATTGAAGTCTAAACAAATTGAGTAATTGAATAAAACTCAAAGCAAATAACTTATATTGATAATGTTTTCTTGTGTATGAATGAACAACTGTAGCTTTGGTTTCAAACAATAAGAATAATGGATGATCCTGCTTTCTTTTAAGAATAGCACCTATAATTACTCACATTATGATTATAATATGAGTAACTAAGTAGGCATGATTATTTTAATATTTAAATGACTGCTAAATAAGTAGCTAAAGAGGTTATAGATGTGATTTTGATAATGATCTTGAAATGATGTAAAATTTGTAATAACTGCAATTAAAGATCACCGATGTTGTGTTGGAGGTAGATAGTAAGTGAAGGATCAGGGAAAGAGGGACTAAAAGGAGAGCAGAGATGATCATCGTCTCAGAGTTTGCTGATTTGGAAACAGGTTGTTGCAACTCAAACTGTTAGAAGAAAAATATTGTGCAGCTAAAGAGTTTAGGGTGACTTTTGAACAACACCAGGACATGAACAGACATCAGGCCATAATGTCTGCAAGACAAACATGGATATGGGATCATCTATTCAAGCAGATATCCAATACAACAAGCATGACAACAGTGCCAGCCAATACATGTGTGTCTATAGGGTGGAGAAATGCTACAAAGTTGAATGCAAAACAAGAACCTTTGGTTGGATCCTAGAGGCAGCTTCGAGCCAAGATCGAGATGCACAATGAATGAACTCTGCAGCTGAAGAAGAACCACAGATAGCCGAAGAATGTCATGCGCATTGTGACCAACCCATCAGCCCCCAACATGTGGCCTCAAATTGCACTTAAATTGCACTTTTCTCATCATCTGAGTTCAAACCCCAAAGACAAAAGCAAAGAAGAGGAGCTGGTGCCTTCCTTCTGTGCAGATGCTCATCTACATCTCATCGGACCTGAAAGATCTTGAAACAAGGGGAAATTGGCTTCAGATCTGGAAGACAAAAAGCTGAGGACCGCCTCACACATGAGGAAGTTACCCTGAGATGCAAGACTCTTCCTGCCAGCATTGAAGACCTGTGTGACCTCAGATCCAGGCAGAGATGAAAGCTCATCAGGCCTGCAGTGACGCCTGCCCTCATAGATCAGGGCTGTGAGTTTCTTCCTGCAAGAACACGTTCTCAAAGTTCTTTGATGGTCGTAAATCAGGTATGATGCTTGATTCTGGAGAGAAAAAGTTTCATAGATTGCTTTTAGCCCAACACTATATGTAAAACAACCTTGAGACTCACCTGAGTCACTAAAACCAACCTGGTTCAGTATCAAGTGCACGTTGTAACAATGAGAAAGAGCGACCGTTAACATGTTTACTCTGTGAAACTAGTTGGCTGCAGGCTGCTCAGTCTGACTAACTCACCGGGGGAAGGAGGGTGGGGCAACTGGATGGAGGTGGTCAGAAACCAGGCGAGTCTTTCTTGACAGGCCAGATTAAACAGAGTTTACTTCAGTTCTGGACAGAGTAATACAGAGCAGATTTAGGAAACTCAATTTACCCCTTGGATAGAGAGCTGGGAGCAAGTCTCACCGACTCAGAAAGAAAAGTAGGGAGAAAAAGGGTTGGTGCAGGAACAACAGGCTAAAATATCTGCATAACTTCACAACTGTGATTGGTTTTAAGAAACCTTTAAGACACACCCTAACATGTTGCATCTAATTCAATGGAAATAGTAAAACTGGGTGCAGATAAATTTTTTGGGAGAACAATCAAAAAGTCATACATTTAGCTTTTATAATAATAATAATGTTAGTAAAAATGATTATATAAACATTGGTCTAAGCTTTATCTGTTCTTTTTATGACTTTTTTGCTCATTTTTAGAGTTAATTTTAACCCTACCAGGCCTGTGATGGTGCATTAATTCTCTCCCACCAAATAACACCAATAACAACAAAATCTTAGAAATAAGGGATCGAGACTGGCACCTTCTGAGAACATCAAGATCTGGAATATTTTGACATTTCAAACAGCAACAGTTGTGTGATGCAATCTCAGAACTGATACAACTGTGGTTGTAAAATCACACAGGCATCTCTGTGGTTTTAAAATGTTACAATGTGAAAAAGTTAAAGAGAAAGTTCAAGGCACTGTTCATCCTTCAAACCACTCTGAAGCACCGATAAAGGGCCACAGGCTTGTACATTTTGAACATTTCTAGAATTATTATCCCAACTTAAAATAATTTTAATAAAATTCATGCATATTAAACTTCTTCCATTGTTTGTAAGTTCAAAAACTAAAGGACAGCACAAGAAACAGGAGAAATATGGTTTTCGTCATGGAAATTGTTTTCAGATATTCATGACCTAAATCAGCTTCTCTGGATCTTTACCAGAATGTAAAGCCACGCTGTATTTTTAAATTTCTGACAGAACAGTGAGCTCCATCCAGATTCCATTTTTAAATATCTATCTGGTTTTATGGTCACTACATATAATTCATATTGGTTACAAAGTTAGGGGGAAATTCATTCTCACTGCTTAATAACGTGAGGTTGTCTGGGCAGGAAGATTGAAAAATGTTTCTCTTTGTTGCTAAACAGCTCAGCTCAATGGATACTTTTCAGATCTCTATTTTAAAGGTTCTGAAAGACTTTTCAAATAGAAAAAGTCTTTCTTTTTGAAAACAGATAAGAACAGTTTTCTTACCTGTTTTCTTTCCACTTTTGCCACTTTGTGAACAAATTGCTTAAACTCCCATTTGTTACTGTAATGAGATTAAATCTGTAAATGTTCCACAGATGTTAATACTTTTGCAAGGGATTACATACGCTACCTGTTTTACAGTTTGACTTTTGTTGGCTCCTAAGCTTGTGAAATACAAATACATCAAATAAATCATATATTTTATTTTATCAGACAGAGATGTGAAACTTTCTCCATTAGACACAGATCTTTCTTTATGGCACCTAATCTTCAATCTTTTACCTGATAAATACTAACCTATATACTATAAGTTTGGGCTATATAATCTGTACCACCAACACACAAATGTTATATTTGTCAATTTTTTAATTCAGCAAGTCTCTGCAATAAACATATTGGCATCAAAATTTATGACTGAATACTTCATAGTTTGTCTTAAAAAAATGATGGAAAAGAGCTGTAGATTTAATTCCCTCTGTAGGACAGTATAGAATTAGGTGCTCTATCTTATGTATCCCTCTTAGTTGTTTTTTTCCAAGCTCTTTTTCATAGTCCAAATGTTACGAAAAAGAAAATGTTTTTCAGCTGTTTAGAATTCCTCAGAAATACTTTTTCTTCTTTTCACGGAATTGGGAAGTGGTCAGACACTGGTCTCAATGTGAGGGGACATCTTAAAGCTCAACATATGAGACAGCAGCCTGTGCTGGTGTTGGTACCTGACACAAACACAGATGCAGGAAAGTTATCAGTAAAAATTAAGAGAATCAAAAAAACATGTGAATAAAATGATTTCTGGCTCCACCAAGAGGTCAACAGATGTTACTGCATCTTTAAGCACATCTGTGACAGATATACTGAAAATATGAATGCAGTGTTGATACAGCGCATGTAAAGTTAAGGATTTTTCAAGATAATATCCCGGTGGCACCATAAAATCCTTTTTGTGAATAAAGTCACCCACTTACTTGTTGATGACCCTTTGAATCTCTCTGTTTTCCTCCTCTCTGAGTTTGAGCAGAAACTGATCCAAGAGGGGCAGCTCCAAGTTCAGATACTGAGCAACCTGACCACAAAAAAGTGGACCTCAGTGTTTTAAGAAAAATCTGAGTCTTTTACTCAAATACAGCTTTCATATTGGATAAATACAAAATATTCTACAATAATTGATATAGTAAGAGTTAAAAAGTAAAGGCAAATCTGAAAATCTGTGCCCTAAAGGTGGATCTGATGAACTGTTTTGCAAGATTTGCACTCTCAGTAGACTAGAAAATGTCCACTACTTTGTCCTAGAAGGAAATTAAGGCAAGTTTGTTTGTTCTTTAGCGTTAATAAATTTATCTTTTGTCTAAAGAATTCCACTTCAAATTCTTTGGAAAACCTAGGAAATCTATTGACCAGAAAAGGAAAATGCAAGGATGTCCTGTCTTACAGAGTTACTAAATTTTAGATCCCTCTTAAACTAATTGACAACCTGTAGTTCATTTTCATAAAGCAAATGGATGGTAGCAAACTGTGATCAACATAAAACACTAATAAGAAAATAATGGGTCACAGTCAGCCATGAATCAAGTTTTATCTAACGAAAGATCGACATTAAAAACTCATTGGCCATAGCTGTAACTCACATCATTGCTGACTTCTTCTTCATGCATGTCCATCAGGAAGATCTTCATGATGTCATCAGAGGGACCCTGCAGTATTCGTTCCCACAGTGGATGATCTCTGTGACTCAGCTTTCTTTTTTCTAGGAAAAGCAACAAGGACATTGGATCATCTTAACTCTTTTTCGTTTATTCATTGGTTTCCGGTTTAACAGCTCAGGCTTACCTCCACTCTGGTGAATGAGGTACAATGCAAACTCCTGGGGATCATTTTCTATCTGCATTACAAACAAATCACAAGATAAACATGAGATAATTCAAAATGTGGTCTCTTCATTCTTTTCCTGATTGAGCAAAAACAGAAGTGTCCTGTAAGAGCAAGTATTCTAAACTTGCCTTGAACTTGTTGAGCAGCTGTTCGATGACTTGCTCTGTGGTCATCCTGCTAGAGATGCGAACTTTAGTTGAAGTGTCAAATGATGGAGTGAATATAGAGGTCTGCAAAGATCAGTGAAAAAAAGAGGTAGCTCAGGATTTTATGAGGGATACCACCATTTTGGAAATCTACCAAATAATGACACCAAAAGGGTTTTATATTAAACATACGATATTAACAGGTAAATTAACAAAACATCCTAAAACACATTGAAAAATCCCATCAATGAATAAGTGGAGTGAGAAACCAGTTGACATAGTGTTAAAGTAAAAAAGTGAAAAGGCCTCTTTCAGGCCTCGTTACCCATGAACGTACTTTGTAGTTGTAAAAATGTCCATTGATAGAAAAGCGATGCTGTTTTTCTTTCTCTCTTTGTGCTGCTGACTTGCCCCTGCCCTTCCTCCTCTTCACCAACGAGACATCGCTCATACAGCGAACAAGGTTGGACTGTGGCTCCGGCTCAGCGCTCCTGTGCCTCATAGGGCGCAGGGTGACAGTCTCATATACAGGAGGACCTGTGAAAGGTAAAAACATCTTTGTCAATCCTACAAAATGAGATTTTCTTCAGGCACCATTTAAGATCATGTAGGTTTTATTAAATCCATGAAATCTCATCATTATGGTTATATATGGTTAGCTCAGCTGGTCAGAGTGCGGTGCAAATAATGCCAAGGTAATGGGTTCAATCCCCATACTGGCCACTTGAAACATGAAGTCTTCCAGAAAATCAACACTTCAAAGTAAAAGAAGGCTGGAAAGTATACCTTTATGCATGTTGATTATGAAAAACATTTGACAATGAGCACTTTTGTCAAATCTTCTTTGTGTTAAGTGCAGAGAAAGTTGGAGAAGAACAATCAATAGAAGGGTAAAGAAGATCCTAAAAGGATAACCGAGGAACTCCAGTTTAAATGATACAGCAGGCAGCAGATATCAGGGCTCGAAAGATTTAGTGAAAATTGACACTAATTTCAATAGCATGGTCATTAATGTAATACGCATTACTAAAGAGGATATTTCATATTATCTAGTAGATAATAATGAGTGTCTAAATCTCTATAAAACAGAATTCACAATTCAATGCCTTTAAAAGGCCCCCAAGCTGCATTGTATGAAAATATGTGTTCCCATAGTGACCAAAATAACCAGACTGCACTTTGGAAAACTTTGGCAACCATTGCTTAACACAGTCTGCTATGTGTCCACAAAGGTAACCCTAAATGCAAAATGTATTTCCAAAAATGTTTGGAAATAAAATCCTTTGAAATGACCAGATAGGTTAATAAAAGGTAAACCAAAATTTATCATATAGACAATTAAATATTCAAATCAAGCAGCTGTCAACAAAGGTTGCTTATTTTACTTTTAGTTATTTTTTTGTTGCTGATGCAATGTTTTGGACATTTTGTTGCCTTTTGTAAACCAGGCATAATAATTTTGTCAGTTTTATAAGAAACATCTGCACACCAGTGGCCCAAAATGACCTGCGTGCAGCAGCCAGTTCTTTTATATTCTATGACTCTGCAGATTTAGTGGTGGTGATATGTCAGGTGACAACACACATTTGTGATGTTGGCTCCAAAATTTACTTGGTGCACCAAATACTTCCATTATTACAATTTGGTAAAGAATGACACTTGTAATGAAACTTTACATTAAACGTGTCTGTTTTGCATTAAAAGTGTCTATCTGTCGAATGACACTCATTGACAACCGTCATAAACGTTCATGAAGACTTTATGAACGTGTATTCATGCAGTGCCATAAACACAGCATAGTTATGGCACTGCACACCTCTTCAAATAAAGTGTTACCGTAGAAACGTAAAACCCAACCTGGCAAAGGATCTTTGATGACGGTTTCCTGTGCTGCCTCTGTCTCTGCCAGCTCATCTATCTGGTGAAGCTCACTGTATTCTCCCCATCGTGACATAGTACTGCAAAGAGACAGACCCAGGAAATGACATCACTTATAACTGAGTCCTATAAAAGTTTTTAGCTTTTCATGTAAAGACTACTTGCCTTATAAACCTCAGGCTTTTACAGTTTTAAACGAATATTTGTGTTCAAAAGAAATTATTAAAAGCTCTGAACCTTTTGCTCCCCAGGGGGCTGATTGGGCTGCTGGGATCTAAAACATTTGAGAAGAAAAATAAAAGAACAGAAGAAATCTGCTTTTATTTAGAAAGAATGAAGGGAGTGGGAAAACATGGTGCTGGTGTGTAAAAGATCAAAATTAACTTGGTAAAGGATCTGTGAAGATTGTTTCTTGTGCTGCCTCTGGCTCCTTTATCTGGTTAACCTCACTGTATTCTCCCCATCGTGACATACTACTGCACAGAAACACACCCAGGAAATTACATCAGTCCACAATCATACAAAAGATTTCACCTTTAGATGTGAAATTGATTAAAGTAAAAATAAAACCTTGTGCTCTCAAGAGGATTGTTTTGACTGGTGGGATCAACTGAAGATGGAGACTCAAAGGGAAGAATCTGTTTGTCATCCTGTATCTTCAGTCTGATTGGTCGTCGTACTCCCCAGGAGATGTTCAGAAAGCCCTCCACTATCACCTGTCCACCAGGACCCTGTTGCACAAACAGTGCAGTGATGCTCACATCCTTCTTTAGGTCTCATTTAGTTATCCTTCAACTATTCTCACAAACCAGATGCAAGTTAAAACACCGTGCCACACACCTGAGAATAGGTGAGATGCAGCTGAGTCTGGTCCTTCAGGTAGCAGTTGTAGGTGTTCAAAAGCGACAAAAACTCGGCTCTGAAATGAATAAATAAGCAAAATATTTTGCACAGCGAAATAAAGAACAGAGAAATGCAACATCCTTGCAAAAGAATTCATGTCCATTTACTTTTTTTCCACATTTCTACATGTTACAATCAAATATATGCCACTCTTCTCAGATTTGTTTGTTCATAAACACTTTTTTTTCCCTTCCAATGCCTCAAAATGTATCTGACGAAATGTGGTCAAGGGATCTGAATACTTTTACAAGAGACTGTAAACAGAGTATTATTTTTTTTTGTGGAATTAAGACATTTTCCAGAAAAATGTCAGAAACATAGAATGTACAAAAAATAAAACAGAAAGCCCTGAATCACCTAGACAGCGTTCTCCCGCCGCCTGCTTGGATCACTGCAGGCAGAGGAGCTTTGTTCATCTCTGTTCAGCTACTGCGGAGAAAAAATACCAACAGGATCAACTGTGATCCTGTTGATCCTGAAATAAGAAGCAGCCATGCTGAATCCGAAAGCATCAAGCAGTATACAACACAAAACCTGTAAAACGACAATGCTAAAACGGGCTTTCCTGCACTCATACAATAGTAGTAGAAAATAAAAGTCTTACCCGCTCCGACATTGAAAATATGAGATAACCCCTCGATTTTGTCTTTGTCCCAGACGATTTCTTTTCTGTGCTATAAAAATACTTTTCCAGCTCTTTCTTTCTCTGTCTGAAGTTATATTTATCCTCTTCTCCCTAACCGTCCCTTTTGCTCTTTCACTTTCTTTTTTTTTGCATGTTTCCAAGAGATTTAATAACAGTGCTCCACCCAGTAACCAGTGATGACAGCGTAGGGCCAACCATTTGTTTATATTTTGCCCACAGACGCTGAAGCCTCCCACTGGAACCAGCGATTGCTGGAGTATCTTTGCTCCTACTCTTCTTTTATTTCCTCTGTTTTTCTTTGACAGTATAAAAGTAACAGCTGCAGTGGTCCATTTAATTGACATTTCCCTTTGTTCTGACAATTTTCATCTGCCCCAACCTGTTTGTTGTGGTGAAGGAAATATCTGAGCTATTCATTTTTGGTTGACAGTTGCACTAAAGAAATGCTCAGAGCCAAGCGCAACCCTATAAAGTTTTTTTTACATTTCCCAGAATTTGCTTTGTTGTCATTTGTTTGTGTTAAATCTAATGAAGATGGGGACAATTTTTTAATTGCCTCAATTGTTGGTGGATGTGCACATTTATTCTAGTTTCAAAGTGATTTATTTATTTAAATTTTAAGTATCGTTATAGTAAAAGTGTAGAAGGTGAATCCCTGCAACAGCTTTTAATCTTTCAGTCTTTTTTTCGTCAGGATTTCAGGAGATCCATAAGATTTCATTGAACCAGACCAGCTTGCTTGTTTCGGGCAAAAAAAGAAAGAAAAAAGCATCAACCTCAGCATGATGCTTCCATACCACCACCATGTCTCACCACAACATGAAATCTTTTATTTTTATTTTTTTATTTTTTCTGAAATGATTAAAGCTTAAAAATTATTGAAGCAATCAAAACGGTATAATTTTACTTTGTCAAAGAATCATATTATCAAATATATATTTAGTAAAAAAAAAATCTTATTGCATTTTATGAATAAAAAAGGAGATTATGGATCATTTCCCCCTGAAATCAGGTCAAAACCCAAGATGTTGTAGATCAAGAAGCAATCTACAGGAACTACAAGATTATGTTCACTAACAGAAGAATTTTATATTACATAAAAATTATTTTAGTGCCTAAAACACAAAAAGAAGCTTTAATAACACAAAGAGTATTTTTTTTCCACTTTTCCAATTGTGTCATGGCAAATTACCTCAATTCAGAGAAGCCTGATGCTAGTATTTCATTTAAGCTGATTATCTACATGATTTATGCAACACTTTTGCTCAGAAAAGACATGGCTGGTGGGTGAAAAGCCACAGTGCACACTGAGTAACTCGTCTTACTGCCTTCCTGTATGTTGTGCATGTGCCTATTCCCTCTTACAATCAACTTCTAATAGGTAGTAATTCAAAGCTTTCATTTTTCTAACACAATGCTAGTCATAATAATTCTGCTTGAAACTCTCAATAATTATACCCCTTAATAAGATAATAAGGAACATAAACAATACCAATCCTACATCTTTTCAGTGTTTGGTTCTGTGGAAAGCCACATCAAAATCATTCTCTATGAAAGATCAAAAACAAGTTCTCCCTACCTGGCCAGTCTTTCGTCTGATCTTCTAAACAATGATGTAGATTTCCACTACATGTTTAGAAGTTGAATGTTTGTGCATTTGTTTGCGTTCAAAGGTCTGAAGTACAGTTGGTGCTGCAGGAGGTGAGCCTGTGTAGCAACCCCAGAGCAGCTGGTTAATTATTGCAGAACACGTTGAGACAATCCTCAGAGGGAGTGGCTGACTGACACCAGATATGACTTGACTTTAGAATGTGAACATGTATGAGAGAGAGAGTGATAGAAAGAGAGGTAAAGAGAGAGAGAGAGGGAGAGGTGGAAACAGAGAGAGAGAGCAAGAGAGAAACTGCGTGTACAAACAAAAGGAGACTCAACGATTTTCGAATCTTTGAATGTGATAAAGCTTCCCAGTAGCTAAGCTTTTGTTGCTGCTAAGCTCAGCAGCTTAATTCAAACTGCTTTACCCAGCATCCATTAAAACATGCAAAGCAAATTCTTCAACAATACATCACAACTCTCAAGGTCTGATCGACTGCTTATGCCACACTGGCATAGTTTCTTTGATTACTTTTGTAGTCTTTGGAAAAGTTGCCTTAAAACAACTTTTCTATTATATTTCAAAGACACTTCCCTTTTTCCTTTATTTCTTTGTTACTAGGTAGTGTGAAATATTGCGGTATAGCAAATTTGTCTTAAGAGAATTTAGCGAGTACTCAGTTTTAAACAGGCAATTTGTATTTTTACACAGCAAAGTTTAGAATGTAAAGCAATGCTTAAGATACTTTCTGAAACTTGTCATGTGCACTTTTGAGACATCTTCGCAAATTTTGCAGAATGCGCAGTTCACTTTCTCACAACTTACCAGAGACTGAATTCTCAAAGTCAAATAATAATTTATTCAGTCAACTGTAGAAAGAATCTGGAGACAACAGAAACTGCTATCTTAGTGAGGATGGGTGATTGTCTGTTGCTCTGTGTAATGCTATCTTCTGGGGACTGTGGTTGATTGGTTTATTTGGACAGTATTTGAAATAAGTGTATTTTTATACTTTAAAAGAAAGCCCAGGATAGCTCTGTCTTGCTGAGTCTCCCTTGAACAAACTCATCTGCAAGTGTTAGGCAAGTTTTGGCAAGTAGCTTTTTGGTAATCATCTAGTTGCTGCAAGAAACACCTGAAGACCTGACAAATATAGATCATGACAAAGCTTGGATTGTTTGATAAGTTGTATGTACAAAGGCCCTGGGCCTCTCGAGGTTACATTCCTTAGCTTGGGTGCTTCTTATATCTCTGTAGTGTTATGTTTCTTTAACAGAAAATCAATTCCTCTAAAGCCTTTTAAGTAGAACAATTGTACTGAAGTCAATTACAGTCCAAGTTCCAAACATGGACAAGTTTTTTTATTTAACAGCACAGGATGTACTATAAAAAAGGACCTTTGAGTCAATAAAGACTGGGTTACAATTTTGTACAATATATATATAAAAAAAAAAGTCTTGGTTTTACATGTGACTGCTGTTTGATCAGCAGAGGGAGCCAGAGGACCTACATACATTCTCAGGATTTTTAAAGCCAGACTGTTTAGAGTTAGGTTACTTTGTCATTGTGTATGTTCATATTCTTATTTTAGTTCCAGTGCTGTCATCATTAATATAATATGGGATATGTCCCCATAAATCCCCATATTTCCCCCCTTTTGTTGGCTTCTTGTAGAACAACCAAAAAAGAAGCTAAGCTATCACTTTGTATACAGCACCACCTAGTGGACAATACAAAAAATAAACAGGTTTACTTTAAATAGTCTTCATCAAATGGGAGGTATTGCACCAAATAATAATTTTCTCTTAATTTCTCTGCACCCGTTATTTACTAAGCAAATAAATATTGCCCAAATGTGTAAATGTATTTACTTTCCTTTTTAATATAAATAGATCCATGTGTAACTCAAAAATATTTATATGCATCCCCCTCCTATTTAAACCATTTTTATGGTTTCAACTGGCCAAGACAAACTTCTATTCTATTCTATTTTGCTTTTTAAGTATTGCTGAAACATGAGAAAAGTGAATTTTGCCACTGTTCTGACATATTCTTGAAATCACAAATCATTAGTTAATATTTCTCCACCAAAAAAACACACCTTAATGACGACTTAAAGACACAGACTTCCTGTTGGAGTACAATAGCTAAATGCCCTCGATGCTGGATGGATGAGCAGTGAATGAAATGAAATGCCATTCCTTTCTTAAAATAAAACAGAAAGTTCAGGCAGACAGGCAACAGGTGGACACAAAGGCTGTCTCCTGGATTCTGCGTATCCTGGATGTGCACTTATCAGATTGTTAAGCAGTGAGCTGCATAACAATCTTGTGTGAATGCATGACTGCAGAAAATATCAATGTTTGATAGCAATGATTAGATACAAATGCTTGAATTTATATTCTTCAATAAATTTGTTGTGTTTCTCTTCTGCTAGATTCCTGACAGGGAACAGAAACATCCCAGTGCGATTTATTTTGAATAAATATAAAGTGTCCTGTCAGTGTTGTTGACCACTGCGCATGCTGAGTTAGGAGCCATCCGAGCTCAGAGCATAGCTGCAAAATCCCACCGACAGTACTTAAGCAGCTGCCACTGTCCATCACCCAGTTAAAACACACACATGCGTGCAGACGCAGAGTGACAGAACCGTCCTGGACCGTCCCGGAGAGAGCTCATGGTCATCCCCGGCACAGAGTGAAGCAACAAGATCACCTCCATATCTGCTATGGGACTCTAGCTGTCAGTTTGTTATTCTACTTCCTCGACCACATGTTTTACTCAGTTTAATCATTTTGGAGCCAAAATGAAGACTTTGCAGCAAATATTTGCTTTTCACATGATTCTGGTCACCTCGGCTTACAGCACACAGAGAGGTAAGTCAGAAACTCTTGAGTGATCCCTGTTGCTTGACTGTGTTTTTGTCTTTTCTTAAAGATAATGGTGTTTCCTGCACTGTCCAAAAATATTTGTATAATTACAGTGAACGACAGCAATAACCTTCATACGCAGCATGAAAAACGAGCTGGTGCCTACAGGCCAACTTAGCGAAAATTTGATTAACTTCGTTTCCTCCCTACAACTTGGGATACCCTGTCTGAAATTTGTGACAGAGGAAATTGAAAGCCTCAGGTGTGTCACACGTTCTAATATACAGCACTTCAGCTGTATACCAGGCAACTGCATCACAGTTAACATAGTTAGGTCCTCTTGCTGAAGCAGTGAGTGAAGCCATGGATTACAGACATGTGATATCAGCACCATATCAAATGCTCGCACAAACAGTTCATGAGCCTGCAGGCAGACATGCTTAGAAAGTGTGGAGCACCTACGCAGGCTGCAGAGAGCAACAGGTGGCCTTCAGCCACAGGAGATTCTGTACAATAGGTGACATTGTGGGGGTTTTGGGATAACATAGACACTACATTAGAAAAAAATCAATTAATAAAGAGAGTTTACCTAAAGATGGATTGCATATTTGTCTTAGAAATAAAAACATCCTCTTTTTAAATTAATATTCACATGAATACAAACATTAGTCATAGAGGAGGCGCTAAACAAATGTCATCATATCTTGCACCATCATTTCCTCAACATCTTTTGGTAAAAATGTCCAAAAAGACTTGAAATGGTGATGTCCTTTATAGGTTATTGAAAAAACTCTCAAAAAATACACAGTAGACATCCATCTATTTAAAGCTTATTATTTGCAGATTGACCTATTCCTGACTTTTTTTTGGAATGTAACTCCAAATTATTCATGGAAGACCTGCCTTTTCACAGATTTCTTTCCTTTTTTTTGGTTGTGCATTTTTAGAATATTCCAAAGAAAATGCAGCTGAAATAGTAGTAATCTTTACAGCCACCATTTCAGCTCATTAAAGAAACTTTGATGCTAACTTTTTTCTAGCACCATGTAGTCAAGCTGCATTCTAAACCCTCAAAGTGAGAGATGAATTCTTTCATATAGAAATCTTTATTTCAAAAGAGACAGAACAATGTCCTTTATACTCTTATCCTTTTCTCTTGTTTGTTTTCTTGTTGCTGCTGCTCCCAGTTCACTTCCTCTCTTGTTTTCTGAACTGTTAGTGTATTAGATTTTTCTAAGTTGAAAGGAAATCCGAATGTGTCTGATCTGAGGCCAACTGTAAACAGTTACTATTACCTCTACCATTGTCTTCAAGCAATCATTTTTTAAGAGGCTTCCTGCTGTTTCATACTTTATGTAACAGAGATTTAAAAAATAAGATCAAACATAAGCGTGTCTCTGAATAGGAACCATTCTGGGGTCTTTATACAAAGACACGAATGGAAATGAAACGGCACGCTTCGCGCAGTCATATTTCCCAGCATGCACTATGCTCTTCTTCTTCTACGGGGGAAAATGAAGTCGACGGCTGCTTACCGTAGTTCCGAGACCTCTTGTGGCTCAATGGCCGATAGACAAGGCGCAGCTTATTATAAGGCGCAACTGTAGTCTTGTTAGAAAATTGAAGGCTTATAGGTGCGCCTTATAGTGCGAAAAATACGGTACTTAATGTTTACTTGAAATTCAGTCATGGTGGCATATTATCCCACTAATGGAGGATTGATGCATATTCCACACATATCAGTGATTTCAAGCGCTTTATTGCCATGTGGCTTTATCATCTGCATTTTTCAAATTCTACATTGAAGTTAGGTATGACTGTGATTAGGTTAAAAATGACACATTAAAACAGACTAAGCAAAAATACCAAATAAAACATTATCAGTCTGTGGTAAAGAAGCAACTTATTTCGGCTTCTTTAACAGCTGAAATAATGTGTCAATCTCCTTCGTTCTAATGTATTTAAATTCTTGTGTAACTTAATTCTTTCTATGTTTTTTTCTATTGCCCAGCACCTCGTATCATCACTCTACTAGAAACAGTAGATGTTCTTCTTGATCACAATGCCACCTTCATCTGTGAGGTGGAGTCAAGTCCCAGTGCTTCTATTACATGGACCAAAAATAATCAGCCAATCATGTAAGTTTACAGTTTCTAAATCATCTTAGGAATTCTCTTCTAAAAGTAACCACATTTTGATGGCGACATTATGTACATAGTTAAAAAAAGAAAGAAGAGGTAGGACTAGTTAGTATTGATAATTTACAGGAAATATAAAAATCCAAAATCTCAACTGTATGTCTCAGCAGGCTGGAATGAAAAGAGAAAATATTCCAGTTGTTTCACACAGATGTGACCCATATTTTTTAATGACAGCTTGAACAGCACCGGCCCATTTTTTCTTTCAATAAAACCCAGTCCAGGATATTCTGACTTCATTAATAACTACATACTGTTGTTTTTGGATTTGCAGGTTTCAGCTGCATCTCATTATTTACAGTCTGTACGGAACAGTTGCTCTTCAAGCTAATAAAATCGAGATGCTGCGTCTTATTGCTAGAGTTGGTTTCCTCCAAAATAAATTGTACCACAGAAGTATTTACGAACATTACAGCAGACAGCATTAATAGAGCTAGTCATAATGTTGTCAGCTTGCGCTTGGACAACCATGCTGACATCCATATTAACTTGTATAAACACAAAATGATGCATGAGATTCCACATGTTGTCCTGCACATGCAGGTCACTGAAGGGCCACAGACTTTTCACACTGGATTCTGTTGTTGATCACATTAAAATTATAGTGTGAACAATCATGAAAAATGGGATTTTAGCGAAACATTGCAACAGAGATTTAAGACCTGAAATATGAATGAAGGCCTCTATTACTTTTAATTTAGAAGACTTAAAGAATTAGTAAAAGGCCACAGTTATAGCATAAAAAAATTTATCTTGGATGCTGGGTTTAAAGCTTAATGTGACTTTGTACTAAAAGAAAGACTCACATAAATGCGCTGATTACAAATTCTCTTTGTCAAAATTATGCAGATGCAACCTGTTCTTTTGTGATGCAGTGGGTCTGTAAAATGTAAAAATAGAAAATTCTGAAGTTGTAACTAAATCTAAATTGGTTACTTCATCACCACACTCCTTTTTGCTCTATCAGGTACTATGACAACCGATACCGTACCAAGGAGCAGGGCCAGATGTTGACCATCCCTCATGTGAAAGAGTCAGACAACGGAGAGTACTGCTGCATTGCCAGCAATGGCATTGGAGAAGCTGCAAAGAGTTGTGGTGCTCTTCAGCTGAAGATGAGTAAGTCTTATTCTAAAAGTTTAAAGTTTTAGAATAAAGGCTATAAATAAAAACTTTGTGAACCCTAAAATAGTGTTCTTCCTAAACCAGAGCCCCAGATCAAGCGTCAACCTACCAACGTAACTTTACTTATAGAATCTAAAGCAGTGCTGCCCTGTGTTACCCTTGGGAATCCCAAACCAGATGTCACCTGGCTCAAGGATGATGAGCTTATCAATGTAAGCACCTTTATTAGACCTTTAACTCTTCATGTAATATCTGTTAAAGCAGATGGTGGGTCAATGTGTCTTTTAGAAATGAAGTGAAGAATTGTTGCAAAGGGAGAAATAATGTGACTGGCAAAATAGTTTTCATGCATTCATTTGTTATATTTTGCTTAACTTTGCTTGGCCAATGGCGCATTACATTATGACCACCTGATTGATAGGATGTTGGTCCCTGCATCTACTGCTAAAACATCCCAAAACTGAAGAAATATGGACTCCTTTAGAAATCGAAGGATGTGCTTTGGGGTCTTGCACCAAGATGTTAGCAGCAGATCTTATAAATGCTGTAAGGTGTGAGATGTTGACAGTTCGGACCTGTTGGTTGATGTGCATCCCAAAGATACTCAAATGAATTGGGGTCCAGGTAATTTGGGGACCAAGTAAACACTGCAAGTTTGTTATTATTCTCAAATCCTCAATCATGCTCGCTGTTTTGCATTTTAATTGTAAAAAAGACCAAAACCAAGACTGCTTTTATCCTAACTGCTTTACTATACTTGTTAAACTCAAAATATTTTTGCTTCACATTTATTTCCTACTACTAATACATCAACTTTGACAGCAAAATCATTGCTCCCAAACACATTCCACCCACTCACAGGGCTCATCATACAGTATGTATTAATTTTTGAATGGTTATAATGTTATTTCTGACTCATATATGATCTTGGAGTACTGAAAATCAGCTACACTTTAAACAAATTTCTTCCAGATCAGCGACCGCATCACCATTCTTGATTATGGGGCACTAAAAATTCATAGGATCCAGACAGAGGATGCTGGGATGTACCGCTGTGTGGCAAGGAACAGCTTTGGTTTGGCCTTTTCAAAGCCTGTCACTATTGAAGTACAAAGTACGATGTTTACTTTTTATGCTCTATGGCTAAACTTACTTCTAGCAAGCTGAATTTATGACTTTTTTCTATTACTATGTTTAAATGAATATATCTCTCTGTATACCTGCTCAGCTCCAGCACGACTCCTGCGATTTCCAAAGGACAAAAGAGCAGATTATGGTAGCCAGGTAACCCTGGAGTGCAATGCCACTGGAAATCCTATTCCCACCATCACCTGGCTGGAAAATGGGAATACAGTGAGTGTTTGGACTTAATTTATGTGCATATGCATGTAAACATGAATACTTTTAAAAGGAATTCTTCTGGTTTTCATTTTCTTGGTTAATTTAATTTCTGTTGTCTATAAAACAAGTATTTAATTGTCCTTTAACAAAAGCAGGCAGTAAATTAAAGAGCATAAAGTTGTTATTACTTTAAGTAATGATGCCAAAACATATTTATGCATCTAGTAAAGTATACAGATAATTATTTTTATCTATTAGCTGTTATATTGCATTTAAATCATTTTGTATATAAGGTGATTTTTGCCACTCAATGACATTTAATTAAACAAACAAGAAACTAGAAATACTAATAAACAAATAAACACCATTCAGTCCTTCTACGTGGAGCTTCTATCTGTGATTGAAAGAATACTTTATGAATAAATATTTTTTTGAAATAATATTAACAAGAGGTATATTTTCAGTAATGGTATTGTAGTTAAAATATGGACTGCCTAAATAACTATATTGACCGCCGTACTATTTACTGTTGGAAGAGGAATGATGCTCTTGTCATGGTGCTGCTGTTGCAAAACTTTTAGAAAATCTCACAATCACTGGAAACTTTAGTGGGATTTTGCAAAAGCACATTTTATTTAGTTTTCCTTTCTTCTGGTGTTGGTTGTAGGTCACAGTAAGCTTCTGGTTCTCCACAATTAAGAAACCACATGTCTCCTGAAGGGATCATGATCTCAAGAAAAAAAATTAAAATGATATATAGATGTTCATTTAAAAAAAGGTTGTACATTTTCAGCAACCCTAAGGCCAAACTACTTCAGCAAAGTATTTCCACAGTGTAACAGAACAATCGGATCACCTAACTACAGTAAGCAGTGCTTCTGAGGTCTTCTTTAAATTGCAAAAAGAAAGAGCGATTAACAGAGGCAGTGGCAGTTTTTCACATGGGCCTCACTGCTGGATGACAGAAGGAGGCGTCTATGACTTATACCCAAAACATTTACTCTTTGAAGCTAATCTCTGGTGGTGAATACCTTCTAATCCTTTTCATGTTACACAGGTATCGCATTTTATGAAGGATATTAATTGTATTTATTGGGCCAATCATTGGCATGAAGTGGGTAAATCTGCAGTAGGCATTCATTAAAATACAAATTGAGATTGACGCAACCTATAATATGTTCTGGCACTTATATGTTTCTTTTGAAGGTGCAGAAAAAAGGGCTCACTTATTTGTGTCAGAACTAAAACAGAATGAGTAATTATGAGATTGTAGAAATGCAGATGTTGAATCCTTTACCTCTAATAACTGTGACATAAATTACACTTACTCAAAATTACAATACCCACTATTATCAGGTTGGATAATAATGTTGGTCTTATTAATTGAGAGAGCAATATGAGAATTTTTTCATGATTGGCTCAAAGTGTTTCAAATTAAACACTAGAATCAAAAATAAAGTTTTTGACTATAACTAATGCAGAATGTTAAATAGGTGATATTTTTAACAAGGACACAAGACTTTCCTCATGCAAACTATTAAGGGTATGACATACCGTCAGGGTCTTTTATAGTCCAGGATGTTACAACATGATTATGGGCCCATAATAGTTGTAAATACTAGGTCTGTTTGCGTGTGTCTGTGTGTGTGCATGCTGATTAAAATGACTTTGGGAGGTGATTTTCTGGCAGCTTGTTAAGGCCATTAATATCAGCGAGGCCGGGTCCCAAAACAGACAGTGTGAAAAGCAGCTTCAAACATAGACACAGCCACATGTCGGCAGCTAGCCTAGCCTCATTCGTTCACACATTCCCACATTGCAGATCATTGCATAGATCATCTTTTATGTGAAAATGAGAATCCACTTACATACTCATGTTTTGATAAAACAAAATCACTTTAAAATGCTATTCATGTGAATTACTAAAAACTGAAAAAGAACAACATTTATGACTTGATGTAAACTTCTTAACTGATCTGTATCCAGTACATCTTTCTATTGTCTATGATTTTGTTTCCAGGTGTCAGGCGCTTCTGTAGAGGAGACTTTGGTGGGAGACGTAATCCTCTCCATTCTTAAAGTTACGGTGACGAAGTCAGCATTATACACATGTGTGGCCTCCAACAGACACAGCGGTGGAGCGAACAATGTTAAAAAAAGTGCCAGAGTCATTGTCACAGGTAATGTAGAGAAAATGTTTTTCAGTCCCATCAAATCTCCATCAAAAAAGCGCCAAGAGCCATTTTTATTAGTTAGAAGTTTAAACTGTTTTATTGATGAGTGGGTGTTGTGACCAGCTGCTTATTTGTGCTGTTCTAGCTGCCAGATGGTTGTGCTTTGTGTTGCTTCAGCTGTTTCTTGCTTTAAACACACCCTGCTCACAGCCATCCTCAAATGACAGTGACCACACCTGCATACACACTCTGCTTCCACCTGGTTGTACTTCAGTCCCTTCACAGATTACCACGACTTGAAGAGAAAAACACCATGGCTGCTTTTTGTTCGCCCAGACTGAAACATACGAATCAACTTTGTCTTTTCCATTTGTCTTGTGTCTTTGTTGTCATTGTTCAACTCGGGTTCATTCATCTGGTGTCTTCTGGATATTGCCTCTTTCCTATAGACTGGAGGTAAGAAAGAAACCTTTTTTTATCTTGCAGCTTATGGTATTTTATTATTGTGTTGAATGTTTATGTACGCAGCCTTGTTTGCATATGTGCCCTGCACCCCTAGTGGAGATGTTTAATAAGCTTTTTAAAAGACTTTATGTGGTATATTTGGACTGAGCATTAAACAACAACAAAAAACTTTCATTTTGGGTACAACTTAGTAATTTTGCACTTTGTGCTGAATTTAAGCATGCCTACCCCACGTTTAGATGACTAAATGCATCAAGTTGCACCTGGGTGATTAGCTGTTTTTGTTAATATACAATTGAACAGATGCGCCTATTAAAGTGGCCAGTGTGTGTCCTAATTTAAGTCGGAGGGTTGAGATGTAAGTCATAAAAAAGGGAAAAAAAGTTCATTTTGGTTCTGAGGAACAATGAGAACCCATTTTAAGTTCACTCGTGCAGTATAAATTATTTTTAAGACCATCTGGTGTTTTAAATAGTTCATGATGCCATGTACTGGGGCTAACAGCATCACAGATCCACCAACTACCAAAGTGTGTGAGTAAGGTGCTTTTCTACATATTTAGTTCTTGTCTTATGTTACGACCAATTTTAAAATCACTTGGCATTCCACTTATAGTTCAGGTGAGTTTAATCAAACTCCACCAAATTCATATAACGTCTTCGTCTAGACTTGCTTGTCACTGTTGCAGTTGTTTTCGAACTTTAAATGATTCCTTTGACTCAGTATGTGAAAGGCTGAGTAAGTAATTTGGTTCATGTTGCCATTTTCTAACTTATTAAGATCAACAAGCCATGCAAGCAAGATCCTGACTTGGATCAAGTGTTCTCTTTTCTTTCCCATTTTGAACAGTGGGTATCCATTTCCTTACTTATGTATTTTAAGACCTTTTATACATTTTCCCAGAGGCTTTGGGGGGCGTGTAAATGTTGAGGGCACCGTATATTATATTTTTTGTTAGATTATTTTTAGAGTTTGCTCATTTTAAATTGTGATTTCCACCACGCTGCTTTTTTGACTGTGCCAAACATAAATTTTAATCTGCCTCTACCAAGCACTTTGGTGTACTTTATGAACACCCAAGCAAAATGTTTAACATTTTGGAGTTTAAATACGTTACTGCGAAGACAATAGCACATAAAAAAGTCACAGATTTAGTAGGTAGGAAAAAATGCATTAGAAAGTGACTCTTTGAAGAAAAAAATGGAGGACAAAAGAGGCATTATATTGTAGGTCATAGACAGGGTAAACTGTAACATTTCACTGTGATTTGACATCTTATCACCACATCTGGACATAGAAATTGAAGATCAAAAAGAAAAAAAAACAAGGACAAATGGACTTTGATTTTAACTTTGCACAAGCATCAATCTTCCCCAGAGGTGATATGTGGAATTTGTAAATGCAGTAAAACAGAATGATAACAGAAACCTGGGTCTGAAAAGAAGCCATTAGCTCTACATGTAGGCGTTGAGAGGAGTGAAAATGACAAACAGTAATAAATATGTTTCCATGCCTCAAGGTATGACAGGCAATGGAGAAGTAATAGCAAACATCAAACTGGGAGAAAACAGGAATAGAGGGAGTCTTGCACACAGACAGGTTTTTACATAAAATGTGACAGATGTTCATTCACGAGGCAGCGAGGAAGTCCAGCAGACAGCATGCAATCCATGTAAACCTTCCACAGCAGCTCTCATCATCAACATCTGGATCGTGTTGAGATATTTCAGGTGAAAAACATCTAATATTTTCACTAACTGTCTACCAAAGCAGAGAAAGAGGGGCTGCCCAGTATTTTTATTATTATTTAATTTTTTTGTTCATCATTAGGTGAAAATATTCTCCTTGTTACATGTTGCCAATAGAAAACCATAAGGAGAATGCTACACTATAAATTGGGACGTTAATACTTAAACAATTTGATACAAAACATGTCTACCCTAAAAGTTAAAATAAACACTATTTGTTAGAAATGGGCTAGTTAAAGTGCAAACTTAAAACCAATGAAGATTTGATGATTATCTTATAACACATAAACTGTCCAAAAACGACAAAAAAAAAAAAAACAGAAAAAGAGACGCAAGAGGACAAATACTTGTTCACACCACTGTTTATCTCTTTCAAACAGACATCATGAGCAACAACAGACACCAGGCAGTCAAAAGGGCATCACAGGCTACTGCAGTGCATATCGTGGAGATGCGTGTCGAACAAATCTTCAAGACGATTCTCTGGTTTTCTTCAACTCCACCCTCTCGGATCCCGAAGCAATGCAGGAATACCTGGTTCAGAGCTGGTTAGCTGAGCTGGAAGGCCTCAGTGGACTGTGCAACCCAGCTGCACTTTCACTGCTCTGCCATTCTGCCTTCCCTGACTGCAACCCATCAGGTGGCTCGACCCCTAAACCGGTCTGCAGGTACTGTGTGGTCTACATTTCCTTTTGGGCTGTTCCTAAGTTACAAGTGGAAAACAGTAAATACATTTAGACCATGTAATCATCTGAATTCATTTCTTCACTTTTGGAACAGAGAGCATTGCCTGGCAGTGAAGGAGCTCTATTGCCATAAGGAGTGGTTGACACTGGAGAGGTCTGGTTCAGTTCAAGCTGGACTCTTAAGCTCAGTCACTGGGTCCCATATTGTCGCTTCACTGCTACCCAAATGTCAGGCCTTACCAAGTCTTCACACTGACCCATATGGTTGTACATATATCCCGTTTGTAGGTAAGACATGACTTCTCAAAACTATGATGAGTGTTCCTTAGGGACACTTCAAAGGATAGTTAATATTTTCCTATATGTAAATGTATATTTAATGGTTGTGGGTAGATCTAAATTTCTCAAAGGCCACGAAGGCTTACACTGAGTTTTAAATATACATTTCAGTATCATCTGCATATAATAGTAATAGGTGATACAGCTTAAGCAAAGATGCCCTTTTCGTATAGCTTTTAAAAAAAAAAAAAAAAAACAAAAGAAACAAACAAACAAAAAACAAACATTTCAAGCAGATCATTTCCAACATCCTATTCATCCATTTTCTAGCACCCTTGTCCCTTAGTGGGGTAGGGAGGTGCTGATGCCTCTCCAGCCAAAGTTCTTCTTGCTGCAAGGCAACAGTTCTACCAACTGTGCCACTGTGCAGCCCAACATCCTATTCTATTTCAGGTTTTTTTTTACCACTTAGTGTTATATCAGAATTGAATATATTTTTTTATGTTGTCAAACTGAGTTTACCAGTGCTGTTTCCTCTTGACGTTAGATGTTTATTTTTTTCATTTTATTTCAGATCTCCAAAAAGATCAGATAACAAGTAAGTGTGAAAGACAAACCAGAAGAGAGAAACTCGGCAATAAAACACCAAGTGTCCTGATCCCAGTGTTTTCTTTGTTGTCAACAGCAACATGTTACAACGGCAGAGGTCGCTTTTACCAAGGTAGTGTGAAGATTACAAGATCTGGAATACAGTGTCAACCGTGGAACGAACAGGTATACAAACATGGACAACTTAGCAAATCTGCTATTAGAGCAATTGCAGATTCTGGCATTATTATCAATGTGTACTCATGTTTAAGGTTTTCATACAGTCAGAAAAGGTTCTCAGAAGGGGTGTGTCCAAATTCAAAGGATGCTTTCAAAGGACACATTAATTTAATTAATCATTCGATTAACTGAAAGAACTAAACAAGTAGTAAAACCACTCAGTCAGACTTCAAGCTTGATTTTTGGCAGCTTTGTTTAGATAAATCAAAAAGCAGCATTAAGTAATAATTATTCCTTGTGAAATGTTGGACTTATAGTATCTGCTAACAAAGTCTCATATGTAACTGGTAAAATGCTAAAGCAGTCTATTTTTGAAAAACTATTCATTTCCAACAATTATGACTGATTTTCACTTTTAACAAACTCATGCTGATATGACATGCTTTGACTGGATTCAGTAAATATTAACTTTACAAAATCTGAACCAACACTTTAGGAGCATTCTCAGCATCCCTTGGTCCAAGTTACAAATTGCCCTGGGAGAGAAGGTTGTAAGCTTTCTCAAGATCCACAAAACACATGTCACTGGACAATCAGCCCCTCAGGACATCTGCGTCTGTTAAATTGAATCGTTTTGGACCATAGAGCAAACATGTAGTGGTTGAAAAATACTTAAATCATTATATGACAAAGTTGTACCTTAATAATTGGACAACAAATATAGTTGGTGTAAGTTGACATGTGGAAAAAGGAAGCTAGTCAGTGACATCTACGTTGGCTAAATTATATTTTACTTCAGAAAAGCACAAGAATAAAAATCAACTTTTAGCTTGTCCCCTTCCCTTCTTATGTGGGTAACTCTGAAACCTCTCAAAGTCCCCAAACCTGCTGGGTCCTTTCACAAGAGTGTGGATAAACTGTTGGGATAATGACATCTGAGATTCCAAGATTCCAAAGCCAAAACTGTTTCACAGATGCTTTGATCGGTTTTATCCCAGATATCGACCCAAAAACCGACACGGACACAAAACGCTGACAAGTGCAAAAGGCATACATGGGTTAAACACAAACACACACTCTGCTGCCCAAAAGCCTCTTTATGTTTTTACGGCTTTCCTCACTTATAGGGTCTTTTTGGGTGAGCTGTTACTACTCTCCTGTGCGCTGTTGTGTGTGAGGGAGTGTGTGTTGGTGCCAGGTCAGCAGAGAGGGAGGAGCTTCTCATGTCACATCCTGCCTCTGGAAGCAATTAGTTTTCACACGCATATGGTAAACAGACTCCAGGACAACCTCTCTCTCCTACACACACACACACACACGCACCCACACACCCCCTCATATAGAAGAGAACATTACACTTACATACGTTTGCTCAATTGAGGAAACATTTGCTGTCTAATGTAACTCAGATGTTGGTGTATTCTCTAATCTTTTGTTGCTTTGAACCAGTGTTCACATATTACTCAAATTTTCCTCCCTTTACACACACCTAAAACTTTTTATGTATACAATCAACACAAGAGGGATGTAGTAAATTAAAATGAATGTCTGTTAGTAATACACTCTAAAACTCAGGCTTTTTTGAAAGAGTGCTGAAAGGCTGTGTTTGCCACAGGACAAACACAGCACGCATATAGGACGCAGTGATATGCTTGTGTCCCATATGCAAGCATATCACTTGCATATGGGATATGCATATCATATCATATGCATATCACTTTTAGGAAAGGTTTTCAAAATGCCAAGTGTGACGTCAAATGAAAAATGCGCTTCATCCCAGTGAAGTTGCTCATAGAGAAACATAATGGTGGCAATATCTTTTGGGCATGCTTTTTGTTAACAGTGAAAGGGAAAGTTGGTCACAGTTTATGAGGAGATGTATAGATATAAATACAGTTTATCTGAAAGAAAACCTGTTGAATCACAAACACACTTAAGATTTGGACAGAGGTTTGTGTTTCAACAACACAAAAATCCTAAATGTTCAACCAATTCAATATTTGAATAAAGTCAAATTTGAAGGTCACAGTGGTCTGTCAAAGCCCAGACCAGAATACACTTGAGAGACTTTTGACACAAGTTTAAGTTATTTTGTATATTGACATGATACAAACACAGGCCTGTAATTTAAACATCCTTATTTTGACTATTACATGATTTCTAGTTGAAGTTAAGCAATCAATTTAATGATTTATCAAAATATACAAAATGATTGAAAGACTTGAAGCAAGAGAAAAACAGTTTTAATGTGTCACTAAATTGTAAATCTCAATTTGAGCTCATAAATGTGACTTGATAGGCAGTCATTTATCTTTAATTTAAAATAAATAATCTGCTGTAGACAACAGGTAATTTCAAAAACAAAACAAACAAAAGAAAAATCTCATTACTGTTTACCTCTAAACCACTTATTTATTTTTCTTGTATGTCAACCTGCCGGTTTTGGCTGGAGTTATCCAAGTGTGCAAAACAACACCTGCAGTATATAACTGGGAGAAGTGGAAAAAAAGCGTAATAAAAACATCAGTGCAGCTGGCTGCATGGATGGAGGAACGAATGGATTAGAGGATTGAATCGTTTGTAGTTTATTACAAAACATAGAATTTTAATAAAATTAATAGTTTTCATCTTTCATTTCCTTTGTTTTAACTGAGCAAAGATTAGAACTTCCCCATGCTGAGAAGAAAATACTTTCTTTTTGTGCTGGGTGTGTGTGAGTTGGAAGACGACAGCATGTATTGATTATGCTCTGATTTCTCATCCTTGCTAATTTGAAACAGAAAATGCCTGCTTCATGCTTTCTCCTCATTTTATATCAGTGATATAGATTTTTCTTGAGAGATAAAGAAAACTGTTAGTCCATCAAACAGAGTTTGTCTAATAGCTACAGTATCCCATAAGTGAATCTTGTAAGTTATAACCATGTTGGCTGTTGTTTTCATTAGTTTTACATTGTGTGCTAGTCTTTTCATGAATCTATCTTGCATCAAGCAAATTCCACACATAAACACCATCCAACATGCTATTAAACCAATCGCATGTTGGATGTTGGAGTTCTTACCCTCCAAAGTAAAATCAAGTAAAAATTAGCTCCTATTGAGGCATGTGCTTTCATGTACAGCGAGATACAATCTTTTTGGCCTGAATCATAAAGTTAAAAACTGGCATGGTGTCGAATCTATGTCACTGTGCAGGAGTGGAAAATCTGACAAATTTCTCCTCATTCTGCCGTTAGATCTAATGAGTCATTCAGACGATTGCTGCACTCAAGAAGCCAATAAAATGCGGTGGACGGTCACTAATTGCATCTTCAAAGAGACTGAACCGTTCAGCTGCACATTTCTCATTTTGCACAAGATGAGCAGTTTAAGTGTTCAGAATTATTCAGCAGATTAAGTTACAGCTATTATGAGGTAATACAAGCTGGCTAATGTGGTGAGATTACACCACCTTCTCAAGTTGTTTATGACATCATGGCGCACGATTAAACTAATCTGAGCAGAAAAATCTGATATATCATTGCAGTATCACTCTTATTCCTCTGAAAAGCCACCTGCTGTGCTCAGTAGAAATAATTTCATGTCAAAAAAAGTTCACCTTAAGAAAGTTTAAAGTTTTTTAAAGTGTTACAAGACATCTAGAGTGTAAGGATGGTAGGACATGGATGTATTCAGAGGATGAAAACAAAGTCCTACTCTCTACTAGGAGTCACTGCCATATTGATACTTTGCCTCGGGGGTTTGCTCCACACAATCGAATGGGACAAGTCAGACTTTGATTTGACTGTTGCTTTCTGATGATTATTGCACAGAGGGTTTTTTGGCAGACCAAACTGCAGGCTCAGTAAAGAAGCTCCCAAAATCCTCAACAGAAAACATTATGCCATGGGATTGTTGAGCTATAACTATAAAGCACATTAAGCATTTCCCACAAAATGTTATTTTCTGAAAATACAGGATTTTATAATCTGTATTATCCTGGAAAGTTTAGAAATATGTCATTAGTTCTATCTTTTTCTACTTACAAAATGTTTTTTTTTTTTTCTCTGTAGGTTCCCCACCAGCACCGCCTATCGGTGGATGTCATTCCAGAACTGATGAATTCTAGTAACCACTGCAGGAATCCTGGAGGAATCAGTGACAAACCTTGGTGTTACACCTCAGATCCCAATATACGCTGGGAGTACTGCGCAGTGCCTCAGTGTGGGGAAATAATCACAGCACCAGGTTCTTTTGCTTTTAATTGTGATTTGCTTAACCTTCCCTTACTCTTCCCTTTAAATCATACCAGGGGCTTCACTGGCACAGAAATATTGCATATGTCATTTTCCACTCCAATCTTAGGATTTATAAATAATGAGTTGACCTTAAAATGTTTGAACTCCTGTGCCATCTTACTGACTGGCGCAAACACATTTCCAGAAATACTGGTTGGTATATAAAACTTATGCTATGAAACTGTTCCTGATGGGAAAGCAAATTTTATTCACCATTAACTCAGGTTGAAGAAATGTTATCTTTATGAGTCAACACTGGGGAAATGTAGAAAATGCTTTTAACAACAATGACTGTAACTTTCCTGGAAGGTATTTCAAATTGCACAGAGGGAAAATAATGTGAATTTAAAGAGTGAAAGGTCCAACATTGTGACTCTCCCTTCAGCCACATTCGGTTCCGAGGAACAATTATTTCAGAACCAGATCTGTGGCTGGTCTGTGTGTATGTCACAGCAACAATTGGTCTGCTGATTGTACCCAACATAGACATCATTTTTGATTAGTGTGAAAGCAAACTACTTCACAATATTTTTTATATTTATTCACTTAAATATGGACATGTCAATAGAGGCAACTGGCATTTCTGAATACCTTGAGTCCTAATAGGACCTAATTTAACTAATTTCCATGTTGATTATCAAGTACAAAAAATCTGCATGAATTTATGTGTAGATATTGTTTCATACATCCAGATTTGTCTGTCACACCCTCTTTTTTAAATCTTAGCATGCCATGATTGAATAGGTAATCTTCACCAGTCTTTGCACATAATGCCCTCTTGAAGGGCTGCTAAGGGTTTTGAATGAGCTTCTTCTGTGTATATCAACAGACTGGTGACTTTCCTTCTACTGTTTCCTGTAGTGAAGAAGCCAGAGCTGACAGCGGCTGATCAGATTCCTCGTCCTCCTCCTACCTCGACATCATCATCGCCAGCCTACTCCATGTCTGTCATCGTCATTGTCCTAACCTCAATGGCGACCGCTGTCTTCCTCACAATTATCATCCTTGGCTGCCTTAGGAGGAGAAAGCAGTGGAGGAACAGAAAGAGGTAAGAAAAAAGTAAAAGAAGGGACAAGAAACTTGAAATGTGCTCGTATGTTTTCTGATTTTTTTTCCACATGCCCTTGCTGTCAGAAGACAGATTGGGACCCCAACACTGAGCGCTCTTCCATCTGAGCTCTTGCTGGATCGACTCCATCCTAACCCCATGTACCAGAGGGTCCCTTTGCTGCTGAACTCAAAGCTGCTGGCCCTCGAGTATCCCCGCAACAATATCCAATATGTCAGGGACATCGGGGAGGGAGCGTTTGGACGGGTTTTTCAGGCCAGGTAACACAGAATGATCAAAGGAATAAAGAGGCATGCACTAACATGCACTTTCTACAATGTCTGTTCAATTGGACAACAACATAATAAAGCAACATTCTGACAGCAGAAAAAGGGGCTTTCAGGATAGTGTTTACATTTCTCACACAGAGTCAAGAGCGAAGGATTAAGACAGACGAGAGGTTATCTTAGCTCTGGTCATTTTGAGAACTAATGCGTCATTCACAAAGTCACAAGGGAAGCTGTTATAGGAGTCACCTTCACTTTACCTCGAACACACAGCAGGATACCATAGTCTCACACTGATCTCCTTCATCAAACCAAACAGCAAACCCGAGTCACGGGGCAGTTTTATTCCAACAGTGTCATAAATCTGTCAACAACTGATTTGTCAACGATGTTTGAGCTGTACCTGGGTGTATTTAACACCTGAAATATATATAGCTGCATTTCTCTTCTTGCAGGGCAGTGGATGCCATCTTCATTACTCTAAAGAAACTCATTTTTATTGAAAACTAAATTAGTGAAGCACAGTGTTAAACCTGTTTAACATAAATTTAAATGCAAAATAGAATTAAAGAAAACCTTCCTACCTAAAAAGCCCCCTTAAGCACTGGAGTTTCTACATCCAGAGCTTGAGAGCTACTGTCTTGCAGGTTTTAGATGCATTCTGCTCCAACACACCTGAATCAAATTAACGTCCTGTTGCAAGGCCCTTTACAAACTCAATGCCTGTGCCAGACTTGCTGAAGAGGTAATGCAATCATATGATCTGGCTGTGTTGAAACAAAACAAAACAAACACGTGTCAGAGCAATCTAAAACCCCTGCCAGGAAATGGAAATGGTCTAAAATGTTTTTAATCGAAAACCACATCCTTTATCTGAAACTTGATAACTCTAATGTTTTATTATATTCAGTTTTTTTTTAGCACCTCAACACCCACACTGGAAATCAAATAGAGTGGATCGATGTACAAAATATATACACTGGGCCAACAGCCCAAAAAGACAGTTTTCAGTGTTAATAATTGTACGCATCACAGTAAATGTGTTTTCAAATATATTCTGTAATTTACCTGTAGGAAGATTTTACAAAGTGTTGCAATTACCTTCATTCTTTGGAACAGCTTTTCTTCTTCTCTGATCTGGACCCATAAATCTGGTGACCAAGTCCGTTAGAAGCGAGCAATGAGCAGGTCAGTCAGTTTGAATTGGTTTGATCAGGGGTCAAAGGTAAACTGAACAACTCGCAAAAATGGGTATGAGAAATACAGTTTATTCAAATAGGTAATATCATGAATCCTTGCAATATATTAAATTAAATGTATGATTTCAGCACTCAAATATTTATTTTAAGTGTATTAACAGAAGGCACACAAAATTAAAATGTGTGATTATGAAAAGAGAGAATCATATGGAGGTAAAAACTGACAATGGAGTGAATTAGGCTTTTCCAAGCTAATTTGTAGTTTTTGCAAATGTAAAAATGCTGAAACGGAACATAGTTTTATCCAAAATGGGCACAGATTAGGTCATTTCTTTTTGTAGAAATAGAAAACACTAAATTCTGTAGCAATCTGTATGGATCATTAGTGAATGTAGTAATGCATTACAATCCTTGCAGAGCACCGGGCCTCCTGCCGACAGAGCCTTTCACAATGGTGGCTGTGAAGATGCTGAAAGAGGAAGCCTCAGCCGACATGCAGAACGACTTCCAGAGGGAGGCGGCGCTCATGGCCGAATTCGACCATCCAAACATCGTTCGACTCTTGGGTGAGTGTGTTCGTGTGGACAATAGTGAGATGGGAAGAGTGTGTTCCACAAAGACTGCCGTCCCAGCTGGAATTTACATTGGATATCTGTTAAAGCAGTGGGTATGCTTCAAGTAAAAACACGGCACAAATACAAAAACAGCGAAACGGAGAAGCAGAAACAGTTGGAGATAGAAGAGACAGAAAGAATGAAACACATAAAAGAACAAGTACAAGGTCAAGGAACGTGACATGTTAAACGAAACACTTATATTTCTTTACACATGGCTACTGTGTTCAGAAAAAATTAAAAATAATTTTCTGTTATGAAGACTAGTACTGTTTTCAAATCATTATTTCATTAGAACTGAAAAATGTGGGTAGTTATATCACTGGCTTCATCACAACAGTGTCAATGCACCTAGACAGCAAGGTACTTTCTAACCCTCTTATGGACAGACTTTACATTTTTGATACCATTTCATACTTGAATTTGAATTTGAATACTAACCAGGCAATAAAAATAATGATGCTGTGTAAAAGATTAGAAACATTTCAGCCTGGTTTAGTTTCTAGCTTCCTCTGATACAGTAATTCTTTTGAATCAAGTCACTTTTTCCACATTGTTAGTACTTCGACATAAATGCACTTCAGACAGCTGCTTCATGTTTGCCATGAAGCAGCTCGACGACTAGCGTGCTTTTATTGACCTGTGTAAAACAAATGGCCTCCATTAAACATTATCTCCACTAATTCAGTCTATCTTATCTAAGACAAACAG
The DNA here is from genome assembly GCA_902982915.1 of Phalloptychus januarius. NCBI lineage: Eukaryota > Metazoa > Chordata > Actinopteri > Cyprinodontiformes > Poeciliidae > Phalloptychus > Phalloptychus januarius. The sequence continues at coordinate 2,421,351 of CADWAE010000133.1, read as the reverse complement.
CTCAAATCCAAACATACTTTCAGGAGGACATTTAGAGGCACAGCATGCTCATTTTGGTACTTGCAGAGGGTAAACAAAGCCATCGGTCATTGACTGTGCTCAAAGAAGGTTAGCTCCACAGTTCCTCTGGTTTTGAAATATCTTTAAAACAACATCCACTCACCCCTCATGTCAGAAACCTACAGTGTCTGATGTGTTCTTTCGCTTCAGCTTTGACTGACTGACTCATGTTCATTAAGTCTCCTCTAGATTAAGCAAGAAAATAGAATCCCGATGACTGGATTATTTCCTTAACCTCTAACTACCCTTAAGGCTAATAATACACAGCAACTGTTGTGTAAAAATATGTCTCCATAAGATGAACGACTCAAATTTAGAGACGACATATGATGGCATCTCTTTGCTTTGATGCATGAAGGTGTGCAGTTTAAGTTTCATATATTTAGCTATGTAGTGAAGCATTTAATTCCTGACATTCAACTAAGATTACTACTGTCTGCTACCGTCACCCTCCCTAGCATAAGAACATTATTTTGCAAAAGTGTTCTTACCTTTGGGATATTTTCTTAGAGCAAGTACTAACTGTCAAAAAAAAATATTTGGGGATTTTTTTTTTTACTTTACTAAAAATAGAAACCAAAGAAATCACATTTGCATCGGTATGTTTCTGTTTTTTTATTTTTAATAAATAAATAAAAAAATCCAAAACTGCCTCCCTCCCCCACATTGTGATCGTGGAGTATTTCTGTATACAATTTAGAGGATAATAATTGATTTAATAACATTTAAAATAAGGCTGCAACATAAAAAACTGGAGTGCTGTGGATAATTTCCATATGTGCTGAAACAACACATGGAAATTGGGGCTTTGCTGACAAAATCAGTAAACCTTGGTATGAGATGTAATCAAGTAAGCAATATAATTTATCAGAACAAAGCAAGAGGTGATTTTTGGAATATTTTGTTTATATACAAAAGACTACATTTCAGATAAAGATAATTTAGTATGTATAACTATCCTGAACAGGAAATAATTAAGTTTGAGGTCCTCTATGACCCCAGTTTTTTTGTCACAATTTCACCAAGAGTTTTTCACACTCTGTTTGGCTTCCTTTAATTTATAGTTTTAGTTTGGTTTATGCAAAACTTTCTTCAAGCCTGCTTACAATATTGGTCCTGAACTGAAAGTAAAATGAGATTCTTTACCTTTTCCTGTTATTCTGTTGACTAAATAACTAGATAATCCAGGGAATTTCATCCATCTTTACCCATGACACTTATACTACATCAAATTTGCATCATAGTTTAAAATAAAAGCAGAAATATTTTTTACACTCACAATTTCATAAATTCAGAGGACACCGTGTTGCTCGTCTAAGCCTGGTTCCTCAGTGGATTCCTGCCCGATATTATTTTATTCTGAAGGACTTTGGAATCTCAACATGAAATGAAAGTAAACCTCTGTGGGTTAAAACAACATTTGAAAGCTTTTCAAATAACTTTGCTACCAGCAGGTCATTGAGCCTTTGATTTCAAAAGCAAAAACAGAAACAGAATCAATCATTGATACTTTTGACACAGTCACTTTAAGGCAACAACCTACAAACTTTATTAGTTTATGGAATATCTTAAACTGAGTTCAGACCAGAGAAAATAGAAGGACAGTTCAAGGCCCTGCTGGGTATTTTCAACCCTCTCTAGGACAAATCTGGTTCAACAGCACAATGGAAACAACAGATCAATTAGCATGTTACCCTTTTAAATACCAGGTTCCAAATACTAAATATAACGTGAAGTGTTTTTATTTTAAAAGTTTATTTTGTTGATATTTGGTTTCTCTATGCTTATTTTGTGTTTATAAAGATGCTTGTTGCCTCCTCAGGTGTCTGTGCTGTGGGTAAGCCGATGTGTCTGTTGTTTGAATATATGGCCCAAGGTGACCTCAATGAGTTCCTACGTCGCCGATCTCCAACCCAGTCTGTGCGCACCATCAGCCGGGCTAGCCTATCAGCTCGCAGTTTCTCCTCCGACGCAGAGGCAGCGTCGCTCACCTGTCCAGAACAGCTCTCTGTTTCTAAGCAGATTGCCGCGGGAATGGCCTATCTGTCAGAGCGCAAGTTTGTCCACCGGGACCTTGCAACACGCAACTGCCTGGTTGGAGAAGAAATGATTGTGAAGATTGCAGACTTTGGCCTCTCCAGAAACATCTATTCAGCTGATTACTACAAAGCCAATGAGAACGATGCAATCCCCATCCGCTGGATGCCCCCGGAGTCGATTTTCTACAATCGCTACACAACCGAATCAGATGTGTGGGCATACGGTGTGGTGTTATGGGAGATCTTCTCCCACGGGATGCAGCCATATTACGGAATGGGTCATGAAGAGGTTATTTACTACGTGAGGGACGGTCACATCCTTTCCTGTCCTGAGGACTGCCCCCTTGAGCTGTATAATCTGATGCGTCTTTGCTGGAGCACACACCCATCAGACAGGCCGAGCTTTAGCAGCATACATCGGATATTGAAGCGAATGCATCTAAACAGCCTCAGTGCAAATACAGAGCCTGAAGCTGACTCATAATTTTTATTTAAGTGATTCTTGCATGAGGGAAAGCATCAAGGAAACTGGGATTGTAGTTATAATTTGACACTGAGAACAAGGATCAATGTAATCCTTGATAATGTTGACTTTGCTAGCCCCATTTTTCTTCTGGGGGCATCGTATCTTTAATCCTTATCCTGTTTTAATGACAAGCTATGTTTAATTTATTCTGTTTTGCTTGACTTTTTTCATTTTGGAGCCTTAAATCATAGATTTACAAGCCTTATAAGGATCATCTCAAAAATAGGACAGATATTAAAATAAGAAAACCACCTGATTTGAATTAATTGCATATTAGCAGACAGTTGCATTGTCTGTTACAAAGCAAATCAAAGACAAAAAGGCTAATCTGACTGGAAGACAATGCAGCAGCATTTGCATGAACTTTTCTATCATTCCTCCCAGTGGCAATTTACAGGATAAACTGAGCTTCTCCACAGTGGTTTTATGAAGAAATATAGATATAAAAATAAGTCTTTTGAACTGCTTTTCAAAAGGACTTGATTAACTTGATTACACTCCGTTTGAGGACTCATAAATGCTGCTCCAACATTGGGTAACTAGATTTGGAAAAATACATCCAACACTCTGATCAACCGTTGTCAAATTGTGTCTAGCTTTATAATATGTTTCTTTGCCCAGACATACTACTGCTGCAGTCTTTAACTGATATTTGCTCCTGTTGACAAGGTTTTCTTGAGGAGCCATGCTGATAGGCTAAAGTTAGCATGTTAGCCAAGCCATCCTTTCTGATGTGACTCATATTCTTCAGCTTCTAACTTATTTCTACATGTAAAATCTATTTTTTAAGAAAGTTTTTCTCTTGATTCTAAAACTCAGTGCCTTGATCATTATAAACTTTACTGACTAATGTTTCAGCTGCTCTCCTGTGCAGAATAGGTCACACAGAGGGACTCACACTGGAGATGTGACTCACAAACCCCCATGTACTACACCAGCAGCATGTGTCTAATCTAGTTTCATCAGGTACTCAACAGATCATTTGAAGAAGCATTAAAAGAAAGAACAATCCGATACTTTATTGTTTTATTGCAGATTTATACTTAGACTACTGTAATTATTCTCAATTTAGTCAATTTCTAATAAATATTTAAAAAAGACGAGGAGATTTTCTGCCTGGGATGAAAAGAGTCAAGCTTTGAATACAGCTGAATTAACCTTTTTTGTTATTTTATTTTTTTTACAGCATTTGGGAATTGTATGTTGGTGTTTTTTTAATAGTTCTTATATAATACCATGTTCTTAGTTGCAGTCCCGTCTCATGTACTTCTTTAAAAACTTGAATCACAAAATTTTACTTATTTTTTCGTAATTTCAACAAGACTTGTTTAAATCTTGTTTTTTATCAGTTTGGTTTTCAACAGTTTGTTTTTCTCTTTGTCCTGAATGTTGAAGCATAAAACAGACCTTTGTCATTTCATAGACAAAAGGCAGCAGCTTGAGAACATCATGCTGCCTTTTTTAAAAACATTGCTATGAAAGAAACAGTTTATTCCACAGTGGCACACAATCACTTTTAATCGACACTGATCGTTAAAGTATGTACGTTTTATTCCAGTTTGAGGCATTTTTATGAGGTTTTTTTGTTTTCATTGTTGGTTTTTGATGGTCTTTCAAGTTTGCAAGAAAAACTAAATTCAGTGAGTTTGGTTCATAAAATGTCTCAATACTTTTTTAATGGTTGTTCTGCAAAACCACTTGGCAAGATCCATTAATTAAGGTTCCTTAAAAATGAGTTGACTGAGAATAAGCCAACATTGGCCTGAAGGTGGAAACTGAAATTCCTCTTATGCAGGTTAAATGTTTTATTTTCTTTTTAAAGAAAAAGTTTAATTCATATCTAACTGTTAAGACTTTGTATGAGACATTTTTTTTAATTTTCTTACATACACTGCGAATGCATCAAATTAAATAAATTAGAAATTCACATAATTTGGGGATACACAGTGTAAATGAAATTATTCTAAATTCTCAGTTCCAAATCCATCCAGGAAAACCAACACGCTTAATTTCGTTTTATTTGTGGTGTGCTTTTCTTGTTACAATTCATAAACTGTTTTAAGTCCTTTATTTTTGTATTTTTGGATATTTATGAAATAATAACAGAACATATGTTTATATCTGTATTGCTTATTAATAAACAAATATTCCATATATCATTCACTACATGAGATTCTGACATTTGTTTAGCCTTCGCTTCTTATTCATACGCCTGTAAAATTGATTTAGATTTAAAATAATGATATCATTTTACCAACAAGTTGTCATGTCACATCGTGGACATTCCCAGCCCAAGTCATCGACTCTAATGATTTGAGTGATGTGGGAAGTGGCAGCTCAAATTAAACTTCCAGTTAAAATGCAAAAATAATAACAATAATAATTGATTGAAATAAAGAATATTCAAGGGATTGATGAGGAGTGTGTTACGAAATTCATACATTACATTTTATAATAATGTGTAAAGTAAAAATGATCAAATAAAATAATTTAAGATCTAGATAGAAGTAACCAGAAGTAGGAAGACTTTTGAGCTTAACTGAATGCATGCAGGCACATCTCAAAAATACAACATTGTGAAAAAAGCCCTATTTCAGATGTTCTTGTTTATTAATCCACACGCCTTCCTTCAGAAAACACATAAGGCCAGCATTTCAACATGCACATGGTGCAGTGATATTTTTCTCCACAAGAGGGATCGTAAGGGCAGCCTTTAGTAATAAAAAACTGTTCAATTCAATGTCTTTGGAAATTTAATTTCTGTTTGCATAACTAAGCACAAATAAATGAGATGTCTTGCATAGCATTCTGTTTTTTTTACATCTTTGCCAACATGTTTTGTCACTGCATGGGTGTGCCTGTGAAAGGTCCATGGATTCAGTGCACTCTGTGTTTGTACGCGTGTGTGCGTGTGTGTATGTGTGTCTAGATTGGGGATACCCAGTGTAAACTGTTTGGACAAGACAGCAAGGAGTTTGGCCTTGGACCACTCATCCCTCTTCTCTTCGACATAAACTGCAGCTCATTCTCTCCCTCTCCCACTTCCTCCTATGTCGCCTTACTTTTCACCTCCTCAACATCTGGACCTTATTTCAGGCTTTTCCTTGCCTTGCCTTTCCTTTCATTTCTTTGCCCTCATAAATAAGTTTTTTTGGTCTAACTGCAGATAATTTTGTGTCCTGACTTCTCTATTTTCAAAATGTTTTTGTCAAAATGCATCATAAGGACGGCTACATATGACGATTAAATGGTCTTCATTCACACTGACTCAGTGTGAAGCAAAAGGTTTATTTAAATGGAAGCTCTAACCTTTCTCACAGCTGGATGAAGCAGCTCTTGCAGTTTGGCGTCTCAACATTATTAGAGTTAAGAATCCTTTCCTGTTTTGCCATAATAATATTCTCCTTTGGGCAAGTGAATCTTTGAAGTTCAGTTGTTATAAACTCACTGACTTTCTGAGCGGTGCAGGTTGCAAGAAAATATGGAATTCTGTCCTGTGAGTTTTTGAGCAGGGGGAACAATTTTGCTTTTCAACAAACCATAGTAAGAATCATGGAAAGTGTCCATGTTGACCTGACAGTGATGTGACATCCCCTTCAGGCAGCGACCAGCGGTGTTTCCTGCTTGGCCATGTTGGCTTTCATTGGTCCATTCAGGAGCAACAGGAAGTAAGGAGGCATATATCAGTCAGCTGGAGGCAAACACTCCAAAACTGTGGAACAATAAACATTAGATAGCGGACACCCACACAAAAACATGTCACTCTTTCCAAAAGAAATATTTGCCGAATGCGGCAAGGTCTCAGATCTAATTCATTTTGTGCCACTGGACACAGAACTGTCCCTGACCATTTCTATCTAAACTTCACAGTTAATCACTCAAGCAGTCTAGTCCTTGTCAGTACCATGCGGATTGGGCTCCAACTCTCAAACTGGTCATAAATAAACATTTATTAATCTCAAGTTACACCGAGAATAAAGAGTAAGAACCCCGTCTCCCTTCTCCCTTCTTGGGTCACTGGAGACAGTCCTGCTAAACAATCAACATGATTTTGCGAGCTGTAGGTAACAAAACTCTGACTGATCTTCGCCTTTAAAAAAAAATATTAAAAAAGGATATTTTTCACTACTACTGCAGGTGAATCCCATTTCTTGTCTAGCACCGACTTTGAGGATGAAGTTCCTCCTCGGAGATGCAGTGTCCTCATTGTTCTCCCCTTTCCTGTGACTCTTCCACTCAGATCCTTCAGACTAGCCACCAGAAATTAGCAAACACTTGATGAAACTGCAAATCTGCTGATCTCAATATGCAAGCTACTTCTCAGTGAAACACTGATGAAAAAAAAAAAAAAGTTAAATGGTAGAGGAGTCGTGTGATGACATCCTGAAGGTGAAGCATCAGAAAAAGCAAGCGTTTCTTAAAGGGACAGAGACCCAATTTAAGACATTAATTTACAATCAAAGGTGTCTTACGTTTTATTATTTAGATATATGTATACTTTTTATAACAACTACAGTTAATAGTTAATTGACTGCACAGTAAAATGACACTATGTTGCTGAAAAACACAATACTGCCCCTTTAAGATATATGCATGCTAGTCAGAATGTTATGCTGTCACTTTGATAACCACATTCTATTTGCTCAAGAGTAGCATACTTTATTTACTTATTTGCTGGATACACAATGTGAATCAAGTCTAAAATGCCAGCCAGTAAGGGTTTTATAAGCTCTCCTCCCCCCAATATATCCCTCCTGAAGCTGCAAGGTGTTTAGCATGCTGGGCGGAGACACCTGCTGAAGACCAAGGCTGTGGAAAATGTGTGAACCGGCTCAAGGTTCATGCATTATTGCGTCTGTCTATCAGCAACGCTCAGTGTTCCCTGTCCGAGCTTCCTAGATGTCATGGAAACAGAAGCAGATAGAGGAACAGTCCTGGCAAGACTAAACGATGTTTTTTTTATTTTAGCCTTTAACACATTTATCAAACCACAAATCCCACTTACACATGAATTAATGTTTCTAATGGGGTTTATTTTATTGTTTTTGAAATATTAACACAATTTGGGTGTATATTCATTGGCATTGACGTCTGATGTATTGATATTTAAAATTCATTTCTTTGTCACATTTACACTCGAAAACTACCGGTACAGAAAGGTTTGGCATTTTAAAGATTTTAAAGTAGTGTTTTTTGTAAAAACAAATAAAAAAAAATGAGACCTGCATCTGGGAGTTGTGCTTGGTAAGGCTTGCTATGCAAGCTAGCTGTGCCAAACAACAGCAGTAGAAGGCCACAATAACACTGATTCACCACAAAACTACAAATGAGGCACATAATGCTAATCTGAACAGAAATGGACAGGTCATGAAAAAATATGACATTTACAGAAGAAAATATCTGTTGAGACAAATGCATTGCCCTTAAGAGTAACATTGTTTGCTCCAGTAAAAAAAAGCTGGACTACTAGCAGACTCTGTAAAGATAACTCAACACCTGCTGTTCCTGTTCCACTCCAGGGGTTTCACTTCTCACCTCTCTGCTCTGTGAAACCTCTGTTGGATGTAGTTACATGGAAACACTGCTGGACTTGTGTGAAGGTGAAACAAGCTCGAGACTTTCAACCAACCAAGTCTAGTGTTGGGTGACTTTTCTGAACAAACTGGAATGAACTGCACTCACAAAGCTAGCTTTAAGAAAGTGAAAAAAAAGTTAAGAATCTCTATAGGTCCATCGGGAAATTCACTTCATTCACAGCAGAAAACAGATGACATCAACACAAACACATTCCTACAGAATATTTGGGCAAAATATGACAATGAAATCCAACAAACATGTTTTACTTTTTCAAGATTAACTTTGGAATAACATATTTTAGATATATTTAAGAAAACTGTACAATTATACTTACAAGGGTATGCAAAGAGCGACAATAGTAAACAGACCAGCAATGACAGTTTATTTAGTTTGCTATATTAAGATGAATAATTCATTATTCAGAAAAAATTTTACTGTGAATGTGAAGGATGATGGTACAGAAAAGGTCTTTAGGTATTCAGTTACTGAGGTGAAGAGCGCAAACCAGTGTCCAGATGAACAGGTAGGGGCAAATTTGATAAAAAAAAAAAAAATCATTTTTATTCAAAAAGACAAGGCATTTTTAAAATCTCCCTTTTAAATGTGTAAAAGCAGCAAGACAAAAAAATAAAAAAGCACCAAAACATTCACCTTGACATGACAAAGAGAGAGAAAAAGCAACTCGACAGTTTTGAGTAAGGTGCAATTCACAACAGTGCTTCATCTTTCATTTACCAGAAAGAAAAGAATCAAAGCTAAAATAAATTTGAAGTCTTTAAACATCACATGCTGACTAAATATGGGAAACTTCAACTGACCATGTTACTGTTTAGCTTAGTAAAGGAAACAACCATCTTGGTTTCATGGACATGTTTAACTGAAATTTAATCATGTGAATGAAACCAAATTTAGGCATTAGTATCAGCTGTGTAACACTGTGTTGGTACTGCATGCTTTTATTGATTACTTTATATTTTATAAGTTTAGATTACAGTTAAAACCACCAAATCCATCATTTAGTTAAACAAGCTATGTTAAATGTTCATGTACCAAATCCTTTAGCATTACCTAAAAATGTTTACGCTTTAAAATGCTTTTTTCAGTCTCCAATGAGACAAAAAAAAACAATGCAGTAGAGAAGAGAGGGTAAAAATTTATCCGCAATGTTGGTAATTACATTTAGGGTCAGATTAATTAACAATACATGAAATTATAATTTGAACATGTTTTGTATTTACCTAGATTATCTTTGGTTAAAATTAATGATCTGAAACATTTAGGGTTGAGAAATGCCAAAAACAAAAGAAGTCTTGAAAGTAACAAAAATATTTTGGGCTCCATAATTTATCAAAACTGTGGTTACAGATTGGTTAAGGGGCAAATAAACCCATTTTTTAAGCAGGCATGCATTATTCATACATGAGTTTTTACAATACAAAGCGTGACATAGCTGACTATTTGTGAATCATATCAATGCTTCAGAATGTATCTGATGCAGAACAGTTGCAAAAAAATTGTTAAAAACCCCAAAAACTCTCCTATTCACTGATTTATTTTCACTGGACCCTCTTTTAATTCAGTCTGTCTTTCAAAAACAGCCAAATGCTAACTACTTTTATTTTCCCAATCCAGGAGAGTTTAGTACAAGACATCAAGGTAAAGTCAGAACTTTGACAATAATTAGTGTATTTCACAAATTTAAGAAATTAGTTTGATGAATACTGTTTATCATCTCATCTGCTGTTATTTAACCAAACTACATACTTTTATATACATGTAACCTTGCTTAAGTGATTAATAACACTGTTCCTGCAAAAGTTCAGGGAATTCCCTTTCTTGTAACTTAACATTCAACAGAGTGTTTTTCAACACAAGCTTGTGGCCCCCTGGAGGCTGGAGGAACAATTGCTGAGACCATTATTAGAGCATACATTTTCACAGAAAGGTGAAATGATTTTGTTTAAACCAGACATAATGTTTACAACACTGACTGCGAATCATCTGAAAATAGCAGACCTTTGAGGAAATTGCTCATCAGGACTATGTGTGACTGGAGTTTTATTGGCTCTGCTAGTGGCACACTCATAGCAACACTCTGTCTGAAGTCAGTGTGACACAGCTCCAAGCATGACAGCAGCCTGAGTCATGCTTCTACTCTGCCAGTAGGTGACTTTATAAGCCTTCCATTTTCTGAGACTTTTGTCAACATTTTTGTCTGAATCCAAATTTGTTAACGCTTGTATATTTCTCTCGACCTGCTGCATCTTAGGACAAACATTTGAGCAGAGCTTCATCTCGGCTTCATCTTCAGATTGTTTCTATATCGATAAAAAAAATAATATAAAAGCTTTGGTAAAGTATAATCCGACCCATAACTTGGAATAACCAATGGCATTTCTTTAAAATATACAGACCAGTAAATTAGATCGGCTTAAAAAAAAAACATCTGTAGAGATAAAAAACACATCAGAACAGGTTTAATGATGTAGCCAAATTTACCAATTTGTTGCCATCCAAGATATTTACTGCAATGCAGCAAGATCCCTTAATGTCTTCATAACTAGCATAAAGAAATATACACTTGAATGTTTACACAATGTGGTTGTAAGGCCATAACGGTTAAAAAGAAAAAAAAAAACGTTTTGACACTGTATGGACAAGAAATCTGAAATATTCATACAATTGTTACCATTTTCCAAAAGCTGGAATAAGAAATAATTTTGGTGATCCTAACTGACATATTTAGGAACAAATAAGCCTGGTTTATTATCAGACAGTGGGGAAACAAGACTTGTTATACTCTGTATGAAAATATTTGGTTTTGACTTCCAAAGAAATACAATTTAACACAAAGGCTTATGAACAAAGAAATGAAAAAGGTTATCTCAAAATGAAAGAAGTAAAGCGCAAAATGGCTGCAAATGGAGCCTTGAGCTAATCAATGCAACAAATATCAGATTAATCAAAACTGTGCAACAGAACTAAAAATAAGAAATCTGGGTTTCTTTTGGTAAAATTGAGAATTTTAACCTAATCTCAGAGATTCTAACCTTTTTCAAGACTTTCAAGCATTCTGAAAATGATCAAAGATTTAAAATGGTTTTGTGTGGCGTTGATACTGTTTTGATTATTCACAGTACAGTCCATCTGCTCCATCACATGACATAACCATGGAGCAGCTTCTGTTCAGACAGTAGGATGGTGGTGAATCTATGAGGAGTTTGTTTATACCTCCGTTACGGGGAAAGGAAACATGGAAAAGGGTCTTAATAGTTTTGTCTTGGCGTGTCTAGAAGTGTAGTAGTTCCAAAGCTAAACGGACTGAATGGAGAAAGAAAATGGTTATACTGGCTTTACCATTTCACAGATTACTTAAATAATTCATATCATCTTTGCTTGTAAAAAAACAAAAAAAAAAACACATTTAACACAAAAAAAACAACATACAGCTAAACAAAAATACGAACACTCTGTCAGAGTCACCAAACATAAGACTTCCTCTCTTCATTCCAAGTCTTTCCATCATTCTCTTTACTTCCATTCTTCTTCTGTTTCTGCCGTTTCTTCATTGATCTCTCCATCATGCTGATCATCAGTTTGTCTCACCTGTTTTTATATTCAAACAGCAGTCTATGATCCGTCACATCTACATCCCTCATTTTTTTTTACCTAGTCTCAGGCAGAACATCTACAACTTTCAGATTTCCTTTTTGCAAACATTTCAAACCACCGAGTGCTCATTGTGATGGTGATGGACGCCGCCAGCGCCCAGCACCGTATGGTTAACCGAAGACGCCGAGCGGTCGGATCCATCCGCCACCACCCCATTGACGTTCTCCTGCCGCTGGCAGCACAAGATCTGCTTGAAGGTGGCGCTCATTTCCTTGTCCCGGTACGAGTAGATGATAGGATTCATAGCCGAGTTGAACTCGGCAAGGAGCAGGAAGAACTTTTCATAGTTGAGGACAGTGCAGCTGGAGCAGAAGACATCGAGAAGTATGAGGACCAAGCCTGGTGTCCAACAGATTATAAAGGCACCTAAAAATACAAAGCATGTATTAGATGTGTATGAGAATGTTAAAGCTGTCATTAGGAATGTGCTAAAAGATAACAGACTTGATTCATTTGTAGTAATTTACAATATTCTTCCAAACAGCTACTTAGATGTAGGTCAACAGGAAGCCACAGTATCGTCTAAGGAAATTATTTTTTTAGTCTATTGCTAGCAAACAAGATTGTTGTTAAAACATCTCCACCACTTAATAACCACATTTTTATTAATTGACAATATAAGGAATCTGTGGCACTCTCTGACCACATCTGAGACACTTCTAACAATGTAGGATGAAAGGAAAGTGCTTTTGTTTCAAAGTGCCTTTTAAAAGTTTGGAATTATGGCCGCAGTACATTAGTGGGTATTTACAATGCTCCACAAGTGCAAAACAGCACTGAAAGCTTTTCTTGTAACTTGTAAAATATGGACACATAGACCATGTTTCACACACTTTTTTTGGCCAGCAAAACAACTTTGACCAGGCAGATGTCAACAAGAAGCAATCTTGAGGTTGGCAGTATGATTTTGATGCTAAGAGGAGCTTAAAACCAGAATCCCAACATATCCCATACTCCTCACTTCTAGGCATTAGCCCGACATTTCTTGTTGTTTGGGACGGCCCATTTTTTTTTCTTTTGGGATAATTCTGTGAAATTGTTTACATATGTGCAACCCGTGTACATTGAAGCTGATTGAGGGTAGTATAATAGTCATTTTATTATCTTGATCACTTTTTTCCCCACAAACTGCTTGAATGTTACCAGCTTTTTAAACTTTTGAGTCCTCATAACCCACTGAGATGAAACATTTTAAATAGCCACTTCTAGCACTTTAAGACATAATGAATCTGGGTTTTTACCTCATTCTACTAATATTCAAATGTATATTTTTTCCAAACAATTTTCAAACATTCTTTTACTGTTGCATCTTTTTTTCCCCAATTCTATTTTTTTTTTTTAGATCCGTCAAGCTTTTGTACTTCGTCATTTCCGCAAGGCAACTGCAGGACATTAGTCTCTTGAGACTATAAAAGAAAAACTCAATTAGGAATTGTGCAAGTGCAGAAAGAGTTGGGAAAGAGAGCCGACAGGCCGGCCTGTTATCCGTTTGCGCTGTTCAGGCAGCAGCTGCAGCAAAAGGCTTGATCTCACTTCCCAGCTATGCAAGCCGACTTTCCGGATTCTGTAGAACTGGTCGCATTTCCGAAATGCGACCAGTTCAACCCAGCATACAAAATATCTGAAGTACTATTTGGATCACCAAGGAAACGTATTGCGCTTGAAAACAACATGGTCAAAAATAAAGAAATTAATAAGGAAAAGAGAAGAATCCTAATACTCTACTCTTGCACTGCGAATGAATGAAGCATGTTTATCTTTTGGAATAAAATAAAAAGACAACTTTTAATGAAATATTTACATTGAGTTTGTTCACCTGGTAATGTATAATAAAAAAGTACCTTTGCTCATAGAGTTTAAAGAAAAAACTTTTTTTTTTTCCTTTTGCCTCATTACCTTTTGAAAATGCCAGAAGGAGGGAAAAGGGGCAGGCTAAGTGGAAAGTCACTGGAGAAAAGTAAATAAACACATTGAAGCTGGCGTGGAAAATCTTGAAATGTATGGTAATCTACTTTGCATGCTGTTAGTGTCTGGAAAAAACCTTTAGAGCTTCTTAGAAAGACCTGGACTACTTTGAAAGCAACACTGATAGAAGAAAACTTAAAATGAATAAATATTAAACAGGAGTCAGCATGACATTACAGAAATCCAGTCAAAACCTATTGAAATACAGCAGCACTTTCTGAACTGAATGAGATGATGCAAAAACATGACACATGCAGAGATGGAAGAACATCTGCAAGTCGTACAGATATCAGATAAATCTTTGTTTCATTGGAAAATTAATCACCAACCAGTTATTGCTGCTGCTGTTACAAGGAGATCTGTTTTGGCACTGATCGCAACAGTTTCTCTCTACTGGCTGAAGCATTGTGTTTCTTCTGCTTTTCATCGTTTGGATTCGTTATCTGTTACTGAAATGTGGTTCTGTTCAGTCACAGTGACCGCTCATATTTCAGGAATGCTTATGTTTTTCTTTTATGAGACACCGCAGTCTTTTGTTTCCTGAAATACCCCAAGAATATGGAATATATCTGCTTGGCGAAGCTTCAAGAATGTTTGAGTGCAAAGCCGTCTATGCACCTTCAACCTTTACATGTTATGCCACATGACTACATGTGGTTTCAAAGTGTTTTATTAGGATTTTAAGAAATGGTCAAGAGAGAGCAGATAACTTAAAGTGTGGCTTAAAATCCAATAGACAATCCGTTGTTGAGCCCAATAATTGCTGTTACCAGACACTGTAGCTATTTCGCAAATAAATTGTTCATTTCTTGATTTACAGACATACGCTTTCATATGCTTTGATTGTACCCATCCAACATACCTGGTAAGCCCCATATGGGAAAAAGGAGGGCAGACAATATGGGTCCCACATGGGTTTCCCCATGTAGGGCCACTGCCATGTAGGGCCTATGAAGGCAGTTTTGTGTGGGGCCACCATGGAAACCACAGACAAACCCATGTGGGACCCATATTGTCTGCCCTCCTTTTCCCCATATGCTGGCTGGGTAGGTACTTTTTTTTAACTTGTTAGCCTTTAAAACAGATTAAATATAAAACAACCCATTGCTTAGTACTACTACTTAATGTCTTGGTCTAGAATATAGTACACAATCATAATAAAATATATAGAAATTTGTGGTGGGAGCAAAATGTGAAAATGGTTCAAGGGATGTGATTATTTTTGCAAGTCACTGTATGTTGGTCCTGACTGCACATTTTTAGCAAGTTTTAAGTTGGGAAAGTAACAGGCATGCTAGGGGGTTCAACTGATTTTTGCATCAGTTCAAACTTGATTTAGAAAATTTCAAGATGTCCCAGAGTGGCAAAAAGAGAAGTTGTAAATGATTATTCTTGGATGCAGAGCAGTACCAGAGAGAGAAGGCCAAAGTACAAGCTATCATTTCCATCAAACACGGGCGAGGATCATATCCCCAACTACAGCGTCTCTCTGCCTGGCTTTATAACCACACAGCCAGAGAGAGATATACAGAAACAGAGCGGCGCTGCAAAAGCAAATGAGGTGGATTAGCAGCGTTTGCCACCAACAGAACAAGACTGACTGTTACTCGAAAATCTTTCTGCCCAAAAATTCAGCATCCATAACAATCATTTTCTAGGTACTTGGATGATATGAGCTACGGCAATATTTAACCTCATGTTGGGATAAATATAGTACATTTTGAGCTTTCTTAATACCAAGAAGCTTTAAAAATGGCTCAGCATTATGTGTTGAACTCAGATTGAATACTGATGCAGACAGTTGCAGCAATTTACTTGCAAGTTATTTAAGCTTGCAAGACAAAAAAAACAGCAACAATCGTCAAATAATGCAATACTGTATTTGTTTCATGGTATTACGGGAAAATATTTGACAGGCTTTGTCTGAAGCGAAATTGGTGATGATCACTATAAGGCAGTGCAGATGTTGAATCCATTGTGTGACAAACATCAACAAACATCAATCCCCACTCCCATTGTCAGTGCCCTGCAGCTAACAGTCTGAACCAGGCACATATTACCCTGTAAATAACTGGAAAACATCGTGGTCATGGAAAAGGACATTAATGTTGACAGTTAATCGGACATGTCAGTGTTCTGGTGGGTCCAGTGAGCTAGATTCACTTCACTCCTGTTAGGCTATATACAAAGATATGTGCTGATAACAAATGTTCTTATAGAATCATGAAAAGATGTGCAACTGTGTAGAATCTAAACCTCCCTGTTTTCCAAATATAATGCATATTGTCAATATACAAATAATTCATTTGAATTTCTAACTCAAAAATTGAATAAGTTCATGTGAAATATAAAATAAGTTTGAGTGAAAGAGCAGCTTGTGGCAGCATTTCCCCTTAACAAAGCTTTCCAATTATTTCTCATGCATCATGTTAGCTAAGGTTCCAGCTAAAGTGTTTACTCCCTCCTACTTTTAAATCCATAAGAACTCATTATTGCATTACTGCTCTCTTGTTCTCCTGTCGCTTTTTGTTTGCCATTTTCTGTCTCTTTTCCACAGCTGCTTTGGTTTCCTGTCTGTTATCTACTGCCTGTTTTTTTATTTTCAGTTTTTCATGTCATCCCCTGCCTACTCAAATTACTTCTCTGTCCATAATCTTTTGGCCCATTTGGTCATTTTTTGTCTATATCTCACTCTCAATTTAGCTCATTTTTTTAAACCAAGCCGTCCTCTGTGGTTGTGACCATCATCTCTATATAGCTCATGGCTTCTCTGCAGAATTGCTTTTTTTCCTCTTTCCTACTCTTTTCTGTATCAGGGTTTCCAAACAAAATGAAGCTTAAATAAGTTCATCTTTAGTCACTGGGTGTTTAGTTAATGATAAGTGGGATTATGGTGTGCTGTGAGAGGGGGTTCCTGTTGTGGTTTCACCAATGAACAAAGTGTGAAAACAAATTAAGAATCATATTTTTGGCTCTAAGTACGGTACACAGACTTCCCTTACTTATACTTATATTTTGTACTTCTCAGTCCATAAATTATCTGCAGAGTTGTTGCTCAGCAGCGACTCATTTGCAAGTGAAGCTTCTGGTTTTTGGTCCCGCCTTCTGCCTTTTTGTTCAAAACAAGCAAACAAAAACAAATTCAGAGTAATGATATCTTTTGCGTTAGACAAATATAGCTTCCAAATTGTGACCATTTTTCAAAGGTGACTTGAAGCACTACTTATATTTTGGCCTACATATCAAAACCTTTTGCTTTAATGTCTTGCTTCTGTGGGTAGTTTTATGTCTGTGCTTGTGGTTTCTACGGTGTCTATGCAATGCAACCATAATTACCTTACAAAGTACATACTTGGCTTTTGTATTCAGACAGCAAAGACATCCAGTTTCAAACAGTGCCTCCATTTGAGGTTGTCGAGAACCCCAAAAAACCCAGGAGGTAATAGAGATGGTAAAGAATATTTCAATATTTTAATAGCAGATCATGTCGGACAAAATGAAGAAAACAGAATTATCGGACATCAAGTGAACGAACTGAGGAGTGCATATATGCATATATTTTTTTTATCCTTGATTACTGGATGCAATACAGGTAAGTAAATGAGCAGACGGAAAACAGGTGTACAAGGGCAAGAAACTGGGGCCCTTATGTTGCTTTTTATGTCTGTTCCTAATTACTAATCATACTTTTACCTAAGATCGAATAATGTAATATATATAACCTAAAAAAGTTCAGAAGAGCATGCCTTCAAAACCCAATTGATTCAGGAAGTTCAGAGATTATACCAATCAGAAATGATCAGTCTCTTTATATAACTAACTTGATGAACTTAACCAATACCATTGTTTATCAAAGTTAAAATAGATCTCATGTAATATTGAACGGTATTTACAGAGTTCAACATCTTTATAGAATTCCTGTTCTTAAAGTGGCCAACTTCTTAGTTCCATTCCAACAACTGTATTAAAAAAAAAAATACATTTCACCAAATGGTAATATTTGGACTGACTGTGTAAAATAGGCTGTCAAAATTAATCCAAGAAAAAAAAATGTGTTTCTGCTCAGTAATTACCCAGATAACCTGATATTAGAAGAGGTCAAAATTAAAAACAGCAGATTGGGGGGATTAATTGTAAACTAAATCTGTATTCCTGCACTTTTAAAAAACCTCAGTGTTCTCACCAGATGTTCAAGGTTTGACCCAAAACACACTGGATTTTCCATGAAAACTTTAAGAACCACATCAATGTTCAGGCAGCACTTGGAGTTTGGCAAAATGAGCGAATGATGTTGCTGAAGCAGGACGCTAACAGATGCAGCCATTGTTGGAGATTAGAAAAGCCTCCCTGTGCAAAAAAAAAGACTTCTTGGCAACACCAAAACATTCACAGAAGCACATGGAAAACAGGTGACATTATGATCATCCAGCGTTTGAATGCTTATGCTGGATTGTAGAGTTTGGCTCACAAGCAGCCCTGATTGGTTCAGGTCTCAGTTTGCCAGAAACCACATATGCAACTGTAGCAAAGAAATCACATAATTGCCTGGGTCTGGAAGACACATTTAGGACCATCTAACATTTTCTTTCAGTTCTCCCTTTGAAATCCAGACATAAAAGAGTTCTTGGTTTGTTTCTGTTCACTCAAACAGAGATTTTGAAACAAATGTAAGTTAGTGATATGCCATCTGGCTGCATGTGTTTGGGGATGGTATGACTCGGCATGCCACATTGGCTGATGCTGTCACTTTATACTGCACCATAAGCTTTAAGATAATCAAATCATTCACAAAAAGACCCTTACAACGACCAGCAACTGACACACAGACGCCCACACATCCAGGAATTGCCATGGCTAATTAAAAAGGGCTGTTGGGTCAGTGGAGATGAATGTAAAGGGTATCTGTTCAGGTCATTCAGACAAAATGTTCTCCTGATGGATTGCCAAACTGTAGCATTCAGACGTGTAACTGTTCTATCGCATATGGGTGGCCTCTACAAACAAAAGCTTGCTACTGTAACAAGATCGCCGTCAACTAATCCGCTTCAGCTATAGTCAGATTTACCAAGTGTTTGGTATTCTTTGGTTTTCTGATGGCAGATTTGTCATATTGGACTGTTTTCTGTTTTCACCATAATATTCTCAGTCAAAACTGAAGCTGCATGCAGAGACAGACACTAAACTGTAAAAGTCACAACTAAAATATCATTGTTTGTTCATTGTATACAAGATAAGCACCATATCTGGTTAAAGCTGCAGTTTTAGCAATAATACAACTTACTTTCAGTTTATTAATTACTGCATGAGAACATCTTAATGCCCACCTAAAAACATTTCCTACTTTAAACAACAAGAAGTACAAAATGTCACTAGCAGGCCTTGGCCTTTAAATTAGCTAACTGTAGTCCAGACATTATTTTGCATACAGTGACCCTGTGAAGATGTAAAGTTGAAAAAAAATATATACTGTGCTTAGAGTATATTTTGTGATGGCTAAGAAAAAAAGAGAAGCAAAGCTGAATATGACCTGTGTGACCAGTCTGTATTCCTCTCATCTTTGCACCCGTTCTCTCTTTTTAAGACCCCTCTTCATCTTCTCATCCAGCTCTGACCCCTTTTCACTCCACTTACCCTACTAATCCCTCTTTAACACCAACGTTTGCTTCAAAAGTCCAAGGTGTTTTTTCCATTTTCTTCATATATTTATTTTAATGTGTGTTTCTGTTTTATTTCCAGATGTGTTTTCATCTGTTACGTAAACAACACAGATAAACAACCTACATTGTGGGGTTTTTTTGTTTGTTTTTTTTCCATCAGTTTTATGTGAATGAAGTCAATCTGGTGTTGAGCTGTTCTCTATTAAGCTCAGAGGTTTATGTGACTGTGGGAGACTTTGTATTTGCACGCTTTTTTCTACCCGTTTATGCAGATGTGCGTGTTTGTGTGACCAAAGTTGTTATTTTTTTCCTCAGTTTCCCCAAGGGACAACTGAAGGAAGGACAAAAGTCAGAAGGGCAGCAATAATTATGGGAGAAGTTATAGCAGTTTCTCTCTGAGAAGCAATATATCAAAACCAGTAACATAAGGTTGTTACGTCATAGGAGATTTGACAACATGTGATATTTTATTTTTTTGTTTTAATAAATCCTCTCATGCCTGTCTAAGAGTCCAGGAGCAATGTTAATACACATGTGACTCACTACTCAGTCAAAGTTGGCAGAGGAGAGTGATAGATAAAGCAGGAGATGTAACATTCAGCATCCCCTGTGGTATTTCCAAATGAGCTCACTCAGAACCTGGAGAGGATTCCTGGCTGAACAAAAACAGATCACACCCTCTCTGGGAAGCTTTAATTTGCCAGTAATGTTTTACCTCCAGTGACATGAAATAAGTGTGACTTTGTAGAAACTTGCTTTAAATCAAAAAATAAAGTAACACTGGAGCAGTGATATATATATACACACACACACACACACATATATATACACATGGCTATATAAAAAAATGATGCTTTACAGACATGCAAAAAGCTACAAAAATATTTTCTGTAAATTGTAATTTTTCAGACAAAATCGAAAAGTCATAAAATTTAGCAAATTTTCAAATGAGTTTAAGATGGGAGATAGTTTAAGTCTTAAGTCACATATATATATATTTCATTTATATATATTTCATTTATATTAATCAAGTATTAATTGTGATTGCCACAAGTTTGCAAAATTAAACAAACTGGTAAAAATCTGATTAGTTTTTTTTTTTTATCTACATTTAGTTTTGTTCAATCTCAACCCAGCAGGGTTTTTAAAACACTTTACTGTAGAACATTTTATCAAATAAAACTTCTTTGTTGGTACAACAGTTTCAAGTAGCAGTAGGAAATAATTAATCTGTGTACAAAGAAAACGGTCCTTGCCAAAATGTAAAAGCGGAATCATGTTCTACCAAATTCTTTCAAGTCAGTTTTATGTTATGACTTAGTGTGTCTAATAAGACGAAAAAATTATCCCATGAACCAAAAGTTATCTTCTCAGGAATAACAGCTGTTTGCTCTGAGTCTGAAACATGTGTGCAATAATTTATCAGGAAATGTTAGCATTGCTTCAAGGGTAACTGATTCACATAGGCACTTGGAATGCTGAAGACAGAAGCAACTGGAGTGATGCTGCGATGAGTTTAGATTGTCATTTGCCCCAATATGTAATGTTTCTAATGAGTTTTTGTAAAGTTTCACTGAAATAATTTAAAAAGAAGATATGATAACAGAGAAAGCGGTAACTCTTAGTGCCTCAACACAGGCTTTAGTATATTCCCTCTCACATTTTCAAAGTGCAGTGCAGAAATAAAGCACTCACATGTTTCATATTTAAAATTTTTTGCCACATTTGGACCCACAATCATAAAGAGAATACACCATCAGGGAGAAAGCAAAACCCTTTTCCTCTTGGGTTCAACAAGCAAAAATAAAACCAAGCATCTCTCAAGCAGCTGAGGATATGTTTTCTGCTTCTACGGAGAGAACATTCTGCTCTCCACTGTTATGTATTAAAACTGGCTTTAAAGACAACAAATGCATCAGGATGAGAAAACATAGAACACCGGAGACAAATCGTGTGGAATCCTTTGGTATGTTTTGTCTGGGACCAACATATCCTGTTTTCAGGCACTCTGAAGCCCTTTTTCCCCACAAATGTTGCACTAACTTGCTTTGCAGTCACTGAGCTGGTCGACTATGAGGTTTGAGTGAATCTATGTAAAAGATAAATGAATAAAATAAGACGAAAAGCAATCTTATGCACTGCAGAGTTCTGGGGCCTGCGAAATGGAAAGCATTGCTCTGGTAAATGTTCAGACATGAAAATGTCAGCCTCTACTCACTTCTCAACTTAAATACAAAACAGACCATGTTTATTAGAAATGGATGCCATCTAACCCAGGCACTGGGAGGCACAAAATCAACTTAGACACAACAATATTAGGTAAAATGTCCTCCTACTTCTTTAGAATATAATTCATAAGCCTGTAAGGTTATTACATAAGGCATATTGTAATGAATAATCACATTCAATAATTAAGTTATTTTTATCGAAAATAATGAACTTTTCAATTGATATGGTGATGTTGTAACTATATGAATATTTAGCTTGTCTAAATCTAAAGCACATTAGCAGGCCTGTCAATTAACCAGAAAAAATATCTATTGTCAGTTTTACAAATAAACTAGAATGTATCAGTTTAAACAAGAATATTGAGCTTTAAGACCATATTCCTATTCCACAAAGCGTGTTTTGAAAGTCATGTTTTACTATTGATTTCCATTTTTTTTTTTCCCCAATTGCAGAAATGTTCAATAATTAATACAAATCTCAGTAGACCTGAGCTCAAAAAAGAAAATTGTGGACTTCAAAAGGAAACAGGAACAAACAAAACTACAAAAGTAAACTAAACTAACTGAAGTTCCTCCTTTCTGAAGCAGGAGGAATTATTTTTTGTGACTGAACTCAGGATTCTTGAGAATCACTGTTTACTGAAGACCATTTATTTGATCTGTGGTGCCACTGAATATTAAGCAACAAAGTCATAACCAGCTTATAAGGCAATTCAACAAGTGCTGGCAATTTCTTGCCACAAACCCCATAGGGCTTTAAGTTTTTTAGTTTTTCAAAATATATAATAGTAATACACTAAAATCTAGAACTGTAATTAAAGTAAGGAACTCTGAACATTCAGTGCTACCGTAATGCAGAGATTTTCCACACTGGAGTGTGTGTTCTGAGATCAGGGATTCACACATTGCACAGTGGTTATGCTGAAGTCATGGTTTTGGCCTTCTGAAGGGGGTTGTGTCTGTTCTGGATAAGCTGGAGGAACTCTGCTGCACATGCTGAAAAAAGTGTGTGACATGTTTATGGCCTGGGGGAGTTCTGTACAATACGACCCTGAACAGTTGGTTTTATTTTGTTCTTTTATGTTTGGTCGGTGTGCCGTTAAAATGGGGAAATAAAGTTTTTTCATCTTTTGGTTTATACTTTTTTGTGTGTGTGTTTTTGTAACTGTTGCAAACTTCTTGACCGAAGTGCTGAAATAGGTCTGTATTATGCAAATTATGACTTTTTCTAGTTGCAACTTTTTCCAGCACCAAAAAATGTGTATGTTGGGATTGGTAACTTGGTACATGGCTTCACATGTCACAGGTGGAACTAATTATTTGATCGCTGTTGTATTAAAACACTAACATTTTGGATAAAGGAGGAATCTGTCCCACTTCACATGTATCTGAAATACTTTACTGGAGATTGTAACTGGACTTGCACTAATAAATAGCAATGAAAAGTGTTCTTATAAAACCCCAACACATCGAGAACACATTCATTGTTAACTGCTCATGCTGAATCCCAACAATGTGACATATTTGAGAAAAGACAGCACAGAATGAGATCACTGTATGTGACGCCTGCATTCGTACTAGGCAGACACTGTGTTTGGTCTGAATGCCGAAGCTTTGCAGATGAACCATTCAACACTTTCATTGTTTTGGTGAAACTGATGACTGTAGTTGCACTCAGTGCTAGAATGACAAACAAAACGTC
Organism: Phalloptychus januarius; assembly: GCA_902982915.1. Lineage (NCBI taxonomy): Eukaryota > Metazoa > Chordata > Actinopteri > Cyprinodontiformes > Poeciliidae > Phalloptychus > Phalloptychus januarius. The sequence continues at coordinate 2,397,925 of CADWAE010000133.1, read as the reverse complement.
TAACTAGACAGAGATACAGACATTTACTGCTAAATTAGGATCTACAGATAAATATAGATCTTACATCACTGGGAATCAACAGAAAATAGAGTATGGGGTGCCTCATTATTGTTGTGAATCAAGAGGGAAAAATTACTGCAATCTGACATGAATTGAGGGCCTCAATTGTGCGCTACATTTGATGTCTCAATGTAGGCTGAAAATGCTGTTTGACATTCAAGGTAATCAGCTTTATGAATGTATTTTGAGCAGGGACATAGTACCCTCTTCTCAGAAAATGTTTCATTAAAGGATAAAGGTCTTAAAATTATCCTTTCCCTGAAAAAAACCCATAAAACAATAGAAATTAAGTTGTACAATTAAAACACAGAAAGACAGATCAGTGTATTGTCTTGAAAAGGTTTTCATGATATTTAGACCTTTTGACATTTTAATTGGAAACAAATACTCTTGGAAAGCAAGAGGCAGGAAGGTAGATGAAGAAAAACAGGAAAGGAAACAGATAAATGTTAAGAGATCATTCTTACCCAACACGATGACCACAGTTTTTAGCAGCGACATCATTGTATCTCTGTTGCGCCGTGGCCCAGAGCTGTGCCGTGACATTCTCATGGTCCTCTGTCGCACATAGACAAAAATGTGGGCGTAAAGCGTCACCATCACGACAAACGTCACCAGGTTAAACACCGCCCAGAAGATCAAGTAGGAGTTGCTGTAAAGCGGTGCCATGCTGGAGCAACTACGCAGGTTGCAGATACAGTTCCAGCCCAAACTGGGGATCGCCCCCATCACTATGGACATCGTCCAGATTATAACGATCACCACCACTACACGTCGGTTGCTCATACGCGTGTGTAGCTGCATGCGGAAGACAGTGATGTGACGCTCTATGGCGATGGCCAGCAGGTTGGCCACCGAAGCTGTAAGACTGGTATCGATCAAGCCTTGACGCAACAGCCATGTTGAAACACTCAGCCACCTTGTGTTTGGTCCTGTGTTGAACATTAAGTACAAGTAGGCCAGTCCAGCAAAAAAGTCAGCAGCCGCTAGGTTGGCCATCAGGTAGTAGATTGGGAAGTGGAATCTCCTGTTGACGTAGATGGCGACCATTACCAGAAGGTTGGCGAGCATGATGAAGATGCACACAGTGACGCCAAGCCCCATCACCAGCCTGCTCACGGTGTTCCAGGTGGTAGCCAGGTGCTTTTCACTGCGGTTGTAGAAGAAGGCAATGGTCTCGTTGTAGTAGCACTGCTCTTCATCCATGGTGGTGGTGATCGTTGCTGAAAGGATAAAAAGAACATGTTCAGGTTCATTGACATTTGATTGAAATAGGTAATGATTTTATATTTCAACACTGGGAATCTCCAAAAAGAGAAAAGTTTTCATTCACTTTAGTAAAAGGAGTATTTATTTTTTGTCCTTTACTTAGTAAAAAATACATATAGTCTTCATCAAGCAAGTCAAGTTTTGATTTTAGATAATAAATCCAATGCAAGTACTTCAATTGCTGATATCACCTCCGTAGAACTGGACCTTTTTTTTTTTTTTTTTTTTTTAAAAAGAAAATTTAGGACCATTTCATTGGTCCCAAGTCAAAAGATCTGACCAGTCAAATCCTTTGATTCAATATTGGCTCTGGGTGCCATGGGTCTGTTGAGATCACATCTCGTACTAAGAAGAAATATATTGTCGTGCTTTTGGTTTCCGGTGTGATGGAGGCGTGTCGGTTGGTGAAGATACACGACAAGAAAAAGCGGGTCTCTTGCATTAACTTTACTATTCCAGTAACAGATGAGTTACAATGGCAATTAAGTTGTTCAAACTTACGAACTGTGTTGTTTCTGGCCTCTAGCTCTGGCACAGACAGCATTTAGCAATGTCCGGGCAGGGAGCAGCGAGACCGTAACCAACAACAACAGAACATAACCAAATCTCGCGAGCCTTGTCTCCAGAACTGTGTTGCATTTACTAACCTAACTTAGGCTCGGAAAAACTAGAATAAAAAATACAAAACTAACTTTATAATCTATTAAAGTTTAACCTTCCTTACAATATTTTACAGATAACAATAAGAAACTTATAACTTATTTATGTTTTTGATTAGATTTTATATATTTATTTCTTCAATATTATTTTTCATGACAGTGTTAAAGTCATGAGGCTGTTCAGTGACTCCATGACACTTTCAGTCTGACTCACTAGGATTTGATTAAGAACTAGCATTGTTCTTTGTAATTTATGTTCAGTAAAACTATTTATCTATAAATCAATAGACAGGTCTATATAAAGATGTAACCCATGAATCTGACCCATATTTGTATGGCATTAAAAGGATCTGGAAGTTTTGTTTCTCCACTGGAAGCTCTGGTTTCAGTAAATGCCATGTGGGTGAAATTTTATAGCTGATACTCTGATGTCCCATTCTCCTGAAGGCAGCACAGAGCTGCACCACAGAAACACTGAAGAGAAGAAGAGTTATGATTAATATAGCTGCAGTTCTATCCATGTTTTAATGTTGCAGAGCTCAGTCTTTTGCAAATAGTTCAAAGTTTAAACTGGTATAGTTAAACAGAGTTTTGCCCAATGTGCGCGTAGATTTTTTGGGAAGGACATCGATGAAGAGACAGACGTAAACCTTTTAAAACAACGGAACAAATCCCGGTATTCTTATGATTAAGATTCAAAGGTGCTGTGGTTCTACCGTTTCATACCGGATCACTTCCTGCACCGATGTTAACTTTATAAAACGACCTGACAGATGAATCTCACAGCGACGTCATCAGCCGGTGTAACGAACTGATGCTAAGCTACCATTAGCAGGAGCGGAGCTAACAAACACTGAAGAAAAGAAGAGCTGCCATCGATGCGGCTGCAACCAAGCATGTTTTAATGTTACACAACACAGTTTTTAGCAAGTAGCTCAACGTCTAAACTGGCATTCCTGTGCATTTAAGGTGTAAAGTTTACCTTCGAGCAAACGCTCCCAAAGGAATCCCAGCGCCCTCCATTTGTAAAAATTTCCGCCAGCGCCCCCTGCCGTCCTCTGAACACCCCCCGGGGGGCGGTACCGCCCCCGTTGAGAAACGCTGTTCTAGACTATTAGTGACAAAGTAATTAAGTATCTCAATTTATGAGTCTGTACAAGTCTGATACAAATTAATCTTGTGGATCTCCCTTTATCCCATTAATTTCAGTCCATGTTTATTATATTGTTAAAGTCTAAGACATTAAGACTAAATATGTTAATTTGGGTAATAGCTGTCAAAATGTCTCCGTTTTCCACTGAGTAACCTTCTATCCTTTCTTAAACCATGATCTTGTGTATTTTCAGGAAAAGAGATTCTTCATTAGGTACAGTTTTATGTATATATTGGTAAGCCAGACCTTAACCATGGAAAAAAAAAACCCCTTCTGGCATTACACTCAGTTTATTTGCTTGCTGTTTATGTGAACAAATGCGCGTGTGTGTGTGTGTGGTACCCTGACTGCTTCACATATGGAAAACAGCTACCATTAAGTCAGAAGCAGTAGCCTTATAAGAGCAAGGCGTTTGAAATGATTGTCTAAGACAAAACGGCTGCTGTCTGCAAGTCGAAGTTTACAGCAACGCTGCACAAGACTGCTGTGTTTTTGTCCATGCATGCATCTCCACTATGTGTGACAAGCCATAAACTTGTGGCTATGTGCGTGTGTGTTTGGGTTGTGTCAATAAACCTTGGTGTAAAATTGAGCTAGGAATGTTTTTCTCATCAAGTCCAAGAGCATCTATCCTTGTAAGATGCTTCTCAGGACCCCAAGAAAACTAAGCAGAACCAGCAGCCTACTGCTTAGTATCAGCTCACTCACGCAAACAAACATGGCACGCAGAAACATGCGTGTGCCGGTGTAATAAGTTCCAGTCCTACACAGACGTAGGCCTCTCCCTCTCACACACCCCAGACCGGAACCAGGACCTCAGGGCTGGTAGAGGGTTGGTTTGTTTGTGTGTAAATTAGACAGACAAAGCGTGTGCAATGAGGGCGGCATTACAAAAAATGAAGGGCAATAGAAAAGCATGATTAGATTTAAAGGTTTTTGGTTAAAGGCCAGTGTCTGAGCTTAAACACTAGCTTCCTTTTGATTGATATGAAAATCTATAAAGACTGCATTGCTTGCTGTTATAAAACAAAAAAATGTAAGCATTACAGAAACAGAGAACAAAAGCTGAAGTATGCCGATTATTATCCTTCACCTTAGGTGCAAATGTCATTTGTAGGAAATGTTTTGAAGGGGAATTGTCACATAGTTCAGAAAAGTGACTTTAACCCACAATAGAGGTCACAACCTCTTTCTCAGGGGTCAGTGCTGCACAAACAAAATCTGATACAGTTTGAAGCCTCTCAGTTAAAATCAGCGCTGCATGACCTATAAACTTCCTCAGCATATTGACATTGTGCAAAAAATGCTTACTCTGCTGATCTGTAACAAGTGTTTAGGCCTTGCAGTGCCCCAATGGCAGTATGAAGGAAGTCCAAGTAAGTCAAATACAGGGCTTGGCAGATGCAGTGCATGTCTCATATTTCCTGGCGCTGGCTTATATGAAACATCTGCAGATGCATTTAATTAGGACGTCACCACAATACTATATAATGTATATGGTACATTCAGTTATATGCGAACATGTTGAAATTCCACCCATCAGTCATCTATAGTTGCCATCTCCATAGGTCAAAGTGAGAGAGGAACCTTCACAGTATGGGAATTGGCTTGAGAAATGATTGGATTTTTTTTTAAACCATTTTAATATATCTTATTGCAAAATAAACAATTATTTATTCTATTTTATTTAGATTTTATTGTTTTATACTATTTTTTCAACAGTGATATGCCATTCTGTCAAAATCTCAAATTTATAGAGTGAATACTTATAAAGTTGACAGATTCTCCCACTGATTTTTACAACTTCTCTAGAGAAACCAAGAGCCTTTTGAGTGCATCTTTAAATAACTTGTCTTCAGCGTTTTACGAAGTTGTATTCATGCTGCACTATACTGAGATTAAATTACCCGGATGTGGGTTGTCATTTCATTTAGTGATGAACGCATTCGCACATTTTAAACTTATTTTTATGCTCGCTAAAAATAATTTACTATCTTGAAGCAAGTTCAAGAGAGCAGGTTTCCAGGAAGCCTGGCAGCACTGAAAATCCAATCAGCAGATTTTTCCCCAGGCATTTCTAGAGATGCATATAGGGAACAAGCTCCATAGTTTCAGGATTCACTTTCTCTTAATATGGATTTAATAATTGTGTACATATCATAGATGAACAAAAATACAAATAAATGCTCCTGCAAATAAATGTCAAAAACCTCCAACCTTTTAATTTCTCCAAGTATGACTCACAATATGTAGATTAATAATCTTTCTCCTATCTATGTTCTTTAATTTGTTTCTTTGTAGAGACTGTAGTAATCTTTATTAAATATTTTTTTTTCAAACAAGGCATTTCTTAATCTGCAAGTAATTTTGAGGTTTCCTAATAGCCGTTATATTTTGATGAAGCAGCATCAGCAATTAGACGACGGCAGAAGCAGCAAGACGAAACCCGCTATAAATCCAGAACCTTGATGACAGCTACCAGAGGAGATAAAAGCTCATCTATTCTGCTTGTCTTGTGTGGTGTAAGGCCACTAAACATCTGGGAGGAGTCAGGGAGCTATTAGACGTTCGATACAGGTCAAAAGCCAGTAGTACAAAGTGGATGAAGTGTCAGTGGCCTTTTGGTGCACATTCCCAACACTTTCATCAGCCTCTTGGAGCCTGCAAAAGCAGATCATGTCATTGTATTTGTGTCCAACAGCTGGGGAGTGTGTCTTGTAAAAGAGAGAGTGATTGTGCAAGACACAGGACAAGCTAGAAAGGGGATTTTGGTTTCTCCAACCTGGGTGTGTGCATGTGCATGTTTTAAAAAATTAAAACAACAGAAACATTTAGATGTAAACTGACATTTTATTTTTGTGGAAATGAAAGAAGGAATTTTGTGAGAGAATCAGTATTATTAGATAGAGGACAACGTTTTATTATGTGTACACACTTCATACTTGTTAGTGAGGTTTGCTAATCTCTGGCTAGGTGGGAAAAAAGAGGGCGAGTGTGTTTTGTGTGTGGAAGTGTGTGCGAACGGGTTATGAAAGGACCACCCTGGAATCCATACGAGTGAGGTCATTAGTCAAGCACTGACAGCAAGGCTGCATCTGAACAGTAAGGACAATTCACACTCACTTCATCATAGTTTCGCTGTGTGAATTTTTATGCTCTTATAAAGGTTGCATATGAAAGAGGAAACCAAAATCTTGTTTGCCTGGAAGTCATTATTCTCTGAAAACCAACAACAAAAAAACCTTCCTGTTGTGGATGTTTATGATTTGCAGAATACACATGACACTGCATTGAAACATAAACAAAATATACAACATGATCCACTTTTGTCTCATTCAAAAAAGAAATGTAACAATTATCTATCTGGCTGTAAAAGAATATCCTATCGAGCATGTCAGTTATGGTCTGTCAACTTTTTTTTATTGTAAAGCAAAAGCAAAGATTTTTAGGCAAGACACAAAAAAAGACAAAACTGCCAACAAAGCATGTGACGAAAAAGGCATTGTGTGGCGTTTATTATTATTTAAGCATTTTTACGATAGTGCTGGATTTTATTAGGATTTAACCACCAATTGTTACTTTAGAATATGACAATCTAAAAGTCATGCATATTAAATGTTTCATTGTCATAATGTTGAGATTTTGACAATGGAACTCCTCATGTTTATCATTAGTGTTTTATTACTTTAGCTTAGCTTGTTGTTTCAGTTTGTGTTGAAACAGATGCCGTCTTAAGAACCATATTGAGATGACCATCAAACTCGTTCAATAGGTAAAAAGTATGATATTGTTTTATTAACCCTTTTGCCCCGGAATAATGTCTACTGATGTCAAAATTATACTGAAAATCTATCAGGAAAGATCAAGTAAGCTAACCAAGCACTTTTAGTGTTTCTGTTTAGACTAAGTTTGGATATTGCAGCAGGTGATGGAGGGGCAACAACGTGTTGGCTGGTATTTCAGACACTCCTGAAACAGTTTGACATTTCAATCATTTTTTTAATTTCAGACCTCTTAATATTGGAATTTTTAGAAACTTTGGGTCAGTGTGCTCTTACAGATAAGCTGGTGATGATTCATTTCAACACTATGCCAAGGGTGAAATTATTACACAAGTGCAACTTGAGAAACTACAGAAGTCAGTAGTCATGTTTCTGAATATTTTTATCCACACCACCTCTATACTTATTTGTACAGCCCCAAACTGTTCTGAAGATGTTTAGATATGCAATAAGCTATAATTTGGAACAAGTAAAACACCTCTATTCCAAATTAATGCAGATGGCAGCTTTCTAAAATACTTCCAATTCAAAACATCTAAATGGTTAGTGAAGACAAGCTGGTAACAGAAATATTTGTATTTTACTCAAAAACTAGTTAAAATCATCCATTCTTGTATCTGCTGCTTTTTTGCAGTACAATCTGTGCAACATGCATGCATGTTATATGTACTGGGAAATTGGGGGCTTGTTGTAAAATTCAACATACAAATAAAAGTTACAGCTACTCTATAATGTGTGTAAAAACAATAAAAAACTAAAACAGGAACTTCATCCTGCCAATTGGTTTTAAGCAGCCCAGCTGCAGGCTTAGTTGAGGATTTATTACCAACTCCATAGAAATGTCGGAGAATATGTCTCTCAAAACAACTTGAGAAAACAAAGAATTATGAATTCTTCTACTCAAATATCATTTCAAGCTTTATGACTGTTTAAGCTTAATTTCTTTACAGTCTGCAAACAACTTATGATTATGTGGACAGTTGTTTGGGTATCTTGGAGAAAAAAAATAGGTCTAGACTTTATTAAATAAAAATAAGTAGCATTAATTATAAAGTTAGGAAATAAATCTCCTTCCTCTTTTAAAGTCCGTTGAGAATAAAATTATGATGGGAAAGAAGTAAACAAGATGTCCGGATGGCTAGAGGGGAAATCAAAACAACCCAAATAAGTTCACAATGAGCTCCACAAAAACAACATGGAAACGACAACATTTCAGACTCAATACCTTAAAGCTACAGCTATAACCAAAAATTTACATGCATGAATGCTTGCAACACATTTTCCAAAATATTGAATCTTGATCATGATCCAGGCATTTTAAATTATTGCAGTACGTCTCTATCTCAGTCATTGCCCTGATATTATATAACCTTTACCTCCATTATACCATAAAAATTGTAAAACATCTTAATAAATCAGAATATTACTGAAATAATATTTCACAGTTTCAAGAGAATATTATCACAAGACAAAAGTATCATGTTAGTGTGACCTAGTTGGCCACACAAAGAAGCCGAATGTTTTTAGAAACTCAGGTGAGACACTTACATTTTAAAACATTGTACCACCTGTCTAGCAAGGTAACGGGAGTATTATGCTGGGGGGCTGTTTTACTGCCAGTGATACTGGTTCATTCGTCAATGTATGGCATAATGAGCAAAGATTACTTCTAAATTCTTTGACTTCCCATAAGTTACATTCTAAGTTACATTTGTGTAACTTAGAAACAAAAGAGCATTCCAATAAGACACATGGATCAAAACTGGTTTTAAAATTGTTAAGGCAAGAATTGATTAGTACTAGACTTTTTTATCTAAACATTAGTGGTATTGTATGTTTTAATTTAGGCCCATCCAAATAAATGTGACCTTGTGCGAATTAATGAAAATTCACAACATGTTAGTTTTTGTACACCCAATTTTAGCTTTTGAAATTAACTAAAAATGTTTCAAACATCACAGATCAAATGCATAATAAATATGACATTAATTGCTCTAGTCAGTGTATGTAAGCCATTTATTTTAAACTGGTACAGTAATGACAACCTGAATGCAGTAAGTGAGGTAAAAGTGAACATTTATTTTCCCTGCTTTCATCTCTTTTCAAGTGTCTTTTCATGCGTCTCCTTCATGGCCTATAAAATCTCATGTCATTTCACTCTTCTACAGATTTCACTGCTCTTACACCCGTCTCCCCCGACATCTCCCCCTCTCTTCCTGCCTTTTGCCAGCAGTCCACACAATGTGCCCATTGTTCCCTCGGTCGTTCCCCAGAAAGCAAAGAAAAAAGGATGTCTGCAGCACATAACTCAGAAACGCTCACATAGAAGCTTTCATTCTACAACTTTCTCTTTAACAACATGCACCCAAACAGCAGCCTCACACCAGCATGCACTGTGAGTCACTTGAAGCGTGGCGAAAAGTCCCGGACAAGGGACTTGTCATGGAGCAGCTGCTGTGTCACTGCATGTATGTGGATATCCTGCAAACACTTGAGCACTTCCATACATAAAGCCTGAAACTGTCATTAAATTTGACTACTTCAAATAGAACAGAAAGTGACTTATTGTTGGGAAAAGTCTAGATCTATTTTAAGCACTATTGGCTTATGAGTGGTGATGGAGCTGAAGCCATAAATAATTACCATTATGAAGTGACAAGACCTATCTTGTAGCTGTGGAAAATAAAGTCCTGTTTGATCATGTGGAATCTGCAGGCCATTAAATCAGAATATTGTTACTCTTCAGAAACAGTAGCATTCGTTGGATGCATTCTGCAAGATAAAATATTATTCCTGGTGGAAGAGGAGTTACCTTGTAACTGCGCATAGATGAGGTTTGTTAGATTCAGTGTATCATTGGGTTGTCCAAGGCCACAGACTGAGTGGGTTACTTAAAAAAAAATTGAAAAAAAAATTTGAAAATGAATAACAGTTTCATTTGAGCTATATATTCTCTAAGGTGTCGCCACTTCGGGAAGTGATAGCAAAACTTGCAGTTCATAGGTTATTATGAGCCAAGTAGAGTTTAAAACATGTTTTCACTACAGCCGGGCCCATCTGTTTCATCAAATGTTTGTGTCAAGCAGGCTTTAAGGCTGAAAGGCTGCCGGCGAGGGGAGTATAAATTTATTCCCTGAAAAGAACTCCAGTTTGGTCGAATATTGTGACATTTATGCAACTTTTGACTGATAATGGTGACAAACAACAATACAAGTGTCCCCTCATATGTTAACTACTGGTGGCTATTTCCAAAATCAGTTTTTCCCCATTTACACCACATGAATACCAGCAGTGAGTGAGATGCAGTACGAATGATCAATCACAATGACCTCATTTTTCAAATATGCATGAAAGAATCAAACGACACTCTGTATGTTTTTGATGAGAGACCAATAATAATATTATTGCATAATTAAAAAGATTGATTTTACATAGTCCTACTACAGGACAAAGTTTTCAACTTTTCTGTGTTGGGAGAAAAACAAGATTATTTACACACAAGGGAAAATAGCAAATGCCAAATAATATTATCTAGTGACATCATTCATCAATATCTAAAAGCTTTTGGTTTGTGTTTTGAAGATTTTCTCTCAATCAATGTGTTCTTGGTTGCATTTTGCCTTATATTTTAACCAATATTTCCATACTAAATTATGGACAAGTACAAAAAGTGCTTACATTTGACTCTTGAGCTCTGTTTGGGCAGCTTGCATGGAAAAATATAATTCATGAGTATGGAAAAACCCTAAAAGCAGGGAACTGAGAAATGAAACACCTTACAGAAATGCACATGTGCATTGGGAATTTTTCAGAACAGCCTTTTGCCAGCTACACGGTGCATAAGCAGAACAATACCGGGATTTTTAGCACACTATACACTAACACGTACCATTTGTGGCAGTCAGTTTAAGCAATATAAAGGTGTCTAAGTGCAATTTTCTCAACCCGTTTCACTAAGAATTTCAGATCATTCCAGCTACTAGATTCCAATTACAGTTCTTCTAATAAACAGCTTTTATGAGTCAGTTTATTGTAGGGTGTGCTCAGCCATCTAGTATTGAAATCACACTCTGACACAGATTACATCACATGGGCCTGCTGCAATAAAGCATTGCATCAGTGATGTATCCCACAAAGTGTTTGACTCAAAAGTATTCATATTCATCATGTAATGCTCTAGCTTTTCAAAAGTACTACTGCTTTTTTCAGTCAGTAAAAAAGGGAAGGTGGCCATGTTCTGCAATTGGGTTTAGATTCAAAAGGCTAAGTTTGGTAAGGGGAATTTTTATGTAAAAGAGAAACAATATTTCATGATAAGTGTATCTAAAATGTACAGAAAAGACACAAAGCTACTTATTATTTTCAATCGTGCAACATTTAACTCCTGAGAGAAGACAATACACAACTTTAAGTTCACAAGACTTGAAAACATTCTAGTAATATCTTGGAGTCAACTAAACAAACCTTATTTTCACAAATAGAGTAAAAGCTTAGCAAATCATAACCTGAGTCTGTTCAAAGTACTATAATCCAGTCTATTTCTGTCTGCATATGCCAATACTTATCCAATTTCAAATTGCTAAAAAATAACTTTTGCGTTTTCCCAAGCAGAATGAAGTAGTCACAATCTCAAACTGTGTGATTTTGGAGTCTGGGTCTGTCACAACATGTGACTCTGTAGGTAAGGCAACCAGCAAACAACTAATAAAATGTTTTTCTACACAAGGATTCCTTTGCTTAGCTGAATATCTTTTAGAAATGGATTTTTGTGCCTGAAATAAAACAGAAGGGAAAATATATTACTGTCTAGCTAATATACTCATCTTAATGCAACATTCAAAGTAGTGTTGCAATCAAAACATAGCAGAAAGAAAAGTACATTACTAGCTGATGCACATATTTTAATGCTACACTCAAAAGTATGTACACATGCTCTACATTTTATCAACCAAAGAAAAAACAACAATACGTGCCTAACTACTTTCTAAACACAAATACTTACAAAGACAAACGTTTTCCATAGAACAAAGCTTATGAAGTACAGCCTGTGTTAATGAGCCGTTTACTTCCCCTAACTGTCCAACTTCTTGTTGACTAAGTTAAAAGAGAAATATGTGAAAGAAGGTTTGTTGCCAAGACCGTTCACACAGTGATGTTTCTGCAACTATAATATAACAAAAGACACAGATGTCACACTGGTCAAATTTAAATCTCCCCAAATTTTACCCATTCATAAATTTAGTCATAGAATTTACTTACTATGAACCAGGATATTGATGCATCTTATTTACACTCTAATCTAATCTAATTTACAGCATTTGACTGAAGGACATTATGCACTATAACATTACTTAAAGCGTAAATTTACTTCACATGACAAATACAAAAAATGACAATTCCCAAGACTGTGGTTGTTATGTTGCAGTTCTACCTTGTTTACCCGGTTTATCAGTCTTCTGACTGATTTGCACAGTCAGAAGCTTTCTTTGAGCAGCAGAACAATAACCCTCTAAAAAACAAGTTGTTTTCACAAACATGCTCAAGCATGAAGGGGGAGCAGGGCAGTCAGTATCTCGCGGATGCACACTTCAACACATGGAAGACAAAACCATCAACATTCCAAATTGGAGATGGTCAGCTTCCTGTGCCAAAGCAACCTCTAGGAATTAGACTGTTTGGATGTCAGTTTTTGTTTTGTTTAAAGAATTCCTTAAAATATGTTTGTATTTACAAAACGGTACCCTTTGAATAAATACTCAAGAATTCATAAAAAAAAAAAAAAAAAAAACCCATTGCCACAACTTCCTACTTCAAAATTGCTGAAATACAGAAGCAAAAAGGAATAATGACCACACAATAATCTCATACATATTTGTGATTTTGCAGTACTGAAAGACAGTTTCCTTTTATATATATTATATATTCTGGTTCCTCTTTTTGTCTCATGACTGACATCAGCTGCCTTTTGTGATTTGAACCCTTCAGATAGAATCAAAACAAGTTGAAGACTTGTTAGAAATTGGAATAAGAAGTTAATGGAGGGTTAGCAGATGAATAATGGGTGATTTTGAGGTTTGTATATGTCAAACCACAAGACTTGAGGCATTGAACTAAGCAGCTGATTCAGTCCAGTGCTTGCCAACACCACACCACAGCAATTGTGCTCTTAATGCAGCAGCAATATAGTTATTTGTTCACTGTTGGTGATTTCTGTCAAAGATGTGAATATGTGTACACTTTGACCAAATGTTTCCCCATTGTGATGTCTATTTATAGGTTTACAAGGGCAGATCAATTCCTCCATCTCCTAGAATACCAATGCACGCATAGGACACATAGGAATTTATGTAATGTAAAATTTAGGTGCAATATAGTTTGGCAGCAAAGACTATCAGTTAACATCAAGTGTTTCCCTTTGAAATGATACAAACAACAACTAAGAACTGATGTCACATAATGTATGCATAGATGCTGGCAGAACATATTCACAACAATTTGGTATTTGCAATTGTAGCCAGGCAAAAAGCAGGAAATGTTTATAAGCTGTAAGAGCAGACAAAATGTGAACAGTAAACAAAATAATATAAACACTAGGCAAAGCAATTATTACCAAAGACCATAAAAACACACATACAACCAAGTAGACCAAGAAACAGTGGGCTAGCAGCCTGAAAAACCATGTTTGTCCATTAAAAGTTTTATAATGTTCCAGCTAAGGAAAAAATATAGTGTGCAGAAGACAAGTTTCGAAGAGAGCATTTCTTAATAACCAAATGGCAGAGTGTTCAAGGAGGTTGTGTTTTCAGAGTGTTTACATGCTGCTTTGTACATGACATCACCGTAATATAAAATGGAGAGGATGTTCATTTGAATAAATGTTTTGTTTTTAACTAGAAATGGAAAAGGGAAAGTTAAGTTTCTAGTTTGACTGTGATTTAACCTTTGTTTATAATTTGTCAGTCTGTTCTGAAATGGACAGCAGGGTGTACAACCCAATAATCTACCTCAGAGGAATCCTGTCATGACTGGAGACACTTGGGAGTTTTGAGAATCATTCTTGCCAAACCATGACTTCACCTGCAGATGCAATTTGGAGAAAACTTGTTGTAGTCTTCTGATATTAAGCTGAAGTTGTTCAACACCTACATCTGGCGAATGGGCAGTAGAGTAGAGAACTTTTTCAGCAACATGAAGATGAATGAATGAGTTTAGTATAGAATTTATCATTAGTGTAAGTATATCATTGTAGATGGAAAACGCCCGTTGTAATCTACTAAAACTAAGCTGAAGCTGTTCAACAATATCAGTATCTGATAATTCTGCAGTACTATAATTGTAAGTATTCTAATAAAAGTATGCTTGTGGAAGTGAAACTATTTGGAATGCCTGAAATGGATTTTTTTTTTTTAAAGGGAAACATTTTCCCTGAGTCATCCCCCTGCTCTTGAGGGAAATCTAATTTTGCAAACACTAGCTCACAAATGGCACTTTTACCTGCATGAGAGCTGAAGTAATCTGGACCTCTGGCATAAGAATGGGTGGAATGCAAGTCTTTAGACAAGGGGGAGGAAAGATCAAGCTCTTCAGTGATCACAACACAGATGTTTTAAGGACCCTCTTGCTTGACGAATGTCAGGGCTCATGTAGGGAAACATAAAGCAGTTGTCTGCAGGGGAGATACCACATCTTTGCAACAGGAGTTTTGCTTAGCCTCGGTAAGAAGGTCAAAAGTCAGAGGCATCAACTTCACTCTTCGAATTTTGTTTTCCTTTTAAAGCCTCGTGCAAGTTGCAGAGTAACTCCCAGATGAGCATGCATTTGTAATCCTTTCAGGTCTGCCGGTGAGAATGTTAAGGACTCGCTGCCTGTATTGCGCAATAGCAAATCAGGAAACCAGTGAGCTGCTAAGAAGTGTACTGACCCTATGTGCATTAGCTATTTAATGTTTTTTTGTTTTTTTTCTCCCATGTGGAACATAAGACACATAACTGTTTATAAGATTGTTAAAATTAACATAAGTTTCGAAATCTAACATTACCAAGACATATAAAGACAGACCGTATGCCCTGTGAACTACTAAAAACATTCCTTATCAACTCCACTTCTCACTTACTCCATGTTCTAATTTTATGAACCTCCACAATGGCTGAGATGGCAGTAAAGGGATAATGCACCAGTAATTAACACTTGTTACTTTTTTTTGTTGTGTGCTAACCACAAACTTCAATTTATGCAACTGTTATTTTATGAGACAAATACAATAAAAAGAAAAAAATTAAAGAAAATGAATTGAGGTCTTTTTTTTTTACAAGTAAAAATCTAAAAGGCATGTCATGAATTTTTACAAAAAAGATACGAGAAACAATTTGGTCTCTAAATGTCCAAATGGAAAAAGAAAAAAAAAACCTAACATGCATTATTTATTTTCACTTCAAAGGTACTTTGTGCTGGCCAATGACAGAAAAATTCATACATTGTATACATTGTAATTTGTGCCTGTACATTCAGCAACATACTGTAAATGTCTTTAGCAACAGACCTTGTCATCAATTGGCCAGTAGCATTAAATACATCTTAGAAATGTCCCAGTAAGTCAAACTGTCAAAAAGGTGAAATGCTTTTTAATGTTGAAAAAGCTGTAGAAATGATTTCAGAGTGACGCATCATAAACTATACGCATTTTAACTCAAAATTTCCTTAGAGTTCACTCACTGTAACTTCAAAACCAATGTGAACAAATGTGGATAATTTGAGAAATAAATTATGTAACCTCTAATTAAACCAGCTTGAAAGTGACTGACCTACTTTATCTGCCAAAGTGCAAATGACCCTCACAGACGCCTGTGGCATCAAAGACCCCCTGTGGTCTTTGGCAGTGGGTGGCGGAAAACAGTGTCCTCACCTTCTCTTGTGAACAAACTAATAAACACACTCAGACATTTGAACAAGTACTGCTTGAGGTCATGAAGAGATAACACTCATTAGGTTACATCAAAAATAATGACTATAGTAGACAATACTATAGTAATTGTAAATTCTGTGAATTTACAATTACTATGTTATGAAATTTGTTGGATGCTAACATGGTTTAAAACATTATAGCTGAAACAGAGCATACAGATATTTTTCTGATGTTACCATATTTAACCTAATTTACCTACAGAAAACAACATGTTGTGAGATAAACCACACCATTCATTTGCTTTTTTATGAGCAAAAAGATTAATTTGTTAAAAAATTAACAAGATGCTAGTGACTGAGAGATCACAAGTTACTGATGCTACTGGAAACTAATGAGGAAAACATATTTCTGTCACATCAATGTTGAGAATCCTCTGTTTTCCAGCAAGAAAATGTGGCAATTGGTTGTTTTTTGGAATCCATGACCAGGCACATTCTTAACCAAAGGTGAGCCATGGTTGTAATTCACATCACAGCATGAAATATCAAACAATGGGGTATTGCATACAAACACATTTCTTGCATCCCTCTATGTGGACCTATAGAGTTTTGCAGATGCTCCCATGGCTTTATTAATTCTGACATTTAGTCATGGATAGTTCTGCAAACATCTGCACATTCCATGCGTGCCAATTTAAAATGATATACGACAACTCCACAACAGTAAGACAAACTCCTGCTGGGAAAACAATTGCCTGCAGATCTTTTTTCTACAGAACTGCGTTTCTTCATCTAGCCTTATAGATAGATATCTATATAGATATAGATAGAGTTGGTTTAATGAGCACATCTAAATCCTTTACTGGCTTCTCAGTGGTCATGCTTTTTTTTTTACCGTCTTCTGCTGTAATGTAAGAAGAAGGTCAATGATAATCATCAACAGTGTCTTTATTGGATTTGTTCAATGGCTTCTGAAAAAGTACCCAATTAGCCAGATATGCGATTCCAACTTGGTGCATCTAGACATAGCATTGACGATTTGCTGAATTAAAAAACGAAAACAAAATGAGCTTCAGAATTGTGAAAAAGGGGAATAAATTTACTTTGAACGTGGGTTGGTTGTTGGTGATCTGAGAAGTTTAGAAACTACTTATTTACTGGGACTTTCCCCATGCAACAATCTTTTGGTTTTACAAAATGGTCCAAAATGGTAAATTCGTCAACAGTTGTGTTAACTAAAATACCTAATTAAAATCAGAGATCAAAGAGAATTGGGGAGACTGGTTTTAAAAAAGTTTCAAATAACCACTTGTCATAACTAAGGTATGCAGACCACCACCTCAGGATGCACTGCATATCTTACTTGGAAGAAGATGACTGACCAGAGCAGGAGACCACACTGAGTGCCACTCCTGATAATTAAGAGCAGGAAACCAAGGCTACAGAGGCACAGGCTCATCAGAACAACAGAAAAAATGTTATTAAACAAAAAATACTGAAAATTGTATTACACCTTGCTTTGCACCAGTGGTAGAGGGTGTGGTGGTGTAATAGGATACTTTGTTGGCATTCTGAGTCTCTTGGTACCAACAAAGCATTGTTCAAACCCCACAGCCTGCATGATTGTTGTTACTGTCCATAATGTATCCATCGTCTTTCTTGAGGCATATCTGAAGGAGAAACAGGATCCAACACAGTACTTTTTACTAAATGAAGGGTGTCATTACTACTCCAAGTCTGATCTAGAAATATTTAAGAATCCCCTTCGTGAAATAGAAAGAAGCTCTAGTTATCTCCATCCTTATTCCACCCTGGCCAGCTTTCCTTGCCGGCTCATACATTCGGACTTCCTTATCTTGACTTCAAAGAAATGTCTGTCACTTTTAGCTGTGCTGCAATTCCAACTGACTGTAATGAAAAACAGTTCATAAAATGGTTACATTTCACAGCTTGGTTGGGGTTTTCTAACTCCCACAAACAGTTGACAGCATTAAAGGGGGTCCCAGCACCACAAGAAAGAGTTTGGAGATGTTTCTGGCATGGCTATTGTGTTTCTGTGATTTTTCAGCCCACCACTAAGGGTTTCTTTCCTCTTGGCCAACTAATGCTGAATGTTGGAGAAAAAAAACAAACAAACATATTTTTACAACTCCGGGATGGCTCGTGCATTTAGCAGAGGAGGAAACTGAGAAATATGTGTGAAACAAATTCCTGCCTGCACAAAAAAAACAGACAGATGTCAACTGTTTTTAAAGTCCCAGAGCTCGTTTTTTTTTCCTCCCTCGGCTTACTCCCTCATTCAAGTGCTGTTCTTCTCCCAGAGGTTTGAGGAAGAGCCATGTTCTGGCGCAACAAGTCCTAGGAAAAGTGCCTCACTCGCTATGGCATATCATACCCCATCCTAAAGCAGCGGTTCGCCCATCAAGTACCTGCCGGTGGCATTAAAGCCCTTATCTGAACCGCACACCGCCTCGCTGCGTCTACGTGGCAGGTATGCTTTGATTATCTACAGATGCCTACATTATTCACGCGGGGTGTGCGAAAGAAGATGAAACAGTTTCAAATGCAGAAAAAAAAATAAAGTGTTTTCCGCACTTTACACATCAACTGTAAATTCATAAGAGGTGAAGATATTGAACGTTAATGCTTACAGTTTGATGGTGTCCAGCGGGTTTTGTAGGGTCGTTTAGGGATCCTGGATGTCCGAGTCAAGTTCGATTCCAAGCCCACTCTGCACGCGCAACTCCTCTGTCAAAGCCGCCGCAAATAGGACTCCAAATCCAATAAAGAGACAGGTAAACCTTTCATTTTATGTCCAAATACCAGCACAGTCCCCACACTAACGCGTCCTATCGGTGCATTAGAGTTGTTAGTATTTTTTTTGTTACTTTTCTTGATTCCTACGCTGGTTTAGGATTTTCCCCAAATGTAGTCGACTTGATGCTCTCCGCTTCGGCTCCGTGCCTCTCTGTGCTGGCGCGTCTCTCTCCTTTCCTCACTGAAAGACTGCCACACTCAAACACGCGCACGCGCGCGCATACACATGATGCAAAGCGCACGAGAAGGGTCTGCACGTGACGTCACATGCACGCACTTGCATAGGGTAATTAAAGATGCAGCAGCTGAGGATCGTTGCGCACCTTTATTTTATGTAATCAGCTTAATAAGTGAAACATCTCTTTTCGTTTGCCTGTTTCAAGTCAACAAAAGAGTTTGTTGTAAATCTCTTAAGACACAAGCAACAAGTGCATAGACGTTGTCAAAGACGTAAAAGTCCGGCTACCAAGAGAATATCTGAGTCGTTCTCTTCTCCCTGCCTAATTGGAAACACATTTTGTCAGCGACTTGTAAAGAAAAAAAAGACAGGAAGAGGACTAAGAGGGGTGGAGTGAGAAAGAGATGAAAAGCAACTATGAGACTTACACAGGGAGACTTAAAGACATAAACTGACAAATTAACCTTTTTATTCTGATTATTTTATAAAATGTCCTTCAGCCTGGACTTGATGCTGCTGTCTATGAAGGCAAAACTTTCACATGTGGAGATCTCAGAGTGTTTGGCAAGAACAGCTATGTCTGCACAATTCACACCATCTGTGAACACTTAGTGAGGTGTTAGGACTAAACCAACCATCGTTCTTTGCATGAGTATTATGAGTATCAGAGGGACTATATATATATAGATGGATAGATGGAAGACCATACATCCTCCACTGCTCCAAATATTTATTATGAGATTTGGATTTGCATTTGGTTCTTGACAACATGGCAGTTTACAATCAAACCTTGTGAGATTGGAAGACATTGCATTCAAATCGCTTTAAAAATATTTACATTTTCTATATTTTCAGGCAACAAGACTACACCTTAACAGAGAAATGGGAGACATATTTTGTATGTAATATATGCGAGAATGCCTCTTAATTCTTTTTAACTCTACCTACAGACAGAGCTAATGTCTATATGAACCTAGTCACATCTTCTGATGGTAGGCAGTTAAAGTTGCTGCTTTCAGTCTTAAGTTTGATGTAATAAGTGAGGGTGGACTTTGGTTTTCTCAGGACTTTATTGAATACCTTAGTATTTATTTTGTAAGCCTTCTGAGTGAGGAATAAAAGTACAGAGATCACTTCAGCTGACAGAAATGCTATTATTAGAATCAAAATCTCTCTGAATTCACCCTGAAACCCAGTGTGACTTCAGTTTGTGGTCTTCATCTTCTCTTGTATTCCTTTGTGGTTTGGCTCAAAATCTATAGAAGTGTGCATAATGAAAGTGGTTTATGAAAAGACACAACATTACAATACTTTTCACAAAACGTGAATACCAAAAATTGATGGCAAACTCTGCAAAGTCACTTAAAGTGTAGTGAAGTCCAGCCAAGGTTTGCAGAGGAATGACAGCAACCACAAAGAAGTCAGTGATGATGGGGCTTTCAGGAGGGGAGGCGGTGGGGGGATTTGTTTGCTTTGAGTGATTTGTAGAAATACTTCCATAACCACTGTGCTGCATTTGGGCTTGTGTTGTTACAGAAGCCCCTCTATTTCACACGAGTCTAACAGACCAAATTTAAACCATGGTGTCCCACAATGAAAGGCAAACATCTATGTGTTGGCCACAGAACAATCCCACCTACTGTGCTAGTGGAAGCCCATGCTCACGCTGCTGCAGGCCTATGTATGCTAAGCTGTGCTCATGTACAAATGTTACTTTTCTTTCTGAAATTATTATTACCCAGTTGCATCCCAGAAATATTCCAAAGCACAACTTGACTATTAATGACTTCTTTTAAATGAAGAATGTGGAGTTTGCGTGTTTGGTAAATGTATTCTGCAGGGAATACAACATGTATAGAAAATCTTTGTGAACAAAACTGAAACATTAGGACATCCACATTTAGAACATTTCAATTATGTTTCCTGACAGGCACACATAAAAAAATAGATATGTTAGACTACACAAATAACAGCTGTATTACATGTTCTATATTGTGTACCCATTACAAACATGCAAATCGTCTTGAAATCAAATTAATATTTTTTGCAGAATCTCACAAAGGAAGCTTAAAATTCATAGTGCAGTGTTTGCTTAGTATGAGGGAATTTCTCAAAGTTAATCACCTGATGAAATCCACTGATTATGGTCACTATCTGATTGGGGTGGGGGTTTCTAGAAAGTCTATTACTCAGTTCAAATGGCTGTTTCCTAAATAGATCATTTTTTTTATCTGTCAACATAATAAACTATATTTGACAAGAAAATATATTTTTTTACATGGGGGCTTTGGTATATTTTATTAATAAAATCATCATTTGGAATCTTGTATTTATTTTGGTTATCTTTGATATATAAAAGTTCAACACATACAAACACAACCATCAACAACCACCGGGTGAAGCTTCATCTCTGAGATTAAATGGTCCAAAGGCTTAAGGAGAAGAAACCCTTTGTCTGGTGACCAGAAAACAACCTGAATCTTCAAATTCATAAAACAAAATAATTTACCGCAGACTTCAGAAAGACATGACAAGACCACAACTTTTCCTTGAAACTGGAAAGCATTTGGAAACTCTCATAACCCCAGATTCCCGAGCATCTTCATCTCAGCCAGTCTGTACTGGTCCCACAACACCAAGGCCTTTGTTAAGGTCCAGCAAGTGATACATTTTCTGTGTGTCCAGAGGAAAGACAATCTGAGCAAGAAACTGCTGCTGGCCTTCTGTCATGCCTGTGCTAGGAGTGAACTAACATACCATCTTGGTTTCTGGAACCTAAGCTCTACAGGAAGGCTTATATTATTTCCTTCCACCATTTTGAGATCTTTCAAATTAGCCACTCCCACAACGACTGCTAGTCTAGACCTAAAAGATGCCATGCTGCGCAAAATTTGATGGACACTGAGTTTTGTGTGAGGACAGCTTCAGTAATGAAGATGTGGTTAAAATAGTTATAGAGGAAGCCGGGCATTCTTCTGCAGACACATGGATCAGTAGCCCCAACTATATGCATTGTTTGTAAGGCGGCACACCCACTGAAATTCGCAGCATCTGGTAACATTTATAGAGGTGTTGGTAGTAAATAAACCACCATAATTTCAAGAATCTAAGAGAACAGTTGTACTCCTCAAAGAAGGAGATTCATTCACTTGAAGAAAACGATTCCTGTTAAGCCAAAAAGAGGAAACTGCACAGTTTTTATACAAGGCCAATAATATATACACCGTAGTTTGTTTGAGATGATTTGTCTGTGATAGTTTTCTATGGAAAAATCAAGTAGAGTCTAGATCCTTTTTTGATTCAGTTTGACTTGCTGATATAAAAGTTCCCACATGGCCTCTGCTACTCCACTAGGAGCTCTGTCTTCTGAACTGCAACCCCACTGTGGAAGTCAATTGACGGCAGGGTGTTTATGAACGACACTGTGCTATTTGTTACTCAAAACCACTAACTGCACTTTGTGACATCCTGCCAATACTGTAGATCTTAAAAAAACAAAGTACCTAAACATGTTTTTTATCGACAAGATGCAGTTTTCTTGTCTTTAGCTCCTGATTGTGGCTCGTAATAAATATTAAGAGCCATTGGGCATTAACCCTCAGTTTGAGCAGATGGTGGAAAAACAGGCCATTATGTAAGGTTCACTAAATCACCTAGTAAACACTAGGCCAGGAATAAATACTGTTGGAAATGTAGTCCTGTTGCCTCAGCACTGCAGGAACTTTGCTGTCTCTTCTCCCTGCATGTTTCTTTGTTCCTGCTTTTGAGATTAACTGGAGCTTGGCGGCTTTTTTTCTACTGAGTTATGTCTTGTTGCATCATTTTGTATTACGAAATCCTACTTTTGTGTCTGGACATTTATTTAACTATATATTTTGTGGGATTTCCAGCTTTCACTTTGTCCTACTTTTGCAAATTTCAGTCAAAAAACTCTTCTTAAACAGTGTCCCTGTCTAGTGTAGTGGTGCAGGTGCTTTTAAGGAAAAGTTTGTTTAGCTCTTAAATCTGTACTTTCGAACCATATTTTTAATAATCCACTGCCTTTAAGAGGCCCAAGACAAATAAGCAATAGACAGCTATGACAAAAATGAATCTTGCACATGCAAGCAAAGGTTTTAAAGATGTCCCTAAACAAAACAAAATCCAGCACAACCAGTTGATTTCATTGCTAAGCCTGAAAATCTCAAGTTTATTTCAGCATCCAAACATAGACAGGATGACCCATTGGCAAAACTTTTGATTTAGCAACAAATCAAAGTTAACAGGAAGATAGATGGAACTAAATATAGGACAATCCTGGAAGAAAAGCTAAAAATGATTTGGGACAGGTTCAAGGTTTACCTTATAGCAGGAGAACAGACAATATGCTGAGATGGTACAGACTCACTTTAATCACAGCAAAACATTGTTTCAAAAGTATTAACCTAGCTGGGCGAAATATTAAGTCGCGCCACAGTTTTCAGATTTTTCTTCTGCAAAAGGAATTGTTTCTTGCTTCACAAGTGTGCACTCCTTTGCTTTAGCTTATTACATAAAGTCGCAGGATAGTAAAATCTAGAAGTACCATTATAAGACACATAATGTCTGAAAAAGGTAGTCATTCTCTGTCTTGCTCTCTCTTTGTGACATTTAGCTACGCACATAAGCAGTTGACATTTTCAGTGTGTTTATGTTAGATAAAGGTCTCTCCCTTGCATTTAGCTACAGTTGTGATAATCATAACCCCACTGCAGTTCTCAGAGATAAGTAAGGTTGTAACTGTGTGCTTTAAAAGGCAGGTATTAATTAACATGACACACTGACACCGTACTAACTATGAGATAGCGCAAATAAAAAGCATACAGAGTATAAATAAGTCTAGACCAGCGAGAGATGAAAAAAGAGACAGAGGCTCAGAGGTTTGAAAAGAGTTGAGTTTCTGTCTCAAAGAGCAGAGGGAGTTAGTTTGGGTGAAATGGAGGGAAGAAGAAGGAGGGGTGTGGGGGTACATAAACAACTCAGGAGCAGTGGGGTGAATGACATCACAATGTAAACAAAACTCTACGCCAGAACCGAAAAAAATAGTGAATTTGAGCTATCGTGTATGTGTTTGGTTATGGAAAGCGGTGGGTAATAAGTCCAGAAGAACAAAGAGCCAATGTCATCATCATTATGTCTAATGTGGTTTATGACCTCATGCTTGATTCCAAATGAAGGTTTATTGAGCAACACACGTATCGGGAGTCCTTTATTGTTCTTAATATTTTTTGTTCTAAGCAACAGAATAAATAATTTACAGTTCTTGATGGATAGGACTTGTGGGTAGGAGCTCTGCTCTCAAAGGACTTGGAAACAATGCAAATATGACATTAATAATTTCCTGATTTTGTTGTGCCATGATTTATGTGCTGCCTAATATTTTCCATATTTCTGTGTTTGCCTTAGGCACTGTTTATTTATTTTTTTCAAGATTTAGGTGGCGTCTCAAATGGCCGTCAGTGGGCCTACTTCTTGTGTTGTATGGAAAATGTAGATGAAACGGTATGTTGGTGCTGTAACAGTGAAGAAGAGTGTTTTTCTTTGTTGCTATTTTCATCTCCATTGTGTCACTGTGAAAGAAAAAAAGGCCAGCGAAAGCTGATGTGGAATGGAATCTATGAACCACAAAACGGATAAAAATGTACATGAAAGCCTGTTTTTTCCAACTCATTTAATTTTATTGCATTGTTATCAAAAACCTACCATACCACGGCTTCCCAATGTGTTCACACCCCTGTTTAAATGAAGCCCTGTAAAAATATGAAGTATTTCCCTAAAACCAAGTAAAGATGAGCCTGAAACTGGTTAGGGAGGTTGCCAAGAGTGCCATGGCAACGCTTCCAACAAGTGCTAGCTGTGCTTTACAATATGTGCTGTCTTCCTATGCTAAACCGAGTGTGAATGTTCTGTTTTTCATCTTATGGATTGTACTGTTGGCTAAAACCTCATCTTTCTGTTTATACTTTATATTTTATTTTACATGAGCACATTATATTCTAAAAAAAATAAAGTAAACAGGAGAGTCTTCATCAGTTTTGTGCCATTTTCCATTATTGTTTGGAAGATTCAAGGTCTCCATAAATGCCATTGTAGAATACTATGAATGTCACATCATATGTTAAATGTTTTAAAATGATTTTTTTCAGACATTTTTTCATAACAAAAACTACTTATAACAACTGTATCATTTATTCTGATAGCAGAAAAATGCCCAGCTTTATCACATGATGAAATTGTTTTGAGACTTTCTTCAATCCAAAAACATAAATGTGTGTAAATGTGCATCTTTTTCATTAATCAATTTGTGTTCGCAGTGAAGAATGAAAGCACTTAACCATGTGTGAATGCACACTGTAGCACACACTCAAACACACACGCAGCCTGCTGGCATGACAGCTGTTTGTTATTGAGTCAGGAAGGTCAGTGGGGTCTGGTGTTTGTGACTCAAACTTTCATTGTGGCTTCGGGGTCACTTCGTTTTAGTGTGTGTGTAATGTTCACACACGCTTATCCATTTCCTTTTAAATATTTCAGAATGTAGCATGCCCAGCCATGGCCTGACTTAAAACAGTAAGCTAGACTTCAATTCATATATTTTATTTTATTTATCCTAATAGATTTTACATATGAAGACTCTTGATGCTATCAAAATATAACATGATTACATATTTTGAAAACATGACAAAATATAATTATTGGTGTAATGTAGAGGCATAATCCTATAGTGACACTAATAAATCAGGACAGAAAAAAACTGCAGGTTTGTTAGTTTTTGTGACTGTTTTTCTCTTGGATCATTTCCACAGGCCGTCCGCAAACAAACAAACTCCCATCCATCTTTTCTGATGACATAATAAACTTTCCCCTTGTTGAATCAAACAATACTTTGCTACAAAATACCAAACATAGCAACAAAACCTGTGGAATCCATCAATGCTGTGTTGTAGCAGCTGTATATTGTTGCACAGCCGTATCTGGAGTAATGCTTCGATAATTTACTTAGTTACCACTGTGTTCGATAACGTCATCTGAGCAAGATGCTAATCATGCCAATGGGAGCAGGTATTTTTCTGTCTGTCTCTTATTGCCAGGCGAAGGTTAACGCAGCCCCCACTAGAGCAGTGTGGCATGGAAAAGCCATTACAGCTGATAGAAAGGCCTTTTATTTGGAGAGCTGAGCTCAGGTTCACATCAGGAATCAATTACCTAAAACTGCCGTCTTCAGAGAGCAGATGCAGACCCCTCCCCCCGCCCCACGTCTACCTTCTTCTGCATCCCTCGACCATCCTTTCTCTGTTTCTCAGCACTGTTCCCATCTTTTAAAGGTTTATTCCGTCTTTTCCTGCCTGTCTTCTTCCCTGTCTGTTGCCTTCTGTCCTGCTGGCTCCACAGTTTTTTGGTTGTTTTTCTTTTTTTAAGCAAACCCTCCTTTTTCCTTCCTGTCTCTCCCTAAAATGTGATTCACTCTTTTCTACCCCACCCTATCCTGTTAGCTCACCTTACACTATGTGTTTCCCTTAATTTTTCAGTAATTTAAAAAAGAAATGGGAAGTAGTTCCAAACTTTTTTCAATTTTCTCCTATTCCACCAAACTGGACATTTTATACACTGCTTAAGATTTCTATGTGTTAAACATCTACATAGTGGTTTTTACATGAATGTTGTTCTGAGTGAACATCTCTTTCTGGACTTGATATGCAACTAATTTATTTATTTTTTTCCACTAAATGTTTTATTTTTCTCAAGTTTCAATTGTAAAAAACCCCACAAAGCTCCTCATATAGCACTGTGACAGTGCTAAATGACTAAATTAGGTCACGTACATCTCTAATGCCAATTTCTAACTATGGTGAACTGCAGAAACTAAGCATGTCCTTCGCACTGAGCTTCCACCTGCACTCTCAATAAGAGATAAAGTGTTCATTCTACTGAACACTTTGTCTAATGCAACTCAGCTGTTTGCTTTAGTCTGACACAAACTTTCACACAACATTCTTCACATCCCTTATGAAGGTCACCATGCTTTGTCAGTACATGGGATTGGCCACATCTTGGAAATATTGTGTAAGCTCTTTCCGTCTGTTGATTATTTCTTTCTGTGAGAATATGTGGAATCACAAAGTCTAAAAAACTGATTGGAGGAGCCTTTTCAAGTGTCATCTTAGTGATGTCCAACTTGTGCATTTTGGAGAAAAAATAAAAATCCCAGGTAAACATCAGTTTGGGTCAGAAATTATTTTAAGAGTGACACATTTAGAATGGAAATTTCCTCAAAATTGAATGTTATGAAATACTTTTTAAAAACCAAGGAAGGACTCAACAGAATAGTTTATGCCATACAAAGCTAATGTGTCAACTAACTGAGGAGAAGCCTGCTCTATGGGAAAAGACAAAGGATTTTTGCATCTTGGCATCACTAAATCAGGATAAGTACAAAGTAATTTTATACTTTTGCACAAATCTTTACAAGAAATCTGAACTTAAGTTGTATTTTTAAGCAATTTACTTAAAAATTAAAATTGTTCAAAACATTATATCGGCTCACTTGCAAAGTATACAATTATGCCACTATTTCTGTTGAAAATTCCAAACACACAGGGTTTTTGCAGCATCACTAAGGATTGAAACACGACTGGAAGGCCTTGCGGCCCAGACTTCACCTGCCTGAGAAAGAAAATTAGCCCCTAACTTAGCCAAAACAGGGTTTTAGCTATAAAATCAAAGGGTTTACATGTGGTCAATGTTTCAGTAAAACTGGATAGACTGCACACCAAGACACATGGAGCGGTTCTGTGGCAATCTGTGGCAAAAGGCCTTGTGGTTTGGTAGCATGTGAGCAACGAGCGTACCACTCTGTGTTATAGTTGTGGCAATTCTCACACTACACATGGTACTTACTGTTCTGTCTGTGTTTCTTTTTCACTTCTTCTTTCTTTTGCTTTAATTGGCAAAGTGATGCTATTTTCTTTTTTCATTTGTCATTTGGTGTGAACATTTCCTAATAATTATAAAAAGAAGAAAAAAAACATATATATATATATATAATAAAAAAATACTTCAACACTTTTATGATGAAGTGAAAAGGTTTTGGCACTGCGGTTGGATGAGGCTCTAATCCTCCAGTTTTCAGCCAATTATTTCACCCTCTTCTCCTTGGTTTGTGTCAGAGTAAATAAATTCAAAATAAAAACAGATCTGTGTGCTTTAGGCAAAACACTGAAAGACTAAAAGCACTCTGTATTTCAAGTACAGACTAAGTACTCTTTTATAAACCTTTCCTTCAGATAAAAACGTGCTCACAGAAACACACACAAGCTTGGACAAAGAGCAGCTGTTTTACTAGCAGACAGGTGGATGTGTATCTGCCTCCCATTGTGTTTGTCTGCTGACTTCTGCAGTTCTCTGATAATGTGTCGAAAATTGGCCCTTAAAAATGTACTTTGCAGACACTCAACTCCACGTACACTGCGCAGAAACAGCTGGAAAAAAGTAGTCACACCTCTTGAACTTTTTCACACGCTGTAAAATTGCAACGAAAACATCGTGTATTTCACTGTGACACACCATCACAAAGGACTGCAGGATTACGATATGGAAGGAAAATGGCAGATCCATTCCATTTTTACTTTTTCAAGAAAAAACAAGTTTGAGGGTATGTCCCTACTAGATTTTGTTGGGATTTGGAGCTGGGGTGGTTGTTTGGGTTTTCTCCACCAGAGGGAGCGGCAGAGGCTGAGTCATCCTGGGGGCGTGACCGTGGTACTGGGACCCAGCACACCTGCTGCTCATCCAATCAGCTGTGGAGGAGTATATGAGTGGAGAGCTGCCG
This sequence comes from Phalloptychus januarius, assembly GCA_902982915.1. Taxonomy (NCBI): domain Eukaryota; kingdom Metazoa; phylum Chordata; class Actinopteri; order Cyprinodontiformes; family Poeciliidae; genus Phalloptychus; species Phalloptychus januarius. Next base: position 2,369,259 of record CADWAE010000133.1, on the reverse strand, counting down.
AAACTTCAGCGCCAGAGTGTTAGCCAGTAATGGTACTCCAGGCCCAGTTATACTCTCTTGTGCTTTCCGTGTATAACCTCCTAGTGATTCCTTGTTTGTGCCTCTTCTCCAGTTCCCCGTCCTCCTCGGATCTCCTGGTTGGCAGCTGTTCCCCACACTCCTCCTTCGCTGGGTCTGAAGCCAACCAGTCCGCCCTCCGCAGCAGCCTCTCTCGCCCGCTCCATCTCCCCAGCCAGCAAGCCCCATACTCCGGTCCTCTCCCCCAAGTCTGACTAAACCATTCTCAAGTAAGAACGGACCTTTCAGCCGCCACTGACATTTCCGCCAGGACCAGTATTCACATTTCTGTCTCCCTGTGCTCCAGAAAACCTGAGAAGCCAGCGCCGAGCCACGTACCCCCTTGGACCAGTCAATTGATACCTATTCCTTCATAATAAATTTACTAAACCTTTCCCCTGTTGTCTGTTTGATCTCCATGTGGGTTCGAAAATTAGAAAACATCATGACAGATTTGCACATTAGAACATGACGTTTTTGGACATTAATTTTTGCTAAATTGTTCAAGCCCGGTCAAATTGGATTAAGAATATGTGTAAACATAAAGCCACCGATGCTCAGGATGAATGACTCAAATACTACCAATGATTTTTCTTTGTCTCCCATCAGGAGAAATGATTTTGCCTTTATGTCCCACAAGATATGATTTATTTGGCTGCATAGCAACATAGAAGTAGTGAGATGCTTGCTGCAAAAATAAAGTTACTTTGGGCTTGACTGGCAACACCCTGTTTATTCTATGGGAAATTTAATGAAAGACTGGCTTTTTTCTCATGTTACACTACTCTTTCATCTTCTCTGTTTAATTCTAGTCTGACCCTCTCTTGGATTTAAATTTTGTTTTATCCTCCACCTCTTTGCATCTTCCTTCAGTATTTGTTTGCATATTGATATACTTTTTAGCAAGTCTTCCCCTGCTTCCTTCTAGTGGCAGTGGACAGATAAATATGTGTCCCCTGCCGTATAGTGAATGAGATAAAGACAGAAGATGCAGACGGTGGAAAAACTCCAGTTTCAGCTTTGAAGTTGAACCAACCTCAGAACATCTAACCAACCCACACAAACTGACAGAGAGCCCATTGACTGCAGTTTAGATTGTCTGCATGCATGCCAGCAAACTAAATGGAGTCAGCCTATCAAAATGCTGACAGACACAGGAAGACTTTAAGTCAATAGATGGCAGATGGTACAAAAAAGGTTTAAGGAGCTGACAGATGTAAAAGAGAAATTATGGGAGTGTGAGAAGAAGGAAGGAGGAGAAAGAGGGAGAAGAGGAAATGATCCCTGCCCAAGGAGGTAAAAGAAACCCTTGTCTGTTTCAACAAAGTGGCATTTCAGCTCTTTCCTAATTCAGTCACTTTAGCTGAGGTTTTCACTTATTCCACTTTTCCCCAGTGTCTCATATTTGTTTCAGCATCACTATATACAATATATTGTTGTTCTTATTCTTTAAAAGTCAAATTTGACAAGTTCTATGTAAGATGGCAGAAAAAATAAATACTTGATATTTGATATCACTTCAGTTGATCAGTGAACTACAGACATAATCATACAGTTTAAACCGATTAACCAAGCCCTGCAATTCAGTGTCGTGTTGCTTTAGATGTGTAGCATTCAGCAATGTTTTATTTAAAATGCCACCTAAATACAATATATTGGGTAAAAGAATATGCATAAGTCAAACTGATGCTCAGAAAAGTAAACACATTTGAGGATTCAAGAAACGTCTTACTTGTATAAGATTGCTAGATCAATCTGAGAGATTTTCCTTCCCTGCAGAGTTTCAAACAAGATAAAAATGCTCCAAGGCAGTCCAGTCAATTGGACTGACCCGGATTGACTGCCAGCAGAACCTAAAATGGTATCACAAACTAATCTCACATGCCTGAACAGAAGGTCTACTTGCTTTGGAAAGTATTTAGGAGTTTCTGGCTTGTAGGTTCTTGCTTGGGTCTAAAAACATATACGAATGCAGAAGAAGTCCGGTTATCTTCTTTTGAAGCATGGACATATGAGTACAACCTGTTTGTGGCATACTTGATCTCTATTGTTCAATAGATTGATTCTATAGAGACCAAGTCCAGTCAGTCTGGGGGTTACCTCGGGAGTCATGTAGAAATACTATGGATATTTTTTCTGTGGTTTCCCAAAATTGGTAAGAGTATCTACAAATAGCCCTGTAGTTAGGTAGGCATACATTTTTACACACACACATACACACGCAGAGGGGCTTTGCTGATACATCAAAGTGGTGACATTTTGCTCTTTGCTTCAATAAGAGGTCAACCCGGTCAGAACACCCACTGACAAAGTGGAGATGAGAATGTCACTCATTCTTTTGCATGTGTGTGTTTGCGAGTGCAAGGTCTTTAATAGAAAAGAGGAAGGAACTAGGAGTATGTCTTCATGGTTCTCTGTTAAAATGAGCCTTCAATGCTACCTGTAAAGTTTTCCGTCAATATTGTAGCAACCGATTTATTCCCATTTACACACACAGAGTAAAGAGGCAAACATGGGGTTACAGTGTTGTTCCTGTTCCTACAGTCATTTCAATAAGGAATACCTTTGAGTCTGTACCTTTTGTCTCATCACCCTTCTTCTTCTTCTTTGCAGCCATACTGCTCCTTTTCTGTATCTTACAGCTCAGTCTTAAGAGGCTAAGCCAAAATTCATACCTCCAAGACAGCCAATCACACTGAACAACCTTCATACAACCTCCAAAAAGCCCAAAATATGGCCCTAAATCTGTGTTCAGTCCCACTTGAGGAACACAAATGAAATGTTTTTGTAATTTATCTTTTGGATTGTGCTAAACCACTTTAGATTCCCCAGGAATCAGATCATATTGTTGCACATCTTACTGAAAGCATCCAAACAAGTCAAACCTTTGTCCCAGAGAAACTCATAGCAAACATAGATTTAATTAGAAAATAAATCTGATTAGGTTAGCCGAGTTTGGGTTTGGCTTGGAAGTCTGTTTGACCGAAACAACTCTTTTTGGCTACAACAATTGAGTGATATAACAGAACTGTAAATATTTACAGAAGAAAATCCATGCATCCTTCCCAGCTGAGCTTCCCGTATGTGCATTTGCTTTCTGAGAGTCCATCCAGACAGAAACCTGACCTCCCATCTAAATTTATTCATCCAGCCTTGTCGGAGTTTTCTCAGAATTGGGAACACGGGAGTGTGCCTCACTAACTTTTAAGATCAGAACTATGGTGTTGAACCAACATGGATTCCATAAACATAGAATAAAAGTGAACCTAACATAGATGGTCTGAATAAAATTTCATGAAGATGCATTCACCAACTAATACAAAGAGAGACAAAAGAATGAAGGTAGAAGATTGTATCAGAACAAATATAGCAGCCATGATAAATGATGAAGTCATCATTATAGTGGAAATGACTGAGACTGAGAATAACCCCTTATTCTAGAAACTCCAAAAGACTACTTTATGTAAAAACTTGTTTATCGATCAACTGTCCTCCCTCACTGCAAATCATGGTCAACTTGCATGAGAGTAAATTTGCAAGTTACTCTCTGTTTTATCTTAAAGTACATTATTTCAGGCAGAGTTCTGTGTTGCTTTTGATTTAGCTATTTTATCTAACAGCAAGAAGACCACACACACCCAGCAAACCCAAGGATAATTACAGGAATACTGTTTTACAGCCTAGCCCTGTTCACAGTGAGGGAGCTGCACACAGCAGGCAGCCCTGGCATATAAAAACTGTGCTTTCTAAATAATGTCTGCTACTAATATTGTATTGAGAAGATACAAATAAAAAATAAATGGAGGAAGTGCTGTAAGAATGAGTTGCAGACAAACATGGAAAGATTGTAAAGCAGGTAGTGTATTCATCTTTACCAACATTTTATACAGTATGCAAATATTTGTGCGTGTAAAATCATTAGATTAACAAATACAAGACAAAGATTAAGGGTCAATAAAATATGAATATGCAAGTTTTGTTGATGTTTAAGGATATGAATATTGTGTTGTTAAAATGCAATGCAGCCTAAAGGAAACTGACTAAATCTGGTAAAATCATATCCTTTTTTGCATCAAAAAGGAAAAAGCCTGTACATAAATAAAAAAACTATGGACAAAAACTAATAAAGTGCAATAAAATAAAATGGATCTGATTAAAATAACATGAGTAATTGTGTAGTTGTTCCACTGTAACATTATTTTCCTTGTTCTTGCTGTTTGTTATTTGGTTGTTTGTTTCCACCCCATCTGGTTTTTCTTTGGGATTCTCCTCTGTTCCCGCTCTGGAGACACTTTTAAATGTTCAATCAGCTGCTATGTCAGGAACTACAGGACAGGACGCCACTCATTTAGCTGAATTTGCTCCACCCTCCGTTCCCCTGTGTTTTACTTTCCACCACCATCTGCCATGTCTCACCCAGAGCTCATCTTTCACAGAGAATAAACCCCTGAATCAGCTGCACAAAGTAACCAGATATCATTCAAGTGTTAGGATGAAGTAAGCATTCATTACATGGTCAAGTGATTGCAGGTTTCATTTCACATGTGAGCTTCATGCACAAATGACCGACATCCAGGATTTGTTTGAACTTGGAGTTATTGGACCATAAGTTACAAATCAATTTGATGTATTCATGTCTCTGCTGTGTGTGGACGAGTTAGAAAAACTGTCAGAAATATGAAATCCACATACTCTATCTACATTTTCTCCTGTCACTAATTAAAATGTCTTCTGTAAAAAGAAAAAAAAAAGAGGAAAATAAATGCAAAATTCCTAATTTGTTTTCAAATTGCTGTTGTATATGGAAATAATGTTGTAATAGATATTATTGGCGTGTTTTTCCTCGTCCAGGCAGGAGTTCTGATGAATGTAGCAAAAGAGTTTATATGCAAAAACAAAGTTCCTCTCATCCATATTACAGTAACAGGCTTTCCCTCTAAGTGTTTACAAGTTTCAAGAAAAGACAGACAAGGAGAGGAATCTTTTGGGGTTAGGAACTTGAGGATGTGCATGACCACAGAATGATATTGGTCTGTGTCAGTTGAACCAGAGGACCGTGTTCTACTGAAAGACCCAATAGAAACCTATTTTCAGGTGTATGGCAGATCTTAAAGGGTCAGTATTATGTATTTTCAAGGCACATAGTGTTATTTTATAGCACAATTAAGTAACTATGTTACCTTTAGTTGTTATAAAAATGAGGTATATAAGTCAAACATTACTTAGAAATTTGATGCATTGAAATCGTTGATTTAAGAAGCTCCTGCTCTTTCTTGAGACCCCGCCTTCAAATCGTCATGACAACAATGGCTTTCCACTATGAGGAGAGTTGAACTGAGAAGTAGTTTCTATGATAAGCACATCAAGGAATACATAATAAACTTGAAATGTTTTATGTAACAGTTATTTCACAAAAAAGTATGTTAGAGTCATAATTCTTTAGGACTTGTTTTTTTCTATTCAATTCTAACACTTCAAAAGAAGCTGGATCAATATGAAGTCTGTACACATTAATAAGTCTGAAAGGGGTCTTGTTATTTATGCGCATAAAAACAAAAACTTTCCATCATCTTCTCTGCTGGCTGAGCTTAAGAAATCTGAGATGCACGATCTACTGTGCAACAATATTCACAGGGAAGAGAATATAGTCAGAGTAAAAGGTTGTGCATGAGGTAGGCCATGAGTGAAAAACCAGGGTTTTGGAAACATGATTTCCTGTGGAAAACAGTGATGTCACAGTAATCTACTTTTCAGTCTCTCACGCACTGAAGCATGTGCAAACACACGGGCATTGTCTGTGTAAGTCAGCTTCTTCTTGCAAACACTCTGTTAATGTCATTAACAGAGCCTTCAGCTGAGCTGTATACAGCCTTGTTTTATTGTTGGAGACTTTATTACAGTGTTTGTGGAAGAATGTTTCACAATGCAATTAATCTGAGAATGCTTAGCCACAGAAAAATAGTTTGTTATCCAAGGAGTGGACTGTATTTTTTTTGATGTTTTGACATTATTATTTGAACAAAATATGAAAAGCAGTCAGCTGAATTTTAATTATTTTGCTTTTGTCCAATTTTCTGGAGTCTGTGGGTCTTTGGCGTAGCAATTTACTATTTTGGGAACTATAATGTCCAGTGGTATAGATATGAAATATGCATAAATTGTACATCACAGTCAGGATGAGTCACTGCCTATTTATTGAGCCATAGCATAGTTATATTTCTGAAGTACTTGCAGGATTAATTCACAGCCTCCTCTTGCTACTTATCAGTAAGGATCTTTAGATCACTTAAATATATAAATATTTAAGAAATAGTTACATATTAGGATATGTAATGACACAAGTAAAGTTGTTTTCTTTTTAACTGAAATGCATACATTTGATAAAATGTAAACCATTTTAACATTCAAGCAACAACCAAGCCAACTTATCCTATATTTGAGAAATTGCAAAGTATTTTAACTGGCAATGCACAATTGAGGTCAGAAAATTTGCAAGACAGGCAGAACAGCATAAAACAATTGATAAAATGCCACAACTGAAACACCAGATGAACATGCAAATAAATACGATGTGATACAAAAATTTATTCTTAATTAGTAAATTAAACAAGTGTGAAATACTTGAATAATTGACCTCAATAATTTGAATTTAGAAGCACTTAATGAAATCAGCCACTTTCCTGTCAACCTTATAAATAATGTTATTAGCATTTTATAGAAATACTTTGCAACTTAATGTGTTAAGGCCTTAATTTGCCTTAACAAATTAAGGCAGTTTCCAAATTAAGGCAGTTTGAAACTGCCTTAATTTGAAGTTGAACTTAAAAATACAATAATCCAGTGTCATATAGCAAAACACTGGAAAACAAGGTAGTTAATCAGCTAAAGAAGCAGAATACTGGCTCCTTCTGTGATGTAGTGTGTTGTCTTTGTACCAAAATGTTGGAATTAAGGCTCAAACATTTAAATTCGGTTTGTCAGACATTTTCTCTTTGACAAACAGAGAGAAAATGCTGTGCATTTTCAAAGAAAGAAAAAGAAATATGTTTCTTGTTTCTAAATTCACATTAAGAAACAAGATGGTTTTCTGTTACTGAAAAGTTACATCTGCTTTCATGGCATTGAAAGCAATGCCTTGAACATCCCTTTGATCTGTTCCACTGTACTCTAAAAGGTTTTCTTCTGAGATCGGCCTGTACCCTGGTCCAGCTGTTTCCCCCTGCTTCTTCTTCTGCTCATATCTTTATGCTGTTCATTTGTTTTACCCTTCTGTTGTTCTTGGACCAGGCATTTAAATTCCCTCAATTGCCATAGTTTTATTTTACAGTCCACAACCTCTGTGTTATTTTCCTGCTGCTCGTGGTTTTCTTTCATTCTTTCATAGTCTTCTTTGTTGTTGTCTCTGTTTTTCGACTTATCTTATTGATTCTGCTTTTCTATGTAATTTTACATTATATGTTGTTTTCTTTCAAAGTTTATTTTTTCTTCGTCTCTGCTCTGCTCACTCTTTATGTGGGCTATTTATCCACATGGTGTAACTTGGTTATTCTTCTCTTCATTCTTTTCATTCTCAAAACACAAACATGTGGAATCATTTACGGAGGAAAACCTTATGATTTAGCATCTCAGATTGTTTCACATTGCAACTTTAAAGTTCAATACATTTAATAGGAAATTTAATATATTGTATAAATAAATACCTTAAAATTAAAATCTGAAAAGTGTGGCATACATATGCCTCTGCCCATCATGTATCGATACTTTGTAGAAGACCTTTTGATGTACTTACTCATTCAGAATTTTGGGGGGCAAAATGGCTTTACAAATCTAAAGAATCTCAAGGGAAATGTTTTGACTAGGCCATTCAGATAGTTGACTCTTCGTTGACTCAATAGATGTTGTAGTGATTTCAGCAGCACATTTGTGAAATGTTAAAAGTGGCTGATCAGGAGGGAGAAAGCTTTTTTGACCTGGCTAGGTGTTTTTTTTCAAAATGGTGCAGCCTCCCTTGCTTCAGATTTCTTTACTCTCTTGGCCGGCACAGTACAATTTGCTTCTGTTTAAAGTGGAAGCGAGCTGAACCATGTCAGGCACTAAGAACTTCCCGTAGTTCATAAATACATAAATATGAGCACAAACTTGAGGTGTTTTTGTCTCTATATTTGAGTTCAAAATCACAAAGCACAACAGAAGTCCCACAAATAGCTAATAAAAAAGGAATATTGCATAATGAAAATGTGAGGTGAACATCTTGGGAGAGTAATTATGATTCCCTCTGACTTTCACCTCATGAAAAATTTACACACAGTAAATTCTTTATAAAAGATTGTTTTTGTGTGTGTTTATGGCGTGCACATAGAAGCCCAATATGCGACATTGACCGCTGGTGTTTGGGCACGCTGCAAGCGTGTGTGTGTGTGTGTGTGTGTGTTCAGAAGGTACAGACTATGATTGTTCTCTCTGGGTGTTAGCTTTCGGAGCAGGAAGTGCACCTTCAGGTCAGAAAGGAGGGGAGATATACCCACACTTAGTCTGCCCACATCTGTTCAAATACCAAAGGCTGTCAAAGCCTCACAGGAAATGAGAGCACATATATGCATGTGTGTGTGAATGATACAGACTAGGTTCTTTGTGAGAGCAGATTATAAAATTATTTGACCTTTCTCTGCACAACCTGTTCCCACAAAACTAAAGAAAACCAGTCATCTACATGCAGTGAAAGAAAAAAGCACACTAATGCTGAGAAAGCACATCTCTGACAACTTGCTTTGAAACTTTTCTTTAGTCTGAACACTGCTCCTCTTCTCTTGATTGTGAACTTTGCTACTGTGAAACCACAGTCCTTCCTTATTTGAAATAACATCTCCAAATCCGTCTTGGTGGGCACTGGGACCCCTCAAGGTTGTGCACCTTGATGGGCTCCCAGTCCACTGCTGTTCACACTGCGAACAGATGAGATGCGTGAGAAGAAAGTATTGTGAATTAGCAGATGAAACAACAGCAGTGGACTGGTTAGGTGTAAAGAAATAAGGTGAATTTTATTGAAAACTAATTTATTTTTTATGCAGCATCTTGGTGCAAGCCTTGAAGGATCTTGACGTCCTCAAAATGTACTTTTGTCCTTTCTTGTGGACATCAGTCCACTCTGTTGTCCAGATGATCACCACAGCATTTATTTTTCTCTACCACCTTCACTTTTCTTTCCATGATGGAAGTAGGATTTCATCTAACCCTGCACACATTGTGTCATAGCAGTACTGGTCCATGGAGAATGGCCTATTTGTTTAAAAATAAATTATGTTGTATGGCTACTTTTACCACCCTATTGTTCTCTACAAGCTGTGTCCAGGTCACTGAATATTTCAGAATATTCCTTTCTGAATGATTTTTTTTTCTAATCTTAAACATCAATTCTTAGAATCCTCTAAAAAAATATTGATAGATTTTTCAAGCAGATGCACAAGTTAGCAATCAACAAATTACCCAAAAAAAGAGTAAAAAAGGTTTTGTAAAAAAGATAGTCAAACTCTGGGAAACTGATCATTTTATCTGAAGTATTTTGTGAGAATCATGGAGACAAAAAAATACAATGTCAAGAAGTTAGCTTTTTTCCACAAAAGTTAGTGAAATAAATGCAAAGTAATTAAACCTCTTGATATGCAGCATTGGTGTTTTTCCTGATCTTTATGATGTTGTATGTTAATAAATGTCCTCCATGAGATTTCTGGGGCCTTTACAGTATGTCTGTATTTTTACTAAGATGAAATTATAGCTATTAGGCGACTCCTGAAAGCAGCTACTCTGCATTTGACTGTGTTTATTCAAATTACATAAAATTTGTCTGGCTTGTGTTTTATTTATTTGATTCTTTGCTGGGTGTGGGTTATTTTTCATCATGTTTTTGCTCAGGTCTGGACACAGCTATGTGTCTGTTGTGCACTTTTTATGAGTGTGCTGAGTCCTATTGAAAATACACATTTTCAATATATTAAAGAATAAAGTAACAGTTTATGTTTTTAATTTATTTTTCATTCCCTTGTGCCAGGATCCCTTTCCAATATCATAAGAGTGGGAGAGAGACTTTAATTGTTCAACTACCGTTTACTTGCTAAAACTGAAGAAAATTCACAGAATTCTGTTAACTACAACGAGATCTGTTTCCGCATGACGATAATCTGAAGACATGCAACATTACACTTCCCTCTGACACAGTTCTCAAGCATTCAAGCCTTTTATTGTCCTCGTCACATTTCTGGAGGAAAGCCAAACTGACGGTTTTATTAGGTGTGATATTGGTCATCAAACTGCAAAGAGCATGTGTCAGACACTGCGGGTTTTTGTGGATTCGGAAATTTGGGCCCCTTTTCACGTGCTTTGGGGACAACTTCAGATGTGAAATGCAAACACTGAAGTGTGTGGCATCTGGCATAGTTTTTCCATGCTATCTGGATAACTGTTTATAAGTAAGGACAGAAACCACACAAAGCTGCTTTGTTAAAAACAAGTTTGACACATAGAGGTTTGCAGCGTGAATAAAAGCTGCCTGGCTCAAACACATCCTGTTATGTAAGAGTCAGTTAATTTGTCTAAAACCACAGGAAAAAAAGACAAAAGAAGTGAGAAAATATTGATAATGTGAATTTTATTTAAGAAATGGGGTGATATGATGCTTATTTAACTTTAGAGGAAAGTGGAGGAAGAACATATCTGGAAATATAAAAAAACTCATAATGCAAGTGAATAGCAAGAAAAAAAATGTAACCTGCAAGATTAAGCAATGGTGTGGACTTGATTTCCTGAATGTACCGACAGCAGAGCACATGCAAAGAGGTAGGAAAAAATACTCCACTGGGAGAAATGGAGAAACTGAGGGAGAGAAGAGATTTCTGATATTTAAAAGTATAAATAAACATTCCACCAGCACCGTAGTTCCACAAATAGAAAATACATTGTAAGCTGGAACTAAATGCAGTTCCCCTCATCCAGCTCAGTTCTGCCACGTTTACGGGGCAATCCATCTATTCCTGGAACAGACAAGCGCTGACGGCCTGATGGGAGCCAGAGAGAGCCCGTGGTAATGGCTGACATTAACTTTGGAACAATGGAGTTCAAGTCAGAGAAAAATGGGTGGGCCGTGTTGTGTTGTGTTGCGAGAAGCGATGGGTGTTCCCATCAGGGATTAAGCTGCTGTTTATTGTCCTGAATAAGTTAATTGTGTTGTTAGGAAAAAAAAAGCTGGTATATGAAAGACAGTTTCTATCTGAGACGTCGTGAAGCAGAACTGACTCAAGGAAAAAGAATTACACGATTTTGAATACAAAGACTTTGTTTCTAATATTAGTGGTTTTTTATATGGAAACTGTAAAAATGCCATGACCTCTAGTGGGAGAGGTTGCTCAGTGTTATTTCACCATCTCAGGCAGTTTACAAGTTCTGGAGAAATTTTACAGCTGTTCTGATGGCATGTTTGCAAATGCCTGACATCTAGTGGCCATTTATTGATCACTAGAACTTTGATTCTTCCCATATGTTCTCAAAGTACATATCCCAAGGTCCAAATCGAATTTCTAATTCAGATGAAAGGTCAGAAAAACAAACACTGAACAAATCTGATTTATTTAACGTGCACAAAGCTGTGAATTAAAACACATGCAGAGGCAGTTATAATATTGAACATACTAATTGAGAATGAAAAATGCCATTGTCTGACTTCAATGAGGTGCACACTGGCTTATGAAATTAATTTTATTCTAGCCCTGTGCCTCCAAGTTTCACTTTACACATTTCAGAAAGTGAGCTAATTCTATAACTTACAAATCCCTATTTAAGAATAATTATGATTAAAATGTACCAGCTCGTCATTTCGGTGGGATCTATTCTTGAATCTCCTGTGGCAACCACTCACACAAAGCGCAGCCTGTTTACACACCTGTGTTCACCTGAGGCAGAACCACACAGGGTTCCCTCCCCCCACACATTTTCCAAACAAGCTCCTCCAGACTAGCAGCAGCAGCAATTAGCAAACACCTGGTGGAAGTACACATCTGTTGAGCTTATCATGCAAAATACTTTAGTCCAACACTCTGCAGAACAGCTTTAAACAGCATAACGGAGGAGCATTGTTAACTGCTAAGAAGCTTCTTAATGATTTAATTTTTTTGGAAAATTTTTTAGATATATTTAGCTTTTAACATTGTGACACTGCTTTCAGAGAAAAGCATTTAAACTGTTGAAGCTTGTTGTAAAATGAGTTCATTATAGCAGTCTGAGCATGCGTGTCGTTCAAAGGGTGAATTACACACCTGACCGACCTGACTGCAAGCGAGGTGTTGGCTCTGATTGGCCACAGCACTTCACTCTTCCTCTTCTGTTACCGCCTTTCCACTGACTCACCATCCTGGTCCAAAGATCGCTGTGTTGTTTGCACTAGGCCTGAGCTGCTAGGGGCAGAAGGATTCTGGTTCTTTGCTCGTCTAACTCGTAAGGTGCTTTTGTTGACCTCTGTAGCATCTCAGCAGTTGACCGCACCATCTTAGATTTTGCCAGAGGGTCAATAAAAAGACGTTTTACTCTGTGGAACCAATTTTGTGCCAGACTTTCCTTTTTGTGCCAGACACAAGCAAAGGGAGGGTGGAGACCTGGAACATTTCCTCATCTTTGTTCGACCCAGTGCCCATGTGCACAGGTCTGAAAGGAAATCCACAATTATTTCTTGAGGTAAGACAATGACTTTAATTAGTTTATAACTCCTGAAATACATTGATGTCATATGTTGTGATAAGTCATCATCTTGAATTGTTTGAGTCATATAGTGTCTAAAACATGAGATCGGGTTTGAGTTAGCATTGATTTTTCTGAGAAGTAGGAAAATCAAGAGAAAGTGATGGAGATTATGTCAAAGTTAGTTATTGCTCTGAAGACAATGTTAAAGGTTTTATTTTCAATTGAACTGTTGTGTGGTACGTTTAGAGCATTACTACTACACCCTCCATGGAAAGAATTCAAAGGTTATTTTTTCTGTAGTTCTTAAAGAAGAAGTAGAGTGATCAGTCACTTCTGCAGGTCACTGAGGCTTTTGTGACATGGAGACGCCTAAGGTCACACTAAATTGTTATATCTATTATACTTGATGTGAACACTTGTGCTTTTTTAGGGGTAAATAATGGAAATCTGAGCTAAAGATGGGATCAGTGCAGTCATATTTTGGCAGTTTGTGTGCAAAAGAGAAAAAGCAAGGTAAGGTCTACTTTTGTATTACATGTCAATTGAGTATTCATCATTGAGATAAGGCATTTGACTTGTTTTCCTGCTACTGTGAAGCACCTTAATCCCTCTGTTGCTCTCATGTTTTTCTCAGAGGAGGAGAGATATGTTCGAGCCAACGACAGACCTTCCAACTTGTCTTTTAACTATGCTGTAAGTCCCCACTAGTGGAAATATTTTCAGTCTTAACATTTAATTCAACATTTTTAGATGCAACTTCATAAAGTTTTGATGGACTTTACCGGTCCCTTAGGAAATATAAAATCTGAAAAGTGTGGCATGTATTTCTATTCAGCCTCACTTTAATCTGATCCTGCTTAATGGAATTCAATAGTTAATGGATTAATAACCCCGCATTTCCATCCGCACACACTGGGAAAATAGATGCAGCAAAAATAAGGGCAAACCTAGAAGAAAAGCTGCTGAAAATGAGAAAATTCTTGAGACTGAAACAGAAGTTAATGTTTTGCATGACAAGGAACCTAAACAGCCAGAGCTAGGATGGAACAATTTAGTGTGCTCAGGTTTTACAGTGGCTCAGTCAAAGTCCAGACCTAAATCCAACTCAGAAAAAAGATATTCACATTTTCTCTACCCAATACGACAAAGCTACATATTATTTGCAAAGACTCAAGCACATGGGTAGAAAACACACATTCAAGATTAAAAAAAAAAAAAAAAAGTAAATATCACATATTCCTTGCAGTCCGCAATTATGCACTGTTTTGTGTCTGTTTGCAGCATAAAATGTGAATAAAATGAAGTTTATGGTTGCAGAAAAATGTTAAAAGTTAGTGGAGCATAAAAACTTTTGAAAAGTCCTAAGTATTCATTTATGTGCGGTGTGGGTATTTTCTGATGAGCTGACTATTATACCACTTCCTCTTTTCAGAACAATGCCATCCGGACCTCCAAGTACAACATTTTCACCTTTCTGCCTCTTAATTTGTTTGAGCAGTTCAGGAGGCTGGCTAATGCCTACTTCCTCTTCCTCCTCATCCTTCAGGTACCTTTTTCCCCTTTCTTTATCTCTGCACTTCAACACCTAACTTTAGCATTATATGCCAGTACACAACTGATTATTTATACAAATTAGTTTCTGTATTTTCAAAGAAATATTTTCTAACGTCAGCGTAAATTGATCATTTTGTGAATGAAACTGTTTCCGTTTTCAAGGTAACAAATCTGACATTTTCTCTTATTTAGTGTTTACTAAATTTACATTCCTTGTAAATGGAGCAAAGTACTAAGTCTGTGTTGCTTCCTGTATTCACAGTTAATCCCACAAATATCCTCTCTGTCCTGGTTTACCACAGCGCTGCCGTTAATTTTGGTGCTGTCCATGACAGCAGTCAAAGATGCTAACGATGACATAGTAAGATAAAAGCATTCTAAAATAAAAGATCGCTCTAACTCTAACCTGCTCAAAGCTGAAAGAACAAACACCTGAGCAAATATTTTATTTTTCTCTTCCAACTGAATAGAACAGGCACAAAAGTGATCAGCAAGTGAATAACCGCATGGTGAACGTCCTCATTGATGGAGTGTGAGTCATTTTAATAGTTAAGCATTAGATTACAGATGTGTTAATTATTTACAGTTTATGAGGAAGTATTTATGACTGTTTTAGAGGGGATGTGTTCAGTACCTTTTTGAAGAATGATTTGAATTTGTTTTGTTTTTTTCTTTACAGACTGAAAAATGAAAAATGGATGAATGTTCAGGTTGGGGATATAGTTAAACTGGAGAGCAACCAGTTTGTTACAGTAAGTATTGGAAAAGAGATTTTAAAATTTTAGAAAAAGCTAACCCATGTCACTCAACCCAACAATGCTGACTTTATTAATCTCAACTGAACTTTTATATTAAGTTTCAATGAAAGCATCCATAAATACTATTATCATTCAGGCAGACCTTCTGCTGCTGTCCAGCAGTGAACCTCTCAATCTTGTCTATGTGGAAACAGCTGAGTTAGATGGGTGAGTATGGTGCAAGTTGTTTTCCTTTCACAGATTAAATAATTTGCCTTTAGTTGCAAACTTCTCACATCCCATATTGGCGATCCCCAGTGAAACAAACCTGAAAGTGAAACAAGCCTTGACTCTCACAGGAGAGATGGCGGACTCCATTGAAGCTCTTTCTTCCTTCAAAGGTAAGAAATGACCTCATGTAATCATGCATTCAAAATTCAGAACAAATATCAAGGCAAAAATAAAAGAAATCAACAATGATGCACTATCTATAAATCTGGCCAACATTTTAAAGAGAATAAAACAAGATCAATAAAAGGAGAAATTAATGTTTTTCTTCAAGATGCAGACCAAATTGTTAGGATTTTCCTGGAATTTGGAGCTTAGCAGCTACAAAAAACACAAACTTCACTTAGCATACCTGCTAATTACAAACCCAGTGTATGGTGAGACTGGTTTTCCATGCAAACTAATAGTGAGAGTATTTATGATGGGTCTTTTTGATTTTGACCAACAACCATGTTACATAATCGAAAGACATATTATGTACATATTGCTGACACCTATGGTTTTCAGGGGAGGTGCGATGTGAGCCTCCAAACAATCGCCTAGATAAATTCAAAGGAACCTTGACCGTGAATGGGCAGAATTATGGCCTGGACAATGATAAGATACTGCTGAGAGGATGCACTCTGAGAAACACAGAGTGGTGCTTCGGTCTGGTCATCTTTGGAGGTAAATGTACCTAAATGTAGCCCTCATTAACACACCTGCTTGTCCTACTACGCAACGTCAAAATTCCTCCAATGAAAAGAGCTTGTTGTGTTGTTTCTCATTTTGCTGAGAGATATATTTGTTTGAGCTTAGCTGTTTAAGATAAGAATCTAGGCAATCCTCATGTGGGCAAAGAAATCAAAACTCTTACTCTTCAAGTCTCCATGGGCCCACCAGAGGGCACTAATGCTATACTGGAATGTCCAGGTGCTTTTGAGGAACCAATTAATGTAAAAACTAAGATAGCAAAAATCCAAGCAAGTTTTATTATTTAAGTTTTAATAGTAAATAATTAAATATATATTGACTTGTTTTTGAATTTTGGAAATATGGAAACAAGTAAAATCATCAAGTGCTGAGCAGATTAATAAATGCATGTTTTGACAATTATGTTCTCATTAGAAACCAGCAATAAAAAGCAAACAAAGATGGTAATTTTATTCGATAGTTAACAAAAACATAAAATTACTAGCAAAAAAGGGTTGGACATCTTCTGCAGAATTATGTGTACATCTGATCCTAACGGAGAATGTTCTTAGGTCCTGACACCAAGCTAATGCAAAACAGTGGAAAGACAAAATTCAAACGCACCACCATTGATCATCTGATGAACGTCCTTGTGTTGTGTGTAAGTGTCTGCACACACAAATACACTGTAACTATCAGATTTCTGCCCCACTAAGCATTTACCCAAAACAGTTAACTAACATCAGCAGAGTGTCTGAATAGTCATTTATACCTTATGGATGAATTCTCAACACTTTGAAATGAAGTTAGAATGGGAATACATCCATTTGTACTTCTGATTTTGTTGTTGTCAAGATGAAAGTATTCTTTTTTTATCTTTGTGAGCTGTACATGTTTTTTTTTTACAATAATAAGTTTAGCAATGTGTCTAATTCACTAGATCTTTGGTTTCCTGTTTACCTTGTGCTTCATTCTGGCCATCGGCAATGCGATCTGGGAGGTGAAGGAGGGCTCTGTGTTCACCGTGTTCCTTCCACGGGAACCAGGTGTTAATGCTGCTCTCTCCTCCTTCCTCTCCTTCTGGTCCTACGTCATCGTCCTCAACGCAGTGGTGCCCATTTCCCTCTATGTCAGGTACACTTTAAAACAGAAAGATTGAAGTCAAACACAAACAAATAGTGAATTTAGTCCTTATCTTACTTTTCCATTTCTGTATCTGAGATTTTAACATCTGGTTGTGCATGAATGTCAGTGTGGAGGTTATCCGTCTTGGGAACAGCTTCTTTATAAACTGGGACAGGAAGATGTATTATCCCAAGAATGACACTCCTGCTCAGGCGAGGACCACCACACTCAACGAGGAGTTAGGCCAGATTAAATACATCTTCAGTGACAAGACCGGCACTCTGACACAGAACATCATGACATTCAACAAGTGCTCCATCAATGGAAAAAACTATGGTAGGCAGTTTGAGTAAACACCAAAGTGACCTCAGGTTGGTTGGATGTCTGATTCTTTAAAGTATGTCTCTCTTATGTAGGGGAACTATATGATTTTTCTGGACAAAGAGTTGAAATAACAGAGGCAAGTGTGCACATTCCAGTGTTTCTTCATTAATTTATTTAACAGGATCTACACAATAATGCCTAATTATAATTTTTTTTTGTAGAAAACACAAAAAGTGGACTTCTCCTGGAACAAGCTGGCAGATCCGAAGTTTCACTTCCATGATTATAGTCTACTGGAGACTGTGAGAGAGGGAAACCCTCAAGCTCAGGCCTTCTTCCGCTTGCTGGCTCTGTGCCACACCGTCATGCCTGAAGAAAAGAAAGAGGGTCAGATTATCACACTTTTTACAAGCAGCACTACTTTTTAAAAGGAGAAATTCCTTGAAGTCAATTTTAAAGAGATTTAAAAAGGGGTCATATAAACATTCTTGTGACATAAATGCTTTAAATCTTTTTGTAACTTATCTGGTGGAATAAATGTGCACCCTTAAACTGATATTTAGTGAGAGAAGCATTTGATATGATTATAGTCTTTACAGAATGAGTGAAGTCAAGTATAATTTTAAAAAATAGAACTTTTTATTATTTTTTTGGCCTCTCGTCTCAACAAGTTTCCTCTCTTGTCTTCTTAACAACCTGGTAGGTGAGCTAAACTACCAGGCACAGTCTCCTGATGAGGGCGCTCTGGTCACTGCAGCAAGGAACTTTGGATTTGTGTTCCGCTCTCGAACACCCGAGACCATCACCATCATGGAAATGGGCGAGAAAGTCACATACGAACTTCTGGCTGTTCTGGACTTCAATAATGTACGGAAGAGGATGTCAGTAATAGGTCAGAGAAAATTATCAAATGCATTTTCTGCATTTACCACCTCTATTTAAGATTGTATTATGTAGCGTTGACCAGCTTTTAAAGTCAGAAAACAATCAGATTCAGAGTATTTTTCATATTTTTGTTATTTATCTTAGTACGCGGCCCTGATGGGAAGATGACACTGTACTGCAAAGGCGCTGACACCATCATTTATGAAAGATTAGACCACTCTTGTAAAAAGTTGATGAAAGTCACTACAGGACACCTGAATGTAAGAGATGCATTTTTTTCTGATTCTTATTTAAACTTTTTATATGTTTTGCTTCTATTAAACTCCTCTGAATTCCATAACCAATCTAGGAATATGCAGGGGATGGGCTACGCACTCTTCTTCTGGCCTACAAGCACTTAAAGGAGAACTACATGGAGGAGTGGACACAGCGCCACCATGAGGCTAGCACAGCCCTGGAAGGACGGGAGGAGAGACTCGATCAACTTTACGAAGAGATTGAGAAAGACATGATTGTTAGTTAATCTACAAAGTACATTGAGGGCTAAAGGTTTAAATAGTTGTAATAAAAGTCTAAACTAAATGTCCATCATGATCTCACTTAGTGTTAACCTTTGGTTCACAGCTGTTGGGAGCGACAGCTGTTGAAGACAAGTTGCAGGACGGTGTACCCCAGACTATTGAGCAGCTGGCTAAAGCCGACATCAAAATCTGGGTGCTAACTGGCGATAAACAAGGTAGGAATTGTTACATATATGATATGACATTTATTTTCTGGTTAGTTAGTAAAGCTACGCAGCTAAAGCCAGTGATGTCAGTAACGCGTTACATAAAAGCTCTTTTATGCAACTTTTATTCATAAAAGCTGCATAAAAGAGGCAGCTTTTATGCTAAAAAGCTGCCTCTTAGCTTTTATCTGAAGCTAAGAGAAAGATAAAGTTTCCTCAAGAAATTATAATAATTAAAGTACTCAGATCTCTCAAAGAATCGTTTCACCCCTACTACATATAACTGATTATATCAAGTATTTAAAGATTGCTAAAACTTTGCTGGTATATTATGTCATAAACTACAATGGAACAAATGTTCAACACCTATAGAATTATTCATACCACAATTACTTTCATTGTCATTCTTAAACAGAGACAGCAGAAAACATTGGTTACTCTTGCAACATGCTAAGGGAGGAGATGAAGGAGGTTTTTATTGTGGCTGCCAACACATCTGAAGGGGTCAAACAGGAGCTCCAGTAAGTCTATCCTTACTATTGCAATGAAGTGTGTAACATTTACACATTTTGTTGTCTTAGCCCCACGAAGCCTGTACTCCCAAAAAATTGTTTGAATGAACCACTGCAAATTAAGTTATTTTCATAAGTAGCTACCTTGTTGTTCTAAACATAAAAACACCACAAAATACCCCAAAACTGAACTCCAACAGAATAATTATTGTTGAGTAATTGTTTGTAAAACAAGACAACATTTTCTAGGTATGCCAGAAGGAAAATGTGTCCCGGATCAGCAGAGGAGCCATCGGTGACTAAAGCTCGTGCAGGCCTGTTCTGGCTTCAGAAAACAGAGACGGTGCAGGATGAACAAGTTGAAGAGGATTATGCTCTAATCATAAATGGACACAGCTTGGTATATATACAATTTTGTTTTATTTGTCTTTAAATCTCCAAAAAGGTGTTTAAAACTATCCAAGTCAATAGTGTGTCAAACTATGTTTGATTGCCATCCTAGGTAAGTTTCTTCTTGATGAAGGCTGAGTTGACATATATAAACAGGATCCTGGTGTATATTCCTGGGTGGTTAAAGTGGTGAAAGAAAACATGTTATCCCAAACTGACTGCATAATCCACTGACCTGTGGTGCAAACTGCACTGTATCCAGCAGGGGTCCTGTAATGTTCGTCAGATGGTTCAACACCAGTCACTCTAAGGATTGCATGATCACAGATCTCAGGGCGAAGGGCCTGTACTCATCTAATCCTTTAATGCTACTTGGGGACTTGGATGGTGGAGTGTATATTAGTAGAACATTAACTAGCTTAGACTTAGTTCACCAGAGATCATGTTAGTAACTGGACTGCACTGTCCTAGACACATGTCATTATGGCCACATTTTTAGATCTCTTTATCTCCCTAATATTAAATCTGTACAACTGTATGTCCTCTTCCTGTTTCATCTGTAGGCCTTTGCACTGGAGAAGGACTTGGAGTTAGAGTTGCTGAGAACAGCATGCATGTGTCAGACAGTGATTTGCTGCAGGGTCACTCCTCTGCAGAAAGCCCAGGTCGTTGAGCTGGTCAAGAAATACAAACAGGCCATCACTCTGGCTATTGGAGATGGAGCTAATGACGTCAGCATGATCAAGGGTAAAATTTGTATTTTCAGGTGTACCAAAAAGCTATGGCAAATCTTATAATCTACCATAATATAATCTTGTTCTTTTGTCTTTTAGCTGCTCATATAGGTGTAGGAATTAGTGGTCAAGAGGGTATGCAGGCAGTTCTCTCTAGTGATTTCTCCTTTGCCCAGTTCCGTTACCTTCAGCGCCTCCTGCTGGTGCACGGGCGCTGGTCGTACCTTCGCATGTGCAAATTCCTACAATATTTCTTTTACAAAAACTTCACCTTCACCTTTGTACACTTCTGGTATGCCTTTTTTTGTGGATTCTCTGCCCAGGTAAGTGAAACGTTTTGAGGGTATAATTATTTATTACAAGACTGTGAATATTTGAAATCTCTTTCTACAAAAAATGGACTCCAAATAAGATCTATAAATCTAATGTTTACTAATGATTCAAATGTCTTTGTTAGACTGTGTATGATGAATGGTTCATCACTTTGTACAACTTGGTCTACACGTCTCTCCCAATCCTCAGTTTGGGCTTAGTTGACCAGGTATACACCGAATAGAAAATAAGTAATTTCTTGAAAACTATGAGAAATTCCATAATTTATTCAGGGTTATACATCCATCCTTTTTTTCTCTTTTCTGCAGGACGTAAATGACCGCTGGAGTTTTGAGTATCCTCAGCTCTACTCTCCCGGCCAGCTCAACATGTACTTCAGTAAAAAAGCATTTGTGCACTGCATGTTGCACAGCTGCTACTGTTCCCTGGTCCTCTTCTTTATCCCCTGGGGAGCAATTCACGACACAGTCAGAGATGACGGCAGAGATCTTGCAGACTACCAGTCATTTTCTTTGCTGGCGCAAACCTGTCTGCTTGTCGTGGTGAGCATTCAGGTGAGAAAAACAGTTCTTGTCTCGGGACATTCTAAATGATGATGATGAGAGTTGAAAGACGAGTGTTACGGAAAAGACACAGTTGTGGCCAAAGGTCTTTTACACAAAAGGAGGCAGTACTTATTGTCTTTTCTCTTCAGTCTCAAGAACCAACTCCCTGAAAACGTGGAATATGCAGAAACAGTTGGGTGCTTTAAATCAGGAATGAAAGCATTGTTTGCTGCAGATATTTTTCTGTAATGTCTTTGCAACGTAAGGTCAATGCGAAGTAATGGTATGATGTTTGTATTGAGCAAGATCTCCATAAGTCTCAAAACCTTTGGCAACAACTGCTTAGTGGAAACTCACAATTTTTTAAATAGTGGTAATGCTTAGCCTCAGAAATATTCTATGCACGTGAAAAAGGATATTTAAAAAAGATTGAACAACTGCAACTTTAATATTTCAGCTATCTATTGACACCTATTCCTGGACAACCGTAAACCAGTTTTTTGTGTGGGGTAGCTTGGCTGCCTACTTTGCTATCACGTTCACCATGTACAGCAATGGCATGTTTCTGATCTTCACTTCCATTTTCCCCTTCATTGGTGAGTAGATTTAGCACATATATCATATAACAATAGCTTCTGGTACATCTGTTTGTACACGAGGAAATAACCTGAAGAATTTGTATGTGTTTTCCTTTATGATGTTCTTCCTCATCAAAAATGAATGTTTTCAAGACATGACAAAGCAAAAAAGATATTTTTGAAGTTTACTATTAGCAAACATTAAAATTCAAGTGTGTAAAAAGTGTCATATAGACAAGATTTCCTAACAAATTAAAATAAAAAATTCTGAACTGGTTTTAATATACATGTAGTTACAAGTAAATGTAAAACAAGAATATTATTTGTACTTTAAATGTCTCATCAGTCTATATACCATTATTTTTGTTATCTTTGCAATGTAGTGAAAAGGTTATAATTTATAGACACTAAATATGAAAAGCAGTCATTCAGCCACTGGGTTGGCAAAATTATTATTCATTTGGTTGGAATTTGAAAGCTTTTGCCTTTAGTTTTGCAGCACCTTCAACCACTCTACCACCTCACAACTAGTGATATGTGGATTGAAATATTGATACTTCCTATACCAGACCTTTCGATCGATTCTCAAGCCCAAGTTCAATACTTCCAATAGTTAAGTTATTTGAGATAACTTATCTTAACAAGAGCATGTTGGAAATTAACAAAATTATTGAGATCTTGCCTAAATGACACTGGGCTGATTGGAACTAAGGACATATGTTTATTTTTTTTCATTGATTTTTCTTTCATTGAAATTTAGGAACCGTAAGGAATTCCTTAAATCAGCCAAATGTCTGGTTGACCATATTCCTGACTTCCCTTCTCTGCGTATTGCCTGTGGTGGCTCTGCGCTTCATCCTCATACAGATTCGTCCAACTATCAATGACAAGGTGAAAAAACACCCGAGACCAAATATTGTTTATGCACTTGGTGGTTATGAATACAGCCTAATGAGCCACAACAAACCTAGGAAGGGATGTGTTTTTTACAGAAAGTCATATTGCTTTTAATTTTTCTACAGGTGAGATATAAGACGCAAGTGGAAGCGACGCCAGCACCTGCTCCTCGCCGTCCAGTGAGGCGTGTCAGCACTCGGCGATCAGGATATGCCTTCTCCCATTCTCAAGGCTACGGTGCTTTGGTCACTTCAGAAAGATTCCTGTTTAAGCGACCCCTGAAAAGTCGTCTTGCCTTTTCTGCCCAAACAGACACGCCTCAGCCTTAGCTCTTCCGTCTAATTCCAGAAGACGAATCACAGAGCTCCCAGAATTAGGAAAAATCATGTAGGGACTAACATCTTGCAGAAAAGTGATATTAACAGTATTCATGTAACAAAACACTGGATATACAGGGTACAATTGTTGGAACACTTTATGCTTAATGCTTCTTTTGCAATGAATGGTATGGTTTGTTTTTACTGGTCTAACTTCAATTTCCTGTAGAGTGCATCAGTACTAAACTCTTTCAAAGCATACCAGACATGCAAGAAAAACATTTCTTGTTCCTAATAATACTTGAGACACAACTGTGTGTTAATGTTTTGCATTTTTATTTTGTTTATTCTAATCTAATATTGTTAAAGAAGTTGTAATGTGACCATGTAGAACAGTGATTGTGTTTCTAATGTACAGACAGGGGGCAGTATTGTCTTTTCATCTCAATTTTAAGCCTATTACATCAGAAATGTTGATTAAAATTTTCATCCTGTTAAAATAATACCTCCAACAGACTGCATGTCATTCTTCTAAATTAAATGTATGTTCAATCTTTTTTCATTATAAATCTTTGATACGGAAACCAATGTATTCACTTTTACTAACTCATTTTCTCCTGGTTTATAAAACATTATCTCATATACTACAAGTTTTATCTTGTAGTATTCATGAGCATTTTTTTTTCTTCTTCCACAAAATCAATTCTGTTTTCTCCATTGATGTAGGCTGACTGATGAAAGCATCAGAAATATGTTGTCATAAAGATTTCTGAACAAGATATTGTTTGGAAAACCAATACACATAGCTCTGCTAGGCTTTTTTTGCATACTGCATGCAGCTACAAGCTCTCTTCCCTGTTCTTTCTCCTCTCCCACTCACTCTGTTCCCTCCATGTCCTCCCACATATCCTTACTGCACTGTGCATTTGCAGAGCCGCTCATAACTCCATCCAGCCCACAACTGCAGTGTCCTCTAAGCCAGTAAGTGATGACCTCACTGGTGGAAGCTGTCCCGCTATGGCACACATCCAGAAGAGCTTTCATTTTGCTCGCAGCTTCACTAGAGCAGATGGTGTAGATCACACTTTATGGCACTGTGCAGACATGCATAATGAAAGAAACACAGCGAGGTCTCGGTTGGCAGACAAAAGACACCAGCATCAAGGTTTATATGTCGTCTAACAATAAAAGCACTGACTTATGTAGAAAAATGCTTTTCATGAATTTATAATTTTTTTTTTACCCATTTAGCTTAAGCCCCACTCATTACTCCTTTCCATATGGTCGTGAAGCACTGTCAGCAGGCTTGACTGTCTCCAGTGAAGGTCACTGTGTGACCTCGCAGAATGAAATAGGAATGGGAACTGGCATGTTGTATTAATAGCCTCCACGTGTAGCACTTCCCTAACGATGACATGAATTACAACAGTGATTTACCAAAGGAAGTATTGTAAAAATAGCAAATAAAATTTAACTATGGGTTTTACTATCTCTTTGTAACCTGGAAGAAAATTATTCATGTCTCCTAAAACACCATACAGCTTTAGAAAGTAACATGGATAGAAAAAAAGGGGGACTGAAAAAGGCTGAGTTTCAACAGCAGTTTTTTTTTTTTTTTTTTGGAAAACCAAAGGCAACATATTGCAATGACAAAGTAAAGTCCAAATGAACATGAGACTCACATACAGAGTCTCTCTGATAGTATTACACAATCCATCTAGGTCAAAGATCAAGAGAAAAGCAGCAGCCTGGTTTTTACTGAGTGTAAGAAGATACAGTGGTCTTATATATAAGAGAGAGAATTTCACACATAGCAGCAGTCCAAGCTGGACTGATACATTATAGTCTCACTAGAAGAGGGAGCTGCTCTGAGGGAACAATATTAGACTCTGAAAAGACAGAGGGGGAATTCATATTCTAAATATATGCCAAATGTTAGTTTATTTTCTCATTTGTTGTTTTTTTGTAGTAAAAGCAGATGACTGAAAAGATAAGAACTGATGATTCTTATAATAAAATTACATATTTTGCCGAGTTAACCTGCATTCATACTCCATTCCCAAGTTCCCAAGTCATATGTGGACAAAAAAGTTGTTCCCCAAGTAATTTACATTGTACTTTGTGTTAAATCAACTTTGGCAAATTTTACACAGTGCAGGTCACGTCACTGACACACATTAACTTCAACCAACCAATATGGTCTCTCTGTTAAAATGATTGGAAAAACATAACGGCTTGGAAAAGGGTAAAGGGTGTTTGGGGTGTTTGATCAACAATATGTGGCCAGTAATGCAGGTTTTCAAGCCATGCACCTTTTCAAACCATGCACCTTAACATCGATGAAGTTGACATGAAAATCAAACATACTTATTGCTGTTGTAAACTAATACTTCAGTAATCGAGTAATCTTTCAGTTATTCTTACGATTAATCGAGTAATCGGATAAAAACAAATTGGTAAATCTAACATAACAGCAGTATTACTATTACATATCAACAAGCTTTCAGATTTTATTAGATGCCATTTGGAGGATTCCATTTCATAATAATTGTAAACCATGGTCTCAAATAGCTGCATTTGCATGTGATGCACTATTTATGCTCCATGGCACATGGATACTGATGACAGGGATGCACAACAGCTGAAAAATCATTTTAGGGTGTCGATTTGAAGGCTTTGTTCCATCTTACAAGTTTAAATCTGGATGTAAAGAGGAGAACAAACAGGGGGAGAAGGGAAGAATCCTTTAACTGCTCTGAGATTAACCAGTGCATTGACAAAGGCCTAAGAGGTCTGTATGACAGAAGAGATGTATAAAAATAGCTGAGAGAAAGTGAATACAAATGTCAGCAATAATCCTTGTACAATTTACTGTTAGCTGTGGAAAGACAACCCAACCACCTACCACATTAGCACCAGCCTGGGGTGAGTGGGGGGATTGATCCACATACAAAATCAGCATTCTTTTAGAAGTTTTTTTTTTTTACTTGCATTGAGGTCTTGTCACTTGTGACATTTCATCTGTATTTTTTATTAGACAGGACTTAAAAAAAAAACAAAACAAAAAAAAAAAACTTCAACACTAATCTCTTAAGCATACATTTTCATCAATTGGTTTTATCATTTCTATAAAACATGTTTTGACTAATCCGCCTATTTCTATGCCGCAAAGGTTCCTTCAATCTTTTCTTCCAAAATTGAAGAAAAGATTCAATCTTTTGAAAAGAAAAGATTGAAGACAATCTTCAAGGCACACACAAATTACACACACAATTTGTGTGTGTAATTTAAAATCCTGGGTTTATTTTTTTGTTTTGTTTTCCAGAGCTATCCCCTTTATCAGCTTTTAATTTACATCATGTACCTTTTCTATTAAAGCACTCTGAAGTGAATGCCTCTGTAAGGAATCTAGATAAATAAAACATGATTGAAGCATGAAACCCAAATGACCAGAAGAATCAGGTGACTTCCACCCAGGCCATGTCCTCATCTGAAATGAGGTCAAAAGATTCTGAGGCCTTGTTTGGCTGAGAAGTGCATCATATTGATCCGTCTGCCACTCAATGCTTAGAGGGGAAGCTCCCTTTGGACCTAGGGGACTTACAAAGGTGAAACCACTAAAAATATCACATTTCACAGACTGAACACATGTTAACACACAAATTGCAGGCTCTTTATAAAAGGACTGTTTTTCCCCCTACTCCCTCACTGAACAGAGTAGCTTTGAAACATTTTGAAAGGCTTTTGTCTGGAATTATTGTGCATGATTTCCCAATTAGTCTGCCAGGGAACTAAAAATAGGAACTTTTCACTTTTGGGTTATTTAAAATTCAGTAGTTTTGTACCCTTTAATTCTGCATGGAATTCTATCATGCATCCAGCTCAAATACCAACTACATAAATACTCCAGGCAACCCAGTTAGCGATGGTGAACTAGAAAAAGCCCTTCCCCCCTCCCTGATGGTCACCTTTGGCATGCAGAAGATTTGAGGACATGAAAATATTTGCCAATTATGGCCCCTCCCTTCATGAGCCTTTTCCAAGCCAGCTGGACTCAAAACAAGGACAGAATCATGTCCCTTGGTTTGAATAACATTGGCTGAGGTTTTCTTAGCGAGTCATCTCACAATGTTTGTTTGGGGTTGTGTCAGTCCATTTCAACATTGGTTAATCATTTCCTGATCTTCAGATGCATCAGCTTATGTTAGCTCTTCAATGGCTTTGAATTAGGGA
This sequence comes from Phalloptychus januarius, assembly GCA_902982915.1. NCBI lineage: Eukaryota > Metazoa > Chordata > Actinopteri > Cyprinodontiformes > Poeciliidae > Phalloptychus > Phalloptychus januarius. The sequence goes on along the minus strand of CADWAE010000133.1, from coordinate 2,341,628 downwards.
TCAAGTACCCCACCTACCAAGCAGTGTAAAGGTTAAAACCAGAGTCCATTTGGTGACCATTGGCAGTTTGAGTCCCATATTTCTAAATCTTAAAAGTAATGCAAATATTAACACCTAAAATTGCATCCTACCAGTCAAGTTTCAGTGACAACATGCAGATTTGAAAAAGATTAGTTTATTTAAGTTTAATTGCATTCAACATATTCTAAGACAAGGACAAATGTTAACAGCAATTCAATAAAGTCGTAATGACAAAAATTATTTTTTGTTAAAGGCACAACTACAGAACAGGGGAATATATGTGCATGCACAAGATCCCATTAAATAAAAGCAGTAGTTGCACCTCCACAGTTCAGGGGTAAAGACATTGTACCTGATTCAAAACCTGTCACAGCATATAGAACAGTTATTGCTTTGATTATTGCTGTAATAAAAGTGAACTATGTGCATTTCTCACAGTAAGTATTGAAGCAGCATGTAGAACACAGACTGAAGCTAACACTTTTTAAAAAGAACTGTTTGCATTCATAATTGTAGATATTGCCACAGCAGACTTTGTAGTACATGTTGCAGTTCAAACAGAACCCACCGTTCTCAATGTACAGAATTCTAAGACATCCCATTGGTAGGGCATGTAGAGACATTCCTTTTAATACTGAAGGGCCAACTCTGGTTGAAAAGTACAATTATAAGAATTCAACAAGAAAAAGTGAATATAAAGTCAACATTATGGAAATTTGATCATACATCTATAAAATCATCCCTATAGTAGAACAAGTGCAGTTCTAATACAACTCAAATGTTGAAAGTTTTAAAAACTATTGAGTGTAATTGAGCCCTAAAATACACCAACTTAACCTTTGAAATAATGTTTACAAGCAAGCCAGATAATTCTTTCAACCAGATCTGGCCCTGCCATCAGGAAATGTTACTCAAAAACCAATGGTTGATAGTATTTAAAAATCAATGAGTAAATGAATCATTTACCAGGTCCAGTCCATAAGCTCATTGACCCTTTTAACCTCAGTGTTCGTGTCTTTAGTTTTTGCCTCAACGCCTCTTAAAAGATACCCCAGCATTTGTGCACAAGCAGGGTCTCTCTGTTGCCTGTATCCAAGAAGCGATTGCCACACTCCTCCCAGCGGCACACTTCTCCCCTCTCCACTATTACAAACTTCCACTCCACATGACTCTCTGCAGGCAGGCTGACCACGGTGGCCCAAAACCCATCTTTCACCTTTTCTAGGGGAACAAAATTCTTCCAGTTCCCCAACTCAAAATGGTTTCCTGTGATGGCCACCTTCTGGTATGGAGAGTTCGTGAGATAGTGGATCTGGAAGGTCACGCTGACATTTTGGGGCATAGGCTGAACTGCCAGCACCCTCTTGACAGTTTCTGTGGCTTCATCAGAATGGGGAACTGTGTTGTCTTCTTCACACTCATTGACAGGTGGAATATCTGCATATGTGCAAGCGGCATTTACAAAAGAGGAAGCTTGAAATTTTTCTTTAGATACTGGATTGATTTGTGGACTGGAAGGCTTCAGCCAAAGAAGAACTTGATCAGTACCATCTGTGATCCACTCATTGTTGTCCATAGTTGCCTCCATGATATTAATTTCTGTGGTTTTGTCCTCTTCCTTGCCTTCTACCTCACGCTCATTTTCAATAACAATATTTGTGCCCATCTTTCCCAAGTCTTTATTCAAGCAGAAATCAGTGGTTGCTTCTTTTGCAAGTTCCTCAACTGTTTTGTTGAAACTTTCAATCTCGCAGTACGTCTCACTGACTGTACAAGAGTCATCATTGGCTTCATCAGTGTTCTTGATGTGGGGTTGTGAATCATTTGAAGAGTCGGGTATTGCATTTGCTGGTTCTTTGATGAGAGCATGCGACTCAGCCGCTGTAGTTTGAAGTTCGGTCTGGTCCTCAGACAGTAGAGGAACATCCAATGCCACTGGCAACAAGATTTCAGAGATTAAGGGATTCTCAACATCAGGCAAATCAGGGCTGACGGCCATGCTTGAAATCCCACTCTCGACTCCAACATCAGGAGAGCACCAAGTTAAGTTGCATGGATTTTCATAAGACAGTTGGACTTCACCAGGCAGAGGTTCCACGGTCTCTGCCATGACTGGGGCAGTATCATTAGGGGCCACAAAAATGTCTGCATTTTGCATTTGTTCACCTTCTTGGTCATGGAAGGAAGAGTCATCTGGACAAGACATTTCTGTTGACACAGATGCAGCAGAAATGATGTCACTAACAACTGCATCAGGTTGCAGAATTTCCACATTTTCTTTAGAAACCAGGAAATCATTTATAGTTTTATCAACTTCACAGGGAGGACACGCAAGACCACAGAGGGCATCGATTGTTGCTTTAGCCAATTCAGAAGTAACGTCATCTTTAATTTTGTCTTCTCGCTGTAGACCAACTAGTTGCAGGGCCTGATATTCATGATTAATAGTTTCTGGCTCAACTGACAAACATGATTGGACAGGACTGAACACAACAGCAGTTTCCTGTGATTCACTAAATGAAGCCATTTTAACATCCTCAACATTCTTACTGCAGGGAGAAGAATCTTGTTCAGGTTTCAGTTCTTTGCTAGACAGTAGCGCAGCAAAATCAGCTGACAATTCTACATGATTGTTTTCAGTAGCATCACTATTTGGACTCTGTTCAGAAGCTGCACAATCAATGGCTGGACTTGTGACAGTCATATGTTGGTTACTGATGTGCTTCTGCAGTGCCACATTTTGAGAGTCTTCGCTGGCAGGGTGTGGCTTGTTTAAGCTAGCGATTTCAAATACTGAAATCTCATCTTCATTTTTGGTAGAGAGAGACTCATTCATCTGTAAGGAAGGCTCTTCAAAGTAATCCCCAGCATTGACTGAATCTGAAGTGGCCTGATTCAGTTTATAGTTTCCATTTAAACTCACTGAGGCATTTTCTTCATGACAGATTGGACTGTCCAAAGAACATAGATTTTCTTCATCCTTACAGGAAATTTTAGTCGACACATCTTCCATAGTCACCTCTTTCTGTGATCTTTGTTCCTAAACAGCAAAAATGTGCACCCAATTAGTCACAGACCAAGTATACTACAGTGCACAATTGGTCTTCCACCAACATCAGCTCATGATAATCGTCTAAATTTGGTACTCACCTTCTCTTCATTTCCACAAACCTCTACAGGCTCCAAGGAACCACTACATTTTCCCTCTGCATCATTTGGCCTTTCAACAAGATTATGCTTGTAGCCTTCATCTTCCACATTCAAATTCCTCACTTCACAAGTGTCATCTTGCAGGCTCTTAATGGCCACATCTGTTTGAATAACACCGGAAGTGTCCTCCACATGCGAGGCATTCCAAAGTTTCTCTGGTTCCACTTCTTTAGGCTTACTAGAAGACTGAGGACTTTCCTCAGCGGTGGCACGACGATTCTTCAGTTTACGCCGACTTCGGATTACAGCTCCATCCCTGGCATTTGAGTCCATCTCAATCACATCTACAAGATAAAAATGGAACCTATTTCAACTTCAACAGATGTTTAGGTTGAAATCTTAAGACTGCAAATTCAGATGTGGTGACTGTTTGGACTTCAATTTAACCCATATATTCAGCTCGATCTACACCAAAAGTTGTCCAGTTTCAGCTGTGTGACAATGTCAAAGTTTCTAGAAGAATAAAGTTGAGCACAAAGTTTAAAATATTACTGACTCCTAATTAAGAAGCAAAAAAAAAAATCATTTAAAACTGGAAAAATTAAGATATTTTTAATCAAGTTTTCTGATACTTTAACAAATGAGGGTAATTACATCATTTATTTTCCATGTATTTATTAAAATCAGTACTCAATTTGATTAAAACTAAGTTTATGAAATATTGCCATTACCCAACTTCTAACATTAAACATCTTTAGCAAATATCTGGGTAATGCTAACAGAAGAGCATCAAAGATAAGGATAAACTTTTTCCCCCCCTTCCTCATAAGCAAATGGTGACTTAACTTTCTTTTCAGGAATGACAACGGAAGTGCCATGTTGGGATACTTTTTAATCATATTGGGATACTTTTTAATCATATTGGGATACTTTTTAATCATATTGGGATACTTTTTAATCATATTGGGATACTTTTTAATCATATTGGATCCTGTTGACAAAATATTTGACCCAGTCTGTTCAATATGCAATTGTTAAGTTGTCCTGCTTTGAAAAAGATAATTGCAAGATGCACAGGTCTTTCTGAAAAGTAATGTTCCCCTTTGTATTCAAGACCACAAAATACATGGTCTTAAATCAAAATGTGAACCATGGTTTGCTTAAATTGTTTGCCAACAGAATAATCTGAATGCCATTTGTCCTGGGCTGGGTTTTCACATGATACAGTCCAATATTTGCGGAGCAACAAGAAATATTAGCTAAAAATATTCCACATTTACTTGAAAAGTTAATATTAAAGTTGCTTGTAAATCACAGGAGCTGTTACCAAAGTCAGAATGTTCTTTAAAAAAAAAAAAAAAAACTTGGCTAAAACCAGAATAATTTCATCCTGGATGGATTAATAAATTTAGCATCAATGGTTGCAACTTTGACAGTATCATATTCTAAATTGCACTACAGCAGTGGTCAAATGAACTGCTTTTCAAAAGTTGCAAAAAAGGTGATTACATTTTTAAATGTAATCGTCTACTTTAAATAGGTTTAAGTTATAAAGCGATCTGGATTAAATAGTTATTATCCAGGTCGCTTTCCTTAAGCATTTGAAATCCACATCTTAAGGGGAGGAAATAACTTCACATGTAAGGAGACCAAAGGAGAATCCCAAATTGTGTTGGTGCCAACTCACAGGGGTGGAGGAAAAAAAAAAAAATAAGAGGAGGTTTGCCGTGCACTCAATTGAATTTAATAGTTAACACAAAAAAAAAAAGTAAAAACCTTTCACCACTTTCATCATGCGCAGAGACAAGCAGGGTAGAGTTAAATGAGCCATGTAGTTCAAAAGACAACATTTAAACAAAAAACTAGAATAATCTTCGTTACCTTTGAAAGGTAATGTTTTCCCTCCCCTCCACCAGTGGCTGTACCTGTTGACTCCACGCGGCTGCCTGCCTCCTGCTCCGGACTCGGCTCCTTCTCCGGCTGCACCGCGTCTCTCGGCTCTCCCTGGCTGCTGCCGCCGCTGCTCTCGTCTCCAGCTGCGGGTCCAGCCTCGGCCTTCCTCCGCTTCCCCTTCACCGTCCGGTAGATAATGAACCCTGCCACTACTGATACCATGGCAATCACAGCCACGGCCACGGCGGGTCCGTGGCGCCCGACCATGCAGAACAGCGAGGCCAGATCCGTGCGTTTCTCCATCGGGTTGTTATTTTTCAGCTGCATAACAGGGTTCGACTAAACCTGAGTCCCGTCTAAACGCGTGTGAATGCCTGCTGCAGCACACGACCGTGGATCCCGGCTCCTGTCTGCCCCAGCAGTCACTGAATGGAAGCTACTAATTGCTCCTAAAAGGCTGTGAGTGGCTGCAGGTGCGATCAGCTCATTGGCTGGACTGAGTCACGGCCCTGATTTCATTGATGAAATGAGGAAAGGGCTGGTGGTAAGAAATCCTCCGCTCTCTGCAAATTGTGTCTCATTGATTATTACATTAGGTTTAATCTAAAATAAGACTTCTTTTGAATTTGATATACAATTTATTCAGATGTTATCAGTTCATAGATAATTTAATTACAGGTGACGTCATGTTTTTAGAAACGAAATATATTAAATAAAATAAAAGATAAAATATTAGACCTTCTGTAGTTGTCCAAAACATATTTGATGAAAACAAATAACCAAATGAAAATTTGGCAGGAGTAAATGACGAATAAAAATTTGTAAAAATTTTAGTGTGTATCTGTTGGGATCAACAGTCTCACGACGTTTAGGTCTGGAAGAGTGATATCATCGTCCCAGTCAAACAGCTCCACCCAGTGGAGTTCTGTGGTAATTACCAGAAACTTCCGGAAGCCTCTGGAGCGCCTCCTCTAGAATATAAAGCTGGGACAGCCGCACTGACTGACAGAAAGCTACACAAGAATCACAGGAGTGAAGAGACGCCTGAACACCAAGAAGACTCAAGACTAAACAGAAGAAAGATGCTGTGCTCTCATGGATTCCCCTCTGCCCTCAGTCCATTCATGGACTTCTCCTGGCCTGTACGCAGTCTGTGGCCAGAGGTCAGACCTCTGTTCTACCAGCAGCATGTCATGCAGAGAGACCTACAGGAGCTGCCGGCTGACGTGCAGCCCCCTGGAAACAGAAGACCACTTTGGCCTAACCCTCACACTCAGAGCTTTTCTCCAGAAGATCTGTCAGTCCGGCAGGTGGGCAGGAAGCTGAGAGTCAGCGGGAAGACAGAGAAGAAACAAGAGGACGGGAAAGACTCCTACTCTTACAGCCTGCAGGAGTTCAGACAGGAGTTTGATCTGCCTGAAGGGGTGAACCATGAAGACGTCAGCTGCCACCTTTCTCCAGATGGAAAGCTCCACATCCAGGCGGCCAAAGTTCCTTGTATCGAGGGGACAGAGAGAGAGTTGACTATCAAGAGGAGCTCAGAGGAGGAACCACAGCAGAGTGTGTGTTCAAAGGAAGAAATATGATAATCTCTTTTTTGTTGTTGTTTTAAATGTTGATTTTTTACTTTTAATTACTTGGAAAAAAGGCTTCATTAAATAAAGTTTAAACTTTGTTTTAAGAAATAAGTTATGTTTTTTTTTAGTTTTGCTTCACTATACTTTTTCATGAAATACTAATTTAAGTACATTTTCAAACATAACATTTCGAAAATTTCTCTTTTTTTCCAGTAGAGGTACATATAAACACAAGAGAACAGTGTATTGAATGTATTGAAGGCTGAAAAGTTAGAGTCAAGCAACAGACAACAAATGAAATACTATGATAAAATCATATCAGGATGATCAACTTTGTTGACATGAAGACATGTGCTTTTCTCTTTTTTACAACAAATATCAAATTTATTGTTAAAATAAAAATATGATATCCGGCTTATGAATGAAGACTGTTTAAGTCCAACCAATTGTGAAATTCACTAAAATATTATATTAAAATCCCACACATCTGAAATACAAAAAGTTAAAAGAAATAAAAACAGATCAAATCTGTAACAAATATGTCTTGAAAAAATAACAAAATCTGAAAATTCTTATGGAGTCATGAGTAAGAATGTTCAATACATCCATCCATCCATCTGCCCATGGTATGTTGCTCAGTTTGAGTCCATTCTGAGGGCTCCCCAGGTGTTCCCAGGCCAGATGGGATATGAAGCCCCTCCAGCAGGTTGTGGGTCTTCTCTGAGGTTCCTTCCCAGTGGACTGTGCCTGGAAAACCTTGGAGGCACCAACAGCTCATCCTGATCAGCTGCTCTGACCACCACATTTAACTCATTTTAATGTGGAGACAAACGGGTCTGAAATTGTAATTAAATTGGGTGCAAAAGTAGAGATATTGGTGACATTTCTGAGAGAAACAGCCATTATATACAAACTAGGAATTCATACCATGAATAATGAAATATTTTCACTTTAAGCTGTCATGGTAAGATGTTTGTATTAAAATAGGATTGAACATAATTTCATGTTTATGTTATTAAAAAAATCATGAGTTTATGATACAGCTTTCTGTAAAAACTGTTCTCAGCAGAGGTTAATGGTTTAACAGAGGGCTAATGTCTAGCTTTGGTAGCTAGATACAGAGCTGAGCTTAATAATGTTGTATGTTATTTTTAAAAAATAAAAACATCTGTTAATGATTCTTTTAGTAATGTCTGATGTGGACCCAAGGAAGAGTAGTCTCTACAATAATAGAAAATAATGGTGATTTTTAAATAAACAAATGATTTATCGGAACAAAGTGGAATTTAACACAGTAAACATTTTATTTTCAGAAGATTTCATGAATCATATTAATATTTCTTGATTACTTTATTTTTATATAATCCTTGTTAAAATGTTATTTTAAACTTTCCATTTTTTACAATACAAAGCTAAGAAATAATAAAAAAACGACAAATATTCAATATATTGAAAAACGACAAAAAATAGGGTATTAAATCTTAATTTTGACAAAGTATGTTCTTCAAAGAAAAAAGTAGAAAATCAACATTGAAAAACAAGAAAAGTTGTTATTGGCACATCAACATGTAAGTGAGTCCATGTTTTCAGATTTGTTCTATGATGCGTTCTGTGTTTCTGCCCCGCTGTCTTCTTCCTTTGAACACACACTCTGCTGTGGTTCCTCCTCTGAGCTCCTCTTGATAGTCAACTCTCTCTCTGTCCCCTCGATACAAGGAACTTTGGCCGCCTGGATGTGGAGCTTTCCATCTGGAGAAAGGTGGCAGCTGACGTCTTCATGGTTCACCCCTTCAGGCAGATCAAACTCCTGTCTGAACTCCTGCAGGCTGTAAGAGTAGGAGTCTTTCCCATCCTCTTGTTTCTTCTCTGTCTTCCCGCTGACTCTCAGCTTCCTGCCCACCTGCCGGACTGACAGATCTTCTGGAGAAAAGCCCTGAGTGTCCAGGGTTAGGCCAAAGTGGTCTCCCTCTTTATCCAGCTGGCAGGAGACTGGCTGCAGACTGCTGCACGCTCCTGTAGGTCTTTCTGCATGACATGCTGCTGGTAGAACAGAGGTCTGACCTCTGGCCACAGACTGCGTACAGGCCAGGAGAAGTCCATGAATGGACTGAGGGCAGAGGGGAATCCATGAGAGCACAGCATCTTTCTTCTGTTTAGTCTTGAGTCTTCTTGGTGTTCAGGCGTCTCTTCACTCCTGTGATTCTTGTGCAGTTTTCTGTCAGTCAGTGCGGCTGTCCCAGCTTTATATTCTAGAGGAGGCGCTCCAGAGGCTTCCGGAAGTTTCTGGTAATTACCACAGAACTCCACTGGGTGGAGCTGTTTGACTGGGATGATGATATCTCTTCCAGACCTAAACGTCTTTATGACTATTCTTTTAATCTTTACAATTTACAGTGCAAAACGTTTGAAATTATAAAACTGATATTAAAGTTACTTGCAGAACTGTGGTTCAAACAAAACAATAACTAAGGACAGATTAATCATTGATTTCTCTTTGCACGATTTTGTTTCAGGTAGAAAATGATGATCACAACTCTGACACACAAAGACACAAAAAAATGGATTTCACATGATGATCAAATGTTTATTCGCATCGACACAAAGTTTATTTAATAATTATTAATCATGCTGCTGCAAACGGAAATAACAGAATGACTTGACAAAATCTGGGAAAGAGCTCCACCTAGTGGAAATGTGTAGTAATTACCAGAAACTTCCGGAAGCCTCTGGAGCGCCTCCTCTAGAATATAAAGCTGGGACAGCCGCACTGACTGACAGAAAGCTACACAAGAATCACAGGAGTGAAGAGACGCCTGAACACCAAGAAGACTCAAGACTAAACAGAAGAAAGATGCTGTGCTCTCATGGATTCCCCTCTGCCCTCAGTCCATTCATGGACTTCTCCTGGCCTGTACGCAGTCTGTGGCCAGAGGTCAGACCTCTGTTCTACCAGCAGCATGTCATGCAGAGAGACCTAAGGAGCTGTGCAGCAGTCTGCACCTGATGGACAAACTTCAACGCCAGATCCTGGAGGACACAGAGCCTTTCAGGAGCAGCGTGGCTCTGCAGCCAGTCTCCTGCCAGCTGGATAAAGAGGGAGACCACTTTGGCCTAACCCTGGACACTCAGGGCTTTTCTCCAGAAGATCTGTCAGTCCGGCAGGTGGGCAGGAAGCTGAGAGTCAGCGGGAAGACAGAGAAGAAACAAGAGGACGGGAAAGACTCCTACTCTTACAGCCTGCAGGAGTTCAGACAGGAGTTTGATCTGCCTGAAGGGGTGAACCATGAAGACGTCAGCTGCCACCTTTCTCCAGATGGAAAGCTCCACATCCAGGCGGCCAAAGTTCCTTGTATCGAGGGGACAGAGAGAGAGTTGACTATCAAGAGGAGCTCAGAGGAGGAACCACAGCAGAGTGTGTGTTCACAGGAAGAAGACATTAGAGCAGAAACACAGAACGCATCATAAAGTTATTAATTTACTTGTTGTAATAAGTTGCCATTGCTATGGAAAGATGAATATTCCTTTTCCATTTTTATAGCAAAGAAAAAAAACTTTTGTAAATAAATATTATAAGTAATTATAAAAAGTTTTGTAAGGTCATTTTTCTGGCACATCAATATGTTATTAAATACAAGTCTAATAAAGCAAATAATACATCAAGAAAATGTTGAAATTCGCCCTTTTTGCATTTAAATAAGTCATGGGCTTACAACAATTAAACTGATGTAGCATTTATTTAAGCAACAGATCAGAGATTTATTATGAAATAAAACATGACCAAAAGATTTTCTATAAACCAATATTCATTTTAAATTAGGTGACAACTGTCAGAATTACATTAATAATAACAAAATAAATAAAACTACATAAAAAATTTAAAGTACATACATACGAAAAGTCCATGTTTTTATATCAAGAATGTGATAAAAATAAGTAATAAATATCAGTAGATAAAGACAGAAAATTAATAAGAAAATATAAGTAGGAATAACAAACAGACATAAAAATAAAATCTTCATATTCCTCTTAAGCATGAGGAGGACGTGGATAATGCCTGTTAAGATGATTTTCCACATCTATGATGAAATATGGTCAGTGAAAGCTGGTGGATAAACAGAAGACAAAAAATTGTGGTGGACTAAGAGGACTAAATATGGTCAGGAATTATCCCAAAACTTAATGTCCAGAATCAAGTAGCGAGGTTTCAAAGAAGCATGGTGAACACTACTCTGTAAAACAAAAACAAAGTCTCTAATTTACAGTAAAATGTCGGCACCTGTGGTTGCCAGAATTTTACCGTATTTCTACAGTAAAAAATAAAAGGTTACCGTATTTTTACAGTACAATTCTGGGCCACCATAGTTTTTTGTCCGTCCACAAGATGGCAGCAATAAACTGTCAGTGTTGGAGGTGATGGAGCAGATCCATGTAAACTTCTGACAAAACAATTAAGCACCACAAAGGAAATGTTTAATTTGGACCTAAATGGTGAAATGTAATTAGGAATCTCATATCACTGAATCAAGACTTGCCAGAATCCCTGATTATCAATCTCTGATTGTCAAATTGGAAAGTGATGGTAAGGAACCACAAAATATAACTCTTACCAACACTAGATGTTTGTTTTCCATCAACCCTGTTTGCATTAAGTTTACACAACATTTTTTAATGAATCCAATGATTGTATAAACTCCTTTAAAAAATTTTGTCGGACTTAGTTTTTTTTTCCCTCGATGTTTTTCAGAAATTACAGACATGTTCATGGGTCTAATGAAAACCTTGTGAGCTGTTTAACCACCAGATTGTAACTCACTACAAATATGTATATTTATGTTTATTCATCTAAGTGCACAAGAGGAGCAACATTTTGTATGTTCAACACCAGTTTTTCAAAAACCTGATTAAACAGGAAGAACTATATTATCGTGAACAAAGGTGCTTTGGATGTGAAAATGAGACTTAATTGTTTTTGATTTGTTGTTGTCATCCACTGATGTTTGTGTGACTGGTGACAACAGGCCTCAGCTTTTCTCTGCTCCCTGTTCTTTAGAGGTCATGAAACCAAGGACCAAAGCAGCTACTGTGTTAGCAGATGATGAGGAAAGAAGAAGAGGAAAAAAAATGTACTGACTCCAAAACTTGAGTTCACTGCACTAAGTCCAATTAAAACAAATAAAATCTGTTTGAAATGTTTCTATTACCTTAATATTTTGTACAAAAGTAATATGTTTAGTAAGTTTATTCTAGGAGGCAGTATTTAACAGATTTTTCATTTATTTTATGAATAAATTAATCTGTAAAGCACATACTATTACAACTACAAATGTCAATGGATTCTTTTATTAAATGCATAAATATATCTAAAGGAAAAATGACACATAGTCTCCAACATTTTTACAAGTACATATTGGAATATTTTAGTGAGCATTTACAATGACCCCTTTTACTCTGACACCCCTAATATTTGCAGCAATCTGTTTTGAGACAGATGTTTCCTAGTTATCTGCTGTCTGTGAATAATTTAACCACAGCATAGATATAAAAATGCTATTAAAAAACTATGTACTCTCACAATCAATACAAACAGAATCAGGTTCATAAATAAATGAGTAAGAAAACAATTGTCCAGGTTTGTTTTGTTGGTAAAGATTTACCTTTTCTCTCTCAGTGAAAAGGGAAGCACATAATTTGGATTTTCTGTCTGAAATCTAGTGGAAAGTGTGGAAGAATTCAAGAGAGGATTCCCAGCAGGAAAAGTCCTGGATCTGCCAGTAAACAGCCTTAAGGAGAGAACAGAGAGATCCTCCAGGCGGGTCAGAAGCTGTTCGCTCTGGGAAACAAGTTAAGCTTCTGCTCAGGATGTTAGCTCAATGAATGCTTGACTCTTCTTCTCTTAGAATGTAGAACCAAAGATAAGCAATCAGAAAATGTATCTTGCTCAAAGAATAAAGAATGTTCCAGTTGATCAAAACAACACGTGTGTTTTAACCAAGTCGATTCAGACCGGGTTCGTTCGTTCGAGCTTGATTCTCGTTTGGGGCCTCTGGCTCTTCACACCATATCCTTATCACTCTGTTGCACACTCTTACACACCGACTCAGCTCTCAGAGGCACACGCAAGAAAGTGTTTTGCCACGTTACATAGCCGTTAGGAAGAAACAGTTCTTCAAAATCCTGCGTTTACATTTCCAGTGAAGAAAGAAATCACAAATGCTCAGAATACCAGTCTGAAGCAAATGTAACGCTTGAAGCTATATGAAACCAGCACTGTTAGGATTGTCTTAGGTGAGAAAAATCATTACTTTCCATTCCAGTCTTAGTAACAAGGTTTCTCTTTATTACATTTTATCATAAAGTTTTTATGCTTATTGAATATAGACAAATTAAATTATTTTTATGGAATTATAAGGGTATACCATGCTCTCCCTTAAACATAAAGCAAGAGCAACTGAACAGCTGAAGGGTTTTTACCAAATCAAATTATTGTTTTTGATGAGTTTCAAATTCCAGAATTAAATCTAATTAAGAATCTGTCAAAAACATGATGTTCTCAGGAACTCTTATTCCAGTCTGAGAGAGCTGTAGCTACTTTGCAAACCAAAGAGGGTAAAGGAGCATGCTGCCACAAAAGACTTTCAGCTGTAGTTGAAACAAAAGGTGGTTCTATGGATTTTTTACTCAGAAGAAGTGAGTATTTAATTCATACTGCACTTTTCAGAGTTGTATTTTTGCAATTATTTTAAAACGTGTGTGGCGTCTCATCCCGCTGTCCTTGGGAAAACTTTCTAAGCAAATAAATTTTACATTGGGACTGATCGAAAAAGGAAAGGCTTGCAAAATCAGGAGATGGTCAACATGTTGGAATTAAAGAGTAACAATGGAAAGTGTGAATGTGAAAACTTCTGCAACATCTATATGATGGGAAATTCCAAATATGGTACTGAATATATGTTGCTAAATTTTCTCTAAAAGGGAATGTGTGTAGATTTTCTACAATTGGGCCAAGACTTACTAATGACTTGGTTCTAACTAAGATTGAAATGAAATGAAATCTTCATCGTTAAACTAAAACCCTGCAAGCAGAGCTTTTATTCCTGAAGCGTCACCAAGACGACCACAGTACACCACATGTTTTAATTTCCCTCCAGTTCACCATTATATGAGGAACTTTGTGTCGACGCGTCATGTAAAATCCAAATAAAACAGATTGGAGTTTGTGGTAACAACATAGCCAAAACTGCTGCAGTGCATTGGTAGGAGACTTTCCCCTTCACTTCTGCCACAACACTGAGCCAAATATTTGGATGCAAACTCCTGGGAGAAAACTACTGAGCCTCTTGTGTTGTTTCCTTTGGGGCTGTGAGAAATGCTCAATAATGGCCAAGCTAGAATGTCAGTAAAAACAGCCTGCAATTTAATGGGGATAAACTGTGCATGAAGCAGCTAATCTGCCCAACTGGTATCAAAGTAAACAAGAAAACCACAACGGCAAAGGGTTTGAAATATCTGCTGAAACAAGAAAAAAGAAAAAAAAAAACTCTTTTGGTGAAAACAACAACAAAAATAATTTCAACACTGTTGAGTCGAAAGATTACATGAGATTACATATGTGTGTATATATACTTATAAAATAAACTAGGACAACTAGATCCAAATGAAATGATTTTACAAAAGAATCAAAGGGCAGAACACATAAAACTGCAGGCGAAATGTCAAATGACCACAATGCAAAATGACAAAGAGCCACTGCTTACAGAAGGCTGGTTACTGAGCCAGCAACATACGGAGTTCAGGAAATAATGGCAGCAGGTGAAAATTGTCTTTTGGGTTGAAGAGAAAACAAAGGGTTATGGCAGAATCTGGAATTGATCTTTTTGACAGAACAGCGTTCTGCGTTCAGAACTGCTAGCCCATTTGACAATGTCCAGTTCCACCAGTCTGACGCCGGGCTGGAGGGTCTCTGTCAGCACGCCCAGGGTTTCCTGGCAAACAGAAGGGATCCATTGTTAATGTTTTGTGCTACACCTGCCCTCTTCCTGTCGGGACAAATCAGAGGCCTTCCTATGAAAAAGGCCACTGAGAGACGATCTCAGTAGCATGCAGACTGCAGATATGTTTGAGTGTAATTTGATATGAATTGGAATTTCTTGAGATGACTAATTCACATCCAAAGTCTCAAATAAAAAAGTACAGTTATTTGAATCAAAACTCCCTGACTTTGGGCAAAAAATATATTTGATGTCTGCATTTGCAATATTGTGACTGTTTCCAGAGAAAACTGATAGTAATCAGTTTTCTCTGCAAGCTGCAGAGTCAGTGACATTTACTTTTATCACATGTGGCTTTGAAAAGAAATTAGTCTTCAAATAAGAGTTATTAAAGTAAAAGCTGTCTTATTTTGCTACTAACACCTGTGAAATAAATGAGCCCACACACCACAAAACATGAATATGGATTAGAAATGTTACTAATGGGAAAGCAAAAGTCTGGGGTTATTAAGTATGTCCCCGTTTCCCCAGCTGCGAGGTAATCTGACAAACTGGCCTCAGCTGTTGTGTTTTCTTCTCTGGGGGGAAATGTTAATTCTCCAAGCCTTCCTAGTCCAGATTCAGAGACTCTGCACAGTACAGATGTCTGTTGCCTTCAGCAAATCCAGCAACTATATTTCTAATTAGTTCATTAAATAGTATTTGCTTGTTTAGAAATAAAAAATGAGCTACTGAAGCAGTTCGATTTTGCAGACCGTGCTCAGACATTTACTGTGTCTGCTCTGTCTTTTTAAACCTCCAGTCGGTTGTGGTAGAAGGACATTCTCATTAAGCCAGGTTCCGCTGTAGGTTTCCTTTT
The DNA here is from genome assembly GCA_902982915.1 of Phalloptychus januarius. Taxonomy (NCBI): domain Eukaryota; kingdom Metazoa; phylum Chordata; class Actinopteri; order Cyprinodontiformes; family Poeciliidae; genus Phalloptychus; species Phalloptychus januarius. The sequence goes on along the minus strand of CADWAE010000133.1, from coordinate 2,326,140 downwards.
TTTAATGGTGAGAGTTCCTTTTCTCTTTTTCGCACAGAGTGAAGGATTGTTAACTACAGAATGTATATAAATAAGTTATGTTTTTGGTAACATGCTTTAGACATTTGTTGTGAATTAGTGCTTAAAAGTTGAACTGAGTTGGATCATTAACTCCGTAGCAAATCTCTACTCTTGCCTTAGTTTTCTGCTCTTTATGGAAGGCACATGAAAATTCCAGTTTGGACTTCAGGGTTTCGTGTAGCAACACACCTGTGTATATTTCAAACTATGAATTATTGCTGCATGTAAGCACTAAAACCTGGAGGCTAAATGACCAGAGTTTGTTATTTGTCCCTGAATAAAGGTTAAAAACTAACGATTGACAAACCCTTAATAGTGTTATAATTATATTTCCTTAATTTTGGCTTATAACATTAGTAACCTCCAGTCTCCAGCTCTTCAGCCCAGGCTCTATTCACAGTGGAAATATTTTGCTAGGTTTTTATCTATTACTTAAAGATGAAAACATACCTTTAGGCAAACATTACAATTAAAGTAAAATAAACAAACACACATAGGGAAGCATCATCTAACTTGATTTGGTGTTACAGAAGGAAAATAAAAGTTAGGTAAGGAAGTTCCTGTCTTGCATGCCTATCCATCCCATCTTTGCATATTTATGATGAGAAGCACTAAGAGCTGACCACACAGCTGCACCAACATCTGTGAAGCATATGCTGCTGCAGCCACAGCGCATGAGGAGACTCTCAGTCTGTCATACTGTATGAACAAAAGTGGAATTCCTTATTAATATTTTAGGGAGTTATTTGTGTAGAAGACAAAAGTAAAAAGTCACTAAACATCTATAAAAAGAATGCCGATTTTACATTTGAGGAAAGTTTATGAAACAGCAGATTATTTGTGACAGACCAACTCAAAGTAGTGCATACTCTGAAGTGTAAGAAAAATGATAAATGGTTTTAATTTAGTTTTTCATATAAAAATCAGAAATGTGTGAAAATATTCAGAAAGAAATAAAATTGCTCTTAGCCACATAACATCAAAATACAATCACCCTAAATGACGCTTAGTAACAATATGCAGCCAGGAGCAAATGTGCAAAACGATTTTCTTACTTTTTTTTTTTTTCTTATGAAAGTGGACAGAGACAGTGACAGGACAGGAAAGTGAATGCTAGCAGCATTTGCCTGGAAAAATACGGAATGCCAGTGGTGCCAAAAAAGTTGTAGGCAATGTGTTGGTTGATGAGGAAAGTAAAACATTACCTTATATGTTTGTTCTTCAAAATTAAATACATAAATATCACTTGCAACTCCCTATCTTATGAAGCAGGTGGGTGACTTGCATAACTTTATTGTTTGTTGCTTCATTGATTGGTCAACAAATTCAATACTTTTAGCAATGCGATTATATAGGATTGATTACTCGTAAGCTGGAAATCGCTGACTTTGGGAACTGTGCAGTTTTTCAAAAAGGGGAAGAGATGGAAGAAATATTTTGAATTACCTTTGTTCTCATGCTAAAAGTCAAGATACTAACTGCATGCTTAAACAAAATACAGTGGGATTTAGAAGTTATAAAGTGTTTTACAAAGTAGCACTGATACATTTCTATAGCTAAAGTTAGATTCATTAATTGTCATAGGTATGTTTGTATTGTCATTGGTTAACATAATCAAAAAAAATAAATAATAATAATTTTTAAATGCCGTGAAATATTAATTATTATTCTGTGTTCAAATTACATTTTTAGTCAAATAGCTTGTTACAATGTACAGATTAGGACTTGGGCTTTATTTGACATTTTGACTTTGGATTCAATTTGGACTCCCATTAGTGCATGACTTGAGACTGAAGTAAAAATATGCTAGATTTAGTTTCTCTACTACCTTTATAAATCTAGACACAGAATTTCTTATAATTTATGTTTGCAAAATACCTTCACCTCAAAATGCCCCTACTTAAATACTTTGAAGTTTCTGTGTGATATTGCAAAGTTGAGAAAGCATCGGGAGCATATGAATATTAACTTTTGTTGACTGAAGAGGCATAGCTCCCTTTTACGATATAATGTTTGTTGTTTTTAAATTTTATATCCCTAAGCAAAACAGGAAAGTGAAGGGAGATGAGCACAGGATAAAGCAGAGCTTGCAGCATTGAGAGGATTGGGTACTGAGTGGAAAAAAATACATTAGGCTAATGGATGATGTCAATGGACTGATTGTCAACCCTTACAGTCTCCCAACTCCATCTCCAACCTCTGCACACTAATGCGCCTACCTTCCAAGGCAAGCCGGACAATTGCTAACCTTCCTTTGAGAATACACTGTATGAGATGCTTTTATGGGCGCAACTTTGAAGAGTTTCCTCTGCTGACCTGGAGGAGGTTTATATCATGCAATAGATACTTTAACCAAGCTCAGTACACAATTTCACTGACTGAACAGTTCCAAATTTTATTATTATTTTGGTTTAATTTCATTTACTTGCAAGGAAGATTTTGATCACAACATTTCAGGACGTTATAGACCTTAAAATGAATAATTTTGGCAACATCATCTAAAAACAAGAAGTGTGTCTGCAGTGTGTTTCTCTTGAAATGTTTCAATCCATTGTGCAACTCACATTGAATCTGCATTCAGAAAGGATGAAAAGCACAATTATGCAGTAAAGTGTTTATTTGTGAGAAGAATGGCTTTTAATTTAGAGCATTTAGAGAATTGTCTTTCTGAGACAAGATAAGGACAAAGGCTGTTATCATGAGGCATCACTCCGTCCCAAACTGGCAGCAGAGGCCCAATGGGAACTCTGCTGTCAGCCAAATAACTGATTTGACGTTTGTCTGCTTAGGCTATAGTTTCATCTTTGGTTTTAGTAGCAGTGGCACAAACTGTTTATTTCAAAAGCTTTTACTAAATATCAAGGTTTTGTTTTTCCCAAATTTTGCTTCCAGCAGCAGTCGCAGAAATCAACATTAGTGTCAGTTTTACTCATTGTGAGGTTTTGATGATGAGAGCTTCATTAATGCTTTATGGTTCCAGTTGAATAATAAATGTCAAAGCAAGAAAAAAGCCCCAGAAAAGTCAGCTTTTACTACACTTTATGATAAAAACAATGACATAAGTTTAAATGTAACTTAGATGACATATTTTTGACCACTCACTTTTAGAGATGCCCTTACTTCTCAAAATATATTTTCCCAGCAGTACTTTTATTTACCATAATATCCCTTTACACTAGTACAGGTACTGTGGAATTTCCCTAAGAATACATGAGGTTTCTACTCCTCAAAAATCAGCTTCAACCTTAGCACTGACTGCTAACCAACATCAATACCTTTGTTACCTAATCATCAATATAACAGAATAATTGATGAGGTTGTGTGTATACAGTGCTGCACATTGCTGAGTGTGCTACAATTTTAACTTGACGATACTGAGCACTGTGCTCATAATCTCTGCAAATCCAGTCAAACTAAACCCACAATGTGGTTGTTTTTCACACCAAGGCTCTTAATCTGAATTTTTTTCTCTGGAAAAAAAACAAAACATTTTTTTTCTTGCCCTCATTGCTCTCTTCATGGCTAAACACAATGCCAGTACTTGTATTTAATAGATCATTGAGACACTCTTTATATTTAGCATCTAAACTTCAGCCTGAATAACTCAAAAATTGCCTCAGGCTCAGCGACTAAACTATGCACAATTTGGAGGTGTATGCAGGTAATCTTTTGTTGAGGTATTTTTCCTCAAGGAATTCTAGCGGATTTCCTTTTTTGGCATCCTGGCAAGATCCTTTTAATGCCTAGCAAGTATTAATGTCTGTTCCATTGAAGCTTCACAGTTTAATGTAGTATTGATTAGGAGAGCTTTATTTAAATAGACAAGTTAGTGTTTATTCTCCTTTTTTAATAAAAACCAGACTTCAGTTTCTTTCTAATTCCAGCTTCTATCACTCAGTGGGCATTAATGTTAGAGATGTTAACCTTTTATACACCACTTAATGCAGTCACTGCTCTTAGGAGTCAGATGTTACAGAAGCAATGGCACATAACAGACTTTTCCTCCTTGTCAGGCAGTAAAATACAAGTAATTAAAAATAATAATATACAGACTCGGTCACTTATTTCCACCTTCTTCCTGTAAGTGCTGCTAGAAAGTCATGACATGACATTCACATAGCCGATCTCAATCTCACGCAGCCTTGGGGAGCTGTAATCACAACAAAGTCCAAGCGTTGGGAAATGGGGACACTACAGAGCTGTCTGTCTGCCACATTCATATTATCACTGCAGTGGTTGGCAGCTGACAGCAACACAGACGGCTCTGTGAGAAAAACAGCAGAGAGGAGGATCTCTCACCATAGCCAGTTAGTTTCCACAGAGAGAGGATCGATAAAGTTAGTGAGATTTACTAAAGTGAGAGGAATGATCTGTCACAGAAATCTGCTCTGTTTCTTCCTTCAGTCCTGTTTTTTTTCTATCGTTGAAACAAGGAAATTGTATTCTGTGCTATTGATTTCACAAGTGAAAATTTTATGTTGATACTTTTCATTTCCACCCACTGTAAAAAAAAAAAAAAAGCGCCATATATCTGTTGCAAAGCATCTTAGCTGCATCGCTCATGCTTCCTTCATGTTACATCTGAACCATTTCAGTTGCACAGCCTGACATCGGCTCAACTATGCAAATAAAATGATTCAGTTCAGTGAGGCAAAACTGATCTTCTGTGGTATCTATTGATATTCACATTACACTTCTACCTCTTGCAATTGATCCCTCTACTTTGTTTTTGGTTATCTGTTTTAAACAAGATTTGAACAAGCCTTAAAAATGCTTTAAACATAATGAACTGTTTTTTATTTTGTTCCTGTCACATCCTCACATCCATGAATTGTCATTGACTATTCAATGGAACAAAAGTAGGGCACAATTTTAACACAATAAAAAAATTTAGACAGTGAAAAATTTGCCTTTTTATGAATGAATGATATTTGACAAAGAGCACCAATTTGGAAATTGATTATCAGTTGAATTTAGGCCTGAATTGTGTCTTTCTAGCAAATGGATGTTTCAGTCTAAATGTTTCATTGCAGTTCTCACTGTATATTTATGGTTATTTTCCTTTTGGAGGGTGAACTGTCCTTGCAATAGAAAACCCTTCACACAGTATGATGCTGCTGCTGCTATGTTTTAAAAGAGCAAGTTGAATGGAGTGTTTTTCTTCCCATAAACCAGAGCACCTTCTTCCTCATGTTTGCTGTGTCTTCATTATATCTGCAGCTTTTCCAGAATAACCATGAGTCTCTGATCAATGCTCTTCTTGCCCTATCAGCTTAGACTAGTGCAGTGGTTCCCAAAGATTTTCTTCTGGACCCAACACTTTGGGAACCACTGGACAAGTGATTCACATCTTGGTAACCATGCAGATATGGTAAACACTTATCATTTTCAGATGGCTGATTGAATAAACTTAACAAAAAAGAAACCTTTCAGATCTTTATTTGGCATAAAGTCTAAAAACAATTCCCCTCCACTTCACAATAAGTACTGCTTTGGTTGATGCGCCTCTCAAAATGTGACAGCTTTGACGTTGCTTTTCTAAAGTGCAGACTTTAAATCTAGAGTCCTAGATTACGACCTGAAGAAAATGTGTGGCTTTCATTATGTGCAGAGCTGAGGCCTTGAGGTCTGACAGGAAAATTACTAATTATTTTTTGGTTATTCACACAGATTGGATTTTCTTTTTAATTAAGAAAGTGAAAGAGATTTCTGTTTATGCATTCATTTTGATTAACAGCTATGGTATGATTTTAAAGATTGGCTGTTTAATGTTAATTTTAAGATTAAAATGATTAAGGTATTTTAAAGTGCATGATTGTTTAAGGACATCAGAGGTTTTTCTGAGGCTTGTATTGAAATGTCTCCTATATTTTTAAAGGTTATGCTGAGGATTGTCAATCAAGATTTAAACATGTACTGATACAACATCCCCATTCATATATTTTTGTGCTCCTATGCCCTCAAAATTATGCCCATTGATTTTGTAATGTGGTGAAATGAATCATTTCACAACCCTTTGTAATACCTCATAGTTCATTGTTTTTCCCAGGTTCAGAATTAAGAAAATCTTTCCATAATAAGCATCCTCTGTTCCAGTCATTTAGGCGTTCTAGTGAACTAATGTTTAAAAGTCTCTACGTTACGTATTGCGTAAAAATGTCAAAATGGACTGAAATCAATATGGCATTGATGTGTCTGACTTCCTCTGAGTCATCTGCAGTATGGAGCTTCACCCAGCTTCCATTGAAAATAAACTGAGCTCATATTTTTAGCCCAGTTGAGAGCAACAAAGATCTTCTTGGATGCCTCTGAAAATGTATCACGGCTTCCCTGAGGGAATCACAAGCGTTGCTTCAATAGGTCACAGACATTTCTGGTGGCCTGGTCACAGATAAAACCCATTTTTTCTCCATTTGGTGGAATCCAATATCTATATATTACAGCCCAGCTGCTGGTGTGGATATTCTCAGCAATGTGGATGGCATTCTAATTTGTTTTGAAGGGAAGTGACATTTTTCTAAAAAAATATTTTGAAGAGTGTGTCTAATTGTTCACCTGAAAATGTTCGACTAACACCGAGGCTTTGCTGCCTAGCAGCTTCTGCTCAGCTAAAAATGGTAACCCCAATTAAAGTCATCTCTGTAGAGCTTAGGATATATTTCTGTTTAGATGTTTGTTGTTTGATTAGCTGAAGATTAATGATTTTTTTTCTTTTTGTTTTGTTGCAATGCCAAACTCAGGGATCCAAAACTAAACTCAAATTTAGTTCAGTTAAGTTAACATGTATTTGGCACTTTCTCCAATGAGGATGTTAGGAAGTAAGGAAATTTGTCAGAGAAAAGTGTTTTTAAGACCTACCAAACTGGCATGATGTGCAGGGAATTAAAAGCACTCTTGTGTGGGCTTGTATTCCAGTAGGTGGAATAATTCAAAATACTACATTTTTGTTCATATTCATATTGACATTGGATTTCTGCTCTGATTCTACTTAATATCTACTGTGTGTGCCTTTTTGAAATGAGCAATCTCTACTTAATTTAGGATCAGTTTGACAGAAAGTTTTATAAAAGTAGAGTTTTAGTGGTGATTAATCCAAAGTAAGGCCATCACACGTGTCACCTCTAAACTAAGCAAAGTGTAGAGTAATAAAAAATGAACCTAACCATTTATGGAATAACTTTACATCTAAGTACTGGAGCACTTAAAGTAAAATGTGTCGTCAATTTCCCAGGTTGAAATCTGGAGAATTTATCATACCAAGGTCAGAAACAATCTGTCAGCAATAATGGTTTCCATTATCTCACCTGTTTCATATTTCCAGGCAGAGCCGAAGCAAACGGAAAACCAGACACAAATTGATGATTTCGATGATGTAAATTTTCAGCTTTATTCAATTTATTTGATTTAAAGGCCTCACCACACATACAGATATCAGAGCTGATGGAGTTTGCAGACAAATTGCATTTGCCCAGAAGCCACAACACTAGTGAATTTGTCTTTTTGTCACAATGTAATGAGTGGAAAGTGCAGGCCCGAAGCTGCAGAACTACCCTGAGCTATAAATAAAGGCAGACATCCTTCATTTATCAAGTGAAAAATATTATTCTTCACTTAAATTACTTTAATCTAATTTATTCTAATCTGATTACTGCAATCTATAAATGTTTTTAAATGAAGAAGAAAATATTGATTTACCAATTTTGTTCTTTTTATTTTAGTTTTCCTGGAACAATATGCCAAATGTTGGAAAATAAACTTTTTAGCCCATTATTAGGCACTTTTATCTCCAACATACCTCACAAATTCCCTTTAGTGCCTAATATCAACAGAAATACACTGAGCTGCTGGGCATAGAATGACAGGTTGCACAGAACTGCACAAAAACACCTTCATTATAGTAGTGTGGTGATGGGTCAGAAATAGTTCTGCAAATTCTAGCTGAAAAACATAAAAACACATTTATGCTTTCCTGGATTTTCCTGGAAATTTTGTCACAAAGCAAACCTAATGGATGGAAAAAAGTCTGTCTCATGGGAATTTGTTAACTGTAAACAGCAAAGTCACACAGGGAATAACATTAAACTGTAAAACTCTAAAGTCCTTCAACATCCAATGTAAAATTGCACTTCAAATCTAAGTACCATAACAAAGAATGTTTGTGGTTGTATGAACTTTTGCAAGTTATTTTTTATTTTTTGTTTTGATATTGAATGATAGCGTCATTGTACAACATGCAACATGCAGCAGGATTTTACATCAGGATGCTGTGAAAACATGGAACCCCCCGATTCAGAACTTCCTGCATCTGCTGTTGTAAACAATGGCCTTAATTAAATAAGTGCTTAGATCTTCTACATCAGGTTTCGTAGAGAGCTCCATTTAGAAACCCTATTGACCATTTCACTGCTGCGTAGCCATTTTGGCGACAGAAAAAGCAACACAACATCCTTCAAACTATTACTGCCATAAGTGGGTGTCCATTTCCTTTCACATTAAGACTTGGTATAAAGGGAAACGTTTTCATCCGCCTCCTCACTTTGCACAAAAGCATATCCGTCTTTTATCTAACCCGGTGACTTGATCAATTATGCATGCAGGCTAAGCGCGCCTTTCTTACTCGAGCGTACACAAGTACCGCGGCCTGCTGCCATAATGTGGAGCCAAGATTTTTGGATTTTAATATCAAGGTGGCTTCTAAAAGGAACTGAAGTCATTGTGGCAGCTTTGAGTTTAATCAGTAATGACAACATGTTTAAAAGCGTGACTGTGGGTGAAACCTATGTTTTAAATATGCCTTCCCCCTAACATGCTCATTGCAGCTCTGTGTCACAATGTTGTGAACTGCAAAAATTTCACTCCCTCTTCAATTTTTTTTAGATTTTCTCTCATTTTATTTTTGGCACATTTCAGCTCAGATCATCAAACAAGAGCAAAATGCTGCTGCTAGAAAGCTCAGATTATTACAACTACATTTTTGGATTGCTTTCAAAGATGTATTTGTTACCTCACTTTCAGCCACAGCCAAAGTTTCTTACTTTAACAAACAGTTCAGATCCACACAGATGTAAATGATGAGTCAAATACTTTCATGCTTTTAGGACAAACTGTGTTTCAAAGTGAAGAGCTATGACAGCTGATGCTTCTGAGCAGATGACAGCATCCAAACCAAACAGCCGCCAGCGCGATCTCTGACTTTTAATATCCTTTGGGCTCCTCAGACACCTCATGTGATTACTGATTATGACTGCACCATAGTTGTTCATTTGCCAACAGTGCAAGGCAGATTTGTTTTGCCTGTTTACCATTTCTATGGCTTAACTGTTAAAAATTATGAATATGTTGATTAACCCAGCTTGCAGAAAGAGTAGAAAACTCTTTTAACACTTCTGTGTAACAAAGGCACAAGCCACACAGGAAGTTCTTTCTGAAATATTATCCACTATAGCATAACAGATAATAACATATAAATAAGTTAACTGGACATATATAATTCTAAAAATGTTGATTTATAAAATCTTGGGTATAAGAGGAAAAGCATTGATATTCTGAGCTGAATGGTTTTATAGATAAATTAACTTTTTACTCTAAAATTGTGCCTATCATTTTCTTACAACATAGCATCAGTTTACCATTTCACTGCAGTTCTTTTAAGGCCATTCCATATTTAGGTCAGTTTGAGGTTTGGCTTTGAGTAGGCCACAACAACATCTTGATACTTTTTTTTAGTCATTAATTTAAATTATGTTGGTGATCTGAAACACCAACAAAAATCAGAAAAAGAAGAATTGTGGAAGGAGGCAAATCATTTTTTACAAACGGTATGTGAAAAGGTAGTAAAAATACAATGAAAAATCTTACCTGATATATTTCTTTTTAATTATAAAATATCATAATTAAATCAGTTCACTTGTTCTGTCCGCTGTAAAATTTGCAACATGACTTATGGTACATGTTAACATGTCCAGTGATTTGGGGAGGCAGCTGTACTGTAATTGTGGAGGATGTGCGTAAGAAAATAATTAGATCATTGAGACATTGTGTTTTGCCTCTTGCTGTCTGGTTTTCATTACTTTCTTCTAAATGGGTGTGTCAGGCCCCTGTTTGTTCGTCTGCACAGAGGTTCAATTATGTATTTATTTGTGACTGATAATTAACTCAGCACTGGGTGATTTCCATTCATTAGGTATCGGATGTGACTTGTTTCAGTACTCATGTATGTACGCCTCTCTCTGCTGTACATGCAACATAAAGCAATAAGTAAGATTCTGAATAGTTTGATGTTTTTCATTAGCTTCTGGGATGAAGATGACAAAATCAATACTTTCGCCACATTGCTGAATTTCTACTTTTTATCTTTGCTTCTTGTCTTCTTCAAACTCTATAAAATGTGTGACCCCATGACATAGCAGCGGCCCAGTCTGCCCATTTAGGAACTTATCCAGACAGTTGCATCCAAAATGGGATGGTTCCATTACATAAGGAGCCTTATCAAAGAATAAATCATGCTAAAATGCTGTGTTGGGCAGCTGCCATAGAAATATGGACTGCAAACATTATCTCTGTCTGATTTCAGACTGATTATCTACTCATGAAATAAACAGGGAGGTGGTTCTTATACATACAGCTAATGCATTTTCCTTTCTTTATCGTCTTCCTTATAGGACTCTGAAATCAGCCCTACTATGAAGAGTCTTCATAAACAAGTGACAAAAAAAAACAGATCAAACCTTTCCCCCCACACCTATTCTTCTGGCTTCTGGCAGTAAAAAGGAGAGGTAATCTCCTCCACCTGACTCTGCTGGCTATAGACCGTCTGTTTCTGTCACTTCATGCCTTATTAATTAACCCTGTCTGGTCTTTTACAGTCCTCAGTAGTAGGATCGTAGGATCCGGTTGGGGCTGCAAATCTAAAGGACTCCTGTCTGTGGTGATAAAAACTCACGCTAAATGTATTCCCCTGTCATCTCTTTCACCATTTTCTTCTCTTTTATTCCATATTTAGACACATATATTTTAGTGGAAAATTTGTAGAGAAGCTTGAAGCAGGTTGTGAAACAATACCCCAAGCTTTCTCACAGGCCACACTCCATCATCTGAAAATAGAAATAGTACACTAGACACTGTTGGTAACTCTGCAGATATCCACAAATCTCTTTTCTACCAAAGGGGAGCAATAAAGAAAGCTTCTATAAAAAAGAAATATTAAAAAGTCCTACTTAAAGTTTGACACATTATAGTTTGGAGACACCCAAAATATGTGAATGAATGTGCTCTGATTAGATGAAACCCAATTTTGACTTTCAGGTCTGACAGCAAAGTACAGAACTATCTGCAGAGGAAAACTGACTTTGCACATTGCCATGAACCCATTGAGAAGCATGGGAGTGGCAGCATCATAGTGTGAGGATTAGTGACAGGAAGGGAAAAATTCAGCCCTTATGTCTCAGTTAACTTAGTAAAATCAGCTCATGTGGCTCCCAAAAGGCTAAATGTCAAAGAGTCTTCTTTTTAAATTAAATTTAGCCAGTTTGAATAATTTATGTGTTGGCAAGAATTTTCTAATCCAGTGTTGATAAAAAATATAAAGATAGTGGGCAATATCTGCAGATCTTGAAGTTTATGTGTGTCCAGTTATTAAAATTTAGTAACTTGCACAGATAAAGGAAATGCTTATCCAAGCAGCACTAAGGTTTGCTTTAGTCCAGGAGCCAACATCCTCATGAATCTGGACCTGCCCACGGTAGACACTTATTGGAAAACACAATCTCTGCTGCTTGGTGCTGCATGACTTCTCACTCAAATACGCAGTGCAATTTTTGCATTTAAAGAGTGCGGTTCACAGCAACCAAAAATCTGTGATACATATTAAAAGTTGTGCCACAGATGGTCATTTTTGAGACTTTGAATCGTTTTTGCGCATCCATTTTAGCACCCTCATTATTTCCCATCAGCTTTTTCCTTTACCTGCAAAGAAGCAAAACGAAAAAAAAACATAAATCCCAGAGAAACCTAAATTGCAAGTCTTTTGTCTGCAAATATAACACCATGAAAAATGCTTCTTGTCCTCCCCCTATTTTTTCTTATTATGCAAACAAGTTCTCTTTTCAGTTCTGCATTTCAAGCATTCAATTTTTGCAATGGGTTTGCTGCACAGTGGGAACTAAATTAAGTACATTTACTTGCTGTGCTGGCAAGAATCACAGGCTGCCCCTACTGCTTCTCCCAGGCCATAAATAGGCATAAACCTGTGACACATTTAATTAGATTCAAAGCTCAAGCTGTCAGTTGTTGTGTTTTGCCATCCCTTCTCGAAATCCTAATGGATCCTTGTGGTTCGTAATGGCTTGACGTCAAACACGTTGTGTCAGCTCTGAGGAACAATGCTGAATAATTGGCCACTGTCAACACTCATAATGAATCTGCAGAGCGCAAAGAAGATGGGAAATTGTCTGAGAAACGGAAACATTTAACTGACGTCAAGATTTGATGGAGTGACCATGAGCTTGCATATTATATTTTCAATTTAGAACAAGCTGAGATGTTGTAATTTTCTAAAACAAAAAAAAAAGAAAAGTAAACAATGGTTCTCTGTCACAGCAAATCCCCAGATTTGCCCTGATAAGTAGCAGAAGAAAGGACAGAATTCCTGTAAAATAATCGATCTACTGAGAAAGCTGAGGCAACGTCATTTACCAGGAGCATCTGGATAAAATCCCTCCAACTGCGCTTAGTAAGAGAGTAGCTCACATGTCACTGAATTAGCACAACAGTGTGACAAAAAGCAGCTGCGCTCGAGAATCAGACCTACAGCCAGATGAGTCTGTGGTCTTCATTATTAGTTTTCCAGAGATGGGCTGGTGGATAGTGTATTAGAATTTGGCAGCAGTCTATCGGATTTTGACACAGAGATTAAAATCCAATTACTACTTCATATCAATTTATAATGAAACTGCGACAGTGGCATAAGCTCAGATATTGGTAGTTTTAAGAAAGACAATCAATTCTTCATCTGGATAAACCGGACCTTCTCTGAGAGCATAATTACATGAGGAGATTATTATTTCTTTCATTTAAAAATAGTTTGAATACCTCTACAAAGAGATTTGGAGCTTTTGATATATGCTATCAAGTTATGCACTTTTAAAAATTTACTAACAAATGTGCAGGGTATCAAAACATTATTCACAGCGCTTCACTTTTCCCACACTTGGTTATTTCTCAACATCATTCCAAGTTCTAGTAAATTAATCTCTTTCCTCAAATTCTACACTTAAGTGCTAACTTACGTAAATGAGATTTATAGTTTTTTTATTTTTAACAAATATGCAAAAAACTCAAAAAATTGTTTTCCCTCATCATTATAATGAAATATTTGCATGGAGGGTTTAATGACATTTTCCAAAAGCAGACTGTGCTGCCTGGTTTTGGAATTATTATCATTAAAAGCATCATTTTTCTGCACTCTACCTCTGTCTGCGGCACCTCTCTCACCACATCACACCACAGCTCCTGACAATCATATTACATTGCATTAACTGATTGGTTCCCTATGCCTCATAAATAGGAAAAATGACTAGGTTAGCCTTAAAAAGACACATCTCTTTGCACTTTAGTTGCAAATTGAGATGTCATCAGGTTTTTTCTTATTCCTGAAGAGAAAATAATTCTGCTCTGAAAAGGCTTTGATTGCAGCATCCAAATATCCAACTCCAAATCCAACTCCACTGGAATGCCATTAAGCTCCAGCTACACTGTGAATGGACTGTTAATGCTGACAGACCAGCCGACTGAGACTATTACGGCACTTCTGCGAGAGGAACTGAGACCATTATAGTTTGGTTTCCTAGCTTTGATCTTCAGGAATAAAGGTTTCAAGACTGACACCACAACTGACATTTGTCTTCATTAAAGAGAAATTTGTTAAAAGCCTTTTGAAAGAGCTTAGAAAATTGAGTTTTCACTCTGTAAAGTTTGTGTTAATGATGAAACCTCAAGAAAAAATTCTTATGGCTAAAAGATAAACTTCTTTGATTCTACATGGATCTACTTCTGTAGACAAACTATAGCAATATTCACCATGAAACATGATACAGGTTGTGTGTCATGTTGGGAGATACTTTTCTTCTGCAGGACTAGAGCAGGCAAGCACATATAACATGACAAACTGTCTATGCATTTGATGCCTCATCTTAAAAACTAATATTCACTGATTAGAGTGAATCTGGTGGCGCTTGAGCTATTTTGCAAAGGCGAAAAGTTTAGTCTCCACATATGATTTACTGATACAATTTACTGCTGTAAATGCAAGGAGAAGTGATTGTAGAATTGATCAAGTCAGAAGACATGAATGCATGTCACAGTTTTAAGATCATTCTCTCTAAACACTTTTGAAAATCTTGCATCCTGTTCCTCCACCTCGTATTATGCATGCAGTATTTTGTCTTAGTTTGTCACATAAGATCTGGATTTGCCCTAACCTGCAGTCCATTTTACATTTATTCTGCATGTTCCTATTGTGTCTGCTTGTCTGATCCCATCTGTAAATGTTTATGAAGCTTTTGCAAGGCTGTAGGATCACATGGCTCATATTTGTTTATCTGTGAACAGCTCTTACAAGCTCCTTCTAAACCATATACAAAAATAAGCTCCAGCTGTACTCATCAAAATATTTTTAATATATTTCTAATTTCTTCCATCTTCAAAGACTCTTTCTGACTGAACTTTTACATGTTCTACAAATCACTCCAAAGACCATTGTGAACAATAACCTTTTCAAGCATGGTGAAGATTTTTCAAGCCTTGATGCCTTTTCTGAGCATCGCTCCATGCTTTGTTCCCAATTATGACAGCATATTGTGCAATGCAGGATTTAGAAAACAGGAAAGTGTAAATTTAGAGGTGTTAGAATTTAAAATAACTATTTACGGCAAAGGAACAGATTCTGAAAACATTTTCTGCACTGCAGTGCATGACCACACAGTAGTTGACCATTTCTTTCTTTTTCCCTTCCAAAGAGAAAAGTGACCAATTACACTAAAAACCATGGTCAGTCTGCACTCAAGGCTTTATTAATAATGTATGCTTCTCCATTTAAGGCAAGAGATTATGGAACAACAAAGTGCAGCACAGTGCATTCAGATGTGCATACATTAGCCACATATTGTTCTGTGAGCTGGCGCAGGAAGACATGCTTTTAAAATGGCTCTAATGACACTGACCCCGCTTTCAACTGTCTGAGCCGTCCACAGTATGTGTGTGTTTTATGTGTATGCATTGTAGAAAATTAAGCAAATAATTTAAACTTATTCTAAGTGTTGTGAAGACATACTGAAAGCAGTGTAGGAGCTTCTTAAAGAGACAGAGGCGTATTTCAAGGCATTAGGTAACGTATGGTAATTTTATTTATATACCACATTTCCAGCAAGAAAGCTATTCAAATTGTGAAGTCAAATTTATTTTGTTATTTTTGAAATGCACAGGATTTTTATAACAACAGAAGGGGGCATAGCTGCTTGTTTTAGCTACAAAATGGCACTATGTGGAAAATGCATAATGCATTCCCCCATTAAGGACATTTTAGAATGTAACATGTGATTTTTCACAGGAGGATATTTGTTTCTTTGACTCACAGGAGAATATTTGTTTCTTTGACTTTCTGAGTGAGAATGCCGTTATGACAACACATGGGGCTGTTCTGATGCACAAAAGAGAATCGCTAAAGAATAAAAACATTCAGTTTCTGAAAGCAGCGATGTTACAGAAAATTGAACAGTTATGTGCGTGATGCCTCTCTGTTCTAAATTATCTCTACAGGGTTCCCAAACGCTGCAGCCCACTCTCTGATGCATCTATGCATAAAACGTGACTAAAATGAGATCCAAACCTTTAAGCAGCACACTCATTCTTAAACTGACTCTGTAGCAAGCTTCCCGTGTGTGTGTGTGATAATTGGTTGGTCCGGAAGCCTCTGGCCCGACGTCATGCCCCCAGAGGTCCCGGCCAATCAAGAAGATCCGGCCCAAAACCCGACCATACCCCACACAAGTTATTAACCTGAATGATAGCCACTAATTCGCATCAGGAACTCTCGGTGGAAACGGGAGGAAGTGTAAATATGAAGGTCATAAATCTGGCATTTAACTGCGAGTCTGCACTGAGCACTCTTCATGGCTGACCTGAACGGCAGCTGCTGTCCGTCTCCGCTCGGATGCTGAGGGAGTAGCTCAGGAAGGAGGGCGGAGAAGAAAAGAGAAGAGAGGAGAGGAGAGGAAGAGGTGGTGGCGGGGGGAGAAGATTTCAGCACCGGAGCTGTTCACGGCTGGCTTGGAGAAGTCTGCTCCTTGTGCGCTTCTCTTCGCGCGACTCGGGATAATAAACCGCTGCGCTCGTTCATCTCCGCCTGCGGGGCGAGCGGCGGGGCGCAGAGGCGGAGAGGCGCACACGCTTTCATTCCAGTCAAGTCTTTGCCATGCTGAGCGGCCGGGCTTGAGGCAGGGAAGGTTAAAGTCTCCAATAAGTCGCGGTGAAGAGCGATACATCCCGTTTACGGTGAGTTACCGTCACTAAACCCAGCCTCGGTGCAGACGTCGTGTTATTTCTAATTTTGCATGATGTAAATAACGAGCTGAAATGTCCGCGCTCAGTTTATGTCGCCTCGTCTCGCATAGGTGGATTTGCAAGGGAACCTAATTAAATATGCGTGCAGGCAAAGAATATTTAGGTCAGCATCGTTATGGGTGTGGATGGATGCGATGCTGTTAAACTACTATTCCCCTCGCAGCTGCTGGTGTTTCTCTGTAGTAGCACAACAATGGACACAAACTTGATTTAAAAAAAAACAGAAGACGAAGAGTGGATAGTTGCCATTAAAGGGAGTAAATATTAAAACACCTAAGGTTTCCCATTACTATGTGAAATATGTAGAATCCATTCAGGGGTTCTGCAACTGCTGGCATGCTTGGATGATCTTCCCTGCTGCAGACACCAGTTTAGGCTGCTTTGTCTACTTTTCCCATGACTGTTGCACGGGAGAGTGCTGCTCCCCATTAAGCTCTCCATCAGTCTTGTCCACTGGCCCCTCAAAGGTCCACAAACAAGCCAAATGTGTTGTTAACCTTGGAGCAAGTCCTACTTCTCAGCCTGTGACAGATCCCTGCAGCCTGAGCTGCCTCGCTGCTCCCTGCTTTTTGTAAAAACTCTCTCAGCGCCTTCGACTGGCACAGGCTCTGTGCCTCGCAGTGTCTGAATGCCAACATGGTGTCTCCTGCTTAACGACGCATTGAGATTTAAATTCCTCCTCCATTCATCCCCTTCTCTCCCTCTCCTTTTTTTTTTTTTGCTCTGTTCAAAAGCTGAGTTTTAAGCCCCCATATGCATTTGCTGAGCTATGAGCATTTCCTCAGAGTGTCACAGTGGAATGGCGGGATAAGAGGCAGTAAGATGCAGGAAGGGAAGAGTTCTTACGGTTCTCACGCAAATCAGCATGTTTCCTCTTCAAGCAATCAGGAGTCAGGCTGCCTTATTTAGGGAAAAGCAGGAAACTCATACTCATCTATTTGGATCTTAATGTTAAATATTTCTGCATGGATGGAGCTTTTTCATTTACTATTACAATCCAATATTTTAATGGAGTTTCATATTAGAAATTAGAGCAACACTGTGATGTGGTACACCATAACACAATACACATTTTTTAATGAATAACACTCAAAAGTGTGACAGGCATTTGTATTCGTCTGATTTTACCAATTAAGTAAAATCCAGTCCAATCAACTGTCTGAAAAATTAACTTTACCATCAAGTAGAATCCACCTGTGTTGTGCAATCACAATATAAATGCAAGTGTTCTGTGAAGATCTCAGAGGTTTGTTAGTGGACATTAGTAAAGAAATGGCATCATGAAATTTAAATTTGATGCAGCGTTAGTTTGTGAGTCAATACAAGTGGCCAGATGCCTTAACACAAATATTTATTGTGTTTTCCATAATGGAAACGGGTTCAAGAAGTAATCCATGGCTGAAAGAAAGCCACAAGAAATCATTTTTTAATTTTTAAATATTTATATTGCTATTATGTGCATCACAAATCTGCAATCTACTTCCAAAAAACTGCAAAACAAATTATATTCTGAGTTTCTTTAAATGGAGGCTTAAGACTAACTTGCTTAGAGTTTTATTTAATTAGTAGTACGTGGAACCTTGATCAACATATTTGATGTGTATTTGCTTGACGATGTTCATGTTTGACAAAATGTAACGCTTATTGCTTGTTTCATAATTGATGAGTTTATGATGTTTTTATGATCTAAAGCACTTTGAACTGCCTTGTGGCTGAACTGTGCTATATAAACAAACAAACTTGACATATGTGCGACAGAAAATTAATGCTACTGCTTCGCAGTGACTGCATCATTGCCATGGTAAAGCATGGTGCTGGCAGCATCATAACCTGAAAATGTTTTTGTTGTTAAGAGTTGATGAAATGATGAATGGAGCTAAAAACAGTACAATGCAAGAAAAAAACACACTTAGACTTGAGACTGGAGAGGAAATTTACCTTCCAGCAGAATCATGACCCTTAAGATACAACCACAACTACGATGAAATGATATACAGTGACCCCCGCCTATTCATGGTTTAGTATTCACAGATTGTCTTCATTATTTATTTTTTTGTAGAGCCTGGCCCCAAACTATTCACAGAAAACATAACTAAAATCTTGGAAATCTCAGCTTGGGAAGCAAAGTGCTCCTTGACACACAGCTGGATTGGCTGCTGTTTGCAAAACAGCCAATCATTGCTATTTATTTTCCTTACTGCTGATTGGCTGTACCCCCAAGAGTGGAAATAAGGAAAACTGTTTATGCTAGCTTCTGTGATAGCATCAAGACCATTTCCAATGTACGAATTAATGCATATTATTTATATTTAAACTATTAAAATAGGCAGAAAAGTGTTTCCCATGTATTTATAGATTTTAGCTAGTTGTGCTCCTAAGACCGTGCAAATACTGGACTTTCACAGGATATCAAGAAATGGTCATTTGTTAGAACAGACTAAGACTAATGTGAAAAGTATGGCTAAACTTGCATAGTGATCTCCATCAAACTGATGGAGTTTGAGGTATTTTGAAGGTTATATAAATATTATAATCTCTCTTTGCTTATAACTACAGTGAAAGGCGGTTCTGCAAAGTATTGACTCTGGGGGGCTGAAGCAACAAAAAGTGAAAAAGTTCAATAGGTATGATTACCTTAGCAGGGCACTGTATTTGTGTTTGATGACTGTAGCTGGCTCAGATCTGGGTGAACTCGTTAGTGTAATTAGTTCCAGTTCTTTGCTTGCCTGGTTTCTGAGTGAGATCCTCAGCAAGAGGCGGACTCATTCCCACGAAAAAGCATGCACAGTGGTCCGCTCATTTAAAAACGTCCCCGCCTTCTCCAGGACCCGGAGTGAAAAGGAGGACTGGTTAGGATTCAAATCACCACATACCCCAGCTTTGGGAACAGAATCATACAGTCAGAGAAATGCATACGAACTCCCTCCCCCACAGTATTAGAGACAGCCAGGTACAGCTTAGCATCCTCTGTACAGTGAAAAATTGATGAAAAGGGAACCAGCATGTAGAATCATGCCAGCCTAATGTAGCTTGAACACAGAGATGCTTTTACTGGAATTTAAATTTAAGACACACAGCTCTATTTATATGTAGCATCCCAAGCTTTAAGAAATTCTCACATGAGCCAAATAGAGTAGAAAAAAATAATTTGTTGAGTTTCTAACAAGATATATTCTGAGTGCAGCCAGCTGTAATGTGTGAACAATAGAGCAGTTGTTATTATGAAGGAGTGATACAATTAAAAATATAGAAAAACATGAACTGGAGATCAAAACAGAGATACAAAGTTTATATAAAACTGGCCTGCCAATGAGGAAAACAAGCCCATTTTCTAAATGCAAACATTTTAATATGTCTTTATGGTACTTTAGTACCATAAAGACCCAAAAGAAGACCCAAAAGAAGTTGTGTATTAAATCTAAAATCTGTTTGATTGTTCAACTCTGAGATTCTGTCTGCATTTTTCCTGTTGCTGAAATCCTGGTGCTACATCCTGAAGAAAACTGGAGAATTCTCCAATGACTGTCTTGGATCTCCTGCTTAGCAACGCATCGTTTTCTCTTTACCTAGGTTTTATCGGGTTTTATAAAGACCTTGACACAGAGATCCATTTCTCTTTGCCATTCCTCAAAACTGAAAACATAGCAGTAAAGTATGGGATGGTAAGAAACGTAGGAAAATCTCCAAACTCAACTCCAACGAACTGCAGTAAAACTTTGTTTAGCTCTATCCTGCGTCCAGCTTCTCTATCTGGGATGAAAAAAGCATCTCCACAGCATGATTGTGCCACTGCCGTAATTCACTGTGGGGATAATATGTTTTGTGGTGACGTGCAGAGGACAGCAGAGAAGGGAATACTAATGCTGACTTTAGAGTGCCCTTGTTTGTCCTTAACTTAGAAAATAGGAGCAATATCATCCTGCAAAAATAGCCCGAGGTAGAATTCAAAATTATTAGAGCCTCAATGTTACTGAGTCAATTTACTGTTGGTGCTGGTGTCACAGCATGAGAAAGTGTGCTTGAATGAGATAATTTTGATGAAACACTGTAATACAAAGTCGCCAGACTATAAAAGAAAGCATTCAAAAACGCAAAAAAGCACTTACAGGGAATTGAAGAATAATGCTGTGGAACCAACTTCTTAAATTGTTCCTATTTATATGAAAACCTCCTGAGAGTCATCAGCTTTCAAGCCCCGGCTGACGCTCTCGGACGTCTGCTGATTTTAATCAAGAGCATCAATAGATGCTACAACTTCAATAATCCTCCAGTGTCTTATGTAGAAAAACATAAGGTTTCAGTGAAATGGGTAAGAAAATGCACAAGAACATGCTGAATAGGTTGTGAAAAATAAGTCAACTGCAGATTTCCCTCAACATCTTCAGAATACTCAACTGAATTCCACGTTAGCAGTAGAAAAAACATTTCTTCAGCCATGTATGTCAGGTTGTGCCCCAAGCAGCGGCCCAGTTTTCCCTCTCTTTATCCAGATCTTTTTTTATCCGGGGGCATTTAAATCATTCACGTTGGTCTTGGAGGGAAAGCAAAGATGGCAGAGGCAGCTGTTTCTGCAGGAGGCTGGTGATCGCCGTGCCTCTGGGATCTTTATCCCTTCCTTCTCTGCTCGCATCAACCATCAGATGTAATGCAGAAGTTAAATCAGAGATACTGCTGAAGCTGCTTGAATGAAAAAGTGAAACGGGGAAAAAAACAATCTGTGCAAAACCGTTGAGATAGGTAAGCAAGTTTTGTCAGATGGAGAAACAAGTTGGTTGTAAACAAGGTGCTGTAAAAGCAATGCTACTGAAACTAATTTCAGGTGGAGTCATAGCAAGAAATAAATCTTTCAAATAAAACTTTATTTCTTATTCCTAATTTAATTTTCTTGTGTTTCAAGCTTTGAACACAAATGCACATTGATCCAGAAATCCTTGACATAATGGTTTTATGAAATTAAACCTTTAATGTTCTCACTGGGGACATTACTATTGTTATTGACCACATTACTTAAAATAACAGAAGCAATTTAATTAGAGCTTTAGAGAGAACCAAAGGATCTGCTACAGGTTGTGGATGAGCTTTTCTTTTTTCACTTCTTTGATCGACTCGGCACATCTGAACCTGTCAGCCATCACCAATTTCTCTCACCGCTCTGGTTTGATATTGCTCTTTTCTTCTTATAGTCTGTTTCATATTTTCAACTCCACTGAGGGTTTTAAACCCATCTCTTTCTTCACCAGAAATATTCCAGAGGAGCGGGTCAAATCAGGACTCGATGCTTGTCATTTCATTACTTCAGTAAAGTTTGCTTGGAGGCAGGAGAATGATCAGTTCTGCAGTGTGACATAGAATCCTGACCACCATTAAAAATTGCTTAATTAGGAAACAGTTTCCACAAGGGAACAGAACGTTGGTAAGATTTTCCAAGGTTTTTTTTCCTTCATTTTCCAGTGTAAATAATAACACATGGTTTTGCACATGGTCTGGTTTCAGTCTAATCTCACTTTGAAACTAAGCTAGAGAAAAGGACTTGATAGTTTTGTCTTAGCTGATAACATATAACATTGTATTGTTTCTAATAATCTAGGATGTGGTCAAGTATTCTCTGATCTGTTTGAAAATTGTGTCCGATTTTACACTTAATATCTCTAGATAAAATCCAGTGCAACCAGCTAACCTAACAAGTTGCATCATTTTTACATATAATCTATCTATGGTTTTTTTTATTTGAGTACAAATGAGTCTGTTCTGTAAAGGCTTTAGAGGGCTTGTTAGAAAACATTAACCAAGAAACACCAAAAAGACCAAAGAACAGCGTTACTAACAAGAAAGGATTAATCAGAAAATTAGACAACATGGCGATGGTAACTCTGTAAGAACTTCTGAAATCCATGGCTGTGGTGGAAAAGTATTTTGACAAAACAGATATTTGTACGCTTCTCAAATCTGACAGAATGGCAGAAAAAAGCAAGATGAAAAACAGATAAAGGTGTTATTGATGATTCAATAATAATCAATTATTGACTATTAAACATGTAGAACAAAAGTCTCTGGTAAGAGGAGACTAAAGTTGGAACCTTTTGGTCTATAAGCAAACTGCTTCTTGTGGATGAAAACTAACAATGCACCTAACCATGAAGGTATAATTCACACTTTGAAAGGTGCTGGAAGCATCTACTGTAAGGATAATTATGAGACAGGAAATCTGAGACAGAGAAGTTGAAGGAGACAGGAAGGATGGAGCTAGGAAAATCAGAGGTCCACCTTCGAGGAAGACAAAATACTCAATTAGGACTGCAATGGCGGGGTCTAAATGCAAACATCACACATGCACACACACAAAATAAATAAACATAAAACATGTCTCTCTTCTCCATATCGATACAATATTTTGTGTTACTACATCACATAAAATCCTAAAAAGATGCCAACTTTGTAAGTCAATACTGTTTTGAGAGCAGAAAATGTATTACACACTGACAAAGATGGAACCTGAAAACATGACTCATGTTTCATGACATTGTTACAATAAGAGTGATGCTGGAAGTCTTTTACTACACACTCGCTCTGCAGTTCTAAACCTCCATATTTCTAGAAGCGTCAAAAGACGGAAACCTAGAAATTTTATCGGATCCAGAGGCAAAAAAGCATTGAATGATACTGAGATATTACATCTTCATAAGCGCAAAATGGTTTGAGAGAGGGGCTTTTCAGAGGTTTGAGAAATGTATGCAGGCAGCGCGGCACTGATGAGCATGTTCATGTAACCTCTTGTTCTCATTGTCTGACTAGAAATGTCACGCACATGAGCGATATTCCCTGGAGAAGTGGATGTACTGAGAAATGTTCTCCCAAACAGAAATTACAGGAACATGTCTGTTACTCAAGCTCAAGCTGTCTGAGAGCTTGTCCGTAACTGAGAATGCTCAGCCTCCTAATCAGTCTGGAGCAGACGTTCAGACTGAGTCCCCTAAGACACTGTAAACCACGTTCTACCCTTTACCCTATGAGCAAAATCTAAATATTTCTGCCAGAGAAATTGTGCTCCAGCCTAATCTCTGTGAAACCATTGTTTTTTTGTCTAAACTTGATGTAATTTGTGTAAAAATGATGGTATCACCTTTACAAAATGAAGAACCAGTATTTCTTGAGGAGATGAAAGGGAGTACTTTTTTATTATGAAAATTTAAGTCATAATTAGTTAGTTGTACCCAAAGACAACCTTTAAATTTTCATTTTTATTTTTTCCCCAGTGAAGTATTTACATACACAGATCAACTTCAACTATAACTTTGCTAGCTGAAATGCATGAAATTGATTATCTCTACATTATGGCACCTACTTTAGGTGTTTTACATTAATGCTCTCTGTATGTGTTTCCGTTTTTCAACGATTGATTAAACAGTGCTGCTTGGATTGGCTGTTGTCACAACATCTCATAACTTTTACCCTGGCATCTCTGGTTTGTTGTTTGTTAGTTTACAATGATGTCTGTTCAATAGATTTCTCCAAAACACCTTTAAAGCCTTTTTCATAGAACATCTCTATGAATACTGAGATTCTAATTACCAGGAGAGGAGCGATGCATATTTTTTCAGAACCAAATTAATTAAATCAATTCTTTCCTCTAAATACGTCAAGTTGACTTCACATTGATGCCCAACTCTAATTTTTATCTCTGATATATTTTTAGAGTACTTCTACAGAAAAAGATGCCAGATCTATATTTGTTCATTCTTCAAAAGCTTTTCAGTGTAGGAACCCAAAGTCAAGCTGTCAGTGATGAGAAAAAAAACATTACATTTCTCTCTGGAGAGTGTGACGCGTCATGCGGGTACTGAGCAGCACAAACGTTGACAGTAAGGCACAAACCAAAAAACAAGAAACAAAAAAAAAATCTAAAAAAAAACCTATTTTGATCAGTTTGACAGGCTGGTGGTCAGAAGCTTTGGTATCTCAAGTTGCAAATAGCAGATTGTTCAGCGCCATCTGATGCACTTAGGTATCAAAGTGAGGTACTGACCCACTTATGTCAGAGACAGCTTGTACACTACCTGGAAACCAGAAAACAAAGGGACAATATTTAAAATTCATAAGTCAAACAAAGAAAATGACAAGGTCCTCTGCAGAGGTCGATATTTTCTTTTCACATGGCATCTTATAACTGCTCAGTAAAGGAAATGCAGAAGCAGATTTCTAAAGCATCCCATCTTCTTTCATTTGTCTGCTTTTAATTTTAACATACGAATGTTTTTGTTGTTAAAAATGATGATATGAACATTAAGATTTAATCTTTGACAATTCATTCTTAGAATAAATGATGGTGGTGGAAGCATCATGCTCTTAACTTACGTTGTTGTCAGTAGGGACCAAGAAGCTGGTTCTTGGTTTCTACGAACCAACAGAACCCTAAGTACGGCAGAACAGAAAATCTGTTGAGTGCTAAAGAGCTGAAACTTGGTCAGAGATTCTCTTCTGACAGCACAATGGTGTGGTAGCCAACAGAGCTACAATGGAACTGCTCATACATCACAGCATGTTCATGTATTAGAACAGCCTAGTCAAAGGCCAGTCATGAATCTTGATTGGAATCTTTGACACACTTTAATGTTCAAAGATATTCTCCATTCAGTTTATTTGAAGTCAAATGATTTTTTGGGGGGTTTTTTGCACAAAAGGTCAAGTTATAATTATCTGCGACTCCTTGTTAGTCAATTACATACAATTTTAATAATATGTTGGTTTTTGTGATCGTGATACAATGTGTTAAAGTTATGATGTATGTCTATTTTTTCAAGACTCTGTATGAACCTGATCAAACAGATTCTGTTTTCTATTGGCTCTGATGTTGGGTGCCTTAGGGGGCGTAATACCACTGGATTTATTATTATTATTCCTTATTCCTCCCCCATTGCGTGTGAGCCCTATTGACTTTGCTGGCTATTAAGGAACAATTTGTTTTCTGTTTATTATCTCATTTAAAATGGAGCAGCCCATTAGCTGCACTGAACAATAACAGAGGATCCAGCTGTGGTAGCAGCTTTAGAGTGATATATCAGCCTCGGTGTTTTCGTCTTAGGCCTCACCCTCCAGCATCTCTCAGCTTTTAAGCTTTTTTGTTTTGGTACTGGACGGTAACAGCGGCAATTCAAAGCCTGCCTTTTTTATCCCTGGTGTCTAATGACTGTCTCTGTTCAATGCCTGAGTGAGCACTGCTCTGAACTAAAGTGCGAGGGCCAGGTCAGTGAATAATTAAGTTCCTGTAATAGTCCCCTGTGCCATTATGTGCTGCGAATGCCTCGACATCTCTTTTTCAAGTTCAGATATGAACCTTTGCAGTGAAATCTTTAAATATCGATGTGTTAATTTGAGTCTTTACGAATTGGATGTCCTGTTGGGGATGGTTTGTGTTAGAGAACTGTGTGGGGACCTGACGGTAGACATTGGAAAATACAATTCTAAACAGGCTTGAAATAATCATTTATACTAAACCCTCTCCATGAGTCATCATTGTTTACTTTCATCACACATAAGACCCACTCATAGCTGAGGGCTTTTGGTTCAAGCCGCTCGGGAACGGTCCCAAAATATAGTGCAACTTTCCCAGAAATCAGAAATACATTTTAAGTGTTAAAAAGTATATTTTTACAATCTCTTATATGCAATGTTACACCTTTGAGTTTATTTATGCACATTTTACTAATGTTCTTTGAACTGTTTCATTGCATCACAGTAGAACCACAGAACAGAGCATTTCATATGTCTTTGTTCCTGTGTCCCTACCAGCTTTGCTCATCTAAACACTGCATATTTCTTCATTAGAAAATCACTCAACACTTACCACAAATTCTCATTCCTGGACACTGGCTGGTGTACTATAACATCAATATGAACCGTTCAGCACAGGTTGAATTTGTAGGATCATTCTCCTTCAGGAGGAAGTCATTAATCGGTGTTAGGTTTCTACAATACATAGGATTTTACAAGTAGACATAAAAGTTTAATTTAGAACTCATCTGAGCAGAGAGCCTTGTTCTACGTGTTTACTGTGACCTTGGTTCTTGGCTTCATCTTGGAGTCATGCTGCCAGGGAAATAGCCAAGTTTTGGCAAGAATTATTAGTGTGTGCAGTTGACCAGAACTCTCTGGTGATCTCTTGGTCACCAAAGAGTCAACACCCCTGATCTCTTTGGTGTGTCGCATAATCCTCATGATGCGGTTTGTTCACTTATATTCTGTAACAAACCTCTGATGCCTGCACAGAACAGCTGTTAATACTAAGATAACACACAGCTGCACTATATTTACTAATTAGTTGGGCTCTGAAGGCAATTAGTGCCACAGAGTTTATATGGAGGCATATAAGTTGACGGGACTCAGCTCAAATTGATGGCATGTGAAATTCAAAATATGGAACATGTCATTGTAGTAAAGCAGAATTGTGTTGATTTTCACTATGAAGGGCAGCATCTCCATAGCAACTACTTGACACCATCTAGTAAAAAGCTTTTTTTGTTTACATATCACACAAACTCGGGGACAATGGTTGACTTTATTCTGATCACACTAAGATTTAGTTTTATAACACAAAACTCTGCTGCATGGAATTGTGGGATATTTAAAACAATAAAACTTTAAAAGATTCATTCACAGAAAATGAACAATTATTATTTCTTCAGCAGGATAATATCCCCAACATTTGAGGATAAATCAACAGATTTGACTGATTTCAGTAATAAAAAAAAGTTTAATAGAGTTAATTTTTGTATCTTCGTTTGCACTTTCTTCATAGAGAAGACCTTTCAGACTTCTTGACTTGGAAGGAAGAGAGGGAATGACTCGCATTTCACTTCAGATAAATGTGATTAGGTTTCAAACAAGCACTCATGTAGAGCATGGATGGATGGGATTGCATTTCAGAGCAAAGACGCATGAGTAACATAATCAGACTGAATACATGATGCTGCTTTTCTCCACAATGCAATTGCATCTCACTTAGGTGGAAATGAGAATGTGGTCGGGTTCTCCACCTCTTACTTCAGCAGGAAAGGGAAGTAACGTCAGAATTGACTGGAGGAAAGAAATAAATATAAGGCAACTCTGGTTGACTGTATGATAGAAGCAGCAAGAAGACATGAGTCTGGGCCAGTTTCAACCTCTAGCAGGATTAAATCCCCCGAAACATACAGCCAAAGCGAGGATATAAAGATATGGATCAAATTGTATTCATCTGTTTGAATTACCCATTCATAGTCCAAATGTAAACCTCTTGAGATTCTTTTGCAAGACCTGAAAATTGTTATTCACACATGCTCCATCCGTCTGGCTGAGCTCGAGTTATTTGGAGGAAGAGAGATTTATTTTCCTCCATGTGCAAATATGGTGGACAGAAATCCTAAAAGAATGGCAGCTGTAGTGCCACCAAAGATGGTTCTAGCATTTATTTAAGTATTTACTCAAAATGGCATGAAATACAAATGAACCTCACATTTTTAAGCTTTTTAAAGAAAATTGAAAATGTTATAATTTGTTTTTAAAACTATTCACGATCATTTACTACTTTGTGTTGGTCTCACAAATCAAATTCAAAAGTATAAGTACCATAGGTGCTTTTGCAAGGTCAGGCAGTATGTAGCATGTAAATGCTACTCCAATAACCTCAAAAAATTCATATAAAACTAAGGCAATTTCCTATAAGTGTCAGTAGAGTTTAACAATAATATTTTCTCTTTTCATAGAGGTCGAATTTTAGATTCGTCATATCAAATACTCTCAACGTCCTGAATGTGTAAACTCGTTAAAGAGTAAACCTTCATAGATTTTTCATTAAAAAGAAAACACCTCACATAATTTAGAATTTTAATTGGACAGTATGTAATGAGATAAAAAGAAATGAGCTTTCATTGAAATATCACACAAGTATACCCCAGACAATATACTAAATTAGTTTGAGGTTATTGGATAAAGATCCATCTTTGATTTAGCTTCATATAATCCTGGGCATTGAGACCTCAGCTTGTTATGTTTCAAACAAAAAATCTCCAAAGCAGTGTGCATCTTGACATCTCTCTGTCCCAACCAGCATTAACTTATTTAGCAATTTGAGCAGCAGTTGCTCACTTGTTGGATCAGGCTGCACAGGCTGCTAGTGTTCGCAATTTCACCAACATTCTTCCACTGGACACTTTTTGATATTATTATCAAAAAGTAATAATTCCTTACTACTTCAGTTTAGAGGTTTAGAAATGCTCCGATCCAGTCAAGTTAAGAGTTAGCCCTTCTAAAACTTGCTCAAATCCTTCCATTTGTTCTACTTTAAGTAAACTAACTTTGAGGAGAACATGTTTGCGGACCACCCACCTGTCAGTGGTCACAATCTAAAATAATACAGACATTGATGTTTCTCCATGTGTGTGTTTTTAAAAAAAAAAAATTCTATGAAATGAATACATATATATTAAGTTACTGCTATGTAGAAGGGTGAGAGTATGAGATTTTTCAATTAAATGTAAACAACTCTATAAGTTTAAGACAATGGTTCTGGCACATTCTATTTTTAAAACCTTGTAAAGACCTTTGACTGCAAGTCTACCCGATTGCTTGTTTACTTTGTGTTTTAATTGCATTTGAACAAACAGCTTTAAGTAAATAATGCTTCAGCATCACCTTCCCACACACACAGCACTGTAGCTTGCAAAAATTGATCACCAGCTAAGAGAGCTAGCCATAGATTTATTTTCTTTTTGTTTTACTTATAAATCCAGGGCATGATTGTTGCAACTCTTAGATGCCATAAAATGCACAAAAATGTAACTGTATACTGTAAAAATGTAACTGCATCAGTCACTTAATAACTTTACTTAATGTCATATTCAGACTCACTGTACTGATGGACATCGTCCTAAGTCACCTCAGTGAAGCTCTAACTGATATACTTTGACCTACTCAGTGAATAAATAAGCTGAGTATTGTGAGTTCCTGTAAAAATGAGATGATCACATCACATCCTCTCTATGTCCTCCAACTTCCTCCAACAGTCCAAAAACCATCTTAATTCCTTTCTCTAAATAGCTGTTAGTTGTGAGTCGGTGCTTGACTGGTTGTTTGTTTTGTGTGTTGCACTGTGATTGACCTATATAGGCTGTAGCATGTGTCTTGCTCAATGGCCGCTGGAGCCCTGCAAGGATAAGTAGTATACACCCGGTGGATGCTGTCATTTGCAAACAGTACTTGTCTTTAGAAGCTTTGGTTTTAGTTTTCAGTTATTTGTAGTGTTGTGGATGTTATGTAAAGTTCAGTTGTGGTTTTATTTGAATTTTGAATGTACAGTCTTAATAGTGATCCTGCAGATTCTCTAACCTGAACTGTGGCTCTCTGTAGTTCCTCTGTAATTACCAAAGACCTCCTAGCTGCTTTACAGACTATGTGAGTGATTTCTGAATGCAATTGGTTCCACTGTTTTCCTTTTATTATTTACAGATATCAGATTAAAAAGTGTCAATCTTTCTTTCTTCACAAACAGCTGTATGTTTCCTTCTACTTTACAAATATGTACTTTGTGTGTTGCTCTGTCACATGAAATCCTTACACAGTAGATCAATGTTTTTGGTTTTAACAAAATGTGAAAAAGTGCAAATATTTACCAAGGTATTGTAGCCACTGAAAACATTCTTATGTCTATAGAGCTTCCAACAATAACTGGATCATTGGTTTTGCAAAGGCACATGAGTCATATTTTCTCCTTCCAGTTATTCCTTAGAATAACAAAAAGAATTTGACTCATCAGCACTGAAATGAGTTAAGAGAAAACAAAACATGGCGATAAAAAAAACAGTACTATTGATTGTTAGACGCCAGCAGAGTGGGTGAATTTGCGTGAACTCATCGTAGCTCTGATAGTCAGCTGGTGGTTGGATGAAACTGACAGGCTTTTATTTGCTCGAGTTGAGATTCTAAGCTTAAGTCTGAGCTTCTCTTCTGTTCATAGAGATAGGAAAATGGTGAGGATGCGAGAACCGGAGAGGCAACAGAAATTCTAACGAGGTGAAAATTCTCACTGTTTATCATTCCTGATAAGCATTTGTTCATGTCTGTTCAGGCGTAATCCGGGATATGATGAGCTGCAGAGAGCCAAACACTCATTAACACAAGGTTTGGATACTGTCATTGATATTGCACAGTAGCTATTGCTCATGTCGAGATGAGGTGGAAAATTGTTTATTTAATTTATTAATTTCCATTTTAAAAAGTGTGTATTAAACATCTTTTATTTCAATTACATTTTATTAACCTCAATATAAAAACAGATAGATTATCTATTAAGTAATATGCATGGAAAGATGAACACTATAGCCCCAAATGACTCCTGCACTGTGTGCAGACAAGCTGAAGACATTTTATATTAGTTTATCAGAATTCTATGCAAATATCATGCTGCTTTTATCCATCATATTGAAAAGTTGCTCCTGGGTTGCCCCAACACAGAGGCAGCCTTCTTTTAATCATTAGATACTTTTTTCTGTGTCCCTGGTTCTTGTGCTGCTGCCGTAGCAGATAGCTGCAGAAAAGTACTCTATAAAAATATAAAACATATGCTGAAAACCCAATTACCTAGAGTGCATCTCCAAATCCCATCCGACCAATAACATTCAGCGTATTTGTGCTCTTATGAAATTTCACAACACTTTGTTTTACTATGTTCAGTGTCACTGTATATCTACTGTTTACCACTTTTTCTTTGGATGAAAAACTCATTCTGGATGTCTTAGATGTTCTGTGCCCTGCAAAAGTTTGTATAGTCCTTTGACTTTCTACTGTCAAAGTCCAGAGTTTGTAGCAAGACAGACAAATACATTTCCCCAGATAGAAGTCATTCCTTTTCAAAGCAGAACTTCGCCAAAGTTATTGCAGCTGTAAATTCCACCAATGAAAAACTACAATGTAGTGTGCAGTTTTTAGTTGTAATGTGAAAAAATTGAAGAATTTGGACTGTACTGCTCCTTTTCCTGGGTGTTAAACAGAATAAGAAGCTAGCACAGCCTTTACTCCTTGTCAGCAAGTTTCAGAATCAGTAAGGCAGTTCAACTTAAACTCTGCTGCTTTCGCTTTGACCCGAGTGCAAAAGGCAACCTGCACTGCAGCTCTGAAAATAAATGTGGTTGGTTAACAAAGAGTTCTATAACAGAGGCTTTAAAAGTTTTACAAATATAGATGTTAAGTCTATTAAAGTGCACTCTACTCTGTAACTTGTTGCATAACTGACATGGAGGTGTAATGGTTGCGGATCAGCTATACTTCCTATTTGGCTTTGGTCAATTCACACGTCTTGGTACCAGTGCAGGAGGATAACGTCTCACACCTGGTTTGTAAGCGTTGCGTGGCAGAAGTGTTACCTGATGTGGAGGAAAGAGAAGTCTGAGTGAAAGTGGAAGGATATGAAAGTGGAGGTTTGGGTTGTGGCAGGAAACTGAAATCCATTTTCAGAAATGTGGGTTCAAAAATTGGATGCATGTTAAATGTATGTGTTGTACAAATAGTTTGATTTTGAGGGGTCAAGCTTTCTTAGTGAAGCTTGACAAATGGAGAAACATCTTAGATTTTTAGGTTATCAAACTTTATTTGCATTTGAGCTAAAAACAGATATAACCTACATTTTGGTCTTCTTATGTCACCTGTTCTGAGTCCAATTTCACATTGGAAATCAGAGATGTGAACAGTTATAAAATCATATATATTCATAGAAATATGTTTCTTTTTATTTCTCCGTAGACATGGGAGTGCTTATGTCAAAGAAGCAGCAGGTGGAGAAGGTGCAGAAATGCAGTGCGGTCGTCTCGGCCTTCCAGGCAGGAATTAAGGAACGTCCGGTTAAGCAGACAGATGCAGAAGTGGGGGAAGGTGAAGAAGATGCCAAAACCTCAGCTGGTCCCGATGACAAAAACACAGAGGAAGTGAAACCAGAGGACACAGACAATAACGCAGGTCCGTCAACCTCCCAACAGGCCTCAGCTCCAGTTAGAGATGAATGTAAAGTTAACCAGGAAGCATGGTCGATGTTAAGGGACGGGAAAGGCGTGGAGCCTGAAGACCTCGACAAGAGCCATCAACTCACGCCTCCTGCTTTTGTACGACCAAAAAGGGAACCTGATGATGACCAGCCTGTTGATGTGGACCTGGAAAACAAAGAGCAGGTATTGATTATATTACTGGGCCTCTCTGGTTAAGGTCTCCCTAAAAATTATTGACTTACAAACAGTAGATTACTCTCATGGTGTCTTTATGAAACATATTCATGCCCTAAGATTCTTTTAATGTATGTTCTTCATTTATTATACATAAGTTTTTTCAGAAGCAAGCTTTTTCTGTTCCAAACCAAGTATTTCAGTATTCTTTTTTCCCAGAATACTGGCTCATGAGCTGAAAAGTGAGCTTCTTAACTTTCGTTCTGCAGTGTGGTTGAGCTTCTAAACACACAAAAAATGAGTTCGTTTTACTCCCCTAGTATGAAAAGTGGTAAGTTTAGAACTAGGAATTTGAACATTCCTTCCACTTCACAACCATGCACTGCCCTATGTTTGTCGCATAAAATCCCAGTCCCATAAAAACCCAATATAATACATTGGGATTTATGTGATAAGGTGTAGGAATACTTTTGCAGGACACTTTATCAGTTGCTATCTTGTCAGTAACAAAATACATGCTAATCTCAACACAATAAGAGACCAAAACCCCAGTGAGGAATGTGGAGTTCTGATAATGGACATGGCAAAATATGTATAAAGTCTACAATGTCTTTTTCCCTCTTTACATATAATTAGTTTTACTAGGGTACAAAGGTGATAAAGCATGAGCTGGAAGTTGTTTCCTATAGCCAGTTTGTGTGTCCCAGTAGCTGTGATATGTTGTTGATGTGTATGAGTGCTCTTCACATGGACCGTGTTGTGGGCGGCCTGCTTTGGCTGGCTCTGAGAGGTGACTATTTTCAGGGTGACGCTGACTAACAGGAGAGGGAGTTCACACGGGCAGCAACACCTGTGTTTTTTTTTTTCTATTTTAAACGGAGTAAACACTTGGTACACTCTGACAAGTTGCATAAAATGTAGAAATAGGAATCCGTCTCCAGTAGTACGAGCTTGTGTTCTGATTTTGATTACCTTCACCAGCACATAAACGTGAAGTAAAATATAGTGAGAATTTGAAGTTGTTTTGTTTGCTAAACCTTTATGTGACAACAATACAATCTAGAGAAATATGGTTGCTGGTGATCTGAATTTGATTTGGTTAATAGAGATAAATCATTCTCATAGTGTGTATTGCTACAAAAGGTGTGAATCCATATGAAAAACCAAATGGAAAAGTTATTCTTGACTTGCTTCACCAGTGATGCAGTTCATACCGTTATAAGAAAACTGAGGAGAATAAAATATCCCGCTTTTTGCAACTAGAACTCAATGTTGGATTTTTTCTAAATAAAACAAAACAGTTATGTATCTCACTACAAATGTTTGTGGTTACAGAACTGATGTATGTTCCCCAATGAGACTATGCTTCATTTTCTTCCTGCAATAGACTAAAGCTGCAAGTAGAGTTTTCTTTTCTATTTGGCCACATTACAAACACTGACTTTAAATGGTTCTTTGAACCTTCAAATTAGCCATCTTTACTTTGAGGGCTGGACTGTTTGTTTGAGAACATTAATGAACAAACAGCACAATGGAAACCAAGGAATACACCAAAGCATAAAGTTGTGGAGAAGTTAAATTAAAAGCGGTATTGCAGATCAATATTACAACCTCTTGATATTGCACAGTTTAATTCACTGTGTGATTATGGGATTAAACAAGTGCAAACCCACATGTCCATACAAGGAGACTGAAAAAAAATGTCATCTGACTCAACACTGACCGCTGAGGAACCCCACAGGAAATGTCTTATACAAAGTGACTGATAGGCTCCCATTTCACAAAACCTTTCCATGAGTCTCAGTTTTTTATAGAACCATAAAAAACCCTAAATCATGATACATCCATCATCCATTTTCCTACACCCTTGTCCCTTACTGGGGTTGGGAGGGTTGCTGGTGCCTATCTCCAGCTATCGTCTCGGGCGAGAGGCGGGGTCACCCTGGACAGGTCACCAGTCTGTCGCAGGGCAACACAAAGACAAACAGGACAAACAACCAGGCACACACACACTCACACCTAGGGACAATTTAGAGAGACCAATTAACCTGACAGTCATGTTTTTGGACTGTGGGAGGAAGCAGGCCGGAGAACCCCGAGAGAACCCTCGCATGCACAGGGAGAACATGCCGGGAATCGAACCCAGAACCTTCTTGCTGCAAGGCAGCAGCTCTACCAGTTGCGCCACTGGGCAGCCCACCATGATACAGTATATTGTGATTTATTGTGTGAAATGCTTTTTTTCAGTCTATAAAAATGTCAACGTCAGATTTCTTTTGGTAACAAGAGAGTACCGACAAATTATACTCAATCACCATAACTCATTTCCTTCCACCTGTTTTTTCTTGCAAGTATTTTTTAATCTATTCCCAATCAATGGATTATTTTTATAAAAAGTATATATAATTAAATGCAACATGTGGTTTTAACAGGAAGAGCTGTGAAAAAGTTCAAGATTTTCCTGGAGCACTGCAATCATTTGATTCTCATGTGATCATAAAAAAAACATAACAATATTCTCACTTGGTATGACTTGAAGTCCTCTCCCATGCTTTACATTTTTTGCATGTTTTGCTGTTATTTATAAGATACTTTTTGTGGATATTAAAAGGTGTTTTTTTTTTATCATAAAAAAAAATCCAAATCCATTTTTTTTGTTGTATTTCCTGAAGATGTCACCAGCATACCATAAATGTAATGTTCTCCCTAAGCAATCTTTCAGTACAAGTAATGGATGTATTTTTTTTCTTTTTTCACTAAGTAGTTCCTTTCTATCTATTTATCTACTGAAGCACAGAGATAAAATATTAAAATGTGAAGGCATCTTTATGAAAAATCTCTCTCGTTTCATGTGTCCAGCACTCAGACTTCCCTCCAGGGCAGTCTGTCTAATAGAAAGAGCGGTTTCTGCCATATTCAAAATATATTCCATCTCTGCCCTCTTAGTGACACCCAGCTTTTAACTCCCCCTTTGAGCGAGGCCATTTGGGAGAGTTCTAAACCCACCTGCCAGCTTATTCAGAAATCATCATTCATGACGCAGTGAGACAAAGAGAAGTAAAAGGTTGCTGCTACCTGAAACACATTCTGCTGTTGCTTAACATAATAGAAATTAACATTAGTGAGCTTTTAATGCCACTGTTTTCGCTCAAATGAATGTTCTGCTGAATCATTCAGCAAATTTCTGAGTTGCACTTTCTGCTTTCTCCACTAGCCGCCGAGCGACGAGATGTGTGATGTGTGTGAGGTGTGGACGGCAGACGACCTCTACCCCTGCAGGATCTGCACGCGGGTGTTCCATGACGGCTGTCTGAGGGAGCTGGGCTATCTTCGTGCCGAGGCCTTGCAGGAGATGAGAGACACGGCCCACACTGTGACTGGCTGGAGCTGCTACTATTGTGTGAGTCAGCAAAGTCGTCATAATGGACATCCAGCATGAACTCACTTTATAGTGCAGTGTAATAGTAAGTAAGCAAGTTTGTATTGATGCTCAAAGGTCCAGCTGTAAAATGTTGCCACATAGAAACTTTATATAGATCTTAGACATGCAGAAAATATTAATCCCACATAAGAAATAGGAATCTTGGAATATTTTGATGGTATAATGAGGGAAACATGTAAATTCCCATGCATGGTGTAAATTTACCATGGATTTACAGGTAAAACAGCAAATTATAGACGTCATTATTCATATTGTCCTGTTAGCTCACTTTAAAATAAATGAGCAGCAGTTACAAATACTTTGCAAATGCATATTTAAAACAATAAGCATTTTGAAGATTAATGACTTGCCCTACAATATTGTGATTTGTGGTAAAGGAAAGGAAAAACCTGCTGTTCTCGCCAATACACAGCGTTTCCATGTGATAGCCATGGGATTATAATGAGATAATCACCGTCCAAATCTGTGACTCCAATCTTCAGCAACCTTTGATGCAACATAACATCAAAGTGATAGGTCAACGTGACTCATTATAAAAGTGTGGAAGATGCTGTTATTGCGGAACAATTTCTGGTTCAGCTGAGTTCCAACACAAACAGATTCTTCAGAGGAAATTCAAAAAACGCACAACTCCCCAGCAAACAGATGATGTAATCGGTTGTTGTGAAGCTCAAACAGCTGCATGGCTTTTGTTAGAAGACTCTTCAAAGTGAAGTAGGGGCTTCACTTTCTTCTGCTGTCCCTGAGAAACAAATTCCCTTTGCCAAAGCTTTGCTGTAGGGAAATGTTTTGCACTCAGTTGGAAGGGCAGTTCTTCTGTCTGCAGCTGATTTCCTCACTGTGCTCAGAATAAGAGAAGGGGGGGAAACGTTTTTGATTTTGAATTCTGTCTCTTAGATTTGAAATTGCTTAAAAATATAATTCTTAGCTGCCAAAAACACGACAGAAATGCATGGAAAAATTTAAATCCTTTGAAGCCACTCCTAAACCTGGCAGATGGACCTATAGTAAGTCTAACACATGTTTATCTGAGAGGACGCCTTGAGATATGATTTAAAGTCTTGATTCCTGTTTCTTGGGACGATCTGGTTCATGTGTGATTTTTTTAAACAGATCTGTCTTCTTATTCTGCATAAAAAAAGAAAACTGCTGATTTGTACATTGATAAAAAAAAACACTGACAGGCAGAGCTTTGAGGAACCATTTTTGTTATAAATACCTATATACCACTAAACACATCACTGACATTATCCAGGCAGCCTCAAGGATCTATTTATACAATCTGTAAGCAAAAGATTAGACAATGATATTTATATCCTCCATTCCCACAGGAGTCGTTTGTGTGCCAGAGAACATATTATTCTTTTTTACACAAAACAAGTTGAAGTGGATTAGTGTGGATGCAACAATTTCATAAAAGCACTTGATTTAACTGAGCTCTGCTGGAGTCGTTAGATGTTGCTAAGTATAACACGTGATGATGGATGCATTACTTTTTTACACAAAAGAAAAAAACATCTGAAGATGCCTGGTAATGATAGATGGTTACAGACTAAACACAACTAACAGATCTTATAACTTATCAGACAATAATCACCATATTCATAAGGAGACTTAATGCAGCTGGCTGGACCTGCTGCTCTTCTAAAAGGTGTTTTTATTATATGACAAGATAACAATCTGAGGTTCTCAAATCACAATACTCTTGATTTTACTCTGTCACCGTTGGATGAACTCATTTGGTGCTAATGAAATTTACTTTTGTGGCTGATGCTAATGTTTTCTAAGCTTGATAAACAACTTATTTGGCTTCAAATATAGGAATAACAAATCACTGTTGAAATATGTGCTGCTGTTTTAACTTAGAATTAATTTTCTTGACTTTCTTTCCTTCTCAAAATGCGTTCAAATTTAGTTTCTAAATGACGTCTGTGATGAATGTGGCAGCAAGTAGTCGTTGGAGGATGAGAGCAAAAGAATGTGGTGCAGAACATGGGTGTTTTAGAATGGCATATGTTTTCTTAATGTTTCCATCAATATTCAGTGATTTTGTTTCTGTTTAGTAGCCACATTTTTTATGCAAATCTATATGCTTTGACTTCCTGTCACTTTTCTGCTGGAACACCTGAATTTCCCCACTGAGGGGCAATAAAGTTTATATCTCTTCTTCTATTGTATTTTAATAGTTGAGCATATTGATT
Organism: Phalloptychus januarius; assembly: GCA_902982915.1. Lineage (NCBI taxonomy): Eukaryota > Metazoa > Chordata > Actinopteri > Cyprinodontiformes > Poeciliidae > Phalloptychus > Phalloptychus januarius. The sequence continues at coordinate 2,287,639 of CADWAE010000133.1, read as the reverse complement.
GCTTCACTCTCTGTTTCATCTACTTGGATCTGGTAGCCAGAAAAGGGATATTGTTGTTAGAAATATTTCTACATATTAAAGAAGTATTGCCGAGAAATATTTCTATATCCTTCTAAACAGTAAAATTGTCTGGAGTTAGTTCTTAAAGGATTGTGATCTCTTTGTACTACAGTAAATATGAATGGATATTATAGTTTCAAACAGGAGGAAATACTTTGTTTGGTAGGTCTAAATCTTGAAAAGTACTACAAACATGGGAATAAGGAACTTTCATAACACTTTAATATTGAATACTATAACATCTCCTTAGAAAAGAGTGTGCAGGTGGGATATGTTATGCTTAAAAGTGCTACCTGAGTAAAAAATATATAAATTAGTTCCTGAGGTTGAGGAACTTTATTAAACATTGCTCTAGCGCAATAGTACTGGAAGTAGTGTTTTAGGCAGAGGAACATTTGTATGTAATGTTAAATCTACTTAGTACTGCTTGGAAATACATTTTGGTCAAAATGTTGAAGCTCTAAATAAATAAGTCAAACATTTGGGTGAAATTGAGTTAAATGTCTCAAAATATTGAAAAAATGTGAAACATGGGCTTACATTTGAGGACACAACATTTTGGTAAACACTTTGAAGACCTGCAGAAAATGATTGCAATTCCCTAAAATTAGTTTTTACTAAAAAATATTACATCGTAAAAAAAATTGCAATTTTTTTTAGGATTATAAAGTGCTATACTTACTGAGAGTATCTTGTTGAATTTGTGTGTTCAAAGAATGAGGAACATTCCTCGGGTGTTCATATATTGAAAATACCTGCTTGGATGAGGATTGTTCTTCTGTGTTGAATCACAATAATTGTGCCTGTCTGCAGCAGATGCAATTACTGTGATTCAGTATTTCATTTTAACATTTCATCAACCTTGAAACGGCCTTAAAGGCCAGACACATTATTGTTGTGTTACCAGGAATGAATAAATAGCTGAGGACAGAAAACAGGGAAGATTTTAGTAAGTTTCCTCCTGAGAATTATATTCCCATATTTACTGACAACATTATTTTTCAACACTGGTGGACTGGTGAAAGCTTAACGTATCATTAATAAATGTGAATGTTGGCTATAGTAGAATAACAGGGTATTTGGCAGTTACTGTGCTGAAAAAATAAAAATGCGGGGCATTATCAGGCAATCTGTTGCTCAGCTACTGCTGGTTGACATAATGAGATCACAACTTCCTCTTTTGCGCTCAAGTTAATGTGTGAGCTGCAGGGAAGTCAGGGATTTTTCTCATCTACTATTTATCTCCAACAATCTTCCTCTAATAATTTGGTGAAAATTGTCTGTCTTTATCAGACTGATTTTTTTTACTAATACTGGCATGGGTATCATATATGCTGTTCATTTCTCCACACCTTTATTATTATTAACACAGAGTGTTCTATAATGTTTGCTGAAAAACCTCTACTGCCTTCACAAAATGGCTTTATTTATACAGATTTGAAACTACACAGGCAGGTTGTATTTACAGGTTAGATAACCTTTGAAGCCAATTGGATACGCATAATTTAATGCAGGGGTGCCCAACCAGTCAGAGACTAAGAGCCACTTTTTTTACTGTGTTACTGCAAAGAGCCACATCATACACATGGGCACACATTAATATCATCCCAGGCCTTAATCATGTATGCACACACACGCATACACACACGCGCACACACCCCGAGAGAGACAGACACACACACAGGCCTCTGCTCAGCCAGATTTATTGAATATGCCCCACACCAAGATAATGACAGTTATTTAACAGTTAACATTGTGTGCACTGTCTCACACACACATAAACTGCATCCCCATCCATTAAATTTTAATGGATGGGGATCCAGGCAAATGGAGTTGAATACAAAAGCACACCACACTTTTCAGATTTACTTGTAAATATTGAAAATCACATCCTCCTTTTCGCCAATTTATGCATAATTGTTATAATTGCATTTTACAAGTTTTGTTTCAATGTGCAAGTTTGTGGCAACCAAATTCTAGATTTAAGGCTCTAGAATTGTGTTGGGCCTTTCTGTACATTCTGTACTTATTTTTACTGCTCTGTACCCTGCAGGACAATGTGAATCTTCTTTTAACAGAGGAGGAGCTGTACAGTTTAATGGAGACATTCAAGCAGTGCAAGATCATCCCAGGTGAGCCAGTAAATATACTGTATGTTTTATTTTATTTATTTATTTTTGCTTCGTTTTATTTCATGTTCCTTGTTGCTCACCAGATAGCCAATACTGTTGTAGCCTATCAATAAATTTATTCAGACATTAATCAGATTAGAAGTCAAGTGGCCTATCCTAACGCTGTCATTAGGAATGTTCACTCCAAGAATCTGGCACTGTTGTAATTTGCACAATACAAAAAGTGGTTCTAAAAAATGTTGAGTTTTGTTGCAGAACATTTAATTTTATATTGGAAAAAAAATACTTTATGTCCTTTTCATTCCACTTCTATTTGTTGTTCTTTTTTGTGTTGCTGCATCACATAAATGCCAGTAAAATATATTTAAGTTGTGGGAAAGCATATGCATATTGTGTAAGAAGACATGTCTGTCAGATTTTGGTGATGTGTGTAAGCTGGCAAGACTGACCTACCATATTAAATTCTGACAATAAAATCATAACGTCAGCCTGTGCCAAGTTAATCTGTAGGATGTGTCTCCCCTTAGAGAGTTGAAATTCTTTTTAAATTTTTCTCAGACTTCAGTTTTTTCCTTGTTATCCTAAAACTCGGCAGGATGACGGGCATAGGTGTTCTCTGCCCATGAGTCACCCCAAACTAATTACATCTGGAAGACCAGTGGGTGACTAATTTACTGTGATGTGATGAATTGCTCCTTGCCGTTGTAGAGTCATGCCTGGTGTCAGATGAGCTGCTGCAGTACCGCCACTTTGTATCCAAGCAGCAGTTTGATAAGGACCTGAGTGATGAGCAAGAGGAGGAGGTCTTAGCCCAGTTTGCTTCTCTGGATCCTGAGAAGAAGGGTCACATCGAATGGTCAGACTTTCTCTACTTTGAGTCGCTGGCTGTTCTGAGGAAGTTCAGGACTGAGGTATAGTATCTGTCTGGTGGAAAAACATATACCGTATTTTCCGGACTCTAGAGCGCACCTCACTGTAAGCCATGTCCACAAAGTTTAAAAAAAAATAAGCCGCTGGTATCTCCACCGCTCTCGGTTTTCCACAAGGACGCATAAATCTGCATTTCTCCGTTGTGCCTGCTGCTGGCATGTGCTAAATGACAGTTAGCTCTTTCTTCTTTGATTTCCGAATTTGGCTTCCGATGATTCACTTCACCTGCTAGAGAGCCCCCTGGTGGTTGAAGAAAAATCCACAGAAATGTTGCACCGGGCGCCGCCTGATTCAAAGCGTGGGGAAAAAGTAGCGGCTTATAGTCCGAAAAGTACGGAATGTTTTGTTAGAATAGAATAATGGGATCCTCTATTATCCCATTATAGAGGGATAATATAATAATGTAAAATAAAAATGTAAAATAAATAATGTATTTATTTTACATTAAATAAAATAAATTATTTAATGTATAATTTTTATTATAAAAATAAAAATTATTATAATTTTTATTTTATAATAATGTAAAATAAAAATGTAATAAAATACAATTTTATTATGTAATACATACATAATAAAAATGTATGGGAACATTTTTATTAAACCGCAATGTAAAACTGTGTGTACAATATCACACCAATAATAATAAAGACACTGAGAATATTAGTGTAGTACCTAAGTTGGGGTAAGTTGAGCCAAAGTGTAAGTCAGCCATGGTAGAAAACATTCATCATGTGACCAAATAGTTAGGAGGAGGGCATCTTTTCATTGAGTCAGTGAGGTGAACCACATTGGTAAAATTGTTAGACTTTTAATTCTTAACGAAAACAACATTTTTCATTTTTACAAGTAAATTTATTCAATCAGAAGTTTTGTAAGAATTGTGTTTGGACTATAATAGATATTTTCCAATTTGCTTTACATATAAATTGTGCCATGTATGAGCTACAACATAAGGTCATAAACTGAAGGTAAAAGTTTATCATTTTACCTGTGGACAAAAATAAAGTCAAAATAGTAGCTTTGGAGTAAGTTGAGCTCAACTTAATCTTCTTGTTCTTGTTTTATTATCAAAATAGTTCTGGTTATTTGAAGGGATGCATAATATTCTGAAACATATAAATGTGTATTATATAATACATCAAACTAGGTTTGCCTTGACGTGGCGATCCCAAACATGAGAAATGGCACATCTTACCCCAGTATTGTAGCATTTTACACAAAATAACATGAGAAATTATGTGATTTAAAGACACTGACATTGATATTGTTTAATCAAATTGCAGCTTTAATGCATCTGCTTTATTTTGTAATTTTATCATCATTGACAATCAAAGTTCAGATTTAACATGAGGCGAATTTGCATTTTATGTAGTGTTTTTCTATGAAGGTAAAACAGTGCTTGCTGATTACATCAGTCAGTACTAATTCGATTGAAAATGATTTTGGCAAAAACTCTAAATAATGTGCTTGGCAGGCAACTGCATAAATATATATATGGTATGCGTGGTCGGAATAATTTGTATTAGTATAAGCAAGCACATAGAGTCCACACTCAGTTTGCTTGCACTGCTGTGAATTTATTTTCTTTATTTTTTCTTCTTTAGAACTCACTGGTGCGTCTGTTGACCGCGAAGGAGAGAGACAAGGCAAGAGCGGTTTTTCAAGGACTGGTCATGGATAAAGACGGCGTGATCACCAGAGCAGAATGCCGCCAGGCCCAGCAGTCCTGGTTCCACAAGCTCAAAGATCCTCAGTCCTGCAATGTGAGGTGAGGGCTCACCACCTCACTACTAAAGGCAGCAGTCTGGGGAGCTAGGATCTCATCTGCATGCAGACAGCAGCTGGTGCAGCCAGAAAAAAAAAAAAAAAGAGGTGAACTGCTTCAAGTGCTGGAACAGAGATGGAGAGAAAGAAGCAGTCGTTAAATATGCTTCATTCCTGTGTCATAAATCATAAACAATGTCTGTTGTCACTAAAGTGCTCTTAGCAACACACACAATCTCTCTGCTCAGCAAAAAGCAGAGGATTGCCTAAAATGCAAAATGAAGCTTAGCTTATCGATTTGAGAATTATTTTGTTTGTCAGAATGTTTAGCCAGCAGTATGTTTCAGTAATGTTTGTGTTGTGTCACCTCACCTTTAACACTTCATTTCATTACTTTAAAGATGTTGTCATTTACTTTTGACAAGCAGTTTTTAAAAAAAATAATTTTTCTAATAAAATTGGCATAACAAAAAACCCTAAAATCAGCTGGTCACTAGCAATAATCACCATGTGGATGTTATTATTTTCATTCATATTTGACTTTGCAGCATTAAAAACAGATCAAAAAGCAGTTTAGTCAAAATCATCAGACATATGGCGAACTCTACCAACTATCTTGAATTAAATCAAGTCAGTTCAGCTCAGTTAAAAATAAAAACATTAATAATCACTTTAATTCAGTTTAGTTCAGAACAGGTCTAAAACCAATAAAACAACTGTTTGAATCTGAGAAATATTTAAAAGTTAGAAATGGAGCTGTCGGTGAATATCATCATTTCTCTTGTGAAACCAGTACAAATATGTATTTCTGTGTGTGTATGTGTTTGTGTATGCACCTGCTGTGTTTTGTCATTGAAAGCTACATAGAAATTAATCCAGTAAATAATCAGTACATCTTCTGACTAGCAACTGCATGCAGCAATCCCACAACACATCCCACCTCTGTGGAGCTTTGTGTTCAAACTGGATCAAAGGAGAACCAAAATTTGAAATGAATTTCACAGCACAACAGTCAGAGGCAGCAACAAAACAACAATGAAGGAAATGTTGCTCTGCCGCTATCACAGTGTTCAACTCTGAATGCTGACGTAAGCTAAGGCAAATGCAGTACTTTTCTTGTTCAGGGTTCTTTTGTGACCTGCCGGTTTGTGATCAATGAAAGATTGAATCACTTTTAGGAGGCTAGTCCCTCCTGGACAGCTTCACCTCTGTTCATTGTGTTCTCCATTTGTAGATACTGGCTCTCACTGTTTGTCAGAGAACTGTGTAACAAAAAAGTAGATTCTGAAATGTCTAAGTGGACAAATACCTTTTCACAGCAACGTATCGTATGACAGTTATCATTTTATACTTTAAAAATCCAAGGTAATCATTGCCCTGAATAATACAGTGCATTACTCCATGAATGCCAAGTAATTGGTATAACCTTCTTAGAAGAATGCATTGCAGATATCTCAAAGCACTAAAATCTCCAATATCGTTCATCTTCACCAGAATCTAACTGTGTGTGCATGTGCTTTGCATTCTGTTTAACCTCTTGTGCTGGTGCTGTCACATCTCCTGTACCATTCCATATACCTCTCACCTATTCCCCACAGACTCATGGGATTCTGCTCTCCTATGACTTGTGGGTGAGTGTGACTCAGCATTGCATGGCCTGTCACTTTTTTCTCACTCTAACAGCCCTCATCTCCCTGTAGTCCTTCAAGTTTCGTCAGACAAACTCTTGATTTAGATTTAGAGAGGAGAGAGAGCGGGAGATTCCTCCTAGCTCTGGACTGATACTCTTTCAGAACATAAATCATTCAAAGAGGTGTATTTAGGGGTCAATGGTGTTTGATGAGCAGAGTGCATGCTCTTTATGCCCTTAGGTCATGCTACACAAAGCAAGGCTCAACAGTAAGATGGCCTGTAATTACAAGAATTTGAAAAAAACACTTTTGTTCTCTTCAGTGGAGCTTTTCTTTAAAAGCTGTGCTTAACAGACAACAGGAACAACTAAATCTAACACTTAGTCTTGCTCAATGCATGTTAAATAACTGATTTTTTGTTTGATTACATTCACAAGCTTAGAAAATAGTAACAAGACATCAGGAAATTAGTTAAACCATGACGTAAAATGTAATATTGTCCAGCCTCAGAGATGGCTTTTCACAGTATAATCCAGGATGACACAAATAACTGCTAATCCACCACTAAAAGTGTTTTTAATAAAGATTAAAACTAAGGAGATGCATTTTAGTTCAGGGGCCCCACCAAAACACAGTTTACTTCAGCTAACTTTGAGATTAGCTGATTAGAAGTCAATCAAGTTACAGAGGGTGTTGTAGCTTGTGATGAGACAACAAGCTACAACAAAATGTTTCCTACTAATAAATAAGTGGACTGACATTCTGCTTGTTTAAAATATACAACACCTTGCAAAACTATTCTCTTATTGGGATTTAGGGGACCAACACAAAGTAATGCATGAACAAGGAAGGGAGCAACACATTGGTTTAAAAACAATTACAAAGGTAAATATTTTGTATAACCCAGTTTGAGTCCCAGGATGTCTGCAGGTCCTTTGGGATTATTTCTCTATCACCTGTACAAATCAAGAGACTGAATATTTTTTATGCATTCTTCCCATAAATCCCAATCAAGAGAAAATCAAGAATGTTTTTGCAAGGCACTGTTATGAAAATATTTGTTTTATGTTCCACGTATGCCAGTGAAAAAGTTTCCTTTTGTTTTATGAGGCTGCCATCTCCTAATGCAGTGTCATACTTTCTTTCCCTGTTTTATTATTTAGCATAAGTCATGTTGGACCAATCTGTGAGAGCAGTCCAGCCAGCTCTGGAAGCGAAAGGAGCAAGACCGATGAAAACAGGTTTGTACTTTGAGTGAAAACTAAATATTTGACAGAAAACAATATGCTCTGAAACTTCTCCTACACTCTGTGCTTAATTGGCTGATGTAACCTTGACTGTAGGCTGCATCATTATTTGCAGCAAAACCATGCAGCCCAGACGTGTTCACAAGGACAGTGACGGCCCGCTTCAACCTAAACTGACCTCATAAATGGCATCAAACTTACTTTTGTTTTGTCAACAGAGCATGAAGGCACGGCCTCTTAGGAATAACAGGATGTTTGGGACTTTTTTTATGCTATACATGATTCAGCAATAATTACAGCTGCTGCTGCGGCTTACTCTGGGGATTCCTAATTATATTAGGCAGAGCACTAATTAATAAAGTGTGTTTAATTTTTTATAACCTAATTTTCAAAGCATCAGGCAGCATATTACCACAAGACCTGATGGTCTTCTTAACTATATTACTTGGATTGATTGTAGTTTGATGCTTTTTAAGATAATCCCTCTTTATACACTGACATGTTTTATATCTTTATATAAATTTACTGATCGTATGTTTTTTCTTATGTAGAAACATACAAGTATGGTCAACCCCATAGACATTTTTGCTGTGTGTTTTTTAACTTCCCAAGACAGTCATTGCTCATACTGCATTGCAGTTGTGTTTGGAAGCTGGAATTTCAGAGTCCCAACTTGGAAAAATCAACAGAAACTACTCTTGTTTACAATTTAGCAAACCCTTGAACTCAAAATCCTATGTGGCTGCTGTGTGCAAAAATAATATCACCATTATGATTTGCATCACCTCTGATGCAAATACACCTCCATCACATGATGTCCTCACCTCCATATCTCCAAATCCTCCTACAATAAAGCTGATCTGGTGATTTCAGAGGGTTGTGCATTTTGGTTTTCTCCTTTGAACATGCATTGTTTACTGAAAACCATTGAGTTTAATTCTGGTGTTACCTTAGGAGACTATTTCCTTACTACTAGCATATATTAATAAGAGTGTAGTTCTCTCTCTATTCAATGTTTTATGTTAAAGACAAACAAAAAACAAGTTTTGTGATATGATAACAAATGAAACCATAATATAATTTTATAGCATGAGTAAAGCTGTCTCAGTAACATTTTTTTTCTCACATTCAATAGGCCATTGACTTGGGCAGACTTTTTAAGGGAGAGTGCCATCTACATTTTGGCAGCTCGGCCTAATAGTTCTGCCATGCACATCCGGATGCCTCTATAGTCCAGGTTCTGCAGCCTGCACAGAGTGATGTCGTCCATGGATGAACAGGGGGAAGAGATAAACATGCCGACATGATGTCATGACGAGTGAAACTGAGGAAACCGATTGAAGCACCAAGAGGTAGTAGCGAATGAAGCAATCAACAGAAACTCTCCTCTCCAGTGTCACTTCAGCACAACAACACAGGCAACATGAATGTGTTTGATACACAGACACCCCAAGTGGAAGCAGCTGTCACAGCTCCAAACTCCAAACAGCTTCCAAAACGTGTAAGAGATACAATGGGAAAGACAGCCACCCTCTTCATGATTAGCTGGTTTGTGAAACTTCTGAAACTTTGGGTGTCTTTATTAATACATAAAAAGCCAGGATGCTAAAAAAGTGACATAATGCCATTTAAGATAAATAGCACACATTTCTGAGTGGGTTCATTAGTGTGACGAGCTGTTGCTCTGTTCAAGTATTCGTTACTTCACCATGTGCTAATGATAAACACATGACATTGTATTGGGTTTCAGTTCATCATCAGAGCCCCTGGTGAGTCAATGCTATCTACATACAATAAAAGCCAACTGCTACAAATACCAATATAAATTATTATTCATCACAGCTGTATTTATTCCTGTATCTTTAGACGTATCCTCTGTTTATCCCAGTTTCATCCAAGAATCTGTGTTTTTCTGAAATACTAACTGTGAAAAGGATGTGAACATTAATGAAAGCTAACCTCCTAAGTGACATGTCTGTATATATACTGCCATATAGTCCTATTGCTTTTGTTGTGCTCTCCGAGCTGCACTATGACAAAGTAAAACCAATCGCTTGTTTCGTTCTAATCACAATATTTGCACCATGAGAATGATATGAAATTTAATCATTGTCTGACATAAACACTGTAATGAATTACTGAAAGAAAGTGAGATGTGACAGAGAAATGAGGTTTCTTTCCTAATAGGCGTATTGAGAAGAAAAAGGTTGCCAGGAAAAGGCGGACTGAAAGAGTGTAAATGAGATTTCCCTTTAAACCACTGGGGCATTGGACATTGTGTAGTGTACATGAAAGATGTATGCCTTGTTCTTTTAATGAATAAAGTGTAGAAATAAGATTAAACTTGTTGGTTGAAGAGATATGTTATAATAAACACTTGGAATTTACACTTTAGTTTGTGTCCTTTGTTACTTTCATAATGTGTTGTGTCAATGCATTGTGGGGATTGAAGTGTTGTCCAGTGATGTTGGACTGTGGGAGGATGCCAGGGTACCTAGTGAGAACCCACGCATGTATGAGGAGAACATGCAATGTCCAACAAGGAAGACCCCTGGGTGGAACTTGAAGTCAGGACCTGATGGCTATAAGGTAAGAGTGCAAACAGTTGAAGAGACTATTATCACAAAATCAATAGTAAGCTTATTTTTACTTCTGGAAAATCTGATAAAATAACAGTAACTGAAGCCTACTTTAAGTTATACTTCACTTTATTAAGTTAAAGGTTTTGATGGCTTTCGTGGCCTTTATTTGACAGTTGTCAGACAGTAATGCAGATTGTGAGAGAGAGGGAAGATCTAATCACTGAGGGTGTTTCCTTGGAGGCAACTATGACTTATCAAACAAGAATGTCATCACGAATCCCTTTTGTAGCAACTACTCTGCTCTTCTAATTCAATCAGAATGACAGATGCCTTGTGCTCATCAACACTTTGCCCTCACGTAACTGTAGGATCAGGGACGTTATGCAAGCATGTCAGTTTGTGGTGGGGGTAAATGAGGTTTTCATGATTTGTTATTAACCTCCTTTAATTTAATTATGGAATCCCATCTCATCGCTCTTCACAGCAAACTGGACTGCAAGCGATGCACATTATCACCATACAAACTGAAACAGCTGGAATATTTCTGTCTCAAAGCTTTCTGTATTTACTGTAGTCTCAGTTTCAGACTAATGTTGCAACTATTCATTGTTTCGGTAATGTTGATGCATGACAGTATTTTGAAATTAGTTAACAAAACGTACATTTTCTTAGTTCACAAAATTGGATCGTAAGTTTGAATTTACATTTGCTCACAAAACTCAGCTAACCCAAATTAAAAACATTTTAGTTTTTCTGCCAATAAAACAAAACTCATGCAGAGTTTCGGATTCAAGTGAGGAAACAATGCAAGGCAGACAGTCCGAACCCACAGAGCATCCTATTGACCAGGCTTGTGGGTAAAGATTTATTTATTTATTTCCCAATGAGCAAATGTGTTGTTTTTTCAAACACATGAGAATAAATGCCACTGTCTTGTAACACTGATCAAAGAATCCAAGAAGGAAATATTTCCCAATTGGTTCAACAGTCTGTCACCTCTGCCAGCTTTGTTTACAAGCTTTAACCTTGTCATCCATGGCAGAGCCCTACCCTCAGGCAGAATCAAACTGGTAGGCTGTCGGTCCACAATATAATCTGAGCTAATACCTCCTAGGCCACATATGGCTTGGCTTTCTCCTGTTCATGATATGAGATCATATTCAAGCTCAAGACTTCACTATTGCTCTATTTTGTAATTTATGCCAATGATGCCTCAGATTGTGTATAAGAAAATGACACATTATTGGCTGCACCCTTAGCTGCTCTATTCTCACTTTTTTAAACACATATTTGACATTGATCAACGATATGTGACTTGCAAGACCAAGCACAAATAAAAATGCATTCAAATGAAAGAAATGACAAAAAAAAACATACTTACAACAATTATAGAGAGCCAGAACTGAAACACAAAACATAACGCCAAAGGAAAAAACAGCAAGGAGACGCAATGAGAACACAGGGTAGCAAGGGAAGTAACAGGGTATATAACAGGATGAACCAGCAAGAAGGGCAAGCAGGAGAAAGGTTTAAATACTGAGGGTGAATGCTGGAACAAAAGACCTGGGCTGATGAGTTTACAGGTTGCAAGTGTGAGGGGAGAGAGAGAGAGAGAGAGAGAGAAAATGGCCCAGGGAGCAAGAGAGATTACCCAAGGGACTAGTAAATCTAACACTAAAAAATAATAACTAGACTTAAGAAACATGTCCAACTGGAAACTGGGAGAATACCGGCCTTGAGGGCTGGAGCTGGACAGTCAAATTATAATGTAAAGTTATCTGGTAAGTGGAAAAGAACAACCAATAAAGACGATAATAAAAACTTGAATTTGCAGAAAGATAGTTTTTAAACCTTTGCTACATTTTCATTGTGTGTATACAATGACTGGAGTTCAGTCTTTGCATTATTCCAAATATTAACTTGAAAGTCAGGATGCTGGGATAGTGAACTAAGCATGCAAAAAGTGTGGGAGAAAAATGGTTTTGATGGGTATATTATGTAATTGTTTCATAACAGATTCAATTGTGATCCTCTTAACCATGTTAATTGAGGCACAGAATGCTTGGTCAAATGTGAATGAGTTTGGCTATTTAACCCAAATAAACTGAAAATATTTTGCTGATGAAAACATTTCCCTGTAAAGACTGCAATGCCAGCAGTATGCAATTTTGTATTTGCATTTTATAATTCTGGTACATTTTTTCCAAATATTAAAAAAATTACCCCATCCAGAAAAGTAACTGACAGTTTTTCATTGTGTATTTTCTTCCTGCAAAGTCTTTACACAAAGACCGTATTCACTGAAATTGAAAGATTAGAGACGAGCACAGAGCAGAATACCAATTGTTCCAGTTAAGCATCTTACATGTTGGGCGTATATTTTGCAGCCTTTATTGCAGCTTTGGGAGCTTAAATTCCAAATAAAATGCATATTTTACTTTAATGTGAATAGAGCACTTTGGCACACTGAGCAACAAATGTCAGATTAAGACACTACTGGCTTTTTTCTGATTCAGTAGTGGGTTTAAGTACTCCTTTAATACCCCATGCCAAGCATTCATGAGCATTGTGACTCTGGATGCACTGACTACAGTCTCAGTCCACTCCATGCGAATCTTCTCACCTCCGAGTTTCGAACTTTACTGAGCCACTGCCACTCCCATGCTATACTCTGAAATCTTAAAAGCTTAAAATATTTCACTCTGTGAGATTCACTTTTTGAAATGAGAGACAAAAACTGCAGAACTTTTCTTGATATTCTTATTTGAGTTTGTTATGGTCTGGCTCTGAAACCATAACAAATGAAAGGGAAGCAACCCCTGGGATAACTTAAAAGTGAGTTTATTTAACAAAAAACATAACTGGCTGGAGAGGAGAGGGAGAAAGGGGAGAAAAGAAAGAGTGAGAGTGACAGAGAGCTAGGGAGATCAGGAGAGAGCAGCAAGAACAGGAAGAACTGCCTGAGTGCAGGAAAGAATGGGCTTCTTAAGGTGGAGCTGATGTCATTGTGGAGACACTGGCCAGCTGACTCCACTTCCAATCAGCACCAATTCCTAACAGGGATGGTAGAAACCCAGAGGAAAGGCCTTGGGGCCGTAACAAGTTGTATCTCTATTGTGGAAATGTTTGCCAAGCAACTCTGGGTAAAGAAGTAGAGAAATCTGCAGATTTAGTCATATTATAAAATAATTCTTTCAGTAAAAGTATTGGACCCTCACAAATTAGCAGTGTAATACCAATTACCCATTTTAAGCTGTATTTTCTTCTCTTCTTTCTTTCCAAAATAGTGGCAGAGTGTGTTCACTGCAGCGTGGTATAAAGCCGAGGCACCTCTAGCTTGTTACTGGATCAGCCTCAGTGAGAAAAAGGAAAAACTAGTCATCCCTGTTGCAATTTCAAGAAGGCAAGTACACATTAGTTTTGCGTAACCGTCATGAATTTGTACATTTTCCAGCGAAGTTAATATAAACAGTTTTATGTAATGAGGTGACGGGTGATGAACCAAAAGTAAACTTTTCTTCATGGATTCATTTTAATTCTTTAATAAGACAGGACAAAAGACAACTTGACCATAGAAGGTTTAAATCTAAAAATTTACTTTGAGGAAAGAATCAGCTGAACAACCGCAGTTTGACTCCAGAGGTTAGGACTTAAGACATGTCTGAGCACAAGCTGGGATGAATGTCTGCTTTTAAACCAAACCAAATAGCAATGAGTGTTGACAGGACAGATGGATGAGGCTAAAATAAATCCCTAAAGGAACACAGAACCTCACTTTAAGTAGGAAATTTGCTGAGTGGAGGAATACCGTTAACACTCAGCTCGGACATTAGAGGCTGTCAACAGATGACGGATTGAACAGTGCTCTGTGAGATATACAAGGAGCTAAAAAAGCATTGCATGATGGAAAACTGCAACCTATTAATAGTGAGCCTCTTACATGTATACGTTACATTTACTGACTTCTGAAAGCAAGTGGCTGCTCAGTGTTTTATTGAAGGGGAATCAGTTTCAGATTTTTATTTGTTGAAAATTTTGAAAACATTGCCCTCATTTTCCAATCACCTTTTTAATTGTGGCACCACTTCATGTCCATCACAAAAATACACATAAAAAACACGAGTATTTTTAACATGAGATAATGTGGTTGTTAATACTTTGAAAGGCATTGTATAATGATTCTCCACATTAGCTTGCATCTCCCCATTGCTAACTATTTTTGTACACATCAAAACTAGCAGCAAACACCCACCTACCACACCTCTATAGTCATGTTTTAAGCAGCATCTCCCTCCACCTCCCCAATATTCTAGAACAAATAAAGAAAGCATGCAAACCTTCTCTACTGAGTTTTTCTTTGGAACCCCCTTGGTCTCTGCAGCTGACACAAGGCAATTACAGCAGCAGGCTTCCAGAGATCCATTCTGGGTATTTTTAGGTCAAGTTAATTTAATGACATTTGATGAAAGCTGGAGACGTCATTAAGAAGGATCATGCATCTTCCTTCTGCTCTGTCTACATTATATGCAAATAGACAGTAGGATAGACATGCATGTATACAAGAAACAAACACTCCCAGGTTGTAAAATTAGTCATAAAAGCAGTACAGAAAAGAATTAGATTTCTGGAAATGAACACCCGCTGTGAATAGACATCTGTGCACCAGAGTGAACTATGTCCATGCCAATAATTAGGTCTGTGTCCACTCTGAAAGTCTTGGTATCAGGCCTGTGGGAGACTTTGTTTCCCCAGTTAAAAATAAAATCAGTCCAATGAAACTTCTATCAAACATTTCTGCTAGAAGGCTTCCTATAAAAAAAATCAACAAAAAAAACAGCTCCTCATTATGTGCCAAAGCCTCCAGTATCTACAGCCGCTTGTGTCCAGAATCTCACTGTGCTAGGGTGTTGTTTATGGGTGAACATTTGGTGGAAAACAAAAGTGATGCCATTTTAAAATTGTGTAGGAGATAAAAAAACAGAGTTTTTTTTTTCTAGCTTTGCCTGCAAGCTTAACTCTGCTAAAAACAGAAGGATGGACTGACAGAACAATTCCTGTGGATTTAAAAGACCGAAAGATCCAAACAAACAAGAGTCTACTCCGATAGCTATTGACATTGTTGTCAATACAGGTGTGTAGTTTACTGTGCATAACCTGCTCTTACTGCCTCTCGAGAGTTAGGTTATAGACTTATGAGTTACTATAACCTTAAACTTTTAGACTATAACTTAAACATCAGAGTGTTTAGGTTAAGAACTATTAAATAGATAACCAGAACAAACTAAGAGATAAAAGATAAGTTATAACACAATATTACGACATCAGATTTTGTGTTGATGAAAAATAATCAGAAACTGTAGTCACTTGTACAGTAATAGAAGAAGATTTGAAAAACTCCAACTGCAAGTCTTCCTTGAAAAACGTATAAAGATATGAAATTAATAATATATTTAAATACATTATTGTGGTTTTTATATATTACTACATTCCAACAACCTATGTGTATTTTATTTAGATTTTATCTGATAGTCCAAGAAAGCGTTGTACAGTTTTGTGAAGTAGAAAAAAAGACAAATGATTTTTAAAATTTGTTTAACAAGTAAATTCCTTAGAATGCTGTTGTGCTTTTCATTGGTCAGCTTAAACCTATGCATTTGTAGGTTTAAATTGTATCTTATTCTGCTCTGCAAAACTTCTGAAGCTCTGTCAGATTACTCAGAATACCAATTTTTAAACCTTGCCACTGATTTTCAGTTGGATTTTGCTGAGAGACATGTTAACACATGAATATCCTTTGATTAAATACCTTCTATTGAAAAGTCATTGTCAAGATGATTTTCCATCTGCTTCCACATGGGATTTTTGTTTTATTGTTTCCCAGTTATAGTGACAAATTTGGCTTGGAAATCATTGAGTTCATTAATTACTATTTTTTTGCTTGTTTGTTTTCTAGAAAATTTCTTATGCAAATATTGATTGTTGAAAATACAGTGCTTATCTTGGACGGTTCTTAAGAACCAAGAGTAAAAGGTATTAGCCCAGGATCAGAGGTCAGATGCATATATTTTTTTGTTATTAGAGAATGTTAGACTATAATGCCATAATAATTGAACACTCACATATTTGTTTATGTTTTCCAAAATATTTCTGAGTGAGGTTACTATAACCTGAAAATGATTATCAAAAATCCATTTCTCATAAAACAGCTCAAACGCAGGTGGATTTTTTGTGTTGGAGCATCTATTGTCCCTTGTTGCAGGGTAAAAAAAGTACCTAACCTGAGTGAGGTAGTTAAGTTCAGCTTGAATATTAACATAATGTACTGCACTTGGGCCACGCTGCCATCTAGTGTTGGGTAAACAGAATTACATCTATTACCTCAAAAGATGCAAATTTCTTCAAACAAACCAAAATAAACGCATTAGGTCAAAGTTAGGGAACACTTTTTATATCACAATTTTAACAAGAGTTAACTAAATATTGGACATATATTGTTTTTTCTCAGTTGCTACGTATTTCATTTAGATCTTGTGCGCCTGCGCAGATGGGGGGTGGATTTGTTTTGCTGGACCCTGTAGTGTTTTGTATTAGAATCCATCGAAATGGAGTTTATGAGACACCGGCATCTTCGACGGTAAACGTCTCTGAGGTAAAAACTTTACACGTTCATCTCCATCTGTAATGGCTGTTTTTTGTAACAATACCAGTGTGTTCATACGCTGTAGTATTTAAACAGCCTCTTACCAAGCGAATGCCGACGTACTGATGGAGCCGTTAGCTTCAGTCCAACATGCTAGCTTTGACTCTGTAGGTTTGCTCTCTCTGCTAATAAACAGCATGCTTGTGGAGGAGCAGTGATGGAGATTATTAACGTCTGGATTTATATTTAGCTTTAGGCCTGTCGGTCCTAAAATATGTACAGAAGCTAAGCAGTATTGCTTATTCTCTTAGAAAGCAGCTACGTTTGGATTATTTTGCTAAATGCTGTACTCTCATAAGACTTACTGAGACGTTTTTATTGCACTAAAATATAACAAATTGATATATATTTAGGGAAAGCATGACTAATCATAACCAATCTTCTATATATTTATAACCTTGTGGTGCTTCTTAAAGCACTAAACTTGTAAAACATGCAAAGATATGCATAAACTTATCCACATACTTACGAATGAAAAAAATATTTTGCTTGATTTGTTTCAGTTTTATTATTGTCAGTGTGTCTAAATTAAAACTATAAGCAATCTAATATTGATACTTTATTTGACAAGTAATTAAATTTGGAGAACAAGACTCAAACTTGGTGCATAACACTTTAAATTTCATATGTTGTTTCTCCTTCGTCTATGATTAAAAAATGTTAAAACAAAGCTTAAAAAAGTTATAATCTTAAAACTCAAGTGCAAGTTATTAAAATAGCTTGCACAGCAATTTGTGTTTACTTTAAGACAAGTAATTTGGTCAAATATGAAAACTAGCCTGATCAAGTAATAGATAAAAAACAGTTTTATCTTTACTGCATCATATGTTCTTTTATGTGAGCTGAATTGCTGAACACAACATTGGAACATTAGCAGTATTATACAGAAATGACCTTAACATTTACCAAGAGGAAATAATCCTCCTGTTTGCGAGTTTCAGTGAAGTTCAAAATGGTGGTTTGTGAAGAATCATGAGCTTCCTTTTCTCCTCACTGACCCCACAAACCTGGTCAATTTCTTTAACCCAAGATTTAATTAATATGTAAGAGAAGCAGCAGCATCCACTTGCTGCTTATGTAGTTACATTGATGAATTGATCAATACTAGGCACCACTCATAATGCATCACCCCATGTTTCTGGAAAACTAAACACAGCATATCAGCATAAACACCTATATCAACTGTCAAGACAGAGCGGTAAGGATTTAGATTTGTATTTTCTTTTTAGAACCTGATCACCGTTCAGTCAGTGAGTCGATTGTGAGATCCTCCAACAGCTGAACAGCCCACACTGGGTCATCAGCTGGACAGTGATCCTAAACACAGCATCAAATTTACAACAGGAATGACTGGACACACAAAAAAACGAAAGAATAGTTCAGTCAAAGCCCAGACTTCAATCTATCACTTCTTTCTGGCACATGCTGATGACTTTCACACCTGCATGGAAGATGGTGCTCAGGTTAATGGATCCCAGGGAATTTTATTTGTATTCTTATTTTATGTGATAATGAATGCTCACAGGAGGTTCTGGTTAGCTGCAAGGAAACTAACAGGTTCTCCACACAAACCCTGAGGCCCCTCACAGAGATAAGAATTCACGCTGGGAGAAATGTTATGCGAGGATCATGTTGAATCTAAAATAACATGTTGCTTATACTGTTCAAATATGAGCATCTCTCATAAAATACTTCACCTTTATCCTTTATGGTTTTTATTGTCTAAAAGTAAATAAATCTGTGTGACGATGTAATTTTCTTCATACTAGTAACATGAACATTAAGCCACTGCGCCTAGGAATTAACATAAATAACTGATGTACATCTTCTTCCCACAGCAGCTGTCAATGATTAATTGAATAGTTTAAAACAGAACTTTATCAGAGTTTCCGACGGCTTTACACAACTTCTTAACTCGACTCGCAGTGACCTTGTGACGGCCTGCAAGGAGCCATGGGGAACACGAGCAGTGAGCGGGCTGCGATAGGCCATGGGGAGAAGGCTCAGCGGAGAGACAGCCGGGGGATCAAAGAGGGAGAGAGACCCAAAATCCTCATGGATAGCCCAGAGGATGCTGATATTTTTCACGGAGAAGACATGAAGGTATCCATTTATGTTTACTCAAAGGCACATTTCCTTGCATGTTGATAGTTTGAAATCCAACTCTTATCATATTAAAGGTGAAAAAAACCCAAGAGGATCTATCGTATCTCTCTGACGTGTGTTTCAGGCCCCTCTAGAGAAGGAGGAGTTCCTTGCATGGCAGCAAGACCTGGAAGCAGATGATAAAGTCCTGGCTGTTGACCGACCGACTGTTTTTCGCTGGACAGGGGATGGAAAAGAGGTCTACCTCTCTGGGTCTTTCAACAACTGGGCCAATAAGATTCCCCTGATTAGAAGGTGGGGCACTGTCCTAAACTCAGCTGTTACATCCTCCATAACTTAGCAATGTTTAATTATTAATAACTGTACTTACAGCAGTTATTTTACATGTCTTCTCCTTTTTTATCTTCCTTCCAAGTCAGAACACATTTGTGGCAATTGTAGATCTACCTGAGGGAGAGCATCAGTACAAGTTTTATGTAGATGGCCAGTGGACCCACGACCCAACTGAGGTTAGCTGTTGCATCTGCTCAGACTTTTTCTATTACATATTTTAAGCATTTAAATTTCAGCGTTTAGCTCTTTTGGGACATGATGTTTATGACTTCTGCTGTTTATAATTTCTAAACTGTATTAAATATTTAATCATTTCTTCTGGTTAACATATTTAGTCTTTTAATCCATTAAAATAGTTTATGCTCCTTGAAGGCTAATTACTAATTACCATTAATCAAAGTATAAGAAATTCAGTCATTATCACATGTTAGTGTTTTAATACTTCCCCTAATTGTTTGTACAATTTCAATTTACTTATCATGTAAACTTAATCAAGCACAGTTTCCTCTTAAAGCTGTTAACATCATTGTTGAGGAGAAGGCCTAGATTTTCTAGAAACAAAGTCTTAGAGGGGGCCTCGGGTATTTGCGGATTCTAGCAATCTGGGCGTTTGTGGTCCATAACCTTTGGAATGGAGTGTCTCAGAATATGTGTCCCACTTCTCAACTGATCCTAATGAAAAAGTCAAATCAGGTTTTCAAAGATGTTTATAATGAATCTTTGCTTTTAACTAACTGCTGCTTCCACATTTTTCCCACCTTGGAAGGATTTCTGCTTCACTTCTAACACACTTCTTAGCTAATTAGTGCTGATCCCCTCAGGATCTATTTTCACTCTACATTTGCAAAGTGCAAATTCTCTGGTTATTTCTTGTAGCTCCTAAAATTAAAAGCACTTTTAGAATTGCAATGGGAGGTCATTATTGGATCAAATAATTAACTTGGGCTTCAGATTACAATAAACATGGTATTGCTTTAACTAGTGGATTTCTTTTTGTGTTGTCTGTGAAGTTAATTTATTTGACCGTGTCATGACTCTCCACAGCCTGTTGTGACCAACCAGCTGGGCACCGTTAATAATATCATCCAGGTGAAGAAAACTGACTTTGAGGTGTTTGATGCTCTCATGGTGGACTCACAAAAATCCTCTGATGTATCAGGTGAGAGCTAACAACTGATCACAAAATAAAAGCAGATTTAAGTTTCTAAAAGCATACATTTAAAAGCATACAGACAAATCTCTACTTCTGTAAAATAGCAACATAAATTGATTGATCATGCACTGTAACAAGTTCAACTTTGGCAAAATAAAAGACAGAAGAACGTATATTTTTTGGAAGCTCTGATAAAGATTTTTCTTTTTTATAAATGCCATAAATTGATGTTTTTGCAGTAGCAAATGTCACATTAATGGTGTGGAAAAATCCAAATATCCCCACATAATCCAGCAGGTTTTAGGGTGGTATGACCTGTTCAGTGCTGTTCAGTGCTGATTGGAGCAGAAATGTTTTCAAGCATGACTGGCTTTTTTAACATCATGGCACACAATGTTTATGCATTTAAGCCTGGACTTTGACTAGTCCACTCAAATAGCTTGATTTTGTCTTGGGATTTTTGTGCCAGGTAGACTGGATGGTGTGCTTCAAATTATTATTTTTTTCTGCACATTACAAGATCCCTTGAACTTAAGGTCACAAACCACTCTTGTGAACGTTCATCACTCACTGTCTGTCTGCAGCTCCACAGCCTCAGAAGTGAAATGAGTTCCTTTTAATCTAGACTAAAAATCCACCTGTTTAGAGTTGCTTTTGAACTATAATAAATGAAACTTTGCAAAATGTAATGTTTCAGTTGTTGATTGTGTTCTTTGACTTTGTATGTTTGTGTTCTTATGATGTGAAGCTCTTTGAACTGTTGCTGAAATATGCAAATAAACTTCATTGATTGAAATGACTTTCTAACTCTTTGCAGACAGATTTCTGTATCTTTCTCATCAGGTTTCTTTCAGATTGGATGTGTTGCTTTTTTTATATTTTTTTTCTTCATTATATCAGATAGTCTATTTAAGTGACTGGATTCTACAGGCCAAGCTGTTGCCTTTGTTGCACCATGACAATGTTAAAAGTTTAAAGCATGTGAATACTTTTGCAAAACTTTTTTGACTGCCTAATATTATTCAGATTTATAGAAAGATAAAAGGTTTATAAAAACCATTCTTTTTTTTTTCTTGTGTTAGATCTGTCCAGCTCTCCGCCCGGCCCGTATCACCAGGACGCGTATGTCCCCAAACAGGACGAAAAGTTTAAGTCCCCACCGATCCTCCCGCCGCACCTCCTCCAAGTCATCCTCAACAAAGACACTGGAATATCTGTAAGTGGGTCAGATTTTAATTCAAGATTGCTCTGGTTGTTATTTCCTTTATTGATTTGACCAGAAAAAGGTCTGATTGCTTTTCTTTATCTTTCTATAAGTTGTAAACTACATGGCCTATTTAGACTCAACATAAATTTGCTCTGGTATTTTTACTTCATTTGTGACTTACTGTCTTTTTTTCCATTCTCTTATCTTCAGTGTGACCCAGCGTTACTTCCAGAGCCGAACCACGTCATGCTCAATCACCTTTATGCGCTTTCAATTAAGGTACGGTTCACACCAGTCTGAGCTGCAAAAGAAATATATATACATTCTCTGTTGTCAATGTATGCTCACTGTGCAACTGCTGGTGTGGGAAGTCTTTGTGAGAAATGACAAGCTTTCATGGGGATTTTCTCAGAAAGTGTTAACTGGTACCATGGAAAGCGGACATGTGTCCTCGTATCGGTGGAATGCCAGCAGTGATAAGATGTGCAGGACAGACTGAAGGGCAGATCGTTTGCCTTGCTGCACCACTCTTACGTGGAAAAACAACCAGAAAGTGCATGCTAGCATATAAATAGAGACAGTAGTTTGAGACTTAATGGGGAAAAAAAAACAAGCAAAGAAGCTGAGTTCACAGCTTGTTTGCCATTTAAGGTGGGGTGTGGTTGATAAGCTTTTGACTCTTTCCAATAAAATGCTGAGTTAAGATATTTGTTTTGTGTCATTTTTTGACTTGATTTAAGGCAATTAAAGACACCATAAATTAAAATGAGCTAAATCATTATCATTCTGATTATTTTCTTGAATAACAATTTTGTTTACAGAGACATCATCCATCCTTCTAATTGTTTTTGATTGTGTTTTACTTTGGATATTTAAAATACCTTCAACTTCCAGTGTAAAAAATAATAAGGTTTACTAGTCTTTGAGAGGCCCGACTTACATTATTATATTGTTGTCAATATGTGATGTAAAAATGGTCTTGAAACAACAATATTAATGTTTATTGCAGTAATTAGTGATATAATTTATTGTGCAGCAATTTTATTACTGTGACAGGTAAAATGTTATTATCTACATTTAACTGAAACCACTGGAATCATAAGAATTTCACTCAGGAGTTCAAGCTAAACATAAATGGGCATCACAGTTTTTAGATTTTTATTTGTAAAAAAGATGGAAAAGTGTTTTATTCTCTACTTTTCAACGATGCAGTACTAGATGAGCGTTTGCCACATACAATTCATACAAAATGCAATATAATTAATAAGTATGAAATGTTAAGTTAAAGGATATAAATCCTTTGTACTCCTGATGACCTCAAGTTGTGGAAGTGAAATGCTTTTAGATGAATCTTTCCTCTGTCTTGTGTTTATTTTGTCACAGGATGGCGTGATGGTGCTTAGTGCGACACATCGGTATAAGAAGAAGTACGTCACCACTTTATTGTATAAGCCCATCTAATGGTCACGTTTCTGTGCATGAACTATACACCAAGTGTGCAGAATATTTCCTCCAATCGTTTTTGAGTTTCTTCCAGGAAATAGAAAAATGAGACCAAACCTGTTAAAAATCCTTCTCCAAGTTGAACAATGAATGAAGTGAGATGAATGATGTGATAATAATGTGATTTTTTAAAATGAAATATGAACATAATTACAAAATTTATTCTTTGCAGTTCGTTAGAGATGATTCGTTATATTAAATTATACAAGTTGTAAGGCATTTCAGACCTCTTCAAAACATTTCAAAAATCTACGAATATCCTTTGAGTATATTCATAAAAATATTGATAACATTCAGCTGTATAAGCTTCTAACATCAGCATTGAAATGCATTACAGTTAAATATTTTACCTTTTTGTTGTTGCAGCCAAAACTGTTCCAGTGGGGCTTGAAAATGTATTTGAAATAATTTTTTCACATTAGAGAACAGATTTACCTGTTCTTTTTTATTTTTTTACTTTTTAAAGAGACATCCTCAAGCTCGGATTTAATCAAAACGTGGCTATGGGAAGACAGACAGGTGCAAATGGGCAGAGTGAAGGAATATCAGAGTCTTCTCCCCAAAGGAGATTACTTAGAACCTCGAACTGAGAGTTGTTGAATCTTATCAGGCTAAAGCCTCTGACATGGTTGCTGTCTAGATCAGTTTCATTCTCCACTCAGTGAAGAATTGTGGGTAATCAGCCGTTGCTAACAGACTTGCATCCAGCCCCTTCAAAAGTAACAATCCAGTGCCTTCGGAGATGATGCAGTGTGTGGGTCGAAGGCCCGAAGCAACACAGTGAGCAATACTGAGAAGGCTGCGAGAAAAAATGTCAGTGTTGTGAAAAGAGAGTATTGC
This sequence comes from Phalloptychus januarius, assembly GCA_902982915.1. Classification (NCBI taxonomy): domain Eukaryota; kingdom Metazoa; phylum Chordata; class Actinopteri; order Cyprinodontiformes; family Poeciliidae; genus Phalloptychus; species Phalloptychus januarius. Next base: position 2,263,451 of record CADWAE010000133.1, on the reverse strand, counting down.
TTTTTTTTAAAGTTTGTTAGAATTTGCATTAAAAAGTCAGCAGGTTGATGGGGAGAAAAAAATACAAGAGATGATATAGAGTAAGAATAACATTTGCTTTGTTTGAGGCAGCTAAGAAAATAAGTTTATAGTTCTTCAAAGTAAGCAATTATTTCATTTAATTAAAATAAAAACAGTTAAAAGTTTAGATTTTCAAGCACTACTGAAAACAGATGTGCACTCTGATAGTGATCTATACTCTGCATATCTAGTTATTGTAAACATCCACCTAAGGTTGTAAATGTGTCAATTATTACATTCCTGGTACATTAATTTGCAGGAATGTTTTTGCTTTGTAGAGTATATCAAAGCAATACTGATTTGGTAGGACACTGAAACATTTTAAATCAAAACCTATAAATAGTTGTAATCACTGATTATGCTGATAGATATATGTGTAAATAAGGTTGCTGTTTTCTTTCCCATGGTTGAGAAGACAAAACGTCTCCAGTCAAGAATGTGAACCTTCAGGTTACAGACTGAACATTTGCACTGAGGGACTTCGCTCTGTGGTCTCTTCTGCTGTTTATGTTGATGGTGAAATGTACGACGCGCCGAGCAAAACAAGACAGAGTTAATATATTTTCTAGAGCACTTAGAGATTATATCATTTATATTTTAGTTGCTGTAGTTCATTCTGTTGATTAAGATTGATTTTATTGTGTTGCCTTGTTTGGTGAAAACCATTTCACTCAATCAAAAGTTTTAACTATTGATTTGATGTTGAATTTGTGCACTAACATGACAATGTATCAGAGGAGTACAGCTGATACCACTGTCATATTTTCTTAATTTTTCTGCATGATGAAGATTAAATTAAGATCACAGCCAACTGTTGACTTCTGTTTTGTTAATCAGTGTGGAATATTGAATATTCAAAGTTCAATTAGAAAATAATATGGTGATAAGTTATATATTTCTTTCTAAAATGCATTAGGCAATTGATTAATTACTTCCCAAGAAGGCAAAAACGGGTAAACTGTGTAGCTGACAGTCTCACAAAACAAGTGCACCAGGAAATGATTAGAAGAAAAGAGCTTAATTCCCAGCAGCATAACCACATTTCTTATCTCAGTAGTTTCCTCAAAATGTGATGTATCAAATTCTGTTCTTGAAATCTGCGATCTGAAAAGTACCAGTTTCTGATGCCTGCACCCTTCATGAATTTGAGTTTTAAAAATAAACATTTATTTTCTTTTAATAAATGATTTTCTCATACAATACTGCTTTAAGTTCATCTAAAAATTATTTTTATCCGAGATCTGATGTAATCTTTTAATTTGACCAACATGTTCCTCTGACTGGAAGTTACAGATAAGTTTTGTAGTTGTCCAACCAGAGCCACGACTTCTATCGACTTCCCACTTTTTAAACTGAAATAAAAATGGATCCGTCTACAACCCCATTCTTGGTTAATTAAAAATAACTTGAAATTTCCCAGATGCTTGAATAACTTCCGTCTCAACTATGCATCATTGAAGATTTCGTTGAAAAGTGATTGTGAAAATGTGTGCATCAGTTTCAGTTGTGATACTCTTGGCATGTTGGTGCTTTTTGTGAGTCATTGCACAAACATGCTTTGACAAGAGTTTGACATTTTGGAGGAAAAAAACTTCCTTATATGTATTTCCCCTTAAATGTCGAATAACTTGACAACTAAACACATTGATATGATAAAAAGGGAGTGCTAGTACACAAAAAGCACTCAGAACCTTTTAATTACTACAGAAAAACATGAAAATGTTTCTTTTAGCTATATTTCTGTTTTATTTCATTCAGAATGTGTAGGCAAGTATTATTTTGCCATCCTGATGAATCAGCAATGAGATTCTATAACTTTGTGGCTGGATGCTTGGCCAGAAGAGATCCAAGCTTACAAGTGTGAGAAATCTTTAACCTTTGCACATGCTAACTCGTTTTGTGAGTGTGGATGCGTGTGAGCTGGTGCTGTATGGACAGCTGACATCCAAGGGCCCACACATGATGTATATAAAGGGACTTTATGTTAGGTGAAAGTCACTTTGCGACTGAAGCCTCTCACCCATAGAATGGATGCCTTTCAGACTGTCTTCCTCTTGGCTGTTGGTCTCGCTGTAGGTGAGTACATCATAAATTGCTGTACTATAAAAGTATTTATAGCCCCTAAAATATGTTGTTTTCTCAAAATCAATATTTTTCCTTCCACTTTACAGTTATGAGTGATTTTGTGTTGGTCTGTCATCTGTGTCACCAAGTTTCCAGTGTTGATATGATAAAATATAAAAAAATTTAAAAATTCTAATTTTTTTACCCTACATGTTCACATTGAAGTCACTGTCATGTCCTGGTTTGTTTCTACAGCCCATTCTCTGGACTACAGGGCTCTCCATCAGTTCAGGGCCATGATCCTGTGTATGTTGCCTGACAGCTGGCCTGCTCTGGACTATGCAGACTATGGATGTTACTGTGGATATGGAGGCTCTGGCACACCTGTTGATGATCTGGATAGGTCATTATTTAAGCTGCCTCACACTAACACTACTTAAAAATATTGTATATATGTTTGTTTTAAAGATTGCATTGCTTGACAATTAGGTTTTCCATTCAGATGCTGCCAGGTTCATGACCAGTGTTACAGTGACGCCATGCAGCATCCGGAGTGCTGGCCCATCCTGGACAACCCTTATACAGAGATTTACTCCTACACATGTGATGAGGCTGACAGAAAGATCGCTTGTACAAGTGAGTTGACTTTTTAAAAATAATTTTTCTAGAGTTGGTTTCTCTTTGATAGTGATATTCAAGCTTTCTGCTAATCAAAGCAAAGCAGTTTTTTCACACTGATGCTTATTGGTTATTTTACAGTGATACACAATTTACTTGAAAGTTTAAAACATTAAAAGTTTGTCAATCTCTCAAAGTCTAGATCAGGGGTGCCCAAAATCGGTCCTCGAGGGTAGTAACAACCTTTTCAGCAATCCAATGTTCTTCTTAGGCCTTCTAATGAGCCATCATTGGATCCAGGTGCGTTGAACCAGGAAGAGAACTAAAACATGCAGGATGCCGGCCCACGAGGACCGACTTTGGCACCACTGGTCTAGATGAACCACTATCAGCAAATGAACATATGCATGAATGACTGTATGCGCATTCTGCAAGTACAGACCATTTACTGTTTTTATTTACTCAGATAATGATTGATAGATCATAAAATATGTTTGGTAATCTGAAAAACAAACAAAATAATTATGTACTATGGACCAATACTGTTTTTTCACAGAACAGTTAATGTCTTTTAGACATATTCAATGGCAGCGCTCCAAATCTGTCATTGACTTGTACACTGTGGATTTACTCATCCTACTTTTTACTGACTCCATCCATATACATTTCTCACTTCAAGCTCTGCTCAGAGGTTGACAACTCTGTCTTTGCACTATTTTCACCAGTACTACGTGGCTGTCAGAGATTTAAAACTGACTGAAACTATTGCTTTCTCTTCTCTAGACCAAAACGATGAATGTGAGATGTTCATCTGTGAGTGCGACCGCAAAGCTGCAGAGTGTTTCGGCAGGTCAGAGTGGAACCCCGAGCATGAGCACCTGCCAGCTGATCAGTGTCAGTAGAGTCCTGCACAAACAACTGCGTCCAGCAAAGAATCTGTCCCACTTCCATTTCCAGACTGCTATAATGGCGTCATTCTGAATCACAGTGACCTTACAAGACCATTTACTAATGATGTGATTCATGCATGGACTTTTAAGCATCCATCCTTTCTCCAACTGGATGTTTCTGGTTGGACTTGCTGCTATATCACAACCCATGTTTACCATCCACTTGGGTAGATGTAATTTTTAGTGCAGTTTGCAGTCAGCAGAGGGCACTCTTCCACATTGTCCCAGTTGTGTGTTGGAAGACAGAGAAAAGTTTCACTTGCTCCACAACAGTTGTTCTTTTCACTTTATGTAACATTATTAGAAATAATAAATGACTTTTTTTCCAGAGGAAAATAAATGTTTTCCTTTTCATTACCTAAATCCTCATATTTTTCACTTTCAAGTGGTCTATAAATTGTTACAATGAACTTAGTAATTTTTTTTTTACCAAAACTGAATTTGGCAACAACAAAAAAATCCCTTTTGGGAAAAAATGGCTTCAGCCATTGTTTTGTGAAGGTGACAAAATGTTAAACCAATCTTCATGTAACTATTCTTGTGCTTTCCATTTGATTACATCATGCTGACAGCATGGCGTAGTTACAAAACATTTGCAATAATATTAAATTACTATTGCATAATTGAAAACAAGTTGGTCTTTATCTTTGAAAACGACAACAAACTTTAGAAGTTTTGTTCATTTTAATTATGCTGTCAATATTTGAATCATAAACAAGATGGTTATACAACTACAACTGAAAAGAAGATTCACATAGGACTTTGGTCACCATCCAGCCTGTTTGGCAAACAGGCAAAAATGACCTCATTCCTGGTTATGTTCTCAGCCTAACAATGCGTCACCTACTTTAACAACATACCACTTGCTGGTTGTGATTTGTTGGTGAGCCTGGAGCCCACTGAATCATTCTTTAGCCCATTTTTCAGACAATGCATAAGCTCAGCAGCTGGTAGCTGACTTCTGGCAGTGGTCCAGCTAAGGCTGCTGCTGGCTGAAAGATAAAGTGAGAGGAGTGACACACATGGACAAAAAGTGATACTAGACTATTGAAAGTTGCTCAAGTTACGCCCTTTGTATATATTTTGCTGTTATGGTAACTAAAAGTGCCAGTACTGTTGATAGGTATCAGTTTTCCAGTACAACACCTGGACTGATTTATGAAAAATTCAAACCATTTTTTAACAGATATGAATCATATTGCATGTACATATTTTAAGTTATAAAGACTCGATGAGTTTACAAAATTTTCTGTAGATTATATCCCAATTCACTGTGTATGGGTGTATGCTGACAAAGATGGATGATACTGCATACAAATATACTGTTGGGATATCTTCGTAACCAAGCTGTCTTCATAATACTTACACTTTATTGATTTTTTTTTATTTCGGTTTTTTTTTTATATTTATATCACAAATGTTTAGGTGGCAGATCAACACAGGGTTTTACCCAATTGTGAAGTGGAAGGAAAAGGATAAACAGTTTTTGATAATTTTACAAATAAAAATCCAAGTAGATTTTGATGCATTTGTTTAGCTCTGTTTACTCTGATACCCTAAATAAAATACATTGACACAGGTTTTCCTACAGAGTCAAGTAAAACTAGAGTCTACTTTTGTGAACATTATTCTGGATGCATGCAAAGTGTCATAGTTTGGCAGGAAAAAAAATTAAAAACTCCTTTACACACCGTCCACATAGTGGGTCCTGGTAGCAGTGTTGTGCTATGGACTTCTTCAGAAACTGCAATCCAGGAAGAAAAGCAATTAGAGGCAGCACAACAATTCTACCAAATTTAGTAATTCAGATTTTGAGTTGAATTCCTTTTTATCTTTAACTTTAGACAATGTCCTTTTGGTAGATTTTTGAACAAGAATATCCAGCACAGGTATTCAAGAGCCAGTAAGATAATTTTCTTGCTCCAATATGGTTGTTTCCAATGGTTGAACTGCCTCCTCAGCCTGTTATCTAACTCTCCAGAGGCCTGCTATAGAATAATTTTTTGATTAGGTGGTTTGATCAAGGTAAAATCTTGCTTTTCACTGTTATTTCATCCAATCTACTTGTGTATTACTGTTTCAGGTTGTAGTCTTAAAAATTACATTCTGCCTTCTATTTCCAGTTGTTATTGGTCCCAGCTCCAGTTTAGAGCATACATTTAAATTGCATCATGCTGAATGAGAATCGCATGCTTGTCATATTTGACTACTCCCTTACAATTTACATTGAATTGCTCCTTACTTTCCTCTAATTAACCTTCCCTCTGACTCTTCATTTCCTCAGTCCTGCAGATGTATAGTTGGGTTTCTGTTATGAAAGGATTTAGTGATCCACACCCCCTAAAGGTTAGAGTTTCAGCACAGCAGTGTTTGCACAACGCCACAAAAGAAAAGAAATGCTTTATATGTGAATCAATAGGCTTCATTTGGCACACTTGTGTTATGACTGCTTTAGGTTTTCTTTTGGTTAGAAAGAAAACCTAACCTTTTTGGTTAGGGTGGTAATTTATCTTTGTTCTGCGACACTCCTAATTATTCTTATATAACACCCAGAGGACTTGGTTAAAACCTGTCAGCGCGCCTCCACAGGTATGCTGACACCTTTTGCTTATACCTAAACAAGCTTCCATATAAATTCTCAGATCATGCACAATATACACCTCTGATCTTACAGAAGTACCTAGATATTTAAATTTAACCCCAATGTGGATTAATACTTTAACCTGTCAGAATATTTTTACATGTTGTGCCTCCCTTTTTGTTGTGACATTTGAGCACATATAAATTCAGTTAGCAATACCATATGCTAATAAACAGTGCTAATTTAGCTCCTATAAAATCTCAAGCTTGTCCAGCTTGGTAAATACAAATAAAACGTGAGTGCATGTATCTTCCAATGCTTCAAAACTCGTTGTAGTGCATGTCTTGCAGCCAGACGCCTAAACTGGATGCTAACTCATGTTTTACTCCCAAATACAAGAGTTACTACTTCCTATTTTGTTTTTGAACAAGATTTACACAACGACAAAGATTCAGAGGACTATTTTCTGATATTTTTATATTATTTTGGATGTGCAGTTGGAGGGAGTATAATTGAAAAATCACTGATGTGAGTAAAATGTAATGAGTCTACCAAATAAATCAGCTTGTATCAAAATCTGCAATTAATCATGTTTAACTACAAAAATTGTGGTGATTAATCACCAGTCTAAATTGCTTGACAGCAATACGGTAAACACTCCAGAGTACTTGTGTTTACTGATGCTGTCTAACACTCCGGGATTTGTTGCATTGGGGTTTCCCTGGGACAATGAAGAAGGTTTCTCTTCCTTATCTATTTTGTTTTCGGTTTGCATGTAAGAGTATGCAATAGGAATGTTTTCTGATTCTTGAAAGGGCTTTAACTTATTGCTTGAATTATTTGTTTAAAAAAATCATAACTTCTGCAAACACTCCCTTTCATAACACCCAGCAACCTAAATCCAACATGTTCTATTTGTATTTGTTTTGGAAAACATATTATGAAACCTTAATGTTAAATGAAACCAGCTGCATAGGAATGGCTACATGAATGCATTTCACACATTCTCTTTAAGCATTAAGGTATTAGGGTTGGGCTAGGTAGGATGCTTTATAATAAACCTTGATCTTTTACTCCTGTCACATTTGCATCCACAAAATTCTATGTGTTTTATTAGAATCATATGCTAGAGATAACTCAAATAAGTACCTCATTGTGGAATGTTAATGAAAAGAATGTGATTTTTAAAATCAGAACATACTTGCTTTTATGTTCTGAGAGGTCTGGAAGGTTGAGGCAACAGCAGCAGATCTTTATGTATTGTGGTGCTGAGCAGTTCAGTGAATAAAATACTGTTCTTAGTTTATAAAAGTCTATTTTCTGAGCCACGGGGAGCCAGTGGAAGGACTTTAGAACTGAGGCGATGTGCTCTATCTTCTTGGTTTTAGTGAGAATGCAAGCAGCAGCATTCTGGATCAGCTGCACCAGCTGTCTGATTTTTGGCCTAGAAGCACTGTTGCCTTATAGCGAGAACGTCTTTGGATTGGAGACTTTCTGCCTGGAGTCTTTCTGCCTGGAGGTTTCATGTTCTCCCTATGCATGTGAGGGTTCTCTCTGGGTACTCTGGCTTCCTCCCAAAGTCCAAAAATGTCACTGTCAGGTTAATTGGTCTCTCTAAATTCTCCTTAGGTGAATGTGTTTGTGCATGTTTGTCTCTGTGTTGTCCTGTGATGGACTGGCAGCGTGTAGCACACCTCTCACCCGCTGACCCTGAAAGGATAAGTGTGTTTGATAGATGGATGGATGGCCTATCGGTCTAAGGTCGGTCTTAGGAAAGCAACATTGCACCTGGAGTTGATGGCATGATGCTGTGGGAATGTATTTTTTTTTCTGCAATAACACTGAAGCTGGTAGTTGGTGGGACGATGGATTAAGCTTAACACAGAGCAATTACAGAAGAAAAAGTCTGAGATGTTACAAAAGATTAAGGAAAAGATGTTCACGCTCTCTTTGTCACATCTGAGCTGAAGCTATTTTGCATAGGATTTTGCATAAGAATAGGCAATTTATTTAGATGTGCAAAGCTGAGAGAAACATACCAACAGCCTCGCAGCTGTATTTTAAGTATTATCTCAGTTGTGCTGAATAAAAATATATGCCTCACTTTTCAAATTTTTATTAGGAAAAAAAACATGAAGACCATGCATCATTTCTCTTAAAACAAATGACAAAATCTGAAAAGGATCAGATAATTGTAAACAGATCTAATATAACATTCCAGTTGATGCCACAAGCAGATAAACATTTACTTAGGTTGAAATAGGACAGAGGCACCCTGAAGGAACAAAAAGGCAAGAAAAAAAACAAAACCAGTGTGACATGGGTGGAAATGGAACTCGAGCAGCAAGAACTTTCTCACTGTAGTTGCTAAGATGCTTGTAATGACTCCACCCTTTCCCATCAACACAAGTCTAAAAGCAAAGTATGTACCGTCTCGAATTTGTCAAACCTGTTATCTATAGTACAATATGTAACAATTCAAAGAATGCTGAAGTCAAGGGAGTGTCTGGGACATACTCTTCAATCTAAACTATTTTCCCAGGAGATCCTTTTAGCTTTGTTGAGCTATCTCTGTCTGGTGTGCCTGACTCAACAAATGGATACACAGTGGGAATCTGATCCAATGTAGATAACACACACACACTGATTTCTTGAATGTATTTGTTAATGAGATGTTCCACAAACACATTTATTTTTAGTTGAAAAAAATTTCACTTCAGCAGGAGTTGAACAAAAAAATTATCATTTAATAATGCACAATTCACATTACAGCAGGCCATTCTGTATCCAAAATCATATTTTTGCTGACATAACACTATATTGGACGTTTTATGCCATCCAACACAGTGGCTCACGGAGTGCAGACCTAAATCCACTGCTTAGCAGATGACTTTGGAGGTATGTGAGATTCTGATAGTTTTGGAGACAAGAAGAAAACTGTGGATAAACAGGTGGCTGGTACTTTGAAAGTGAGGGGTAAAACTGCTTTGTATACTCTCTGCCTGGACATGATCCGGGTTTTTCCCTCAACACTTTGTAATTCTGTCCCATGTTGTCATCCCGGTGAAGCACAGAGCTGAGCCCTGGGCTGGACGTGAAGCAGAACTCAATTCGCTCTATTTTGTCTGTAATTTGGGGCAAGCATGCCTCAAAGAAATACACATCTACATCAAGGCCATTGACTCGCCTCTGCTCCAGGAATTTACAGGGAATGTCTTGGAGGGTGATCCATGAATCAAAAGTCATTTTCATATTTACAGTGCTTTTTGGGCAACTATGGAAAACGCACACTTCACCTACCAAGGTGTTGTCTGAAATGCTGCAGCTCTTCATTTGTACACATTTCTCTTGCAGGCGAGCAATAAATGCGTCGGAGTCCTTAGTAGGCTGAGAGAAACCCAGGCGAAACTTGGGGGTAAGCAATCCATTTCTGTTTGCAGGACTTTGTTGGCCTTCCAAATGGCGTGAACAGGGATTTGTTCCTGGAGCAGGGGGTGGGGATGGGAGCTCGGAGGTAAAAACATGCTCAACAGTCAGCGCCCGTCCCACCTCATCTGCAAATACCACACTTTTCTTGTGCGTGCTGAAGTTTAACTTGCGGAAACAGCTCCAGGGCGTTGTAGGCACGTATGATGAGGGTGGAGAGGAGGACAGATGTGCAAACCGGAGGCTGGTTCTTCGTGAATAGTCGTTTGGTGGATAAAATCGCTGCGTTAGTTTCAGAGGAGCCAGGATCGGTGGCTGATGAGGCTGGTGCTGACCCGGGTTCACTGACAGTTTGTCTGGTTTCGCCAAAGGATGGGGGTGAAGAACTCTGACAAGGTTCAAAACAACCATGATTATAAATATGCCAGTATGATTTTCAGCATAATCATATTTGTGTCAATGCCACCAAAAAGAATCGTGATCAGGCATAAGAAAATGACCACATGCACTGACCCCCTAGCCCAGTGGTTACTAAAGTTGGTTCTTGTGGGCCGGCATCCTGCATGTTTTAGTTCTCTCCCAGGTGGTAGTAGCAACTTTTTCAGCTTGTCAATGTTCTTCTTAGACATTCTAATGACTCATTGTTTGATCCAGCTGTGTTAAACCAGGGAGAGAACTAAAACATGCAGGATGCCGGCCATTGAGGACTGACTTTGGGAACTTACGCCCTATCCCAAGAAGGCATGGACAGCAGTAGAGCCCTGATGGTGTGCTGTTGCACCAATATAGGAGCAGAAAATTGCAATGTGGGGCATTAATGGAGTGAACTTGTAAGTACAGCAATTTCTTGACTTGATTGTATTAAAATTGGGGATCAAGTGAACACCTCAAGCTTATTATTATGCTCTTTAAGCTATTTAGCTGTGTTGCAAGGTGCAATATTTTGTTTACAGATAAGTAGTTCGGTGGACAACAAAGTAGCATCCACAGTTATACCAGGACCTACATTTTCCCAGTTCAACTCCTCACAACCTCTGCACACTTGACTTCTTGCCAAAGTGAATTCTTGTGCCATTTATCCCCAGGCATAAGCACACACATAAACACTGAGATAGCTACATAATGTAGGCGAACATGTAATTTATCATGTTTTTCACTTCACATACATCAGTGTCTTAGCCATGACCCTATCGCAGGTTCACTGCTGTTTCTTCCCTGGGCCCCTTTTGATAGATACAGTGCACTGAGACCAGTAATACACCACAACAGCTACAGTTTGCCAATGCCCTGACCTATTTACCTAGCAATCGCTATTTGTTTTTAGTGAAACTAGCTCAAATTCTTACATTTATCTTCATTAACTGTCAGTCAAAGTACTACTTTTTATGTACATCTATATATCACTATGACAAAATTATTCTCACTTCTGGTGGGCTTAATATTATGCCTAATCTCTGAAATTGAAAATAGTAACTTACCTTGAGCTACTCATTGTCCCACTGCAGATTTACACTATTTTTCTGTTCTTTAGGTAGAAGGCTTTGAGCTAAGTCCACTTCGTCTGCAACTGAGAAAAATAAATAGCAAAGTTATAACATAAGCCCTTCATGCAAGGAAAGATAAGAATCTAACCAACAATACGATTACATTTTTAAGCGTATAATATATACTCACATATCATAGAGTAACATGTAGTTTCTCAGATTAGTGAAATAGTAAAAATAAAGACGAGTGTGCAGTCAGCCAGTCTCTGTTGTGTCTGGGGTTTGTGTTTTCAGTTTTAGGATTAAAAAGGAGCGTGCTCTGTGACATCACACCTGCCTGGAGCTACAGTTCAACCAATCCACTGCAGCTACTTTTTTTTTTTTGTGTCCCGCCTTCACAAGGCCGTCTGATGGGTTGTTTATACTGAGAACTGTCCTTTTATGGAATCCTTCTCCGATGAGAACATGGTTTTAGGAAAAAAAACACTAAAACCCAGCAGCTCAAAATATTTTAACTTGGTTTTCAAAACAAATGGGGGTTCTTTTTTTGTGTAAAGAACCCAGAGATAACATGTGTTGTGAATTGGCACTATTTAGATAACCTGATTTGAAATAAATTGAATCAGATGTCAAGTTTGAATTAGCATAGGTTTAAAGGTAAACATGCAAGAATCTATTCAAAGGAAAACACAATGTGGTCTTGAACTTGTTAGTCATGACTTTGGAATTCTTTTTTGTTTCTTTCTTGCTTCATTCCAACTTGTTTTGTTGTTTCTGCAGTAGGATTTTATGTTTATAAACATATTAACCTGAAGAAAATACATTTTAAAATGTCTGAAATGTAATTTCTGACAGATCCAGGTTGTTTGAAATAACTACACATTTAGTTACACATGATAAGAAAATCATTGCACAACATTTTAAGTTAGCCCTGTTTAACTTTAGACATTGTGTTTGATGTGATCCTCACTGTTATGTTGTTTGCAACAGTATGTTAGGCTAAAGGGAAGATCACAATTAAATACAAAAACAGATAATTGCTTCTGGTTCTGAGAATGCAGAGAAAACTAGAACCAGAAGACTTGAGTTGATACGACGAGCTCTTCATGTATTCTGGTGCTGAGCAGTTCAGTGATTATTAAACTAACAAAAGTATTTTAATCTCTTCTCTAAGCTTCAGGGAGCCAGTGAATTTTAGATCTGAGGTGATTTGCTCTATCATTCTGGTTTTAATGAGAACACAAGCAGCTGTCTGATTGCGATTCCTCCAATCCGCTTCCTTCTCCATATGTATTCTATTCACACTTCGACCTCACCAAGACCTGAGTTTTGGTCTTGGTTCCTTTCAGCAGGATAATAACTAAACTGAGCCAGAGTTGGTTACCTTGGACACACCAACCATAGTTCTTTTGCAAGGTTTGCTGTTGTCATTTTGTAGAGATCAAGACAAACTTGTCCTGAACAGGTTCTGGTTGAGGAAACCAGTTTTGGCTTATCAAGCCATTAACTCCACCTAAAGTTTTCTCATCTTTTAATTCAGTCCAGTTCTGGACTGGATGCCACTTAAAAAGCTCAGTGACAGTGTTCCAACAGGTGATCAAAGTTAATGCAAGTGTTCTGCTTCCATGACAGAACTTTTCCTTTAGCAATGTTTGATTGAGTGCAATGTGTTGGAATAATACTTTGACCAAGCTTTACTCTGAATGTCGCCTGCAGCATTTTAACTGCAAATGATAATTACATGCTGTTCCTGGTCTGGCTTTGTTATTCAAATAGATATTATGCAGTGACAATTACTGCTGCATATCTCCAGGTGAACCAAGAACAGGGTGGATAACACCAACACTGCCAAACCTTTGGCTGAAAGAACTAGATGTGTGTGAAGGTGCAGTCAACCAACCTGTCTCAACCAGCATCTTGATTTTTTTTTTTTTATTTGTCACTGTGCTTTCGGCCAATTTATCCATTAAGTGTAACTTACCCGGTATCAGTTTGCAGGAAGTGCTTTGGAGGCTTAAATCCTTGGCGCTCACTTCCCAGTGAGTGCCACTGGGAAAAGCGGTTTCCCACTTTTGGCGTGAAACAAAGCTACGTGTAAGATGTGACTGATGCATTAGGTTCGTTGCCTTTCATGTTCATAACTATACCCCAGGCTGGCTTGTATAACTACACAGGTCTTAACAGGCTTTCTACGAATTAAAATTTATACTTCCTTACAGTTAAAAGTTGAGGAAGCTTCCAAAAAATTAACAAATGAAAATGCCAGTTTGAGTGAATGGCAGTGTTGAAATTTCCCTTTACGGACATGTTCAAGCATATGTCCTTAGCAGTACTGGTGACAAACTGTGAACTGAACTTACTGTCATTTTTCTTCAGTAATAAGTTATTTCTGCCCCCCTTTACATGAAGGCATGATTTTGGGATTGTGCAACTAATATCAGGTCTACAACTAGATCTTTTAGGTATGACTCTTTCCATTTTGAAAAGATTGATTGAACAGTGGGCACAACCCTAACTGCAGACATTTAGTATTTAAGAGTGTGAAACTTGACATACACATCACTTCTTTTTAGCATGTTCTTCAAATGTTTTGCTTCTTAAGTCATCAACAGCAGCCATCACTCACTGCTACTGAAAAACATGATGCACATACCAATAGAGTGGTGTCTGCTGCATGTTGAATCAGTTCAGTCTGACAGCAAACCACATACTTCGATTTTTACTGCATTTGTCAGTGCATATCCCCTCTCTGTCTGTCTAGTTCTTCTTTGGTGATGTAATTGCTGTTCACTAGTGAAATCTGTGTAACACATGGTGTGTCTCCCCATTTGGAGGAGACCCTAAGGTGTTGATGACACAACATGTTAGAGGGATTATGGAGGGAATTATGGGAAAGTCTTTGAATCACCCACAATGAACTAATGGGTGTCGCTGATGAGAGGAATGTCTGGGTTTTTCTTCAGGACATGTTATAAATAAAAAAATCCAATCACCAGCAACCTTTAACTAAGAAGCAATCATTACAATAATACTGTAAAAGAAAAAGAAAAAAAAAAGCTTTTTCAGCATCAAATCTGTCTTTTAGACTTTTTATTTTTCTTTATACTTATAATTGATCTTTAACATTTGATATTTCTGTCTGTTTTGTACTTGGACTTTTACTCATAAGCCCTTTTTCCTTTCACACTTGTTCTTTCTTGTATGACTAACTAGGCTAATGCTTGAGGACAGCAGATCAGGTTTGATACGCCTTTCAAGCTTTGACATGAATGCAAAAGTTGTCTATGCAACAATAGCAATTAATGGATTAGTTTCAAATGATCCACATTAGTACGTGTTCTCATGTGAACTCTGACCAAAGTGTTATGCAAGGAGCAGTATTTTGATGAACATGTACGTTCATGGTCATTTGTTGCTCTCCTTTTCGCCAATGTTGTATCAAACAGACGCTCTTTATCCTTCAAGATTTATAAGTGACAACAGTACCACTTCCGGATTTGTGGTCTTAAATAAATGCTTTTATTATATAACCGGTGATGTCATTATTCTAATCCAGGAAACTCTGAAAGTAAAAGGTGTTTGCTCAGGTGCTGTTCGCACTTGTTGATGAGTCGTTAAAGTTTGTCTGACCTCAGGGATTTTTCCATCAACCCAGTTTGCTTGTTAACACTTCTTCATATTTCCCCTGTCATAGACATTGGGTCTATTACAACATTAAACAGAATAAAACTGCCATATCTCCAGATTGTTGGAAAGAATTACATTTTCTGTAGCTTTGCGATTTTCTAAGCAGAGAGTACTTGGGGCACCTTTTGTGGCACTCAGAGGAGAATGTGGTATTATCTGCCAAAATGTTTTGCTTTTTTCTTATTTCTGTTATTCTAGCAGCAAATAAATCCAGCAAGCTGTAGATAATGTGGGATTAATTATACTTTTTTAAATTATTTATTTATTGTAATTATTGTAGAATATTTTCACATTGCATTCAAATATAAATTGGCATTTTGTATGATACCAAGATTTCTTTTTCTTTTTTCTAACCCTGGAATATAGAAAAACATGACAAAAAGTTGAGCCCTTGTAGATAGTTTTGTATACGGACTCTTGAGATTAAAATGCAATGTTTTCAGATTGTCTTGGTTTTTGTAAAGTTTTATAAAAAATGTCTGAATATAATATAAAATCATGTTGCCTTTTGTACAAGTGTTGCACAACAATTACACAAGTACACATGTTTTAGATATTGTAGTGGAAAAAAAAGGAATGTTATATTTTTTAATAATATTTTGGTACCTGTAAAACTTGGTGGTAATTTGTGACACTGTGGTTAATATTTCTATGTAAATTTAATAACCAGGAGGAAGACTGAAGACTGAGACTGAAAAATTACGTTCAATCTCCAAGTTTGGATAAAAAAAAAATAAAACAGAAAAAAATAAACATTTCAAATAAAGATGCTCTAATACTACAAGACTGAGTCTGACACAAGTAAGCAAGCAAAATGTGTATTCACACCTATTGATCTGAAATCTGTTCCAAATCAGGCTCCTTGAAAAAGCATTTTCATTTTACCTTTAAGCTAACTTTGGCGCTTTGAGCTAAAAAAAAAGTCAAAACCAAGCAATTACAACTTCAGAACGCAAAAAGTATTTCTTTTGGGGGGAAAAGAAAAAAAACAACTTCAAAGTCATGTTTTTCCCGCTTGCAGAACAATTAGGATTCTCTTTTAAATAGAAATAAAGAGAGCAGCTGTTGCAGATTGTAAACTGTAACCTCACCTCTCAATGCAAGACCTACCAGTCCTGCAGTACAGCAAGGGAGGAATGAGCAATGAGCACCCTCCTGTGGGTGGAGAAGGGAGTATGTCTCTTTACTCTGACAACGGGCTTGGTGGAATTTAAGTAGCAAGGCTCGAGGTGCTTCGTCTAATTAACTAGTCTTGGATAACGCTGGATCAAAATTACAATTTTCTATTAACAGATGTCTGTGAAAACCAGTAGATTTAGTCTAATTTATTATTTCTTTTCCATTATCTGCTCTCATGAATATTTTCATTAAACATTTGAAGCAATTCCTCCAGGCTTTCCAACTAAGATGTCAGCAGTAATGGCAATTTCTTCATATTTTGGTATGAAGAGGGAAACCCTTACTTTCATTATGTTTTGTCTCTTAAATTGATACATCTAACACTTAAAGAAAGACCTTTTCTTTGAGCTCTATAGGTGTTGTTGGAAATGATAATTCAATTATGCTAGTTTAACTTTAAGCACATGTTTAAATATTTGACAGATCAACATTATCTTGAATAGGACTCAATTTTAAGTTAGATTTAGAGTCATGGCTTAATCAGCATAATCTGATCGGTAGAAGATAATTGTACCGGTTCTTAGATCCAAATCAGCCCGTTTTGATATTCTAGGTGAGAGGACGGCTCTGAACCATCAGCCTCCTGCTGTGCTTGGAATGCAGCAGCATCTGTGCTGGGACAGCAGGAGGGGGTCTGCATAGAGATAACTGTTTCCTGAACCCATATAAGGATTGGGGCCTTTTGTTATGTGGACACCTGAAGAGAGATAGGATCTCACACAAAAGTGTGGAATGTTGCTTCTTTCAGGACTCATTTGGAGCAACTTCCCTTTGAAATTTGAAACTTAGTCTAATTAGAGAGCAGGGAACCTCCCAGACTGCATAAATTAGAGAAGAGACACACCTTCCTTTAAAAGTTTCGGACCTGAAAGAATCAATCAGATCATTGGGCGCGGCGGCACCGGCGCTCTCCGGAGACGCAGGTCTCTGTATTTGTGCATTTTTCTGTTTCTTTCAGGTGATTGATGTCTGTCTTGTGGTTTTTAGTTTCTGATGATTCTGGTATGTTATTGGTGTGATTTGATGCATTTGTTTGTCTGAATAAACTCTGGATATGTTCGAAGTAGAACCGTGAATGTTGTGAACTGCCCTTACGCACGGGGAAACCCTCGACCCGGGGAACTAGAGAGGAGACAACGAGCTACAGGTGTTAATCATTATCCTCTCAATAGTGTTTAAATTCCAATGTCAGAATTGTAATTATTATACATTTCTAGTTTATTTCCTTCTACCATCACAATTCCCCACCACTTTCCAGCATTTCAGCCACCCGATCTATAATCACTCGCATCTCCATGATATTTACAAATGTTCTCTAATCACATCTTATGAGCAGCAGAAGCCAAAGGGAAACCCAGAACATACTGGAGGAACTATTCTTTGCTCGTTGGGGTTTTCTCGGAGGAACTGGCCCAGGAGGCTGGGAAGAGCTCAGGTTTTATGCTCAAGTTTTATGCTCAGGTTTTATGCTTAGGTTGCTCCTTTCACAACAGTTAAACAATAGTTAAAGGTTACAGAAACAATGGTTAACAAATTTCATAGGACGTGTAAAAATTGGGAATGGCTCTTGCGACACAAAAATGTAATCAGTTCACTACATTCAAGGTTTATGATATTTAACTTACAATGTTTGGATTTTAGGATTTTCACATAATCAAAACAACCCATATGTTTTCTACAAACACATTATGAAAGTTAATTTAAAACTAAAAGGCTTTTAACTTTCAAATAAAGCAGTGGTATTTGTTTACTAATCAAATAGACTTATTTTGTAGCACAACTTCCAGTTTTTATAAAAATGCTCTACATAACAAATATGACTTGGATGAAAATTGGCTTCATAATTTAATGCCTTCAAATTGGTTTCTGTGTCTTTAAGAAAATCTTGGTGCTTACTAATTGCTTCTGGCTAGTCTGAAGGAGTGGTGGGGTGGGCTGCTCTGTGAGGCAGAAACTAGGAAGCTTGGAAACTGCAACTCTGAGGAGGAGCTTTATTCTCCAAGGCGATGCTCGTCCCACAAAGGTGTTTTATACAGCTGAATGGTTGCCATGGAGATGAAAGGATGTCCCACACATGCATAAAAGAATCAAAGCAACATTTTTGATCAGGTAATAACATTATGACATGATATAAAGCTCAAAAAAGTTGATTTTACATAATGCCACTCATTTAATTACCTGCAGAAGATGTAACTTTAGTATGTGATGTTATATTTCAATTCACATAGAATACGGCACAAATCATCAAAGTGAAACCAGTGTTGACATTTTTATTCTTGCTTCATCAAAAGCTGACCTTAAACGGCTTGTTGGCACATTATAGTATCATTTCATTTTAGCTGGAGGTGTGTTGAGTAGGTAGATGGTTCATAAGCTACCCCCACCCCCAAAACACAGTGTGAGTCATCCAGTTGTCAGCATATTGTTTGAACCATTTAACCTTTGCTAATGCTCAGCTCAAACCCTTTTTCATGTATCATGTTTTTCTCAAAAAGACAATGGCTTTCAGCATTACGGAAATTAAAGTTGGCCTAGCTTCAGCAGTTGGATCAATAGGAAGTGACTCACCATACTGAAATTACTTTGCAAATGTACAGCAGTGGGTATTTGCTGTAGAGAGACCTGATGATGAAGTGTATGCACTAAGGTTTATTCAGAGGCTGTGAATAGGCAGTCTTTTTGAACAGTGCCTTGTATTCACATCCACTGAATCTTTCACATGAATTCAATTCAGTTTATTTATATAGCAGAGAATCATAGCAAATGGTAACTTAAGGTTCTTTACAGAAAAATATAAAATGTATCCACAGAAATACATAGTTTATTTCTAACAGACAGATTCAGCATTGATTAAATACATTTGAATTAAACAAGGTACTCAAGTTCAGTTTATATTTCAATTTAAAAAGCCTTTTTTTATGAAAATCCAGCCAATTGCATCAATTCACTTGACTTGCACCAATCGCTCCTCCTGCACAAGCAAACAGTGACATTGCAAAGTCGATTGCATTGATTTCTTAACTTTGTAGCAATCCCTTGTTCTGATTGGGATGGAGCGACAGCAAAACAAGTATCCCGTAGCTGAAGCTGGCTCAGTATGAGAGGCCATCTGCTGCAGCCAATGCTGTAATAACACATTTCAGTGAGCTTTGTTAGTATTTCATGTCATAGACCAACACAACATGTAGCTTAGTTATGAAGTGGACAGATAAGAATACAAGGTTTCCACTTTTTTTTTAATGACTGAAAATCAGAAAAGTGTTTATCTGACTTCTGTTTAGTCCACTTCATTCATTGTGCTGAAAAGAAAAATGTTTCAAATGAATTACAAAGAAGTGAGTCAATAACTTTACAGACTTTCTACACCTAGAAAGTTTTATATTTGCCCATTCTTGTTTCCAGTGTCACTCATGCTCAGTCAGATTGTACAAACAACTTCTATAAAAACCTCTGCTTCATATGTTAAATGGCCGATTTCCTTTCTGTTTTAACATATTTCCTCCTGGATCACATTGTATTTGGTTCCATCCCTCTTTCCATAAACTCTGACCAACTTCCCTGTCTGTGCTGTAGAAAATCATCCCACAGCATGATGCTACAGGCTCACTTTTATATGCAGGATTAACTTTATATGCCACAATAAATTTTGCTTACTTGATTTGCTTACTTGAAAATAATTTTTTTCCTCCAATTTAACCAAATATTTTCTTTGTAATGTTTATGGTAACAGAAAACAGAATTTCCTGTCTACAGATTATTTTCACTTCCACAGCTCCTCCATAGTTGTCATGGGTAGTTTCTCTAACCAAACTGTTTTAAATAAACGTTCTCCCTGGACTGTCTGGTTTGTTCCTTGGTATTCACGGTGTTGTCCTTCACTAATGTTCTCTTGCAATCCTCTGAAGCCCTGATAGAAACACTAGTATTCATACCGAGGTTGAGTAACACCTGGGTGTACTCTATTTTGTGATAAAGGAGTTGTAAAATATATTGAAATGTGTGGTTTCATGACAGAATATATAAAAGTTCAAGGAGCAAATACTACTGTGCCATAATTGCCTTCAATCTCTTTAAGAATGCCTCAAAACATTTTAGGACTTTTCTTGTGGTGCTTTTATTTTTATTAGCCGAGAGTGAAAAGGGATATATTTTATTTCTTGCCTTGATTTACAACTTTAATTCTGAAATATGTACAAATGCTTGCAATCATTTCTCTGTTTGATGCTCACATTGAAATCATCAGAATGATAAACTGCACATTTGAAAGAATAGGTACCAACAGGATTAGTCCTTGATGACTGATTTTTGGAGTAAATGGAGAATTACGCTTATCTTTATCTTTTTACGTTTGTGTGTAAAAGATTTACATAATAACCTTGCTAGTGTTTCTGTTTGCTTTTTACTGCGATTGAAAGTTCAAGAAGACACATAAATCTTTTTGACAGCTTAGTTTATTAGGGTAATAAAACAGAGAATTTGGGCACGCTGCCATTTGTGCCACTCCTGTTGGCTGATCTAGTACGCCTTGCAAAAGTACTAACCCTCCTCAACCTCTTTGAAATCTTGTTAGATTAAGACCATAAACCTCAAACCTCATGTTACACACCAACACAAAGTAGCGCATTACTCTAAAATGGAAAAAAAAAAATACATATTATTAAAAAGTCTGGAAGGATTTCTTTGTCAATTCCATTTTTTTTATTTCTAAAAATGAATCAATAAAAACAATATACATCCAGTACCAATAGTCTTCTGAAGTCACTAATACCCCTGCAGTGTATAATTAAATATCAGTGTAAACTACTCACTATTTTGTAAACATGTCACATGTTTTTGTGAGATAAATCTTTCACAATCCTTTTCTATCCAATTTGAAATAGTTTGGGCTATTTTTTAAAGAAACATTGGCAAAAAGGTAAGTCTTCAGATCTGCAAAACTAAAAACAAACACAAACACACACACTGCATTGTGCTTTCACAAAGTATCAATTCATGGGGTTTGATCATCAGTGCATGCCAACCTATTCAGATACTTATTTGTTTTCTATCTTACAATTACCCATTAACATGTGAAGATCAATGAGGGTTTAAAGAAGATCCCTTACCAGGTAAAGAACTACACCGAGGTGAAGAGTGTGGGCGTGTCTGCCCAATTATCCTCATAATAATTTTAAGCAAGTGGTTAAAAAAATGTCATAAAAACAAAACAGGAATGTATGTAAGAAATAATCCACAGATTATTTAGAAATACTAAAGATTAAACTGTAAACCTTTGGAATATTTGGAATATATTCAATAGGCCTACTGTAAAAAAACAAGCAGGTCAAAGGAGAATTAATCTGGATGTAGATTATGTTTACGAATCATTTTTTCAAGTTACTCTAGAATTTCTGGTATAAAGGTCGCACTGTTTAAGAACAAAATATGACTTTTCATTTCCTGAAACACACATTCTATACTGTGACTGGAACATCCAAACACATCTGGCTGCTACATGCCTTTGCAATGAAATGGAAAATTAAAGATTAGTGTTAAGTTTTGACACTAGCCTCACTCAAACTGTGTTTATTTAAATATCACGACAATCCACATTGCAGGACAACTGCTATTAGTAATTTTCACCAAATATCAATGCGCATGTACTTTTTTTATTTTCTTTGCTGTGTTTTCTTGCTATATTTGAAATGCCTTGTTGTTATATGATTGCACTGATATCCAGCCTGATCTTCCATTTCCGGCCGCTCGATTCAAGGATTTATGAGAGGTGCTGCGGTGAATTTGTTTTCTTCTCATGTAAAAGTGAGAAATACAACAGCAGCTTTTCCAGCTATGATGCATTTGAGTCCCACTTTTAGAAGGCGTATAATGTTCAAGGTGACTTACCTTTAGTGGTTTCCATGTGTAATTCCCAGAGAAGACTGGAGGTGGGAGGAGCACAGTCAAGTGAATCAATACAAATGTTCCAATCATTTAAAATGTGCATTTTTAAGAATGGCATGACTGTACAGAGCCATGTGTGATTATTGTCACATTGGGTAAAGGCTTTAAGACAAATCAACATCTTATGTAACTATAGCCTCACAAAATGATCCAGTGATCTATGGAGATATGTTTTTACCTCCAATGCTTTCAGGTACAATATGGTGGCAAAATTAACTTATTCTGTCTTGTTTCTTTCATTTTCAGATTTTTGAAATATTTTGAAATATTTTAATAAATTGCCTGACTGGATATACGAACAAGTTTAGACCAGCAAACTATAATCATGCAACAATTTTATGACTAATAAAAGCATAAGGGTGCCATTAACTGAGTCATTGTCAAGCTTAATTTATGTGATTTAATGTTTTTTTTTTCTAATTGCCAGTTGGCTTGATATTTATTCCCCCACTAAATAAATGTAATTGTGCTACTGCAATAAAAAAAACTTTTATTTGAATGCTTTTCACACATCTTCACCTAGTGTGCCAGTAAATATGAAGGTTGCTGAATCTGCAACTATATTTTGGCCTTTTTTGTAAAACGATTTTCTCTTCCAGAGTGTGTGTTGCGTGCAACATCTTTCACATGCAAGTGCAGTCTTTTGCAGCTCCACTTGATGGCAATGAAGCCTCAGTACAAATAAGCTGCTGCCAGTCCCAGTAATCCAGCAAGGTTTAGTTCCCACACAAAACACAGCACAATAAAAAATGGTGCAGCAGCCTGTTAATCCTGTGTAGCACAACCAGGCTGGCCAGGAGCCCACAGGTGTGTTTATGGGTTTGGCATCAGTTTGGGCAGCCTGATAGAGTCTCTGAAATACTTTCCATAAATGCAAGTGCTTCCTATAACCTTGGCCAGATATAGGAAGGCAGTGCATGCCGGTGAGAAATAAAACAGCAGGACTATGTGCTTGGACAAGAGACTTATGTATATCTATATAGCGTATTTGAAAAGAATCTTTATTATAGCTTATTAATTTAGAACTGAAAGGAGAACATGCCATGTAGACATATTATGAGGCTTCAGAGCAATAAAACAAAGTATGTGGATATCAAAAGGTGCTTAAGTGAAATTTGTAGCCACATGCCACAAAGTAGATTCAGTAAGCATCTACTATTTACAGTGTTTATTGCTGGAAAGGAAGCTCCCATGTGGTTCAAACAACTGCAGGTAAATAATGGCTACAATGTTCAGTGGAGCAGCAGGACGAATGAAAATTCACAAGTGTTATTTCTCATTCTGACCCATTTTAGAAAGGCTCCACACATACACTGACCTTCAGAGGACGAATTGGGATGGCTTATTTCCTACAATGCATGTTATAATCCCATAGGCATTGTGTGATTGAAGCCTCAAGCTATCCAATAAGTCCACCACAGCTCCAGTGGTATTAACCTTAATAATCTCAATTTTGTGTGTATTTGTCTACATACAAAAAATAACTTTAGTTACACCTAATGCAAAGTTTTGGGTCACATTCTTGGTACAACTTTTGCATGTTCTGTTAGATTTTTTTTTTCTGTTCAGCTCTTTCTTTTCCCAATTTTTTCATGTGCTGTTATAGGTTTTTGGGATTATAAAGGCCTTCATTATATTGCCTACTGCAGATTTTAATATATTTGTCAAAAGTTATTCCTTTATTTGTTATTTCTTTATGAGAGATGGTGGCTAACAATTTCCAGTTTTTTGAGGTCCGTTCTGGAGATGCCAATGTTAAGTCAGG
This sequence comes from Phalloptychus januarius, assembly GCA_902982915.1. Classification (NCBI taxonomy): domain Eukaryota; kingdom Metazoa; phylum Chordata; class Actinopteri; order Cyprinodontiformes; family Poeciliidae; genus Phalloptychus; species Phalloptychus januarius. Next base: position 2,239,697 of record CADWAE010000133.1, on the reverse strand, counting down.
TTTTTTTTTTTTGCAGAAGATTTACAAATCATAGACAAGTACAAATGTATTGCAGGTTCAGTGACAGTTTGGGATTTTAAAATTATACCAACACATATTCTGAACATTTATCTGATTTTTATTAAAGTAAGAAACACGTCTCAAATTACTTATCTGATGTGTTTATAGGCTAACAATTGTGGGCGCTCAAGGAGTTAATGCATCGGTTAAATAGGAATGAAAATATGTTTTAGATAATCTGTTCATCAGTACTATTTGCAATAAACCTGAGGCCTGATTGCACAGAGAAAATCTTGCTGTTCTGACAGCATTGACTGTGCCTACTATTTATAAACTAGACCTTTTTCACATTATGCTACTTTATCACCACAAACATTTAAGCATTTTTTTTCACTAATAAATGACTAACAAATAGGTGTATTATGCATTTGAATTTAGCCCTTTTTACCCAAATGCCCTTAAACAAAACCCAGAACAATCTGCTGCATTCAGAAGTCATATAATTAGTAATTCAAACTCTACATTACCAGCTACAGATGCACAGCTTGAGGGAAAAACAGTTGACATAACGACTGTCAGCTACTCACTTCCCAATTCTGGCCAATACTAAAGAGTGGAAAGAAGATAATTATCATTCAGATAAAGCTATAAGAAGTCCAATTTGACGTTTGCAACAATCATGTATGGGACATGAAGAAGAAAGTGCTGTTAGCAGATGAGCACCTACCTTTACACTTTTTACCCATTCATGCATAAAGCAATATATTGCAAAATCTAACATTGCAGAGCTCCTTAAAACAAGATCATTAGGGTGAAACAAGGTGGTGGCTGCATTATGCTCTGGTGAAGCTTTTCTTTTGCAAGTTCAGAAAAATAGGTCAAGTTAATATGGAGATGGATGAATGGAAATATACACGGAAAGAAATCCATTGAAAAGCTGCGAAAGGCAATACAGGGACAGAGACTGAGATGGAATACCTTAAACATGCTGGAAAGGTTCAGATTTAATATGTTCATGTGTTAAAAAGGCCCACTCCAAGTCTGGGCTGAAATCATATTAATAATTTGTGGCAAATCTGTAAAAAAATACTTTTTACAGATGGTTTTCATTCAACAAATAAATAAATAAATGAAAATATAACATTTCCCCTCCTCATTCATGCTCTATTTTGTCTTGGACTTTCACATACCATCCCAATTAAATTTTTGTTTTTGCAACCCAACAGTGACATAATCCACAGCTGTATATGCTTTGGCTCTAACTTGTGTTTGTATTTAGGTCATCAGAGTGTCTTTAAAGTTTCTTCACATTAGTAAAGACCTTTGTGTTGATTTTCCTATCACCTGTCTTGTTCTGTGAATTTTAGTCTAGACTCTTGTGTTGGCACTAGTCCTTAGCTTTTTGTTAGCTGAATCTTCTGTGTTTCTGTGAAGTTTCTTCTGTGCCTCTTATTCTACCTTCCCTCAGTTATTTTCTGCAGCTGATCTGGATTCTGTTAATGGTACTCACCTGGTTTGCATGTCACAATCACATCTCTGCAGTTTGTGAGCTCCTTTGTTTCTTTCTTTAGCTGCTGGCCAAAGAAAGCACTTGTCCTGCAATTGTCCTGGTTCCAGTCTTGATCTTCGTCGTGTCTTTCTGTTCGTTTTCCACTATTATTAAATCATTCACTGCACTGTACATAAGGCAACTGATGAATGATTTAAGAACCAGAAACTTGGGGATGGCCCAGCAGATAATCATTAACCCAATTTTCTCTGCAGTTTTATTATCCTTAAAGTTAAAGCCAGTCCTCTGAAGGGTGTAAATCATGAATTGGAACGCCTCTAAACGCGCTCCAGAATGATGGAAGCAGCTGTGCACAGGAATGTTTTGAGACATAATGCAATCTGTTGAGCTAATGTGTTTGATGTTACCGCTCTGCACATCACATTGACTAAGTCATCTTTTGGCTCAAAAAGACACAGCCAATCGAGCTTCAGCTGAATAGAGCTAAATAATTCCTTTCTTCCTCATTCCTGGCAAAGCTTTTTGATCTCACCTTTTATTGTTCTTGTCCTCATTGTGCCCATTAATATTTATTTGTAAAATTTGCACTAAAAAGAAGTGAGCATTTTACAGAGTTTTACAGTTTTGTAATAAGACGGTAGCAAATTGGTGACAGTCTGACAGTAAAGACATGAAAAGATATAATAATTAGGTGGGGATCAAATTCATAAACATGTACTTGGTGGCAGTAACAAAATAAAAAGCTATTTATATGTGACTTACTGGAATATTGCATACATGCATCCACTGCAGTGTAATTTTTGGCATAAATACATTGTAACACAATATTCCTATTTTTTTGGATGAAAGTTAAGAACTAATTGACTGTGAAAATTACTGTGACAAAAAATTGCCTGACAACCAACAAGAACGGCAATAACTGATAAAAGACACTACAAATTTGGGTAGACCTGAAAGGAGACACTTTATAAATTAATAAAATGAATATACATGCTTGAGTAAGTTTTATTGCCTTACACATAAGAGTGATTTGGAAGACCAAGAACTGAACAATGGCTTGATATTGTGCTGGCAGCTCTTCTGCTTTTCATTTTGCATGTTGAGCTGATCGCTTGTCTATTTTCTAACTGTTTGACTAAACCTCACACTTTCTGTATAACAAAAACCGGCCACCTTTGATAACTCGTTATGTTGAATACTAACTCTTCGCCAGATTTATTATGAGCTTTATGCCCTTTGCCTGACAGGAGAAGGGTTGGTAGTGACCTGTTTTACATAGTCCTTTACTAGCTTCATTGTTATGATGCCACCTGGGTCATTCCCCAATAAACTGCTTTAAATGAAAAATATACATATATATTAGCATTTGAGAATTACAGGAAGTGTTAATATATTTCTCTATATTGTCAAATATTCAGATAGCTCTTTTTTAAATGTTTACAGAGATTTTAAAAAGAAGCAGAGCTTAAGACAAACTAAGGTCACTGCACAATTTATTATTTTACACGAGTCATCTTTCTGTTGAAGATGAGGATATTATTGTAATGATGAAGACAATATCTGATTGTCACATAGATGCCTAAGTTATCTGATTGACAAACATCTTGAATCTGAAGCTCCAAAATTTAAAAGAAAATTAGTCGCTGCCCTGAGAATATCCACGGCACTGACTTATGGGGGAAAAAGGAGGAGCTGTTTCTTATTTGCTGCAAAGTTCATATTTTCTCACTCAAGTGTTGACACTTTTTCTGTGTTTCTGACAGATTTGGAGGAATGCTCCTTACATAGTTAATCATTTATTTGTTCAGATTAAACCCACAAATTGTGTATATAGTATATCTGGAACAGCTTTGCATTCGGGGGCTTTGCCTGGATCAGAGAATCGAGCCTGGAAATCTTATCTCATTTTCCATTTTTTCCATGGCATATTGGCATAAGTTAATTCCATGCATCCTTCTTTTCTCCATCTGAATTTCATTGTGTCTGCCTAATCAGCTAGAAGCAGAAATGATCTGCTAACATTTCATTTCCCCATGAATATTTGATTGTCAAAAATTGTCCTGGGGGAACGAACTGGGCCGACGGTTCGGTTTTGATTTGCGATTAAACTATCAAGAAATCAATTTCATCTGCTTTGAATAATTCAAGGTTTAATGGAATGAGAAATGGCAAAAGGGGCATGGGTTATGAGATGGTCTGAACAGGGAGGGATCGTGTGTGTGATATGTGTATATATGTTGGAGTGGAAACTGAGGTGGGGAATTGTGCAACGCAAAATGAAAGAAGCCCTACAATGTAAGGCAAAGAGGTTTGGGAGTGTAACATTTCACTGTGTTTGTGGAAATCAGCTGGATGTCCATAAATTGTCTCTGTAATTAATTCCTTTCCATATGACGAGTAGAAATGATTGTGATTCTTGTGACTTTTTCTGCATTTTTGTTTAGCTCAGGGTATCTCAAAGTCTTTATTCTCATCATTAACTCACTCGCCCTCATATTGTCAAACTTTGAAATCCGTATGGCTTTGAATAAAGCAATAGTTTCATGTCATTGCTGAAAATTATCATATCTGTCTTATTCAAAATAAACTACAAGAGAATATAACCATTTATATCTTGTATTTTTGAAAATGTAGTTGCTAGGCAAGTTATTTTAGTTTTGGAACATCAGTCATGTTGGGCATTTTTAGGAAGGATTTAAAAAAAAATTCCCTGGAAATGCCATGCTAAGGGTAATCAATGACATTTTCGTGGTCAAAGTTTTGAAAAGTTACCGTCCGAACCTTGATGCTGTAGCTAAGCTGTTCCCTTTGCCGTCAATACTATTGACCACAGCACCTTCACATGTAGTTCACAATATTTGATAGGACTATCTAGCTCACCTGTAGAATGATATGCCTCTTATCTTTCAAATGAAATTGTCAGTGTTCATGTGAGCAGCTGGAGTTGTTTTATTGCAGACTTTTAGTTTTTCCACAATGTTTCACATCTGTGAAAGGTGCTACATAAATAATAAGTATTTATTTATATCTAATGTATTAAAAGATTCATACTCTTTTTAGCTGTAGATTTCCATCAGTCACTTTAAGATTAATTTCTATTTATGTTTTGGGTCATTCTTCTTTTGAAAAGCTCCTTTATACTCAACTTTTAACTTCCTCCATGATGTTTTGAATTTTTGCTTTTATATTTACACATAATTTTATTTCCTTTTGATCTGTTTTGACAAGCGCAAAAATTCCTCCAGCAGCAAATCATCCACATATGCTACTACTGCACCAGTTCTTCAAAGTTTGGAAAGTTGTTTTTGACTTGCAGTTTTGCTTCATTTTCCTCCAAATGTCAAAATGGTCACTATGGTGAAACATGCAAATCAAAATTAGACGTTCATGCTTTTTTTGTTGTTGCTTTAGGGATGATTACTTCTTCTAGGAGTAGCCTATTTGTACAGGATACAACAGGATTAATTTTACTATGGATAATGACTCTTACATTTTCACAAGGTCCCTTGCTTTTGTTCTGAGGTTGACACATTTTACACCAACACATTTTTAGATATGGTTGCAGAATCTATTTTCTTCCCGAAAAGCTGGGCATACTCATGTTTTTTCTTCTCCTTACATTTGCATATAAATCATGTTCAACAACTTAGAATATCACAGAAAAGTTCACCCATTTTAGTAACTTCATTTTCTAAGAGACACACATTATATAGATTAATTACACAAACACTGACATTTCCAAGCCTTTATTTCACTTAATTATAATGATTTTCCCTTTACAGCTAATAAAAACATGACATTTAAGATTAAAATATTAAGTTGGACTAATAAAAAAACAACATTTATGTTATTTTTCTTACATTATTCTGACATAAAGCAAATAGACCTGGAAACGATTTAGTCTATGTTAATACCAGATCCATAATATATGTAAATGTTAATATTTGCATTTAACTGTATAAAGTTTGCCTATGTAGAATTTGTTTGCTATTTCATGCATCCTCTAATTGGACACAGAGAATTAGCTTTTTATGTTAACCAGTCAACCAGTCACTGATCCTTTTTTGCTCATCTTGATGAATCTAAACCAGTGTTATTAGCCTCAAGTAACAATTCTAATAAGGGAAACAGAAATGAAAGAAATAAGGGCAAAAAAGAAGGGCGGAAAGGGGCTGGGTTACTTCAAGGACTGAGTGAAGTTTTTCAGCTAATTTTACTCATCTCCCAAATGAGAACCTGCTGTAATAGCAAAGGTTCTGGGAGACGCTTTGATGCCGTCTCATAACCACCCTGAAGTGACGCTCACAAATAAGTTATCGTCTGCTCCTGTCAGTTCAAAAAGAACAGCAGCGCTGCTGTTTTCTTTTTTTTTCTTTCCTTGGCGAGACACAAATAAATGAAGCGGCTGTGTCTCCAAGCAGCCAGAGCCGACAGTTTCAGAATTAAAGTGGTGACTGCTGTCAAAAGGCTAACATCGCTTGCTATAAGTTGGAACCAACAGGCCTAGTTTAGGTTGAACTTGTCAACATGCTTTGTGTTCTATTTGATAAAGTTAGAAAAGTCACTCTGTCACGCCAACTTTTCTGTTTGTTTGTCACTCCATCCTTACATCCATCTGATCATCTGCTCATTTTTATTTTAAGTATCACACTCCAGGGACTTCGTTTCAAAGGCCTGGCGAATTAACATAAAGTTTGGAGATGGAGGGCACTTTGATTCTCAAAAGCATCATATTTTAAGGGTGAGCACTTTTTTCAAAGACAGCATGTCAACAGAATCTGACATAGCCAATAGAAAAAAACTCTAATTTGATGCATAATCATTAGCAGAATTCACTTAGAACAAGGAGGAACAAGGAAGGAGGAGGGAAGCTTCAGTTCTTAAAGCAGTTTTATCGGAAGAAGCCGAAGTCTGAGTCTTGAACTACAGTAACACTTACGCCAAAAAAAAAATATTTAAAGCTTATCTCAATCTTGTGCTCTAAAAACTAAAGTGAAGTCAGCGACTTGTCTCAGTGACAACTTTTAATCTTCAAATAATCGGGTAGAATCATGGAACACGCCTCTAAAAGGGATGCATGTGAAAGCATGCATTGGATGCATGCTTTGTGTTTGTTTAATAAAACATAAAAAAAGAAAAGAGCAAAGGAAAAGGACTCAACGGAAGCAAATTCACACCACAGAAAACCAGAAAACAATCTAATGAATTAATGAAAATGAAAAAAAGTGATCATTCATGCATGCATTGTGCAGGTTCACAATTTCATACCCTCATAATAATGTTAATTTTGTCTGAGAATATGTTATGAATATGAAAAAGAATCATCTGCGGCGGAACATTTTGCACTGGCCATGCTTCCATCCGTCATGTAACCTGATGATTACATTAATATTCTTTAATCTGATAAGTGTGTATGGTGATGTGCTTAAAATAAGAGGAGCTTGTACAGAGACAATCTTGGTTCGGTAGAAATCTTATATAATTTTTAAGAGTTAACTGTTTCAAAGAAGGTTCAGAAGCATAAACAAAATAATTTAAAATATTCATTTAATAGTTAAATTAAATGGGAAGTTTAGGATTTTCACAATTATTAATTTACCTATATTTATTTAAAGTGTTGATGGTATAGGTACATTTGCATAAAATGGTTGGTGTACAAAAACAAAACGTAAGCAGGAAGGAAAGAAATGGCAATATGTGGGGATAATAGGAGGCGTGAACTGGCAGATTGAGCCAAAGCCACGTCATTCATTAGGCCATGACGCACAGATCCTGGACTATTCATGGCTCATAGAGATCTGGGAATGTTTGCTCTAACTTTCTTGTAATAACAACAGGGATTTCTCTGAAAACGAAGCCTCTCATGCAACCTATTTGTCTTTAATTCCAAGGTTCAAGTCTGTTCTGTTTTAATCACCAAGCAACAGCGATGACACAAAACAAAGAAATATACTTTGTTTACTCATGCAAGTAAACATGATCAGTCTGAACCTCCTAATAACCCACCGGAAAAATGTGAACATTTTTGAGCATAAATTACATATTACCATTACAGATTGATATTAATTATTGAAGTGTGTTATTGTTGACTAGGGGTCACAATAAAAAAAGGAGGAAAACAGAAAAGTCAAACTGTGGGTAATAAATAATTAGTTGGCTAATTGGTGTGAGCTCAGCCTGCACTTTTCTTGTACTTTCCTTTCTCCTACTTCCTTCCCAACTCTGTTTTGAAAATTGTTTGACTGTTTGACAGCCACTTTAGTGTGTATCACCTGAAGCTTCCTGCTTGGGCTCATATACAGCTATTTTGAGGCTTGAATTTTTTTATTATTTTTTTTATGCAACTTTCTTTTTAAATTGTTTAGCCTCCTCACCCATCAATGACAAGGCAATGTGCGCTGAAGTATTCAATTTTGGACATTTGCTGTGGGAGAATAACTAGAAGAGAGGCTCATTTAGAATCTCACTTTTGTGAAATTTCACATCTCGACTTCTGACCTCTCTGCAGTATCTTCACTGTTGATTGCTACGCTATCATTAGAACTGAGGAGAGAGTGCAAGCTTTTATTGATGCTTAGTATGAATACAAAATTAGTGATGCAACTCAAGAACAATTTGGAAAGTAGAACTGACGAGGGGTGTTGACACATCGTCAAACTGAGACTGATTGCTTGAATAATTGGTTTGTACGTAATTATATTACAGTGTCGTCTTGGGTGTTAGTATGATTATGCGTGTGCTTCGTTTTGTGTTCCTTTGCTGCCTATCTTGGGGAAATGGGGTGGCCAGAGGGGAGGATCCGCTCCAAGGAAACTGGTGGCTTTGTTTTCTACCAGGGGCTTCGCTCAAACTCACAAAGCAATTCTCCAGAAGCTCTATTAAATTTTGAAAGTTGGCAATCATGTTAGGGATCTGTAGCGAAAGAGGGAAGTGCTGGAGGGGTAACCTGGTGTTTTTGTTTTGGCCCATGAAAAGAAGCGAGCCTCTAAGTGTTTTAAATGAGAAATAGCACTGGCACAGCTGTTGCTCCATTAAAGGCTCCCTGAGGAACCTTTGAAATGGGGCCTGAGAGGATCCAACACAGGCATAGTGCCAACTAGCCTTGCTACATGTGTAATCACCTAGTTTGGTAAGGGAGTTTTGCATTTAGTTCGACCATTAGTCATTTAAAAATCTATTACGGTTTTAGGCTCCTACATAGATGTCTAATTTAATCCACATGGGGCTATAAGAATTTCAAATCATTGTTATCTAGTTACTTCTGATACAGAAAAAAGCCCAAATGTTCCAAGATTACATTAAATTGTTTTATAGTCACCCAGAGAAGCAATGAAATCATGTCTGACATGGAGTCCAGCAGATCTTATGCAGCTTTTTTTCCTTTTTCCATCACTTGTACCAAGCTGTTGATCCTCCATAACTGCAAGGTCTTGCAGCAAAATGGAGGACTTTGCTCTGCTGAGTTGGGAAATACAAAGCATAATGTGACCAGAATGAGCAAATGTGACCTGAATGTTTGGTCTAATGCCAATTACACCCCAGTGCTTGCAGCGCCACATAGATGCTTCACATGAATAGAGTTAATGTCAAAAATAATAGAATAATGTGAGTTGTGAGTGTAGTGTGGGGTGGTTAAGTTTTGATCAGATAATTATCACCTGGCCATAGAGTTTCCTTCATCTCTCAAGAGGGTTTTTAAATGTATTCTCACTCATTACTTTGTTTTGAAATAATGCCACCCGTACAAAAAGGAATGTCAGAACAGAGGAATGATTGTTGTTAACAAGCAGGAAAGTAAAACCATATCTGCTTATATAAATACTGCTATTCGTATGACATTATATTATATGTAACATTTTTTTGTTGCCTTTATAAAAACACTATGTATTTCAAGCTACCTAGGATGGACTGGGAACCCAGAAATGTACATTGTACATTGCTGGATTACGAAGTCCAATTTCTTTATTAAATGCTGGACTAAGAACAACCCAGTTAGGGTTATTTAACCCACTACCAGGTGAAATATGGACCCATCCAGGACTGAACTAAATCAAACAAATGGGTTGGGCTTTTATGAACATAATAGGTCAGAAACTGTCCAATAGTGATCAATGGCTAATTTTAAGACTACCAAAAACTGGATTTAAAAAATATATATCCTGAATAACTAACTAGAAATATTTGGATAAAAATAAATGAACCATATTTGCATATCATTACAGTAATGATATGCAGCAGCTTGAAAGTCCAAAGCATTCAACTTAATTCAGATTTTTTAATAATTTGGCCAAAAAAAATGTTATTGTTACTTTGAATTACCTCCAGTGTAATTTGACATTAATGAGGGATTTGCTCTATTTCCTGCATATTTATTAATATTAAAGCAGCTCTTTCCAGATAAAGTATTTATGGAGTTCAAAACTGCTTTTAAAGCTGTGATGCAAATGTTATCAGAGTGTTTCATTGGGCTCTATTGAATTCTGTCTGGGAATAAGATTGATTTAATGGTAAATTAAAGCTTACTCGTATATTAGCTTTGGCTAATAGTAGACATATTCTGGTAGAAAGGACATGCCACTGAGACAAAAAAAACACCCAAAAAACACATGAGCCTCATACATAAACATGAATTATACAGATTTCATTACACAGATTTCTACCAGCTGTGGAGGAGAGAATCATAACTCCCACTCTACTTCATAGCATCATCAAATTACATCTTTTATTATTGCTTTGATTGAAAGAACCCTCAGGCAGAGACAGCAGAAATGCAGACAAAATCTTTGACATTTCATCTTTTTGAAACAAAAATCAATAAGACCCAAACTCTATGGAAACTGCCTTGATATTTTCCCGCTAAATGGAAAGTGAATGCTCAGAAAACTTAGGACATTTTCAGCTGTGTACACTTTAACACAATTTCCCCCAGGGTTTAGCAACACAGAGAAAGCCTTAAATCCAGCTCATAGTCAAACTGATAAAGATATCTATGTCAGAAGTACATTTATATCTTTAGGCCCCCAGACCATAAAGTACTGCAGTAGAAACTGATTTTTTATAAGTACGTTCTTTGTTGGCCACTTATCTTGATTTCTTCTCTTGTCTGGAAAATACACTCAGCTTAGAACATATCAGATTTGTGAAAATTACATCTGACTTAGCTGCCTGAACTCCGGTTCCCCTATTTATCCTTAAGTTTATATCCTGAAGGTGATAAAAATACAATAATCATCTCTCCATTTCTGGTTCACTTTGATTATTCCCATTTGCCTCTCTACATCTGAAAGCCTCATTTTCTGTTGTGTGGAGACATGCACACATCCCAGAAATGAGTGTGTTTTCCCACTATAATTTGTTTTTTTTCCAGCTCTGGCAACACTACAGTGTTGCGTCCTTTTATCAGCTGACTTGTTTTCACTCACAGCACGTCTACATGACATTTCTCTATTTTGCATACTGACTTAGTGATATTTCATTTAAACATACCTGGGAGGATATTAGACACGGCAATAATAAGTAACTATTATTCACCTCCATTTATCCTATTCATTTCAGGAAATAAGAGTTTATATAACTATAACCTTTTCAACAATGTATTATTTCAATTTCACAGTACGTAAAACCACAATGCACTTTACAAAGCAAAGGGAAGACATTTCAATGAAACTGAAAGAAAGCCAGTAATTCCATTTTGAACAAACATTGTGTATAATTCATTGCACATAGATATTCGTTTTTCTGTGAAATATCTTATATCTTTGTAAGAAATAGTGTACCTTTGCAAAAGTATTCAAAACTTTTCACTCTTTGACACATTATAGCCACAAACAAAACTCCAAAACTCCATGCTTTGCATGGAGAGTTGAGAGATGTTCCCTTATAAAACAAAGTGGTGAAAGTAGATGTGTGTTAGCTTCGGAAGTCACCTTGTATTTAAAATTTTTGTGTACAATTTGACTTGAACTTAAACACAGTTGTTCTCTGCAGGCCAAAGACATTTGTTAAATAACATTGGTAAAAAAAAAAGCATAAAGAAAGACCAAAGAACACACCAGATAGTTTTTGGTGATGGCGGTATCATGCTTTGTGGATGCTTTTTTTCAGTAGCGAAACAGAAGCTGGTTGATGGGGACATGGATTAAATCAAATACAGGGCAATCCTGGAAGAAAGCCTGCTAGAGACAGCAAAGGGGCTATTGAGAGGATAATGATTAACACCTGTAGCTCGTTGTCTCCTCTCTCGTTCCCCAGGTCGAGGGTTTCCCAAGGGTAGTTCACAACATTCACGGTTCTACTTCAAACATATCCAAAGTTTATTCAGACAAACAAATGCATCAAATCACACCAATAACATACCAAGTCATCAGAAACTCAAAACCACAAGACAGACATCAATCACCTGAAAGAAACAGAAAAATGGACAAATACAAAGCTGGTGCTGCCGCGCCCCAACGATCTGATTAATTCTTTCAGGTCCGAAACTTTTAAAGGAAGGTGTGTTCTCTTCTCTAATTTATGGGGCCCAAATTTAAACTCTAGGTTCCCTGCTCTCTAATTAGATTTCAGTTTAAGGAGAGCTCTAAATGTTTTATGACTGTCTTGCTGGGATGATGAATGTTGATTCTCCCGAGACGACCAACCTTCCACACTTTTGTGTGAGATCCTCTCTCTCTTCAGGTGTCCACATAACAAAAGGCCCCAATCCTTATATGGGTTCAGGAAACAGTTATCTCTATGCAGACCCCCTCCTGTTGTCCCACCAAGTGGCACATCAAGTAAAACAGACTTTTGCTGCAAACTTAAAGTGACACAGAGTCTGCTGGAGGAAGATAATTCAGCACTCTTTCCCGGGCCGTTAAATTACACCACTGCTTTTGGATCTTAGTATTAGCACATTTATCTTCCAAACTCTTTTATCATATACCTGAACAGTTTTAATACTACAACATTAATCTCCTATTATTTTGATTATAATGCATTAACACACACCCAAGTTAGTATGATTTTGACACTAATTAGTACTATTAAAACGAAACTACAAATTAGACTAATTTTATCAAGTCATGCACATTATGTCTAAGAAAAATGTTCTGCTGATCAGACTGTTGATTGAGCCAAATCTAACTAAATGTTAACTTAATTTTGAGGCCTATTCAAGATAATGTTGATCTGTCAAATATTTAAACATGTGCTTTAAATTAAAACTAGCATAATTGAATTATCATTTCCAACAGGGCCTAAACACACAGGAAGAACAGTGGGATGGTTTAGATTCAGGCATATTCATATGTCAGATTTACCAACTCAAAGCTGAAATAGAGACTCTGTGTTAAAACTTGAAATTGCATATTCATATTTCAATTGCTTTCTATTTATTATGACAGCTATTTTACAAATAACAAAAGGTAAATATGCTAGAGCCATACCATGTGTATCATGTATAGCCATTTATAAGACCACAATGAAGCAAAATCTGAACAGAATATGCATACACTAAAATGCTTTATTGAAGAAAAAAGAGGCATTGACACATTTTCAGTAGAAGTGAAATTATTCAGTCTTCACATTATACCTCCCATAGTGTAGACCGCAGAGAGCTCACTGTTGGAGATTAGCGTCTGTAATGGGGTTTTGAGGATAGTCAGGATTTTAGATCTGGAGCGATATGGTGCTGAGGTAAACACCAGGCAAGGGACTAAAGGATTTAGTCAGCCAAGGCTTTTTTCTCCCCTTTCTCCACGTGGATAGAGTATCACTGTGTTCTAAAGCTCACACGTTTCCCACGGTCATTTACTCAAGCATCTCTGGTGGGGATTTGGTTATCCTCTCTGAAAGGGCACTGCAGTCTCCCGCTCACCCTGGCTTGTGCAGGGGGACAGATGAGATAGATAATGATTTACTAGAATGTAGAGATGAACAAAAAGTTACCAGAGAGCAAGGTGGAAAAATAAAAAAAATAAAAATGGGGGGAAGGATTTAAGTGCTCACGTGGTTTCATGCGGATATTTTTAATACCACTTTGTAAAGTGAATGTAGTTTACTACAACAAAAGAGTTTTACTCTTAGCCATTGACATCAACCATAAACAACAGTTTTTATTGAACAAAGACTGAATCAAAATGGAAATGTTTACAAAAAACTAAGTACCCCACATAAAACTTTGGATATGTGCAAAAAAGAATCCACAAAAACCTGGAGTTCAGCTTTTCTTAGGACTATGGATTTACTTACCAGGTACAACATTATGACCACTAACCGTTTAAGTAAATAGCATAATCATATGACAATAAAACGTAACATTTTGTCGTCAGTGAAAGTTTAAAGAGAAGGAAAAATAAACAAGTGTGAAAATGTCAGAATTTGAGAAAAGTCAAGGTCAAAAAACACTGAGCATTCAGTTTCAGATGAGAAGAAATAAAATTTGCATTTTAGCTGGAGCTCAAGGTCCCAAAGTCTGGAAGATGAGTGTAAAGTCACAGACGTTGTGTTGTTTCAGGTAGATTGTGACTTTTCCACAGCCAACTATGATTTGGGGAGCCGTTTTCTGCTTTCCACTGTGTTTAATCAAGTCCAAAGTAAGGCAGCTGTGAGACAAAGAAATATTTGGTTTTGATTAATTATATTTACTTATACGTATTGACATGAACACAAATTAAAATATAAAATATATTACTCTTGTGCTGTAATAAATTATGCAATAGAATATTCACTTTTTCTTAAGTGATTTACTGGAATTAATAGAATGATCTAATTTATTAAGATGCACCTGTAGGCACTGTGCTGTGCACACATATTTTTAGAAAACATCTGTTTTTGTTACCTTATTTCTTAGAATCTCTTGAACGCATCATCTAGCAGCACAGGCCAATGAAAGCCATTTCTTTTACTCAATTGGCTTTTACTCTTTGTTCAATGGCCTACTTATATATTACAAATACAAATAGTGCATTTTGCAAAGCACAGTCAGTAATTTGTGCTGACAACCGACCTATAAAAAGCACTCTGCTTTTCTTCCATACTTTGGGACTTTTTATGTACAAAATAAATTATGCTCATCAATCTAAAGCAGCTTTTACCAAGAAAACAAAAAATCTGGAGTGCCTACCATTACACACATCTCAACCTTAACTAAATGTTTTTTTATGCAAGTCTTGTAAAGTGCTTTATCAAGATGCTACATCACCGATCACAGTTGTTTCCTCAGAATGGTCATACTTCTCATCGGCCTCGAGGCCTTGAAGTTGTTTTATCTTGTGATTGGCTGAAAATCACTAAAGCCAGATCTCCGTCTTAAGGCGCCGCTGCAGCAGTACAGCAGATCACCGAACAGACACAGTTAGAGACAGATGGACTCAGAAAGCGTAGCGGGACAGGCTGAGATGAGCTCCACATCTGCCGCTCGCAAGAAATCGGGCCACAGACGGCGGGAGATTACACGGTGGAAAACGAAGGAGCCAGTAAGAATGCGGGTTCAACTTTAACCTCCCCAACCTGAGGTGGAGGAGTGCTGAGCAGCAGCGCAGAAAAACCAGAGAGACACTTCAGGTTGGGGAATAAACGCAGGCAACCATGCAAGAAAGGCGGGATAATGCTCGTGCATGATGACCTAGATGCAGGCGTGCTGCAGTTGATGCGCACAAGACTGTATTTAGTTAATGAAATTAATAAAACACATTGTCAACCTTTGTAAATAACACGTTTTTCAAACCCATCTGCCATAATTAAATTTAATTAGCACACTGCACTTGATTAATTGGAAAAAGTGGCGCTTGGCAAAGCAGCAGGGAAGCAAGCACAATTGGGCAAATTGCATGCGCACAAGGGAAGCCAAGTAGGGGAGAAAACATTTTTTTATAGATAAGTTACACTTAGATGTAGGAGAATGTCACCCACATAATCATTAGACAATAGTTGACTTAGCAAGGACTGTTTTTGTTGAAATTTAGTGGGTGGAATTTAAATGGGACAACCAGTAAAGCATCATGTTAGGTAAAAAAAATATATATACTATTTTGAAATATCGCCATCACATTATGAATGTAGAAATATATTCGTATAACCTTTTAACCTGCAGAGGACATGGAAAGTTAACAAATCCTATTATAATACTGGCTTTTTGTGATGTAAAAAATTAAAACAAGATAAATTTCACAAGATTTTTCATCTCTTTTGGGTCATAAATTAAAATGCCTCAATGTTAACTAATGTTAACAATGTTAACTAATGTTAACTAGTGGGCTTGGACCATGGAGTCCAGTCATGTCCTGTTTCTCCCTAATTGGGGTGCAGCAATTCCTCATGCACGTAAATGGGCCTCTCTTCAGCTACGTAATATTTAAAAATGTTTTGAGAGACCAAAGTTTGGGGTTTTCATTACACAATTATGAAACAGTAATCATCAGAATGAACAGAAATAAACACTGGATAAATACGTCTCTGAATGTAATGAATTACAATTTAGTTGTAAAACAACAGTTTTTGACAGAAATGCACTTGTTGATTATGTCAAAAGAATTTTGCGATGTGCCAAAAGTCCAAATATTTCTGATTCTTATATTGGATAAGACTACTTTAAAATTACAAACCTTTCTATATTGCTTTACTTGTTTTTTATTTGCAAAAAAACAAGTAAAGACAGTTTTAGCAAAATTTTAGCAAGGCTTTTCACGGTGCAGCATAACAAACACTTGACACAAGCAAGCATAGCATGCCTGAGGTGTTGAGTTTATTTGGGGCACCTGTGATCAGGAATGAAAGGAAATGAATCTTTTTCCCCCCCCTCATACCTTTGTGAAAATGATGTTTTCCTCATGTTCAGAGGAATGCATCTCATCTCACTTTGAATTTCAGAATTGCTCCACATGCAAAGCCTTTCCTGAAAGCTGTTTGTGGGAAGCAGTCATGGCAGTCTACAGCGTGCCAAGTCGAGCTACTTAAGGAATTATCAGAACGCCACACAGCAGATATTTTTATAACTTAACATTTCTGGGCAGTCACTTGTAATCATGGCAGGTTAAGGCATATGTGAATGAAGAGTCGGTGAAAAGTACCCACTGCAGTTTTCAGTTGGATAGAAGTTTAATCTGAAGTGCTTACAGACGATTAATCATTCCTCTTATGTTGATCTGCACTCAGAGTTCATTTGTGTGATGGCTGGTAATGGCTCCATGCAAATGAGATTAAACCAGCACATAAATAAAGCTCAATTTGTATATATTTTAAAAATTCTGTCCAAAGCACCTATAAAAGACAGATTATTATATCAAATTGGTAGAGTTAGGTTTCTAAATGGGTTGTATTTTAATTTCATGTTTCTACCTATTATTTTCAGTCACTTAAATGCAGGAATGTAATTCAGTTTAGTTGAAAAATTAAACTACAATAGAATCCTAATATCCCTGTCACACAGTGTGTGTCTGCCTTGCATTTCTCTGAGGTACAACAAATGGGGTTTAAAAAAAAGACAGTTCTGCACATCTGGACCTGGAGCTGTTAACTAATTTACACAATGTGAAAGAAAAAGACCAAAACTGGACTCTGACATCACAACAGGGAGTAGGTAACTTCATTCTTTTGCAGTTAGACATCCAAATTGTACCACCTTCACACCAACACACATAAAACACATTTCAGAGTTAATAAATACATATATGTATATATGTGAGAGAACTCATATTTTTATGTTACATAAAATCTGCTCTGTTTCTTCTTCCAGCTATTTCTTCAAAAGAAGCCCACCAAGAGCTTTATGTCTTTACACACTCTAAATATTTGTCTGCATTAGATTTTAAAAAGAGGGAAGATATCCAGCTTGAATATTTCTCTAGTTCCATATTTTTCATAGACTTTTTTTCCCTCTTCAAGTCGTGGTCTCTAAGGAGTTCTATCTCCAAACTAAAATGTAGCAGCTCAGTGAAGGCCATGTCTATAAAACATACCAGTCTGTGAAATTAGAGCAACAACAAATGAGTTGAACGGTCAGATGAAAGAGTGCAAGCGAAACACCTTAAAGCCGTCAACTGAAATATCTCAACTATAGGAAAAATATCCACATTCATGCATTTAATAGAGCGTACAGACGGATTACAGCTGGCACTTTATTTTAAAAAAAGGTTCTTTGATTTACAAAAAAAAATTACAGAAGAGTGCAAGGAGCTTGGCTAATAGCCAGAGGAGAAGGAGCAGGAAGGCGTATCACAGAGTGACCTTTCACCCCAGAGCTCCCCCACCTGGCTCCCTAATTGGCTGCTTTTCTTCTTCTGACTGCATTAGACATTCAAATTACGCCTGAAGTTTGCATGCTGCAGAGCACCGTGCATTCATGTAAGATGAAGGAAAAGAGACTGACACCGAAGCGCAGAGGCAATGACTGATAGAGTAAGAGACAACTATGAAGGATAGAGTGCACCACTGATGTTACCCATTGCTGAACTTGACGTGAATTATTTACCCGCTTGCAGCAAAATGCGAGGCGAATCAAAGCTCTAATGACTAGGGTTTTTAACGTTGGTTTGTTAAAATGAAGAAAATTCCTCTTTTCTCCTTTTTGTTTAAGGCAGCATTGCCTTGTTGAGTTTGGTTAGTCGTGGTTGTGAAATATGCTGCTTCAGCACATTTTTCTTTAAGGCTTTCTTCCTGCCAGGGGGAAGTCTGTCCTGATTGAGCAGCTCATTGGTCAAAGATGACAGAGAGTAAGACAGCTACTGCACTTACAAGAAAGAGGCTGTTTCAGGCATTTAAAAATCAATACAAGTGGAGCAATACCTGCATTTTAGGAGTTTTATTTTCAAATGTTATATTCACAAAAAAATGCTTATGAAGCAAGTTAACATTTTTGAACATATCCACCGTTATTGGTAGAAATCGAAAGATGACTAGCAATCCTAAAACCTAATAATGAGGGCACGGAAATGCAAAACAAATGAAGTCAAAGCTCAGTGCCTTGGAAATGTATCAATAAGGTGTAGATCAAAGCATATTAAGCTGTCAGAGTGGTCCAGTCAAAGTCCAGACCTATATAAAGTCTATAATGTATGCCAAGTCTTTGAAATTGATGTTCACAAACGTTCTCCATCACTCTGACAGACCTTGATCTATGATGAACAGATAAATTAGAGAAATCTTCAGATCTGAAAAGTCGGTAGAAACATTTCCCAGAAGACTTGCAACTGCAGTTACAACAAAAAAGTGCATCTACAAAGAGACTCCAGGGATGGTGAACACAAATTTACTGTGACATATTTTAGAAATGATTTTTCCTTATTCTTTTACTTCACAGTTTCTCACAAGGCTGTGCTTGTCTGTCGTAAAACCCTCAAAAATATTTTGAAGTTCATGGTTGTAACATGAAACAAAAATATTTTAAAAAGGGCCAGGGAGTAGTACAATCCAATATGTTGGGCTTAGTGTTCCAGGACTTCTCCTGACTGATTAAACAGCATTTTTTGACTTTCTGACCCTCTGAGGAGGATTCTTTGATCATAGCAGCGATGATGTGTCGCACTGAATACGTGGATTTAGACTCTTTTGATATAAGATTCAGGATCTCTGGTATCTGTCAAGTGTTCAAGGGCATGCCTCCCCACTGTGCTACTTTTGAAGCTTAATCATATTTTGCCAACATGTTTTACTACTTTTGGCTCACTAGAAAAAGAATAGTGAGACTTCTTGTCTCATACTGTACCTCATATATGAACCGGAGCGGGCTTGGATATCTCAGAGGGAGTGAAATGAAAGAAGGAAGAAACGGCAGGGCTCAGAGGCCATTCGTAGCAGGCCAACATCTGTCCCACTCAGAAAAAGAGCTGAGACAGAAATTTAACACAGAGGTGGCGGCTAGAGGAAGCGGAGAGCACAAGAGAAATAGAGAAAAGCAATGGGGAAGCCACAAATAAGAAACCTTAACACAGGAAGGGGGAGATGGAGGAAGAAATGAATAAGTCTGGTCAGGTAGTGAGTCCTCTGATAAGAAAGACGGGCTCCTATCACACACATGCTGTCAGTATAAAAGGGAGACGGGCCTGATGGATTCGTATGATAGATGTGTGGACGCATGGAGCCGCAGCCCCAGCTGCTGGGCCTAATGAAATGTGTCCCAGTACAAGATAGAGCGCTCTGATTTAAACACATCCTGCCTCGCTATTGCTATTCTCCCTAATGCAGCCGGGAAGAGCCGCTGCCACCATCACAGCCTCGTGTCTGTTTGTCTTCCTATTTGAAAGTCAGCCTTTTCATTTGGAACCAATCCACTGCCTCTTGTCACGGACCCAAAATGAATTGTGCTTCTGTTCCATGCACCTGTAGATCATTTACAAGTCAAACCTGATCTAAAATGTGCTTTGTTGTTGCTGCTTTAAGCCCGAGTCCCATCATCCGGTCCAGTGCACCTTCATCATGAGTCAACTAAGACACGAAATGGACCTTTTTAGATGTGCACAAAATATAACAAGTTCATTTCCCCAAGTGTACAGTGCCATGTAAAACTGTTTTCACATTTTGTCCAGTGATATCTGCAAACTTTATTCTTTTTTATGTGGATTTTATGTGATAGATCAAACACATATCCATCAAGTGAGAGGCAAATTCATTTTAAAATAATCTGAAGAGTGCGATGTGTTTTTGTATTTGCCCACCCTAATTGAATATTTCCATTTTGCTGCAATTATAGCTACAACTTATTGTCTTCAACAACTTTTTCCATTTATAGACATTCTTCTGAGCAAAGCAGTTTAAAGGGCTTTTGTCAACATCGATAACTAGATTTGGGTCTGAATTTTGACTGGACTTTTGAATAATGTTTTATCTAAACCATTGATTCCACTGCAGCTCTGGCTGTAAGTTTAAGGTATTATTGAAAGATTAACCTCTCTCTCATAGTCTGAAGTGTTTTCTTCTCTGACAGATTTTCATCCAGAACTGCCCTGCATTTAGCCTCATTATCCTAATAACTCTCACCAACCTCCTGCCATGCAAAAGAAAAACCTTCACATAGCAGGATTCTACATCACATAGCCACTGGCATGTAAGCCAAATGATTGCTATGCCCCCCACCCCCATTGGGTGAGGTACTTTTTTTTATTTCTTTCCTCCAGAATGAGCAAGATCGTTCTGCTATAGACAGTGATGTCTGGATTTCTCTCCTGGACCTGCTACACATCTGAAAAATGGATGCACTTTCTCACCAGGTTTTTATCCAGAACTTTATCTTTGCCTATCTCACCATCAACTCAAATCAACTTCCCTCTCACTGGATCTGTACAGCATGATGCTGCCATCACCCTGTGTTACTGTAGGAAAGTTGGTCACCTGAATTGACCACTTTACTGTTTCTTTTGGGTTGTTTTGTCTTTAATTAGTTGAGCGTATGACTAACAATTGCCCTTCTGACAAATTTCTCGAGCTGAGCTATGGACCTCATGCCTCCCACAGAGTTAACATGAGTCACTTAGTTCATTGTCTTATTAATTACCACAGAGTTTTATATCATAATCTGCTTTAAACCTCTCCATACATTTATCCCTGTCCTGTTCTTTAGTCTTAGGATTCAGTGCTGTTCACTGTTCATTGTTCTCTGATAACATTTTAACCCTTCAAAGAACAGCTGTGTTCGTACTGGGATTAAATTACACTGAGATCAAATGTTTACTAATTGTCATTTCTGATAGGAATTAGTTTAAGGTGGTGATTTTTTAGGGGTACCAGAGGCTTGGGGGGCCAAATACATGCCACATTTAGTAAATTTCCATTCACACCAATCCTAACAAGACATTGTAAAGTGTTTGGTTGTAACATGACAGAATGTGCAAATATCAGCTATGAATACCTTCACAATGTTCTGTAAATGTGACAAAAGAAGAGATCTTTTTTCCTCTAGTTTTCACTGGGCTTCTGTTTTTCCTTCCACATTGCATTCTGTCCTTTTCCCTGCTGTCTCCTGCCTTTTGCTGCTCATGTCCCTTTCACTCACTTCACCCTCACCCTCGCTTTGCCTCCCATCCTCTCTGTGTATCTTGTTCCCGTGGGGTTCGGCAGTTGTGTTTTTCTGCAGGACTTCAGGGCGCAAAGCCAAGGAGAGTCCTGGTCAGCTAAGTGTTTACAAAGCTCTCTGTCATGTCAACAAGGACAAACAGTCACTCTTTCTTAGTACCCAGATCTAAAATTCTAACAACGCTGTTCACCTTTTTGACTTGAACCCAGCCATCCCTGCAATCAGAGTGCTCTGCTGCCTCATCTGCACGTCTGTGCGATATGCGTGTGCTCCTGTGGCCGGGCCAGCCGAAAGGCTTGTTTCCTACCCGGAATAATTGATTTAACAAATTGCCGGCCGTGTTTCATTCCGAAGAAGTGACAACAGCAAAGCTGGGAGATGGAGCTGAGAGATTAATTAGGAAACAAAGTCATCTTTATGGAAATTAAATGCATCCCTTTGCGCAAGCCCTTCTTCCAGACAAGTCTGCCAGGGTTTTTCCCCTTTGTGCGTGATAAAGCCCTGCAAGGCCTCCAAAAACATTACAAAGACCACTTTCGGCTCAAGTGAGAGTCTATCGCCTGCAAAGGAGGCTTTAACACTGAGAGCTCCAGCCCTCATTTTCATGGGTGATGTGTTTTCGGCTACATTGCTTGAAAACCAGTGAACCCAGAAAAACAGCTGCTCCTGAAAACAGCACACTATCCTTTTCCATGGGCAGAAATATAGAGTAAAACAGAGGTCTGCAGCAAAATCATCTGTCATACCGTACATTCCTAACATCTTCAAAGTACAGTGCAAGGGCATGAGTTCACATGGTTTAAACAGAATGCAGTAAACGTAATGCACACTTTAACACCACCAGGTTTTCACACATTCATTTATATGAAAAACCTTATAACATTTCTTCATCTTTTATTGCATTGCCGTGATTTTACATTGAAAAAAGTTTGAACAGAAACATTATTTTGAGTACATTCATTCAGTGAGTGTGAAAAGTTAATCTCTAAGAAATAATTAATGTTATTGTCACACACCTGGTTAAACTGGAGTCCTGGGTTCTGTCTCATGTTCTGTTCTCTTTGGTCGCTCCCCATATGATACAACCCTGGGCGGTTGCCCATCTCGCCCATGTCAGAGATTGCCACTGCTTGGATAGTTCAACAGGGAGGTTTTAATTGTTAGTTTTGATTTGTGACCCCAATATTCCATTTGTTTCTACAGTTTTCAACCAGTGTGGTTTAGAGACGTTACCCTAAGATAAACTATTCTAAAACTTTCGGTGAGGAATCATACTAGTGTACCCAAACATATATCATCTCGCTAACTTTTTCCAAATACTTATAGTGTGTGTGGATGCTATATATTGACTTGATAGAGTAACTTTATGACTGCAAGTTTAGAATGAAGCTCCTCGCCCAAGCACATCTTCAGTAAGAAATCTTCCTGTCGGCTTTAACCTGCGGTGACTTTTAGATCTCGGCTGAAAGAATTCTAAGGATGTATTGCATACCTGACTGAATCGAATGAGCGGAAACTCGGGCTGAACAGAGATGGAATTTAATTAGAAAGAGAAACTCAAATGGTGACATCACTGAGCCTGTGGATCGATATGTCTGTCTGCATTGATCTGCAATATCTACATTTTTCTTCTCTTCCTTCCTCTTCCATGACACGGTTTGATAAAAACGGTCAACCAGCTCCTCACAGATATGAAAACGGATGACTCACAGTGGGCTCTTACACGGGGATAAAATCAATGGACCCCGGAGAAGGGTTCAGGCTTGCTTGGCAGTGTGAGCTCCAGCTAAAAAGTGTAACACCAGAAATTGATGAGAAGATTATACTTGCATTGAAAAACATTTCACTAATTCATTTAAGTAATTAGTAAAGGCTTCAGCAGTGGTGTGCTCCTTCTCTGGAAAGGTTTTCTCCATGAAAACCTTTGAAGAAGGATCAATTTATTAAGAATCAATTAATCTGCATTTTAAACTGCCAACATTCATCAAAAGGGCATAAATCATACGAAAACCTACTGTACAAACAATTTTTGATATAGCAGATTGAGCTACTGTAGTCAGTATTTTACTGTGGCGTTAGTGGCGTTATGTACCCAGTTGTTCTCTGATGAGAACTGGAAACCCTGTTCGCTGTGTTTCCCCAGATCCTCCCAAAAGGCCTCAGAAGGCTGAAGTTGCAGCCCAGGGATCTGCTGCCTGCTGTTCTGGAGCCACATGTGGCTCATTAGGCCTTCCACAGTGGCTCTTCTTAACTTTGGGCAAAAATGTCACAGACTGAAGTCTTTTTATGTGGTTGGTTTGTTTTAGATATTTGTTTGTAAAAAATAAAGGTTAAAAAAGGGTTACTTCAAACTTGTCTTTGCTGCGATTCTTCCTGCTACATCTGCACATAATTTCCACAAAATCATGTAATTGATGATACAAGTGTCACTTTTTGTATCAGTTCTTTTATTTTGTCATTAGGCTGCAAACTGCATGTACTTTTTTCATTTTCCATAATTTGGAAAATAATTGTAGGATTGTAAAGGTCGCTGACCTCTGGTCCAGTCTAAGCAAATTCTTAATGAGTCAGGTAGCATTCAGAGGTCTTAAAAACATAAGGGCATATAATATTGTTCGTTGTTATGCTTAAAGACTCTTCATCTGATTGGTAGTTCATTCCCACTTGACTGTGGAGACAGAATTTTAATTATTTAAGCTTTTCTCATCTGCAACTCAAAACATGGAAACATATTTGATGTACTGATTGCCGTTTGCCTGTAAAGCGACATTTCATTCATTTTATTATTGCAGACTTGTAAAAAATATAAAATGTATATTTTGCTTCACAGCTAGTCTCACGGTGGTCATTATTAATTTTTATAAGCTAGGCCCTATATTGTTCTGGTATAAATGTGCTCTGTTTTACAATAGACCTCTGGGATTAATTGCAGTAATAATTTGTAGCAGTTTACTGATATTTCTGCAGGAATAAGTCTGTGAATTACTTCTTAATTCACAGTTAATATGTTATATTGTTACCAGTTTATTTCAAATGTCGCTCTGCGAGACAATTTAGCATTGTTCTATTTATTTTCTATAAATACAATGGAAAACAGCCATTGCATAATTGTTGTCAAAGAGTTATTTAATAGAAATAATTGATGGTGTAGGAAAGAGGATAATTAAAAACAAGTAAATAAATAGTGAAGAAGAAGTTGCTGAGCAAAGCCATCATATACATAATTTAAAAAAATGACTAGTACTTCACCACTGGTGCCGTGGAAAAACAATTTCTTGTTTTAAAAATATTAGTGGCTTTTTTATGGTGAATCTCTAATGACTGCAGCTGTACCTTTAAAGATCCTGTTGGATGAAACAGAGATTTTATTTTTAACCATGGTTGCCTACAAAGACATCTTTTCTCAGCAGTCACAGCCTAAAGCAAGGTGTGCACAAGAGCCATCTGTGTGAAGTCGCCTCTTATGTGTGTTTGTGTGTTCAAAGACCTTATATGATCATGTGAAATCGGAGAAACAGAGGGCCAATTAGAGTAACCATCATTACGCCCTAATCATCTGGGGTTACACACCGAGAAATGAAAATGAGAATTGTGCTGAGTTTGCCCGTCCCGAGGGGCAGCGTCTACGCTGTGCTGGCTTCCAAGCCGTTTTCTGTATCTCACTGTGCCATTTCAGCTCTGGCATCCTTCTCACAACTCTATATCTTTCTTTTTTTTTCTTCTGTCTTTATTGTCCATTAACCACCCACATGCTGTTTTGTGGTGTCATTTGGACCACCTTTCTAGCAGGATTTCTCCCCTGGTGAATGAATGTCGTGGCAGCTGATAAGTTGTACTTGTGAAGGAATAAAAGACAACAACACCTTTGAGCTTCTCCTGCAGTGCTGTCCCCAGATTTATGTTCTGGTGTGTCTCTGTTTTTCTTCATGCTCACATTGATTTCTCTATCCTTCACATGTTGTGCAATAGATGACTAAAAAACTTCAGAGAAACTAATTTTCCAGAAATAACAATTTCAGTTTCAGTTTATTTATGTAATCCATGTTCACAACAAATGTCGCCTGAAGACACTTTATAAGACAAACAGGCCCAATTCATATCAAGTTATTAAGAAATAGAAAATCAAATCAGTTCAATCCATTTTAATTTAATCATTTTAATACACACTCTCAGATTTAATAATGCCCAGGTAAAAAGTTGTAGTGCTTAGCAACATTTTTGACATCCTGTAATTTTTTTTCATGTTTCCTAGGCATCCTTGCACAAACGTTAATGTATTTTGCCCAAAATATATGTGATACATAAACAAAAACACATAATTTTTAATGTTTTTTTTTTTTTTACAAATAAGAATCTGACAAACATTTCATTCATTTGTGTTCAAGCCTGTTTGCTGCAACACTACATATAAAATCTTAAGTCATTTAGTTAGGTCAGTAAAACTATAACTCTTCTATAAAGGTCAATGCTTCTGATGCAATGACATCTCTGCAAGTTTATTTTTGTCTATCTTAAAACAGACATTTTACATTTTACTTTGCAACATCTTTGCATGGCTTAAGCTCAGACACATGGGATGGAGAGAGTTTGTAAAGGTACTTATGGCCAGGTATTGCCATAAGTAATTCAAATGATTTGTTTGCTTTTAGTTGATCACTTCTCTCTTGGTCCAAAAATAATTCCTTCAGTTTTGTTTTTGTTTAGCAGAAGGAAGTTGTGGCACATCCAAATATTGATTTGTTTTTACCAGATTGATGCTTGCTGACTGCTGAAGCTGATTTTAAAAGTGCTATAGCAATAAACAATTCTGTGTCGACACAGAAATGCAAAAAAAAATAAAAATAAATAATGATCCATCTCTTACCTTTTGCTTGGGTTGCATTTTGTGCAGCCAACTTCTCTGAGGGAATTCCATGGGATTCCCAGGCCAGTTGAGAAACGTGGACACTTCCAGCACGTCCTGGGTCTTCCCTATTGGGACGTGTCCAGAATACACCAACAGGAAGGCATTCAGTAGGCATCCTAGCCAGATGCCTGAGCCACCTCATCTGGCTCCTCTGTGGTGAGGAGAAGTGACCTTTCTCTGAGTCCTTCCTGGTTATTAAACCCTGTGGAGGAAACTAATTTCGGCCACTTGTATCTGCAATCTCGGTCTTTCAGTCACTAACTAGAACATGTGAGTACAGATGAAAGTAGGGACACAACTCTCCCACATTTAGGCTTTGCTCTCTTTTTCCAGTAACAGACCTGTACAACTTGCATCACTGCAGACGCCACTCCAATCCACTTATTGATCCCCCACTCTACAGTCCTGAACAAAACCTCAAGATACAATTACCAAAAAAGATGGCACACTTTTGGTCATTTTCCCCAAACAGGTTTGCTCGATTTAGTTGATATATATATTTAATATTGATGGAAAAATGTTTTATATTTGTTCATCTTGGACGTGTATTTTTTTTGTATCACAAAAAGATGCACTACTGCAAATGTTAACATTTTATGACAAGATGCACAATCTCTGTGTATCTCAGAAAAGAAAAGAAATTAAACTGGACTATTATTTAGTCTCTATTGATTATGTGTGACACTGTTTGTGTGTTTGCTGTCGGGTGTGAGTTTTGAAGAGTGTATTGGTTCTTTTATCAACTGTAATTAACAATACTTGCATCTGATCAATAATAAATGTAACTCGAGCAACGATGGAAAGCTATTAAAGACTAGCACTTAGTGATGGAGCGATTGTTATTGTTGCCTGTGAGTTATTAGTTTGCAGTCTGGAACACACATTTAATGTTCTTCTCATTTATGTTTGCTGTTCCTTTGTTATTGTTTCAACTTCTCTTTACAGGGTAGGGTAGAAAATAAGTAATGCTGATGAATGTAGACAGACAATGCAACAGTGAAAAACTTTAAATTAAACATCTTATGTAGAGGTAATTATTTAATGTCGTCAAAATCTTAAAGGTGTATTTGGTTTTCCAGCTCTCCAGAAATAAGACATTATTTGATAAAAGGTTGTACATTTTTTTATCTCCTTGTGGAAGAAACAGCCTTCAGTGTTTTCCAACATTTTGCAAATTTATTTAAAGGAAATAGCAATTCAAAAATACGAGTGTTTATGAGTTTATGTGTTTTTGACATACAACCCAGCTTTAAAACTTTAGCAGGACTAAGCAGAAATATTTTAAAAAGCACATCGTATACATGTCCTTAATTATGGTGAGAAATGGCAAATTAGAAGCAATTTCACAAAGCAAATCCAAAACTAATTTTATCACGTTGTTATTTCACTTTCTTAACCAAACAATCTTTAAACTATTACTTACAATTTAGTCTAATTACCAAAGCTGTTTCGGTTTAGGGCTCAATTACTCTGCTTCATAATTGCTGTGAAGATGGCGTTGTGCTTCGCTAACACTTACATATATGACTCCGGTCTAACAACGGAGAAACAAGACAGGAATTGATAGGCATCATGAAGTCACAAAAAAGACAAACAAAAAACAATTAGATTTCTTTTTGAACATCCTCCTTTCAGAAATAGTAAGTAGGAAGCCAAAGTATATATTTAGAAAGGGTAAGCTTCTTTAAAAGTGTTAATAATACACTCATCATGCACTCCTCTGGTGTGTCATTTCAGACATTTAAAGTGGAACAAATGTTGGGATGTCTGAATTTACAGTTTACCAAATACATTTTAAATTCATGAAATTTATTTTTTTCAGTGTCAATTGTTTATTTTACTGATATAAAATTTCCAACTTCCCCAATATACTAGAAAAGCACAGAGTATTTTATGTGATGCCCTAATTTGTTCGCATAAATATTTTTATCTGTTTTTCCCTAACTTCTCTTGTTGTCTTGTTGTTTAGGCTGGCTTTTGAGAGATTTTGTGGTTTTACTGAACTCAGCTGAGAGTTTTGTTTCATTTATCTTTTACCTTCTGTGTTCTGCATGTGGGTCCTGCTTCCAAACACTTTCTGACCAGCAAAGGTTTGAAGGAAGGTTCTTATTTAAAAAATAAATAAATAAATAAATTATTGCTCCAATGGGGATCTAGGGTCCTCCTTCAACCTTCACATGGTAGAGGTATCACACAAAGAAAAGACAAAAGAGCAATTTCAAGGCATGAGTAAAAACAAATGAACAGCAATATTAAATAGTGAAAAATGGTATGCACTCAAATGTTTGTTTGAGCTATAAATGCTGGTGAATAAACATCTCGAGGCAATCCAAAGAAGAAAAAAAAACTTGCTAGTATATTTGTGTCTATGTTTTAAATAAATTACTGTCAAATTATGCCGATAACTTACTCCTCTTTCTAGCATCTTTGTATTTATGATTATATGAACAGTAATTACCATGAAATGTTCTCGCAGCATCACCACACTGAGTCACAGTTGTACCAGTAAACACAGCAACACTGCAGCTCACAGGAAATTATAAATCACTGGCAGTTTGTTTTTTCTATTACATTGCTTTCAAATGTCAAAGTTGAGAATTTAAAACAATGACTGAAACATAAAACTGTAAAACACATGCAATGTGTTCCTTTATATTGTTATATTCATTAGTTTGAGAGACAAGTTTGTTTCTGACATCTTCAGGAACAAACATATCGAGTACACTGGCCTGATTTTATTAATGCAAATGAAACATTAAAATTTAATAAGATCTTATGAATGTTTGTCCCATTCAGTTACTGAATTAAAAATAATATATACCCAAAGGTCATTGCTTATGTGCAAAAAATAAAAAAAGATTGACATAAAAGTGAAATGCATCGAAGTAAAAAAAAAAATCTATATTCTAATGATTATAGAAGGACAGAAATGCAAGGTATTATGCATATATGTTGTTTCAAAATTTAACTATTTCAGTAATTCCCAACAAACCTAAACAGGAAAAGTTTAGACTTATTTAAAATCATAAAATAACAGCTAAAATATTTTTGTGTGTTTTCATACAGTGTATATAGATATCTGGCTTATCCGGTGAAGTTTCCAGTGGTTTTGGTTTTATTTAAAACATGACACTTGAGAGGTTAAACATGGTTTTATAGAGAGTCAAATCTCCTCCAATTCCATGTGAAATACAGCATCTCCTCCACTGATTCTCTCGCTGTAACAATTTTCTCATCATGTCAAATCACTGAGCAGCAAAAAATCGGATAAGACTTAAAAGGACTTTCTGAAAATGAATAATTTGCAAAATAACAGGAAAGTCAGTGCCATTATTGTAAAATACCTCTCACTTTTTCTCATCTCCTCTTTTGCTAATGGAAAATCTTCTAGATGTATATGAGAGAAAGAATCTCCTCTATTAATTTCATCCTTTTCCCCTTTATTGGTCCACCCACAGTACCCAAATGAAATAACCCTGTCAGACCTAATTCTAGTGAGGCATTGCTGTTCCAGCACAAAGGGCAGCATTGGTATGTTAGAGAGGTGTATCGTATGAATAATCTGTGTCCAACCTTTTTAGCAAAGCTTTACTGGATGAACTTTGGTCTTATGAAATTGTATTGAATTTAAGCAAATACCTGGAGTACATGTATTCATTGTGGCCTAAAATTACAATGATCATCACTGCATCTGATGCACTGTTAGCGTTCAAGACTAACGCGCTGTGCGTACCTTACCAACAATCGATACGTCAGAGTGGGTGACTTTGGTCACAGAGGCCCACAGAATCTTTAAATGCCTTAGATATTTCTTGGAAAACATTGTCTTGGAAAGGTTTTCAAATCTAACTTGGACATATTTAACATTTTTTGATGCACCAACACAATAAAGCACATAGTACAGAAAAGAAAATATATGTGTTCTGCTGTTCTTCATTAATGCAGAAAAAAAAAGGTGGATTGCCTTTGTTTTCCATGCCCATGAATCTTATAGAACCAATGACTGTGCAGAGCTAGTAGAGCTAGTAGAGTTTCCCACAGACAGAAATCTAAAATGTTGGCCCATTTTTCTTTGAAAAACATATGTGAGCTCAGTCAGATTGGATGGAGAGCTTCTTTGAACATCAGTGAATTTCAATTTTCAAGTCTTGCAAGAGATTCTAAATTGGATTTAGATCTGGACTTTGCACTGTTGTAATACATGAATATATTCTTTTCCATTGTATCTGTGGCTCAGGGTCATTATTCTGCTGCAGAGTGAAGCTCTGCTCCAGTCGTCAGTTTTTTGCAGCCTCTCACACGTTTTCTTTTTTCTTCGCAATTATCCTCTACTTTATTTGTATCTAGCAAATAAAATTGCAATAAAATACGTAGAGATTTATAATGGTGATGTGTCAAAATATTTGCAAGAGTTTCCCTCTGATTCATAGGCAATAAGGTGAAAGGATATGTTTTAGTGATTATTTCAACTTTTATAAAAGTTACATTTTTGTTCAAAACTATTGTCACTGCTTATGTTTTGCAGCTGTTGTTTGTGGCAGCTGAACCTCAGTCACATTGGTAAAAAAAAAAAAATAATCTGCACGCTTTACACGCAGACATAATTATACACACAAACAGAAGCTCTGGGCTGCAGCATCAACAGATGAGTAGCCGGCTCCACTGAAATACCATTGCTCTATTAAAGTCACAGAGAGCAGATAATTACAGCCAGTAATATCCTCTTCCTCTCCCCCTTCTCAGTCTTCAGACTGGAATGAGGTCAATCCTTATTATCATTATGAAAGTTCTTTCATCAAGCCCTAGGGTTGGTGTGCATCTCCTTCATGCTGCTGTGGTGTGTAGTGTGGCAGGATGCACAGCAAGGTAAGACATGGGGAAACTGGGTCAGACTGGAATAATGCTGGTAAAAATTAATTTGCAGCAGGATTAGCATCAGTTTATTTGCACCTCTAAGAACAAGGGTAGTTCAGGTGCAATGGACCTTTTTATGATGTTTGAATTTGACTTTTTATGACATTAATGGTGTTTTTTTCAGCAGTCTGTTGCATGGGTGTGCATGGGTGTGTGTGTGCGTGTGTGTCAGTACTCCAGCAACTTTCACACTAAAACAAAGTTGTTTAAAGGTAAACCCACTGAGAGTCATCTGACCTTGCAATTTTTAAGGGTCTTAGCAGCTTTTAGCTAACAGTTTTGCTTCAGTGGTCTGTGCTCAATGTGCTGCTGTCTCCCAATGGATCACAACAACATTCACACAAGGCTGTAGACTCCAGAAAACAAGCATGAAGAATCTCACTTTTAAACCAATAATACAAGTGTTACATATATTAATGAATGGAAGATTTTAAAGGGACACACTGTGCAGTAAAAGTGTTCTATTTTATATTATTTTTTATATTTATTTTTGCATCTTTATTTCTGTCTTCCATCTGTCTTCATATTTCTGCTTCATAGTAAAGTCAGGCTTTTTTTTCAGTACGCTTGGTGCTCCATATTTCTGCTTTTGCTCTTGCTACTTTATTCCAATTCTTGCAGTAGTTTTAGCATTATCAATCTCAAGCAGTTAAAAATGCTACAGTCACCACTTCTCTGCAGGTCCTCGCTCTGTGTATGGCCAGACCTCATTGTGTGCGATGTGGAAAGTCCCTGGAGGAAGCAGCTATGTTTGCACAGCGGTGGTGAGCCGGCTGCCCTTGGAGTTTTTTCCCCAGAGCCTCACATGGATTTTGGTTTCTGGGGGTTTCAACTTGCGTTTTCATTGCAGAATGCATTAACTCTGTAGCTCACAGTTGTAAGATAGGAGGCAGGAGTTATGAGCTCTTTGTGTGAGCTCTGTGGTTACTTTGAAGTAACGAGGAAGTAACCGCAGGGCAAGTTCTGACTCTTCTCAACAACGGTGATAGGACTGCAGAAATAATTCAATCCGCTGAATGTCTGAGAAATGGAACATAGACGCTAACTGATTGTTGAAATATGCGTTCCTCTGCAGGAGCTGGATCTGACTACGGGTGTGCCAGAACACATCCTCACAAACGGTTCTTTCTTTATAAGCTGGACAAGCTGGTTTTATTTTATTTTACTTTTTTCTAGAAATAAAACAAAAACTCACCTTGCTTTTTATAATTGTTTTAATTATTTCAACATTTATTTATATATATATATATATATATATATATATATATAATTTATATTTTTCACTTTTTTTCTTTTTTTGCCACCTTACAACTGCAAACTTTAATGTATTAATTTATTGGGATTTTTTAAGTTAGACCACACCAATAACTAAATAACTGTGAAGTGGAAATAATTACATGATTTTAATTTAAAAATCAAATTAGAAAAATGTAGGAATCATTTAACTTCAAATTACCCTGAAACAATATTTTGTAGATAAGAATTTTAACCTTACAATGAAACTATTTTAACCAATAGGACAGTGTTCAAGGTCACAGTATTAGTTCTCTGCCACACAAAATGTACCAAAACAATTCTAATAAAATTTTTTTAAACATGACTTGTGGCAAAGTTCAATTGGGTCAACAGTCATTTTAATCCCATTTTATGGTTTGAAAACTTAACCCCGTATTCTGGGCCGAATCCTAACGACATCTTGTGTTAATAATTTAGTCTGAGGCTGAATCATTCTGCTTCATCCAATGCTGGGTGAGTGAATTGTTCCAATAACTGTGTTATTTTGAAGTATAAAATTTATGCCAAGACGTGATATTTTAAAGTATCATGAAAATGAAATAAATACATAGAAGTGAAACACAAAGCAGTAAAGGAATAAATACAGAATACATTGTCTCAGTCATGCAAATGTTAAATTGAAATATTAATAATTAATCAAATATTAATTAAGGATTTGTTATCAAATACTTAAAAAACACCTAAATTGCCAGTGCCAGTCATAATGCAAACTATTAAGTTCAGTTTATTAAATAAAAATAATATTCCAGTTTAAATCATAGCACACAATTATTTATGCTTTTGTGTTATTGATTTGTTAAGGCTCTTCCAGATTAATGTAGTTATGTGAGCATTATTGTAGCAATATAGATATTTTAATGTAAAGTGAAATATTTACAGTGATAATGTGAAGACACAAGGTTAAGGTAATAATTTATCTTTGATTATATATTGCACTTGCATTCATAATATGTAATTTACAATTACAAAAGACACACACAGCACATTTTACTCTATTTTTTGCTTTAAAAAGAAAATGCACAAATCCTGTAGACAAGGACTATTTCAGATGTCATTGTTGTTTGTTTTATTTTATTTTTTGATTCTGATTGCATCGAATTGCAAGTTTGGATTTTTTGGTGGCAATTAGAACAGCATTAGAGACATGACAGCCTGTTGGACTGCATTTGATCTGGAAATGTGGACAGTGGGGAATCCAAAAGCTCAACTGGGACACAGTGTCTCAGTCTGTACTGCTGAAACATTCAGTCTATTTCTCTCTGTTTAAACTGTTTAAATTCACATGGCCCAAATCCATAATAAGTGTCGTCTGCAGCATACTCTCTGTTCCGGATCTTTCGGTTATTATAAAATTACTTTCAACATGTTTCACTTTCTTATGCGTTTGCAAAAATATTTCAGCTGGATGCCTCCCTACCAACCTCAGGCATCTGAAATTTAATGCAACTTAAACTCTGTGGCAAATGTAAACTTTGCCTTAAGCATCCTGACTCACTCAGTGAGCTACCAAAATTTCAAAGTGTAATTTGTTTATTAACAATCCCAAAGGTTTTTCATGCTGTTTGGTTTGGGAGGTGTAAAGCTGTTCAGCATCATTAGAACTGAGAAATCCAGGGTGCTTTGGTGCAGGGGTTTAGCACACCCACATATGGAGGCATTAGTCCTCAAAGCGGCTGTCCCAGGTTCGATTCCCGCCATGGTGACCTTTGCCAACATGTCTTCCCCCCCTCTCATTTCCCTTTTTCCTGTCCATTCACTGTTAAATAAAGGCCACTAGAGCCAATAAAACCTTTAAAAAAAAGAACTGAGAAATCCAAGTAACAAGCAGCATACTATAAAAACAGAACAACATACCTTTGACAATTAAAGAAAACTAGACTAAATCCCTTTCATTCCCAGAGAAAAGCAAACTATAAAAGCACATAGATGGAAATATCCTGACTTGACATGACAATAAGGCTAGAGCATTTATTGTTGGTGTATAAAGAAATCAGTAATGAAAAACGTAACTGTGCAAAGCATTTTGTCCTCAATTTTATTATTGCATTTTTTGCAGATAGGTAAAAAATATATTTTTATGAAAGGAAAAAGCTCACAGGTGCAGGCTATTCATTAATTGCCTTCCACATGAAAATGATGGTACACTGTAAACAGGAAAAAATAAATATCAAAATAACATCTGGAAGCAATAATATACTACGGTCATATTGTGTTTGTGCTTTAAGGGAAGGAAAAACTTTGTCAGTTTATAAATCACTGCTTAGAAGAAAAATACATTAGAGATTTATTTGTCTTATCAACCTTACAGACCGCTCAGGTCTTCTGGTTCAAGTTGACTCTGCATCCCCAGAGTCTCAACCAAACATGAGGAAGCAGCATTGAGTTTTTACGCTCCACTAATCTGGAACAAACTTCAGAAAACTGCTAAAATGCTGAAACACTGAGTTCCTTTAAATCAAGGCTAATAGCTCTGCCTTCACTTAATAACAACTGGGACATCATACAGTGTAGTCTGTTTTTCAGCCTGTCATCATTTTCCCTTACTTTGCCACCACAGTGCAATGTTTTCTGCTTGTTTGGTTTATTCTCCTCCTAATCATGAAAAGCACTTTGTATTGCATTGTTGTTGACAATGTGCTTTACAAAAAAAATAGCCTTACCTCACCTGATTTTAACTATAAGTGCAATTATACCTTCTACCTGTGCAGCAACAACAGTATTTGCCTAACAGCCTCCACTGGTCACAGGTTTGGGGTGGTGTGTGTGTGAGATAATCTGAAGTGAAATTTATTTTTATTTATTTGATGTTCACATGTCAGGTGGTCTTTGTTTGGCCAAGCTCTGTTTTAAGAGGAAAAAACTGGTTTCCTGTTCCCAGAATATGTGAAACATAAAAGAAAGGATTTTGTTTTTTATCAAACAGAAATGACGACAATAGAGAAAACATCTGAATTGGTCTGAAAAGTCAGTTTCTTTGCGGAAAGAAACTGACAAAATAAGGCATCTTATTAAATCTAAATTTGCTTTTTTGACTTTTTTCTACCCTTAAAATTGAGGTTTACTTTGCTTTTCTTAAAATGTTGTTCTTTGGCTGTGTTTTGAAACATTTTGATTATTTTTAGCCAACCAAATATATTTGTTGTGACCTTTGACAGAATACCACTTTATGAACGCTTTAAAGAAAATCTTTTTTTTCTGTCTCATTTTGCCCATGTGAAAAACCACCACAATTTAAATGGTCAAATGTTTGAATAAATAACATCTTAGTCAAATTCTAAAAGTTCTTTAATAGCTGTCTGATGTCAGCTTTTTTTTTTTTTTGGTGGTTTGTTGTCATCACTCGAGCCTTTGCACAAGCAAGTCGAAGTGTATTTTTTTAACGAGGAAAGCAAAATGATAAACCCTCCGGGCTTTTCTTGCTTGTGAACACCCACACATAAAATAAAGGACTTTTAAGCTCCAAACTTATCAACATGGTGAGTTAAACATTAGCAATAAACAGAGATCCATTTGATAATAGACAATGGGTTGCCTTATTATGCACAAAGTATCAACATCAAAAATCTTTGAATTTTGATGTTCACTTCACTTCACACCACTCCAATAAAGCCACATTTCTAAGTATAGCTTCTCATGTTAAATCCTGGCTAGCATTACATATTAAATTAGTGCAGGATAATTTGATTTATGTGTTGTTAAATAGAACAAGTGTCTACATGCACAGCAAGAAATATGAAAAAACAATATTTCGCCTGAAGTGCAGGTTTGTATAAAACTACATCAAAATCACAGCCTGTAGGTAAACCTCAAAATATTATTTACTCAGACAGTTGGAGAGGTTAAAATGAGAGAGGCAAAAATAACAACGTCTATGAGACGTTGGTATCCTTGTAGCTGGCAACCCCCGTAACCCTTTTCTTGGCGGGATAACCTTCACTCGCAGTATCACATTTCTCCCTGACAAACAATCGGGTGACACTCTGAACATTCCAAATAGCTCCAGCCACACGCTGTTAGAAACCTCAATGATTCCCCTTTTGCATTCCACCCGTGAGTGGAGCCCCGCTGAACTGCCTCCTGCAACTTGATAAATCATTCGGAAATCATTCCGCACAGACACAAGTAGGACTGCCATGGCCGCTCCCCAAAGCACCACGCTGAAATTACTTGCAGCGAGTCAGATCCTCTGAAAAGCCTCCTAGTATGGATTTGCTCTTTGACCAGCTCAGAGAGAACCTGCTTGTTTGTTTCTTTTTTTTTTTTTAGCCTCAGCTCTTGCTTACCTGAGTTTTTTCCAACTACTAATTAGAAAGAGTGTCTAATGACTTGTTCAGCTGCTGGAACTAGAGACTTTTATTGAATTAAGCATGTTGAACGGAGTCTAATAAGTTGTACATAAATTAGACAACAATAAATTATTTAAATTTACCCTAATTTTAATGTGCGTTTACATATCATAGCAGAAGCTTCATACAACATATCACATTACTTTGTAGTAGCAGCAAAAATTGCTAAAATAAAAAAAAACAACTTTAGAAACAATCATTGTTCTTATTTCTTGAGCATATATTTGCTTTATAGTACAGGTAAATTAATGCTAAATTAAATACTTGCATGCATAGGTGTTTAATTGTCGCCCTTATGCTCAATGTTCTAAATCTGCAATACAAACCTGAAGAAATATATTTTCAGAAAGATAAAACACTTTAAATCAGTGATATTTCAACATTTGGTTTTATTTTTGTTATTACTAATACAAAAGAGAACTTCTTTTTTTTTTTACAATTTGTGACATCACAACAAATCTCAGTATTGTGAACTATGTGGTAGATCAATATAGTGGACTTTTGTTAGAAAACAATAATCAAATAATTAATCTTTCGATTTTTCAATCGATTTTGACCAGGTGGTTTGTTTCTGCTGAAGAAAAATGAAGCCCACACCACAGTACTGCCAACACCGTGCATCACAGAGGGAATTGTGTCGACATAGGACATGTATTTCCTATACATAGGAAATACATGTCCTATGTATTTCCAGTCCACATAAGACAAAAATTCTATTTAGTTTCAAATGATCAGAGGTCATCCTCCTATTTTTCTGCTGCAACGTCAACAGGGCTTGTGTCAATGTGTAAATCTGACGTTAGTAGTGGTTTTCTTCTAACACAGAGACCGAATTTGTTAACTTCACTGCTATTTATTTTTAACACGGTTTATCATTCATAATGCAAAATACAAAACCTCAAATGCCCTCAGCATCCATGGCTATTCTTAGAACTAAGAATGGGTTTTTGGAAACGGTGCATGGACTAATGTGATAATAGAAATTCAGGTCAGAGAGTTTGTCTATCCATGTTAATGCTGCCAGAATGGCCAAAAAAAAGAAAAAACAAACAAAAAAAGTTCTTAGATTTCAGACTGCTCTGAGCAAATCTAAACAGCTCAGAATCTAGTCCGTTAAAAAAACAGAGATTAATGAATTAGTTAAAAAATGACCCACAAAAATAAAATTTAGATCTGATTAATGCTGATGGATTCTCTACTTTAGTTGCTGTAAACAACAGAAGACACTGTTTGTCTTTCATTATCGTAATGACAGAAACAATTTTAATCTTTAAACATATTGCAGTCTCTCTGTGCATGTATGATGTGTACGGAACGAGGGAGCATAGAAATAGCTCAAAAGTAGAGACACAGGCATGTACTGTATTTACATTTAAAAAGTCAGAGATTATGAAAATCCTAATACTTTAAATCAGTGACATGGCAACATTAGTTGTAGGTTGTTAAACCTCATTAAACTGATGGTCTGTTGCCTTTTATGATGATGTGATTTTTCATATGACACGTCGGTGAGGAAGTTCTGAGTCAGTTCCAAGAATCTCCTTCGCTTGAAGAAGTGACTCCTGGAAGAGGTGCAATTAAAAAGCTGCAGTTATTTTCACCCCCGTGTTTCCAGTCACTGTTGAAAATTTCAGATAAACAGGAGTCAGACAACAAAAACCTGACATGTGCTTCCTGGAATCAAGCAAGGTAGATATATTTGCCACAGACACATCTATATATATAATATGAGGGATGTATCCAAAGTTTTCCCAACTATAAGAAAGAGAAATATGGAAGTGCGAGAATGAAAGAGACGCAATACCAAAGGCG
The DNA here is from genome assembly GCA_902982915.1 of Phalloptychus januarius. NCBI lineage: Eukaryota > Metazoa > Chordata > Actinopteri > Cyprinodontiformes > Poeciliidae > Phalloptychus > Phalloptychus januarius. The sequence continues at coordinate 2,200,926 of CADWAE010000133.1, read as the reverse complement.
TTTGAGGAGTGTGTGTGAGGGTGGTGGGGCTCAGGGTGGACAAGGGTAGGAAGGAAACCTCCCTCATTCCTAGCTGTGAAGTGTCAGACACTAATGCCTTTGGATAGAAGCTCCACTCTGGGGTATTAACTCAAACATGGACGACTAATGCCATGGGATAAAGCATTCAGCCTCACTTACAGGGGCACAGGCACTCCCACAGGATCACAGAGTCTGGGCAGCAAGCATTAAATTACCAAAGACCAGAGTGTGCCAAGGGATAGATGGGGAGCAGAGGCACAGTTCAGGCTACTATCAAACTCGGAGACGTTTGATTGTGGGATCTACACACACACTGATTTATAATCCACCTTTCGCCAAGTTCCATCCCAAAGTTCACTGTTCCATTTAGATTTTTTATCTTTATTTTTTGCAATACCCCAACATCAAGTTGTGCTTTTGCTGTAAAGTAAAAGATAAAAAAGGTTTTCAAACACCTCACGATTGTGAGTTTTTTAATATACAAAAAGTGAATTCAGATGTTTTGATGCTATGTCTTGCAGTTTAAATCTTTATTAACCTTTACTAACACACTGGTTTACAGATAGCATTGCACAGAACAGACCTATCTAACAATATTTAAGATCACATTATATATTCACTGGCAGTACAAACAAATCAAAGTAATACTTCCAGGATGGTGAAATAAATCCCTAGATCAAAATCAGATGCAGGGAAAAAAAAAACATGTATTTCACCATTAATTTCTAAATGATGAAATGCATCTTCTGTGTAAAAGAATAATAGTAAAATAAATTGACAAGACTGTCCTGTGCAAAGAATTGTGTCCTACATTAGAGGACGAGCTTCCAGATGAGTTCAATCTTGCAAAATGTGCGTGGTGTCTTTGATGACTACTTTTTTTGTTGTTTTTACAACAGCAACAAGCTGAACACCTCAGAATGCGCAGCAGGAAAGCATGCAGCGGCGGAGGACTGCATCCCGTTTCACTCTTGTCAGCCAAAATCAGAATCTGAAGCTCCAGTGGGCACAAACTGGGATGCAGTCAACATGTCAACATGTATGTGGTTCTCAGGGGAATGTTTCCAACATCTTGTGGAATGAATGCCACAAAGACGTCTGCAGGAGTCTCAACCCAGGGTTCATGAAATGTGTGGTATTGACAAGAATTTCCTCCAAAAATAAGACTGAGACAACTAGTCTTTGTTATTGGTGATTTTTAATGTTTAAATACTTTTGTTTCTGATATTTGTAAGGCATTCTGTGAGGTGTTTGATGTAACCGAATATTTCAGCTGAGCTTTTAAAGTCACTGAGTGAATATTATTTCCATTTTTGTGCAGTTGCAAAGCACATTTTGAGCAACGTTATGTTAAATCAGAATAATATTTAATTTACAATTTCAGCGGAGTAGGCACCCCGGGTTTAGAATATCTAGACAAAAATGATGTCATGTTGAATAAAACACAGCTGAACACCGAAATCTTTGGTGTCTACTCTTCTCAAAACAAACAAAGACAAATAACAAATCTTGCATAGTTTTAATGCTTAATGGGTGTAACATACATACAGTTTAGTCATTCTAAAACACACACCATCTTGGGTTTAAGATTATCTGTCCTGAATTGAGTTGCGGAGCATCTCCGTTAGGCAGATCAATCTGCTCCGCTTCGTCCCTTGTTGGATGTACCCCCACAGCTACACTATGAATTCATTCATGATGCGTCTGGGTGATCGGCTTTGATTTGGCTTGATGGCATTTTAATAAAAGGAGACTTTTAACATCACTCCCTTTTTTACTGTCTGGCAGTAGTGTGTGATTTGAAAATCCTACTGAGCCTTTTCTGTTAAAGGTTATTGATATTATAAAGTATTTAAAAATGTAACTCAAGTCTATTGTCTGCCTTTGGTTCATTTATTTCCCATTCTTCCCATCTGGAAGTGAAGTATCCTTCAAACACATTTTTCAAAACCGAGACGTTTGATGTTGTAATCATTGTTCCACTTTAGATTCGAAAGAGTAATAACTTGCCCAGATATCCACTCTCCCCACTCTGATGATAACATTCGGCTTTTAAGAGAGAATGCTAAGGAGCGGAGAATAAAGGCAAGGCTGATAAACTTTAAGTGTCATCCAGTGTTATGAATTACTTTGAGTCAGATGGAGATTAAGTGTATGAAAGAGGGTTATTTCTGTGTCCTGTTTATTTTTGCAAAACCATCAGCAATAATGCTCAAGAGTTCGTTGAGCCTAGTTGCTGTGGCAACACAGAGTGCCCCCAATATGGTAAGATGTATTATTTTACTGTAAAGGACTATCTTGTCCTGCCATTTTTTCATGATTCTGCAATCATGAAATACACCCAAAATTGGCAAATCTCCTGATTTTTTTTAAACTAATGCATAACTTTGAGGTTACTGCAAATTTTCTTCAAAAATATTCAGAAATATTGGGATAAATTTCCACCTGCAGGTGGCAGTATTTCTTGCTTGCAGTGTATGTGACATACCAACCCAACAAAATGACCTTACAAACTTTAGTAAAGCAGTTGTGTGTTTTATTTTGTTGCTTTATTGTTGCATCAATTAGTTTTACTTTTATTCTTAAATTATGGAAATATGTAAAATATGTTTTCTGCTGTTGCTCAAGAACACAAAATATACAATGCATATATTGAAGTAATAGGTCTGTATATCAAAGTATGGATAAATAGATAGACTGATTGATTTGACTGATTTCCTTCAAATGTTACTTCCTGTGCTGATAGCTTCTTTGTGCATTACTCAGGAACCCATGAGACTAAAAAAAGTCTCTCCAGTCAAAACACAAATAAATTTCAACCATTTCCTGACACTAAAAACTAGTTATTTTAGAACTATCACAAGTAAATCTCTGGCGAATTTATGTGCTGCAAATAAAGTAAAATTACACTGACATTGCACAGTAAGGAAGGTGTAATTTTTTTGATAACACATTGGCCTTTTCATTTTTGGCGTTTATTTCCATTTAATAGAACCATGTCTTATCCATTTAGTCTTTCTCATCCTGAATAGTCTACTGAGGTTATAATGTTCCCTCTTGAATGACTGTATTAGGGATATTTGTCAAAAGAAAGGTAATGACTCCAAAATCCTGTAAATAGGACTCCTTATGGTATTTTTTAACATTAAATTTCTCATCACTTTTTGACAAATGCTAGATTTGTGTAGTGAATGTCTACACGAATTTTCTATGATGGAGTATAATTGTTTTATAAACTTATCTTTGTGTACTTCATTTCACAGTGTCATTCGTTCACTAATTTCCTTGACTGAACTTCTACAATCTGCACATAAGAGCTACATTTACAAACAGGTGGACTCTTTTCCTAAAAAAGGCATCTGGTTCATTGGATTGTATTTATTTGTTACAGTAAAGGGGTCAGAAACCATATGCTGGCCACACTTTTCTGATTTGTATTTGTTAAAAACAACATTTACCATGACAAACTGATAGAATACATCTTTAACGTGCTTATAAACAAAAAGTGAATGAATGTAATGATTACACAAGGTACATCTTAGGGAACATGAATAAATAGTCCAACATTCTTTGGCTAACATATATATTACCTAAAGAACTGTAATTTGATCTGGACTAGGTAAAGAAAACAGGACAAAACTTGAAAAAACAGACAAAGCATGTTACATAAAGTACAAACTGTATGATGATGACTGTAACGATAAACTTTCCGGGGGTTTCATTCTGATGTGACCTGTTGAGACCCCACAGCGATGTCAAGTTGACTGACAGTTTTAGAGTGGCACTTAAATGCTGCTTGAGAAATACAATTGAGGGAGTGTCATTATCTTTCCACTTCGCTGCTCTATAACTGATATCTGCTGAAGCCCTCCATAGACTTATGTTTGAACATACAAGACAACATGTTGTTCATTTACTTGCATGTAAATCAAAAGAATAAACAAACCAAATGCAAGTCATTGGTGATCAGTTTTAGCTTTTGTTTTGTGAAATTGACAATTTGTTTAATTTGTAATTCGTTATAAATATTTAATTGTTCACATGTGCAATGCTGGTGAAAAGTTTGTACATACTCCTCAAAAACATGATAAATTTGGGGGTTTTAATTATGCATTTGAACTTTTCTTATTTCAATGGGGAATGATGATGCAAGAAAAAATTGCTATGATTCCTAAAAACAGAAAATGTGTGCACAGGTTTGAATTTGTTATGAATTTTCTTGTTTACATATTTTTCAAATTGCAATCACAATATAAAATTCCCATTGCAGCGCCTTTGACACTCAGTTCCACCAGACTAGCGTTATCAATAATTAAACTCTTGGTGGAACTGTGCATTTGCTGAGCTTATGATGCAAAATACTTCTCATTCCAACACTTCAAAGAGGAATTCCATGATGAGGAATTCCTCTCCATTATGAGAAATGGAGAGGAATTGTGATGCTGAAGGGAGAGTCACAAAGAGCAGAAGCTTCTTAAAGAAACAGAGGACAATTTTAAGGTGTCAAATTGTGCATTCAAATGTCTTATAAATGTCAAGGGTAAAATAATCCTATAAGTCATTTTTGATAAATACAACATTTTTATATTACACAGAAGGCAACACAGTTACTTGATTGTGCCTTAACATGGCATTATGTGCCTGAAAAATACATACCATCCCTTTAAAGTTCCTGCCATGAATAAATATGAATTGCAGATATGTGCTATTTGCAATTCATATTCATTTGACATATTGACTTTATGTTAATTTGTTGTTTATTTGAAAAATACTTTAGGTACAAAAGGCTAGCCTGTGTTTCAGAAAAAACAGGTTAATGTTTAATTAGCAAAAATATATATATATATATATATCTAGAGTTTCAAACCTTTTGGCACACATTCATATGATAAGTGTATGCGCTGTAGATTACTTTCCTTGAACAAAATACCATGTGGCTTGTTGTCCTAAACCTTTCACAGGTATGTACTAACTTTCTTGACACATCAAATAATCTATGAAGGTCCTCTTAGTGATGTGGTGATTCATATGGTGAAAGTGACACTTGAATGCCACCTGACAAGCCCTTCCATTTGCTGTCTTGTTATTATTCACCCCGTCTACCTCAGCCCATGGTTGATGTCTGAAATGGCCATCACCACAAGATTGAGCTTGCCCGCTGTTCCATCTTGAGTGACAGAGTATAACAAAGCGCCTGTGCAGATTAATAACACTGTGCTGAAAGGTGCCACATCTGCTCATCTCTTCTCATCTCCTCACGGCTGCTTCAAAAGTCTAGGAAATGTTTTTTATATATATTTTGTCCTTTAGAAGGAGTGATGAATAAGCTAAGTTAAATTGTGGAAGGATTTTTACATGTTAGGGATAGAGGTGTGGAAAAGTGCTAAGAGTTCAGAAGGAGTTTTTTCTACAGAAATAAATGAAAACATTATATTTAGGCTTTTAATACTTACATTTCTTAAAATTAATATTGTTTTTTTTACAGCCTTTTGTCTATAAAGTACACATTATTTGAAAACATGCTTTCCTAATGGCTTCACATTGTGTTTTTGTCTAAAATAAATAGCTTTGAAAACAATGTTGTAAACTTTCAAGGATTTTTACCCTTTATTCATGCTCCATGCTTTCTGATAACTTCTAACCTTGTGAAGATTTACTGTTATTGACTTTGCTGAAGTTGTCTGACTTTTCTGTGGAAAGAATCTGCCACTGTTATCTTGTAAGCGTACGCTCGCCCAGAGAGCTCGGCATTGGCGTTGCTTGACGGTGAAATTATGCGTGTAAAGTATGCATTTTGAGTGATAACATTAATGATTGTTTTTAAAATGAAACCTTGTGAAGAATGGCTCTTAGCTTGTCTCTCTAGTCACATCATTTATAACCGCTTCTTTTTAACTTTCCATTGTAAATAAAAAAAGCAGAAAGAAATGTGTCCATGTTGATGTATCAATGCCTGCTTTTCTAAATGACACAATCAGTACTAAAACATGTCACTGAAAACAAAATGTTGAACTGTTGGTTTGAGCTAAAGTGCAAAGTATTATAGTAGTTTAAGTCATGCTGATTTTTCTCAAGCCTAAATCTAATAAGAAACATTTTACAAGCTCCATTCTCAACACGTGTTTGATGCAGGAAACTCATTAGCAGTGAAGAGACTTTTCACTTGAATTTGCATGTAAATAATTAGATTATCAGTAAATAAAGGTTAGTAAAATACAATTTTCATGAGCAGCTGTAATGTTTTTGAAATGACAGTTGTTTTACGATGGTAGAAATTTACTTTGGTCTTGGTCTCTTTTGAACAAATCATTTATTTAAGCCTCCAGCACCAATTAGTGTGAATGTATAGGAACAAAACTGTCTGAGATAGGATATCAACTGCTTTCAAACTTTAAACAGAATCTTACTATAAAGTCCAGAACTATATTTTTAATTTAGTGAAAATATTATCTAGACAACAAACTTCACAATTTAGAATGGAAACTCATTCCATGTTACTTTTTTCTTTTCTTTTTATTTCAACAAGAAAATGACTAACAAACAGGAAACAACTATGAAATGAGTAATCCTGGTAGAAGAAGCAGATGCTAGGAGATCCTGTCCATGAATCAGGACTGAGACTGACTCATAAAAACATACCCACTCTGCAGTGCAGCTCACTAAGGTGACTTGGGAGCAATCCTGAAAAGCATTGTTGATGAACACTGGTGGAAACTAGATCCACAAATGGAACTCCACTAAGAACAGGGAAGAAAAATAAAACACTAACAAGATCCAGAAATGCTTTTCTTCCCTTGGGACATCAGACTGATGGAGGGGAAATAGAAAACTATCCTCCAGCTTGACAAATCAAACTTAGATCCTCAATAATAGAAAAAGATCCATTCTAGTTTAGATGATACTACCTACATATATGACGAGATGCAAGTGAATTAGCAGGCTTTCAATTCAAGTTATTACTCGTTAAAGGCTCACAAAAGAAAAAAAATGTTAATAGGAGTTTTATTTAAATGTTTAATTTTTTTTTAGTAAAAACATTTAAGTAAAATAACAACCACTATTTTTTGCTCTGTTTAGAATTATGATGGCTTTGTCTTAGCTTGTTGCATTGTCAACATCTATAAACAGCTAAACAAACCAGATATTAAGAAATTGTTTTTTTTTGTTTTTAATATGAGCAAAAAAAAACTCAGTGAGATTAACAATCTAATGGAAAGACGGAGAAAGACGGACGGGACAACATATTAATACGAAACAAGTTATGCTGATCGAAGCACACAGAGACAGTACTAACTATCTATGAGAGGTTATGGTCGCTTTATGAAAAGAAATGCAAACACGTCAGCTGACAACAGACATGCAATAGGTTGTTAGGCTGATGCAGAACTGGCCAAAATAATAATGTCAGAGACATGTGAAATGTGTTTGGCATTTCATATTCTCTTTTCATCCCATGGGAGCTGGTAGTGAGAGAGCATCGGTGCTAACTGTGTGACATAAGTCGCTTTACCCTCTGGAAACACCCAGCAGAGCACAATCCTGGGCAATCTGATACAAGTCGGCACCCTACCTTGTCGTGCAGAGTTGAGCTACAGTGAGTCATGACACACAGACAGCTTTTTCTCTGTGAAGACCCATTTGCTTCGTCTTCTCCCCGAACAGCCATTTGGGTTACTGCATAAATCACCTCTAAGTCGCCTTAAGTCCAAATCCTCATGAGCTTTGAATGGCATATAGCACTAGGACTGTGGGATTGCTGAAAATTGAATTTTAGTTCTGCAGATTTAGCCATTGTTGGGGGTAATCATTCATGGATTTGGTTTGGTCTCAGTTGCTTTTTTATTTGTGTGAGAGATAAAAGGATTTTGGATATGCATGTCATTAGAGGGTAATAATAGGCCAATACAGCCACTACAACAGGTTTTACAAAATGGATATGTCTTGTATGAAACGTTTTTTTATTATTTAAAAATGTTGTTATTCTCTAATCAGGATGAATGCTAAGTACTTGCGCAACAAAGTTTGTACCACTGACACGGTGTTCTCTGTTAATCAGCAAAGCATCACAGAAACAAATTTGTTTTGGCATAAAAACTCTGTTTGTTGGCAGATATCTGTCTACTGTCTGGTATGTGCCCATTGGAGAGGCCTTTAAACTGATCAGGGCAAGGCAGCCATCAATAATTCAATGGGTGTGCCAACACAAAAGTAAACAATGGCTGTAATTAGGAGAGGTCTGCACTGTGGACAGCGAGATTAATGAAAGTGCAGTCATTTCCAACCTTGCCCGGAGACAAGAGGTCTTCACTGTGACAAAGATTGTGCCAAACTGAGCAGGGCTTTATTGGCTGTGTGTGTATGTGTGGCATGAAAGAATGTTTCTTTGAGTAAAATGTATGTGTTTTACTATCTGCACTCCTGAGGCAATTCAATGTACCAATAAATATTGCAAAGCAGCTGAAATACACATGTACAGTATTGTGACAATAATTAATTCCGGAATAAAAAAAACCAACCAAATTTACAATGTCATGTGAAAATAATTATCCCCTTAAACCGGATAACTGTTTCTGATGCCCTCAGCAATAACTGGCAATCAATCTTTTAAAATTTTTGTCCACTCTTTTTTGCTAAAATGTTTTAATTCTTTTAAACTGGAGGGAAACTGAATATACCATTCCAAAAAGTGTGGTTAAATCAAGATTAAAAAATAGTACTAATTACATTTTAATCTAGAGTCAAGTTGGGTTTGGATGATTGAAATGAAATATTAACTAGAAGACTGCAGTTTGTTTTCACTCAAGTTATGTTTGATGTTCAGATTGGTTTGATTTAAAACATGTACAGTAAATGTGACAAAAAACATTAAAACAGAAGGAATCTCTTATGGGCAGTTACTTTTTCCATAGCAGTACTAATTCAAGTCTTTTAAGTCTCTGAGTGAATTTAGTCAATTCAGTCAAATTTAAACATTTTAAACAACCACTCTACTGGTCCAGGTATTCTATGTTTAAGATTTCCGTCTTTACTAGACAGGCCTACCATCAGCACTACCACTGCCATCAACTCTATATACTCAGATTTTCTTTTCAACAGAAAGTGATTCTCCATCAGAGTTTTGTACTTTTTTTCTTCGTGTCCGTGGGAGATGGATGCTCACACTGAGCCAGGTTCACAGAATTTTTTTTTACCTCGAAAAAGGCAATTATTCCCTTCCACTGTCACCACTTGCTGCTATTGCTGCAAACTCAGTGATTAGACGCCATTAAGTGTCGACTCTTGCCACTTGCCTGCTGAGGAGAACCGGTTGTTGCAAAGTCAATTACTCAGTATAGTTGGCCTGGTTTCTTTGCATCCATAACTTTTGGCTTGTGGGCATTATCAAGTGAATGGCATTTGCTCGTATCACATTTAGGATTAAATTGGACATTGGATCATTGAATTTGTGTTAGACTGGACAACTTTCCATAATTGTGTTTTAAATTTTTTTAGAATTTGTGTTATTTCATTACACTAAGTTAGGTTACATGTTTAAACTAGAATGACAAAGGGAACACTTGAAGTGTTTCCAGTCTGTAGTGGCTTGTATTTAGCTTCATAGATCTCCCTCAGCAATGTTACTTACCATGTAAGGAACTACAGATGAAAATGTGCCTGCTGGCTACATCTGGAATATTTATAAGATGTGTTGATGTTGATTAATATGCATTGTCCCCTGTATCAAATAAATACAAATTCACAAATTTGTCCATAACCACAACTTAATATTACAGCCAGAAAATTTAATTTTCTCTTGAGCTTATTTGACTAACAAACTCTACAATTGTTTCAGTTATATTATAATTTTCAACAATGAAAGCCCAAATTTACATGAGAGTGAGCTCTCTTCTTAAGCAAAAGAGGAACAGAGCATTACCTCTCAAAAAAAGATAGAAAAAAAGTAACTTCCTCAATTTTAAAAGACTTTTTATCATGACTCACAATTTGTCAGTGCATTGAGTGCAGACCACTTCTTGCTCTTACTTCTTACTAAGTTTATCATTCTAAGGGATTTAAGTTGCTGCCCTACTTTCAATGTGCTTCTTCTAGAGAAGGACCACTGGAGATCCTCTTGTTCTTCTTTTAAGTTCAAATCTTTCACAGTCTCAGCCTCAGAAATCCCATGTCAAGCTGAAATAACTCCAGGATGACTGGCTAGAAATCTGCTCTCCTCCTGCTACGGTTAGTGTCTTTCTGTCCACCCTCCAAAGCTCAGTTCTGAATCTCTCTGTCCATTTCCTCTATTTAAGCTCACCAACACCATGCTCACCAGTTGTACCTCAAGATCCACCTTCCTCTGTGTCCCCCCTGAGTTATTGCCATCCACAATGAAAGGGGAGTAAAAATCTGAAGACCCCAAGACATAAACTGTCTCAATAGTTCAATATTTTTTACAAAATGAAACACTCTTTCCTTGCTGACTGCTAAAAATGTATTCTATTTAAATACTTGTGTTTTAAAATATTTGTTTTTTCTCTTTCATAACTTATCCTTAGATAAAATCTGTTAAAATCTTGCACTAACAAAATAATCCAGATGTGTTATCTGAAAACAGACACAATTTCTAACATAGCTCATTTTTGCACAGATTCCACTACCACTTTGGTCCTAATTAATTTGTTCACAGGTCTTGAAACTGGCACAGTTAGAAACAGTAGAGATTTGGAAATTACTAACTAAAATGGTTGAATCCCAACACAGTTGAACAAAGTACCATTTTTTTAAAAGTAGAATACCAAACTTACAGCGAGAAAACTGAAATTTAAAGGAGGTCAGGCTTAGTACTGTACAACTAATATTGGCCTACATCACCAGAAACAAAAATAAATCACATTTTCTCACCAGCAGAACTGGCAAACTTTTCTATACACTCAGTGCATAGAGATGTCTATATCCCTTGTTTTACTAAAGTTTTTTTATTTTTAATAGAGACATGTTAATCCTTCACTACAATTCAAAGAGAGCCATGTGTCAGTCTGCAAACTTGTGTGTCATTGCATATACAACAGCACCGTTATTAAGCTGGATTTGAAACATTAAGTCGTTGATACTGAAAAACAGTTGAGAGCGACCACCTGTCAAATGTAAAACTGGTCCTTTAATCTGCTGCTGCCACTGTTTTCCTGAGTGTAAACGCCATCTCTTTATAATGTGTAGCCCTGGGGTTTGAGAACCACAAGAAGTGGGGGTATATGTCTTTTGATAGTTAAATGGCGTTAAGAAGGGGTAATGGAGTTACATAAATGTATATTCCGGTGATTTACCTATTCTTTCCCTCCGTACACTTCACTTCCCCTCGTAAATCTCAGTTACTCTCAGACAAAGGAATTCATCTCGAAGGAGAGCGGAAGGAGATGGAGGAGATAGAAAGAAAGAGAGATTGGAACAATACGGAAGAAAAAAATCGTGTTAAACATAGTTGGTGAGTTAGAAATAGTTCATAATTGAATAATGGGAAGTGTGGAACCGTTAATGAGGACTGCTACTAATTAGAGGACACTGCAGCGGAGCACGTGTTTGGAGTAACGCAGCAAGATGGCGGAGACGTTTCCCTAAACATAAGGAAAGCTACAAGAATCCTGCGTGGAGACGCTGAAGAAAAATAACGAAAGGAAAGTGGACTCGCGAAACAGCGACGGTGAGGACGTCGGCGGAGCGAGCGGGTTTTGTTGGTTCATCAGGTTCCAACAAGAGGAAAAGAAAACGAGGACTTCGGCATTCGTTTCAGCGAACTCAAGCATCAACAGGCCTGCAACGGAAGCGTCAACGGGTATTGGACTGTATGTGTGAGAGTGTGGGCCCTGTGTGTGGAGGTGTGTGAAGTTATATGCTGAAATGTGAAATTTGTGTAAGTTTAAGAAATGTTAATGTGTGTAAATGTATATAAGGGGTTATAGAGACTGATTTCTGATCTATGTTAAATTCCTACCAACGTTCAGGGCAGAAGAAGCAGGTTAGGTTGTGTGTTGAAGATAAATAAGAAATAGCAACTTTGTGCGTGGATGTCTGGATTATTTTATTGGGAAGGTAAAAGAATGACAACAGTAATGGCTACTGTATGGCTACTCATTTGAGGTAAACCTGCGTGGTATCTACCTGAAAATCACGAACCCAAGTAGCAACCCCACAAGTGAGTTAAAGTTCTGTCCTGAGAACAGGTGATGGAGCAGTGGGGTGCTACATATGGAAACTATATAAATGAATCTCTCACGCTTACAATGGTATTTATAGAGGAAATGCATGTGCCTTGATGTACAGATCTGTGTGCAGCAAACAGCAGCTGCTATTATATCTAACAAGTCTGAACATCTTCATGTTTCCTTTTTATTTTAATAAAAACTATTGCATTGAAATCTTTCTTTACTTTATCAAATTTTAAACACATTGTGTTATACTTTCTGATGACCAATACTCTATTTTGAAAAATACTGTACTTCTGCATGAATGCTGGTAAATTTTTTCATTGTGATGAATGACCAGCAGACTTGGCTCAATTCAGAATACCTTTAAACAACGACCATCCTTCAAGGTACTCCTCTCAGATGACATTTTTCTGACTTTGTCCTTCTAACTGGATAAAAAAAAATCCATATCAGTTTATGTCTTAATAACACATTTGAGATGGAGACCTTCAGGGCTCATTTACTTATTTCCAAGTTCCGGATATGGAAATGAAATGAATGTGACTATCATGAGCTACAAGCCAAAAAACATCCATCCATCTATCTATACCCATTTTTTCATCCAGGGTCACTTGCAGATTGGCGCCTATTCCCAGCGGTCATTAGCCAATTCATCACAGAGGCACGCAGGACAAATAAGCATGGATGCACTCACTCATAGCTAAGGAGAGACCAATTAACATCAGAGTTTGTGGACTATGGGAGGAAGCCAGGGTACCCAGTTAGAGAACCCATTCATGCCTGGGGGCAACATGTCAACTCCAACCTCAGGCCAGGATTTGAACCCAACAGGAGAGATATTTGGGACTAGTCTTCTGAAAAAACGAAAAGAAAGATAAAGGAATTCACACAAACTGTACACACACAGTGCTTGCCAGTGCCTTTGTAGATTTACAGAGCATTTTCTGCTTCTTGTCTCTAGTTTTAAAATGTGCCCTGAGCGAAGGCCTTGCATGTATATTCCATTATGACTTCATGTCAGGGTAGTCCTGACTACATTTCCTATGCTTGCTTCATGGTAATCAGTCATTACGCCAACAGATACTCTATGAGAGGAAGCAGGGTTTATGCATGCTGCACTGCACCTTCCTTCATAGGGACCACTGCATAATCAGCTGGTTATTTTATGCCCTAAAATACTTCATCTGCATTACTTTCTTTGCAGATAATTTATCTTGTCTTGACTGAATTGATTCACCCTGAATCACCAGGATTAGTAATGGATATAATCAGTTTCATGTTTCTAAAATAGATGGGAGAGCCAAATCCCCTGTGTAAAAAATAAATAAATAAATAAAAATCAGACTTTTAATGGAGCGAAGTTCGCCAGCTTGAAGCATATAGTTTTTAAAATCTTTAAATCTTTAGTTTTGTATGTTTCATTACAGAATATTTGGGTCACCTGCTGTGCAATGTTAATGTGTATTTTAGCAGAACTATTTAAGCTGGGATATCTAAATATTGCATAATTGTTTATCCAGTTTGTCTGGGAGTAAAATTTACATTTCATTTCGAGTCACACACCAAGCAAGTGTGATTTTCTGTTGAAGTGAATTTAAAGAGTTCTCCATAAACAGAAACAATACAGTTTTTTTAGAGCTGTTAAAGGGGCCCAGTCAGACAGTCAACACTTTAGTCAGACTCTTCAACATATTTCATAGGCTTCTATGATATGATAAAACAAGTGTAAGGACGAAAAATAAATACTGTTTGCAAATATACTTTTGCAAATGAAAATCTATTTTGAGTGAAAGCCCACTATGACACTTTACAAAAATTAAGGGATTCACAAAGTATGAAGTCAGAGTGATAAATACTACGAACTTGCAAATCCATTCACATCACTTTATTACAACTTCAAACCAATTTTTTTCTTCATTCTTTATTTTATTGAGCTTTTGTGTGACAAGCATGACTCATTTTTCAGATTTTTAAATATCAATAAAATAAAGAATGGGTAGAAATTAAGTTTGAGGTTCAAATGTGCAAAAGTTAAAGTAATATGATTGCATTTGCAAGTCTTGATGGAGTATTATGTACCTGCACTGTCTTAGGACAAATTTCACCAGTTTGGCACTTTTTCATTTTCCTTTTTTTATCCATTTTGCAAATATAGCTCTAGAATAAGTTTTAAAATGCATCTCTTTTCCTGTAGAACTTTTGTGCATGGTGGGATTTTTCTCTTGTCCCTCTTTCCTCCTGAAGCTACACTCTTGTCCTCAGCTATTCCCACTAAAATAATGTGTCAAGCCTTCTCCCCACACCCAGCAGGTTGTTGTTCTTTATGATAGCTCACCAACAGGCATATTACCAGCCGTGGTTGTTATTGTCATTGATGTACAGCCCCAAGACATTGCCTTCCTCTGCTCACAGTTCCTCAGAGTGTTATGTGTCATGTAATAAGAGTGCGCGCCGTTTGTCCAAGATGGGTCTTGAGGGACCCCAAAGGCATGGGGGAAAAGAGTGGGCGGAAGCGAGGATCATGACATGAGATTGAGGTGGTACGTCTGGTGCCTGTCCCCGGAAGAAAAATGGAGCATGGTCACTCCTGCAATGTCCCCAGACATCCCCAGATGTTCTTGCATGGACCTCATGCGGCCTGAGAAGCTGACAGGCCCCAGAGACGCAGAGTCACAGCATGATTAATCGCCACACACGCTGAAGCAAGCAGCCCGGCTCCTGCTGGCTTACTACTGAATAAGTAGTCACTGTAAAGCAAAACATTCCTCTGTGCAATAAAAATATAGAGAAATAGGTAGTGTCAAAAGATGAAAATAGCAGTGGGATGGCAAGACATTACTTTCTCAAAGCAGACAACAAAAAAGAACAGACAGCATCCATTTATTGCAAACCCTAATATAAAAATATATAATCTGCCCATCGGGTTATTTTCATTATTAATGCCATGATGATAGTTAATTTTGCTGCCACTTTCTTTACCTCCCATCCATATGAGTTATATATTTACGTTTAACATGGGTTGCCCGGCACAGATGCATTGCATTGGGAAGTTATTCATATTTAACTTTTCCCATATTGTCCTTGTGAACATCAACAAAAACTTGTTCATAATATTGAAGTGGATAGACCAGAAAAATATGTTTATTGACAAAAACTTTTTTCAAATTATGATTTCCTTTTTTTTAAGAGAAAATAGGGTATTCAAAACTACCTGTCCCGTTGTGGGATGGGCCAGATAATGTGCCATGCTTGGAAGCAACAGCTGCCATCAAGCATTTATAATCACTGGCAATGAATCTTTTCCATTTCGGTGCAGGAATATCAACCACCTTAGTTCAGTCAGACTGAACGGATTCAGAGCATCACAAACCTACAAAGGTCAAACCACAGCATCTCAATCAAATTTCAGACCATGCTTTGATGAGGCCCCTTTAAAACCTTCAATTTGTTTTGTTTTTAAACCTATTTAGATCTGGTAAGTCAAGTGCACTATTGTACACCCTGTTCCTGAAGGTGTCTTTGATTTATTGAACTGGTTTGTAGCCTTTTTACCTCAGAAATTTGTGTTCTTGAAATTATCAACCTCAAGCTGCTAAACTGTTGACCCTGCTGAACATTTCCAGAAGTCTCAAGTTTTCTTAAAAGCTCTTCAAGAAACATGGAATGACTGAACTAATTTGGACATTATGGTGTTTCTTATTGTCAAATATAAGCTGTCACAAACCACATATTTTTATGTGTGACACCCCCCTCACTACAGTTTCTTCTTTTGCCTTATGCTTTGCTATTTTTACCAGACTGTAAATACATGTTATCTTTCTGATTATTTACATTATTGTAATGAGTATTGGTGTTGTTAGAAAGTGGGCCAGGCATTTCTCAGGAAATAGTAAAACAATGCCAATCTTTTATGCAAGTTCTTTTACCCTAAGTGACCTGATTTAAATGGTTACATCTGCATCAATACAAATTCTTCTGTGACTTCAACACAAACCCTTCCTGTAACTTTACCTGTTTTTCCTCATATTTTGTGGATTTATATTTATTGATGAGCTTCAAAACAACGTTTCTTGACATTACCCTAATTTTTATCTCCCTCCAGACATTCTTCATAAGATACAAATTGGGATTCTGGCTCAACCCTCAAGCACATTAATATTGAGTTGAGTCAGAAGAAACTTCTCAGTTAAATTTAAAGATTTCAACTTGAACTTGCCAGGAGTATGAATAATTTTGGGATTAATATAAACTTTGGGAAACTTTTTAGGATAAATCAATTAGTTGCTACATCTGAATAGTCTCGTCCTCTCTGCTGACTTTCTCATTTTGTGACTGCTTGTGCTGTATTGTCAAGATGAAATAACTACCAATACTTTGATAAAAGGGAAGGAAAATGTTTTAATGATAATTTTATTCTGGTTAGGCTTGGTTAGCTAATTACCATCAGACCAGACAATCAACATATTATATCTTTATAGTTTTTGTTTACTAATTAAACTCCCTGCTGGAGAATATGGTGATAACCAGTTATTGTTTTTGTGGTTAGATAAATGCATATATATTTTTTTTTTTTTACTTTAATGTGACCATAAACTAGAACACTAAGCATTTCTTTAAGATTTGAGGTTTTATTACTACACATGCATAAATCCTGGTAAGGAGTGTATGAATTATCCCAAAAAAATAAAAGCATATCCTGATACAGTTTTCTTCAGTAAATGCTTAACATTCAGCCAAAGGACTGGTAAGACCACCACCCACTCCACGATGCAGAAACTCTAACACAAAATGAGAATCACTGTGTCTCACTGCTGCCACTCACTGAAACTTGTGCATTTGATGACTCAATGTGACAATTTCACAGTATTCGGCTGTGTGCATTTTTATCCTCGCTTGATGCTGCCCAGTTTTCTGCATCCGTTCTAAACTTGTGTAGGTGGATTAAGCTGTTATTTCATTTCAAGGGGCAGGTTGAGGTCAAAGAAAATCGAGGTAAGTTGAACAGCACTGAAGCTTCAAACAGCTCATGTTTTCATTGATGGTCCAGGACCTCTCCCTGCTCTGCTTTTTTACATTTAGAATTTAGAAAGCTAATGGATTTCATATTGCCTATACATATTAGGATCCATTTTGCATTTATTAGACAGGATTCTTTTTTTTTTTTTTGCTCTGAAGTCTGAATTACTGGTGACATTCTCTGGAATGTGTACACTGCAAGTGTTTCTTTTCAGGAAGATTCTTAAAATAGGGATAAATCTGAACTATTTGAAGAGATTTTAAAGTTAAGTTTAATCACATCAGTACTAATTTAATTCATCAAAATGTGTTAAGGGCAGGCTGGTATACCTTGGGTACCTTCTATAAATTATCAACACATAGGGAGTTCTTTTTTTTTCTAATACAGATTTAGTTCTTAGATTTTCTGTTTTTTTTATTTCAAATTGCTCTTGATTATGTATATAACAATACAGGATAAGTTGAGAATGATCAGGGAAATTAAGTGATGTAGATGTATTTCTTCTAGCTACATTCAGACAAAACCTTAAGAGATATTCTGGCTGTTGCTCCTATAACCCTCATGGTTATCAGTATCCTCCAGATGATGCTGGATGCCTCAGCTACTCTGAGGTGATAAAAACATGGCAAACAAGCCAACATAATGGTATTCTTAAATGACACCTCAGTGATGCCTCATTATCCCTTTAATTGTGTTACATGAATGATTTTGAGAGGGAGTTGTACTTTACTGAGGACTTCCATGTCAATTTGTTCCACTAACCTAACCTGCAAAACTGTGTTATGCAAATATAATTTTGTGTAATCACATTTTTAAATAAGAGGCTTTAATAAAATTGAAACATAGTTGAAGCATTATCTGGATAATGGTATCCCTGTCCCCATAACTCTTACCTGGATAGCTGGAAGGGACTCATCTTATGCATGTCTTTTGCTTTAAAATAACATTTTCATGAACAACTTATGTTTTTGGTCTTTTTATATATATATGTGTGTATATATATATATATATATATATATATATATATAGTTAATATGTTGTACAAAACCACAAGAGATGTTATCGCCCATATCATGGCCATTGCTTTATGGCTCATAATGGTCCATAAAAATACCAACACTGACATGCTCACATTTTGCAACACTTTTTAGTTCTGCAGCTTTTTCTGTGTGTGTCCTCTTGCAACATTTTAACATACGATGTGGAGAGGGGGGTTGCTTTGATCAGTCAGGTCAATATTGGTGATGGTCTCCTGATTTTTTAACTGGCCATTCAATCTTGGTTCTATTTGGCATCAAAGTAGAAAGGCTAAAATAACAACATAACATATTTTATAACATAACAAATGCTATGTTATGAAATATGTGTCTCTAGCTAAATTTATCAGTATTTTATTTAAACAGTGTACCTGGTTTAAAATCATTAATATTATTATGTCTCTGACAGTCAAGAACTGGAAGAATAAAAATAATTTACATGTAGGTATTTTTGTGAACTGATTACAATTTTTGAACTGGGGGCAGAGGGGTGTGGAAATGCTGGCACCAGGGCTGCGCTGTCCCCAGGAGGACTTGGCATTTGTGTGCTCCCCTTAGGAGGCGGTGGCTTTGGCTTAAAGGCATCGTGGTCCATCCTCTTCTGTGATGTATTCATGTATGTCTATGTTTAAGTGAAGTGTCATAAAATCAGGTGTTTCTGTTTCAATAAAATATATTAAAATTTCAGATTTTAACAAGACAAAATATTAAAATGTAAAATACTCCTTTGCTTTTTGTTCCTCTTTTTGGTTAATGCCGTGCTCTAATGCGAAGAGGGTTAACATATTGGGTTGCTTTGAAGTAGTTACATACGTCGCATGAAATAACCGATTTCACTTCTGGAATCCAAATAAGAGAATTGAATAAATAACTTTCAAAGAGGTATTTTCATCATCCCCTACAGGCATCCTCACAGAGCTGTTATCCTCATTTCCCTCATTCGACGTGTCACTGACACGTACTACAACATCTTTTCAAGGAGCTTGATCAATTTCACGGTAGTCTGCAGATTTCCCAGTAAGGAAGTTGGTTTGAAAGGCTGTGATAGCATCGGCCGTACCCCTTCCTCACCCTTGCTTGGCTTGTCTAATCGGCCCTCCAGCTGCATCCAGCCATATGAAGGAAACCCTGTTGACTCCTAATCTGTGTCGCCTCTGATCCGTTCCTCACCTCGGCAGCACATGTGCCACTGGGCGCAGGGAGGCGGAGAGTATCCGTTTGTTTTCTTCTTGTCATCGTGGAGGTTAATGGAAGCAGAGGCATAAACTGCTTGAGGAAACAGGAGACAGAATGTTTTGTTTTACTTTCAGCAAGCTCTCCTGTCAGCTTCTTGACCTGGCAGTTTGCCGTCCTGCTTTCTTTTGCTTCGGTTTCTCTCTTCTACTGACAGGAGAGCACAGAAAATAATTAAGCCATTAACTATTTGATGCTTTTAGAATTCCTTTTTTTTATTCTTTTACTAAAACTAACATAAAAGGTTCTTGGTTGGAGCTGAACGTTTATTCTCTCTGTAAAAGGATGCAAGGGGGGGTACGAATTATGTGAAGAAATTATGTTTTAATAAATATGTGACAAGTTCCACTTGTATGCATGTGTGTTGGAATATGTTTTGGCCTTACTCTGTAGAATAGTAGCTTAGTCAAATGTTAAGTATGAGTTGCAAAATAGAAATAACTGTATTTGACTTGTTATTTTCTGCACTCATAATTCATTGCCATTGCTTGATTCTCAATTATGCCCATTTTTTATAAGCCTGACTTGTACTCGGTGTCTGCCCTGACATTATATTATCCACTGTTTGAATATTCTACATGACCGAATGCTTAACAGAATCATTCTGTTCATTGTATTAATTTGGTAAGAACACGCTGCACATCAGATATCGTAGTTAGCTATTAAAGGACTTTAGGATTTACAGTTCCTAACAAAAGTATTAAGACAGATTAAACTGTTTCACTTTTTGTCAGGTTGCAACCACAGGCTTCAGTGGATTTTATTAAGACTTTTTCCGATAAAGTAACACAAGCTAGCACATAGTTAAGGAGTTTTGAAAGTTGTCATAGTGATGGCAGCATCATGTTGTTGTGGGATGATTTTCTTCAGTAGCTCCAAATAATGTGGTCAGATTTCATAGGAATGGACTGAGCATGAAGTATTTAGCAAAAACTAAACACTTAATACTTTCAGACACTGAAAGCATTGAATGATGCCACAAAATGGAATCACACTATTATTATATTTATATATTATATTATTATATATTGTGTTAGCATGTCACTTATAGAGCACATAAAGCTTGTAGTAGTAATGTAAAAAATTAACAATATTCAAGAGCATGAATATTTTTGAAAGAGAGTATTTTGCAAGATTATAATTTTGCAAAATCTACAATTTAGTTTGCAGATTTCATAAGTTGACCTCTGAATTAAACAAAAATATGTTGAAAAGTGTTAATGAAAGTATGAGTTGCAAAATAAAAGTCTTAGTGGGAAATACTAGTAAATGTATTATTAGTAATCTCCAGTATTAATTTTTTCTGAATAAATACTGAAAAATACAACAAACAAGCAAAAGAAAAGTTGGGGGAAATAAGTCAACTTTGATAATACTCCTGCTGATACCCAACTATAAATGTTTTCAACCAGCTTTATGATGTTACTTAATTAAATAAGAAATATGAAGTTTATTTAGACATATGGTGTGACTTGGCTCATCTTTGCAGAAGTTTACATCTCACTGTCCTGCTTAATTAATTTACACTTGACCTTAAACAACGTACATGGATAAAACGCCATGTCTCCCTCTCTCTTAGCCCTTTCTTTTCATCTTTAGTTGTTTTTCTTTAACCCCATATTAATACAGCAAACTTTCTTTCCGTGTTATTTAAGATGATGGAAACTAATGTCCCAATGCAATATTTAACAAGGCCATGAGGGCAGAGCGCAGTACGTGCATCTTCAGACATTCTGAAAATAGCCAAATATGACAGACAGAAAGGGTATAGAAGAGCGCATGTGGCTGCATTTGTCATTGAGGGAGGTAGGACACAGCAGGTTGGTGGGGTCTTTGCATGACAGCTCTGCAGCAAGCAGCTGAGTGGCCTCCACTTCAAGCTTGTTCATGCTACCTACTACACCTTTCTGAATCAGGGGAATCTTAATTAAAATACAGGCTTAGTAAGTTTAGCAAAAAGAGCTAACAGATGCAACTCTTACTAGTAAGAATTTTTGAGATTTTCATACATATCTTTTTGAAAGATTCTACAAAATAACTGTTTTTTATTTTTCTTTTTTTACCTTTTTCTTCCATGCTGAAGCATACTTTGACAAACTGACAACAATGTAGAAGTGGTGTTCTTTTTTCGATCAAGTGAAAATGACAACAAAATAAATATTTACCTTTCCTCTGCAGATGAAGCTGTACAGGAAGGGTTTACACTGGCCCTGTTTCCTTTTTGTCATTTCCCAAAGCCTTAAAAATGTATATCAATTTTTTTATAGTACTAAATATGTATTTTTTATATATATATTTGCAGATATTTGTCTGTTCTAACAGTACAGTTTACATTCTATGTAAACAACTGAACTCAAACTGTGAAACTCATATGCTACCTAGATTTAGGATGCATGAAGTGACATATCTGAAATGTGAATATTTGTGTATAGGTGAAAATGACTTGCAGCTCAAAATTTTATTTCTAAAACATGAGAACAATAAAAGATTTTAATAAAGAATTATGAGGTTATGGAAAAGTATGCCCATGTACATTTTAATGCTTGCAATGTATGCAGAGAGTGGGAGAGTTTTTATTTGTTCCTCTTGATTGTAGCGATCCATGCTCTTAAGAATGTGGGTCTTAAGAACTTACTGTGATTTTTGTGCCAACATCTTTAGAAACAGACGTCGATTTTATGATGCTTCCATACCAAAAATCCCCTTTCTCACAACTACAGTACGAGATCCCAGAGAAGCTGAGAAAGTAATCTCTGGATAGTCAGGTCCCTTTTCTTTAAAATTAGGACATAAACTCAGCCTGCCACTTCAGAAGTGTTTTTATCCCAGCCCACTGTGCAACACTGTAGATTGAAAACCCAATGCATCAGTGAAAGTAGTAACGCCCATCATTCGTTGGCCAGTTCAGCAGCTGGTTACTGTGGAGACTAAACACAGACATTCTTGAATTGGTGACATTCCTATTTCTGTGGTCTACAACCGTAGGAAGAAAGTTTTGTTCAATATCTTACAAACAAGAGAAGGACAATTTTATGTGATTGTAGACTTTAGATGCCAATAAAGCAATAATGCATAACTTGCTATGTAGAGTTAACAGAGCAGATGCACTTCAACTTGACGGTTACATTGAACAGCAGAAGTGTCCTAATCATTGGCTAATGGGTAGGCTTCAGATTTATGAAAAACAGACTGAACTTTGTTGTTTGATTTCTCAAATTTGGAGGGATTTTCTTCTAACTGGAGGCTATTAGCAGTTTTATTGTAAGTAATGACATTTGATTGTAACTAATGGCATCCAAATTCAATTTGGCAAATAGGCACAGGTGAATAAAAGGCTGTTATGAGTTTTAATATTTTTGTACTTTATGGAGCTTTATGGACTGTCAAGCTAAATGCAAGTGTTTGCAGTGACCATTTGGCTTGGTGGCTTACACCCTCCTATTCAGCATTATTCTGTGCTCAGGTAATTAATCATGGGCATAAATGGAATGATAGTCTATCAAGCTTCAGGCTTGTTTTGTGTGAATAGCTGTAATCAACCCTTGCAAAGCAGCCAGAGGACAGAAAATCAAAGCATTTTTTTGTTTGTTTGTTGTAAACTGAATAGACTTACATAAACTTGCAAAATGTAATGCGTTCTTTTCATTTTGTTTTTTGCTTTTGCATAAATATTCTGACTTTTAGCAAACCCGTTGTTTTGCGTGTCATAACTGTTTCAGCTATTTTCAGCCTTCAGGGACTGGAACTCATTGACAGGCTTCGGAAGAAGTAAATGTGAAAACAGTGTTACTACATCATTAAGCAGACAAACTGCATCACACACATTTCTGTTTTTATTGTGTAAATAGCCAGACGCGTAATACGGAAAAGAGACGGGAGAAAGCAGATTAAAAGTCACAATGAAAATTTTTTAATGACTTTATGAAAGTTGGCAGCACTACGAGGAGTCATTGTGAGCCCAAAGTTTTTAATTAAAATGTGAGTGAAGGTGCAGTGATTGCCTTTGTGATATGACTGTGCAGAACCATCATTTCCTTTGAGAAGCTCTTCAAAGACTCAAAGGTAAGTCTTGCCTGCAGTTTTACTAGGGTTCCTTTCTCCAGTAGCCTCTTTTTTTCCTGTCAAATGTGTTATAACTGTACTGACAACCAGCTCTCCAGGCAAACTAAAGGGTGACATTTGGATCTTGGCCACACTACCTACAATGTAAAAAAATATATATATTTTCTCTTAATTTACCACAGATTTTAGCTAGGAGTTAGGTTGTGTGAATTATAGAAGTAAATTCATCCTGAATGTCTGTGCTGGTCATTCATAGAAATAAAAAAAAAGAAGCAGTAGAAAAGACGATGGACACAGACAAGGACAGCAAGGGACAAAATCCATTTGTTGAAAGAGAGTAGAGCAGGATATCTGGGCAGGGAATCAATAGGATAAGAGGTTATTAGCTTAGAAATGTCACTTGAAATCGATCATCATCTCGATCGACTGCTGAGGCATCTAGACTCATAGGGTCAAAGCGGCTTATGAGTTAAAACTGATGGGTAACTATTAAACGAGGAATATATATGAAACATGTAGGGTTTGCCTCTAATCATAATATATTAAAGAAATGATGATGCATTTTTTTAGACAAATATGATAAGATAGAGTAATATAATTTCTGAATGTGAAATGTTTAAAAATTTTTATTGAAGTGCTATTGGAGAAACCACCTGGTCGCACAATAATATAACCCACTCCCCAGAGAGTGAGTGGAGAAAACAAAGACTCATAATTACTTCTGCTGCAGAAGATAGGTTCATTAGAGTTACTGTGAGCAGTAATTGGCCATGAATGTCATCCCAGATTAGAATTCAACAGACATATAGCCACATCCACTATATGGCAGTGTGAAGCCAACCTCATTGACACATTGCTGGAAACTGAAGGGATGATCCATTAGAAGAGTCAGAATTAAACAGTGAAATAGCAAAATTACGGATTGTATTTGAGTTAATGTAAATACATGATTTTGTTCTTGTTCTGGGTAAAGCATTGTGAAATTAGTAAATTTTCACTATTACAACTAACAAAACATGTTAGTTTTGACTGATAATCCATATAGAACTGTTCATCATGAACATAGAACCAATCTTTGTGTATCGTAGAGGGACAATTTGACCCAACACTGCAGCTTTTTGAGTGTTACATTTCTTTAGATTTTTTATTCTTCACACCACAGAATAATAATTGTATTTATGTCCAGAATTTGACCAGGTTAGTCCAAAAGTTTCAGTTTTTCATTTGTTTTTTGATCCATTCAGTGGCATGTTGTTTCTGTTGTTCTGATCATTATATTGCAGCATAACCTAAACGTGCTTTCACTTATGGTCACAAACTTTGAACGTGATTCATTAATTACCTCAAGTTGCATAGGTATTGAAGCAGCAAAGGGAAGCTTGTTTCATTTCATGGAAAATGAGAGATTTTGTCTTTGAAATTAAACTATTGAAACTACTTGGTCTTGTTGAATCTTAAGAACTAACCTTAGCTAGGACAAGTGAGGCTTGCAGCCATTTAGGTACTATTCTGGATTTTTCTATTACCTCCTTGATGAATATTTGGATATTTGGCTTGGAGTAATGTTTCTCATGGTGTTGGTCTGTCTCTGAACAGTCAAACAAATTTTCTGTCATGTTAGGCTGAAAGTTTGAATTCAGCTTTTAACCCTAGCGAAATGTCGTCACATCCAAATTATCCTCAACTTCATGTACAGCTATCTAAACTGGTGATTGTGGAATCAGCAGTCCACAAGAGAACACACAAAAAAATTAAATTAAAATGTGGAAATCTTCAAATACAAATCAAAATTAAATGCCAAAAGATTCCATAGAAACCATGCATAATTTTTAGTTACAATAAATCACCATAAAAGCACAAGAAAGTGGAGGAAACTAAATGTGGATTTCTATTTGCTTTCCACCTTTCAACAGCTCAGCTTACATCAATTCCAGTGATGTCCAAAAGGAAATTTGTCTTAAGTACATATCATCAAATGAACATGTTCTCTGTCCACAGCAAATCAATTATGTAATTTGTCAGACAGAAACATAGACGGCTAGAGCTGTCATCAGACGCCTTCCGGCAAAGTTACAACTGTCACCCTCTAATCAAATGTCTGAGTTGGGTATGCTGTAAGCTGTCCACTCTCCAGCTTCATGATATGATGAGGATAAATCTATAACTCATCCCAGAAATGGAAGTGCTTTGAATGGTACAGTATTGTGTAGAAATGTAACACCACCCTTAAGGTATTTACCCCCATCTGCTCAATCACAAGGAGATAAAGTGAACAGAGCTAAAAAAGATAGGCATAGATAGGGTGAACATGATGGGGAGAAAATGTTGCAGGCACATTTCATTCATCTGCTAGATGAATGAAAGCAGCATGGGAGATGGTGATAAGAAGGAGACAAGAGTGGAAGTATTTCCTGGGGATCATTAGAGAGTAGAAAGTGTACAGGGATTCATTAGCATGAGACACGGTGGGAGAGTCCCCGTCTTGATAAATGTTCCTGGGGAGTTACCGAGAGAACAACAGCGTTACAACTGATGAGGGAAGATAGCTTAAACTAAACCTATAATCTGCAGACAATTAAAAGTTTGGTGGTTTTTGTTTTTTTTTCCACAGCTTAAACTCTCACATGAGGGGGAAAAAAAGACAGTACACTCCAAGGCCCAGTCAATCCATCAGAGGCTGGAATGTGCCATAGAACGGGGCAGTGCCAGTCACCTTGGACATGGGGTGTAGGCTGGTTTCACGGCACACTGGACTTTAATGTTCCTCCCTCACTAGAGGTCAATAACTCAGCACACTCAATCACATGAGTAGATGCAAGTGCTTGCACAGGCACACATATATGGTCTCTGCACTGGCATTACCGTGTTCACCTTAGTGCAGAACTAAGGAAGTGAAGTGGATGTCTGTATAAAAAGATCACCTTTTGATGGCTGGCGTTGCATCTTTATGTACATTCCACAGCTTAATCACAGGATAGAGCTGCATCTCATTGTAATCTTTTCCATGAGGGTTTTCTCTCATCCGCTGCAGTGGCTTAGCTTTCCTTGTTGCTAAATATTGTGACCCACATTACTGCAGTGTAATCCATTCTTAGATTATGATGTGCAAAGCCAGCCAAGCGGGGTGCTTTAATCAAAGCAAGTCATCCATTTCCTACACCATCCATCTGACAAGCCAGCAAATCATGCTTCATCAATTTCCCCAAAAAAATCTGCCAAGAAATGGTGAATGCAATGATGAATAGAAGTAAACTGGGCATTCAAGGAGGATTTGGAAAGAAGCTAGTGAGGGCAGTGTTTTTGGTTTGGGACACTTGGGGATTTAAGTGTCTTTCAAATGTGGACTTTCTTGTTTACATTGTGGTTTGCTGTGAAATTGTACGTTTTGCAAGTGAACTACACCTTGCAAGCATTTCCACGCAGGAAACCATCATTGCTGCCATTAGATAGAAATGACAGGGTGGGACAGAGCACAGACCCATGAAACAGATATGGAAATCTCCATTTTTTACAGCTGCACTTTGAGCTGTTATTAAAGCTGCAATACCATTTTGAATGTTGTCAAAGAAAAACAAAAACACCCTTGAGAGGCAGACTTATATGGCTGCAATACAAGCAAGAAGAAATCAAACTGATATATGGTAATACTGCTTAACCTAAAAGCCGGCTTGGAAGAAGCAAATATTTTATCTGCAAGAAATAAAAAAAACCTTTAATCCCAATCAGAGATAGCTGGAGTCTGAACAGAAGATATCTGCAGTCTTTGTTAACCTTAGTTGTCCTCCTCTTACTCTGTGGACATTCTAATAAAAAACAAACATCCAGGAAATCATTTGACCCTCCTCCCACACAAATTAGAACAGTCACATGGCATCTACATCTGTCAAAGGCAAGTTAGGTCTTACATGCACCTATGATGACTAATTGTCCAAATCACTTCAGCTATTAAACCAAATCCTAATAAAATCAATTGTATTGATCCACAATGACTTTATTCAGTCACAGCTCAGTTATGAAGAAAAGAAAAAAGAGCTGGACTTTACAAAACATATTGATGTACTATCTTCAGGACCAACCAGCTGTATGCAGGTTCCCGTAGCAACAAGAGGCAAGTGGTTTTGCACGACCATATGGCTTGCAGCAGTGGAATGAATCAACAAGTCTGTATACTTCCAAGGCGAAAAATCAATCATTCTATTACATTTTTGCTGAAGTTTTAATATTAAGAATGCACAAAATGTCTTTTGATTGCCCCTGGAAGGTTTTACATTGGTGGTGATCCACGCAGGTTGGAAGGAAGCTGCTTCCTTGAATACTGTGTAGTTGTTCATTTATTATTCAAGAACAAAGACAGCCTGAGGTCCACCTGATCCGGACTTGCTGACTTAGTATAAAAGAGGTCTCTTTGCATGAATGTTGCAAATTGTGTTTCATTGAAGCTTCGCTGCAAATTTGGGTCTATTTTAAAGTAGATTCTTTAAAAACAATTATAGATGCGCTTTTGGGAGTAATGTTTTAACTTAAAATTACATGCAATTATTTATCAAAGTATTAATAACCCCTTAACATTCATATGTCATCACATTGGTATTTTTTTAAATTTCCATCATTTCAATCAATCAAGTTTATTTGTACAGCACATTTTGATTCAAAGTGTTTTAAATCATAAAAACACAAAAAAACTGTTTTATATTTGTTTATTTAATAGACAAATTGTATTGTAAAATCATAAAATAAGTGAATATTGATTAATAGCTTTCTAAATTTCTCACAAATACAAATCTGCAAACTCTGTTGTGCTTTTGCCCAAACATAGTAGAGGAAGTGTCATGCAGTGGGAAAGACAATTTTTTCAGATGAGGGCTTTAGTTGACTGAAAAAATGAATGGAACTGAATACAGGGCTATCTTGACATAAAATACGTTAAATGCTACAAAAGAAAAAAAAAACATAAAAATACAAGCAGCTCTACAATTGAGTAACTTAGCTGCAAGAATGTCCATGTATTGAAATGGACAAAATACAGCTCAGACCCAAATAACTTTTAAAACACGTGGCAAGTCTTGAAAAATGTTGTTCATAGATGCTCTCCATCCAATCCGACTCTTTCTGAAGTTATTTTGCAGAAAGAAAAAGAAAAACATTCTATGTTTTACTAAGAGAGCTAAAAAGAAATGTAAAATAGACGTTTTAGGTAACAAAATAAATCTCTTTTCACTGTCTAAGTATGCACTATAGCATGTTGGTATATGCAAGAAGCTCCCACTGAAACATATTAAAACTCATGTTGGTCATGTGATCAAAATAAGTTTTAAATGGTGTGGATAATTTTGCAAAGCTCTGTATCACATGGACTTTGTTTGAAAATTATTAAAATAAGGCTCCAGAGATCAATTATTTATCACTGAGGCTCCATTTCTTTCTTTTACCGTTTGAAAGATGAATTAGAAAATCACAGCAAAGAAAAAGTCTTTATTTTTTTATGGCCCTCAGAAATGGCCGCATATTGGTTCAAACTCAGTATGCACCCCATGGTTCTTCATCAATCCTGTATTCAAGCAGCTACAAAGCACCATTAAGCTTAGCATGAGATGCTTAGCCTCTTTGTCCAAAAGCTGCGAGCCTGTTTGCGTGTCTCATCTGCAACAGCAAGGCATGCTCCCTTATAGTTTGCTGATAGCGACTAAAGCCTGTCCTTGTTCCGTTGTTCTCCTCAATAAAAGGCAGTAATCCATAAGCCAAGTAGGCTGGATTGAGGAGAGGTGCCATGCTGAGACAGATTACATGGTGCTAACAGGATTGCCAAAAGAGGATGAGCCCAATGAAAAAAAAAAAAAGAAAAAGCAAAGAAAAAAAAACAACCTGCTATTGATTGAGCCTTGAGTCCATCTGTGTTTTTCTTTGGTGTTGACTAATGCAGAGTTTGTATATTAGTTTGAGATGGCTATGGCTGTCTGTCTTGTTTCTTGCAAAGATGAAAACCTGTATTTGTTAATCTTTTGAACAAAGTTCCATATTGTCCTGTCAGATTATCATGTTTTAGCAGTTTCAGGATGTACAACTAAGAAAGATATTAATACGTGTGAAATAATCTGTCCAGCTCAAGCAATGAAACTGAATTTGCATAAACAAGAGAAGAATTAGAAATGTTTTTGGGAAAAGTAAGAAACCTCATTTTTGTTTTTACTGAGTAAAATTTGGACTAATTTCAAACTGTTTTTTAAATAATATATAACCAGTGCATAATATTCCAGTCCAACGGGTACAATTTGTCAATATGACTTGTTTTGACTTGCATTTGTGGTACAAATGCCAACAAGTCACTGACTTTTTCCTCTTTTAGTTTTAGAAATTGTAGAAAAGTCACAAACCGTGTTTTAAAGAATTTTTGTTCAATTTCAAATTGTCCAGTTCAAGTTTGACAGCTGTAAGTAGTTAAGATTTTACACAAGAGATGATCAGATTAATCCAGATGTGATTTTGAGCCAACAGGAAGCTACCAAATAAGCCCCTGCCTTAGCATTAGTAGCAGTGTTTGGTTAAGTAGTTGTGGTAACGTTTTAAATTCAAAACAAGAGAATCAAATATTATAATTTTTTATTATTAACATTGTATTATTTACAACTTCCTATGCTTTTAAGGTGGAAAACGGCAGATATTTGCAACACTTTTTCAATGAGTGTTTTTTAGGAGCCTCATAAGCAGTGACAAATGTCTTGTTACATCTTTTGAATTTGTAGAGACAAAGAAGATTTTCTTGTTCAAAATATCTTACACTGCTCAAACCAGAATTGTGCTCTGTGAATCTGACTGTATTTGTGGATATACACTTACATTTTATGCTCAACGAAAGGAAGTATATGCATCAGTTGGCTGTGAGCCGCGGTTCACCGCAGCATATTGGGAGGAGCTGAAGTCTTGCCCACTAAGTCCACACAGCTTCCAACAGGTGTTCCAGCTGAGATCAAAAGACGACCCCAGCTGGAAGTGAAATCCCACGTCTCATTGCTGTTATGTTGAAAGATTTGGAGATAATACGAGTAAAGATAATCTGATTATGTGGGTCACTTTGACATTGGAAGATAGAAGCGAATGGAAGCTTCACACCTCTTGATACACAGTAATATTGAAGTTAAAAGAATTTTTCTGGCAGCAGTCTGGAGAAATGCAAAATCATGCAGTTTGTCAAAAGTTTCATTGCTTTTATTTCTTTTGATGGCAAAGCAATTATTATATTTCTGATTAAGAGGGAATAATAATGGTAATGAAACATTGTTCTAATCTTTTTTTTTATTTCATTAACACTCAAATTTGCATAATCTATTAAGCAACTGAAATTAAAACATTTTTTTCCATCCCTCTGTTTTATTTTTTTGTTTCTTATAATTTTCTTTTGCAAACATCATCATGTTGTATTACATCAACGGGTTTTCACTCTTATCATTTGCTAATTAGACATGATCCTTGTAAGTTTTTCATATTTTTTTTAACCTTTTTCAAGAAATATGGAATATATCTTAAATTGAATGAAATATATCTTGAATATGTGTTAGTGATTTGTATTTTACCTTTTACAAATTTGATCTCACGGCTTTAGAAGGTAAGGGTAAGAGAACTAAAGTGTATTTTTCAATGATACACAATGCTTATATGCACAATTCTGACTCTAGCAACAAATGGCAGAACTCAACTTGTAAGCTAGAACTCTGAAGTGAATAAATGTGGCTCCAAAACAAGCATGTGGTGACTATAAATGATTGCATGCAAGGATAAGATCATTTGAACAGTGACCATACCATGTACAAGTTGTTTCAAAATGAAGGACAAAGTCTTGAAGGCCAGATACACAAAAATTGAGACATAATACCACACAGATACTTCAACAGATGATGTATGTCAGAGGGACTTAGCATGGTGAACATTAGCATGCAGTTATACTTTCTGAACAGTTGCTGTTTCCTCTTGATTCGTCGTCTGAAGGCTGTGTGCAAATGCAAGTTTTTAAACATTCAAACAAATAAATCCAAATTCCTGCTTAGACAGTTTTCCCTAAAATATTACCCTCAAAAGTGCAACTATTTTAAGAAACATCCATATTTTTTTAACTCTCCTAGAATGTATAATCTTCTTCTTGTATTTACTTTATGTACTTCTGACCCAGACAAAACTAGCTAATAAACAGACAGATGGTTCCAGCTTAGCTTGAAGAGACGGTGTTGATTTGCTTTGCTTGTATATTCCACTGTGAAAAACAAACAAACAAAAAAAAAAAGCATAGGATAAATCTTCAAGTTTCATCCTTCAGCTGAGTTGGACCAGTGTCCACAAACTGCTGATGTACGGCCAAGATAATCAAATCCAGTTGGCCAGATGAGGCGAAGATCTAAAGACTGGTTGATGCTGCATTTGTCACAAATGAACAAACAGCAACTGTTTGCTCTTAAAGATTTTTCCACCTGTTGCTTTCTTCTGCTCCCATCGATCTAATTGAACCAAGTTAAAAAAGCAGGAGGTTCTTCAAGCTCCAAATTGAAGTGAAATAATTTGCTCTTGTGTTCAGTGTTTTAGATGATATCTTCATTTGTACATTTTCTGCTGTGGCAGAAAACAAAATGCAAAAAAAGAAAAAAAAATCTTCTGGCCTTTTGGTGGAACTGCCTGACAAGCTGTATTTTTGTAACCATCATGTAAATATTAGGGAAGTAATTTATCTGCGAACCTGTGATCAGCAAATGTCAGTATCTGCTAAAAACAGAAAACCTGTCTATTAAGACCACTGAGAAACTCCAGGAGAAAGAGCACAAGCAATCCAGTAAAAAGCAATGTCTGATGTGTTAAATTGTCCAGAGGCATCACCTAAGTCGAAAAGGCTTCATTTTTACCAACAACTTCTTTATTTATTTTTGGCAGTGAGGGAAGACAGGTCAAGGTGTTCCATTAAATGCTAGCAATTTAGAGAAGTGGATCTAGCCTGGATTTCTGATGGCCTGCACAGCAGCAACAAGCTACAGGGAAAGTGGTTTAGACTGAGATTTTTGCTTTGAAGGGTCACCTTCACCTCCAGCTGACTCTATGGATTGAATGGCAACATTTTTTTATTTTTTATTTCTTTTACCTTGAAGCTGATTTCCTTACTGTTGAAAGTGTAAATAGTGGGTTTTTTTTAGATAAAGCATAGCCAGAGTTGTATACTATACCTTAAAATTCAGGTTTTAATTATGCAAATTAAGGGCCAGATTCACTTTAGGAAATAATATAAAACAAATAAATGGTCATTTATGGAATGTGAGAGATAAATACTTTCTATCAGTGTGATAAATGCCTTATATCACATTATAATTGAAGCATGCATCTTAACAAATGTTTGATTAACACATGTCCGTTTGTTTTAGTCTTCTGTACCATATCAGACGACTGACACGTTATGAGACATTTTTGTTTGAGCTGCATCTTTAAAATGATGTTCAAAATAGCAGGCATACAAAATAAAATTCACATAGAAAAAAATACAAAATTTATTTATGTGTTTAAAAGAAATTATGTGAAATAATAAAAAAAAACATTAACAGTTAAAAAAAAAAAATATATATATATATATATATATTTTTTTTACTGTTAATGAAACTATATAACAGCAGGGGTGATATGGAATAGTGCTTATTGAGGATGCATCTTAAAGCTAAATAATCCCATATCCATCCCTAAATAACATCTCCTACTCTGTACGGTGATTCTGTGCGGTTTCATTGTAGATTTTATATGCTCGCAGAAGGTAGCATTTATTGATAATCACATCTCAGAATAATGCACTTATGATGATTAGAATAACCACATGGTGTGTGTGCACATTAATGCACACACACCATGTGTCAAATATGTAGTAGGTCTCAGGATTAATTGCGGTGTGGTAAACTCAGAGAGGTACTGGACCATAATGGGAGGTTGAAGGCTTACAGTGGCAGTGAATCCTCCTCTGAAGAAACACACCTGCAATCTATCTTAGTTAACCGAACCTGACAAAGTACTGGGGGAACAAGGATGGGGGCTTGGGGTTCTGCATACAAAAAGAGATTGAAGGGTTTTAAGAAGATAGGCAGGCAGATAAAAGGAGACTGAAAGAAGGAGACTTCTTTTAGACGATGGCCGACAACTTTCTTGTACTAGAGAAAGCTAGTCACTGAAGCAAAGGAGACATTGTCTCCTTTCCTTCTGCTCCTGGAGCTGACACCTCTCCTCACAGAAAGGTCATCCTCCTCTTCCCACGTTCCTAACTAACTGGCTGTCACTCACAGATGTCTACTTTAACAGCACCCAGCTCTGTTAGACTGTGTTATTTTCCTGAAGTCGAACACAAAGGCAAACTAGTCTCCTTTATCACATCAAGGAGATCAATTGAATTATCCAAATTCAGTTGGATAATTCAGCATGTTTATGCATGTAATGTGATTTGCAAAAGTATTCAAAAACCTTGTCGTTTATATATATGAAAGTGTGGCAAACATTTGTATTCAGTCGCTTTTGATTTAACATCTAAAATAAAATAGCGGGACCAAATTAAGCCAGATGTAAATTTGCAGCTAATTTGGTCCTGCTGGTCTGCAGCAGGACCAAATTAGCTGTAGAACTATTCAAATACTATCCAGTCTGTGGACTGTGGAATGAAATGGAGTCAGACATTGAGTGGAGTTTGATGTCTAACTCCTCCTACAAACCATTTTGATTCAATAATCCTTCTCCTTCATTCCAAATGTCTGGTTTTATTATCATTGTAGTTTTACTCCTCACTTGAGGCAGCTACACTTTCTCATTTCAAGTCCTCTCACTTAGAAATGACAACATGTGTTAGTACAATTAGGGACCATCAACCAATTAAAATCAGTCAAAAAATCTAAACAAAATGTTCTACAATCAATGGTTTCCTGATGACCCAAAACTGAGAATCAATGCGTAAGTTAATTTTCTTATTTAGGTTAAAATTGTATTGATAAATAATTGATCATATGTTTCTAATAGCTTTCAGTGTCATTGAATTAATATGCTGGACGAATGAGATGCATTAATTTCTATAACATCAAGTTGTATGCAAAGCTATGGAAGCTAGGGATTTTTTGTAAACACTTGCATACGGGTAGGAAATGTAGCTGTAATTGCAGTGAGAAGTGGTTCAACAAAACACTGACTCAGCAATGCTGGGAACTTATATACACAAACATTTTTTTACATTTTTATTTCTAAAAAGGTTTGAAAAACATGCGTTTTTTCATTTCCCCTTCATAACTTGGTAGTGGTATTTCACATAATTTCCGATAGAATAACAAGACACTATACTTAAACTTGTTTTTTTAACATAAGTTCCTCTACAATTTGCACTCTGCCCAGTTGGCTTCCATCAAAAATGTAGCACATACAGAATAATGCTTGAAAGCATATTATTTCATGTCTATCTTTGCCCTTCAAATAGCAATATATATATAGGTTTTGTGAAACTGTCACCAGTTTTCTGAAGTCTGCTAGTTTCTTGTACTTTCTTTTATGATGGAACACTGCACAATATGATACATTGTTTGGTTTTTTTATTACTCCTTGTAGCATTCAAATAAAAGTCATAAAATTCTGATGTAAAACTATCCTCTGATTATAAACGAAATCCACTTCAACCAAATGCTAACCGTTATGTGTGGTAGAACGCTGGCACTGCAATTCATCTGAAAACTACATCATGCTGCAGAGTTGCTAGGCAGGGAAGCTGGTAAAGGTTAATTGGAAGATCGATGAATTTACCTAAATACAGTGAAAACCTCTGGACATAACTTTAGCAAGAAATTGAATAAACGAGGGATGCTTTCATGCTAGGTTGGTATGATGCATCGCAAAAAATATCACCATTCCAATATGACTGTATGATTTGTCAAAATAAAATAATTGTTAACACACATTACAGTACTGAAGGTGCATTGTATCACTGAGACTAATAAAGATTGAAGGATTTATTGATTTGCTGATTTTGTTACCACAATCATATTGCAAAATGTCTAAAAACATACAGTGCATTACTCAGACAATCCACAGTGTAAGTCTGCTTAGTCCTAATGAAACAACATAAGTTGTATTAGTCCTTTATTTAATGGAAGATAAATAGCAGCCTTTTTTCACAAGAGTAAATAATTTTATAAATTCATATTAACCATTCCTGAAAAAAAGAGCAAATGAATACACTTTGGGCCTTCTCATGTTACTGTTGAGACATTTTTGGCACCATCAGGGAGTAAAACCTTATCAGTCAAGAAAATGGGATGACAGATTAAGACACACTGTTTTGTTTTGACAGCTTATAAAGGATGTTCAATTGGACTCATCCCAAGATAAAGTTACAGTGATTCACCATCTGAACGGAGGAAAAGATGATTGCTATTTATCCGTTGGCGGACAAGATGGTGGAGTGTCATAATGAATCCCTGTTTTGGCACAACAATTTGTAATAAAAATGGTTTAACAGATCTGAAGCATGAAGTACCAGTACAAATGTAAAATTTCAAAAATAAATGAAAATAACAAGCCAGTATTAGAAAATACTTTTCATTAGGCTCATGCATATGTATTAATCTGTGTTGGTGTTACTGACATAAAATGTCACATGTAAACGATTGCAGAACATGATCAATAACAGTCAGATTTCCAGCTTCATTTGAAGTGTTGCAAGATGAAAACCAGCCACTGAAACAAATATTTCACAGATGAGGTGCACAGTATTTGGTTTCTTATTTCTATGTGGACCATAGGGGTATATGAGTTAGCACAAACAGTGACCAAACAAAATACGTTATGCTAATTAGTACAATTTCATCTTGCATTATCCCTATGTATTTCTGGATGTCTACTCCTTTATTTAGTGTGAATAGGTTTGTGTGAATAAATTAAGTGTGATAACAGTGGGCAGCAGGAGATTATTTAATTGCTCCTAATTATGGTTCTTTGGTAACATACAACCTCTTGCCAAGATAATTTGTCATCATAATATTGTTCATGTTCCAGAGCCAAATTCACCCACAAGCTTAGGCAGACTAAATGATTGATCGGGACAGAGCAATCTGTTCTTTCATCAATTTATCTCCTTATAATGAAAATACCTCAAAATATTGACAAGGAATCTTCAAGTGTATCAGTTGATATATCATATTAGAAATAAGGATGTTTTGTTTATCTAGTGTTTAGAGATATACAGGAAAATAATTATTGGGTAAAGATGAAAAACCTAAACAAATATTTAGTTAAAGGTATTCAGGAGAACAGAAGTAACTGCCATTTGGATACTCAGTTATCATGATTAAGTGCATAATCAGAGAAACGCAAGCTGAAGCAATGCAAAATATTTTACTTGCTTTATGTGTTGAAAACACTGACTAATGTTTTGTCCCAGCAAAGTCATTAAATTCTTTGCACAGCATCAAATAATTATACCTTTATATCCTGGTAGCCATCTGTCACAATTGTGTTTCTATATATAAGATCAATTTGCAGAGCATTAAAAGCAGCTTGACACAGGCATGCATCATGTTGAGCATTTTCTTCAGCATGATTTCATTTTGTTTGTCAAAGTTAAATGATGCTTGGATGCTAGCATTGTCAGAGATAGGCTGTCTTAAAAAAACTCATTCAGCATTCAAGAATACTCTGACATTTAGCCTTTGGGGTATAGCTAATGTAACATTGTCTTGAAGAAATGACATTTGTGTAGGTCTCATTTGTTTTGGTAAATATAATTTACAGCAAATGCAATTTCTTTTAGATTATTTTTCAAGCCGACATTTGTTGGGATGACCTTACCAAAGTCCAGTAAGGACAGCTTGGGTAGAAAACAGAGAAGGTTCAGAGAGGATGGACATATTAGACATTGAAGAATAGTTAGGCTACTAGCTCACTTTAACTAGCCAAGTTTGTTCTAATATATAAACATGTTTTCATGTATCCAAACATTCTGAAAATTACACATCCTCATATTAAATGCTGTCAAGTTATATTTTCATGATGAAATACTACAGTCTGCATGACTGTAGTAAAGGCTGTAGAGGTCATATGAGTCACTAACCTGAGCCTTTTTATCAACTCAGTGTTTGGATCACTGTGACCCAAACACGTCTCACGAGCAATTGTGAAATGTTTCCAAACAACGCCAACATGTGACCTGTTTGGTAATGTTTGTAAGATGACTCTAACTTCTATGTAAGAAGATAGAGTAATGTAAAAAAAAAATTGGAAGCAATTACATGGCTACATCCACCTCCATCTATGTTAGCTGTCCAAAATGAGCATGTTGCTTTCTCCAAAAGTAAGTAATGTGAACATCTACATCCCTTATTGTTCTTAGGATGTAGATGGACCGCTGTGGACCTGGGAAGCTTATCTACCTATTTGTGTTGTTGTGTTCTTGTTTGTTCAGTGTAGAGGTCACCTTGCTGCACCGGACGGCAGCTACATCACTGCTAAGGCTTTGTTTTGGGTGTTTTATCCTGGGGGTGAACCAGTCATAGAGTGTTAGGTTTGGAATACATCAGAATATCACACTGGAGTTTCTGTGATTCATATATGGAATCTATTGTTCTTCAACTTAGTTTGTTTTTTTTACCTTCACCGGACTGAAGTGAGTGTTTTCCTGAAATCTTGGGAGAATTACCATATGATGCCCAGTTAGAGTATGCACAGGTTTCAGGTTCTTTTCTATTTCTTTTCTTTCTATCATTGTGGAGACCCATTCAACATAATAATGCAGACTCCTTCTGTTTGCTGATTGGCCAGTTCATAATTTAACCAGAGACAATCCAAGTCAACGGGAGAAAGCTCAGACTTTGTTTTTTGGTGTTTTTTTTACCTAGTTGCACAGTCAGGCAATAGCCAGGCCAGGTAATTCTGACTTTAAAGTTGGAAAAATCAACTGGATTGACCTGAAAGAGAATAAGTGGTGTATTCTTATGGAGAAAAGCTTAAAAGTTACAGAGAAGGACATCTACTTGGAGTTGCCAGGTTGAAACAGTCTTCTCTGAGCATGTTAACTATAACTCTGCTACATTGGGTGTGATGTCAAACCCAGCTCTGTGTTCAAACTTCTAAGGTAACTGGAACACAGCAGTCGCACGCAGAATAAATACAAATCTGATGCAAATCAAGTTGACAGGTTTATTAAGGGACAGCCACAAAGACAGTGAACACCCCTATTAATCTGTAATGAACATCCTCCCAGGTGGCATCTCATCCTCAGCCAATGTGTCAGAGACAGACATCCGGAAATTCTTTATGAAAGTTTTCACTTTCAGTCAAAAGTTCAGATCTTGCATTTGTTCTCAGCAACCAACATAAAGGTTCTGAAAATTTCATACGTCAGAGCTTACAGATCAACCATAAACTGCTGATGCATCAGGATTTTTTATGAGACATTTTCTTCAGGTTGAACATTACCTAAGGCCAACCTGGGGCAAAGTCAAGGCTCAGTTGTCTGAGTTTAAGCCTGGGGTCTCCTCACTGACTCCATGTCAAAAATAGAGTTTATGTTTATCTCACCTAAAGCGGGTTTCAAACTGTGGCGTAGAAATTATGATCATTAAAGTCTCTCTTTCCTGTCTCTACTTCATAATTATTTTTTACTGTTGTAAATCAGTTTTGTTTACCTCCTGTTATTTGAGATTATTCTGAATTTACACAGAAAAAAAAAATACACCAGTTTTGATGCATAACATCAGATTCTAACAATATGGATTGGTCAAACTTTTATCACAATATACCAAGCTGCTCAGAGATGTTGGTAGAAAACTCTTTCAGAGGTGGAGGAATTGGATTAAAGTTTCTTTTACCATACTAGAGTTATTCTTATTATGTCCAGCTCTTTCCTGTTTTCACGTTTGTGCAGCATGCATATGTATTTGTGAAAATATGTTCCCATGTTTGTGTGAATGCAAAAAGCTATCTTGGGCTGTCAACCTACACCTTTCCCTCTCCCTGTCATCTCTTCAGACGTGCAGGCGCCGGAGCGTGAAGGCGGGCAACCGCTTCCCTCCTCATTGCTGATGCCTGACGTCTCCCCTGGTGTCCTGCAGGCACAGCGGCAGTCGGCAGATGCCAGACAGGAAGGAAGAAGAAAGACACTAAACTTATAATAACAATAGTGGCAACAAATTTAAGATGCGGGGGGAAATCACACTGGCCCATCGCAATCTCTCTGTCACTTACTCTAATAATATTTAGTATGGGTAGTGAATGTTTCTGTCCTCATAAAAAATAAATAGAGACTGAAAGTAAACATCAGATGCCAGGAGAATTTAAAAAACTGGAGTTGTGGGACCTTAGAAATAGTGCCAGCACCCACAGAGAGATATAGAACTGCGGTCAGTACCCACAGTGGGAAACGGATTCCAGTGTCTTTTCCTTCCTTTCATTATAGCTCCTACTTTCTCCTTCGAGATGTAGAGTGTCTAATGGAATTAGTCATGAATCTCGGGCTGATGTGTTTGGTATGATAAACCAGAGAAGAGGATCACAGAAGCAGTATGCACTTTGATACAGAATCTAAAAGGAATAATGAAGTGACAAAAATCACCCTGCTGCATGTGGGATCCTTATTATGTGCCTGTGGCTGAACGGGTTTCATTTGGAGCCACAGTTTCTCCGTATGATACTGTATCTCAGAGCTTATACAGAAGAGGTGTAAAATTATGACCACCTGCTCAAAGTATGTTGAAGGCCCTGGCAACAGAGGCATGGAGTCCACTGTCCATGAAGTTATATTTTAGTAGCAGGAACCAAAACGTTAATACAGGTCCTTTAGGCGAAGGAAGACATTTAAGCTTCCTAACATTACTGCACAATAAGTAAGGTTGTTATAAAGGACCATGTGTAATTCCTTTATAACAAACATATTTGATTGTCAATTTAAACTATAAATACCAAAGTCTAAAACATTGATATATTTCATTGTGCAGTTAGTTTGATAATCGTATTTCAAGCAAAATCAGCAATTGAATCTCCACAAAAAAAAGCCCCTTTTACTTTCTTATTTTTATTGACATATTTTGTTCTTTATACACAAACATTTCAAATGCACATACAAAATCAATTAAATCAGTAAAATGCTTAGAGCATGCAGTTGAAAGTCATGGTAATATTTTGCCAATGACCCAGAAAGAAAAAGCCGCTTTACCCTGGGTTTTAAAAAAAATAAGTAGTTAGGGATACAATTTCACAATATTACAAATCAAATTTCTTGCTTAAAATGCTTTGTGACCTTTAGTAACTGGGGCACCATTATCTGTGTGGGCACATACCGCAGTGAGACTCCAACCAACAGGGTGAATATCCTATTGGTATTTAAAGTTATGCATAATAGCATTCAGGATAATTCTAAATAACATTCAATATTCGATTCCAAGAAGTCATTTGCATTATTATAGATGTGCCAAGAGATACAGTGAAGTCCATGTGTTGCAAAAACATCTATATTATCTACCAATGTCTCTGTTAAACTTGAACTATCATTGACATATGGAAACACGAGCATAAACAGTCATCTTCAAAACAATGTTTTTTAAAATAGAAGCAGCTTCTTCTGTGTCTGGATCTACAAAAACATGGATGAAACAATCAAAATTAGTTATGTGGTAAAAATCTGGTTGACTTTTCCTTTCCATGTTTTCCCAAAATTAGTGCACACAAACAGAAAACAATGCAGTTTATGTTATCCAGAAAGGTGAAAGCAATATATTTCTTGTAGTTACTGCCTGGCTTGTTAATTTGGGAAACCCTCCAAACTGCAGGAGTTGGTCTAACCGTAATAATAAATCTTCTTGTTTTTCACTATTTCTCTCTCGACTTTTCCCATTTGGCTCCTCTTTTCATCATAGAAACTACAGTTTCTAAATATTTCTTTTTCTATCTTCTTAGTCAGTTAACAACAGCCACAGGGCAATCAGATGCATAAATTATTTGGAAAGAGCATGTTTTTATGCTGCCCCTCCATGTCGGCCTTATCACAAGTGCATATGAACTGATGATAAGCAAAGGACTACATATTTTCCTGACTGGTTGATTTTAAGAAAATACACTTTCCATTTTAGTTCTGTTGTGCATTCCCTCTTATTCTGTCTGTACTCAAGCAGTGGATCACACAGTGTTCCTGCTGTATTTGTTTCTCCTCTCCCATCTTTCACATCTAAGTCCAAGAACAGAAAGCTTACAATCATACTGAGAGGCTGGGGACTGTACCTGGCACAGGACTTTAATCACTACAAAACAGATTCAGCTGAATCCATTTATCTGAATCTTATTCATTGAGACAGAACATGTTTGGTTTTTTTATGTTTTCAAATTAGGGAGGTTACAATGCAAGTCAGGAACAACACAAATGAGTAATAAGACACAGATTCAAAGCTCTACTCTCAAATCATTTTCATGAAACCAAAACTCAGATTGGATACAAGCCGTGTCATCATCTGGAGCTTTAGACGGTGAAGTGGTTAGCAGTGTTATCTCATAGCAGGAAGTTCTGGAGCCATGCTGTGAGCAGTTTACCACTCAGTGTGGGCTTTCTCTAGGTGCTAAAATTCCCTCCCACATGCCTTTCCTCCCTAAAGGCATGAATGTTAGGCTGACTGTTGATTCTGTATTGACCGCAAGTAGGAGTGAGAGTCTGTCCAGTATGCTCCTCTGCTGCCTGCCTGCTGACAGCTATGATAGCCTTTTCCTGCCACAACCATGAACAGAATGACAAGGTTGTTGAGAGACGATGATGGACAGACAGATAGACGTCCAGCTGCACTTTTTTTTCTATTTATCTACAGCAGTGAAATGCACACAAATACAATAAAAACTGTGCAGCACACTGCAGAGGAAGAGTCACAAAGTGCTGACGAAGAGCCTTCACCTAAATAATGTAGAATAATAACAAGGAGGAGAAAAAGAAATATATAGAATACAGTGTAAGACTATCAATATACATTAAATGACATTAAGGGTATGAACCAATCAGCCTTACTGGTTTAAAAAAAAGTTTTTCAGTCTCTTAATACCAAAATCAATTTGAAGGATACATTCTTGACCTTTTCTTTCTCTGCTATATAAAAAGAAGAATGAGCAAAATCTTATATTTCTTAATATTTATTTAGCATCAAAAATATTTGCACTTCTATATTTGCAATTAAGAAGAATCAATAATGGTAATAACTGAAATCAGAAATTAAGTGTCTTACAAAAACTGCCAATATCTACTCGTTAATGATTAATTAACAGACAAGGATAAAATTAAAATGCCACACTTATGCTCTCAGAAATTCAAAACGAAAGAATGAGAAGGCAAAACATTATTATTACATTACCTAAAGTGATTACAGATGAAAAATAATTTGTCACTTTTTTTTACCTGAAAAGGCCAAAACAAGGGACCTTTTATGACCCTAAATTTCAGTGAAAATCTATTAGTTTTAGAGGGAAAGAGAGAGATAAGCCAAGATTCAGAACTAGCATTATTGCACCAGAAACTTAAATCATAACATAACAGTGCTTTTCTTCCGCTGTAAGAAGGAAAGTATATTTTTTTTGCTTTAAATTATTTAAAATGTTGTTCTCACTTCAAACTCTTCACAGACTCACTCATTTGGTCAAAAGCCTGGTGGTGTATTTATTTATTCTTATTCTTATTCTTATTCTAACACAACACAACAATTTTGTGAGGAGTTTTGCTTTTGCATCAAAGAAAACTCTGCAGCAGTTTTTATTAGATCTTTGGCATCTCATATATCTGAATGCATAACTTTAACTATGCAAATTCTATGTGTGGTGAAGAAGTTAAAGAGAGGATGTCGCCATAAAAAATGCAAAATAGGAAGGATGTTGACAGCTGGGATTCACTGGAGTTTGGTGCCCATGGTTCTGTCTTTTTTCTGACTTTCTTGGAGTTTTCAAACTTAAAACAATTTCAAACCAGGTTGTCTTGTTAGTGTTTCTAATGTACAATTCATTGCAAAAGTGTTCAAAAGTACTTGGATACTTGTTTGATTCAAATTGTGCTGGTGAAGTGCCAGGTAGCCACTCCCTTCTGCTGCACCTTTCTGCAGCTCCTCTGCCTGTTAGTCATGAGGACCAGGTGGACTCAATCTCCAAGCAATCAGAGAGTGCAGGTACTTTAGATGTGACTGAACTGTCACTCCTGTTTGAAACAATGTGACGCAAGCAGTGCTGGTAGCAGATGGAAATGAAAACTGTGCAAAGGTTTCCTACAAACTGTGAAGGACAGCCGGTAAGCCTCACAATGCTGAAGATTAGTGCTAAAACTGGAGTGTTGTATGGACTTGATTGATTATTGGACATAGTAGGTTAATTTCATTAAAGTCTAGATAGTAAGTTAAAAATATATATATATATATACACTTGGTGTTTATTGGTAAAAGTGTAAAGTTAAGAAATAAATTAAACTAAAAAAGAAAAACAAATAAATGTTGGTCAGAATGTTTGATTATGAAAATATTTAAGAAAATGATGATAAATATGT
Source organism: Phalloptychus januarius (assembly GCA_902982915.1). NCBI lineage: Eukaryota > Metazoa > Chordata > Actinopteri > Cyprinodontiformes > Poeciliidae > Phalloptychus > Phalloptychus januarius. The sequence continues at coordinate 2,156,847 of CADWAE010000133.1, read as the reverse complement.
TAATTTATTTATTGGTGTTGGATTTTACTATGAAATGTTGGATATTTATTGTATTTTGGAGTATAATTAATTTAAAGGTATAGAAATTTGGTTGATTATTTTACTATGTATTTATATAGTTAATTTCACAATGTAATTGATATGTTTCTGTTTCTTTTGAGGTTTTTCACCTATGTTCCTATGCGCCTGTGTGGTGAAAGGCTAAATCACATTATGCAAAAATAAAGATGGATCAGCTAAATTAAAGGCTCTTTGAGTGAAATCCAGTTTAAAGCTTAATTTTTTGGGACTATCCTTTTCAAGTTGGGGAATCACACAGTAAAAATAAACCTGACAAAACTTGACAAAAATCTTTTTTTTTTTTTTTCTACTGAAAAGTTATGGTCTGTTTTGTCTAAATCATTTACGTGAAATTGCAATAAGATGCAGAGAAGTATGTAATTTTAACATGACAAAAAGTTTAAAGTGTATGATGAGTTGCACAATTTACTGGAGCATCAGTTACTACTGAATTAACATAATCAGAAACATAACATCGCTAGAACATCAATTGTCTTGCATAACATTCATCATGATGAATTGTTGGAATTGCTATTACAAAAAAAGGTTATAAAATATTATAAAATCTATAAAATACTGTGCAAAATTGTTGGAACATTTGTTGGTAGAAGCTGGAAGTAAGAAAGCGTGCCTCCATTTTTGCCAGCATTAAAAACTCTGCTCTTTCTGAAAATGATTGGGTAAATAAGAATGTTTAGGCTGGAGGTTTGAACTGGCAGGAGCAACATAAAAGGTCCATCCTGAAATGACCTTCAACAAACACTCTCTTCACTGAATGTGTAACCAGAGCTCAGGACTGTCTGTGTTTGTGTACTTTTGTGTGTTTATTTTTCTATGCATGAACGTCGGACAATAGTTTTTGTTTATTTTTAATTTTTTGTGGACAGAGTTTAGCACACACACTGGCCCCTGAGTGGCTCATATTAATATTGACATACATTTCACAGATGCCCTTCACTCAGGTGAGACAGCAAGCAGCCAACATTTCTCTGCAGAGCCTTGGTTGTTCAAGTTGTGCTGTTATATAAGCCAATTAGTGCAAACTAAATGGTCTGCCTCTGAATGCTGTATAATAGCCAGATCATTCCAAGGTGAATGGCTGGGTCATGAATCCTTTAAAAGACTTCTGAGTGGAAGATGTCAATAATATCTGAGGCCACATGCTGTCACTTTTAAAGCTCTAGTGCCTCTAGGCAGGGGGTGTGCCCTGATTTCAAGTCAGTTCAGCACAATAATTAGCTCAAGTATTTGATTTATTTATATATTTCTCTTTCCGCTCAGCGCTCCATTTATGATGACTTAATGGACAAAGCTTGCTTCCTATGGTGAACTAATCTAAAACGATGAAAAAGAAGCAATCAATCCTTTGTTAGGAGTGGAGGGATATGCAAATTACAGCAATTAAGGTGTTAATGGGGATTACTTTTCTTCCTTTATGTTATAGTAGGACAGTGCTGTTTTCATGTCAACCACAGCAATGGCCAATTTATTGTTCCAAACTGACTAGAGGCAGTATTATTAGGTCATTATGACTAACAGGATAAACATGTTGGGTTTGCATACCAATAAAGGAAACAACAGGTTTCAAGTATGAATGGTTACAAATGATGCAGTTAAAGATGCACAAACTTCATTGTGTTTTATTGAAATTTTATTTTGTAGCCCAATCACAAAGTGGTAACTGATTGAAGTTAGAAATAAGTGCAGTTTTCCAAAAGGTTTTACAACTACAATTCAGAAAAGTTTAGCAAAGCTGCATGCTGAGGTAGTTATATAGGCTTACATGTTTGCTTCATGAATGAAGCTTCCTAACATAATGACATTGAATGCAACAGTGCATAACTTGTAGAAAAAAATGGGATCAAATACAAATGTTAAAAACACTTCAGATTTTTATTAGTAAAAATGTTGACATTTATCTTTTTCCCACTTAAGAATAATGTAGAGATTTGTGTTGGTCCATCCCATAAAATTATATATATATATATATATAAAAAATTAAGTTTGTGGTTGAGATGTGAGAAAATGCATTTGAAGTACTTTTCCCAAACAACAAGAAGGTAGGGAAAAAGAGGAATAAAGTTTGTATGAGAGACTGTATGGAATGTGACGACATATTTAGTTCAAGGTCTCTTTCCAAACAGAGACAAAAAAAATTCTTTTTCACAGATGCTTACGATACATCAGCTCAGGTCTTAAGAGAATTTGCTCCACAAATACAAACCTTAGAAGAGATTTTTAACCCCAGAATTACATGAAAGACACCATGCCTTGACCTGAAAATCACTCTGGATTTTATTTTACAAGCTAACAAAAAGAAATCTCGCATCAACTGTAACAAATCAATTAACCATCATCTTGTTTCAACAAGAGTATAAAGCTGCTTTTGCATGTCCCCAGAAGGGTGAAAGTTTAAATCTGCATCTTTGGTTGCTGAGTATATCTAAAGCCACAAAAGTAAAAAAAAAAAAACAACAAAACACTCTCTGAAACAAACGACCATGTCAAACCAGCACAAAAGTAAAAAAAACACAAAAAAAGCAGTTTTCCTCTGACCAAGGGGGAAGGTATTTATCGTCATGAGTTCCACTGCAAACAAAGATTAAAGAGTCTGCTGCTGTAGCAAAGTGTAAATGTCTCCACTGCAAATTGTTTGCCTCTTTGCCAGAGGCAGTTTGTACAAAGAACTACATGTTAGTCTCAACCAAGAGGCTAACAAGAAATAAGTCTTCCATTATGCGTCCACAAGTTCCATCAGAGTATTTGTTGAGAGCATTGACTGACACCAAGATACTTTACACATGTATCATTTATGGACCGGTTAGACCAAGATAACAATTCCAGTCTCTTGCAACAGCATTGTAGCAGGATAAAAGTACATGATGATGAGATGGAAAACTGTAAAAATAACTTCCCAGACCTCATAGTTGTTTTCAGGATTTTTACCTTCTTACTCCCATTCAAGCCACCAACATTAATGCAATTTAATTAATTTCAATTGATCGCTCATTTGCAACATTAGCAGTGGAAAACCAGACCCTTAGAGCAAAAATTTTTAACATGAAGTAAAGATATTAAGAGATTTGGTCAAAAATAATCAACTGTGTTGAAGAGCTAACAAGCACCACAAACTGGTGGATTGGTAGAAACAGCCACCAAATGACTCAGAAAACCAATATAAATGTTTTGAAATAACCAAATTCATTATTTTAAACAGGACCAGTCACTCATGCATCAACATTTTGTTGTGTGTCTAATTTAAGATTCTACCTCTAACGCTCTTCAAAGAACAGTGGGCCAAATATGTTCTGCAGGAATGAGAAAGACTTGCTGACAGGTATTGCAATTGCTTGATGCTAGTTTTTGCTCCCAACAATGACATAAAAAAATGTTTAATATTTACTGAAGTTGTTTTTGTCCAATAGTAACATTTATTTAATGATCTGAAACATTTAGGCAGGACCAAAAAGCAAATGCAGAATCAAAAAGTTAATAAATTACTTGTTACTTTTAGTCTCCTCTAAAGATTTATTTTTCGTCCCACACTGGCAGTTTCTAAATTTCTAACGCAAAACACACAACTAAAAACAAAAAAGATTGAGAGTGAAAACATAGGCAAAAAGTCAAATGGAAAGAAAATGTGGAATAACATTCATGTCAAAGCCCATGCACGATCACCCAACTCACTCCCACTTCTGTTCAGAAAGAGAGGCAACTGGAGGAAACGAGAGAGAGGTCCCTTGGCAACCAATGAGCTCATGCCGATGCAGGACAATATAATTCACTTTAGCTAAGAGAAATGGCACACATTGCCTTGAGAATAGGAACAAAATTCTCAGGAGACAGTTGCTAGGACAAACAATGCAATGAACAGTGACTTGAGAAGAAAAAAAAAGATGCACAAGGATAACGGTGCACCTGTGTCCACTGCCAGGTACAAACATTGCTTGGGACTGACATCTGAGAGAAAAGAAAACAGCAAATACCCATCTACCACTCCCAACTCTTTGTTCCCACATAAGTACATGCACAGCTGTGCCTCAAATAGATGATTATCACATGCATTAATATGCAGATGTGGTAAGCAAATCTTTTTTCTTCTTTTATATCCTCAATTGTAAAAAAAAAAAAAAAACACTATAAATTTGTTTATATCAAAAAGATTAACCTTTCCACTTCCATTCTTTTCTGCCCCATTTATTATATCACTTTAAATGTTTAACATGGTCATGGGTGCTGGAGATTTTGACTCGCTCTGCTGACCACCCAGATTATTGCGATCCATCATTTGTTTATATTGTCATTTGGAAAAAGGAGGACACTTTCATTAATGCATCCTAATTTCCAAAAGAGGTTGGAATAGGAGTTTTATTCTCTCCTACATCCTGCACTGCAACCTATAGCTCTAGTGCCCACAAGTCTTTGACTAAAAGTCTTTTATGTGAAAGGGATTTTCACCCTGTGAATGCAACTCACATTCTGCTTTCCATTACAATTGGATGTCAGCATTAGAAAAAAGTCTTGCCCCACAGGGAAAAGTGAACAGACACTCTTGCAACATGAATTGTTATTGCTTCTCCTGCTAAAATGTCTTACAAAGCTATCTACAGCCTTTGAGAAATTTCATAATTTGTACAACTACTTAGAAGTCTCTTAGTTGGATTGTATATCATAGGCAAAAACAAGGTACCACATATTTGAAGAGTGGAAGAAAAGAAACAATGCAAGCCATCAAAGTAGTTGATGGCTTACATTGTTTTCTACAAGGTTCTGTAAATAGAAATCTAGAAGACATGTATTTGTAATCAGTCAATGTGAGTCGATACTTTATGGATCCACCTTTGACTCCCTTTAGAGCTGCAATTCAGTTAAAGGATTTTTACAGAAAAGCTTAAGGTTAAGACTCAGCAAACACAAGTTCTTATCTCTTTCTTCAGTTACCTCTGACCCTTTGAGCATTTTGTGTGATCCTTAATTGCGGATGGAGAATGATCGCATTTGACTCTCCGGCAAGTCAGACTGGCGATTATAGGGACTTTAGTAATTTTTTCAAATGAGATTTTCTATGCGACATTTATGGAAAATGTTTGCAAAACTTTTGTCCCAAAAAGTTGTGAAATTGTAAATCTTTATTTTGTTAAGACAATTGATATAGTGGCATCAGAGAAAATGGGGCTGAATCAATATAATTAAAATAAACAATCATTTAGCTGGTTGTACATAACAAAGTGAAAAATATGTAATTTCCTACATATTGACTCTGTCATGCAAAATACAAAAATAAACCCTTTTTTCCCCTTTTAATCATAATGTATTTGATGGCTTGATAGAATGCACATTCCCTTGTTTTTCTAATCCTGATGTAATGTTTTGAACAGTTTAATATACAGTTTATGTGCTGTAAAATCAAGAAAAAACACCTCAAAGTTCAAGGAAACCAAAGAAATACAGAAATCTCTGACAAGCCTAACCTTCTACAGAAGACGGTATTTTGCTAACTCATAACCCTGAGGAGACACTTTTGAGAATCGTGCCTCTGATACAAATGTGTTGGTATATCCCAGTGATGCATGTCTCTTTTTATTTTTTTTGCTACTTGGGAAGTGTGATGATATGAGGCCAGCATCCTCTCAGATAAGGTTTTATATCCTCCAGAATTTGGCCTTAGCTTTGGAGTCATCTTGTGTTAAGTCACCAACAAAGCTACAGGGGCTAACATATTGGATAAACGGCACAGCGGCCGGGAGGCAGAACAGGGTTGTGACATTTTCTGAAGAGGCCCTGTAGCTATGTCATACATTCACTACAGGGGCTTTTTTCCTTTTCCTTTTCTCTCTCTTTCTTTTTTTCCATTGTCTGGAAACATCGAGCTCTCAGGTGCTTCAACTCTTCCGCCAGTTGGACTGTCCTCTTACTAAGTGGCCTCTGGGGACAACCTTCTGGGCAGCTCTTCTCTGGCCTGCAATAATGATGTTGATCCTCTGGGCTTTGAGCCAATCTAAGGGAATTTTCTATACTTAGAAATACCATCATAAGCATATCTGCAATAACGTTATCATCCCAGCAGTGAAAAATATGGCTGGACGAAGATTTGAGGGGTTACTCAAGCTTAGAGGAATAGTTAGCATCTGCTGTCTGATGTGTCTTAGGGCCACATTGTATCACAATAATGAGGAGTGATTTACTCCATCTTTGGAAATGCTACAAAGCAATTCTTGGGTATTTTTGCCATAAAATTTAATTTATTCATAAAGACAAGACAGGATATTTCTCCATCTCAGATTAATAACTCATGGAAATGTGTTTTTTCATTTAAAAGAAAGACATTATTTTTTGTTATTTGATTTCCTTTTAAAGACCATATATTAAATTAAATCTATACAAATGATATACAAACAACCTATTCTGCACTTTCTTTATTTATAATACGAAGGTAAAGACAAATACTGATAATGAAAAACTAAGTAACATGAAGAACCATCTTTGCCAAACCAGCCCTCAGTAGACATTTCCTTTCAGACCTTTTTGGCTGCTTTACAAAGCTGCATCATGTTAATAAAATCTGCCCAGATTTTTTAAGGCCCCACCACAGTTTTTCTATTGGTCTGAACTTTGACTGGACCATTCAAACACTTTGTTTTAACTTTTTTTTGTTCTTTTTTCTCTATTTTGGTTTAGATTTTTAGAAGTTTGGGATGACTGACCTCTTGGTGACCTGACATGGGTCCAGCTCCAGCTGTCAAACTGTTGTTTTCATATTCACATTTCATTATGAAATGCCTTTCTGCACAGAGCAGTCCACAATGACTGCAAGCTGCCCAGTTCCTGTGGCTGCAGAATCACCTCAAAGAAGCCAAAAAAACTTGTCACCATGCATATTGGCATAATACCTGTACTTTGGTCTCGTTTGCACAGAGAACATTGTTCCACAGGCCATCTGGTTTATTCAGAGACAACTTTGCAAATTTTTCTTACATGGATTTGCTGAGTTGTTCATACCGGGGAAGATGGGCAGCTGCCTTTAATGGTTATTACTTATGAATGATCTCTCTGTTGATTGATCTACTTGAGACTGTCTGGAAATTATCTCAGAAAGATTCTCAGATTGATGGACAGTAGAAACTGTTTCTCTGACATTACTGCTGATGCCTCTCCTTGTTGGCACTGTGTCAACATCAACCAGCCCACTGCAGACAAGGAAAGTCGCAGAACTTGTGCATTAATTAATTAGTCAATCAATGCATCCATAAAGCAGCACCTCATTACTATATTTTGTTTTATATATTATAGAAGTGATATGGGTGTACTAAATTTGTTTCCACATGGCTTTTCCTGCAGGATTTCTCAGCGTTTTCCACACCACCTCTCACCGCACTCCATGACAGTTCATTCTAATATAATAAAAAAATCATTGAGTTAAAAAAGACAGCATTTTCTTTTGTAATTTATCTCTGTGTATTGATTAAATGAATCTATAAGAAATACAATATTTAGAATTAAGCATAGTCCAGCAGAAAGTTTTTGGGCTTTAAAGGAAACTGTGTAGGAACTGCAGGCTTTTCTGCTGATTAGAATATCAATTTAATCTCTCTGTAAAGACTAAAGTTCTATTTTCATAACTGCATGTTATTCTTATTGGAAATATTCTTGTATTTTAGCTGAATACTCTTTTGTTTTCTGTGAGCTCAGGATTGAGCAGCACACAGTGAAATTCTTGTTTAAGATATTGTGAGACTGAAAGGAACCCAGAGAATGTGATTGTGTGAACATTCTGTCACTGAGACAGTGAGGGAGTTCTCTGCTGAACTAGAAATTAAAAACTGGAAGCTTTTGTCAATGGGATGCATTTAATGAAATGAAATGACATCAGAGCTATACAGTATAGCGCTTTAATAGGACACTCAAAGATGCTTTGCAAAGAAATCAGTTATTCTCATTCATTCACACACTGATGACAAGCTACTGCATTGTAGGCAAAGCTGCTCTGGGGCAGTCTGATAGAGGTGAGACTGCTACACCAGCACCGTCCACCCTTCTGTCCACCACCAGCACGACAATGCATTCATATGTCTTGCACACAATGACAGAAACAGGGCGGTGCTCCAAACCGTCTGCAGGACAGACAAATAAAATACCTTCAATTCTAAATGACATTTATCAAATTATGAACCATAATGAAGCACCGTTTAGATATGACAATGCACACAGTCCCTCTAAGCTTATTGAACTGACATGAAATCACTTTCTAGGTTGCTATTGTTAGCATGAATTCAGTGTGGATAAGCCAATCTGAAGTCCTTTTATGTATTGTGAGCCATTCATTTGTCTCAGCAGTTTCTTTACATTTTGGGTCTATTTGATGGTTTAGCATTTCTTAAAATGTCATGTCTTAAAAAGAGAGAAAGAGATCTATTGATGTGAAGTACAAACAAATGTAGATAATTACTAGAGACTAAACAATGACATTTCAAACAATGCAGAATACAAAAATGCAGGGATAAATATTCAATATTCATAGAAAATAAAAAAGTTTGTAATGGAGTGAAAACATGGACAGGTTGGTTCAAAATCTCCAGGAACCACGAGGTGAAAAAATAAAGGCAATATCCCAAAGTCAAACATTCATCTAGGACAAAAAAAAAATCAAATGTCATAACTGATTTTTTTTTAACACTTTTTCATTAATATGAGAATATTTTTTTAGGGATCTAAAACAATTCACTAATGAATGCCTTTACAATAAATCACTGATCTGAAGTGAGCAAGAAGTTGTAGTACTTTGTTGTTTTAATTTAAAACCACATAAAAATTGATTTCACAATAAACTAGTTGATATTCACAAGGACATATAGGCAAGCTGGGCTGAAAAACAATCATGCAGTGAACAGTTAGGTAAACTCTGGGTGGGAAGAGTGACAAAGTGACCAGCAGTGCAGAAGGCAACAGGGCAGGGCAGCCCTTAGTGAATGCATGCAACGGTTTGAATGTTAAACTGGGCTTTGATGCAAACAAGCCTGCCCACTCAGCAAATCTTCTCTGAATATGTAGAGCCTAAAATAGCAGGAGGAAGACATGTGACGAAGGTCACGAGACAGATTCCATGATCATGCAAGATCACATTCAGAACCTACATCTGCTGAGACACCAGGGCAGCCTATTAAATAGAATTTAATATAAAGAAAGAAACAATATTTCAGGGGCATAAGCCAAGGCTTTGGCAGGAAGAAGCCGCATTTCACAGAGTGCTGTGCAACTTTGTCAGGTAAACGTGACTGTTGGGGACAAGTGAAGATTGATGGAATCTTTTTTCCCCTTGGCTCAGCAGTCTTTGATTTCCACAGCACGAGTGAGGAGGAAAAGGGAGAGGGAACGGAGGAGGGATGATAGATAGGAATTCATGTCATTTATATCCCCTAGGTCAGTCTATCACACAGCTGACTGAGAGAAAAAGAGAGCCACAGAGTCGGGAAGATTCTGAAACGCAGTTAGAGCCTCAAAATATAGAAAATGAATGTGTTTATAGCAGCCTCCTGTGAGAAATGTGCAGGAAGAGACTCGCTGGTTCACAAGTGTGTGTGCAGCAGTTCACATTGTCTCTATTAGCAGTTATATCCTTCAGCTTATTTCATAAAATAAAATTGTGTGCTTTTAAATTTATGCATGTTTCTGACTCACCATGCAGTGTTTACTCTGAGGTAAAACATGATGATTGATTTTATTTCTCTCACGCAATTCTCATTGAGCCCCCTGCACACTTACTGTGGCAAAGATGTGGAATACAACATTAAATAAATTAATCTTTGATTATAGGATTTAATTAATTTCACTCAGAAAAAAATTACAAAGTTCCCATGGTAGGAAATATATTCTACATGTGAAATAATGTTTGTCAAAATTACTGCCACTCTTTTCACCAACAGGTAAAAGAGGTAAAGATGTTATCTTTATAATGTCTTAAATGGTTGGGACATACAGAGAGATGGTCTTTAAGCTTAGTCAGTAGGTTTTCAATACAATGTAAGTCTGAGCAATTAGATGGTCACTGAAAACGTTACATACTAAGTTTATTAAATTGTGTATGCATTTTTTAGCTGCATGCTGAAACATAGTTCTCACAACAATAGAAAACGCCTAGATTTTATTTATAACAATCTGCTTTCTAACAATCCCTTGTCCTTTGGAACAAAAATAGATGCACACCATCAGATGCTTTTCTGCTGATTCAGGCTTTGTCTCACACCTGAAGAGCATCAGAATTTGTTTCATATTCCCAACAATTTGGGAAAGTAAAGCATGAATTTCAGTTAAAACGTTTGCTCTTGCAACACATTATTCATTTGTAAGGCTCTTTGAGGCTACAAGATGTGAAATTTGCATCAGCTGCAAAAATATTGTTTTATAATATTGACCATAGGGATAGTGGCCGTGTGCAGCGTTAAAAAGTAGATTGCATGAACATCAAATCGAAAAAAGAGAAAATGTGTATGTATTTGTAATTCCTTTTGTCAGTGCACCCTGGAGTACTTTTTATAGCTCTCATGCATGTGCAGTCAATAGGACGTTTGCAGCCGCAGCTTGCTGCTGAGAATAGCCCTGTGAGGTTTTGTGCTCTGTGCAGCTCTAGACTGCATTTTATCTCACATCAGAATCTTATATGATTTCCTGCATTTTGATTGGCTGCTGTGGACAGAAGCTCAGTGTGCCAGTTACACAAGAGCTGCAACTCTAGATAGACTAAAAGGTTTTATTCAAAGACAGTATACCATAAAAAACCCATCCAGCTGAAGGTATAGTAAATTTAGAAGGAATATACCTTATGCATTTTGAATCAAAACACTCAGTTTAAAAGATCACATCTGACTCTTAAATGTTGATGGTGTTTCTCCTTAAGCTGCTACCCCCGCGACCCGACCCCGGATAAGCGGTAGAAGATGGATGGATGGATGGATGGATGGATGGATGGATGGATGGATGGATGGATGGATGGTGTTTTCTACTTTTATTCTCCTGCTTGTAGTTGATAGTCTTGGAAGTCACTCATAAGTCCAGTTGTTTACTGCAAATGTGATAAACTTGGCCTGAAATTTAGTTTGGTGTGATACTCTAAACATGACTTGACAATATTTTGTACAGCAAATAGTCCCAGAATGACACTCCATAGTTTCCTCTCTACCTTTGAACTATTTTTCCATCTTCAACTCTTAATGTTATGATATTTTCTCACAAAAACCCCACCATTCTAGCTCCTGAAGGGCCCTTATGGCGAAATGAAATTTAGAGAGGTATTATTCTATTGTATTTTTTTATCCTCTGTCTTCTTCTCTGTAGCCCCTCTGTGCCCTCCCTCTGTGTTTATAGACCTCACTGACTTGCTCAGTTGAGTGACATGCCTCTCAATCTCTGATAGATTTTCTTTTCCATCTGTCTCCTTCTTTCACCTCTCTCCTCCCACACACACAAATTTTGTGGCAATTGTACATCTCACCACAGCCAGAAAATTCCTTCTGCTCCGTTGCCCATCCGTTCCATCGCCGACAAACACAGGACACGCATGAAGCCCAGCAAATTAATTGTCCAATTCCTCTGCAGTTTGTTCATGCAGATTTACAGCTCAAAATGAGAACTCTAAGGTCTGCATTTACACAGACAAGCAATTTCCACAACACTGCATGACATTACAGCAGAATGTTAAACGACCTGCCCTTTGCGCCTTCACAAAATCTTACACTCTCAAAGCCCGGCTAATTCTATGTAAGCCCAGCGATAGGATCCTTCTCAAGACACATGCGTCATCTGTGGGTTCATCCATAGATTGCTGGCATTAAGTGTTCCCCGTCAGTGAAAAGCTTGTTCATATGCAAATATGCCTCCTCAAATCCTTTTTTGGAAATTCTGTGTTTGTGGGCTGTTGAGAAAATTCCCTCTGTCTCCCCCATCCACCTGGCTCTCATCATATAAAACAAAGGTATTTACAAGATTCAGAGCAGCAACTGAAGCAAGATATTTCTGCAGAAATGCAAATGAGTTGCCAGTAAACTTCTGTCACCGCTAATCCATTTTCCCTGCATATTCACACGGTGCCATCTTCTCCGTGAGTCACACTGAAATGTCAACACTTGATCAGGTTTCACCATGATGGTAGGCTCCTGGAACTTTAAGAAAAGTTATGAAAATGAGTAAATGTGAGTGTTTCCCTGCGCATGGCTCAAAATCAAAAATATTTTGTTATTAGAGGTATGTCACTGGAGATTTTACCAACTGACAATGCACCAAAAAATTTAAATATTTTAATCAGGATTTTGTTTTTGTTTTTTCCCTTGACAGTGTTATTGGCCTCCAGAATCTTGGTCAGATACTACAATAGCTTTTTTTTCCCCTTTTTTTAATCTGAGAAATACAGTATTAAAAACAGAAGATATCACTTCACATTAATGCAAATTTGCTCTAAAATTATTTCTCTATTCCACTGACGTCATTTACATTTTATAATGTGCATGCAGTGTCTTTTATTGTAGTATGCTAAGCTCGCATCCTCAAGAACTGCTGTTTCTTTCCCCTTCTTTTCCTCTCGCTGAAATAATGGCATGGACCCTTAGAAGTGATTCAGTTTTAGACCAATAGAAATTTGATGCTAAAGAAAAAATGAAAAGAAATCTGTTGCTTTTTCCATTCTCCTCATGTCATCTTTAACAGGTGTTGCTTTGCCTTCAGAGCTACAGCTTCCCTCAGACAGTTGAAAGGAAAGATTTTGACAGGGAGAAAATATTCACCCTGCCGATTTGTCATCATTCTTGTTTCCCCTCGTCTGCCTGGAATGTGAGGAAGAATATGTAGCAAGTGGTATAACTGTGGAGAGAAAAAAGAAGATGTTCGACATCCTAATTGGGAATGACAAGCAGAGTAGTGCAGGCAGCCCAGCTGGGACTTTTAGACCAGGAGTTCTTTGAAACACGGTGGTATGGATCGGGACCAAGATGATCCCCTCGCGCCTCAACTAATTAACACCTGGCTCGCTTTTAATTGGCTGTAACTGCAGACATTCTGCAAGCTCCTACCCCCACTTACACAACAACCAACACTGTACAAGATTAACAACTTTGTGTTGGACCTAATCTACATCCCTGGAGTTTCTACCTGTCTGGAGGAGCACATGCTGGAACAGGTGTTCTCCTCCTGCCTCTCCACCTGAGCAGCAGTTCGTTCAAGTTAGACGTGGATTTTTCATCTTGTGTTTGCACTTTATAGGAGGCTCTACAGTGGTTATATACATCACAGCCATAATGAAAATTTGACCAGTCCTTGCATGCAATCTAAAAACAGCTAGTTAAAAGTGAATGTTGCAGTTGAAAACTCAGTACTCTGTCAAACATGGACCAACTAGGTCACGGCCCATTGTCACATGTTGAATTTTTAAAGCTATTAAAATGTAGGTTAAAAAACTGGGTTAATAAACAAGCAATATTTTGTCTAATGAATGATTTTAATTTTTGTTTAGTCTAGTAAGACTTTAATTGACAGACATATAATTCAATTTTTATGTCTATATTTATGTATAATTTACAGTGAAATGAAAAGCATTTGATTCCTCACACATTTATTTGTTTTTCTTCTTGTTTTTAGGATTAAAATGTTTCAGAACAGCAAATTTTAATATCAGAGCAAAATAAGCTGAGCAAATGCAAAAAATGGTTTTCCAGTGATGATTTTGTTCATTAAGGAGAAACGGCTGTTCAAAACAACCTGTGACTATATGAATATTTAACTACCCTCTTTTCTAAAACATGAATTAATTTGTGGCTAACTGCATATTTTGCTTTATTTTCTTAAATCTCTTGATATGCTCAAATCTGTATTAGAATGAAACACACATTATATCAGACCTACAGTAAGAGTGATTTAAGGTTACAAACCTACCTGTTTTTGTGGTATCTAACATAGATGGGCACGACAGATAACCTTTAAATATTTGAGACTGCTCTAAAAATTATTTTAAGTGCCTATTATAATTGTTCAAACACCAAATATACCTTAATATGCAGTAATTGGTGCAATGGAACAGCAAAAGCTAATATCTACAGTCTTCTTACGTCTACTCTTAATGAGTGGACACACATCCACAGCATCCAATCAGTGCCAAGGAAAATGACAGGTGGTTCTGGATTGGTTGGTTTCAAAGGCCAGCCAAGTAGCCATTGGGCCTTGGTATTTCATCTTCACAAGACTGCATTTTATTTTAAAATTCAAATGCTCTTAAAAAAACAGCAAATAGTTAGTCTTTTCAAAAAATAATTTGGAGTTGAATTCCACTGAAAAATTTGTGAATAGGTGAATCTGCAAATCCGGAAATACTGAACCAATGTATATGAATGTTTTGGTATTGTATTCTGAGACCAATATTTAAAAACATCATAGAAGATATTGCAAAATAAAGTCATGATTACTATAATAAATTACCTGTCATAACTTTGAATTTAGTCATGTTTTTAAATGCAAGAAGAAACCCAAAGTACAATAGAAAAGATGAGCAAAAGAGTGACACTTTCTCCTGCTTGAACTTAATTCAAGTAAATAAATAAAATAAAATAACTCAAACCTACTGGCTCTGTTTCGCCCTGAGAAGAAACAGATGTTACCCTGCAACCAAAAAACCTCACATTAAATCTTGTAACAGCAAATTAATTCTGTCAGATTTCACTTTGCCAGCCATTCCCTCTCACCGTATCCCTCTTGCTTACAAGTGCTTGTTTAAAGTCTGAGCCAATGTTTACGCAAGGGAGAGAAATTTGTCTTAGCTTTCATTTTAGATTAGCACAGAGTTTGGTGCTGTGAAAAAGTCTATTATAACACTGTCGTTTCAGGTAATGAGCAAAAGGACAGTAATTCTGTTGTCTTATTACAGTCAGTAATTAAGACACTGATTTTCTAATTAAGTTGTGGCAGGTGTAATGTGCTTGGAATTCATCATCTTTCTTCTATCCAATAAGTGCACTCTTTTTTAACGTAGATATAGTTTAACTGCAAAATAGTGGATTCTTGCTGTGTTGCTGTTTCAGTTCAAAGCTTTTCTGTGTTTCTCTGGTCAATCTGTTGATGTTTGATTGTCCATCGTTGTCTACCTCATCCTCCTTCTAATCTTCCTCTTTCTGCATTTCTCTCTCTCTCTCTTTCTGTTTATTCTGCTCTCTGCTCTGTCCAAAACAGCTTTGTTTGGCTTCAGGGGTTGAATGCAGACGCTCTCCTTCCGCTGCAGCTTTGCGGTTAAGGGAGGGAATCATTTTCGCCCCGTCAAATGCTTCAAATATTGTCCCCTACCAATATTGCTGGGACAGAACTTCATGCGACATCAGATGGCTAAGATTAGTTAGGGCACATAGCATCATGTGTTTAGGAGAAATGTTGCTCTCAGCTCTCATTGGTAGTAAAGCATTCATTCTCCTGGGTTTGGAAAGAACATTGCTATTCTAAATATTTCAAAACCTAAAGAAAAGCAAAGAGGATCTTCATCGCTATCAGGTGTAAATAATTAATACGGGAGCATCCCAGAAAATTTGAGAATATTAGTTCTAAAAGTGGAACTCATACATAGATCCCCTCTGCATACAGTGCATAGCCCATACAATGCTGGGGAAAACTGTAAATTTGGAAAATTTGCAGCAGACAATCATCAACACCCGACACAAAGATGGCAAATCACAAAAGGTCATTGAGATTGTGGCTAATCCCGACATAAAAGTGCAAAGTTAAGTGCAAGGAAAAACACTGTGGGACTGCACTTCACACATCCTCTTTGCTGAGAAGCTTTATGGAGATGTTGAAATCATTTTCCAGTAGAACGTGACGCTTTCCCACACAGCGAAAATTTTCACTCCCTGTTTTAATGTCAAAACTATGGGTGTGCTTGATTGGCCAGCAAATTGTCATTAGCATTAACTCACAGATCACCTGTGTGGTAACTTCAAGAGGAAAATAAGAGCAACCAGCAATCTAAGCCTCCTTAATGCTGCTGTCAACCAGGTGGTTTCTACCATGATGCATCACTGGTCCCAGATTGCTGATTAACTTTGGGTTTTACTTTGCTTGCTGTACTTTGACTGTATTTCTACTATTAAAAAAAGAAAATCAAAGGTCATAGCACATACAAAATAAGTTAATTGTTATTTTAAATTCCCAAATATTTCTTTACACCACATCAGACCCATTTTTATTTATAGTTTCCATCATCTTGTGCCTCAAAACGGCAAAGATTTTATCTTCTTTACTTTTAATTCATGCAGTTGTTAGGTGTTAACAGAATGTGAGTCTCTGCTCAAGTGAGTTCTTCACTTGAGTGTTTTAGCTTTGATTATAAAAGCTAAAACACTCAAGATTAAGCTTTTCACCTTCTCCTTTATCATTTTCTCAAATGCATTTCCCCAAATAATGCACGTTTGTCATGTTCTTAGTATTACCATAATATGATAACAAAGCTGGGAATAAAATAGTTGATTTTACTTTATTTTTCACTCTGATTTAGATACTCTTCTGAAAAATGTTGCTGATTAAATTACTTTCTTCCTGGTAAAGAACCAAGCTGCTCTAAATGTTGTTTGTTAAGAATGTCTCCCTCTTTCTCATCTTATTTGTGCTTGTAAGATGCAGAGGATGGTGCAGTTTTGCTTTTGTTCTAGCCTGAAGGTCTAATTCTCTTAGAGTAGCTTAATTACAAGAAAGCAAAGTTGGCTAATAATGCCTCTGTAGGTGTTGTACCTGCTCTGAAACTATATAAATGTGGTGCAAACTTTATTTTCAAAAGCAAAACATTCATAATATTTTATTATGAATAGCTTACTATTTTGCTATGCTTAACCATATGCATTCTACTTTTTCTGCAGCAGTTTACACCTCTTTGCTTCTATCATTCTCTCCAACACTGCCAGATTCTCAGTGAAGCACTCTGATTCTGACATTATTCTGTTTCCATTTCACTTAAACTACACATTTAGACATAGCCTTCATGCTTACATTGCAGCGCTGTAATACAAAAAAAAAAACACTTTTTACAATTAAGCCCAACATACCTACTATATAACCCAGAAAGATTTAATATTACCAGCATATGTCTTCTGACTGGAAGTACTATTAACAGCTTGTAATGACTTAGCTCGAGTCTGAGCTGAAATCTGTTGAAGTAAATATAAGCTTTATGGCAAGAAGGCCTTCCAAGTACAAAGGCTTGGAGCTCATCCCCAAACATAAACTGTTCAATTATACAACATGCAATTCTGAGAAGGGTTTCAATGGAGTAATAACAAATGCACACATTTGCACATTTTGTAATTTCTCAAATCAACCTATTCGGTTTCATCTTCCTTTATGCAATTTTTAATAATAATGTTGAAATTTTGCCCTTTTATTTTTGTGTTTTATTTTTCTTTCTGTTTTATAATTAGTTTTTTATTCTCTTTTGGTTAACCTTGTTGGTTTGATTGCCTGTCACTTTGCTGTTCAACCCAAATTTCCCCATTGTGGAACGGAAAATGAATTTCTACTCGATTACATTCTAAAAATGTTTTCAATAATTTCTAAAATTAGTAAAAACTGTTGTTTTTTTTCCTAACCAACAATATTTTAAATGGTCTTTCACCTTCAACAGGTGCATGTCTAATTTACACTCGTAGGTTGAACGAAAATAATTACAAATCTAAATGTTTCTGTGATATGAATATGTTATTTTAACTCAAGAGAGAAAATGAGAACATATGCTTTGATTCTGATGATAATATATGATTGGCCTGGGTTAAAGAGGTGGCTGGAAGTTTTAAATATTCTTATTATGCTCTTACTCTCTTCGCTTTTGTTTGCCTGCATGGTAAGCTTTGGACAGAATGAAGCAACTTTATATTGATTTCATGCAGGGAATGATAGGTTGGGAATCACTGGCCAATCTCACTAACAACTAAGTTTCCTTTTTGCAGGAAAGGAAACTTTCACAAGCCTATTTATATAAATGTAGTAGCAGCACATGAAATCTTTAGCCACCAAATAGAGGTTTATGTTTACCAGCAGCTCTGAACACAAACAGATTTAGTAATCTTGTATATTTAGAGTTCAGTCACAAAAGTTCTTATTAATCAACTTAGTGTCTCTTAGAACATAACAACTTAGAACATAATATGAAAAGACACTGTTTTTCTTGAGATCTGAAAACTCATCCACAAAGCCTATGTGCATTTTTAATACATCACAAATATCTTTGTAAGACAGCCTGTCCCAAAAAGAAACTTGTTTTTTGATTGCAGTGTTCATTTTGAGCTTTGCAACTCTTTAAATGGCAAAGTGACGACTTCTACTTGTTACTCTCCAGAGGCAAGGCTCAGTTCTTCAGAAGACATCAGCCTTGAAGCAAACAAAAGCTTAACCAAAAATAATATGCCACAAGGATTCAAAGTCTGTGTGTTTTTCAGCTGATGTTCAGATCTATTTCCTGCACCGAGCTCATACGTTTTTCGGGAACAGAGATGTTTGATGGTGAAAGAGAAGAGAGATGAGTTGGCAGAGACAGATTTAGGGCGATATGGGATTTGAAGCGTTTGTGGTGAACATTTTCGGATGACCATAACTGAACAAAACATTAATATCTATAGCCCTAAAGGAGAGATCCAAGGAACCTACTTCAAATTAATTTTAGTTACAAAACATTTCTTTGAATGATACATTTCCATAAAACTTCTCCAGATTTTGTTATGTAGCAAATACTAACTTTAACAAGAAGTGGTGGAGGAGAAAGAAATTATAGATGGTTTTCAAATGGTTTCACAAAAATATCTGTTAGGCATGTAATGAATATGGAATATATTTCTAAATAGAATCCAACCTTGCTGTTCTATTGTCACTGGCACCCAAGTTATTCTCTCTATTCTCACATAGACCAAACTTTAAACTTGCTGAATTTAGTCTTCATTCACATTTTATATTGTATGTAGTTTCATCAATATAAGAAACTCTTTTGACAGAAAAATAGTAAATTTACAGTTGTGCCCTGTAGTGACTTAACTTTCATAAAATCAGGTCATTGCAGATTTGATTTGCCAGAAATATTTTTTCCCCAGTTAGAAGCAGCAAAAACCCTTCTGTTATGTTCTTTTCTGAGGTGCAGCAATAATGTTCGTGGGTCAATTTGACCCGGAGAGTGTATTCCATTCTTACTGAGCCATTTTGCAAATAAGAATTCACAAAATAATTTAGTTTAGACTGAACTGAACTGCTTGTCTTTTGTCACTTTATACTGCATGGCTGCACACACTAACAGCAATACTTTTCATACCTTTATACTTTATATATTTTTTTATGACTTGTGAAATTTATTAAGATGCATATATATATAAAAATTTAAGTGTGGTAGTAACATATCCGTTTGTAAAGAACGGTATGACTACTTATGTCAGTCTATAAAGAGGCTACACTGTATCAGTTATATGCATAATACTGTATATACATCTCTTTGGAAACATAAATGTCTCTTTAACACAGCTGGCAGCTCAACTTTTATATCCAGAAGTTCTCCTTATAAGGAATATAAAACTCTACTCTCAGAGCTCTGCAAAGGTTCAGGTTCAGAGGTCAGGCACTGTGCTGCTTTCTTGTGGTCGTCTTTGAGAATTTTCTCCCATCTGGCCATTAAATCCCTGCCAGTGCAGTCCCTACCCTGCAGAGCCCAATGTGCTTTGATAAATTCTGCCTATTATGCAGATAAATTAGTGAGCTGTTACAGCCTTGCACTCCACTATTTGGCTGGTGCCTGAGAGCAAGATGTCTGTCATTAGCCTGCCTAAATGCCATTTTATAAGCCTATCTTCTCTTAACTCACACATCCAAAAAAAAAAAAAAAAATGAAATGGAAAACAAGTGCGGATGAAAATGGAAGAAGTACCAAGTAAATTAGTTTGACCCATGCAGCAGAACAAGACTTTGGTCTTGACTACATGCTCAGAAGAAAATGAGTCTGATAAGATTCTCGGATATAGGACATGTTCATTATCAGGCTCACTCACACTGTTGGAGCTCAGTGTTTCTGCCTGATTACTATTCAGGACTGCTGCACTCTTTGCAAGATTTGGTCATTCATCTTTATACTTGGCATTTGCCCAAAACATCCATCTTTATTGTGCCTTGGAGAAAACAAAATTGTGTCATAGTTCTTAAAGAAAATTGAACACAAAAAATAAAGAGTAAATTCATACTGGAACTCCTGGACTATTGGTGTTATTCAGTGTTTAGTTTTTTTTTTTTAACTTCAGAATGCAGTATTTCATGATATTTCTTCTAATTAAAATTAAATTAACATGTAAACATGTAGATCCTTAGAAGATTACTTCATTCCCAATTTCAACAGTTTCAACAACTCTGTTTTGCTCCTTTGCATGTTGGATAATTTTCTGGATGCAAATCAACCAGTAAGTGTGTGACAGAGCACAGGGCCAGAGCTCAGGTTGTGTTTATGCAGATCAGTGGAGCTCTGGTATTCTTTCTGGCTCAATACTGCAAACACAACAGAAGGAAACAGGTTATGAGACTGACCAACGTCTGGATCACACCACTGACTCATTAGAATGGCTGTAAAATGACAAGGTCCAGTGCAAAGAATGCCACGAACATTTCAGTACTCAAAGAAGCAGCAGATATCTAACTGGAATACTGCAGTTTTCAGGTAGTGAAAGGTTATTCTGGTTATCCTTCTGAAAGAAGGGTATTCTGGCATGTTTCTAAAGAACAGCTTCATCTATCTAGAGAAGATGACATGGTGGAGTGATAAGTCAATATATCCATGCAATTTAAAAATGAGTTATGTGTTTACACCCACACCTAACCTCAAACCAAGAGAGTATGCTGATTGCAATAGTGGCAAAATGATAGTCTCTTTGTAAGAGTGACTGATGAAGTCATTTCAAGAGCTCAAAATGTAGTCTAATGTTCTTATCAAATAGTATCTTTCCCCTAACACCCACAGTGACACAAGAGACGGAGACTATTCCTGTGCAGTGAAAATCATAGTGGGAAACTTTGTCAACAAAATAATTATTAGTCATCCACTCCAAAATAATGGCACAAGAAGGCTATCATTGACAAAAGATCTTTAGATATAATTTTGAAAGTTTGCAACAGTGATTTAGGAGAGACAGCAAACATGTGGTAGAAGGGATTCTGGTCAGATGAGAGTGACATTGAAATTTTTGTTGCAAAATTTTTAATATACAAAATGGTATGAGCTACTGAAAAGCTTTACTGGAAAGAGATGCCGAAATCATAAGTACAGTAGCCCTCCAATTCCAGTTGGATTCCATCTGTTTATCAAAGCTCTCACAATCATCATCATCGTCATTAAAATCTTTACTCCTCTCCTGAAACTTTAACCATAACAGCAGGAATTCCAATCTCTTATATGTAAAGCACAGTGTTCAATGTGCAAAATTTAGACTCAACCATTATATAGACAAAAATCTGCAGCATGTGAGTTTATCGTCCTACATAGTTTAAAAAGACACTGTGCTAGTTTGGCAATTTTTGTTCAAAACCTTTTGCAAACACTACTTTAGTAACATCCCATTCTTAACATTTTGTGTTAATATAATGTGAGACCTGCATTCTCAGCACTAAAAGCTTCAGTTCTTTTGGCAAGTCTTTCTGCAAGGTTTACGTGTATGACAATGAAACCGTTTTGGTGTTCTTCCATTTGAATTTGTGAGCTCAGACTCTGATTTTGGATGAGAAGGCCGAGCTTACAGTCGCTCCTGCAATTCTTACCATAGAAATCCCATAGGTTTGAGGCTATATAAAGATCGTCCAAACCAGACTCGCTCATCATGTCTTTCTAGTTCTTGCTTTGCATGCTGGTCAGTAGTCATGTTAGAACATCACCAATGACTTTTTTCACACATCTTTGTAAAAACAGTCTTCGTGGCTAAATCCTTGACCTTGTAACTAATTTGGGACAATCGAACTAATTGCTTGGGTAAATACCTTTTGTACTTAAACTTGTGTTCTGGACACAGAGCTTGACCCCTAACCTGGAGAGAGCAGTCAATCTTTTTGTGGTTGAGGGTCAAGCTTCAGATGCAGAGGATCCAAGTCTCATCCTGGAAGTGGGATACTACACAACAGATTAAGGCTATTCTGTAAGATGTTAACAAAAAACATTTTTTGTATGACTTTTGCACTGTTTTTGCATGCTCATACCATTTAGCATACTGACATCAGTTTTGCCAAAAAATAACATTGTTAAAGCAATTCTCCTTTGCTTCAAACCACACAGGGAGTTTTAAAAGAGGACTGAGGTGAACAGGTGAGTACTTTGTGGAATCTGAAACAGACACAAACAAATAACTCCACAAAATATCACATAGATATGCTGATGAAGTGCTCAAGATTGACAAGCATATTTTGGCAGCTGTGCATTTGGGATGATGAACCATAGATTCCCCAAATCAATCATCACTACAACCTTTCCACCAGCAAATCAAGATGCCTGAAGTAGAAACTATCACAGAAAAGGGAACAGAGGTACAACAAAGAGACTCCAACCAAGTACCTAACTTTTAGACACCCATTCTTCATGTTTTTGGCATTCGAGAAAATTTACTTTACATTGACTTCATCCATTCATCAAAAAGCCATGTCTAATCCTTTAATGCTGTGTTTCTCCAGCCTATCCTTTTCCTTATTGTGCTTTCAAGATGCCTTTAACCAAACAGATTGATTTTGCTTTAAGTGCTTTATAGCAATAAGCAATAAACAAGGGGAGCTCACAGTGACCAGAGTCACATAGGCACACGACGATTTCAAATGGCTCAAAGCATTTTTACAATCATCTTTTTTTCTTTTTCAATATCTTCTTATTTTCTGCTGTCAAGATTCTGTCCTGTTCTTTGACCTATGTCCAGAACAGTCTGCCTGACCACACTAAGCTGAACGATCAGACAGATATGTGATGTGGCCATGACTAAGAAACCCGGCTCTAAGAATTTAATTAAATGATATTTGCACAAAGTGAGCACACACTTTACTAATCTACTCAGCTAATTGTGTCATTTGTCTTCAGTCTTAAAGAACTGAACAAAGGAACAAAGTGTGAGATTCTAATATTCAGATTTTATTGAGACATTGTGCTACTTAAACAACAAAACTCCACTGACGGTACATTACACTAGATCTTACACTAATATCTAGTGTAAGATCTAGATATTACACTCTAGCTCTCTTACATTTTAATGACTTATGAAGATAGTTTTAAGGAAATGCCTCACCAATATATCTCTTCTACACATCTAATACTGCAACAAAATACATTGTAATATACATCTTTAAGATGCAGATTCCACTATTTGATATTTACATAAATGGGGTCAAAAATGTCCCACCATTGACCAGATAATAATTTTACTTAATCTCCTGCTATGCTGTGCAGATGCTCTGTCAGCACTACTGAAGAGTCACTCCATATGCCATTTGCTGACATAGCAGGGGAGATGCACATTTTTTTTTACTATCAGTTGGTGATTTTATGTTAAATGTTTTTTCATGTTACAGAATATTTTTGTACTACTGCAATCTGGAAGTGACATTCATTTTGTTCATTATGTTCACAGAATATGTTGACACCTTAAAATCTGTCTGTGACAGAATTGTATATGTGTGTGAATGCAATATTTGTAATTGTAGATATTTTATGTTACACCCCCTTCTTCTGAGAGCTGTTTTTAATGTAAAGAAATATCCATATAATAAAATAGCATTGGAACCATGCTAAAATCTGCTCAAATAAAAGCAGTGCTGAGGAAATGTCAAACTCTTCTGACAAATTCCTTATGGGTTTTATTGGATTTTTTCATCACACGATTATTTCAGATCATCGTTTTTTTTTAATTGGACAAAGGAAAGCTAAATATAAATATTAGGTAGTTTTCAAATGAATATTTAATTCATTAAGGGGAAAATGTCATCCCTTAAACCTAGTTAGCAACGTTTTGCCACTCATAGCAACAACTGACTACTAGAGTAAGTGATAACTCACAACACATTCTAGATATCAACGCTAAGGATATTTTTGCAAGAATGCTTCATGTCTAATGTGGTGTGTAACACTCTTATCAGGAGTTCTGAATATTTGCTTTGTAGAATTATGTCTTCCTCTTGCGTCTTCTCATCTTCAATCCCGCTTTACATAATGTGATATAGAAAGCTGACATGTGTTTAACATAATAATAAACAACTGTTTAACCTCTCATTGAAGATCTTGAAGGATAAAATATTTCAATGGCACAGTCAACCTCAGCTGCTGTCAACATGTGACTTTATCTTCTGAATTATGGTTTAGCTGCTGCAATAAGACTGAAGATGCAGTTAAGAGCTTCATCATGACAACCTGTTTATATGTTTGAATGTGTTGTTATGAAGTAAGGAAGTGGTTCTGTTGTGTTTATTTCTTTGACCATCTATGGCTGCCCACTGAACATTTAAATTGTGGGTGGCAGCTTCCTGGATGTCTCACTTTAAGGTGGTAAAGATGCTGAAATATCTGAAACACAATTTGAGCAGAAAAAAATGTCAGAGTTATTGTAAAGTTTATTTTAAAGGTTTAATTATCTATTGTTCAAAGTCTAAACTAATTAGACAGTTCAAAGCCAAATTTGATACCAGACTCAGAAGAAAGATTCTCTAAGACACACTTAGTTATTTAAAGCATGTCTTCTATTCATTAGCTTACAAAAATCTGTATTTATTTGACATGCTACCAAACAAACTATTTTTGCAGCAGAAAATATTCTAATCTCATGTTTGGTTGTACCAGGTACCTCAGCCGAGTGGAATTGTCTTTCTTTTCTGAGTTTTGCCTCAACCTGTCATCACAAACTACTATATACTTAGTTTCATGCTAACTTTCTGAATGAAGCATGACCTATATTCATTCATTGCAATATTTCAACTAATCCCCCAGGTGTGCATCCTCTGTGTTTATACATAATTACTGGTTGACCGTGTTTGCACAGATCCAAGATTATTTTTAATTGTCATTGTAAAAAACACATGGTGTATTGTAATTGCACTTGCTTAAAGCTCAATTTTTGAGGTTGGGAAGTTCCCTGCCAATTGTATTATGATTTATCAAGTCTGAGGACTCCAAAGCACTTTACAGTCAGTCATTCCCTCATTCATATACACATTCACACACTGATGGGGGTAAGCTAAATTGTAGCCACAGGTCCCAGCAGGAGGCAAGGTGGGTGAAGTGTCTTTCTCAAGGACACAACAATTGAAACGAACAGAGCAGAATTCGAACTGACAACCTGCCAGTGAAAAGACAGGACAAACCCACCACCTCCTGAGTCACTGTCACTCCAAACTTTTGTTTCCTCCACAGATTTTCTAGCAGATTCTAGTGGGAATTCAGCTGCCCCACTCAAAGACCTTGATATTATGTTCTACAAGAAGAGACATGTTAGTAACATTAAAATATAACTATAAATCTAAATTTGCAAGGAAGTTGAATACTTTGAGGCTAACCATACATGAAAACATTGTTAAAAATACAGATACATTTTCAATTATCTGGATTTCTGACTGCATGGCAGCTTAAGGCAGGCTTTTAAAAAGTTGTTGTTTTTTCCATTTAACCTTTATTTCACCAGGAAAATCCCACGGAGATTAAAATTCTCTTGAGGAGAATCCTGGACATGCAGAAGCAAACAATATCAGCAATCATGCACTCAGCTGCCACAAGCTTCTGAGAAGCTGATGGGAAGTAAATAAATTTTGCTGTGTATGGTTGCATTCTTCAGAATGGCCTGAGCTGTCTCTTCAGCTATTTGCCAGCTTCTAAATTTTCTTGGACCACCAGCACCATAGCTCATTCTCTGCAGCAGAGCCAAAAAATGGTGCTTTTTGCCTGAAGCAGTTTTATGAGTTTTTGTTTTGTCAACAGCATCAATACAGCAAATGAACTGAGATACAGCTTCCTACAAGCCCTCATGATTTCAAACATATTAAAATTCTACAAACACATAAACAGACACTATCTTATTTGCTTCTGCACAGTTGTCTGAATGATGCATGCATTGTTCAGACTGCAAAGTAATTTGTTCCAAACATTCTTTAATGAACAATGTTTATTATTATTATTCTGTGTGAATAATCAAAAGTATCAAAATATAATAATTATGAAACATGAATTCAGTAATTTTGAAAATATGTACTGAAGAAATTATAATTTTCATTATCCCTTGTCTCCCTTATCTGGTCCAGCGAACGTTTCGGGCGAGAGGCCGGGTCACCCTGGACAGGTTGCCAGTCTGTCGCAGGGCTATCACCTTTATTTACTTTTTTTTTTCTCAGACATGAGGCGAATATTCACAAATCAAACAAAACAAACTTTGTGGAATCACATTACAGACTTTAAAGCTCAATGACAAGGACCATATTTTATTCACAGTATACCTATAGTGTTGAGAATAACACAAATCCAAAAAGTGTGACCCTGTGATGTAATCTTTGACTTCTGCATCATTATCTTTTCACACTTTTCCAAGAACATCAGGACATCACTGAATAACATCCATTTCATGAAAATTTTTAAAGCCTGTGGGCCATCCACCACAACGATGCATTGAGATGTTAAACTCCAGCACATTCTAATTCAAGCGCTAGCACAACTTTGAAATGAGTCATGCTCATTCCTACCCAGAGGGGGCTCCCTCATCTCTCTTACAGTCAGTTTCATACTCCTCTCTGTGATGTTATTATGTAACATGTACATACATGTAAAGCATAAATTTAACCAATCTGCAGTGAGTTTGAATTTGGATATTCATGTCTGTCTGTATTTTAAGTTAAAAACAATTTTAAAACACCCTCAGTTTGTGCATAATGTGTTTTCACAGAGCTGCACTTTGCAGCAATCTTTAATGTGGTGTTTACCAATTGTTCTCCAGGCTTTTTGAAGATTTTGAAAGTTTTTTTTGTTTTGTTTCTTTTTAGAATGTGACTTCTTTAACCTTTATTTCCTGTCGTGACATTGTAGTTTTCTGTAATTAGCAAAGTGAAAATTTTGATTTAAAAAAAACAGGAGCATCCAATATTTAAATGGCAAATTATTTCTTGCTAGAGTGAATTCTCAAGTAGTGCTTTCTGATTGCTTTTAGTTTACAACTTTGAGAGTTTGAACTATTTTATGAGTCCTGAATATGACGATGTGTGCAGTAAGCTTGATAGTCTGCTGTGGCTATGTCTCAGACTCTTGTTTTGAAATGAAAATGAAGTAATTCTCAACCCTATTGTGTTGACAGAGTTGACTCATACAGACATCAGCATCACTTGGTTACTTTAGGACTGAGGAGAACTCACTACTTCTAAACTGCTGGTGTGGCCAGAGGTTGGGTACTAAAATATGGCAGGGAAGATATAACCATTTTCGAGCAGTATGAGAACACTTTGACTGGCTAACAGTTAGCCAATAACAATGTTAAAGTTAAGAATTGCTTTCTAGAGTTTGCTACTATAGAATCAGTCCATAAGTCGGGCCCTCATGTGGGATAGACAGAGACATCAGAGGAGCTCCTGTTTGAAAAAGCAG
Source organism: Phalloptychus januarius (assembly GCA_902982915.1). Classification (NCBI taxonomy): domain Eukaryota; kingdom Metazoa; phylum Chordata; class Actinopteri; order Cyprinodontiformes; family Poeciliidae; genus Phalloptychus; species Phalloptychus januarius. The sequence goes on along the minus strand of CADWAE010000133.1, from coordinate 2,129,186 downwards.
CTGCCAAGAACGAAGGGGAGGACATTCAAACGTCTGGCCTGCTTGGTCAGGCTACAATAAAGTCTTTGACTGTATGACGTTTCTTTGAAAGATGTGTGTCCCATTACATCTGGTCTAAAAGATCATGAATAAAAACAATTCAGCAAAGATGAGTGGGTCAAAATATCTGCATGCTGTAAACAACGATCCTCCACTGGGACGAGAGACATGCCGAGCCAAAAGGCCTGGCTAGTTTCTTTACAGAGCTGGCAGTTTTCCCTTAAGCAGATTTCAGTTTGTAATAAGTGTACCTGGTCCTAAGAGCTATCGGATCTTTTTTAGATATCACACAAATCTTTATTTTTGCTGCTTGGTTGGTTATTTTTTTTCCGGGTCAGTGTGTTATTTAAGGGAAAAGATACATTTTATAAAGACTATTTCTTAGAACACCAAGACAATGTGTCTACATAGGGAAGCACTGGAGGGAAGACTTGATAAAAGGACACAACCAAAAAAGAGCAACTAGAGCAGAACATAAATTGTTTTTTTTTAATGCTGATTGCTCATTTCAGGTCAAAGGGAAGACCTAGTGCAGTGAGTTAAAAGAAAACGCCAAGGGGAGCAGGAAAGCCTCCATTTAGACCCCCAGTCTTGGGTGCATTTAAACAACAGCTAGATCCAAATGGAGAGGGACACAGAAGTGCAAGTACAGGTAGTGAAAGTTGAGACGTTTTACATCCCCTGAGTTACATTTTTTACATTTTATGTGACTGTGAGAGGGCTGCAGAAATCATGAATACAATCATGGATACAAACCCCACTGAACCAACCTCAGAGACATAAACCAATGAATTCCCAGCTCCACTCCAGAGTAGCAAGTTACCAGCACCATACCACTATTACACAGTTTTAAAGGTCACTGAGAATCAGACACTGCATCCTTACCAGGCCCTCTGACCTGGCTAATCAAACAGGAGCTATATGCCTTTTCACACACAGAGAGAAGAGGATGACTGTGTGCAATCAGCTGAAAGAGGCTGACCCTTCAGCAATGATGGACCTTTTTTAACCTTTCAGTTAAGGTTTGCCTTTGCTGAGGAAAACCTGGTACCTCCAAAGCATAGTAAACTGCTGGAGCTCTGACAACACACTTGTGAAAGCTGGTATATCTTATATTAGCCTACGGTCTAATGCATAATTCCTATTTTGGTTTGCTCCTTTGAAGCAGTTGGCTTTTCTGGATGTGACTTGAAGCATCTTCAAAAACCAATAAATAAATTAATTCTAGAACGCTGATGCACATACTTTGGATTATCTGAATGGATTTTATCCCCAGTTTCCAGGCAAGAAAAGTCCATGACAGTCTGTATTAGTTTTGAAAGGTCAGTAGCGTGAGTTGGCCAATAACAAGTTTCTACAATAACAAGCTTTTTAATATTTGATGTGAAAATACTGAATAACCAACGGACATTTGTGCTGATGGTCCTCCTTAGGGTGCATGATCAATGGAGACAAACTATAAAAGATAACGGGACCTCATGTCCTGTAAACTGCTGTGAGCTGGACTGTGAGTGGCCCTGTCTTGTTCCTCCAAGGCAGTGATGGCATGACATGTGCATCTACAGTGACAGCAGGCTGAAGCAAACAGATCAGCCGTCTCTGCGGCGCTCTCTTCCCATGCTTCTGGTGTTTTTTACACTCGTAACAAATCCCTCACATTTATCAAGATTCTGATGCCTGTCTTTTCAATGTCAGTAAAATAATCAGAAACTCTGCGATGGTAGCAAAGCTGCAGTGTATAACTGGATTGTACATAAAGAAATAAACAGATAAAAGTTGCAAAATTCTGATAAAATATTGTATGTGCTCAATACCATAAGTTGTTAAGCTTGATAAGAAGAACACATAATAAAAAACAAATGATAAACATAAATATCACAATTACTGAACTTAACTAATGGACTTGCTGTTAGTTTTGCATTTTATATATATAGAAAATTAGATAATATATATTTACTAGAATGCCTCAAAAGTAGAATATTTCATATAAGAGCAATATATATTGATCTACAAGAAGAAAATATATACATTACACATACAGTAAAATATTGCAAGTTTTTTATATTTTTTTTTACAGTTTAATGATTATAATTTTCTGTCAATATGCTTGGATAAAAAACTCTGTGAACAACCAGCTTCTCCAACAATGACCTTTTGAGGCTTCCTTACCTTGTCAAAGGTGCACACGACAGTTTTCTGGACACCTATCAAGTCAGCAGTTCAGAAAATAATAATAAAATTTAAAAGTAAAATTTAAAGCATTTTTGACTTTTTTCTAATGTTATTAGCTGTCTGAACGTCTGTTTTGTGACATTTAACTTGATAGAAAAACAAAACACACAATTAATTCATGGGAAAAAAATGTTTTCTCTCTTGTCTTCTAAAAGGTAGTTCAGTGCAACGCTGTGAAAGAGATGAGGTTAGGAGTTTTAGAGAGAACAAACGCAACACTTTCCCACCTTTATAGTTTTATTTCTTATATCATCATCAAAATTTTTACAAAACATTTTCTGACAATAATATACTCATAGAAGAGCCATATTTTTGCGCTTGGACCAGGTCTTCACAGAAAAGAAATGCCTTAGTTTTTGATACAATAATAATTAAAAAACAAAATAAAAGTTTTAAAAAAAGTAACAACGAACCAACTAGTAAAGAAAACAGTAAAGCGCATATTTACAACTTACATAAAAAAGAAACAACGCTCTGTGCAGGAGATGGATGAAAAAGAGTCGGTGGGGATTCTGTGGTTGGATGGAAAGCATTCAGAAAGGAGCAAACATTAAAAAATAAATTATGAAAAACAAAAACAGAAAACTGTTTAAGCCCACATGTAACAATGACTAATTCTGATATTGCTCTCTGTCAGGATCCTGCTGCTTGCTTGCTCTCACACGGCACTTTCAATCCAACTGTAAGAGAACAACTGAGCCCATTTAAATGAAAGACAAAAAAAAACTTCTTCTCTTAAGTGCTTACATTAAATCCAATTAGGGCTTTGTCAGACAACCGAAAATGTGTGTCTTCTCGACAGAGGTTAATGATCATGCCTTTCGTTTTCTGTGCCACCTCTGACATGAGCAATGGCAGAAAAACAAAGCTGGAACAACGAGGGTCGAAGGTTAAAGACTTCCTGCTAATGTGAAACAGTGTGGAACAATAACAATCAATGGGACGCGGGTTGGCAAGAACATCAGTAATGGTGATGTTCGTTCAGAGGAGGTAGAGGAGTAGGTGCTGCTGTACAGTAGACGCAGGCACACACATACGCACACAAACAGGCCGTCTGGGTACATGCAGGGGAGCTGAATCAGTAGCATTGCTTCAAGTCTCATTGTCTTTAAACAGTCTCAATGTTGTAGGACCAAATACATCCAGCAAATTCAAGAAAATCCATCTGGAAATTGGCACATCTTAAGGACTAGCATATTTTCTCCTAGCCGTTCCTGGTCTCCATGTGTACACATGCTAACTTAACTCTGAAGACCCGTGAATGTGTGCTGTATGGGCATACTCCAGTACTGCCTGCTGGTAAGACACAGATGTATGGCATAGAAGAACAAGCCGCAAATCCACGTCTGGCTCAAAATAAATTTTTCAACTCTGTTTATCAGGTAATGTATTACTTCCTAGTGAACCGTCACAAATGGCCTTGGGTGAACTGGAATGGATAGCTGTGTCAAGTCCTGCAGTAGTTTATTATTGTTTATCAAGACATATGCAATGTTCTTTTTTATTACTTTGCTTCTTGTGTGTACATATGCATTTATGCATTACTGTGTATGCGCTAGATAGGCAAGTTAATAGTGACTTGTCGGTATTATTGTAAATTATGTGTTTTTGTCTGAGAGTATGGATAATACAATTCAGCTTGGAATGTCTTTTGTTTTAACTGTGTGTTGAAAGTGATTCCACCCATAACAGGTGTGGCTTTAAAGTCAGAGTTTGGCTGAAGTTGTATCATGTCTTACAGAAAAAAATAAAATTACTTGGTTTGCTCGGAAATCTGTAACAGTAATAAAGTATAAAAAATCTTAAATATATCCGCTTGTGTCTCCATATTCTTATTTGTATACCATTCAGGTATGGGCCACTTTCTGGCTTTGACATATAGATGGGTTTTGAAAAGCTACATTTTGAGATCCAATAGTCAGAATTTTATGGATGACATCTAATCTACAGGTTTTGTTAATGCAAATTTTAACTGAAAATTTCAAAATATATTTTTTAAATATTGTTTTTTCCACCTTTCTGCCAGGAAAATTCAAGAAATTAGTAAATGTGATGTCAAACTAAAGGAAGTTACTGTAAAATAGAGTTTTACTATTTGAAAGCAAAGATAAAATGTTCATGGATTTTAAATTTACACCATCTTTTATTTGCAAATAGCATTGTTAGCAAAGATAGCATTAAAAAAAACAAAATCGTTCCAATGTTAATTGTAGGTGAAGACAAATTCTTGCTGCATTTCTAATTAGTTTCAAAACAGTAAAAAATGGGTTAGGGTTAGGGTAGGGTTAGGGTTAGATTATATAGAACACATTATTCCCATGCTGATAGCAAATAAACCTTCTTGTGTTTTGAAATATTTCTGGTTGTAAAACATACCGGAAGCCATGATGTAAAGTACCACTTATCCCTACTATTAAGATAAAACTATCTTAAAACAGCAGTTCCTAAGGTACAAGTAGCCAATTGGAGGAATTATACCTGAGCAAATAGCCCATTTAATTTGCCAGCTCAAACAATATTTTTTTTGTTTTAATAAAATAAATGTGCTCATGTAATATCATTTTTCTTAAAATGTTTTGTCTAAATATCATGATACTACTAAACTGCATATTTTTCTCTGGGGTTGTTATAATGTGAGAACCTCATCCCAGCCCACGCCAAGTCTTCACCTTTATATCTTCTCTGCTGTACCTTTCCCATCAGGGAGGCATATTTATTTCTCTATGCGTAAACTCTCAAGTACATACGTTTTTATAGCTTTTCCTTAGACTTTTACTATTATCTTCTGAAGCAAGAAGAAAAAAAAGGGGAACAGTTAATCCTTGTGAGGACTTGACCCCTAACTCAGAGTGTGGAGGGGATGAATGGACTGTTTGGTGCATAAAACTATTAACAAAGCGGGATAGAACTTAAAAAGTGTTGGCACTGGGTGGGTCTCGCAGACTCTCCTGGAGTTTAGCTCATGCATGCATCAATAGCATGCAGCACTTGTGCTTCCAGCTCTCTGAAGGCAAAAGAAATGGACAAAAGACTAGATAAATACTGCCAGCAGGATTTCAGGGATGTAGTCATGATTAATCCAACATTGGTTTGTAACTGTAAATACATATATTTTATTGCAATTTTATAATTACACATGAAGGACGGAGTAGCTTTATTATTTTGCTGCCAATAAAATTGACCTAATATTAATGTTTTGAACCAACATAAATATGACATACGTGGGGGAATGTAAAAGGAACATTTCTTATGTGATTTTGAGTGCCTGATTCAAGCTTAGAATGTCAGAGAACTTCATATCAAACAAGATAAGAGCATGAACGGGTCAGCAAATGAAATGTGTTGATGTTCGAGACACGTGCTGCTGGTTCTAGGCCATTCCTGGCTGGAAATATCTGTCTCACGGTTCATCTCCTTCCCCAGCTGGACAAAGTTTCCCAATATATAAACATGCGGACAGAAATAGAACTAAGCTTAACAGGTTCACCTGAGTCACCAAGCAGCAGACATGAAATTCAGGCCAGGGAGTTAATAGGAGTGATATAGAGCAAGGCAAGACAATAATACATGGGTAGAACTGAGAGCTCCCGTTATAAAGACATTGGCACAGCTGTAATTACAAAGTAAACTCCACCAGCACTAAAAAGCAACCGTATCGAGTGACTCAACTGTATTTTTTTATGTGATGACCTGTACATAAACGGGAATGAACCCTTTTGAGGTTGCAATGCAGTGATAACATTTGAGTCACTTGTGTCTGGGCCTGGTTTTTGGTAGAATGCATACAAAAATAATGGCACATCAAAACAGGAACACCTTTCTAACAAGTTAGCACACTTCTCCACACAAGAAATCTTTGAATGGCAGATAGCATGGAAATTCTAAAACCTGATGAACAGACTGTGTTACAAATAACAAACCATGTGACCACAACCTGAAGGTTTACCTGTCTAACATGTACAAGTGTGAGAACAAAGAATACAGAGGCCGTTCAGAGAACTTCACAAATAATACTGGTTTCCATCCTTCCTTCAAAATGCGATAAGGTAAAATGAACTGGGTTTAAGAAAGAATCTCCATATCATTTGAATTAAATGGCAATATCATGAAGGGAGCAGATAGAAAAATATTTATCATTGAAACAACAAGAGCATTACAATAGGAACCTCCTCACCGAGTCGTCCTGGTAATATATTCCCACTGGGACGTCAATAAGGCTCCTCTTCTGTTCACAGTTTGTGTTTCAGAAGAAGTGAAGTTTGTACCTTTTTTTTCTTCTTAAAGACTTTTTTATTTACACATTGATTGAGTTCTGTTTTATTTAGTCCCTCTGTGAGTCTTATGGAATTTCTTGACATCTTTAAACACCTTAGAAATGTTCGATTTATCTCAAAAAGAGAAAAGAAAAAAAACAGTAATTTGCTTCGTTTATTCCCATCATAAGGATGCATTGATCTGTTTGAACTGTGTGTCACCCTGGCTTGTTGTGGTCAGCTTCCACAAGACTATACTTGACAGCCTGTCGCTGCTGTATGTTGAGTCCCCAACGGCTCCATAAGAAGTGCTCAACACAGCAGCCACAGGGTTACTGAGTGCATAAAACTCCATTGCACGCTTTTTAGAACCAAAAAAAAAAAAATAAACATGTCTGGTAATATTCCCAATACAGTCCATGGGTTCATATGCAGGTCAAAGAGAAGTCAGCTTGCTGGTTTACCATGCCTCCAGTCAGCAGTGTTGTTCTCTGTGGCGGCAGGGAAAGAGGAGTGTGGCGCTCCTTCTGTAGTCCATCCTGATGAAAGTCAACCATTGATTTGTTTCAAATGACAATTTTGGGGCAGTGAGAGTGGTTTTTCTTTCAATGGGCTCAACCTTTTGAATAATATGTACACATGTTCATCTAAATGTACTTATTTTGAATATCCACATGAAAGGTTTCCTAAAGAAAAGTGAGTCATTCAGTTGGGGGTATATTCACATACAGTGATTAGCCATTTACGGTCTAAAGGGCACCTATATGTTTTTTATTATAATTTTTTTTTATTGAACATACAGCTTTGGATGGTGTTCATGATTTCCCTTATACATTTAATGACTATAGTAAATCTGTCCAACATCTCAGCTACCTGACCTGACTCATGCTTGAATGCTTTGCTCATCTGCAAAGTTCGTCATAAACAGCAGGGGCCTTTGGCGGCTAAGTGCGAACTGCTGGGGGCTTCTTGTGTAATACAACTGATGTTTTTGTGTGTGCCTTAAAGAAAGTCCTTAATAATCTCTTTGGTTTAACATGCACAGAAATTGAATCCAGTTCTAAATACAACATCCAACAAAACAGAACAAAAGAAAGTCTGAATGTGCCTATTTCCGGTACGATAATGCAGGTCTCACTTTGTCAACAGCTTGTGAGATGAGTTTTCTAATTACAGTAAGAAGCCTCCTGTGCTTCACAAAACCTCAGAGATCTGTCGCGTCACTGCCATGTTTTAAGATCGAGACATTGTGTTTATTGCACGTCCCCTTTCACTCCTGACATTGCAGAAGCTGACTGCTGCCACTGTGAACACGTAAGCCATTGCGCTGACATCAGATATGATGAAGACCAGATTAGGCCACGAAGAAACTCTTTTCATCATCTGCTAAATTACTTTTCATGAGTAGGTAGTAAGGGCTTTCAGGAGTTTTTCTATGAGCTGCTTTTGAAAGAAAATCAGAATGATGAACATCCCACCATATTATATTACTGTAAGACTGTGTATTTCCAGTGCCATACCCCTCCAGGCATATTTTGAAAATGTAGTCCATTCGTCCATGTGGTAAAAACAAGGCCCCATTGAACCACCTCACCTGCTCCCTTCCTTTCAAACGTAATGGTACATCACAGGCTTTCCTCCCACCTCCAACAGCCAGACTCTTTAGCGTCCGAATTTAAGAGTTCCGGTGCGTTCTGGGGGAGGATAAGGGCCGCTGCTGGGGCCTTCAGTTTGTTGCATGAGGGCTGGAGGAGGGGACCGGGCCCCTGGTACAGGGCCGCCTATGCTGGCAACAGAGGTCACTGCAGGCAAGGCCACCGTCTGTATTGTGCCCCTGTCACATGGCCCCAGGTCTTCAAGTCCCTCCAGTCCCTGAGGTGGGCCTTCGTATCCCATGTTGAGCCGCAGGGGTTGATGGGCCTGGCAGTAGTCTACAATGGGCTGCTCATAGCGGTAAAAGGTTAGGGCACCCATCTGGTGGGGAACCTGAGCATTGGAAAAGAGGAGGATGCAAAATGTTGTGGGGATAAGAACGTGTGGAAGGTTCATGGTGAAGAGAGGACAAAAGGGGAAGGGGAAAGAGAAAAAAGAGATTAAAGATACAGGTTCACAACCAGAAAATCTGATTAAATCAGTATATTAAATATAGAGTTTTCATATGGGTATGGACTTGGGAAAAGGTGACAATATGCTGTCTTTTATGACATTGAAGAACGCAGCACAATATTGTAAAAAACACAATTTAATGCTTGGTATAGTACTGTTTCTGTAGGTGTTATAGAAATTGCTTAGGATTTGTTTGCCCCTTTGCCAATTAAAAACCCAGTTGTTGAGAGATAAACTAAGAATTCGACACAAATCAGCTGGTTTTCTGATTGACTGACCCTGAAGGTGACAGACTAAACTGAGGTTGAATGGAGTACAGTAAAAATGCTCTGTTGTTCATCTTTCAGAAATTTATACTGTACACTTTTTCTCCGGGTTTCATATTCCTCTCTATTAATGTTGCAAATAATCTCCATTTATACTATTTCACTTTTATGAAATATGACACATTATGATGTTAGATCAAACAAACAGAAGTTTAAGTGAAACCCTGCTTGCATATATATTGTTGCTGCTGCATGTCGATATTAGGCATTTATTGGCAGTATTCTGAGTAATAATCTAAAACAAAAGCAGAAAAAACATTTAGAACTTCAATTGCTACAGCATGTCGTTGCTGAATTTCCCCAACTTTTGAATAATAATTTTGCCATGCCATGCTTTAAATGGTTCATTAAGGCTCTGGGACCTCCTGTTCCCAGTCCGTTTGGCAGCTCACTGTACATGTCCTCACATGGTGACCAGCTGAGTCTCAGCACCGGCCTGGATACCATTTAAAAGTCATGCATTTACAACAGCTGCACCTTGCAGATTGAATAAATACTACTTTGTGTTTTTGGGGTCTTCTTTTCTGCTACGCAATTTCACTATAGCTTGCAATTGTAAAGAAAGTATACAAGCCACGCTGAAGGATTGCAAAAGCACAGATGGTTTTGTGCTCAAACTTTAGTAGTAAAGCTGGAACACATAAGCCTGTGCCATCTCCAGCGCTGTGCTACTTGTATCACAGCCAGGAGCACTCATCACATCTGTCCATGTGTTTGGACTTGCGTTCCCTCTGCACTTCTTCACACAGTCCAAAACAAGCAGATGAGTCTCTTGCGACACTCTGTCTTCCTAACTTTAAATCACACACTTATTTGCCAATTAGGAAATTTTTTAACAGTCCATGAAAACAGCGGGGTGAGATTGCAGCTGACCTGAAAAAAAAAATAACACTGCAGGCTGGCGAAGAGAAAACTCATCCGATTTGTACTTGCATACGACAAAACAAGCAGACGAACGTGTAACACATAAATAATATTCTTCTCTCTTGACTTGACAGAAAGTGTCACAACCATGCCATCATTCCAGCATAACTTTCTTATTTTCATTCTAATAACCAGTTGCAGGATCTAATACATATCTTTGTATATCACATGGGGTCTCAATAGGAGGGTTCAAACCAATCACAAACATGCTTTCATAAACAGGGATTATAGTGTGTTGGAATATGTCAACAAAGGTCTTTAACCAAGTTAACCAAGAAATAAAAAAATAACAATTCAGCAACAGACCAAAGCTGCAATCATTGACCTGTTTTAAAGCCTTTGTTTGTCTGATGATTATTCATTTAGAAAATTCAAATGTTCAGCCACCTTTGATCCTTCCAGTCTAGCCTTTTCTGTCAGCAACACCTGAGCACCTCCAGGAACACCACCCTGACTACTTTTTCTAACTCCTTCCCCCTCAAATGGACTCCATTAAGCAAGGCTGACTCATTACATTATGGGCACTCAGTGGATTACTCCCCCTCCATTCCCCTTTCAGTTTTTAAACCTTTCACAAGCCCTGCTCCTCTCGCTGCCACACCGTCATATCCCCCTCTCATCAGAGACCTCAGTGCTGCTTCCCTCACTCCCAGGCCACATCCAATCAATTAATGAACCTATATTCGCTCACTAACCATTTCAGCACATTCTGACAAATTATCCGACTATTAATCTGCCCTTGTGCAAGTAATGTCTAGAAGCGAACAATTGTAAAGGTTTAATTGAAGAGGGGCTAAGAGACAAGATTATTGAAAGAGAAAGACAGCAAGTATGTTTTTAGAAATTATCTTTAGTATTTTGGGTTTTTTTTACATTAAGAGTTGCTATGAAAAAAAAAAAAACATGTTAACCTGTTTTTAAATGAAACATAGATTCCCTTCTGTTGGACAAAAGCAAACCAAAATATCTTTCACATAATTTTCTATGAACAAAATGTGCTATTTCTATTCAGAGTCTATTGTAGCAAGGTCTAGCTGGCTCATTAGGAATGCTGTCAGCCATTTTGCCTCTCAGCATCAGGACATTAGTAATTCCCTGCACCCTGCAGTCTGTTGACAGTCAAATATGCAAATGTTTCACATCTGGTCACCGTACATAAAGCATATCTTTTTTGCTTCCAAATATCTTTAAAGTTGGAGGGAAAATAAACAGCAGTGGATCTTTTCTGTTTGGAAAATGTGATGCATTTTATTCATATGGTTTGCTTTTTATCCCTGCCATTTTGACACTTCCTCTATAATTGGCATGATTGACTTAATTTTTGATTACCTAATTCTGTCAAATTGTATGCAATAAAAAATTATGTCTAGTCCCAAGCACCAAAAGTGGTGCAAGTGATGTTATTATTCTGTGGACTCTTATGTCAGTGAAATGCTTTCTTAGAGGTCTGAACATTTCCGAAATCTTTACAAATTTTGCAGGCATCAGGATCTATAAACATGTACAATACAAGGGGCTGTAAAGAAAATGTACATAAAAATTGCATTCACTAATTTATTGTGGACCAATTTTTTGCAGTTCTTTACTAAACCTTACATTGCAGACAAAATAAAACCCAATAAAAGTGTACACAAAATTAAATCCTCACTGTTCTTTATTGGTATGGACACTTGCAGTTGTAGAGGCATTGCTGACATGGAAATCAAACCTTCTCTATTTGTAAAGTTATGTTTGATCGCCAACATTTAAATGAATATTACTTCATTGAAATCATTATGATGAGAAATGATTTTATTATCTTATGCTCAGTATTTGTGAAAACTTGTATCAAGCTGTAATAATGTACATATCTTGTTCCACAAGCAGGTATCTATAAATAACTTAGCCTGACCTCTTTGTCTGTTTTCTCAATAAGAGCGCTGTCCCAAATGATGGACACATTTTAATTTTTAGTAGATTTTAATAATAATAATATTTTAATAGATATGAATTGACAAAAAGATAACTTGCTTCTTGCCACTGCAGTTCCTGTAATGGATGCAGGGCTGGCCTTGAAATGTTGTTTTCACACCTGATTACTGCCATGGCTGCTTGTACATGCATTTGAATGTTTTCGTCTGACATATGCTTCTGTAACCTGGCAACTGCATTGTCACAGCATTCACAAGATCATATTCATGAGAAAATCAATCTTGGCAGGCTTACAGGTTTCAGTTTGTAGCCAATACACACACACACACACACACCTACATGCACATAACAACAATTAGTATCCTTGTCGAGTGACTTCAGCATTTTTTTCTTGAAATGCTTCTTAATTTGATTGATAGAAATAGGAAAAATACATATTTTCATAGCCACCATGCTGCTGAATCGACTGTTCTAATGAAATTGAAAAACAAAATAAAAATTCTCAAATATTTTTTTAAAAAGGATTTTATTGTGAAAATATTTTTCTACTTTATTAAATACAAAATAGAAATAAAATAAAAAGTATCCACTTGAGAATGAAACTTTAACCTACTTATGTAGGGTATTTAAACTGCAGCCAGTGATTAACACTGCCTTCATGTCGTATGAAATATTTTGTCATTCTATTAGGATTTTATGGAATCATGTTAAAATTTTATATGTGCAGCACAAAGTGTAAAATCAAAAGCTGAAAACAGTAACGCTTCTGTCTCAATTTCCTAATTGAAATTTTATCTGATCTCCTCAGAAGGATTGTGACACGTGCTCACTGAAGAATGGCTTCAGCAGATTTACTGGTGCCAAGAACACCTTGTGCCTTTTTTAAGAGTCCCGATACAACGCAGCCATCTCTGAAGCCAAAATGAGAACAGATTGGTGCAGAATGGAAACACAAGCTTTTTCTCTTCAGACTTTGATTTCTTCCCTCTTTTTCTCTCCTTCACTCTTAGAAATTTCTCTCTTTTTGTTACCTCTTTGATGGAATGTCAACTTGTCAAATGTGGAACCTGCCTCTTACTGTATGGCAGTAAAGATAGAGCTATTTAAGAAACCAAAGCGATGGATGAACAGCCTGCCATTAAAATGCAAAACAAGCTGCCAAATATTTATCAATTACATATTTGCCACATTTAGGATATTTTACTGCAGAAATAGAACGTCAAATTTCACATCTCTATTGACTCCAATGAACATTCTCACATCAAATGTTTGCCATATCCTCTGCCAAAAATATGTTTACATGGCTTAAAACTATACATTGTTTTGAATGTTAAATCATGTCTGTTAAAAAAGACAATAGAACCTTTAAATGACTCGATCACTACTAATTTGATGACACCAGCTTAGCAGCGACAAAATAAGATGCCAAACAAAAGCCAAGTTTGCTTCATTCAGGAACGACTCGATCATTTAATACTGAGCTAGAAGTGCGAGTCATTGGTATGGTCTTTATTATGAAGCTACAGCAAACATGAGCAGCTTAATAGCCTACTGTCCACAGACGTCCCAGGCTAATAAAAAAGCTTTTTAAATCTTTTAATAAGAAATTAAGGGCATCTCTGTCTGAGCTATGGTATGAGTCTTATAGACTGTAAAAGCTTGCCTCATAATAGCATTAAAAACAAGCAAACCTAAAAGATGTGATGAAAAATCACATACTTAAAATGTATGTGATTTTTCATCACAAATTACATATTATATAATTCTACCGTAATAGCCAGTTACTTACACAGACCTCATCAACTTACAGACAACTACATAAATCTTTTATACAATCTAAGCCAACTGTGTTGCTGAATATGATTAAAAGAGACAAAAATATTGTTTTAGAGACTGACATCTGATGCCTCAAGCATAAATAAAGTCCTTGTTGTTACGCATGCTAGTCTGAAGCCCTTATTTTGTAATTTGATTGTATCTAAAGTGTAAGTTACAGTTCCCTGTCAAAAGAGTAAATCACATTCAAAACTGATTTAAAGCTGATCTCAAATTGCCAACTCCTCACTTACCATTGGTGCAGAGAGCTTCGTTTTTACAGCATAATTTTGTGCAGATGCACCTGCGTGTATTGTATAACTTGGCCTTGGCTGTCAGAAGGTATTAGCATAAGGAGAGGAAAGAAAAGCTGCATCTCTGTGTTAAACAACTGGACTTCTTTGGATCTCTGCCAACGTTTATCTCTATGTGTTTCAGTATAACAGTGATTGGCATGCTTCCCCAGGGTGGACCGGAAATGTTTTAGTACACCTTAAAACGCTTAAGCTGCTTTTCATGCATGATTTTATTTCAACAGTAGTGGATCTTGTATAAACAGATCAGTATAAACAGAACAGTTGCTGTCAAAGTCAATGTCAGTTTATCATTATGGACTGGAGACACTCCAAATGTGTCTTTTAAAACTAAATAATGTGAAAAACCTGAGTCAACTGTTTTGTTTTTTACATGTTGATACTGCAAACAGTCTCACAGCAGCTCTAATTTAAGTCATGCCATCTCTTAAAAAGCCCCAAATCCCATAACTTATTTTTTTACAGCTTTCCGGTGCCCTTTAGAAGTTTTTTCTTTTTTTTTGCATTCATGCTTTTATGAGCAGCTGAAGAAGAAGCAACAGTGCCACAGGCATACAATGCTAATGTCTCCCTAGGCTTTAGCAGCATTACGGTTCAGAAGTCTGCCGCTTTCCCTGCCAAACACTTTGATCCTCTCATGTCACTGCATTGTGTCTCGTAGAAGCATAAAAAAGTGAAGAGGAGTTGCAAACGGCTCCCACTGAACTGCTACTTTGGATGAGTTTTTTCCTATTTTAATCCTTATTTTTGTAAAAATTTGAAACATGTTTATAATTGGTAATTAATATGGTAGAAAATAAAATATATAATACTGTATATAACATCATTATAGGGAATTACTAAAGCAAGACATAAATGTGTTGAAATTGCTTAAATACTCACTAAACAATACTTTTCTATAGAAAGTACTGTTGGCTACATCCTTTTATATTTAGCTGTATTTATTTTTAATGACATTGAGGGAGCTATTAGCAGTAACTGTGTGATTTATTTTTTCTATTTTTTCTGCTAGTTGAAGTTATTGACAGAGATATTACTGTCATAACTGTTTGCGTTATCTTTGTTTTTCTTTTCCATACAAAGCATTTCTGCTCCAGGGTTTCTATGTTTAGGTACGTCTCATCCCTGAGTAGCTTCTTTGACAGAGCTCTTGATATGAATTGCTTTATTTTCTCAATTTGCGAATCTTTCGTTAATCCGTGTTTGTTTTCTGGATTTCCTGGTAAAGCTTTGTGTATTCACTGTGTTTCTTCTTTTCTCTTTCTGGAAGTATTCCCGTTGAAGGTTTCTTCCATGTAAAAAGAAACAATTCCTCACATGCATACTCATATTGAGGGATTGCTGCAAAGTGACTTGGTCCTTTGAGTTGTATTCCTTTAATATACTTTTTTTATTACTTCCTGGCATGAAACGATGAATTGAATTTATTTATTTGGGCTGAATCAGAATTTATGTAATTGATACAGCTGCTATTTGGACT
The DNA here is from genome assembly GCA_902982915.1 of Phalloptychus januarius. Taxonomy (NCBI): domain Eukaryota; kingdom Metazoa; phylum Chordata; class Actinopteri; order Cyprinodontiformes; family Poeciliidae; genus Phalloptychus; species Phalloptychus januarius. The sequence continues at coordinate 2,113,786 of CADWAE010000133.1, read as the reverse complement.
GAGTTGAAATAAATGTAATCAATCTGTAAGTAAGTGAGATCAGGTTGTTGTGTGATGCATCTTAAAACCATAATTCCTGCATTTGAATTGAACTGTTATCTTGCTTATGTGCCGTTTCTTCTCTTCTGCTCTGTTCAGATGTCTTGAGCAAAGTCACAATGCAGTCGATTTATGTTTAGTCCTGGCAGAAATTTACATCTATTGTTCATTTTCAGTACTTACACCCGAACCCTTTCAGTAAGATAACGTTCTGCAGGGGGGTACTGCTGTACAAAGTGCTTACTGCTGAGGACAATAATACATTCCTTGGAGCAAACTGAATATGTGATCAGTGACTAACACTGCAAGTGGTTAATTTAATAGAAATGGAATTAATGAGTGAGCACAGTCGTTATGTTTTTTTCTTCCTTCACCACATATTGTTCAACAGGAATCTTATTGCTACACTTTGTTTTGGATATGAAAGCTTGCATCTTAATAAGCTTCTATATCAAAGACCAAAATGTTTTCTATACTAGTAGAAATGGGCAATAAACAACAGACACTGCTTGTGTCTTGTTCTAAATACATTTAACTTATTCAAACACGACTGTGGCTCAGAACAATCCAATGTCTTTCACATGTTGTTTATCATAACTCGCTATTTATTATTCTCTTAACAGTCCACAGTTTCAAATATGACTTAAACATCTATAGTCTGATTCCAGTGAGTATTCCATAATCACGAAAATCTGTCTCCAGTGTAAATCTTAGACCATAAGTGCGTGAGTTATTCTCTTCTTTTTTTTTCATGTTTGTATTTGACTGTTTGGCTGCATGTGGGAGAATATTCTCTTTCAAATGTTTGTTTCTGCAGCATGCGGGGGTTGTCAGCTTAACTTAGATGTTGCTAGGCGGGCCTCAACGACACGAAGCCCACCAGTCAGCTTTTCACCAGAGCAGCGTGTCTGAGGAGGTGTGAAGATAAACATCGTCAGTTTGTTTCCAGACAGCCCATCTGGATGTGTAAAGGAATGTGTGTGCATCAACAAATTGTTCAGTAACCTGCAATATTTTTTGTCTTGTTTTATTTCTCTATTTGATCATTACTGCTTCTGTTGAATGAATACAAGAATAAGAGAAGTGACAATTAATGCTGATCCTGTAACTTGATTCAATACTGCAGGGTCTGTGGTTTTGCTGTCATTTTGGTTTAATTTTGTTTATCCAAGTCACATTTTTTCATGTTCAATTTATTTATTCACTGTAGTGTTGTTTTGTTACAAATATGCTTATGCTCCCTACAAGACAAATGTGTCCAGGTCATACTGATAAATCTGTATCTAAATCAAGCTAAACTATAGCAACCACTAAGATCGATTCAAGCACATTTATATGTTTGTTTCAATTTGAATCTAGTAACAATATAATTCATTTCAAAATAGATTTTTTCAGACTTCCCAAATACATTTTTGGTCAATGTCATTATTTTTTTCTGGCTTGAAGGTTGGCAATTCTAACTGATTCAGAGGAATGAGTTTTAAATCTGAGGTTAAGTTTTAAGATTAGATTTGTTCAATCGTTGAGGTTAAGCTGGGTGAAAAGCTTCACACTTTACCAACCAAAGAGAATTCTAAATTGGTAATAGATTCCAGAATTTTCTAGGGAATTATGACATAAGATTATTGCTTTTCCACATAAAATATTTTCATAATAATCCTTTAAGGCTTTAATTAAATCTTTAAATAATATTTCAATATTCTTAAAATAATATAGTGTGTTTCCATTCAATTTCTGAAAAACAAATCACATAACTGAAGCTATCCTAAATTCTGTCTTCAACTTACATGCACTTTTTGGGAAAATAAACAGCACATATCCTATTTATTTAAGTTCCTCGCTTGACTAAAGTAGCTCTGAAGTCGTAAATGGTCAGTTAACCACATGTGCACATTGTAACACCAGGACACTTTCTTTTATAACTGCGTAAGGAAATGATTCCACCTGTCCAGATGTTAAACTAATTGATTCTATAAACAGGATTTAGCCTCTCACTTACTTCTTAATGACTGAAGGTCCCTTTATGTGCAGTGACTCTTGACTACAGGTCTCAGGCACCACACAATGACAGTTAAAGTTGCAAATGCATACGCAGCTCTGCATGGTAAGCCGTTTTAGGGAAAAAAGTGAGGGAAAAATACAGTGAAAGACAGGGTAGGAGAAAGAAGGATGAGGGCCCCTTCATGCACTAGTGAGTGCCCACTGTATGCTCATCGCAACCGCGTCCCATTCTGCGATACATACAGTAAAGGAGCTTTTGCAGGCCACAGCAAATGGGCCATGAAATGTTACTCAATGCTCAACACGTTTGTCAGCCTGGTTTGTTTTCACACACACCTACAAATGTACACAATCACAACTAATGAGATGGGGGGGGGGGGCTGAGAATCTGTGGGAATATGAAAATGAGAAATCAAGAAGTGCAAAAATTTCAGGTTTGTCTCTTATCTTCCCACCTGCTGAGATATTTGCTATAATTATTACGCTTTGTCTTTTAATTAGTAATTTATCTTGTAAAAATGGCAAAAATTAAGATGCAGCAATATTACTGAGGATTTTTTTTATGGATGACACATATCAATATTCAATATTTTTTTTTATTAATTTCTATTTGTAAATATATAAATTTTTTATGCCTTTAGTGTCTTCAAAAACTTTTAATACTGCTCAACCACAAGCATCAATGTACTTTATAAAGAGAATCTTGATACCCTACCTCAAAGTACAGCATACTTGTGAAATGGAAGAAAAATTATACATAGTTTTCGAAGATATTAAAAATAACAGTGTGATGTGACATACATGCTGATTTTCAGCCTGAGAATGAGTTCATGTAATCACTCAGAAATGTTCTTTGGTCATATACCTTGACTGGCACTGAGTGTTTATTAAAGCCGCTGCACGATATCCACACAGCAACAAACCTTCTATGCACTCTGCTCCATTTCCACTAACATTTATGCATGAGTCAGTGTGTATTTCTTCAAAACTGCAAAACAAAGTGTGCCTGTGTTGGCGTAACAAGAAAATGTTGAAAATTGAAAGATAACTTGTGCGCCTTGGCTCATCTACTCATTTAATGATAAATACATTTGTTTGTACCAAACCTTCTTGCAAAGCAAGAAGGCTACCATAGCTTTCAACGAGTCTCTGTGCTTCAAATAAAGTATTCCTGGTTCATGTGAAGCTCATGCGTTGTCAACACTTAGAAATTTTGGGCTGCTGGTGGAAATGTCTGCACCGAATCAGGTAGACTGGAGGAGCAGAAGACATTTACATCACAGGAGCCATGAACTGAGCCTTGAAATTGGGAGAGATTAAGCATCATTATGACTGGTAATAATCATAGTGATTCGGTGAAGTAACTTTAACTCAAGGTCCACATAAACTGAAATATATATAACCTCTGGCAGAGAGGGTGACTCTGGGTGGTGTAATAGCATAACCTTATAGTAGGAGCCCTGTGCAGCTAAACCCATTTGTGGCGTTTTATTATCTATATACATGCAAATGATCAAAGTCAGAGCACACTGATGTTATTTCATGGCCTAACAAACAACCCTCAATTGCTTCCAGCACCATTTACACTGTAAATCTTCCACACTCATCGAAGGGAGCCCAAATGCATATTAAGAGCGCAAAATGGCAGGCTGAGAACAATTTGTAGTTTCATTTCTACTGTCTCATTATGGATTCAAAGTTCTCAAATCTCTCAGTTGGTGATGCTTTGCATTATGTTCTGCTTCCAGTCGTGGAAGCACAGGCGGCGTGTCTGAGTAATGAGCATGACCCAACATAAACGCTGTGTGGCCAAGTTGGCTCTGCACTGGGAGCATCAGTCGCACTTTAATCAGGGATATTGGGGAGGAGTGTGCCTGGGAAGGCATGCAGAGGCTTTTAAAGACCTGACTAATAAGAAATGTCAAAGGGACTTGGGTGCAGCCAGAACTGATACCCAGACCAGGCCCAACGGCTTCCTATTTTAGCTCACTACACCCCGTAGAAGCAGTGCTTAGACACAGTTTTTCAAAGAAGCAAGATATTAACAAACAAAAACAAAGGATAATAATATATATATTTATTTATTTTTTTCTCCTTAGGCAACTCATACTCACCTTGTGGTTTTGAAAAAACTTTTTTTTTCCACTTGGAAACTATTGCAAGATATTTAGACATTTTCAAATAACCATTTTTATTTTCACATGAGATTTGTGCATGGTAATTTTACCATAATTGTTGCTTGAAATACTGTGCAAACTTTACCACAAACTTACATAATTTGTGATGGATCAACATAAACCATGGAATAAGGAAAAATGAAATATTTTTAGATAAATGAAAACAAATAAAAAGTTGTGTATTAGTATTCAATCCCCTGCATCAACACTTGCACTAGTTTTTGCACATTTAGAAATGTTGGCCAATACCTCTTTGCAAATCAGATAAAGCTCAGTCACATTGGTTGGAAAGTGTCTGTGGAAATAAATTCTTGCCACAGGGTCTCAAATCCGTTTAGGTCTAGACTTTGACTAGGCTATCCAAAGACATATGAACAATCCACTTTCTAGCACTGGCTCGGTGTTTAGTATCAATTTATGAACCTGTCAGGTTAATTAAAATAAAACTTGTGATTAGCAAACTAAAAAAAAAGAAAAAAAGTTGGCAAAAAATGCATCATTTTGTTACACACCTCAGCATAGCATCAACAGTGTATAGGTTGATGCTGCTAATAAAGATTAGCTATTATTTCTATTATAAATGCATCAAAGTACAGTTGCACTGCACAATTTTAAATTACACATTATAGTTCAGAAGTACCAACAAACTATGAAAATGATCCCTGATGGTTGCTTGTTTTCATCGATAATCTACAGAGCCGTGTTTTACAATGTGTTCACAGACCCGCATTGAAGTTAGTCAGAATCAAAGTCGCTAACTACAAAATTAAACTGATAACAATAACTTGTTTGCCAGTAATTATGATAGATTATGTGGTGTTGAATTAATGAGGAGGCGTATGTTTTCATCTGCAAAGGTAATTATCCACAGGCCTCGAGTAATCGCAGGAAAATTCAGGTCGTCCCAAGCAATCCCTGCAGGGACTGTTTTGCATACACTTGCAGCAGAGCAAATCCCTCAAGGGAAAACCTTTCCGCGGAGAAACTCTGACCTGACAGTTTCTTTGAGGCTATAACGTATCTTGTCTGAATTTTAATGAGCAGTGATGCAAATGGGATCGAGATGTAGCCGACTGGAATCTTGGAATTTGCGATAAACAAGGTCTTTGATCAACCTGGGCAGTCTGATGTCTGTTTCACCTCTTCTCTGTGTGATTTTGTGTCTAAGTCTAGCAAAAAAAAAAACCCCAAAAAATATTCTGTCTAAATTTGAATCTGTATAGAGACCAGACATAAATAACACTAGGCAAAATCAATAATTTTCCATCACACACTGAATCACGACAAAATCGTTAGTTTTATCATCAGAGTTTATCATTGTTATCAACCTTGTTTTTTTGTATTACTTTTGTTAAATAATGTAATCATGGCTTTCTGCTCTCTTTGGTACTTCATCTGAGTTTTCTCTCTTTCTCTCTTCTGAATCAAAGATTCAAGAAAAAAAATGCTATTTGATAGCAGTCAGAGCTTCTCCAAACAGCCATTACAAATTCAGTCATGATGCATGGCAATTATTTAATCATTTTTTACATGTTTTGTTTCATTATAGCCATGCAATTTGTTGGTGTCAAAAAGTGTGCAATCAAATTCACTTATGATGACCAGGGGAAACACACTAAAGGTCAGACATTACACAGAAATTACACAGGAAACAGAAAACATGACTCCAAACTAATTTTGAAGCCAAAATCCTTATCTTACTATGGAGGGGCTGCAGAGATCTTCAGCTCAGGTGAAACAACTTGTCAAAAATGAAACTATTGACTATGAACATCATCATAGTTGAAAAAAACCATAAGAGGTCAAGTTTCAGTTTCTGAAATTCAAACTGAGCATTTGTAGCAATACTTGAACATATTTGTGTTCACAGACTCTCCATCCATTGTGACCAATTTTCAGTTACTATTAATGACTGGAAGTAGCATATTTCTCAATCCCTAGATGTGCAAAGCTGAGATCCAGATTAAACTCTGGTCTAGATAATGAGCAGTGTTGAAAAACTTGCTTTGATGATTTATGGATGACAAATTCTCCGCATCACCCATAAAACTGCAACATCTCCCTGTTATTGAACCAGATTTCTTTAGACTTGGAAAAGTAGAACGCATGTGCCATAGGAAAAAATAAAACAAAAATGTGATTGCTGACTAGTACTGCTCACAATTGCCCCACAGCAAACACTTGTGTTTAGCAAATGGTAATTAAAATTGGCTGAATCCCCAAACCCCAGATAAATGTTTCATTAGATGGCTATTTGATATTGCTTCTGCAATGGAGCAACAATATTCAAATTGTTTATAGAGAAATTTGTGCATCACTCCCTTCGGCACCCCCACGTTATTATGACACCCTCACTCACTCCCCTTGCCACTTGCTGCACCAGGATTTGCACATGCAACACATAAAAATCACGGTACATAAACGTAAACGCACATATGGAGGAATAACATTTGAACAAATAAAATTTTAAAGCCCAACCCTGTGGCAAAATTCAGCAGGAACGCATGAGACAAAGATGAGAGATTCCTGTAAAAATAAGAAAAATACATACTTTGCTTTGATGTGACAGAGGTTGCAAATAAGATGAACAAATGTTCACGAGAGTTTAAAATAAAGCAAATAGAGATCAGTTGCATTTCTATAAATCCTCTTAAGCCCTCATCACTTTTTCATATCAAAACTAACGTCTTCATCTGAGAACATAAAAATGACTTTGTTACCACCTGCTGAGTTTTAGACAGAGCCTTTGCAAGGATTTTTCAGCACTTCTGTTAACAGATGAGGTTATATAACCAAAACCAGTGAATCAGGATGGGAGTCAAAGCTTGACAGATTCCTTGTAAAAGCATAAAACCACCAGTCTGTCCAAGTTTCCCATGAAATGCTTTCATGCAATGTCACTGGCACTACTGGCCTCAAACATGTTAATTGTGTTTAATTTCATGTGTTTTACCTGTTTCTCACTTTTGGCATATCGTTGCTTTAGCTCAGGATCCAAATGTTATATCTCAGAGAATAAATAAATCCAATGGAGAGGGCATCTACATTTTGAATCACTTGATCACCTTGCAGAAGAATTTACAACTCTTGAACTTCTTAAGGTTTTGCTATATTACAACCATAAATATTAGTAGTGTTTTAACAAATTTTATATACAATCTGTAGTGTAAGGTGCAGAAAAATGATACACAGTTTTCAAATACTTTACACATAAAATTTGTGTAAGCCTTCTTTAACTCTATCTGTAATTAAACTGAATGCAACAAATGGCTTCCAATGTAAGCTAAATGTTAAATAAAATGAATCTGCGTATAAATAAAGCTGTTTTGTGAGGTGTATTGTTGTAGTACAATAGAAACAGTGTAACTCACCCTGAACTCACCATTCCCACTGTAAAAAGAGGAGGTGGCAGCATGATGCTGTGGTAATGTCTATAAAATTCTGGATCTACAGTTAATTGGGAATCTGTTACAAGAATCTCCATCCATTCTGACCAAGTTTGATTTCTCTGCAAAGAATGAAAATATAATAATGAAAATATTGATTTGTTCCATCACAAAATACAAAGATCTATCTTACAGGACAAATTTTGCAAGTCCCTGTAAGTGTAAACCTTTTCCTGAAGCGATTTAAGTGAACATTTGCACTTGTGCATCTATATTCCAAACCTGAAACAAAAACATAACAAAAACCCTGTTTCCATTTGACAACATTGTCAGTATTTTGTCTTGAGTTAAGCTGTTGTCATGATTCAATTTTCTCAACTCAAAGAAATGCAAGATGAACCTGACAAGCCTATCCTCCAGTGACTAGCTGACTAATGAGATGCCAGATTGCAGACACAACTGACATATTGTCGAGGAACATCAGAAAAAATAAACGGTCTTTTTATCTATTTTGTGCCTATAAATAAAGAAATATATTAGGTCTACCTTGGGCTCTCTGAGCCCAGTCTATTGTTCTTTCTGATGCACTTTTAAATATTGCTAATAAGTAAATAAATCTTTTGTTGACACTTTTATATACACACAGCATTAGTTGCACATTTTTCTTTACATCGTCCTGCCAAAAACTTTCCTTTAGAGACTTTGACAAAGAAATATCTTACATTTGGAGCAGATTTATCAGCTACTGATCTATAATGTGGATATCCTTTCCCCCACATCCTATGGACACCCATAAGGTGAGCATAGGGGCGTCTAGAATCCAATGAATTAATTCTCATTTTAGCAAACCAGTTGCTGGCTTCTTATTATTCTGCTGAATGTAATCATCAGATAATGGGCACACTCTGGTAATAAAATGGTCTACATGGTTAGGAAGAAGTGGCATGTTAAGGAAGCTCAGTTGGTGCTAATAGGCCATTCTGTCCTAAGACAGTGTGCAAACATTTACACCAGCAGTGGAAACAGTGAGGAAATCTACAGACTAAATTTTTATTTTCAAAATTTTGTTGAGCCTGTGCGAATTCCAGTCTGTTTTCTAATCGTAGCTGACATTGGAGGCACCGTGTTCTCTGCCTTTCTATCGCCTCTAACCCGGCTGCTCATTCTCCTCTGACCTCATACATCACCTTTACATTTTGTTACACAACTTACACAACTTCCATTCAATAGATATTTTCTTTTTTGTAGGTTATTTTGTGTAAGTAAAATATGTTGATTTGTGTGAAAATCCCAGTGAATCAGTAGATTTTGAAATTCTTAGACCACACAGATTTGCAACAGCAACCCTGCCACTGTCAAAATCTCAAAATTCTTAAACTTGTCTAGATTCTTAAATCCATTGAGTTGCTGCCATGTGATGGACTGATTCACAACTTTTCATATGTCTGTTAGCATGCAATGGCCTGAGCTTGTGCATAGATAAAATAAATGTAATTGATTACTTCTTGTTTCCAAAACATAATATTGAAATTGTGCTGCCCTTTAGATATCAGTGAGTCAATCTTAACATGGGGGGGAGAAGCATTTGCTGCACCCTTAACATCCAAGAAGAAAGAATACTTGTCTAAGAAATCAGTGAACTCATTGGCCACCAAGGTTTTCTATCATGCTCGTCTGCATAATAACCAGCTTTTTTAGTCCTCAATTCTCCCATTACGCCTTCAGGTTTTCAATAAGATATTCTCCACATCTGATCAACATGTTCTTGAAAAAGTAGAAATAAGCTCCATCTTTTGTATGCATTCTCACTCTGCCAATTTGTTCAGCTGGCTGCCTTCTCATGTAATTCAGTATGAACCCTTAACTTCCATCATCAAAAAATGTGTATCTGCAAGGAAACAAGAACATAAACATATTTTCCTTAAAACAAGAGGACTGCCATGCATTTGAGTGCATCTTTTATAAATATTGTATAGTCTGGTAAATACTAACACTCTTACTCATTTAACTAAACTACATACGTTTCCTAACTTTCGCCTTTGTATTTTCACATATGGCACAGTAAATATTTTCTGTGCCATATGAGTCACTACATATTGTCTTCCTGTAGCTTTGATATAAAGTTTAGCATTTTTACCTATTTCTATTCAAACCCACACAGTGGTATTCAGTTTCCTTAGCTGAACATGGAGACCAATAGAGCAGAGAATGTTGCTTTCTAGCCAAGCAAAAGATCATTTAAAGCTAAAAGATGTAGAAGAACTGACCTTGTCTGGCTTGACCGGTAAACCAAACAATATTCACTTCTCATTTCAGCACTTTGCAAGGAAGCACATTTGAGAAAAACAGCCAACAGAAGTGACCTGGAGTAGTGCATTTAACAACCTATAAAACTCAGGCAAGTTAAATATGTTTCCAACATGGCATTAGAGACAAATCTCTTCTTTATACATACGGGTTTTAAAACAGAGCCACCGCCTTTAGACTACAACATTTAATAGTGCAATGTCTTTCCCCAAGGTGGACAGTTTTTATAAGCATCTTGCCCGGTTTCTATGAAGCCATTTGTTTACAAATGGGACATTTCCATGTAGCTTAATTTCAGTTTTGACTCATTCTTTGCTTCTGACCTAGTTTCAATATGATTATAAGATAACATTATTAACTTTTCCATGAGTGAATAAACAGTGTATGAATGTGCTCTGAAAAAAGTGATTCATTGTCACCGTCAATGGAACCCTTTTTCTCCTTCTTTTATTAAATCATGTCAATACACCTGCTTGGCTCACTGTGACATCTTTTATTCCATTTAATACATGTTAACATAATTACTGTAACCTAAAAGTAAATGGTGAAAACTAGGTGCTTTCTGCATTTTCCAACCAATTTCCTTTGGCTCTTCTTCCAATGATTGGCAAACTGATGACAGCTTCATTGACCTGCATTTCAATTGAGTTGTTTGAAACTGAATTTCTTTTGGTTTTCTAAAAACTGAATGCGTTTAGAAATGGAAACTATCCTTGAGCTCCATGGACTTTCCAAATGTTCTGGTATTGGTGAATTCAAAATGTCAATTTGCTACCAAAGAATAAGTATCAAAAGTAAACAAGCATCAAAGCTGCATAATCTTTTCACTATCTAACATAAGGGGAAAAAAAATCAAAAAGCACAAAAATGTATGACACTTTTAGTTATGATTACAATTTGTATGTTCATATGTAGATTACTATACCAAGGCTTTCATTTCTCACAGATATTTTTTGTTGTTGCTTTAGAACATTTGTGTTAAAAACACAAATCATGAGATTTTCAGGGATGGGTATATCATATCAGTACTGTATTCTTCTACTTCATCAGAGAACTGGAAGGACTGCTTTTAAACTTTATTCATTGTTCTGTTGCCCAGAAACAAAACAACATTAGGTCAAGGTATCTGGATCTTGCCAACATGAGTTAGACTGTATTAATAAAACATAGTCTGAAGTGAAACTCTAAAGTTCTACTGAATGAAGAGAGCACTTCAAAGACAAACCTGCTAAAAATGATCAACTGGACAAAATGCATTCAATTTCTGTTGAAATATGTGTCTATTTGAATTAAATGCTGATTGAATCCGAGATACTGACTGTATTTGATGTGGAGCACAGTAGTAAACATGACTTGCTGTCTTCTGGTGATGTTAAAAGGAGCCTTATCACATCTAAAACCTCAAATACAGTACATTATGACATGCAGAAAAACACCACACAAAAACAAAGGCAAGGCTGAACTGATGTCTTTTAGCCTCATGTTAGATTAGACATGAAAGTTGCTTGATGGATTCTGCTTTTTGTTTGTGTTTTTCCCAGAAAAAACAAAAAACAACGGATCTCTTTTTACATTTAAAGCTCAGCCAAATGACAGCACAGTGGTAAATGAATTACAGGGTGCAGAGGGAGAACAAGAATCACCTTTTTTGACTCTCTGCTAAGTGGTCAAAATGTGTTCTCATGTCCTGGACATTAAAATGTCTGTTTCTTTTGCGATTTCTCACAACATGACTCAAAAAGTGTCCATTCATTTTCAGAATTTTTTTTCCTGTTATAGAACCCTCAAAACAGACTGAAAATTTACTGATTTAAAGAAAATATCAGTGAAAAAGCACTAACATTATTTTGTTCAAAATGCCTATAAAATACTTGAAGAAATTAACAGGTTTCTGCCATCTTCTAAGTTGGGTTTCCGACCACTATTCTTGGTAGAAATGGTAGTTAGTTTAAAATGGCTTGGTGGAATAGACCTCACTTTTAATTGGGTTATACTCAGGAGATCAGACATGCAATTCCTTAAATCTAATATTAGACTCCTTATTCCATTTCAAACAAATTTTGAGGATAGTTCAACAATTTAGCATTTTTATTCTGTGAATTTTCTGCAAGTTCTTCTTCTCTTATAATTTCACTCATTCTGTGAATTCCAGTAATGCTGCAGGAACAACTGCCCCACACCACGATACTGCCACCACCACTCCTGGTCATGGTAGCCAAAAATGTATTTTTCTTACATTAACATTTTTCCATATTCCCCTTTATTTGGTTTGTGTCTGTGGGCAGCTTTAGTTCTTAGTGTTGCCATCTTCCTATGTAAAAATGGCTTTACTGTAGACACTGACAGGGCTTCCAGCAGGTTACACTTCATGGCAGCCTTGTGTTTTAACCTTTAGTAAGTGAATGCATATCAAATAACTCATAATTGCATTCAATTGCTTTAAGAGATAATGGTAAAAACTGTAGCCTAATAACATTTCTGGAAATATACAGATAAAAACATAAATTTCTGAGAATATAGTTACTATTTCCTCAAAACTGACTTTAGTGGAGTCAGGATGTGAAAATACATAAAATTTGAAATAAATCACATTAAAATATTCAAAATGAATGACAAAATCTTTATGCGCACATCCAGATGTCTCAGGAAGAAAGGCTTAATGCTAATGGGGATTTGTAATGTCATCCTATTGTGGTGATTTATGTCATCAGTGGCTCTGATATTCCGTTTGAAATCACAAAATGCAGCACTGCACAGTCGCTTTTATTATTACATTGTTTAAGCACTGGATGTCATGTAAGCATAAAATATAGAGTGTTGTGTTTCTGGAGTCAAGCTTATAAGACAGTAGGGTCTTCAAAGCACCTTTATTTTTGCTGAGACTAAGTATTGATGGTTTTAAAACACACTGCTCAGGTTTCAGGTTTACGTTCAGTCATCATCAGGATGAATATCATAATAAGTGTCCTAAGAAGAATTGTTCTTACTGGTGGCCGTCCTGGGTTTAAAACACGCAGGGTTATACACTAATTGTACCCATTCTTATAGTGTGCCAATTATATTGATTTATTTACATATTCACATATTTACACACACAGGATTTTAACTAATTTGATGTTTTTGTTTGATATGTTTTTCTTATGATGCATGGAATTCTTATGATTGTTGTGATGCATGGAAGGAATTTGTAAGTAGTTAAAAAATAAGAACTTAACACTTTCTGTTATGCAATTTATTTTAACACAGAGTTGGGGTTTTTTCTCAAGTATTTTCTGCTTCCATCTAATATGGCTCAATAATAATCTCAGACTAGGTGTGAAGGCTATTTGTGATGAGGTAAATGAAGTGTGTAGAAAAACAAAATGCAGCACTGGCATCTCAAAAAGATAAACATGCAAGGTATGGTGAGACTAAATAAGCAGAAATATGCTCATGTTATTGTGCACATGCATACAAAATAAATGAAGGAATTTGACATTGACAGCCATGACAGAAGACGGAACATACTGAGGTTTAGATTTTTTGCATTGTGATGCAAATATCTCAGATCATTCACTTAGCATTTTGTGGACAACAGGTTTGACTGGAGAACTTATTTTAGTAATCTAAGAAAATTGCAGATTAGATGGTCTTGCCAAAAGCAACCAAATTTAAATTCAAACAAAAACGGATCATTTCCACTATGACTTTGGGGTATTGTTGTTAATTTTCTCCACTTTGTATGAGTTTTACTCTTACAGAATGGTTTCATAGCTGCATATAAACATGGGTTAATAAGCACAAACTGTGGGAGCTTTATTGTTTACGCCCTAAACTATCCCAATATTTACTAAACATGCAAATGCAAGTTTCTCAGAAAAGCTGTTATATCCGTGTTTTGAGACAAAGCTGATCTATTTTTCCTTTTCCTATTTATTCATCATGTAAGGATGGACACAACAGAAATCATGGAGAGCATTTTTTGCAGAAGCAGATATACTGAGAGCAAGAGGGGAAGAACAAAAATACAGACAAATCAAAATAAAATTGGGCAGGTAGAAAATGTGGTAAACGCAGGTTTAAAACAAACGCAGAGAGGGGAATTACATGGAAAGGGAGAAAGAGTGAGAGGACATGCGAGAATACAGTTATGAGCCCACTGAGCCGTGGCGCTCATGGCTCGGCTGTGGCGCTCATTATTGATGTAGTAGAAAATTTGCGCTGACAGAAAACGAAGCTGCCAGCTGTCTCCACCCCCTCCACCTCCCACTGCTCCCCATTATGACATTATCTCAGGAGGGATGGCCAACAGTGGCTGTGAATCCCATCACCCGAGGAGCCCCTGGCATGTCCACAGCTGACCCTAACTCCTGCCGTGGAAATGTGCACTTACGCAGGTATACACAAACAGAGGGCATGGCCGTGGACGCTCACTTTGCGAACACATTCAGGCATACATTTCAAAACCACATAAACAACTCAGTGTATTCCATTACTATTTCATGGCCCCAACACAAAAAGTATAAAATCCAGTCCATTTTTTTTTAATCAGAACAAACTGCTGTGATGCAGGATGTGACATGAAGCTGTGGTACTGATATAAAAATAGTGAGCTGAAGAAAGCAGAACTGAACATGCTGCATGTAGCATATCTGCCACACCTAATGTGTTTAGTCTATACTGTTCCTCCAGTATTCGATGGATATCGACAACAAATTTCATGTTTGCTGCAATGTGCAGATATAGAAGAAAACAAGTGATGGGGAAAATATTTTCATGCATTTCTGCTCCATAATATTGCAGCCCAAGAAGCACTATTCAAGCCTGTAAAAAAATTACTTGTTTCTGTTATAAAATAACAATTGTCTGGTACATGAAGTGTTTTTGGTGTGAGCCAGTTACCTAAATAGAGTAAAAGTTTATAGTAGATTCATAAGTAAGTACAAATTAAGCATATGAAAGTCTGTACTTGTAATTTTGTCATGATACAACCATAGTGTGTTTTATTAGAATCTGAAGTATAAAACTAACAATGCATATAATCCTGTAAACACCAGCTCCACAGTAAAACTTTGTGGGTTAAGCAGGCAAAGCCTGGAAGAGACTGAGAGACTGCAAAGGCGTCGAGAATAAGGAGAGCATTCAACTACCAGCAGAAGAAAAACATTCCTACAAAGCTAAAATTAGGTGGTTTATATCTGTCCAAGTCAAAGTCTAGACCTAAATCCAATTGGGAGTCTGTAGTAAGACTTGCATAGTAATCTTCAAAGTTGCTCTCTATTTAATCCTAGGAAGTTTGAGCTATTTAGCAAAGACTAAGAAATTTCCAAATGGAGTAGACTCCTACCGAAGGTGATTTGTAGCTGTAATTTCAGCTAAAGGTCCTTCTATAAAGTAAGTCAGGACTGAATGCAAACGCACACATTAGAAATTGACCATGTTAATTATAAATAATCACAGATTGTTAATTTGAAGTCAAAGAAAAATGTTTCAAAGACTTCACCTTGAGTTAGAAATATGCATTTATACTATACAATAATTTTTAAAATTACATTTTGCACAGTAGAACAGATGCATTCATACTCAGAATAAATTGGACAGATTGAGTCTATCTGCTAAATCTGCGACTTATAAAAGCTACAGGAAGTATTATATTTTACCTAAGCGTATTAGAGAAAACGGTACCAAATATACCCATTCAAAGAAATCATATATCAATATCAATTTCACATCACCAATTCGTAATCCAATGTGTTGGTTTCTCACATGAAATTACACTATGGAGTTTTGTCTTTTAAAAATATTCATGAAAATTTTGCAGGAAATTTTAAATGAACTGGAAGAGAATCCTACTAGACAACCAATTTTGTTTGATCCGCTCCATTGCATATCTCCTATCTTCCAACTAAATGTTAGTTCTTTGAATCTAACATCCCAGTATTGTTCAAAAGGATTTTTCACATGGGGATAAGAACTAGAAAAAATAGCTACGTGAAAGCATAGGCATTCCATGTTGACATAGTGTACTGTAAAAGCAGTTTCAAGGCATTCAGAAAAGATCTTACCCGCTATAAATAAGAAGCCACAATGTTCATTGGACAAAGCATAAACCTACAGCCAATTTATCAAGGATAACAGGATGGGGAGACTTGCAAAAAGTGAAATCACATTCATTTTCTAAGAGTACATTGAATAAATTGGAAGAGCAAATGTTATGCACATACTAATGCCACCTTGAATCGAGGGACAGCATATTATTTGTACATCTCCATGCCACCTTATGTATTATGCACATACTAATGTGCCTCCCCATGCCAAGATAGTGGAGGTGATGTGCCTATTCATGGACCAGTCTCATTATAACAGAAAGGATGGCCTTTCCTTGCATATTTTGGAAGGTTTCCTTTCTTGTATTTAAAGTGGAAAACCCAAAAATGTCTCACATGACTGCAGATTCCTGAGTGCACTGTCACAATAGTGAGCAAACTCCCATGAAGCCAGTAGACATAACCAAACAGCAGAAAGAGAGCATCACAAATATGAGTAAGACATCAACTACAACACTGCATCCCTGCAAACACTCACTTGAATTCTGACAACAAAGAAGATAAAGTTCTCATTTACAGCTAAAAGACTTCAACTGCTCTCAGACATTCCCTCAAGAGATGAGGAGCTATTTCTTTCATTAAAATTTCCCACTGCATCTACATGTCGGGACTTGTGAAAATAGCCTCAGTGAGACCTGAGAGAGATACCCTTAAGTGCAGAATCTCGTCATCACTGAACAAGCAAAAGTACTTGCTGACCTCTGTAGCGAGACTCCCTTGGATAAAATACATGGTTGCCTGCCTGCTTCTCCACAAGGAACACATCAATGGACACTGAAACAGCTCTATGTACAAGCATCCACAAACACATGCTTTCTATAAAGGCTTCAGAGGGTTAGATAAAGGTTTACATTAAAATAGTTATTTTGTTTGTTTGGGATGTATTTTGCTTACTCAATTAAAGACTGACACAAATCTGTTCAGTTATGATTAGATGATTTATGAATTTAATCATAAATTCAAATGAAAAATCAATGACAAAGGGAAAGTCTTTGTTCTTTCCCTTTCAGTCTCCTGCTAATAGGAAAAGAAGGGGAAACCGATCTCTTACCCATTGACAAACTGCAGCCCTTTCTGAGAGATCCAAAGATGCTTCCAGACCTGATAGAAGACACAGTCCATCCACTCCGTTCTCAGTGTGCCCTTGGCTTTGATTCCAGTGGGACATGCCCAGAAAACCTCAAAATGGAGAGGTCTCCTTATCAGGTTGCCTGGATACCCGGAGCTGGCTGCTTTCAGTGGGGAAAGTGCTCTACTCTGAGCTCCCTCCAGATCACTGAACTTCTCACCCTATCATTAAGGTTGAGCCCAGCTTCCTCTGTACTTTTGGCCGTGGTTCATATCCCATGACAATAGATGAGTACAAAGACAGATTGGAGCAACACCCATATTACTGCAGATGAGGGCCGAATCTGTCAGGTCAATCCCCATTGCAGCTAATCGTGGCGTGTCATGAAGAAGACACCAAGATACTCAACTTCTCTAGGTGAAGGAGGAAGCATTCTCTTTTTTTCTGGTTCTGAAGACATTGCTTTTAGTTATTTTAGCTCAAATGTTTCATCTTGAATCACAGAATAAACCTTTTGGAGTTGTGTCTGTGGCTGATTATTGCTTTCCAAAATCTGTAGTCAGTGCTTTTTCATATCTTACTCTGCTTTTATTCCTGTAGATTCTTTGAATTGTAGACTTTGTTCTTTCCCATATTTTGTCAAATAGCCTTGTTATTTGACATGACATGATCGTCTATATCTTGCATGCATGTTGAATTTGGAACCCTTTTCTCTAGTAATACAGTGTGTTGTTAGGATGTAGACTTGACTGACCATAGCTGTATAAACCACTAAATATGCCCTTAAACTCTAAAACAAAATTAGCTTCATGTTAAAATTTTCCAATTTCCTCGGTTGTCAAGGTTGAAGGCTGCATGCTGTTGGTTTTCTTGTACCTGTCTTGACGTAAATGTCACACTATGTGTACAACAGCGGATGGAGTGTGGGGCTTTCATGTTTATTCAGCAAACAGGTAGTGAAATGCGCCCTTTCAGTTTCCTGTAAAAGTATTTAAAGCTTGACCATAATGGTGTCATACCTTTAGAAATGCATAGGGAGCCAACTGTTCAGCAGGGCTTTAAGCTAGAAGGATTTCTCACTTTTTACCACCCTGCAGCCGTGGGAGTTTCACATGGACTGTTTTTGACTCTCTTTCACCCCTACGTTGCACAAGAGTGCATTCCAGAGGCCCGGTGAATAAAAATGCCATGTCAACGAGCAAAGAAGAAAGAAAATCTCCACTCTGAGCTGTCAGTGGTCTTCCTTTTTGGTTTTGCTATGAAAAGCAGGCAAAAAAAAGTTCACCTTCTGCACATAAATTGGCTGAGAGATTTATTTCTCCCATGACATTCTCTGGAGATGCCACTGGGAGCCTGGGCCACGCTCTTGGAGAGCGTTGACAGGGCTATTGTTAGTACTAGCAGTAGTCAAAACCTATTCTCTGGCCTCATCTTCGCTGGCTGGTTTTCATTCCGTTTTACTACTTGTTCTCGTTCGTTCTCCTTATGATACCTGTCACATAGCAGTGACAGACATTTGAAAGGCACAGGCCAAGGCTCACATCTGTCCATTTTAACTTATTAATTTCAAACTCATTCCGCTTTGTCAAATTCACAGACCTCTGAGATAAGGCAGACAAATCAATGATGTCAGGTAAGAATGTGCTTCATGACAAGTGGCAAACGAGAGACTCATTTTCAGTTTAAAGGAATCTGAACAGAAGTTGGACATGTTTTCCAGCAGGTCATTGTTTATCTTCTTCATAAAATGAATACATATAGATGCACTGAGTATTTAACTGGTAAGCAGAATCGATTGATTTTGCATGATGCCAATTGTGTATGAAATGTTTTTTTTTTCTGATGGTGAATGCATCTCAAAGTACTTCCAAGTTTCTCTGAAATCACCACTAATCTGTGTTAAGGTTGTTACTGAAGAAAGATGACTCGCTTCACCATTGTCAGTATCACTTTGGTGTTTCAAAAACAAGTTATCGCAGAAGCTATGAAAGACATCTGGAAATGAAACTATATTTTCTATGGAAGCATTCTGTAATCAGAAATGTTGTCATTCTTATCAAAATCTCCACTACAACTACATGCATCAACTTACTCTACAAAGAAAAAAAATATTTTGATGGCATTTATAGTTCTTTAAAAAAACACTGATTATTGGAAACCAGCTACAAAAATTCCAGACAGATTAAGTTCTATTATGGGAATGGACTTATTAAAATCTGGCAAATCGTGGCAGATTTTTTTCCTCGAGTACAATGATGACCTCTGGGATCTACACTCAGTAGTCTCTAGTGCAAGATAAGGCAATTATAACAGGGAAGACCCCTAAATCCATCTTGTGAGAGATTGCCAGAACATGACACATCACACTACCAAATCTCTTTAATCAACACAATGTTCCATTCTCAGTCAATGATGCTCCTGGTGGAACAATCAAGGCTCAGGGGAGGGAAGCTGTCACTAACATTGTCTCCTGAGGCATTGCTAACTTGCCTCATGTCACTCACAAGCAGCTTAAATTTCACTAATATGGAAGAGCAAGTCTGGATGGGGCCAAGTCAATTAAGACAGGCCAGTGTTTCTATAAGGGGCTGTTCAGGAGACAGAGGATATAGGGATGAGCAGCCGATGCTCGTCTTTGATGTCCCGTGAGCTCCTACAAATCCCTCTGTTACCGAAAGGGCAATTAGTCTGATGAAGCGGATGTGTCATCTGAGACAGACTTATTTTACCCAGAGAAAACAGGCTGTCTCAATCATTTTCTTTCAAGAAGGGAAATGTGCTGGTGTTACTGTAAAGTAGAGAAACACTGTATAAAGCAGAAAGCATCCCCAAACCCTCAAGCATGACTAAGATAATATAAATATAATAAGTGTATGGCATTTATTAGATCATGGTTTGGGTGAAACTTTCAGACTTTCAGATTCTTTTATATTTCGGTCAGAACCACTTTATCTTATTTAGATTTAAGGGAGAGAATGTATCTTTTCACTGGGAGTTGGATTTTTTATTTCTGCCAACAAAAATGAATATTTAAATTTAATATGTTCTTGTTCCTCCTGCTGTAGGAAAGGTGGCTCAGCAGTGCAATATGACAATCATCCTGTCAAATGATGAATTGCAAAGAGAAAGAATTCAAACAGGTTTCACATAGTTTGTCATTAAAATAGTTGTTTTGTCAAATCGTTTTAGTTATGAGGTTCTGTACAGGTAAGATCAGAAAGGTTCCCAATCTTAGATTTCAAGCATTCCTTCCCTGCAAGCCTGGTCTCATTATTTCTCAAATTTATTTTACCATTGCACCACCACAGTTATTTAGCACAACAGTATTGCATTTCTTCAATTTGCACTGTTAAGTCATAACAGAAAGAGAACCATTGGTACTACATGGTTGGTTTTAGGATGTGACAGTAAAGACCTGATGTTGGATAATTTGCCATAAAGGTCCTGAATTCAGAATTCAAATCAGGTATGTTGAAGTTTTCCCAACATTTCACATTGAAATTTAACATTGATGTGTTCCATACAAATTGTTATCCATACTAAGATAAAATAGAAAGGAAATGAAGAGTTCTGCTCAGTGACTCTGTAATTTCTCACGATGGACTTGAAATCAGTGGACAATGTGGTCTATTTTTAAAGCCAGTAATATTGTATTTAATGATACCAAAAGAAAGGGGATCAAAGGCTGGTGCAAAGGCAAGCTATACATACAATTAATTGTTTTAAATCAATCTTGAATTTCCTCACATTCTGTGTTGGTGTATCATATACAATTGTAATAAATACACCGAGCTTTGCGGAATTAAATGGGTTAAAATGTCAAACGCAACATATCATTTTCTTTACACTGAAAGATAAAAAGGTAGGGTCATAACCCTAAAGATGCAAAGATGGTTTGCATCTTTATAAATGCAATGTTTGCATTTATAAACTACATTTCATGAGCCATTCATTTCACTTTAGAACAGAAACTTGAAATTTGATATCCACTTTAGCCCAAATAGCAGCCACTGTGTATCTGTGGTGATGATATGACATCTCTTCATAGTTTCTATAAATATAAATGGCAAGGCTGCACGATCCAATAGGAGCACACTTATCCTGGTAGCCATGTGCGCAATTGGAGTGCACTGGCAGCGCCTGCAGTAATGACTTAATATAAGTCCTCCTGTGGTGGAACAGATGAGAGCACAGGTGTGCAGAGTTTTCCCTGTCATATGGTACCAGAGAGCCAACGCACAGTATTATCTATTGGTTAACCTACCATCAGCTCATTAATATACACAAACTCACATATATGTGAACAGAGTTAGAAAGATATATGTCCTTACACAAGAGAAAGGAAAACACATCTGCTGCTTCCCTCTACTTCCCCACTTGCTCTTTCAATCTCTGTCTCACATGCTCACGCTCTGAAGTGTCTGCATAATCACATTGTTTTGCAACACACACAAGACAATGTACATTTGTGTATCAGGGAGGCGAGGCAAATGGTGATGAGTAGTGATCCGAGCATGGTTTGGCTTGAAACCCTTCCAGAGCCATCTTTGCCGCCTCAAGCGACGTGGACGGACCCAGCTGCCGTCGCAGCCGCACATGCATGGCTCTGTCAACAGGTCGGGGTGATTCACTGCCACCGACTTTGTTCTTCCTCGCTAACTGTGGCAACATTTGCGTTCCGAGGCAGGGCCAAAATTGTTCTCATAGCACATCTGCTGTGTTACAGTTAGCTCAACCAGAAGTCTGACTTCATAACATTGTGTTTGGCTTTGGACATTGCATCAAACTGAAGCAAAAAAGGAAAATACCCTTTCAAACTATTTCACAGTTGGTGCTTCATAACATCAAGACACATGTTGTTTAATAGTATTCCACTGAAGAGTGGTAGGTACATTGCTGTGCAAAAGTATTATCCCTCTTGGATATTTTTTTTTGTTTGTTTCTATTGCCTTAATCAAATAATCAGATAATCAACATATCTTTATCAGAGAAGAATAGCCTGATTTAAATAGAAATAATAAAGAAAAAATCTGCCTTCATATGATTAACCACAACATGTACATATTTGAATAAAACTTATCTTACCCCATAAAGTAGTTTAAAATATCTCAGCAGCAGCACATCATGTAAAGGTCATAAAAATTTGAGAAATTCTTCTAAGACTGTTGGGACATCAGTGAATCAAATCCTAACTCAACTCAACTCAACTCAACAGGAGGTCAAAACATAAACAAGAAAAACATCTAAAGCACTGCAGGCCATATTTCCCTGAGTGAAGATCAGTTTTAAAGATGTAGCAAGAAGACTTGACAACCTAGTAACCAAGGGATACTTTCTAGGTCAAAATCAGAGATACATATATAAAAAAACAAAGCTCTCTACTTTTTGACAAAAAATATCTCAATGACTATGGCTTTCTGGAAAATGCTCTATTGACTTACAAAAAAAAGGGGAATGTTTTGGAGGCATGTACCCCATGTCTGGTAGTGCTATGGTTTTTGTGGTCTTCATGACCAGGGTGATTTTACATAATTGATAGAACCTTGAATTCTGCTGGAACTAATGAAGGAAAATATCCGGCCATTTTTTTTCACACGAAGCTCAAGCACACTTGGGTTTTGCAGCAGGACAATGATTTAACAAACAAGTCCACCTCTGAATGTCTCTCAGAAACAAAATGAAGATTTTGGAGTGGTCTACTCAAAGTTCAAATTTAAATACAGCTGAGATGGTGTGACACAAACTGCTGGGAATTCTCTGATGTGACCAAAGTAGAACCAGAAGAGTTGGCCAGGAAGGACAAGCACTGAGATTCATTGTAAACATTCGATGGTAGTTGCTGTCAATGTCGGTGCAATCAGTGATTATGTTTGCTGGACAGTTACTTTTTTAACATATAACCAGGTTTATTGAACAAATCTTTTTATCTTTACAAATTATATCCATTCACCCTTGACAAGAAGAACATTTTAAAATCTGAAGCATTTGGCTAATTTTGGTGCAGTGTCATCCATGTTCAATAATGAGTTCATATCCTCAATTG
The DNA here is from genome assembly GCA_902982915.1 of Phalloptychus januarius. NCBI lineage: Eukaryota > Metazoa > Chordata > Actinopteri > Cyprinodontiformes > Poeciliidae > Phalloptychus > Phalloptychus januarius. The sequence goes on along the minus strand of CADWAE010000133.1, from coordinate 2,090,678 downwards.
TGCTCAAGCTTCAGGAAACAATTCGACTTAACAAAATCACCCATTAGAAGAACTTCTAAGTGATTTAAAAACTCCTGCAAGGATTTTTTTTATGGGAGGATCACATTTGTCACTTTACATATTCCAGCAGGTTTTTAACAGTTAAGTAAAGTCGAGAGTGCAGTGCAGCATTGTTCTTTGAATCTCGCTGTGTGACATGCACATGATAAAGCTGTATTTTCCAGTGACAAGGTTTTTTTTTGCCCTCGATTCTTTTAAACATCTCAATTAAAGACTTGTGCAGGCTTGATGAATTCTTAGAGTGATTTGTCAGTAATTTGCTCATTACAAACATTGACTCAGCCAATGACTCAAGTATGAACTGTTTTCACATTGACACGGTCAACAAAAGATGGAGAATTTGTTAACCACACCCACTGTGAACTGTGTTGATGGGTTTTTTTCCCCCTTCCTCAAACAGATTATATAATAAATCTATTTTAAACCACTCACTGAGCAGGATCAACTTGTGTGGATTATTCAAAGTGTTTCTAGTTGTTATTACATGTGTTCTTACATATCACACCATTTGAAACGTCTTTTCCTTGCGCTGTTTTCTGACTAAGAAGACAGCGCTATTTCATGCCCCTGACCTGCTGCTCATAAAAGCTTTTTACCTAAAAACAAACTATAGTGACTGAGGAAATTAGAGCCAGAACATGTTTAGCTCTTTCATATTTTGTCACACTACAACCACGAACAATAAAGTATCTTGATGTCAAACCAAAAAAGTACTGCATGAACAGAAGTCCATTTTTGTTTGTGGCAGGAACAACATGTGAAGTAGGTCAAAGGGTATGAAGGCATTTCCAGCACCTTTCTTGTGCGATTCAAATAAAAAACACTGTACAAACAGGCAGCAAAAACACTGACATTAAGACGATCCAGCAGCATTTAGTTTGCATTACTGTTACCTAAGTCCTAAAAAATATCATAAAAATATACAAATCAACAGCTGCCAAAAAATCCTTTAAAATGGACTTGAATTTTACATTGGATAAAAATATTAGAAGTGAAACCAAATTGATGTTCTGTTTGTAACTTAACAGCCCAAGTTTATTCGTCAAATCATCGACACTGCATCTTTATAAAAGCGTGAAAATCTAAATAAGTGTCTATATCAGAACAGTGGAATAATAACTTCATATTTGCAGCCCAAATTCCTTCCACTAAATCTGTGTAAGTAAGAATATTCAAACAGTAGCTGTTCTTTTTGGTAACCTCATGACATGTTCAGAGCCTCGCAGTTTCACAGATTCATGAGTCACTCTATTCGTGGCAGAGCTAAGTGGTTTGTAGGCGTAGAATTGGATATGGTCTCCAAATCTGAACAGTTATGGCTTAAGTTTTATTATTTATCATGTTGCACATTGAGAAGTAGGTCTAAAATCTATGATGAAATTGCATTAACACCTAGGGTCATTTTAACACGTACACTAGAACAAATAAATAAACTGAATACATACTAAATAAAATGCTTTGCTAATCACTGCTGTTTGATTATGAATAGGACAAGGGGGAGAGGGTAGGTATATTAACTGCCTCCTTACACTTCTTATCCTGACAGGCTGATCTATATGATCATATAAGGAATCTACTGAATGTACAGTACATTCCACTATATGATAACATCCCATTTTCTGTATGAATATAAAAAGAAAAGGAAATCTTATGCGCATAAAGTGCAATATTTCTTGTTGACACAAAAAGCAACCAAGCCAAAAACATTTGAAAATATCAATGCTTTTATGTGACTTTAGTTCAAACCCAGCATGCTGATCTTAGTATTTGAATCTGCTGAAAATCTCATATACAACCATTTCCTGGATTAATAAAGAATATCCTAAAGAAGAAAAAAACATATGATGGAACTCCTGCCATCTAGAAATTGGAAACTAATGCTGCAGTTCACAAAGGGTTAGCACAATTGGACAGTAACAGATTTCTATCCACAACATGTATATACAAGTCAGAATTTGGAATAAGCAACAGTTCAGCTTGACAATGGTTTTATAATGGTATGGGTAATGTATTTATTTTTGTTTTAGTCACTTGAGGTTTGTCTATATGTTTGTTACCACAGTGTCCGGTCATCATTCAGCTGGAAATAATTAATTTCCAGCTGAATAATGCAGCATGCTACAAAGCTGAAATCTTCTCAAACTGGTTTCTTGGCAATGAGTTCACTGTACTACTGTGATCTCTACAATCAACAGACATCAACCCAACAGAGCTCCGTTTGTAAGTGGTGGAATAGGAGATCCTCGTCATTTTCTAAGTCCTTTTGTCCTGGGGTTTCCCTTTTGCACAACATTTTTGACTTGCAGCATTTTAATATATATCTAGATATTACTTTTAGGGAAGTAAAGGATGACGAATACACTGACAACAAGATTCTCTCTTGAATGAACATGGCAATAGTGGAGAACCATGAAAAAGATGGGCCGTTTTTCAAAAATACCCTCATAATGTCTCAAAAATCAAACTACCAGCAGCTTCACAATCACTTGATTTCGACTCCCTCACCTTACAACCAGATGCAATCAGCCCTGAGTGCTTACAGGAGTAGTATTATTCACTGAACTCTAAAACCAGGACATGACATCCAGCACAGTGGTTAAAGCAATACCACCTACTTAGTGTGAAAGAAAGAAAAAGAAAATGCTACTCTCCAGAAATGTATTGTATGTTTACGGCACAAACTGCTACACTCCAGTTTTTGGCTGCACACTCCACTGCCGCCAAAAACTCAGCAAGTATTATGTGCTGCCCTCAGGCAAAGGATTTCAAGGCTTATGACACTATGATGGCATGCTTCTTTTGTCACAGACTGATAATACCATTACCTTCTCCAGAACAATCACTTTAGGGATTCCTCCCTACACCTTCTGCAACACTGAAATGAATTTAAAGAAAGCAGTAAGGCAGGTTTGTGAGGCATTCAAAGGAACACCCAAGAATAATCTATTAATAATGGAATGCTTATGCTTTTTCTTTAAAGGTGTACCTTGAGTTTACAATAATTGCTGATCCTGTTTCTAGGAATCAACCCTCTGGCCATTTTATTGGTTAATTCATGAGTTGGACGGGGGCTAAGAGAAGAAATGAAAGGAAGAATCTAAGACATGAGACAGAGGAGGAATTTCAAACAGATTATCATTTTTAAAAAGTTAACAAAATCCTCTGCAATTTAACTATCAATCAGGCCCTCATGTCTCTGGATGAGGTGGACTAATTAAGGCCTAAATTACCATTGACTGTTTTTAATGGAGTAATTCTGATCGCCTTTGTTTGTATGTGCCAGTTTCTTACTTGGTTTTCTCATTAATTAAGACAGCACACTTTGGTGGTCTTTTGCAAATGATAATTTTTTTTTTTTTGCTTCAGTCAGGAAACCAGATAATCCTTCAATCCACACACTCCCCCACACCTCCCCCGTTATCTCCCAGTTCTCTCTGTGGCTTGGCAGCAGTGACAATCATTATCAGCAGCCTGAAGAGTTAGGCAGAGGATCATGTCTCTGCGGCCGGCAGCTAACCATGCATAAAAAGGAAGAAAAAAAATAACGGGTGGAAAATGTTCCTAGCATGAGTGGGATTTTGTGGCTCTGCCCATTAGTAAGCTAAAACAGCTAAGGGTAATGTAGGACTTGTTACTACAGTGAAGGAGGAGTTGGATTTGGAAGGAGGGGTTAAAAAATGGCACAGAGCCAGAGATGGGGATGAGTTGGTGGAAGAGAGTGAAAACTGGAATAAGGACTATAATTTCTGACAACAAGCAGAAGGATGGGAGCAGGAGCCGCAGTAAGCAAGTTTCTGTCAACATCACTGTTTCTTGTCCTGAGAACCAATCTTAGTGCAGAGAAGCAGTAAAAATAGAGAGATGCCATGTTGCGGATGGAAACTGCCTGGTTAGCTGTATTGAAGAATGCCAGGCTTTTAAATGGTTTGTTTAACAACTGTTGAAGAATTTTGTGCAGTTTCAATGACATGACAGAAAAATGGATAGAGTGACCAGCATTTTATTTAAGCTGTATGCATAGAGAAATGCAGAACTGACCCTCTTCCATGTACTGCTGCACAATGTTGGCTAACTAACTGAAAGCTGGCACCAACATTTTGTTTGCCTAATTTACAAAAAAAAAAAAATGGATTGCTAACCACTAGAGAAACTAAGGTTAACATCTGCTTTAACAATAAGATAGATAGAAAGGAAGCAAAAAAAGCAATAAAGATAAACATATAATTTGTTTTTAATAAACAACATTGTGTTTTATGTAGTTACTGATTCTCAGCATTATAAAATGGAAATCTTGCTCAGCCCCATGCCTAGTTGCACATATGCATATGTTAATGAAAGATAAATGAGGTCATGTTTAAGGCCTTGATTATGCATTTAAGCTGATTGGCCTATTCTGTCCACTGAACTACACATACAGAAACTTTACTTTACAAAATGACCTCCATTTGAGTTATTCCAGGTGCAGCTCTATGGCACATGGTTGCTCCAGGCCATCCTCCAGTACGTCTTTCAGGGACCTGCTCTTCTAGCTGCAGCTCCTGAGAAAGCGGACTGCAAGCGGTACAGCATCCTTGTTTGGAGCTGACAGCGGCTTTGTGGTGCTTGATGAAAGTCATCATTAAAGTTGTATAATGCCTCTTGACTGGTAGCGACAATAACTTACGACATCTGTCACATTGTTTCATGTTGGCTGTCAAAAGCGGTTAAGAGGCAGTTCTTGTGCTAATCACACAGAGAAGGATTGGTGGAGATTTTGGAAGACACTTTGACACTGTTTGCTGTCAAATGGTGTAAGACATCACTACTATGAAGAAGGATAATGCAATTGATGGCAGAGCTTGCTAGTACTTTTTTAATCCATTCTCAGTTGATGCACACACTTTTTTCATGATTTAATAATTTTCTTGGATGAAACTGATAAACTTTGGAATAGAGTCAAAAATTTGTCAACAGACTCAAATTTTCTGACAATGTTTACATGCATTTTTTATCTATATAATAATTTTAATCTGTCTACCTCCCCATTTTAGTATCAAGTTAAGAAGTGACAGTCACATAGTCAGGGATGAAAGCCTTGTTTGCAGAGTAAAATACTACATATGAAAATAGAGGTTTGCTATGGGGAAAGGTATATCTATTTACAGCCATAGCGTCTAGGGAAATAACGGTGAGGATATAGAGAAAGAGACAAAAGAGCTTCAGGAACAATTTTACAAATGTGCAAAGCAAATAAACAGAAATAAAAACATGGATTGGGGCTAAGAGCAGAGCTTCAAAGCCTGTAGGTAGGTTTCAAAACAGGATTTTATTAGCATATTGTAGACTATGGGACATCAGTAGAAAAACACTGGATCACAAGAACAAAAAAAATCCCTATTTAAAGCAATAGTTGTGTATTACTGTGCCTTTTTATTACATTGCCTTCACAAAATTGTTTTACATTGGCATTTTATGCCATTGATTAATATAAGTATTGCATAGTTGTTAAGTGAAAGGAACGAGGATGCATGATTTTTTTTTTTTTTTTATTTATTTTATTTTTTTACAAATAAGATTATAAAAACTTTGGTATGAATTTTTATTCAGTCCTTTTCACTCTGAATAATGGCTTCATTATTCATCTAATTAATGAAGCTTTCAATTCACCACCAGGCCTGGAATACAGCATATGCATGGAGGGAGGTGATGTAGTCAGATGAGACATGAGATGGTGAAACATGTTGGCGACACTATCCTGCTGTGGGGATGTATTTTTAAAGACACTGTTGCTCACCTTTAAATTGTAATGATAATAAAAATGAAGTATGGGGATCCATAAAAATCTGTTGCCTTTAAAATGTGTGTTACAAAATTCATATTGCAGATAAAGCAGATGAGAGGCACTTAGTGAAATCATTGACACTAGATGAAGAAAAGGCCTCCAGCCCATTGACTAAAACACAAATCATTCAACCTCCCCTGGAAATAATTAAGGACCATCACATCCATGAAGACAAATGGTAGATGGTGATGCTGACAGCTTTTGGCTTGTGACTACAGCTGAAGATTTTTTACCCCTCACAAAATCTTCAGTCTCTCAGTTCCCTTCCACTCCTTGCAGCTGCCTTGCAGACCGTTACGTTATATTTTAGGATCTGCCGGATGTACCGGCATGAGCTCAGTATATTAAACGTTGTTGTCCAGTTGGCCACACTTTCCCTTGACCCTCTTCGCTTTGTAAATTAGTGTGCAGGATGGGTAAAAAAAAGGGTGAGTGTGACACCTGCCCTTATGCAATTTCACTATGTTGCACAGATAACAACCGGAACAATTGTAACTTCTGAAATCGCCAATCTCAGAATAAAGTGGTGTCAGCTCTTCTGTGGAGCACCTATGCGAAAAGTGACTCTCCAGATACAGCCAGAGCGTCTGTGGCGAGGAGTATTTTGGCAGATGTCTCATTCAGAATCTATCAGGGAGTAATATCCCAGAGCAACTACTGTATATCTGATAACTGATGGAGCACAACCCCTCACTTCCTCCTCCATTTCCTGAGAGGAAACCTTCACAGGGAGCACTGCAGTGCTGATAAAACTTACACAGTCCTTTATTTTCCCTGTAAAAGATTGCCAAAGCAAAGAAGTGTTGTATAAAGCTGATAGATTCTGGCTTACTGCATAAGATGCACAATTTTCCTGCTCACCTGAGCTGCTGACCAGCTTCTCTTTTTTTTTCCTTCTTTCCATGAATGAACATGATCAGTTCTATCCCACTGCAAGACAATGTAAAACCCTCACTTTTTGCACACCAGAACTACATACAGGTATAATTTGTAAAGATTTCATATTTCAGATAAAGATTACCAACAATAAATACCCAATTCAGTCAGGGCCGTGCAGAGACCACTAAAGCACCCCTAGATCCCCCCCCCCCCCCTGCACGTGCCTGAATTCAGTTGTCAAATTGTGAGTTTATATCCAATATTACATGAATAAAAAGTAAACATCCTCTGCAGAATTACTTTCTGGAAAGGTGAGTTCAGTTCCAGTGGTCACAAATACAGGTACGGTTTGATTACTGCCACAGCTGTGTTTTAAATAGGATGTGCCTGACGAGCGAAAGTAGGAAATAAGATCTCAAAATGCAACACACCATTCCACAGATGAAAGAAACCTCAAAAAACAAAGTCAAATACTGGTCTTGGATGGGTTGTGCAGCCCTGGTTAACCTAGACCACCCAGATTATGTGGCAATACCATTGGTTCTAAGAAATTCTAGGGATCGCAGTCCAATCGAATGACCGTGAAAGCTGCAAAGAGGAGAAATAACAGAAAAAAATGTAACATTTCCCAAAATAACTGACCTATTTATAGCTAATTCAAGATTGTATCAATGAGTCATAAGGGTGAACTAATAAGGCTCTAAACAAAATCAAAAACAATGTAGACTCTCTTACATCAGTTAAAGTCAAAATGTATGATGCAATAATAAAAAATGCTAAAGAAAAAACAAAAAAGAAAGACACAATTCCCTGAAACCATCTTGATCATTCTCAGTTTTGATACAATATTTAGTGGAATCCTATTACATTGAGGTTAAAAATTGCCAAAACAAGTAGTGCTAATGTGAAGGTCTTTGCTGCTCCTGAACAACCTTCAGCAATTGATGGGACATCTAATTATGAGGTTCCAAAGTTCATGTAGGAGAACATCTCCATAATCCAAGTGGGCTTGACCTCAAGCTCAAGGCCTATTAATGTTATGCAGCAGGTCAATGATTCAAAGCAGACCAACATGTACACTTCAAAGCACCTAAAAAACAAAATGAAGGTTTGAGTGGCCTAGTCAAAATCTGAGATTTATATCCACTGAGGTGCCGTGGAATTATCTTAACCAGTTTACTTATGCCATGGATGAGTAAATGTACTGTGTTATTACAAATTGTGACAAACATGATCTAAGTTATGTCTCCCTTTCAATTGAGTGTCCTTAAAATATTTTAAACATTTGTAATGCACTCGGATTAACTACTATTATTCACTGCTGCTGCAAACCAGTTTTTGGCAACAAAAAAAAATAAGGAGAAAGACAAAAACGTTGTGGCTGAATATGGTTTCCACCAGAAAAGTACACAGGAAAACCTGTTGGATGAATTCCATGCAGGCCTGGGAAATGTCTTTCACCATGGATTACTTTTCCCTTTGACACCTTAAAAGCCATTAGTTCAGCATCACACACCAATGCTTTACGCAATTGAACTCAAAATGCTTTTAAACATTATATGGAAAAAAAAATGCAAAGAAAAAAATCAGTAAAACACTAAATCAGAACAAGGCAGTCAAGACAAAGTGGAGAAAGGAGAGCATTGTTGAAAAAGAGAAACTTTAAAAACACAAAAGCTCTGAAAGATCTGAACCAACCAAATCTATTGACTTTTCATGAAAGGAGTATTGCTTGAACCATAAATATCATGGAGTCTGTAAACCTTAACATGACTTGCTTTTGTGTTTTGTATGGTTCAACAAAGCAGATTTAACTAGCTTTTAAAATGCTTTTAAACTGAACTTTGATATAGTTCCCATTTATTCAAAAGGTTGAGACTTGGTATAAACTGAACAAAGAATAATTAAAATTCTAAAACCTTTATTCCATTTATCATGTCTGAAAAGGAACTGTGTACTTTCACATTTTGACATTGAATATATTCCAATAAGTACAGTCTAGAAGAGTTTATTTTATATTAAGTAATAAAAACAAACTGTCCACTCAAAATGCTCACTGAGTTTTTCTTGTAATTTAAGCAGTGCCCACCCAGCAAGAAAAACAAGGTGGTAGAGTATGAAACTGATCACTTTTTACAGGTTTATGTATTCCTGAATATAGGCACAGAAGGAATATTTATTGCATAGAATAAAATGAAAACGGTCTAAAATTGAACTTAGTTTAAGTTTAAGGGGAAAGAGTAATACGATTTCCAAACACATAGTGCCATTTTATGGCACAATCACGTAACTATATTACCTTCAATAGTCATAAAAATGCTGTATATATCAAACATAACTTAAAAGAAATTTCACTTTGCAGTACTATACTTTGATTTGGCTCTGTCTTTTCTTACACTCTGCCTTGAGCAGGTGATCAGAACAAGACTGTTTGAACTCTAATGTTCACTTGAGTAAAAAAGAAAACAATGCTGTAAAATTTAGTTTATGTTATCTTTGTCAATACATTAGGAGGAACAGCAAAAAAGTGAAAGACACAACACTGAGGCTGCAATCTGACTTCACATTTGTGCTGTTGACATTGTCATATTTCTTTTTTTTGTTTTTACTTTCTAGTTCAAAATTTAAAAGGTTTAAACTGGTTAAATCTGGAAATATGTAAATCCATAGGATTGTATGTGTGATTAAATTAATAACACTTTTTTGTGCACTGCTTTCATATGGCATTTGTTGTGAAATTAATAAACTGAATTGAATTGAAATGGCATTGAATTGTATATTTTATTAAAAACACAATCTGTGGTTTCTATTTGTGAAAACAGTGTTTTTTTACTCTGCCTAGTTATCCAGGACAGCGCTAAAGTTTAGACTATATTAATTGCCAACACCCTTCAATTTTTTTTTCCTTTAGACCCATTTGTTGTAAAGAGGCAGATTTTTTATTATGTAAGCGGCAGGCATTTTTGTAAAAGAAAGTTGCAGTCGGTTTTGTGAATTGGAAGAGGTTCAGAACTTTCTCAATAGGCCTCATTGTTTAACTTGTTTTAAAAGACTTTGTATAAACAGTTAAGCTTGATAAAATGTTCACCTCGACATCTTCTTTATTTAAATATAATGAATTGCTCATTTGTCATCCACCCAGGAAACAATTACGTTCTCAGGCAAGGTCATGCATAATTTAACAATGGCAAACCAAATTAAGAATGTTTCTAAACAGTTGGCTCAATGATAAAAAAAATTATATATATATATATATATTTACATGTATACATACTAGACTTGCCTTCATGAAATAAAACTATGTAAGCAGTAAAAAAAGAGAAAGAAACAAAGACTACTAATAGCTTTGCCTTCTAATTTTCTTTATAATTGTAAAAGTTCAGGTCATGTGCCATTTACAATGAACTAAATTAATCAATTAAGTAATAAAACTAAAGTACTGTTACTGTTACAATAAACCTTTTTTTATTTCAGTGAGTGGTTACAGTGTAAGCACGACATGAAAACAGGGACATGCTGTACTAATAGCACTAAGACTGAAATAAAACAATTTGAATTTGTCGATCACATTATTTTCCCTAAACAAATATTATTTTCAAAAAAGGTTTGTAAAGTATATATTTTTTTGTGAAAACAGAAACAAAACATATTACAAAAAGAAGAAAAGAAATGCTGAAATTGGTAAATAAAAATGGTTTGAAATCAAGGAATGCACAGTTCAGCATTCAGCAATGTTTACCAGGACTGACCTGCCAGCAGCCTTTGATCAGCATTTAATGACACTTAACACAATCGCTCCAAGACAGCCCTGCTTATTAAGAGGGGAACAGATGTTGTACCAAAGCGATCTTGCCGATTTAATTAGCCTCTGATATTAAATGCATTAGCACTTGAAAACAGTGCAGTTAGAAATATAACCACGTGCCATGAAAGATAAACCCTGTGGATAATCTAAGCGAGAGGCACAGGAGCCGGGGAGTCGAGGAGTAAAGGAGAACCATTATATGCTGTTATGAGAGCAGAAATTGCATAATGCTGTCAAAAAACAGTGATCTGACCCTAAATCTGTATTGTGTCATCTGTTGGCTGAACAGCAGTTAGAAAAATTTATAGGCAAATGTATGGTCCTAAAACATCAAGTGGTTTCCCTGCAAACTGGGCCTCATGCTGTGTTAGTGGAGAACATCCCTAGAAACAAAGCAATCACTATTTCTTTCCTCATATGGTGCCTCCTAATAGCACAGTGTTGTGAGCGGCTTTAATTCAAACAGGTGCACTCATGAACCCAGTTTGAAGCTTGCAGCATGAGTACATATAGCTGCAGCTGCAAGAATAAAATACAAGTATTATTAACTTCAGGATTGGATACCCATCGCTCAGCAAAAAACAATTTCAGGGGCCCGTGACACCAAGATAGGCAATATACTCAAAACTATCAATTTACAGTTGAGAATTATTGACTGGTCTTATGCTTGACACCGAGACTTTATTCTAACCACAACGAATTTTGAAGGGATTTTCCAATAGAAGTCTGCCGTAGCTATAATGCCAGTCCATCTAAAGCAGCGCGCTCCTGCTCCCATGAAAACAATTCTCAACGCCTTATGAAAATTCCATTCTCTGACTGATCCCCTTTTTACTGGCAAAGGAATTTGTGCAGCCCTCACACACATACCCACACAAACAAGAAGTGCACGAGGCTGATTGCCTTTTGTCCACCTCTGGAAATCTGGCCACCTGGATCCTGCTAACCTTCAATAGGGTTCATTATGGCGGACTCTGCGTCCACCCAGCCACTGCTTAACACTGCAGATATAGATCTGGCTTTTTTGCCCCCACTGCTGCCTCTGCTGTGCACTTACAGTCCAAAACCTTTGTTTTTTCCTGCTATTCCTATAAAGGCACAACTGTTCTTTCCCGGCTCTAAGCAGCCCGTCTCTATTCTTCATTTTTGCCCCTGAGGCCATATCCTCGAGTAACATCACAACAAAAATCCATCCCTCTTTTTCTAGACATCTTGAGCTTCGCCTGTGGAAGTAGTGAACAGCCACCTCTTTAGCAATGACAGAAATAAAATTGTTGTTAGAGATTGCTGTGGCATGCAACTGGAGTGTTTTACAGGGTTGGATGAGTGTGCTGGGATGGTTAGGAAATGACAATTAGTCTAATTAACTGATTGGATCTACTAAGCTGTTTGGATAAACATAACTCAGGATCATCAGCATAAATTCAGAATTGCTTTCTCTGCTGTCTAGTAATTTTACCATGTGGAAGCAAATTAACCAAAACACCAAACCCTGTGTTACTACATTATTAACTCTGATCTAAATCACTGTAGGTTTATTTCTTTGCAGGATGTGGAAGACTGTAAAATTTCAAAACTGTACACACTCATAATAAAATAGAAGGTGGGAACAAAATCATTCTGCAGTCTTCCTCTCAGATTTAGATATCCACTCTGGTTTAGGCCATTCTGATTTTCTTCTGGTGAAGTTTTTATTTTGCTAATTTTAAAGTATGCATGGACTCACTCTTGTTCATATTTAGTTCATAAACCCCAGTTCTAACTGAAAAAACAAGGAAGAAAAATGTATATCGAGGATGTAAGTTGATGACATGTAAAGATACATGCTGTAAGTATACCGATATGTAAAATACAAAGAGAGAGAGAGAAAATTGGCCCAAGTACTGTACCTTGTCATACTCTATATATATTTCTGAGTATTTATCTGTTATTCCTGATTTGTACAAACTAGATGTACCCACACATTCTGTTGCTTAACACTGCAGATAGGGAAGAGCTTTTTTTGTATCCCCACTGCTGAATCTACTCCACAATTACAGCCCAAAACCTTTTACACCCTTTTGGCCTGCTACACCACAATACCCCCACTGTTCTTTCCCATCTCTCACTCCTCTCTCTCTTTCTCTCTCTAGTCTTTATTTCTGCCCGTAAGGCCCTATCCGTGAGTAACATCTCAACAAAAAAACATTTCTCTTTCTCTAAACATCTTGAGCTTGGTGTCTGTAAATTATACTGCCTATGGCGGATGTGAACAGCTCCCTCTTTAACAACGACAGAAATGAATCCCCTGTTAGAGATTACTGTGGCATGTAACGGCCCATGAGCGGCCCAGTTTAAGGGGTTTAACAAGGTTAAATGAGTGCGCTGGGATGGTTAGAAAATGAGGGGCTTGATGTTGGGGAGCAAGAGAGAGAGAACGACAGGCGGTCCATGTTTTCATTTTGAATTTATAAAGGCATGATGATGCATCATGAGGCTTTATAAACCCATAAACACCCCCACTAACGTCATAGGCAGTAAAGTCAAAGCGGAGAGGGAACAACAGTAAATGTGGCACACTCCAGACGGGTGGTCACCTCCATTTGAAAAGCAGACATAATAGGAAGCTTTTTAATGGAAAATGTCCCCACTTAAACTTTAATCTACCCAAGCATCATATTCACCAAGCCATGGTAATGACACACACAGAGCAATGCACATGCTGAAATCCTACCACAAACCATACAATGGCTGCAAATCCCCTCCCGTGGCTGATGCTTTGGTCATCATCACTTATTATTATTTTTTTTAAACCAGCTTAGAGGGATTAGAAGTGACTGACAGCAAAGGAAATGTGGATTTGAATTTGCATTTTCTTATGCAGAGTAAATAGACAACATAACTTGGCTCTTGAGCATGGAATCGTTCTTTCTTTTTATTTTACTGGACTGAGAAAAACAAAAACAAAAAAAAAAACAGACATGTAACGTTTTATGGTCATTACTTTAAGGAAATTCCTGAAGCAGTATAAAGTAATAAATATGTATTTTACAGTAATTTCAAAGCAAAGCACTTTTATCATTCAGCAGCATAAAAATTAAATAAATTTAGTCCCTATTTAAATATGGGGACTACATTTGATTGTCACTCTTTTCAAATAAAATGAATGCAAATGACTTTTAAATGTGTCCAGTTTGGAAAACAATTATCTATTGTGCCTTCTTAAAAAGACAGGCACACGCTTCACTGTTTTACACTGGCTTGTTTAAAATCACAAACTTCAATCATTTTTTGTCTGCATTTGAATATGCGTAATGTATGATAGTGACAAGTATGAATAATTATTCAAATAACAATACAAATATGAAAAGTGTGGCTTGAAATGTATTCATCAATCTCCCCCCAACAACCTTTTAAGTCAACACTTTGTAGAAGCTCCTTCTACTGCAGTTACAACTGCAAGTGTTTTTGGCCATGTCTCTACAAGCTTGACGGTTTCCAATATGGGGTCCAAAACAAGGCAACTGGTGTTGAATTTTAACTCCCTCTATTGCAGCAGTGTTGACTGAGCTGCTTCTCAGGAGCTAAGAGTGGGACAAAACCACTCCAAGGCATGATTTTTTATTTTATTTTTTTCAGCAATAACACTACGAACAAGAATTCTGTCACAGCAGCTACAATGTATAACACAAAGTCACAACTAACTTTATTGGAAGGTGAGACTGTAGCAAATTGTACATATATTTTGTTGCTGCATACGTCTATGTTCTAACATCTCAGCTCTGGCAAGTATTAAGCAGAAATTTGTAGTCATATTAAGATTTTAGCAATGTGTAATGGTGTTATAATCACTTCAAAGTAAAAGAGGGTTGGTGATATTTATATTAAATAAAGCCTGGGAAAAGTGCACAAGAGGAGCCTTGGTCAAAGCTATGGAAGCTAAATGTTAAAGTGCACTGAAAACTTTAACTTCAGACTGTTTCAAACTTAAATGACCAATTTATAATGTAAAAAAAAATCGAACAATTTGAAATATGTAGCAGTCACCCTTCACGATACAAAGTTTCATGGCAAATGAAACTTTGCCATGCAGTATTGGTACTATCTTTAAACTAGAATTTTTTCTGGTCAAATGTTTTTTTTGGGAAATGCAGTGGAAATAGAGATGGGTCCAATGGAGGAAATGCAGCTCCAGATATTTTTTCCCAATTCTCCTTTGGAAAATAGATCAATCTCAACCAGATGGATGAAGCAATTTTAAAGTTTCTCTGCACATTCACATTTAAATTTAGGATTGGTATTTTTTTGTTTGCTTGTTTGTTTTTATTATTATTATCTGATCTTCTTATAAACCATTCTTTCGTGTGAATGTTCGTCGATATAAATCATTCTTTTGTCCCTGTGCATTTCATGTCATAGTTCTAAACCTTTGTCAATTTCTCAAGTATTTTGCAGCCTCTTGCAGGTTTTCTTGCAAGATTGTTGTGTTTTTTCTGTTTCCCATCAGCTATAGCCAGCTGTCCCTTAACTGTTGGAAAAAAAATCATCTCTGCTGAATGGTGTTGCTACAACAACTTAGAGAGTCAAATTCAGTTTTCTTCACATTATTTAGGGATTTCAGAGTATTGGGGCTTAATACACATGTCCTCTCGGCTTTATTAAAGACATTAAAAAATGTCTTTAAAAAACACCCCTTGAAAATGTTCAGGGGGTGTAAATACCTTAAGTCAGCCTGTGTATACCTTGACTTGTTATACCTGGCCTGTTTTGATAGAAAGCATTCATTGGAAAACTAAAACATGCTGTGTTTCATTCATCTTCACATTAACACAATTGGAGGCGGACTTAATGTGGGGATCAAATATAAGCTAGCATAATAGTTGATAAAAACACAGCTGCAGCCAAGCTGTGTGTGGGCATGTATACCTTCGAAATGGAGACTGCAAATAATGTGCATCAGTGTGTGTGTTTGTCTGTCTGTGTGTGTCGTGGAGGTGGAGGGAGGTGGGAGGTTGATAGGGAATGTGATTGTATTTTTCTTTCTCCTGTCCCCTCAGGAGGTGACATGGTTGGTATTGTAATTCCACTCTCATTTCCTACGTTGCACGGGCGACTGCAGACTTGTCACTCAGGAGGAGCAGAGAATAGGCCTGCCAATCAGTCAAGGACCCATTACCAGAGCAGTACCTGGAAAGGCTGCATTTGCCCTGTTCCTTGTTAGCATAAATAAATTGTAACACTTGGTCCATCCAAGCGCACAATGATTAGCCGGATTGGATAATGCATAAAAGTACTCTATAAAATAAAGGACAGAGAGGCTAATGGAATTAAAAGGTAAGGGAAAAAAAAGTTTCCTTGAATCACATTGAGTGTGCTGGGTCTTCTCAATTAGCAGTAAAATAAAATGTTCAAATGCTTTCAGCAGCCAAAAGACAAGTAAAGGCAAGGGCATGCCAAGATTAAAACAAACAAAAACACACAGCAAAGTAGCAGCCCTCAAATTAAATGAATAAAGACTTTAGCCCCTTCAACTGTTGCTGTACGCTGCAAGTCAGCTGGCTGAAGGACTCTCTTCGCATACAGGTGGGACAAATTCAGCTACAGCTCTAAACCAAGCCAATAGCCCTACAAAACACCAGCTGATGCCAGTCTGCTATACATGTGTTGCTCCATAAAAACAGATTGGCAAAGTAATCAACTTTATTATGTAGTTGACATAAAAGAGGACTTCTAATGATCAAAAATGTTATCCATTTTGTGTTTACGTCAATGCATCAAAATCAAAATGAATAATTTTTCTTTGATAAAATTATTATGTAAAGATTAACATCCAGGGTTACATTTTGGTAGTGGTAGGGATGATTGATTTTCTCTTTAAAAAAATAAAATAAAATAAAAATAAATAAATAAAACATATTTTTTAAGCAAATAACTTACTAGAAAATGCACTCATTTTAAATACAATCTCTTACATGTGCATTATTTTTTTCTCTGCTTGCTGCTGATTGCCCATTTCTCACCAACCTTTGCACTGCTGCATAAGTTTTTCACAATCATTGTTGAGTATTAGGCTTTATCGCGTCTTTGGAGCTGTGATCCCGATCTACAGTAGATGAAGCATAATTCTGTGTAAATTCTTAAAAAACACGACAATATCAAGTTGAAAGAAATTGAAAACAATAACAGATAATAATAATAAACAGATAGTTGGACCAGCAAGAAGATAATGAATGAAGGCAAAAGTTGGAGCGAGGCTGCTGTGAAAAAACAGCGAAAGTGAAGTGAAAGTCCTGGTAATAAGGGGCGACGTGAGCAGGGTGCGGGGTGTGACAGGTAATGTGGGAGGTGGCAGGGAGCTTCTGCCCCACTGCGTGCCTTAAACAGAGCAGAGCTCTAACCAGAATACCATCCATCACGCAGTCAGTCACAAGTGTGACATGACAGGTGAAACTGTTCCCTGTCGCAGCAGAAAAATATGAGAAGAGAGTAGGGGGTCCAGGAAAACGTAAGAGGAAAATAAACTAATGCAAGAAAGTTAACAATATAAGGGAAGGGAAAAACTAAGTTGCATTTGTTTTTCAAACTTCTAAATATTTAAGCACAAATCGTACAATTGGTATCACACTATTTATTCTTATGGAACAGAATAGCAGATTCTATTGTGAAATGGTCTTAAATAAAACCTTCTGTTCAAAGAGGTATATTAAGTTTGTTTAATTTAAAACTCCAAGTGAAGTCGAACAGGAGGAAAGGAAATAAGCAAAAGTAATGGATAGAAGTTTTCTCCTGTTTTTGTGGAAATATCAAGGCAGTACATAAACTGTATTCACTTTGGGTTTCTCCAGAACATTGTCCTATTGAGTTGCATTTAAAATATGCAACACTTTACATCTAAAACCTCATCAAGACTGCCACTGTGCTCTGAATCTGTGACATACATCTCGTATAACATGGTGAATCCATTTCATGGCAGGGGCTTAGAATCGTTGACGTAAAGCAGCATGCTCTCATCCTTGTAAGATGCTTTACACTTTATCTTATACAATCCTTTTCCAGGTCAAAACATGTTAAATTTCTTTCTCAAGCAAAACAAAAATTGTCCATTCCTTTTGTTTTGTTCAACTCAGACCACCTGTTGGAACAAAGCACACCGACTTGACGTGTTTAATGCTCAAAAGACCTTGGTAGTTATGACTCCAGGACCGCAACAAAGCGCAAGACGAATGTTGCTTCCATGTATGCTGGACTGAATGAGGCCACATGTGTGATAAAGTCCCAGTTTGTTTGTTGAGCAGTAAAACACAAACATGCTGTTGTTGGGATGGGAAATATATATATATATAAAAGAGATAAATCAAACGGAGATCTCAAAGGATCTTAAAAGATATAATACAAACCACCCCTCCTGAGAAAAAGCCTCAGGAGTCATTAATGTGATGTAAGGAACTGCATAGCATTTAACCCTTTCATCAGTTTTTGTTCAGCATCTCCATCTATTTTTGCATTCAGCTCCATCCCCAGTTCTGTCTTTTGAGGGTTTGTCCCTCCTCTTTTTCTCCTTTGTGTGCTCTTTTTCACTCTTTCTTTTATTTTCCTCCCTTGCTCTTTGTGACAGTGTCTCTGTCTTTCCAGCCCACCTTCCTGGCTGTCTCTAGAGTTCAGAGCGCAGGGCTCCACTGGGGACCTGTTATCGATTGAACTGAGTCAGCTACGTTCACTTTAATTCATTAAACTCCTGCTGTCAATGCCCATTGGCCAATTCCAATAATGTAAGGAGAACTAGCTAGGGCGTATATGTGTTGGGGTTGTGCATAGATGTATAAGTAATCGGTGTCTATCTCCAGCAGTCATTGAGCAGCAGGCAGGGTGCAACCTAGACAGCTGGCCAGTCCATCACAGGGAATGTAGTAGATACTATTGCATGAATAAATACTTTATGTATTTTTCTTGAATGAAGCGTACGAGAAAAGTACACAACCCTGACTTTTTAACCCAGATACGTCCACGTACATCTGGATGCCCATCTTCCACATCTTTCCACAAATACTTCTAAACACCAAAATCCTTTTCTCCACAGGTGTGGCTTTAACCGGTTCCTCCCTAGTCAGGTCCGGCCAAATTTATCTCGATTAGCAGATAGACACTCATTTTTCAAAACTACTTCAGAGTGGGTACAAGCCAAGCCAAGCTGTATGTTGTGTGCAAGTGATTTGATTGACAGCAGGCTGCATTTGTTGATTGGCCCATGATTTACGTCACTACAGAGCTGCTCAGTGTAATTATGAGTAGCGCCAGGAGGACATGCGTCAACTTTTGGAGTGGCACGACCATTTTCACAGCCCGACAAGCGGCAAGAGTCTCTGAAGAACAGCCCTGCATTGAAGGAGTGAGAAACAGTGCAGTCTGGTCAACGTTGCACTTGCTAAAAGAAACAGTTCTACAAAATAGATTTGTGCTTACAGCAAACTAATCAGCGAATCAGATTTTTTTTCTTTATGTTTGAGCCAGCAATGGAATTTTTAAGACAAACTTTAATCATGTGAATCAGCCATAATCATAGCCAGACAAAGGATAAGATGCAACATCCTTTTTGTCTTTAAGACAAAGTTAAATATCCGGGTTCATTTGAGTCCATCAGAACCAAAATCATGAGGTCCTCCATTGCTGATTGTTGCTAAATATTACATCATCTGAGTGCTGACCACAGCTCCTTCGCACTCACAGCCAGCCCATGTTTTTTTTTACATTTCTGCCCATTTTCACGCCCACAATAGTGAGGAACAGATTGCAATGAAGACAAACCCAACTTGGCTGCAGCCAAGCAACACACTGACTGGGTAGAGACTCTAAGGAGGGTCAGAAGATACTCAAATTCTGCCATTTGAGGAAGAGACATACTACTCCTGTTGGTTCTCAACACTTTTTGTTGAGAACCAACATGAGCTTCCTTTCCCTACTGTGAACTGCACCAGTGAACTCTGAAGGTCATATAGCCTGAGGAACAGGATCACATCATATGCAAAAAGCAAAGATAAGATCCTCATTTTTTTCTCTTGTATGAAGATTTGGTTTAACCTTTCTTGAACAATCAAAAATTAGAGAGAATACCCAGAATAAATAATGACAAAAAGATAAAAGCAAAGCTAATCCCAGTGGATTTAATCTTCAGTGGGAACTTGATGTGTTTCTTTTTTTTGTTCTATGCCGCTTAAAAGGCCGAGTGGTATCACAACCATTCTGATCCCTCTCATGAGTTTCTTTCCCTGCTGCGTAAAAATGAATCTCAAGAAAATCGAAACACAGTCATTTGAACACAATCACATTACACACTTGTCATCTTAAAAGGTCAACCTATTAGCTCAAAACTGCATTTCCAAGTTGCTCTTGTCAAATCATTGTGTATCCAGCTTCCTGCTCATGTTTTTAAAGCCATTAAAAAAGAATGTGCTGTATAAAAATGTTAAGCATTTTCTAGAAGTAGCTGATGACAAGTACATGTTTCAGAGGGAAAGGGAGGGAGAGGAGTATGTTACAACTGTCTTACCTTCAACACGGAAAGGCTTTACACAAGTTTTGACACAGGATGTTGCACAGGGTAAGGGAGTGTGAAAGCAGAAATCCAATGAACGCATCACGGCGAGCCAGCATCCTCTCCTCGTTCACCGTTCACGATCGATATCAGAAGCAGGCATGCTATGTGTGAACATTATGTATGACTCTGATTTCATCTGCACCGGTCAATATGAGCCAACATTCATATATCCATGTCTGACTCCACAGATGAGCCTCAAGAAGTGAATCTGCATGGGGAATCATAACATAGCAGCCACAGATATTAGCTGTGTGCTGGGTTTATTTTCCATTGCAGGGTTGCCTTTCCCCAATTCCCACTGACAGTTGTTTCCATGCCTGACATGTCAGAGTTTGAAAGGTTGCTTTTCTTCACATTTCATGTCCGCAGAGTACTTTGTTCAGACAATAATACTATAACACCAGAGAGCGAGAATTTTATTAGTGGCTCTCACTGCCATTTTTATTGAGTAATTAGATGGGTATGTTAAAATTATTAGTTTATTTATTTTTATTAAATGTAGAAAGGAAACAGATAAAACAATTACAGTTGAAACCCTTGTTTTACAATGTGAAACTGCCTTTTGAAAAATGCCTATCTCATTTCTTTGCAACATAGCTTAAGCTCAGTCTGATTGACTGGAATGAATCTATGAAGAACAATTTTCACGTTTTTACAGATTCTAAATTGGATTTTGGTCTCGACTTGAATTTGGCCATCCTAAAAGCTCGTGTTTAAGAAGGTAAAGAAGTTCCCCGTCTAAAGTCTTTTGCGGCCCCTAACATTTTGACATAAATTCTGACCACTTTACTTGTCCTTGCTGAACAAAATGTTCCCCAAACCACAACAATAACAGTTGGGTTATGGAGTTCAGGGCAATCTTACTGCCTGATTTTATGTAAAATTATATAAACACACCATTTAAGAGTGACTTTGAAAAAAGGAGTGAAATCTAAAAAAAGTAAAAATTACAAGCCTGAATATTGCACATATAATGACCATAAATATAGGCATAAAAATGAGGCTTTAGCCACTCAGGATGCTGATGGTAGCAAAGTGTTTCCAATATGATTAATACTTGTGACAACAGTGTGCAAAGGGATTTATTTTCAATGCCACAAAGTTACAAGTTACATGTTAATCTCATCTTATGAGAGTATGTTCTTCCTCATGTTCGCCATATATACATATATACAGTGTATATATATATGCCTACCATTATTGTAGCATTTATACACACCTACCTACGAATGATGTGTGCCTCTACCTTGCTCTGGATAATTTGTACGCATGTGGCATAAGTCGTGTGGATGTGTGTGTTTAGCTTCCCTGGGGGATGAAGCAGTGGTATTCACCAGCCCTTATTAAAATGCCAGTCTGGCCTAACAGAGTTAGGGAAGGCACAGGCGGCTGTCCTTGATTTTTCCCATCAACCCCCGAGTCCCAACACACACAAACATGCACTTATTCAAATGCACCTAACCTTCACACACACATACACTGCTGATCCAGTATCCACTGCAGGCCAAGACCCAGCGAACTCTGTTGTTTTCTCTGTTCACTTCCTTCTATGTATTTCCTGCTCTCTTCCTCATTGTCTCCACTGCAGCAAAATAAGAAGGTAAAATGCTTTTAAGATGGAATTAATAGCAGAACTGAAGCCAATCTTACTTTCTTTGGCAAGGAATCAAGAACATATCATTCGGAACAGGACATCTTTATAAGCTCCAGTCTCATTTCCTGATACCATGAATGGGTCTATTTCTGTCCTCTTTTTGGTTTCGTGACACTGTTACATAATTCTTAAGGGATAATTCTTAAAAGTTAAGCAGTTATGCCTTACATTTTGACTTCCAAAGAAGTCGCTGTTAAAAGAGCATTGTTTTAAGCATGTTTTCCAAAACCAAAAGCCGAAACAGAATTAGTCTATTAATGTCTAGAGTTTGAAGAAATGTTTATTTCTTATGGCTATTAAACAAAATTTTGAAAATAAATTGAGTTACCACTGGAGCTGTAGTCGTTAATGTTTTGCTGTGACGTGGGGATTTAAAAACATTTCTGGTGACACACACACCGATTAATGTTCCAAGACACATTTCACCAATTTAGTATTTTATGATATGGCAGTTTAATCGCAACATTATCAAAATAATGAGTATATTTAGATGAGAATAAGCTGTACTATCTTATTCTAGTGTGTGAAACAAAACCAGTGCAAGCTTTTCATAAGGAATGCAAATATACCATATAAACTCAACAACTGTATGCCCATCAATATTAAAACAGTTTTATCACAGTCGTCTACCACAAAAATCCCATTCATATGTAATATAATTTACTAGATACATAAATTAATAACTGAGATGTGTTCCCAACTAATGAATCATTCTTATTTTACAACTGAGTTCATACCGTGCATGAGTCCATTGTATTAAAAATACAATGCCCATGGCTGAAAGTACGTTTGTTTGGACATCAGAAAAATACATCTGAATGACACTGACTGCTAAGACTAGGCTACTTTAAAAAAACCAACACAAATTAGTTATTTGTTCATGCAAAGAATCATTATCTATAATAATGGTAATTTAGGAGTAGCCTCTAACAACAGCAACGTCCGTATAATGTATTATCACCCTTTGATGGTTCATTTCCATATGTTAACTAATTTGCAATTTTTCACCCTGACCTATTAAAGATAGGTCAGGGTGATGACAGATTATGTTTATTTATTTCTTTAATTGGAAGCAAAGTTAAAGTGTGCAGAGAGACACATCTGTAATTTCTTTGTATTTTATACAATCACAATATTCTATACTTAATATTTAGAGTAATAATAATATGATAATAATAATAATAATAATAAGAAGAAGAAGAAGAAGAAGAAGAAGAAGAAGAAGAAGAAGAAGAAAAGGAAGAAGAATTATTCTCTATTCTTTAAAAATCAACTTGCACTCCAAAACGAATACATTTTAATGCACAAACAAAAAACTGGGTTACTGACTATCTAGGTGAACTTTGTAGCAAAAAATTAGCTTTATTTGTATTTTATATGACAGAACAACACATGGTACTGTGCAACTGTGAACTGGAGGGAAAGTGTAGCTTTAACATGCAATACCTCCTGCTACCTGTGATAGCAGTGGTGTAAAGGATGCACACAGATCTTCTAGGATGAAGCACAAACATTTTAGGCGAACCTATTGGCATGTCTGCTTGGTATGTATTTGTAATATATACATATAAACATACTGGTGAATTAATGTAATTCTATAAATTTTTTACAGGGTAAATTAATCATTTTGCAATTAAAACACCGCCACCAGTTCTTTGCCTCCTGCTCTGCTTTCTATTTGTCATTCACTTTATACAGAAAGAGACGTACCTTTAAAGCACTACATCCTCCCACACAAAGCTCACTTTCATAGCCTAATGAACATGTTGAAATCCAATGAATTTTAATTTGCCTTTAAATTAGGACAAGGGATAATAGCAGGAGAATTTATTAGGAGTGAAAGTAAAAAGGAAGGTTTCCACTTCTCCGCTTCCTGCGTGTACTTCATGAAAAGAAGGACAGCAAAGAATAGGAAAAAAAACAATTAGCTTTGAAGTTATATTCTCTATCTCAGTGGATGAAGTACTTATACAAGGAGCCTTAGCTTATCTTTCATTCTCAGGTTTCGTTGTGCCTTCTACTAATTGACGGTTTGCAAGCGAATGCAGTTCACATGTAACAGAGAGACAAAACAATTGAAAAGTAGACAAGGTTTTGATGTTCATCCCCCCACCACTCCCCTCCCCTGCCTTCAGGGTTATCTTCTTGAACGAATGTTTTCTGGGAAAAACAAGGTCATGGGATATACAATACAGGGAATTTTACAACACAGACTTGCTCGTTACCTCCTTTAATTTTTTAACAGACTGCGCTCTCTTCCTTTTGCTCACAATCCAAAAATCCAGTAAAGGGTGAGGAGGTACTACTGGATGTGCGTGTGTGTGAGTGAGACACAGTAGGGGTGTACATACACTAGCCTGCACACGCAATCGCATAACCTAACTTTATACCTCCATGCACACACACCCACACACACACACGCAGGTTCACAGCACTGCTCAGTAGTTATAATTAACAACTGGCCCAGTAATTCTATCTTTGCTAATTACTACCTCTGCCCACAAGGCACACAGATTGGATCAAATCAGAGCTAGGATACGGGATATTTTTAGATAGTCTCCACTTTATCTTTACAGGCTAGCACTTCTCCACAGTGTCCCTGTGAGGAATTCCTGGCATGTGGCACAAGTGATTTTCACTATGCAGCGGATATCAAGCTTCATCTGTGGAGAGGCTGGGCTGCAGGTAGTCTGTCGGTCACTATAAAGCACGACTTTGTCACCGGATGTGTCAGAATGAATTGTCACCTGTGGGCTACATCCATCATGTGGAACCATCAGCTGTGGTGAGAAGCTGTCCTGTGCTGCCTCACTGCTTAAAAAGACAACTGAGTGCAGGAGAAATTAGCCTTTTTCTTTTTCTTTGTAGGATAAATTTGTTTTGTTTTAGGTGCAGTGTTAAAGTCTTCACTGCAAAAATCTTGCCAGGTAATTATTATGGTCTAGTTTCTAGTGCAAATATCTTGGTACTGTTGAATCCTAACTGAGAAGTAACTTTTCAGCAAGATTCATGAGTTTGTTTTATTTCTTAGTATTGATGAAAAAGTACTTTTCTATTGGCAGATCATTTCACTTATGACAACAAGTGAAATAATTTGCCATGGAACAAGTACTTTTTTTATCAATATTAACTTAAAACCAGCTCCTCTACCTTTCAAGTGTACTAACATATTTGACTTGAAACTAGACCAAATGTACTTGTTAAGATTTTGTGTTTTTGCAGTGTTATAGAGTTTGTCTTGTTAATATTAATTATTCTTGATTTTCTGCAGTGAATTGTACAATTTATCAAAAGACAACAAGTCTCCTTTAGACCAGTTCTAGTGATTAGAGTTCTGTTTGCTTCAGTCATTATCTTTGATGGAAATGACTGACAGCTAAGTTAATGGTGCAATAGGTTGCATTGAAAGAAGTGATGTAAAGTTATTTAATATGTTTTTGTCAATTAAATTATATGTACAATTGATGTATGTGTTTGGTTATATTCTAACAAATCACACTTGCATTTATTTCTAGCTTTAAGTAATCACTTGCACATTTGTTTTCTTAAATTTCAAGTGAAATTATGTATAAAAAAATCAGCAAAGGAGCACTCTATGATTCTATTACATATATGTGCTGACACATCAGTCACAAGCCAGTGTTACTAATTTAAAACAAATATAGTTACTGTCATTGATCTATGACAAACCTAAATTCTCACAAATAATTAAAGGTTTACATTTAAATAGGTCATAGGAATTAATCACAAGGTTAAGAACAATTGCGTCAGCTTCTGTCTTAAAAATGTTCAGTTTTCTTTGTACTTGTCATTTTTTCTTTCTTAACTTAAAAAGTGTTTTGCAGGAGACATCTCACTGTGTTTCTGTGGCAACTCGATTTCAAAGCATCAGCGCAGAATGCCAGACATCACTGGATAAATGAAGGTTATGTAAATCTAATGCCTGGAAATTATTCTAAATTGAAGACTGGTGGGAAGAAAACATAATTTAAAAAAATAATGTTTAAAAGATGGAAAATAAGCAATCTAGTTCAATGTGACAGAAAAACAAAGAACAAAGCGAGTCTTAATGTGTGGGAGTAAACATGTCTCATGTGCATCTGACAACACATGCTCTTCTTCTGAACTCTAGATGCATATCTGATTTGGCTCAGTGGCGGTGGAGTTGTGCCTTGACATCAAAGGCCACCTATGTCCCATTGTCCTCTGACTGTATTCAGAGCTAATCCACCCTCACATAGCACATCTCTGGCCTGGTTTGCTCATCAGAAACCAGTACACACTCTTTCATAAGAGCTGGAAACCCCTGTCCTAACGCTGTGGATGATGTAGCAATAATTCAACTGCAAAGTCTGAATAAATCAGGGATAAAAAGTATTTTTTTTTTTGCAAGGCTTTAATTTCAAAAATGTAACACTTGGGTGTTCCCTGGAGCAGACAGAGGAAAAAGAGTTGGTGGAAGTGAAGAAAAGAGAGGGAAGGAGATGCTGTGGTTTCCTTGTTGCCTGGAAACAGCCAAACAGATCCCAGTGCCATCTTACTTTTAGCTACTGTATCTAATGCCTAAAATCTGCAGATGCATTTCAGAGCAGAATCTCCTCACACTAGCAGTGCCTCAGTAGCCATCTCAGGAATAAAACAGTCGTGCTACATATGGCTCAAATTTTTTTCCTAGCAGGTTTCTTGAGGTGTCAAAAATGAATGTGAGATCCTTGCATGGATTAACACAACTTCCCCAAACAAACAATCCAATTTTCCCCCAAGTCTCTCAGTGGTATATTTAGAGTGGGAGTCTTCTCGCATGGTGCTCTCACTCGTGTGTGAAGTGCAGATTTCTTGCTGCTGAGCCCAGAGGAGTAAGAAGCTCATTACAAACTCTGAAAGATTTACGAGCTATTACACAACGAACCCAACTGTTCATTTACTTAGATGTGCTTTTATTTGTTTACTTCTGTATTAAAGCTAAGATTAAGTGATTAAACCGAACATGATGAAGGTTGTTGTTCCTCTCAGTGGGGTAGGAATACTAGAGCGTACCTCTAGAGCATGACTTGTATGAACATGGGATGTGAAGCCAGTGTGGCAGGTTTAT
Source organism: Phalloptychus januarius (assembly GCA_902982915.1). Classification (NCBI taxonomy): domain Eukaryota; kingdom Metazoa; phylum Chordata; class Actinopteri; order Cyprinodontiformes; family Poeciliidae; genus Phalloptychus; species Phalloptychus januarius. Next base: position 2,063,796 of record CADWAE010000133.1, on the reverse strand, counting down.
GACAGAAGTAAAGCTTTACTGACAGAGGGGGGAAAAAGAGCTAAGCTGCAGAATTAGCAACCAAAATGACTGGTTCTAATTTCTTACTCGCTGATGGAAATGTCAACATTGACGAGGCAGGTGAAACACATCTCATCTCGCTTGTTCTAAATCGTGCATCATTCGTTTAAATTCTTGATGAGCTCTTCTGGTTCTGCTTTACAAGCATCTGTCTTTTGAGCAGGCACACAATTACATTGTCATTTACTGGGATAAAAGAGGAGTTGGAGTAAATTGCTTTCGAAGTGGCAAGAGGAATGTTACTTTTGATTTAATGCAGTTAGAGAGAAACCAGCTGGTCTTGAGGGGGAAACCTAATCATGTCCCTGAGCTAATTAGTTGCATATGGTTTTATACTTGGTAAAAAGCACAAAAAATATAACAGTGGGAAAATTCATAATTATTTGGACTGTTATTTTTATATTTTTTACATTTTCTAACATTTCGCAAATTATTTAAAAAAGTAAATAGTAATTTTAGTGCTACTTCTACTATGACTAGTACTTTATAGTGCTGATATCTGTAATTGAAGAATATACCATTATGCCATATTTTCTGCCAGTAGATGGCTTAAAATGTAAGCAATTTATTTTAATAAATGATTTCCAAAATAATTTCGAGCATAATCAATATTTTTTTCTTCACTTTGTACTCACTTATTGCCATTTTATCCCTAACTATGTCAGTCTCATACTTACAAGCAACAATTTTACACCAATGTATGGCACATCAAATTCATTTTCAATGTAAGCAATATTTACAAAAATGAAGGGTTTATTTTAATAATTAGGAAAATAAATAACATCAAAGCTGAACTATTGTATAGATTTAACTCATTTAAAGCATTCAAATGCCAAAAATGTGGTGCAATGATTAAACAGAAACTACCACTAGTGCATGATCCAAGCAATCAGGCAAAAAGGTAAGATGATAATGAAAATAAAAGCATAGAGCAGAAGAAAATGGGTAGAGGAGTAAAAGAGAGAATAGAGGAGAAGAATAGGTCAAGAGAAATGTTATAACTCAGAGCTGCTCTCTGGGGTAAAGTCCTTAAATTACAGAGAGATGTGGACAGCTTGTCAATGCGAGGTAGAACTGGAGCTGTGGAACCAACAGCACCTCTATCTATCTATCTATCTATCTATCTATCTATCTATCTATCTATCTATCTATCTATCTATCTATCTATCTATCTATCTATCTTTTTATCTTTCTTCTATCTATCTTCCCTCTAGAAGCAGAAAATCAGACAGCCTGTTCAAATTTAACATTGAGTACCTTCTTTATTTTTTATTATGTTTAAGTGTTAAGTGTCCTTGCTGCATAACCACAGGAGCTTCTTTCTCCTCATATTTGTACCTCCACCTGCAGGTGGCTGGACTGAGAGTTGACTGCGATATTTTCACGGTTCATCAAGCCCTCATCCCAACATTTGATCTTCCATGGTCATAGTTGAATCAAAAGTAATAATTGGCTTGAAAGATTCCAGCGTTAGGCCATGCTGAAAAAAAACTGTATCTTCTTGCAAAATCAATTCCAAATGCAGCCGTCTCTGAATGGGCTCGATGGACGCCATTTTTTCCCTCATTCAGGCAGCTTACATTAAATCAATATGACGACTTTGATGCACACATTGTGTGTGTATCTGCTGCAAATTGAAATGGGTATTAGCTTGGAATCAGATTTTGTTTATCAGCAATACTCAAGAGACCATTTAAATAGTAGAGAATGTGTGCTATTTCTTCAATAACCAAATTCAATATGTTTGCTTTAAAATTCAGCCTGAAAAATAAACACTAGAAAAAAATACTCAAAATAGGACAATCAGAGTTTTATTTTTTATAAAAACAGCATAAGAGATGAGCCAGGTCTGTAGATCTATGTGACTCCTCATGGGCCACTGTCCTGTATCTTTTTGATGTTTTTTTTTTTTTTTCCAATTAACACAAGTAAGTCAAATGAGTTGCTTCTTGCCTGCCCTCTGCAGAACTCGATGACATGCGAAGAAGAATATTCACTCAAATAGATGAGCTGTCTTGGAGCAGGGACACATCTTGAATATGTAGGACAGCAGCCCTTGAGGGGTCCAAGAGGGCGCTGAATGGGGTTTGGAAGGATTTCTTTGTCTCACTGTCAGCTGGAGAGCTTTTAACAATAATGGAAAAATGTTTTCTAAATCTACATTTAGAACCTTTGTTTTGGATTCGAACCAGTAAAGATGGGATAATCTGCGATAAAAATAACAACATAGATAAGTCACATGACAGTAAGATAATGAAATAATTAATAACTTCTGGATAAACACAACCAGACGTTTTTATATTTCCAGCCAAACTAGCCAGGAAGAACATGTCAGAGGTAAGTTACATTTATTTTTTTCTGAAATGATCCAATGTCATTCAAAACAGCATTCATTTAGAAAGTCATTCATGTGGTCATTATTGTAAAGCTGCACAAATAATAAGACAATAAGTATTAACCAATACCTATTTTGAAAAGAACTTGTTTAACTGTATTCTTATTTCTTTTTTCTTTGTCTCCATGGATAATTGGTCAAAAACTTCTTGGATGTATATGCTTCTGCAGTATCTACAAAAAGGAAAATAAACAACAAAAAAGAAAACAAAGAAGTCCATGTGCAATGTTGTGGGCCAGAGCAAATAATTGGAACACATAATTTAACCCATGGCTGATTCAACTGCTGTGGAAAGACTGTGAGGTCCTGCTGTTTTGCTGCAGGTATACATCTTTATTTGCTCAGTAATTCACCCTCTGAAATGCTTTATTTACTGGACCCCCCTCAGCTCCATCTAATTTTCTGCATTTGGAGCATGGAGACAGTTTTCATAATAGAAACAAAAGAAAAAGAAATCTCAACGACCAAGGTGGTAGTGCTAGTGACGCACACATTCACGGTCATATTTTTATGGAGAAGACAAAGAGAGAATTGGCCGGCAGGGTTCACAAATCTCAACCAAAATATTTCACTGCTCATGACTTCCAGGCTGTGAAAAGAAAAAAAAAATGTTGGTGAGCTGGTAGCCTCAAATTTCTCCCACATCAACCAGCTGGAAGACAGTCAATTAGCCTGGCACCCCCCTTCGATCGCTGCAGTCTTCTACTACCCTGGGTGTCAGTAAATGTAGATAGCTGTCACTCTCAGAGCGATTCAATGAGGGAAAAAAAATCCTGATGGATCCTATAATACTGCTGCTGTGGCTCAAGGCAGTGTGAATGATTGGCGATGTTGAATCAGAGCGTCTGGTTTGAGGCCTGTTGGCTTCCTTCCTTACCCTGGCCCTGCCACTCTCTGCCTGCCTGTCTGTCTACTCCTGTGCTCATTTGCAGTCAGATTGTGTTGTTTTTATGCTATTCATTTTCTCCAGCCATGCCATGGGTTTCTGCGTTTATGTCTGCCTGGCATCCAGCACCATCCGATACCTGCTGAGCTGAGCAAAGCTGCAGCATCGCGGGCCTGATGCACCATAAAGGAACGCAAAGGACGCCCAGACCCCATGGCAGTCCCTCTGAGATCAGACTCTTGTTTTGACTAACAACAAAGGACAGGGTAGAAAATTTCAAAGTCTAAAAAGTTGGAAAACACTTTTGCTTTGCAAGACTTTGTCTTTGAAGAAGTATTCAGCTTCAGGAGAAGGGCTGAAGCTGAATATATTTGATTCTGCATGAAGAACAACGGCTTAGACATATAGCAGACTAATAAGTAAGTAGTAAACATGTTTTTGTTTCCTTATAGAAATCCGCTGCAAAAGACAACCATGCGAGTGAGCATGGGATAACAGTGTAACCCTGCAGTGAGTACTCAACCTGCCCAAGATCTTCTCACATTCAAGGTAATTATTTTATGGACTCTTAATAACATTGTTTTCCCTCCTATATACATCCAAGCAACATCTGAAAGCAAAAGTGCAAAAGGCACAGTGATATTATATATAAGGACTAAAATCTGAAAGTAATGTCTATTTTTGACATTGTTTTTGAGGATTATCTAGAAGGTTACAGGGGAAAAAGACTACATTAAATACACATTTACTTAATCATGCTTCAATTTAAATTGATTTAAACGGAACTTTGACAGAGAAAATTACTGGCCAAAATTGAAAAATGTTCATCTTAAACAGCTGACAGACTTGAAAGCTTAAAAGTAGGGCTATCAACACTCTTCAGTGTGGAAGTTGATTAAATAAGAGTTAAAAAGTGCAAACAATAAAGACATTTGAGTATGGTAATAAACCAGCATGATATGCACAGTTTGGTTTCTGTGTTTTAATGAGGGTGCTGCTGTTTAAGTCTTAATGATCGAACCTCTATATTCATTTGTTAATTATAGATCTGTAGCAACATCCAGATTTTTAACAACATTTTCTTTACATTTGAATCTTTCAGTTCTACTGTGATCCAAATGATTAGAAAACCTACAACATCATTTTAGTCTTCAGAAAATTGCTTTGACAAAACAACAGTGAGGACTGCCAGGTTGTCTCTCTTTCATATGTTGCTGTGCACTGCAAGTCAGCAGGCTGAGGTTGAAAGCAGGTTGTTATTGTTGCTGCTTACCAAAAAACGTTAAATTTGATTAAAAAATTATAAAAGACTACAAAAGGGGAGCAACCTATGCTGTTCTACTGTCTGCTGGACTTGTAACATTTCACTTTCTGGCCAGATTGTTCACACACCTATTAATAATTCATAGAGGCACATAGTATTTGGCAGGAAACAGAGTGGGGTTCACAGTTTTAGGTTGTATTCCAATGTGTGTGTGAGTTATGGTCTCACTGAGGTCATGCGACCCAAGCAGACAGAAAGTGCCAATTATGCTTATGGCTGTTGACATAGTGGCAGCAGATACCAGCAGGTAGATCGGAGATTATTAGTACTGTCACACAGCAACTGCAACAAGTCTACAACTCTTCTACCCAATATTCTCACCTGTGTTGCTCCAGAAAAACAACAAAACAGAAAAGGTATCTATAAATGAGTGAGTTGAGATTAAGAGACACGTGGAAAACTGCAGACGTACTGTCTGGTACCTTAAAACTTAACCACTATTCTGGTGGATTAAGATTTAGAGCTAGCTGTAGTTGTTCTCTTTTCTCCCAGGGGATAAAAGCCCCACTGAGACCATAAGAAATCTGAAAAAGCATTGAAACAGTCTCCTTGTACAAGGTGATATTTAAAAAAAGACTAGGAAGAAGTGGAGGAGAAGGAGGGGTTTTAGGTTTGGTTGATAGTGGCCTGAGAAGGAAGGTCATTAAAAATGTTAAATCATAACAAAGGAAAATTGCTAGAGGCAAAGTCATGAGCTCTTGTTCTGTTCTTTCCTCAAACTAGAACTTCCATTACCTTGTTCCCTGCAGAACTCAGAGTAACTTATCGTTTGCCCAGATTCCTGTTTAACTTGTTCAATAAAAATTCAACCATTACTTGTATTCTTTATACTCTGGGTTAAACTCTTTCAAAACATTCCATTATATTCAATTTTATTTGTGGAAATGTATACATATGTATAGTGTCTGTTCAAAAGAAACTATACACGTGTTGGCATGATTCGAGGTATCAGCTCAAGGTCAAGATATTTGTTGGATAAGTTTGTCTAGTGCCTGATTTTGTCAGTGGCGCCCTCAGAGAGCCTGTGGTCACTTAATCTTTCATGAAGTGTTTCAACGTGCAGGCCCTGCAAAACAAAGAAACCAATACATATCCAGAGTCATGAATATTACATGTGGTGTACCTCAAGGGTCAGTTCTAGGGCCAAAATGGTTTATTATTTATATAAATGGCATATGCAACTAACTAAATCACTGGCTATTCTATACCACTTGTCTTTTCTGGTGTGGATTTGCAGCAACACTAATGTCAATGCCTGCAAAAATAGAAGGACCATCAGATTAATTACTATTTTGATATTTATGCTAAGCAAAAAAAATGTCCAATCATTTATTTCTTTAGCAACACAAATAAAAATGTTCAAAGAGATGGGGGGATATGATTTCAGAATTACTTAATTTAAAATACCATGTTTTTAAATTAAAACATCGGAAAGGATTTATGTTTCATTTTCCAAACTACAATAATGGAATAGTGAAGCAGATGATGGAAGGAAAATCAAAAATAAACATATTTTTAAAAAATCTAAATTAATACCAGCTGCTCTATCAAAAATGAAACTAAAAATACAGAAACCTCGTTGCTTTGCGGTTTTCCAATTAGAATACTAAATATGCTGTGGAATATTATAAATGATATAAAATAAAAGGCAATAAAGGTGTTATAGAGCTTCACACAATGAGGTATGGAATTCATACATTGATCACGGAAATCACGCAAATCAACAATTCCAAGCATTGTTCCATGGAAATGCATAATTATGATTTTATTGCAAAATTTCTGCCAAATTAGTCAGAAACATTAGGTTTTAGTGAGTGATAACTCCCACTTTACCTGCAAAAAAAACAACATATATATATTTATATAAATATATATTTTAAATATATTGAAATGTTGATTTTTTTAACATTTTCTTGTCAAAACCACCACAGCCTACATGTTTTTAAGTAATTTATTTTCACCTGGAAACATTTACAGATTCCCACACAAAAGCCTCTACATCAAATACAAAACTACAGATACAGTTCTGGTGTATAATGCTTGATAATAATCTGTCAAAGCCTGCTGCTCAGGCAGAGATGAGGCTCTGCACAGTTGAGATTTCCGAGTACTTCACTCAATGGGTCCCTCAATACATAAGGAAAAAAAAAAGAAAAAAGCTTCAGTAACTGCAAACTCCAGTTCTTACAGGCAAGTTAATCTACCTGCAACCACAGATAAATTGAAAGAAGTTGAAGGTTGTCATCTTAGTTCACTTTGACCATATAATGGGCAATACGATGCTGCTGCATACTGTAGATGTATGCAGCCAACGTAACACCTCAAACTGGTTCAAAAGGACTTAAGAAGTGCTTTATGTTATACCAGCTTGTGTAAGTCAAGGACAGAGAACAAACTTAATTTGAACCCTATGGAAATTCTTAATAATCTTCCAACACAAACTATCTTTATGTGGATATTTGTCAAAGTCACATTTTAATTAATATACATAAAGATAAAGCCAACATGTAGGCAATTAAATCTGAGAAATCAGATTGAAAGACAAATGTTTATTTTGGGTGTGTTAAGTAAAATTAGCGCGTCACTTGTAACCCAATGTTAGACTTGCCTGCAGCAGGTACAGAGGGGATATGCTCCTCTTACAAGCGCAATTTACCAGGGGGCTCGTTAGATCCATATCAAGTTTGAGCCTGTCATAACTGAACAGTGAAAACCTCCACCTCACTGGGGGCTTGGGGCCTTCCCTGTTTACCTCACACCTTGCTAATGGCCATCTGTGGTCATTATAGCCCACCTATGAGTCATACCCACATGCCTTCATGAAGCCTCTGCTCTGGCTGCTACTCGGTAGTGAGTTTATCCGAACAACATTGCAGCTACTGCTGCCGCTTGTGTTGCTGCTTATTTTATTTGTTGTTGATGTTCTGTCTATTCACCCCCTCAAACATGCCATACTGGCCCTTCAGCGAGCCTACAATCATGCAAGATAATGTGCACAATATCTGTCAGCAAGATGGGTGAGATATAGACATACACATGCCAAAAATGGAATCTCTAATAGAAGATCCTCTAACTCTGTTTCTCCTCAGAGTGTATATCCTATTCATTCCAGCTCAATCCCTTGCTTTTATTCTACATCTCTCCTATTCAAACCCTTCAATCTCTTGGTCTTTCTGCTTGCACACCAGTATATCAGGCACTGCCTGGGCCAAGCTGGATTAGATCACTGCGGGCAAGGCCACGGTAATGTTCCATCAGGACTTAGAATGCCAGGACGTTTCATCAAAAAACTAATTTCTCATGTGAGAACCAATGCACTGTGGGCGAAGACCTGACTGTGCCAGGGCCAGGATATGTGGATGCAGCCACTGCTGCCCCCAGATAAAACCCCAGCAGCAAAATAAAAAAGCGCAACCCATAAAGGAATGCTGGGGGAAATTTATCGGCCTGCAGCTCGCTGCAATGGCAACTTTATCTGTTTGTGTGCAGGGGCGGACAGCTACATTTCCACAATGTGTGTCCACACGCCTCACTGTGTGAGGTTCCATTTATGTGAGTGTTTTTCAGTGTGCGTGTATGTGTGTTTATAATTTTTCAACATCAGTGTTTGTACAATAAAATTTTGTTCATTAAAGTTTGTTCCTTATCGGGTGTTTTCCTCTAGTTGATGAGGTTAGCAAGTGGTGGCGTATATTTCAGTTCTGCCCCCCACTAGTAGGCAGCTTCCTGCCGGCTTTACACAAACTTTGAAAATCCAACTGACTCCCTGGGGCTTCAATAATTACACCACCTGTCAAGACAATGACTGAAGACGAAAAACATTGAGCAAAGAAAGGGAGGACAACAAAGGCTTGACAACAGCATGGATTCTCATATTTGCATGTGTGAGCAAATATGTCAAGTTCAAACAGCTCAAATTCATGAAACCAGTCAGAGTGAACCAAATGAAAAGCAAATTTATATGAATAAAATTACATGCTATTTACCTACAAGGGAACAATACTAAATACTCCCAAAATCTATCCATCCGTCACCTTCTGCTTAATGCTCATTGGATCAACGGTCCCTCTCCAGCTGACTTTAGCCATTCCCAGCTCACATAGTACATAATGACCCATCCAGCAATGTCTGGACCAACCAGAAATTTACTTTCCAAATGGATGTGCATGTAAAACTTCAAATTTAAATGCTCAGCTTGGTCTATCTAAGGTCTCACTTTTTCACACTGCTCCTCCTCAGAGCTGCAGTTTCCAAGTCGAGATTTCGCCCCACAAAACTCTGTCACTCAGCTCCTTCAGACTAGTGGCAGCAGCAACTAGCAAACACCTAGTGGAACTGTGCATCAATTGAGCTTATCATTCAAACTACTTATGAGTGCAAGACTCCTAAGAATGTTGGTAACGGCTGCATGGAGATTCGTTTTGATGACATGCTGACAGCAGGAGCTTTTTAAAGAGACAGAAACCAAATTTTAAGGTGATAATATTCAAAGTCAACTTCTGCTTAAGTCATGTCTGATCTATACAGCATTTTAACAGCAATGTAAGGTAACAAAGTTACTTGATTGTGCTATAAAATAGCACTATAATAAATCAATCATTCCTTTCATTGCCTTTTGAGGTCTTGACATACGGCTCTGGAACTAAAATGTCCATAAGAGAAAGATACACATTTCTCTCTCTAGTTAAGTTCTCCAAATGGTACTGCAGACAAGACCCAACGTCCAAATATCCATCTTACATTCCCTCACACCATCACTTCTGAACAAGAAGGAAAGATACTAGAACTTCTCCATTAAAAGAGCACCAACCTCCAACTTGAAGGAAGCAGGTCATATTCTTTTTTTTCTATCTGTAATAGTTTGTACTCACAAAATGGACATAATGCGTTCAATAATATTTGGCATGAATAATACATTTCCTTCAAAAAACATTTGCTTAGTGTAGGTTTCTCACCTGACAGTCTGGAAAAACAAAACATTGTGGCGTGTTGACATATTTTGACAGTTAAAGAAACAAACAGCATTTGCAGAGAAACTCTGAGGATGTATCTTGTCATTCTTTTTAGTTCAGAGAGGAACTATTATTTGTTTCACAGGGGGAAGCAGAGGAAACCAGAGGAGAATGATGAGCCAGCAATCACAGAAAATCTAGCTCTGCCAACTTCAAGCACCAAAGCCTTTTGGGAAAGTGAAGGATTCAGCTGAAGTCTTCTCAGATAGGCCATTATCGTGACCAGATTCTCTAATGTTCAGAGCAGCACATGCAGTGATAGATCAATCCCAAAGGGGATATTGGAAGGCAGACAGAAAGTGAGACTTATAAAAGTGAGAGAGAAATGAGAAATCTACATCACTTTTTGGCAAAGGTTATATACAGAACAAGTCCTCTGTTTTCATTGATAAATGGCTGCAGAAAGAGTGAGTGGGCATTGTGCCTTTCTCTATCATCCAAACAACAGTATCTCTCTCAGGGAGTCCTTCCGTTTCCAAGCCACCCCTACTGGCTGTGGTTTTGTACTGATATGCCAAGCCTTCCTTCCTTTAGCAGCCAAACACAGAATTAGCCATTGCCGGCTTGCTTTTTCCTCATTTCCCCTTCTTTTTCCCCCCGTTTTCCTATATCTTTGCTTCAGTGGAAAGAAGCCACTGATAGGCAGATGGGCAAATGGGGATTGACAGTGTTCCACGGGCCGAAAGCTAATTGGGAGAGACTGGGAAAGGATTTGGAACAACTGAATGGTCTTGACATGATGAAAAAATCAATGTGCACTTCCAGTCTATTTGCATCGTGCTGAACTGAGAGGCCACAGTCTAATGCTGTCTCTACTGCACGTCGTTAAGAGTTGTGTTTCAGTTATGACCCCTAAATGTGACAACTAAGCTCCAGACTGACTTCATCGACCTCGGTTAGCTGTGTTGTAGACAGAGAAGTAAAATAGACTCTGCTTTTGTGCATGTCTTGTGACAGGCAAGTGCGAAACAGAACACAATAAAAGCTATAATGAGTAATTTTATATTTAGCATGGCAACAGCATGGATGTGACTTCACATCTGAGCAAGATTTACTTGCTAATTGCTATGTTTAGTGACTGTTTAAAAACATTCCTTATTTAATACAGGGACTGTAAGAAATGCTTTTATGAATGTTCACTTAACCGACAGTATACTATCAATTTCATTTCTTATTTTTTATTTTTTTACCAGCAACTTTGTTTTGATGTTTTGTTATAAATGCTGAATTTTGTTTTAAAAATATATTTTAAAAATTATTTAAAAATTTAAAAGTAACTTAAGTCATTTAACCAATCTTGGATCATCAAACAACAGCACTACTCCACACAGTATAACAAAGAAACAGACATTGCTTGTCATATGCATTTTTATGAAAATGATTGAACCTTCTCAACAGAACAAACCCTACATGCATGAAATTGTTTCTATTTATTTTTCCTCAATAGCTCGTATAAAAATTTCAGACTTCCTCTCACAATAGAAAAAAGTAATAATTAATGTAATTTAGGTATAAATTAATACATTTCTCTTAGACTTTTGGAATGACTGGAAAATTATTAATGAGGCAATTTTTTAAATTTTGACACATTTCTGTCTGAAATTGTTCAATATGAGATTGTATTACTATGGGTTTATGTGAGAGGTTCATGCACATCCTTACCATTGCATAAATTTCACATTGGCACAAAAAAGAAGCAGGTATTTTCAGTCCAAGCACAAATCTCCATATCTATCGATTTAAAAAATTGTGTGATAACAGTGCCTGAACAACTGAATGGCACTGATAATTAATAGTACAAGTTTATGTCAACTCAAGCTTGTCACATGTGGAAAATCTCTAACATTTACAGATTGCTTGTAAAGGACACAAGTACTTTCTGCCAAAAATGCATTGTGCACTTTTAATAACAATGGTTGCACTACTATTCAGTAGAGTATTATTGTGACTTGTAGTAGCAATAATAATTGACCCAGAGGTGGAGAAGTTATCATCATCTTATTAGTTGTACTGTTAGTTCTCATTCATATCTTACTGGCTCACTGACCTTTAACCACTGTTGAAAACAAATGTATGTACTTAATAGAGATGGCTCCAAAGCAAGGGGTGATACATTGATGTAGCACATCATAATGTGAACTTCTGTAATAATAATAGTTTGAACCCAATGTACGTACAACTTGAAAACAATGCATTCTGCTGCAGGTCTGGCCATACCTTTTAAAGGAGAGCCAGGGGAGGACATGAATCTAGGCTCTAGAAAAAAGCCCACCTGCAGCTTCCAAAATGAGAGATGAAAGAACATAACATAAATGTACTGCTGCAGACTCTGTGAGCCTACAGGGGCCTGTCTATCCCTGCATGGAACAGATTGGCCTCATCATTTTCCAACTGTGTGACAATAGAAAAGTGGCCCCTGATTTTGCTTGGACTCTATTCTTCTTTCTGCATCGTCTTGATTGTGTACCGGCAAACACATTTTCAATACAACCCACAGAAAGATTGTACATGGAATCACAAAATCCATTATCATCCATACTAGTCTTCACAAAAGTGAGCATTATTATGTATACCTTGCTTACAAAAACAACACTTTTTTGGGTAGAACTAAACCACAATTATTAATTTTATTGTGTGCATATTGTTATGTTGATTTAAGGTAGTAGGTTCAATAAAATAAATAATGAACAAATCAATATATCGCATTTTCTGACATATTTATTATTGGTGGTTGACCAAGCTAATCAACTATTTGTGCTAATCACGTGAAAGTTGTCTGATTCAAGCATATGGTCAATCGATTGGTGCATAACAGATCATTATGTGAAATAGACTAATTATGCATTCTTCCTCCCTCAACTGTTGCTGACTCTGCCAGTCTGCTGGCTGAAAGATGGCTGCTACGGTATTCTGTTGATTGGCAAAGAAAGTCCATTGGGAGAATGATAAGTTGATTGCTTCATCATTAGACAGGATGTTGAACCGAGAGGACATTAGACATTAGACAGATCATGGGACAAGACTATAAATTTACTCTAGCTGCCATAAATTTTATGGAATAAGCACAGTTAATGCTAAAAATGTCCAAGAAGGGTGAAGCTGTAGCATTGAAACATTTATATTGGTGGTTGGTTGTGGAAAGAACAAGGTGGAGTTACTCTCATATGTGTCCTCTGTAGGACAAGCACAAACTTGCTTAGGGACATAATTTCTTGCAGCACCACAACACAAATCAGAAAACTGGGTATCTCAGTTGTCATGGAAACATGCACTGTCCTGGCGACATCACCCTCATTGTGACAGACACTTCCTTTACAAACACAGGTGAAATGGTGAAATGAAAAACAGCTAGTTCTCATCTTCCACCAGTCAGCCATTACATATGAATCCTGGTCATTTCTTTCTGTTTCTGTCACCTATTTCTAGCTTTTATTTGCTGCTGCTGTCTCAGAAAGCCACGTCTATCTTCTATTCACTTAAAGAAAGCACAACACAAACTCAGAGAGGTTGTGTATAGTGCATAGACGGCTTCCTCCTGGGAATCGGGTGTCCCAGAAAGCCCCATAAAAGCAGAGATTAGCTTTCTGAGATCTAGTTTCCTCAACGGTTTCTCTAAATTCTGAGATGCATGCAGATGTGCAGATGATGTGCAGTGAAGTGCTGCATTTCTGTGACATACAGTTTTAAGGAGAAACACCACAGATTTATAAATGTACACTATATAGATAACTGCACAGTTTGTAAGGTTTGGCTGAATGTGTGTGGGGAGCTCTTTCTGGCTCGATATTTTTAACACCAGCATTACAAAAAGGGGGAAGGCTCACTAAACACTGAATCTAATATGAAAGTAAGGTGAACCTAGAGAGTCTGTGTAATGGACTGAATCTTTGCATATGTTTTCAGCTATTCTAACTTCACAATAAGCATAATTGAAAAAAAGAAATTTGAAGCAGGGATGCCGAATTCTCCCAAGTAGAAGAGTCATGAGTGGCCCATGCTTGACTGGACTTTGCCATTTACAGGCTCATATTACATTTGAAAGGAAGCTTTGAGTATTCAGAATTGGAACTAAGATATCTATCTGCTTTGAAGAGAACCCCATGCTGTAAACTTTAGAGTGTACTAAACTGGGCAGCTTATCAAGAGGAAACGATTGTTTCAAGGGTCGGGAGCTAACAAAGCCCATATTAAATTTAATTGCTTACTTTTGAAGAGCATGTTTTAAATTGTTTTGGGTCTTACAAAGAACTTTACAGTTTGTGTCATTCATTTATGCACACATTGATGGATTGTTTTTATTATATAGATCACATTGCAGTCTACACACTGCCTTGTAAAAGTATTGACTGCCTTTGCAATTTTTTAGCTGCATGTCAAGTTACAACAAAAAACTTCATTGCCCTTTTACCATGTTACCCCTAAATAAAATCATGTGCAAAAGTCAACTAATGAGTAGATATTGCCCATCCATACATGTTTAATGTCAAAAATGAAGACTGTGAAGAAGATGAAGATGGAATGAATTTTTCGGAGATCTGTTTGCAGTTGCAGATTATGAAACAGTATTTCAAGCTTTGAACATCTCTTTGAACACTGTTCACTCTATCATTTGACATAAATAGAATGACACAACTCAAAACCTACCAAGGTATGGCAATCCATCAAAATGATTAGGCAAGACAAGACCACCAAAAATCTGGTAAAAAAGGAGAACCATTGATACAAAGTGGTGGATAAAAGAAAAAAAAGCTGTTTAAATCAGATGGGAACATATTGAGCTACATGCAAAATTGTTTCATGTGAGGAAAACCAGACACCGTGTACCAATACTAAGGTTGACTTTCTATAAGGAGTCAAAACATGCAGCTGCTACAGTTGAGTAGTGGGCAAAAATGAAATGGGATGGCGTGTTAAATTGGGGGTATTGCTGTATCGCTTTCTTTTCACTTCACAATTATACACCAAGAAAATCCCACTAAAGTACATTTACATGTGTGGTCTTAATGTGATAAAATGCAACAAACGTTTACAAAGTTCAAATACTTAAGCATGGCACTGCATACAATCCCTCCAGCGTGTTCTGAGTGCTCCCTGAAGTCTCTTCCCCAAGGCATGTGCCTAGAAACCCTCCAAAAGAGGGCACCCAGGAGGCATTCTGATCAGATGCTTGGAATATCTTAACTGACTCTTTTTGATGTGATCTACTCTACTTCGAACTCCCCCAGGATAACGTAACTTCATTTCTTATCTCTAATGCTGAACCCAGTCATATGCAGAGGAAGCTAATTCCACCAGCTTGTATCTAGCATCTCATTCTTTTTGGTCACGTTCCACATATCGGGTCCATAGGTAAGGATCAGAAGAAGATGAACAAAAATAGGAGGATATTCATTGTACGAATACATTTTTAAAAGCAGGCACAGATCAAAGGGCAAAGCATAAATTTATTTTAAAAAATGACCAAATATTTTTTTAATTCATAACAAATGTAATGACTTTAAAAAATAAATAAAATCCAAGTATAAGGAGTGACAGGAAAATGGAGGATCAATAGCCAGAGAGAAGAGGTGGGTCTTAAGAGCAGATTCAAAAATGGCAAGTGAAAAGAAAATATTTTTCTGATTTGCAGGGAGAAAGCATTTTATAGTTTGGGGATCAGACCCCCCCCTGTGACCAAGAGGGGAGTGTTTAAATTTTATCAAAGGCATGCATTACTGTTTTGAAGTCATTTTTGGTCAAGAAAGATGATTTGGACAGATGTCTCAGGTGAAAGAAACCTGAATTTCACTACTGCATTTATCTGCCCTCTCAGTTTAATGTCGCAATCCATTTTAAAACTATCATTTGTGACAACAAGCTTTCTGTAACCTGTCAAACAGCCAATGTTCAGATGAGAAGAAAACACACCAGTGACATTCAGACTGAACCATCAACAACAGACCAGAGGAAAACTCACAATAGTGCACACAAACATGCACTATTATACAGACAACAACTGTATAAATAAGGTCAATAAATTTGTACATGAATTTATAAGTCATTGAGATTCTATTATGACCAGATTTGGTGAAATTTGTCACACATTTTGTGTAGTACTTTAATGGAAGGCCAGTCAAGGTTGGCCTTCTGCACAGATCAGGCCTTTAGTGGAACAGTTCAAACTGGAAAGCCCACTGTTAGCCACGGCAAGGGGAGTATTTACTGCTCAAGTGTCTGCTTGTGGGTATTAACAAAACCACACACTGCAGAAAGTAGGCCATGCAAATTATGCCGAGCAGGCCCTGGGAAAGAGAAAGCTAAAGAAATAGAGACACAGAGAGACCCAAAAACACACTCAGAAGGAGAGAAAATGGGCCACACTGAATAGACTAAAAAAAAAATATATAAATAAAAAAACACAAGCCACTGAATCATGAGATCAACTAAAGGAATGTGGGAAAAAGGAGCTAAACTGGAGCAGACTAAACATGGATATTTGCTTGCCGCTCAAGGGATGTGATGGTTAGCAGACTGTGTTGAGGTGGTGAGTCACTACAGACACCAGTTAGTGTGGTGTCCCAGATCTCCAGCCCACACAGTCTTGGAGTATCTTGGGATTACAAAGAGTGTTAAGGAAAACCATGCAAAACTTTTGTAATGCTTTCGACCACATTTTGTAACCTGGCATTTTTTTGGACACTTGGTTTTCAAAATATCTCAATAAAAAACTGGGGAAAAGATTTACTATTTGCAAACAAAAATGATGTTTTCATTATTATTATTTTTTGTCTCATCTGGAATCAAGTTCACTTCAAAATGCCAACCTAAATTCTAATCTAATATAGTGAAGGCAATCATGGCTAATGTGTGACATTTAAAGGAGGGGATAGAGAGTTAACTCATCCTGATTTCCATTTTGAAATATAATCTCTACCTTTGGAAGCAAAAATTAGATAATAAAAAATATGCTGCATTAAAGATGCAAGGAAATAGGCTAAGAAGAAGGAGGGCAAGAAACCTGTCAAGTGTTCATTGAGATGGCTGCAAGGATACAATATAACCCTGATAGCCCTGTTTTACAGGCATAAAAGGGGAAGAGATGAAAAGTCATCCCTCAGGACATTTATCACATCATGGCCCATTGAAAATAAGACAGATCTGATTCTCGTAATTATCACCTTCTATTCCATCATTTTTCATCATCTGCTTTATGTACTGGGAGTTAATGTGGTGAATGAAATCACTCCTAAAATACATTCACAGTATTCAATCAAGAGTAACATTAATTATATAATAATTGGATTATTACATACATAAGCTTGTTTTTTTTTTTCATTTAGTTTTGTCAATATCCAATCTATTTCTAAAATGGGACTCTGAATTAAATGAAAAGAAGACTGTATATAATTAATTTATAACACAAATACAGAAAATAAAATATAGAAAAAAATTATACAAATACGATTAGCAAAATGATATAAATACAAAAAAAAAAAAAACAATAGGTTAATATAAAAAACCTATAATCACCAAATTTATGTCACCCAGAAAACACTCAATAATACACATGATGCAATGATAAAATTGTAAAATTATGCTGTATATCCATAGTAAGCCGGTGTTTTAAATTCATACTAAAAACACATTTGTTGCACTTTACCTGCCAAGTCAGCACAAAAATTTGTACATCATATATCAGTTCTATATGTCACAGTTAGTGAGAAAAGTGAGAAAAATAGGACTAAATATGACTTATGAGCGTCATTAAAGTCCGGTTGTTGCAAGACACAAGCGGTTTCTGCTTTTTCCACTATGTTCAACTAAACACATATTCAATTTCTAATGTATTCATAAGTGTTACACAGCTGCCAGTAGAAGCTCACAAGCCAGAAGTCGAATATTATTCTCACATAACGTCAGATATAAAACACCCATAAAAGTACACATTATGTTCCAAAAAATGTCATATATTGAATTGTAGAAAATGTAATTTTTGTCCAAGGCAGACTGTGAGGACTAATCAATTGAATGCATGTCTGCTTTTATCAACATTCTAAAGGATAAAACAGAGTAACTTTGCAGGGCAGGATTTCTGTTATCTACTAAAAGTCTTACCATCTTACATTCTGACTTGGATTTTTTTTTTAACTTAGCAGTTCTTAGTTCATTACATGTTTTCTTTCTCTTGCCTCATTTTTACTTTTAAAAATAGTTGTTTTACATTGCTTCATGATTGTTGTGTACAGAGGATCAGTGGAAAAATAAAATAAATAAATTAATAAAAGCTATGTGGAAAAATAAAATCTAAACTTACAGAGCAAACTATCTCAAAGTAATCAAACTGTGAAAAATGAAACACCTCTTTTTTTTTTCTTCAGATAGCTGCCATTGAAATATTTCATCTTTCTTGCAAATAGCACAAACAAACCCTGATGAGTTAATCAGGCGGCTCATTATCAAACCAGCATGGTGCGCGTGTATGTCAACAGTTATTCTTGATCAGTATTCACTGTGCAGTCATTCTGAATGGCCACTGGTGGAATTACTGCCTCATTATTTCTGGGCACAGAGTGAGTGGGCTGGGCTTGGTCGCCCAGCGTCATTAAAGTCAGCATTTTTGAGCATAACGGGCTTGGCGTTGGACACACTCGCTTCCACAGCCTTTTATCCAGCCATGATGGAAAGAGGCAGCCAGTTTTTGCAAGACAACTGTCATGATCTGCAACCAGAGGGTGCAATGCCTGGGGGCATTGTGCCATGCAAACCACACTGAGACCACCTGCATTGTGAAATATTACATATCTCTAAAGGCAATGTGGTGAAGGCACTCTCAGCTGCCTACAGCTGGGCTTTTGTCTGGTTCTCATATGGCAACACAGCAGCGGAGAAATCCATCGCTTTGCCTAAGCTGCCCTCTGCAGCAGTCTGGGCCTGTTTATCACCTCAGAACATATTGTCACCATTCACTCAAGCCTGATTCAAGATGGTAAGCCAGAAAGAGTAAGAAAGAACAGGGGAAAGGCACAAAACCTGGACGAAAAGGAAAAAAAGAAGAAAACAGGAAACCTGGAAAAAGACAAGGATTGAGGAGCAGGGAAAGTGAGCGTGTGAAGACTGGTGAGAGCATAATGGACAGGAGTGTGAGTAATTAAGGGAGTCTGGATTAATTAGGCCTCCGGTCTCCAAGCGCCTTCTACTCCCTATGAGCGTCATGGTACTACAGGCCATAAACCAACTCCCAAAAGTCAGCTGTTCCATTGTTACGCAGATGAGTGTAACAAATGATCAAGGTATGCTGCCATGAGTTTTAAATCTACACTGTAAAAATGGTCAATTATAGTCAATATTAAAAACAAACAGACATAATCTTCAGACAGTACAGGCATGTAAAGTTTTAATCCACAGCAAACATTTGATTTCAAATGCTAAAACGCTAGAAACTGTCAAGTTAAAGAATGTAGTCCAGATAATCCAGAGTCTGCTCTTCTGCATATTGTGATAGATATTACTAGCATTAGTACTGTTCTTTATTGTTATTGTTTTTCAACTATATGACTCAACTAACTTTATTTAATGACATTTTAATTTACTGAAACACACCTGTACAAAGATGCAAATACTCCTCTGTCCTTTTGAAATTAGCATCTCTTCTCTCCAATTTGAGCTTTATGACTAGAACAGAATTGATATTCCCAACTTTACTGTAAAAAGATAAAAATAAATTTAACACATCTTGCTCAAGCCACATGATCGTTTTTTATTTTTCATCCTACTGCCCTTCCCTCTGTCCTGAGTGAATGGATTCAGCCTCCACTCTTCATGGTAAAGAGGGTAAAGTAAGAGAAGAGGACCCTCTATCTCAGAAGGACAGAACAGAAATCCCCCTCCTTCATTCCACACAATACCTCTCAATGACTCTTTCAATTTTCTGCGTGATTGAAATCGAGTGAAAAGGCTTAGGAGATGATGGGGGGATAAGTGTCAGTGTTCATTTCAATCTGTATAAAAGCACCTAAGGAAACAAGGATCCCATTTACAAACCCTTTCAATTAAATAGTGAGCACAGCAAAAAAAAAAAAAAAAAAAGGAAAAAAACACAAAGACCTACCGGAATCAATATAGGATTCCTACGAAGGTGTGATGGATTTAATCATAGCATTTGCAGCCGTATACTTGATTATCCACAAACAAAATAATAACAGATGTAAAGGCAAAAAATAATAATTAAATGCAGTTTTTAGCTTTCCTGTACCTGCTTTTCTTGGCTGTGTCTAAAAGATGGAAGGCTAAATATTTATTGTGGGTCCAGTGCTGCAGAGAAAGGCTGGAGAACAACAGAGTGGGGAAGCTAGTCTGATCGACGCTTCTGCTCCCAGCAAGTAATTCATCCTGAGAGGGAGGCACAAGTGCCCCACTCCTTTTCCCAGCACAATTTTATGATAATCCTAATAAATTATGATGCTCTGCACAGACATTAAAAACTTTGATTGGCTGTAAATCAAATAGACTTTGCCTCTCAGGTCAGTGAGAAGTAGGATCCTGACTGTGTACGCCGGCCTCTCCTTTCCAACTATCAATTTTTCTTAATCTTTAAATCTTTAAACCCTACATTATTCTTCTACCCATTGCCTCCCCCTATTGCCTTATGTCTACTCTTGTACTTGGACTTAGTTTGTAATTTTCCCTTCCAATGGCCTTTCATTACCATCTTCTTCACCTGACCTAATAGATTTGGAGTTACTACATTCCACAAAGGGAAAAGAAAATCTGAGAAACAGAAAGTAGTATGGCAAGCAACAAATCACTGTGTGGAGCTCGCACTGTTAGACACACACACGCATATATGATGATTAAGGGATAACTTTTGCCATTTTCTTTGATTACTGTTCTCCTTGTCTGGGCTTGTCTAAAATTTGAAAGTGTGTTTTTATGTTGTTTTTTTTTTATGACCATACATAGATTGACTATATTTATTTTTTGCCGTACAGTGGACTGAAATCAAATACAGACCACACATTTCAGATGTTTAATAATGATTTTTTTAAGATTTTGATTATATATGACTATATTTACTTTTGCATGGCACTGGATTTCAATATTTTCTTTTCACTTCTGTATGTCTTTATTTTCTGATAGTTATTTATGCATGCTTTACATCAGTGTGTGAATGTGTGTATGAATGTGTGAAAGACTGAATTTAATGCAAATGATATGAGGAGTCCTCAGATTCAATAAAGTGCTATACAAATGCAAGTCATTTACTATACAGTTACCATTTAAAAGAAATGCCCTTGTACCGTCCTCCTTTGTAATTTTCTAGCTATATTTCTGAAATATTTCATCAAGCTATGCATATTGCTCCATAATACTTATGAATTTTTTCAGTTCTATTCCTCAACATATTGTACAACAACATACAAAGCTTTTGTTCATTGTAGCACACACCTTTCTACTGCATATGCTTTTAATTTTCCTTTGGACGCGCAGATTTAAATAACCAATGAACTCATTGAAACCAGATTGACACCAACTGCTCACTCATTCACTTGTGCAATGTGTGTATTATTTTACCTTCAAACAGAAAAGCTACATATCTTGATTAAAAAGAGTGGACATAAAAAAAAAATAAAACAGCTTAACTGTTCCATTTCAAAGTAGCTCATCACTTATAAAAATATAGAAATTAAAAATTCAGTATGTTCAGATTACCTCCACTACAGTAACGGCTTTTTGTCAAAAATAAAGTCATTCCTTACACAAAAAAAAGGCTTAGTGATGTCACAAAAGAGGAGCTGATCAAGCATGTATTTTCTAAGGGGAACCATTCAGTAGATCAGAAGTGATCTATTGGAGGAGAATGTGATTAAAATGTTCTTTTTGCATTGACTGTCACACCACTTTAGAAAGCGTCCCAATTTAAGTGTTCACTTTACAAGGTGAGTGCATGGAGAGAATTATATTTGATGATGAACGATGTAATTTGTCGGGCAGTGACCCCATCCATTAAGACTGACTGCTTTTAAATGGTTATATTCAGTGGCAAGACGGTGTTATGGATCTTACTTTTCCTGGAAGTTTGCATATCAGTTAAGAGGACTGAGTGGATTGAAGAAGAGAATCTTTTCAAAGAGTCATCTTAGGCTACTTAAATACAAGATAAATTAAATGTCATGCAAGCTGCTAGATAGGTCACATTTTCCAAATAAATGCTTGTTTTGAATGCATTAACTTTCAAGCGTGGAGTTTTACTTGTACCTCTATGTATTCTAATAGCTACAGTATGTTGCCATGAAATGTTGGTTTTAGAAACCGCTAAAAATCCTAAACATGAGCAAAATATTATTAGACCATCGATAAAAGCTAACAAGGCAATTGCAAGAATGGTTTTGAAATAAAACAAAACCTAAAATTCACTTTCATTAATCCAATGTTGGTGGTAAAAATTGCAGGCTTTGATATTAAATGGCATATTTTTTTCTCCAAGAGATTTCATCTGAAGAAATGACTAGACATTTTTGGGGGGAGGGGAAATAAGGTGATTTTATTTTGTATGTCACAATTTCAACAAGGCAATTCAAAGAGCTTTGCGTGATCAGAAGGAAACAAAGCAAAGAACAAGTAAAATATTGCAGTGGCAAAGTAAGTTAAAATGTTGACAGGCTAAAAAACAGACTATACTTGGTGATGTTTCAGTTGTCATTGACCAAAGGCAGCTCTAAATAAATGGGTTTTCTTTACTTTGATTTAAAAGAACATCTGTTTCATCATTTTTTCAGATCTCTGGACATTTGTTCCAGACCATTGGGGCATAAAAACAGAATGGTGCTTCTCCATGTTTAGATCTAACTCTGGACATGCAGAGTAGTCCTGAACCACAATCCTGGAAGAATTATACAACAGATATTTAAAAAGATGTCATAAAAATATCACTTATTGTCCTATAAGTATTAGAAGCACAACCAGTCTTTCACAGTGACTACTTATTACAATATGGCTCAGTTGCCACTCTCACATAGCTTCGTCCCTTCACAGCTGAATTACTAAATATCATAAAAGTGACTGGAGAACTGGTGATTCAGGAGTTCCAAACTTTATAAAATGCTATATAAAGTAAATGGATCAACCATCAATTCAATCATAAGGACCTGACTTTCCTATGAGGTATAATGAGACCATTTGGCACAAGATCTTTCTTTTGAAAAATCAAAGTTTGTGGTTCTAAGCTGAGAAAATATGAGGCTTCAATACTTCTGCAAAGCAGCTTGGTTGTGCTGAACCTGCTGACATATTCCAGATCCAGTTTTCATCTGATTGAGTTAAAACAGTAAAACATATCTTGTCAAAGTGAAGTGCATCTTACAAAGGCATTTATAACTTTGTCTGGTAACATGAGTCCAAGTTATTGTCTAAAATTGAAAGTGACTGCTTTAAGCTTCAAACTTCCCATATCAGACATGGGCTTTATGTCACAATAAGTTCTTAATGTTCCCTAGAGCGGTTCACATGAAAATTAGAAAATCAAAAATACATTAAGTTTTTATTTCACAAATTTAAAACAGCTGAAGATGACTTTTATTTGCTGATTTCAGTAGGGTAGGGATCCTAGTACAGTCAGCCAGCAGTGGCCCATTGTAAGCATAATCTGCACTGGTAAACAGAAATAAAAGTCACACTGTTGTGTTGAGGTTTTGGAAAATAGACTTGTTTTCAGGACTTATAACACACTTGATGTACATATAAGCCTCCATTTTTTATTTTTTTCCTTGGAATATTGTATAATGAGTGTATTGTAAACCCCTTATTGTGCATTATTGCATCTCTATTCCCATGTAAGTTAAGAAATCACTCGCAATGTTAAATTTATCAGATAATGGTTGTGCAACACTTATAAGCAGCTTTCTTTTTTTTAATCCACTATATGTACTGTTTCCTCAAATTTCCACTGAATCTCTTGAAACACACAAACGGTATTTGGTGATAGTGAAATTGAGCCATCCTTTGTTACAAAGGATGGACACAAACTCTGAATTATGGTGTCAGACTGCTGTAAAGGTATTGGAAGCCATTATGTATAATACATATGAGGCTCAGGTGGATTTTGCTCTCATTTTATGATTATCATTATCTGTAATCATTTTCACATTTTCAAATCCCAGGAAATGGCTACTGTGTATGGAGTTCATCCCTGGTCTTTAAGTAGCCTCACTGGCTTTGTGGCATAATCAATGCACAATGTATTCATTGTCAGCTTTGTCAATACAGTGCTTTTATTACCCTCTTAATCCAATCAATAGTAGGCATAGTTCTATTTTATTTTTAAAGATTCCCTAAGATTTTATGACATTTTTTATTCATGTCTTGTTATACTCTAAGGCAGGACTGTCTTTAGCAGACTATTAGAAATGCAGCCAAAATAATTACAAGAGGCATAACAAACATTTGCCTTCTGAGTTTGTAAGTTCCTGTTCAGTCCTACTGTTTGAATTATAAAGCACCATGCATGATAACATGGATGCAGGAGACTTACTCTCTGAATTATGAATATTTATGCTCTTGGCAGTTGGACATATGAGAATCATCACGACACTAAAGCAAGGCGGCTGGAGAAGAGGAGTCATCAATCATGAGAGGTGCACATTTCCTGCAACAGAAGACAACCTACAGTACATCAGGTCTGTGCACTGAGACCGCAGTGAGTGGGATGCTGGAGGTAGTCAGAGACAAGTAATTAGCTAAAAATAATATGTGCTTGACACAGCTAGAAACAGAAAACGCAACAGAGTGAAACCTTTCAGGATTAGACTGGAGGCCAGAGAGAGGAAGGTTCTGCTATGTGCTGGTCAGAAAGGGTGAGTATTTACACGCAGAGTGAAATATATAAATATATACTGTATATATGCCACCCCTATAGCATTATATAAACACACATATGAGTGTCCCAGACAGTAAAACTGAAAAGCTGGTGGTTTTACAAAACTGTTACACTTTTACTGTGAAACTGACTTGCATCTCCTTGCTTCTTTGTAAGATCAAAAGCATGTGGCAAAATTCGTAACTTCAACAGCTGTTCCTTATTCCTTATTAGTGTTTTGGAGTACTTTTTCTGAGCCCAAATATAATACAGTTTTTAAACAAAATCTATTATGTGAGAATTGTTTTCTCATTTCTCAATTCTGAAAAAACATGTCAAGTAAATCAAACCATCTTGGCTTAATTAAGCATCCTTAATTGCAAATGTATTTTCTACACTTACATTTCTTGTACTGAAATTAGCTATTGAACCACAAGACACTAACAACCAGAGACATTAGATGACACTGAAGATTTTGGCATTTTAAATAAAGTGGCTTTTTTATTGTTTTAGAGTCCTGCATTAAATTGTCTTGAAAATCTAAAATGTGTGTGTAGCGTGACTTGAATTAAAAAAATAAACAATCTTAGAGAACCCTGTTGATTTAGAGAGCCAGCACTTTCCATGGGAGTGTTATGAGATCTCATGAAGCTATTCAATTGTCTCCAGTGTGCAATGTTGATCTGGCCAAGTCCAGGACAGTACGTTTGGACTCAGACAGGAAAAGGAGAGCTCTAAGATTGACATCGTGTTGTGTCTGTGTTTGCTGCTCTTACTTTGAAGAAAGAAAATGATTAGCTACAAGTTGTCGTCTGTTGAGTTGTAATTGTAGCTTTCTGCCTTTGGCTTTGAGTTAACTAAGACTTCTCACTGCTGTGATTGACAACACTCGGTTACTAAGAATCCTTTAACACTTTTAAGTTGTTAGTCTTTAATCTTTAATCAAGTACGTTGGTTAAAATCAGATATAGTGAAAGACATAACAGATTTAATTTCTGTTCTCCTCAAATTGCTAACCATTAGTGACTAATAAAGCTAAATTTACTATCTGATAAAATTGGTGTAAAACCCCTAATTATGTTAAAGTTACATCTGCTTCAAAACCTAAGATTTGTGCTAAACTATAAGACACATTTACAGTTTTTATGCATCTTGTCGACACTTAAAAAATGTTATAGATTTCATTGTTAAACCTGTAAAGCTCTTTTCTAGTCATACTGATCACTCACACTGCTTCAAATTCGAACCACATTCAACGAATCAACTCACAAACATTCACACATTCTCACGCAGAGGCAGATCAGTAGGAAACAGGTTTAAGTGCCTTGCCAACGAGCGACAGAACAAAGCTGGAGTCAAAGCCAGAACTTTCAGATTATATATCAGATCTTTAACCATGAATCTGCTGGTTGTGTCCTCTGATATATTAACATAGGCCATAATAAAAACATAATTTAATTAATAAATAAAAATCAATCAAGTAATGATGAGGCTGTTAGAATGATCTGCAGACAAAGGTCAGTTTCTTTATTTGGACAAACACTTCCCAGTCTGACCTTCCAGCTAACCACCCAATTTTTCTTGCTTTTTCCTTTTTGCTTGTCGACGGCTCAGTGGTGTTGCAAGGTGTTTACCTTCCTACGTGTCTTACAGCCCTTAAACTCAGATTTCCTGTCCAGAGCTTTTGCTTCCTTAATGTGCAGGACAAGTTGGCCTAAATACTGTCAAAACCAATGAGAGCACAAAGAATTCACAGCTCTGGGATGGGCTGACATTTGCCTTGGGTTAACATAAACGAAATTCCGATGCAGAGCTTTATCACTTTAGATGTGAAAAAAATAAAAAAATTGTGATAAATTAAATGTAGTTCCAAGAATCTGCAATAACCATGTTCTTAGACTGATATGTACTGTTTGAACGACAGAAATGCTAACATTGAAAAGCAGCTTAAATCAACCAAACATTCTGTGCAAACAAATATCTATGAGATCTGCGAGTTTTAATTTTCCATCCATCCACACACAACCCAAAAGCAAAGATAACAAAGACCTCACTAATGACCGACTAACATTAAAAAATGCACAAATGTTTAGCATAAGTGTTTCTGTCAGTGGCAATTGCCCTGGTTTAAAAATAAAACCACATTGTGCCTGTTACAGTAATGATTTGAATTTTTTCACATCACTGCAGGCGTGCACATATGTGCAGAAATGAGAACAGTATGCTTAGATGCCAGGAAATCAATGACTCATATTCGCCTTTCTTACTGGTTTGCAGCGTAATTAAGGGAAGTGGGAGTACTGCTGTCTAATCTTCCTGAGAAGGATCAGACCAGCAAGAATATAAACAGAGCATCATTTGTGCATTTAGCTGCAAAAATATGCTTCTCTCTTTGCTCCTATACTCAAATAACTACTGTAACTTCTGTCTTCTTTTGAAAAGGAGAATAATTTGATCTTCTGAAACATTTCACAGTAAATCAGAAATATTTAAAGGTAGCTGCAGTGAAACAAAATCTTGAATTTCCTCAAACACATATGTCTAATAGACATCCTATCAATAGATTATGGTGTTTATAACTACTCAAATGAGGCTAGATTACAACACAATTGAAAATGTATGTAACTGTACTGTTGGTTGCATGACGATATTCCCTCATGATCTGTGGAATTTCCTCAGAAATAATGGATGTTTCTGTACCTCAACCATCGATTTCAGCCTTTCCCAAAATATTCTTTAATCAACATTGGAGGAATCATGGCAACAGATTACATTAAAAACTTGATGAGCTGATGCTCACCCTTATTATGTCTTCTGCTTTCAACTCATTACTAAATATGGTGCCAGAGCTTCTCTTTAAAAAAAAAACATTTTGTATTTGAACTGCAGCTTTAAAAATTTCCTCTGGTGGCCCAGCAATCAGCCTGCACCATTTGGAGGTGTGAATATTTCTCCCCAGCTGGGAGCCCTATTCCAACAGGGAGCCTTAGCGCTACTCATCTAAATGAGCAATGTGTCTGATCCTGGCATGGTGTTTCTTTGTGCAATGCATGCCAGTCATGTTACCAAGAGCATTACAATGAATTGCCTCAAGCAGGGCAGAGGGCTTTTCTGGACACGAGAAGTGAAAGTCGGTTTACCAGCATGTTTCAAATGATTCCTAAAGTTAAAAAGTGATGATAAATTATTGAAAGAGCCAAAAGCTTCACAAAACTCGCACTAAAATGTAGTCTTTGGTCATAAGTTAAAGCAAATCTGACCCCAAAAATAAGATATTTTTTATTGACATTTGTATTGTTCAGCTGCTCTAAAAGAGATTTTGACCTTATACAATTCCACACGTCGATGCTCAAATAAATGGTATCTTGATTTTAAATGCTGCTTTTTGAATATCTGAACAGATTGCTAGAATAAGTAGAATGCAACCACAGGCTCTTCTGAGGTGTGGCTTAAGTGGGATATTATCCCTCACCTTTTATTCACTCTCAACGGATCCTGGTTTATCCACTTTGACGCAGCCACAATATGTTAAACTACTTTCCTCATCCATATGGAAGGGTTTAGGAGAGCAGCACTTCATCAGCAGATAGAGAGGAAGATATGAGGTAATAAAACAGAACAGCGACCTCTGTAAAACCAATGGGAACACCTTTGAAAAAGGACTTTGAAACTGGAAGCAGAAAAGGAGATGAGGGCTGATTGCTAGACGAGTGGATAGAAAATGAATGAACAGATGAAAAAGAAATACCAAAGATGGGAATCACTGGTCAAACATGAAACAAAGAAAGTGTAACTTACAAAGCTTAACACTTACAATACACTTTGGTTGCGTTACAGAAAGCTATGAGGAAAAGGAATTACTCTTGCCTCTTTTCCAGGTAATGTAATTGCTGCATTAGTGATCTTCCACCCTCATTAAGCATGGATCAAACAGCAGTGTAGAAAGCAGCAGCATGGAACGGGAGTGTGAAACAGACAGGATTAGCGGATAAGAGAGATGTTTTCCCACAGCCGGCACAGTGCGTGTTTTAAGACTCCCACTTGGTTTATTATAGACTGAAGACACTAGCATGTTGAAGTTTAACCTCTCCACTGAATTATAATTACCTAATTCATCCGTGGCTAGTGTCCCGGTGTTTGTGTTGACACCATGACAAATTTTTTTCTTTTTTAATATATATATGTAAAGTAGTATTTTGTTTTATTTCACCAGGTGTTATTACCTAGGCAACATTTACAAAAATGTCTGTGGTGAGATTAGTGTTAATGTGTAAATAGTTTAAAGGAAAACAACTGGTACGGTTACTGATATCTGCATTTGTGTATTTATTTGTTGTTTTTTTTTTAGTTTGCAAATTTTTTTTTCATCTTGGTGAAATTGGTAATTACTGGGGTGTAATCAGCACAACATAAATACTATTGTCACAAGTAAGCACTGGAAAAACATCCAAATTATTGCCTTTTTAAATTAATTTATTCATTCATTCGATTAACTGTTAATTATTTTGTCTCTTTTGAAATAAAAATACTGTGGCAAAAACGTAAAGTTAATGAGAAATGGTGCCTGGAAAAATATCTAGTCTAGGTAGTCTATGTCTTCATTTATCTATTTATCCATTTATGCTTACTGATAAATTTTGATTGTTTATTATTTAACTCTGGTGAGAAATGAAGTGAGATGTTGTCAAGGATTTTTTTATTAATTCGTAGAAGTAATATTTTTGTTGAGATATCCGTTTAGAAATTGTATCCAAATTGTTGCATTTTCAATTTCAAGATTTATAATTAATTATATATCCATAAATGTAAAAACATTTATTTTGTTAAAGAGTCAATCAAATGAAATTTTGCTAATTAAAGCATTTCCTTTATAAAACTGCAAAACTGTTTCCTCTTTTCCATAATGAAAACAATGTTCTCTCATTGGTCATTTTCAGGGTTGTGGACATGTGTGGCCAACATAAATAAAAATGTAAACAGGGCCTTTACTTGAACACACATTAGCATTCATCCCTCTTGATAACTTGTCAAATCCCTAGCCCAAAATGACTTGTCAAGATTTTAATTAGTTTTCTATGAAAGGAGAGGCTGTGATACAACACAAATGATTATATATTATTCTCCTGACAGTGCTCAGAGACAGACATGAAGAGGAAATATAGTGTTGGAATAACTGCGGGAAAATCTTCAATATCAAAATATCACTTTTTCCTCCTCTAAAATGTCACTGTAACCTATGAGAAGTACTTCAAATGCTTCTTTGCAACACTTTAAAAACCCCGGTGTCATGTGCTGATCTGGTTCTGTGCAGTTAGTGGTTCACTGGGCTTTGAAAAGTGTCAGCAGGAGTATCAGAGAAAGTTGTTGGAATCAAAAGGGTAAACAGGATTATAACAAAAAGAAAAAAATGAGTGAATTTTAGAAGTGGCACTGAAAGAGAAGGCTTGAATCAAGCAGACAATGTGGGCTCATCAAAGAATCAGACTGAACACCAACTAGGATTTCTCAGCCTGGTTTTAACATGCATCATGTTTCTTATTCTTTGTACAAAAAATTCAGACAAAAAATGTAAGAAACAAAAAAAAATTAAATATTATCTAATATTATTTAATGTAATTATTGGAAAAATCTACATAAAATATTTCTCTCTATATATATAGATACATGTAATGTTTGTATTTGGTCATTTTCATGGCTATCTGCCATTCTTTTTTAAAGAAGAAAACTAGTAAGGAGCCTGAGTCCTAACCTGGAGAACGGAGGATAAAGAGCCTAAGTCAAGCAGCTATGAGAGGCTTTAAAAAGAAGGAAAAAATCCGAATAACAAATTCCTTCTCGTGTTTCCTGCATTTAAAATGTAAAGAGCCACATATCAACTTAGGGAAATCTGACGATGACCATTTTCCTAGACCCATCAATATTTAACAAAATGAAAAGGCAGGAAAATGAAGAGAGAGAAGAGTGCATATGTTATTATGTAGTGTTGCCAGATTAGAAAATGCATTGGAAAAAAAGTGCCAGGAGGCATAAAATGATGTTCTGACACATAAAAGAGGTGACATCAAACATGAAATCAGGTGAAGTCCACTGTGCACCTCAGGAGTGCGGCTACTGTGGAACAGATAAAAGGAAAATCAAAATGAAATGACAGGGGGAAAGTCTGCTCTGATTGAAGTGACACAAGGAAATGAGGATTCCACTATCTTCTGATATTTCACTAAAAAGGTTGCCAAACACCGAAGCAAGTGGACCTGAGAGAGCAAGGACAATAATATGAAGAGGTTGCTATATACTGTGGCACAAAAATCCAGATTGAAACGAATGGTAAAAGTGACGGAGGAGGAATAAGAAACTCCTGCTCAAGAATGAATGAGCATAAGCTGCTACGTACCTAACGGCGAAAAGCGGAAGCAATGCTGCGAGGTGGGCAGAGTGCTGCAAGCGCTGCCATGCTCTGTCCGGTGATTTATGTCTACGCTAAAGCAACAAAATGTAGAAACAAGATCAGAGCACATTCTAAGATGAACTCAGGACTTGGTGGACTGCTGATGGATAGCTCCTGTCTCACCATTCCACCATTTTGTAAGGTGAGAGGGAAGGACAGATAAGGAAAGACAAGGTGTGTTTTCAAGTGTACCTGCAAAAGACTATACAATAAAAAGGAATGTTGGGATGAGTTAAGATGTTTATTGTGAGCTGATTTCACTTACTGTAGTTTAAGACTATATTTTGCATAACATAATACGTAAATGAAAATCCTGGAAATAATAACCCCTTAAGATCTAATAAGTTTGTTTGAAAACGTTACTTCAGGGGTTAGCAATTCTGCTGCACGTTTTCTATTTTTGTCTGTTCTATCTGAGATAAATTATTAGTTCCCTGTAGAACAAAGTGATAGGGTGAAGTGATGTGAAAGTTGTTTGGAGCAGGAAGACATTTAAGACAAGCTGAACAACAGCCCTTTACGACCAGAGTTGCCTGTCTCTATCCTTGGGATTCGATAAGAGCTGATTAAAAGGCGACCCAAACCACAGTAGACAACATCCACATGGTGCACAGCCATGTATGCAGTTTTTGTTTGCAAAAATAAAAGAGTGAACTTGTGAGGGATGCCAAGTAGGTGTTCATAAGGAAATAACATTTGTACTTTAAATATTTTTGTGACCCTCCATTATGAGTAATACACTACCTTCCAAATGTAGAGCCAAATTCAGAGTTTATTAGTTTTGAATCTTTCTGTATATTTTGACTGAATTGACTATATATCTCTGTATATAAGTTGGCATTTTTAAAAAGTGCTTTGAGATTGCATTTTTATTGAATCAATGCAATATATGACAACTGGTTGCACAGAATATTTTTTATGGATATTGTCAAACAAGCCAAACCTTTCAGAAATTTATTTGTGAAGAATTTCATTTTACAACTACATGCTACTTTATGATGGTTTGTCACATTAAATGAAAAAAGGTTTGTGAAGTGGTTGTACCATAATCAACTAAGAAAAGGCCTTGATTAATCCAAGTGCCAATAATAATGATTCTCCTAATGAAGATTATTACAATTAATACAATGACCTTGAACTAATATGTTACTAATAGTTATATGTGTCCATTGTGATTTACCTATCATCCAAGACTATGAAATAAAGTTGAAAACTAAACAATTTAATTGGAAAGTGACATGGTTTTCTCTGCAATGAACTACAATCAAACGAATTTAATCTCCCAAACTCTAAAGCATTTTTTTCTGTCCACAGCTTGCAAAATTATAGCATAGGCTGCCCACGCAGTTCTTTTGTTCAATATCTGTTTTTCTCTAACAATCTAAGCATGTTTTACTGTTCACAGTTAACAGACAGACTGAAGCTGCTTGTCTGCGTATGACTGAGTATACATTGCTTAGACAGCTGTGCATGCAGTGAAGAGCTGTGGAGTTTCAGCTAAAGCAGACATTACATTTTACAACATAAAGAAATTGCTAATTTAAGCGAGGAGGTGAGCAACTTCTTTTGTGAAATGTGTAGATACTGAATGAACTAGAACAGCAAAGCAAAGCCTATATTTTTGCTAAGGCTGAAAACATTGACGCATGCATGTGATTAAACTAAAACGTTTAATGTGATATTATTATGCAATGCAAATCAATTGCATAACCTATTATGTCTTCTCTCCTGCAGAGGGCAACCTGATTCACAGCAATGCATCACACAGTCTTTGGTCAACAACCCAAAGTCGCAAATGCGAATGAAAGATGAGCAAGTTGAGTCAAACTGGTGTGTTCAGCACCAAATTTAGCTCGATATAACTCCCTGTTAGAGCTGTGGATAAAACCAAGGTGGTATGTACAACTGCAACAATAAATTCAGTTTTCACCAAAGCGCAAAGTGTTTAAAATACCATCTTCAAGCAAAGCACATTTTCGCTGACACTAGCAAAGATGCTAATTCAGGGCAAATTTACAACATCAAGCCAAACTTGTCAGACAATGCTGACAGAGTGCAGCTGTAGAAACTTCAACAAAAACTATTGTAAAAAGAATACATGAACTGTACAACATCAATGAGGGAGCTAAATCACAACAGACGCTACATGTATTGCCGTTGCCGGATACCCCTGGACATCTATGGGTAATCACAATTACCCCCTGGTTACTACACACCAAATAGATTCGAAATTAAACTTCACTTCTTCACTTTGTACGTGTCAAAAAACAAGAGCAATGTTGTTAATGTATGCTTCAATATTTACATTTCAAGGTTAAAAAGTTAAACATTGTGATTGAACTTGACTAATCAGTCCTATAATGTGATTAGTCTGATATGTTTTAATCAATTGACAGCATTAGTTTATATTTAATATATACACAAGTTATTTAAAAATAAGTAGCAACCATTTTTAAATTAGTCTAGCACTTCAGTAGGTTCCCCTGCATATATGACATTCCAGAAATATTTGAGTAGTTCTCTAAACCTAACTAAACTAATTTTCTAGCAGTACTTCTAGGTTGGACCACACTAGTTTCTTTGGGGATAAATGGAAGAAGAAACCCTGCAACATAGATGGTAAATGAGCAAAAGGCACAATAATCACAATTCTAATGTGGACAGTGAAAATGTAAATAAAATCAGAGGTAAGTATTTCTTGGAATAAGAGGTTTACCCTATCCTTATACTGTGGGTCAAGTACAAAAGAGGAGGGCAAGTGAAAGCAAGCGGAGAAATGTGTTATTCCAGCATTGATGTGGTGTGTAAATAGTTTTTTTGAAGAAAATCACTTGCCTGTTTGTAAAACATTTCAAAGGATTCACACTCCTTTATGGACTATCAAAGACTGTTTCTGTCTGCGTGCAACACATACTTTTTTCCCTACCTCCATGAATGTGAATTTAAGTGTCAACGGCCAGTGAAAGTATTCATTTCAGTTTATGCTTGACTAATCAATTAGGCAAGTGAGCAAACAAGCAAGTAACTACAGCCATAGTATAAAAGGGAAGAAAGGAAAGCTGAAAGGCAATGCTGTTGGGGGACTGCAAAGCTTTTCAACAACTATCCTGAGTCATAGCTGTGTCAAGAAAAAGTGTGAAGTCATTTGCTCTGAGGAAGCTCCATTTAGTGGAAAAAAGTGTACTACTGTCATTCACATCCAGCGTGTAGGTGCCGTCCTTAAGCTTTAATGCTGACAAAAAGCGATTCTTTAAAATACTGAAAAAAAGCATGCCTACACAAAGAAAAAGCTTGTGAAATCCAAACAAGGACATAAATAAGCTAAAAAGCCCTAAGTCAAATAGCACAAAACAAATATATAGTGTGACAATAACTTTCATTTTGTCTGTTTTTCCATGCTGTTCTGTGACATAGCAAACAATTCATGTGAGAAGAGTTTAGGTTTAGGTGAAACTCCCATCAGAAAGCATGAAGTATTACATTACAAGCAAAAGAATTGCTTTTGCCATCATTTTATGCTATTAATTTGAGCGTAGTGTTAGTAGTGTGCCATACCTCGCATTCTCGGGAGCCTGAGATGGTGTAGGTGCATGGTCCAGTTCCATTGACGAGCACATCCATGGCCTCAGAATTGTTGGGCTTGTAGTCCACATAGTACTCCTGCAGAGGGGAGCTAAGGGTGCGCTCCGTCTCTCGGGGTTTCTTGCGACGCTTGCGAGCCGCGGCAGAGTGCTCCTGGAGCTGTTTCACGCTGTTAGGGTAGCGCTTCCAGGACACATAAATTACCAAGAGGATCATTGCAACGGACAGAAACAGGGCAACACTTCCAGCCACAATCTTATGGAAGGAAACAGGCTCTAAGTCTTGCTCTGGCGGAAGTGCAACAGGTGGGGTAACTGCCAATGAAGTAGGACCCCAAAGAGATCCTTCAGATCTCTTTCCAGAGCTAGTTGTCAAAGCCAGAACAGATGGGTAATGTTCTGTTTGTACAGGGGCACTGGATAGGTTTGGAGTAATATTCACTGTGAGTACTGGCCCTTGGTTGGATTGGCAAACCCCAAATGCTTCAATCGCATCCATCACTTTCTCTCCTTGAGCTTTCTTGGGAGAGGCACAAATCATTGTGGTCTCTTTTGCCCCTCTAAAGTTTCTCAGCCAAGCCACAAGAGGACAGATGGCAGGGCTACAGTCCCAAACATTTCCCGCTAAACTAATCATGGTCAGTGAGATCCAAGCATCAACAACCTCCTGAGAAACATTGGTCAGCTTATTAGAGTCCAGATTGAGAGTCTGCAGGTTTGGTAAGCATTGGTAAACTACGGGATCTACTTCTGTCAGTTCATTCCCTGACAGATCCAATTTCTGGACAGAGGCCCAGGTCCAAGTCAGGCCTTGGCTCATTGACCGAATGCGATTCCACTGCAGATAAAGAGCCCGTAGATTATAGAGTCGAGGAAAATGGGAAAAATTGATCTTGGAGAACTGGTTGTGCTCCAAATGCAACTCAGTGAGTTTGACAAGTCCAGAAAGTGCATTTCGAGTGATGCTGCGGAGGCGATTGTAACCAAGGTCAAGGAATTCAAGATTTCTGCAATCTTGAAAAAGACGCATTGGGAGAGTTTTTAGTGAATTAGATCGTATGTGAAGACTAAGAAGTTTACGTAACCCTTGGAATTGCCCAAGTTGCAAAGCTTGCAGTTTATTGTATGACAAGTCCAAATTCCGCAAATTAGGGACAGGATGAAATGTTGTATTATGGAGCGATGTGATCTTGTTCGAACTTAGAATCAGTTCTTTAAGCCTGCGGACCCCCTGGAATGCCATTGCATCCACAGAGGCAATGTAATTATGGTCCAAGTAGAGCCAAATAAGGTGGTTGAGGCCAACAAACTGTCCTGCGCGAAGACTGGAGAGGCTGTTGTACCGCAGCGACAGGCCCTCACAGCCTCCTGAAAGGTTCTTGGGGACATCACGAAAGGCGCTTGACTCACAGTAGACAATTTTTCCATCACAGCGACAACTCTTTGGGCAGTGGCGATCACTTAGAGATGGATTTGCCGCTAGCCACACCTGCATCAGGAGTTGGAACAATAGCCAGCGACGCTGCAGAGCAGAGCCTAAAAAGAAAAAATAAAAGGAAGAAAAGGGAGGTCAGAAAAAAAGATAAATCATTACTTTTTCAATTATGTTTGGAATTAAAATAGAAGTATTTTATTGAACACTTTTGCATTCAGCGCAAAAGCAAAACCAGCTAAATGCGACTCCATGTGCAGGCAGAGTTAATATGCCCCGTAGACAGTACTATAAATATTACCAGAGTAGAGGATGTGTAAAGATCCAGAATACATGTAATGTACCAGATGCGCTTAGCATCAAAGTGAGGTGGAAATACCAAGGGAGCCGGTAGAGAACAACAGGGCCAAAACCCTCGTCATCATAAGATATAACAGCAAAAATAGCTACATTTACATTTTATTAAATACAATAAATTGGCTAGTTGACGCAAGAAGCACAGATAGGGAAAATGTTGAAAAAAATAAATGACTTTAAATGAGACTTGCTCTCCCAAACTAAGTGACCAGACAAGATGAAGTCTGCCACTGCAAATCACCAAAGAGACCTACAACCACTAAAGATGTAATGTGGAATGACAAGATAAAAACACACTAAGTGTCCAACAGTATTTAAATATAAACTGAAAGGTTTTATGGTCTGAAACTAAATGTAAGCTTCTTTTTCATCAGACTAGACCAAACAGCTTCAGAAGCAGATTTTTTAAATTAAATATTTCAGAAAAGGCTGTTTGCTGCCCTGCATTGTAGGACCTGTATGTTTGTGGCAGTAATAATGCCAGAATTTACACAAAAATGGTGAAAGAAGCAATGAATGAACAATGGTACAGTTGTACAGCTAAGTTTAATTTAAAATCTATTATAAAAATTATTAATATTTAAAATATGTCAATGTCCTTAAAATGAATTTAAGACTTTTATTCAATTGACTGTTTAAGACCTTATAGAAATATCTTGAAAAGCAATCAAAATAATAACCTAAACTTAATTTATCACATGCCTGAAGTAAGATATTTCAACTTAGCTTCATCAAAATGCCAGAGCCTAACCTCACAGACTTTGTTCTGTGTCTTGGAGTCTCGAGAATGCAAAAAACAAGACAACACACACACACTCGCTTACTGAACTGCATGCCCACACTAATCCACAAAACTGGCTTTCAGGTAGTTGTGTGATTCTGCAGAGAGGTGTTGTGAAATTCCTTTCCTCTGGGGATATAGTGATGTTTTTGGACCAGTGAAAAGCAAAAAGTAATGATTCAGACTGAATCTGTTCTGCTTTGGTTTGGTTAAACATGAAATGACTGGTGTCTAAATTGAAACGCCTCCAGGACTGTAGACACAACTATCACTCCTTTCATGCTGATTTTTTTCTGTGCTGAGTAAAATCTCACTCTCCATGACTGATCTGCTTCTGCAATTGGCACCGTGATTGCTTTTGGAAAGACTAACTCCAAATATGGATGAAGATATGACTCTGGAAATGTTATGCTGCATTGATTGTCAGGTATATTTACTACACAGGAGACAAAACAGTGGATGCTATGGAATTTGGTGAAAGGTGTTAATGGGAACAGAAGCTCAGAAAACACAGATTTTATACTCCTGACTTTAGTTCAATAAAGAATATAAAACTACTCAGTAAAACCAGAACTTTTACAAATGAATAGCTAGTAAATATAAACAGGTCACAGAATTTAGTCTAATAATGCTACATATTTCAGACTTGTGTATTCAACATGTACTTTAACAAAAGTCCCTGCCTTTGTACGAATCTCTGCTGAATACTGATCCGATTTCTCTGCTTTAATGGCTGCTCAGGTAAGCTGGTGTACAGGTGTTCCTTTATTAAGAACAGCTAAATTTTACTCCCTTATTGTTGCACCTGCATATCCCAAAGAAGGCTTTAGGATTCGTGGTTTGATAAAGTACCATCAAGTGCACTTTTCTTAGAAATTCTGCAATTTAACAAAACTATAGGAATAATGAACACGAGCCGCTTGTGAAGATACACTGTAAGAGCTGGGCATGACAAATTTGGAGCCTGAAATTCAAGTGTGTGAATTACATTTATTACACTACTGCAGCGACAGAGAAACTGATGAAAAAACCAGAAAATATGGGCCGAGGGTGTTCATCATTTTTAAGTTTAGTTGTAGGATTAGTTCTAAGATTAATTAAATATTTAGGACTTAAAAGATAAATCCAGCAGACTTGGAATTAGAAAGTGCAGGAAACTGGAATGTAAATTTTAGTTTTCAGAAGGGTTGGAGCCTGGAGAAAGGGAAGGCATGATCCCATAAAAACAAGACACAGTAGCTGGCATACATATATTTTCTTTAACATTTAATCACCTTACAATGACAAACTTTAGTGGATTTAGTAGGATTTTATGTTTTGGACAAAAACAAAGTAGCATATTTAAAGTGTAATTAAGACAAATGCTTTTTTCCCCTTATTTTGTTTTTTGTTCTGTGAAAGCCTCAGACGTTTGCTACAGAACATTAGCAAACAAACAGCATCCTGCAGAATGAAGAACACACCAGACATGGCAAAATGATGAGATCATGGGGAAAGGCAGAGGCACCATAATGCTGTGAGGATGACACACAGTAGCTGTGGTTTGCAAACATGTGAAATGCATTAATTTGATGAATATTGGAGGTTAGTATGGATAAAATTAGGGATTTCAAAGTAAAAGTTTAATGAATAGAAATGCACAGCAAACTTTGTCTTTGTTTTTTGTCTTACACGCTAGATGATTTATATATGTCTATCATCTAAAATGCCAATAAAATCCAATGAGGTTTGTGGTATTAAAGTGAGAAAATGTGAAAAATGTTCAAAGGGGTTGGACGTTTTGGCAAAACATCACAATAATGATGTGTGGTATAAAGATAATAAAAAAGGGTATGTAACTTTCTTCAACAAGCCAGCTTTTTATTAGCTTGGAATCAGTTGTTTCCTCTTAACATCCCCCATTCATCCCTCCCTTTTGCCCAGCAACTAATGATCTGTCATTAAGATACATTGATTTCCTCTGGAATAGATAGTATGAGAGAATGCTCACCTCAGCCTGCTTCTCAAGGCAATATCATCAAGTATGAAATTTATCGCCACGATCAGACTGAGATAAGATTAATACATGGAGATAGGAATGACCCATCTTCTAATTAGATTACAATATGGTGACAGGTACTACTGTGAGTCTAAACTGAACATGCCATATGTTTAGTATGTTACACTGATGACAAACCTCACTTTGCAACATGGAAACCTCCAGACTTTGGGAATACCTCTATTGCAGTCAAAGGCATAACTTCGATTTTGAGGAATCTCAATAATCTTCTGGGGATTTGTCAGATGTAAGTGCCTGACATAGTGTGGCTGAGAGGCATCATACAGCATATGGTGTCTAACATAGCCATTTAGTTCACTGCCAAGCATCTGCCGATCCCATATGGGGATTGTATGTGTATTTGTCTGTGTCTTGCAGTGTGATTGAAAGAGAAACACTTAGTGTTTGTTTTCAGAAGATTCTTTCATCATCCCTTACAGATGGAGGGAACTGTGGAGCCGCAAAGATAATTTGTGCTGGCTATTGATTATACCAACAGCTCCATCCATCATATTTCTTCATTCTAGATCCAACAGTTGTGCTACTTTAACATACACACTGTAGAGATTGAAAGATGAGGATCACAGG
This sequence comes from Phalloptychus januarius, assembly GCA_902982915.1. NCBI lineage: Eukaryota > Metazoa > Chordata > Actinopteri > Cyprinodontiformes > Poeciliidae > Phalloptychus > Phalloptychus januarius. Next base: position 2,024,067 of record CADWAE010000133.1, on the reverse strand, counting down.
ATTTGTGGGAGTAGTCAATTTATTTTTGTCTAAGGTGTATAATGCATGTCAAAATCTAAGAGGAGTCAAGGTAAGAAAAGTGATGTAGACAAATGCCGGTGCATACTCTCCCATGTCCATTTAAAATAAGTAGAAACAAATCCATGGTCAAGAGTGGGAAAAATGTGTGGGCAGTTTCCACTAAACATGAATGTGAACTTTCTCTCAGCCTTGCATCCCATGAGGAAGCGCAAAACAAGACTTCTACTCTGCATTCTTCCCATTTGCAAAGTATGCTTGCTTTATTAGAAGTGACTCCTGGATCACCTGCAGATTGAGGCTGGCTCACAAAACACCCCTTTGCCTCTGACTGACATGGCATGCAGTTTAATGAGACATCTATGAGCTAAGGCCTCTGTAGGCCATCTTCTTCCCTACTCCTTCCTCTAATCTTATTCACAAAGCAGCACAAGTCACCCTCCTAGGTGTCACTCAAAGGGTTTGTGTCTCCATTACCTCCCAGCTGAGGTCCTTTTCATCGTTACCATTTTTTTTTTGCTCCCTCATTTGAAAGAAAATGTTCCTTTCGTCTAGCACACATTAAATTTTGCATGCCCTTGAACCCTGCAGCCATCAGGATGTTTTTATAACGCCTAACCTATTTGTGAGCATTGATTCCAAAAAAAATGTCTTCTTCATTCCTTTGCAACTTTTGTTTATTCCCATCTGAAGTCATTATCTACAGTGACTGGCAAAACCCTTTTGCATTTTGCCCCCAATTCAATGTAGAACGACAGGAGGTAGCAACAATTTGTGAAGTGGAAAGAAAATTACTGAAGGTTTTTGAAGTTTTTCACAAATAAAAAGTCAATGTCAGGTGCATTTGTATTCAAACCAGTTTGATTTCATTTGATTGTGAGAAATGAAGGACAGCACTATGCACAGTGTGTGCATAGTGGGCACAGTTCACAGAATAAACACAGTAAGTGTGAGTACCTGGATGCAGTTTCAAGTTTAGCCATTAGAGCTAAACAACAATCACATAGTCGACAAGAGAAATACAGTCAGATACAACCAAAATTTATAGGTAGCATTGATGCATTTTCCAGGTGTATATGGCCATTTTATACCACAATCAAGTAAACTACCTTCAGTTGTTATTAAGATTATGTATATGTCAAAAATAATTTCAAAAAAATGTGATGCCTTGAAACTGGGCTCTGTCTTTTGAAGAAGCTTCTGCTCTTTTCGACACTGCCTTCAGCACAATGGTCATCTCCATGATGACTATGCTTAGGAGCATTTTGCTGAGAAGTAGTTCATATGATAAGCTCAGCACATGCACAGTTCCCCCAGGTGTTGGCTAATTGCTGCTGCCGCTAGTCTGGTGGAACTGTGTAGGGAAGGCACAGGGGAGAGATGTTTTGTCATGTGATGGCTCGGGTGGAGACTGCAGTTTCTGGGAGATTTGGATAAAAAGAGCAAGACTTTAATCACCCCTGAATGACTGCCATAGGAAACATCAGAAGTTGCAAAAGACTTGAGCCTGATTTGATGATTCGAAAGCCTCAACATAAAATCAGAACTACAATGGGAAAGCTTTCATCAAAACCTATTCAAGTGGTAGAATATTCAAGTAAAAGTTAAGACCCACATAAATACAAACAAAATCTGTGCAAAGACTTGGAAAAAGTGCATTTATAGAGGCTCTCCATCTGACTAAACTTGAGTAATGCTTTGAAAGAAGAATGTTCAAAGTTTGAAATGTCTAACTTGCAGATGCAATTGCAGCAAGACATGGTCGTTTTCCAAAGCACACCAAACATTTCAGATTTATTTTGTTTACTTAAGAAATGTACACAGCTTTGCATTGATCTATCACATAAAATCCCCCTGGAATATATTTATTGTTTACTTAGTAAATACACACAACTTTGTATTGGTCTATCACATAAAATCCCTCTGGAATATGTTGCAGTTCTATGCTGCAATACAAATTCAAGAGTTATTAATATTTTTTGAAGGTGCTGTATGGTTTCCCTTCTTTCTTTTGCTAAAATTCATCTTGTATGTTAAACATTTTTAGAATTCTATGCATCAATGCTTATTATTTTACCACTTCAGCTTCTCCAGTTATTTCTCGTAATCCGATGCTTTCTGGGCATGGATAATAAAAAGCTTAAGTTTGTCTAAAGGCATGTGTGCTTTGCTTTGTTATAAAGGAGACAGCCCTGCTATCCTCAGCAGCAGAAGATGGCTATTTCTGCCTCTCAACCCTAACACATAGAAAGAGTAAGTGCACTTTACTGCTGACCTAAAATAAAACCAAATGCAGCTTAATAACTTGGCAAATGGACTCACTAACTGGTGCACTTTGAGCGCACATGAGTGGCTCATTGCTATTTGCTGCCTGTCATTGACAAAACTGCTACCAGATTCAGTCTTGACTCCATAGAGGCTGGACAGCAGCCTAAAACATAAGGACGGATGTCCCCAAATCAGCCTAAGCCAACTCATTATTCTCCAATTATCTGTGGGATCATACCAAAGCCAGCCAAGTCAGAACCAATGAAACAAAAGCTCGGAAATACTGTCATTTTGTTGCTTCCTTGTGCTTCCTAGTCTTGTTAGGTGGAACTACACAGGAAAGATTATGATCGTGATTGTACAAAAATACTCTCAGGTCGTATTGCTGCCAAGGTTTTTCTGATAATAGCAATGTTATATAAGAACGTAGCATTAATGTCACCTCAAGTGACTCCGTACACCAATATTGGTGACTGTAGCACAGCACAGCTGTTTAGCAATGACAGGAAATATATAAAGAAGAAAACATTATTTTTTTAATCACAAGAAATAAAATATATTTAGGAATGTCTATGAATTAGGACGTTATGGAGCCGGGTTTATGCAAACAGTGCAATCAAACAGCTGTCTTCCAATTACCTGAATTTTGTAACTATAGTAATTTCGATCTCAATCTGCTATTCAGAGCCTAAATTAGAGAAGCCGCTACCGTTTCTATGTGGTTGCCTAGTTACTAACATGCTTTTACAGTTCAGTCCAAAGTTGTTTTGATAAGAAGGGCCAGAGAGACTCTGTCATGACTTTCCATCAGCCAGGATGGTATTCATCTTTCTGATTAGCACATAAAATCTTGATTAATTTTAGTGATTACACCTTTCTCAGTTCCCTCAATTTTGGCTCACAGGTACCACTGATCCACACACTCTGGCCCAGAAAGTGGTGGAAATGCACCTAAATTTTGTTTGACACCCATGAAGCATGTGCACAGGATATGTTGATTATTGCAATCACAACCAATTTAAGCCAACAAAATCACCTCATTGCAAAATATGCTGCTGTGAGCAGGGACATCAGAGCTTCTGTTAGCAACAGCATCCCTTATCAAGAATGACAGAAAACTATGCAAGTCTTCATCAGAGCTGATTGTTTAAGTATCTATTTATTGGTCTATTGTTTAGAATAATCCAGTTCGTCCATGTCCACACAATCTGTTTCAGAGATTGGGGCACACCCAGTTCTCACTGACTCAATATGCAAATAAGCAAGAGAAAATTGCGCAGATAATTAAATTGTTTCTATTAGTTTCCCCGGTTCAGCTACCTCCTAGCAAAAGGATGCCCTGGGCAGAGAGCCAAATAGCACATACAGAAAGTTACCACTGAGTATATATAACTATTAGAAAAGAAGGCAACAGTTGTGCTCTAAAATAAAATACCAAACAAGAAAACAGTTAACTTCCCCTTTGCTATTCACAAGAATCTATAATTGTTCTACATGTCTAAAAAACAGAATCAGAAAAGATTTAAAATCAGCCATCCTGACTTTTTCTTAATCACAAACTTTTTTGAAATCAAAATACTAACTAATATGGCTGAATTGGGTGAAATGAGGTTGTGCATTTAAAAATGAAATGCTAATAATTGGCACTGAAGTGGTTCATCCCAAACTTTATAAAAACGAATTAGAAATGCCTCAATATTAGGATACTTTTTTGAACTTCCACGCAAGCGGATGAGTTTTTTTTCACCCCAAATGTAAACAGAGGGGAGAGATATTGCCCTCAAAGGGCTAGTTGATCTCGCTGTGCACCTGCTTCACCTGACATTTGTAGAGTGCTGCCTGTGTGATGCGAGAAGGCCAGCAGAAAGCCATCTGTTGATACTATTGAAGTAGTCTGTATATATAAACAGTGCAGAGTCGTCCGTGATCACTGATTCTGTAACAGGAAACATATTGTGTTTAGATGCTGAGATACTGTGTGAAATGTCATTTGCATCTAAATTCATTTCTGAGTTCTGTACTCTCTCTCCACTTTAACATCGTCCTCCTGTGAGGCACATCTCTAATGACATGGTCCATGAAACATAAGTGCATTGCATGCTGTTAATGAAGAGGCTCACAATCAGCTATTCTGGCGTAAAAACGAAGACTAAAACACAGCGCAATCATCAAACACTTGTGAGTAAAATGCACAACTGTGTGTTGCATTGACAGTTTGGATTTTGTGAACCTCAGTTTCACTCACTTCACATCAGATGTGCAGGAATTTCCTGTTTGCACTCACTAATAATTTTATCTGTTCAATAGCTTGTTAACACAAAGAGCTCATCAGCCAATCTCCTGGCAGGAAATCAATGTGTTTAGGTATCTAGGACATGGTGGAGGCAACTTACTGAAGAACAAACTGACCATCAAGAAATGGTCAGGCAGTCCCTATACATAGTCTAATTATAAATAAATGTACTATATTTTTCACATACACCCATCCCACCCTTTCAGCTGCACCATACAGCTGGTAGGTTTGTAATTTTGCATAAATGACATAAAATCATGAATTCGCCCTGCCTTTCAGCACCAGTTCAGCCTTTTCTTCTGGGATTTTCATCTTGGAACACTGAAGCCTCTAACCATCTTAGCCTCATTCAACGAAACTCCAAGGCCAACCTGAGTATTTGTTTCTGGCCACAGTGTACCATCTTCTGATGAAAACGTCCATCAGGAAAACAAAATATATTGCAAAACTCAAATCACCTGTTATTGATTTCTGGATGGGAGGTGTTGGAAATAAGAAAATTGCATCACTGACTTGCAGCAACTTCAATAAGGAGCAACATTTCTGAAGTATATCCATAACTCCTAGTTGAATAACAAAAAACTGCAGGTATCGTGCATGTTCTCCTTCTACATGCTTCCCTGGATCATCTAAATATATGTTAGGTTATTACATTAAACTGTCCTTGATCACAGTGATCGTTCCTTTGCTTCTCATAAATTTCAAGGGAATGTTAGCATGTGTGAAATAATTAAATAAAAAAAATGGTTATGTGGACCCAAGATTTAATATCTATCAACAGCAGGTTGCCTACATAGCCTGGATTTGAGCACAAGAGTTGATTTTACAATAGCAGGGGTTTAATTCAAAATAAACATTCATTTGTGTTTTCCCTTTAGAATGGGTGCAAAATTAAAGAGATTAGAGACATCATGGATTTTACCTTAGGCACAGTAGTTAGTATTTAAACTGATTAAATTAGGCATAATTGGGAATAACTCCAACTGAAAGATAGCAACAAAGGTTGTTCAATACAATTGATAGAATATATGGAGTATGCTTCAACCTACATTAGTGTGATACATTAAAATGGCTATGTGTAGTTCTTGGTTGGCCCAGTGACATAGGAGTTAGAAAATAATCTAATCTAGTTAAAATACATGCAAGAGTTTAGGATTTTAGTTGCAATTTAAATCTGTAAATGATGCAACGACAAGAAAAAAATTATTTTAACTATACAGGTACAAAATGGTTCATATACAGATATGAAATAGGAGCCAGAGGAAATGAAATTCCAACGTGTGGGTATAAAATTGGTTTATGAAAAGATGAAAGGGTACATATGTGTGCATGTATGGTTGATCTGAGTGTAGTTGATCTATGTGTAGCTCTTCGATGGACTGTTGACCTGTCCAAGGTGTACTCCACCTCATACCTTCTGACTGACAAGGTGGTGAGTAATATGCACACATAGAATTAGAATGGATAAATGAGTGAAAGAAACACGTGTGCATAAGGCACCACAACAAGCTTAGACCTAGGAAAAAAACAGGCTTGAGCCTAGGGGCTCATATCCTCTTAAGCCTGCCCCTGTGCAGGAATTGCAGCTCCTATAGACTGTAGTGTGCTGGTATGTACAGTTCATATTGATGTGGTGCAGTAACCTGCTGTGGATCAATATATCATGCTGTTTTACAATTAATGGTACAACTACTCTTAGAAACTCAAGCAACTGGTTAGGTCTAGAACAACAAAGATGAAATCATGCAAAAATATATTTTTAAAAAGTGTTGATCAAACTGGGATTTTCTTTTTTTTCATCAGAAGCTCTCAGTGGAGATCAAGAGTGTGACACAGGGTGGCCTGTGGGTAAGGAATAGTGCGCACGCGTGTGGGTAACAGAAGGGGCAAATGGTAAATACTAATTAGAAGTGAGAGTAAGAGTGGGTAGGTTAGATACAGTGGCATAATAGCCCGTTTCATTGCTACAGAAAGACAGCCATGTACACACACTTGGACGCATGCTTTAAGCTCTTTATGCTAAATTTGAGTGTGCTGATAGCAGGTGCAGAACACGATGGGGTTTGCTGAATGAAAAATCAATCTGATAAAGCAAGTCCTGCACGACTGGTCCTCTCAGAGTCACAAGGCTCTGGTGTGAGGCAGGACAGCAGGATCCGTGCGACGCGCCTACAAACAGGACAATAAATGATTATGCAGAGGCACGTTTTATAAAGTTGACTGGCTTCCAAAATGCGCCGCGCATTTGCATTCCGATCCATATCAATCAGTGCACCCGTGCACCCGAACTAGTCGGAGAAAAACAAGGGGGTGTTCTTTAATTAAAACAAGCAGGCGGATTTGCTTCGTGCATATTTTAGGGGCGGAATTTCTAATCGCAGTATTTGGAAATGTGATTTAAAAGCCAGTTTTCTAATAAAGCGAAGGACGGGGAAATGGAGATCAGGAGATATAAAAAAAATCACATTGCAGCTCTGCGACTAACTGGCAGCCACATTTCAGAAGCTTTTCCAATCACTTAAATGAAAAATATTAAAAATAAAAATTCAGAACGGCGCGTCTTAAGTCACATTTTTTGACGCAATTGTCCGGTTTTCATCAGCTTCTACTATGGAAAGAAGACACAATTTGATCTGCATTGTGAGGAAATGGAGCCAACCACCTACATTCAGCAAACAGATTAAAAGAGAGAAAAAAAACTTACCCATATCCGCTAATCTGTTGTCGCTCCAGCCTACAGGTTTTAATGGCTCATTGTGCGCGACATCCGAGTCCGCATGATGCGCTCTCCACAGCACACGCAGGTACCGTCCTAATCCACCGGTCCGCTCTCTCCGCGCAGTCGCTGACTCCAAAGCGCACCTGCCCTTTTTCACTCTCCCGGACCTGCGATGCTTTATCCGGTTTAGCTCTGCACCTATTCCCGTCCCAGCGAACCGGAGAGAATGTCATTTACTTTCCGACTCCAGATTAAAGGCTTGCAAAATCCGGCTTCAGAACTCTCTATCCATGTCCCAGAAGCAAAGCGAAGAATCAGCTTCTTTTCTTTTCTTTTCTTTTTTTTTTTTTAAATAACAGCCAGAAAGAGCACTGCAGCTGGCGCAGACGGTAACAATATCACATCCAAGTAAGTCATGTCAGTCTTACATGCGCACGGAAATTCCGCGAAAATCCCGTCTGGAACTTCACACAAGCGTCAGGGTGATATGAAAAAGCAGGCCGTTAGTTCCCATAAATATTTCTGGAAAAAAGATCGTGTTCGTCTGTGTTGTGCGCGGCGCACCGAAAGAAAGTAAGCAGCAGGTTTATTCCCAAGTGAGTGTGAAGCGCTGTCAACGAGTCTCTCGGGAAAGTCATCCAAACATCTCCTTCCTTTCTTTTTTCCTGCTCAACCGTTCCCTTCCCTCTCGCTGCTGCTGGGTTTGAAATACAGCATGACGCCGCCGTTAATCACGTCTGCATGTCAAAGCAACTTTGTCAGGCAGAAGCGGAATGCCCTCTTCTGGTCAGAGCGCGATCAGGGAACTAGTCCGAAGGGTTCATCGCGCACGAAACGTCAGGGAGGGACAGTCAGCCCTATTCAGCAGCAATTCTTAGAAAATATTCTTCTATTCTTCTATGATATATTTATATATATACACTTATTTAAACTTTATATACAGCGTCTTTTAACTGGACAAGCTGGGTGCAACTGATGTAATTTATTTTTATTTTCAAATACTTATGTCGCCCCCTGGTAGAGAGCTGGCCTGGGCATAGAGCCATATTCTCCATATATTTAGTTTGTTTTTATTCTGTTTACTTACAACGGATGTCATCTCATGTCTTTTTACATGATAGAGGTCCAATGTATATCAGGATCTATGCAAATATATACCCCATACAAATGTACTAATATTATTCATGCTGCGGAGTTGTTGTTTTTGTAACTTGTAATAACTATTTGTATTTTAGCTTGAACATTAACAAGAAGCTGTCAGACTGCTGAGAAAAAGGCAGCAAAGACTACACAGAACTGTCCCTGGTGCTGAAACGCTGCAATTTGGATGACTGAGTTCATCCAGACAAATCCCTTGGCACCCAGAAAAAAGACGTGTTCAAAGTCTCACAAGATTATTTTTTTTCTTTTTTTAAGAAGTAGAATCTTACAGTGAAAGTGTAAAAAAACTTCACTGTACTTTGAGTAAATAAATTACTCATATATAAGGGGAATCTCGAAATATTAAATTATTGTCATCAACCTCTTTTCTTACACTCAGTTCTATTGCGCTTGCAGGTTTTCCTTAAAATTCAGGTCTGGCCATATGAGCAGGTTGAGTATTGCCTTGTTAACTTCAGCACATGTTTTGGATTGTTGTCCTGCTAAAACTTCGGATCACAATTCACTTCAACCAAAGCAAAACACATCAGGTTTTCTGAAAGGTCATAATGTCATGCATTCTAACAAGTATTTTGGGATGTTTGAAAAAGAAGCAAAGCTGATATCCTCCATCATGCATGATGTGTGATTTCTACTTGCCCATCCTTTGTTTTACAGCAGAAGTGTCAGCCTCCTTTAGGAGCCTCCTTTATGTTTGTTTGAGTGTTTTAAGTTGCTGTCTGGAATACCTCCCAATCAGCTTTTGGACATGCACATAACATCCAATGGTTGTAGTAGAAACCTGTTGACCCCAAGAGGTCACTTTTTGTTGAAATTCTCAAACAGGACACTTTGGATATTGTTTTTCACTATCTCACAATCCTACAAGATACACTTCAGTAATTGTCCATCTTTGTTTCACTGAGTTCAAGTTACATTTAACCACAGATAATATTTTGACTTTAAATAAGCAACTAGACCATACCCTCACTTATTAAGAGTATTCATTTTGGTTGTCATTTGTAATTTTTGTCTTTTGTCATCCAATTTTAAAGTTTAGGTTAAAATGAAGTGGTATTACAACATTAAAGCTTCAGGAAACACTGATCTCTCTAAAGAAGTAAATAAATAAAAATAAAAAAAAACTTCAAATTTTTAAAGGATTGTTATGTCCCCATAATTAGGGAGGGAACAATAATTGTCCATCTGGCGAATTTGTTAATAACAATTATTTCTTAGCATGCAGTTTCTTCCCCTACTAGACAATTTGTTCAATTAAAGGTTGCATTTGTAATAATAACAATAAGAATAATTGAATTTTGCTTCTGCACTTCTTAATATTCTGCAGAAACTTGCATTAGAAATGCAATGCCCCCCACTGAGTCAGCCGATGCACTTTATAAAGGATGAAATAGGCAGCTGAATTTTTTATGTGCATTTCATCTGCAGTGGCTCGCCAATTCGTGCTTTCCCTGTTTTTAAAATGGGTAACAAATGGGAAAAAAAACAAACTATTAAACATCAAAATAAAACAAAGATGAATGGAAGAGTCACAAAGAATGCAGATGCTTCCCCATGTGTGCTTTTCATGTCTCAATTAAACGAGTTTCTTATTAAGACTGTGAAAAACAATAAGATGGTTCTGTTCTGGGGACGCAGATGGGGAAGCTATATTTGTGAAGGTCTGTTAGGTAGGGGACTTGAATGACAAAAAATAAGAGTAAACATGCAGCAAAAAGCACTGTTGCTCATTAAGCGCAGTTTGCACCACTTCCATGTAGACTTTTTCATGCTAGCTTTTAATATCTGAACACCATAATGTGACAGAAAAAATACTTTCACAACATGTAATCCCTTTAATGATAAAATATAACAGAGATGGTATTTTAATTTATTACCACTAGTTTCTGAAGAAATATTGTACCATGCTTGTTTACACCCTTCATGTCCTCATTATGTCTGAAACTCTTTAAATCCAGACACCCTACCTTCAACCTGAGCAACTCTATATGAAACACAACACTCCAGATTGTGAAGCAGCTTGGGGTAAAGGTTAATGGATGCGACCTGCGAAAAGGAGACTTACAGCTAGCAAAGCAGCTATGCAATCCCAGTGGTTTATTAACATCCTCCTCCTCATTTATTGGTACTCTTTAGTGAAGATCTGTAACAAAGAAAACAAAAAGAAAAATTAAATAAATTAGCATTTCATTTCAGTATTGTTATGTCACTGTGACAACATATGGGATTCAAATTACAATGTAAGTATTTATGGTGTTTAGTAGGGAAAAATAATACATTTTGAAGGAATTCAAAGTTAACCCTGGCTAAATTATCTAAAGATCCCTTAAAAACAATATTTTGTTTTGTAGTAGCATCATTTTACACTCACCAATTCTTATTGTTTTTCAGATTTACTGATCTGTGCACATCATGTGCAAGTCAAGTATATTAACTATTTTCCTATTCTTATTTCTAGAGTTACAAACATTAATGGAAAATGGTCTTACTTAAATCTCATGTTCTCTGTTCATCTCTAGTTTGAAAAGGAGCTTCAAGTGGAATCTCTTCCTATTTGGTTTATTGACCAGGTAAACACAAAACCTTGGATTAATAAATAATTTTAGTTTTAATCATCCTGAACATGTAAAAAACTCACTGAATTAAACAAACTGCTTCAGCACCTTTACTTGCACAGACTATAAATATATGTCCCATTGGTTATTTAAGTGAAAGCAATTGTTTTAAGACATTTGCACATAGTTTTTTTTTTTAGTGTGAGACTATGCTGCAATAGAACTTTGCATTTATTGTCACACTTTCTACACACCTTTATCTAAGATGCCAATATTATTTTGTGGGGTACACAATAGTACTTTTTCCCTCTTTCTCTTTTACATGCCTCAGAAATCATCAACTAAGCTGTCTCTGGATGTCTGTTTGATGATTCACGTTCTCATGAGAACCTGTGAAACTCGAGTTGAAAAACGCCTCAAGGCGCATCGGGATCAAAGGGGATGAAAATAAACTCCAGGAAGAATCAGTGCTAATGTGAGCACAGGTGGGACACAACACAACTGTCTCTCAGCCCAGGAGATTACCTGAGAATGACTCCTGATATCTCTTTGCACAATGGTTTGTATATTATTAATATTACATACAGTTCTATCTTCCTCAAAATATTTAATTCATTTATTTTGTTTTCCAAACATTGATCTTGCTTTTCTTTCTCTAACATGTCATGTGTCTTCAAAAAAGAACATTGCATTTTTAATATCTCTGTCATGCATTACACTCATCAGATTACCATGTAAAGTAATTTATTAAAGCTTAGGATCAGGAAGTTATATGTTATAGACGCAGATTAATGACTGAACATAATGTACAACAACCTTTTCTAACTCTTGAGGGTTTTTTTTACATTTACAGTCCAAATATTATACAATAAATATAAAATTAACCCTCTAAGAGACATCAGCAGCATATTGTCAGCAGTGACATTGAGTCACACAAGGCCTCAATAGTTGCAACCTGAAAGCTTATTCAACATTATTTAAATTCCGGAACAAGCACATTTAGAGTCAAAGAAGATATGTGATAAATGTTGCACCTGAAATATCTTTCAGGATTCATAATGAAAGGGACTGGATATTTATTATTTATTGCATTATTTCACAAATATAATAAATATGCTACATCTGAGCATGGTAAAACACTTTTGTCCACCAACAACTTGTTTTTTCATCTTTGTTTTATTTTTATTTTTTTTATCTCAGGGTTGATTGTGCTGCAAAATAATTCAATACCCTTAGACCTTTTCACATTTTGACATCTTTCTGCTAAAAAAAGCACTGCCACATCATCATGATGTTTCATGGGGGGAGGATAGTGTCTTCAGGCACATGTAGCATCATTAATTTATACCAGAAATTTCAGGTTTGTTCTCATGTGACCAAACCTCAAATCAGTCTTCTTATTACAAGAAGAAAGCCACTGCAGAAAGAAAGCAATAAGGTCAAATTTGCAGATTCCATAATCAAGAACTACTCTTCCACACAACCTGTAGATCTCTGCATTTCCTCCAGAGCTACTAAGGCTCTTTTGCAATCCACTAACACCCAAGCCCTAGAGACTTAATGAACCAACAGTATATTTACAATGCAGTTATATCTCTTGTAAGGCTTTAGGAGAAGCCCATGCTGTTGCTTGGAGGCTATAGCATAGTGTGTATTTCCATAACTTCACACAGTATTAATTGTTTCACCGCCGTCAGCAGAATGGCCTCTGCTTGTTGAATTCATTCCAGAAGTAAAGTCATCAACCAAATTGCATGGAAGCTGAAACAGACGCTGAGCTGCAGTGAAAGGGTGCTGCATCCTACGACAGTCCGAGAGAATGTCTGGTTCTTTTTAGGTTTGCTTTGTTACCAGGTGAAAAGCGACTAATGCATGAAATAAGAGAATGATCAATGCTCAGGGGGCAGGTATTCCACAACTAATTGCTAATTATTAAGAAAGGCTTACTGTACGAAAACATAAAGCCAGTCGCCAAGGGAGCAGCCCTCATTGACTCATATTAGATGCTCTTGTCTTAACAGTGATCTGTCATTGCTCAGTGTCTAAGATTACAGTTTTCCATTTGGGCAAGTGAAGATGCAAGAACTGCTGAATAGAAAACACTTGTAGTAAGAAAGTTGTAGTAAATGCAGCACTCATAAAAAGCGACAGGCTTAAATAAACTCAGGTTTGGATTTGTGTTCATGTAGGTGTATAAGATCTGAATACATTAAAAAGCAACTCCAGTGTTATTCAATTAGATGCTATGTAACAGAACAACATAGCATAATCTCATCATTGTGAAACATGGTATAGGTTGGATGGTGGCGCTGCTCAGAGTTGATTGGAGGATGGATGGAGCTAAATATTTAACAGTCTTGGAAGAAAAGCTATTAGATGCTGAAAAAGACTTAAGATCTGTGTGGAGTTTCAAGTCCCAGCAGGAAAACAACCCCAAACATACAGCAAGAGATAACCTGGGAGAGCTCAGCTGGAAATATAATGTGTTAAAAAGGCTCAGTCAAAGACCAAACCTAAATCTAATTGGAAAACTATGGCAAGGCTATGAAAAACTGACAATTGTTTGCACAGAAAATAATATCTCTAGACATGGAGAAACTTCTGGAGACATAGACCAGGACACTTGCAGCTACAATTGTTCTGGTGAAGTGCCAGGTAGCCACTCCCTTCTGCTGCACCTTTCTGCAGCTCCTCTGCCTGTTAGTCATGAGGACCAGGTGGACTCAATCTCCAAGCAATCAGAGAGTGCAGGTACTTTAGATGTGACTGAACTGTCACTCCTGTTTGAAACAATGTGAAGCAAGCAGTGCTGGTAGCAGATGGAAATCAAAACTGTGCAAAGGTTTCCTACAAACTGTGAAGGACAGCCGGTAAGCCTCACAATGCTGAAGATTAGTGCTAAAACTGGAGTGTTGTATGGACTCTGATTGATTATTGGACATAGTAGGTTAATTTCATTAAAGTCTAGATAGTAAGTTAAAAATATATATATATATATACACTTGGTGTTGGATTTTACTATGAAATGTTGGATATTTATTGTATTTTGGAGTATAATTAATTTTAAGGTATTTGATTATTTCACAATGTATTTATCTTGTTAATTTCACAATGTAATTGATATGTTTCTGTTTCTTCTTAGGTTTTTCCCCACGTATGCGCCTGTGTGCCTATGTGGTGAAAGGCTAAATCACATCATGCAAAAATAAAGATGGATCAGCTAAATTAAAGGCTCTTTGAGTGAAATCCAGTTGAAAGCTTAATTTTTTGGGACTATCCTTTTCAAGTTGGGGAATCACACAGTAAAAATAAACCTGACAAAACTTGACAATAATAAAAGCTAAAAGTGATGCAAAGGAAAGACTCAGGGTGAATTCAATGCATGCCAAATTATGATGATTTTTAGTTGTAAAAAGTGTAATCATGTATTTTTGTCCATTCACTTATTAGTCTGCCCCACTTTGTGGTGGTTTATCACAGATAATGCCAGCAAAATCCATTGATGTTTGTGGTTGTAAATTCAAGAGGTAGAAACATTCAGTAGGTGTGGATGATTTTGAAGGGAACAAAAAATATTACTTAAGCAGATCTTAGTATGTTTGCCAGAGCTTCAGCTGGCAAAAAAAAAAAAAAATTAAGTAGTTGGACCGTCAATAATCTTATAGTTAAAAATGCAAAGAATTGACTGGAAGACTACAGAAGTAGTTGTCAGTTAAATTTTCTCTTTTAGTTTCTGCAGCAGATGTCTTGCATAAATGACTTAATGAATAATTAATAAATGACTTAATTAAAAATGAATAATAATAATGAGTAATGGATTAGTGGGAGCTCTGTTGAGAATTAGTTAAAGAGATTACAATTCTCTAGTTTTAGCTTCTATTCATGAGCTACCTGCAAAATCCTAGATATAACAATTCTCTTCAGTTTAAGACTATTAATGACCAACTTCCTCAAGACCCTATGGGTCTATACTATCCTGGCAGGGTGATTTGGTGTCAGACTGCAGGGTTACCTTTGTGTTCTAAATATAGAAATAGAGGAAGTACTTTTAGGTGATTGGCCACTGTGATGTAGAACCAGCTTCAAGTTGCTTGGAGCCTGTTTGAAAGATATTACAACCTTGAGCAAAACAGTGGTATTAACCCAAAAATGTAAAATAAAACGGTATGCCATGATTTAACTGAGGGCTGCACAGTGGAGCAACCGTTAGCACTGGTACATCACAGCAAACATATCCCAGGTTTGATTTACAGTCAGGGTCTGTCTGTGTGTAGGTTCTCCTGCAACACCTGCTTCCTGTCACCAGCCAAAAACATGCATTTCAGGTTAATCAGCTCCTTTAATTTGCTCTGAGGTGTGGCTGTATGTGGAGATGTTTCTCTGTACTGTGTGTCTGTGTCGCCTAATGATGGACCTACAATCTAAAGTATTCCTACTGACCACTGGAGACAGACTTCAGTCCCCTGCCGCCCTGCAAGGCTTAGGTTCTTTAAATGGATCTTTCCACATGTCCAAAAAATAATTGGATGAATTATTTTGAATCTAGCCAGTGCTACATTCAGTTCACAAAATGGAGAAAAGCAAATGTTTTTCAGCGCAGATTTTATCTTACTTCATGATGTTAGACAGATTACTCTGGCATATCATTAAGCCAACTTAAAAAAATTGTTAAATGTTGTGATTATGAGACCATCATTTAAAAAAAAGAAACAATATTCTGGGATGTAGCCTGTCAATGTGTATCTTTCATGAGTAGTTCAGGAAGTAAACGCCTGTTCATTTTGAAGGCTAACCCTGCTGTGTATTCTTAAAGGGATTTACTCCAAGTGTGCTGTTTTCCCATTATATATGTTATTTTTTCATTAACTTTTTTTCTTTCCTATAGCTTTTTTCTCTGTATCACACCTATACCACCATCCAGGGTCATCCTTATTTTATTGCATAACTGTGTTTTGCTTTCAACCCCCAGCCAGCTGTAACAGATGGCCGGTCTCTGTGTAAGTCCCTTCCTTTAAGGATTGGTCTTCCCTTGTACCTTAGTGCGCCACCTCTTGCATCCACAGTGTGACCTGTTAAATGTAAATAAAGAACTGATACATACATAATAATACAACTGATGGATAAACTGGATATGACTGAAGTAATTTCAATCATATGTCTTTAAATTTAAATACACTAAATTGCATTGAACTGAAAATAATAATAAAAAATACATATACATAAAGATGTGATATATTTAATGAATTGAAATAGTTGTAGTTGTGAGTCATTTGTGCTTGTAAACTCAACACATTCCTACACATAAGATTTATAACTTTGCTGAGAATCTGAACTGAATCTTTATGAAACACTGTGTCAAGTGTTTCTCGTTTGATTTTCTCCTCACAAACTACTTGATCCCATGCCTGCTTCATGTGTTTTGTCTTGGCAAAGACATGAGACATAAGAGGTGGGCATCTGTGAATGGCGGTGCCTTGCCATCTGTCATCTGCCCATGGGTTCTCTGTGGACATAAGCTCACATGGGCAGAACATGGGTAGGATCAGAGTCTCTTGTTTAGTTCACAATGTCTGACAAAAATTCGAACAATGAAAGCAAATTGCAAAAACAAATAGAATTTTTTTCTGACAATCCAAAAAAAAAAAAAAAAAAAACATTTATTGGAATAAACATTGTGTTTAGGCTGTACAGTATAAAAGGAACCTTTTGCAAACACTTAGGGTCAAAAGCACAGACAGAAGAGAGTCGACTAATCCTATTGTGAGAGGGAAGAATTTACATAATGTGAGATGATAAAGATCTTTAAACTCTGCAGATCAATGAGGTGCAATTATAGGCCACTGGAGTTTCTTATCTGGCTCTGTACAACTTTTTGCTGCCTTTGGTCTTCCACTTTCATTAAAAACCCCAATGTGATTAGGCCTCTTGATTGGCACAGTTGAAGATTATCACACAATGCAATCTCTGTTTGCCTGCTTACTTTTGTGTTCAAAGACACTGGGAAAGCATCCTCAAGGACAAATTTTATGATAGAGCCCCAAATAGCTTTCCTTGTTGCAGCCATTATTTATATCTCATTATTTTCTGTAATTCTAGCAATGTTAATGACTCTTTTTTGCTTTTGACCTTTTTTTAAATGGGTGCATGCAACTGTTTAAAAACTGGCTATTATCATGTTTTATGTTTCTCCTTCATTCTGCAGGGGATTTTTTGCAGCCCGTTGGGAGAACTGAGTTGTGGGTCTGCACATATGTTAAAGAGCATTCACCTGTGAGAGAGTCAAAACCATCTAACAGTATTGCCAGAAGATGTAGAAGGGAAAACAAGGCTTTGAGTAAATTAGTGCACACGCACACCCCCAGTCACATTTTATCAGCACTTCTGGTAATGATGTGTACAAAGTCTTTAAATAAATGTTACTTTATCTGTCTTCTCTTTAATATCTCATAGATTTTTTTGTTTTATCCAACAAATAATTTGAGTGCATTTATTCAGTGTGAACAACACTACAAAATAAAAAATGCTGAAGAGAGAGTAACATTTAATAAATAGTAATGCATTGGTTTCTGTTTCTTTGGGCTATAAATATAAGTTTGACACACATTTATTTTAGTCATATTATATATATAACATTTATTTTCAAGCTTTCTACACATCTCTATTAAAGCTGCCAGTAAATATGCCCCATACTGCACATATAGAAAGCTTATAAGACGACATTTTCCTTTTTTGTTTTATTTTGTTTGTTTTTCCCAAAGCTCATTTCCTGTCAGATCCTTCCTTCTTTTCATTTCTTCATTGATATTTTTATTCACGGCTTTGATCAAAGCTGAATGAATGCAATTTAACAACGGCAAGGAAAGAAATCAATCCCTTCCACCAGCTGATTGCAGAGTGAGTGAAAAAGATCACTTTCTGGAAGAAGAGAGGAACCGGAAAGTGTCCTGCACGTTGTGTTTGTTATGTCTTGGTGACACAGCAGAGCCTCACTGATTAGTAAGGCTCACAGGAGGATTTCTATATGACTCAGCAGGTTAGGGCAATCACACAGCATGCTACCTGCTCCATTTCCCCCAACATGTCCACTTTGTGCCATATTCCAACCATAGTGGTGTCTCATTTGAATGTGTATTAGCTCCCACCACCACCCCCATCCCATTCTCTCTCCTTTCTCTATTTTTGGTATCAGACATTCTGGGCACGTAGGCCTCAGCACAATGTAAATTATTCAGCCTGGCTTGCCAGAGGCTGGGAGCGAATCATAAATCGCAGATGGTCTCAGGCTATTTCATGCGGGTGACTGTGGTTAAACACCAATGCACAGAATCATTTTCAAACCCACACAAATATAAGGTTTCATTACTTGTAGCTCAGTGAGAAAGTGTTTTGATTTTGAGCTCATGCAGTCAGGCTTTTTGTTGCGTTCAGATTGGCTCTGTTCAGCTCGTAGCATGTGACATGTTCAGCACCTCCGATTTCTTGCTCGACTTCAAAGAACATTTTGGCAGAGGTTAAATCACTGTCAATGAATGCAAAACATGTCAAATCTCACTAAACAGATTTATCACTTGCTGTTTCCCTTTTGCCTACCTTCGTCTCTGTAAATAAAAGTACAATTTAAAGCATCAAACTGTAACTTGTAGGGCAAGAGCTGAAGAGTCTTGTTAAAATCATTTTTAGGCTGCATTGATGATACCTGCAGCTCAAGTTGGCAAAACACAGGCAGAAGAAAACGATTACCCTGCAGGATGTCTGTTATGGGAGAACAAAATGCATCCCTGTTTCAAACTCAAACTTGTATGCTTAGCGAAACTGTGAAGTGTGTATTTGCAATGCCTTGTAAAAGTATTCCTACCCCTTGAACTTTTTCACAGTTTGCCATAAGCCATGTTTATGTGTATAGCACATTTAAAAAAACCAAGATGGTTCAGTGATAAGCACATAACACGTCATTGATACAACGAAAACAAATTTGAATGTATTTTGAATCACATAATGTATTGCTGATGTATATTCAGCTGAGATTGACTGAGCAGAAGCTATTTTGGGAAGGAGAAAAGTGGGCAAATACATGTAGAATCTAGATGAGGAAAGCTGGTAGAAGAGAATCCAAAAGACCTGCAGCTATAACTCCAGAAATGTAGAGTAAAAATAGGTTCTAGTGAAGGAGTTGTAATTATAATTGGGCTGCATTATGTGTTTTCCAGGCACATAATGATATTTTATAGCACAGGCAAGTAACTATGTTAACTTCAGTTCTATAGATATCAAATATGACTTAATAAAAAGTCTACTTGGTAAATGAATGCTTTGGAAGTGGGCCTCTTTCTCTTTAATATATTTCCAAAACTCCACCTTCAGCAAGTTATTGCAACCTGGCTATTAAGCCTTTAACAATGTGTTTACCAAGGTTGCATTGTATTGGTAGCTTGTATAATGAGCCCAACAGATGCAGAAGTCCACCAGGTGTTGGCTAATTGCTGCTGGCTAGTCTGAAGGAGCTGAGTGGGTGAATGGCAGAGAGGACTGCTCTGTAAGATTTGTCAGGCATGTTTTTGATAAGGGAATAACCCTAGAACATAATGTAAAGCAGTAATCATTATTAATGATCATAATTTAGCTTCACAATGTAAATCTCTTCAAAATTTGTGGTTGCACCTTTCTGTGGACTTTGTACAGTGACTCTATATAGATCACTGTGTTAAAAAATAGGGAAAATTGTTTAATGCTTAAAGTCACAGGTGTTATTTTCACAATGGGAGCATCTCCCACTTACTCAGCTGATGAACTAGATATCAGTCAGTATTGTGGCAGTAGGGGGACTTATCTACTCACTGTCTCAAGAACCTTTTCACAGCAAACATTCACAATAACTTGGTAAATGAAAGATCCACAGAAAAAAAATAAAAACATTCCAGATGTTGTGGTCTAAAGCAACTCAATGCAATCAAGTGTCCAATATTGCAACATGCTGGTTCAGGAAGACTGATTGCTCGAGGAAGAGTGATTGCTCCAAAGTCAGTGGCTTAATGCAATTGGCTGTTTCCTTAGTAAGTAAACTTTAAAAATAGATTACGATTGAGTGCTTTGCTTAATAACAAGGATTCATTTTTACCTTTTAACGTGTCTATATCTACATGTCTAACAACTTAGGTTGTTTTATTGTTCAGTGGGTTGAGATAAAATTTGTTGGGAATTGGTAAAACACAAACTGAATTAATTGCATAAGGGAAAATAGGTAAAACTGAATACAAATGCACACTACACTTTAAAATTTTTATCTAGATACATTTTGATCAGTGCAAGACACTGTAGTCCAAGTTCTTCTATAAGCCACACTTCGATGCTAAAAAATGATGATAAAACTGAATGAACATAACCTCCTTTTTCAGATTTGTTGTCTGACATATTTACGGATTTCCTTACATTTTTCTCTCCACAGAATACCTAAACCTCATCTTCAAAGCATGAGGTTTGAAGATGTCTAATATCTGGTACCTCAATGTTCTGGCAGATACTATATAATGAGGCTGTTTGATATGTTACAAACTTTTTGTTTGCAAGATTGAATCATGCAAAGTTCCTAAATTGTGACCAGTTAGGTTGGTGTCAAAAAAACAGCATTTTCTTGTTTTTTCCTTGACAGTGTGGAGAGTTCCTTGAAAAATGGACAAAAGGGAACCCGGTCATGGTGACAAACGCAGATGCCAGTGCGTGTAGCCGCTCAGCAGGTCGGCAACGTGTTTAGTGAGGCCGTTTTCTGTTTAATTACATGCTGAGGGAGTCACCTTGCTCAAACTGAGAGGTTGACACAGGGAAACCGAGGGCATCACATTCTGATTTCTATGACCTCAATCTGGATAGTCTGGAAATAGATGCAAAGACAGTTTAAATGATCAAATATAAAAACATATACTGATCAAAAACAGATTTGTCATAAGTTACTTCCATTTAGTTAGCTATAACTAGGTTTTAAAACTGTCTCTAAGCTGTAGGAATGACATACTTGGAAAGTTATTTTTCAAAATATGCCAAAAAGGCCTGAGTGTTCTCTTGCTGAATGGAGCATAAATGCATGCACTACTGCCTGTCTCCCACCTGTTACTGCACTTTTCCCACATAAACAGGAAAGACAAATTCAGCTATTTGGTGCCCAACATTCATGGTCTGGAAACAACTGCAGTAATTGTATTATTTAAGGAGCAGCTCAAGTAATTGTCTTTTGTTGCAGCACGACTGACCTTTAATGACAGTATTAAAACTCTTCTCACTTTTGAGGCTTCTCATCATTTTTAATGTGATAAATAATAAATAAATAAAATATTGCTGTACACTGCTGAGGCTATAGAAACACATTTTTGGCACTAATGGCCTCTATTGCCAGATACCAGGCAGGAAATGAGTAGAAGAGGAGGGGGAAGTGATGCAGCAAAGGTCTCAAGGTCGGGACTGGAAGCCATGACGATAAGGAACTATAAACTCTGCAAATTTGGGAACACCCCAGAGGCTAGTGGTATTTGATCTATTGCTTCTGATACTGCGCTAAAATAAGAATTTCTATGGTTACATTTCTACAATTTTGAAATCGGAATTGCTTTTATTTACCTCTAGGTCAAAATTTTAAACATTTATCCTGGACAGATCTGAAGTGGATATTTCTAGCCTGAACATTTTTTGTTTGTTAGATAATGGTTTCACTACACGAAGATGTAATTAAAAAAAATATACATATTGCATGATTAAATTGCCTTCATTTAAAGGGAAAACAGTCACTACAACTGGGATGGGATGGTGGGAAGGCAGGGCTTGCTGTCATCCAGGGTTCGAATCCACCCCTCAGGACATTTTGCATCATGTCCTCATTTCTCTCTCTGCCTGTTTTACTTTCTTAAGACAAGCTTAAGAACTTGATAATACTCTGAATTGGTAACAGATGAGCAATACACAAAGTGACCAATCTCTAAAATTGCCCTCATCTAAAATCTGTCTTCAGCAAAGTGTAAATTATGTTTACTTCATAAATATATAATTTTAAAAATGCCAGAAATTAATAATAAATAAAAAACAAGGAGAAAAAGTACTGTTTGCATGGTACAGCCTGGTTAGGACCTGTTTATCTCCTATATAGCTTGTTCATTTTGCATCACAGAATCACTCTGCACAGTATTTGGAGGACAAAAAGTTCCTTGCTTGCAACATAACGCTTAAGTTCATTCAGTGAGCAGCACAAGATTTTATCTAGCAGTAACTGACGTCAGGGGAGGCAAAACTGAGCTCCATCTGTAGAGACTCCAGGGCACCGGATTAAATCTCTTCAAAGAGCTATGATTTAAAACTCTGCGTTTTTCCACTGGGAACTGAAAAGCATTCTCTAAACAATGAGTTTAGCAAACTGACTTTAAGAATCATGCAAGTCCATTTTGCTTTTTGTTGAAGAGTAAAAACAACACTATGTGTACCAACAATACTGCAGGTATATGTCTCTTCCACCTATGATGCAACTTTTGTAAACATTTGGTTTACAATACCCTCACGGTAGGATGACTTTCATGTCTTCTGAAGACCAAACAGGCGCTTTGAGAACATTTCTCCCATTCACATTTTCCTTTACACAGAACCCACCCTCTCGCTTCGCCCCAGTTCATGTTAATTTCCACTAATGATTAGCTGAGGATAAAGGAACGATGGGGCTTTGCACATGTTGCTAACAAGTCAAAGGCTCTCGGCTCACAAAGATTAAGGGGGAGCACTTTTGTGCACCGTGGAGCAAAGCCCAATAAATCCTTATTGATGTTCCAGCAGTGTAATTATCACAGGACCTAGAGGCAGAGATCAAATCACAGTTTGAGCTATTGACAACGTAGGCTTGATAAAACAGGTATGTTAGGTCAGACAGCGAGAGGAGCAGCTGAGGAGTTTATCAGTTTTAATCATCAGTCCTAGATAGCTTTAAAATCTCAGTGCTCCGTGTTTATCTCCATCTATAGGATTTGGGCATATCAATTTGTGAGTAATTGAAATACGTCGTTCATAAATATGTAGGGTGTAACATGTACACATGATTCCTTCGGGACTTTGTTGAGTTGGAGCAAAAGAAGAGTGGTAATACAGAGAGACATAAATTCTGAGGATAATATAAAAGCACTAAAACTAAGAGAAAAAGACAAAAAAATAACTCATAGGACTGATCCAGGTCAGTCAAATTAAAGTCATATATTGGCAGAAATATGGATTGCTTCTGTTGCAAGAACCATGTAACTCCCTGTAACTCCACTGCAAATTTTGTTCAGTGATGGTACCATTTATTAATTTAACGTCTAACTTATCAAACTCTTCTCATATGTATTGTGATATGCAATAAAAGTTATCATTGCTGGAACACGGCTAAAAAGGTTTGGAGTGACACAAATCCCAGCTTGGTGGGGCTTGGAGCATTTGGAAGAGGAGGAAACAGGATAATCTCTGAATTGCATGAGGCATTGAGGAGTGGGAGAAGCAGAGAAAGATAAACAGTCAGAGAAAAGACAGAAAGAAAGCAGCAGAGAGAAAGAGGAACATAGGGAGACTCTTTACTGCCTTCTTCTGTATGCGCATGTGGTGTGTCTTCTCTCTACGCATTTCCGTGCCTCCAGAAGGACCACTGTTTGTGTGCACACACTGATGATTCTGACAGCCAGGCTGCATCAGCAAAAACAAGACCTCTGGCTTGCGATGGTTTTGAATGCTCAGTGCAAGCATTGACTGCTAATATGACGACTGGGAATAGAATGCAAACAGACCTGGTGCAAAGGGATGTGTTTTACCTCAGAAACATACAGGGATTTTCATGAGATAGATTTAACTGTTTAACCAGGATATTCTTCAGGCAAAGGGGGTTCTATTAATCAGTGCTGATCCACAGAGGAAGACAATATAAAGGAGGGGATTCTGATTAGTAAGGCAGAGACTGACAAGACTGAAGTATCCTTGTTGGAGAGTCTTGTAGGATAAGTTACCATGCTTCCGGTTATTTAACAATGCAGAGCAGCCATCCCTACAATGTTAGGTCAGGAGATATGGACATGCACTCAGGGATAGTTTAAGACACTCAGCCTTTATTGTTGTGCTGGCTGGTGCACCACCTGGGATTAGCATGTTTTAACTTCAGTGTTTATGTCAGCAGTGAGAGTGAAACATGTGGAACAATTGTTCTGAAGCTGATCTGTGCTTGTTATGATTTACCTATGTAAAAAACAGTGGGTCACAACAATTATAGTTTAACTTTATATATTTATATGGATAGGTACAAATAAAATTAAGAGCATTTTTTTGTTGACTCCACAAAAACACTGGCAGGGCAAAGGGTTTTGAAAAACCTTCCTGGATTTTGTGGACTTAAGGTAAGAAGAGTGGATGTCAGATTCTAACCAGGTAACACAAGAAGCCAGATAATAAAGGAATTTGTTATGATAAATTGGCTGATCATATTATGTATTATTAGCCTGAAGTCCAACAAATATGCATGTTTCTACAGTGAAGCCTGAACACATTAAAATGACTTCTATATAACACATCACACTGTTATTTATGATCTGACCTAAAACATGCTGTGAAAAAGTGATCGAGCTGCTGAATGAGATATTTATTTCTGTACTTTTACTATGCCTGTCTAAATATTTACTAATTCTGCACATTCACCATTCCTTTAATTCTGTGCAGCAGGAACACCTCAGGGAATTTGTAATATTATGCATGATTTGCAGACTGGTTAAAAATTCATGCAATGCCTTAAATGCACTACACAAAAAAAAAAGAAAAATCAATCTTAATTAAAAGAGCACCACATTGTTAAAAATGCAACTTGGCTATGGCCTCACTCAAGCTGAGACTGTGTACCAGGGAGAGTATAATCCCAAAGCAGGAAAAAAGAAAAGACTAAAGATGATGATTAAGTTGTCGATTAAAAAATATATGCAGGGAACGATCTAATGATATTATGTTCTTGGACAGAACAAAGTATGTTTCACATTCAGGAATTGTGTGGTAAAGTTACATTTCAGATATGATGAAGAGATAATCTATGAATAAATAATAAAATTCATATATTGGGGTTTTGAAGTGCAGTTCTGTGCAGTTACTAGTGATCAATATCTTACAGCAAAAGCAATAGGCAACAGTTCCTGTTTTGAACTGAACTGTTTCATAGTCTAAATTATATAAATCCAAATAAAAAATCTATAACTAGAGTGAATGCTTTCTCAGTTATCTTTATTTAAAGTCACATCCCTAAGCTTTGATATGCTACATCACAGATTTATCTAAGTTTCAATTATTCAACAAAAAGCCCATTTCTCTGCTTTCTTGGTATTTCAACCATTCTTAATCTACTTTAACAGATCAATATCTGTGGTAGTTCATATGCTAAGCAAATTATTCATAAGTTACAGCTTTAAAATCGTTCAAACAGAATAAAAGTATCAAAGATTACAATTAATGTTTCCATGGAGCCATCCTGATCAATTCAACTGAATTGACCTAAGTTCAGTGGACCAGTCCTTCACCAAATGTCAAAACTCTAAGTGCAAAAATTGCACAGGAAAATGTATAGAAAAAGTTTTCCTTCAACTGTAACAGCATCATTTTAGCAGCAGTATGAATATGTGTTGGCTTTAAGTTTAATTAAATGCAGCAAGATCATTTTAAACATTGTACTTTGAAAGGTTTTGAGCAAGTACTATATAATAATAGTCTGCTATATTCACTCAAATTTATTATGCTGTTAGAATTTTATACTGGGCCAACGATGCCTTTACTGTTTAGCTATTCTGCTTCCTTAAATTTCAAACGTAAATTTGGAAACTACAATTTTCAATTCAAGTACACAAGTAAGATATGCTGCTTAAAACATCAAATAAACACAAATAAAAAAGATAAACAGTCCATTTGACAAAGTGAAAACATGCTTTTCTCTGTTTACATAGTTTATGCACACAGCTGGTTTGGAGCTGATCACATAATTTTTTGGATTGCATCTCGTAGATGTAACTTACAATTTTAAGTCAGAATATCAAGTTGTCGATTAACTCCATGTTGTGTGGCTCAATTAATACTCATTAAAAGATTTTTTTGCAGCATAGAATAAGATCTTCTCTGTTTCTGGTCCAGCCAAGTATGAGGAAGGAAAAACTTTGTCTCATTTATCAGACGCTTGTCAAGCGTGAGGCGTCTTTAATTACTATAATTAAAAAGAAATGTGTCTTTGATTTAATTTTGTTGAGTTAATTTGCAGTATTGGTTCATTTATTTATTTGTTTTAATATGCTTTTTATCTTTAAAATAAAAAGCATCTTGGAGCCAGAGGAATACAGATGCTGCCCTACTTGTTTGCATGGTATCCTAAAGTTGGTCATTAATTTTCATTAAATGCTGTCAGCAAGGACCATTAACTGAGCTAGAGCATAATCACTTCCCAAGAGTGGTGACCTGTTTATTGTACAGGAAAGGGTTAACAAAAACAGCCCACCTCAAATGTACCAACAGAACTCTAACAGCACAAAACACAGCAGGCATTCAGTAATGAACCATTCGGTTTTCATAATAACAGTCCTCTGAGAAGAGTAAACGCAGGGAAAACTAAGCACAGTGCATTGTGGCCTTGCCACACATAGTGACATTTTGAAGTTCAGTGCAATTTTCTGACATTGTTTGAAGAGCTTTTTATACTTAAGCCCTTTGAAGGCTATAATTTCCCTATTATTTTTTTTCGAACATTATTTGCATTGAATAAATGTCTTGATCCAGTTTAGCTTGTTGGCACATGCCAAAATGTTGACCTTAATCTACTGAATAATAGCCTTATCACATGCACTTTGCAGCCATACTCACTGGGATTATAGTATGCATTATGTAATGTTTTTGTTTTTTTTTTATTATTTCTTCTTTAAAATTGAATTGAAATGGATTTACAGTTCTGGTGTGGTGGATCATCTCTTCAAGTCGTCTCTTTTTTTAATAATTACTTTTTGGATGTTGTTATATTTTCTGGAACTGAAGGAAGTGAATGTACCATGTGTGTTTGCTGAGACTCCTGAGTTTGACTTTGGGTGCTGATCAAATTGTGCATTCATGATTTTGTAACCACATTTTTCCAAGCCTCTTCTCATGGAATAGTTTAGTATCAACCAGCCAGAAGTTGAGCTTCATATTTCCATTGAAAAGTTATGATCTCCAGTTAAACCAAAGAGACTTTGCATGTTACTTTGACTATATTTTGCTAATACATTTCATAAAGTTAATTCATGATGCCAATAATTTCAGGAGAATGAAAAATATTTGTTCTAGTGTTGTGTTTTTAAATAGTTGAAAGTTTGTTCGAGTCATTTTGCCCATTCATCGTTCCATAGTTTTGCATTTATGTTCTTTATACATAAATATTTAGGTATGAAAGAGAAATCTTCTGTCAGATGAGATTTCACACTGTCCATATCTCAGTTTACCCACAAAGGTGATGTTTTATGCCCCCATTAAAAACAAATAAACAAATAATAATAAAATACAAACATATTCTACCAGAAAGGATTGTGGCAAACCAATAACATCTCCCAGCAGAAGGATGCTCATTAATCTTTAGATTTGATTAGGGGTCACAATCTGTCATACCTGATGTCATCAATCATATTCTGTTATCAAAACTGGGACACAAAATTGTCCCGAGCAAAATGTTTTGGATGACACTAGAAAGCAATCTGTATCTGTTTACAGGAAGTGAATATTAATGTTAGCTTCAACAAAAATACAACTTTGACAAAATGTTTATTTATGGCAACACAGCTGAGGGCATTAGAAACCTTCACTGAATATTATACGGAGATTATTTTATTTTTTCTCTTATTAGAGACAAAACATACTCACAGTTATTGTTAGTGAAGTGGTCAAAAGAAGGTGTTGCTGGAGAAAACTCATTTTAATTAAATGACAACACAGCAAAATGTGTCCTGTGTGAAGGTCTGCTGTGTTGTTTACTCACCTAAAGGGTTTTGTATTTGAATGTCACCATATGCTCTTTTGGGGTTCATGTTGCACATGACAGATGATATGCTTTCCTGTGTCTTTCTGTTAACATGACAACGCAACAGCAGCTTATCTAACAAACGCTTTGGAAAGAACTATATCATACAGGCCGGGCTGCTGTCTTTCTGTACAGAGTGATTGCGATAACTGTGGAAATATTTATCTTTCGAGTTTGAAACTCAGGTAATCTCTTGCTGAGGTAATAGAAGACTCATAGGGGAGACTGACTGGGAGCGCAAAAGGTCAAGTCTTTGTGTGGGAAAAAAAAAGATAAAAAATTACTGCCCTTTTCCAGTCACAGTCTTGGGGAAAAATCAGTAGACGTGGAGTGAAACCTTTCACCTTTCAACATCACTGGAGTTGCCTTTGAACCATGGAGAAACTAGGACAAGAGATCAGTTTTAACAACTGTTAAATCTTTAAAAGATTTTTAAAGATTTCATTTTTACACAATTTAAGCTTTCATATAGAACCTGTAGTTGGAAATGTCTCAACTATCCCAGACTGATGATCTGATGTGGCACCAATACATAAAATATAAACAGAAGAATGGCTGCCATATTGAACTTTTTATTTATACCTATGAAAGTGTATATCCTACACAATTAGTCACACAAATAGCAGTGTTTGCAAAAAAAATAAATAATAGCAACTCCTTTTAAACTGGCAAACATGGGAGTGTCTCAGGCTGGACAGTTTTTAAACAACAAAGAATGTATCTACATTTGTTTCATAGTAGGTACTGTTGGCCTCAAAGTCCTTTTCATCACAGCTCTTATATCATAGATCATCATCAGATTTGTTACCATCAGACACATCGCTGTCCTTTTGAGAAGTTGTAACCAAAACAGCAGCTGTGACCTCTACAGCTCCAGGCTCCAAATCTCTCTCAACTTCTATTTATTTTTCTAGTTTTCCAGTTCTCACTCCTTCTTTCTAGTTAGCTTTAGGTAACTTTCTCTTGTAGTTTGTTTTTCAACATCACATCTTCCAATCTAAAGTAGCAGAGTTAACCGTGAAAAGCTTCTTTTTGTTTTGTAATAATATGAGTCAGTGTTGTTTTTCTACAACACAAAATAAAAGTTGGGGGAAATGGTTTTGCATGAAGGTGTCAAATGCAAATCATGCTCAAAATGATCATGGTGACCAGCCAATCAGTCATTATCTCTTATGTATGATTGAAAAAAAAATGGCTATGAAGATTGTCAACAAACCAATTTTTTGTGTGTTTTCAAGAATATTTGTAAAATGGCAGCATATCTGTGAGGTTAGAGAAGAAGTAGATTGGTCAAAATGTCAAAGTTAAATTTTTTCATCTGACAACATTATGCTGGTAAAGTGTGATTGTCAGCAGTTTTTCAAAAACACTATGCATTGAACTGAACAGTTTGGGGTGGTATTTGCTGTTCAGTACAACCATAAGCAAAAATATTGCAAAAGAACTAGCAAAAAATACATGAAATGATAGGATTGCTTTTTTCTAAACCAACAGTGACAAATTATTAGTAAAGAATACTGGATTATTCCAATAATCATAGTTTGTTTTGATTAAATATGCACTAACCAACAACCCACAGTCTGGAATGAGACTTTTTCATAGTTTAGATCTCACCTGTAATCCCATTATTCTTGTCCAGACACAAAATCAATCAACAGCATGAGATTAAGGACACTTTTTTTTATTTAAAAAAATTAATGAAGGTTTGAAACAAAGGCATGGTGCATAATTGGGAATATTCTTGTAATATCCTTCATATTTGTTGGATTTTTTTTTGTTTCAAGTTTAAATCTCTAACATAATCATAGAATCTGCAAAGCATTTTTTTCTCCTTAGTTCTTAGAATAAAGATCTACATATAGGAATAGATTTGCCAAAATGACCAGAAGCTTGATTGGTGTCTATAATTTTGATTCATACTTAGTTCTTGCAAAAACATAAACACTCTCATAACTGGGCGGTGCTCCTTCAGTTTTGTCCTACATGAGAAAATGTCCAAACAACCAAATTTGTCTTCCCTTCTTGTCTTGTTTTAGTTTGCTGATTAGCACGATTATTTGAAAGCACTATTATTATTAGAAGAACAGTGTTATTCTGTACTTACTGTGAGAAAACTCTAGTCGACTTACATGCCTTGTGTTGTAAATTAAACACTTTCCATGACACCAAATAAAAAAGATTGTTAAATATAG
Organism: Phalloptychus januarius; assembly: GCA_902982915.1. Lineage (NCBI taxonomy): Eukaryota > Metazoa > Chordata > Actinopteri > Cyprinodontiformes > Poeciliidae > Phalloptychus > Phalloptychus januarius. The sequence goes on along the minus strand of CADWAE010000133.1, from coordinate 1,993,814 downwards.
AAAAGTTTAAAATTATAATTTTAAACTTCTAGGGGAAGAAAGAAAATTGTTCTTAATTTGTGTTGACAATAACAGAATGTCTACTGAGGACAGCGTCTAAAAAATCCATGTTCTTTTGATTTGCACTTGGTAAACAATAAGATTTGGCTTGATATCATTGCCTGAATAGAGTAACAGCTTCAGAAGGAAATAACACACACTATAAAGCCCATTGACTCTTTTATGGTTACAACTTCCAGAGGGAGATTTAAAAAAAATCTATTTCTCAGTGAAAAAATGCGGTGGATTACAGGATTTATTGCTGGATTCATTAGTGCCATCCACAATACCCCAATAAATCACTGAGCATAGACACAAATAATAGTCATCCTATGTCAGCATAGATTACTAGACATTAAAGGATTTTATAGAGACAAAAACTCTCCTGCTAAGGGTGCATGCTGCGGAAGGATTTGCTTTTCACTTGTTAGTGTGGCACTGCACTGAAGCCCTGGGGTGCATGAGTAATTTAGAGCTTTTCAAAATCACTCCAACTGACAGTCCTCAGTGTGGGACAAATAGAAAAAAAACAAAAAAAAATCAGATCAATGTAGAAGATAGGCAGCGATATTATTTCTTCAAGACTTTGTATTTTTTTTAAGTGGTGGAAATTTGTGCTAGGCTCCGGATGTTTAATGTAGTTTGTACATGTGGAAAATTAAAATATCATTAATAGTTAATGTATTTTATGAATCCAATTGAAAAGTGAAAGTCCTAAATGACAAATGGAGTGATCCATCTTATGTTTTTATTTTCAAAAAAATGTTCATGTAATGTCCAGTGGAAATTAATATTTTAGAAATAGCTCATTTTGCATGAATTACTACATTCTTGTGGCATGGCATGGAAGCAATCATCCAGCCTTGGTTGCTTTAGTTATGACCTTCTTTTAGCTATATGTTGGCCCTGATGTCTTTCAGATTTCTTTTGACATATGAACTTCCTGATGGGTTACGGTCAGGCTGACTAATCCATGAGCATGAAAGGAGGTTTTGGTACTTTTAGCATTGTAAGCAGGTCCTGCTGAAAAATAAAAGCATTTCCATTGGGCTTTTCTGTAGAGGGAAGCATGAAGTGATCTACAACTTCCTATACTGACATTGGATTTGATAAAAAAGAGCAGAAGTTGAAATCGCTCCTCAAATCATCACCAACTGTGGAAACTTCACACTGAATTTGAAGAAACTTGAATTCTGAGCCTTACCACTCTTCCTCCAGACTCAGGGTCTCCAGTTAGAAAATTAGTTTGTTTTGTTTTCTTTTTTTTTTCATCTAAACAGAGATGTTTGAACCACTGAGCTACAGTTCAGACTTTACTGGCAGGTAAGACAGTTTACAGATCCTGAAGCCAGTGTTCTCTATATATCTGTGTGCTGATGCTGCAGTAGGCTTTGCTTCACAGTCTCTCAAGGATTTGGTCATCCATGTTACTTGATCAACTTTTCTATCACGCTCTCTCTGCCATTAAACCTTTGAGTTGAAATGGTTTGTGCTTTCTTAGCAATAAACTTTTGTTACTTGCACTCTACATGAAGGCTGCTATTGACAACATGCTATACGGACCATGACACATCCAGGTCATTCTTTCAAAATAAATCTGTTTGTTGTTTTTTTTGGTCCAGTGTAATAGCTTTAAAAAAAACTTGAAATACATTGTTCTGTGCGGAATTGATCTAAATGAGTTTGAATATTTAACTGAAATTACTGAAATAAATAAAATCTTTACGTACCTGCAAAGAAAAAAAAACCTGAATATATTTTGAATGTAATTCAAATCTTCCTTAAAGTTATCTTAGGCTTCTCCTTCATCATTTCCGGAAATGGATGTTCTTTAAAGCATATCATGAGCAATCGATCGGCTCCACATCATCCCCGAACAGGAACAAGCCTCTTTCTAAATCTGTTAAAAAATATGTTCTGTAAAAGTGCAAGAGAAAGCTTCAAGAAGCATGTGGGATCCGGAGAGATTTCTCACCCAAGAGGGTAAACAGCAATTTTAGGGCATGAAATTGATTCAAAGTGTTTTGATGGGAAAAGAGCGAGGGGGAAGAGGAGAAAAAAATATCCTTGTGATAAAATAGAATCAGACAATTTATTCCAGACTAATTGACAAGTGAATAAAAATATATGGCAGATGTCTGAGACTTTATTTAAATCACCTACGATATTAGCTGGAAGAGAAAGAACTGCTGAGGTTGGTCAGAGCGGTAAGCTAAAGGGGAGCTCAGCAGGCATCTCACCTTTCAGTGTAAAGACCCGAGGCGAGGCGTGTGGCACACATATGGTGCAATTTTTTCCTATAACGCATTCGCTTGGAGGGGAGGTGACATCTTCTTAAAGTACAGTGAGCTGTCAGGCCCGAGGCTGGGTGAGAATGGTTGCTACATCACTTTTAATGCTGTTCTGCCAGAGTTCCTTTAGTGCAACTGAAAGAGGTGATTTATGCAGCTCCACACCACTGTTACTGTGCTGCTTTTACATCCAACCTGCTGATTTTAATTTAAAACTATTCCAAAAAATAAAACCAGTAAAAAAAAAAAACAGTCAATGTTTATTATGATTCAGCTCACATAAATGTTCCAAGACAGTTTTCTGAATATATTTTACACTTGAGTTTAACCTTTTTTTAATCTTTTCAGTAGTTTCAGCAGCAGCATTGACTTCAGAGGCCTGGACTACCTCAGGCTGAACCATGAGTTCTCCCTGGCCGATCACTTACTTCTCTCCTCAGCTTCCAAATGTAATCCCAGATCAAAGGTCTTAGAAAATCAGGACAGATTTTCATGGGTAGCGGCAGCATAAGTGATATGAGGCCGTATTTTTTTCTTCTTTTTTGATCTTTCTCCTGCAGGTCAGCTCTTAATAAATTTATATATTACGTTTGAATTTATATTTTTTTTCTTTTTTATCAGCCATTTCATTATCCTCAAACCATTAAGTCGAGTCAGAATGTAGTTAGATTTAATATTTAAAAATTTTGAGACAAAAAGGACACATTTTCAAACATAATGAGCTCAAATTAATATGTATTTGAGAGACAATTTCTGCCTTGATTGCTCAAAAGTGAAGTATACTCTGTACAGAAAGAAACACTTGAAAGTTTACAAGGTCGATCTTTGAAGCCTTGGAAGAGGAAATCACAAAGATGAAATGTTCTACAAAATTTCATTCAAACACAGAATAAGTAAAAAAAATTACCTTGACAATTTACATAAACAGTCTTATTTCAGCATTCTTCAACACTATCTTGAATAAATATATTAAATTTAATGTTCGTTATTTAAATGTCACTTTTGAATGAATTGAGAGGCAACATCTTTAGCCTTTCATTTGGGGAAACTCACTTTTGATTAAGTTCAAAAGTTTTAAACGTGTATAATTTCTAAAGCCTGTGTATAGTGAAGCCGCCAAGAGCAAAGTGACTTTGTTTGGATTCAGGTAGTTACTTAAGGCTAAGAACAGTCAGGAGTTTGTCAGCAGTTGAAAGCTGGAAATATGTGAGAGGGTGGAAAGAGGTGGCTCAGCAGACAGCTTCATTTGATTTCTCATCGGGTTCTTCTGTGGCTCTGAGCAGATGTTTGTGCAGGCGCCGTATTTCTTAACTCAGGCAAAAAGTAATATGACTTCCTGCACAGGAAAATCCAGAGCTTGGCAAACACACAAGCACGCTTCATCAACACATGAACGACTTGCATGGCTTGTTGTGTTGTAAATCATTGCCCTCTCCCTGGTCTATTAAGATATGGAAAGCTTGACGTAGGATTTATTCAGTGAATCTATTTTACTAGTCTTTGGTCTCATAGCTGCCATCAGGTTTGTTCCTTAAGTGCCTTATCAGTTAAATGCAGCTGTGATAGACCATGCGTTAAGCTGGAAATGTAAATATGACTTCTTTAAATGAAAGCCAACTATATGCTGCATATTTTCATTATATATGTGGATACATTTCTGCAGACGTGAATCTTTTTGCCAATGTTGTCTACAAAATTCTGAGTTACTTTTGCAACACTGACACCATCTGAATCCATATCTTTTTTTGATCTAGAAAATAAATAATTTACATATCTAATGAATAACTTTAGCTAAAATATCTAAGAGTGCATTTTGTATTAGATGTGGGCAGTAGCATATCATATTTATACATTTGTCCTTCAACTGTATTCAGTTATATTTATTTTCATATCCAAAGCTGATAAATAAAGAAAAAAGTTGTCAAATAGCAATCATGTATTTTGTATCTAATGCCTTCAACAATGACCACCAATAAAACACTGACAGCCAAATTTTATACTGACACTTGAGTTCATAAAGTGAACATTTACAGAGATGGATTCAGTAAGAAAGTATTCAGAACTTGACAAAGCAGTACCTAAGAGACCCAGCAAACAGGCATCCTACAGTAGAAATGTAAAAGTGCTTTTCAGTCCAATCTTTTAAGTGAGGCATCTCCAACCCAAGTTGGAGTCACTGCTCTACAACCTCCAGAGGGTCTGCTCTTCCATTTTTCATGTGTCAATAAATACTACAAATATACCCACTGACTGCACATATCTAACCTTATCTATGTTCTAAACTACTCTACAGCAACCCAATATAATACTGCTAAAAATCCAAGTTTGTCTGCACTAAACTTTCTCAAAACAACACATTTTGCCTTAAAAAAACACCTCAAGTAAATGATACACATGTGGGGGTTGGAAAAAAAAACTTATTTGTTTAATATAACTCAGAAACAGAAAAAAACAACGTGATAAAAATTTTATATTCCTAAAAGGAAGCAATATTTTACTGGAAAAAAATGCTCTCCAACAACTGAAATGGTTACTAGTGATGAGAATTGTCTCTCTTAAGACAGGCGTATCTTACGGCTGCTCATATTTTTGGTGGTGGAAATAAAGTTATTAAATAATTAGAATTTTGGTTTTAAATGCAGCTACTACTGCACAAACATTCAACACATTCAATGCTTAGTGAACACAAAAAAAGTTTAATCTGTTTGCAGGTTTTTAACCTTGGCTTATTCTAGCACTTTGCTGCTGAAGCCACTGAAATACATCCGAGTTATATTTTCTTTTCCAAGGTCAGTTATTTTATCTGTCCCGAAAGATGATCTGTAGTGGCTTCTCTCTCATTTCTGATTGGTACATCCACTCTTTTTCCATGCAAACACAGACGCCATTCAATTCAAGTGAGGCTTCAACGAGTGTTTTGAGCAGCGGGGCCATTTTTGGAGCAGAATTTGTTCTCTCTACCTTTATATGACCCATGTCATATTAGACACACTACAGAAGAAGTAAAAGGATGTATGTTGTGATGCTATCACATCAGGTTAATATCAATATTAGTCAATACTCAAAGCTGAAATATTGGTATTGTATTGGAATTCAAAAAATTTAATTGAAAAATTGACAAGATGTCTAATTCTAGACATTTTGTCATCCATTTACATTCTTCTTGTTTTCTGTAGATGACTCAAAAAGCTTTTCAGTTACTAAAAACTATATTTTTAGATTATATATTTGTTTTAAAAACAGAAAAGCTGGTTGTGGAAAACAACCACAATATTTAGCAGTTTTCTTTATCTAAAATATTATTACATATGTCATTTAATGTTGCATCAAATACAGTGTTCTTGGTGTCTTTACTGTGTTGAAAAGCAGACATTTTCCTCAGAGCTGCAGGAGTCATAAAGAACAGTCCATGACCTCTGTGGAAAGCCCACGACACATGGCTTTGCATTAATGAAAAATACAGCAATGATAATAAAAGAAATGTTCCACTACAAATCTCATTTCTTGAAAGGTTGTTGTGCTGCAACTGTGGTGCAGCTCATGCAAGATGGCACATTTAGTGAGTAAATCCAGTAGAGCAAGACTGAGCTGAAATACAAGCTTACTTTAAATAGATTTAAACAACTGGGCATAAATTTAACACCAACATTAATGCCAGTGACTTCACAGACTAAGCTGTCGTGTTTTCAAATAGCAACAGAATGCGCAAAGAGACAACAGTGGGTGCTAATTTTACTCCCTGAAGAGATCAATGGATGAAAAACTTCTCAGTAGCTACAAAGTTACCCTTCTTCCACTTAGCGTCTCTTTGCTTTAGAAGCCCAAATCAGTGTGATATTTAATTTGTCTCAGAATAAAAATGCAGTTCAAAGCCATTTTGAAACGGGCGTCTGGATATATTTATTGTGAGAGAGCGTTGCAAACTCTTGCAGACGGCACTGATTTTAACAAATATTCTCACCAGTGCTGTTGTCCACTGCTGACTGATTTGACAGCAGCAGCTTTGCTAGAGCATGACATTACAGTCTGCTGGATGGCCACTTGGCCACAGTCACACCCAGACTAGTACTATTCAGTGGCGTTGGGACATAATTTAGATTTTCATTAAACAGATTTCAGAAACATCTTGAAGCAGAAGGCTGACATGAGATGAACTTTCCTTTTCCGCCTTTATTTTTAGTGTCATGTTGCCAGAGGAAACTGTGGTATAATAAGGTGCGTGTTAGCGTACTTCTGAGCTGTGCATATCTGTGTGTAATTCATTTTATGTGGTTTATCTTGCTTGTCTAATTTGCTTTGTTGTTGTGTCAGAGAGTTGAAGTTTTGATGATCACCCAGGGGACTGTAGATGAAAATTAGCTCTGGGCTAACCCCACTGCAAAGCATTAAACTGTAACATTAATTTTAAACATTGCTTGTGATCTTAAGAATAAACAAGCAGTTGCACTCACAGAAATATCTTCCAGAAAATGTGGAGTAAAGATTTCTTACAAAACTTCTGTTTATTTAAACAAATAAATGAAGGGTTTTTTTGCTTCTTTTATTAACATGTCTGGATCCATAGTGCCTTGCTGAAGAATTCAGAGTATTTATTAGGATTTTAGGTGATAGATCAAAATATGGCTTTTATTTTTTCTGAGAAGTATGACTTGGACATTCTAACACATATAATACCTTATATTACATATAATAATGACTTGATGAGGACGGAATCAAGTCTTTAGAGATATTTTTATGTTGTTTTTTTTTTACAGAAAGTAAATGTTTGTTCCAGTCTCACAACTGTTGCAACCTTTAATCCTTTTTATCAGAATTGCCTTGCATTAAACTCCATCCAGAAGTATAAATCTGATGAAGAAATGCACCCAGAAGCCATAATGCTACAACCACTCTATTTGTAAAAATTCAAAGGTCTTTCTAATTTCACCTTACATTTATTACATATTTGTAAAATTACATAATTTTGTTTACCCAAACACATTCAAATAAAATACATCAAGCTTATTATGTATAAAACATGAAGGAATCGTTTGAAGCTAGTATTCTCCAAGTGTTTTCAGGGTGCATTGTTTATTCAAAAAGGACATGCAGCCGATAAGACAAATTGTAATGAGTATTGTGTGACAAAAGAGAATTAATGATAGCTAAAATCATGAGGGCAAAGAGAGGAAGGACATGGGGAATAATAAAGAAGCAGCAGCAAAGAATAGCAGATAAGGATGTTGGGTAATCAGACAAAGCTTTTGGGATAGAGGACATGTGCCTGTTATGCTGTTGATTGGTAACAAATTTGGTTTGTTACAATATCTCAACTTCACAACATCTGAAGACATGGAGACACACCAAAGCTATTTGTTTTATAGTGTATGTGAATCAATCAAGTTTGTTTGTGCAGCACATTTCAGCAACAAAGCAGGTCAAAGTGCTTCAGTTTATAAAATCAAGTAAGATCATTCAGTTCAAGAAAAATCATGTCGAGTACCAATATTGGATCTAATTGCTCCAAACTCCAGATTTTTATAAAAAAAAGAAAAACATTGTATCAGTTTCAAAACTCACTTGACTTTTGGTAATGTGTCTTCACATTTTGTAACTTTAATATCAGAAAATTGCCATCTATAAGTTAGTATTTGCACACAAATATTTAATATGCGGATAAAAACATTTTTAGGGAAAGCTATTTGTAATCAATACACGAGTGATATTCAAATCAAAGCCCAAATATCAAATAAATGTTATTTTAAAAACACCATGCCAAACTTCAGCACTCTGTGAGTGCGATGTCACACTCACAGAGGTTTCTGGTCCTGGTTTTTTTCCAAAGATGATGAACTGGGGTGAGGACAAACAGAGTAGGGCCTGAATCAATAACTCAATTTACAACATGAAAATTACCTGAGGAGAAAGGAAAAGAAGGAGCAAGCAAACCGATAATCTTCCAACTGTCATTCCCCTTCTACGAGTGGGAATCAATCACTGGTTGAATTTCATACAATGAACACCTTGAAAATCACAATCATTCGTCAAAACAGCAACTTCCTTCAAAACCCAGAGTACGCACACAAACAAAATGGTTTTCTTTGTATTCTTCTCCTTGTAATTTACTGTCTTTGATGTGACTCTTTTATAATAATACCACCTCCCAAATATATAATTCCTTTTCTCAACAACATCCCCATAGAAGAGCTTGGGGACTGAAAAGATCAAAGTCTTTCAGTTTTGGTTTAGGTGATTTAAAAAGTAATTTTCAAGTTGTACCTCATACTTCGTCTGTTGCCTGATGAGAAATTCCACCCGTCTGACCCGACCGAAAAATGGATGGATAAATGTTACAGTGCTAAACTTATTTCATTCCAAACACAAAAATGGGTTCTGTGTAATAAAAGTAAAAACTGACTTGGTTTAAGCTGCAACATAAAACATTTTTTATTTTTTTAAAGAAACTAGCTTGCGGTTTAACCAGTGAGGTTAAACCGCATATCTAGGTTTTTTCCATGTATTTAAAAAAAGAGATTGTATTTTTACAAAGAGAAACAAAATGCTGGTCAGCAGTGGGTCTGAAGGAGAAATAAAAAAAGGTGTACAAAATCAGATTTATTGTACCTTTGATGTTCTTAATTATTCCTAACTTAGAAATTTTTGTTTTTCTAAAAATTTAACAGCAAAACAACATTCTTCTCCATTTGCCTTTGAGAATTGTATTTTTTTTCCTGTATTGTATTTTTTTTTCCTGTTTTAAATTAGATCCTAAAACTATGGCTTATGTTCACTGCTAATAGTCAGTATTTCACTGGTTTAATTTATATGCAGTCAAAACACATATTATGCTTTTTTTATTGTTTTTTATTTTGATAAAATAAGAATTTTTTCTTGTTTGATCAATAAAATAATATACCTCACAAAAATAGTCTCAAGAAAATTCTTAAAAACAAATATCCATTTTGCAATAACCTAAATTGATTCAGTGTTTCTCCTAAATAAGAGAGGAGGCATTTTCCCCCATCAACGTTTAGGCAGTTGGAGCCTTTTAGACTTCTGGATAATTTAGTAGCAAACATTACGTTTAGAATATGTTTTCCTGCTGGTGTTTTACAATATTTGAGCCCTGACTAATTGCATGCCTGCTGCATTTTTTATTTGATGGCCTGAGCAATGGAAAATCATGTAAAATAAAATGTGCATTGACTTGAAATTAAGTTTAAAAAATTTTAAACAGGTCATTAGTGGTAATTTTTATGCAAAGTTATGCTGTGACATCATAATGCTCTACCACAGACTGCTGAACTATACTTTATGAAATGAATTGATTCAAAAGATCTTATTGCACAGGCCTGCAAAAGGAAATTCTCTACATTCATCTTAGAGGTTTGCATCTGCTTCCATCTGCATTAAACAGAAGGGGTGTGTGTGTGTGTGTCTGTGTGTGAAGGGGGAACGGAAGGAGGGCAATTTGCCTCAGTGAAGAAGTAGAGATCTCATCTCACTGTGACTTTCTGCCCCATGACTCTGAGATGTCCAGTTTTGAGACTTTGGCTTCGGGGCCAGAGTCATCTGGAAAGCCAGAAGAATGGATGTGGCACGCCAGCATCATACACCTCCCACTCATCATGCTTCACTGCTATCGCACAACTTCCCCACGGATAATGACCATGCTCCTGTCTGGTACACATATGTATGCACATGTGTAAGTGCCCACACACACAAAAAAGAGACAGGAGAAGGAAAACAGCTGGAGAAAAAAAAGTCTTGAGGATTGTGCTGTTTCTGCTGCAGGCAGTTAAAGACAGTGTTAGGACAGCTATAGACAGCACAGAGAGAGTCGTGGAGCAAGTGAAAAGTTAAAAATAGCTGTTGGTGTGATTTTGGTGTAATGCTGTGTTTTCTTAATTTCTAAGCCTTCTCTCTGATGTCTAAGATGCCACCTGTACCTGTTGGTTTAACCCCATGAGTATTGTTTGTATTTACGTACAGTGGACTCTTGTCATTTTGCAGTTCAGTGTTTGAGGTTTCACCTATTTGAAGATTTATTTTGGTAAAACTCCAAAATATTTGGGAAAATTAGAAAATTTCTAGAATGAGTGTGTCTAAAATATTCTAAAATAGAAGTTCAGCCTGAGAAGCTGAAAACCTAGGCACAATCCAGAAGCAGTACTCATTTTTTTTGTTCCTGATTGGCTGCATCCCCAATAAGGAAAACTGTAGATGTGCAGCAGTATCAATAATATGTATGATGTCATATTTTGAGTAGGATTCAAGAGCAGGCAAGAAAAGCTAAGACTAATGAAAAGGCTAACATTTATGGATGATGATGCCATATGATAACAGAAAATCAGTGGCAACAGGAGGTCAGGCAACAGTCATGGTAGGAAAAAATGAATGGAAACAGAAGGATCTGACAAGGATGACATGCAACTTTTTTTGCAGATCTCATATACTATGCAAACACATTTGTAAATGTATTTGTAAAAAGTAAATATACAAATAAAAAATATATCAATTAAAATCCACAGTAGTGTAGACAGTGTCCACCAGAATACCTGGTGGAATTTAATAAAAAAAAAAAAACGATAAGCAGGTGCCAAAAATTAGTAAAACTAAATGCAGTTAATTTGTTACTCACTATAGACGGGTCCAGTTAATAAATGCTGTAAAAATGTGACCACATTTCCAGTCTTTTATAAAAGCTTCATCAAACAACCATTTTAAGAAAAACAGGTAGAAGGTCTCAAATAAGAAAGTAGTATCCAAAAGCAGATGTGAAACACATAAGCACACCCGGAACCCCAAGCAAAAATGTCTTTGTTAACTACTCATTTTAAGTCCACTGACACTTATTTGCTCAATATGTGAGTGTGATGATGAACAAACCCAGCTGCACTGACAGGTCTGCCTTCCTGTGGTCTCACCTCTGTTTTGGTTTTAATAAGGAAAGTTTGAGATATCCACTCAAGCTGCGCTAGCAAGGCTGGGCAGGAGAAACAGCTCACAGAGGCTCCGGATGATAAGATGACGTGATCTGGCAAGAAAAAGATGACACGATAGCGTGAGAGGTGATAATGAAAAACTGCATACAAAGAGATGTCAGGCTTGAAAAATGGGTTTGGTTGCAGTCTGTCTGTTGCAGCTGTGAATGGTGGTTTATCAATGAGTATTTTGCTGAATAAAACAGCTTGTTTTCCTGTTGCTTTTGTCCGTTTTGTTCTCTGAGGGGTAAATATAGCACTTGTCCTTCACTGTCATTTCTTCATCCTACAGTGTGTCCACTACAATCATTTTTTTTTCCATTCACACAAGTTGTAATTTCAAATATGTTGCAGGTATTATATCATTTATTTTGCAAGCAGTTACATAATCATGCAACACTGAAGTTCTCCTTGCACAGTTCAGCCACTCACACCCCCAATAGGCCTTTTCCACCTGATGTTCTGCGCTGAGCTGACTTTAAATGTCAAACAAGGTAAACTCTCCAAAGGGAATAAGGGGAAAATTCCTTGACGAGAACAGAAGTGAGGAAGTTTTCCAACTGAGCGGAGCTAAATGTCATGATGAATATATCCGTACTGTATGACTGGTGTCATCAGTACATCAATCTTCTCTTCCTTTGACTTTCATCACATAGCTGCTGTCAAAATAATAATTTGCTTGTTTGTTTTTTTCTGGTTGGTGTGTCAAATAAAGTTTGTCAGGTTCCTCCTAAAGTGCCTTGTTCACTTCTTCTGTTTGACGTCTTTGTAAGTAATATTAAATAACCAACGAAACAATTTCAATCAAGAAATTGATAAAAGCTTTCACCCAGGTTTGTAAGTAAAGGTAGAGTAATTTTATCTATGTCTTTCAACTAACTGTTGAGATAAGTTGTCATAAAAATGTAAATTTGTGTATCAACATGGTTTTAAAATGTACCCTATTTCAATTGATTGTGTTTTTTTTTTTTTTTAATCAAAATAACAAGCCAATGGAGCCAATCAGGTCATGGTAGTGCCAGTAAATATATTTTATGTACACACTGCAAAAAAAAAAAAGAAACAAAATGTCAATTTTGATGATGGCTCACCTTTCATAAAAACCCCAACATTAGCATATTGAAAGTGTAGATCATTAATCGGACTGTTAAAAGGAGAAACATTTTTAGCACAGAGCTGTCAGACTACTGCAAAGTATGTTCATGTACTGTAGAGTATATGCACAAACTTATTATTTTGCATTATTGACTCCATCAATGCTGAATTGCAAGGAGGTCATACTGTGATACTGCCAATGTATTAAGGATTTGAATTGTTGGGCAAGTGTTTCTGATATACCCTTCTACATATTATCTCTAGGCAGTTTTCTGGCCAATCAAACACAGTAGTAGCATAATAAACCAGATATTGGTGCTTTTGGCCTTGTGAGCAGGAGCCAAGTCCTGCTATGATAGCATCTTCATAAAGCTTGTCAGCAGAGGGAAGCATGAAGTGCTTTTCCTGGTAGATTGCTGTGCTGACTTTTCTCTTGATAAAACCCAGTTGATGAGTAACAACTGTGATTAGAACTGTTTTTTTTCCTGCAAACACTTTTTCTATCCACTCAAGTTACCATTAACATTCTTGAATAAAGCTATGAATGCACAACATAAAGTACTTGTGGAACACAAAGAATTGGATTGTATTAATTTTCTAAGAATGCAAAAGTGACTCCTTATCATGCTCAACAATAAACTAAACACACCCTAACCCTAACCCTAACCCTAACGTTGTCTGACTGTAGAAAAAAAGATCTGCAAAACATTGTGGTTACAAGAAAAAAGGGTCTCATATTGTGTCTTATTAGAAAAGATGGCTTTTAACATCCTACATTTTTTAATTAAAATGTTTGTAATTCCAATATTTGTATTCGATTACTCGATTAATCATAAGAATCATCAATAGATTAATTGATTAATAAAATATTCCTTTACAACAGCGCTAACCAGGACACCTCAATAGGTAGCATTAAACAAGCCTTTATTACATTTCCTGTTTTCATTAAGTTCCCATTTTATGTGCAGTTTTCCTACTGTGCCATATGCCATGCATCCAATAGATATGCCTTATAACTTAGAAACACCACTTTTGTTTCATTAAACTTAAAAGCTTTGTTAAATATCTAAATTTAGATCCAAACCATGATCGTATTGGTTCCAACAGTCTTCAACAGTCGACGCACTGAGAGCAGAGGGGAAAAGAAAGACACTCAGTTTCCCATTACTTGACTTTTGCAGCATGCCAGTTAGCAGCTTAAGAAATGTTCTGTGCAATCCTCTGAAATTTGAATTACAAATATGCTGGCCTGCACTTGCACCTCAATTTAAAATGTCATATTGAGGAAAATAGCTTCCCCCGCTGTCGTACTTAGAGCAACAGAGGACTTTTAAATCTCTAAATAAAGAGGAATGAGAGGGTTGATCATGTTTATTAAGTCTGCCTGGCTTCATGTGCTGAATAGTGCTCTGTGGCAGCCTACAGGAATGGTGTGGCATGAAGCTGAGTAGATGTGAAATGTGGGCACAAGCTGTGGGCGAGATACACTTCCTAAGTCTCCATAGAGATGACAGGGAGACAGGAAGGCCCTGTGCACACTCGGCCATCACTAATTCAAGATGGCAACCACAGTCAGAAGAGCGGGCATCTAATGATAATGTGCATGAGGAGGTCATTGCTGGTGACAACAGTGCAAAACATCTGTTTGTAGCTACTATGTGAAATACCTTGTATCATTTTCTGCTTGATGGAACTTTGTCCCCTGCCATCTGCCTATACTGTAACATGCAACTAGGACACGAAGGGGTTCAGGAGACACTGGGCCATCTGTTAAAGTCAGAAAGTTATTTGTCTTAATTTATTCTTTATCAAAGATCGTGAAATCAAGTTAAAGGAGAAAAACTTTCTGGAAATTGTTTTTTAAAAAGACCCAACAGAAATGTCCAAAAACTGGTGAATAGGTGTGTCTGTGCATCTGTTTCCTAATTTTGTTGTCATAAATGCTTTTACAGAACAGTTCAATAAAAAGGGAGAAAGCCAATAGAAACTGTAAGTAAGTTAAATATGCAAAATGAAATAGAATCAAAGCAAGAAAAATATGCTTGCACAGCTCTGAATGCATTTAGTGAAATATACTCTTTCCCCAATTTCTAATGTATTCTTATGCAAAGTTACTGTTACACTTGGATTCAAATGGCAGTGCTGCACAAGAACCACTGAAGAAAACAGCACATAAAAATTCTTAAGATACTCAGCAAAACTTCCTTCTTAACAAAATGTAAACAAAAATGAAATGGTGTCAAATTTTAGAGGTTGTACTTTTATTTCCTTTTATTTTTGTTAAAGATCACAGTCCATTTCTCCCATTAGCACTAGACTTACACATTTGTTTTGGCTGCATTTAATCAGAACGTCCTGCACTGCTTCCTGCTTTTGGAGAGATTTCTGGACTGTTTGGCATTCACATATAGGTTGGAACCACACCAAAGTTTACGTCAACCAAACTGAGACCTATAGTTTCAGGGAGTTCAGAGTTTGCTTTTTTTGGCCTGTATTAGAGAGTGTTTGATTTTGCATTCACACCTCTTTAATCGAAACAGCATTTGTAAGCAAACAAACTGGAGTCGGCCGAACTGGCCAAACAGAGCTGGTGTGATTGCATCGTACTCATCATGGCTTTAGGTAATAAAAATCTGTCCATTTTGTCTCTGGCATAGGGTTGGTGCCTATGAAGAGCTATGGCACTTCCAAGTGTGGGTTACACCTCACTCTTGGAAAAGCACTAGACAAAATTTGGGAAACCCTCTGAGAATCTATAGGGCGAATACCTTTAAAGAGATTTGCTGGAATATTTCTGTCAAAAACATTTTCAATGTAAAATTATGCCCTAATTTCTTCTATTACTCTCGATACCAACCTTCAATATGGGAAATCTAATCACAGTTTTTGGGCTTTATATAGAAAAATGCCAGTGGGCGCCTATAACCACCACAACCCAGTAGTTATTGAGCAACAAGAGAAACACCATGCTTTCGGAGCAGAACCAATGTACAAGACTGGAAACAAGGAGCTTTGTTGTCCAATATTAAAGCAGAGCTGTTGAGGTGAAACAGAAAAAAAATCTATTAGCAGAAAATATTACATTGAGAATCCTCACAAGACAATCTCTGGAGATCTTGAAATGCCTGACTCAGTTTGTAAAGTTATTTGAAAGTTTGAGTCATGAAAAATTTACCGATGGTTCCAGGATGTTTTGTCAAGCAGAAACTTAATAATAGATCTCAGGAAAGGTATAGATTGCAAAAAATACCAATGCAGCCATATAGCAGCAAGATAATCTGCAGTAAAACGATGACCAATATGTGTAACAAAACAAGTATGCAGGGAAATTTCGATTTCAGTTCAAAAAGGAGGATAATAAACACAAACAACTATACTTACCACACTTTCCATGAACATTATAAATTTGTACGAAACAAAAAACAGTGAAATCCTTTCTATCTTTCTAGTTACATATTTCTCTATTGATTTTATTTTATTTTTTTCTTGTTTTGTTAGAACATACAGAGCATTGACGCTAGTTAGCATTAGCTTAATTTCAGTTTCCAAACATGTATCACTCATCAGAAAAAATCACAACAGAAACAGATCTAACTGCCATTGTCAGATCACATATCTCCTCTCCCATCAATCATGACTGGAATTTATGAGCTTTTATCATATAAAATTCTTTCTTTTTTTAAAATGAAGTAGCTTAGCACAACCTATACTGTAGCCAGCTATGGTTTTTTCTTCTCCTTTTTTTGTGTTGTGTAAACCACAGAGTGTGAGCATCTAAGCCACCTAGTGGCGGGTTTTGGTAGCAAAAAAAAGGACAAACCCATTTGCTGTTACATTAAATTACAAGACAAAAAACAGTTGAAACAAAACGCATCAAATATTACTAATAATATTACACATATTTATGGGCGATAGATTACAATGGTCATGTTGGTGGTAGGAAGTTGTCCTGTAATTGGTGGGTTGCTGGTTCCAGTGCCACTCCATCCATTTCTATCTACCACATTTCAGCTTCATAAGGAGTCAGAATGCAAATGGCTGCAGTGTTGTTTTGTTTGTTTGTTTGACTGGTTATAAAGACCGCAATATATGAAAAAATGTTAATTGTAAAGGTATTTTTTTTTATTGAAAATTGGGTAGCTCATTTATGTTAAGTAAACATTTAAATTGAAATGTTTCTTGTTCTAATACTTGTGAATATCCTGAGGGGAAAATCTAAAAGTATGAACCCAGTTTATTATTCCAAAATGCAAAGTGGTTGTGTAGTGTAGAATTGTCATCTTTTAGCTGCTGCATTTTTCAAACTTAAAAAAAATTGTGAGGGCGGTAATTAGAAATGGAATAAAATTAGAAAAATCTAAGAGCAAGGTTAAATTGTATATCAGCTGCTTCAATAAGCAGAGAGGAGCATCCTGCAGTGAACTTGACTCATCACAGATCTCAGTACAATGGCAGACTGTCAACTTTTATAAATGGGGTTTTCCACTCACTCGTGTGCACTGCCAAATATTCTCCCTGAGCTGTACTCATCTTTGTCTCCTGACATCAAAAGACCAGTTTTCTCAATAAGACTAGATCAATCAGAGAGTGAAATGCTTTGATCCCCGTGTGAGACCAGTTGGGAATAAAATCTGGCCCCTTGCACTGCCTATCAGCATGTCAGAGAAGTGTATATTTATGTGCTTGACCTTAATAGCTATGATTGGCGAACCTCCATTTAGCTCTCCTCCAGCATCCTATCAATAAAGGTAAAAAGATAATGGGTTGATTCTTCCTGTCGAAAACAGGTTCGCCACCAGGACCTGAGGAGTAGAAACGCTCAGTGAGTGACACATCTTTACAAATACCTTTAGTCAAAAAAATGCTTTACCGTGAGACATCAAAGGATGTGACAAGCTCAGTCAATACTGAGCCAACATTATTCACCTCAGACAGCAGTGCTTAGGTCTAGTTTTTCTGTTCGGAGAGATCTCAGCTGACAAAACACCCTAAAATGAAACAAGTACAATAATGAAATTACCATAGATCAGAGCAATGGAAACAGACCAAGGTAAATTATGGTTTTGCACAGTTTTAAAAAACAATACAATAATAAAGATGACGTACCAACATTATGAAGGAAATTCTGGATGTATGTTTGCACTTGTCTAAAAGTAAGAAAGGGAATTTAGTTGCTAATCTTTTTTTTTTTTTGATACAATAAACAGTTAAGGTAATCGCTCTCCAGTATTTTAAAACATGTTGTGTGTAGCAGCATTGTTGGGCACACAGCAGAAAAAATGGACAGAAAAGAACAATTAGTAAAGACTATAAGCATAAAGACTAACAAGGCTAATTATAATAAAGAGGATGCTGAATTGGATCAAATTTTCTTTAAAATCTCAATTACTTAAGCTGGTCAAAGTTGAAAAAAAAACAACAACTTTCTAACTTTCAGGACCACCTTAGTATACGACAAGCATGAATGTTGCAATATTGATTTTGGTCAAAGGTGAACTAAATTATTTCATGTTGATTAAAAGATTTCAAATAATTTATACCACACTTTGTGATTAATAAAATCTTTAGCTAGAAGAACACAAAGGGGAGTCTTGGTTTCCCCCCTGCAGCAATTTATGCTGGAATTTCCACTGGTGGTAACAGTCTCTTTGTCAAAGCTATCAACAAAATTAATATTCATAAAAAATATATATTCAGGTTCTTCCTATTTAAACTGAACTAAATTAAACCTTTAAAAGCTTTCTTTAATCAAACACGCTGACTGGAGAGCTCTAAGGAAAGAGCTTTTGTGTAGTAAATGTGATTGACTGCACAGGTTGAGACGTGAATTCATAAGTGCAACCACAGAAATCCTCTGTGTGGTTCATTGTCATTTGAATTCCATTACTGCCTCATGCTGTGAGCAGCGTTTCTTGAAAATATTGGTTGAAAGAAAATTGGAAATGCAATCTAATGTCAGGGACCCTCTTGCAACAGGAGCTGCAAAAAAAAAACACTGGGACAGATAGAATAGGGATGAGTTCCACTGCAATAGACTTCCTGTTCTGTTATTCTTCTTCTCTCTTTTTATTTTTGTACCATTCCGATTTTCTCCTATATGCACACAATGGCTTGCTTCACAAAGGAGAATGAAAGAAAAAAAAGGCAGTGAGGGGAGGCCACACAGCAACACTTTCATCTATGCTGTGCTGACTCGGCTGAACTCTCCCTCTGAGAGGCTGATGAGGAAGAATGGCCTTGCAGAGGAGCCAACCGGGTGCATCCATAGCTGTCATCATCATCTGAATCCAAGATTGCTGAATCCACAACTCTGGCCCCCTGCATGGATGGGAAATGACCTGTCTATGTTTGTCTGACGCCTCCTCTATCTACAGACAAGCCCCTTATCCTCTGTCTCCAACAACACTGCCCGGCTCCGGCTCTGACTCGTCTGCGTGAGTCAACAAGTTCTTTTATTGTAAGGCCTGGAGTGTCATATTTCGAACCAGCAGTGTAATTTTTTTGATCTGTTTTTGCTTTTGTGACAGTTTCCCCTTGTTCTCTTAGCGGCGGTAGAACAATTCATTGAGTCACTTATGTTAAAGTTGAGAATCAGATTTACTTTAAAATATTGGCACTGAGGTTTGTCAAAGGATTTGAGTTAGACAGAAAAGGATATTTTATGGCTAACTCTGATGTAGATAGATAGAGTGAGCTTTTATACATAGCAGACATTTCTTGAGGATAAGGTGCCTAAATGCTTCATTTAGATGGAATAAAATGTTTAACAAAATGCTGTTTATTTTGCACCCATGCAAAATACTTTTGAAGAAACTTGTGTATAAGTTCGGTTTGGTAATTAGCATGTGGTGCTTGTTATGTATTGGAAAAGACTGAACTGTTTTCTATATAAGGCAACTCAAAACCATTAAACTAAGTTACTTTAAGCATGTCAGTGAGTATGAACAAAATGTTACTCAGTTGTATTGAAATAATTCCTCTAGTTATATGAACAAAACAATCTATATTTCACATCATAAATTTGACTTTATCAAGACTTTTAGTTCTTTCACTGAAAGGTAAGTTTAGACTTTGACTTGTTTGACCTTTCTTCAATCTGAAGCTTAAAACCTCTGGGGAAGCAAACTGGTGAATTTATTTTTTGTCTCTTTTCACCAGTGCTTTTTTGAAAACCACGTTCAGAAATCATAGGTATGTTTTTGTGCAAGCTTGTTTGCTATAGGAGAATATGATGGTTTTGTGGAATGACACCTTTTGAAACTGAGGAGTCCCAAAGAATAAAGTATCTTTATGATAAATATATCTTATATTAAAGGTATTATTTTCTGCCACAGTGAAAGTTTCACTTTATTTTAATTTTGTTAGTAATATCTCACATAGATTTATTACACACGGAAGTTTGGTATGACAATAAAATCAACTGAACAGGATGTAGCTACATTTTTGTTTAAATTTAATTTTGCGCAGTATTTTTACAGTACCTCCCACACTGCCAGAAGTACCGATGGTTACTTTAATGACGGGGTATCACTATGCTTAGGTCAGGAAGCTGACCTGACCCAAACCCCACAGAGAATCTATGGAGTTTTGTCAAGGAGAAAGAGACCAGAGCCAACAATGTAGATTAGCAGCTTTAAAGTAACCTGGATTTCATTAGCACCTCAGGAGGGCCATTGTCTGATCCCTTTTATGCCACAGATTCATGCACAAAGAGACCTGAAAAAGTTATAACTGCACATACTGTTCAGTAAATGGACATACTTTTCACTAAGCTTATGTTCCTCTTAGAAATATATATTTTTGTATTGATCTTATGTAAAATACTTTCTGGAGAGTAGATTTACAGTTTCATTAGCTACAAATGCCTAGAAATACATCAATGTGTGAGTAATAAAACATCAGATGAAAAAGTTATCTGTTTTCTTTTTAATCATTTTAGATTTATTTTTGTCAAAATCAACTCTATTAATTGCTCCTCAAATTGCTGTGGTTTCACATGCATATGATGAAGAGGATCAAAAAGAGCTTGTGCCCTTGATTAAACAAATTAAATTTATTTAAGTTATACAATCTTGGGAGTTAAAAAACTTCTCTCTGAAAGTAATTTCGTATTAGTAAGAAATGCAAAATAAATCTCTAAAATACAATATGTCTTGATATTTTGTTACAAATTAAGCTTGACTACGTCCAAAATGGTAGAGATTATTTTTGAAGAGAGATACAATTTTTTAGGCGGGAATAAGATTAAATTAGAACTTGTTTTATCTCAGATCAGATGCTTTTAATCTATAATGTCTTTGTGATTCGATCAGAACTGAGATAGGCAGAAGCCCAGGCTGTGAGAAATTCCAGCTCCTTTGCATCTGGGGTCTGTGTGAAAATGTATGTGTAAGACTGTAGACATGTGGTTACTTGTTTGCCTCTGAACATGAATGCATGTGGACATCTTGGGCAGTTGTTCGCCTTCAACATAGTATCACGGATGAAACAGCTTCATCTGGTAAAAAGGACACGCTCCAAACTGAAGCTTAGACTCCTGAGAAAGCTGAACAAGTTTAGACACACAGGAAAGCACTCATGAGAATACTTTGCTGCTTGGCCTATTCACTCTACATATTATATACCACTAAATACATTCTTGGCTTTTATCTGCATTTAAACTGCAAATGCAAGTCTAGGCTGAGCACATTTTAGCAGGGCACTGGGGACCATGTGGAAATATACAGCAGCATATAGCATATTGACAACGTAAAAAGTGAAATTTCATGATTTGTGAATCATTCAATTGCCTTTTGCGCTTGCTCTCCATACTTATGCATAAGTGCCACCACTTCTCCTCCTAAGTATTTGCTTCCACTGTACATCAGTTCATATCATATTGGAGCTCTTTAACATAATGCAAAGGAAATATCTAAGTTTCAATTAAATGAGCTGCAGAGATGGCAATTATTGGTATATGTGAAAAAGTCATTAATTTGTGTTTAAAGATACAACATTTCTAAGAATAGACTTTTAAAGTGCTTTGTAAAAGTGTGCATGCTCCTTGAGCTTTTACACCTATCATGGCCACAGTTATTTTTATATTTTATGGGTTACTGTGATACAAAAGCTAAAGTAGTGAAGCACAGGTATATCATCCATTTTTTAAAAATAAAATAAAAGGTTAGAAAATGCGGGGTGCCCTATATTCATGCCTTGAGTCAATACTTGAAAAACAAGCCTACAAACATAGAAGACGTCTGTACCAGGTTTCCCATGTCTACAGAGGAAAATCCTAACCTATTCTTTCTTTATAACTTGCTCAAGCTTTGTCAAATTGGAGTATTTGTCGATGTCAAATTTATCTGTCTAGCACATTTCCAGCTGCATGTGCTAGAGAAAGTTCTTCACAAGGTAGATTCATTTAAAAGTAAGTCAAATACATGACAATACTACAATCAAATTCAAAAGAAGGTTAAACAACCGAAAACCTAACATCTTTGCATTCCCGTGTGTTTTTATACTCTGTGCAGGTCTAATGCTTAAAGACAGTTGGCTACAAAATCAGGAACCCACCATAGAAGAGGCTCAAGATACAAATTTAGATCTTGGAATGGGTAAAAAATAGGTTTGAACTGGACCTCGTTGTTCTACCTGGAGCTAAACAGCTCAGATAAGTAGGATGGGGCTTAAACCGTTTAGAGATACAAAAACAAAAAGAGACATTAAATGTAAATGTAGAGAAACTAAACTGGACTTACTGTATATGCTGTACCACTGCTGTACCACTCAGCAGATAAACTGCTAATCAGCTGAGGATTTGTCCAAACTAAAATATAAAGATTTGCTGCTTTCCAACCTGAATTTAGCTCCACTCCTCTCTTAATCGAATTTGACCAACTTTTCGGTCCCTGGTAAATAAAAGGAACTGCCACACTTTCATTACACCCACTTGTATCAGCAGGGTGTAATAAAGGTGAAATGTAGTGCTGAAATTAGGACACACTAACCAATTTCTTGCTCAGTTAAATGTGGGTAACCAGTGGTTAGTTCAGTATTCACTGGGATTGGTGGAAAGCAAGGACATCATTTGTGTCCTTGTATGATGAACTGGTATCACACAGGAGGTCTTCCACAGCTGTGGTAGTTTCTTGAATTTCACGCTCCTGTTGAACATTTATCTTGCTGCGTATCACAGTTTGAACTTTAGTGGTGGGTTAGCAGTGCTGTGGGATGGAGTCCTCTGAAGAAGGAGTGATTGTTGACTGGGAGCTGAGAGGTTTGAAGTTTTGGAAAGCAAAGCTCCTACAGCCTGGGAGTTTAGTTTGTGACCTTAAACAGTTTTCCAGTTGTTCTACACTCCTCTGAAGTCTTTTTTTTCTCTCTTTACTCCATGTGGTCAGTCCTCCATCTTCTTTCTGAAGATATTTTCCCATCACAGCTCTCAGCTTCTCTTTGCTTCCTGACCTAACGACTCTCTTCTTCTCCTTAATGAGATATATTTCTTTTTTTGGGGGTTTGATCCAGGGCTCAGTACTGAGGACACATCGTACCTTCCTCAGGGGCACGATGTTGTCCACACAAAAGTTCAATAGTGGAATAAATTTTGCTAAGTACTTTAGCATCTCTTTCATTCTAGAAGAAGCAGAAAAGAAATACAGCTTGTTCAAATTCTGAGGTTATCTTGGGATGGACTGAGTGGTCCTATGTATGATGTTTGAAGTTTGGATGGTATTTTAATAACATAACCACAGCTTTATTCCTGACCTCTGATGTGTTCCTAGGCTGTTGTGATGCTGCTTGTTTATTAAAGTTTTCTAGCAAACCTCTAAAACCTTCAAAGAACATCCATATTTATATTGACCTTCCGTTGAACATGAATGAATGGGTGGGAATATCAATGGAAGCTACAGTTTTTAATGTTACGAAGAAGAAAGTCAGAATGCATATATGAGCTTAGATTTAATTGGATTGATGTTCTAAGCACAGTTTAGTTTGTATGTTCTCTCCATGCTCCATGTTCTCTTTCCACAGTCCAAAAATTGGACTGTGGAATTGGTCTCTGAATATTTGTTCTTATATACCTGTGTTTGTGCCGCTATGTGATGCAATGGCAACCTGCCCAGCATGTACCCCACCTCTCACCCGAGGATCACTGGAGATGGGCCACCAGCCCCCCTGGACTACTGCAAGGAAAATTGGATATGGACAATGGCTGGGAAGATTCCAGTAACTGTGGGAATAAAGGAGAAAACTGTCAAAATCTTTAAAACAAATTCATTCTTAGAATCCAAAGTATTCAGGGATTTCTATTTTTTTCCCCTTAAATTAAGTATCATTTCTGTCCGTCATCGGAATAACTTATGATTAAAAAGCACTTTTTCATATGTACTTAAACCAATAGTTCAGACTTTATGAGGCTCTTTGAATTATAATTAGTTAAAAATTCAATATGACATTTGAATTTGCAGAAGAGTTAAGAAATCCTTAGAGCAGTTAGTTACACCAATGTTCTTGTTCTTGCTGTTTGTACTTATTTGAAATAGTAAAAACCGAAAACATTCATGTCTGTAGGAAACAACTGTTAGAAGTTAATATATGTCTTCACCAGGGTTGTCACCTGCCAGTTTCCAACAACTCTTAGACGTGTCTTTGTTCCAACACACCTACGATAAATTATTAGGTTATTAGCAGAACCCTATGGAATATGATTGCATGTTAATGAGGTAATTTAGCCATTTGATTCAGCTGGATTGGGACATACAGTATCTAAAGGTTGCAGGACAGTGCTACCCCCACCCACAGCCAAAATATTCATATTTATCTCTGCAGGCAAACGAAAGTAATTTGTTGAGTAAAAGTAGGGGGATAGTATTGTCAAAAATAAAGTCTGCACTTTAATTTGCTTTTATATTCAATTTCATCTTCTTTACAGTCATCATCAAAGGACTGGTCTATAAAATTAAATTCTTTCACAAAGTGATACTGCAGAAATCTGCAGCAGCAGCAGTACAAAGAGCTCAGCCTTCACCTTAGAATAAAGGGTTTTTCACTGTTTGTACTGCTTTTACCCTCTTAAATGCAACTGTGGACCCATCTCTACAACATCAAAGATAAGTGAAACTCCTGACAAAACGTACAGCCAGGCTAAGACTAAGCAACAAAGACATTTGAGGGAGGCATCAGCTTAGATGCATGATGAAAAATAAAAACCACAGCAGCATTGCCTGAGAGAAACTCAGCATAGAAGTGCAATCGAACAACTCGTCATCACTTTTGTTACTGTGGTAATCTCGTCGACAATGTTTGAATCCTCCTGCAGGGCTGTTCATTGTTCTGCTGTAGCAGAAGAATAATAAAAAAAGAAAACGTGATCCAACTTAAAAAAAAAACGAGTTAATTGGTTACACGTAAGCTAATAAAGTTTATTCAAGTTAATATATTTAGTTTATTAAGTTGTCATGTGATGAATTAATTTTTTTTTAAAGTTTGATCTCCATTGTTTTCTTTCAGTGAATGGAAAAATAATGAAGGAGACACTTAAGAATAACATACTTAAGAAATGGAAGATAAAAAATTTAAAATTTCTATTTTTTCAGATTTTGTCTCTATAGAACAAATGTTTGCTTGTAAGAAAAAGCAACAGGAGTATTTTGAATTGGTTTGGTCTTAGGCAATCAAATATGTCTCATTGTGGCAAAGCTTGTGAGCTTTGTCGTTTTGGCTTCAGGGGGCCAAGAGGTAATATGATGTTGGCACCCGGGAGGTTCTATAATTTTGGGTATTTGAGTGGTACCTTGGGATGGCATGGGGCTACTGGCACTAAGGCAGCTTTGGACCATGGACCACTGCACCCTCTTGTCCAGCCTGCTGCCGGACATGAGGCAGCAGGCCGGACTGGGGCTGGGTCTATGGGTGGCTCGGGGCCTGCTCTGGCTCCCAATGAGGTGGCTGCTTGTGTGCAGGGTGGGAGTGTGCTTCTCTGGCGTCCATGACATGGTGGGTGGACCAGAAGGTTGGTGCATAAAACATCAAAATGTAGAATTGTTAAAGCAGGACTGGATACTACACCAGATTCTTCAAAAAAGTTTATGAGGACTCTTAGCTTTCCGAAAAACACTGGTAAAATTGTAACTTTTGAACCCAATACTGTGCATCGTCTCATCTCATGAATTATATTTTGTTAGCCAACTGAACACTGAAAGCCTCTTGAAAACCTTCAACTTTATTTTAATGGTTTTAGACTGATTTAAGCTTGTGTGCTGCGTCTCGTTGTCTCCTTCTGCCATTGCTTTTGTTGCTTTCACCTTTATTTTATCAGATGAATTGAATAAACATAGTACCCGTCTTTCCTACTGCCTCCTTTTTGTTTCCATACACCCAACCTTCATGTTGTCATCTATTTGCATTATGATTTTGTTTAACGCCCTTGTCCTGTGTTTTGTGTGACTAGCCTTCCCTTCCCACATGACAATAAGTGGTGTGACATCTGAATGTGGCAATGCAGATACATGAAATTAATTCCTGTTAGGATCCCCACAGAAAGTGCAAGGGTATTAAAATTAAAGTGTTAGAATGAAATGGGCCACCCAAAGCAAGTTCCCTCGACACCTTCTGTAATGCACTTGGTTTGTACTCAATGGTTTGAAATGAAGGGAATGATTAATTAATGAATACAGGCTATTAAGCCGACAGCACTTTTTGTCAGTTTTGTTCTCTTTGTCTTTGTTGCTCGAGGTGATAGAAAAAAACTACAATTTCTGCAAGCACAATGGGAAGGTGCATTAGGATGGACAGAGATTTTCGTAAAAAAGATAAGACATCCATTTTCTTGCAGCCCTACCTGTGCACAATGCACAAAATAAGCACTTTTGTGGCCAACACATTTGTTTTCCCTCCTGTAGATATGTGGGAAGGAGTTTTGCAAGGGTGGCCAGCCCTGTGATGATTGGAGCCCACAGTGTCGAGGGAGGCAAGCAGAGCAGATGGTGAAAAATTCTCAGAGTTTATTTCAGAGTTTAGTCTTTACGGCTCATATATTGACTTAATTATGGGACAGAGGGGAGAGTGAACTCCTGAAAGAACAATATAAAGAGGCAGGGAAATCTTCATCAGCCGCACAAGGAGAGAGTAGCGTTTATTGAAATGACTTTGCCTCCTCAACACAATCAGCAAGGAGGACGAAGCAGCGCCAATGTTAATGACTAGAATTACACTCTTTTTCTTATTACCTAAGAGTATGTTAAAAGCTTGCAGGTATGAATAATGAAGTTCTGGGATGAGCAAGGTATAGAGAAAATTCAAAGTTACTGGATTACAAGAAATTCATTTTGATCTGAATACTTTCATTTCAATTTCTTTCAAAGTCAAAGACATGTTCTGAGGTGCTGACTTGCATTGAGGTGAATTAGGAAAAAAGAAAATGGCTGAATGTAATCACAGCAATATTCATCACCTAGAAATGTATTTGTGCCCAAAGATCCTTAGTGCAACAACAACGTTTGGCATAATAGGATTTTATGTGGAATAATTACAGTGCAAAATGACCAATAACTGAAATTTATAAAAATTATTCATGGTTTATGACTTTTTTATCTAGTAATCAGAAGAAAACTGTCAGGCATCTGTATGTATGTATCACATCTATCCATCCCTGCAGGGTTGAGGAAAAGCAATCACTAAGCAAGAGAATAGTGTTCTGTCACATGAAATCTCAACAACATACACTGAACTTTAATAGGAGGGTTAGGGTTAGCCTAACCCTAACCCTAAAGACAAAATATTCCAACAAATACTAAAAATAAATAAATTTGAGTATAGATCTTCCTCCAATATAAGGCTGAAAATTAAAACATTTAGACACAAGCAGGCATGCCAGGAATGCAAACCAAGTCTGTGGCAAAAACCCAGCAGTTTAATAAAAAGAGTCACTAAGGGTCCAGTGGAAAGAATCTCCATCTGTGTGATGAGACGGTAAATTAGATGAAGCACTTTATGTGAAAGGAGCAAAATTGGTTTGAGCTGTTTAAAGGGAGCCTCCATTAAACACTTCAGTCCTGCCTCTGATGTTTACACACTCTTCAGGCAGGATGCAATAAAGGCTGAGTCATTTTTAACTTTTAACAGAGATGCTCTTGCTTTAGGATATAAATCCCTTTAATCCAACGCTTGCTTGTCCAGAGAACATAGGAAGAAGAAAGTTCAACACAGCAACACATGCTTGAGGCTCCCCAAACTTTGTGCTGTCTTTAAGTCTCTTAAAAGCAATTGCCACTTCAGATGGGTAATTTGATGCTGATTACTCTAAGGCTTTCTGTTGCTCTAATGATAACACTCTGTCAGTTATCATTTCCTCCAGAAAAGATAAAAGACTTGTATGAAGAAGCATGTACCGAGTGACATTAAAGGCTGAAATGCATGTAAACAAGAATAATAAAATTGATTACATGGACACTAAGAGAGTGGAAAACAACATTGAGAAAAACATTGAGTTATATCCTAAAATTCAGACATCCTGTATTGCACAAGCTATTACTCCATACTAAACAACACACAAAAAACAAAGCCAAAAGCAAATACATCTAAAGGGACTTGGTAGTTGTACTCTTGTTCTTGGTCATATTTTTTCATGATACAACTGCAAACTACAATGTAGTTTATAGAAACAGAGATTGACACTGAATAACATAATTTTTCATGTAAAATGCTGCTATACTTAAGTTATTTTGCCAAAAAAAAGAGAAAAGAAAACATGAAGATTGCATATTTAAGTCTTGCCATATATTCAATTGACTTTTGAACTGTATTTTTACTTAAAACCATTTTATTATAGGTGTAGTCGTATGTTTAGTGTTGCAGCTTTCAAAAGATTTTGTTTCATGATTTCTCTATATTTTCAAACTGTATCTATATGTTTCCCTCTCCCTCAGGAATGAAAGCATCAAGCAGCATTTGACTGCCACCATTCATGTCACCACAGGATTAGACTTTGTGTGTAGACCAAAGAAAAGTTTATTTTTTGATTCCTTTGATCATAGCACCTTCTTCTCTTGGGCAGCTACAAAATGAACTTTTTACATCTTACTTTGAGCAATAACTTTCTTTTTGATACTTTGAACAATAGTTATTTCCTACTTGAGTTACTGTTTGACCACCAATATTAATAAATCTTTGTGCTTTAACCCATCAGCTGTATTTTAGTAAATGGGTGACATCTGTAGATATTTGATTTTATTCAGGGGTGTCTGATTAAAAGCAGCTGAATGCAAATGCATGCCACAATTTGTGAAACATTATTTGTTTATTTCTGTTACTTTAAAGTAAAATTAATTTAACAAAAAAACCTGTGCTGTTGGTTTCTTCCACTAATTGGCAATTAAATACATGATATTTCAAAGTATTACCATTCCAGGCTGGTTCAGGTGACTCGGTCATGGTCGCTAATATAATCTCGTTCTACTTGACAATTCAGTGAGGCTGACCATTACAAAATGTCAGCAAGTCTCTTGGTTATGCAAACATTTAGCAAATTCAAGAAGTTGGGGTCAAGGACTGGAAGAGGAACAGAGGGCACATATTGATTTAAGCAAATGGGAGATAGTTAGCAGATTCAGAATATGCTGGGGAGAGATGGGCCGTGTGCGTCTAATACACTGGCTTTGTACTGAGTTACTATTTCCATCCAGCCTCACTGCAAATGCAAGATGGATATTTGGTGCAAAATTGTTAATTAATCACAAGGCTATAAATTCATCGAAAATATTCACTTGCCCCATTTACCACATCAAAACTCTTGTGTGCACCTAGTATTGACATGTTTACCTCCTAAAAATCCAAATATATTGATGAGCTGTTTCTCTTGATATGTTTTCACATAAATGTCTTTTCTGTAGTACTCTTTTTCTCTTCTTTAAATTGTTTTCTACTCTGTGTGGAATCTCTCCGCATAGGAGGCTTATTACAACTAATCTTTAGCACCAGTGCTAAAAAAAAAAGACCAGATACCTGGTGAGTCCAGATTAAAACTTGGATATGACTATAAAGAGTCCACTGAGACATCCAGTTACTTTAAAAACAATTTACCAGAAAACCACCACGACGATAAGGCACAGAGGGACAGAAAGCAGAGCTGACGAGACAAGGTAGACTAATTGCTTCTCCATGGAGCCGTCACATGTATAGCAAAAAAAAAAACACAACAAACAAACCCTGACCTAACTGAACATGTCTGAGTCACTGCAGGAGTTATATAACCATGCATATGTTTGGATTCTTAGAAGTTCACAAAGCCAAACAAACCCTGATAAGTAAATGGTGAAAACACCAGCTGGTATCTTAATATTAAACAAAATAAATAGCTGTTATATTTGTCATGCAGCAAGTCATTTAAGATTTTAGATGAAGTTGTATTTAGCTTGATAGCTAAAAGTCGTGGGGTGATCAAAATGTATTGCAGAGACAATTAAACCAGAGTAACAGTCATTGTGCTGTTGAATGAGTTTGTTGATATTTCACAGATTTCTACTATGGAAGTGTTCAAAGTTGCCACATAGTGGCGGAATTTAGGTACTACATTTAAGAGTCTGCCATTTTTGGTGATGTCATTAAAAGCAGACAAGGCAGGAGAATACAAGCATGGTTTTGTCTCTGCAACTTTAATTCAGTTGGTCTTTGAAAGCACTGTTGGTATGTATTCAAATTTGCAATGGTTATTTTGTTGATTAAGGATAATTTTGGCATTTGTAAGAAAGCAGTATTTCTAGTCTTGAGCTAAAGATTTTATCTGGAGCAAATTTATTGTACCTTTAAGTGCTGTATTGTTTGCTAATGTGTATTATTTCTGAACATGTGTATGTTCATTTCTAAGTTTTACTCCAATTGGCTTCAGTAAAGAGTCAATGAAAGCCCTCTTGTCTGTGTGGTCATTTTGGAGAAGAGTTCATCTGAATGTCGACTCCAACAAGGACATGACAGTCATCATATGTGTTGCAATTTTGTACAAAAAATGACGACACATACTATATCCTATGATGAAGGTATTTAATTTACTATTTACTTAATAAATGAATTAAACATTAAAGTGAATTTCATTCACTTTAGTTTATTAATTTTCCTTTATTTGCAATACCAAACTATTTTTTTTCAAATAATTTTTTCCGGTAAACCAACAAAGAGTAGTGTATCATTAGAAGAACAAATAAAATAATAAATGGTTGAAAATGTTTGAGATGGAAAAAAACGTGATCCAGTGGTGCAACCACCAGAAACATTCAGGCAAAGCGACGACAAAATGGTTTAGATCAAAGCATAATCACACATCAGCCTTTAGATTCACACTCAGTAAAAAGTTTGGAAAGGCTTGGGCATCCCTTAAAAAGCTTGTTATGTAACAAAATTGAAAGAGTGGTATTTAGACCTCTGCAAAACACTGCCATGCCAACTTGCAACAAAAAGTAATCTCTGACCATTATGACCACATAATGGTCAGATTAGGTTCAATTGCAGCAGCAATTGTGCTAAAGTCACAGGAGTTAAATATTTAGTCATCCAGATAATAAATATATTTAATGCTTACAAGACAATAACAGATACAAGATGTTAGTAGCAATATTTGTTGTACTTAAGAGTTGCTATCAAAAATTTGAGTAATAAACAAAACATAAAAAAAGAAAAAATAACTGTGATTTTATTTGAACAGCTTGTGCGTGTGCAGGTAGAGAGCTTCTGGATTCAGTCACATTTCCTTAAAGCATTTCCATTTTCCACACTTTATATTTCATGTTTTAAATCACTTATTCAAACTCACTGTATTAGAAAACATTATTTCTCTTGCACAATATGTGTAACACATGACACAAGTCCCCCAACTAAAAATCAATTGCACACAGCCTCAAGTATCTTTCCATCTTTAATATGAACCTGGTGGACTCCAAAATGTGCTGAGCTGGAGTGCCCGAGATAATTACAGTAAATTAAAGAGTGCAAATAAATTGTAGCCTCAAGAAAACTCAGAAGACACACTGAATGGATAGTAGGAAGGGAAGTTAAGAGAAAGTGTTCTTCACTGTGTGACATTAGGAACAGGCTAACTGAAGAAGTGATTAGAAATTATGTGCTTTTACTCACATAAAAGGTCAAATTGCACCAGCAAAATGGCACTAATCATTAAACCATTTACAAAGCAAATGTCAAACTAAGTAAATACAAAACAATCAATATAAGCTGCATAAATCTTAAACTGTTTGGTTGGCAACACATTTTGTGAGCTTACATTTGTGTTCGTAAGTTTACATACCGTGGGAAATTCCAGTTTTTTTCATTCTTGTTTTTATTGCTGTTATATTGCATCTTTTGCGGTGGTTGCAGGGGAGGCTTTTTTTCAGGTATTGAGCTGCACATTGTAGTGGGCAAGAAGACTTGAGTTCCAGTTCATTCTTAAGCTGTCGAGCATTAACTGCAGGTTTGAGATCTCCCCAACGTGGCTCAATGATGCTGAGCTCTTAATGCTAAGATGGTGATTCCAGAACCCTCGCTCTTTCCTGCTGTACGCACTGACAGGTAGACATGGCCTTGTGTTTCATTGTCATCCATTTTGTAACAGCCACATCACTTTTTTTTCAGAAAGTTGAATTCTAGCTGAAGTTATTTCATGGATTCAAAACTATTTTGTGGAAAGTTGTTGCTGAAATCTTTGTTGCTTCAACATAGTC
Organism: Phalloptychus januarius; assembly: GCA_902982915.1. NCBI lineage: Eukaryota > Metazoa > Chordata > Actinopteri > Cyprinodontiformes > Poeciliidae > Phalloptychus > Phalloptychus januarius. Next base: position 1,961,738 of record CADWAE010000133.1, on the reverse strand, counting down.
TCTATGCTTTTACTTCTTCATTAGAGTTTGAATAGTGCTGACTGACATTTTAAAGTGTCTGGATATATTTTTATACATTTTTGCTTTTTTTTCTTAAAGTTTAACAATCTTCTTCTGCAGATCCTTTGATAATTCTTAGCACCGAATCCAGCATGTTTCATCCACTAAATGAAATATGCAAGGATCTATCAGGAACTCAGAGTCATACTGACTTTTTCTGCACACTCAACAGTTACAACAAAACTGATCACAGGGGAGGAGGATTATCTTTAGTAGACATTTAAGCCCATGTGGATCAACTTGTTTGTATGTTATAAGAGCATAAGTTTTGAAAGTTTTCCACTCTCTATTTGCAACCTTCCGCCTTAATAAAGTCTAAACAATACATGATATACGGAGAAAAAAACATTTTAGAAATGCATGAGGCAGTTGATGACTTAGAGGATTGACCTTCTCCCACTTGATCTTTTTACATTTTTATTTAAAAAGAGCAAACATTTTCCTTTTAGTAGACATTTTTCATATTTTAATTCCCTCACCAATATTGAAAATAGGCAGTTAACAGTGAGCATTCAGCCCAATAACAGTTTAGAATGAATTAATGAAAAATTACATTTGCTGTGTTAGATTTCAAACACTTAGAATCGGTGAGATGAAAAACATTAACTTCGTCTACATTGAACAGTGACTATCTTATGTAAATCCTTTTACACTGAAAGCTAATTAACACATTCAGCAGTTTGACAGTGGAAGGGGTTTGGAGTTTGCAGCTGGTTTTTGGTAATATTATTTCACAGGCTGACAAAACATGGGTACATATGTGACCGTACTGCAGCTGCTGTCTTCAAAATATTTAAATATGCATATTTTAATCACTGTTTTTGAGCTAAATGTCACTCACCTTTCATCAGAACAAACTTTGCAACGCTTTCCATCTCACAAATATGTAAAATATATGAGTCTTTAAAGATAGGATCTTTGACTCTGATTAATTCCATGCCAGAGGATATAAATTAAGTGGTAATTAATGATGCTGGGACAAATGTTCGTTCTTTTGGAAAGAAGAACTGATAATTAAAGCAACTTTTATTCACACACATTGTGAACGGCACGTTCTCATAGTAAAAAAAGGGAAGGTTTGGGTACACAACAAAAAGATGAAGTTTTCCATCTCTGCAAAATTGCATTGAGGTTTCTAGTTACATTTTATATTTTTGATCATTTGTCATAAATTGTTCATAATTGCTAGCTTCAACACATTTTTTACAAAGTATTTTGCGAATACTGTCTTGAAAGTAAGTATGTGTTCAGCTTTCTGCCACAAGCTGGCATTTGCTCTGAAAGTGGTGGTTGAGAAAATTGTCAGGGCTGCGTTTATTTATAGTTTTTGAAGAGAAGTGAGATGCTTACAAAAGTTATTGAGTACATCTGAAGTATTCCAGTGGCATTTCCTTTTATTGCCTGTGAAAAGAATGTTAATCTTGCTGGATCAGTATTGACTGTGGCATTTATGTGATCCTCACAGATATTTTCAGCACATGTGCTTAAGAAATGTTCCTATACACATGAGGGTCCTGTCATCTTGTTTGATGTTGTGAACTACATATGCTCTGCAGGCGATGTAACAATTCTCAAAAACAGCCCATAATTAGAGGAAAAAGTTAATATTCTACTTTCTACTTTAATACTGCAAATCCAAATTTTATTTTACTTGAATTCTCCCACCATAACAATAAATTCTGTTTACTATGACACATTTTCAAAAATGTTTTATTTATTTTTTCTTAATGCATGTTCTAGCAAGAGGTGAAAAATTACACTGTATAGATAATTGCGTAAAAGAACAAAAAAATACAATTAGTGTCACTCCATGCATGCATTTAGTTTAATATTCTTGCAAAATGACACAGCAAAGACATTTCCTCTTTAAACTGCTTGTTCATCAGTCTGCATCAGAGCATGTTAGACTATGTACAGCATCTCTTCCGTAATGTAAATATGATCAGGCAGCATAAGGATTTCTTTCACTGAAAGGAGACCTTGTATAACAAATTGGTGTTGGTGGTGTATTGTGGGGGTCACTTTAGTGATAATGTACAACACCCCGTCCTAATCCCTTATGGAGACAGCTCTTCCAGTAGCAGTTTGAGGTGGAGTTACTTTACTGTACAGTCACTGGTAAATACTTGCTCACTCCGACCGTCAATGTGACTTTTTGGTATGTGCTTCTTTTGCTGTATAAAGAAAGTGGAAATAAGGAAACAGATGAAAATAATTTGACTCTCACATGTGTCCATATCAATCCGTTCAAATCACTGGATCCTCAGTTGTTGTGCACAAAGTGGATTGTATCAGATTGGAGCTGTTCTAGTTCTTCAAACATATTGAATTTGACCCAAAATTTCCACAGTAATAAACCAGTTAAGTTTTGCTGTACTAAAACAACCCTTCATCCTAAAACTCGTTTTGCATCTATTTTACTTTGCGTCAAATTCCTCCCCAAACCATATCCATGACAATATTTTTACAGTCCCTGCATCTCTCTGCTAAGGTGTCTTACAAATTAGGTACCTTTGACAATCCTCACACAATTAATCTGTCTTTGTACAACGCCAGCAGTGGGAAACACACCATCTGCTTTCCTAAAAATGTAAACATAATTTATGAGGAACAAGTAAAAAATTATCTCAGTCTTTTTTCTTTTTTTTTTTTTAAATAAGCAGCATCACCACAATATATAAATAATCAACATTTCCAGTGTTGCACCAGTCCTATTTAGTTCAAAGATTCATTTAAATTTCAGTGTTTTTTTGTACACTAGATGTAACGAGCTTTGCTAGCTGACAATCAAAATTTGGAAAAATCACAACCCAGTCAGTCACTGCATCAAAATGCCTGTCTGATATCATGAATGCTTTACATCTATTGCAACACACGCTTCAATGCATAAACACTTCAGCTTGGATGTACCTTGAACTTTGACTTTTGACTGCTATCTTACACTTGTAAGATGGGATCTTTTGTGTATTTGTCTAATGCTTGTACATTCAATAGGTGTACATACTTTATACCAGATATATGAATACATCACTCATCTGGGATTGAGTAAATGCTGAAACATAATTTTACCAAATGACTTCAAATTTTTATTAACAGCTTTTACATTTAATTATGCATGTAATACATTTCAGACACATCTTCAATGTAAAGTAGGTCAATGATAACTTCATAACTCGGTTGCTTTCAGTATTCTGGTACTAAACATATAACAGAGGTTATATGTTGGGTTCTTATCCTTCTTCCTGTAGGTTTTTCTGTGGAGTGCAGGAGCACAAAATCCTCCTAGAAACATAACAAAAGGAAATTGACATGGAAAGGATTTTAAGAAGCAAACCATATGTCAAAACAACATCAAGCCAAGAAGTAAAGTTTAATGTTTTCCATTAAGGCTTTTTGTCACAGCAAGAATGGAGATTTTACCTCTGTATATTAAATAAAACAGGTTAAATCGGATCACAGCTGAGATACCAAGGATTCATAAAATCTACAGGAGGCTAGGATAGATACAGAGAGCAAGTCCAAGGCCGTTATCTCTACCAGCACAAATTCTGCTCTTAAATTTATCAAGCTCAGCAGATCACAGTTACTCACCACAATGTGTCAGGTCAGTGTTCTCTTTAACATCAGACCTAATGCTCCTCAACATGGTCCACTCTCCACCAGGATAAGACCTGACAGTTACTTCTCTGTGAGATTTCACTCAGTCTTTGTTTATTGCTCTTGCTCTCCCATTTTACAACTTTGATGTAGCCTACTGTGGGTTTAGTTTATGTATATATATATATATAGAGAGAGAGAGAGAGTGAGGAAAAAGTATTTAGTCAGACAAAATTAGAAAAAAATAATCAGAAAATCACATTGCTTGATTTTTAAAGATTTTATTTGCAGATAATGGTGGAAAATAAGTACTTAGTCAATAACAAAAGGTCATTTCAATACTTTGTAATATATCCTTTGTTGGCATTGACAGAGGTCAAACGGAGCCTTCACCAGGTTGGCACACACCGTTGCTGGAAAGTTGGCCCATTCCTCCAAGCAGATCTCCTCTAAAGCAATGATGTTCTGGGGCAACACAGACTTTCAACTCCCTCCAAAGGTTTTCCATGGGGTTGAAATCGGGTTGAGATAAAGATGTGTCTGTTTCAACCTATAATTAGATCGAGAAATTAAACATAGGCTACAGTCTGTATGTCTACAGACAAGAAATGTCATTTGTATAAGTCTTTACTGTAAGAGTTGCACTTTCTTGATGTAGCATATGGAAGATTGATTTCCCATTTTGAAATAAATCAATTTGAAACAGAAATATGTTATTATGTTATGGCAATTTGGGACACCTTTTCTCTGTGTCCTCTAATAAAACAAAATGAAGCAAAACAAAACAAAAAAATCTACAATATGTCAGTTTTTTAGACCTGGCCTGCAGCTAACAATGACCAGACCATAACAAATACAAAGTGACAAAGGCTGTCAGTGGTTCACTCAGTGTTGGAAGACAGTTGTGTATAACAGCCATGTGCTCCCTGCCTTGTTACATGATATTGCACCATGATCAAAAAGTGCTCTATACTCAGCTGAAGAGAGTGAAGTGACAGCCCGCTTGCTAAGTCAGATGAAAAGTAGACCTTCAACAGCAGATCAAAAATGTGAGATAACTGTTGCTAACATAAATCAGGTAAAATGTCTGAATTTTGTCTTTGGTATATAGATTCTGTATTATGTTTTCAAGGGTATAAGTGACTGATACAACCTTTTTGCACATATTCAATGGTAAAACTGTTTCTTTCCACTTTTTGCTGTGTTTCGTATCTTCATTTTAAAGTACTGAGATTTTCTAGCTATGAGTATTCTGATCATACCTTGCTGTTATTCTTGTCATCATTTTAATAATCTCTACTAAAGAGCATTTGAAATGCAGCAAAGCATACAGCATTGATTGCAATGTTCTTTAATCATTCCTTTATATATATGTGTATATTCGCCTATGGCTAATAACAGCTGGGCTGATGAGTACCACATGTTGCCCTAGAAACCATGAGTTTACTCTAATATGTTGCTGTTATAATACAGTGGGAGGTGGATTATAACTAGAGTGAATCCAGGCAGGCGTGACTGGCTTTGTTTGGGAGTTAATAAATCATACACAGAGGATGCCATCTTTGTTTGTTGCATCAGTGTAGGCATTTTATGAGCTCTCTAATAAAAGTAAAACAAATCTGAATATTTTCTGCATGATGTTATATTCATGAACTGATCAGAGTGTAACAATATAATACCACAATATCTGGTAGTATTATATTTTCATAGTGGGGAAAACCAACACTGTATTGTGACTACTGGCTATCTATTGCAATTTTTTGCAAGGCTAAGGCTTTCCTGGCAAAGAATAAAATGAGACACTGAAAATCCTTGAAAATAAGACCAATATGTTTCCAAACATCAAAACGTCATACGTCTCCCAGCTATTTTCATTGAGTCAGCTCTTTTGACTGGGCTGCCTTATTAGAGCTGATTCTTACTGATCCCTAATGGCTCTTTATTGAGCACCACCCACAGTCTTCTGTATTCTGCCAAACTTTGCACATCTGAGTGGTTTGCATCCTTTTTGTCCACTGAACCTTGTTTTTCTGCATCCTAAGTCACATCAACAACTAAAGGCCAAAAGAACCTAGTGAGTAAAGGGCAAAATCATAAAACTTTGCTACCCTTTTATTTCTGTGTCTGGCCTGTACCACCACAATAGATGTTTTTGAAGCCTCACCAAGCATTCCTATTATGATCTTAGTCTGACTTTTCATATGATTGTCGGCATGCTGGGTGCATCAAACAAAGTCCCGGCCTGGCCTGCTTGGATTCTCTGCAGCACTGAGCAGCAGCGGCAGAAGCTTTAGTTGTCCTCGTCATTGTTGTTCATCCTTCTGAAATTCACTGCCCCCCAAAAACATAAGAAATATTTTTAAGAATCTGGCAATCAGAGATTTTTTGTACAACAAAACGAGTGTATGTATGACAAAAAATTTACATTCCTAATAGTGTAATGATGGAGGTTCACCTTGCAGCAGGACAACAATCACAAACATACAAACACAGTAGAATTATGTAATTCTATGTTAGAATGGCCAAAAAGCTAAAGGTTTTAACATTTTTGCAAAGATTACACAATATTAGCAAAGAGAATTGGACATTTTCCACAACTAGGGAGGGTTAACATAACAATCCCCAAAAATTATATGAAAGGAATGGATTCAAGAGGAATGGATATATTTTTTGTAATGCACCACATATTGATGTTTACAACTATTAAAATTACAGTTGATGTTGTATTGAGACTTAGGAGCTCTATTGTGATTGGAGCTAATTAAGTATCTGGCATACAGAATTAGTGAAACAGACCATCACAGTTTTTGGAAATTAGCGGGGCAAACCTCTTACTTTAATTTCTTGTTGAATTTGTCAACCTGCACTTAATTCAAACGTAGGCTTCTCATCATTTTCAAATCTCACATTTTAAACTTAGCTGCATTTGAAGCCTGAAGTAAACTTTCTTCTGATAAGTTGAAGGACATTTTTTTTACTTCTAATTCATTTCAATTCTTAAGCAACCAAACTGCAGCACAGTTGAACAAAAACTAAAAATCTGTCTTGCCTTTGCTTGGTGACATTCAGGAGAGAAACTTGGCTTATGCGTCTCAATCTTATACTTCACAGCTAGGTGTGCGACAGAGGAGGGGGTCACAGACAAGCCTCTAAGGCAGATCTCTCTGCTGCATTCTTCTAGAAAGGTCACTTGTGCTCTCAGATAAATAAAACAACACCTGGCTCTTACAGAAGCTGCCGGCTCCACGCCAATTCCTGCTGAGAGACAGGGGTCCCAGGTGCCAAATGCAGCAACCATTTTGAGCTGCCTGAGGCTGAACATTACACCTTTTATCCTCAGGACAGGCACGCCACATACACACCTGACAACAGCTTCTCATCATCTTTCTACTGTAAGTAAAAACATACAACAAACAGCACATCCACAGACTATATCATGTCTCTATTTCTGAGTGAATATCCTCTTTAATATGCACTTAGATCTTCCTGTCTAGCACTTCATGTCCAGCACTGATGATCTAACAGATCATCAGTAACTTTCAGAGCTCAGGAATTTCGTTTTTGCACTAACAAAGTACTGATAACATTTATATGAAAATAGCTCTCATTGTGATAGGCAGCTACTGAAAAGCTTATGAAAAGAGTATTTAAGCTTTGCTCATCTGGAATTAACCCTTCTGACTGTGCAACACCTGGAATAATATATATTTAGAGAGCATAGTTTTGATAAATCTGCAGAAAGGAAATAGGTCTGCAATGTTCTGAATTAATGTCCCATGTTATGTTAATCTAGCAGAATTTTGTAGCTATTTCTTAACATCGGATATTTTAACACAGTTTTTAGAGTTCTGATTTTGCAGAATGTAAAGTACCAATAAAGTCATATGAGAGTCAATAAGACTATATGGCCTAGTTAAAGTGTTCAATGACATCCATGTGGAAGAACCACAGTGCAGGAGAACCAGTTCTTCAGTACTGGACTGAATGCCAAGCTGCAGTGAACTCTATACTCTCAACTGGTTTGAATCCTACATAAAGAACAGGAGTATATTTGTTTCAATAGGAAACTTCTCATCGAAGCGGACAGAAGTCACATGTAGCTCAATCATAGCTTATACGGTAGGATAGAAAACAGAAGCTGCTTTTCATTTTCTTCATTTTTTACAAATACAAATCTGAAAATATTCACTTTTATGCCGTCTTATTAAATCAGTAAGATCTGGTTACATCCTAGCTTTTGAACACCTTTTAGACCACTGTTCAAGACATCAGCTATAACTGGATCAATGCAACTATGACAAGCCATACTTCTAGAGAAACTACAGAGACCCACAGGTTATGCACTCAAAAAATTGGATGTTTATGGAACACTTGAAAGATGTTTGCAGTTTGCTACGACTTTTTCAACTGAGTTTTCGTAGCATAACCTGTTTGAGCTCCAATTGGCACTGCATGCCACTGATTAAACTGATTAAACCACAATTAATAATTTGCATGTAAATAAACTAATGTAAATAAGTTCAGCATTAATTTGAAGAGGAAGTAGATGCTGTGGGGATTGAATTTGAAGATCATTAAGTATTCAAGAGAAATATATTTTTTTGCTTTCATAATCTGCATAAAACTGAAACCTGTAAAATAATATGTATTAACAATGTTCATCCCTGTGTAATTAAGATAACCATAAACAAACAAAGGTAGATGCAGACTCAGATTCAGTTCATAGCAATACTGTTCTTTGATTTTTTTTATTAGATTTTTTTTATGTGAAGAAAATAATTGATTTGATTGTCTTTTATTCATTTTAAGGGTCATAGCATTTTTGATAAAATAAGTTATTTGGTAAAATAATATTTAAATACCATCTAGTAATTATATTTCAAGCATGAAGACTTGCAACTTCTAGAAAAACAAAATATTTCAAAATATAACAAAGCATTGACGTATATCAATAGGTTTCTGGACTGGACCCTTTTTTCTCAAACATTAACTAACATTGCTGAATGTAAAGTTAACAACCAAAGTTTTATTTTTAGTCAATGGAATGGTTTCCTTACAATAAAATAATACAGCTATCTCTTATTGTGATGTCAGAGATTGAAAAAGGGTGAACTGATTGAGTGAGGATGTGTGGAACGTGGTTGCCTTAGAGACGAAGGCGAGATTGAACATTTGTTGACAGGGCTTGGCTCAGAGCGCACCCTTCATAAAATAGGTAACTGCACTATAACCTTCACTTGCTACTGGTCATCTCTGGTACAACAGGATAGATTATTTACAGCTGTAAATACAACAACAGAATGTACTCTATCAAGTAGTGGATTTCTCTGTTTTTCTTTTGTCCAGTTTCACAGCAACATCTGTGAAACCAACTGCGGATACTACTGGTCTGACAGATAACATACCACCATTCAGGTGACATGGGGTTGGGTCTGCTGCAGAAGCTGCATTGTGGTTATATGACAGATATCTAGGTTTACACCAAAAGCAGTCATGCAAGTAGTTGAGACAACCATAACCCGTCATCGGTTACCATGGAGACCCTGTGGGTTGGCGGACAGATATGGCTGATGATGAAGTTACTCTGACTTCTCAGACAACTCTTCCTTCTACTTGGATGTCAAGAAATGTGAGAAAGTGTTGTTCCCCTCTGAAATGAAATTTTAGCTAGACAGAAAAAAACTGCAAGATTTCACTGAGATTTTATGGGTAAAAATATCTCAAAAAATATATTTATTGTATTAAAACACAATCATCAAATGAATAGCAGTAAACATGTTAATTCTGCCACTGTGTGGAATTAATTATGTGTAAATTTTCCTTTTAAAATGTATTTACAGGAAGAAATTGCATTTAGGATGATGTTCTAATTTACTAAAGCATTTCTTGAATAGGAATCTAGATTCAAAATCTTAAGAGAAATTTCATGATAAAAGGCAGGCTGTCTGTTTATGTTCAATCGTATTATTTTAATTTGAATCATTTAGGTAGAAGCTGTATAAAAAAGTGAATAAATATCATTACTTAACTGCAATAAAACCATTTGACCAAACAAAATTGCATTTATTGTTTGCTAACACACCATAGAACCATCTGGGTGGTATCTGGTGGGAAGCTACAGTGTCAGCAATCAGATGTAATCGTAATGGGTTTGCCAAAAGCCATGGGTCCAGTGGGTTCACTTGGGATCCTGCATGTTGTTCCAAAGAGCCGTTTCAGCCATTTGTGAGAAACACAAGTCACATTCAGTGTCATAAAACATTTTCAGAGCACAGTGCAAAGGAGCTTCTAAACATAAAAATACCCTTTATGATGATATATCTGCAGCACATGCAAGGTTTGCAATTGGGCCAGCGGGGCTAACACTAGCACCGGCAGTGTAATTGAAAAGGTTATATTTTAATTTGTTTGTCATGATAGATGGTATACAAACGGTGCCTTTTGCAGCTCCCAGTGTTTTCTGAGGAGAAAAATACCTGAGGTTGCAGTGATAAGACCATGTGGTTTATTAACCTCTACTTTATCACTGTAGAATTAAACATCGTAAATAATATACTTCCCTTTTAACAGTGTGCAGGCTTCTCAGTGCTGTCAAAGCATCCTAATTTATAGCAAGATGGAGCACGAAGCCTCGGCACATAGTGAAAATATAACATTTAATACAGTAATTCCCCGAAAACATAATAGAGGTCAGTAAAGCAGAGGGACGCCAACAGTGCAAAGCACATACTCCGGACGTGCTACAGATACCTCAAATCCTTATAGGCAACATGGGAGCTCAAATCACGCTGCAATTTCTATATAATATGCTCTCCAAACAACAAACAAGAAACAAGAAATTCACTGATAAGATTACTGTAACTCTAAACCTATGAAAGGACCCATTTTAGATAGGGACAATCGGCCTACGCGGGGGATTTTATCTGCAGAATCATGCTCAGACTCTGAAAGGTAAGTGACAAACATTAGCATAGATATTGTTCAGAAGATTGTCCGTAAGTGCTTGTTAATTTTTCTCTGTGACCTTTTACAAATAAACATTTCATCCAGCTTTACTCTCTCTGTCTTGAGTTGACTATATTACCACATTATTACAGTATTTTGCAAATGCTTTGCTAAAACATTCATCCACTTGAACTTCAGTTATTTTTATGTGGGATTTACATAATAGTTTACCATGAAGTAGCACAAATTTGTGCACTAAAAGAAAACTTCCGATGGCTTTGGTGGTTTTACAAGAACAATTAAAAGTCTGAGAGTTGTTTCTTCTTTTTTTAGAACTGGGTTTTGGGTGAGGGCAAAACAAAACTCTTTGCAGGAAAATTAGACGAACTTTAAAATGAAAAACATATGTAAAAATAACATGTGGTGCAACCACAGGCCCAATAACTGGCTAAGCCATATTTGGCCAATTAACAAAACTGGCAGAGAGGTCTGCATATGAAAATAATCTTTTTATTTTTATCTTAAAATAAATTATCTAATGAGTGCTATTCTGCAACTTTTAAGGGATTTTCAGAATTCCAGCTTTAAGAGCATTATGTCCTGAACCTCAATTATGAACTGTTTTAATAAAATATTTTAAGATAGTGAAGCTTCATGGAAATTATTTATTATTATTATTGTTTAAAGAGACTCTATTACAAATGCCGTATGCTTTCAGCTGGTTCATTTAGACTGAATATAAAATTCACCTGGTTAGCTGAAGCTGACAAGGAGAGAGGAGAGTCTGAAGATTAAATCTCAAAGTCAAGAGGTCGGTTTATGCGACAGAAAATATCCTTGCTATGCAGCGTCAGTCCTGCTGTGCTCTTTGATGTCAGTTACCTGAATGGATGCAGTCCATGCCATTCTTTAATATCTATGCAGAAATTGCATTTTTGAGAAATACAGCCATAGAAATTCCTACATTATTATCCAGAAATGTTTATCTTGCAACTGTATGGTTGTTGGAAAAAAAAAATACTTTTGGTTGATAGCTTTAACCAATCCAAAATTGTTAAGACAGTTTCTGGTTTCTTTATAAGAATATTTGTATAAAAAAATAAGCTCTATTATTTAGTATTTTATTGTACTAATATAATAACATTTCCACATGTGTGTTAACTCTGAGCATGTGATATTGTGACAGATATAGGTTGTATTAATGAGTTTCCCCAGTTGGAAGAGAAGCCATAAATTTTATCCATCATAGAAACCACGCTTCTTGAAGTGTGTGAAGACTTTACCCAATATTCATAAGATCAATGTCAACATCACTCCGGCCTCCCGAAATTAGAGAGAAGTTCAAGATGCAATTTTCCAGTGGCACAAAAATGTGTCATAGTGGCTCTATAGGAGGGAAAATGATTTAGGTTTTCTCAAGAAAGATAACAAAATAAAAAACAAGCAAAATTTTGAATACCAGCTGAAAAGCATTTTACGTAATATTTCATTTTATGGTCCAAGTAATTCAGCCATTAAAGTTTCCTATTGACTTGCAAATCAAAAAACTTTTATCGGTATTATAGGACACTTAAAGATTTATTTTATCCAAGCCCTCAAAAAACGTTTATAACAAGTTTCACCTGCAAAAATATGTTGTCTTAAGGAACACAATTCATTCTAAACTTTAGCACAATCGAACTTGGAAAAACCAAAATATATGCATAATTTATTTTCATTTTCAAGGTGAAAATGAGTATAGTGATTTTAAATAATAGATAGGCTGTTTTAGATGTGTAATTTTGTAGTTTTAAGTTGTAAAATTGAATATAAAAATCTCTGGAAGTTGGAAATCCAAACTGAGAAGTCAAAGGTTTCCTCATCAATTAGATTAGATTTTACTTCAATAAATATTAAATATCATTCCTTTTGTGAACATAATTTGTCAATTGCCCATATTTTACTTGAACTATTGTCACCTTTGTTTGATTATGCAAAATGACTGTACTGCATGTAAATAGGTTTAGCCAGTATTGCTAGTGGTAGCTAGTCTGGTCACATAGGATCCAAATTAGCAGATCCCACTGTGTTTGCTCTCTGAACTGGAGGACAGTTTAATTAGGACTGAAGTTCTGACTTCAAAGATGAAAACGTCACAGTATTAGTTGCCCACAGCACTTGTTCTGGGCTCACTATCATTCACAGACAATTTGTTCTTGGTAGAAAAGGCATTCCAAATATAACCAGCAATATTTCTACCATGGATTGATAACGGTAGAAACTATATTACTGTAATCTAAGACCAAGGCAGAAATTCAGTGAATAAACCAAATAATTCTTAACAAAAGACAGGAAAGACACTATTGGTTATTCAAATACGATTTTCTGTTTACTGGTCTCATGGGGGCAAAATAATTGGTAAATTTGACTGCAAATGGTAATAATGACTGAAACTAGGGCATCTTGAATCATTGTCTGTCTTACATTTGCAGTTACAAATGCTTTTGTACAAGACAGGAAAGTGATTACGTACATTAAAAAAACAAAAAAACAATCGATTAGTTATGAACAAAACCTCACCTGAGAAATAGGAAAATGATGATTGTAGTACAACTTTTCAGCACCCAATTATATTGATAATAAGGATATAATTATGAGTTAATTTACATAACACAATAGAATGTGTTATCATAAAAAGATTGAACAGTTATGCAGTGAAAATGATGGTTGGTACCAATATCCAGCAGTCTTTAGGAGAGGCAGTGTTCACCCTGGACAGGTTGTGAGATCATCAGATGAACAGAACATATAACTATGTACACAATAACACTTGAGGATGATTTAGAGAAACCAGCTGACCTGGTAATCAAATAGTTGGACTGTGGGAGGAAACCAGAGCACCCAGAATGAACTCACACATGCACAGGAGAACATGCACACTCTGCGCCCAAAGACCCAGCCTGGGATTCAGTGAACCTTCCCTTCCACTGCTTACCAATTATTGTAATTTTGATTTCAGACATGGACTTAGAGAATACCAGCTTACCCGTCGTGTCAAACAGGAGATGCAGGAAGGAATAGAATCCCACGATGCTCCCTGCATTGGTCACTCCATCACTTCCTTCCCAATATCATAAAAAAGACTGTAAACACCAGTAATGGTATGATGGAGACTATATCCTTTTACAACTTCTACATAACCTGAAAGGACATAATCGTAGCAATAATGTGGATCACACATAAAATCAAGTTTAAATGTAACACATTTTAAAGTAAGTTCCAAAGTACTTTGTTCATTTCATTAACTTATTAGTACTGGTTTGGGTACCAGCAACTATCTTGACTCAAATTCAGGAATTTCTTCAAAAACTAAATCCTCCAGTATCAAAAGGCATGAAGAAAAACATTTTAAACCTTAAACAGCAAGAAAACGGATCAATGTCAAACGATGAGTAGTTGCCAACTGGGATTTACGTTCCTGGATTTAAACTATTTTGTATTAAACAAAACTTTTGTTTTGTTAAGTAACTACATAAAGAAAATGTGTTCATGCCAAACTTGTGCAGCAGTCAAGGCACATTTTATGGTCTAAAACTTGTAGGGGAGTTCCAGTGGGGCAAAGCTTTGTCCAGCGTCTGTTGGCAGATCTCCCAAAGCTTCTGCATGGTTGATATAGGGCCTAGTTATTTGCTTTGACAACTCCTTATTATAATTGAGTATGTCTGTCCTTTTTCTCCCCCACTCATCTAGACTCTGTTTTTTTGCCTTTCTCATCTCCCCCCACCTCAACAACTGAGGGACCAGAAAAAGGACATAAATCCACTGAGCCGCTCGAGGCAAGGTCTTCATCAGGATCTCATTTCTCATCATTTTCTCTAAAGTCAGCAGTATGCCCGTATAATTACAGCAGGTTTCAGTGACTACATCCCGATGAACACTGTCGCCACCGTATTTTTGACTGGGTTTACTCCGTAAGTTGTTGAAAGGAAAAGAAAACAGGCTGTTCGGGGGTGAGGAGGCAGCAGAGATAAGAGGGTAAAGACAAACCTTCTCCAGTGCATTAAACATGAAACTGTCATTATGTAAAATTGTCATTCATTATGAAGGTGGCATACATCCGCCATGTAAAATATGCTATAATACAGTTTGACAAACAAAATCTATGCATTTTGTTTTAAAAATGCAAAACCTTTCCTTAATCGTTTTAAGGAGAGCATATACAAAAGGAATAAGAAATTGTCAAAATGAAAAAACATTTATATATACATGAGAGCTTTCCTCTAGAGTTGATGACTTTGCACACACCCTTTGTCCTAGTTTCATAAGTAATTAGGTAGCTACTGAAAAATGTGTCTAGTATTTAGAACTAGTAGCCATTAAAACGATGATATATGATATTCCATCAAGAGGGTGAAGTCCACAGAGGAAGTGACTGAGACAGTTATATTTGATTTAATCAGCCATTATGCATTAGTGCAAATGTGTTTGTGTGTATTTTTGAAGTGTAACTTTATTGTGATTAATGTCCTCTCTGTCTGCCCTGTGAATGGGACATAATAAAGTGTTCTTGGTTGGTGCTCATGCCTGGTTCTATCAGGGAATTGCTAGTAGTTGCTGGGCAGCCTGGGGAGTCCTAGAGAAATATCAAACAACTGATGAAAGAATGTTTTGTCTTTTTAAGTTATTATGATTCATCAGCTGATTCCAAAATGTTGGAATGAGTCCATATTTTTCAGTTTATGGACAAATGGAAAATTGTAATACTGTATTAGGCATTATGTTTTTTTTTTTGTAAATGTGTTTTAGGTCTATTCTTCAAATTAGGCTTCTAGGTATGTTGTCATTACTAAATATGAAGTATGTGCGTCACTTATTGTGCAATCCTTACACCAATCACATCAGGCAGCGACACATTTGTTTACGATTATGTTTGCTAAAATTGGGACATAATAAGCCTTGCAAACCACTGCACTCATCATGGCACAGCTTCATTAATCATGAATAAAAGTAAACAATTCAGAAGTTTGTTAGGATTAGTAGTGAGGAAAGTACATGTAAAAGCCAAGTTAGTCAGGAGTCAATTTTGACGTGTTTTAATGGTACGGTGAGGGATGGCTGTTGGTTGGACAAGATATTTATTCAATAAAATAAATTGAAGTGCATCTCAATACATCATGAAGTCAGAAAAGTTGTTTTAATAATGCAATTAAATCTAAATGCTATTGAGCCATAGTGGGATGTATTTTGAGTGTTTATTTTTGTGAACTTTCAATATTGTGGGTAATGAAAACCCAAAATCCGGGTCCACAAAATATCCAAATTTTGCATAAGACCAGTAAACAGGGCTTTTAATAATGAAGAATGCATGATGAAGACTGTTGACTTCACCATGACCCAGCAGAAAGTCAAATGCACCCTTAGCGAGAATGGAAAGCCACAGAAGGTCACTGCCAGAGAGCTGGCTGTTCCCAGAAGGCTTTATTCAAACATATTAATGAAAAGTAGAGAGAGAGGAGAAAGACACTCAAGCAATGTGAATGTTAGTGCTCAGCGGTCAAAGGTTCTCTTTTCAGATAAAAGCAAAGTTTTCATTTCATTTAGAAATCAAGTTAAACAAACTTATCCACATCCACAGCTACATCTATCTGCTACTCAGTATTCTTATTCAAGACTCCCCCAGCCTGTTCTGGGAATCCCAAGTAAATATTAGGACTGTTAGAACATGCTAGAAAAATACAATTAGAAACATTTCTTCACATTTCTTCTTCCTCATTTATGAACTTCTGTGGAGTGAATTGTGATATAAAAAAAACATGTTTTCACTGTCACAAATCTTTTTTTTTTTTGCACATGCACTAAGTATTCCTTAAAATCTATTTAATAATTTGTTTCCAGTAAACTACCTTCAAAAGCCACCATGTTGTTGTTAAAATATGCTTTTATTTGATTTGATTTAATAAGGAACATCTGAACTACGCCTCTCGAAAAAGATGTGAAAGATGAGGCAGATGAGTTTTGTAAAAAGGGTGCAGCATTAGAAAAAAGCACATATCCCATAACTATCAACAAAGATGTTTAATACAGACATTGGATTTTTTTCATACTAACGACAACATGAGAGCTACATTCAAATGCATCACACCATTTCATTCCAGTTTTCTGACAGTCTTCCCTTCACAACAGAAGACATCCAAGTCTCAGGGCATTACATAGAAAAAGTATACAGACTCAAATAAAAAATTTACAGGCCTCCCATCTTGCTCCAGCCAGCCTGCTGGGCAGAAAAGAACATCCCATCAAGGATACAGTACAGGCTGGGGTCTGTGTGAGTGGTAAGTTCAGAAAAACAAGAAAACCTGGAGGGAAGAAAGCAGGTCTCTTTGTCAAGGCCTTCTACACAACCCACTGAAATCCGAGAAAGTAAAACTGTCTTAAAATGATGGTTGTAGCTTAATGGAACAAGTTTGCATCGAAAAAGTAAACATGAACTTTTTAAAAATAAAATTATAATAAAATGTAATCAGCAGCTGCTGCAATTCGGAAGAGAAAAGAAATACAGCCGTGGTTCTCAAAAGTGTACACAGCATTGCAAGGATGTTTTTGTGATAAAAAATTTAACTTGTCATTCCCAAGCTTGCCTCCTTTTAATGTTGCTCACAAAAAAATCTATTTAACTTAAAACATTCAGTTTTCTTTTGGAAAAAATGTAAAAAGAAGAAAAAAGTTCAAAATTAGTTTAATAAAATTGCATAACTCAAAATTAATTAATTGTTATAGCACCTTTTGATTCTGTTTCTGTATTCATTTTCACTGGGTACACAGTGGATATCAGGTGAAGTGAATCAGATAAATGCCATTTATAGTTCATGTGTCTTATTTGGTTTTCTTAAAATGTCTCTACAGTTTACAGCGAGGTTACAAAGAATCAGTACAAACATCTAATTGTGCAAATGTAACAATAAGGAAAATGCCATAATATGAGACAACAGAGAAACTACAGACATTGGACATCTTCCCAAAGACAAAACAGACACTAGTCATAGAGGCTGCAATAAAGACTGGCAATAACAGAAGAAACAGCAAAAACATCTGCAACGAAAGAGCTGCCTCTTTCAACTGTAGCGTTTTGCTCCTATTCTCTGGACTAAGTAGTATTATTTTAAAACAGCATCTGGTTTTTCCCCCAATAAAAGGACCGAAAACTGGCGCAGAAATCATCAAATAAACCTTATGGGAAAAAATACAGTATTATGGTCTGATGTAACTTTTCTTAAGAAAGAGTTGGGATCTTTGTTGAAGTGGATGGAAATTTTATTTTTCAGCATTACAGTGTGTGCAAATCCAAACACTAATAACTAACTAATATCTAAAAACATGAGAGGTAATCTGACAGAAAACACGTAAGGTCACTTGAAAAGCCCTACAAATTTGAAATGACCTTGCAAAATATTTTTTGAAAGGCAGTTTGGGCCAACAAGTCGAAATGTGAAACACTCTCCTTCCAAAAATGTCTAATTTCTGAAACTGATTTATTTTTTCAACAAAATATTGGTTTCAGAGTTTGTACACTTATGAACATAGTTATTCACAACTTTTTTTTTAATTCATCAATTTTGAGTTTTACAGAATAAATGAAATAAATAAATAAAAAAAAATTTTAACTGTCATATTTGTTTTGTATTACTCTGTATTGAGGCGTAGAATGCAGAACAACACAACTCCATTGAACTTGAAACTGAATTTTCACTGAAACTCAACTATCCTCGTGAAAAAATTTAAAACTCACCTTCACTGGTGACTCAAAAAAAAGACAAAACTACAGTTTTTTCTATGTTCATTGGTTTTGTTTTTTCTCAGGTAAAAGGGCAGAGAATTACTTCAGACTGTATTATTTGGCATATGGTAGGGTACTGAATTATAATTGGATAATACATGTCACATAAGTGTCAAAAGTTCTTTTAGCAATGACTCATATGCTGCCAGCAAGCACATTTATGTGTTTCCTCTTCCTCATGCATACATTAGCAGCTTGACTGCAGCCTGTCTTATGGAGCTCCAGGAAGGGGATACTTGTAAAGACACAAATAAATCCACGTATGCAAAACGTAGTGCAGCAAAATCCTTTGCCACTTCTGACAAATAATGATCTTTTTTTTTTCTCATGCTTCTTTTTCCAAAAAGCTGTTTTTTAAAATGACTACTAGAAAATCTGTTCAACCTGTTCTTTCGTTATTGTACTCTAGATGACAGAAAATACAGCAACAATAATAAGGTAGAGATAAATATAGCAATTACCAATGCACTGCATTTTTCATAGTGTTTTATACCAGAAACTTAGCCTTTAAATACAGGACTCTGAGGCAAGGTTTAACATGCGGACAGGTTTTTAGGCGGAAAATATTCCTTTTAGGACTGATATATAGAACTACCAACAGAGCAGGGGCTCCAGCAGCGCTGCTGGAGAACCACTGGCTAGAGAAGGAATCCACGTCACAGCACGTAAACATCTTGGTGAAAAAAACCCCAAAGTACTTCAATAAAAAAAAAAATCTAAAAAATATTATATGAGGACACTCATGCTGCTACTAAGCAGCACATTTAGCAGCATGACTGGAAAAAACCTTCATCTTGTTCTACAGAGTCCCAGTTCCTCACTTTATCTTTGTATTTTGCTTTTTAGTTTTAGTGAACTGATTAAACATCTCACAAATGTAACAGCATATAAGAGGAAACAGATGTAGAGAAGAGGAATGGAAAGACGGAAAGAAAAAAAAATGTGTTGGGCGTATCTGCTTCAGAAAATGGTAATAGAATCCTACAATAGGGATGAGTGGAAGGGACGGTAACCAAATGAGGATTCTGTATTGATCCTGACACATAAAGGCCTTGCGGGACAAAAGACGGGGCCACAAAAAAGAAGGAAATTAAAAAGTCTCTCTCTCATGCCTGTGAAAGGCGAGGTTTATAAGCCCTTGTCACACATTCCCAGTAGGCATAACCCCATTTTCATATACAACTAATTTAATCAAGGTGACTTCTCCTTCCTGCCTGTCTGAGTGTAAAGGTGGGAGTTTGATTCTCCCTTGTGCCCACAAGCCACAATACCATGTGCTAAGATTTCTGTCTGGGACTCATCCACACATATAAGGTAAGTGTGGCAAGATGAAATCTGTTATGTGGACAGCCTCTCTGCTATTCTCAACTTACAACTTATTGTTTTAATGAGTGCCAGAACACTTTAGTTCTGCAAAGTAATATGCATATTATTTGTGGATGTGTTCTGAGAAAGAGGTCAAAGCCTAAAGTTGAATCCTTTGAGATAACCAATAGTCTTCCGCTTATCAGAAATCAAACTGTGGGAGGAAAAGAATTAATATAAAGACATTTCTACTCCCAGCAACACTCCAGCTGATTGGAGTGTTGCTGGGCAATGACGAAAATATAATCCCTTCAAGAGTTTTAGGTCTGCCAAGGGGTCCCATCCCAGTGGGACTTGCCCAGTAAACATCCAAAGGAAGGTGCAGAGGAGCCAACTAGGTCACATGCCCCACACCACCTTGACTAATTCTAATTTGGCGGAGCAGCAGCTTTACACCAGAGCTCCTCCAACATGAAGGAACGCCACATTTGCTCTCTAAACATGCTGCATTTTGCTGCATAGGCAATAATCCTGGAAAAGTAAGGACAAACAGACACCTTCCTGTCCAAAACTATCAGTGGAATGAGAGGCAGTTAAGTTACAACTCACTACTGTTTTTTAACATTTAAAAGTGTAATAATTTGTTTAGCTTGAAATTTAAATAGGGTTTTTTTTTCTTCAGCACTTAATGTCCACAACACAGAAAAAAAATCCTGGATAATCAACACTCAGAAGAAAAAAAACTAAATAATCAAACAATCAGTTGTTGACTTTTTAATTTCATATGCAGGTTTTTGGATTGTGGGAGAAAACTGAAACACACAGAAAGAACCTGCACATGCAAAATCCAAACAAACAGGCTCTGGCAAAAATTTCCTATCCTGGACCTTCTTGCTGAGAGACAAATGTGCCAAGAACGTCCCCACAGGTTAGCCCATACACTTGTTTTTCTTTTTCTTTTATTCATTATTCTGAGTAAAATGTGTTGACCTTAGAGTGATTAACAATGCCATGTTTAAAACATCCACCATTTCCGTCTCATCAGAGTTTCCTGATGTTGCAGATCCTGTTCACATCTTCAAAGGTCTATTTTGAGACACAAATTAGCTCTGACACACTCAGCCATGTGACAGAGAAGAAAGGGAGTAAAAATAAAATCAAAGCATGCTGGAGTTTTGGGGTTTGGGGGTTTCTACAACTGCTTTGGTAAACAGCTGCTTCTCTCACACAGAGGAGTCGGTAACATGGAGCTAAGAAATGCTCGAGGAAAGAGATGCAAACATCTGGCCTTTATCCGGACTTTTAATTCACTGAAATACTGCATTGGATTTGCAGGTTGACTAGCCAAAAACTAAGGCCCTTTTTACACAGTAAACATACAAGTTTTTATTGATTTCTCTCACAGCAGCTCGAGAAAAGAGTCAAATCAAAATTGATTTCAGGATATTTCTGTGTGGGAGCCGAACACAAAACCGAGAAAATTATGATTCATGATGGTGACATTATGACCTTGCTGGCAAGGACAAAACCTAACTGATTATTAACTTTTCAATTAACTTTAGTGTTCATCTGGTCATAATGTCAGTCAATACAAAGAGTGTTGATTATCCATTTGATCTGTCATTGATCTGGCTTCTTGTTTAGTAAAAGTTGGTTTTGATATTTTGTTGTTTTAAGTTATTTATGTTTAAGGGCATCAAAATGGAGAAGTAACCATTATTATTATTATTATTGTCAAATTTAAAGACTTTATTTGGCCCTGAAATTGTTATATTAGTATTAATCTAAAAACTGTATTTTTTTCAGATGTTCCAGACTATGTGTAACTAATGTCACTCTAAAATTTGACAGCAATGGTGCTTAAAGTATAAAATAAATGAGTCAGGTTAATTCCTATGAAAAGTTTTTTTTTTTTTTTTCAAACAGTGCAGAAAACAAATCAACTGCTGAAATTTTTCTCTCTGACTTTAATTTGAGAGGAAAAGAGTCAAGGATAGTTTGGCCGTCAAAGGAAATGATACTATGATCATTAAACCAGGTATTAAACCTTAGGCTGTGTCAGTATGGGCCAACTACTATTGAAATATAAAATCAGCATCTCCATAAAGCTTGTCAGGGGAGAGAACTAACACTAAAACCAATTATATTAACTTTAATCAAGTTTCATACTGGGATGTGGTCCTGGAAAATAGCTGACTGTTAAAGACTGAAATTTGTACTTGGATAGAAAACAGATCAGGTTAAAATTGTAAAATTAAAACAGAGAGCTTATGAGGCAGTTTCTGAAATTAATGTAAGGTAGGTCTACAAAAAAGCATTTAGTTCATGTCAAAGTCATAGCTTCTTTTTGTTTTATTGCATAGTAAGCAATGAGGAGAAGATCAGAGTTCTGCTCTTAGATGATGGAAACTGGTGAAATGCATTGCAGTGGGGATCACCATACTCGAGTACTACACTTTACTCAAAACATATACTCCTGACTTCTTTCTGAAAATCATGCTAAAGTCTTTGCATCATGGCATTATCTTGTTTCACTCTGACAAAAGACACAGCTGCATTGTAGTAGTTCACACAGTTGGAATTTATCACCTAAACATGGTGTAAGGGAGCTCACCAAGTCTCACTGGTGTGTCATTCTCTGTTGAAAATCATAATAGTTGTGGGTGCTTTGGTGGCACAGGGGTTTAGCACACCCACATACAGAGGCCTTAGTCCTCGACGCGGCCGTCCCAGGTTCGAATCCCGGCCTGGTGACCTTTGCCGCATGTCTTCCCCCTCTCTCATTTCCCTCATTCCTGTCCACTAACTATTAAATAAAGGCCACTAGAGCCAATAAAACTTTAAAAAAAGAAAATCATAATAGTGAGCAGTAAACAACGAGGCCAGGATGATGGACTGACAGAGATTAGCTTACACATGAAAAAAACACATGAAATCACACTCATGCAAGTCTTTAGTCTTTGTACTTCCTCTCAGGGGAAGACAAAGATGAGTGCAGCATTTCAACATTTCCAAGCTTCTTGTACTCTGATGCAGCTTCACCTCTGGGGACCTTATTAGTAGATGGGTCACTACACACTGCACCTCTAACAGAACAGACTCCTGTGTTCATGCCAGAACTTGTCTTGATTAATTATCAAGAGAGAGCATATCCAGCTGCCACAGGCGAGAGAAGAAAGAAAACATAACTACCTCTAATGCCACTACAAATGTCGGCAGCTTGGAATGTTGGGAGAGTTGCTTCATGCAAAGTGACCACAACCAGCAGTTTGGTCCATCATTTATATTTGTCTTTTTCAGGTTAACGTTTTAAGTGAAATTCTCACATTATTGAGAGTTCACAATATTAATTTGTTTGTTTACTTCAGTGTTAGTATTCATGCACCTATAAGAACTAAATTATAGATTTTGGTTGTTTCTCTATGAGTAAGCCTGTTGGATGCTTAACTTACATTCTTCTCATCTAATTGCTCTTTTACTGAAGCTGTCTGTTTCTTATTCACTCAGTTCTTAATTCAAAATGTGAATGCCAGAAGCTCTCCATTTGCAGTCTGGAAACACATACCTGGCCTTGTAGGAGGAGATGGATAACCTTCCTCCTCGTGCACACCAGGTGCTTGATGTCCTCTATTCAACAGAAACTATCCCCAGTTGGAGCTGCTATTCCATCATGAAATACCCCTTGCCACAGGCTGCACTGTCAGCCTGTTACTGTTCTTCCCACTAAATTTATTTCTGATTCTGCTCAGCCTCTTTCTGATAACAAGTGAATCCATCTCCAGAGACATCACTTTTAGATCAGCTGATTTTTGGCATGATACCTTTCAGAAGAAATTTTTGACAAATGTCTTTAAGTTTCTGTACCTACAACCAAGCTGTTTTTGATCATTTCTAGCCGGTTTATTTGGATATTTTAAAGACTGCACTTTGCTGATGTTCTGCAACTCATTGATCATGGGAGGGCTTTTCATCACCCTACTATTGGAAGTGTTCTGGACCCACGTTGGGCACCCCAAATGGTAATAATGTCACCTTTGTAAAATATTCACCTGTCATTTTTTGCCAGAAGTGGATTCTTTTTTTTTCATTATGCCAAAAGCGTTGGAAAGAAAAAGTTTGTGATTTTTTTACCAAAATCACTTTTGGCAAAAAAAATGACATCGGTAAATATTTAACGAAGGTGACAATATTACTTCTAGTCAGAAGAAAACATAATTGTCCGATTCAAATATTAATTCAAAACAAAGTTTGCTAGGTGCTTAGATGACTTTGGGCTTAACTGTAAGAGCAATACAATCAAAAGTGCAATACAGTCTACTGAAAAATAAATCCATGCACTACAAAATATCTCCAGTCCTCATGAAGCTCCATGAAATTCTTCAGAAGACTGTGGTGCACAATCCATTCAAACCTGCATTCTGTATAATGGATATAAGATTTTTCAATAGTTATAAGCCATAAAAATCTAAATTAACAGAAATATATTAAGTCTACTCTTTACACCGCAGTCTAAAGAAGCAGTTATGATTTAATATTTCCTGACAAATTAAGGATAAATTGTTTTAACCTACTGAAGAATATAAAATTTAAAAAGGTATTTACTTGGGCATCCATCACTGTATTCAAGGCTGAACTATTAATCCTTGAGATGTATCAAACGGCCATATGCAGTTTACCTGGGCAAAACTGGATTGATTAGACAAAGATTAGAGCGCATACTGTGATCACATGGTGTTGCAATTCACGGTGAACGTCAGGACAGACAACATGGACCTCAAACACCGTGAAATGAAACAAGTCTGCAACTCTAGGGACTCCTGCTAGATTTGGCTGTCTTGTTAAATTGAGCGGCCAGATGGAATGACGGCCATCTCGCCAGAACTTCATCAAGCAAGCCGTTACAAAGTGCTGGTTATACTGAAGTCATTCTTGAGAAAAAGGCAATCGACAGCTCACTTGGCAGTTGACAGATGGGCATTTAAACAACTGTGAAAAAGGGTTTCTGGTCTGATGAGACAAAAATTAAACTACTTTGGAAGAAATGCAGGCCTCCATGTCTGAACGAGGCAGTGCTCGTCACCAAGCAATGGATTCCTTAAACACAGTAAAACTTCAAGCTCCAAACTGAGTGAAGTTTGCAACATTTAATCAGTTGCATACAACTAATTAAATATTACTTTAAATACTTGATAATTTACTTGTTTTTCTTTCATCTGTTACTAAACATAGACATGACCTTATTTTCACACAGGATTATTCTGCTTCCTCAAATTTGCCTTCACCCAAATCAGGAGATGGTGCTGCTTTCTTTAACTGGAACCCAGGTGAAGAGGCAGCTGGAGAGGCTGAACCGGAAGACTGCAGGTCCAGATGGTGTCAGGCTCTGAGCCCTAAAGGCCTGTGCAGAGCAGCTCTGGCTCTGTGGGTTTCTACAACACCTCTTCAACCTTAGCCTAACCCGGGAGAAGGTTCCAGTGTGTGAAAGACATCTTGCCTGCTTCCAGTGCCAAAGAGAATTCACCCATCAGACGTCACCAACTAAAAACACGTTGCCATGACATCCAACATCATGAAGGACCACTCTCACCATTGTTTTTGACTCTGTATGCACACAAAGCAGACTCCTTTCACCTGCAAAAAACACTTTAACGACGGCGGTCCAGAGGGCTGGTGGTTTGCTTTGCATCATACGACAATCATCTTGTGTTGAATGTGAAAAAAACTGTAATTAATGAGGAATGAAGGAAAAAGAAGGTTAGGTCAAACACTATTTCCATTTTGGGAGGAGAAGTGATTTTTGTGGAGAAGCATAACTTGGTGTTCACCTGAAGTCGCAACAGTAATGGCGTGTCTGCAAGAAAGGACAGAGCAAACTTTACTTTTTGAGAAAGCTTAGGTTCTCCAAAGTTCGCAGCAAGATGTTGCATGTCTTTTATAGAGAGGAGGGACAGAAATTGCTGCAGAAATTGGAAATAAGAAACCCATTTGAGACATTAAGGGGAAAAAAACAGATAGGAAGAAAACAAGTTTGTTTCTGGGATTAAGGGATTATTAAAGACAAAGGGCACTGAGAAAAATACACTGTGCTGAATATATTCTGAAAGAAATAAAGTCAAATGAACAGGTTAGTGGACACAGAGACATTCAATGGAAAACTCAATGTACCTATTCATTAGCTTGCAGAGGCTCATTTAACAGGAGTTTGTTCTGATAATTGTTTTGCACATGACCCCATCAGGCACTTCTATAGTTGTTGAGGAATTACAGGCACATTTTCTTTCAGTCCATTTAGCTTTGCAGGTATTTTCACACAGCATTTTACTTAGGCAAAACATTTAACTTGGACTTCAACAAGGCTCTTTGCCAGATAACTGTTCCTTACAAAAACAATCAGTAGAATAAGATTGTCAGAATTTTATGTGAGAAATCAACAGTGCATGATTGTGAAATGGAAGGAAAATATGAATTTTTTGTGTCTTTGAAAATTATTTATAAATCTTTTCAGAGATTCTCAGTTGCATTTATACTTGGGCTTTAGCTTAGCTAACTGAGATAAAGGTCTTCCAATGTAATTCTGGTCTCTATATGTAATTGCTGAGCCACTGAAAACAACATTGAAGCCCCAGTTTGAAATCTTTTGATATCGCTCACAGTTTTGCCCTTGATTTAAAGCTATATATCATTTCAATGTTGTTAACTCTATCCACCTTCCCTGACCTTTGAATAAACATCATCCCACAGCACAATGCTGCCCCTAACATGTTTCATCACAAAAAATGAAACATTTGGAATAAGTAAAAATTTAATTTTGTAGTTGTACGTTTGCATATATTTATAGGAGAAAACAAATAGTTTTGTAAACTTTTATATAAGGCACATAAAAGCATGTTTTTCCTCTCAGATTGTTAGAATTATGCTTACGCTTAAACTTGAATACTTGAAAACAGCAAAGCCAATTTTGTTTGCTTTACAGAAGTGCACTTGCTGATTAGCAAATCAGCCGGTCTACACACCTCTAGTGACTACGGATCTAATTGATTGGTAGTGCTTGGCTGCTACTTACCCTCTTAAATCATATGGTTGCATTGAAGGTATGTTTAGTTCTTCCGCATGTTAGACAGAGGTGATGATATTCCGCAATTAGATGAAGGCCTTTGTGTATCTGAATAATTATTAATTTAAGTTGATGACCTATATAATTTGGCATGCAAAACTTTGAATTGAAAAACAGCGACTTACTCTTTCTGCCTTTTATCATGAGTATGAAACACATCCTGTGCATATAAAAGGTATTACGCTCTGAGATTGTTTCCATTTGCACTCTCTGCATGCCTAGACCCTGACCTGAGCCATTACATTTGTCTCTGGAGGACTGTACACCAAGATGGAGGTCAGCTGATTCTAAAATAGGTCTGAATTAAATTGGCCGCTCTTATACACGGCATGACACAGAACTGGCTTCATCTGTTAAATTGGTGTAAGGATCTTTCCTGGAAAGCTACACAGGCAACAGACTAATGAATGATAAATATGTTAAAGGCATAGTGAAAGGCCTTTGGTGTTTGAAAGAGGGATGATGCATTTATTCACTTTAAGTTTTGAAAACAACAGGTCGGAGTGAAACATAAGTATTCACTTATTTAAATAGAAGCAAAGACATTGTTGAGTTATCTTAGTGCAGTTGCTTTTCATCCAACACTGCTAAAGCAGAAAACTGTTTCTAGGTTTCTCAAGTGTCTGTCTTACCTCTATTCCTTGTATGATTTTCTATCTGCCCTTCATACATTTTAAGCATTGCTTTTGCTTTCCCACCCTGTCAAATAACAAATTACATTCTTTACACACCATCCTGTCTGACCAATGATCTTTGACCCACATTCTTCGGACCAAGTAGTCCATTGATGCTTTCTAACTCACTGTTTCCCAATCAGTATTATTACCTCCTGCCAGTCATACGTAGTAACATGAAAGCGCATCTAGAAACGTATTTCCTTTGCCTGCAATATGCCTAAATGTCACTGTTTTTGTGTTGCTTTATTTTTCTTTTTTTTTTCTAGTTTCATTGCAGCACATTACAAAACTGGAATAGAGAACACCTCCTGGCAAATGACATTTGTAGTTTTCAGCAGTACAAGGTCTTGAGACAAAACATACATTTTAGTCAAACAAACACTATGTTTCCAAGTTACTTGAGTCGACTCTTAACGGAAAAGGAGAATTGTCTCTTGTTTTCAACCGCCTAGCACTCCAGAGTTATTTTAACAGGGACATTTGGGTTCATTGACCCTGAAACCAGTAAAAAAAAAAAACAACACCAGCTTCAAATTTCTAAACTGAGAACTTACTTTGAGTCTGACTTTGTTACCTAGTAAGAACACTGTGAACTTAACCTCCTCCCTGTTAGGTTCACTCAATGTAGTTAGTCCGGCTCTAATTTGCTTTTTAAAATCTGTTTCTAACATCCTCATCTGCTGTTAACTCATCTATTTGTCTATCAATTTATTAGCATGTACACATTTTCCTAGTATGTGATGAACCAGTCAATTAAAAATGACTGGTTCATCACATTGTGGCTTTTTCTGAAGTGGCAAAACAAGCCACAAAAACTGTTTTGTATATTACCAGTGAAATGTTTATGTGCAGAACCAAATAACTAAAGTGAATTTAAAATGTGATGCCAAAACAAAACAGATTTGGTTTTATGCATTCTCTAGACACATAACGACATTATATAGCAGAATCAAGTATGTATCTTACCTCTAGTGGTTATAGAAAATAAATTGTATAAATCAAATGTAACTTAAAATAAATTTATTGTGCAATTTAACCTTATTAAAATTGGACTCTGTCTCTCTAAGAATGACAAGAGATGTAATTCTGAAAGGTTCATTTACATTTACATTTTGGAAAATGTCCAGTTTTATTTTTTTCAGATATATTTAAAAGGTTTTTTTTTTTTTTTAAAAATCTGACCTAGTTTTAATATCATAAATGAATGCCATTAATCATTGAAAATTGTAATTTTTTTTCCTGGAAAAACTTTGACATTAGAGAACATAATTATTTTTCTTTTACATGTGAAATTAAAGCAGAATTAACTTTTTTTTAGCAAAACCATTCAGCTCTTTGGCCACTTTTAATCACCATTTAATGCTGACTGACGTAAAGAAAAAAAAAATATATAGATAAATATATATATATATTTTTTTTCCTTGATTGAGATGTGCTGAAGTCCCAGTGAATCATATGACCCGATTATACTTTATATCGTTTCACTGCGTGCTCTAGTTGCTCCAAAGGAAACTCTCACTCTGCGCAGTGAGCTTTATTGCCATAGACATCTGACCAAAGGAACAATAAACCATATTTTCCCTCAAAATCACATATTACAGATACATTTACACAAAATGTATTTTCACCAAATGTGTTTTATTCAGCAGAGTATTTAAAAATGTGCATGTTTACTTAAAGTTACCAATACATTTCTTCAAAATACATCATCTTTAAGATCCCAGTTTGATCTTTTCCCTTTTACAGATGAATAAATATGAGATTTGAATATTTAATACACTGTCAGGACTCTAGTGCTTTATCATCCATTAAGGAAATTTAGATCTACTAAATGATGAATGAGTAGGCTATGGATGGAGTAAAATGTAACTGCTAACTTACTGAATTTTGTTCTCTTTGTTCAGACTCAGGCTTTTTCACTCCTGCTGTACTTTTAAAAGATAAATGTTCCCTACCATACATTTGCACCTGCGCCTAAAAGAAAGCTTCTTATATTTTAATTTGCTCTGCATAAGATAAAACGAGAAAAAAACACAGCAATCTACCAAGCAGCTTTAATTGAACTATTCAGCTGATTTGGAAATGAAAGAAGGCCATGTGGATGAGTGTTTTGCAAAGAAAAGACTAGAAGTGGGAATTCTATTTCAGTGCAAAATTTTATGGTCAAACATAAAGACTGGATCAAAAATATATTTCCACAACAAGTTACCATTTTTTTTTCTTTTTCAATGAACGTTGGTAGATATAAATCTGGCTTTAACCCTGGCTTACAAATCTGTAAGTTTGAAACAATTTTATCCAGTCATGCTCTTTGTATCTTCCAGGCTTCTTCATTTCTGTACCAACAACATACAGTGTATCATGTTATCTAGGAGATTGTCTTAATGTGAGATACAGCCTATTGGAATATAACATTTTTCTTTCTTTTTTTTTTAAACTACTACCAGTTATACTGGAGAATTGAAAACCATGGTATTACTGCATCTTTTCTACCCAGAGTTGCTCCTGTAGTGAGCTGAGCAGGCCAAGAGTGAGTCATCAGAGATTCAACTGCTTTAATTCATAACACAAAAGTTCAGAGAGGTCCTGCAGTCGGCACGTTCCCAGGCGTGGTAAAGGGAGGTCTTTGGAGAGATTCTCCACGCAAGGCATAGCATGTCTGATCTCAGCAGGTGGGTCTTGTACAAACACATGTCTGTCTGCAAGGGCCACAGGGGGGAAGCCATGAAAAAGAGCAAATACAAACCTTTATTATGCAAAAAAATATTGGCGACGATGATGAAGAGAGACACCGACAGAGCCAAATATCCAACGATAATCCTCAGATGTCACAGACCACCCAGCTCGTCAGATTACCACCCGTGCCCTCCTCTGGGCTGCGATGGGGCACTGAGACTCTCTGGTAAAAGGCAACATAATCAATCAAAGCAGGCAGGCTGACATTCACCATAGCAGAACATTTCATAGGGGGAAATCACAGGCATGGCAGTTCTTTTCTTTATTTGTCTTCTGTGGACCCCCAAGCTTGGCAAGGACAACATTTAGTTTCTGTCACTCATCAGGCACTTGCCATCATATTTTGTGTACTTTCATCAGTTAATTTAGATTTATGTTTTGTGAGTCATGAATGCTCTCCAGAGTTTCCAAATTCAGCTAGGATAATTAAAAAACAGAATTAATTCTGAAATTGTCTTACAAATAGCCACTGTCTTTCTGTTGACTCTCCTTGAGTTGCTAAGTATGTTTACTTCAAGCATGCTTATGGACTCTGAGTTCCTACCTCATTAATTTTACATACAGTTAGTTTCTAGACGCCGCTGTTTCGTCTTCTTTCATTGTGCATTGTCAGGTTAACTTCTCTTCTAAATGTTCCACACAAACAATGAATTTGAAGGAGTCGATTCATTCTATATTTATTTTTTTTGTCTTTCATCTCAACTTTATTGATTTAAGTTCCATTTTAAATTATTTAATTTTGATAATTTTCTCAGGATTTTGTTCTATCAGGCAGGCTCGTGATTCTTTTTTTCCGCCCAACCTGTCTTTTCTGTATACCAACTGCTAAATCTTTGCCATTAGTAACTCCAATTACCCTATGGAGCAGAACAGCAAGTACTGTAACAGGAAGAAAGGCTGTGCCACAAAAACAAAGCAAAACAAGGCTTCATATTTTGTTAAAATCTGCATAAACATATTTGGGATTTGTCATCATTCAGTGTTACATACATTTTGTCTCAATCACACCTATTTTAACTAATAATTTCTCTGATGTCTCTGTAGAGAAACTTCCACTCATCCTAACTCGTCTACTGCTAAAAGAGGTTTTCAGGTTATATGTTGCATGTTGTGATGTCTGTGCTCTTGTTCTCTTTAGCTATGAACTAAAATCTTCTTAACCAACTTTCTCATGTCTAAGAACACAGGCTTGAATGCTTACCATCCTGGCACTACCCAGCCCTCGACTTTGTACAACTTTTCCATTTCCTTTTCCTTCTTTGGTATTTCTCAGGCTTTTATGTTCCTTCTTCTTAGTGTTGCTGTAGCTTACAATTTCTATGTCAATCACTTCCACCATTATCGACCATCTCACAATGCAATGCTGGTTAGCCATGAACTGTTTGTCAGCATGAATTTAGAAAATCCTTCAGGATGTTAGCGCTATGAATGTCACGGTGTTCCATTTACACTTTGGTTACCAGCATCTTACAAAGCTGTTATGTTCTGGACTGACTTTAGGGCATCATTCAATAACCACCATCTTTGGGGGCTGACCAGCAGATTTTCTCTCTTCTGTTTATTATCTGTTCCTTTGTTGTCATATTTGTTTTTCCTCCTTGTCCATTTGGCATTTTAACACCATTTCTGACAAAGTACTCTGCACTGTTTGCTATTTCCTTCTGGGATATTATCGATATTTAATATTCTTCAGCAGAGATGGACACTAAAATCTTTGACTTGGACTTGAGTTGCACTTAAGTCACAAAAATAACATTTTATATTAAACCTAGACTTCTGCTATAATAAGCCACTATTCACATTGGATTTGAACTCTGCTATCCAAAACAGTCCTTATTGACTGTAATCAAGACAAAAGGTAGCCTGGTAGGTATAAGTCATCAAAGTAAGTGATTAATGGTGCTGCCTCTACGTTGCTTCAATGTGTACAAATGACTAGTTGTCAAGATAACATTAATCACTCTATTGTGGTTTCTCTGCAAAAGTTTTTGTCAATAAATGGAGTTGTGTGTTTGTTTTAGTAAATCCTACCACCAAATCAACTGATGCTTTAAGTGAATCACTCCACCTCTGACAGACATGTGCATTTCCCCCTTAAAAAGCGGCATCTCAAATATCAGGCAGGGATATTCAGGATTAAGCTTTATTAATTTTTGACAAAAAAATTAATAATTTAAATCTCATTTCTGTTTTAAATGACTATCTTATTTCAAAAGAAATAAATTTGAGTCTGACTCTGTGAAAGCACAATTCCCTTTATAATTCATTTAAAACAAGAAGAAAAAAGAACTAATTGAAATATAAGCCTATATAACATAAATAAGTAGGATGAATCTATGTAAAATAACATCACTTTAGCATTGAGATTTGATCAAAAAGCCTTTTCTGTAGGTCATGTTTGATAAATTATGAAAAAATCCAAACTAAGTACATAGAACATGCTTTAGCCTACATCTCGGCTTGCCTGAGGTATGTGCACATGTTCAGTCTGTAAAACAGCTGCTTTACTCCTAGTCCTGCTGCTAATTAGTACATTTGGAAATAAATCAAATACAAACATATTTCTTTTTAACTAAATGTCTTTTCTGATAAAAAAAAAAAAAGAATTTGCTTGCTACACTAGTGAACTTGAGAAATGAAAATTGCAAGAGTGACCAAAACCTGGTGCAACTGAGAGGATGAGCAGTGAAATCAAAACCTGTATTGCACCCTCTTTGTATGCTTAAAATTTCTACATTCAAACAGATTGGGAAAAAAGGCAAGCAAGCTGGGGAGAGAGATGCACAGGAAATATTAAAGCTTCTGAAAGTATTACATCCTCCTGAACAAATTCTTAGACCAGCATTGATTGTGTGAATAGCAGTTTCCTGTGAATTTATATCCTCCGTTGTTCATTACAGTCTCTTTACTAGCTCCCAAATGACCCGTTCAGTGCCACTTCCTGCAACATAAGGTTACAGATATCTCAGATCACAAGTGGATAATCCACAATGCAACTATTTCTCCTGCTGCCTTTCTTTAAGAGAAGGATTTTTTTGGGATATGAGGCAGTAACGACTTATTCACATGCTCAGTTTCTCACATCTTAAATCAATGTATGTGAAGGAAGTTTTGCATGACGTAGGTTAGAAATGAGAATGAAAGCAGCTTGTTTATTTATGTGCTTGTTTGTAAACCTGGGGCTTTTCTCACTCTTTCATTGGCTCAACTGACAGCTGTTCAGCCCAGCAGGGCCCCGAGGCAGAACACGAGGCTCCATCTGATGTCAGTTTGTCTGGTGTCAGCAGGGCAAGGCGCTTTGTTTTTCCATCAGCGGCCTCACCTCTGAGGCGAGAGAGCATCTTTAGTGGGGCAGAAATTCAGTACCAGTGAGAGACATAATAGATGGTGAGAGCTTTAACAAGTCCAGGAAGACACTCAAATAATTCTTTCTCCTTACCTGGCAGACGAGAAAAAAAAGGGGTTCTATTTCTAGTGCAAAGACTCTGCCATCGACTGCTAAAATTAATGAATCCCCTTCACTGAGACTGTCGGTGTACTTGTCACTGACACTGTCCAGGCAGTAGGTATTACTGTCATGTGAAACAATTCTGGCACAAACCCCATCATTCAGGTGTAGCCCAGGCTTTCCTCATAGAGAAAAAAAAAAATCGCTGCTCCAAAATATATGGTGCAGTGTTGTAATAATAGACTTTAGGTTTCCTGTTGGAGACATTGTCTGAAAGCTTTCTGTCCGATTTTACCTGTGGCAGCTCATGCTTTTTTAGTGGCCAAGCTAAGCCCCTCCTTCTGCACTCCACATGTGCATATACAACCAGCAACACACACACACACACACCGACCAAAACCCGGTTCATAATCTGCTCATATCTCTTAGGTGCACCTTAATATATTTCGGATCTCATTTTTGCCAACATTTTTCAGAGACTTTAGCTCATATTGACATGACAGTATGACACATTTGAGACAGATTTGTTGGACATGAAACTCCCAATAATTTACATCCCAAAGATGCTCTATTAAATTGGGATTAGGGGACTTTGGAGGCCTTTAAAGTACAGAAAACTCACTCATGTTGTCCTGCAAGAGGTAGCAATCAGAAGATTGGTCCAGTTGAATGGAGGGGATTGACTTTTTCAGCAACAATGCTCAGGTGGGCTGTGGCTTAATAGTTATAAGGGGCCTAAAGTGTCCAAAAATATGCCTGACAAATTACAAACCCAACACCAGCCTGAACCATGGCTGCAAGCTGGACTGAATCCATTCTTAATGCAGAATTTGCATAAAGAATGGATTCATCTGAATGCTATTGCTGAGACGGACTCATCAGGCCAGGAAAGTTTTTTTCTATTCTATCTGTTGTCCACTTTTGGTGAGTCACAGTGAATGGGAGTCTCAGCCTCCTTTTTTCAGCTGACAGAAGTGGCACATGGTGTGGTCTTCTACTGCTGCAGACCATCTGCATGAGCGTTTAACATCTGCTCACACGGAAATTTGTACAAAGCTTGGTCATAACACAGGTTGCTTCAGCATATGTCTTTCTATTATGTGGGTAGGTGTTCCACCAAGTAGTCAGTTTCAGTGTTCTGCAATGACTTTTTACATTTCTAATCACAATCATGTGAGTTAATCCAATGAAGTGCATTGATTTTTACAAAAATATGGAAGATAAGGAACTGGGTGGAGAATGTTAGCTACTTTAAAATGTATCAAAAATGGGTAAATATTGTTCAAAATGGATACTGTAAATGCTGGGAAAGGGAACTAAAATAATGCCATCTACAGTAAAACTGGACACAACACTGCAGGACACAAACTTATAATATAATGTATTTGTTGAGGAACTGAAAAACAAAATTTTGAAATAACTTTGACCAATGTTGTCTAGTTAATAAAAAAACACCTGGATTTGACAAACATCTAAACAAAATACTTTTGGTATTTACCTGACTAATATCCCATCCCATATTCCTTTTACATAGCTTAGTTTTATTGTCATGAATGAATGAGGCACAAGCTCTTTAGAAAAAAAACTAATTCATAAAATTCAAGACTTCTGCTGCTCTGTATAGAGTCACCACTTCCTGGAACAAGATGTTCTCTGCTCATGTTCACAAAGGATAACAGTCATATTTCCTCAAAAGACATTTTTTTAGAATACCATTCTGCTGCAGCCAAATAACTGAGTAGGACATTGTGAATTAAAGTGGTTGCTTCATTTCAACACCAAGGCCAGCATCCTCAAAACGTAAAAGTAGGACCTTTCCAAACAGTATTGAAAAAAAACTTCATATTATTTACTAATAAGTTTAATAAGAACTTTCACTTACGCCACCAACAGCATAAATGTGTTCTTGCCTTATATTTTAATGATGGATGAAGATGGATGCATTACTTAAAGAGGCATTAAGTAATGTTTCTGCAATAATAGTTTTTAAAATGTGTTTTCTAGCTAAGTCAGTCTGCCAAATATTTTTTTGGCCCCAGAGAAGAAAATTTAGGTAAGTGCAGCACAAATGTTGAAGCAATGACTCAATAATAAAATCAATACTTAATCTGTCCTCTCATTTCTTACACATTAACACTCTTCATCCTAAAATACACAGAATGCATGCAATAGGGGCATATAATAAATAGTATGCATGCATAATAAACATGACAGGACTAAACAATTCATAAAAACACACCAATTTTTTTTAAATGTAAACACTTGGAGCAACAGACTGACTGAAAACATTCTAAACCATGAATTAGTAGGTTTTAAGATATTCTATACAGAACTAAGATTAAAGATGGAAATCTAAATTACAACAGTGAAAAAAAATACCTTGAGTTGAATCATTATTAAAATGATTAAACTCACTTTAATGTTCAAAAATGTTCGAATTTAAACTTGCATTAATTTATTGAATTTCAACTTTTGTGTGAGCTCAAGCATTTAAAGTGTCATCTCAATAGTCCTTACAGAACTTAGTAATTAAATCTATTCTGAGTGATAATGACTAAATTCCTTCAGTGGCTGTTTTTCTTTGGATTATGATTTAATTCAGAATTTAATAAGTTTTTTAATTTGTCTTTTTTTATTGGGTCTGTAGAGCCTTCAAAACATTTTTCTTCTTTGTCTCTAATTTCTCCCTTTACTTCCACCTTCCATATATTTTCTGTGATATCCTAATGTCCCCAAAGCAAAACCTTAGCACTGGCAAGGTACGATTTGTATGTAAAAAAAATAATCCCTTGAATGATTCAGGCTTAAATTTGTAGAAAATCGAGGAGAAAATTACTTACTTCCATACATAATACAATTAAAAAATAAAGTATATTCACTTGGAATAACAGTGGAAGAAAAAATGGTATTTATCAACATTGTCTATTGTAAATAGTGACATTGATTATTCCACTTTTGTTTGCAGAAATATACTCGTATTAAATTGAACTGTGAATATAACAAGAGTGATTCCTTACTTGTTACATCAGACATTCTAATGTTCAGGGGTGCACAACATACCACAAGATGATATTTGGTGTTTGTAGACAGTATTATTCATCAGGTGAAGTTGCCATATCTACAAGTGGTGGGCCAAACATTGCAACAAATCCAATGGTGAAGAATTGGAAGTAACTTTAGTTCATTCATTTGCAAAGCCAGACAAACAAGTTGATCTATTTTGATTCTTTAAGTCTTTTTAATCCCCCCTTTCTAATTCAGCTTTGAACAAGAACTTTGTAGAACAATACTTTTCATTGCTTTTCTTTGCTTCCATCATTGTAAAGCTAAAGCACTGGCATGCCCTTTCTATAGGGCAGGAGTTCATGATATCACCTTAGAGAAATTGAAAAGGAAACAAGAAAAGGGGAAGGCAGTTTTGTACAACATGGTCAGTTGATGGTTCAGTTCAGTGTGTAAAATTGCTTCTGTATTACTCTTAAAGTCTTTTTTTGTTAATTTGCATTTTTCACAATATTGGTCTGTAAGAACTGAAAATCCTTTCCAATGTTACCTTTGGCAAAATGTGACATTTCAAAGTCTGAACACTATTTAATTTTTTTTTTTTTCTGTGAAAATCATTGAATTTTTGTCTGTTAAAGTAAATCTACATTTCCTTCAATGTACCATATCTGTAACTCAAGATAATAAAAATGTGTGTCACTTTTCATTATTATGAAGCAGCATCAAGGACATTGAAAGTATTTATCTGAACAAAAAGAGACATTTATAAAAAAAAATGCTTTTCGTTCTTGCAAAATGCAAAGGCTGGAACTAATTGATGTTAAACACTAGTTTTAGATATTTTAATACAATCCCTACCAGCTGAAAAAAATATTTCAGTACTTTAATTCAAGGAGGCATTAATAATAGTGGTTCAATAATTTAATTGGATTTATTTCCCGATCATGTAAACAACTTAATCCGGCTTCTGAGAAAATTTAAACATAAAACAAACAAAAAACTACTTTTGCAGCAGAAATGCTAAATTATCTGCTTAACAATCATGGGAAAGACTGCTGATTGTAGAGTTGTTCAGCAGACAGTCACCGACAGCTCCTAAGTTTTAAAAAGTCACTTAAAAAAGCTCAAAAGTAAATTATTTGTTGCTTGTAACCAAGCAACAGGAATAAGTGCATCATTGATGCACATGTTTCATTTACAGCTGGACTTGGCTCCTGCCAGAGGTACCAATACTGAACCCAACAACACAAACAAGCTGAAGACTGAAATAAAGCAAGTTTGACTTTCTAAACACGAAGCAGAGTCATGAATCAATAACCCATCATTTATACACAGAGTGATTCAAAGAATGGAGATCATTTTCAGCAGGTTTTTGTGCCTGATATTTTATAAAATATTCAAACTATTTGATAAGATGAAAAGGTTTTCTTAGCTTTAAGCAATAATTATTAAAAAACCTGAAATATATTAATTCAAATAATCTGTATGAGTTTCACCGTTTTACTGGAATTACTGAAATAATAAACTTTTTACTGATATTGTATATTTTGGGGAAGCACCTGTGTCCTTCTGCTTGCCCTTATTAAATGTATTTTGTATTTAAATCAGGCACAACTGTTGGAATCTGTCTAATAGGTGCCACTGGAAGGATGCGCCCCCCTTAGTGTCACAAGCACAGGCATTAATGTCCACCCATGACTCAGCTTAGCCCTTAGGTCTGATGGCTCCTCTGCGGTCATTTATCAGTCAGCAAGTGTTAGGAGGAAATTACAAGGACATCTCTAGGAGGGAATAACTCTGAGAAGCAGTGACTAATCCTCATTTTTCTGCTCTTCCAAACTTTGTAAACAAACAGGAGGAACCCAATGAAATAACTCACTAAAATAACACTGTTCTATATTTGTCATTTATATCAGAATATGTTATGTAAATGTATTATACAAAGCGTAAAATATTTCAGGACTCATTTCTTGTCATTTTTGATGATATTTTCTTACAGGTAACTCCCCTTAACGTTAGTGTCTCTGAAGATTAGAAAATTACATTGGATCAATAAGAATTTTTTTTTTTAAAACAAATATCAAGCCTCTGAAAAATACAAAAAATGTTATGCAGTCAGTACCTGATCTGGCTTTCTTTTGCATGACTTAAAGCATTAATACAGCATTTCTGATGGAAAATACAATCTACATCTCCATAAAGGGCTCTAACATTTTCTGATAGATGACTGGTTGATTGTGTATTTCAGAAATCAAAGTTGAGCAACGACCTCAACTCATCACTGAATGTTGAAACGTCACACATGGTACAGACTTCCCATTTTTCCTCTGGAACCTTGTTTTCCAAATGAAATGCAAACTTATTTTCCATCTGTAAAGAGGACATTGGGTTATTGAGCAACAGTTCAGTATTGGACGTCGTAGCTCACCTATGCATGTCATTGCAGCATAATGGTTGTTGTGAAGTCAAAGCAGGAGAATGAAAAAAAAAAAAAAAAAAAACTTGCGCTCCACACGGACCTAAAAGAAGGACGGACAAGGCGGAAGAGGACATCAACACAATCAACGCACAACAGGAGTGTGGGTGTGGAGATCCCTCTTCGGTCGGTCGGAGATTTTGACCGATCTGTGTAGAGCAGAATAAATTGTAGATGGGCGAAGAGGCAGCCGGTAAGAACGAACTAATGTTTAAAAACATACTGCAAGGGGGCCTCCCTTTCCCCGGCCGAGCCTCCAGCGTTACCGGCTCGTTAACAAAGAACGCCTTGTGTTGTTGATATGGATTTGTGTGCTTGCAATTAATTTAGCAATTGATTAAGATAACTTGAACTATTTATATTTGGAAAATAAATATTTATTGTAAATATTAAAAAACACAAATCTGTATATTTAAATAATGTGAAGAAATGTAACAATTAATTTGAAGGGTAGGTTAAAGTTAAGGGAATTAAGTTTGTTACTTGTTCAGTTAACTTTAAGTTACTTTGTGGGTTTAATTCACAGGGATTTGCTTAGCTTTAATTATAGAGTTTATTATTTCCTGTAGTTTGAGTTAAGTTAATTTATGTAAACTCACATACAGATTAGTAATTGTTTATTTTTCTTCTTTTGGGTTCATTTAAAGGTTTTTACCTGCACTGGACGAAATGCACGTGTTTGACAAAATAAATGGAAGACAAAATGAAAAAATCTGCCTGGTCCTTCGAGTAAAATCCCTGTTCATGACAATCTACATACTTTATCCATCCCTTTCAAGTGGGGAAGCTACACAGAAAAGAAGAGGACTTGACAGTTGTTGATGCACTGACCCTGGCCTCTTTGTGGATCTCTCTTAAATTCATGAATGGATTTTACTTGCCATCTCTCCAGTAGCTGCTGGTTAGCCCAGTTGCTGTTGGACCTCTTCCTGCCACACCTTTTCCTTTCACTCAACTTCCTGGAAATTTGCAAAACCACTTAGATTTTGTATTTAAAACAAAACTAAATTTAGCTCATTATAAAATAATTAATTTTTCACTGATGCAACATATGATGCCAATGGTAAGAATTAGAACAACTTTGTATTATCTACATATTGTTCAGATGCCCAGAGTACTTTAACAGTACCTCTTTGTGTTGCGTTGATTAACTTTAAGTAAAGATTGTACTTTTATCGAGAAAACATGAACACATACTTTATAACTTTTCTATTATCTTACCAAATTATTTATTTGTAAAATTTTGACTTTGTGTAAGATTCTACAAACCAATCTCATTCGGAAAGGAATAAAGGATTCTAGTTTTTTATTGGATTTATTTTACCCAGTGGATGTTGCTTGATTAAGTTTTGGATTTGGACTGGCTTTTGTATTTTAGACTCTGGATTTAGGATATCAAGGCTTTTATTGGATTTTAGACCTGCGTTCTGGTGTATTGACCACTAACCTGCTCTTGAAGGACCTCTTCATTTTTTGGGAACCTTTAACCTTTAATCTCTCACTCACTTTCTTCTATTGCTTCTGATCATCCATGAGAAAGTCACACAGTCTGCCAACTTGATTGTTGTTTTTTTTCTTTTGTGCAGCCACTTCAAAGATTTCTCATCAATTTTGGACCTAATGAAATTAATAGGGGGAAGTTCACCATCTTGCAGTTATTCCTACCAATTAAATCCGTACAATTTCTTGTTACTTTTGCTAGAAAGAATCTGCAGGCCTCAATGTCAGCTTAGACAATAAAATCTTTTGGCCATCACTGTATTACTGTTGGGTCTCTTATTCTCAAGCAATCCCATAAACCTACCGAGAGCCCAGCTGCATATTGCCAACATGATATTGATCAAAGATTCAACAGAGAATCTCAATGTCAGTTGTAACTTTCTTAAGTTTCTGCCACAATGGAAAATGAGAATATTAGAAAACTGATTAATTTCTATCAGAATGGAATGTAATTGCGGTTCGATTAGTTTATTATTTATTTCCTGTGCTTTGGTATTCTTGATTAGATTTATGGTTCCTACTTTCCTGTTTGTATTATTCCTCCTTGCTTCAATGTGTCACCTCCTTTTCCTTCCCTCTGGTCTCCCCTCACACCTGCTCTTTATTTTCTAATTAGCGCCGTCCCATTGTCCCAGCAGTCAAACTCCCAGTATTTAACCATCTTTCTTTCATTCGTTCCTCCATGTGCATGGTCATTGTTTCATTCTGCTGCATGAATCCATCAGCCCTCTGTAGCTGTGACTGAATTCATGATTTTCTTCAGAACTATATTGCCTTTTATTGGCTGACTAACAAAATATACAAATTTTTCTATTTGTGCTCTGCCAGTGGCCTCCTTTAATGCACAGGTAATGCATGACCATTTAATCAATTTACATACACATATTGATTCTCAGGGAGAAGGTCAGTCATCTTACTGCACATTATTGAGACAAAGCAACAGTGATGCAGGTGCTGGAAATTGAGTTTCAAAGTCAGAAGGTGTAAAGAGTTTGCTCAGTTAGAGAAACAACATGAAACATCCATTATAGTAGCGATTTGTAAACGTTTACGGCAGGAGACTTTTCATAATTTAATGAACATTTGCATGAATTTCTTCATTTTCTTTGAAGCCAATCAGATATTGGAGGCAAAGCCCAGTTACCTTCACTGAATGATTTAAAGTCGCATGTTGCAGACAAAATATACATCTATCCACATCTCTTCCCATATGCAGAGCCTTATAAAAGTATTTACACCCATGGAGCTCTTCATTATTGTTTTAATGCAACAACAAAAACCTGTTTTAAAATTTGATTTGTGTGATGGACCAGCATAAAGTAGTACATAAATAAAAACAGAAAATGATGTATGGTTTTCAAAAGGGGGGCAATACAGTGTGCTTTTCAATTCAGCCTCCCTAGTTCAATGCTTTTTAGAATCATCTTTCTCTGCATTTACAGATGCATTAGTTACATGTTTTTATTTTTTTTGGGGGGGGCAGGGGCTCATATTGTTCAGTTTCCAGATGTTTGTGAACATCCAGCTTGCCATAAATTCTCAATTACAATTCGGTCTGAACTTTGACTTGGCCATTCCGACTTATGAATGTTTGATCTACACATTCTGATGTAGTTCTGGTTGTATGTTTTGGGTTGTTGCCCTGCTGAAAGGTGAACTACTCATTCTCATCTTCATGGTCACTTTTTTGTTGAAATGGATATTTATGAGCATGGGTTCTCTGTGGCAATACCCCTTTTTTAATCAAATTTTAACAGTATTTAGTTGCTTTTAGTGTCATTTTTCAGAAGCATCGCTGAGTCCTTCTCTCATGTCACTTCCCTGACTTCCCTAGAAATATCTTTTATTGCTCCTCAGTGAGGAAATTCAGTGTCCTAATAACCAAATTCAAATAGGTTCCTCATTTAAACAGAAGCCAGCACTGAAGCCAGCATGCAAAAACAAAGACATGCAGCAAATTAAAACAGCATTTAATAATCCTAATTTCCAGAGGCACCCAATTCCCTCTGAGTAACCTGCTGTTTCTAGGGGCTTTACCAACTTTCATCTGTCTTGTTTCAACCCAGGTGGTCTGTGATGGCCTCTGTCACTCCATGTGTAAACACCATAAGGAATACGCAAGATCAAGGTAGCTTTTATCATCATCTTCCCTGCCATTATGATGAAGAATGATGGTTTATTCTCTGAGCCCATTAGCAATAAATCAGGTGGAGAATAAGATTGCTAATGAATGGAACTGTGAGCACTGTTTATACATACATATCTGGAAGAGCACACTCCATCCAGGTCCTTGGCATGCATTTTAATATCCTTTTATTCAGTCAGTTTATGTTTAATACTGTGCAAAGCTTTGCACGTATTGTGTAACATTAATCTTGAAAGTATAGACAGCAGTAGCATATTTGGCATGAAAAGTTAAGCAGGTCATGTCAAAATCTGCATCTATGATCCACTTGTATTTAGAGTCTGCCATTACATGCATCTTCATTCGACCAGTTTTCAATAAAGAGACAAATCACAGGGGCTCTTGTGTGGATCTTACTTCATCAGGTTAACCTTGTAGCCTTGTAGCAAAATAACTTTATTTTGACTTACAATGTACAGTAAAACTAAAAGGGTTCTAACAAGTCTAATTGATCACCTCCAATATTGAGGTGATCAGGTATGAATATTTCCAAAGCCATATATGGCAAAAAACCACAACATTACTAGGTTGTAATTTGTTTTATACATATGAAAAACAGACCAATCAATGGCCTTTGTTTTTTTTGTGAAATTTAACCACATTTTATTTAGGCAAGCTTCTCTGCTAACTGCTGCTAAAGTCTAACATATCATGAATTAAAGAGTTCCTTCCACATGTTTTTTCACAGTGCAAGCGCAAACTGCAATGTATTTTATTGGGATTACATGTAACACATCAAAGGAAAGCATTATTGAAAATCCAGCCATTGTCTAAACAATTAACTATATAAATATTTTAACCATCAGAAACCTAGAGGTTTTGTTGGAAAGCAAGGCCCATTTCCATGGTTATTATGAAATGGAGCCTCCTAAATATTTATGCTAAGTTGCTCAGCCATATTAATGTGCACAGTTTCATACATCAAACTTTTTTTATGCACCACATTTTTTTTTATATTCATTACTAAACCAACATTTTATGTGAAAACTGCACAATGTTTTGAGCTTGAGGTCTCCGGTTACTGCAGCAGCTTCACAATAGAGCAACTGTTGTGCTAAAATCAACATTTTGGGGGTTCGCATTATTATATCAAGATGACTGATTCTCAGCACAATATTTGTTGATGATAGAAAAGATCTAGTGCAATATTTGTATCTGATTCTTCTTTCCTCCTTCAGACTCTGGGACCTTGATTTTAAAATTAATTGCAGAATTTACTTTGCCCTTGAAGAGAAGACTAAGAGGAGATATTCAACAGTTGCAGTGCATATTCTGGATGTTTCTATCTCAAAGCAATGACACACCATAGTCTACCCCAAGTGAACCTCTGCCAAACTCTGGAATGAGCTTTACTTCTGCCACACCTTTTCTTTTCACCAAACCTTTCATTGACATGCAAAGAAACAGTTCTATCCGAAAAGCCAGCAAGTTTAGCAACTATCTTCTGTGGCATCCCCTCATTTTGCAGGGTGTCAGTTACGGTCTGCTGGATGACTTTTATGCCAGGTGTTGTCCCATGTTTATGCCAGGTGTCGTCCCATGTTTATGCCAGGTGTCGTCCCATGTTTATGTAGGCCATGACGTCACAATAACCTAACATTCCCGTGTCAGAGAAGTCTTCTTAATGGCCTTATGCAACATTTAAATTTTCTGAGACACTGAATCTGGGGCTTTTGGAAGCTGTATAGCATAATTATAAATACAGTATGAACAAATTTTTTAATAAAATCATCAAAATAAAAAAAGGCATCAGTAAAAAAAAAG
This sequence comes from Phalloptychus januarius, assembly GCA_902982915.1. Classification (NCBI taxonomy): domain Eukaryota; kingdom Metazoa; phylum Chordata; class Actinopteri; order Cyprinodontiformes; family Poeciliidae; genus Phalloptychus; species Phalloptychus januarius. Next base: position 1,917,115 of record CADWAE010000133.1, on the reverse strand, counting down.
AACTTTTGAATCATAATACATTTTCGTCTGACATTCTTGTTACATTCGTTAGTTGTCCTTTTGCATACAGAAATCTTTTTTGACAGTATTTTTAATGTCTTGACTCTAGTTTGTCTTTGGAAAAAAATAACTAATCTGTATTTATGGAAGTCATCCTAGAAAAGTTCAAAATCCAAATGAATTAACACAGAAAATATTGATTACATTGACCTTTCAAAATTGATTGCAAGCTCAAAAACATAACGATGTTCTACAAACAGTGATAAATGCTAATTAAAAACAATGAACTGTTAGAGGTCATAATATGTTTTGGCATTTAGCTCTAAATATTCATGAGGTTAATAAGAAAAAACAGATCAACAGTTTTTTGTTAATCAGCAAGGAAGTGCAAATGTGTCATTTCTTGCTTTTGAAGCCGACGTAAATAGATGTAAATTTGAAGGTAAAGCTGTGTTGGGCTCCATGTTGTGCAGCTTGGCTGAACTACAGCTCTAAGACTCATGGAAGACACACTCCCACGGCTATCTGTGTCCCTTTTATTAAAATGGAGAGATCCGGCGAATGCATTTGGGAGAGGAAGTGATGGGTTAAGCATGTTCCTCCAGAGGGACTTTGTCTGGAAACTACAGTACTAAATTTAAATGACCATGCTCATGTTCAAGAACAATAAATGTGTAAACATAGATTTCTTTCTTCCTCTCTCTACGTCGCTCTTTCACTCTCTCTCGTATATACACATGAAATTAAGACCATTTTAGTCCCTCTGCTACATTGAGTGCTCTGCAAACCCAAAGTATTGCTACTATTAGCTGCAGTTCTGTTCCCTTGGGCCATGTGGGGACACATGGAAGGTAATTACAGAACATAATGTTATTAATTACTCTGAACCCTTGTGTTGCTGTTGTAGCTGAACTCACTGCAGATGAGTTTCTCAAAGCCATTGGGGCCTTAGCATAATGCCTACAGTTAAGTGACCCACTCATCTCTGTCACAGAATTTGGAAAATTGTCTTAGCTTGTCTATTTGTCTCTGATTCTTGGCAGCGAAGTCTGTTTCTCTGGTCCTGTTTTCACTAAGCTAAAAGTAGAGAGAAGAAAAATATACTTTGTACTAAACAGAGAGCTAAGAAATTGTATGTCGTTCTTGTACGATCTATTCAAAAAGTGAAACTGGTGTGAAATTTAATCCATAAGACAGAGTAGTAACATGTTATGTTACTTTCTAGTTTCATACATCCACCTGTACTGTTTATGTTTGAAAAGTGTCTTTCTGCATTAGCTGCATGGGCTGATTGACTGAACTTGTACCATTTCTGAGTTATATTTGGGATCAACAGAAAATAATCCCAAAGGCAGAAAATGTCTGGCAGGCTGCCAGATGCCCTTACTTCAAGGAATTGGTGAATGGAACATTTTCTTCTGCACTTGAACCAAATATGTGTTGTTTAAGTCACAAGTCATATATCAAGATATATAATAAAACATTAATTTGAAATCATTTCATACTTGATATGAAATAATCAAGTATCTTTTATACTTGATTATTTGACATTTGAAACATTATAGCAATTATAACAATGAATAAATGCATGATTCGTAAATGTTTACATGAAAGCCAAGGGATTTTTGTTAGTTTATTTGAGACTGTCACCATTACAGAGGTTAAAGGATAAAAAAAGTAGGTGAAAGGCCATGAAGAAGGAGAATTAATATCTCCTGTTGTCATGTATTTGTAGTTACTCACCTGAACAGCAATTGTGTTCCTCTGTCTGTGTTGATATTGCATAAGATCAGTAAGATATATTTCTACCCGTTTGAAGTCCTGTTACCTGGATACGAGCTGCTGGATCTTATTTGATGCAGTGGCATTTGGCTCTGTGTATCAGGTCTTGTTTCAAGGATGTGACATGATAGCTCTTTTTCTTTAGGTTGCAGAAACTATGCCTGTTATGATGTGTTGGTACAGCTTTCTGGATGTAAAGTTTGCAGAATCAGTAGCCTATAAAATATTAGACTTGATTCATTTATCACTAATATAAAGCATGTCTAAATACCAAAATAAGTCAAAAACTTTGCACACTAACAATTTCTAACGTCCATTGAAAGTTCCCAATATTTAAACAACTTATTGAGTCTTGATTTACCTTACTACACACTCAGTCAATATATTTTTACTGCTTTAATCTAAAGCTAAATTATAGACCTTAAGTACTAGGTGATGTAAAGTTTTGGCAATCAAAATACTCTTTTGCTGAAAGTTGATAACATCATGTTAAAACGTAGTTTTCTGACCCACATGCAGAATCAGTCTGGGAACAACAGAGTTAAGGTAAATTGGGTCTACTTGCAATATGTACAGAATGACTGATGATGTTCCCTCACTGGTTTAGTTGGCAGAGGCGTCTGGGAGCAGAAGGAATGGTTAATCTGAGGTTTAGCAGAGTTTGGATTGAAAATGGGAAGTACCAGATGGGTGACGGCTTACGGCTTTGAGACAAGGATGCAGCACCGTGGGAATGTAACTCTGACCAGGATGTTCGGCTGGAGGATGGTGAGTTCAAGCTCTGTGGTGGTGGAGTGAGTGCTGACGAGTCGGAAGGCAGGTGAAAGTCCAGAGGACACAGGATATGAGGAGGACTGATTCTGGAGATCTTGACACTGGAGGCTTGTAGGTGGCAGTTCGAGTGGAGGAAATTAATTGTAACCCAACAAGGTTAATCATCTGGCGAAGGGAGATTGTTGTGCAACTCCTTAAGTCCTCTGAACCCAATGAGGTAATTGATGCCAGGTGTGCCTGCTGCTCAGGAATATGACGCCCATCTGCAGATATTCCTCAGACACATGGCAAGACTCATTCAGAAGCACAAACACACACACCAGAATCATAACAGATGATGTGTCATTGAAGGATCGAAAACAACAACATTTTAAAGAGTTATTGTTATGTTTTTGAAGGAAAGTTATCTATTTCATGTAATAGATTGCTTACCTGAATGAAACGTTATTCAATGATGAATTTTCAGGAAGGTGAATAAATTAGTGGAAGGGTAACAGATAGCAGGCGAGGATGCGAACTGTATCAATCTGGTTTGTGATCCGTGATTCTCCAGTTCATCATAATTCCACTTAGAACAGAGTGAAATTTGGATTTTTACAGATTGTCAGAGATGGCATGGTTAAAATATTCTCTTTTAATAAACAGACAAATATTAGTTAATGCTTTGCAAGTCATGCTGTTTTAAGCTCACAGCAAACTCAACTTTCCGAGTAACAAGCTGCATGTTTTACCTTTGTTAATCTGAAACAAGCAAGAAAAAGATGTAGCAGTTTGCAATGCAAGATATTTGTGTATAAAATTGTATTTGTTGAAATAATAACAAATAATAATAACTTGATAACAATAATAATCAATATTCTATATTGTTCAAGAAGAAAAAACATTTTTTAACTCAATACTTATTTTCTATTTTAAATAAAATAAATGATTACATGAATGCAGTGATATGATTATATTTATTCTCAAGGTTATCAAACCAGGAGGATCTCAGATTGGCACATGCCTCGTATGCTGCCACAGATTGTAGACAGAATTTCTCGGTTCCTTCTTCTCACTTCATAAACTGAACCGACACCCTTGAGAAACAGCACAGCCTGTTTGCATGCCAAGTGATTAGCTGCTTCATAACAGTTATTTTCTGTGTGAATGGGATGGGATTTCCCCTAAGAAAACACTGCAGAGAAAGTAATGCAACAATCAAACCTATCCGTGAGTTGTTGTCAGAGTGAAGAATACGTGCACAGGGTCACATTTAATTGTCTGTGGGAAGACGGTTCTAATTTACCTCCTGGTAACATCCTATTGCTCACTTTACACATTTTTGCAACACCCTCTGCCACACATAGTTTTTTTAAAAGATGAAAAATGCTAAACAAATAACTCGTTTGAAACCCTTTGAATAGACTAAAAAAAACAGATTATCTGTAATCTTGTATCCCAGGTGAATTCTGCACATTTTTGTTCTGTTTTATTAAAAACAAATACAGTATCAGATATCATGTTTGATTGAATTGCAAGGCTACAAGTCAAGCTTAATTATGCAAATAAAGAAAGCAGAAATACAGCCATAACTAAAAAGCTTGTAAATGACAAAGGCCATATGCAGTATAACGTGGCATATTTCATACCTATTAAAACTTTTTAGTGTCTGTACTCTTATATCTATAAATGGTCGCATAGAGCCATCTTTGATCTCAGGATAGGCTTTGGGCCCTGGATTCATCCTCAAAGCTGGAGGTGACTTTCTAAAGGACAGCCGGCTATGAAATTTTGCACCTTACTCCATGGCAGGTTTATTCCCCAACAAAGGACCAAGGGGAGAGAGCAGAGTGCTCTCGGTGCGAGCCAATTAGCCTTGTTTATTTTCCTCCGCTGTCTAATAAACGTCACTTTCTACTTCTAATGGTTTGCAAAGAGAGTGTGATTAAAATTCAGGCCAGAGGTGTGACCAAACGTGAAGCAGAGCCATGTCTTCTGCAGAGGCCCTTCACCGTGCACAATGGCTCTCAATGCAGCATTGTTATTGTAGCTTATAATAGCAAATATTTACAACACTCCGCTGACCTCTGCATACTACAGCCACCATGACAGCAATATTCCTAACCAATAACAGTAAAGGGTAATGAACACAACCTGTGCATTATTTATGCAAACTCAGATTTAATCTGCATTTGTCTACAGAAAGTCAGAGTTCTATTGAAGAAGGTCAGAATAAGGCTCTGGATTTAATTTAGTTACGGTAAGCAAAACCAAACAAAAGTGTTTAAGACTTGAATTGGAAATAGCAGATATGGGGAAACAGTGACTATAAACACAATCTCATCTAGTCTTGACTGATTTAAACCTTTTACAAGTCTGACTTCTAATAAATGTTTAATTTAAATATTTCTGCCATTTCTTTTTATTGTGCGGATTAAAATCAAAAATAACTTTGTAAACATGGCACATATAACATTTTGATTGATTATTGGTTGATTTCTCTGCAGAAACTCTAGCACGGGTTTATAGAAATGTTTTTGGGGTTGGGAAGGTTGCTGGTGCCTATCTCCAGCTATCGTGTCGGGGGAGAGGCACGGTCACCCTGGACAGGCCACCTAGGGACAATTTAGAGAGGCCAATTAACCTGACAGTCATGTTTTTGGACTGTGGGAGGAAGCCGGAGTACCCGGAGAGAACCCACGCATGCACAGGGAGAACATGCAAACTCCATGCAGAAAGACCGGGGCTGGGAATCGAACCCAGAACCTTCTTGCTGCAAGGCAACAGCTCTACCAGCTGCGCCACTGGGCAGCCCTGGTTACATATCATATCTCCCAATTAAAAAAAAATCTGAAAATATAACAAAAATATCTCTATGGGAATGGACAGTTATTAATATAAATAACTTTTGGATTTTTTCCTCGAGTGCTTTCAAGTACCTTTAACTAAGACATGTTTGGCTTGATTGATGGGATGTCTCTGGAACTCTGGGCCCCAAAGCCCCAATCCTATTTTCAAGATATTTATCAAACACGACATTCACTGACACACCCCTTTCTCACATAGTTTGTGGGAAATTGAACATACATCCTTGGATGTAAATGCAAAAAAAAAAAAATCAACAACATATCAAAAAATAAATTTCCCAATAGTCTACCTGCCTTTATATGCTCCTGAAATTACTTTTTTGGTGGGCTTGTTGAGGTATTTCTTCTCTGCCTCATTATAATTGTTGCTGTGGTTGTTGTTTTTCATCTGTGACATTTAAAAATGTTAATAGACTGCACCATGCCTGGAACGCATGAAAATTTATCAGATGACTGGCGGACACACATTGGGAGCTCTCCAGAGCTCAGCAGTTTGCTTTATCATGGTGTTTTTGTTATGATTTAATGCTTCAGCAGTATGCTGGAGTTTTTTAAAATAGGTCTGCAAGGCTTCGGGGCCCCAGTCAGATTCAGCTGGCACTTGCAAACTTTGAAAGAACTTCAGAACGATACCAAGGGCCACATTTTCTTGGAAAAGCAACAACTAACACAAGGAGCACTTTGATTGTTTGATATCTTTTTGACCTTGGATTTCGTCTATCTGTGGGCTATTTTTAAACGGGTATTGGCGTGTGCTCTGTGCAGGTGAAAGGAGACTCTTACACAGGTTGGGAGCTGAATTGGTGAAAGAAATACAAACTGAGATCTTGGTGGACTTTGTGCTGATAGCAGATGTCTTGTGTTTGTACATCAGTCACCTGCCTCAGTGAGCAAACTTAAGTAGAACAAACTCAGAACAAACTCGCAGCAATGTCAACTTTCTGAACTGAAATGCTCCACAAGCAGCAGGTAAACACAGCAACGCACACTATATTGATAAATTAGTATTCAGTGAAGAAGACTTAGTCTTTTCTAAAGCTGCCTCTTTAGTTCACCTACTCCCTGTTTCCATTTGATACTATTTTCTTTTCTCTTGAATTATCAAGGAAGAGCTGTCTTACATTACTTTGTACTATGATTTAAGAATTTATGTACATGATTTTAAAAATCTAAAAAAAAAAAACAGTCCCTGAGCATATTAAAAAATGCAACAAAAACAGATACATTCACCTTAAAAAAACTCATTTTGTTTATATCAAAATGATTAAATGAATATACTAACTGCATTGCTTTTCTTTTTTGTAATTCCTGGCCTCCTCTTAATCTTACGGCATGCCCTTTTTTGCAAAAGACTGGAAAACATAACTTTTATACCAGTTTTGTCACGACTGCTCTACAACAATTAAACAATTGAGTCAGATTTAATAAAGCCATGAAGAAGTGTAGTTACTTTGTTAGAAATAAATGCACCATGCATTATTCTGAGCTACAAATTCTGTTGTTAAAATTAACTTTTCAAAATACGCTCTACCAAAAGTGTTTAGTGAATAATTTGCATTTTGAGCATATTTGTTTCCAGATGAATATAAAAATGTTGTTTTTGTCTTGGTACAAGTTTCATGGATCCTCATGGATATGGTCTAAAACCTAAAAATGTACTGAAACAGTTTTGAATTGCATTTTATACTAAATAAATATCATTAAAGAAAAAGAAACAAAGGGAGAAACTGAGTAGAAAACAGAGGAAACAAGATTTTCTTTCTCCACTCAGACAAAAAGAGACAAAACAACACATGTTCTATAATTTTCAAAGTGCACATCTAATAGATTTAGAGTACTTGAAAAATTTATTTTCCGCTATTGAGAAAGTCTAATTGAAATATTTAGCAAGAACTCATATCTATAACAATATGCTGGTGATGTAAACTCTGCAAAATTAAATCACTGCATTGTTAGCCAGAGTGAAAATGACCTCAAAGTCAGTGAGAGCACAGCTGAATGCTTAATTAGGCAGTTAGTGTTGGCAAGCACTTTGCCTTAATTATGGTCATGGTGTACATCCAAAACTGAAGAAAACATTTTGCTGAGATTTCATCTGTAAACCTTCCCAAGGCTGCCAAAAGGCCTTGTGTCCTAAAGAGTCCTGAATGTTGGCAATAACACAGTGCCTGCTCCTCTACCACCCCCATACTAATTGTTTGTGTTTGGCTCAACTAGGTTGCCTCAGTCAAAAAAAAATAATAATAGAGCTTTTATTTTTGCAATAAATGGGAAAATAAAATAATCTACACATAGAAGCAAATAGAGCCATGGCTGAGCTCTGGATGGGAATCAATAGCAGTGCTGAATGCTGCAAAAACTGAATCCAGCCATGTTTATAGTGTACTGTTTCTAAAATTACCATTACAAATCCTCATATTTGCTTTTAATTGTTGGAGAGTATGTTATGTGTTAGTTAGCATATGAATAGGATCACATATAGTAACATTTGCATGTTTACACTTTCTTAATAAGCCTGATTTGCCAATAAGGCTGCTCGCATTTGCATATTTTCACAGCATTACAAGGTGGTTTGTCTCCTCCAAACACTCTGGAACAACATGAACAAAAGCATTAGCTTGCAAGAATTACCTACAAAATGTATGCTGCTTTGTTATTTTGGCAACAGTGATATGTGGAGGGATCTAGGAGAAAGTGAGAGGTGAAAACATACAATATATTTCTCTAGCTTCAAGCCCATCCTTTTCTGAGACCTTAACACAACTGTTTAATCCCAAATTTTTCCCTGCAAAATTTGAAATTATGATCACATTTTTTATTTATGAATTATTACAATCCCAGAGTAGATCATTTTGTTATACTTTGAGATTTCAAACCGAAGACTATGATTCAAAATCTTATCATTTTTATTTGGATACTTTCCATTTCGACTATGTTGAGATGTAAAGTTTATGATAGTTACCTTCTTATTCATATCTCAGATTGATAGATATTTGCAAAAGCCTGACTGACAAAAGGAAACCCAAGCTGAGAATGTTTTCAAAAGCTAAAAGATGGTGATGACATTAAGCTGGACTCTGAAATACTGAACTCAGGCATAAATGCAAAACAAACTGGGCACCTGAGTCAAAAGTAGGGATAGTATAATATGGAGTTTATAATGGGAATATTTATGTAAAGATTTTTTCCAACAAGGAGGAGGGATGTCGTAGTTAAATAGAAATTAATGCAACTTCAGCTAAACTACAGCAACATCATCTTATTGAGGAATATGTGAACACTGTGTGTGACATCCATCCATTTTCCTACACCCTTTTCCATTATTGGGGTCGGGATGGTTGCTGCTGTCATTTCGGGCGAGAGGCGGGGTTCACCCTGGACATGTCGCCAGGACAAACAACCATCCACACACACACCTAAGGACAATTTAGAGAGACCAATTAACCTGACAGTCATGTTTTTGGACTGTGGGAGGAAGCCGGAGTACCCGGAGAGAACCCACTCATGCAGAGGGAGAACATGCAAACTCCATGCAGAAAGACCGGGGCCAGGAATCGAACCCAGAACCTTCTTGCTGCAAGGCAACAGCTCTACCAGCTGCACCACTGGGCAGCCCTGTGAATGACATACAAAATGCAATTTATTTGTATTATTTCTTATCAAAATAAGTTGCTCATTACAAGATTGCTTTTTGTTCTCTTGCACTACAGTAATGAGAGTACATGCTCAATGTGAAGGCACTTGTAAGCGCAAGAATAAAACACAGTCAGCCTGTAGCCGGAGAAACTCTGTAAACATGGTGCTAAACATCAACTCTTCAAAACCCTGTTGAAATAAAACTGTAATTAATGTCCAAGTGTCCATTAAATGCATCCATTCATTCCTGTGAGTAGGTTTTCCATGGCCACATTTTTGTTATTTTCATACGACAAGTTAAAGTACATTTACAATAACAAACACTTGAGTGTGCATATTTCCTTAAAAGGTTAAGAGCACGCAACCTTTGCTTTGAAAATAAGATTTTGAAATGCCAGATATTCATGAGCAACGGCCCTTGATGAAGAGAGAAATATGCTGGGCATCTACTAAAGCCATTGAGTGAAGGTAATCTGTGTTGGAAGAAGGACAAACGAGAAAGTCAAAGAATGTGGAAGAATGTGGATGACTTTTAGGACAATCAGCTTATCGGGCAAGCTGCATACCAATTAAATACACGTTACAACTGTTGGTAGACAATACAGTTCAGAATATAGAAAAGCCTCGGGAAGCGCGTAAGTGTTTGTGCCATGTATGTGAGTCATAGTGGGCCACTCGCAGCTGGCTGGAGCCTTCAGATAAGCGGCGGTACAGTATGCTGTGTAAAATTAACTTTTAAAGTATTATGTTCTCCACAGCTCCTTATGTCACTCTGTTATCTAAGGGTTCTGAGCTCTCAAGATAAATAAAACATGAGAGTTTCTACTCACAGTTTGTAATATGAAAAGCTAAAATGTAGATCGTTTTAATTTTTTTATGCTATTCTAAGTGATTTTCCTTAAGATTACACAAAGCGTCTGCATGGTAAACATTTATCGCCCATACCAAAAGGCTCAAATTATATTGGTTTCCTTGTCAAGATTATGAAATATTTATTTCACATCTTTTAGCATATTAGTTATAGGCTGTTGTTTTTAGTTTTAGTTACATATAAATTGAATCCTTTTTGACATATTACAAAGAAAACGAGACTCCATGTAAAGGTTAGCCTTCACTCTGTGTTTTGTCTCTAAGCAGATTTAGAAAGGTTTGCAGGTTTATCCATTTCATTGACATGGAATAAATTTACTTTTAAAGCGTCTATGCGTAAACAATGTACATGAATGAAAATGCAGCCCACCACAGCCATTTCTTGGTGGAGATTTTGGGTTTATTCAAGTTGGAAAGCATCTATAGAGTTTCAAACCATCGACAGTATTTACAGTAGAGTTGGCAACATTGCATTATTTTTAATAAGCTTGCCAAAGATAATTAGACGCTCAAAGTAACACAAACATAGACCTGCTCCATGTTTTACATCCCATAAAAATAACCTGCCAAGAGAACAAAGCAATTTTCTTCACTAGCAATAAAGGCAGGTCATGATAATTTAATCGCTCAACAGTTTTCTGAAAAATGTTTTAATGACAGCAAAGACAGTGGTTTACAACTCAGCTATAACATTTTTCTATTTTATTAACATAAGAGTGACAAATAAACTCTAGCATTTAGGGTAGATGACAACAAATAAAATCAAAGGTGACAAGCTTGATCTAAAGTGCATAATCCTACCTAATAATTTAAAACAAGGGTACAATATTGCATTTTATCTGCAAAAATAAATTCTAAATAAATGGAGGGAATGTAAATGGAAAATAACTGAAAGAAAAACTAAGCAGAGGCTCTTTTGGTCACCTTCAACAATCTACATGAAAACACAGGTAAAATAATTTTAAAGAGTGACTTCTTGTGCAGAAACATCCTGCTAGCATTAAAATTGTATCCCTGTTTTTATAAATTTTATAAACTTTTTTAAAATACACGCCATGTTTAATTTCGGTATCAGAGGACAGCCGTTTAATTTCTACCCTTTCACAATTTGATGTTCTTGTTTATAGTGTTACTTCCCCATTGCATGTGAATTAACCCTCTGATGCATGAGGGTTAAACAATATAGTCCCTTTGAAAAGGAAGACAATTTTCCACATGATGCTGGTTCCATGGTTTAATTCAGAGCTTCATACTTTGAAACACAACACTAGAAAATTGGGGTAGAAATGTTTTTTGTTTTTTTTTAGGAGGTCTGCATAGTCTGGAAAACATTTTACTGAAACACTATAAAGAATCAACAAAAGTTAGAAAACCAAGATTAAAAGCCATCTGGGTTAAAACAGAATACAGAAACAGGGCAAAAAAGGACTTAAGTTGGAAGATAATGTATATTTTATCATTAATAAGATTGGACTAGATCTAAAAAAAATAGTTATATAATGGTGCCAATTAAGATATAATTTTAAAAACCCAATATGGAATGGTAAATATATGTTCTTTTTATTTCTCTAATGTTTGACGTTAAATGCCATTTACCTCGATCAAAGGTAAATTATATCGAGGTAAGATTAGTTCTTTGTTTGAAATGACAAAGATCAAAGAACTAAGCAGATAGTGATTCCCTTTTTTATCCTATTATTTTCACATTTCCATTTAAAGCATGTGGTCTACATGTTCACACTTCCCCATGGATTGGACAGTGTCCCCTTCTTAACTTCAAAAACTGTCTTGAACTATTGAAAATGCTTTGGCTAATACCCAACATATAAAGAACTGAATTTCACTTTGGGGATTAATTTGCAAGTGCAGACTTTTTACAGCCTAGACTCCCTGCAGTCCAATATCCCAGTAATTAAGTTGTTCAGTAAAATATAATGTTAGCAAAGAACTCTTAAGTTCCACGTTGTGAAAAAAAATACAATTAAAATCTCTGAAGTCTCATCTCATTACATTTAATTGATGATCGTAATAGATGATAAAAAAATAAGCTGTCTCTTTGACCTTCAGCTCTCATCGCCCCAACATCCCTTTGTCTTTTATTTTCCACCTGTAAGCTGATGACAAACATTGCACAGAGCCAGAAAAACAGTGGTTGAGCGGAGACAGAGCACTTTATCAGGTCAGCTAATTGAGTAGTTGGCCCAAAGCAGGAGCCATTTATAAGACCCCTCCTCTCCTTAGGCATAAACGACTGAGTCCCATTCCTCTGCCCCTGTCCCGCTGTGTGCCGCTGTGACACAGGGCTTTGTCACCCCCCACCCCTGAATACCCCCTGCCTCTTCCTCATTCATCACCACAGAGTGATTCCCCAGCTTTGCGGAAAAGTGATAGTAGCTTTGAGGCCCACTGTGGACACGGAAAGACCCTTCAGGCTTAAGTGTTCTGATCAATCAAAAGGTCTTCTGGGTCAGGCTGACCTTCTGATATCATATTCAAGGTAACAAAGCCTCAGGTTCGTAGGAGAAAACACGCCTTGCAGTTCTCTCTCCCACCCTTGTCGTGCACATGCTGCTTTGCCGTCTTTGAGTTTTCAGCTAATGGCTGTTGCTGTATCGTCTCCAATTTCTGGCATAAATTTGTCATTATGTCTGGGGTAGCACTTCATCTTTGTTGAGAATGACAATTAGGGCGTAATCAGAGCAAGTGTCCCAGAATCATAATAAGTGTCTAGTTTGTCTACCACCTTTTCCCATTTGAACAGCTGTGGCTCCTGCAGTGCTCTTGGCTGGCGCAGTCCCCTCTTGGCTCATTTACTTGCCTCTGAAGTATTTGTTTGGAGATGAGTGTTGGCTCAAACAACTGGAGATGTTTTTTGTTTTTTTCTCTTTGATATTTATGTTTTCTTTTTATTGCCGTTTTCAAAAAGTCCTTCTTGAAATGAATGACCATTCTTATAACAATAATGAAGTGTAGCAATATGGCCACCGGTTTAGTACTGTACAAGTCGGTCATACAGCCCTGATCCTTCATTTCACTAGACACCTGAAGGCTTGCTGTTGTATTTCTCATCCAGGTGTTGAAGTTTTGTAGATCATGTAGAACCATGTTTGGTTCTACGTTACAATTACTATTTTTCAGGAAACTGGAAAGGTTCCTGTTCAAAGCTGCTTTTGATTAATTATAACTGGAACATTGATCATTATATTTGATGTGTATTTGCTTGATCATTCTGATGGTGGTATTTGACTAAATGGTTTTTGCATGCTTCATAATTGATTTCTGTGTTGCATTTTTATGCTGTGAATCACCTGGAACTGCCTTATGAGTGGTCATAATCTTTTGCCCTATTGGTGCACAACCTGCAGGTGTGACTCTCTCTGCTAATACTCCTTGCTTTTCAATTCATTTAAAACCTTTTATAGGATTTGACAACTAGCTTTTGAGACAATCTGAGAGCAGAGAGACTGAGATGACCTCAAATGTAGCCGGAAGGGAAAGAGAGGAGAATAACCTGCCATCAGAGACAGCTTGCTCACAAGCATGTGCAGTCAGGAATCCACTTTCTGCTTTCCTTTACAAACAGGGTTTTCTAAAAGAAGCTGTCCTCAACTAGTAATAGTTTCTCAACTCTATATTTTTCTTGCTTCTCTCTGTCAATGGACCTTTAGACAATAGCATGCTTTCTTGATTAAACACACATGAATGCAGAAATCATTAATAGATAGGTAGATTTTATCTGTAAATCTCTTCAGTCAATAGTGAGTTCTTGGAAAGACGTTCTCAGCATAATAAATGTGCGTTGAAGTTTTGTTTCTGCTGAGTGCAGCATTATGTCCACACTAGTTAGAAGTGATTTCCACTGGCTGTTTCCTTTACCCAACTAACTATCTCTCCACCACTTTGTCTGTTGCTATTCTTAGTTTCCTCCATTTTTATTAAATGCCTTGTGGATTGACGATTATTATGTTGCTGCAACAGAGCAGTTTCAATTGTACGCATTAAAATTCTTCTCCTACAAATCACACCATCTTGTTGATTTAATTTAATTATAAAAATCAACCAGGCTGAACTTATTCACCAATGACTAATGGAGAGAAACGGTTGCTTTGGAAACCGACAGGTTCTTTTTTCTCTGTTCTAGTTTATAGGTCCACACTCCATTTCACAGGGCAAATCTCAAACAGCATCTGACAAAATGAGTCAGTTATCTCAGCAGGAAGATATTGTGATTGCTCAAAGGGATCAGGAGGAGACAAAGTATTTTGTCTTTGTCCCTTTCCTATCTTTAGTGGCTCAAGCATTTCTAATCTGATCTGTCTGTGTACCTGGTTCTACTAGCTCTAATTCTATGTCATTACAGGTCAGAAGGAGTTGAGTGTTGCAACAGCATTTTGATTTACATTTTGCACTTCCCGAAATTGTTCTGTGGGCTTTTGGCGCCCTAATGATAATGCAATCCCATGCATCACTTACACAGCATTTTCCACCTCTTGTCATTAATATGGATGTTTTTGAATGCATCGCTGGATCTTTGCAGACCTTGAGCCAAATGCTATGATTAGAAATTTGATCTGCAGGGTCAAGGTGCTGAAATGTGCATGTTGAACACAATCACCTGCATAAACAATCATTTCTGCAGCAAGAGCAACATTATTAAGGGAAAAGGCTTTGAACTGTTTATCGAACTAACGAAGTATGTCTTTTCAGATGCATGTCCAAGCTTCAGCATAAAGCCGTGTTGCTCAGCAGGAAGCAAGGAACTTGTGAAAATAGAAAAAAACAAAGAATCGCTAACTCTTTTTGTGAACTTTCTCTGAAAGGGCATGCAGCATATTATAACTTTCTAACTTTTTTTAGTTGCATTTCAGGCTGTGTTTTATAGAATTTCATATATGTATATTTTTTTTCCATTTCAAAAATTGCAAACTTTATAAAAGAAATGAAGCATAAAAGAAAACAGTGAGCACAAGGCGACTGAGCTCAGCCAAAGGTTGCTGAAAGGTGATGAGGCTTGTTCACCAAAATACTTAACACATTATCCTTTATCCTGCTTCAGGAGGGAAAACTCCAGAGGGCTGAAGTTTGTTCATGAAACTGGGTTTTAAAACTACTTACCTATCGGATTAAAAATAAATGGAAAAGCCTATTGTAATTTGTTTATATTACACTGTTTTTATTTTTTTACCTCTACAATATAATGACAAATGGCCTTTAAAGAATAAGGATACTTTATGCAAATCTTAACAGGTTTGGCTTTATTTTCTAAGCGCAAAAGATGAGATTTCCCAGTAGAGAAAATGCATCTTTATTTTTATATCTCATTAACAGATATTTTAGCAGATGTCTATGTTGGTCAGAACAAAAGCAGGAGAAGCACAGACAATGGAAGGAACGGGCCTTGTTGCCTTAAAAACTCAGAGGACCTCCTGTCTAATGAAATGCTGTCAAGGTCCAGTGAGCTGAGCTGCAAGGAGAAAGTCTCACAATGGAGGAAAGTTCGAAAACAGCACAAAGAGGGAGGGGGAGACGGCAACCTTACCTTCCAAGCTCTTATTAAATTTTGGGAATTGCTCAGGCAGATAAAGTAAAGACGACACCTCATTGATACAGAAAGAAATGCATTGCTTCCTCCAAACTACAGGCATTATTTACTGTCTACTGTAACTTTACGTTTGACAACAGTAATTAATTTTGATCAAATAAAGTTAATTCGAGCTTATGCTGTATATCCACAGTGCAGAAAGCCCACTCAGACTTTTTTTAAAGAAACATTGGTAGGATAAAACCTAAACTGATCCACAACGTTATGAATGTAAATATTTACGTGATATATTTTTCGTGCAAACTGTTGTACAGAAGAATATTGATGCCAAGGAGGAAAATATGTATATATACAACATGATGATGTTATGCAAACATGATAATATATAAAATGGGAATACATTTTATAGCGTTGATAATGATATGGTAGAGTGATAATTTCTTCCAGATGACGGTGACAGTATGCTTTAAGGCTGCATTGAAAACGAGACAACAGTAGAAAGAAGTTGACATGACAGGTTAATTTGGCTTAAAGCTGTTTGTTGAGAATCCTACAGAAACCACGTCACTGGAATCAATATGTCACAGGAAACCAGATCAAGAATTTAGATAAGCTCATCACATCAGCCGCCTCTTTTGTTTTTATTCCACACCAGTATGTCAGTGAATCTTATGGCAATCTACAAGTCCATGTTGAACACATTTAAGTTGGTGAAACGGAAACATCCCATGACTTTCTACTTGGTCAGTGACGAAAGCTGCTCATCTTGAGGATTGTATTTCTCAGACTGAGCCGACCAACAGTGATTTCATCCCCAATGTGCAGCAGCATCAATATTTCTCCACGTCTTTAACCAAGCATAAAGTAAAATTTGACGAAATAATATCAATTAGCCATTGTACTAGCCTTCATTATGGATGAAGGGAATACTTTAAATCAAATCATATTCACATGCTCGAGTGGATCAGACCTCAGTTTAGATAAGAATTGTTGACAAGACTTGAACATTTCTATTTTCAGCAGGCATCTTAACTGTGCTTAATCTATTATGCAAAGCAAAATGGACAAAAACGTTAGCCTTGTGACGGTCAAAGCTCTTAGATATACCCCCGAAAAAAACCTGAAGCTGAAATTGCAATAAAAATGCTTCTACAAAACATAGATAAGCATTTATCACTTTTTTCACTTCACATAAAATCCTAATGCAGTAAAAAATACATTCAAGTTTGCAAAGCTGTGACATTCTGAGAAGGTTTTTTACAGAAAATATCAATAAAACATATTGAAGTTTGTGGTTCTCATGTATCAAGACGTAATGATCAAGAGGTGTAAGAACTTTTTCAAGACTGATTACAGCTACAAATAGTTCTAATATCTTTTTACTGCTTTCTTTCATTTTTCCTTTATTCATTTATTTTTAGAAAACCAGAGGCTTTGGCAGTCTGCACAAGAGAAATTCATGGCAACCATAGTCCAGATGCAGCACGGCTGTATTTCAACAGAGCCGTGCCTCACACTGGCTTTCCTAGCTAATTAAACAAGAAGCTAAGACAGTTCAAGAAATATGTGGACTGCAAGGGGCAACCAACCTACAGCTGGTGTAGCAGAAGAAAGATGGCCTCTTCATAAAATAAATGATGATGATGATGATAAGATGTTATTTATAACCCTGTCTCAATCAAGTGAAACTGTATTGGAGGCGTTTACATTGTTATAAAAGAAAATCTGATTTCAGCCAATTATGCCACTCATTTGTTTCTACTAATGAAGAAAACAATGTTTTCTTACAGTTTTAGTTGCATCCATCAGTTGTTCCTGTAATGTGTTTTTCTAGTTCAGAGCTCGTCATGAAAAGGGAATAACACAACGGAGAGGCTTTTGGTGCAATCAGTTTCATAGTGCCTGTACAAAAAAGAAAACTCCACAAAAGAGACACACATAAAATGTGCCGTTTCAACCAGAAAGGTAATGACAACTGTACGACTGAGTGGCACTCACCACTCAAGCTTGTTTTGTGCAGGAGAGGGGAAAAACATTTTAAAATATATCTAACTGTAGAGCTTTCACCAACCAAGCACTGTGGCACTTGCCTTTTGTAAAATTACCTGGGATGTAACTTTGACAAGCTGATATGCCCTTCAAAGCTCCACAGCTTTGTTAGACCACAAGAATCATTAGGGTTGTCAGGAAAAAGACATTTTGCATTCACCATAATCAACTGAGGTGTATGTGTTCTCTGTATTGCCAAAAAAACAAAAAAAAAAAAAACCCAATATAGTTCAATATAGTATTTAAATCTAAACGGGTAGCAATCGCAGGGTGTGATTATTGTGAGCTACTCAGAACTCATTGTGGCCGTCTGGTTTGGGTTCTTGTGAAACATAAACATGAAACATATGCTACATTTTAGGCTTGTTGCAAACGTTGAAGAAAAAAAAATATATAAAAAAAAATAAAAAACAGCCCCTTGGAATAGAGAAGAAAACCCATGATGGGCCATAGAAAAGGTTCTTTGTTGCTTTATTCAATTTGAACTGAACACTAAAAACACTGTCAATATTCTTGATAAACTAAAATGTATGTTGAAGGTTTTGGGGAGGAAACTGTACTGACTTGCCTTCATATTTTCAGCTATAACTCAAAAATTACCTTATGTAATGTAAATATTTTGTTGCACTCTTTATAAATTAACAATATGTAAATTTAACTACTATACATAAAACATGGAAGTGAAAATACTGGAAAAAACATGTATAAAATAGAACAGATTATGACAGTTTTTGCAGGCTTGTTCTAGGTGACTTGACTTGTGAGAGCAAAATAACTTTTTTCAAGGAAGATTGGATCATTTTCAAAGCTCGGTGAGCGGTGAGAATGTTATGGAGCTCTGTGATCAGGAATCCCTAAAGAAATGTGTGAAATGTGTGTTTGGTTTCTCCAACTCATAGTGATTGTCGTTAGCTAGATAGTGTGGTCCAGTGCATAAAATGATTACAGCTCTCATTAAGGATGGACTCAGACCGTGTAAATCCCAGGACTGTCTTGTGAACATAGAGGGGAACCGACGGCGCATGCTTCCATGATACATACAGCCTCTCCCATCTGTCTGGTGAGTCCATTGCCATGGTGATGACACTCACTGATTAAATAGCTTAATTTAACCCCCAGAGCTCTTTTGCAAATATCTGAAATATTTCCATCGTTAATGTTTTAAGAATATGTCTTGGTCATATCGCTGCTATATCTTTGGAAACATTTCCTTTTTTAATATTTAATTCTCATTAAATATTTAATCTGTTTTAAAATATGAGAACAAACAAGGTGTTTTATGACAAGAGAGAAAAATCCTTAAACAGCAGTAATTGAGATTGAATTGAACTTCTCCAGACTTCAATATATATCATGCATGGTAGACTAACACAAAATAGTGTATAATTGTGCAACAAAAGAAAACAAAATACAGGGTTTTCTAGATTTTTTTTTTTTTTTCGGGGAACCCTGGACTCCACAGAGAAACTCGGAGCTAAGACTGCAGGGTTTTTTTCTGATGAATCCTGTTTATATAAAACATATTCTGGAGTTAGAATAGTAACGTCAAAATTAACTCAGAATATTAAAAAACTGTTGAAGTGTCCTCCCTTTATTTTTACTATTTAGCAACGGTTTTAGTCTAGGTATGCAAAAGACTTGGTCTCCTGTTTATCTAGGAAGATTGAATGCAAATATACTTTTCATATTATTAACTGTTAAAAAATACAATCATATATTTTTATTCTGGGCTACTTTGTGTTGCTCTATCACATCAAATTCTAATTTAAATTTGCCATTGCAATAACGTTTCTGCTCTACATTTAATAATAGAAAAAAATCCAGTTGTTTTGAAATCATACTCTCATTTGAGGTAAATATGAACACTAGACTGAGTCCTGGGCTCCATGTTTTTGGGCACTTCTCCCTTGTACTTCATCAAGAGCCACTCTTCATGCATGGGTGGCTGCATAAAATTACCATAGAGCAGAAAAAGAAAAAAAGAGTGTCTCAGCAAAGGAAGGCTGAGCCGCATTTCATTAATGTCTGATACCACAGTTCAAGTTCAAAACGAAGCAAGTTAACCCTAATCTGTGTTCCTGGAGCAGCAGAGCTATTTGGTAATTTTGTGTATTTGTGTGTGTTCACCCAAACAAGACAGTGAGAAAGACTTTTCCCTCATAGCTCACCCAAAGCAAACCTCACTGTCTGTCTGACATTGGAGAGAAGCTTTTCACACTTTTTCTGCATCATTGTTTTGTTGTTTTTTAATTAAAGTCATGCTCACTGCTTTAACTTATCCTTCTCCAAGCAGCAGCAGCAGAAAATTCCACCCAAAACTTCAAACAGAAGACAAGATTTTGTGTTTCCTTATGAGTTGACAGAAATGGCAAAAATGGGAAAAAATAGCTTGTGTTAAATGATTTAATTAGTTTATTGTTCCTGCTGAGGTTCAACTAAGAGCTCAACTGCTCTCACCAGAAGCCTAGCAAACACTAAAATATAGAAAGTGCTGCACGTATTTTATTTCTGTACATTCTGTTGCTGAAATCATAAACTTGTTTGAAGAAACTTACAGTTAGTTGGTTTGTCCAATTAGTTTAGATGCACCTCTAAACTAAACAAAAGTCAATATTTAAATCTAAAAATAGTCCTGAATGCTTTGAAAGGGTAGCAAGTATTAAAAGTCCCATGTTCTAGAATCTATTGAAAACTCTTTTTTTTGCCAAAACGTATTTTTCTACCAGGAAATGGCTGAATTAGATTGTTGCTAATTGGCAAAGACAGACAACAATAGTGTGCATTTTTACTCTCACCAGAGATTATGCCATCCTAAAAAATAGAGAAACTCTTGAAATTGAAGGGTTTGTTTCTAGTCACTGACCAATAAAAGCCTCTCCATTCAAAACACTTTTTACTCTGGGATTACTGCAGCACAGGCAAACAAGTCTATATTTTTAATGCATTGATGCCCCAGTTAATTTTTTGTGCATAACAGCATTCTTTATTAACTTTTGGTTGAGTTTTTGGCTGCTTTCTTTTCTTTTACACTTTTTTTACATGCTTGGAAATTGGGATAAAAAACCTTGTGAGCTGCAAGAATGAACATAATGTAACTGAAAAGGAAAAGCTGAGATGAGATATGCTGTTTAAAATATTGAAAAAGACTTTCCTAGTGGTCTACAGCTTCAGTGCAGGCATAAAAGAAACATCAATTTAATGACCAGATGCAACAATTATGTTAACCAGGAAGATGGCTGCAGGAGACAGAAAAGTGACTTTTCCTTAAGGGATAATGACAGCAATAAGAGAGGAAATACAAACATTGATTAATTTGAGTAAACGGACTCGCATCGCCTTTGCCGTTTTCAGCCGATGTCCACTAAAAACCTGAATACTGAACAAGCTTACCTGAAAGATACAGCATATTGATTAACTTGGAACAAGGTTGACTTTTAATGTGTATGTCCAGAGTGAGCCTGGCTGTTAACAGTGTGTTGCCAGAGGCAGACACAGCTCATTAAGAAACTCTCTCTTCAATTCTTTAGTGTTTGACCACTGAAAAAGCTGACACTGTGCTCAGATCAACATATACATTAATATGCATACTTGTCCCTGTAAAAAAGGGAAAAATAAATGAAAAGAGTGAAGTAAACAAGTCAAAACATGTAAAATACAAGAATATTCTCTTAATGATTCCATTATGCACTGCTATAGTTTGCTGCTTCCTACTTTATATAAGGCCAATACAACCAGGTCAGTACGTTAACCCACATATATGTACATAGAAAAACTATAACTTGTTATTGGTCAAGAAAATGAAAAGGGTAAACAAAATCTCCAATGCAAATTCTTAGAAACTACAGCTGGGGGTATTTCAGCTGGTAGATGCAGTTGCATGCCAACTGGATATTTTAGACCCAAATAGAGGGACAAAAAGCATGTTCTGCCCTACTATCACAAAAGGAAACATCAGAGTTTGGTCAACACTGCTGGAATTTAAGGCAAAGCAAGGCAAGGTTATTTGTATTGGACATTTTGGCAACTAGGGGACTTAATGGGCTTTTTCCATGATGAAAACATAATAAAAGAGTGCATAACACTGGGATAAACAGCAAATGATAAAACAATAGTTGGGTTAAAGAGTCAAACTAATTATGTAATAGAAAGCTATAACTAACAAACTGAAATTTAACCAGTTTACCATTTTTTACGTTTTTTTTGTTCCAAAAACTGCTTCCCCATGTTTGGTTGTAATTCTGGGGATACAGTGTAGAAAACTGAAGACTGAACTGAAATCAAGTCATCATTGTGTCCCCCAACAAAACAATTATACATAACATATGGCAAATAAAAACAGACAATGTTCCACCATTTATCCATAACCAATCCAGTACCCAGATCTAAATTCAACAAATACTTTTTAGTTGAGTATAAAAGAGCATAGGAGAATATCTGAAGTGCTAATGAAACCGTGTGACGATTGTTATTGGCCAGAAACCTGTTTTTCAATATGTTGCAACCTTGTGAAATATTACAGAGGAAGAATAAATCGTGTGGGATTGGCAGAAACAGAGTTCTGTATAAGAAAAATCTGCTTTGTAAAAGATAATCAAGTAAAAAAATGTTCCTGTTGTTGTTCCAGTAACTCCAATAAGCCTTTGGACTTCAGGAAGCTTGATAAAACACAAATAAATGAGCAAATGTTTGTACCTAACAGAAATTACAAGAGTCAGGCTATCCTCCGTTTTCTTATCAACGAACACCCTTCTGTAAAGGACAAAGCAAGCACGGCGAAATCCACAGGTGCAATCAAGCATTGCTTGCTAATGTAATGATGGTTTTCATTCCTGAGCTCAGGGACTCAGCTACTGAGGAGACTTTGATAAGCTCCCTGGCAAAATTATATCTAATTAGCAATGCATGGCCTCCCGCTATTCATAACTACTTTGTCAGTGAACAACACACACAATTCTGGTGTGGTCTTGCACAGTATAGATAGTCCCTTTGGAGTGCCATAAATGAGACTTTCATTTAAAACACAAAATGGATACTAATGACACAATTAATTTCTCTATACACCAGCAAATGTGCTATCAATGACTTGTTTGTTTCAGGGGATTATATGTCGTTTTAATTAGGAGCGGACACCATCACCATTCCGGACAACAACTAATAACTAGACAGGATTTTGCAAGGAAACCAAAGAACACGCTTCAACATCAATTCAAGTTTTCCACAAAATTCTTTTTATTTTTTTTGCTGAAGTAAACAAAATAATGAAACAGCCATATATCTTAAAGTTGTCACACTTTACTACCTTATGTCTTACTTGCTTGTTTCCATCTTACCACAACGTTGGATTTTCTCAAAACACCTTTTTTTGTTTCAAACAAAGCCCTCCTTTCATTTCATAGATTGTGCAGTTTGTAGTTCACAACACCATGGCATGTTCAACACATGCCAGTGGATGATTGCATAAAAAACATAACTTACTAGTGAAACCTTTTTTTACCTGGAGACTCGACTTGAAACGTTATTTTCTGGAGCGGTTTAAAGGCCGTGACTCTCCTAGATGTTTGTGACATTGGTGAATATGTCTGATCGTGCTCATATACTCCAGTGATTCCATACTTACTTCACACATGACCACAGTAAAAATGACCTGTGGGGCTTTCAGATGTCTGAACTCCTCTACTTCTCATTTGAACGATTGCAATGGACCAGAACCACGATTTGAAAGCTTAATATTAACATCAATCTCAGGCTAATCTTTGCAAGCATAAGAGCAGAACTCTGTTGTCAGGATATATTAAAATGAAGCACGCAAAAATTTGCGTTGAATTTCCCCTTTATTACATTTTTTGTGCTTGTTGAACGCTATAATTGCTGCAACCAGGGGAGCAATATCAAACTTCTGTCAGTAAGCGTTCATCCACTCGACTGAAATGTAGCGGCTCGATGCTACCTGCTGCCGTGCTTTCATTTCTAATTTATAGTATTAATATTGCTCCAGGCCAACTCTGGGGAACTTCATGACAATGAGAGTAATGGACCTCTCTCTCAAACGAAAATGTGACTGTGGAATAATGATTAGGTCTGTATCGTCTCATCACACACAGAATAACAATCAAATATCCCCCCCTACTTTTCCTTGCATACTTGATTGAATGTGCATTTCCTGGAAAATTCTAGATAATAACTTGTCTATGCCTTTTTGAGCTAATCATTTTAAGGGAGAAATTGAAACCATAATTAAGCAGATAGAAGATTTGCTCTGTCTCTTTGAAGTCCATGTGCGGAGACACTGGCGAGTTTCGTCGCTGAAGATACAGAGGGAGCCGTTTGATTTCTCGATCTCATTATTTCAAATAAATCCATTTAATAGAACACAATCTTCAACAATTATTTCAATAAAGATAAAAAGAATCTCAGACTTACTTCAAACAATTTTTGATACGGAATTATAAATCAGTAATTATTGTATTTCTTCCTGTGTGTGCAGTGCAGCATGAAGAATAACACTGATTAATTAATAAACGAAGCTATTTCTTGAAACAATAAAATTGAGAAACTGTGGTTAGACTCTTTATTTTAGGCCCCGTTCAGAATAACACTGATTTTTTTCGGATTTTTTTTTCATTTATATTTCTGGTTTTTGATGATTAAGATATTTCTTAAGTGAAGACTTATTTCAACTACTTTTTTGCAAACTCATTTTTGATATTTGTGTTTGACTCATTGTCCAAATAATGCTAAAAAGGATGATAAAATAACATAATTTAAAAAATATGAATTTAATACCCTGACATAGGAGTAAATCAATTTGAAATGTTGCACTATTTTCTGTCCAATACTGAAAATATGAGCAAAATTGTGGGACCAAAATAAGCTGCCTGTGTGATGATCTTATGAGCCTGAGCTCAGTTTCATTTTAAAGTCATGTTTTCAGCACAACGCAGCAATAAAACTAGTCATTAAAACTGACAACAGTCAAAGTAAATCGAGAGAAAAACTTTTTATTTAAGTTTTTCTCACATATGATGTATTAAAAATGTAAAGGAAACATGTTATCAGCTGAATTAAAGAAAGAAGCAAAGCTGGGGCACACTAGATGATTTCTACAGTCATCACAGATCATAAAAAGTCCAGTTTCTAGACTGAAAATCAGGGGATCACTGCTCCTGCTGAGGAATCGCAGATTAACTAAAA
The DNA here is from genome assembly GCA_902982915.1 of Phalloptychus januarius. Lineage (NCBI taxonomy): Eukaryota > Metazoa > Chordata > Actinopteri > Cyprinodontiformes > Poeciliidae > Phalloptychus > Phalloptychus januarius. The sequence goes on along the minus strand of CADWAE010000133.1, from coordinate 1,892,425 downwards.
CAACTGAACACATAAAACTCTGGTAAAAGGGAGAGAAATAAAGATCTTAGGATTTGGATGTTTCTGATTCACTGCCCGATAAAAAAAAGCAATTGAAAATAGGTTAAGTTGAACCTAAATGATGTTTGGTGTATGCTTTGGTTGCATGCTTGGTGTACTTACTGTGAAACCTCAAAACATTTATTTTAGGAGCGTGTTTGTGGATTTTGGAATTAAGTTACTGTTGTCTGTAATTGAAAACAAATATTTATATTTTGCAGACAATGCTATTTTTGGACTGGACTGAGCAAATAAATATTAGGACAACACAATAAATAGGTTTATTTTACATTTAAAAAATACTTTTTTCGAAAAGTTTGATTTGTGAAATAATGTTTTTTTTTTTGCTTTATGTTTAATGTATTTTCAGTATGTTGTTATCCCTCTGATGTCAAATGCAAAGAGGAATTTAAATTATTCTTATTTTATAAAAGGCATTGCTTACTGTCATGTAAAATAAGTGTGGTACTTTTTATTTCATAAATTTTTATAAGTAGAGTTTTCATAGTTCTCCAGACAACTCAATATATTTTGATTATTTTTGGTTTAGATGTTGGAATTTTATAGATTAATGTAGTGATAAGGCACTTTTAAAATATGTTTACTTTGTAAAAGAAAAAAAAATATTTCTTAAGAAATAAAACATTTCAGGCATTTTATTGAACATTAATATTGTGGATAATTTTTTTCATATGAATTTGCAGCATGATACTTTTGTTACTATGGTTACTGTCAGGATGGTGAGTTCAGGGTGGTGTGTAGTGTTAGTTTTTAGAGGTTTGCATGTTGGCCCAAAAGTTCATTTATTACATGAAGCAAAATCAAAGTGAGAGCTAAAAACCCTGACACAGCAAATTGGCAGTCAGCTGTCAGAAACATCAAGGACATCAGTGAATCCATTGTCTTCTGCACTAGTAGGTAGTAGTAATTTATTCCATCGTTTCAAACACTGTCAAGACTATCATTGAGAGAGATCTTTCTAATGACCAGATCATTGCATGAAATATATTCCTACACTGATCTCTAATTAAATGTTGGTCTCTGTAAGTAGAAATGAACCAAAACAAATGTTATTTGAAATTCTGACACAGCTTTTCGATTAGCCTAAATGCATCTAAATACCTCATGTTGGACTGAGATGGAATTCTGTTGCAAACTGTGGCTGAACAAATATTGTAATAACTTAACTCTGACATTTGCTTTTGGAGAGATTTATCGTTTTATGTGTAACTGTAAATTATACTTATAAATTCTAATTAGCATTTCTTCATTGTGCTCTTAGACTAATTTCCTGCCTCCAGTTTGGCTATAGAGAGAATGGCATAGCCACATCATGAAATGGCTGCCACCATGTTGAAAGACATTGAAAACATAAGTTTGAATAAGCTTACATAAAGCAAAGAAATACTTTTTTTTCAGTTAAGAGACATCCTTGGAAAAGTGAGAAGTAGGGAGGGAAGATGAGTCATAAGCAAGTGAATAAACTCTGAAGGCTGAACAAAATATGCAATGAAAGGACACTGGTGGGGAGTGCTAAAATATTTGTGAAGGAAGAAAGCTGCAGTTATAGTTATTGATTGCATGTTTGAAGGACTGTTACACAGGATGCACCTCATTGGTTCTTTTCCAAGGCAGTGAAATTAAGAAATATTTTAATTAAAGCTTGCTCATGTTAGTGTATGAGACTTTAATCGTGGTTAAAAGCATGCATTTTTTTAGCCCCTCATCATGCAGTCTACTGAAACAGTTTTAAGTAACTGATGGAGAAACTAACAAACACAGTTAGTCCAGAATAAATATGTCATTGTTAACAAGAACATAAGTTCAGGGATGAAGACTCAACTTGAGTATCTTTTCCTATTCACAGTAAAAATACAGGAAATGATTTAGATCTTTATGGCCTGCGGTCATTTAAGCACTTCCACTCTGCTTTGCCATTGGTTTACAGTTTAACAGTCATATATTTTCCCATGCATCCCTTTCCTGCACTGCTGTGTATTTGATTTATTACATTTCTATGCAAGCTGCATTTCAATCACAGGACCATATTCCTGCACACAGGAAGCACCCAGGCCTGTATATATAGATATAAATTATTAAGACAGTCAAATTGCTTTGTCATGTTGTCAATACAGCAGTGCACTCTGGGGGGATGTTCAGCTGTAAAGCATGGCGAAAATTTTGATGGCAAGTATTGCCAATGTAATTGTAGGAGCTCTAAGGACAGAGACAGGAAAAGATTCACATTTCTACTCATATTTATGCTTATTTGTTGACAGTTTTGATACAAAGACACGTTAGAGCACAAAGAAAAATAAAGGCTGTGGAAACATCAGACAAATTCCTCTACTTGTCTGAGTTAGCATGAATCTCAAATGCAGGTGACGGCGGAGAGGGAAGCATGGAGACCATGTGAAGTCTCGCCCTTTGGCACCGTCATAAAACTAAAGTCCTGCTGCACAAAATGCTTACACAACACTCATCAAAAACCCACTCAAGTATAAAAACAGAAAAGGTTTATAAATAGAGTTCATGTAGACATGACTGGCATTCGAGTGAGAACTGTTGGGGCGTCGGATGAGAGGACCCACTTTGAGCACCACTGGTTTAAATGGTGCGGAAGTTCAGATTATTCAATAAAAATCCATTTATCTGATAGGGGACTTGAAGATAGTCACTTCCATGGTGTAGAAAAGCAAGTGCAGATTACTAAAATGAATGAGAAGCTGTTTTTTTTGTGTGTGTGAGTGACTCAGTGATTTGAAGACTGAACAAGTTCTTCTGAATATCAGTTCTGTTCTGAGAAATGCACCAAAATGTCTGAAAAAGAAAAACTGGAATACTGTACTGTGACATTTTGGCATTTGTACAAATGGCGATCATACTGTGATCATCATTAGTGCAAAACCAAGTCTGTCAATTAAGAAACCTAAAAAGAGTTCCTATAAGTGAAACTGTAATACTGATAGGTTTGATAGCATTCGCAGAACCAAGTCTCAACTTCATTTTTTTATTTTTTTATATTTTCAAATACCAATATTTCTTCCAAGAAGCCCTTAAGGTTGTGAAAGCTTGTTTTAAACAAATATTTAGAAAGTTTTACAAATTAAAGGGGAATTGACAGTGCTCACTGTCAGTCGCCATTGTCTCATTGGGTTTGCACACAGATCTAAAATAAATTTAATGTGGCATAAGTCTAATGCTCTTGTTGTGTGAGTGAGTCTGTATAATTAAAGCACGGTTTAGCTCACTTCATCTGTTGGCAACACTGGGTGGAAGTGCTGTGTTTCAGACTGTAATGAATACACAAAGGAGTGACACAGTCAGCAGCAAAGCAAATGAGACACCTTGTGATGAACATCACAGTCAAATACTTTCCCAAGCGTAAAAACCGCAAATAAAGAAATTCAGATTTTTTTCCTTCTAAAAAGTAACTGAAATTCTTAAAGAAAAAGTGTTACAGTAGCAACACTTTTTCACTGGTTAGAGAATTGAGCAAGAATAGTTTCACCTGCAGAATAATATAAATTTAAACAAAGCATAATGGGGGCTGCACAGAGGCGCAGTTGGTAGAGCTGTTGCCTTGCAGCAAGAAGGTTCTGGGTTCGATTCCCGGTCTTTCTGCATGGAGTTTGCATGTCCTCCCTCTGCATGCGTGGGTTCTCTCTGGGTACTCCAGCTTCTTCCCACAGACCAAAAACATGACTGTCAGGTTAATTGGCCTCTCTAAATTCTCCTAGGTGTGAGTGTGTGTGTGCATGGTTGTTAGTCCTGTTTGTCTCTGTATTGCCCTGCGACAGACTGGCGACCTGTACAGGGTGACCCCGCCTCTGGCCCAGAACGTTAGCGGGGTTCCGGTCAGCAGCTCCCGACCCCACTAAGGGACAAGGGTGTTAGAAAATGGATCGATGGACAAAGCATAATGGCTTCAAGAATCTTCAGAACCATTTAACATTTTCCTGTTTTATCATATTATATAATTCACTGTGATAGAACACCACAGCAACACCACAAAAGACAAAAACCTAGTTTTTTGTCTTTTGGAAAAGAAGAAGTTTAATTTTGATTTGACCTGAGTGGAGCAACTTTTTTCTTTTTCTTCTGTCCACTGCATGATTTGTGATGAATTCTAACCAAGACCTCTGATGACTCAGAAGATCATCTTCTCATTTCCATTGCAACACCCAGACAGATTCCATGCTCAATTCCACACTGAGCATGGAACAGTTTCACAGGGGCCCAACCACAGACAGCAACATTTGGATTTGTGCACACTCACCACAGTTTGCAATTTGACATGTGACATTCAGGGGGGCTGAACGGCCCGAGATTAATGTGACCATTAACTACTAATTAAAACCTACAAGTCCAACTTAGCTTGGAAGCAATATGTTTGATTCTGAATAACAGAGAAATCTGGTAAATACACAAGAATTAGTGCATTACTCTTGGAACTTACTGTTCTTTCTGAGGTACATCCAGGCGTATGATTATACCCACAGGACATGCACTCTGAGGAGGAAAAAGAAACATACAAATTAAATCACATGGCAGTTGCTATCTTGAAGAAGGGGGGCGTCTTTCATGCTGCAATTATCTTTACTTTGCCTAAGACCACAAACCTACTTTCAGCAGATCTTGCCCTCAATTAACCACAATGCATAATTTAGATCATGCTGCATTCTTGAAGTATATTAATCTTTCTTTTTTCTTTTTGCAGGAATAGTTGCAACGTGTGACGAATTTTGGAAATACTATAAATGCAGTGTAAATTTTACAGTTTGACTATGTTGACTTTTTCTGACGCAACCAACAATCAAGCAGTGACAGCACTGAATCCAGCCAATAAAGAGTTCCTGACTTGAAGCCACTGTAAATTTTAAGGCTATGTTTTTCTCTTCCCCAGACTCTGTCCCTTCTCTTTTTAATCATGCTCTGTTTTCTTTCTCATCCTTCACCCTAACTACCCCTTCACCAGAGAATCCATCTCAGTGAGCTCAACACTTGCTCTATCTGACAAAACAGCAGTGGGTATGTGTTCGGCAAAAATGGGATCAATTAGAGTCTCTGAGATGGTACAACAGCTGTAGAACAGCAACATTCTTTAAGAGTTGTCCCCTAAAGCCTGGACACGACACATCAGAAACACACTGGGGAAAGCATTAAGCACCGGAGATATTGTGGTACCAATAAAGCCGCTTTCTCATTATGTCTTCGTGCACTGGCAGCTCTGATAAAGAGAAGCCCTGGCACTTGTTAACGCTATCATCCTTGCTGCTTGACCATGCTCTTTGTATAAAAAAATGAAGCTGGTGCTAATGGTGACAGGATCTATTCAATGTAGCAGTGTGGAATGGAAGATGCATGATGCTGTGCTTCCTGAGACCAGCTGGAGACAATTACAATCCAGCCAGGGCTTGGAATTTCCTGCTCTATATATTCAACCAACAAAGAGGAGGAATAAAGCTATACCCAGATTTGAATGTTCAATATCTCAAGTATTATGTAGTTGGAAAAATGTTTACTCACTGTTCATTTATTCTTACAGTCTGACATTTAATCAGAGTGGATTTTTCCTTTTTCCCCCTTTTACTATCGTTATACGGAAGACAACTTGCAATAATTCACCCAGGTTGCTTAAAACTGGGCAACAGCAGATTGGAAAGAAGCTACATTGTGTGAAGACTGATGAGACACTGTTTTTCACACATTTTTCTGATGTACTTCTCTACAAACCTGGTTAGAGTTCAACATGTTCAACAGGTTCTTTTCTTTTGCAAATGAAAATTTTCTGTGCACCACAAAGTAAGATATTCATATTCCTTGACAAAATATTTTCAAAATAATACAAAAAAACAAAACTGCATGGAATGGTTTGCACAGCATTTCAAACAATCTCTTTCTATAATATTCCCTGCAGAGTTACTAGAGTCTCACCTTTGCTGTGGAAGACACTGATTTATGTCTCCTTTTTATTGCATCTCTACTTAAGCTACAGTTTAACAGTATTTGACAGCTGATGACATTTTTAAAACAATTCATTAAACATAATCTGAACATTCAATAATTGTGTGGCTTTTATTATGAGGTACATATAGATTTATGTAAAATCACATTTTTATTAAGATAATCATTTGACTCCTGCCAAAGATGTGACTATATAAGAATTTTGATGAAGACTAAACAAACCTTTGTTATGATTAATTACATGACTACAACTTTTACAGCAATCTACATCAGCAAAGGGAATACATTTTTACATATTTTTTTTTGAAAATCTAAATCCAGTAATTTGGAGAAGACATGCCCACAGGCATCCAATCTGCTTTGGGTCCCTGGATGTGTGAATAAACTAAGTCTTAAAACTGCATACTAAATACCACATGTTGTGTGGAAAAATTACTTCTTTTGCTTTTGTTGTTGTAGAAGAGAAAAATTTTTTTTAAACAAATCAAAGAAAAGCGACTCATTAAAGCGGGAACTATTTTTAAAGAGACAGTAAGCTTAATTAGAGATATTTTTTTTCCATGAATTATCTATAATTATAAAGGAAATCAAAACAATTTATTTTGGAGTTAGCTTGTGTTCCTTTGGACCGTGATTCTACTCCTGACTTGGTCTCAACACTTATTTCTCTTGTGTATTGTCCTTCCCTACATGCACAGATTGGTCATTTCTGCAGCCCCCTGCCTGTCTGGATTTTGGCAGAGGCATGCTGTCTGTTTCTTTGTCTTGCCTGTGGTTCTATCTGTCTCCACCAGGACGCCCATAGCTTTTTATTCCTTCTCTTTGGTGATCTTTTCCTCTCTTCTCAGTTTCTGTATTATTACAGCTCATTCTTTTGTGTTCAAACTTGTCGTAAGGAATTTATTTGTTTTAGATAACACTGAAACCAAAGAAAGGCAGAAGGCTACCAGCTGATTTAAAAAAAAAAAACAGGTTATTTTCAAAAGATGAAGCTGCCATACTAAAAGGAAATGTTCAGTAATTGACATTTACATGTAACAAACTGTGCGTTGCAAAAGGCTTTAATATGTAGTTTTTCACATTTCACCTCATCAAAACTGCATAGTTATTTGAATGTAACTAAAATCTTGTCCACTGCTCTCAAACTCAATGCATTTCACTGCCATTTTATGTAATAGACCAAGTCAAAGTGAAAAATTGTGAAGCTGAAGCAAAAATGGTTTTCTAAATTTTATTAGAAATAATCTGAAAAGTGTGGAGTGCCACAATGCTTTGTGTAAGCAGATTTTATTTTCTTCTATTTGCAAATGCAGTTGGAAGTATGTCGCTATGAGCTTTAATCATATGGAGTCTGAGAAATGCCTCATTCAGACTGAATGAAGACAATGTGTCAAAATAAATTCCAAGTTTAGCTACTGGTTCTAAAATTGATTTAGTTCTGGACCATTCACACAAATCTAAACTATTCCCTCGTAGGTCTGGCTTTCTGTTCACAGTTCTCATTATCTGTAAATGAACACCTGCTCCAATCTCAAGTCTTTTAGAAACTGATTTTTTTATGAAGGTATTTTGAGCACACAACTAATAGTTTATCTGTTGACAAACTGTAGTGGTGGAGCTGTCGATCCCTGCTCTTGTCCACCGTTACCAGCGGCCCTTTGGCTGCTTGAATTGAGCAGTGCTGTGTGAAATGATGAAAGCATAGAAAGTTGTTTTATAGCAGCTGAAGTAAATGACTGTATATGTCATCTGTGTCCCGTCTTTTGTTTCCAACGTGCCGTTTGTGCTCCAATGTTCTCTAAGAAACCTCTAAGGTGTTAACACAGCAGCGGTCTTCATACTGAGATTAAATTGCATTCTGACAAGTTACAATGCACACCACACAAAATGTAATTCCCTCTTCACAAGTTTTCACTTAACCGTGCTTAAAAATCACCCAAAATCTCATTCAAATACACTGAAGCATGTGATTGTAATGTAAAAAAAAGAGGTGTGAATATTCCTCCAAGGCAGTGCAATGGCACCATCATGTTAGCACCTGTGTAGGAGATCTCTCTCGTTAGTGTTTATGGGTTTTTTTTCTGAGCTTCACTTGAAGTTACAATGCAGACAAACATTTTTTTTTATCCAGTACACAGGATTTTAATATATTTATTATTGTTTTGTTTTCAAATCTGAAGGTAATAATTTCTCAGAGTAAAATAAATGCGTACAGATTTAATATGAAGTCCAACATCCCACTCCAAGAATGAACAGCTGTGCCTGTTACTCTATTAGGCCCAGAGATTGCTTGTGCAAAATGTGTGAAGAAATATGTTGAAAAGTCTATTACACCAGTATTTTTCAAACTTATCAAAATGACAGGAAATGATTGAATATTAGTCTGTTCAAGTGAGTTTTTTTGTTCAGCCATGTGTGCTGGTGTAAGGCTTTGTCCGAGTTATTAGCTTTTTAATACTGTGCATAAATCCATTTGCAGTCCTAATGTAAGGGCTTGCATTCTGTGTTGTGGGCGAGTCATTCCATGCAGTTCACCACGGTCAGGCATACAGAGTGTGATGTGTTGGAGAAATGCAGGTAACGATGTGGAGAATAGAAATTCACTGTGCAGGTATTTGCAGAAGTGGAAGGCTTTGTTTAATGCACTGGAAATGTTTGTTTACTGATATTACATTCTGCAAATTATGTGTCTCTCACACAGAAAATAGATGATGCATATGAGTCCCAAAACTGACACTGGATTCCCATTTGTATGACCTCAATGTAACCTAAAAGAAGCAGATTTAATTAGGTTCAGTGTGTCACAATGCGGTCAAGTTTAGAAAACTAAAATACACTATTTAACCCCATCTAACTGTTTAGCAAGAAGTACAAGAATTGTAGAAAATATTTACCCACTTGAATGTTTTAACATTTTATTGCTTTTGCAAATCTATCATGAGCAACAAAATAAATTTTTTGACAAAAGAATTTACAAAAATAACTAATGCCAAAGTGAAATCTCATTTCTACAAAATAGTGGCTAAAGTAAATAAAAATATGTAACATAAAATAAGAGACTGCTCAGATCAGAATGTGTAACTTTGGCTGCAAAAAACTATGAAATCTCTGTGGATGGGTTTCAATCAGACAATCAATTAGATCTGGCCTTAAAATAACATAATTTTGTAGGAAAATGTTGGGCCATGAAGTTGTAACTTTAAACTCAATCACACTTATGTCATACAACAAAATTTTAATGGGTCAGAAAACAAGATTAAGCCATTATAGTCTAATAATGTTGCCTGCTTTGAAGCTGGAAGTGTCATGGTTTGGGAGGCTTTGCGGCAGCCAAACATGACCAGCTCACTATGATAGACGGTACCGAACCCTGTCAGAAGAAAAGGTCAGAATGTTGGTAAAAAAATTAAATAAAATCATAAGTGGATTCCTCAAACATACCAGTAAATCCACCATGAGCTGGCTGAAGATTGTGAAATGAAAAGTCAATTTTAAAAGTCAGAGCTGGGATTTCCATGTATGCTCAGTGTGAGAGACTGCTTTAAAGTCAACGACTCCACACCAGCGATTTCCTGCTGCTGCTACACGCTCATCCAAGGAGGAGTGGAAGCTGCGAGGCAAAGACTCAATGCAATCTGATGGGTTTCCTTACATAGAAACTTTTTAATACTTTCAATAATTTACTAAGCTGACTGCACTGTTTGATTGGAATGTATGTGAATGAATCAAAATATATTTTTTGTTAAATGACTTGAGACAACATTTGTTGTGAACTGGAACTATGTAAATAATCTGAATTGAACTGAATTGAATCTTAGATTTATTATGTTGATGTGTATTAAATTGAAAGGTGCAGTTCTTGAAAGGAGTCTCTCAAAAATCTCACAGTTGGAAGATAGAAGTAGATCAGACTTCCCTCATAGCAATGACAGACAGATGGACAATTGCAAAAAGATTAAACTGCCATTGGTGGATAGTGAGTCCTAACTTTTTCCTGATTTAGAATATGTATGTTTATTTATATTTTTTTGATAAGCAAGTAAGTCTACGGTCTTTTGTGTTCCCCTGTAACTGCATCACTGTATTTTCCATAAATGATCAAACATTAACATGTGATCACTTCTTTTGAAAGTAGTGAATACCAAAGAAAAAAATGTTTTCTTCTTGTATTCCTTCTACATATTAAAATTAAGTTCTAAATTGAAATAATCTTTTAATGGTTTTTATGGTCAACTACAACTAAAGTAATAAGCGAAAAAACTCAGGTTTTTAGTCACTTATTATTTTGTTCATAGTTTACTTGAATATACCAACAGCGTATTTGGTTGATTTAAAAAAAAAATCCACTGGCATTTAACTAAATTAAAGATGGTTTTGTCATGTTTTAACTTTCGGCATCACTAACAGAGAAAATAAATAGAATAAAAAAGTTTTTGTGATCTAGCTTAGCATGCTTAAGTCCCAATGTGGGATTCCACATCTATATTTGCGGAAAGAAGACTGTTATAAATAATACTTTAATATTTGTAGAGGAAAAAATAGAAGCATTTCTTAGTTTTTTTCACACACTGTGACTCACTAAAACATCTGGATATGCATTTTCCAGCTTAGCGCTGAGACATTTCACAGATGACAGTCTGACTTCAGGAGCTAATCAAGGAATTAACTAGATGTGAGTTTTGCTGCTCTTACATCACTGAGCATCAAATATTTTGTTTAACAGACCTTATTTACACTGTCAGAAGCTTCCTTTTACTCTTCACACATTAACAATTCCTACAAATTAACAACGTCTTAAAGATATTTCTCGACTCAGTTGTCTTGATGCCTAAAGCTAAAGGAAATGTGTGTAACTGGCCAGATAATTTCAGTCTCCTGATTAATAGTCATTAAGCTCTGCTTCTGTTTTCAAGATTTATCTAAAATGCTTCTGTGTTTTTACTGAGTTAAATCTACTAAATAAAAGATATTGAAAATGCTACTTAATTCACACACAGTAGACTGAACGGTTCAAATAAGAGTCAGTACAACTCCTGGGATCCTTATTACAACAAAAGCATAAAACAAGAAAACAAATATGTTTTATCAGGATTTGGTTCTTGGCTGTCATGTCAGAAGATTTAAACAGTCCCAAGACATTGCTTCCATCTGCTGAGTTTGAACATCATAAGGCAAAAAAAAGTCTCCCACTTCAGTCTGCCTTCTTTGATGGTTCATTTCCCTTTAAAGTTTTCCTGTGTATTTTTGTTATTCACAAGTTTATTTTACTGAACCGCAAGGCAGCCTTTGCAAATCACTGGATACCAGATGCACAAATTCTTGCCTTGTCTGTCATAATAATTGAGAATATAAAACTTACAAAACATGTTTGATTTTTATTTATTTTATTGTGTTCCTATTGCTGCGTTTTTACTTTTAAAATAAAGTGTTCATGTAGACAGAAAAGAGGAGGAAAAATAGAAAAAAGAAAGGAGGAGACATGGGGCAAAAAGTAAAATGGGAGAAGAACAAAGAAAATGGAAGAAAACTCCCAGAAGTCTCCTTCTACACCTGCAGAAAGAGAGAAAAATCCATGAAACTGGGAAACCTGCTGTGATTTAAAACATATTTGGCAGAATTTGGAAACTTTTGGCTAAATTATGCCAAAATGACGGCTTTGCATCATTAAAACTTTTGCAGAACAAACATGCTTCAACTTATTTAGTCCTCTGTTAAAGTTTTAGTCAAGATGTAAATTTAAAAAGGTTTTAGTGTTTTGCATTATTGTTATTATTATTATTATTATTACTAATAAATCATAAACAGCTGAACAATGCTAACTCTAGAAAACATTTGATTTCTTACCTGCACACAGGTACCACATGTTTTAATTTAGATCTGATAACTGTGGATCTATTCTCGATTTATTTTGGTGTATATTTTAAACTAGAAAATACTTCTCCAACCCCTCAGGGCTTACCAGGTTAAAAAATGTTTCACTTTTGAATTCATTCACAGAGAAAAAAAATGTCATGATATTCTAATAAAGAATATCATAAATACACTCACCCTCAGGTGCAAGACTTAGAACTCAGACCCCCATAGGGAGCTGAGACCTGAACTGCAGGTTCTTGTGTTGAGAAGATACAGATGAGGGGGCTTGCAGTGCCTCCTGGGTGCTTTCCAATAGAGGTATTTCAGGCATTTTTACCTGGGGAAAAAGCCTCAGAGCGAAAACGGAACAAGCTGGTAGGGATTACATACACTGTCTGGGTTCGGGTCTGGTCTGGGATTCCCCTGTGGAAAACAGAGAACAAAGCTGGAGAAAAGGACACTTTCATAATGTGCAAGACCCAGATATAAAGAAAAAGTTAGTTAGAACTAATGCACTGAACTTTAAGATGAGAACTATGGATCAAAATGTCGAGGGATTAGACTTTCATTAACTTCGTATTTTATTTCTACATATTTTCTGATGCATTCTAAAGCTGTCCTTTTAAATGCTTGAATAGTTCCAGTTTACAAATTAGTTATGTTGATTGGGATTTCTGCTCCTCTGATTTCTCAGATTTAAATAGTTAATCAAGTCAGCAGAGGGTCAAAAATGTATCTACATAGTGTGTAAAATACCCATGTAATTGTTCAGATTAATAATTTATTGGTGTTAGAAGTTCAAAAAGTGTACTTTACTCACCATGCCCTTTTAACCTCTTAGTACTGATCATTATCTAGTCCAGTTTTAAGTGCACATCCCTGTGGAATGAGAAGCTGCCTTTTAAGAAGAAAATCTTCCCCATAAACGAAAACCCTTCAAGTTTGGCTCAAATGTATGGGTTACCACTTAGTCAAAGAAGACTTTCTGATGAAAGTTTTATAGTTCAATTTAAAAAAAAGAGCCTTTACAGTCTAAAGATCACTTGAGTTTTTTTTAAGGAACAGCAGATAAATTCAGTTTTGGCTTTCTGTGTAGTTAAATGAGGTATTTAGTGAAAAAAAAATGTTCTCAATTTCTCTAAATTCATGAAAAGCCATACAATTTCAATGCAATGTAGACTCTATACTCCAGAGGTCCACACAAATTGCACAGCTGTGTTCTTAAATATTTATTTCAATCAATTCAAAGCAGTTTTTGTCTGTATAATACCAAATTAAATCAATGTATATGTTTTAAGAAATACTCACTGAACGCAGAGACTTTTAAAATCTCTGTATTCCATATTTTAGCAGTTTGTTTTATCAACACATTTTGCCAGAACTGGAACTTTGAGGACATCCGTGATCTTGCAACGGCCCCAAAGTCAAAATGAGTTTGACACCCGGGCTCCATGAGACGCCATTCCTTGTCCCTAAAGCCAGATTACAATGATCGAATCAGCAAGGTGGAGCGCTCCATCTACTCTTTGTCTCAAAGAGAGGAAATTAAGGATCTGTCCATCTTATTCACAAGTAATCATTAGGATGGAGTGGAAGACATATAGACAGATATGAGCTACATCTGCAGTAATTCTGCAAAGACATGGTCCGTTGCACCGAAGAAAGAGCTGTGTCAAAAAGCATAGCTCTCAATTTAACGGTCAATTCTCATTATGGCCATCATCTAGGATCCTGAACTATAAAATAGGACAAAAAAGAATGTGACCCATACATACTGTCTAAAAGGAGCTTCCTCGGCAGAGGGGCTGGCCTCACACTTAGACATAACGTTTTATATAAAAATATAGAAATGCCTTTTGATCCCCAGAATGAACTGGACGTTTTCTTTGTAGAGTGTGCTGCCTGGCTAACTTTCAACCCTATTAACCCAAGAAGTGAAAGGCAATGGAAGAACAATGAGTGCATATTTAGAATTTATGTCAAAGTCAAATGCAGCCACATGCAGTCCAAACTAGAACAAGCATAATAAAGTACCATCAAATTCTAACTAACATTATATTTTAATGCTTTCAAAACGTGTCTTTTAATTAATCCAAAATAGAACTAGCAATAAATCACTTGCATTGTGAATGCAAAATCAAAATCACACTATTAAGCAAAGCTGGAGATGACTTTAAGTTTCTTTGTGTGACTTGTGAGAATAACATTGGATAGGGGGTCGAAATGCTGCATTTGGTTTGTCTCAAAAGTTCAACATTAAAGCTGAAAATTATATCATACATGAGTTGGGTGCATTCTGTGGTAATTACTAGTCATGGTAAAAATGTCTAGTTTTTTACACAAGAAGAAATTTCCTTATGCTCAATAAATTGTTACATCATTATCTGCAGCTATTGCCTTAAGCTTTATTATTTACAATAGCAATACCTTTTTCAATTTTCTTCAACAAAAATACAAACAAAGGTTGTTAAAACAACCCTGCAAAAATGCAAACCGACTTTCTTTAATGTTAGCAGCCAGAAATAGCTACACCTGTGACTATGTGGTTCAGTTGGTATTTGCCACTTGTCCTTTATTATTATATCTGATTTATTTAATCTTTCTACAGTTGGTCATAATGCGTTAATTTAAACATTGAGATCGCATCTTTGCATCACTCCATACCCAGGGTTTGTTTGTGGTAGCATGTTGCAGTTTACATAATGCTATCATTGTTAGTGTTAGCTAACACTAAATAGCTTTCAGCTAAAGCTAACACTTCTGAACCATTGGACCAATATGAATGTGTTTTTTTTTATTTCAAGGTAAACTATTTGTTTGGTTTTTTTACTCACCATTGTTTGTCCCTTTTAGATGCTACAGCCTGAGTAGACGTATGGGAGGGGCCGGCCCGGCGTTTCCTGCTTAAATACCTTTTGATTTCACTGATTATATCACTTGGTTTTACCAATTGGAGGGTTTTTGTTGCTACTAAAAGTTTTTGCCAATAAAACTAAAAAGAAGAAGAGGGTTTTCGTTACTATTTTTTTTTCCCTTAAAGAGAAACTCAAAATCCTTTTCAGTTGCCCTGTATTAACTGTTAATTTTGCCAGACATTTAATTATGCAGAAAAGTTTGCAAACTATATTAATGATCTTCTTCCTGTTTCTCTTTTCAGATTTTGTTGTTTGGTCTGACCTGTTACCGTATGTTGTAATGAAGTGCAGGTGTGTTGCCAGTTTGGTATAACACCAGTAAGACTTCAGATGCTTGAGATGGATGTCAGAGCACAAATAAAATGCTAAATAATAAAAGTCACCAGAAGATCCTGGAACTGGAGGATGCTGCTGTTTTCGGTTGCCTGTTTTGACCATTTGACTTCACCACCTCACAAATGGTTTGATAAACAAAGAACAATCTCTTCTGTTAAAACCAAGCTGGTCATTTGCAATGCTGCCAAGTGAAATAAAAAAAACCATTGCAGGTGCTGTGGATGTGATGTAACAACAAAAACACCATGACAGTGATGATCAGAGTCTTAATTGTTAATGTCAAGCTCATAATGTTAAAGTCCTCTGAGCGACAGCAGATGACTGTAATGGATTACGCTTCAGTAATTGTGTTTGAATATTCATGATCCTTGTGCGTGTGAGAGCAGGTGTTGTATGATGACTGACAAAATAACAGAAGTAGTAAATGTATTGGCTTTCCTCAATCATTATTCTATTCATTAACGTAACTGATCCTTTACTAATGATGTTTATAATTTGCTTAAGCAGATTTATTCTGGACTAAGGAGACCTATTCTTTAATTTAATTATTATGTCAATGATCTGCTTTTTGAGATAATTTCCAAACTATTTCAGCACACACACATGGAAACTTAACTCAGTTTTCTCTGCTGCACAGCTTTCTGATTTATCTGCTTCCCAATAGTCAGGTATTTGGGCAGCGTTCTGGCGCCTCTGGGAGGCATATCTCTTTCTCATCACCCAACCTTTGTGTGTTGACCTCCCATGGGCCAATCATTCTGGCTGAGACTGTTGTGGCAGTCAGTGCAAACAACACTTATCACCTATCCTATCACATACGCCATAGTTGATGATTTGGCCATTGAGGGATTTTTATCATAAGTGGTGTCACAGCTGTATGCTCCTGGAGCAGATATGCTAAGAACTCCTTTTCTTTTTCTGAGTGCAGATAACACCAATAGTCCTTTTGAAAGTGTATAAAAAGAAAAATCTCAAAATACATTATTATAACCGCATAGAGAAACTTTGAGGACCTGATTTTGCCCTCAAAGTTGATGTATTTAGGCAAGAAAAATAGAAAAGTTTAAAGAAATACTATTTACCAAACCAAATGTCTTTTAACTATTCTGTATTAGTTAAAAGACAGTTTAAAACAAGATCTAGCACTAACATCAGAAAAACTAGGAGGAAAAAATGCAATAAAACCACATTCAAAGCGTTGGAAAACACAAAGTCATGGGTTATTCATCAAAAGCTCATTCACACTTTGATCACCTTAATAAAAGTAAAGTATAACTTACAACATGCTGCAGTTGCAAATTGTACTCGTGATTTTGGCATTTGTGAAGAAAATATTTTGTTAACATATCCTGTTTTGTTTTTTTACATCTGAGTAATGGCGATTAAATTAAAGGTAACATTTCTTTTCTGCTGTAAGGATGTTTTTCTGATGATGATGCCTGCTACTTTTGTGATTTTCTAGGGAATGTAAAAGGTATTTAAAAGATTTTAAATACCTTAAAATTTTTAAGGTATTTAAAATAAATTTGAATTTATTAAAATTCAAATTAATAAAATTTGAATTTTATTAGTATTCAAATTAATAAAAGCAATTCATTTTTTGGGATTTTGTTTTTAAGCTCAAAAACAAAATCAGTTTTTATGCATTTGTACACTAACGCATTCAGTTTTATGATGCTTTTTTCATAGTAAATAAGCTTATTAAATATTACAACACACAACACATCCATCGGGTTCTTCCTAACCTTCTGCTGCTTGTCAATGCAGTAAAAAAAAAAACGCCATTTACTCATGTCTCAGCAAAGACTCCCCCTCAGAGCTCACACTACTCTATCTAATTGCAAACCAGAATGGATTCCAGGTCAGAAGAAGAGCATGAAAAGAAGAAACTAATGGAACTGAGTTGTATCATAAAAGATAGACAATGGGCACCAGATGAACTCTGTGTCTGCATGTGTCTGCATGTGTCTGCATGTGCCTGCAGTGCACGGCTGCTGTTCCGTTAACGCTGTCTGAAACGGTTTGAGACAGTTGACGAATTTGTAACCTTTGATGTCTAAAGTCAGGACAAATTTGCATGAAAGGTTTTATTGAATTTAAATTTATGTAAATGCAGAGCTGGCTTCTGTTCATTTCTAGAAAGCAAGCTGGAAAGAAAAACAAAGATGCTGGAACCATGGAGAGGCAGAGCCTTGGGTTCCAGTGTCAGTACCATCAAATCAAACCCTGAGACTGGTTCAAGTATAGTTAGGTGGCATGTCTATGACACATATGACTCCAGGTTTGAACAGATAGGATAAAGAATATGACACAGCACAAGTAAATATGAGAAAAGTCATCAAGGGATAAAGCATGTGAATTATTATTCTTATTTCATGTGTATTAGTTTGTTTTGACAGGATGATGATGTTCTACAGGGCAGTCTCCTTTCCACACCCAGAGGAAAAAGCCTGCCTGACAAAGACCATCTGGCACCTCATCATTATTCAGAGCAACCCCCAGACCCAAAGGACAGAGGCCTGCCTGTCATGTATCACTGAGGGATATAAAATCCAAAATAAAACTCTGCCACATATAATTTCACAAATCAGAACAACAACACAACATTTGTACAACACAACTTACAACAAACATGTAAACAAGAAAATTAAAAATCCATAAAAATATTTTTTTTTTGCGATCTTGGGTTGTTTGAGTTGGTTTTGGGTTTTATTCATTTCTGTGTGATTAGATCAGCCGTGTTTCTGTTTTTCTTCAGTTCAGTCCTTTCTTAGTGATTCGAGTTTATTTCTTGGGTCAAGTCCTTTTTTAGTTAATCTAGTTTTATTATGTTTCTTATGTTTTAATGTTAGATTCACGTTCTAGCTGCTATGCTCTCCCTCCATCTCCTCACACCTGCAATCAATTAGCTAATCAACCCAGGTCTTTTGTTCCAGCATTCACCCTCACAGTATTTAAATGCTTCTCCTGCTCAAACTTCTTGCTGGTTCATCATGGTATATATTGTCAATTCCTGTTATTTCCCTGCTGGCTTTCTTTCTCTTGGTTTCCTGGTCTTGTTTTGGCTCCGGCTCCTGGTGTTACCTGTGTTTTTTGTAAGTTTTCTCATTTTTGCATTAAAACATTCTTCACCTACAAGGTGCCACTGCCTCTCTGCACTTGGGTCCTTCATCAACCGACCTATGACATGACAAATTTAAAACCAAAGCTAAACAGATCCAAAGCAAGTTTGATGAATGAATAAAGTTACTACACAACACACACAGAACTGCATTAGAATTCATGTTATCAAATTTGATAAAGTAGACATCACTTTAAAGGAAGAGGAAACGTCTTTCTTGTAAAATATAATTAGATTTGTATGGTTAAAACATAAATATGTAAACCTTTAATTCATGCTGGTG
Source organism: Phalloptychus januarius (assembly GCA_902982915.1). Lineage (NCBI taxonomy): Eukaryota > Metazoa > Chordata > Actinopteri > Cyprinodontiformes > Poeciliidae > Phalloptychus > Phalloptychus januarius. The sequence continues at coordinate 1,873,911 of CADWAE010000133.1, read as the reverse complement.
TTTTAGTCCTGTAAAATATCAAATATTTTACATATACGACTAATTCACAATTGCTATTTGCAATTGATTCCAACACATTTGTGTTCTCACAGAAAATTAGAGGCCATTTTTTTTTATTTGCTGTTTTAGATCTATATCTGAAGTGCATTATCATTTGAGGAATAAAAAAAGATCACTTACATTCTCTAATAGTTTTAGAAAAGCACTAAATGCACAGACATTTTTATCTTATGGCAGAATTGTTCCATCATTATCCAACATTAACCGAAAAACTGGATAACGACAGAAGAATCTAAATTTGCTGATGCTAAGAATAGCAATTATAAGAACAATACTTGTTAAATGTTGTCCTCTTAATGTGACTTTTGGATTGGCATGAAGAAGACGTAGCATGTGTTTTTGATAACTGGATTAGATATTCAAACTGATGGAAACCAATCTGTTCCATTAGAGCAGCTGCTAGAAAAGGGGTTGCAAGTGAGAGATTAAAGCACAATCAATGGCCTCCTTCCTGTGTCCTTTTTACAGAGACAGGTTAATGGTGTTCGGAGCGAGACTAGCATTAGTCCCCTCATTAAAGACTGACCCACACTGATTTATCTGGACTGTGAGTGAGGTTGACGAGGCAGCGAGATTCAGAAAGAGATTAATGACTTGGTCAATAATGTTTTGAACTGCAGGTGAATCTGGGCCAAACCTCCGAGAGTTTGGATCGAAATCTTTTGAACCTCTTTTATCTGTGCCCCTTTGTTTTGATCTACCTTGTTGCTGAAAATACAATTATATCTCCATCGCATGGATTATCAATCGAGAAGTTGATATTGTTCAGTAAATCAATTTAGAAAGTCAAACACATAATAGAAGCCGAGTATATGACGACAGATATATTTGCTATCATGTATTAGAGCTAATAAGAAAAATGCAACTTCTAAGAAAGTTAGAATTTTAGATAAGACCAAGGAAATCTCCAGCTTCTTTATCATAATGTACTGCAATCATTTAGACAATTATCTGGATTTTGGGTAGGATAACACAGTGGACAACAAAACCAGTAAATGATGTGACTTTCCAAATCATCACAGTAACTTTCTACTCGACTATAAGGGACTTCAAATCCAGGTCTCCAGGGCCAGACTCCAGCAACTTGGCCCAACATGCCTTGATCAAATGACTGAAATACCTCCTCAGTGTGCAATCTACTTCTCCAGAGTCCTGCTAATGATATTATTAGACTCAGGTGTGTTGGGGCATAGACAGATCTTGAAGTTACAGGATGCAAGTCATCAAGGGCTGGATTTGAAGACCCCTGCATACGACCTTAAGCAACTTTCTGCTCCTCTACACTCTTCCTACATAATCTGGAACATTTCTGGTTCAGGAGTTTTTTTGAAGCAAAAAATTCAACAGCATGTCCTCCATGCTCTTGAATTTGTGTGATGGCTCCTGAACCTCTGAGTGAACTGAATCCCAGAAACTCTTGAATGCAACTTGCTTCACATTTCTCTCGAGGATGCATTTATGAAATGAGATTTACTTCAGTTGCTTGTGTACCTTTTTTCTGACAGCTCTTCCTTTCACTTATTAATTTGCTGAGATATATCCTGTGAAAAGTCACATTCTTTAGCAATGGCCTTTTTTGGCTTACACTCCTTTTGGAGGGTTTTGATAAATGTCTACAGGAGAACTGTCAACAGTAGATCGATATGCATCTACCAAAGGAAATGCATTCCTCTGTTTTAAACTTTTTTATTTATATTGTTTTGTCTTAATTATTGTGATCTTTCATTAGCTGTAAATTATAATCAAATATTAATAGAAAGAAGTCCTTGAAATATGCGTAATCAATCTTTATCTCAAATGAGTTAACTGTTTGCATATTTAAAGGACTGATAAACAGGACATAGTGTTGTAATTACAATCATTTTCAAAATTGGTCAAACCATTTAAAAGACAGTTGACATTTTTGCCCCAAACACGACACTTAGCTTTAATTTCAGTCTTTTGTGAAAAGATGTATTTATTTTTTTTAAGATTTGATCCTTGTTTTGCAACTCAGCTGTTGGAGACATCAGTAAACAGCCCTACTTTGTCACTGTTGATGATGTTCTGATTTATTGAGATACACTTTATGTGTATCTATTAGCTTTTGCCTTCCAACTTAACACACTATCATTAACACTTACATTAATAATGGTATGTTTGATACAGTGTTTTCAGCAAGAACAGAAATAAATTAAAAAGTGAGTCCAGAACTAATATACTGTTGTACACTGAATAGCAATGACTCATTATTAAAGTAACACCTCCACAACATGAAAAAAAACGTGAGTTTGTGGCAAACAGAGACAGAGGTGAAAAGTAAAGGAAACTGAAATGAAAGGTCTGCCTTTTTTTCACAGGTATGATTGTTGAATTACTGAGGTGACAGTCCACATCAACAAAAAGCCATAACCTTTAGATGGAAAGGCAAGAAAATGACATGATTGTGTTTCTTGTAGACAGGTGCCATTGTGCTACAGTTTTCAGCCAGTGTGTCTGGCAGATCTGAGACGAAGCAAGCAGTCACACCCTGACCATTCGCATTACCTGCTGTATTTTACCTTTGCAATAAGGGTAGGATTCTGACCAGATCTGTGCAAATGTTACATTTCTTTTGAAGCCAGAAGTGGCTCAGAGATATGCAAACAATCTCCACACAAATGGACATTTGGCAGGTGGAGAAAAACATTTCAAAATGTAGGAACTGTTGTACAGAAAAAACTTTTTTTATGAAATCTCAGACTTGTATTCATATTCAAGTGCCAGAAAATGTGTGTCCTTTAAAGGTACATCACTAGAAATTCTTAATAAGAAATCTGAAAGAAATCTAAATAACTTCTCAGTTTATCATGAACCTGCAGGTTTTTAACTAAAATTTGAAAATGTTGAGATATTAAGCATCTCAGTCAGTGGTTGTGTTTGAAATGGACAATTCCCTGTCACCCTTCTGTCTAGAATCTACTAGAATCCCATTTTTGCTGTGAAAAATGTCCAAGTCAATGGAACGTCTGAATAATTAGTCTTTATGCCCTACAGAAGGGAAGTTGGCATCTCAACACAAGAACTATTTAACTGTTTGTTTTAAGAAATCCAAACTACATTTATCCTGTTTTTGCATACACAGTGTTTAAAGTGTGGGAAAAACAAAACATGGTTTTCAAAAATGTTTTACAAATAAGCTGAATGTATTAAACCTGTGGCCCCCATCCTGGTCCTCAGGAGCCGCTGTCCTGCATGTTTTGATAAGTCTGGACTCTAACTCTGATTCATATGATTGCATTACCTCCTTTGCACTCCTGCAATTGCTGCAGATGCCGGTTAATCGCCCAGGTGTGCAGCAGCAGGGAAACACCTAAAACATGCAGGGCAGTGGGCCTTGAGGACCAGGTTTGGGGGCCACTGTGTTAAGCCACCCAACATTTTATAGAGCTGCCTTTCAAGTTGATGTGCAGTGTCTTATCCAAATTTCAACAATTTGTTTCTTTCTCACACTCTTCCATGAATGCCAGATTTTTGGAGCGTACAACCAATATCTGTCCCATCATTCTGCTACCTGAGCTGTAGCTCCATCTGAGTTAGTACAGGCCTTTTGGCTGCTAGGTCCATCAGTTCAGGTCTGGTTACAGTTGTGCCAGATTCCCTCGGTTTTCCAGATGAGGAACCGTACCGTGTCCAGTGAAAAGTGTGGACAGTATTAACATTCTAAACAGAGCAACAGCCACTAAAGATCCACAATATATACAGTCTGAGTTGAAGGCCTACATAAAAAATCTGATTGTGAAACAGATCCAAGGCAAGGTCACCACACAGAGCAAGTCACCAAGGCATTGGACAATCTTTATAGTCAGGATTTTTCTTTAAAGCAAAGCGTGATCATCAGCCTCAGCAACACTTCCTAATTTTATTTTCAAGGTCCAATACTTATAGCTTTAGTTCACAGCATGTTTGGTTCATTTAAACAGAAATGCATTTCCATGAGAAGCAAACTGAGTGATGGCGACCATCTGCTCGAACGGATGTGGGGAGATAGGACAGGAGAGCAACTTTGAAATAAATAGTACTAATAATAGACACAAGGCTATGACTCCTGTTGAGAAGGAATAAATGACATGGTGTTATGTTCCTTATGTAGCTGAAAAAATGCTAAATTCTTCAAGCTTAGAGATACTTTGTTGTTTTTAGGGTCTTTGCCATACAATAACCTTTTCCTGTTGCTGTTTAGTTGTAGTTTATTTAGTAAGTTTATTCAGAGGTTTGTGTAACCTCAACTGCCTTTGTAGTATTAGACTTTTTCTGACATCTAGATTTTTTTCATCCTGATATTGTAATGCGCCTAAGCTGTGTACCAGGACAACAAAGCTGTGTCTCCATTGGATGTTTTTGTTCAAGCAAAGGTTATAATGTGGTGCAAAAATATGTCTCATTGGTAATTATATGATGGTAAACAATGTTGCCTCACAGTATTTTTTTAAATACTCTATTTTTGCCAAATATTCCACCTTCCTTCTAGAGCTAAAAACTCTTCAATAGTTAATTTTGAAATCATTAGTTTTGGTGACTGTGTCTTACAGCTAATGATACAAAAAAATACGTTTTGTCAGAAAAATAAAATGCTATGCATGGCCTTTTTTTAAGAAGAAATTGGGGACATTTTCACAGGCTTCTGCTACTTTTTATTACATTAGACAAATAACATACACAGCATATAAGCATAGGCACCTGAAACCAGCAAACAGTCACAACACTGGAGTGGTGACGCTCTGGAAACGGTGCATTTGCTTTATGTTGACCATGAACTTCTCTGTATGCCATAGTATTTTACAATCAAACTTACAGCTATTTGTCCTAATACCTGCAGCTTGACTCAAACTGGGTCATCAACCAGAAAATGATTCCAGACACAGCAGCAAATCTATAACAGCCTGTCTGACAAAGAAAAGAATTGCCCAGTCAGAGCCCAGACCTTCACTTGATAGGAATGTTGTGGGATGACCTCAGAGAGTGGTGCAGAAAAAAATAAAATTTAGTGAATCACAGGACTCTAGTCTTTTAATGACAGTATTCACAGTCATGCAAACTTTTGCCTTTTAATGATTCTGTAAAAGGATTTTATAAATTACTGCTAACTCTTTAGCCTGATGATATGAAGAAATTAAATTAAATGAGTGAAAAAAACACAAAGCCTTCAATGTGTTAACTTCATTTTTGCTTTTTTTTTTTTAAAAAAAAAAAAGCTGTGAGCTGGTTTACCAATGTAAAATGAAATAAACCAGATATGTTATACATGTCAATGTTGGTGCAAATTAAAGAGAATATACCTCTAATAATTATTTTTTACCAACGTTTTGGACATTCAATAGCAAACTCTGGTTGACTTATAAAATATGTTCTTTGCGATTGTCCTGCTTCACCTGTGCCGGCAAGCTAAGCAGGTGCTCCAGACCTGTGTAAATGAGGCAAAAGTGACCCGTCCTCAACCTGGTGCCATGTGTGATGGATGGCTTAACAGAGAGAGCAAAGTTCGGCGCTGAAACAGGTCAAAGAATATAAAAGCCGTTCCAGTTCACTAGAAGTTAGCTCTTTATTATTTCACTCTTTGAAGCTGGCTCCAAGAAATAAAGTAGATGAGAAATCTACATCTGACAGTGAGGCTTTGATTTTTATTACAGAATAATGTTAACTCTTGTTTCATTTAACTCATCTATCATAATATTCATAAGTTATGAACACTTGCTTGTATTATGTTATCGCTTTCAATACTCACCATATGAAATTTGACAGTTTATTTAATGGTAATTCGCTTAGACCAAGTTAACAGAGTTTTGACACTAAAGGGTTTCTCTAGATAGAAATGATCCATTTTGGGGTGAAAATATTCTCCAGCAACTTGTAGCAGCAGTTCTCATTCTTTTAATGATCCTCCAGATCCTGTCATCATGAGGAGTGGAATATAGGACAACTTTTTTTTTAGCACATATTTACTACAGTTGTCTGACATTAGCTCACAATATATCACACTTGACACTGATCTGTCCTTTTGCTTCCAAAGTCTCCTGCTTCATACAGGAGTGGACACTCAAAAAGGTCATTTTCTGCAGAAGGCAAGAGAACTATGTCATCTGCGAAGAGATGGATGCAACTCTAAAGTCTCTGAATCACACACACCTTATTAAAAAGCACATTTTCTGGAAGTTTTTTTTTTGCCTTAAGGACTTTCTTTCTTTGTATTATAGATTTAGCAAGATAAAGGAAACATTCCTTCTGGATTGCTGTACCCATTGATGATGGCATCGAACAGTTTTTGCAGGTCTATTGGCAGCTCATCAATGAACATCAGTCTTGCATGGGAAGTTTGCACCACTTCCCAAGAGTTCTTGCATCCTGCTAAATGTTGCTATTGTTCATTTTGGTGAACCTTTGCAAATTGTAGCTTTAGTTTCCTGTTCATGGTTTCCAGAAATGTCAACCAGTCATCTGCAGCTATTAGGCCTTTGCTTCAAACTTGGCTGTATTGTGCTTTCAGACATAATATCCTTATAGCTTGGTTATTATCTGAAGTATTTTTCATTCTTTAACTTCTGACAGTGTCAAGAAATTTTACTCATTGCACCAGGAAATCAAAAGATATTTTCTCTTTTTCAGAAAATGTTTTGTAAGCCTGAGAGCCGTGTGTCAAACTCATAGTTTGTAGTTTCTAAACCAAAAACAAACCAGTCCACCTGTCACCAACAACCATGTAATATTCATTAACAAACCATGTTTTCCCCTTTATGGTCGAGGTTCGAACAGCAAGTCTATCTGCAGCTGCTGCCATAAGATTGGCCATTTGTGTTCAAAACTTAGATTATAAACTGACAAGTGATTGTAAATTAAGTTAATTTTTTCTCCATAGTACAGACAAAAATTACTTTTCATTGATACACTAACTCACTGATGTGAATCTGTATTAATTTGCTTTAAAACATATTTTTTGTGATTATTTATTGTACTAATGCAGCTTCAGAAATCTGTGACCTACATATGACAGAACCAAGAAGCCCAAATCCAGATTTTTCCTCATTACTGTCACACCTGACTGTGGGATCGGTGTGACATACCTTGTCACTCTTACTCTGCAGGAATGCTTGCCTGACAAATATGTCAGCATATTCTGAAGCAAATGTCATGATATGTGAAATAAATAATAAATTTAAAGATATTGAATTTAATTTTGAAAGTGTAAATCATTTGCAATGGTGCAGGCAGCTTTGCACAACAGTACATGCTGCAGTCCTGCCTGCGTTAGTCATTCTGTCAGTTGGCAGCTAAACACTCCACCTACACTAATCAGATTGCTAATCTTCCGATGCACTGGATCAGTCATACAATGCTTTATCTATCCTCAGGGTGCAGATGTGAATATATCACTAAAACAGGTGAAAAGGAGTATGACTGTGTTAATAGTTTTATTCCCTCACTCTTTGTTTGAACTTTAAAAGTTCCCTCTGCATTTTCTTTTCCCAGCCTTTGCAAATTCATCAAGGCTGTAATTTATTCTTGCATGAATTCAGAGGATGAACTGAAGTGGACTGCTACATGTAGAGACTGGTTTTGACTTCTCTACAAAAGGGGAAACATTTGCAAACAGAACTTTGCTAAGGTTTATTTACTGAAAAGGTATAACCATGCCTGCATTAGCATAGCAGCTGCAGTAATTGGCACCTTCTTAAAGTGGGAGGTGACTACTTTTTGGAACCACAATTTAGGACAAAAGTCAATAATAGCATTTGTATTTTTGCATAAAAGTAGCATGATTTGCAAAAAAAAAAGTAAATAAATGATTGCAGCTCAATTTGAATGACAGAATTATTTTGTTTTGTTATGTTATTATTGGTCAAAGTCAAAGTAAAAACCATTGGTGCTGCTGACAAAAATGGTTTGATTCACATCAGTTGTGAGGTTTAAGCAGGATCAAATTGTAGACGTGTCGGTAAGCAGCAAGGTGACTTCTAGAGCCTAATTGCCTGTCTTGTTGCACTGCCATACTGATTGTGAAATGAGGAATGATGGTAAGTGGACAGGTGTTTGAGAAGGTCCACATGTTTTCTGTTTTGCAAGTTTAATACAACTACAAGTTACTAGTAGTATAGTATAAAAGTAAACCATGAGGAAGCTCATTCTTCAACATTTTCCTTGCATACTCCTTTTCTCGCCGTCAGCACAATAAGTAGGAGATTCCTCAGTTCAACTCACCCAAATTGTGCTAGACAGATTTTCTTCACAGTTAACTTTGTTGAGTTGAGTTTAATAATCCCTGCATGTTGAAGTATCTGCTGGCAGAAATTGAGAAATTATTTGTAAAAATACAATGCATACCTCACTAAAAGAGAAGATAAATTCAACGTCTCTGACACACCTGAGCCGCAAAGCATTTTTTTTTCCCACTGCAGTTTTAAGCACATGGTATTTTTGCCATGAAATCTAATTTGTGCAAATAACGTACAATCTTTCAAATTCTACAACTATTTGCCTTGACTTTTTACTTAAATAGCTAGACAGACAGAGAAGCATATAATCAACTATATGCATTGAGCAAACTCCTGGGAAGCTGAGAGAGGCCATTGGCTTTGTGAAGCAATTAGAAAACATGTTTCTATTGCTGCTTTCAGAGTTAGTAGTACATTTAAACATAGGTTTGCACACAATTAGCTACTGTAAATGCCTTCGTGATTTTGCCCCCTAATTTGTTCACACACTTTCTTCACTCTTATGCCTTTTGAACTTTAACCAGAGCTTTTGATGCTTATATGTCATGTGATATAAAAGGAACAAACTACAGAGATGCATCATTCTGTGGTCTTTAGGAATGTACAGTTGTGCATTTTATACATTCAGAAGCACAGTTCCGATTTTACTCAGTCAAGATTTGAAAAGTGAAAGAACCGTGATCATTTTACTTCATGTTCTGTGTTTGTGGCTGAATTAAAAACAACCCCAACCTATCGCATATGCAAGTGCAAATCATTCCCACCTGCTGGAATAGATGGGCACATTTGCATTTCCATGTATTTAGTGCCATCTGCTTTGTGCACTGAGGTTGGTTATTTTGCAATACCAAATTACAGATTAGTTGTTATTGACTGCTCAAACATGAATGGAGACAAACTTCCTTACTCTGAGCAGAAGGAAACCTGGAGCCATTTTATGTTGACCACTCAACCTTTTAAATGGTTATGGCAGCATCACTGACCCTTTAGATTCATATTCTCATCCTTCTGCCAAGAACCTTTGAGTATCTTTTTGACAAAAAGTGACAAACAGATTAGCAATGTTGTAAAGGCAGACTTGTTTCAACTTTGTCACTTCTTGTGCTTCTACTCATCATATGGTGGTGTCATTCAAACATTGCTAATATCTCTTCATCCATGCAAAAATGCAGCAGCAACTGGAAACAAAGAGTGTGGTCACATCAGTCCTGTTTTGATAACCATACAATGGCTTCTTATTAACTACACAATTAAGTTTAAAATCGTATTGCTATTGTTATTATTTTTTTTAATCCTAACAGTCTGACACTAAATACTTAATAGATTTGCTTCACTCTTACAATCCAGCAAGGGTCCTTACATGAACTGGTCAGGTGTTGTTTTCACCTCTGGTGATTAGGATATTGGGTTGTGCTAGCTTTATTGATTTGTTTTGTTGTAATATATCATTTGTCCATCTTTTACTACTTGTTTGTTCTATTTAAAGAAACGTGACTGAATTGTAGACATCTGAACCATGTAAGCAGTTTTCAGTTTGACTTTGTAAATTAAAACCAGACCCAATATGGACTCTGATCAGAAAGATTTTAGTTTCAAAGACTCCATGCCTGATGGTAGGTATATGCCATGCTGTTTCTCGTGGTGTTGTAGGATTTTAAGTCTTGTGCTGAGTCTGGAATACACATGGATATAAACAGGAATATACCAGAGCCCAAATCCACTTTATCAAACTTGGGCAAAGTGAGCCATCCCACAAAGGGCTTTTATTTCTGCTTCAGTGGGCTTTGAAGGATTTTGTCAGAGAGGGATATTTGAAAGACAAAAAGACATGGCCAGAAATAAAACACCTGCTGCTACGTTTGAAAAATGGTGCAATGACTGAGATCTGTAGACAACTTCAGGAGCCTTTGAAACAAGAAACTACCCTTCACATGCAGGAAATAAATTTGTTCATTGGTTCTCTCAGGTCACAAATGTCATCTGAAAACGCACTAATCAAAGAAAACATCACATATGTCAGTCTTTCATGTTTTGAGACCCACAAGAAAGCAGAAGAAAATAAGAACAGATCAATGTGGTGAATTATTCACTTTGACTGCCTGTCCTATTGGACCTTGGTATTTTGTTCAACTTAATTGTCAAGGTGGAGGGTGATGGTGTGCCTGACAGCCTTGTGCCACCATGTTTTAAAAGTAGTATGCCTTACAAAAGATTACTTATCCTTATTTGCCTCATTACAGTAACAAATCTCAGTGTACTCTACATAGATGTTACATTATCTACAACAAAACACTGGATAATTTTGAAGTGGAATAAAATATATATACAGTATTTCAAGTTTTCTTAAGAACACTTTTTTAATTTCATACCTCAAAATAAAACCTAATCCACACAATTGTTTTTTGAGGACTCAGTCAAAACTACTGGTCTTGTTAAAGCATGTCCTTGTTTAGAATGAGCCAGACAAAGTCCAAACCTCAATTCAACATCTCTAAAAAGACTTGAAAATCGATGCTCACAGATGGTCTCCATCCAGATTGACTAAGGCTGAGTTTTTTTGTCAAGCAGAAAGGGCAACAAAACAGACATGCAAAGCTGGTAGCAACATACCGCGACAGACTTGCAGCCGTAGCTGATGCAGGATGAGGTGATACGCGTTGACTCGCACAAACGCATGTCACACTTTTGCTTTTTTTGTAAAACATTTAAAAAACCATCAATCACTTTCCTTTTACTTCACAGTGGTTATCTTGTTCCATAACATCTCAATGAAATACAATTAATTCTGTGGTTGTAATGTGATAACATTTGAAAAGATTCAAGGGTTATGAATAGCTTTGCAAGGCACTCTGTTATGAAGTGTAGATATTTATGTGTCTCAGCAGAGCTGTATGAGGACCAGTAGCTGACTACAGCTATAAAAAACATTTTGGCCTTACAAAAATCGTTCTGTATTGAAATCTGCTAGCTTCTCAGAAGTGAGGTTCCAGGATTAAGCTTTTTAAACTGTTTGGCCAAAGAAAACCTGAATGGAAAGGATAAATATTCAAAATGTGCTGTTTTCCTCTGCTTTACCAAACTGTTTTGGTTTCTTACCAAGTACTCTGGAAGTTTGTTATTTTGTTTTCACATTTTGAAAGTGCTTACAAAGAGAGTGTCATTCCAGCTGCATTACAGGGGGAGTCATAATACAGCTGAATGGATTCACTGGTGCTTGACTGTGGAAAGGCCATGCTTTAAGGATCACCAAACATAACATTTCCAACCACACACACGATGCATTACAATGGCCTTCACACAACAGAAACTTGGTTCTTTTTTCTGACAAAGGCCTTGCTGCAATGCTGCACTTTATTCAGACTTAATTAACAGCTGGATCAGCAGTATGAGAAAATAAACACAATTGTGAGTATCTCTAAAACTCATCTGTTTTGATATTTAGTTTTATTGATAAGTTTAAATCAGAGAGTGTCTTTTTTTTGTCAGGACTCTACAAGAGATATTGTACACATAGTTAGTGGAAGTAGTAAATATTACTCAGTAAACACAAATTATAAAACTGCGTCTTAATTTAAAAATATCCGTAAATTGAAAACTTTCAGAGCTTGTTAAATACATAAACAAAACCAGACTTTCATTGCTTTTCAGGTTATATGTGGTTAAAAAAATCCATTTTGAACAGATCTTTCTGCAGAACGAATAAAGAAACTCTGACCAATCTCAACTGCATGCAATCATCAAAACATCTGTTCATGTTTCCTCAGATTAAGCTCAAAAACAAAATTATTTGATTAGCTAATTAATGTGCTTTACAATGTAGTCAAATAACTAAAATCGTACATCTATAATAAAAAAATAACATACTAGAAGCAATTAAGTTAAACCTCGTTAAGTTATTTTGTCTTTGGGATCATAAAAACTAAGTCCAAAAGAAAAATGGATGCCTTCACAAGCACACTCATATGGAGTTGATTTTAATTTGCAATATCTAATTTTGAAGGTATTAAAGATTTTATTTTCATCAAGCAATCTTGGCAAGAGAAGCAGGCACTATTTTAATAAGCTTGTTTTGATTTGATTTGGTAAATTAACAATATAGATTTTTTTTAAACTAAGTTATTTGATTGATTTTTCAGCAAAATCTGTAGTGGAACAAATCTTATTAGAAGAGATCCAGATAATGATGATAGGGTCAACAATTTTCAATGCATTGTGCAACAGCAAGAGCCTCTAAGTTTTTGTAAGTTGTATTCAAAATTATGTTCTACAGAACTGAATTTGGAAGTATGAAAACTGACCTACAATCCATCTTACTTAACTTGCGTTAAGCAAGCTGTTGTGAGTCGCAAACATAACTGAACAAACAATGGATAGGTGTCAATTTCTCTGCAGAGAGGGCTGATCCTTAAAGGTGGATTGCCCCTCCACAGCTCTCCATCCATCATACCCCTGGTACAGTTGCTAGATGGAAACTGCAGCTGAATAAAGGGCATTTGACAGCTTGCCTAGAATCTGCCAAATGGCACCTAAAGGACTCCAGCAGCATGGGGAGTAAACATTCATTGGTCTTTTGAGACAAAAATTTAATTACTTGTTCTGAATGCAGGGCCTTACAGCTGGCAAAACCAGGTAGCATGCATAGCATGCTGAATGTCAGCCCCGTGGTGAGGCATTATGAGGGCAGCAGGAAACAAGCGCTGGTAGGAATGTTATGCATGGGATGTAAATTATCTATAGATGTACAACTATAAATTCTGTTTGAACAGGTCATGCCTGCACATCAGCTTGAGAGTTTGAAAGAAATCTAAAATCTGTGACCAAAAAACTTTTACTCAGATATCTGTTAATGTTTTCTGAGGAAGATGTGATCAGTCAGGGGGAATATGAAACGAATGTTAGGGCAGTTATCTCATGCAAAAGTATAATGGCGTATAAAACTAAAACAGGCTGAATAATGAAAGCATCGTTTTCTCAGTTTTGCTCTGATTTGTTTCGCTTTGCATAGTTTTCACGGTTTCCCACAGCATGTGTTGAAGGACCAATATTGATTTCAGGCGTCTGTCTCAATAAAAATAACCACAAATCTACTTCTATTACAATCTAATGCAAATGTGAGAATGTGACATTTTACAAAAAAGTTGTTTACATGAACTACTACATAAGTTCACACAGAACATCCTCACAAAATGCAGATTATGATACAATTTCTGAAATAAACATTGAGTGTTGGTATTTGTTATTGTAGGTATCTTAATTGCCAACATTTTCTATCACAACAATATTACTAGCTAACCTTGCTCCAAGCCAGAACTTTCTTTTTAATTAAATAACAGCAGAATGTTTTTTTCTGAGATCCACAGGTCTTTATTAATAGGATACATGCTCATAATTGTTTTCAGTTTTTGTTATGATGGAAAGCAAATCAAATTTTAATTTTCAGCCCTTTATTTTTCTGCTCATTTCTTTACATAGAAACTATAACAGTTACTGATGAATTGCACTCAGCCACATGGTCTACTTTATAAATGCTCTGTGCTTCCTGTGTTTTCATTCCTCCTCATCCATTGCAACAAATCATAGTTTTACATGAAAATTTACAAATCTGGAAGCAGGAAGCAATCTGCAAATCAGTTAAGATGTGTATTCTCTAGGCAGTAACTAACACATGCATAATACATTCTTGTTTTAATAGGTCTCATGGAGAAACGGTTCTGTGCAATGCTTCATACCTGACATTGTTTGCTAAAATGAGAAACATTTTCTTTTTTTTTAAGCTGTGTCAAAGCAATTTTGCACTTGGTTAGCATCCAAATAGATTTCAAAAACAAAAGCACCAACAGCTGAATTATCATTTTGCTGACATAGGCTGCAGTTGGTTTACTCAATGAAGGGAAATATTTCCCAGTTCCATCATAATTAGCACAGAGATGAAACAAACCAAACCAAGCAGAGTGCAAATGTTCAATAATAGCTTTCACTAAATTGAACACTACGTATTTCATGGTACATGGGCTTACATTCCTCTTATGGTCAAATGCATGGAATATAAATACAAACAAGATGCATACAGTAAATGAGAGTTAATGAACTTAAAACATGAATTTGATTGATGTTACTTGTTGCTCCTTTCAGCTGTAATAACTTCTCATATCTGGGTCATTGCTATTACCACATTCCTGTTAAATTCAATTCAGTTTATTTACACAGTGCCAATTGATTACCCAGTTTTTTGTGGTGCAAACATCTTCTAATACCAGAGTTTTATTTTTCTGTATCTGCATTCTGCTACAAGGATGGATGGACTTCTTGTTTTGCACAGACTTGCATCCTAAAATATGCTTTTTGCATTAATCCTGTTGACTTAAATACATATCCATGTGTTAAAGCTTAGGAACAACTTCTATGTATTCTTTATTTAGTTTTTCATTGGCAGAAAACATTCCTCCCACTGAATTAAATTCATAGTCATAAACCTGTCATTTTAAATTAAGAGAAAAAACAACAACACTGCTTAAAGGGTTCAGATGTTTGCAAACAGCATTGCAATACAAAAGGAGTAAATATTAGGTTGTGTAATCTGCTCCTATTATATTATGTTGTGGTATATTTCTCTGGAGGCTGCAGGTTGTTTTCTGTTCAGCTATGAGGTGATTTTTGCTGTTAATTGACTAAAAATGTGCCTTCAGACTCTTGGCGGATGTGCATTAAGCCACAAAGATAAGCCCATCATAATTTACCCACTGACTGGGGAAATTTCTGTGCTTATTCACTCATATTGTAATCTTAGAGTGGGTGAGGCCACCTCAGCTCATTTTGTTGAAAACAAAATTAATGGTCACAGCATACAGCCGTCTGAAGACCAGGCACAGTGGTATTTTGTTAAGCTTATCAGATTGGTGAACAGCTCATAATACACATATGAGCCTCATCCTCCTCTGTGAATGGCCAACTGTCTCCGTCTGCTCTCCACATTATCAGCAAAGAAAAAAGGTATGGAGTTTCCAAATCCTAATTAAATGACATTTTAACACCCTACCCAAACCTCTTCAACAGTGGACATGTCTTTAAGGTAGGAGGTTATTAAAAGTGGCACAGACATATGAAAATCTCACTAATGAATCTGTAAATCTTTCTTACAGGGACTATCAGTTGCTCGACCAAGTGGAATGGTCTCATTGTGCAGGAGGGTGAAGTCAAGAGCTGCTGGGACCATCATGGTCATTCTGGAGGCTGCAAAATGATTATGAGTTGCAAACTGTGCCAGTCCAAAATTCTAATTTCATAAGGTGAGAGGATAAAACGTTCCCATGTCTATTTTTAATTCTGATATTGAAATCATTGCTGTATAGAACATATGGAGAAAATATACTAAGATTTCAGTCAAACTAAATTGCAATATCTATGTAATTCTCTTTTTTTATTACGTCCAATATGCTAAGCTTATTCATCTTTTAAGTGTCTTTGTCAACCATGTAAAACTTTGTAAAAATATTCAAAATGTTTTCCAAATTCTGTTACAAAACAACCACAAAATAAGTTTATTTCATTTAAATTCTAACATCTTCATAACTTTATTTTTGATCTGTCTATTGCATTCTTTAGTCTTCTATTTAACGATCTTGTTCTCCAACAAATCTCTGAGGACTTCATAGTGCAGCTGGAATTATACTGTGATTTAACTACACACATGTTGACTCAATTATTCCACATGTGAATGATCAATTGTACCAAATGATCAATCAGGAGAAGAGTTTCAAAATTGTCTCAAAATAGCATTTAAAATATATCCTAACACAGTGACGATGGCCATCAGTAACAGAAGACCACAGTGAGTGCACAACCTGATCCATTTTCCACACATTTATAAAATGTGACAGAAACTAGTCAGGCAAACTGCCAAGACCTCAACAGCAACACTGAAAGAGACGGAGGGATTTCTGCCAAGTACCGATTGTTCTCTACATTTGACAACAATAAATGGATGAATCTTTTTTTATGAAGGACTTTTCAAAGACATGGTTACGAGGTGCTAAACAAAATCCTAAGCATTCCAGGACATAAAAGAGGGAGGATAAAAACTATTTAGACATAAAATATCTCAAAGACCTGATCTCCTTTATTATGCAAGTCTTGTGCAGTAAATGAGTAACAAGTTGTTATTCCAAGAACACAGAGGAGGAAACTCATACTGTAACATACCGTATATGATGATATCTGGCCATTATTGCTTTACTTGTAGGCTTTATTATGTTTGAATAAATCTAATTTCCACTTTATATCCATCTGTATTCATTATATATGTTATAAAGTGGAAGGTTTGTAAAACAGGCATGTTTTGTTATATAAAAAAATATAGAGGCCTGGTTGATATTGCTCTATATATTTAGAGAGGATGTGTTTTAAACTTGAACACTAAAAAATATAACACTGTAGATCACCTATAAAACACCATAATGGTGGTGTAGGATGTTGATATGTTAGTATTGGTCCAGACCTCAATCAGTTTTAACCTCACTCTGTTGGTTGTCTGGAAAGATGACAAAGACTTTTACTTGTGTGACAAGCACACATAAACAAAAACCTAATTAATTAACCACGAGATAATTAAGGTTGAGAATGTTATAAAGTCAACTAAAATACTGTTTGGTCTTTGAAACAGAGCTCATTTTATTTCAGACACCTGGTATTTCCACAGGAGATAGTATAATTTATATATCCTCCTTACTTACTACTAGAGGAATAAAACATGATTGATAGTTAAGGAAGAAGCCTAAAGCTCTATAAAAATCACACCAACCAACAGCAGTAGTTACAAGTGATGGCTAGCTCAGCCTTTGAATGAGGTTGGCAATGATTTCACTGTTACCTGCTGCCTCATCTTTGTTTTACAGCTCGTCTCTCCCAAGCAAACTCAGCTTGTCAATGTTTCTGCTCTTCAGTGCATGTGAAAAGCTACCTGGAATCCCTCTGGAGGAAAAAAAGACCTATATGAATATAACGATCCACAGTTGGAATTCTATCTAAAAGAAAACAGGCGCTGGCTAAAGCATTAGAGAACTTCCAAAGCAAGCCTACATTGTTCACATTTTAATGAGTCTCTTCTACTGTACTCTACCTGCTCTCAGCAAACGAGGGCAACCTGCCATGAATATTTAAACAGGGAAGTTCCTATAAGTAGAGAGGGTACATGGGTTATTGTCTGTTTTTTTCAGTCACATGCAGTTGGCCATGATTCAAACTCTGCTATAGCAGATCAGCATCTACTGTAATTCTGACTGTCCTATTTTCAGCAGCTGACTTGTCTTAATTTTTCCTCCTCTTTGAGCAAACTGCTGGAATTTTCCATGGATTTAACAATGACCTTCAAGGTAATTTATTAGGATTTTGTGTGCTAGGCTAACAAACAGTAGCACATAGTTGTAAAGTGGAGCCATAATGAACAATTATTGATTAACATTTCTTATTCTTTCTATTTTCTTCCAATTCTGTCTAAAGCACATGGAAATCTGTGGGAGATCTTGTTCAGATGTGTTTTAGAAATGTTATTTTTCCAACACAAGATGAAAATAAATGTCTTGGGATAATAGCGCTGCCTCCTGTGATGCCACAATTAATGAGGCCAAAGATGTATTAAAAATATATGGAACAATTGGGAATAATTAAATTGTCTTTTACCTGTTCTACATAATTTTAAGAAATTCTCAAATTATAATTTCTGGAAATCTGTCTATTCTAATTCTCTTTGCATGCACTGTATGCACCCTGTACACATGTAAGACTTAATCTAGGTTCTCAATTATGAATATGTGTCGTTGCATTTTCTCATACAGAAGATACACCAGTTTCATGATCAGAACTTAGCTGCTCTCTTTGATCCATAATGTGATGATTGATGATGGCACTTTAACCTGGAGGCCACCGCTGTGTCTTCGATCGTCACGCAGCCATGTTCATCACATTCACTTAAACTGAGGGACCCTTGTTGGTGTGAAAAATGGATGGGTCAGGGGAGAGACAGATTCCTTCTGCCGTCGTGCCACTCAGTGCACAGGTGTGAGGTTAGACAGTAATGGCCATGCAGAGATGAAGAAAGAGGAAGCATATTGTGGTTTGAGCTGTTGAGTATTTAGAGTGGATGTTGAAGTGGTTATATGTAACAGCAAAAACTCAAATTTATATATATATATTGAGGAAAGTGCTGCCTGTTGTACAGTATATTATTTTATTTGCAAAAACAATGTTTAAGTCATAAGCACATTTGTATTTTGTTTTGATTTCATTGGACTGATTGATTTGATTTATTGTTTGATTGTTCAGTCAATCAATTCTTCAAAGACCCTACCACTGTGAACAGATTGACTGTAAAGGTGCAGGAACAGAGGCAAGCCTTATATTAATGCTTATGATATCCATCATGAAACATTAAAATATCCATCCATCCATTTTCTTGCCACCTTGTCCCTTAGTGGGGTCGGAAGGTGCTGGTGTCTATCCCCAGCTAACGTTCTGGGTGAGAGGCGGGGTCACCCTGGACAGGTCGCCAGTCTGTCGCAGGGCAACACAGAGACAGACAACCATGCACACTCACACCTAAGGACAATTTAGAGAGACCAATTAACCTGACAGTCATGTTTTTGGACTGTGGGAGGAAGCCGGAGTACCCAGAGAGAACCCACAAATGCACAGGGAGAACATGCAAATCTATGCAGAAAGACCCCGGGCCGGGATTCAAACCCAGAACCTTCTTGCTGCAAGGCAACAGCTCTACCAGCTGCACCACTGTGCGGCCCCACATTAAAATATATGTTTCATATATATTTCATCTATTTTATTTATTCTAAGTTCTTAAAAATTAGTAAGACATAGAGAAGGAAAACAACAAACAAAAAAACAGCAGTTTAAAATTATGTAGGGTTTTGTTGCAGTCATGCCATCTATTACTCTGCTCCACTATTTTTCTCTGCTCGCTCTGATTTGCCCCTCAGTTTGGTACAAACTCGTTAGGCCTTCACAGAGCAGCTGGATTTTTGTTATGTTCCCTTGGAAAAATTGTCCTATTGAATTGAACACCAAGCTTTTAAGAATATTAATGGTGAAATTGTACTATTTCTTTCCATGTCATAATATGTTTTGCTTTGTGTTGGTCTATTACAATGAATCCCAATAAAATACACTCAATATTGTGGTTGTAATGTGGCCATACCTGAGGCATGACGCTTTAATAATTCACCAGTAACCTTCTCCTGCAAAAGTTTCAGCACCAGGACCTGATGTGACAGTAACGTTACAATGTGCAGGGATAGTATAGTCAAAGAAATGCCCAGGTTATTTGAAGACTAAAAGACCAGAACAGAGACTGCAGAAAGAATTATTTAAATTGACCAAGTGATATTTTAAAACTGATTTTCTTATTTCAAACTCTGATTTCTAGGTTACTACAGGAAAGGAGGGTTTATTCTTATAAAAAAAATCCCAGACAAAGTTTTATGACACAGTTGAAAAGGTGACTGAACACATTTTGTTATTAAAAGTGACCTTGAGATGACTCTGCTAAGTTGCTGGTTGATTTCCTTTTATCACATTGGTGTGATTGTCTTAGATATTATTTGTAATGAATCATTTCTTGTCAGTACAACTTTTTTTTCTGTGCAAACTTAAGTATTGACCTGAGTTTGCACAGGCCTGCCTAAAGTCATATCAGTTCTAGTAAAAGTCCTTTCATGCATAAATTCACTGCTCAACTAATATATATTTTTTTATTATTAAAAGTGTGAAATTCATTTAGTCAGAGGAAGAGAAAAATATTAATTCCTTTTTCTGTCAAGCTCCATAGTTGAACATTTTTGGGTTTTCCTAAAACACTTTTATAATTAGCTGATAATGAATGTTTAGAGGCTGTGTTAGCAAAGTCTTTCATCTATAGAAGCAGACTGTGTTGAATTTTGTCATGTTAGGACTGTGTGTGCAGAGATATTTTGCTTGTTCAAAAGAAATGAGACAAACTATTTCTGCACCACTGTACTATGAAAATTGTTTTGTTTATTTTTTTTTCTGTTGTGAAAAATAGTAGTTAAACTTTTCAGTGGCGGCTGCTTGGGTGTCACCCTCCCTGGGGGTGTGGGTGGGAGAGAATCTAAAAATGACCTATAAATATGATTTTAAAACATATTCTAATAGTTGGTGGTAATGCATTTCTTGTCAACAGCCAATACAAACTGAGAAGATGACAATGCAGAAAAGTTTAATCAATAATAACATATAATTCAAGCACTTATTGGGCATTTCAAAGACACAAAATTAGCTAAGAGAATTTAGTACGTATGTATGTAGGCAAGTGTGTATGTATGTATATAATATAGTTATTTTAGGGGTTTTAAAGAGACAAGATAAATTGAATTTCTGGATTGCACCTCTGTCCAGTTGATGGCGATAATACACCAAGCCTGTAAACTGCCAGTAAACACCATATCAGAAGAAGAAGAAGAAGCAGGACTGCAACTACCAGTGTTGAGGGAAAGCTTACTCCACCTTGAATGAGTGCAGAGGAGTTGACAGATGCTTGGTAACCTACAGCTCCTCTGTGTGTTTTTTGTTTTAGCAGACATGTTTCTCTACTCTTTTTCGCTGTTTACTTTTCTGTTCACCCACTGCTATCATTTGGTCTTTGCTAATTGTCACGTTAAAGCAGCAAATAGTACACTTTTGAATGTATTTACTATCTCCACCCAGCTGACACGCACCTCACAAAGAATCAAGCGCACCCATCCGTTCACCTTTCTAGCTCAGCAGCCAAATCTATAAGGTAACCTGGCTCACCTGTGCTCACAATGATCTCTCTTCAGACAAAGAACCTCACCTGAAAGCTTCCTCAAAGACACCACTGGTAGGAATGGACATTATTTACAATTTACATCATTCAAATTGCATTCAGAAAACCAAATCAGATTTGTTTGATGTGATGTTTTTAATATTTGGAAACAAATTAATTGCACTGTTTGCAATTAATTTTGCAAACAGTTTATTTATTCATTGTTAACTTGCAAGTAAATGATTAAATAATTGAGAAGCTAGTTAATTAGTTAAAGTTAAAATCAATTCATTGTGATATGTAATTAATATCTCTGCTATCTATTTGTAGGTTTTCAATCTACTCTGGCTACTCTTTGTCTACTCTATGACCACATGTTTGTTCACATGCTGTTGATGAGATTCATCTAAAGAAAAGATAAATAAAATATTTCACTGAGATGAGTTGTTCCTGCATCTCTTTGGAGGAAGAAAGCCTTTTGAAGTGTGGACCAAAGCTGAGGTGGCTTAAGAGAGCAAAGAAAACTAATAATCAGCTATGAATTATGCTGTTTTATTAGTTAGCATAATGCTAACTGTGCTCTGGATGCATGTTGCTAAGATTTATTTTTGACTGTTAATAATGACGGTGCTCCTGCAGCTTTCTTTATATCATGTTTGTTTGACATGATGCTTGCTGGGTCAGGTGCTGGTATACTTTGTTGAGCTGAAGTCCTGTTTGCTGGCTCAGCTCTGTGAATATTGATAGAGAGTTTAAGCTTCTGGGGTTGGACATATCTAGGCTGTGTCTTGGTGTTGTGGTTCTGGCAGAACCTGGTTAAGTCTGGTTATTTCATCCTGTACCAAGGTAGGAAGGCCTCTGCTGTCTGGTGTCAGCTGATTCTCTTCAGTTATATATCGGCAACATAATGTTAGATGCATCCCCCACCTATAGCATTATGTAACACGTATAAAATGAGTTTGAAAAACAATATTTTTGCCCTTAATTTGACAGTTGAAGGGCCCAGTTCTGGGTCCCCCCCTTCCACCTTGAGCCTTGCTTATGTGCAGGTTTGCATTTAGAACATGCTATAAATGTATGACAACAAGTAGATTATTTAATGTTACATTGCCCCAAAAAATGGACAGAGAACTAAGTGATGCTTAGTTCGATTTTATTATTTTAAAAATTAAATGTACAACTGTAGAAACATTTGGGAATTACCAAAGGTGCTTTTTGGGAAGTGCTGAGTAAGACTTCAGAGACATTTAACAACAAAAGATGACATTTAATCAGTACGTTTGAATAAAAAATATATATATTTTAACGTTAATTAATTCTCACAGTGAGATCCCCTTTAGTTAAATAGGTCAGCATTTTTCTTGAGTTGACTGTGCGCTCCCTATTTGTGCCTAACAGACCAAAGTAACCTAGTCACCATTTAAGAGTCCCAGATCCTAGCTGCTCTGATATTGATTAGACCTACCCCTTTAGTAACCTCAGATAGCTCTGTGACAGGTGGAGAAGAACACTAGAACCAACCCAGTAATTATGCAATGCACCTCACACAGTAATCCAGCACACCACACATAAGCATCACTGTGTCCTTATCAGAATGCTCCAGCCAGCCCTTGGAGGCTTGCTTAACATGTATCAGCAAATACTCGAGGCTGATTTAGTACACATCAGAGTTCACACATGCCTACAAACTAGCGAACCCCAATAATATACAATTATGTGGTGGAGGTTTCTAATTTGCATTTAGATTTAAGTTCTTTTTTTTTTTGCTTTTTCTGTTACTGAAACCTGAGGCCCTGACGGCTTTTTTTAGATTCCTGACTTTTACGCTGGAGAAAAAGTTTGACCTCGCAGGAACCCAGAGCATTCCGAGCAATGCGTCTGACTTTTGCAATTGGATTTGTTTGACCCTCATTTCCTCCTGTTGATCCCTAGACAAATCCAAAAACACATGCAGCTTTTGATAAAAGATAAAGTCATTTAATAAAATGAAAAATGTAATTTGTTTCTAATTTTAAGAATAATGGAATACACTTGGAATTAACACTTGGAATAAGATAGTATGAGAACATGTGTGTTAACGCATGTTCTCGCATACATCTAACGCATACATCCTAACATCCTGGATGTTAGGATGTATGCTAACCTAACATCCAGTCAGAATCAGAATTGGGTTTGTGCAAAAAGATTTATTTTTTTTAATCTTTTCTTGACTTTATGTCAGTCATCATTTTGGAAACGTCTGTCTTAATCTCACAAGAACATGGAAGTGTAACTTGAGTAGAGGAACCTGAGACTAAGGACCAAAAAGTCAACAAAACAGCTGGGTGTGCATGTGTAATAACTGTCATAAGTGATGAGAAAGCTATTAAACTAGCAGATGGGCTACACAGCAAACAACTTATTTATGGTAGACCAGACAAATGGCCCCCAGGTTTAACAGATTGAAAGGGGATAGAAAAATAACCCCATCATTTATGTTCACGTGAACCAACATGTTCAAACGTTTCCTGGGTGTTTGCATGCGGATCTGTTCCTGCTTCTGGGCATCGAGAGGCTTTACCTTTTGTCGACAAGCACATGCTGTATTCATATTATATTTAGCTCCATTTAGAGATTTTGAGTTTTCACCAATGCCTCCAAGAGGAGGGATAATAAGACCATTTACACAATGTCTATACTGAAGAACAGAAACGAATTCTGAAATATATTTAAGACATTTCCCGAAAATGGTAAACGATATATGGCCTGTACTTGTACACAAAAAGACAAGATCAGATTTACCTTTTCTGTATCTCTTTAAAACAAACAAGGTGTTTTTTTTTTCTTATTCTCTCAATGATCCGTCCCTCTGTTTTCTTAATCTGATGTGAATTTGCTGCCACCCTTTGAATGGGATCATCATTGCTGCCGACAGCCACAAGCATCTGGGAGGGACGAGGTAACCTGGTGGGCAGGTAGAGATCACAAAAAGTATCTCAAACAAGGCAGCACATTCAAACAGACAGTGGAGCAGACATGGAGACATGAAGCAACATTGAAACAGCACCTTGACAAAAATGTCAAATGCTGTTGAAATGTTTTTGAGCCAAATGATTTTATATGAATTAATGTTGCTGTAAATGTGAAAAGGAATTGCATCCTTCAATTGAATAAATAGATGAGACCACAAAAGGCATATTTTCTAATGTGCAGTGTCCTTTTTGAAATAAATACAGAACATAAAAAAACCACTTCCTAAGTAACTCACTTTGGTTAATGTGAGCCCACATATTTTCCCTGCAGTCTTAAAAGTTCTGTCAAGCTTTTAAACTTCTTCTAGTGCTTTAAGTTTCCACTGGCTGCTACCATTTAACAAGTAAGCAAAGTATTATCATAGGCCTGTCATTTAGTTCAGGCTCGACTTGAAACATGAGGAAAGCAAACAACTTTGAACAATGTCAAAAATATGGTGAGCAGTGCGTCTTTCTGGCTTAAAGAAAATGCTGGCTTCAGTTACAGAGATCCTAGTATGTCCAAAGATAGAACAGCTTCACAGAATTGTGCTGGCAGGCAAGGATAATTCTTGTGCTGATTGAAATCTTTGACTCCAATCCTGGCCCTGTTTGAAGATGCATGCCCTCTCAGAGGGAACACATTTCCCCGGGTTGCAGGTGTCTCGTTGTGATATCGCCCTAGGAATGCAAACACAGATAAAATGAACTATTACCCACAATTTGATTGAACTGTCAGCTCCAACACTTTCTTCTTCTTTGAGAAACCAACAATGGACCATTGCTGTAATAGCCTTGGGGATATAACCAAAACAAGGTTCATTCCTGTGTCCTGTGTTATCTGTTCATTATAGAAATAAGAATTGTGAGCCTTGCTGTCATTTGCAGTCATAATACATGTCTTTTGTGAATGACCCTTGAGAAACATGCAACCAGGTTGGATAAAAACTGTAGTGCAGCATTACTTGGTTGAAATGTGATTCCTTTTAAATTAAGAGAGCTGTGTAAGATTTGAAAAGGTACTGGTGTACAGTCCTGTTAAAACCTGTTTATAAACGTATTTTATTTTTGCTTTGTTGTCATGCATGTTTTAGATCATCAAACAATTGTTAGTATCAGACAAAGATTATCTGAGTAAACAAAAAATGCAGTTTTCACCCCTGTGCCTTCCCCATGCAGTTCCACCAGACTAGCAGCAGCAATTAGCAAACACCTGGTGGAACTGCAAGTCTGCTGAGCTTATCATGTGAATTACTTCTCCATTCAACCCTAATAAGAACAGTTGTGAATGCCATAGTGAAAAGGCATTGACGAGAAGACTTTCTGAAGATGATTGGAAAGAGCAGGAGCTTCTTAAAGAGACGGATGGCAATTTCAAAGTGTCAAATTGTGAAGTCAATTTTGTTTTCAGTAATGTTTGATGTATAAAGCAGTTTTTCAACAACTGCAGGAAATTTTGTTACTTTATGTGCCTAGAAAATACATAATATCACCCCTTGAAGTGGGACTAAAATTAAAAAATACATTTCAAGAAATCAAATGCTTTTTCAGATAATTCATAAGGTTAAAAGAATGAATAATAAAGTGTTTTGGACATGCAACCAATGCAAAACCTATCACAGTGTTGCACTCTTGGCTTGTAGCCCTTGCTAAACTGTTCAGATTTAATATCCCTTGGAGGCCATTGGCAGAAAACCTTACAGTGAAGAAAAACATATAGGCAAAGTCACAAACTCTGCAAACACATTCAATAAATCTATGTTGTAGCAGAAATTTCCCTTATTCAGGCTCCCGTCACCAAGAAGATACTGATTAGGGCTGATAAAAGCACATTCCTGTTTGTGCAAAACAATTAAATTGCATTTTTTTAACTGTACTTCATAAGGCAGTAGAGTATATGCACACAGCAGAGATCTCCTGCAGCTCCAATGCCAGACAGCTCCATTAATCTTCACTCCCAATGCAGACCTCGTTTTCTGTTTTTCCATCCCTTTATCTGTAAACATCAAGGTAAATGTGAAGCCCCCACAGTGAACGAATCGATTTTTACAATCTGTTGCTCATACAGCAACCTCTAAATAATACCAACAACAAAAAGAAGCAAAAATTGATGTTGGTGAGCCATTAGGAATATACTCTCCGTAGGGCACACGCCAAGTGCCGTGCCTTACCTCAGATTGCTTTGTGATGCATTGGTTGAAATGGAAAGAACCAAGCTTTTTCTTTGCCCTGCATGTTCTGGAAGATGCACATCAATGTTTTACTACTAAGTGGAAAAAGACAATGTAACTTAAATGGTAAACTTTCAATACTGAAAGAAATTCTCTGATTTCAAATCTCACACATCAAGAACACCCCATAATTTAAAAGTTTTCAAATGCTCTTTGGTCCTATGCTCATAAAAATACAAATTTGACCTGCTGATATTGGCTGGATTAGTTGGCGAAAGCCAACTTTCCACTGGTTAACAGATGGCATGCTGCTCACTAAATTTCCATAAAGTAACTTCAATTTTTATTTTGACAGAATATTTTTCCAAAAGTAGATGTTTTTGGCCTGCTTTCAGCCATCTGACTGGCAGTGTAGAGGAACTGTTTGGTGAAAGAGGTATAACATGTTATGGAAAATTTAATCCAGGGATTATAAGACCCTGTATGCACACTGAAAGTCAAGCCGTTCTTCTATTAAAGACAATACACTTTGGACAATAAACCACTAATCAAAGGTATCCCAATTCACATAAAATTATTTTTGGACATCCAAACCAAGCTCTCAAATTTGTCTCTGTATTTTTAGTTTCACGAACAGACTGAAGGGATTTTGATGTCTGAATGAACATCATGTTTTATATGTAATAAAAAATCCAGTTGCACAAGTTGAGTCCAATAACTCAAGTTGAACTTCTTCTTTCAAAACGAACAGGTTATATGAATATGTAATCTGACTATAGACAAGACTAAAGATATTTCATTTGTCATTTACCATGCTGACCCTTGGTGAATACATCTTTTTTTTTTCAAAGTACAACCTTGATAAAAATGAATTTGCTCCAGTGTCGGTTTAAATGATTAAAAGACCGGCTCCTGCCAACAGAGAAAAAGGCCCGTCTCACTCAATGAAGCTGACTTGTGTTCTCTGGGCAACAAGAAAGCAACCTTGAAGTTAAAATTCACAGCCAAATTAAATATATACCGTATACTTCCCCTCTTTCTGGAAGAGTTGTTTCCATAAAGACTGTTTCACAGCCTGAACTAAGTCATCACTCCTTCCTCTCTCAAACAATAGTCTTCTGATTAGTGCATATATCTTTCACATATTGCATTACAGAAACAGCCATGCAGAAATCTTTTTAACATACAAAGGAATGAACCACAAAAAAGTCACATCAGTGTATGAGTACAACCTTCATATGGCATGATTGATATTGAAGTTAAAATATTTGGAGGACACTTACAGTTAAATGTTCTTTGCTTCATTTGAATCTGACTGAGAAATAAATGTGTTCTATAATTGGTAAAAGATCATATTTACTTTTCTCTTGTTTTGTTCTCACAAACAAGCACTGCAGCTGCATCAGTGGTTTGGCATTTTACACCACCCAAGTTGTTTGTCACCCCTGAGGCATGAACTAAGTTGTCTCCACATCCCTCCGGTATGGGTATAAGTCCATTATTCCAATTCTTTCATAACCCTGGGACAAAATGTGTTTTTAACAACGAAAAGTTAAGAAAACACTGATTCCTGTGGGAAACTTCCAGACTGTACCTCTGCAAACACAATCACAATCTGAACAATCTGAATTCTGGTATATGATGATAAAAATGTATTAATACATGTCTGGTCCCATCATGTCAATAAATAGCATAAGCAAACATGACACACAGTCAAGAGCAGAAAAGATCACCTGGATTCTGTATTCAGACTTTATGGATTATTGATCTTAGTTTTAAGACATTCAATCACTAATAAATATATAATTAATTAGTCTTTGGAGCAACTTTCAACTGATAAAACTATACTCATGAGAGAAATTCATGTTTCTTGACATGGATTTAATGGAGCTACTTTTATATCCTTGGTTGCTGAAGTCATTTGTAAGCTCTTTATAAAAGTACTTCAGGATGTGGAAACACTATAAATAATTAAAACAAAGTGGAAACTGTGTCTTTGCTTAGCATGAAAACTCACATTTTAAAGAGTCATCTTAAAAATACCACAGCACCCTTTGAAATGTTTTTGTTGGTATTAGTCAGCAACATTGGTCGTTACGTTGCAATGCTCTATAATTATTATTTTTTTGTGTGTGTGTCTTTGGTCTTTGGGCTCTCAAGCATGACAAGCAATACTTTATATATAAAATAGAAATGTCTGAAATATATATGACAAACATTTGACCAGCTAATATTGGAGACAATATTGTACGCTTCCTTATCTTACATCTTTATTCTCATTTTGCGGGGTTGTACTCATAACCTAAGATAACACCTTGCTGAAAAACCACAAGCTGTTTCTTCTGATGATATACATCAGTTATATCATATGGGCTTTGGAAACTCATTATAGTTCCATTTCAAATTACTGATAGCACACCATCTGTTATGATTCGTGTCTGGTGTATTTTTCAGTTTCAATTAAGCGTATCCAGGGTATAAGTGTGCCAGTCATTTCCTTAATGTGGCGTTTGCTGGGTAACCCTATAAACAAATAATATGTTCAGTGTTTCCAATCCACCTTGGCCAATTTGGCAAAGTCATCAATCTGCATATTATGTTATATGAGCGATATTAAACTACTTAATGCTACTCTAAATTACTCCCATATATTGTGAAGAATTATCCATTCTCCATGCTGATGGAGAATGGATGTCTGAGGTTACAGAAGCGTCAGTGAGTTGAATTCATTAATTCCATTTATTAATACCAAACTACAGCTAGTCCATTATGACCTGCTATATTAAAGAGCTAACAGTCAAAATGACAACAAGCAACAGTTGATAACTTCTTCTGTTAGCCTCTAAGCTACGTGCTAAAAGAGGGAGTTACCTCGCTCCGAGTATCCTGTAATCTTATTATATTTTAGCTTTAACTTAGCAACTAGCCAACAGAGATTGAAGGAAAACACTGATTTATTCTCAGTAATATATAAACCAAAAATCAGGCATAACAATGAATCTCACAATTCCAGAAGAATCAAAAAACGTTGCATGTTTCTCCGAATTTTATTTTGTTTCTCATCTTTTCAGATAACAGGAGATTGTGTGTTTTGTTGAGTCCCAGAGTCTTAAAGATGAGTGTAGAGGCACATAATTCAGGTTGTTTGAGGGTCGGTGTGAAGAGTCCAGTCAGTGATGACTGACTCTGACTATGTAGTTCAACAGCTGCACAGCATCAGAGAGGAAGGTCCTCCAGTGACTTATCTGGTCAGCAGAGAAATTGATCAGCTAGCCCCTCCACACCCTGGAAGAACTGTACAGCTCCTACTGCATCACAAAAGCCATCAACATTATAAAGGATGCAACACACCATCGATACATTCTGCTCCATCTTCTATTGCTGGGAAAAGTATAGCAGAGATTTAAAACTTGCATGATCCATCTGAAAAAACACTTTTTATCTACAGGACTAATGTTTTTAAATAATCAAGTTCCAGTATCTAGTATAATACAATATGTAAACATCTAAAACACTTCTTCGTCTTTTTGTTTTTCTATGTTTAGCAATTTTATGACATACTTAATTTATACTTATTTGATCCAAACATTGATCTTGTAATTCCAAGTGAGTGACAATGACCTTAAAGATATCTTATTTGAGGAGTCATTTCATCTGTTGGTGTCAGTCTGCCATATTGTATTAAGCTCAAAGTCAGTGCAGACATCTCTCTGGAGAGTACTTCATCCATCTGCAGCATGAACCAAACCTGTTAACATGAATCTTTTCATCTCCAGAGTCTCTTCTTTCTGATCTCAAAATTGATAAAGTCTAAAGAAAGCATTGCTTCAATCAAAAGTAGTATATTTTTAAAAACATTATTCACTTCCTCCGCTGCTATTGCTTAAACTACAAGCAGACTGAAATTCTAAAACAGAGCAGAAAGCTAATGTCAGAGTTCATAACTCCGAGTTTGCTGATTGGCCTGGTGGAAAATCTACCGGAGGCGATCCAAGTGAAACGGAGAAATCCCAGGCTGTGCTGTAAGCAAGATTGTTTTGAACAGAATTGCACAGGAAGGCAATGGCTAGTCTAACGTAGCATTACCTCAAAGTTTCTGATTTGTACATACAAATACATATAAATATACACACACACAAGTAGTTCAGGATAAGGAGCAAAGCTGTGTCATATGGTTGACATTTCTCACACAGGGGTGAGGCTTCAGGGAACATTTTATGAATCCATGTCTTTGATTAGAGTAAAATCATTAATTGTCTTGAGACGTTCTAGGCAGTTAGCATATATATAATTTAATGAGACTGTCCAGATAAGATCTGTCCTCTCAAAGTTGTGAAAGTGTATTTTAACAAATGTGCAAAGAAAAGATAAAATAATTTGTTTAGCTGTGGGAGTACAATATAATGCAGTTGTGCTTTTTACCTAAAGAAAAGCTAAAAATATCTGAATTGATGGTTATCGTAGAAATATATCGCAATATTTACTAATATAGCAGAATAAACTGCTCTTTTCGTTCTTGCAGAAAATATTCAGAAAAAAAGTAGAGCAACAACCGATCTGCAAGGAGGTAGATCTCTAACCTTTGAAATCCATTCTAGCTGTGAAATTCTGTGAAATCAAAGCCCTTTATTCAAAACGGATGTGAATTCAACACGTTTTATCTTTAGGACAAGATCTTTTGTCTGCTTGCTCAGCGTGAATCAAATCCCCATTGGAGTTTGGGTTTTATTTCTGGTCTAACAAAAGTAGAGCTTCAACTCACCAGAGAATCCAACGATTTCTTGTGAATTAAAGTGAATGCTTCACACATATTCAGTTCTCAAACTCTCTACAATGAAAATAAACTTCTAGATGCATTAATTCCAAACATACCTTAAACATTTTCTAGCTTGTTGATGTAGTTTCAAATGGCTGCGAGTTACAATAGAATAAAGGCTATAAAGGGGGAAAAAACACCTCTATGCCTAAACAAGTTTATGTTTACTTGGGTGTTGGAGATCATTCATAAGAAAATTCCTCATCTGAGGGAAGAAGTGTTTTGCTTCCTGCCAGATTCAACCAGTGGCTAATTTCTAGTCTAAGCTTTTCAGCGGTTTTAAGTACTTTTATAAGTTAATAAACACACATCAGAGCAAAAAGCCTGAGGGTTGAAATTATTTCCCTCTTAAAAAAAATAAAAAATAGAATTTTATCTGACTTATCCAGCTATATATTATGTAACTGGCTGCAAGATATGAATAAGCTCACTACGCACTGCAGGAGAATATAACGGCCCTTTTAGAATCGACTTGTTAAGCACATCTACAGGGTCTGTTAAATTTCTGAAACTGCCCAGTGTGCTGTGTGGATTTTGGTGAT
The DNA here is from genome assembly GCA_902982915.1 of Phalloptychus januarius. Lineage (NCBI taxonomy): Eukaryota > Metazoa > Chordata > Actinopteri > Cyprinodontiformes > Poeciliidae > Phalloptychus > Phalloptychus januarius. The sequence continues at coordinate 1,842,299 of CADWAE010000133.1, read as the reverse complement.
GGCAATAAAAACTACTTTGCATGCAAACGGTGAATGTTTTGATGTTTGATGGATTGGACATGGCACACATGCATGAAGAGATAAGGAAAATTTGATTTGCTTGTGCGAAATGGCATTGAGAACAAAATCACTCATTTCTATTAAGTTTGGCTTCATCAAAAGTAAAGTGTGAATTCTTTAAATGAAAGCTAGACTTCATCAAGGATTTTACATATTCACACTATAGAGTAAATTTGAAAGATCCGCTGTGACTTGGTGGAAGATAACCAAAACAATATTTTAAAAGGTATCACCTTTGTCAAACATCTCAGCAAGTTAAGTGCAGATAAAACTGGCTAATTAATTTCACAGTGGTGTCCTTGATTGTGTGCACCCTGCTGAGTGCTGCTGGCAGCTGTGTTGCTTTCATTTTTACCTCGACTTTGCATAAATTCAAACCTTTGTTAGGCTCTGAAATCAAAAGCATCTTCACCTTGCTATATTGCTCTTAAGCTTTGCTCGGTTTTCATTGGGACAAAAAAAATGTTCTGGCTCTTTTGATTGTTAATCAATTTATTTTGTATTGCTTCCTTTAATACAATTATTTCTTAGATAATATTACTTGCATATTCAGAACTATGTACCTCTTGTTGATCCACTGCATACTTTCAAATAAAGATGAATGGTAATGAAGAAATTCCAGCATTTCAGGTTTAAAATGATTTTCTGTATTGAGGCAAACAAATTAAATTGCTTAAATTAGTGAACATTTGCTGCTGCATAAATTAATCACTTCATAAAGGTAGTTGCTTAGTCAAGGCCCTAAGCGGGTTGTTACATAAATTTATTACACAACCGAAATGTGAAGACCAAATAACATACGAAATACCAGATACCAATCTTCCAAACTTTTAATATCTTATGTTTGTTAATCTGCCATTCATAAATGTAAAGCATGCCAGAACTGTAAACCTTCCAAGACGTGACCCTCCGCCTGAACAGATGAGTGACATTAAAACACTGCAGTTTGTTTCAAGCTTTGGCTTTAGGCAGGAAAAAGATATGAGACAGAGTTACTCTAAGTGTGATCATCAGAATAAGCACAGAGAAACAATTGAAACATGTAGCGTACTCAGTGATGTGAATTTTTATAGTGTAAGTCTTTTCAATACTCTCTTGAGCTTTCACTGCTTGTACTTTTTTTAACAGTCCAGCAGGCATCAGTCATTAGAAAGTAGAATTCATGTAAAAAATTAATATAATGGCACAGACCGGAAACCATGAAATTCCATTGTCATTTACAAAAAACAGATTTTTGACATAAAAAAAACTTGAAAAATTATTTTTGTAAAATTTGTCAGGTTTCAGGCGTAACAAAGTGGCATTCAGTGCCGTAAAAGAGAAAAGGTAGTTAGTACAACCAGCTCATTACACACACCTCACAAATGTGCCAAAAAGCTCAGATCCGCTCAAACAAATTTCCTTTGTATCAGCAGGTGGCTGGAGGAAAAAAACAAACGCTATTATATAAAATGTCAAAATCAAGCAGAGAGGCTTTGTTATTGCTGCGGAGATTGACCATTGTGTTTTTTTTTTTAATGCTAACATTAAGGTGCAGCTGCTGTTGGCATTTGTTGCAGTTCTCACTTAGGTGTAATTTTGTTATGAAATTATCTGTGTTCTGTTAGTTTCCGTAATCTTACCACAGCCTCAACATTTGCTTACATAGGAGGAAAAATGTATTCTATTGTGTGAAACAGCAGATTTTATGTGTGGTGAAGCAAACGTAAACATGTACAGTGTACAACTCCATAAGTTGTTTCAGTTTTTAGGGGCGTCACTGTACAATTCATTCGTTTTCCATACTTAATTATCTTCTCTCCATCTTAACTTGAAAGTTCAGTGTTCTATACAGTCTTTGATTATACCCAAAGACTCAAATAACCATTAGAAGACAGAAGACTGGTGTGTTTTATTTCAAGCATCACAGTGAGAGAGGGGAGTGAATCCTTAACAGTGAAAATAGTTTCTGTGCATATCTGTGGTAGATATGGCATCTCAGATTTGAAATGAAATTTGTCAAAATGTCAGAAAAATCCATAGTTGTTTGTCATGGCTGGAGATCACATTACAGATACTAGATGCCAACAACCAATAGCTCAAAAGTACCTCTTTACAACACATACTAACACTGTAATAACCCTGTCTTTACCCCTTTTTCTACCTGTAGCTCATTGATATGACTCAGCTTTTAGGGTCTTCGAATAGAGACTGTTACATGGTACCAGCTCTTTTTTTGAGTTTTAGACTGCTGGATTGTGTCTCTGGTTGAGACATGAGAGCAACTTCATCACAAACATCAAGTCTGCCATTTCAAAAAACTTGCAACTGTGTGCATTCTGAGCTTTAATGAAAATGGAACTATGTAGAGCTGAATAGAACCACATTGATTTGAACAGAGCAAGTGCTTAAAGGAAAAGATCCTTCACCTGAGCAGTGAAGTGACTGCTCTTCACTGCTCGATATGATTTGCATTGTAGGGTATAAAACTCTGTTATGCCAGGTCACCATTAGAACTAATACCCATCAAAAGTGCATGTGCCAATGTTGTCTGCATTAAGATTGCTGATGGATTGCGACAATCTACAGATGGATAAAATAGGTGAAGTAACTATCAATGCTTATGGTTTTAGAACACAATGCTGTGCCTCTTTGTGATCACATCAAAAATTTTTGCTTTCAAAAAATGTTTTGCATATATAGAAATTCAGCTCATGTTGCTGCAGAAAGAGTTACTTTAAAAAAAAAGAAACACATGCAGGACCTTTAACCCACATTACTTGTGTGGCTTCACATCTGATCCTGCTGAGCGTCGTCTGTTTGGGTCACGGTTGGCAGGACACACCTTTTGAATTGACATGCCACTTGCATCCCAAGTGATCCAAAAGCTCTGTATAAAAAGATAATACACTACCTTAAGGCAGTTAAGCTCTTATAAATTGGGCTTTTGAACATTATTATTGCTTTTTGAAATCTGTATTATTTTCTAATCTTGTGATATTAAACATATGTTACAAATGAAGCAAGGCCTTCAAGTTAGTTCCAGTTGTTGGTTCATGCTGTGCCGTTTTTTTCACACATGAATTGCCTCGCTGTTAACACCCCACCTATGAAATGCTCTGTGCTAATTTAGGTCCTTTGCATAATTATAATTTTTTCTCTAACACAGTCTCTACAAACACCAGTGTTTATAAAATTTTACTTGTTGTCTTACAGCGGCTACCTTCAATTTTTCTGTGAAGTGGGTAGGATTAGAGCCACCTCTAAGTATGAGCACATAGTTCACTCTGAGTCAGGGTTTAGTCTCTGCCTCAAGTGGGATAGATTAGGTATATTTGCATTTAGTTAAAGCTTGATGATGGAATGCAGTGTTAGATTGAAAGACAGATTAGGGATGCTTCTGGGCACACCCACTCCATTTAGAAGGATCTGAAAACATGCCTTTTGGCCCTCCTGGCCTTGTGATTTTTCCTGAATGAGCTGGAAAGTGGTTAGATTAATTTCTGGGTTTGTAGCAGCATTTGTGGAAAAGCAGAAGAGAAACTAGATGGATGGACACATCAAATTATATTTTGACACATGCACGTACACTTTTGAGAGCCATGTGTGCATGAAGACAAACTAGAACTTTAGATAATATGTACACCTTAAAATATACCACAAATGCTGCTACAAGCACCTGATAAAAAAGTGGTTTTCTATCAAGCTAGATAGTGCTTCAACATATAATGAAAGTGTCGTAATTACAGGCCTCTACTAAGATCTTTCAGTTAACTCCTTCAGTGCAGTGACAATTGTAGCCACCTTCATAATTAAGATCGTAACAAATATCTTATGCATAAAGTTTTCTGAAATTGCAGGTCTGGAAAATGAGGTGAGTTTTACATACCTTGTCTCCTGCTGAAGGACATTATACTTGTTAATTATAGCTCTTTGGTTTTAGAAAGTGCATTTAACTTGGTGCTTTCAATCTCAGTTCTTACTTATTTCCTACTGCCTGTTAAGCCTGTGTTGCTTTGGGATTGCTCCAGCATATAACTCCAGTGAGATAAGCAAGTAATTGGAAATCTTTAGCAATTAACAATTAGGATGCACTTTTTTGCTCTGATGTCATGTACGCCTATTACTTGCACATAGAGAAAATTGGACATACAAAGAGTCTAAAAACCATTCACTGAGAAGGTTTCCTGCAGACCATGTTTTTCACTTGCTCAGACTCAGAACACTTAGCAATTTATGGAGAACAGGCCCTCTTTCTTAAAAATGAACAAGTCTAAGAACATAAATCACGTTTATTACACATTTTTCTGTGCTTCACAGGGAGACCATACTTGTATCCTTTTAGATTCATTGCCCTCAAGTGGCATAGAAATCAAGCTAGTAACGTTTTTCTGTTACAAAAAAGGAGAGAAATAGAAATACAAGCTTCTCCCAACAGTTAAAAACAGCACAACGTGTCACTGTTTTATTTTGCAAGCTGTTGCTATGTGATTAAACATTTGTGGTGGCCCTCTGGAGCATCATAGCTTAGGTACCAAACGTGCCCCCATTATTTTAAATAACCTGTTCAAATACACTGTTGCTGTTTGATCACAACCAGACATGAGCCAGTAACCAGTTTCAGGATAGCTCAATGAAAAGACCACATGTTTCAGACAACCAAGCATTTAGATACGGATAGCCCGAGTAAAAACAAAAACAGTTTACAGCTTAATGGTTTTGTTAATAAAGCAGTCCAGGGTTTGACGTCCGTTTTTGTCTGATGCCCAAAAGGCTCCATTTTGGTCTCACCAGACCAAAGAACTGTCTTTCACTTGACCATGGAGTCTCGAATTTGCCTTTTGGCAAACTCTAGTTGAGCCTTGCTAGGAGTGCTGTTCTTTTTCCATCACTCAACACAATAATTCAGCAAAGGTCTGTTGGTGTCTTGGGAAATGTGTGATGGGTCATTGTGTTTTTTTTTTGGTCACCAGTGGAAGTGACCAGTTGGAAGTCTCCCACTGTATGCCTTTGTTGAGTTTAATCCTTAATACTGACTTTTACAAAGAAATCTTGGGCCTGTGGTTCTTTACATGTTCTTTTGTAAATTTCTAGATGTGACACCAATTCACTCATGGAGTAATTTAGGTATGACTTCCAGTTACTGTTGCATGTTTTTTCTTTGTGGAAAATACTTTAATTGTGGTTCCCTGGAGTCCCAGACTCTGACCAATGGCTTTGTGGCCCCTTTTAGATTGCTGATCATCTATGTTGATGTATTCCTGAATTTATTTTAATTCAGACATGATGTGTTACTTTTTAAGTTTGTTTAATGGACTTCCACACTCTTCAAGTCTGACGGTAATCGGACCTGAGTGTGACTTGTGAAATTGAACAAAGCTTTCCACACAATGTGGCTAATTAGAGTTCATTTGTGAATTAAAATGAGGTGGAGGCACTTACTTTTTCACATTGGGCCAGGTTTGTTTTGAGAACTTCTTCTTCTTTCCCTGGTATTTAAGTCATAATTTGAAAAAAACAGGCATAGACCCTGAATGAATGGATTATGTTCAGATTTTTTGAGATGGACACGTTTTATTTTTTTAGCCTGAACACCATCTTTTTGTGGGTATTGCTGTTTAACAACATTGTTAAATGGAGGTCCAGCATGTAGAAATTGTTTTTTTCTTCTCTGACATCACCACTCTACCACAGGCATCAAAAAACTGAAAATTCCTGGCTGACTCATGCTTGAGCGAGGACGGGCTCGGGTTTTGTTTTAACCAAGACAGAGGGGAGGGAGGACGGGAAAGTCATGGGAGATTTACGAGCCGGTGTTCACTGCTCTTTAAAAGGATGCAAAAGGGAGGGCTCTTAATGATTTATTGCTTTGTGCCACCTTGGAAATCAAAATGGATTTTAGAATCGGCTCAACTCTTAAATCCAGACCTGGAGGAATATGATTTATGGGAGCGACATCAGGAGCCCTTTGTGTTCCGCTGTGTGTCTTAGTGAGCAAGTGTGAAACAACATTTGGGCATCATTAGGCACGTTCACATTATGTACAACGTAGAACATTTCTCCTTATATGGGGTTGGTAGAAATCTTGTTTTCACTACTGCTGTCTGGCTGTCCTGTTATTGCAGTTTAAACAGGATGGATCACGTCGATTATAGGTTGCTCTTCATATAAAGCAACTATAAAACAATGTAGCATTCAGCATTACAATCCTACCATCGCACCTACACATATTCCTTTTCCTGCACTGTCTCTCTCTGCACTTCCCTCTCTTATTTCCAAACAGTCAGGCCTCTCACTTGTGACAGAGTCTGACTAGTGAGGCTCCATCTAAGTAAATTACTGTTAGCTTTCATATTAACTGCATTGCCATATCCATTACAACCACAAACATAAATATATTTCATTGGGAGACCAAAACAGAGTGCTAAGCAATTCTAAAGTAGAAAGAAAATTCTTTATGATAGAGACACTTTTTAGAAATAAAAAGCTGGCAAACGCAGCCTCTAAAAGCATTCACCTCTTTGAGCGCAACTAAGTGCCTTCAGAAGTTGCCCGATGACTGCTCATAACTAAATAAAGTCCACCTGTGTGTTAAATAATGCGATTACAATTAAGTACAAATACAGTGACAGCTTTGGAGATTGGTGAAGGTAATAGTGGGGAGCAAATAGGATCAGGAAGTCCAAGGAACTTTGTTAAAAAGAAAAAAAATGTATTTCTACTTTACAATTACATATGTTTGTGGTTGCAATGTGACAAAATATCAAAACATTTGAGGGGTGTGAATACTTTTGCAAGCAGCTGTGAATAGAGTGTGTTGGTTACATTGACCTGGAAGACATAACCTCTTTCTAACTACTCAGAGTCTCTAAAGACAATGCTATGAAGAATTTTGCCTCACTTAATCACTCTGAATTTTGTCCAGAAGGTGTAAAATATCGATACGTGCAACGCATTTTCTCCACCACTTGGAGTAAACATCCTCCCGCTGGGATTCAGAAATTCTCTTCAAAACAAAACGTAGGCAGGAAATTGTTCCTGAAAACAAAGACTCTCGGCAAACACTTGACTGTTTGCCGGGTCCCCGCTATTGATCAAAAACTCTGTCAACCCCCTGCAGATGTATTGCTCTCTTTTTTGTTTCCAGCAGAACTGAAACTGTTATTTCACCTTGAAGGACGCATACCCCCGTGGTCCTCCCACACAGGTGTTTTCACAGCTCCTGTCTGATTGTGGCTTTTCTCTAAACTAAGTGAATGTGTGTGCACGCTGCACACTCTGATTGACACATCAGTCTCACGCGCTCAGACTTTTTTTACAAAAGAACAATTACCAGATCAAGATTCTTCTCAGTGGGGAAAATTAATGTCCTCACGTTACCCAGCTTAACTCCCAACAACCCTAAAATCTGAGCAGATATCTACATAACAGTTTACCATCTGTGTAAGTTTGCATGTATTTCATAAAGCCTAATTTTAAATTTACTACAAACTACCATTTAGATTATGTCATAAAGCAGGGATCACCAACCTGTTAATTGCAATTGACCTGTTTATCTCTGTAAATCAAAGAGGATCTCAGAGCAATAATATAACATTTCAGCTATTAGAAGTTTTGCCCATTCACCCAATTTGTTTATAATACGTCACTCTACACAATGTCTGAATGTCTGTAACATGCTCAATGGGATCACGTTACAGACATAAACGTCAGAGTTTTTATTCATTCTGTTAAAGGAAAGAGCAGTTTGCCTGCTTTGGACATGAACAGTTAAGCTAGCAATAAAAGCCACCTGGAACAAAATCACGCCATGGTCCACACAAAATTTGAAATAGACTTCCCACCTAACATTGCTCTGTGCCCTAGCAAATTTAGCCAGCATTAAAGAGGAAACAGCAGCTGTTCACAAGGTCCACTGAGAAACTAAAAACCTGTAAAGAGCCATTGTTTCATTTGAGTCTTGTAGCATAGCACAAAAAAAAAAAACATTTACACCTATTGAGTCAACTTAGGAATGAGTTTTTATGTATGTGGACACCTTATTTAAATATAATAAAAACAACAATGATGTAAAAAGGGATATCTTTAATGTACCACTGTGTTTTGCCGATGAGGCCAGGAGAATCCAGTTATTATCAGAGGACATTTCTCAACACGGCTATGGGATTTCTTTGGGTGTTTCCCCATGAAATTTGATCATTTATAACGTTACAGACACAAAACAGCTCTTGGTTTTTCTAAGACACATCCATGAAGGAAATGTTTCCTTTGACAAAGGGAAGGAGAAGCAATGAGAACAGCTGCAAACAGTTTAAACACTGACAAATAAATAGGACACCAAATCCCCATTTATGATTTGGTACCTATTACCACTGATGGTTCACCAGTAAAACAAGTCACATATTTCCTTTTAATAGCTTAATTTTGCAGAGGCCACGTTTTTAGATTTCCACACTTATCACTGTGTAACACATCATCAGGCATAAAAGTTGCAGGTTGTTGTCAGGCGATGACACTTGTAAGTGCAAAAGGACTGTAACAGAGACTGTAAATCCTAACTGGATGAGGTGAACAGTGAATATATATTTCTGCATGCTGAGGTCTGATGGTTATGTCAGTTACAGGGTTGCAGTGCTTTGTTGAACTTCTCCCACTGATCCTATAAATTTTGGGAGGAGGACATGAGAATAATGCAGGACTGTCGGATGAGGCATGACGACTTGGATTGTTTTACAAACCTGATGGGGAAATTAAATGAGCTAAATTCTAACCTTCTGGGCAGGATTGGGGCATAATTAGTCCTGCAGATGCATTCAAAGCCTAAGTGGGTGTGTGGAGAAAGAGGAGACTGTCATACCTCCCATACTTCAAAACGCTGGGAGAGAATATGAGCAATACTAATCCTTTAGCCAGTGTTCATCTGGGTAAAATATAATTTAATAGTTTTTTTTTTTTCAGGAGATGTCATGGAGGACATTTTCAAATTAATCACAAATCCATTTCTCACCATTGGCATTGAGTCTGTATCCACAGAGATGGAGTGCATTTTCTTTACCTAATAGAGTGGACACAGAAATAGTTGAATTGCAGCCAAAGGCGAAGTACAGCAACTTCTGGGAAATGATGAGCAGATAAAATGTTTAGTTTTTTTTTCTTTTCTTCTTTTATACATTGAAAATGAAGACATTGTTTTGGTCCACATAACTCTGTGAGGTGAGAGAAAGTGAAGCACTGGACACTGCTCACTGACTAGATGTGTCCAACTATGAACCAAACAACAGACCACTACAGACCGTAATGTACTGGTTACAATTATTAAAAAGACAAGTTTGCATTTACTATTTAACACAATCAATATTTAAAGTTATGACCAATTTGAAGACTTTTTCTAACAGGTATTTATATATATGTATATTCATTTATATGTGTGTGTTTGTGGTTAATTATTGCCCCCATAAATTCCTGCATCTAATTTCTTGTGGAGAGTGGTAAAAGGTAAAGTCTGACTCACAAATATGAGGTTCTCTCTGCTGCTCTATGACATTAAATCTCAATAACATACAATCAAGTTAGTGGTTGTAAACAAATGGGGGAAATTGTTCAAAGGGTATGAATACTTCAGCAAAACACAGCCTAGAGAGTTTGTTTATGAAGCTCACTAAGCTCAGTTGATTTTTATATTAAATTACGGTGGTAAAATAAAATCAACAGTTCTGATTTAAGACCGAAATAAAAAGTGATAGATGTGCAATGTTAAAAGCTCCAACCAAAAAACAGTACTCAGAGGAGTGTGGTTGAGCTGAGTCACCAGCATGCAGTAACTCCAAACGAGGTTGTCTTACTTTATGACACAAGAGGCGAACAGAATCCAATTTCTTAGTTTGGTTTATTGAGCCTCATCTGTCTGTAAATATGGCCGCAACAAAATGATGTTAGCGTTTCCTTTTAATTAGCTCATTGTGGATACACCTCTTTATCATGAAGCTGTAAGGGCCACATGAGGAGAAACAGCAGGACGGTTAGTGGATCCCACCACCATCCCTCCAATCCCCATCCACTGTTTCATCACCTCCGTTTTTCCTGCCATCCATCTTCTCAGGGCTCTGCCTTCTCAGGGGGAACAAGAAGACGTATGATGATGTTTGAAAATGTCCTCCTTAATTCACTGAATGTGAGGGGAAAACAACATGATCATCATTTTGCAATTACCTGTGCACTTGCCTCAGAGCAAATGAAACTTAATGGTGTGATATCCTTATGAGAGATACAAAGGAGCTCACAGGCAAACCTGAATGCTCAAGGACCATTTTATTTTATTTTTTCAAATTTTAAAGTAGTTTATGGGACATAAGATATATTAAAACATATTTTGCAATTACTGTAATCTTTAAGAAGTAGTTTTCATTACAGCAAATTAATAATGTTGCAGTTTAATACACAACATGAAAACAGTTTTGTTCTGTTCATTTATGTTTTTTAGGAAAACGCTCCATTTGGGAAATAAAGACAATTTGGCATGCTGTTGCTTACATAAAGGGTTTCTATTAAATTATTATTTTTAAAGAGAAACATAGCTAAAGAAATGTCACACCTTATGAAAAGTATCATAATTAATAATAATCATTTTCTAGAAATATGCATTTGCGTAAAGATTTTGTCCTCCAAAGTTTTAATCAACAAAAAACTCTGAATGCAAACAGCGATGGTCTGGGAGAACTGCTCACAAATGACTCAGAAAAACACAAAGCCGAAGGCATCTCAAGGATTCAGAAAGCCCCACACCTTAATCAGATCAAGCATCTGCTCCGGTTAAGATGGAACAAGCCCAATACACAGTGGTACCACCGGAAAAAATAAATAAAAAATACAAGACACATTATCCAACAGACCCACTGCCAACTCATCATCTCCACAAACCCCAAAACGCAGCACATGTCAGGGCTATTTAGGTGGAACAAGTAGGTCTGACAAGATGCTATCCAGGATTTTTAAATTGTTTGGCTAATGGAAAGAAGTATATAAATATATGACATACATTTTTATATTATATCAGATAAAGTGATCATGATGTGCTTATGTCTTTGGGATATTTTTTAAATCATCCTCAGACATATTTTCAAAGGCACAAAAAGGATAACTTGGGTGTTTCTTCAAGTCACATCAAAAATCTATTGGAGGATGCAGAGCTCAACATGGCAGTAATGGACTCGTCCCTGTGTTTGTGACTATAATTAAGAATTCCACAGGCAGGAATTTAGCAAAGTCTACAAGCTCCATTAACTCCAACTTCCCCACATGTTCCCTTTGTACCTTTCTGCATCCATAATTTACTCATTTTTCCAACATGCTGCGTTTTTGCTGCCTTCCGGCGCTCACATTCACTTACAGGTGAAGTCTTGTGTGCAGTCTCGCACATTAATTTCTCACACATGTTTTCTTCTGTTTCTTGCTTATTTCTTTTGGCATCATACTTTTCGTTGTTTTGGTCTTTGAAAACTCATTGTGAACTCTGCCTTAACTTCATGATGAAAACTTAATATTCACAACTTCTTAAACTGTTATTCGCAATAAAAAGCTTGAGTTTTTCATTGCTTTATACAAAAAAATGTATATTAAACTTAACATTGAAGGTCTACATGCAGTAACTCATTAAACTATTCATACCCCTTAAATGTTTACATTTTATTTTTTGAATTATTTATAAAAATGTAAAAAGAAAAAGTGTTGCATTAATTTGTTCTGATCCCATTTTACTCTGATATTCAAAAATAAAATCCAGCATAAACCAATTAACCTCAGGAGGTGTTTAATTTGTAAATACAGTCGCTTTTGTATAATTTTATCTCAGTGTAACTGCAGCTGCTCTGTGAAAGATTTTTTTTAAAGAAGATAACTGAATAACTGAACAAACAAGGTCTGCCAAAGGAGCAAAGTTTACCTTGCCATTACTCACAAACAGATGATGGCAAAGAAAAGAAAAATCCAAATTCACTGTTTGAAAGCAGCAGTAAAATCTTACTGACAGACTGCCAGAGTTATTGTTTGACTATTTCTTATCCAAGCATGATTTTAGTCCAAGTGGTAATTATAATAACTTCTGCTCAATCAACTGTGTGCCAGTCCTCTCCCAAAACCTTTTTTATTTACAGTCATGTTTCTTCTGTATAATTGTGCTATCAACTGGATGCACTCAACTCCCCACAGCAAAGACTATAGTTTGTTCCTTTTGTCCAACGTAGCTTCCTTCTGCTTCAAGTTGTTTATTTCCCTCTCCAGGATATCTGTAGGCACAGTCTTCACTGGCATCTGTGTGTGCAACTGATGTAACATGTGATTTGTTTCCCTTGTTGGGGAAAGAAAACTCGTAGCTAGTGGAAAACTGGGGTCCAGATGGCACCCAGGTTAGACTGTTTACTGAGAGATACTTTGAAGTAAATTTTGCTTACTCTTTTCCGGAGATGGCTGCAATGGAAGAGATCCGGGTTTAAAATAAGAGGAGATGGAATGGCAATTTCTTTCTTCTTCAAAAAGGACTGAATCACATAGAAATTGCTGCATGGGATGCATTCAAAATGGTACATTTAAAATAAGAGTAAGACCAGATTCCAGCCATCTTACTGTCAAAATGATCATACAAAATGAAGGTAATTTCCACTGACTGATGCTTCCTCCAACATGTTTCAATGAGCTCAACTTACAGTGATAAGTAACTGAAAATGTTATGAAGGGGCCGATGTTTGTCAGGAAGATCCAAGAGCATCACATACATGGATATGGAGAGGATATCAACTTCAATATTAGCATCTTAAATCTTTGTCTTCTTAATGCTTTCTTTGCCTTGACCAGTTCAGGAGGATAGCCATGCATTGGAAAGGCTATAGTTGTGCAGTTCACCCAAACTCTACATTTTCAGATTATCCTCTCAATACAATATTAAACTTTAACCCTGACCTGCCTGCTGCATTCCTTGGTCTTCATGATTTTGTTTGTCACAGTTCCGGTCTTGAAGTATTAATTATGGTTTTGGGTGTAGATATTGATATGTTTAGGTCTATTATGTTATGTTGGTCGTACATAAATTTAGCATAATTTTATTTTTCGAATTTCAAAAAGTGGCAAAGTGGCTTTTGTAGGGAAGGAATGAGGATGTCATTAAGTGCACATTAAAATCCTATTTAAAATGCTTTAGTTTGATTTAAACAGCATTGTTTAGGGTCCCAATGTGTTTGTTTACCAAAACACAATCCAACAATGGTATTTAATTTCTGTCTGTATATTGTATTCTGTTGGGTAATGTTTGGACTTCACTATTTGGACAGAAATTGGGTAAAGCCTTCACATTTACAATAAATACTTCTGGTTTTATTTGGAATACTCTTTTACCTCTTTCACTTAGAATTGCTTCCTGCTTCTCCCTCACTCTTGGTTCTGCTTGGTTAACACTTTACACATATTTGTAGCTTTTGGCAGATCTTTAAGTTTAAATCTTGAACTTAATATGTAAAACCCATATTATATCATTACACACAGAGTGCTATACTTCAAGAAAGTATTTATTTTGATGATGCCCACAGCTAATGAAAATTAAAAATACCTTTCCTTGGATAATTGGAATTTTACCAAAGAGTATTTTATAACATACCAATAAAAAAACAGATATTGAATCCAGAAACGTCAGCTTAGTGAGTGTGTCCTTGCACAGTATATGCATCCAGTCCTTTGTCAGTATTCTTTATGCATGAAGTACTGCATTAATGTTGCATTAAATGTGGGTGATCAGCCTCTCATCTTCCTCCTGACAATACCCCATAGGTTCTCTGTGGGGTTTTGGTCAGGTGAGTTTGTGGACCAGTCAAGTGCAGTGACACAATGGTCATGAAACCAGGCATTGTTACTTTTTGCTGTACATGCAGTTACCACGTTCTGCTGTTAATTTAAATGAACTCCAACGGGATGCATAAAGGCTCTAGAAATTTTATGTGACATTGGACTTGATTACACACTTTGGACCAACAGCAGCAGATGTCATATTATCCCAAATCATTATTCTCACTGGACCTCAGGCATCTTAGATTGTGAGTATCTCCAGTCTTTCTATACTCTGGGACCTTGGTGTCCGAATGAAATTCAAAATTCACTCTAACCTCAAAGGGTATGTTGGACTATTGATTAACATGGTACTTTTGCTATTCTAGGTAAGACATTTTTTGGTTTATTCTGGTTAATGTGTTGCCTAACAGAAGGGATTTGATGTTACAGCCTCGGTCTCGGATTGGTCTGATGCAATGTTTATATTTTCTGGCAAGTTAGATTTTTCTGTTATTAATAGCTGGAAGTCATAGCCATGAAAAAGCCCACATTATATCATCCATGTATTGTAAATATAGGCGAGTCTCACCTTTTCCTTAGAATTTCTTCAATAAAAATACCATTCTAATTTACTTGAAAAGCTGCTGTTTCTTGCTCACTACCATAAGGGATGTGACATGAAAATGGGCCTCGTGTTGCTCAGGATCACATCTGCTTTCGGTTTGATTTTTTTTCATATATGTGTGGTCTGTAAGAAGGTTGAAGCTCCAGGGAAATAATGTTTGTATCTGAAATACAGAAAGACAATAAAGGACAGACAAAGAGAAGTATGAAAAATAACAGAATTTTATGATGATTTTGCTCTCCTGATCATAATTACCTCATTAATTATCCTGTCAGGAGAAATTTAGGGAATATTTAACAAGCAGTCATTAGTTCATCTTCAGTTACAATGCATATGCAAAAAGGTCGACAGCGTTAGGCGTATTAAATAAAGCCCATGTTCAGATACAATGCCCTCAGTATCTTCAGACTAATTTAAACATGCTCACTGAAAGTCATTTGTCATTTTTCTGCGAGCACAGCAGAAGAATGCAGCGGGTTTTTTCTCTCGCTCCAACAGAACACTGCGGGTTTCTTTGAAGCTGTCTTTGAATAAATGATTATAGTATGATTTTATTGGGATGAAAGTGATTGATGTTTTTAGTTTTCTTTCAAAATGTGCAGACAGAACCGCATGTGCAGCTGGACGCTGAGACCTTTTTATCCCATTTAGTTGTGATTAATCTCCCATGTCCCCATTCGCTGATCACACATGATATCTTGTAGTGGCCTTTGTGCAGTAATTTAGCGCTTGCAAATGGAGGTGGTAAACAACCAACAACTGACTGTTGGCTTTAAAAAGTAACCGCAACCAAAACGAAGATGCATGTAACAAAAACAAAACAAACGACAACAATAAAACAATAAGGTTTGCATTTGCAAAGTAAGATTTAGTAGTATTTGGACAGAAGTTGTCAGGTAAGAACTTTTCATGATTAAAAGGGGGACATGTCTTGAGAGTAAAAATGTCATCTATTTAAAAATGACTACTTGTCATAAAAGCGCATGACTACATTTACTTCTTTAACCTAAGACTCTTTTCTTTGCCATCCTCTGTTTTGTGAGTAATGCCAAGGTAAGCAATGCTGACATGATCTACTGTCAGCATTTCTGTTAATTTGTTACATAAGCTCAGATTTGGATTCAAATTGTATTTCAGCATTATTGGTTGGGTTCCTCTGCCAAGTGGCGCAGCTGGTAGAGCTGTTGCCTTCCAGCAAGAAGGTTCTGGGTGCGATTCCCGGCCTGGGGTCTTTCTGCATGGAGTTTGCATGTTCTCCCCGGCTTCCTCCCACAGTCCAAAAACATGACTGTCAGGTTAATTGGCCTCTCAAAATTCTCCCTAGGTGTGAGTGTGTGTGTGTGTGGTTGTTTGTCCTGTCTGTCTCTGTGCTACCCTGCGACAGACTGGCAACCTGTCCAGGTGACCCTGCCTCTTGCCCAGAACGTTAGCTGGGGATACCAGCTAGATAGGAAAATGGAGGGATGGATGGGTTGGGTTCCTTTATCTAGACCTCAAATGAAACAAAGATGAGTTTTCAGTGATTGAGAAACAGCTTGCTGCCCAAACTATGCACTAAGGACAATAATTAAAGTTTAAAACAATTCATAGTGTGACTGACGTTGCTGGATGATGACCCAGGTCCGTCTTGCCATCACACACAATGGGTCAGAAGGATGGTGAGGGAGCACAGTGTTCAAGAACAGCATCAGAGAGTCTCACACTGGAGCCTCTGTGTCCCCATAGCAACAATCTGTTTTAAGGCTTTCTAAAAATCTTCTCCAGGGAAGCCGGTAATTGTGGAGGGTTTTATATTTATGTATTTAATATGTTAGTTGAATATATACAGTTACATGTGGTTATACTGCTTTGTAACATCTGTATTGTGGTTGTAGGTAAGTCTGGATTATTTAAGCACATAATCTGAAGAAACAACAATCATTTAGAAAATTCTTCATGAAAATAGCTTTTTGATTTTAAAATATATATATATATTTTTTTTAAATGTACATTCTTATACCGTTTTTTTCTAACTAAAAGGCATGTTTGTTGTAGCTGTAAGTCTCTTGTGTATATGTGGTAAATGGTATTGGATTTTGTACATCCTCGTGTCCTTTTGAAACCTGACCTATTCATTGTCTTTAACCACATTCATTGATGTCCTGTGTGATTATAAATTAGTGTAACGCTGTGCTGACTTCATTTAAATGGAGGAGAAATGAGCTTGTGAAGAAGACCTTGCCTAAAGCACCTTTGGGAAGTTAATTTCTCTACCACCAGCAAAAAAGAAGTGGTGGGAGTAATGAGCTAGCATAGTAAAAAAAAAAATCAAAAAAATATATATCAGTTTCTATATCAATCAAGTGGGGTTTGGGGACTCTGCCAACATGACTAAGCAAACCTCTGCTTCACTGGGGTTTTATTTAAAACTCATAGTTTGTTTTTTTTAAGGTATGGTAATAAGGGAGTGTAGGGATTTTTGTCTTTTTGTCCTTATCTTTCTGGTCAAAAACCTATTTACATTAATTATGATGTAGAATGGAATAAAAATGCCTTTATTGTCTCAGAATGGGAACAATTCTGTGCAACAGTCTCAAAGTGGCAGGCGATCAAAGCCAGTGGGTGGGAGACGTTGTCCATCAGCGATGGTATTTTAGAAAATATGTCTATTATGGAATGTGATGTTAATAAAGTTTACCTTCCAATTCCTTTAATATTTATGTAAACAGAGCATGACATACCTCAAGTATGTTTCTAAAGGATATGCAAGAATATTCATTCACAATAAAGTGCCTTGCAGAAATATTTATACCCTGTAAATTGCCATTTCTTCACATTATGACAGTCAGTAATGTATTTTTCTGGATTTTATATGGTGGAGTAACACAAAGTGGTGCATACCTGTGGAGTAAAATAAAAAGAAAAGGTTGCATGCATTTGCATTCTTCCATCATTAGTCTGTAAAGCTGCAAGTGCATTGGTGTATATCTCCACCAACTGCATAATGATTACGCATGATACTTATCTACACTCTTGTTCCAACCTTTAAAACCAGAGCCAGTAGTTGTACGTTAAGGATACAATCATGCAGTGCCACTGATTAGGAAAATATTTTGTAATTTTGAAAACTTAGTGCTGATGTCCTATGATTTTATTTAGTCTTTAAAGTTGTACTTAGATAGCACTTGAGTCCATCCATCCATCCATCCATTTTCCTGCACCCTTTTCCCATACTGGGGTCGGGAGGGTTGCTGGTGCCTATCTCCAGCTGTCATATCGGGCGAGAGGCGGGGTCACCCTGGACAGGTCGCCAGTCTGTCGCAGGGCAACACAGAGACATACAGGACAAACAACCATGCACACACACACTCACACCTAGGGACAATTTAGAGAGGCCAATTAACCTGACAGTCATGTTTTTGGACTGTGGGAGGAAGCCGGAGTACCCGGAGAGAACCCACGCATGCCCAGGGAGAACATGCAAACTCCATGCAGAAAGACCGGGGCCGGGAATCGAACCCAGAACTTTCTTGCTGCAAGGCAACAGCTCTACCAGCTGCACCACTGGGCAGCCCAGCACTTGAGTAAATTCAAAAATATTTCTTCTGTAAAGTTAGAGAACCAGTTACATAAACCTTTTAATTGTAGACCTTGATGTGCATGTGGGTTTGTTTTCCTGTTGGAAATTGAACATGACCTGTGGATCTTTGAAGCTTCTCCACAGCTGCGATGTTCAGTGATGTTCTCTAAGGCCTTCATAGAACACCTGCATTTATATTGAGCTAAAGTGTTTTTGTAAATACCATGTACCACTTCCTTTTCATTTTGGAACTACACACTTCTTTGTCTTTCTCTCAGAAAATCCTTGCAAGATTTATTGAACTTTGTGGTTGTTATTTGGCAAAAAGTGAAAATTTTCTAGGGGTATAAACACTTTTGCAAAATGTCTGTCTTTAATTCTGCTAATATATGGTGTGAACTGAACATAAGCTCTGAATATTGCTGAACTTTTTTATAGATGCTAGTCTTTACACAGAAAAAGATCCACATATGTTGTCCGTGCTTACACATCATGTGTGCATCAGACAGGCTACATGTGCATGTGCCAGGGGCTCTGTCAAAACAATAGCACTTGAAAATAATGAAATGAGAAAGTTGTTTAAAATAGTGTTGCAGAGAGTGTGCCAGCAAGCGTGTTACCTGAAGCGAGAATAAGCAAAGCTCATAGCCAATGAGAAAGATCTACCCTGCTATATTTCAAAAGCTGTATTTCTGCACTAATGATGCTTCAGCTCACACAAACAAAACTGTATAAAAAGCGGCCATTCGATCATACATTCTACATTCCTGTGGAATAGAAGACCTAGTGTATTGCTTTTGTTTTTCTGCAGTGTACCCATAAAAAATAATGTGCCCTTTGACAATTTGCAAAACTTATAATGCTAAAGAAAACTTTGAAGATTTGTAGATTTGCATATTTTCATAAAAAAACACTTTTGCCAAATGTAGCAAAGGGCTATAAAACATTACAATTGAACTTCCGTCTATCCATCCATTGAGATGGCAAACTCATGGCAACTGAAGTGGGCCGAGATCCCACAACAGCGGTGAATGTGGACACAGGCAGAACAAGAGCCTCCCAGAAACATTAACTACATTTGGTTAAAGAGGTAGGACTGAAACCATTAGAACACTGCAAATCATAATTTCTTAGGTTCACCAAAACAACTGTGATGTCCTGTGATGATAGTATAGTTAGAGTAGGCAACCTTTCTAAGACCAGACAATATTTTATGGAAAATATGACTGTTGATACGTTTAAAACGCCCATGACTTCACCAAGCAATACTTTTCCAATAGCTGAGTGCCTAGATCAGAACCAAAGCATAGAACAAGGGCCTGGTTCTGACCAGACTACCAAGTGATGGAATGTACTCCATAGTTTATCACATTTCATTTGACGCTTTTACAAAATGTAATTACCGTATTTTCCGGACTATAAGCCGCTACTTTTTTCCCGCGCTTTGAACCCTGCGGCTTATGGCCCGGTGCGGCTTTCCTGTGGATTTTTCTTCAACCACCAGGGGGCTCTCTAGCACACCAAAAAGTTTATATGATGCAGCTTTCAAGTTGAAGGCTATCGATCTGGCAGTACGGATCGATAGCCGCTGTACGTAAGCTCTGCGTGAACGAATCCATGGTTCGGCGTTTGACGCAGGGCTGCGTCCTTAATAGCAGATGTGGAAAACCGAGAGCGGCCGAGATACCATCCGCTTATAGCCTGGTGAGCCTTATATATGTACGTTTCCAGTTTTTTTTAAAAAGACTTTGTGGGTGCGGCTTACAGTGAGGTGTGCTCTACAGTCTGGAAAATACGGTAATATTTTCCAAACTGCTTTGGTGGAAGTTTAATTAAGTATTATGCTGATACTATAGCAATCACTTCTCTTCCCTTCCACACGATAAGAAACCACTATTAGGACATTTATTTTCTAAATATTCCTTCAGTGCAGCCAGTGTCAATTATTATTTATAACTATTCAAAAGCAGCTTTTATTATATTGCAGTAAGAGCATCTTTGCAAAAAAATGTGACCAACTTGATTTTTAAATAACTTTTGCGACAAACTGATTTATCTTTGATTAATTTCCAATGCTTCTGAACTAAGTCTGCTTTCACAACATGAACACTCCATCACTCACTCACTCTCTCACATCCAGTCCCTGCCTGGCAGACCTCCCCACTTAACTGGGCTTGTAAATCATCTGCACAACATCAATGGAGAAACATTTGTTACCTCCAACGCCTGCCTGACTCAGCACTTCTTTAACTGTCCTCAAGGAGTGAGGCATGTCAAGGGAGCTGGCGAAGAGGTCAACGGGGGCAACTTTAAAGTAGATGATCAAACTATCAATATTCTGCTGCTTACCAGATGGGGTATTGTAAAAAGAAAGGCAATTTGTCAGGGTACATGATCTTGACCCTGTATTTTTTGTCTTTGCCAGATATAAACACTGAAAGTTTCCTCAGGGTGCAATCTAATATAGATTGTTTGCCATCATAGCCCCACAATAAAAAAACCTATCCGCATTTATGGGTCACTGAAATATTAAAATCATTAAAGTTTATCTGGTAACATCGCAGGGTTTCGATCGACTTTTCAGTGTGTCGTCATTCAGCTGATAATGAGGCATAAAGAACAGGCGTAGGTCACAGATGAAGCACATTTATAAAAGGCATTACTGTAGCACAGGGTGGTGCAGGGCTAAACTGCGACCCCTCTATGGAGGTCTTAGTCCTTAGTTGTTAAATAAAGGCCTTGAGAACCAACAACACCTTAAAATATTAAAAGGCATTGCTGTGTTTGTCTTGCCTCATAGTTTCTTCATTGTTACAGAGCTGAGTTATCTGTAAACATGGATGTTCAGAAAACATAGTGTTTAGATATTTGAGTTGGGTTCTTGATTGCAAGAATGGTTGCAGTTCAAAGAGACAGAAATGATATCTCACTGACAATTTTATGTAGTAAACCCAGTAAGAATAAAAACCTAAAGTAGAGAAAATGAAGCTTCAACCTCCCCAAATATTATCATTTTAACAGCAAATTATTATTTTTTTTATTTCAGCACCATCTTACCTTTCCTCCATCCAGTTGCTGCATGCAATGTTCTTATATTTAGCCTGTGTTTCAAAAAACACACTTTTGAACCATGGCGAGTCTTCTCCGATTTAGATTTTTGATTCTGCTGTATTTAGCATCATCTGAATTGCCATCAACTCCTGCACCCCACAGCATAATGTTCCCTCCACCATGCTTAATCTTGGAGATGATGTATTCAGAGCAATGTTTGATGGTAGTTTCTTGCCATATGTAGCATTTTGTATATGGTTGAGGAGTTTCACCTCACCAGATCACCTTCTTCCATGTGTCTTAATTGCTTCTGTTGCTTCATGCAAGCTATAAATATGACTTTTTACTACTTCAGTCAGTGCAAAGCAACTGATCAGGATCAGTTCTCCTGTTGACATATTCCTCCACCTCTGCCCCCACAGAGTTACCATGTGCTTCTTGGTTGCATCTCTGAGTAATGCTTTCTTTCTCTAGCCTGTCAGGTTATGTGGACGTCCAGGTCTTGGTATATTTGAACTTGTTCTATTTTTAGATAACGCATGACTCATAGCCTATTGTTTTTTTAACCTAACTCCTAATCTCCAAGGTCTTGGCAGAATAGCTACATTAATGGTGTAATTAAATTATACACAGGTTCTCTAGGTAACTTAAAAATCAAGCTCTGTAGGCATTTTGTTTCCAGGCACAAGAAAAAATTGGCGAAGTATGATTAAGAGCCACACTTTTTATATTTTTTGCTAAACCATAAAAAAAAACAACATGTTATCGTTGCAATATTATGCAATACTTTCTGTTAGTATTTGCAGTTGCAAAAAGACAAAACTTGGAAAGTGAATCACTATGTGTCTTTTGAGATTGAATGGTTGTAAGATGAAAGCGAACTGCTTTGGGACGGACTCTTGTAGCTTTTTTCAAATGGCGATTGTTAGGATAAAGATCAAAAAGAAGATACTGGCTTCTAATAACTCTACAAAAAGTACGATAAAATCTCAAAAGCCCATTACAGCTGCTGCTTAGTCCAATGTGGCATTGTAGCTGACGGTTTGTAATAAAAATTAAGCAACAAAGTGGAAAATTGTTGTGTATAAATAAAACTCTGGATGAATAATGAAGCTTAATGGAAGACTTGGATAATAAAAACTGCCATATGCCATTTGTTTGTGAATTCTTATTGAAAGGTAGCCATGCAGAAATAAGAGCTGAAATAAAAGTAAGGCTGCTGTTTAGTGTTGTTTAGTGCTGGTTATTGAAATGTTACAATTTGAAAATTCCACATTATGTTTTAGTATTGTGAAGAAAGCAAGGCCAAAGCGTATAAGGTTGACACTGATGATAGAGAAAAGAAAAGAGTACATTCACCAAGAACAAATTTAAAAAGGGTTGCTTTCTCAAGTTCAGCTAAATAAAAGCGTTGATAGAAACAGATTCACGAGAATATAATAGAAGATCTTGCCATGTGTCATTTGCTTTTAAAGCAGCCGGAAAAGATAAATATTTAAAACTGGAATATGTAAATGGTGAAAGACCATGGCATATGTGGAAGAAAAACATGTTACATAAGTGAAGACTCAACCATTTAAAGTAGACCAGACAGTTTTGTCAAACTGTTGGTTTTATTATAAATAATATATTTAAGCAGAAAGAGTTTACTCCTTTTCTTCCCCTTTTTCCCATGTAGACACCCACCTACAACCTAAGCTGTGTGCGTAGGTGCATGTGTGTGTGTGTGTGTTCCTCTGATTTTCTCAGGAGCTGGTCCACTGCCATCATGTGGCGTCAGAGATGCCTTACCACTTGCAGAGGTCGTGTTCCCGCTCCTCTCTGCTCTGCCCCACATTGTTTATCTGGGATGTTCGTTCTGTCTGTGTTGCGTCAAGGCCTCCCCTCCCAACCTGGCTGTCAGCAGCCGCAGCGTTAAGCAGGGTTGGATGTTTCTAATTAAACACTGGTAATGATAAGACTGTGGAAGAGGAAAGGGGGAGACACTCATTACACACTGACAACAGATGCTTTGACTAACCCCTGCCAGCCTGCCTTGATGCCCACAGTATGAATACATATATATACACCAGATCCCTGTGTTTTTCCTAGTGCTGAGTGCAGTGGCTTAACGCTCATTGCCAAGGCAGCCCACGCATCAGTGGTGCATGTCAGTTTTCCTCTCACACTTTTACTGACACATTTACAGGGGTTTTATATTAAATGCATGCCGGCCTGTCTTTTCTTTCGAAGTGGCATCCCACTTTAATATTCCACATTAAATTTAATACCAGCCCTCACTTGGCACCTTTTCTTGCAATGTAACACCCACCTTAAAAGATATTGAGGCACTTTCAAGTCAATGTTGGAACTCTTATTTTAATCTCTATCTGCGCAGAATATAAATAGAAAATTTAATCAAATACCTTTTTGTTTAGGAGGTAGAGTAAAAAATTTTTCGCTCAAGAACAACAGTTGGTTATTTACAAGCTCAACCTTTTAAGTGCATATCCTTATACAGGCATGGTAATTAATTATCTTTCATTAGACCTCTGAGCATGCAGTCGATTTATGAAATGCAATGCACAATTACACAATGCAATGCAGAAAGGAATTAGAGAAGCCACTCACGGCCAAAGACTGTAAATAAGAAATGCGAGTTGCCACGGCAATGTGACTGATTTCTGGGCGACCGTTTTGAAACCTTGAGTTTGGGATTAGGCCAGAGCTGTGTCAGATTTATAGAGCCTGGAATGATATGAAAGGAAGTTCTGACTGAACAAGAAGACATGAAAAGGTTGGTGAGGTGGAAATAAAAAAAATGAATACTTTTTAAGCACAGATACATCAAAAAGTTTCATCTGAACGTGCCTTCTTTACAATAAAAATAACAAATATTGTATGTCACCTCCTCAAAGAGATGAAAACTGATGAGAGTGGAGAAAAAAGTGAATTTAAGGGTCTTTGGTAACAGATCTGAGTATTTCTGAAGCTGGTGATTTACTGGTATTGTCATGCTGAACCCTCCTTCACGTCTAACAGGTCTAAACAAGAGAGATATCCAGTAAGCAGGAGATCATTGGGGGGAAATGCCTCGTAATGCCAGGGGCTAGATGAAAATCTACAGACTGAATTTAGATTATAGAAAAGCAACAGAAGCTTGAACAATCTTGCATTACAGCTAGGGTTTGTGGAATAACATCTCTGAAAGCGGAAGACAGTAAACCTTGAAGCATGTGCCACTCCTTTCACCTGAGAACAGAAAACAGAGTGTAATTCCTTCAGACTTGCCAAAGGTGGGCAATAATAATTTAGAAAATGTTTCCAGGTCCAATAAGTCTCTAATTCTGATGCAACATTCAGAATTAGGTGCAAACAGCATGAAATGATTGATCCATCTTTGCTTGTAGCAACGGTTCAAGCTGCTAGTAGTGGTATAATAATATAGCACAGTTCCCTTAGTTCCCTCACTACAGCCCACCTGAATGTGGCTGCTGACTTTTCAGTTCATGATCACAGTGTACTCTCCTACTAATGGCTACTTCCACCAGGATAATGCACCATATCATCTCAAATTGGTCTCTTCAATGCTGCAATATGGATCAAAATCTCTGAGAAACATTTCTAACACTATTGAATCAATGGCAGAAAAAAATAGGCATTTCTAAAGGCAAAATGAGTTTTGACCATGTTTTTCTATCAGACTGTGAAACGGATGACCAGCTTTATTAAATTTTGAGTTGATAGGTTCATAGGTTAAGTTTTTGTGACAGAAAAAATTGTTTCCCAGGCTTTTAATGCAAAAACAAAAGTACTTTCAGTAATAACCATCTCCTCACAAACTGCAGATTCAAGGAAGAAATTGTGTGGTACCCTGTAAAACAATTAGAGGAACTGTGAAATCGTCCACACTTCACTGTGGAGAATTACATGTCCATTTCACTTTCCTAAGTTTCATCGCGTTCTAACCACTGATTTACCTAAGCCATAAATTCTCATTGTTAGCATGTAAGCTTAAATTTACTGCTTAATGTTGTCATCAAGGGGCCAAGGCCTGGGCAGGGCTGTGCCATCAATCTGATAGCCTGCAGGTAATGGCCAAGTTGCATATTGTCACAATTCCAATACATTATTTACTATGAGGCATTAAAAAGTAATGTGAATTAATAAACAGGTGCAAGGCCAGAGGGCACAGGCACATTTAATCCAGTCGTATTTCTCCTTGCTTTCATCAAGAAGACACTTCATGATAAATTTATAGCAAAACCAACACTCAAGGGCTTTTCTCTTGCCACGGCTCCTTGCGTGTCGTTACTGCTACTCCAGCAAATGTACAGTATTCCCTCTTTTTTTTCTGTTTGGTCATTACATTTTGCTGTCTGTTATTGTTCCTATGTGCCCCATTTTTTATTTATGCAGTAGGTAATTCTTCACATGAGTTAAAATACTTTGCAGGCTTAGTTTTGCTACACCTTGCTAAAATGTTGACCTTTTCACATTTTGTCATGTTCCAACAAATTTGAATGTATCTTGATGAGGTTCTATGTACTCAACCAAAACAAAGTAGCTCATAATTGTGAAATGAATGGAAAATGATACATGGTGTTGGTGTGAATCTGTGTTCAACATTCTTAGTCAATACTTTGTCGAGTCACTTTTTGCTTCGAATACAACAGCTTGAGCTCAGTCAAGTTGTTGCACTGCATTTTTGTAAAATATAAATGCAGTGCAACAGTTAAAATTTATTGTATTTGTGTTGGCATGTGACATGAAATCCCATTGTGGCTGTAATGTGATCAAATGTAGAACCATACTGTGCTTGTGTAATTACCCCATAATGCCTCCTTTAGATTCACCGATAAGAATATGACTTACGTGGTCACAAGATAATTTAAGAGAAAAAAAAAAGAGTGTCTTTAAAAGGAATATAGTATGAAAGAAACTAATCAGGCCATGCATGTCACAGATCAGCAGCAGGCAAAAAATAAAATCCAGCAGAAATTAAGATATAAATTGAAGTAAAAGCAGCTAAGCAAATTACAAAAAGAAGTCAGATATGCGGGAGTCGAATAATTCAGACCTTAGTATCACAGCTGTAAATGTCCACAGGCAACTGCTGACATTAACCTACCAGCATTTAATTATGATAGAGAAATTGAAACTTTAGTCAGACCCAAAGTTGCTCTTAATTGCTTATGCTACATGGTTTGAATATTTATGTCCTGCTACTAGATGCACACCATCGCAAGCCTGTTTTCTTTGAAATTGCAAAGCATTTCAAATTAGTTAGAATTCTCCACATCTATGGCGCAAAATGTAGCTGTGCAATAAATATTTTTATTTGTATTTTGTTTTTTATACATTTTTGGATGTTGTGCTGTTTTTAAACCAAAATGGAACGGAAACATAAGTCTTAGATGTTAATTACTCACACTCCTAAGAGCAGTCTGCGTTCTGGACTCTCCATCTTCTAAATCACCTGCTCCAGGCTACTGCACCAGTTTAAGTGTTTCCTGGATCAATATGAAAATGATGAAGCCTAATATATCAAACATCATTGTGTTTTAGAACCCCTGACACCGCATTTAAATTTTATAAATATGTTTTGTATCAAGACATTATTATACTGGTGGAAAGAAGCTTGACTTTGCTGCATGTTACACCCACAGAAACAGCTGTCACCATTCATATCTGTTAAAACTAATCAGGACAGATGCATTTTGATGCAAAAAGTGAAACATTAATGTCCTTACATCCCTTCTTCTTCATGCTGTTGTTATCCTGTTCTAAAACCGTGAGTGTCCCTGCATCTGCTGAGGTTTATATAAGATGCAGCAGCTGGATGAATAAAGTGGTTCATTTAAATGCTTCCCATTGATTCTTGCTTTGAGGGATGAGAGGGAATTTGTGGTCTTACTCCAGATCAGTCAACCCTATGGAAAATCAAGTGTGTTCACTAATGAGGAATAGTTTGGAGTCATTAAAAGTGGTTGTCTGTCTAACGAAAAATAAATAAAAAGCCACATTTGTGGTGAGAATTTTACCCAAAGTACACTCCTCTGCACATTAGTGAACAAACAGCATCCCTGAGACTGAGGAGGAATAAAGTTTTGTAGGAGTTTAAAGTCAGGTTAGGGATATAAAACAACTTTCAAAGCTTTCAACATCTTATTTTGCAGTGTTCTACTTATCATCTGAAAACAGAGTATACACAAATGCAAATCTACTGAGACTAGAAGCAGAGCCAGTGAAGCTGTCTAAAGACCCATGGTAAAGCTGGATAAGCTGCAAAGGTCTATAGGTCAAGTGGGACAGTCTGTGATGATAGAACAACTATCAGCTGTGCACCTCTTACATCTGACTTGGAAAGAAGAAAAAAGCCATGAGAAATGTCACTTATGATTTGCCACAAGCCATGCAGAAGAGACATTCACCTGTGGAAGAAGGTAATCTGTTCAGATGACAAAAAACGTAACTTTTTTACTTAAAATTATGCAAAACCCCTTTACAGAGTTACTGATTTGTTTTTGCCACAATTAAAGGTTTCAGGTCAACCATTTTACTTTTTTAGAGATAGTTTGACTAAATCCAAAAGGACAAAATGCTTGATTTCATTTACTGATTTTATTTAACTATCCGAAACAACCTGGCAATATGTGGAATCGGTAATTTCCCATAAAAGTAATATCTGGTTGTAACACCATTGGCAGCGACAACCGTTACCAAGCTTTGGTGGTAATGACTCTTTGACTTTGCTGTGAATGAATTTTGGCCTACTCTGCTTTCCAGAAAGGATTTAATTCAGCTATTGGAGTGTTTTTGTGCTTCGTAAAACCATTTTTTCCCTTGTCCAACAACAATTCCATTAGATTCATGTCCACAGTTTGATTAGGTACCTAATTTATTTTTACCTTTAGCCATTGAGCCCCAGGCCATCATCAGACTTCATTTTGAACAGCTAAGATTCACAGCCAAAAGAAAGAGACACTGCAAAAATGGCATAAATAAAAGGGGCAGAAATCCCTGACCTTACAGTTCATATGCAGCAGGACAATAGTCCAAAATACTCTAGAAGGACTGTCTCTAATTAGCTCAAAAAGAATAAAATAAAGGTTTTGTCATCAAAAGTCAAAGGCCAAACCTAAATCTGATGAATAGCTGTGGTAATTAATCAAGCTGTTCTGCTTGAAAAATTCTATTATAGCTAAATCAAATCAATTCAGAAAAAAGTGGGTCAAAAATTCACACAATGAAAAAGACAAATGACCACAAACACTTGATGGAAACTGCCATCAAGTAAAGTCAATTATGCGTCTGTTGGGGCAATTATTTTTCCACATAGTGCCAAGTAGGCATGTTTCAATTGTGCCTTTTGTTCTTTTTTTTATATATAAAATCATCATTTAAAAAAATGCTTTTCATTTATTAACCAGTGTCAACAAAGTGTGCTAAAGTATCTAAACTATGCAATATCTGGAATAAACAACCCTGCTCAAACTCCATCAGAGGAAAACCAAAAGAATTCAAAATAACATAACAAATTGATGACTTTTACCCCAAAAATCTTCAGAGCAGAAATTTCAGCAGCATATCAGCCCAAAGAATACGAAACCAAAGTGAAACCTGTCAAAAACTGTATTTCTGTCTGAGCTGAATTGAGGCTGACAGTAAGGAAGCGACAGCTGACGCTGCAGAGGTTACCTGGAGGTTTGGGTTTCCAGGGAGCTGCTAGCTGGTGATGCGTAGCTGCAGTGGCAGCAAAGGTGAGAGCGTCTGGGTGCGCTGTGAAGAGTGACACGCCATGCTCTCAGAGGAAGGTATGGGGGCTGGGAGTGGGACGACGCATGGGGTTAAAGAGATAGTAATATCGCTGTCTGGCTTGTCAGACAGCAGCTCCACAGTCAGAATCAGGGCTATGTGAGAGGATCGACTGTCTCTGCTCACAGACAAAAATAACAACAGCAACAAAGTAGAAACTTTGAAGAAAGCAAAGGACAGAGACATTGATTACAAAGAAGGCTGTTTACAGGGATGCTAAACCATATGGAAACACATGTTGCAATGTTGCAAATCCCTTCCTGCCACACAGGCTGAGTGGCTTTCTTGTGACAGTAAGCGGAGGTCCCATGTGACTTCCTGTCCACTGATGTGTTTGCTGCACCTATCATGAATAACTGCACTCAATTTCCATGTTTTGACATAAGAGGGGACATTTGATAAATAGTTTGAGGACTTGAGCACATAAATGAGGCATAAATAATGCATAAATTAAGTGCCATTTTATGGAGAGATGTCAGTGCGTTTTTCCAATAACGGGAAGATTAACGACCTGACTGCAGAGGGGGAAATACTGCATAGGAGAGCGGCAGAAAGATCAAGAGATGAGGCCTCACTCTGACTGTTTTCAATCAATATACCCATGTATTTACAAAGGCTGGATGGATGATGCCAGCAAAGCAAACCTCAGCCGAACTTTCAAGGGGAGGGAAGAGTACTCAGAGTGACAACATAGTTGAGATGCTTCTAAAACAGGAGTAAAGAGTTTTTAGATTTACAATCCCAGGAAATCTGAAATAATGTGTGAGGCTTGTAATGTTTGGATTAGACACACTTGTAATATATATTTTGTGCAAAAGTACACTAATCAGGAAAAAAGTAATATCCTCATGTGTAACAGAAACTCAAGGTTTTCCAGCATAAAATCAAGACATTTCACTACCGTCTGCAACAACACAGTTCCATCATAAAGATAATCCGCTCTGTATTCATAGTTTACTAATCAAGTAACTATCCTTCTGTCGTGCTGCATTTCAATAGAACTACCCAATGTGTATTCACAGCTAGAATTTATGTCTATCAAATGCACACCTCTGCGTATTTTTACCACAACCCCCAAAACAGCTGGCTGCACAGATCATCTGTAATTGCTACATCACACACTCAGGCTGCAGTTACCCTGGCACAAGTCAGCCGATCCGCCTCCTCACCTCCTAAGTCCAAGCTTGAAGTATTTATGAATGGGGCTACTGCCTCTGTCAGCTTTCCTTTCTTCCATGGTACATCCTGGAGCCTTGCAGGTCCTTTAAGGTCCATAAGGCTTAAAGGAAAATGTGATTCATCAGACCAAGCCATTTTGTTCCTTTGCTCTGTCGCTCAGCTTTGAGGCTTAAAAGCCCATGCGGACATTTTTAACAATGGAGATGGCTCGACAACAGTACCCTGTTGTCTCTAGGTACTCTACATATTCTCATTTACAATGAACTGTGCGCAACGTTGTATTGTGTCACTTCTCTATCAGAACTAGAATGAAATGAATCGGTAATTTTAGCCGTGTAATTGGATCAGACCACACCAAGCAGTCTTCATTTCTTACATCTATTATTGATCCTCAGCCACTAATGATCCTGTCACCAGTTTCTCCCTTGAGCTACGTTTGATAGACACTGACCACTGTGTACCAAGAAATGCCCACAAGAACTGCAGAACCTAGTCATCCAGTTGTAACAATTTGCCTCTTGCCAAAGTCCAGATGAAAGCAGAAATTATGCTTCTGTCAGGCATATAAAGCCATCCAAATCAGTCCCAGGCATGGCATAGATAGTCTCTATGTTTGACTATCTGTGTGATCTTCTTCTGCATCAAATGCCAAGTTGGTTTCACACCAGACATGAAAGGATAAACATGTTCCAAAAAAAAAAACTTTTTTTTGCAAGTCAGACAACAGATTATATAAAATATAGTTGGGCAAATGTGAGATGGACATGTGTGGGTGTTTTGTTAGCAGAGTTTTCAAACTGGAAACACTTCAATGAATGCTATTTTTGTCCAATCCCCCTAATTGATGAAGCCTGATCCCTGACCTTAACTGAAGTCATTGAGGCCTGCAGAGTTTTAGATGTGATTCTTTGATTCTTTTGTGACCTCCTGGATGAATTGGCATGTGCTGTTTAAGGAATTTTGGTTGGTTGTTTGTTGTCTCTATTTGTGGCTCCCACTCAGGTTTTCTGGATGCCCAACACCTTAGATATGACAATATAACCCATTCCTTACTCATCTGCTAGAACAGAGCATGCCTTTATAGAGGTTTTGATTTTTTGGGGAAAAAAATGCTGTTTTGTTAGCAATGAGTTTAATCAGTGAAATATTTCCAGACACCTTTTTTAGAACTGATGGAGAATGAATATAGTGGCAGCAACAGTTGGCCTTCAAAAAATTACTTTTCCCCTTGACCTAAATGTTTCTAAGATTACAGATGTTCAGTAATCACCACAATTATTTTCAATTTGCCAACATCCTCTTTCTCCTTGGTGGATTGAAAAAAGAAAAAAAAAAAAACTTAGAACAATCTGTCGAGATTGTTCCCATGAATTTTAAGTGTCATTTCCCCTATTTAGATTAGATGAGCTGCAGGTCACCTTTTCTAGTGTTGAGACTTTCTAAGTCTTCAGCTCATCTACTGGGAAACTATCATCAGCCTCTGTTGAATATGTATGATTAGTTAAGCAATGTCAATTACATCGGTCATCAGTTATGCCAGAGTGAACATTAGATTAGCTCTGAGTGATGGAGGGGGTATTCACCGTGACCTTCCTCTGGTGGCATGTCTTGATTTCTTTGTTTCTAGGGCCAGAGAGCAACCAGGGATGTGGAAGGTTTCTGTGTCAGGGAGGCACAGTGTCAGGTCCTCTCTGAGCTCCAGGGACTGGAACTGAATCAGACAGCTGCCGATGTCTGGATGCCCCAGCACACAGGAAATGGCTAAGAGACACACACATAGCTGTCCGCAAACATTAGCATGACTGACAGTCTCACCACCTTCAGAGTCACACAGACATGCATCTCCAGTTTTGGTGTCAGACGAGAAATGATACTTAACCAGAGAAAGGCGAAGGCGGTACGTGGACCAGATGAGGTCTGTAGCATGCAACATTTCAAAGAAGGAAGGTGGCATAGGAATGAACACTTGATAAGAGAAAGTGAGAGCTAACGCTGCTGCAACGACACTGGTCTGTGCAATGGTTTGATGTTGCTCATGAATCCACAGTGGCATCAATTTAACATACATTGTGTGCTACATTCGCTTCCTCCTCAAATTTAATCCATAATACCCCACAGGGTTGTCTATTCAACCTCCCAATACGGTCATGTGACACTGTGTGAGACCGTGCCATGATGACGTCATTTCCAAAAATAGATGCATTTCAGGTCAGCAACTATGACAAAACCAGTAAATTTCAAAACGTCTTTTTCCTCTAAATATTACAGTTTTAATTTAATAGTTTGACTCTTGAGTTTCATCTCCTAGGCAACATCTAAGCTAATTGGAACATATTTCTTTTAACAAAATAATATTGAACAATTTAGGAGAAAATTACTCTGACATCTGTGTCACACCTGGCTTTAGACATTCAGAAATTATAATGTGCAATAACAAAAGCAAGATAAAGAGCTTCTTGATATTTATATATTTTCCCAATTATCACTATTTTCTACATTTTAATCCATTGGTTTTTGTCAGTGTAGTTCTCATATATTTTTCTGTAGAGCACTTTGCACTTTGTATTATCCTTTCTGTATAAGCTCTTTTCAAATAAACTTTAATATTCTGGGGAGGAGGTTGTATTCATATTTGAGCTGCAGAGAGCAGGTTGCTGGCAACAAATATATTTTTCTGTGTGGTTCCCCACTACAATGAAATACAAATATATCCACCTTTAAAAAAAACAGATATACTAGAAGTAATTTCACAGTAAAGGCCAAAAGATGCTTAATGTTTACCCCACTGGCTGACTCAATGCTCTGTCAGACAGTGAATAAGAAACCATGGTTGTATTAAGTTTAAAGAAACTGATCATCCGGAGAGCTCCAGGTGTGCTGACAGATTCTTAGTCATTTTGGCAGAAACATGAAAACCTGAAGACAGATGAATGTATGCAAACACAATTGAATCACTGACAGAAACATGCAGTGTAAACAGAGATTGTGACGTGAAGCTAACAGACGGGTAACAGGCAATATCATCTTGCCTTCAAATAGTTATTCAGTACACATAGATTTTCTTTGGAAGATGGTTGTAACTGTGCCTTAAAAAAATCCTAAAGTGCCAGGTTCTTGCAAAAGTTATTTTGTTGAATTACTGCACATTAGATTTAGTTTTTGGTCATCCACGGTTATTGACAGCTCTGATGAAGATGAAACTCAAACTTCATCACCTTGCATTGTACGGTAGCATTGCAGCATACTGTCTTACTGCAAAATGAGTGATTTATTTCATTAACAAAAATGCTACTGCTAAATCCCTAGCACCTTCAGCAGTCCTTTAAAAATAGGAAAGACAAGAGAACATATTATGAAGGAAAGGTGGGTGTTTTCTGATCTTTATAAGTCTGTGAACTTATTAGTTTCATAACAATTTGTTAAGTGTGTGATCTCCGGTCCTTAAGTCGTGAAACAAACATTTCCTGAAACCTGTCTGGACTGTCTGTTTACTTCAATCTCTTCAGAACTTATGCAGAATGTGAAAGTTGTGTCTTATATCCGTCACCACTCTGGGCTCCACATTTACCCAGAATGATGTTGTTGTTTTCTGCAGCCAGTGTAACTTATTTTTCCTTTTCTTTCCATGGGTGGAGAGGCACTTCACTCCTCCACTCTTGTTCACAGATTTGTCATTTTTAATGTCTCTCCAACAGCTTTGGGCTGCCAAGCAAAAGCATTTGAATGCACACAATCGTCAATAATCCTGTAAATACGTTGCTTTTCAAACATATTCATCACCGCAAAGTATAATACATTTTATAAGTTTTTATTTTATTCCAATAAAATACATTTATGTTTGTGTTTGCAGTGCACAAATGTAAAAAAGTTCAGTAGGAGTAATGTTAATATCTCAATGTGAGGACATATATCCTCCCTATTGAGAAAACTCAGATTTTCACATTTTATTCTGAAAAACTTGAACCTTGCTTCTCCATGTCTGCTTATCAAGACGTCGACAGTAGACACATGCTTTCCAGTAAACACTTGCAGGTTAACACTGTGCAGTAGAAATGATTCCTAGAGGAACTGTATGGGCTGGCTGGTAACACAAATCAGAATTAATGGAGTGATTCCTCCATCTCCTTCAGTAAAGTCAGATCAGATGTTATTGTCAGTTCTGGCAGGAGGCACAAGAGAATCAAAGTTAGATCTCTAAGTCTGCTGGTACAGCCTCCCTGATAGGAGTCCGAAATCAATTCAATTCAAAACACTTTTACTGAGCCCAAAGGGAAATTGAAAGTTGTTGTAACTCAAATTATTCAACGAGTTAGTTGGCTGTGGGTAGGAAGGATCTACTGTAGCAGTCTGGATTACAGCAAATTTGAAGAAGCCTCCGACTGAAGATGTTTTTCTATGGTCCCCTGTGACGTGCATGTCTAGAAATGTGGTGATGCTTGCTCTCTCGAATAGTTTCAATAAACTCCACGCTTCACTGAATTCCACTTCCTCAGTGTTTTGTTTCTGTTTTAGGAGGATAATGTTTAAAAGTATACTTTCTTTAACAGAAAAGTTTATGTCCAGTTTTAAAGGTAGGAAGGTTGTCTGAACTCCTAATGTTAAAGACGAGCTTGGTTGCTGAAGGGACAGCCTAAGAAAAGCCTTTTTTTTGAGAATAAAAAAAAAATTACAGGGTCAAGCAGATAAGATGGATTTTATTTATAATGAAATATTAAAAGAAGTTTGTACAAAGACAGGTTCTATGCCTCAATGAATACTTGAAGAAACACTGTGAAAAAAGTGTGAACAAAAAAAAGTATGTTTGATATACTAGCTAAAACTTTGACACTTCCCATTTTTTAAAAGAAGTCCCCAAATCTACCTTCATTAAAAAAAAAAAAAAAACGATTAATATGCCACAAGAGCGTCCGCTTCTCCTAAATGCCTTTTGGAGAAACATCAGTATCCTAACATCCATCTTCCAATGGAAAACATTGCCGCCGATGAAACATGTGCAGGCATTTTAATTCCTATGAGTCAACTGTGGCTGAAATGATTGTCTCGTGTTAAACAAACCGATTCTGAAGCAGCCTGACAAGCTCGCGCCACGAGAAGGATGGCAGTGTGTGCCATTCAGCTGGTTACACACACAACCCGCCGTCTCAACGTCTGATGCCTGCTTCCACTAAGTCATTAATCAGTGAACGCTTCCAATTACGCAGGAGACAGCCCATTCATTCATACCTTGCTTTCAGCCTCTGAACCATTTTACCAGAAAAGACAAAGTGGAAGAGAAGAGTGACGAAGAGAACAGACATTGAGTGATACGGATTATCTAAGATTTCACTTGGGCATCGCAACAAATAAGAACATTGTCTAAATTGTTCTTATTTGCTGTTGCATGTGTGCATGAGTTTGTCTTTGTCTTGCCCGGTGATTGACTGGCAACTTGTCCCGGGCGAATCCCACCTTTCACCCATAGACCGCTGGAGATGGGCACCATCCCACCCTACAAAACTAAGTGGCTATAAACAGAAGATGGATGGTTGGATGGATGGATGACCACATCAAAATTTTTCAAGCCTTCTTTGAGTCTTACTGGCATTCACTGGCAGGTTAGGTCCACAGCCTTGACATCCTTTGACAGCTCCCCACATTCCTCAAATCTGGCAAAACTGGTGTCAAAGATTAGTGAGAGGGGCTGGAATGCTCAGGTTGGAGGTGAGTTTCACTTGGAAGACAACGATTTTGTGGTAGTTGTCTTTTATACACATAGAGACTTGAATTATGTTGTTAAAGAGACAGGACTCAAGGGCACATAAATGGTCTGCAAAGGTCAGACATCCTGCTGGCTGGTGGGAGCTCAAAGACTCTTTCCTGCTGGTCAAATGCAAATCAGTTTATAAACTCTATTAAAAGTTCCATGCATATTTCTGGACTTTAATTTTTTGCTAATATGTTTTCCTCTGCTAAAATAAACTTACTATTAAAGTTCTGCACCTATTTGTAACAGAGACACCCAAACTAATTTGGTATTTACGCCACTAAATATAAGTCTATGAGCAGACAAGAAATGATTAAATTAAATATTGTTTAATTTAATCATACTCCCCCTTTAGAATTTACCATTAACTTAATTATCATGGTCTCTACCAGACTGCTTGAGTTTAACTAATTCAGGACCTCTGAGCAATACTGTTCAGAAAGTATTAATAATAAAAGCAAAATCTCCTAATAGCAGTGTCATATTTCACAACATGTGCAAGACTGTGTAGTTGGAAATGTGTTTTTCTTTGATGGTCAGTTCCTTCATCTTGCCTGTGATGTATTCCTGATGATGGCTGTTCTGTTCGGAGGCAGCGTAGCTGGGAGGGGAGGATGGGAGCAGATGGTGAAGAATTCTCAGGGTTTATTTCAGGAGAGCTTAGCTTTTCCGGCTCATATACCGACTTAATTATGAGACATAGGGGAGAATGAACCCCTGGAAAGAGAATTTGAAGAGGCATCGAAATCTCCATTTAGACAAGGAGAAACCCAGGATCCCTAATAAAATTACTGGGCAGATGAAAACTCTAAAATCTGACGGAGCGTAACGGAAATTAATAAAGCACACAGAAATATAGGAATTTTCATAATGTCAAGTAATTGCAAGTTGGAAAAAAAATCAGTATGAACATCAAACCCTTTCAAATGAAGTAGCTTTTCAGATAGG
Organism: Phalloptychus januarius; assembly: GCA_902982915.1. Lineage (NCBI taxonomy): Eukaryota > Metazoa > Chordata > Actinopteri > Cyprinodontiformes > Poeciliidae > Phalloptychus > Phalloptychus januarius. The sequence goes on along the minus strand of CADWAE010000133.1, from coordinate 1,805,549 downwards.
CTTCATTTTCAGGGAGCAATTACATTTGTGGTTTCTAAAATTAGGGGTTATGATAAGGTCGTGACTGGATGCCCTCTGTTCCTCCCAAATAGCCCACCTGTTAGTATTCCATCTTATTTTTGGGGAAAATAAAATTAGACGAACTCATCTGAATTTGTACTAACAGGTACATGGTCATGATCATGATTTGAAAATGCATGCATAACATCAGATTCATTTTATGTTTCTTTCATTTGAATATTTCACAACTGCATGATGTTGTAACCTGTTGAGCGTTTGAATTTGAAAGTCTGGCATTTTGTATCGTTTGCATTATTGTGTACAAATCAGGTTGTTGGAGAAATGAATGCCAGTTTCTAGAGCACACATACATGTCACCGCTGTGAGGTCATCAGGATTTGGACCAATTAATGTAGCTATTTTACTTTTACGACAATTATGTCTGTAATCTGCTGAAAATGCTTGCTTCTGCTGTTAATGACACAGCAAATGAGCACATTTAACCAATGTACTGTGAAGCCACTGACCTAATATTATTACAACTAAGACTGTTATCTGACCCCATTTTACCAAAGCAGCTTTTAAATGTTGCTTGAATAATTTATCAATTTTGGTTAAAAGAAAAAAAAATTATTTAATTGTATTAAACATTACATGCTACATGAGATCAGTCCTACGCCTCACCATCAAACCCAGTCTTTGAAGAGATTAGCATAATTTGAGTTGAAACAACATTTAATTTCACTTTGTGGTCAATAGAATATTTTTAAATTCAGCTGAAATTTGCACACTGGATAACTGGCATTTATTTTGTGAACGGATGGGAATTGGAAATGGCAAATGCCTAATATTAGATGGCAGACTGGAAATTTCCCATAAAGAATCTAATAAATCCTGTTTGGTATAACGTCTAGAGAAAAGGAAAATGACAGTTTTATTTAAAAATATGTTAGATATGACAACATAACTGAGATGCTTTTACTGAAATAGTCAGAAATCCAGAAAGGTGATGAGTTGGTATGATATTTGAATACTCTGCAGGTTGAATTTATTTTTTCATTGTTATTCATGGAAAATGATGGTCATTATGACAATCTTACCTTTGAAAACATCACTGCAAGCACTAAATATATGCTCCACTGCTTTTTCCACTCTTCTAGTGGGAGCTCAATTCTAAAAGAGGCATTCCCAACGCAGCATGTTAACACTAAAAAAAAGTGAAAATAAGCTCTCCATCTCTCTGGGTAATAAAACAACTGCTCCGATTTACACTCCTAATAGCGCAAAACGCTGTAAACATCAAGTTCACAAATGATGTATGAATGCCTCAACATCAGAGGGGGAGAGATTAGGACTGAGCAACATCAGGATGTTGGTTACATTTCAGTTTTGAGGAAGTGGGGTGTGTTGAAAGCGTTCTTAAAGTTGCAAAAGGAGAATTTAGTGGGTCATGGAGTTAAAGAAAACAGATCTTCTTTACTGAGACTTTAGCAAAAGCTTCTGAAAGGGCCTCTGAGCCATTATTATGCTCTATCAAAGATTCTGTAGGCATCAAAGAAGCCATGAATGCTAGCTCATTAGAGCAGCTTTCATTGGAAAGATGGATGAGCCTTTTTAGGACACAGTTTGCCTGTGGTCTTTTCTGCTTACATCCCAGGGGCAAAAACAGACATCAGCCTCAGTTTCTACTCACAAAAGGTTCTGCAAGAGCTGCATCCTCTGACGTAGAGGACAGTGGATATGACCTATACAGGTTTCAAAAGCTTTTACCACAAATCAATATGTCATATTTTTTAACCTGATATTTGGCATTGCTTCTAAAAGAAGAGGGAAAGAAGAAGTGCTTCATTTAGAGTTTACTTCTTGCCTGGCACCTGCACTTCACTCCAATGTTCAGATCAGAGGGCGATTCAATAACTGCTTTCACTGTTTTGAAGTCAAAATGTGTTTTTGCTGAGTAATATCACAGAACAACTGGCTGGTTAGCAACAGCATGATGAGGAGAGTGTTATGCTTTGCACAATTCACAAAGTGATAGTCAAAGGTTTCTGACATTTTGTCTTTATCAGGAAATCTTATTAAATAGAGTTGTCTTTACCAAGTGTTTTCATACCTATAACTTAATAAACATGAAAATAAATTTAAGACACAGTTCCAGCATCCATGAAATCAATGCAATTTTCACCCTTCACAATGGAACCAAAGGCACATCGGGAAACTGTTCTCTGCAAACTTTAACCATCATTCAGTCCAGATACGGCTGAAAGTCTGGTCCTTACCAGTTTTGCAAATCTAGATATTTATTTTTCTTTGCAACATAGTACAACCCCAGTCAGACTAAATCGATGGCATCCATAAACGTTAGTTTCCAAGGTCTGATCTTTGAATGGGCCATGCTATCCTGTTTTGATCTAAACTCTGGCTGTTTGTTTGGGGTTGTTATCCAGCTGGAAGGGGAACATCTGCACCATTCTGGAATCTGTTGCAGCCACTAACAGGTTTGCTTTCTGGATTGTTACTCATTTAGCTCCATCCTTTTCTGCCGAAGAAAAGCAACATCACACCATCACGGGATGATGTGCAGTTCAATGTTTTTGTAGTAGCACGTGACATGAAGGTTGGTGAGTTATTTCTTTGTAAATGTTTTGTCTCACCTGGCCATGTTTGACACCCCAAAAAATCTTTACTGATGCATGCCTTAAACAAACTAATAAAAGACAAATTTATCCAAGATATTCACACATTTTAAGTGTAAACTTTCACACAGGATATAATGATATTGAATGGTGCTGTGGACAAAGCATGTCAACAAAAACAATTCTGAAACAGACAAAACATTTTTAAAGGTAGCCGACACGACGGTGTATGGAGAATTGTATGGTCTCTGCTGAAATGTCAGACGGTTTTAAGCAGAAATGGAAACTACCCACCGCTACACTGGTCATAAGTGTAGTGGTTGTTGACATTCTCCTCTGCAGATAGTTGAATCTATCTGTGAGTTGTTTTTGCACTCACCTGTATGCACAGAATCCCACACAGTCTAAATTGGGTTCATCCTTTCTGTTCATTCACTTATGCATAGAGCAACCAATTCATCCCACCTCTTGTGCTGCTGCTCACAAAATTGTTCAGACAATGCTCACAAAATAACCCAAAGTGAGGTTTCTGAGCAGCAGCAGCATGAACATGTAAAAGTCATGACTAAAGAATGCAAAATGGCTTCCAGCTCAGGATGTTTTCAATTGTTTATTAACGCAAATGCAATTATAAATAACCGATGTATTATACTAACATCTGGTATTCTTTTTATTCATGAAATTGTGACAGTTAACTTATCTTTTCACAATTTATCTATGTACATCTTTAAAGAAAACCTTTACACTTCTATCCACAGCAGTTTTTATGAATTATCCACAAAGCTTATGAATTATAAAACATGCACTCTCACACATGCATGTACTTGTCAGAAGCCCTGGAAAACTAATTTAAAATAACAATATGTGAATCTTCCATGGACGTCTTCTCCCCCCGTTTATTTGACAGTTAGCATCCATAGATTTGGAAAAACATGACAGGAGTCTCTCAGTCTGCCAGGTAACCTATAAATCATATTTTCATTGATTTTCAGCTGAATTGGACGATAACTTCCTTCTCATTTGACCCAAGAGTGACAACAGGGCTAAGGAGAAGCTGAGGATCTTGACTTATGAGACATTTTTAGTGTGGTATCCCACAACAGAAAATAAACCACAACATAGTTTTAATCATGTCAATATTTAATCCTTAAAAGTACTGAATGGCGTTGGAAATTTGAGGAATAATTACTTAAGATGAGTCACATGATATAACGTCAGAAGCTGTGACTCTTTGGTGACGTATTTTGGTAAATAAATATAATTATTGTTGAAAAGTTAATTTGTTTCATTAAAAAGCAAGACTTCCATATTAAATACACTCATTAGATACAGAGTGATTTAGCTCAAGTTCTTGTTTCTGTTTATTTGATCATGATGATGATGCCCTGCAGATAATGAATACTCAGAATTCAGTTTCTCAGAAAATTACAAAAGCCTCAAGGTGATTGCATCAATGCCACAATGCTCTGATGCAGCAATTCATGCAATAAGCACCCTTACCAAGAATTAAGTCTATATACTATGTAGTGCATGGACATACTTTTAGAAAGATCTATGTGAGAAAAGATATGTTTTCAACACAGGAGCATTGACATTTTCTTTAACACTGTAACTACACAAATAATCCTATAAAAAACATAAAATTCTGACTAAAAGTCTCAGATGCAAGAGATTTAAAGCATTACCCTGTAACTTACAGAGCAAACCTGTCTAATTCAACATAACTAGTAAAAATCGAAACAACAGCAGTGAGTGCAAATGTTACTGTGAAACAGATTAACTCTTCTCATTACAAATTCATGAATAGTTCCATTTCTTGCAATATATAACATTATTGTCAAAGGACTGCCATGCTTATGAATATCTGTAACCTACTGACTAAATTTATTTTGAGCTGGCAGCAGACTGCTAACGCCAACCGCCTTGCAATTAGATAGATTAGAACTACTCAAGCAATTCAGTATCTTTCAAGCATCCTAATCATATGGGTGCCACACACCACCTTTATGGCCCAAATGAATTGAATCGAACATAATTTGTCAAAATGATGTCTTCGATGCCAATGGTTTGTTTGTTATTAATATCGGCTTTTTAAGCCCTTCCACATAACAAGCAGAGATTTTAATTATGTAAAGAACACGATGCCTAATGATCGAGGCGTCTAATGAAAGGTCTGTCTCAATGTCAAGAGGCAAAGACAAAATGGTTCTTGATTGGCAAAGAGTGCTGAGGGATTTTCTCCTTCTTGCAAACATGGAGGGCCCGAGGCAGAAAGAGCAGCAACAAAGACCAGCGCAGAGTATGGAACGAAACAACTACAATCATATGCAATGCAAGGATTCATGTTCTTCATGAAGTCAGACAGAATTATAAAAGAAGAGCTGCAAGAGGAGACTATAGATGAGTAAAGCAGCATGAGTACTTTGAACAGAGATTTTTAACCTTCAGGGGTGGTGATGGATGAAGCATTATGTAAAATTGACTTTTTTGAGCTTTATATTGTGTTATAATGTTATTCCATCATCAAAAACATACCTGGAGTGTTGCTCTGATTCTTTCATGCATGTTGAAGAAATCTTTGAATCTCCCTTGGCAGTAGTTCAGGGGTGCCTATAAAACCTGCTCCAAAAAGCTCCTCCTTGGAGCTGCATCTCCTGCAGTACATCCACCTAACAGAGCACCTTCCCCTGTTCTTTCCCCACATGACTCCACTAGAATAGCAGCAGCAGCAATTAGCAAACAAATGCTTAAACTGCAAGTCCAATGTGCTTACTTCTCTGTCCAATGCTCCTAAGAACAGAGATACTGGAAAGACACTGTTCTGATGACGTGATAAAGAATGACAGGAGCTACTGTCGCTTTAAGAAGGCTCTTAGAGACAAGACAATTTCAAGGTGTGAAAATACATAAACCCGCAGAGTTAGTAATGTTTATGATTTTTATTTTGTTTTTTTACATATTTGTTAAAACTGTCCTCATCTGTCTCATAATATATTTTGAGACAGAAAAAAAAAAATAAGGCATCTCTTAGCACAAGAAATGATACAATGAAATGTGATGAGTTTTAAAGTCTTGCCACAACATACTGGCTCAGGAGGAGGGATTACAGCATTCAATTATTACATACATTCAAATAAACAAGTAATAATCAATATATAAACACATTTATGTCAATGATTAAACTCAAATTAATCCATTGTAATTTACATTCATTGTGTATTTCCATAGTGCATGTCATAATTGCATTTATATTGAACAACTTCCATGTATTTTATGCCTCAAAATCTGCATAATTAGATTTGACTGTTTTAATCATAAGTACTTCCTATGTTTTTGTTATCTGTTTATAATTATCAAAATAATTACAGTTATCAGAAATAAAGGCTTAAGAAGATTAATTGATATTAGGTATTTCACATAGTAATTGAGTTACAATAATCTTTAAAATCTCTTCAGTCAGCCTCAAAATATGTTTATTATACATTTTTAAATGAATTTCCATTTTTTAAAAGCAGTGATTTTTTTATGCCATTTTACTAGAGATGCAAATTATTTTTTAAAGAAGTTGCTGTGGTGAGTTTATGTTTGCTGATGTGTACTCAATTTTAAATTAGAGCAGACCTAAATTACACCTTTGCTTAAAAGCCCAGATGGATGCAGTGCAAGTGTCTTAACTGACTAAATGTATGTATTGATCTGTCTTTGCAGATAATATTACAGAATATTGTATTGCATAATATTGGACCACATCAAACTGCAGACATCAAAAGGGAATCAAATCACATCGATCTGTTTTCATGTTGGATAAAAACTTTGCAGAAGTGCTTCAAAACGAAGGGCAAAGTGCTACAACACCTAAAGCAGTTTTTAATTGTCTCTATATGAGTATCAGAAACCTAATACATTTTTTTAAAAAACAATGAAAAGAAAAACAAAACTCAACCAGATGCAGCTGTTTTAAACAATTTCTTTCTTTTGAACTCAAAAGTGCAAAATTAGATTTCTTTTTACACTTTTCATATTTCATTCAAAATATTGTGACTCAGGCATGAAAAATTAACAGAATGTCAGTGATTAGGACTTGTAAGTTTGAAGGAGGTGCAGAGAACCACTGTTCTGGTGGATGTGTCTTTTTACTGGAAAACTTAGCTTCAGAAATCAGACGATTAAGAGAGAGTGGTAACAACAAAGTTATTACTTAAAGAAAGTCATAGAGCTCTTGTTTGCAGTTTTGCTAAAAGTGACACAGATGAGACATCAAAGTTGAAACAGAAGTCAAACTTTTTGTTCTCTGTGCAAAGTAGGACGGGGAAAAAAATATATTCACTGGCTTCAAACCTTAATATGCTTTTTCTGTATATTTAATATTATGTTTATTTTATGACTTAATATTTTATAAGTTGTACTTTGATCAACTATTATTTTTAAATTTTACTTGCCTTTTTTTGCCGGCATAGGGAAGCGTAGCAGATAGATGATGCTAAATACAGACAATCCTGGAAGAAAACATGTTAGAATCAGAACCATAAACATAAATTCAGTGGTTTGATCAAATTATATACTTTTGTTAAAATAACCCAGCCCTAAATCAATTTGAGAATCTAAGGCCATACTTTGTTTTCACAATGTTCTACATAACCTCACTGAACTTGTGCAAAGGAAAACGGACACAGATTTAAGCCATTCATCTGGAGTTTTTCTCTCTAATGTGACAAAAGAAAATAGCACGATATTGATAAAACCTTTTCTCACATGATGACTTTGTAGATCACAGTGCTTTCTGCACACCCAGCATTCCTGCCCTCAGTCTGTCTTCTTCTCCTAACCAGTAGGGCTAGTCCAAGACAGATGCATCATCACAGCTAACAGCACTGCATGCAAACTGGGAGCTTTTCCACTTGTCAAAAATATTATCCTCTCTGTATTGCAGAAACCCTGCCACTGTTGCGTTATATTCCATAAGACTCCACTGTGGAGTACAGGGTTAACAGCTGAACCCAGTGGCAAGCTCAGTCCATGTCACTTCTGCTTTGAAAGGGCCACAATGAAAGAAAATAAAACGAGAGACGGAGAAGATTCGCTCTGACAGGTTGGGGGAAACGGGGGCCTGCCATTTTAAAAACAGAAAACATGATTTATTGATCACTGGTTTTCGATCTGTTCCAGTCTTCAGGAAAAATACACCAAATTTTGTTAAGTTCTTATGCAACTGTTTTGACTGACTAGTTTCAAAATCTATAAAATTGTCATAATTTCTTAAAAGGTTTTAAAATTAAACTCGTCCGTTTCTTTCTTTCTCACAAGTCAATGATCATTTAATGTTTTAATGTCTAGGCAAGGCGATGCAGACTAAATATGAATAGATATGAAAATAGTGGTTAAAAAGACCTTTCCAGCTCACAGTTTACAGTAGAAATGTTCACTCACCCAAAAGCTTTGTCACATTTTGCGAACCGGCTCAGGAAAATAACAGGAATTAGAATTGAAACAGATGAAAATGGGAGCAGGTGAAGTGGTTTAACAGCTACACTTTTGAAATAAGAAAACAAGAAAAAAAAAGGTTATTTATGCAACAAACTTTAAGAAAAAGTTAGATTAGAAGCTTGAGATACTGATCACCTTTAAGCTTCTCTGCAACTTCTTCAGTTATTTTTGTGTTTCTTGGACGATATTGTTTATTCACTAATATTTTTTCAAACATAGAATTTTCTCTTCGTTCACATTAATGCAAGTTTATGTTAGTTTATCCCATAAATAAAAAATAAATGGATGTAGGTTGTGGTTGCAATGAGACAAAATCTGAAAAATAATTGAATGTGCATGTAAAATGTTCAGATTTTCAGGTTAATTGGCTTGTTAATGAAAAACACAGCAGCAGGAATCATATACTGCCTTAACATCCTCTATGTAGCCCATTTATGTTCTATATAGAATACTTTCTAGTTATTGAGTTTATTACTATAGCCACATAAAGAAATAATCTGAAAACAACAAGCACCCTCAATCTAAAGAAGCTTTGATACACTGACTGACTTCACTTTGCGGAGCGGGAGAGAACTCCCGCAGCCACACAGACAAAGCCTTTACCCTAACCAGATAAAACAACTCAAATGCGATTAAAGACAATTGTGCCCTTCATGTCTTTCAGATGTTTCCTTTTTTTCTTCTCCTTCTTTTTCTCCCAAAAGAGTCGACTTCTTTCAAAGTTCCATCATCCATATCAAGAAGGCTGACACATCAGCCTCTGAGTTTTCCCAAGTTCTGTGGGTGTTCCTACATGAATAGCTCTTCTTTTGTTTGCAGTCACTAATGCTATTCCTGCCAATCACTGCTGCCACTCCGTAATTGTATTTACAGGATGAAAAGAAAAGCTGCGAAACAAAGCCGAGACGTGTTTCAGAAAATAAAGAGTGCCATTCATTTAACATGACATTTTGACAAGAGAAAATAAAACTGTAGATACCTGTGAGGACATCTTTAATAGGGAGGCAAGTGGAGATATGAAAAGTGTTTTAATGTAATTGCATGATACTGTTTATGCTAATTGCCAGCCATCTGTCTATGTGCTAGTCACTGAAATGTGGTTTTATTCTGGTTGAATTGCTGGTTGAGCTTTTGCTGCAGTAAACAATACATTATAAAACTCTATAATAGCTCTTTTAATGTGCGAATGATGTTTTATGAGCTTTTAAATGTAGTTGAGTTGACTAAGAATTACTGTTTTAAAGGCGAGTGAACGACTTGCATCATGAGACCTTTTGTTAGACCAAACCAGCAATGAATTAATGGAAGATGGTGACCATTTTAAACATCGGGCCACTGATTTTGATGAAGTATCAGTGGCGCTTTTGCACTCTGTAACCTATTAAATTAATAAAGCACCGTTATTGTAGCCAGTTAGTAAATGTGTATTGCTGCGGGCTGCTGATGGCACTTCCGAAACCCGGCCATAGAGCCACGACAGGAGACTAATTTCTCCTTACAGACTTATGGCTTCAGAGTGTCTGAATGTGCCAAAATACAGAGTGGAGCAAAACAGACTCAAACACACCCAAAGTAAATGATGGGGCAGGAAGGACAGGTTAAGTGCACCTCAACACAAATCATAATGGTACTGCAAATGGAGAGCAGGCGTCTTGAGTGTTTTGTCACTCAATACTTGTTCTGTTGTTGAACCTTCTTTTTAACCGATTTAGAAGTTAGGCATTGGCCGATTCTGATTAACAGCTTAAACCAGCTATTCAAATACACTGCAAAAAGAAAAGAAAATACAAAAACATTTTCCTTCCTGTCATGAGTTTAGAACAAATATTTTCCCCTTAGGGTTTGTTAGTTCCAGACTTTTTTCTCTTTTATATTTATAGATTCTTTGTGTATTTAAGTCAAACTCTATGTGCTACCTCTGTTGCTACGACTACTTTCACAAAGCAGGGAAATGTGTCACAAATTAGATTTTTCTTTTCTTTTTTTTGTGCCCAAATGCAACCCTTATTTGACCTTTTCGTGGCTGCCTGAATTTTGTGCTGTCTTTTTTCATTTCCTTCAACTTAACTCAAGATGTCACAAATAGAAGCAGCATATTTGAAGTGTTGCCTTAAATTACAGTCACAGATGTTTCTCCTATTAACTCAAATGTTGTGAATAACCCAATCAGACGCATGGAGAGCCATGACATCACTCAATGTGCTTTATTAAGTGTCTAAGAGTATATTTATTTTAGGGTATGTAAAAATTTAAATTTGAAGAAAGTAAAAAAACATTCTGTGAAAACCTCTCTTTTTCATCCATCCATCCATGTAAATGTTTTCCACTGGCTTGGTTCCCTCATTAAAAGACTTGGTCTGAAACAATCCACAGCCAGAATCATCCTTTGATTTTTATCCACTGTTTTTACACACTTACATTATTTAGATCCTTGCACTGTGTTCCAACCAAAGCACACTGTGAATTCTTGTAATGAAATCTGCACAACTGTTAGAACAAATAAAGTTCCGTCGAGGTCATGCAAACTGTGTAATAGACCTGAAAAACTGTCATGAGATTTGCAAGTATGCCAGAAACAATGCAAGTTTTTCTTCAATGCAGAAAAAAAAAAAAAAAAAGAAATAAGATTCTTCCTTGCTATAATTTCCGCTCATTTAGCATCTTTTATCTGTCGGGTTTAATAAATTATGAGGGGCAAGTATTAATTATGTAGAACAATTCATAATGCAATATGGTTTCAGAGTTTAATTCGGAGACGGCCAGTACACAGAAAGCCCAAAGGAATTGTTCATTTATCTCGCACATAGTACAAGAAATTCAATCTGTGAAGTTTGGACTAAATTAGTAAGTGGGCTAAATAAAGTATTTATTCACATTACACTAATCCATGTTGGATGCCTGCCAGCACTTTTTCACAATGGTCCCAAGTCAACAGCTTCAAGACTAAATTAATTCTCATGCTTTAAATCTGAGACTTGAACCGACTGAAGTGAAAAACAGTTTCTTTGTCATGTCCAGGTTTTAAAAAAGCTTCTATTGTGCAGCTGCAGAGTCTGTCAAATAGCACGAGAGTTCCCCACCCAACATATCACTTTTATTCTGATGCGTATGCGGGCCACCAGTCATGCATTTCTCTAAAATACAGATCCTCTCACTTATTCAGCATTCTGTCAGCGAGAGCTGCGTGGCAGAATTCAATTTAGTGCTTTGCACAGCCTGCTGAGGGCAAAGAATGTTGCCTGGCTGTCACTTATAAATATGGATTTGGCCCACACTAACCACAATCAAAGCCTTTTGGGAAGCCCCACTTTTCCCTTAAATGTAGAAACTGTCATGTGTATTTATTCTTAAAGACTCTTGGCATGTAGGCGGGGCGTTTGAGACTGCTGATGCTGACAATTACCAAACCTCTGATTGCTTTCACACATTTACTTAAACTTTTCCTCCAGCTGAGAGAATGTTTACCCCAAAGCTTGCTTAAGCTAAAAGGCCTTGCCAGAAACACTGCATCACGAACAGGCACAATGCCCAAGACAGCTTTCCGTGATAACTTGCTTTTATCTGCCACAAAGGCCCGAGCCAGTTTGGCAGGCAGGAGCAGATGGTATTGGAGATTTCCTCCTCCGACTTCCTGCTGTGTTTCTTGAGAGCATCATGGATCAGACACAACAGGTAAAAATGCAGTGCAGCTGTGTTGCTGAGCACTTTCAGGAGACTTTTAAAGATTCCATCCAGAAAGTCCAAAGATCATGATAAATGGAGTTCTATCATGAGCATTCTGGGAAGTTAGGTGGGGCATAGGAAGGTGGCAGGCAAATTTCAGGCAGGTCATTTCCCATCCAAGCAGGGGACCCTAACCCAGACTCAGCAGTGCTGTACTCGAATGATAATGGTGGATGCACCGAGTCCGTTCTGCTACCTTGCCGTTCCTTCTCATTGGGGATCGGAGGGAGAGATCAGTCGAGTCAGCATAACAGATGAAACGACACTGCGTGACAGCTGGTGTTTGACTCTTTATCAAGGAGAAAATGGCTTGAATTATGTCTATAAGAACCAGCTCAAATATCCACAACTTGCAGTAACTGAGAAGTAACTTAGTTTCACAATAAATCCATCTATTCTGTGAAGCTCTTAGAAGTTTGTTGGAAAATATTTGTGAGCAGCCAGCATCATGGAAGATGAAGAAACAGCGTTGTGCTTAGGGAAGCTGGTTAGAGTTAGTGGGACGATGGATGGAGCTACATTATGACCAAAACCTGTTGAGAAGACAAACATCAGAGCAGAGGATGCAGCCAATGTCCTTAAACATACAGAGAGAGCTGATATCTTAGACTGAAGCCCTTTCATTAAAATGACCTGGTGAGAATCCAGAACCAAATAGAATCAAATTCAGTAGGAATCTGTTGCAAGACTTGAAAATTGACATTCAGTTTTCCATCTGATCCGACTGAGTAAGAGGTGTTTGCAAAGTATCTAAGTAAGCACCATTAGAAATAGTTTAATACAAATACATTGCACTACTTTGTCTTTCATGGAAAATATCCTTAAAACACTGTGAAGTTTGATGTTTTAATGTGCAAGATGGCTTATGGGTCGTCACACGTTTCCAATGCACTTTACATCCTTTTGATCTCAATGTCTTACTCTAAACTTAGTTTTTATGATTATTTGTTTGAGCATGGGTCTGTGTTAAATTTAAGGGTTGGAAAGAAAATCTGTTTCAAGAACGCAGTACTTAATGTTTAGTTTCCTCCAAACAAGCCAAGAGCTGGAAAATGTCTTTGAGTTGATTTTTTTTCCTTCCTCCTTCACCCCCATCAACTCTCCAAATGAGACAAGTCTAATATTGGCAGATAATATTATTCAGTCCTTTTTTATTGAGGAGAATATGACCTCATTTTGAGGGTGGCAAAGACGGCAAAGGTCCGAAGAGGATTCACTTGTTTGAGCCAGAGACAAGTCTGGCCGTAATAATAAAAATAAAAGGATGAAGAACCCAAATTCTGAGCCTTGATTTGACATTTGATAGGAAGGAGCATTTGATTGGATGTCAGCACAAGGTGTGCTGCCTCTGTCTGTGGATTCTCAATGCGACTAATGAGAAGATATCAAGCAGAGATATCTCCTCTGACTCCCTGGTATTTACAGCTTAGTCCTCTTTCGCCTTCCTCCACAGTTCTCGCATAACCGGACAAAGTCCTTGACACAGGAGAGCAACGAAGCGAGATAACCTTCGATTTGATTGCCAGATTAGGGGTCTTCAAAAAGGGTCTTCAAGTTACAGGTGAGTGATGCTACATCAGTATTTGACTGAACCTGAGATTCCGTCTAATGGCTCAAGATACGAAGAATCCTCAAACAAGATCTAAACATGACACTTCAATCATTTTCCAATCCTTGACCACTAATAGTGGGCGTTTGTGTAAGGAAATAGTCATATAGCTGTCCATATTGTCAGAATATATAGGCACATCTGGGGAAAGTGTGCAGATGTGGATTTTCAGGGAAATTCTAGTTGGTTTTTGTAATGTGATTGCTTTTCGACTGAATGTTACCACGGTATCATTTTTAATATATTTCTTTGGATGTGATGTGGCTTAGTCATGTACCTTCAAAGGTCATTTGATGTGATTCATACCATTTCCCTTCCTGTTTTTGATGATGGATTCATGCAACTCAATAATACCATTTCCCTCTGTACTGTCAGACATGTCTTGGCTGATCATCTCCTGTAATAACATATAATTCACTAAGCCTATGACACACTACGTCTTTGTTTTTCTATAGATAACAAGCCAATGCATTTTTGCATTGGCTTCTGATGTCAAGTTAATCAGCGTTGCCATTCAAAGAATAGAAGTACAGCCTTTTTGCCTGAAGCTTTTGACGTATGTAACCCAACAATGAACCCTCCATCAAAGTCATTCAATTCTGCTGATCTTGTAATCTTCAGACAAAAGCTTTCCATACATACCACAGAGCATAACTCAATGTTTATCACCTAATTTTTGCACCACAGAACTTTTTCTTCTTTTCAAAGCAGTTGATTGCATTGTGTTTTCTACCTCATTATTATCTGCTTGTGGTTTGAACTCTGACAGGGTAAGTCATGTTTCTCAACCCAAAAAAGATTGCTCAAGAATGCCAAGGCTCAGTGTCTGCCTCAGGTGAAGTAGTACAAGTATCTTGATGTCTTGTTGAAAAACTAAAGCAGAATGGAGAATGGTGAGGGATTGTGGGCTTGTCTGTGGTCTAACTGGGAGAGCAGCCCAATTCTAGTTAGTTGAGGAAAATTTTGATTCAATTCTCCCATATAATATATATTTATATTTGGAAAATTTGATCTGCAAGTTATAAAAGCTAAAATATCCTGCTAATACAATGAAATCAAGAAAATTACAAGTGATTAATAGAGAATAGATGTAATGCTTAGACTGCATTTTTTTTTTAGTTGTTGAAAGTAAAAGTGTAACTTTAGTTGTAATAATTATTGCTGGACCCCAGTGTGTCTCCCCACAGAGTCTACAGGAGTGTGTTTTGAAAAACAGCTTTGTTCCTGAGACGGGTTGGAGCACCAAGTCAGAAATCCAACAAAAGATCTTGTGAGTTATTGGTGCAGCTCTCAAGAAAACACTACAGTTTCCGAAAGCCATACTTCATCTCGACATGTCAAGCACCATGAGGCTAATCAGAAATGGAGCCCAGCACTCTGCAATAACGGTGTACATTGGCAGCTGTGCTCAAACCTAATGCTTGTGTGTACTGTTGTCTTTGGAGTGGAATGAGCAATAAATTTACCATGCACAGTAGGCACATCAGCTCTTATTTTTGCTTGCTGGTATCTGCAGATTGCCCTATTAGGCATCAATGGTTTGGACCATTACAAATCTATTCATAGGGAAGAACAACAACACTATCGCCAGGAATATTAAAGTATCAAACCACATTAGTAAGTTGAAATGAAATGAAAACACTTAATAATATTCTTATTTTTCTCCTGGCCTTGCTAACACTGCTAATGCCGAAATGAAACCAGCTTTGACATTCATAATATCAATTCTGTTGATAACATACTTAATTCAGATGTCATGATACTTTTAAACATGTAAATGCATCTTGAAAAATAGAATTGCATTGACAAGTCAATTTATTTCAGTAATCTAATACAAAACTCATATTATTTATACATGTCAAATTATACTTCAGTGTTGATTTCTCCTAGCAAGTCTTTTAAAGTGGAAATACAAAGGAGCATGCCATCTGAGTCAGAGAAATGTGAGTTAATCTTAAAGACTTAGGAAATTGCAAAAAGAAAACAGCTTTTCTCATAAACCTGCATGTATCTGCAGGATCTATTTCAAAGTTTCAAAAAAGTAGAAACTGTTTGAAATCATGAAAAACATGAACCTAACACCTTTACCAAGGGAAATCAAGTAATTATTATTGTTTGTTCCCTTGTTGTTGTTACCCTATGCCTTAATACCTCACTTATCCACTACTAGATATTGAATCCATCATTATTCTACAATTGAAAGAACAACTTATGGTGAGTACTTTGCAGGAACAGAAGAAATTCTATAAAGTTCAAAATTACAGAAAGATGCTGAACCCCTTTTCAGTCCTCTGCGAATTTCAGTAACTGAAAGAATAAATGTGATTTGTTTTAGTCCTTTCATGTTTGGAGTGTAATTTCTTACACAGCAGAGAAAGAGGAATGACCTTTCATAAATTCCTAATTAAAGTAATGTGTGAATAAGTGGTGGAGGACTGGAGATGTTGATTGTGATAAATGTCCTCTGCTTCAAAGCTAAACTGTAGGTGAAAGTTTGCTTTGGAGTTCAGGTAGCCCAGTTCTGCTTTTTCTCTTTTTTTTTAATTCCTTTCCAAAGACAAAGGAGACACCGAGCCGATGGTTTCACCTCATAATGCGCTTCAAAAATGCTTTGCTGTACAGCCCGTCTCCTTAACAGAAGGCAAACAGTGCCAAGCATTTGATGAGATTCAGAGCAATACACCCAAGCAGTCACTTTGACAATTCATTCCCCTTAAAGCCAATAGTAATGTTTCCGTTTATGTGGAGGAAACACTATCATCTTTGACATTTGAGCAGTAATTCCAATGGAACAACTCGTCTGTTTGCATCAAGGGTATGAAATGGAGTGACATTTTTAAAAGAGCGATGTGTTTTAATTTGACAGTCCCATGTAGGTCTCAAAAGTGGAACACAGTTGCAAAATGTCAGTTTTACTCCTTTGTAATATCTCAATAAAGGCGTTAGTGATTTTTCTGAATGGAAGGTTCCAGACTGTATTACAGCATTGAAATAATGGCTTTATCTATTTTACTACTGCACTTTCATTACATAGTTCATGTTTTTAAATATTTGTGTTACTATAGACCCTTATATTTTTTGCATACATCTTGAGTTAAAAGTGTCAGTTTAATTAAGTCAATATTATTTGTACAACACAATTTAGCAAGAAGGCAGTTGAACATGCTTTGCATAATAAAAACAAGTAAAACACATCATTTGTAAAATGTCGTCATCAAAACCATCAAGAATAATCATCATCAAATATGTATCAGGCATATTAATCGCTGTTCCACTTTTTAATAATCAAAGTGAAATGTTAACAAGTGGGTTTCTAGCCATGATTTGAAGAAACTCAGTGTTTCAACATCATTGCAGTTTTCTGGATTTTGGATTTCAGGGGCGTAAACAACAAAAATAAAAATGCAAAATCGAAAACGTAAAACAGAAGCAATAGTACGACTACCAAAAGACACAACCTAGTTGTTCACGTTATGCTAAAATGTTTCCACTTTGGCTTTTGTTGTTGTGACTTTTTCAATTAATCTGATGTGAACAACAAATTACTTCACCTGAAAGAAATCAAGTTCACCAAATCAATAATTTTTTGCTTCTAATGTGCTGCTATAGGTGCAATTTACCCAAGAGATATGCTCACCATTTTAACTTCTGGTGCAGTGTTAATGTGAACACATATTATGAAATCCATGAAGATGTTGGCACAGAAGGCCAATTTAGGCTTAAAAAAATGGAACAAAGCAGAACAACCCTGAACAAAATAATCCATCAAACCAAATCTTAAACACATATTTTTTTAAGATTCTCGGTTTTCTTCTTTGAAAATAAGAAAAAAACACAGAAGAATGGGATCAGGTATCTTTTAAAGGAACAAGAAGATAGCCTCAGGCTCAGAATCATATGAATCTGTCATCCGTCAAACTCGACAGAGAGTTATGGCATGGGCAGGTACCACTGAAGTGGGTCACTGGATTTTAAGAACTCATCCATGTCACTCATATCAGTTTGAAAAAACCGGCGGTGCTTCCTGAAATCCAGGCTCAGTCCTCACTTGAATAGTTGTCGTTCTTTGCAACCGGAGGAGCTAAGTGGTGCACTAAAAATGCAATCAGGCACCTCATTTATTATTTCTATGGCAACTCTATAAAGTTGCTGGAAGAAAGGGAAAAAGAAAGGACATAGGGTGGATATCTAAATACACAGAAAGGCAGCAGGGATCGCTTACTTCTGGAAGACCTTTTGTTTTAAAAAAGAAAAATGTTTTAAACAAATAAAAGATGGAAATAGGTAGAAAGAAAACAAACTGAACTGATAATGATGTATGAATATAGCTTTGGAAGGAGCACATACCTAGTTTTTTAGACCAATTCCTTTTTATATTAACTTTCTTACACGATATATCGGTCCAAGGTAAAAACTTGTTAGTGAACAATCTAAAAAAGAAACTATGTGAGAAAACTGTGTGAATTTGCATTTGATTGCATGATCCAAGACATTATCTACTTTTCCAACACCATCATGTTGTTGTTAGTGCTAAAGCATTGCCACCCACAACAGGTTATGGTTTTTTCCAGAAGCAGAAGTGCAGTACCAACCTCAGGGTTACTCCGTCACTACCGCCTCTTTGTTCACCTCTAATTAACTGAGATTTTGCTTGACTGGATTTCAAAAGGGTGATGGAGAAAAAGAGCGCTGCTTGGCTGTGAGCCTCTCAATCTTTCATCTAAATTATAGCTTTTTAAAAGTCAGTGCATTATGAGATTGCCAGATGGTACACTGGTGTGAAATACAACAATGTGCAAATTAAGTAATAAAGTTGGAATATATATATGAACATGGTCTAAAAGCTACAGAACAGCGGTGTTGCTTTGGATTCGTGAAAAAAAGAAGACATGATTAAGTTTCTCAAGTCAGTTTACATAACCTAAAAGCCTCTGGAAAGCCAAATAGAGTGGCGTCAAACCATTGAGTAAATTATGATTAAAACTGATTTGATATAAATTAACATCAAATAAATTTTAAACTATGAATTACTATAGTGGAAAGCTGATCAAATCAGAGTTGTTTTCACTTTATGTTGTTCTGAGGATGGATAGATAAAAAAAAATGTCAATCGATCAAAAAATGTAATCAGATTAATCACACTCTAGCGCTGTGATTAATCATGCTTAATCACTATGATTAACTTTGTAAGCTTGAAATAGAAATATGCATACTGTTGTGTTTCTTGTAGGTGTGGTGCCCTGTGCAAACCCCTCCTCGTGCACTCCAGCCAATTAAAATGCAAGCAATTATCAGTTTGTTTGTTGTTGTTTTTGGTTGTTTTGTAGCAGAAAACATGTAATCTAATCTCCCAGTGCTTAGCAGCGACGGAAACTTACTCCACTACACATGCAAACCAGTGGCAGCAAACATGAGAGTGTATGGAGTGTCTTAAAATGATAGAAAACGGCTCAACCATGATGCAAATGTTTTTATTCTTTGTTTTAGCTAAACAAAGAATTTCTTTTGTCAATGAACATTGTAATACTTAATATTTCGATGCAAACACATTAATAGAAGTATGTATTTTTTGTAGCCCCTACTTCTGCTTTTTCAAAGATGATTCCTTCTTATGTCAGGGCTTCAGCAACATCTGTTTAATTTGCGATATTTTTAGCAGCGAGGCTACAGGGTTTCCGGGTTGTTGATTTGGATGATTAATCTCTTGACGGTGTGCTTACTGAACCTCCTTCTCCAAAGTTTTATGGCATTGTTATTAAGGTATTGCCAAGTTTCTCCCACGCTCTGGAAAAGCACTAATTGTTTCCTGGCTGTGCTCCTTCCATAATTTCATTATTAATTTTCATTTTTGTCATCCACAGTTCATTAAATGCTTCCTGAAATGAATGCAATGCTGAAATGTTCTGCTAATGGCTTAGCATATTGAATTCAATAGCCACGTGTTGGGTAAATATTGTTGTGCATAATCATAGTTAACATCAACCAGCGGGAGAAAATTAGAAAAAAAAAATCTTTATTGTAGCTCAAAAGATTTGAAAGTTCTTCAACAGTTGCAGATGAGGCGCTCGGGGTTAAACAGAGGGCAAATCCACTTGTGAGGTTCAAAGTACATTGTGAAAAAATAACAAGAAGTTAGTTACTGCAGGGTAGCCTGATGATTTGGCCTACATATCAACAATGAACATTTGGATCTGTGGCACCCTGCTTATGGGAGCAATTAAGGCGATCCATTCAGCACTACTACTGCATTTGTTCCAACAAAAAAGCTCCTTATTGGAATTAGAGCTCCCCACAGACTCTGAAAGCAGCAACATTTCTTATAAATACAAAGAACAAGCCGTTTTCCCCGATGTGGGCTCGAAAAGAAACCTCATTTGGATACTATAATCATTTTCAACAGAAATGCTACACTAATAGAAAATATTTACAAATAAAAAAAAACAATGCTACATAAAACATGATCCCTGAAGTATTCTAAAAATGGCAATAAGGTAATGTAGGCTTCATTAGCTTACATTCATCGTAATAAATATATGGCAAGATAAGTAAAAACACAAATATTAAATCAGCCTTGCTAGTTAAAATACCTTATTGAACTTTAGGTTCTTTGTGGAAGTATAAAAAAAATTGGAAGAAAAGAGTAAACATTATACAAAACACAACATTATGTTCATTACTTTTAGCTCACCTGGTAGCTTTATTGTTAACTTTTACGCTTTTAACAGAGTAGCATGTGTTTTGCTGTTGCCATGGAGACGTCTTTGGAGTTAAAGGTCTGTCATTGAGAGAATATCTAGATTAAATCACGAAATTAATGAACCAAACTGGAAGTCACGCAAAAGACAATGCCAGGAGACCAAAGTGAAATGATTTGGAGAACCGTATTTCTTCTGCTTCACAGCTCGATACATTCCAAAAGGAGAAATGGGTTTTGGTGATGGTTGAGTAGGATTTGTTCCATAGGTTTTGAAGCACGGCTTTCTAGTTGTTCACATGATTTCTGAGCTCAGCGAATCTATCAAAGTAATCGCTTTGTCCAAAGGTTTATGAGATGAAAGGAATCAAGGGAATAGCATCTTTGGAAATGGTGGAACTGATTTTTTTTTTTTTTTTATGAAAAAAGAGTTAGAAAGCTATCAAAGTGTCTTTTTTCCCCAATTACATAAAATTAAACCAGGCTTTTCACCTCAAGGACTGAAGAGAGCTTGACAAAAAATGTGATTTTGGTTTCAAATTTTTTTTTAAATGATTGAACATCATAACGAATAAAACCTCAAAATCATGAACAATAACATTTTTCCTAATAGTCCTCAAAAGTGATGACTTAAGTGGTTCATTTTCGACTATTTTTAATGGCATGTCACCTTCTGCCTTTCTGTCTACATGTGAACCTTTATGAAAGCAGAGGAGATGAGTGAAGGTGGACAAGCCATTACTGACAGAAACTCACAGTGGGAACTCTTTTCTGAGCTCTAATTAAACAAATGCACTTTTGCTAACCTGCTTTTTCCTCCGTTCACAATAATCACTTTCTTCAAGAGGTGCAGAGAATATTTTACTGCCCATATCAAGGATAGAGAACCCACTAGTACCCTTCTGTGCCCTCGTGTGCATCAAGTATTGATAAATGTCATTATTTGTTATAGAGCACAACTAGATTATTCTCTCCATCAGCAGCCAGTGTTTGTCCGCTGTACAACAATCCTCTGATCCTGTTTTATATGTTCATTCATAGCAGTTCAGAACCTATTTTCGGTTCTTAAATATACAGACTTTACAGTCCAATTCACATGTAGCTCCCAACAAAGAGTTTTCTTTAACAAGTGAATTCCACAATATTTTCTAGTTTACCATGATGTATGTTCTAATTACTGTGATTCATTTTGTAGAGTGTCCTGTTTTAGGGCTTGATTTATTGGTTGTCCTTCACCAGTCGGGAATATAAGAGTAATTACACATATTTAGGCTAAAAGAGCATTTGTGACTAAGGACAGGGATGATTAGTCACAGACATGAGTCTTTAAAACCGACTCCCACAGCATTCAGGAAAATTGATGGCACTGACAACATTACAAAGTTGTGTTTCTTTTTGGGCCTCTTGTGGCGTTCAAAGTCTCTAAGCTCCCTGTAAGAACCTTTCTCAGTCGTGGGTGTTGACCAGAGGAAAAGTGTTATTCTTTCACTTTCCTCGGGTGTTTCGCGGATTTGAGCCGCCTGTCCTCCAATCAGAACTGCCCCCTTCTGAGCCTGGAGGCCATTCGAACTGCAAATTGTTTAACAAGGTGTAATTTTTCCGTCTTAGCTGCAATCATGATCATATCCCTGAGGAAGGGCTTCATCCTGCCACCATGGCTCTCTTATCCTACCTGCAGGGCTAAATCGATTGGTAAAGTGAAAGTGTGTCAGGTGGGACATTCAGAGTTTGTAAGGAGGAAATGGAAAGTGAAAGGCTAATCGCAATCTTTTACAATCATTTGTCACTTCATATGAACAGAAATGTGTTTTCTCTCAAAAGCTCTTAAAAGAAATTTAAAAAATTCTCCTGGATATTTTGTACAGTATTATCATTCATTTATTGATATTTCTGTTCTCTGATTTGTTTTTGTTCTGAAGTCTCCTTGCAGCATCATTGAGTTTTAATGGCAGCTATTTGTTTTTTTATTAAAGGCTATATATATATATAACTTTTAAAGATGTCAGCAAGAGATTTTTATTTACAACAATCTTTATATTTTTTTAGTTTGCTACAAGCAAACTCAGGAAATAAAATGAAGAGATTCACAACATTTTAACTTAACATTAGTAGTGGTAACAGAATGAAATCCCCTCTCTCTAATTGGTAAGTTCTACTTGTTATCTATTAGTTAGTGGTTATCACAGAAGCAACATGGACTGAGAAATCCATGTTCACAAATCTTCACCTTATTTGAATCATAACAAAGTAAATATTAACTTAAGAATTTCTAAAACTTAATAGAAAATTACTTTCTATTAAGAAAATAATTTTTTTAATATAAAATTAAGAACATTTTCTTAAAATTTTCCTAAAATTTTGTGAAATTTTTGTGAATTTTTTTTTTTTTTTTCACAATTTTGCCATGATATTGAAAACTTCTAAATTGACAAAAAAGTAGAAATCTTTTTTTTTTTTTTTTTTAATCACTGTGCCAACAACAGCCAAAAATATAATTTACTAAATTTGATACTGAGAAAAAAAAATAATAAACAACCCTAAAAAAAAAATACATAAAAATACTAACTTTAACCTGGAGCCAATTTAAAAAGACAGTTTGCAATTCATGAAGAGGTTATGAGGTTGATGTCTACAGCATGTAGCTCCCTCAATGTAAAACATCTCACTTTTATGTTTTATTTTTTTTACCTGTCTTGTTTTGCCTGTTGTTTTAGCACTTTGTTCAGTCATGTGTTATTTCTCAAAGTGTTATCTAAAAACATGATATGTTATTTCAAAACATTATGTAAAGAATATGCTTTTTTCCAAACAAAAAAGCATAAGTTTAAGAAAAAATAAAAAAAAGCAACATCAAATAAAACATTTCTGCCCTGAGCAAAAAGAAGGTTCATTGCAACATTTTTCTGTTTCTGCAAACCGTGCATGGAAATGAGATGAAAATATAATTCTTGGCTCCCGTACAGTACAGCATCAGGAAAACTATACGTTGTATTCATTGGATAAATCGGCACTTTGACATGCTACAAGCCCGTTCCCAATTTATTTGTGATGCTAGGGTTCACAGTCTGTCTTTGGAAGGTGTTGGCACCCTGCTGGAAGTGATGCCACCTGCTGTGGTAAAGATGTTTTATAGTGTGAAATTTCTAGGAGGGGTGCTAATTTGCCTTTGCATTCTGCCCACGTGAAGTAGAAAATAGTTCCCTTCTGTAATGAGTCGAACTCTGTAAACAAATTGGAAGGAACATTCAAACATAGAGAGAAGATTCATACAGAGAGAGCAGTTTGCTTCCTGTCAGAAAAGAAAAAAAACAAACCCATACGTTTTGATTCAGTCAGTGCTCCTTTGAGCGGAGACACTGATGTTGAAATGCCGATTGGTGTATGTTCTGTCCCACTGAAATCCTTCCAAAGAGATGGCATCATCATGTCCTCAGTTCATATTTGTTTGTTCTTTGAGACTCCAGAAAACATGGGAAGAAAGGAGCTGATGTATTATTGAGCCTGTCTGGTCTTTGTCCATCTGATGTTCTGTATTGCTGCTCTCTATTTTTTTGTCAGTCTTTTATTTATTGGTCCACTTCCCCTCTTTCATCACTTGTGATCTCTTCGGCACTCCGTTTAAAGGTTGACACAAAACCATCGTCCATGTTTTCGTCCTCTGATCTCCCTTTGTAACTTCCACCTTTCTCTGTGAAATGCTGTCTGTGAATTTTGCTTCCTGGAAATTTTGGGTCCCTTACAAAGTGAGTATTGACAATAGTTGACCAAGTTCATCCCTTTAGGACAAGACTGTACCCTGTTCTAATCGTTCCATATCTCAGGAAAATGAACAAAATCTCAAAACGGATTTTCTAAACATGAAAAGCAGCTCCACAGAGGACTTCCACTGTGGCCATTGATGATGGTGACCTAAAAGAAAAAAAACTTGGCACGTATACTTGTCAAAAATTAGTAAGTGACTCCTCATTTTCAGCTCTCCTAAAAAAGTTCACTTTAATAACTTCAAAGAATAAGAAACAACATGGATGGAACTGTCAAACAAGACTCCGACACAAGCAAAACTCAAAAAGTGGGAAAGTTGGATGTATTTTGGCTTCATTGGAAGATCGTCTCGTTTGACGTTAGAACTTACTCCTTTGCTTATCAGAAGTTTCTCTGGGGAGCATGAAAACAGGGAATTGAAAACAGACATCAAACATCCTGGGAGACATGGTGGCCTACATTCTTGTGAGTTCTGCTGTGAGCAAGGCCTGCACTATCATGACAGGCTCTATCTTTTAGTGCACTGACTGCGCTAACCTGCAGAGGCAAGATAAAGAAAAATGGGTTCAATTTCTCCCATGCGGGAGAGTGTACTTGTTAGACCACAGGATCCATTCCCAGTTACCCCGGGACCTTTGATCTGGGATTACACAGGAAGCTCCGAGATGAGAGGACTACGATTGGCCTGGAAGAGCTCATGATGGAGCAGCCTTAGGTGGTCGCGGCCTGTGAAGTGAAAACTACTGAGTACGTTGTGGGGCAAGCTTGCACACTCATAAGTGGATTATTACATGATTGCCAATTTTCATCACTCGAGAATAGGATGAGAAGAAAAAAAAGGGTTTGATTCAATTTGCCTGCAGCAACATCCAGTCCTGAGGAGAAAAAAAACATATCAGGGTACCTCAGATCAACTGGAGGTAATATTGTTAAATTAGCTTCTCACGATAGCTCTTTTTTTCTGTGAATTTTCTTTTTTTCTGAATATTTTGCTACTCTTCCTTCTTCAGCAAGAGGATTTTGACCATTTATATTCCTTTCTTTTATTCATATCTCACCGCCGTGCTTAATATTGAAGAATATTCCCACAAACACCTCAGTAAGTTCAAAAAAGCATTAGGTTACATACACAGTGAAATATATGTAAGTGTTTATTTCTTTTTAACTCTGATGATGATGGCTTACTACTAAAAGCTGGAGGACTGCTGACCTCACAGCTGTCAGGCAGACAGTCATCGCCGCCGTTCACATGTAGCATTCCAATTTTCTGATAACCTCAAGCCAAAAAAAGGAGATTGTTCCTGAAGAAGACGGCTGTTCATAGAGTCCTAATGGAACATATGATCAAAGGAAAAAAAAAGTATGATTTAAAAGAAAAGATGCTCAAGCAACCATAGCTGTGAATGTGTAACATTTCTGTTAAATATTGTTTTTAAGCTAAAAAAAAATCAGTAGAATCAGCAGAAACAAATCTGATCAGAACGAGTTCTTCCACATATTTTACTTTCTGAATGTAAGTAAAATCTTTTGAACATTTCCAGTGTATCACTAGTTCAATTGAAATCGTTGAGTTTGTCTGAACATAATTTCTTGTCACTATAAATGGATGACATTAAACATAAGCCCTTGAACAAGATCAACTATTTATAAATGACCTTTATATATGAAATTGAGGTAATTATGACATGAAAGTCACTATAGTAATGCTAATATATATATTTCTATAAAACATAGAGGTCTTATATAAATTTTTATTTTTATTACTAAGTTGTTCATGCAAATTTATAAAACTTTTGTGTTGGAAATGAAAGCTTTGTTTTCCTTGTATTATTACTTTTCTCATGAAAAGAAATATTTCACATTTTCAAACCTGATGGCCAGTCATTTAAGAAATGATTGGAAGTATAATAATAAATAATACATTCCGTGAAAAACATTTGTCAAAGCAGGAAGTGAGAATCTTCAAATCCAGAAATACTAAACAAAAAACAAAGGAAAGAAGTGGTGGCCATGGTGTCATGTGTTTTGGTGTTCTGGAGAACTGGTGGGTAATACAAACATGACTGTAGAAATGTACAAAAACCAATGCTAACAGAAACAGAGTCCAAAAACCAGAAGTTACGGATCAAACCCGATGAAAACATGTTGGCAGAACTTGACTCAAGGATCCGACTGAAAGCTGAAGACACCAGGAGATGCAATGAGAACCAGGGAGGCGATTAACTGATGCAGTACAACCGTTTTATGTTGTGTATTTTAACACATTTGGGGTTTAATAAATGCCAAAACACAATTTATTAACACATTCAAATTTAACACTCCAACTTAACCTCAACCTGACACTTCTTGCCCTAGTTACAAAGCTTAAACTAAATGTTACAGTTCAAAGATTTTATTTCTATTTTTATCCACAGCAGTTAAATTCTAAAGCACATAATAACTGTTTAAAACCTCTGTGCACCTCACCTCAATCTCTTTCCTCTCTTAATTGGTTTCTCTGCTTCAGTGGCAAAAACACAATTTTTATGCTTGATAGAGATACACAGGAGAGTGTGTATTGAGTGAGAGTGTTTTTTAATATTATCAGCTTCGCACAGTGCATCTAAAATGACTCTGATAAATGTGCAGACCAGAGGGATCTGTTGTCGGCTTGTATTTACAGTTTTTCACTTGATGTCAGTCTTTTTTTTTTCCGTCAGTATGAGTCACATGGGGAAGCACTTTGACCACAGAGATGTTACATTTTATTTAGCTCAATTAGATTTTGTTTTCCATTGAACTATCTGCAATGCAGTTTATTTGTGAATATGTATTTAAGGTTTCACTGTTGGTGATAATCTATTGCTACATGCAATTTAAGGCCTTTTACTAGATATCGGACAAAGATGACCTGAGAAAATACAGTATGCAGGTTTCAAATGAAAACCATCAAATAAACCTGGCCCATGTAAAAAAAAAATAAAATCCCACTTTATAAACATTTTTTGGTCTTGTTATCCATGGAAGGAGTCTGAAACATTTCTGATAACACTACTTCTTGTAGCATTGTTTTAAATTGGGTTCTTGAGCATAAGAAAATTATTAAAGCTCATGTCACATCATGCTACGCATCCTAAACTGATGGCTGGACATTCTAGTTCTGTCAAATCATTCATTTCCAGGGCCATTTTAATTGTCGGTATGGTTCTTGTTTCCTGAAATACTGCTAGTTTTATGTCGGATCTATCGGCCCTGCCATCTTCCAAACAGTTTCACTTTCATCTTCTTGGTCCACAGAAAATGTTCCCAAAAGTCTTGGGGAAAGATAGTATTTAGGTGCAGCAACTGCAAAATTTTAATCAGTTTTAATTCTGAAAACTCCATGAATCAAAAAGTCTGTATAGTACTCATTCTTCTCCACGCTATTGTTTTACATGCCACCACTGTTGCCAACATTTTCCGATGCAGAAGTCTTTCTAAAAACCGTTTCCTGATGAGTTTTAGCCTGTTCTGTCTCGTTTTGGGTTTTAGGTTACAATGCTCTCCTCCTCTGTCAGTGACTATGGGAGTTTTGATTTCAGCAGCATATGCTTGTTTCAGGAGATTTGGTAGAAAATTGAGGCGTCATCATTTCAGATTGATTGTTTACACCTTTGCACTACTCTTACTGCATTCTATCTACTGAGCAAAGGTATGACTGTCAGAAACAGGAAGTACTCTTTTCATACACTGTTTTTTAGCATATTTATGTCAATGTTGGCAAAATTGCAATATTTTTATGGCACTGCTTAAAGTAGCGCAGTTTTTAGATACACCTTTAGATTTATGTGTTGATGCTGTATACCGTCAAACTTTACTGCTAGGTCGGCTGCAACTAATTGACATAATTCATTGATATATTGATACATATTTTCTTAGATTTTCTGTAATGCTTAACTTTGAGGAATGTATCCTGTCTTCTTTAACATCCAAGCAAAAGTTACAACAATTTCCCTTCAAATTGTTACATGTAAAGAGAAGCCTCTGACTGGAGTTAGTAGTATGCAGACATGGCAGATAAAGCATCTGACTTATTACTAAATCAGCTGGGTTACATAAAGTATTTAAAGGCAGGAGTCTTCTAAAGTCTGGAGGTATTTCGAGAAAAACAAAAGCACCAAACACAACGACATCCAGCAGCTACTGATGAGCAAAAACAATGCTATTTCTTTTTAAGTAGTTGTGATTGGATTCTATTAAGTAAAGAAGTCTGTTTGCAGCATTTTGAATCAAATTTACCGAGACAAACTCTCAATTACATGAGGTTAAATTCAAGTCCTTCGTAAATGAAATGGATATGTTGTGTCTTCAGTGACTGAGCTGAGGTTTACTTTGTTTGCTTCCAGTTCAATTTCGATACACTTGCTATTCTGAACAAGTGCCATCTTTTTTAGCATCTGTATCTTAAAGCAGTTTTCAAGTTGTTCCTACAAAAATAAGAAATTTTTTGAGGAAAAATTAATCATTTAAATATTTAATCATTAAAGCAAAATAAAGGTATAAAAGGAAAAAATACAGCTACCACACACCACTGTTTCAGCAAAAATTAAATGTTAGTTGTTTTTGTTGTTGTTTTTATTCTTAGGGGTTATCAATAAAGATTGTAACGAATGTTTATGGATTACTTGATTTGCTTTTCCCTTTTTTCAGTCGTCACTTGCAGAGAACCCCTGCTGTGGCAGTCAGAGCATGCTGATACTCCTTGATATCAACCATCTTACCCCCAGGGAGCTGCTGGTGAGGAAAGTGTTTTATAAATAGACTCAGACCTCCAGAAATGTTCTAGCTTCATTGACAGGAAGCCCTTTAATGCTGAGATAACTCCTTTGTAATGTCCTCATATTGTTTCCTTAACAATAATGCGTCAAGAGCCTGCACTTAAACAGCAAAGCTAGACACCTATTTATTCAGCTGGTGTTCTACAGTCTCTGACTCTTAGTCTTTTTTTCCCTCCCCCTTGAACTCCTCTCTAAAGATGCATGTTGTGATCTTAACGTTATAAATGGGTTCTCTGGCAGTGCTTAGATTAGATTTGTTTCTATGAGATTCATTTTAGCCCTAAGTCTGGTCTCTTTGCTCATGTGGCTTGTTTTCTTGATGAATGTCCCCTGCACTGTCAACAGTCATTTGCAAGACCCCTTCTCATACAGTCACACAGACAGAGCGAGGCAAATATCCTCCTTGCTTAATCCATGCTGCGCACTGTCCTCACGCTTTTAACCTTTACTAAAGTCCTTCAAAACATACAAACCTGGATGTTAAGTAATTATATTAATGAGACAATTAAGATTAAAACTAAATGGTTCCTGGTGGACAGCTGGTGTGTAGCCTCAAGGATTTGTGTGAATGTGTAAGAAGAGTGCATGGGTGATTGGGTTTTGATTTATGTGTTTGCTGTGTTCCTACGGGAGTAGAAAGAGGAGTATTTAATGCCTATTGCCTCATGCTGAGTGAAGTATTGATTGGCATGGCCTCCATCTTGCCTTTGTCACAGACCTGTGGGTCTGACAGCTCCCACTAAGTCGTCATTGTTTCTCAGTTAGCTGGAGGTACTGAAATTTGATGATGACATTTGGTTTGTTCTGTTGGAAAAAAGAGAAAACGACATTCAACCATTTCAGGTTCTAATCAGTTCAATGTTACAAGCAGAAGAACATTTCCAAGAAACGTCACTGTGGGCGTTTTTTTGTTGGTATTTTTTTACGAGAATTTCCTGGGAACTCAAAAAATGTCTGAGTACAAAGACAACACATTATTATGGCTGAGATAGGCTGGTACGACAATGGAAATGGAAACAACACACATGTTTATCTTTACCTTGCACTGCTTACCCAACAGAAAGTACCGTAGTAACTCTTTCTTATTGTAGGATATATGCAATTCCTCTGTCTTGTCTTTGTCCTTTCCTGCTTACCTTAGCAATAGGTAAAAAGACGTTTACTGCCCATTTACAAGAGAAGGAAGTAAGCACAAAGAACGAAAAGAGAGGGCTGTGGGAAGGAAGACATAGACAAAGAACACAAAAGCAAACTCTCAAAAATGATCCATGGTTTCTTTCTGGCACCATGGCAACTAGCAGACAATGTCATTACATCTTGTTCAACACACAAATGCAATGTACACAAAAAGAGACATTTCTGTGGCCTGGCTGCTTTACCGTTCCCTTGAGACAGATAAAGAATCCAGACCTTTAGGTGAGAAATGGCATCTTTGATGAACCATGCTGGGGTAAAACGAGAGCTCATTTCACAGCATTGACAAAAGATAAGCATGTGTTTGTTTCCACAGAGGTGTGATCCAATCAAGCTCATGGAGCATAAAACATGAAAAAAGGGAGCAACAATCATTTAATTTGATAGAAAAACGTGTGCTCAGTGGGACTCAGTGTCAGAGATTGAATAGCTTGTTTTGCTGAATGAAACAGTGGATCGCACAAGACACACATTTGCACTTAACCACGCTGATTAGTTGAACAGCTGCAGCAATATCACCATTACTTTAGTTGACAATTGTTACAATTACGAGAAAGTTAGTCATTATACGTGAGGAGGAAAATGACGAAGAGCACTTTAAAAACATATTTTCCTCCATTTATCAGGAATGGATATGTAATTTATTTCCATCCACTTGGCTTGTAAGTTAATGAAATTGCTGCTGTTGCAACACTAACATCAATCAATTCTTAAATTCTATTTATATATTCTACAGTGTTGATCATATGATTAGTTAATCCCAGTCTTGGTATTGTAAATATAGAGTTTCCCCTAGTGCAAATTAATTAATCACTAAATTTGTAACACCAAATGATTTTTTTTTTAAATATTGTATAATATTAGCACTTATTTACAGTTAACATGCATGCAGCAAATTTTCAAAGTTCATTAATTAAACTGCAGAAAGCGGCAATAATGACTTCTAGTCTCGTGTAAGTGGAGTAGCTTCCTCTAAAACCTGGTGCACTGGATTCTGTTGTTGTCTTTGGTCCTCTGGTGGAGGATCAGAATCACTGGTTGTGCATCCTGCTGTATTCATTGTTCCTGGAAATATAAATTCTGTCCCAAGCAGAATTTCCACAGGACAACATTAATATGATTCTCCAACAAAAAGCTAAATTGGTTTAGAAAGCTTCTCCCGATGCATTTGCTGCGCTAGATGCTCCTGACTTGACACAATGTGCCATTTTCTTCAATAAACTCCTGTCTTGCATCTCAATTTGTCTTTATATTCACTATATTCAATACTTCTACATAGACTGAACTGAAATATACCGAGAAAAAAAAGCTGTCGTTCATGTTTTGTACTATTGCGCATAATGCCATTTCTAAACTCATTCAGAAACAGAAAAGTCAAGAATTGTTATTTAAATGACTTTTGACACGCATAAACTTTTTAAAAATGTAAATTTCTTTATACTTAAGCTAAATGTGTCTTATATATATATGATAAGAATAACAATTATTAGTTCATAGCAGAATTTTATCTCAATTTACTCAACGTACTGAAATTAAAGGTTGGTTTTTGTTCCGCAGTGTGAGATTACGGTGCCAGTAAATGTGGAGAGCTTTGTAATTGGTCCAAATTAAAATGCACTCAGTGTTCCTTTCCAAAGAGTCCAGAAATGTTGAATTTATAATTGAGGTGATGTGTTAAAATGAGCTGCAAACGTTCAGTCTATTAATATAAAACTGAGTTATGACCCTGATTTATGCCATGGTAAAACTCTTAAGCTGAGACTGCTAATGCATTCAACCTCAATGAGTGTTAATAATGGGAAAAAAACAACTGTCTCAATAAAATATGTAAAAGATTTATATTGTCCGCTGAAACCCAACAGAGCAAAAGACATTTGAATAATGCCTTGGTGATTGTTTTATTTAATTGAAACCATGTCTTGTATGTTTAATAAACTACACCATGCAAAGACTTTTCTTCCATGTTAACATTCAATTGCAAACAACAGACGGGAAATATAGTTTTCCAAATATATTTGCACAAAGTGAGAGTTGTCCTTCTTTATAATAACTGTCTTCAGACATAGTGATAAGAATAACAACTCAATATTGTTTTTTAGCAAATGAAAACATGTGTCCTTAATTTCCTATAAGCTAACTTAATCAATATGATCCTATTTAATTTGTTGCAAACACAGACACATGAAGTTCCTTGGATTTGTAAGTTGAGAGTTTATTGATGTATTCAGTAGGTGACTGACTATAAGTGAAGAAACCTTTGGTCACTGTTGGGCCTGGATGTGTGAGGTGTCTATTAAAGTAAAGTACATTTTCAAAAGATAGTTTATAGGCCAAACAAATGTTTGAATAATTAAAACAATATGTTCTGTCTAAACAGGATAAATCACAGTTGATTTTGTCACATTATGATTTTAATCGCCTGTGTGTTTTATTGGGGTTTTATATAATCCACCAAGACAAAGTAGCACATTGTTATGAAGTTGAAGTAACAGGATACATTTTTTCTTCTTCTTAAATTTCATGATTTAGAAAATAAAACATTAATGTATTGAAAATGTTTGACAAACTTTAAAGACTGAGCTTGAAATATTTTGCGAAGAAGAATCAGCAGAATTTCCACTCTCTAAATCTTTGAAACTGTTAGAGATACAACAGGTGGTTCCACAATTATCAACTCAGGGAAGGTGAATATAAATACACCCCACTATTTACCCCATATTTATCATATGCAAAAAGTGTTATTTTCTCTCAACTCTACAATGATGGGTATTATGTTAGTGCCCATCTCTGGCACAAAAATCTCAGTTCAGCACGCTAAATGTTGTGAATGCAACTTGAAATGTAAACTAGTGCATAATGAATACTTCTGCAAGGTGCTGTATAATGAATAAAGTTCACAGATCTAGAGTTCTTGTATCATATGCCATTATAAATTCATGTGCAGTGTGTTCTTATGCAGGTTTAATTTTGTCCTTTTCTCATGATCGCCCATGCTGACATACAATGCAGCATCTACGCAGCCCCATGTGGTCTAATGAGATTTTTACAAAGGTCACTTTATGCTTTCCAACATGTGACGGTCCTTTGTGGGGTTTTTTCTCCCTGAAGACAAAAAACATATTTCAAGCACATTTTTCTGTTTGCCACTGTTGGTGAATGCTCGTGCGACACGACTCCTCAGCTTGCTTAGCGTATCTTTATTGGTTTGCTCAGAGAAGGACTGAGGCCAGGGAGGCCACATGGGGGAGGGGAGGAAAGGATTCCAGATCAAGATAGTAACAGTGAGGTGAAACCCTCAGAGATAGGAGGGGGGGAATCAAGGTCTGATGTGGCCGCAGTGTCCCTTGGCCGAAGCCCTCTGGCAGACTGACTGATAGGTTTGCTAAGGCAATCATACATCACTTTTCACCTGTATCAAACCAATTGGCTGGCCTTCTATAGACAGCTGCTCCCTTGCACACAGTTTGACACATTGATGGATAATGGATAGACATAGCCTCCATATGGCAGATTTGGAGCAGATTTAGATGGTCTAATCCTAAATCCCTTTTTTCCAGCCCTCACCAAATGATTCAGAGAGCATGACATACACATAGCATAATCCACGCACAGAACAGTGAGAAGAAAGTAGCAAACATAATCCTTCACATTTAGCCTGTCACAGACTTTGCGCGGCTATAAAGATCCCGATCCATAAGTGGGCTATTATTCTAATTAGCCCTTAGGTTTTTCGGAGAAACGAGCTGATTGCTTGTAATGATAGCTTGTTTGTGGTGATGGCAGACTTCTCCTTGCTTGATAATGCTGCTCATGAGTTGTGCCACACATTGCATGATGCTTGAGATGTCTGCACTGTCATCAGTGAAAAACTCATGGACAGGCACCCTGTGCTTGTGCACATTCTATTAACTTGCCTGCTGCTCTTGTAAAACATGTTTGCAAGTTTGAAATGTTTTTATGACTTAGTTAACACCAAAGAAAGTAACTTTTGAGAACAAATATTCTAATCATCAAATAGTTGTTCCAATGAGGGCCAAAGAAATTGTATTCGGATTTTGTAGACTTATAAATATGTACCTGATTTACAACTCGCAGGAGTTAGGGGAGCAATGTCATTCCTTAAAAGCTCTGGTAAGAGACCAATTAAAAGTCTGGCAAAATTATAAAATGACAGGAAAACCATCCATGCTTCTCAGTTTACAAGTGACTATTTGAAAGATGTGGAATGCATTTGTAATCAGCTTCCCTGAGTCGATTTTTATGGAACCAACTGTCACTGCAGTTACAGTGGGAAGGTATTTAAAGTGTGTCTCTGCCAGCTCTGCACATCTAGACATAATGAGAAATCAGACTTATTCCTCTTCCTGTTCAGACCTGGTGTAGTTTAAGTTCGTTCTCAGTGTAACTGTGGTTGGAAGCTTCTGAGAAACAGCAAAATCTCACCAGGGCTCAATCAAAACATGAAATAGAGCTTATTCATTTCCTGTAGACGAGACATATCCTCAGTCGCTTATCAGCTCCGTCATCAACTTCATTATGTTATAAAGTAGACATAATTTCTCATCTAACAATGGAAGACGACGTGTTTTAATGTCAACTTGATTGTTCAAGTGATATAGTCTTCATGTTGGTAGAAAATATTATCACGTCAGTACAATATGATACTTATATGGTAAGAATGTGGAATATTTTTTTTTCATGTGATGGATATTTATATTTATTGTAATAATAAATGCTATTTGAACATGAAAAGTATTGTTAAAACATTGAAGTTTTCTCATCATATATGATATTTTTCTTGTTTTTTCCTTTAGGGTTTCATTGAAATTGGATCCTTTTCATTTGTAATGCCCTGTAGGAACTGTTATGCCCTCTACACGTTTGCATTTAATGGTGTTTTTCACAAAAGTCTGTTATTTTCACAGAAAGCTGTTTATCCGGCGTCCAAAAACGTTTCATGTGAAACACAAGTGCCAAATTGAATAAATGTTCCCCCAAAATGGTTGAAGCCCTGCCATTGTTATCACAGAATTAGATCCTATTGATTCAGATCCCTGTGGGGAGCTGCTAGTCACTAAGGCTCTATATGTATTCACTACCTTTCTCCTTTCAGATCTTGTAACCTAATTTTGCTCTGGACTTGAAATGCTGCATTTCTGTCACTGAAAAGTGGCTTGGATGATGCATCCTGTTGCAGAGGTAACATGACCCTCCATCTGCAGCTACATTCGATGCCTTTTTGGGAATCACTCATCTGGGCTTGGAAATGAGCAGAAACACATAATAAATCCCAGAATTTGTCTAACATCCAGTGAGTTTTAGTCAGACTCTACCTCCCCATCATTTCCCGGATGATCCGTCCCGCTGTGACTTTGTTAATGTTAATATATTTGCTGTGAATGACGTCGAGTTTCGCGTTGAGCTCCAGAAAACTGCAAACATCGAGACTAATATGAACTGCGCAATAAACGTGAAAACAGCCACGAATTAACGTCTCAGTAAAGTTGTGCAACTAAACGCCATTATAATTATTAACATTAAGATAAGTGTCATAATCTGTGCAGAAGGATATGAGTTGTGGAGCCACAGCAGGAGCTCTGTGCGCTGCGTTCTGACAACACAGGCAGGGACCTGGGGGCTTTAAAATACTCCTTAGCGTTTTCCAGACAATAGTAGAGCACACAAAAACACACACAAATTACTAACGGGTTTTTTTTTGTAACCATTAAACCATTTCCCCTTCAGTTCAATCTTATAAGTGGAGACACATTGTTTATGTTACTGTTATAAAATAATTTGCAATTAAGTATTGGCAAAGCTCAATGTAATTTTCACAAGTGGTGGAGTGTTGTTGTCAGCAGCTAACTAAAAAAGTTACTTTTAATGTAACTTAGTTACTTTCCAAATCTAGTAGTCAGTAATCTGATTTAAGTTACTTTTTCAAAGGTACTATACCATCACTGGTTATAAATAGTTTTTGATGCACCCCTCCATAATGGAAAGCCGACATTTTAAATAAAGACTGCAAAAGGAAAGCTTGCAGCCTTTGACACAGCCTTTATCAAAAGGTTGTGTCAAAGTGACTCTCAAACCCACACTGGGTGTGAGACAAGAATCTGAAGCTGCTAACTTTTTATTCTTCCTTTTGGATCCAGAAAGGTGTTGATATATATATATATATACCTGGATGTTAAAGCAGAAACCTGCTGCTGCAGGAGACCAAGGTGCAGTAAATGAGATTTAACATTTAGATTCATAAGACTCTATTAGGTGACAGCAGAGAATCATTTTTCATAATACATCAATTATTCAACATTGTTTCACTTTCTTAATTAGGTTTACTTTACCTTTACCTACAGAAGCTCTTCTATATGGTTCCTTTCAGTGAGTTGTGGGTCTGACCTTTTTGTCTGTTTCATATATTATGAATAAAGAGAACCATGCAATATTTAATCACTTGTGGGAATTGAGCTGCTGATGATTATCTTCCCTTTTTTGAAGAGCCTTTGATTAGTGGAACTTCAGCGTGATAAGCAAAAAAAAGAAAAATCCCCCTGCAGAGCGCCGCTGCATTCATTATGTCATCACACGTGTACACAAAAATTAGTGTGCATAATTGTTTGCACTTCCAGTAAAGTGTTTCCCCGCTCCATGTCGATGATGCAAAGGATTGTCCTGAACGAAAGTGAATAATTAGTGAATTCCTGCGGTGGGGTCTGCAGCGTGGCTGTTGTGTAACAAAGGTGGCCTGCTTCTATTAACCCTTACCTGTGCCATAAACAGGTCAGCACTCCGGAGAGGTGATTATTCTCCAGCCTGGTTAATGGTCCTTACTGACAGCATTTAATGAAAATTAATGACCAGCTGTAGGACACGGTGCACACAAACTGGAAGTCTACTTCTTGTTTCACTGTGCACTTATTTCCATTGTTAAACTTTGCTTCCAATGTGGGACCAGCAGTTTGCATGAAGATTCACTGGCAGCTCTGGGAAGCCACTGAAGAAGCTGTCTGTGTTGTTGCTTTTTTCTTCAGAGAGCTGAACACAACGCTACCTCAGTTTAGTAGCTGGCACCCCGGCATAAGAGAACAGAATATTAGGAAATTTAATACACTTCATTAGGTTTCCATTATATTTTGCTTTGGGTTATGGGCTGAAATGAGCAGTCAGATTTTGCCTGTTTTTGTCCGTGATATGCAGACAGCAAGATGACATGATTAAGGGGTCATTTGGTTAATTGCACAATACTGCAAGTATGCAGCATTCCTGGATAGGAAATAGATGCCAGCGGCACAGTAATTCATGTGAGTCACATCATGAAGACAAGCTGAGCAAGTTATGATTGCTTTTAGCTTCTTGTTGTCATTTCCCACATAATGTACACAATAGGGTATGCATTATTTTGCACGAAAGTGGATGAAGAGGAAGCAAAGCCAAAAAGGAAGAGGGCTGAGGACACAGTTGCTATTTGTCATATTTGTCATATGCCACGTGGAAAAGAGAAGAGCTCAGAGGTTTTATGGGCATGATTGTGCGCCAACCAAAATGTAATCAAAAGACATTAATGGTGCAATTAAATTGAATTCCTGTGTAATCTGGAGAATAAAGTGCTCCAAGGCCGTGGCAAATCCACCCCTCACTGCATCCTCATCTGTATGAAAGCGGTCCTCTGCGGCTATCCCCCTCGTCTCGTGTGTCCCGGCCCCTTTAATCTCTGTCGCTCACACAGCCTTTCTCTCTGTGCAACCTCCAACCTCCACTCCCATTTTATCCCTCCGACTCACCGTTTTCCAGTCATTCGTCTCACCAACAGCTCTCTGCCCGCCCCAACCCTCCCGCATACCCCGTTCTGAACCAACATCAAGGCAAGACTGCCATCTCCGGTCAGGACATCGTTTCCCTGATGCCATAGTCCCTTCTCCATGAGTGTGATGCTGGACTTCTTGTTATCCTTGGGAATGTGTTCAAACTGAGATAGGTAGCACTGTGACGAGGCTAGACTGCCATCTACTGGCTGGCAGAAGGATTTCAGTCCTCACTATTGTTGCAATAAAGACCAAACAATACTGCCACCTATCTCTTTTTTTATTATTGTTATATCAGGGATTAAAAAGCAGGATTTATTTTAACTAGCATTACGCAAATGAACTACAATAAATATGACTGTAAAACTGATACATTTATCATCAATAATATTTTCTGTCTAGTAGCATGAGTCATCAGTCAAACTAGCTGTTTTTGTAATTTAGTAAAAAATATAACTAAATGAGTGAAGTTACATCTGAAGACACAGAATTACACATCAAGTAGGACTTTTTAGACGAATGAAAAGCAAAGTGTGCGCAAGCTTTTTAGGCAGGAGTTGCTCATTCACTTGTCAGATCCAGAAAAGAGATTCAGTTAAACACAGACCCTGGATACTTTCTATTGAATGAAAAAAATAATAAAGACAAAGCTACTGGAAGTGCTCACTCACTGAATGGATCTGTTAAAAAAAAGAAGCTAAAAACAGAGTCACTTAGCCAGGAATGAAAAGCAAAGGCACATGAAGTTCAGGGGAGAAGTAACTGGATGTAATGCAAAGATGGACTCAAACAGCAAAACAACGTTAAGCAGCAGTTCAACCTGGCGTTAGTGAGGTCACTCTGTGTTGATGCTTTTCTTCTGTTTTTCAACTTACCTGAACTGGTGGAGCTGGTGGGTCACATTTTTGGAAGTGTTTGTGAATATAAACAATTAATGCATTTATATATCTGCAAAACATATTCACAGTCTTCTCACATCACATCCACTGTGATTGTGTTAGGTTTTTGCTTTTCTTCAAATTAGCTTCCGCTTGTACTTTGCATTCATGTCCTCATAGCATTTTGAGTAGAAATTGTAAGACTAGCAGTCGTGCTTTATTCTGCAGAATGTGTGCAAAGCAAATAATTATCTCAATGAAATGCATCCTAAGTAATACACCTGTGCTTTTAATAAAATTACAGTGCAAAATGTTTGCTGTAAGATAGTGTATAATTAGATTGGAGGGACATTAAAATACATGGCAAAGGGAAGGAATTGAACATCATCCATTGAGCTAAAAGCACAATTTGTAATAACTGCACTAAATTATTCCAATGCAAGATGCCTGCCTGACACACATTTAGCAAATTTAAATATGAAAATGATTCATGATAAAAGAGGAGCGAAACAAAAGAAAGCAGAACTTTGTATTATGCAGGATTTGAAAAGAAAATATATTTTAATTTAGTTTTTCTTAATATGAATAAATTAGAATCTAACAATGTGACTTTTAAAAAGCCCTGGTATCTAACTCTGGGTTCACAGATCAGAAATAGTATTTTACGTGCAGGCAGGTAGTCTGCAAGGTGCAGAGTGTTAAATCTATGACTTTTTTGACCTTTTTAAGACCATTTTCTGCTTAAAATCTGGGACAGATAAAAAAATTAGAGCATAAAAAATCTAAGTAAATTTAGTTCACATCCCAGAGGTTTCAAAGCTTTCTTGCCAACACATTAACCTGTAGCTTTCTTCACAGATTCTATATCAAATTCAAGCTGGGACATATTAAAAACTTAATTTATTTTCGTCACTTAATTCACTCAGTGAAACACATTATGTTTTAGAGCCTTTATCTCTGTTAATTACGAAGATTTTTCTAATTACTGCTAATGAAAATACGTCATTTAAGATTTGAATATTACATTCCTAATACAGAAAAGATGACCTATTGAAAGTGTATTAAATGCCAGCTTAAAGGTTATTTTTAAAAGGCACCTTCAGTCTAGGAAATGAGCCTGATTGGAACATGAAGACACGCATATCGTATAGAAAAGATGCACGTTTTTTGAGATATTTGTGAAAGAAAAGACTCAGAAAAAGGTCATGAACCTTTAGATCCAGCTGCTTTATTCTGATAGCACTAAGTAAGTTCCAGCATAAAAAAATCACTTTCAGAATTTACCCAATCTCTAAAGAATATGCTCTCTTTACAAAATGGAATGCAACCTAATTATCAATCCTGTTTGGCCAATAGCAGACAGGATGCTGGCGACATCATACTGAAAGGAAGGAAACACAGAGAGGTTACATGGAAGGAAGCAGGAACTCTGGGAAACAAACGAAGAATTCAGCAAGGGATAAACACTCATTCTATCTCACTAGTAGCTTCAATGAGTAAACACACTTATAGGAAGAAATGCTCTGTTTTAAGAGAATATGTCCATCAATTTTACTACTGAATTATTCTTCCACAAGAGGGCAGAATTGTATCATCTAAGACATCTTCAGTATTCATTTTAATCTGTGAGTTATGTGCAATAAATACACTGTGGTGTTTATCCTTTCTTCAAGTGAGTCGTTAAAGTTTAGATTTATGCACAGCCTCAACCAGATAGGGGCTAAAAGAAAAACGGTGGACATTTTTGTTTACTCAAAATTAAAATAAAATAAAAAACAATTTACTTGTTATTTTGTGAAATTAGAGAAAACACATACAGTGGATTGGATAAAATTATGGAATTTATTCCTAATATTGTTCAAATGTGAATAATTAAGACATTATTCATGGTAAAATAATGATGTGCTGCATTGCATTTACCATAAATTACATTTATAATTATTACTTTGTAAAACACTTTTGCACACTGGCAGCCCAATTTAATTTGTTGTCAAATATTGTGTGGCAATAATTTTGTAGACAACTGTTAATCGAAAAAGCTACTCAAATTTATTTCTCCTGTTTCTTTTTTTAACATGAAAATATTTTTTTTATTCGTATAATAAACCCCATCCCTACAGCCTTTTATGTAACCTTTCACCCCAAGAACAAAAACTCAAAGCATGCTTTGTTTGCTTAGAAGATGGTTCTCTTTGCCAAGGTTAGACGTAAGGATTTGAGTTCTGAACGTTAAATATTTTTGTGAAATCAAATTGAAAGCTATTAAATATGAAACATT
Source organism: Phalloptychus januarius (assembly GCA_902982915.1). Classification (NCBI taxonomy): domain Eukaryota; kingdom Metazoa; phylum Chordata; class Actinopteri; order Cyprinodontiformes; family Poeciliidae; genus Phalloptychus; species Phalloptychus januarius. The sequence goes on along the minus strand of CADWAE010000133.1, from coordinate 1,764,690 downwards.
TTTATAGAAATCTAACCTATTTTGATAGTTAACTTTAATATTAATTAGTTAACTTGTGTGTGGTCCACACAGGTAGCGGTGAGTACTTTCTATCATTCATTCAGTGTGCTTTTTTGCCAGACTTTGTCTGAATTCTGACAATCATTGATGAAGTAAAAGAAAAATAATCTGTCATACATGTCCAATTGATATGAAGTGGAATATTAATCTGATGTTTTTTTCTTACCTAACTCTGAAAGAGATGCTTTGTGCACTAACCTGCATCAAGACAAAACAGCACAAAGCATTAATCCTTCTCTGATAAGAGACACTAACAAATGTCTAAGACATGGATGGCATGGTTTTTTGTCCATATTGAAACTGGTTTATTTCGCAAGACTGAAATGGAAATACTTTTTTTGTATCTCACGAGTCACCTGATCACATGAATTGTGCTTCTTATTTAATAAAAACTGCAGTTGCAAAATTGTGGGTTTTTTCTTTACATTACGTTGTCAGTATTCTAGCAAATACTGACAACGAATTTGCTAGAATGTATGAGAACAAACGGAAGTGAAAAAAGATCAAATCTTTTACAGGTTACTTATTATGTAAAACCTGATTGCTGGAAACATTTCAGCCAGAATGTCAATCATGTAAATCCTCACAACCATAGTAAAAGTCTAAAGGATTGCTGCAGAAAACATCCATGTACAGCATTCATGTTCTCCATTCACAGCACTATATCATAAGAGCAGCTCTATAAGCTCATATTAATACACTCATATACTATTGTCCAGCCTCCCATTCAGCTCCTTCTCCAACCCATGCTCCCCAAATGTTGGCGACTGACTGTGAGCCTGTGGCGCCACACTTACTACTGACAGCTCAACGCTGCTGCAGAAACTGGGCAAAAACTATAAGACGGGACATTAGGAGGCTTCCTTTCCAGTGCACTTAGCTGCTCTGTGTTCCCCATCAACTGTCACGACTGCCTGTTTGAGTAGTCTTAAGTGACAAAGCAGGGCACAGCCTGTACAGTGAGATACACTGCCTGCTATTGTGCCTTCATCTTCCTGATGATGGCTTGAGGTAAATGTTGTGACGCAGGGGAGTATTTCCACTTCAAGGCAATATTCTCTCCTGCCAAGTTAACTCTGTCAAACAAATCTTGGTTAAGATTCCCAGCACTGCGCTTTATAGGGGTTTTTTCTCCACTCTACATTGTATGCCTGGATGTTACTTTGTTAGTGTGAAACTTTCCTGTTAAACCCTTAAAATTGCTTTAATAAGTAGTTTTTCTTGCTCAAAGGGACATTTGACAGATAGCAGGTCTATCTCCTTAGAAACAACAGTTGCTTACGTTAAACACAGAATGATGCACTGGACAGAATATCTATGATTTACAGGTTAATCAGAAGACAGTTTGTGAATGTGCAGAGTGGGAAACATGTGAATTCATGCCCTCCAAAAAGTGTACAGTCGGGCCATTCTTTGTGCACAGATTGCATCACTGAGTCGTTCCAACCTTTGATTTTCTTTCAACAACGTCCCCGCAAGCCAGATTCCCGTTACAGTGTTTGCCCTTTAATTAAAGTCAGTTAGGCCCACAGATGCATTAATCATATTACCTGAACTGATCCAAGCACATTTACACATGCCAAGAAGTTTGTCGACAGGTGGAGCTTCCACATTCTATTGTCTTTGGCGGTGAAGCAGCTTCATGCACAAACCCCTCTTTGTTTCATTCAAAGATATGGTGCAGGAGAGGGAAACTGGATTTTCTTTAGCAGAAATGTGATGTAGTATCTGTGTTTTGCATCAGTGTGTGAACTAATGCTGCAATGAAATTATTTGTTTGCTTTGGAGCATAATTGTGAAACTAAAGTCAATAGCATAATTTTCCTATTTATTTATTTATTTTTTTTAGCAAATAAAGACCTAAAGCTCAGGGTTGCATTTGTGTTCACTCCTGTTTGCTCTGATGCTCCAAAATAAAATCCACCTATTTAGTAAAAAAATATTCTTGGAGGAGTCAAGATAAGGCTTACAAACCTATGTTTGCTTTGTGGATGCTGTAGTGTGGAGCTGATGTGCTGACACAGAGCTGATGAATCAAGATAAACCAGGCTAACATTAAACCCCTGGACTAGTACCAACCTCATTTCTATCAAAACTTATGAAGAATGATTAAAATGAGTTTATCATAGTTGGTGCATGGTTGCTTTGCAGCAATAAAGTTCTAAGTTCTGATCCCACCCTGGTGTATTTTTTGTTTGGAGTTTGTATGTTCTCCTCATGCATGCGTGGGTTCACCCTGGGCACTCCAGCTTCCTCCTGCTGTCCATAACATGACTGTTGGGTTAACTGATTTCTCTAAAAGCCCTTAATAGAAATTGAGACGACAGCTTTGAGCTTTCACTGGCATCTTTTATATAAGTACAAGAATTTCTGCCCAAATCAAAAGACACAAACATGAGAAACAGAATATTCTGTTTATTCAGAAAGAGAGACAGTCGTCTGAACACTTAACTTATGAGTTGAGTTTGTTTTTGATTACACGTTGGATGCAGAGTGATCTGTTTATTAGCACTGGTGCACCACGGAGATGAAGTATGAATCTGGCCTCTCATATGTATTATTTATGTATTTTTTGTCTGTATTAAACAAAGGAGATCCCATCGAGACACTATTACTCTACTCAGTCATTGGAGACCTCATGAAAACAGTCATTACCAGGGAAACAAACAAAACATATTCATATGAACATTTGGAAATGTTAAAAATTGATATGATACCACACCAAAACAATCCAACACATTTTACTAAATAAAAAAACGCAAAGCAATTCTGTGGTTCTTTGAATGTGGCTGTTAAAAGATGCTTTCTGCATGAGTGGGAGGAAGGCTATCGAGCATCTAACTGAGTTCCTGTTAGAAGGTAAAACTTTGTCCCCGCCGCAGGTTGTTTGCAAATCCTAACAGGTTTTCTTCATTGATTGCCTTGGAATTATTAACTCTGAGCAGCTTCAATGTCCCTGCTGAACAAAAGCATTCCCCCAACATAATGCTGTCACTACCTACCTTCACTATGGAGGTCATCTGTTCAAGGTTAGTTTACTGTCAGTCTTCCCATTTTGGAAATATGAACTGAACAAATAACGTCCAAAGTTTGAGACGTTGTTTATTAACCCAACCTTTCAACATGTCCACAACTTCATTCCTGACCTTTGCACTCTAGTTGATAATTGCTTTCTGAGGCAAATGGCTGCTTAGTTCATTTAAGTTTTACTAAGTTTAAAATCCAGGCAGGTAAATTCCTCATGATTAGTGTTGATATTTATTTTAGATTATAATTGTTTACATTACATGGTCTGTGACAGAATCTTACAAAATGTCTTACCTTGGTTTGCTTGGATTTTCAAGGAAGCATAAAGTGTCTGCTTTCCTCATCAATCAACTGCTAAACCCCGAGCAAAATTACCCACATATGTTGGACTTTCAGTCTGCACTTTTTAAAACAAACCATTTCAGTTCATGCAACATAATGTCACATGTGTTTGAAAGCCAGACCAGACATCAGAAGAAGGGAATGAGAGGAAATAAAATGGAATAGCCGTACTGTGGGAGGCCTTATCTCAGCTGTACGACTGACAGGCCTGTAACTCTTATGGCAGGCTGCAGGATGTGGGGTTAACCTGAGGTGGCAGCGAGCCAAATGCTCTGAAGTAAGCAGGGTTCAAGTTTAGGGCCCGGCGACCCCAAAATGATAAGGTGAAGGGTCGTGGACAAGTCAGGAAACCATTGTTTTTAGAAATTCCACTTATTTGGTTATTTAAGTCGAGTGGGATTTGAACCCCCCCTCCTCCGCCACACGCCTCCTCCTGCTGCATGGAGTCGTCTGCACACCATCAGCACATAAACCACATGTGTGCCGGACAGAATGCGGTGGAGGAGGGGAATAAAACGACGCCGAAAGAAAGGGAAAGAGCCGCTCACTCAAGTATTCGTGCTGCTTGAACTGTGCATGTGTTGCTTTACAACCACAAACTGAAATTTATTTGAAGGGAATTTTAAGAAGTAAACCAACACGAGTAGTATATAATCGTAAAGTAGAAGGAAAATGATACATTTTCCTTCCACATATTTGTGGAAGGACTATGCGGTACATAGTTGTACCTCTATGAGCCGTGGACTCTGCAAATACAGAAATCCATTCTGTAAAGAAAGCCAAAAGAATTTGTTTATTGTTTTCGACAAGCCACCAGAAAACACAGCAAACATGTGAAAGATCTTTTGATCTTTTTTTTTCTTACTTACAAGCAAAACTTGATCTGGCAGCGAACTCACCCAACCCATCGCTTTAGCGTTCGATTCCAGCAGCTTGATGAGGAGATGGTTAGACCTGAATGCAGGATGATCCTAAAAGAAAACCAGTTTGAAGCTGCAAAGATTAAAGATGTTCTTCTTCCAGCAAGATGACTCCAAATGGAGGTATAATGGGTGGCTTTACATCAAAGGATATTATGTGTTGGTGTGGTCCAGTCAAAGTTGCGACCTAATTAATACTAAGACTATGCTTTGCGTCAATCTCCAACAGGGGCCGCGTTGACCAAATATTTCTTGAGTTTCTAAGTTTTTTAAAATGGTGACAGAAATGACAGATGAAGGCCATCTGTCATTTTGACTAACACTTCACATCCCTGAACACATGTGTGTGCAGACATTTTCAATTTTACACAATTTTCAATTTTAGGTAGCTAAATAAATCAAAGAAAGATCCCAGTCTGCACAACAAAGAGTAGAAAACATATCTCTAAAGAGGTGGAGCTGAGTTAGTTTGCAGACGCCTTTCAAATCAACCTAAAATCATGTTTTATTTTTATTATGCAAAACTTTATATTGGTCTGTCACACAAAATTCTGACAACATACATCAAAACATGTGATTAAAATGTAACAAAAAGGTCTAATACATGATTTGTGCAAATTATCCAACTCAATAAACAAACAAATGTAACTATTTTATGAGTTTTACTTAAAGATAATATGTTTGATAAGAGCCACCAACTAGCAAATTTAAATACTTTTTGCCCTAAACTTTGCATGTTTAATTTTATTTACTTTGCATGAATTAACCAGAGTTATGCATTTTTTTTCCCAGGCTCTTTGTTTTAACAGCAGACATGATGGAACCGGAGCCTCGTCTGTTCCTTTTATTGGCACAATTTGAATCTCCTCCGAAACGAGTACATAAACATGCTAACCTCTGCATGAACTGCGTCTACTGCGAACCAGAAATGCAAGCTCTCCAAAAACATCTATTTAAGAATTCGCAAGAATCCAGCAGTAAAAAAAAGAGGAGAGGAAATTAAAGAAAAACGCATCTACTGAGATTTGACCTTTGACTGACATGAATGACTCGCATAGAAAGCACCCACTTCCATTATGTTTCTCTAATTGACATTACATTAATAAAGATGCACCTTTTCTATACGGTATGCCATTAAAAGGATGATCAATCCCTTCTGCTTGGGTTTTATGTTTTCTGACTTGTTGACCAGCTATTATGAAACGAAAGAAGTCATTATGAGCACCGGAACAGTGAAGGCCCTGCAGAACATAAAAAACCAACACAGGGAGGCAGTAAAGCAGAGATAATAAAGGGTCATCCTGATGTGATGAGCCTGGTTTAGCGTGACAATACACAACATAACAGTGTAAGAATGCAGATCTACTAACATCAGTTCTAATCAAACTGAGTGGCATCCATGAGAGATTTGGTGTCTCACAATGTAAAGAAAGATGTTAGTCGTTTTTCATGATCTGGAGTGAACTTTACTTCTTTTTTTAAAATTCTGAAGGTCTGTTGATCCAATCGCAGTACGTGCTTGTTTTTAACCTTCAGCAATTCCCCTATATACCTCCTTACTTTATTCCTCCAATACCACAGAAACATTTTTCCGTGCATTTAAATTCCTGAGGTCTTTCCAAACCTAAGAAAATGAAGGTCACTCTGAGAGAGGGGCCTTTACAGAAGCATAATATTTGATTACCCTCCACACTGGATGAATTGAGCTGTTTGTCTGTCAGATATTGAATGATTATTATTTTCCATTGCTTCCATTCTTAATACCATCGATCACATCATATCAGCTGAATCAGGTATATGATGCACAACTGAGACTTGCTTCGCTATGTTGTTTTTTCTGTATGTATTGTGTTGCAGTCCTGTTCACTGTGCTGTGATAAATGGAAAAGTGACTCAACAACAACCATTTTTCATTCAAATGAATGCTAAGGACCAAGGGAGAAGGTTTGTCCCCCTTCCTTTATTTGTTCCTCTTCTTTTGTAGGTAATAAATAGATTGAATCATGTCCAGAATATCAAAGAACAAATAGTTTAAGTTGATCGTTTCTACACAGTAATTGTTCCATTAGACTTCAAGTTCTTTTATGTCTTTTTTGGTAATTTGGTAAAACAAGGAGCGCATTAACTGGAAAACATTAAAAAGATCCACAGTAACTCTGAAGGAGCCCAGAAGATCTGCAGCTCTGTTGTGTGAATCTGTTCAGATAATTTCACACATCTGACACTGAAGGGTCAGTAGCAAGAAGAAAGTCATTATTAAAAGAAACAAAAGTAAAAAGGTTTGCAGCAAATATGTGGAAGATGAGATCCATCGTTTCCATATTTCCCCTCCTGTCTTATATCCTTTTAAGAATATTTGTAATATTTTTGTTTCATTAAAAGAGTGGCATGCAGAATAACCCGTCTCCTCATAATTTCTAGAGGTAAGTTAGTGTTATTGTAAAAATTCTACACTTCCAATGCTGTGATAATAATGAAATTGTTTTGAAATTAAATAAAATTGTTAAAAAGAAAAATCAAGACATGAAGTAAAGGAACCTGTAAGGTAAGGTTGTCCTGTATGAGTTGAGTTGTTCGCTATGTTGTTTTTTCTGTATGTATTGTGTTGCAGTCCTGTTCACTGTGCTGTGATAAATGGAAAACAGAAGCATTTATCTATATATTTAAATTATTATTAATTTAAATATATATTAAATTAAATACATATTTAATTTAATATATTAAATATAAAGTAAATATATTTACTTTATATTGCTGTTCACAAACTTTGCTTATATGTATAATTATCTGTCAAATTGTTGGGATACTGTTATGATTAAGAAATAATTTGTGCATCTCTGACTGATAATTATTATTTTTTTGATGTTTTGCAATTATGGTTTATTTTATTGCCTTCAAGCTAAGTTATCTGCCATTAATTGGGAACCTCGACTTCTCTGGACACCAGGGTGGTGACATCTGAAGAACAATAAATAATGTCTGCACGCTTTTCTTATCCTATATTATGTCTGACTTTTGAGAGAGACTTCAGAGTCCAACAATCACAAGTCCAGAGGAATAGAGTTCCAGAGTCTTGGGGCCACCGAACAGAACGTTCTAGCTGCTTTTGTTTTCATCGCTCTATGGGGAATCAGCAGCTGGACCTCAGGGACCTAGAAGGGACATAGAGGTACAGAAATTATGTATGGTACATGAAAAAAGTCGCCTCTGCCTTGTAAGCACCATCTTTTTGTCCATCTAACTATTAAACAACTAGAAACTAAGCTTAAATTAAGCTTAAAATAAATCTACGGGTGAACGTTCCATTATCACATCTACCAATAGATGTAGATGATGGAGGTGAGAAAATGTATACTTGTAGAAAGTAACTTGCTGAATAACAACGCTGTTCATAACTCGAGCAGAAACCTTACTGCTTCTAGGAATTGAGTTTTTTTGTTGTTTTGTTCTTTAGGTTTAGTGACAAGCTTTCATTTTACCTTGTGGTGAATTGCAGGCAGAGTAGACTCAACTTTTTTTGTGGCAGTAGTCGTTCTTATTTCCACTTCCTCAATGATTAAACCACTAAATAAATCTTAATTTATTAACTTAAATTCAAGCTACAGACTTTGCAATCACCCGCCTTGTCTTAATTATTTGTTGTGCTATGCATTAATGCCTGAGTTCAGCCGTACAAGGTCAACCTTTGAGCAACATTTGCCGTTGTTCTTGAATATCTTGTATTTTCAATTTGTTAATGTGGTTATAAAACCATTTTAGATAAATAAAAGGGAAAACAAGATCTAGTGGTCTGCGATCGATTATTTTAGTCTTTCAAGTTCAGCACTACAGACCGATACAGTAAAAGGTTGCCTAAGTTTAATTAACTTTAAAATGTATTTCCTTTAATGTTACTTTTCCGGTTATGTTTGTGTATAATTCTGAAAGAGTTCAACCATCTTACATTTTAAGTTTTGAGAGTTTGTTTGTCGGTCGTGTCTCGATTGGTTTTGTCTGAGTCGGTGAAGGAGAACGCGACGCTTCCGCTCCTCCATTACAACAATGGAGACGATAACAGTAACATCGCGTCCGTGTATTTTCATTATTCCCCTTTACAGGTAAAGTTTTACTTACGAGGTGTGACATTAAAGCTGTGTTTAAGTTTATTATGTTTGTTTAGTGACCAGGGAGAGTTCGTGGCGGCTGTGATAACTGTAGGTTTTAAAAAAGCTACTATACTCACTTTAGCTTCCTTGCTAGCTGCGTCCTGTGTGTGCTAGCTTGGTTTTACTGTGCTAGCATAACCAAAATGTTAGTGTGTAATGTATGTTACAGTGTAATGTTTAAAACTATTTTAAAATACCATTACAACATTGGAGACGAAACCAGTAACATCGTGTCCGTGTGTTTTCATTATTCCCTGTAACATTTACACTTCAACATATGTAAACGAATAACATTTTGAGCTATAGGTCTGACTAACTTTGGAAACAAAATGTTATAAATGATATGGGCTTTGCTGCATTTTTTAAAGACTTTAACAATGAACAGCTAATCTTTTTACAGCCCACAAAATGTGAAACTGTTTAGTTGAAGGGAAAAAGGCATAAAATGCAAGTGCTGGGAAAAAGTCATAATATTCCTCTAATGACTTAAAGCAAAATCCTCTACACAATGCGTTGCTTATTTTATTTAGCTGCAATATGTTCAGAAGTCAGTGTTCCAGTTTTTGCAGATATGTGATTATTGCTGTGTACGTTTGATATGATGGAAAAAATAGGAGGTGGTGATAGGAACATTGGAGGAAACAAAACCTAGGATACTAAAACTTGACTTAAAGAAGAAAACTGCAGAAACATGAATCTGATTCTTCCAAGTATATTTCCTTTGTGCACGAAAATTTTTTTACTTAGTTACAAATGCACAAATATCCTGCATAAACCAGCTTACAACTGAAAGGCTACCTATTCCTTCTTTCCTGCCTTCCTTGAGGTTTTGTAACCTACATTTAAATTATACAAGCCAAAGGCTCTCTTTAATAAATCAGTTTTACAAGACATCCCAGTACTTATAAACATAACCGAGGGAAAAAAAAAGGAAATTTGTGTTTTTGTTTTCTTGTCTTTGCTGTTACGCTTCTTGGCAAAAACTCCAGGAGGTGCCAGCCTCCAGTGGCTGAGAACGGTTATTTCACACACCAGTGAGGCCCCTGTTTACTAAAAGAATAAATTGCCAACATGACTTGATTCTCCAAACCTGAATCATCCAAAACAAAACCAATAGCAGAATGCACTGTTTTGCACTGGCACAGAGAATTGGCAGGTTTTTCATGTGTGCAGCCCAAATACTTTGCTACTCAGCCCACAAATGGTTTTCCTTACCAATATGGGGCCAGATCGGGGAAAATAAGAAGTTTTTGCTAAAACATAGGGGAAAACAAAGAAATCAAAGTTAAGTTCCCCATTTTGTCACACCATGACGACATGTTCCATTAACCAACCCACCACATTCGTACCATTTAGAGTAATTTGTTTGTTTAGATGTACTTAGAAGCAGATGTGCTACTAGGGCAGAAGAATGGTTGTAAAAATGCTTTCTTAATTTAGGTAATGTCTTCAAGATGTGCCAGTTGTGCTCTTGGTATAATTTGAAGTTTAATGTAAACTTTTTAAAGGTTTTTTTTATATATAAAATTTGCTGCATATATTATTGTCAGAAATATCAAGTATTTTATTTCCTGTCTTACTTTTTAGTTTTCACACCAAATTGCCTTTCAGTCTTTGAGTAGAAGCCTATTTAAATATATCTAGAGACTTTGGCTTATGACATTGAATGTGTAAATAAGATGCAGTCAGGCTACTTTTAGTGAAGTAAATGTCATCTGATAGGGTTTTCTTTCTCCTTTCTCAAAAATAAAAACTAAAGACAGTATATTTGCGGTCAAAGACAGGAGTCAAATGGGATCCAACAGATGTACTTTTTCTGTAATTATTGGGTTAGTAAACAAAGTTCACCCCATTAACACTTATAGAAACAAAACTGCACCCACTAAATTTGGAATTCTAACAAAAGGTTGAAACACTTCAACATGGTAAAAGCAGTGACTTAATGATACATTAATTTGTCCAGAATCAGAAAGTTAGGAACAAAAAGAAATGTGGGCTGCCACCATTATTCATATTCAACCTGCCAGATAAAAAAAAGTCACAGTATGAAAGGATTTGAGAAGTTGTGAAGTTGCCCTCCTCTTACATTTTGATTCCACACATCACCTTCCACTGAAATAAATTATTTTACTTGTGCTCATGTAGACCTTGTCACAACAATGGTAGGGCAAAAAATATGTTTTGTAGTTCTTTCTCCACCAACTCTCTGCACGTACCAACAATTTACCATTATTCTGTGTTTCTTTTCTTTTTCAGTACTGTCCTATTTTCATGCAAGACCGTAGACTTGTTGTATTTAGAATGTGGCTGTAAATAAACACTTTGAGATAAATTGTACTGCAATGGTTGTAAATCCTCGGAATATTTTTGACTTTTGATGCCATTGTTGGGGCAACTGTTGCCAGCAGATCTTGCCCCTACTTCCTTGAGCTGAACATCAGAAAAGTGCAAATGCATAACTTTTTTTAATAGAAATGTTTTTTATGAACCAGAAAATTTTGGTTGACCTCATTGTTCAATATCTTTTCCAGTGTCTCATTGTTTCTATGTTGTCATCTTTCTATCTTTTTTCCCTTTGCCTAGAATTGGTCAGTGTCCAAAATGTTATGAAAGTTTGTTGCCCCATATGCTAAAAATCAATGTCGCAGTGTTGAGCAAGCAGCTGATTGTAAGGATATTTTAGAAATAACTTTCCCAACAGTGTGTAGTTTGTCATGTCCAGGATGGCAAAACTAGTTATAACCAGCAAGTCATTATGTGCCCCATTTTATTAAATCTAATGAAATAGTTAGGTTTTAGCAGATGGGCTAATCACAATATACTGAACCAGTGAGTGGATGTTTTTTCAGCTGAGTATGTGGACACAGGAAGCGGTGTAGGAGCAAGACCTTTCAGAGAGCTATTTGTTCCTCATTATAAGTTCATTAGGGCTTGGTGTACTCTTGATGGTGTTCCCTGGAGGTAAATGAAAGATTAAGAGATCTTTGATGTTAAATGATGCAGATGTTAACTTCTCATCAGCAGTCACGCCTCACACAATACAAATGTCCCCAACTCAAGAGAGGAAAACCGAGTTTTGCTTGTTTCAGGCTTCTAAGTTTATCTTTTTTTAGGAGAAATAGTTTCAGACTCGATGTTAATTGACTTGGTGTTACTAAGCAGATGGAGCAGAGGAAGTCGTGTGGTGTAAAATGGCAAAACCCTGGTTTATCTGTCTGTAACCAACAATAACATTGAATGCATTTTAAAAGAAATTTCTCTGAGATCATGAGTTACTATGTATTTTAAATGCAAGTGAGAAACACTATAGTCCAGTGGTATCTTAATTAATTCATAGTGCTTTATGTGACTGGTCTGTTTGGCCTGCATATGGAGTGCATGTTACAGGTGGAAAGTACTTTTTGGTTTTTGTCTGTGCAAAATGAACCTGGAAACTTACATTTTCAAAGAAAGCTTGACATTCTTTGGGGTGATTTTAGAAAAATCACTGCCTTGTGATTAGAACCCTTTAAGGGAAGTGTCATGGTGCATGATTCTGAGAGAGAGTGCATACCTGGGGGTAAAAAACATCCTAGGTAATGGTGTGCACAGGGTGCAACAGGGATCCTAACATAAATATCCTAAAAAGGGGACAGAACACACCAACTCCTGGCACAAGAAAACAATAACTTTCACACTCTTTATCCAAATCTGTACACATTAGAAAACAAGAGTGCATTCAAAGATGTACACAAATTCAAAGATATAGCAAGATATGACATTGCACAAACTTCCTCTTCTTCTTTGCTCTGTCTATCTCAGTGTGCATCATATGGAAAAGGCAGAAATGGACAGATGATTGAGTCCCATCTTGAGGTTGAAATGAGGTACATTACTGTGGTGTCCTTCACAGGGAGAAATTCATCTCCTGTAAGAGGCATGGCATGGCCAAGTGAAGGTGATGATGTTATGAATTAGGCCCACTGGCTGCACAAGGTAAGGCTGGGCACTCTGTCACTCAAGCCAAGAGCTGACGGATCTTTGCACTGTAGAACAGAAAGGCCTTGGGAATACAGGCAAGGTCAATATGGAACTGATAGACTGACCATGGTGAAAATATGCATTAATGAATGTGTCATACATTTTTAAAAGAAATTCCTACTCTGTAATAGGCCAACTTTCTGACAGGTCCATGCTGGTTTCACCTTTTGTGCCAGGGCTCTCAGTTCTCAGGTAATTGGAATGTGGGAGAAACACTGAGCAGGCTGATACCTCTGAGCAGAAAATCCTATTTTGCTTTGATGCCTCACAGGAAAGTAGATTTTAGTCACAGTCAAGCAGCTTTTGATCTTCTATTTCCATTCATGTCATTACTTCTTCTGCCCGGGGAGCTGAAAAGAGCTAAACAGGTGATGATGCAGGGCAGCATCTTTCACCAGCCACCTGTCCTAGAGAGAAACTACTCAATGATGGCAGTCAAGTGGAGAGATGTAAGGTCTTTCACTTAGTTTGCTTTTTTATGTTGCATACCTTGATATGGAGGAGAAATTAGACACTGAGTGAGCAGTGTTCTACACTTTGTCCTTTTTTGTCAAACGTCCACAAACAAGGTACTTTAAGGTAGCCCCCACAGCTGGATGATAGCTGGTGAATGGAGACTCAGGGGTTCCTCATCCTCTCTTTGGAGGCCTGGTGGCTGATGTAATTGAAGTGGGCAGAGCGAAGACGAGATGAGCCCCTTGCTCTCCACCACCACCAAAACACACCTGTCTCTCCAGCACACAGTCTCTCTGTTGGATCTGTCAGGCAATAGAGCCGTCTAGGACTGAGCCTACTAATGGTACACCCAGCTGACTAGAGACCTCATCATGCTGCGGTTAAATATTCAGCTTCCAGAGGGCTCTTCCCAAATTATTTAAAAGCCGGCTGTAGCAGCAACACAAAGAAACCGCGGTCCGGTGAAATTCTCAGAACTCGACTGTAGGGAGTTTCCACAACTTTCACCCATTTCTGTCAAGTTGCTAAACCATGATGGATGAACCAAGGCAGAATTTTCTCCTCCAAGAAAAAAAGCTTAAGCCGACTGTTGGCTAGTCTAGGTTGGATAAATTGTTGGGCATACCTGTTTAATTGTTTGCAAAAAAAAGATTTATCACTTGCGTCGTAGTAAGTCAATCATTGTAGCAATCTAGGCATAATGAAGACCAGCTGAAGTTTAAGTTGAGCACCAACTTGAGGAAGAAAGGGAATTTAAATGATGTGAAGGTATTTTAGTTTGGTTGGATCTTTTTGGAACCTTCAATAGTTTTTTGTTTTTTTTTATATATTCCAGCATTTTATACATTCAGACACTAAAGGACATTAAAGAAACATGATAAGAGTTTTACCGCACTGTGTCTCACTAGTTTGAGATGCAAGCTGTCAAACATTTATCCCCAACTTTAGAGCAGAGAAAGGCAGATATAGAAATATCTGCACTTCCGCTTGTTTGGTGAAACATACATGATCCAGTATGTTATTTATAAATATTTAATGTGCTTTGTATAAGGATTTGTACCTCTTAAACCTTGTAAAATTGTATCATGTTAAAAAAAATAAGCATTCTATGTTTTATACAAAGTAAACCATAATTGTGAGTTGGAAGGATACTACTATAGGACCTACTATAGGACGACCAAGATTCTGTTTGATGACTGTTTTTTGGGATGCATAAGCATAATCAGTAGTTTTTTTCTCCATTCTTCTCAGCTTACCATTTAGGTACATTTTATGCTGTCACATCAAATCACACCAATCCTATGTATAAAATGCACAAAAATTTCAAGGGAGGTAATATTTTTGAAGACGCTGTATGCACCAACGCTGTTGCTTGGTACATCTCAAATTTAACTTTGAGGTTATGTTTCTACATGCTGACACTGCCAGGACTTACAGGCTTAAGAATTAGACGCTGGGGTTCCAACTTCCATACTGTAATTAAGCAACCCTGTAAGTATTGACAAGAAAAGTGCACTGATTAATAATTAAATTGTTTCTCTAATCCAACATGAAGTACAGTTTTGCCTCCTTGCAGTGAAACTGCTCAGTTCATCATCCCTTCTGGCCTGGTGTTGCAGCAGGACTGACTGATTGGAATTTCACGTCTATATTCATCACACTCCATCCTCATCCACTCGGCAGAGAGTGGATAAATCACTGCGTCTGGACCGTCCCTCAGCAGGCCCCTGAAAGCCTTTAATAACAGGCTCAAGCTGCCTGCAGTGCCAGCCGCTGATAGTTTTGAGTGAAAACAGATGTGGTTGCTACACATTGCAGCCTGTTTGACTGAAGTTTTAAACCGATCGCTCTCTCAAGCAGCTCAGTGCCACCTGATTTTTCCCCATTCCTCTCCCCCTGGCGCACATTGTTGCAGCAGCTCCTCATAGGCACAACCCGTCTTAAATAAATATTTCAAACAAGGTGGAAGCAGGCTTCCTATTTATCCTCATAACCCTCCCTAAGAGTCTGAGGGGGGGACGCATTCGTGCCCCAAAGCTCTAATGAAATAAAACACCAGCACTGTGGCCTTTATGTGAGCCAGAAACTCCGGCCATGTTTATGACATCTGACCATCTGGGTTTCACACAACCGTCTCTGCTGAACGGCTTTGTGCAACCCTCCACTCACACATGTCAGAGGTCTCCCAAAGACCTGATGGCATACCACCTTTAAGTTCAGCAGAAATGTGCAGCAGATGTTGACTGCAAAATGTTTTCATGCTAAAAGAGAAACATTTATTTGAAATTTGGAAACTTCTCTACTTTTTGCAAAAATGTAAAAAAAAATTTAAAAACGTCTCTCAAGAGACAAATGCCTCGGCTGCAGGGGGAACAAGCCAACAGAATCTCCCACAGGGTCTTTGGTGACTGATATTCTTTACTGATTTGTTTAAACAGTCTCAAATGTCTCCCCCAGCTTTGCCTAATGCAACCCGACTACCCCCCCCACCCCTGGCCCTCCTCGACTGCAGATGTAGTGCGGAGCTCCAAGCGGTGGTTGGGAATCCCTTTAGGCCAGACATTTTAATTAAAAGCAGAGCAGACCTCTTGTACTAACCCTAACTTTTTTTAGTAATGACTGGCATATAGAGTCCTGCTCAGGATTAATCACTCGTCCACATGGAGAACATAAAACCACCAACCTCAGCTTTTATTTCCCGCCTTCCTCATCTTGTCAAACTTGTGTCTCACACCTGAGGCTCTGACTCAGCTGCTGAAACCACAGTCAGGCTCACTGAGCTCCTTCTGAGAAAGCAGACTGGGAAGATTTACCCGGAGCTGGTGTGAAGAGGTTGTGACCTGCAGGTCAAACGGCAGGTCAGGATGTGGATGTTGTGAGCATGAAAAGGTTTCGACACTTCATACGCCATGCTAAACTTTAAGCTATTGCGGGTTAGAGAGTGCATCATTATTATTCTTTGTGGTTATGAATTGAGTCATTAAAGACTGTGAGCTTGTGATATTTGAGCTTTCACCTCGGCGTAAAAGAAAGGGAATGGAGCCTGTGAAATAAAGCCTCTTTATTATTTTAATGTATTAGTTGATGTTTAAAATGTGGTATTAAATACACAGTGATTATGCACACAGATTTTGAAATGTTTAAAGTTATTAAACAGCTTGGTTTTCATCTTGGAAGTAACAACATGTTTCAAAAAGTACTTTATCATATTTTTTCCCTCCTTTTATACATCAGTTTGATTCTTTCCAATGAAAGGGGAAATTACTCAAAGGAAGTTGCTTTAAGTTTCACTCAGCATTTTTTTTAAATTCATGGTTATTAATTTATTATAGTGAACTATAAGTAATACATCTGACTTTCTTGTTGCCAGGGAAACCATTAATGAGACTGAAATGGTTAAATAGTTTTCATAAAGAAAGATGATTAATGGATACATGTTTCTCAAGATATCATACATTAGATTTGCAAAAATATTTACACCCTTTAAAATGTGTCACATTTTGTTACATTACAAGCACAAAACTCAGAATATCTTTAACATTTGTTACTTATAAAAACTTGGAAAGTGCCACATTGTGTATTCTAGTCACTTTCCCTTAATATTATTAAATAAAAGTACAATGCACTGCTTGCAGAAGTTTCCTAAATAGTAGCTTGAGTTCACCTATGTAATTTAATCTGGTCATGTCTTTAGAAGTGTTTTTTTTTTAATACAGGGCATGTGGGATGCGGTGTTCTGGTCAGATGAGATCGAAAGTGAAATTTATGTTCTACTCGCAAAACATTTTGTGGTGGGGAAACTAAAACTGCACATCACCAAAGAGATGAGCACAAAATCAATGTATGGCTGCTGTGAAAGCACTGAAAGCTGGAGGATCTTTTCTTTTTTTTTCTTTTGTGAAAGATCCCACCTCCTTCATATATGAAAATTTCAACATTTGCTAGCTTGGTGTTATTGACTAATCTCCTTTTCCTTCCAGCTTATGATTATGGACTATTTTATCTTGATTGCATGTGATTGCAACTGAAGTTGCATGAATAGTTTTGAAAGTCACTAGAGATGAATGTTGATGTCCAGATTTTTTTTTCTAAGACTTTCTCACAGACTCCCATCGGATAATGGTTGATGTCTTTATAATTCCGATCGGATGATTTTAACTGCTTTATATTGTACCATCTTTAGCAAGACAATGTTGTGTAAAATGCAACCTTTATTCCCTGATAACGTTTATTTGAGCAGCTCCATCTGCTTGTTCTGATAATATTTACGATTGGGTTCTTGAGCGATGTGCTCTGCCAAATCCAAAATCGAAACAAAGCGGCGTTGAAGCCTTCAAAATAGTCAAAGCAACTGAAAATCAAAAACTGTGGTTGTAGTATTGTCCTCTGTGCCCACATGCATGAGAAAGTTCAACTTAAACTGCTTTCTTTCAACTGCCCTATAACTGAAGAAAGCCAGGATTTCCTAATGTGGAGAATGGAGACCTCTCAACAGATTGATATTCAGCAGGGGACTGTCCATTCTTTTGAAAAGAGTCGGACAGAGAGGGAGGAAAGGAGTTTGGTCAGGCAGCAGTCTGAGATAGCCTTCACTGGATTTGAAGTTTGCACCTGACAAGGAAGGAGATAAATCTGTGAATCTGTTGGCCTGCTCACTATGGACCCTTTCTGTCTAGATGTTGGTGCGGGTGAGTAAAAGAACTTTTTTGTATTATGATGGGTGGCATTTCACTGGAGGTTTTGTTTGTTTTTATCTTGAACATCTATGGATTCTGTTCAATCAATTCTGTTGCATGGGGTTCTGTCTTCTGATTAGTTTGAATTCACTTCTATTTCAGTCAAAGTGAATTGGTGCAATATGAAGTTGATGGAATTGGTGGATGTAAGAAAAGCTGAGACATGCAAAGTTTATAAACCATTTAGTCTGGTAATCCATTAAAGATCAACTGGTGCGTTTTCAGACTTTGTAGTGAACATTTGCATTGACTATAGCAAAAATCAGCCTTTTGCAAACAAACAAAAGTACAAAGCAACTTTTATTATAAACTAAAAGAGGAACTTTCACTGGACATGCCTGGAAATTACAATTTATCCAGAGGAGAATCAAAGTGTTTTCATCTTAAAATGGATTTTAATATATATTCTATTCTGAGAATGAAAGAAAAATGGATATGAAGTCTTAAAGCAATCTTCAGATCCATCTGCTTTTAGCTTTCCATGTACCCGGCATAGAACTGTAATGAGTTTTAGTTGGTATTTGTGACTATGCTTACACACAGTTCTGACTTGCATTTCTCCTCTGAAGACACAGAAATTGTCCCATTTTCTCAGTGGTTCTCTGCATTAGGTAACTCCAAAATGGCATGTAGTGTTGTTTTTTTTTTCTTTGGCACTGGATTTTTCACTTGGAATCGGATGTTGAGAGGAAAAAGTAAAAAACTCAAATTTTGTCGTAACCCAAGACAGTGTAACTGACAGTGCATTCATTTAACAAGTCTTTATGGGTTCTGAGGTTTGGCTCTACTAAATATCTCCAGACTCAGCTCTCCTCTTTAGCCCAGCAGAGGCCAAAAATATCAACAAAATTTAACTATGGCTAAATTATTATGATATGACTTGGACAGATTTTGCATTCAACATTTCAGACATCACTCAACAGAATAAAAGACTGGCTTAATTCAACTCAAAAGTACTTTATTAATCCAAATGGGAAATTTAATTTTGTCATAACTCATATCATTCAAGAAAATGGTTTTAAGTATACTCTTTATATTAGCAGCATTCATAATTTGGAGATCTTTTTCACTGGTTGAAATTTGCCTAAAAGTGTGGTGGGGAAATGTTTAGGTGACCTGCAGAAAAGTTACATTGGGTGAAAGGTCAAATGGGAAGTGTAACCACAAGAATATTCTGATCCATATTACTGTACAAGTTCCTTTATCACAACGGATGTAAAATAATTTCAGATAAGGCCACAGCTTTTGCTGTAGCCCTATAAAATGCTCAGATCTCAGCAGGATCTAAGTTTTGAGCACATATGGAAACTCTTAAACCAACTGTTTTATTTCAACATCTAAAGCAAAACAAGAGCTGAAAGAAGGCACTTCACAACACTGTGGCCTAAAACTTGGCAGAATGAAGGACTATTCTTTTCACAGAGGCTCTGGGGTTTTTTCTTTTTTTTTGTCTTTTTGTCAAGTGGGACTGAAGATTATTGATTTCGAAATCATGACTGTCTGCATCCATTTGTGTAAGTTGTCCGCCTCACTGTCAGCATTTGTGTCGTAAAGGCCTGGCATGCAGCCACTCCATGCATGTTGCGGTGGCTATAGTGGAAATGAAACGAAAAATGACATGTCTACTTTAAATTGATATATATATACGTGCTGACGTGCTGTAGGTCAGAGGCCAGTTTGTTCCATGATGTTCATACGCATCCCAATAGAACCGCTATTTTTTAAATATATTTTTCTTTATCAATTTTTAATAAATTATAACTTCTGCTTGGATCTGTTTCGATTGCAGCAATGATGTTGATGTCACAAGGCTAAAAAGTATATTCTCCAGATCTGTAAGCCATTATCTAATCAGAAAGCTGAAGCCATTGATCAGCCAAAATTCCACTTCACTAATACTCATTTACTCAACATGAAACTCAAACCTTGGTGGAAGAGCAAACAGAGTGGAAAGGGTTCAGCTCTGCCCCGATGGACCCTGCTGAGGAGTTGATGCTCCACGTTTTAAAATGATGGGTCTGATGGTATTTGGAGAGCTTGTCTGAGGCAGAAATGTTCCATCAGCTCATAAATCTTTCAAACAAAAAATCCTGACTGGTCTTTGACATTTCTGGTTCTTTATAAAGATTTTATTTTTTGAAAAAATACATGGATATGTCCATCTATGAAAGCTATAAAGAAGTAAACTGTAACTGTAAGAAGTAAAAGGATTTCTGACTGTTTTTAGTCATCATTGATTTGCCAAATTAAGGGCAATAGTGATGACTTCTAAGTCCTTTGTCATTGGTTTAAAAGCCCTCTTACAAACTTCACAATGTACTGAAATGTGATTAGATTGTGGTAAATAAAAAACATTTTCAGTGTTAAGCTAATAATACAAAATGAGTCCTGGTGTGCATCACCAAATGTGTGTTCATTGTGGCAACAATGTGGTTAATTGACCTCATGTGTGTTTTGTGTGAGACGAATGTATGTGCATATCGAAACGGCTGAAACATGCAAACACTCACCAGCAACTGGTCCCTTCAGTGGCCTCTGGAAAAACTCCCAAAAGTGAGGGCACAACCTGACAGCGTTCAGCAACCAACTCGATTGCCTTTTCTCCAAATGACTGAACTTCTTCCCCTATTCATTGGGCTAAATTAAACCAACGTATGGAGAAATCTCTCTGCAGCCTCCTGTACGTGGGATCTCAGTCTATCATGATCAATAGCTGCAAATGAGAACTCCCTTCTACTATTTCTCGTGAAAGTCGTGACAAGATTCGAGCTGAGTTTTGGCCCTTCTCCTGCTTCTCCTACTCAGTATGAGGTTATGAGGCTTTTTCCTAAGCATTACAATAATTTACTAGTACTGTATAGTCTGTTGTAATTAAGGTTACAGTCAATCTGAGCCCTACAAAATGCATGTGCATCCACTGATGCCACACTCCTCCCTGCCTCATGCCACCCGAATCATTAGAATCACTCCCCAGACTCCCTATTGAAGTTTTATACATGTCCCAATTCCTACAAGTTATCATAGGTAATTCAGAGTCCACTGAACTCCGGGTTGGACACATACTGTCTGACTTTTACTATTGTAATGCTGTCTTCTGCCAGTGTGAAGGGACGGTAAATTGTGTGGAGAAGACAGGATTATTGTATACACTGTGGTAATGTTTCACAAGTTGAGCTTTATTTCTAAACTTTCTTGGAAAGCCTTAGGCACTCATGTTCCAGGTTATAAATCAGCCTTTGAGCAAGCGTTGCTGCAAGAACTTGCTCCATTTGCAAAATATTCCTACTTGCATTTTCAACACTGGAGAGAAAATACATTTTCCATTTGTGTGGATTTGGGGAATTCAGAGTTCCAGACAATTAAAGTTTGAGAAATATCTTCATTACCCCAAAGTCATCCTTTTTATATGTTGTTTCAAACATTATCTAAAACAGAGGAGATGGAAATTGGTATAAGTATGTTTATTTATCATTTAGGGGTTTTTTTACCAATTTTTTTGTGTGGATTTTCCAGTTTTGGCTCGAGAATGAGGGGTGTGTTGCACTAACTCACTCTGTCAGGATGCTGTGAGATATTGATCGCTGAAGTGTATGAAGATGATGGGCTTTGACAGCCCACTGAGTGGACCTGAGCGTAGTCAGACTGCAGCCTGCTTCGTCTTCCATCTGCACGGGCCTAGGGTCACATTGATGAATGACTGCATCACTCAAAGTGCATGAACGCCCCAGCATTCAGACTGCTGGTCCGCAAGGACGCGAACACCCGGGAGAAACATGAATATTAGAATCAGTGTTTATACAAAATATTGACATTGTGAATTAAAATGAAGAAAAACTCTCCTTCAAAGTGCCTGAGGAGCTTTGAGTTAGCAAAATCGTTGGTGATGGTACGTAACTCTAATCAGCCAAAAATATTTCTGATCATTGGTGACTTACTTAATATGGAAGTAAAAGCATAAAGTTGTCAAACATTGAAAAATACTAATCCTAATATTCTAAAGCCCAAACAAATGCCTTATGCAACAGCAGAGTAATGGAATATATATATTCATTTAAACTAGGCAGATGGTAGGAAAAGTTTTTCCTTTTTATTTTATTCTTACCTGCAGCTTCGGTAAATAAATTGTGAACCTCTGATAATTGAGCTGTTCCTGTTTTTGCTCTGCGTAAAGAGCTTAAGTGAAAATTGCCAGGTCTTTACCTCTGTCAACAGCTTTAATGGATTTTCAGAAACACTGGGAGCCCTGGGTTTCTGGGAAAAGGCTGTTGTATACATGGTACACTGCAGCTAGTTACTGGCAGGATATTGTGCTATTTTTATTTTTTTTTCCAGTCACCATTGATGTCCAGCTTGTAATGCATTCACAAAAGTCATTCAGCCTCCTCTCAGCAGTGTTTGTCACAAAACATGTTTTTCTTTTTTTATTATTCTAATCCAAAGCAATGTATGGAAAAAGCTAGATAAACACTTAAAGGTTTAAGATCTTGTACTGTATTCAGATTATTTATGAAATTGGTAACTATTTAAAAACATTGTATACATGATTTATTTACATTATATGCTCTGTAATTGAAATGCTAACCATTTCAACGTCTGACAGAGAAGATGATTCAGAAACTAATGATTTTCTGCCCTGCAGAACAACTTGGGAGCTTTGGAGACTCCATGATGTTGTCTCTTTGTTCCCTGGTGTCACTGGACTATGCAGAACCACAATGGTAACACAGATAGACAGAGAACACGCTTACACTTTTAGCTATGATTAATTCAGAAATTCTAGTTAACCTAACATGGATGCACCTTCGGGGTCTGGGAAGAATGTTGAGAACAAAAAATGCAGTTTGAGAGACTCCAGGCCAACAACTGACTGAGCATCAGCAACCTGAGCAAAGGAAAAAGTAATGGCACTCCAAACTGAATGAAATAAATAGTAGTAATGGCCACATAGTGAAGTGAAGGACAGGTGATAAACTGTGAATCCATTTGATAAGAGAAGGTGCTTAATAGCTTATTTATTGCCTTTGTCTTTTTTGTCTTTTGGTGTTTTTATGGGAACAGTTTCAGATTAGATTCTGTCCTTGGTTAACGGTTGTCATTTCTAACCAACTGACAGGCAAGGTCACTGTTTACAAATTTAGCCATGATTAATCGTGTGGAGTCGGACTGACTAGGTTTTGATTTAAGCCCAGTGTTTGCTGAATGTTTTACCTCTTCACTATCTTACAACACAGAAATTTCATTTTGCTGGTATTGTTTTAAAATCCCGTTGCATAATCAGCAAAGATGCATTGATGATTATTAGGTGCAAACTTATTTGTTCTTTTGAAAAGTCCAAATGCTGTTCAAACTAAATGCAATATTTTAGCCATTTTTATTTGCTACCGTGCCTGTATGCATATTTTATGTACGTTGTTTGGTGAAAAAGTTGTAATATTCTGTTAGTCTGCTGTAAGGTCACTCCTACTGCACAAATCAGTCTGCGATCATTATTCAAATGAGCCGGGTTTAAAGTTGGAGCTCCTGTTACGTTTCTCCTGCTCAGTCTCATGGATCCTCACTGTATTTTTCTTTACAATCTCTTGCAAACGGAGCAGGCAGTGGGACACATGAGCAGCTCTCCAGAGGTCTACCCCTGGTGTTCTCAGGTGATCTGCCCCGATGTGGATCCGTTTACCAGCCGAGCAGCTGCCCCGGGAGGTTTGAGCCCTCTTAAAAGTCTATGTCCAGCTACAGTTACAAAATGCAAAGTCGAGGTAGAGAAAGGACAGCTTAGGGCCAGGGGGTGCCGTAGATCTCCTGCTGTGAGTTCAAAGAGAGGTCCCCGACAGCTGTGGCTCTCGAGGGAAGTTAGCAGAACTGTTTGGGCAACTAAATCTAACCTCAATAAACCGAGGTGCCGTATTCGCCTTCCCACATTCTTTTAAGGAGAAATATATACTTCTTGCATTTCATCAAAGGAGGAAAGAAAGTTGGACACTTTCTCAGGCTTTTCGACGTCCTAATTTATTTGATGCTAAGCTGCAGCTTTGTCAGGACGGCATGCATACAGCGCCTTGCAAAAGTATGAGCACTCGCAAACTAAAGTTTTAGTAGTTTGGTAGCGCATCAATGCAATTTATTATAAATATTCCTGGATGTACTTTTGATTACTGTCCCATTACAATGTGCTTAGGAGAAAGCTTACAGATACAGGAATTACAGCAAACTACAAACGCTTTCCTTTACAGATCCAAACCTGAAATGAATGGATTGAAAAAGATTCAGTTAATTATCAGTAAATACAAAATAAATGTGGTTGTTTGGAAATGTTCTGGTCATGAAAAACATGATTAGTTATTCAGTGGGAGGGAAAGAAGCACCACCCATCACTCTTGTCAAATTAACAGTCTTAAAAGTTCGGTCTGCAGGTTTTATGTAGTTTGTCACTGCAGGCTAGCTAGCCTAGCACATAGCTCCACTCACATTAGCCATATTGCTAACACTGCGGAGCTCAGGATAGTTTTCGTTTTCGAATGAAACAATGGAGAAAAATAATATATTTCCAATGCTGATATTCCTTTTTGTTTTTTATTCACCTTTAAAAAAAGTTTATTTATGCCCTTTAATATTCATAACCCTTACTATAATTTAACGTTTTTTGCCCATTATGGAAACCCTTCTTAGAATTGCTGGAGTACTTTTTGTATATTTTCTACGTTGGAGATTGAAAATTTTGCAAGAAAATCTAAATATTTGAAATTGGAAAGCCTCTTTGCCATCACCTCAATCTTTGGCTCCATCCATAGATTCAATATCAGATTTATGGCAAAACTTAAAATAAATTTTTGATTACCTCAGATCTTTTTTTAATTCGAGAACAATCAATCAAAATGACTTCATCATTGTTTTTTCTCCTTTATATGAGAACAAATTAGCTACTAAGTATACCTGTTTGTCCTTCAGCTTGATTATCACAATTATTCTGATTATTTTATTCCATAACATAGCTACTGAGTCATTCTTCTATGTTTATGCCATTTCACGCTAGAAAATAAGAAATTGCTAACTTAACTGACTTGATTAACTGCTATCATCCTAGTAAATAAACGTGTCTTGAGGAAGTTTGGGAGCTTATTGTGGATAATGTGTGCTACTCAACCTCTGTGGGACCAAATGTAAACAAACTGTTGGCTTAGAGAACCCATTTCAATCATTGCCTCCAAAAATAAATCCTCTCCAGGTGTTTGGAGTCCATTTCCTTTGCTTTGATCAGCAGAGGATGCAAAAGTAGATGCTTAGATAAAGTAAAACCATGGTACATGTGTATCTGACTTTTCAATCACCTTACCTATTATTGTCTCCTCTAGTTAGACTGTTCCAGTAATGTGACACTATATAAATATCTGTCCGACATCACTGTAGGCCCATTCAGCTGATCCTGTGGCTTCGGCTCAGGCACAATAGCCCCTTATCCTCAGCAAGTAACACTACACTCCCTTCCCTGGTCATTATTGATGGCTGAGTAAGTGTTACAGTTACAAACCAATTACTCCACCATTAATGTTAGATGAGCTGCTTTACAAGTACAGCTTGATGCTTATCAGGTTTTCCTCTGCGGTTGCCTTTTTTTCGTACTCTCTCTAAGCTGCACACCGTCTCCCCACACGTGGTTTCAGTCTTTAATAAGTGGGAGGTGAGAATGACAGCTGGCAGTCTTAGTTGCATTTCAAGAGAATTTTTTTCCCCCAGTTCAAGAGGTAAAGAAGTCAAAAGGTGAGCAGCATGTCCTCGCTTTGACTTTGGGAAATCTGGTGACACGGTAAGGTGATATCACGGCAGCAAAAAGGAGAAAAAGGGATGGCGGGGGGTTGGGCTGGGGGGGTGCAGTCGTACAGTGAGGTGTAAAGGATCGAATGAGTTGTGCTGCCCGCCACCTCCACATGGGGCTTTTCACTGGTGCAAGGAAACGGTGCGTCTCCAGGTCAGGGAAAGGTTGAACTTTTTAAGTTTTGAGTGCACACCCCAGCAAACAGCCATTTTGTTGTTCCTGTCAGGACTTGGTGGGCGAGTCGAGCCGGATAAGAGGTTCGTTTGTGTAGAGGAGGGAGATGAGAGACAATCTGCAGATCAGGACGACACCTTTCACGTCTCTGTCAGCGGCATCTTCCACACAACTCATCTGCTCAAGTCATCGAAAAAATAATAGGTGAAAAACAGGTTAATTTTTGAACACTATATAAAACCTGCACTAACTGGTAGCTCACTTTGCTTTTTAAATAATTATCTTTAAAACAATGCAATCTGCATGTGCATTATTTGAACTGAATTATGAAGTATTACATGAAACCACAAAATATTAATGTCAAACCTAAAAAAAAAGAAATTTGGACTTTGGTCAACCTTTAGAAGATAAATAGTTATTAAAGCTGCATAAACTGCTGGGGCTTGTTTCTTACATTTGAAATTAGATCCACATTCATTTTAGAAAAAGGCCAAATTCTTTCACTAATATTAACTCTGATTACTGAGTTTACAACAGTAAGCATAATGTAATTTTTTATAGTTGCTACATATTGATTGAGAGCAATTTTAGATTTTTTTTTTACATATCTTTAAAATATGAAATTTACAAGCATATTCTGTTGATTGGCTGAATTGTGTGTTTAAACTACAATTTGGCTCTATTTTGTTTCTTTCCTCAAGCTTCTCAGAACAGTTTGCTGGAACTTTGGTCCATTTCTCTGGTCAGAACAGGTTTCACTTACTTGGGTTTGGCTGCTTTACTAATGCACAATTTTTCAACTCTTGTTATTTTTCCTCATTAAAATGAGATGAGGGCTTTATTATGACCACTGAATTGACTTTGGTGTCCAAGGTTTAGCTTACAGGCTGATTTCTTGAGACGTTGCTTCAGTATTTCCAGACTATGTTCTTTCCTCATGATCATCACTTTTTGCGACGGCTAAACTCCCACACAGCCTGAAGCTGCCACCCCCGTGCTTCACAGTCAGAATGATGTTCCCAAGTTATAAAGATTCTCCCGTCTTCTTAAAATGAGGGAAATCATGATAAAAACAAACTTCAAGACATGAAGGTGTTTGTTCATGAGTACTCTGGCTTTCATGTGATATCGTAGTTGTGACATCATCTTTTCTGAGTGGACTTCCAGCCTCTGTGACTCTGATTTTCACCCCACTTTGCTGCTTTCATGTTTCAGAGCTCAATTCATGTAGCAGAGATGTTCACCTTTGCTCAGACTCTTTCTATATCTGTACGAATAAATTCAACTGGATGCCTTCACTTCACCTCAGAAGTCACTTTGACTTTTACACTTTTCTGTTAATGTACGTTATGCAATGCACTCATCTGCTCCTTTTCGTCAGTTTTTTCTTCACTAACAAGGAATCTATGGTCTACTGTTCTCTGCTGCATTCAAATAAACCAGGACATTAACACACACATGCATGACTGTAGGTGGCAGCTATGAAGCCGTTCATCAGCAGCTTTTGCAGAGGACTTTGTCCTTAGGAGTAAGATACAAAGGAAGCAGGCATTTCCTCCTTAAGAGGGATGCTTTCCGCCGCACGTCCTGATTAGTGAGATCAGATCCTCTTCCCCTGAAACTCATCACCAGATCACTTCTTACTACACATTCAGAGCAGCAAAAAGCATTCAGGTTTTATACATCACTCTGAGAAAATGTTCTCCTGCATTAGGAAGGAAAGTGAATAATTCATAACTCTAGCTTTTGAATTATCATGAAATTAGCATGAGACTGCCAAGTATCCGCAGCTATTTTCAACTTTTTCTTTCTGAAATGTGACCGATGATTGGAAGACACCTGGATGTTCTGCCGAGTATTTAAGCATGTTCTCTTCAGAGCAGGTTTTTCCTCAAACCGAAACCTTATTTATCGATAATTATCTCATCGCTGCGCCATCACAAACAGTTACTGCTGACAGATTTTCAGCAGAGGCTGTTCAGTTGCAAACAATCAAGACCTCGCCTTGCTTCCTCTGGAGTCCATCTGGGGGACGCAGAGGAGGAGGGGCTTCATCTGAGTGGCCAGCGAAAGTGGGGGAGAGCGGCTGGCTGAAGTTTATGGAGATTTATGACTCCTTCCCCAGGCCTTTATTGCCTCCTCCTCTGTGGGTAGTCCTGGAGGCCCATGGTGAGCATCCACCAGTGCAGGGGCTCCTGCAGGTGGGCCCACTGAACGCATTGCTCACTGCGACTTGTTATAGAGACAAATGGTGTCACGGAGCACTCGGCAAGCAGATGACAAACAAAGGCGAGAGGGGAAAAAAGCCAGAGGGAAGGACAGTTGCTCAGTCAATGGAATCAGGACTTCAACTTGGCCCTCAGCAGCTAAAAAGATTTATGGCAGCCTTGGCTTTGTTTTACTGGCACCAATTAAATTTCTGTCATTTTGGAGTGCCGTGATAAAATTCTGACATAAAGAAACATTTGAACTCGATCCCAGGACGATAATTTTTGCGACCGCTGGTTTGAAGCCAGAATTGAAGGGTTTTTTTTCCAAGCACATGCTTTTTTTTATCTTTGTCCTTTTGGTTTAGGAATTACAATAGAAGTGTAATGTCAAACAACAAAAGCTTTGAAAGTTAATTATTTGTTCCTTGATTAAAAGTGTTTCCTCCAGCTGTCTGCACTCTGGGTGCAGCACGATTAAAAAAAAACAGATTCCTATTTTTAAAAAATGAAAAACTGTCTTTACATTTGAATCTTAGGCTTTTGCTTTCTTTGTGTAAATCTCATGTAAAATATGACTGTAAAATGTAAAAACATTCAGAGCACAGTATGACACAGTGCAGCTTTCCATAGTGAAGAATGTTGAAAATGCAGCCGAGTTGAGAAACATTTCTGCTTCAGCTGCCTGTCTTGTTAATATATTTCTACACATGGTTGCAAGGAATTTTCTGGCTTTAATCAATAAGAAGATCCATTTTAAGAAGTTTGTACTCAGCTTTACCTGCTCAGTCAATACAATGATGGGCTGCACTTAACATGCTTACTGAGGTTTGGCCTTTTTTCCCTCATGTGTTCTGCTTTTCCCAACAAGAAATGTTTCAGAGCAGGTGAGCCAAGAGGAAGCTGTTGTAGCCAAAAGCTCCAGAAATGATCAAGTACTGATGATCCACTTGAAAAGGATAGAAAAGAAAAAACATAAAGGATGCAAAAAATATGAAGTTTAAACAATTTACCTCTGAAAATAAACCCGTGGTTTAAATGGACCATATCTAGTCCATTACAGATTGTCCAACAAAACAGAAATAAACCTGAATTTACTTATATTAAAAATCTATTATTTGCTTAATGCCTGCCCAAAAAATTATAAATGGAATAGTTTGTTTATTCCAATATATAAAATACAGCAGGTGTGCATTTTTATTTGTAAAATTGGTAAATTATTGAATATTTCCAATCCAAAGGTGGTGGGGAATTATTTTCAATATAATCATTGGTTTGTGTTTTATGTGCATCAACAGCCATTAGTTGTATACCCATTCCTTCTAAGTAGTTTGGTGATTTTAGGCTAATTTTCTAGCAACAGTTTACAAAACGTTCAAGTCCAGATACCTTAATATGATTTACTTGAGAGTTGCTCATTTTCTTCTTTTGCCTAAGTCCATAGTTTGAAGACAGTTTGGAAAAGAATAAAGGATCATAAAGGTATCAGTCAGGAGAAGAGCACTGAAATTTTAAAATGTAATAACAGAATTAGGCCCTAAATTATTCACAACCCCAGCAGACAAAGATCTGAACTTAGTTTTATTCAACCAACAAGTTTGATTTGCACATTTATGCAACCAGATTTGCTTGTTTTTCAGTTGAATTGCACAACATGGATATCACATTATGGTTTTCAAACTATCCATCACAGTTTTTTTTTCTTTAAAACACAAAACCTGACATTTTAAAAAGGATGGATATACTTTTAAGCAGAAGACCAGGTTGTTGCCTGGTTGAAAATGTGAATTTCACCTGTACAACTGTTTTCCAGTAGAAATAAACTTGAGAAAGGCCGAGAAACATAGTTTCTATAACCATACCTCTGTCAGTTTGCTGCTGAATGCATGCATCAGTCCCCCTCCATTCAGATTAATATGTCCATATCTTAATGATAATTCTTACACGTTTTTAATTTTCAAGGAACTCTAGCTTTTTTTCATGTTTTTCTACTTTACATTACCTTATGCATGGGGCGTGAGGACATGAGACAATGACAGGCTCATGTTTCTTGCAACATGACATCTTGAGTAAGTCACTCTGGTTATGAGCCATAGATTGAGATGGCAGAAAGTGCACTTACAGTTCCACCACTGAAACATAAATATTGGATACATATAGCTGTACATTAACACCTCATCGACTTTCTTCTCCTGCTGAAACAAGCTGCTTAGTGGCAAACCTCCTTTATAACATACCATATGTACCATTATACAGAAAGTACAAACTTTGACAATAAGGAAGTGAGACGTAAACAAAAAATACCCTGAAGCACCAAACTGAAAAAGAAAATTTGACTGATTGAAAATGAGAAAACCTTGAGCATTTATGCTAAAAATGCCCTTTTTCTGTTCTGAATAATTGCCATCATTAAGGCCATTACCTTCAGTCTGTTTTGTTCCACTCATCTCCTGCTGAAAGAGATGATTATTTTATCCTCCAACATTCAGCGGACCAGCAATTAGAAAATTAACCTCTGCTATCTTGTTTTTCTTGGAAAAACTGAACGGCTTGTTGTTTGCAATTAATGCATAAAAAGATTCAGTGATCCATCTGAATACCTGCCTCATGTGCTCAGAGCGAGGAATAAAAGGACTGACGAGGCTCCATTATGCTGCAGCAATCTTAAGACTGTTTTACAAAGCTGAAGCACAATGTCAGTCATTTTCTAGGAAAAGCAAGTTGATGCTTTTAAGGTAATTAGATTAACTATGCATCCATAATACTTATTCTCTTAATCCCTATGTTTCCAACCAATTGTCATGTGGACTGTGAAATGCCACAAAGAAGAAAATGTGAATTAAGTGCGACTCAACCAGGCTGCGTAAAGTGTGATTTTTGTCACATTATGTATGCATGGCTATGATAACCAAAATGTAGTGTTTGAAAACTAGCATGGACCAAACATCTTGGAAAATTTTCAAAAACCAAACCTCCAGTATGAAGGGAAAGACATTCAATGTTCCTGAGTTTTCTGCCTTTATTAAAGCACAGACCCATCACCTGTTGGCTGCATCAGAATTATTCAGTAATTGTGTTTCTCTCCCTTCATAAAGTTTTTGTTTTGTTTTGGAAAAGCCATAAACTATCTGTAGCAAGCAATTTTGAATTTTACCATTTCAATCAATCTTTTCTAATGCAATGCTTCAAAATCAAATCAAATCAAAAATGATTTTTGTTGTTGAAATACCAGTTCAGGACCTTAAACCAGGATTGGATTGGATCATGTCATCACTAATAACACCGCATCTGTGACGACTGCCATTCAGGCTGCCTTTTACAGTATGCAAGAAAATGTTTCGATGTTATGACAGAAAGAAAAACATACGCACCAACTGCTCAAACTAAGACAAAATTCAATATTTTCTAACACATAGAAGAACCGAAGCTATGTGAATCAGGTTAACATTTGAACCTCAGCAGAAATCATTTGATTGTATTTGGTTAGTATCAAAACATTCAAACTTACGGTAATCATTTTGTCTATTTAACACAAGGAAAAAAAGCACTTAGCTGTGAATTTTATTGCCTGAGACAGTTGGTATGTGTTGAAAAAGGCACACAGTTCCTTCTGACACTAAATCATCGGTAAGGAAATAATAAATCAAAACATTCGGAACACAAATGTTGGATGTCAGAAATGGTCTGTGACCCCCTTCCCCCCTTCCAGGCCTGCAGTGATGAGTACAAAAAGTTAGCTGAGAAAATATGCAATCCCTGTTGAGAGAAACCCCCCTGCGATCCCCCCATTCCTCAGTCTAATGAAGACCAGAGCAGAGGATATCAAGTCCTCAATCAGCCGCAAGTCCACTTCACATATGTTCTGCTGAATCTCCGCTCATGTGCTGAGCCCCGCGATCTCAGGGGGATCACGCCGCCGAGCCTTATCGGCATTCCTCAGAGGCCTCAGTCAACAGAACCACATGGCTATTGCTGACAGGCAATGCCTTGACACACAATGGCAACACTTCAGTGGTAGATCATGTGATGCTCCAAAGAGACGGGGGGGCTGGACTGCTTGTGCGATTGCGATCACATGGTGTAATTTGTCAGAAGCTTTGTGAAGATTCTCTTGATGGAGTGGAGTTAGCGGAGGACTTTCTGAGTCTGGCGTTCTGTGTGTGTTTGGAAGTGGGGCTTTGCAGAGCAAATAGAAGAAGAAACAAGCTGGACACAGACTTTCTGTATCATTTAATCTCCGTCTTCCTTTCCAATAGATTTATATTTAATGAACTAATTGCTTTTGTTTTATTCATCTAGCTCCATGCTTTACCTTTCAAGCAACATCCAATTGCTAAATTTGTAAAGTAAAAGGGTAACAATTCCTTAAAATATAATTAATAGAATATAGAAAATATATTACATTGAAAAAATAAGGCACCTCTTTACAAATTTTGTTTTGTATTGACATCATAGAAAAGTCTCATTTTTCTTTTTATTTATTACTGCTAAAGAAACATGCACTTTTTGGGAGGTGTTTTGAATTTATTGACTTTTTAGAAACTGTGTTCGTGCCGTAAATAATGCGATGGCATTGGTATACCTAAATGTGGATCCTAAATAAACTACACTGAACTACAACTAGTTGAAGCCAACTACATCTGGCTTCAAGTCACCCCACACCGACTCGGTGA
Organism: Phalloptychus januarius; assembly: GCA_902982915.1. NCBI lineage: Eukaryota > Metazoa > Chordata > Actinopteri > Cyprinodontiformes > Poeciliidae > Phalloptychus > Phalloptychus januarius. The sequence goes on along the minus strand of CADWAE010000133.1, from coordinate 1,732,123 downwards.
GATGAAGAAATGAGCTTCATCTCAGCTCAGGACTTTCCATTTCTTAATTCTCAGCCAGATCTTGGTGAATTTGCTGGCATGTTTTGAGTTTCTGGTCTGTTACAGTGTCTGGATCAGTGTCAGCCATATCTTGTTTTACAAATGGTCTTGTTTTTCCCCTTAAATACCCATTGATACAAGCAAGTCTTGCTGTTACAAAGCATCCCCAAACCATGACACTTTCACCTTTCTTGGAATACTGTGTTGGGTTTATTCCAAGCATGCCCTCTGTTCTGGTGTCGCAATATTTCAGTTTTCGACTCCAACAAATGTTAATTCCTAGTCTTTGTCTACGATTCAGACTGTCATGGTCATTTTTTTTACATAACTGTATGTTTAATTGGTTCCTATTTTATCCAACGCATCTACTTTATGGATACGATGCATAGATTGTCTTTTGTTTACATACATTCTGCTCTATTGCAGGTTTAATCAAGTCTCAGCTCTTTTTCTTGAAACACTTTCACTGATGTACTTATTTTGAAAGTTTAATAGTTCCAATATTTAAATACTCAGCTTTTCTAAAACAAAATAATGTATTCTGTACATTAAATTTCTCTATTTGCTCATGAAAAAGATTCACAAATATATTTTTCTTCCCTAAACTGTTTGAAATGAAACATTTTAATTCTTACTGTTTGTGATTCAAGATTCTACGTCAGCTTGTTGAAATATTTCACAGAAATCATATGATGTGCAGAGCACTCAAGGCTGAATGAAATATTCAAATGCATGATGTTTTACTGCTGCATCATTGCATTAATAAAGAATATTCCATCTGTGCAAGTTTTACGCCTTTCCTAGAAGAAACTAGTTATTTAGGAAATATAAAATCTTCCCACTGGAAGTACTTCAGGGACTTTCTTCGTCCAGAATTTGTGCATTTACAGCTGAATCTCAGACGTGGACAGTGGAAGCACAGGCAGCTGAACTTCTGTTAGTGCTAAACTTTACCATCACGGATTCTTTTTATCGTTTGGTTTTTTCATCTGCAAAAAAATATGAAATAAGTGTAACTTCCTTTTGCATCATGCTAAAATTGAAAAGATGCAGTAAAATGATCTGTTGCTAACATTGGAAGCAAAATGTTTTACTCTGGAATAAAACAAAATCTACCGTTTCAGACCGTGTAAAGTATTCACAGCCCTTGAACTTTTCCACATTTTGTAATTTTACAACCACACGATTTGTGTATTTTATTAGGATTTTATGCAACTAAGATCCCAGTTGCAAGGGATTTAGATACTTTGTATCAACAAAAAGTTTAATACAGGTCTGACATTGAAGGGAAATTTAACTTCTCATCCAAAAAAGTACAAAAACAGGGATTTCTATTCTGACCTACACTGTGTACAGCTACCTTTTGCTTCAGTTGCAACACTGTGGACATTTATCTTCAAGTTTTGAGATTGTTCAACCGAATATCCGCTTCCATTTCTCTGAAGCAAAGCATGATGCTGCCTCCACCATGTTTCAGAGCGGCGTTGCTCAGGATGATTTGCAGTGTTAGTTTTCCTCGACGCAAAATGTTCGATTTGAAGACCAAAGTGTTCAGAATAATGTCTTTTTCAACATGCTTTACAGCAAACTGGAATTGGGACTTTCTTTGGCTTTCTTTCAACATTCTCTTTTCAATAAAGATCAAAATTGTAGATTGTCCGATGAGCAGCCATGTTTTTGTAGGCTTGCGGTCGTGTGATACTGTTTCCGTTTTCAGATGGTGCATTAAATAAACACTGCTGCAGGAGAACTTTGATATTGTGTTATAATCTGAATCTGTTTCAAACTTTCTTCCTGAGTTGTCTGCTGTGTTCGGTGATTTTCGTGATTCCGTTTGTTCTCTAACAAACCTCACAGGCCTTCACAGAGCCGCTTCATTAATTCTAAATAAATCAGGGATGAACTCTGAGTGATGTTTACATTTTTAAATCCAAATGGGTTGATTCTATTCAGAAGTATCAGGGTAGATTTGCTTCTAAAAGCTCTATTTGTAAGGAACTTGAAAACCACATATCATTCTCCTGTTGCTTCAGGATTATGTGATACTTTGTGTTTTGATTGTCAAGTGAAAAAAATATGAAAGGGTTTAAGAGGAGTGGATACATAGCACCATAAATGCTTATTTATAGTACAACAGGACCACCTGAGAGGTCATTTATCTTTAGTGAAAGATAAATCAGTTTCTTTCACGAAACTGATTTGTTTATAGTTAAATAAGCATAGCTTACTGGATACCCTGACCTTTGTTGACCCTTACTCTCCATTATGCTCCATGCTCTAATATTAGCCCACTTGACTTAAGCTTAATGTTTCACACCAAACTCTCCCATGTACATTCAGCGGTCTCTAACAAACAGCTAAAGAGTTTTCTATAAATAAAATTGATGTCTGAGCATGTTTTACTTCCTCCGCTCCGTCCTTTCCATTTCGAACACGAGGTTTTCGGTTTTCACAGTAAACGAAGCAGCGGTTGAACAGCAGTGTCAGCCTCTCGTGGCACCCCGCGTGCAGGATGTTGAAAGTGTTAAAAAAAAAAACAAGCTGGCAGAGGAAACACAAGAACGCAAAGAGTTCGACTGTTGCACAACAGCATGCAGTCACGCAGCGAGCTGGAGACAGGGGTTTTGCTTCAGCTGTCCTCCTGCAGGACGGGGAAGTCATCTGATCTGCCTGTTCGGACGTGTAAATAGTTATTATTTAAACCCCTCTGTTGGTCTACTTTCAGAATGTTGTTGGTGTTATGTGAGGAAAACGGTGCATGTGGACATGGTCTTTGCTAGAACTAGACGTCCTCTTTTTTTTTCTCTATTTGGCTTGCTCTGAACATTTTGTTTTCCTGTGGCAGAAGTCACACTTTCCATAGCTCTATTTCCGTCTCTGGGTTAAAGTGCAATGCCGACAAAAGAAAGAAACCACTCAGCTGGCTAACTTCCTGTTTTCTCACTTGGTGCCTGTTCTTTTAAAGCAGAACCCCCCAAAAAAATGAGTTTAGTGTGTTTTAAAGGGCATACGCTGTTCTGGTAAATCACCAGTGATAACAGCGAACACACCCAAAGAGCTCTTTAAGCCCTGTTTGTGGGATTTTATGAGGCCAGAAAATAAACTGAATATTTCATAGGCAAGAAAAAGACACTTTGTAAGTTATACTTAGAGCTGAAAGTGAAAACGTGTCTAATTCCCTCAACCCCAATGTATGCCATTCTACCGTTGCAGGAAAGGTGTACAGGCAGCTAATAGTGGACCGCCTGCACCAGCAGACTGCCCCTCTGAGAGCTTTTAACGTCTCTGTTCTCACACAGCAGAGCAGGGAAATAAGCCGAGCGCTTGGTGAAAAAGAAAACACCCCGGCTTCCAGGAAAACTCGCATCCTACCAGGTCTGCTCTTCCCCTGTTCATTACCTCTCCATGACACCGACGATGAATAAATCACAGCAGCAGTGCAACAGCTTGTGAGTTTAACTCGGGTCGTTGTGACGTAGACGGTTGAAAGCAGGTTGCACGTTTTCAGCCGTCTGATGAAACCCAAACTGGTGCCGTTTCTCTTTTCTGCTCTTTCTTTTACTTGAAAACAAAACAAACACACTAATGACCATATAATGAAAAAAAACAATAGATTATATGGTTTGCAGTCACTAAGAAGTTTGCGTATCGATGGGGGAAAAAAACCCAAAGGTGAACGGAGAGCATTGGTGTGCAGTTTGAATCCTTCACTATGATTCTCAATCAATCGTCAATCTTGATTTTGGATAGTTCGTTCTAACACGTTTCTGCTGAAGCTCTGGTTGTGTTGGCTGAGCAATTCCTGTTCCATAAAGTTCTCTGTTCTCCTGCAACTTCTGACATATTTCCATCCAGGACTGCTCCGTATTTAGCTTCATCCATCCATCTTCACATTATCGCTCATCACATTTCCACCGCTGTTCATCCCAACGAAAGCATCCCAAAAGGTTCGGCCAAAAGTTGAATTCTGGCCTTGAATCTCCACCTTTTTCCACACGTATGTTTTGACTCGCTGTGGCTTTCTTTCTAATATTCCACAGCTGCATGATTTATCCTTGACTAGTTAGAGATATTGGTCAGATTTAAGATTAGTTTTTTTCTTTAATCTGCAGATGGTATTAAATAAATGAAAGTTTATCTGTGCAACAGTGTATATGTATGGCCTTCTGAAAAATGGAGCTCCAGGAAGACAACAGACTTTTAGAATAAGATGCTGTGAAGCAAATGTTTTCTATAAAAGGATATAGTTAGCTGGTGTAAACCATTGTTGGTTTGAAATTTGGTTTTTGGTTTTGGTACGTTACAGGTTTAGATTTTTAGATGCATTTCTGGCAGCTGTGTGTAAAGGGACAGGCGATGCTCACAGCTTCAGTCATGATGTGTGTTTGCTGTTTATTTTGTTCTACTTGGCTTGATTGACTCCTGGGTTAGGAAAGGAGGGGGACAGGAGGGCATGAGGTGAAAGGTCAAACAGTAAAGCAACCACTATAAAATGGGAAACAATCCCTTCTTTGAGTGAGTGGAAATGTGCCGAAATTAGGAAAAATCACTGGTTATGGATAAATAGATTATTATAAGAAGTTGGCCGATAATAGAAAAAAAAGGTATTTGTTATTAATTTAAAATTCTGTAAGAAATTAGTTTTAATTATCGCGCTTTAATAAGTCCCTGAGCTTGTTTAAGTAAAAACACAGAACCATAATCGCCTTTTAAATTAATATGGCAAGCATGTAAGCAAACAGGTGTCTATTTGCACATCAAGAGGTTACAGAGGAATATTATCATCCCTTTGTAGTCGGGATTACGATAAGTCACAGACACTTCTTAGCTCTAATATTTTTCAAATGGAGCTTCACGGCTCATTTCATACTAAATGTTTCTCATTTTTCCTTTTATATTGCTCACTTTGACAGAGTGTGAGTTGGTGATGAGTGGGAATGGACAAAAGAAGGAATGTTTTCTCTCCGACTGGATTTTGCTGCAAAAATTAGTCCAGCAGAGGAAGATCTTTTTGGTATATCTCAGACAAATATGTGATAGTAAATGGTTTATACTTTTACATAGTTATATGTATGAAAAAGAAAAACTCAAATGGGGAAAAAGGTTTACAAAACAAATTAAGATGGAAACCTTAACCTGGAACTTTGATCCTGAACTGGATCAAAACATCCGCTGGAATGGACCAGTCAAAGTCCAGACCTTAATGTTTTGGAGAATCTGTCTAAACACCATCTTGCAACTGTAATTATAGTAAAAGGTGGTTCCACAAATGATTGATTCATGGCAAATAGAAATGGGAAACTTTTCACTTAAGAAGCACTAACCTCTTCTCTGTTTTAGATGGAAACTAAATACACCAGACTGTTTGGTTATAAAGTAACAAAATGTGAAAAAAGGTGGATTTAATTCTCCAAAAGCAAAATGAACACATTTTAGCTTCAAGCATAAAATGAACTAAAATGCAAATAAAGGTAGCTCATTTTAATATTTATACTCAATAAACAGGAAAAAACACAAACTCAAACAACCAAACCCCGAGGTGTGGAATTGCACCGTAAACAATAAAAGTGTAATTATATGCTTCTCTCTGATTGTCCGTAAAGTTGTCTGCACATGCGTGGCCAGGGTTCTCTATGCTTAGATCAGAGCAATAAGGTGATATAAGAACATGAGAAACACTAAGGATTGTTGTCAGAATCCCCTTCAGCTCCGGTCAGCAGCTGCTTGAGTAAATAAAATCCTGCAATTACAAGTAAAAGTCTAAGAATGGAGTTACTTTTGTTATTGTTGCTGATGTTTGGCTTCCAATCGACATTTGTGCTGTGAATGTGTTGCATTTTTGTCTCATTCTCAGACAAAAATTGAGACAAAGTGTAAATAGTCCATTATGTGCATTAAACAGATACACCAGCACAGCCACAAGGGCCACCATGTTGGATCTATCTGCGGCAAAAACTCTCAATTGCTAACATTTCAAAATGTTTGAAATTCATGAGTGCTATCACAATTATACTTTATTGCAAGCAGAATTTTCTCCCAACAAGTTTAAAAAAAATAAACAAGTAACCAGAAAGACAAGAAAAGAGAAAACAGCGAATGAAACGATGTTCTTATTACTACGTTTCTGCTTGAAATGGGGTAAGAGAAAGTGAACACTTCTCTAAAATAAAGATGAAATTGCAAATCCAGAGTGCCAGTCAGCATGGAGTGTCAACCTGTACACCACCAAGGTTAAGTATTATGCTGCAGATAAATGAAAATGTATGTTTTTGAAAGTCAGAAGACAGAAATTTTAATTTACGTGAAATTTTAATTGAAACATCTGTGGAAACTAGTGCATAATTGTGAAGTAGAAGAAAAATATTTAGTGCAAAAATAGCTGAAGCACAGATTGATGAGATGGAGAACATCTTTGATGTTCAAATCTTACCTTAGATCCTCCAGTGTGTTTATCTGGATCCACCACAGTGCAGCTCTGGCTTTTGTTTTATGACATTAACTTTGCTGTGAGCTTCTCCACAACTTTATCCCTGCTGCGTTGATCTTCATGACGTCTTTTTTTCACTAGCATTCTGAAACAAACCTCACATAACAGCTGGATTTACACTGGGATTAAACTCCATATCAAAAAGAATAGAGTAGGCGCAGACTTGCAAAGAGAAAGTTCCACAGACTCGCAGAGGTGCAAGGGTGGAAGGAAGTTCCTAACAAAGCCTGAAGCCCCTGGAGTTATACTATCTGCACACAATCCCTGGACCAAGAGGGATTTTATCACCAGGCTCTCGTGGTACTTCAAGGTTATTTCCTAAGAAGCAAAGCAAAGATGGTGAGAGAAAACAAAGGAATGCACAAACGGGTGAGGAGACTTTGAGTCTGCGACACAAACTGGAGGAAACCAACAACCTGAAGCTACAAAAGTACAAAGCAAGAACAAAAACACAAACAGAGCCCACTCCAGTAACCCCATGTGAAACCTTTTCACACTCCCATTTCCACAACAAAAACATCGGCACAAGATGCAAGATGCCGCTGGGTGACAGTCAGAGATGCACAAAGCCAACCTCACAGAGAGAAATGCAGCACATGAAACGTTTTCCAGATCGCAGCGTCCCTTTTTCCTTCATATAGTATTTACCTCAAAGTCACAGGGAACAAACCGTTATCAAAAGGGAACGGGAAGGCAGAGATATAATTCAGTGCTTCAGCCTTCGGTGTAAAGTATCTGCAGGGACGCTACTTTTCCTTTTATATTTTATGCGATAGACCAAAACACACTTGTGCATGTCTGAGTGGATGGAGAAAGATGCATGGCTTTGCAACATTTTGTAGGAATACAAACCAGAAAAGTACACCACTCAGTTTCTCCTAAATGATAATCATTATAACAAACTGCTTTTAGAAGTGACCTAATTAGTTCAACTGCAAATCCACAGAAAGTGTTTAACGCTCTCAGGTTCGGTGGACAATCAGAGTAACCCAATGGTGGATGAGGAGAACAAAGGTTTTCTTGTTTGTTTGGTTGTGTCTGGACTGTATCTTTGGTTGTCTTTTGTGATAAAGCTTGGTGATCTCATGTTTATGACATAGTGACTTGGATCTGGTTGACTGGAGGATGGAAGTTCTGTGAGGTTCTGACCTCTGTTTATTAGCAGTTATTCACAGACTTTTCTGTGAAATTTTGCCCTAAATTATTCACTAAAATTTTGTCTCTTTTCTGATTTATTGATATTTTTTTTGGCAGGAAATATTTCTAAAATATTTTGAAGGAAAATTCTTCTTGGGAAGCTGAGATACCTTGGTCCAGCTCTGCTTGACTTGCTACTAGCTTCGAGCCTGTAAAAGATTAGGACTTTTCAAAAGAACATCGACTATAAACATAGAGCTAGAGCAACAGTGGAATGGCTTAGATTAAGTATATTCATATGTTAGAATGACCTAGTCAAAGCTCAGACATAAATCCAATTGGGAAACTATGGCAAGACTTGAAAACACCTTAAACTATGGAATTATATTTTTTTGTTTGGTTTCATTTCACTTGAGTTGATCCATCAGTTTGTAGTTGTAATGCTACAAAAAGATTCATATGTGTTGTGCATCAATAAGGTTAATCATTCCTTTAGTTGGTATAAAAAACATCCCTTTGTATTTTTTTTTATACTTCTGTATTGTATATACAGAAATATAAAAATATATGGACTTTGGACTTTATATGGACTTTGTTCTTACTCTAAAGAGTAAGAACAAAGTTCAAAACCAGAACTGTTCTGTACCTGACAGATGTTCCCCTTTAAAGCTTTAAAAAATAAAAACATGCCCAACCTTGAAGCCTTGCTATCTGGCTGCTGTGACTTTAACTGTCATCGTTATGTGTGATTTAGGATGCTTGAGCGCAGACAATTTCTGCACCACAAATTCAAGTAATCATCCACACGGACTATAGAGCATGAAATGTATAAAATCCATGCTTTATTCCCATGTGGGCGAACCCACAGCAGCGTATTGGTGTTGTGTTTTTGAACATCAGGGTTCGCCGTGATCCACTCCTACCTTTCCTTGGCCGTCTCAGATTGTGGCTCTGAGTGGGAGGTTCAGCCTCTATAAAGTGAGGCAGCACACAACAAGGTCCCAGCCTGCTCCTCTTCCCCTGCAGGAAAAAAATGGGCAGGAGCAGATGGGTGCGGACAGGACATCTATCTGAAGGGGATTTATGCAAGAAGCCGCTGACATGCCTTGTTGTCAGACTGCTGGGAGCAGGGCTGATGAAATGGACAGGGTTATGGTCACCTCTTTAGCACAGCATGAATGGCTCCCTCTCTGCATAAGTGATCAATCCTATTTAGTCAACAGAGGAGGGAAAGTGGAGAGGATGGATGCTCAGCACCTTCCAAACTGAAGATTTATGTTCATTCCTTTCTAAAAAGACTAAACCAGCCTGATTGCATCTCCATTTCATTCCTATTCAATGGATGTTTTGTAAAGGTTTTTAAATCTATGTATTTAGTAATATCTGTTTGTCCGAGGGATCCATATAATATGAAAAGGAAGCATTTTTTTTATTTTTTTATTTATTATTAATTTACCTTTTCAATGTAAGAAAAAATCAAGAACAATATCAAATGATCAAATTTTAATAATTGATTATAGCAATATTATTAAAGGAGACTAAAATCAACAGAATGCAAACATGACATCAGCTAAACGTTGTAAGCAAACACAACATAAAACGTGACGCTTTTTCAATCATCCTTAATTTCAGATTCTTCTGTTTGGATAAACCTGAAAAGGTTGTGGAAGTGAAAGGAAGAGGAAATTTTGGGCTGTTTTTCCACAACTTCTTTACATACTGAAGTCCAACAAGATGTGATTTAAAAAGTCTGTAAGCAGAGCCTGCTGGTTTCCTGTGCTACTAATAGTATTTGCACAGTTAATAGCTTTTTTCTGCATTAACAAATTAAATGACTATTTAATAACCGATTTTTTAAATTTATTATATCAGGTTGTCTTTCGCTGATGGTGAAATTTGTTTAATGATCTGGGACATTTAAGTGCGACAGGAAAACAAAAGCAAAGCAAAAAAAAATCCCTAAGTAGCTAATGACATTTTCACACCGCTGGATATAAAATGAAAATAGAAAATCTTTTTTCATGTCTTTAATGAAACTCCTGTGTTTCTGTTCTTCTCAGAAGGTTTCTCAGTTGTTCATACTGAGACATCTTGCTGCTTCTACCTTGACATACAAGCCTGTCCTCTTTCCATGAGTAATGCACATCCTTTATGTTTCCTGTGCCACATTCTGCAACGCTCTCAGCTTTCAAAGAATAACAGACTCTTTCTGCAGACTCAGAGTCCGTCCACACACTGTGTGTGGCATTGAGCTATACGTTTCTTTTTTAGTAAAATAAAATCCCAAGGTTTGTTTTGCATTGTATCCTGTTCTGAAGTCTTACCAGAAGGAGGAAAGTAGGTTAAAATCTGCAGCGTGGCTCTGGTTTCAATCCGGTAGCAGAAAACATGATTAGTTTATTTGTGTCCAGAAATACTTATTATTATTGAGTATTGTGGCCCATTTTATTTTTATTTGCTTTTTTTTTCCTTTACGGTATACAGGAAAGGACTATATAGTATATTTGATAAAGTGGAACAATCCAGCCCTGAAGAGACAACTGGAGAGCCAGAATGTGAGCAGAATGGCCTTGAAAGCATTGAGTTTTAGAGACATTTAAACTAAGCAACTCTCCATTAAATGATAAAATAATTTATTTCTCCACATTAGCTTTGTGCTATGTGTGGACAGATTGGCCTCTATAAAGAATTATGTTAAAAAAGTAAAACAGTAGTTGTCCTCATACCAAAAGCCATAAGTACTTATGAAGAGAGGCTGTGGCTCTGTTAGTCTGTGGCTCTGATTTTCCTGCAATGACCCAGATCCTTAGAGAACCTGGTGTTGTGGACTCTAATCAGGTTCTGGTGCAACTGGAGGAGAAAACGCGCCACCCCATCACAGATCCATCACTGTGCTTAGCAGTGGGGATGAGGCTAAATGTGTTTTTAAAGGATTAAGCTTTCTTGCCACAAAAATGTTGTGGTGTGGTCAACTTGGCAGATTCTTCCCCTTTCTGAAAGTTCGCCCCAAATGATTCAATTTGTTCTTAAAACAAAATTTATTGCCATGTAGAAACACTTCCATCCTCATCGCTTCTCTCACTACATCAATGTGCAGAAGGCCAATGCAGCTTCTTCAATATCAAACTGACTGAAATGCAAAGAAACAAGAAGTTAGTTGATTTCAGTGACAAATGGTCTGCCTGTAAATCTTGGAGCTAAGTGATAATTGAGCCATCTGTGCAGACGTTGCAGTAAATATTTCAGCAGCAGTGGACTGAGCGATCCATCTGTGGCTGAGTCGCCCTCCCTGTTTTCCTCTCCTCCCGTTTCTCATAATGTGATTAATCCAAGACTGGATTCCCATTCTTTGTTTCTTTAGTGTTGGGGATTATATTCTGTAATCCACCTATTTCTAAATATATCTGGTTTCCTAAAGAGAGGGTGGGGAAAAAAAACACACTTTCGTCTCCCTCCCTTTCTTGTCACTTCCAACCTGAGTCTCTTTCAGCCCCAGACCAGGCATGAGAGAATATCTTTGATTTTACACAACGATCGCACTCGGACTGTGCATGCGAGGTTGGACTTTTATAAAAATAATGTGAAATGATGCCACAGAAATAAAAGATGAATTTATTTTAAGAGTTTTATTAAATCCTTCTGTTTCATTAATTCTGCCCCTAAAAATGTGAGAATCTGAGAAAAATAAGAAAATATTTGGCAAATTTAGGCTTAATATTCCACCTTCTCCTGGCTTCAACCCCTATTTTTTTCTATTAAAACCACTCCAAGTGTCAGGGATGACCTATCACATTGCATAATTTAAGCACAGACCTTTTGAATAATGAATGTAAATTTTCCATCTGATATGACTCTATAAAGGTGCAGAGGACTAAACTCTGCACAGCTTTGTGCAGGCTGCTCCTTTTAAACTGTTTTCTATAATTTAAATCTTAGGCAGATCTCTGTAAAACACTCGTTCTTTTGCTTTTTTTATTGTTGCTTATTAGCCAGGAAAAAAAATATTTTCTCGTACCGAGAGTCCTTGATAATAAATCATCTTTAATCAGTGCTGCATCTCCCATCTGACCAACTGTCCATGTTAATGTTCCATCAGGCCTTTCGGCTTCATTCATCTTCTGCCTTTGTGTTGATGCCAACGAGGCATCAGGCTATGGGAACCCAGTGTTCCTAAAGAGCCAGCAGCTATTTGCAGTCGGTGACGTTATGAACCTGAGCTTTATTAATAAACAAAAGCCGATGTGTTCATGGCCCAAGAAACTACAATGATTAGGCCCTTGTTAGAAGTTTGTCGGAGGGTTAGGGGACTGTCAGGAGTTTGGGAATCACAGCCACAGTTGGTGTCATTAGCAGCAGAGCAATGGATCCAAACCCAGCCTGAGGCTGCTCATCAGTACTTGTCAGAAAGACGGCTTCATTAGTCTCTGTCCAGATGACGAAGGCTATTGTAAAGGGTATCTCATCCCCCGCGATGAGCCAAGTGTCCTCACAAATAGGTTGCTGACCTCCGAGGAGTCTCTGGTCCTGAGGGGGAGGAACTGGGAGAAACTGAAGATAAGGACAGGCCAGGACTGGGGTGAGGGTTTACTGACCGTAGGGCATGGCCAGGACAGAGGCTCCCCTCTCCAAACAGCCCCCATCTGAACTGCCCCTGACCCCATCAGCACAATGAAGTTAGCAGGCTCCTGACTCCTGTGTGCTTGGATGAAGAGGCAGATTCCCCAAGAAGAGGAGAGAGTGGGGAAAACTTAAGAACTACCCCGTCACCCCCAACCGCCGGTAAAAGTTTGCAACATTTATCTGATCTGTAGTTGGATGATTTGAAGTCGAGAGGCAGTGAAGACGGACGTAAAATAATTATAAAAAAATTGGCACCTTTTTGATGTGTCTCCCTTTGATTTTGTCTCTCTGCTGTGCATGTAAATGACAGCACTGACAGCATGCAGGCATCTGTCCAGCAAGCAGACCGATGATGGATGCTTTGATGTTAAAGTTGTCTGGATCTTCACAAGCGAATGTTGTTTTTTTTTTTTTTTTTGGTATTCATTTGATGCACTTTTGCAATCTTGACTTATAAACATGACATAATAAAGTCATTCAAAGATCAAAATAATTATATTGGTGACGATAAAGTCATTTAAAGAAAATGAGAGTGATTCTGATTCAATGTCTGTAAAATATTCATCAAAGTTTTGCAGTATGGTTAAATAATAAACATTGTTTTCAAGTGGCTTCAAGGAGATGATGTTGTGCATAAACCAAAATAATAAATTTTTATTATTTTTAAGCAATAACAGAACATAAAATTGCACCAATTGTTGCAATATGCTTTTGAATTTGTGCAAAAAAACCCCAGAAAAAGTTAATCCTGTTTTGCCGTTACATAATATCAAACTGCATGAAATGTTGAAAACTTAACCACTAATTTGATTACATTTTGTTACCATCAAGAGAAATTTACCCATTTAGGTTTGATAGCAACATCTTAAAACCGCAGTATTGTTACTTAAAGCACTAAACAGTTTTAATATTTCGTTTTTATTGTTTACATTTCAACTTTAGCACTCTACTCACCTATTTTCTCTTGATGCAAATTTGCTCAAACAGCTAGCATGCTCCTGATAGCATTTCAGAAGAAATTGATTCATAAAGATTCACGCAGCTTTCTCGGCTTTGTTCTGCCAAGCAAGACTGTGCGGGTTGTAAGATGCATGAGAAAGGAGCTTTGCATAGAATGTTACTCTGCAATTTATTTTTCTCTCTGATCAAAAAAAAAGAAAAAACAAATCCAGCTGCTTGCTCAATAAGCCCCCAGAGGCGGATTAAACAGGTGCTGTTGCTGAAGTGGGGACTTCATTAAGCACATTACGGTAATCATGGCATAATGACCCCATCATGCTTTCAGATGTAGGTGAGGAGGGAGGCGAATTTAGAGCATGCAGGAGTTTTTCTAGTGTAAATCTTTTTATAGCAAATATCTTTGTGACATCAGAGCAGTTCTTCAATCAAAGGAGGCAAAAGTCCAGATGTTGATCTGACGCAATATTGTAGCAGATCTACCAAAGAATATGTCATATCCAGATATATTTACAGACTGTACGCATTGCTGCTTGTGTCAAAGCCTGGTAGAAAATGCAAAGCCTCCTGCTGCGGTCAGCAATAGCAGGTCTCTATGAATAGTTCTTGAAACTGTTTAAAAACGTATCATCATCTGTTCCAGTAAACCTCTTGACTGAGCTTTTTATCGATGCTCTGTTTACTTTCTGCAGTCTCATATGTGGTGGAGGTGTTAGAGTTTGACTAGCAGATTCAGCAGCAATGGAAGGCTATCACATTACAGAAAGTTGCTTTACTAAAATATTTTGAGCTTCCAACATGTCTGCAAATAAACAGAAGGTGTTTGGTTGGAAGCAGCTTAGAAGAAGAATTTGGCAAAAGGTAAAAAATAAAAGCAATTAGAGAATACACTGGGCCAAAGACGTTAATCGCAAATAAAGTGGAAACATTTTGATTATTTTTTCTTGTTGAAATGAAATACAATTAAATTGTTTTCATAATTGGTTAATCCATCTTTTATGTGAAGCCTACAAATAATTTTGGACTTAGCTGTATGGACAGAAATTGCAGCTTGTAACGTTGCTCTAAACCAACACCAAATGTTGACATAAAATCCTTCTGAACTGGAAAATATTGCTCTACTGCATTAAAACTGAGATACTGGAACAAGCTCTATTTTTAGCTACAGGTATTAAGTCTTACAAGTAAACATTCACACCTTATCCCCTGTAATACTTGACAAAATTTTGGCCAGGATATTTTGCAAAAAAAAAAAGTTTATTATTTATCATAATACAGGAAGGAAATTCTATTAATCACAAATGTTTATTTATGTGGCTACCGTTGAAGTGTGTTCTGTTTTGACTGCATCCAGTTACATACTTGTTTATGTGGTTTGCTGCATACAGGATTTCCTATGTTGATGTGGCCTGTAGATTTGTAATCATTCAGTCAACCATGTTGGAAACATTTGGAACATTTACAATCACAAAACAAGGCTTATTATATTTCTCAATATAATTAACGTAAAATAATTGCAGTCTTAGCTGGATGTTAATGCTAGTGCCGTAATGCTGCAGTTCACAAACTTTTTAGACCAAGCAAGCAACTACCAACTAGATTTTTTTGTAGGACAAAACAAAATAGAGACTTCTGTGTGTTTTGACTTAAACTGAAGGAATTTTGACCCATCTACTCATTAATAGCTTTGACAAAATGAAGGCAGATCTGTAGTGGGCCATGTGGCGACACAGAGAAATAAAGATGAATGTCATCAGCATGGATGCTGTGAGAAAAGTCACAGTTCTCCTTGATTCAAGCTTACAGGATCATATAGATGTTGATTGATGAGGAATGGGGCTCTGAGGTAGACCGCATGTGATCATTGGATGCTCTCACTTACAATTAACCAATGACACAACGTAGTCGCAGCCTGACAGAGATCTGAACCAGAATGTCACAGGACAACTGAATGAACCGCACTTTCCTAAGATAAAAAAAAATACTGTGCAGAATGAATTTTGCGCAAAGAATTTGTGGTGCAAAAAAGCTACCAATGTAAAAACTATTTTCCCAAGACGTATAAAACAGCCTAAATAACGTTTAGTTCTTTGGCCATCATCCCATGAAATAATCCCCCGCATCATCGTCCCTAATGACGTCTGACAACTGTATAATCCTTCTGTCTGGTGGTTAGCAATTCTAGAAATATTGTGATTTTTATTTCGAGCTCCTTCAAACATCATGAAAAATAAATTCTTACATCGTCCCGACCTAATGCAGGCAGTTATTGCAGCTCTCAGGTAAAGGACTCTACCAGTCTGAATAATTCAGGGCTTTCCTTTAAAGAGCCAGTACACTTTTGTTGCATCAGTCTTCAAAAGAAATTTGAATGGCACGGCTTGATTAGCCACAGAAAGTTTTTCAAAAACTGTCCCACGAGTGTCCTCAGCTGGAACCCGACATGAAAAGCCTGACTGACAGTGAGAAGATCAAGCATCTGTAAGCCGTCCTCCATGAATAATGAGTGTGTGTGTGTGTGTGTGTTTGAGAGGGCACATTTTGCAGTGCATGATTGTGCATATTTGAAAGTGGGTAAGTGGAAGGTTTGTTTGGGTGTGTGTTTGTTTCTTGTGCAGGGGAAAGCATTACATTAGGACACGCGCCCCAAGGATGACGCCTCAGTCTCTACTGTCAACAGCACCGGCCCTCCCGTCTTCTTTAATCTGATATTTCATAGCTGTATTTAAGCAGCTCAATGACAAGACGTCTCAATTCCTACTGTAACCCCCGAGCAGCATGAAAACCTTCTTACAAATTGGCATGCTGGGACTGTTGCTTCACTCACACAGAACGAGGCTTTTGTGGCTTTGAAAGCCTTTTGAGAACATTCTCTTACATGGAGCGGAATATCACTTTCATGACAGAGAGAAAAGGATTAGCTTTTAGCATCCTGTCAGGGATGTCTTTAATGCCTTTAGATTTCTTTGTGCTTTCATAAAGCAAATCCAGTCAGTTTATTTAGACAAATTTTATTGCCAAACATCTCCAACCTTTTTCCTGTAATGCAATTTGTTCCTTTTGTCCCCTATTGCCGGCTTTTCAACAACCAACTTCAAATGTGCAGTTTGGACTTTATTAGCTTTTTCCTGTGCAGTAAGAAAAATGTCAAATGTAAAAGCTGCCTTGCATTTGAGGTGTGAAAGCGAGCCTCTTCTCCCCCTCTAATGGGCCCCTTGTTGGGGTGGGAAGAGGATGGAGGTCGTCCACTGTGTTCAGACGGAGAGGAAAAGGGTTAATCGTGCTTGGGACATCTCCTTGAAGTGGGAGGCAGTGGTAGGAAGTGTCCAGATTTATGGCGCTCCGTCCCTGGTAGCCGCCTTCGCCGTGGCAGTTGACCAGCAGACAGAAGGGGAGAGCAGAGAGGAGCTGTAAATCACAGCGAGAGCGTGGCTCAGACACAGACACGCATACACAAACACAAACACCGCCAGTTTGCAGGCAGATAAAGTGTGAGGGAAGGGCGGCTCTCCAGTAGTCTGCTGACAAACCGATAAAGCTGCTCTTGGATGAGAGATTTATGTCCTTATTCCTGGCTTTATTTTTCAGCCAAGATCTTCAGTACATCTACAGTATTTGGTGAATTATGACAGACCACACTAGGTTACCCATAATCATGTGTTCAGGAATTATACAAGTTTTGTTTTCTTTAGCAAACAAAACTCACCAGACAGAAAGTTTGGGCATGAAATAAGAAGTTTGCAAACAGATCACGCTGTCTCTTCCCAACATAATTTGCAGATAGATTATGACAGTTCAAAAATAGACAATGGACAATGAATCATTCTTTGCATGTCGCCTAAAATGGACTTTTGAGTTTCAAAATAACAGTGACTAATGATGAAGCAATCAAGCTTGTCTTTCGACAGTTTAATCCTTAAGAAAAGCAAAAACTTGCTTCATATTTTATTCACAAAAAAACAATGTCATCTTCAACGTTTGGTCAAATGGAGAAGGTATTTTAGTCACTTATATAAAATTCAGGTTATTCCAATTTATTTTAATACTGTCCAAATTATAAGCATTTCACCTAACTTGCAGATTACCTATATTGCTAAGTATTGCTATTTTTTTAGTATTATTTTTTATCTCTTTTGGAGTATTATTAAGGTAGCATTAATTGTAATGTCTTCTGTCCTATTGCATCATATTGTAAAACATTATAACATTTTATATGGTACCCATGGTTTAATTTAAAATGTGTACAATCAGATACATATTCAAATCCAATTACATGCACTGTGGTTCTCTGAATTCCAATTTAGTCCAATTATGTTTTTAATTAAAATGGGAGGGGCTGCAAATAAAAATAGCAACAAGATGCATTTGTTGGAGACGATAAGGCGCAGTACCAACTTCTCACATATTGGGAGCAAAATTCTAAAATAAAATCCACTTAAAAAGTTGACAGATGACAGAGCTGTGTGGACTAAAACTGCTACATTTGTAAAATAGCAGGAAACATTTATTCTTTTCTACTTTAGCGGCAACTTTATGTATAAAACAGCTGTAGCGCTATTTTCTTCACCCACTGAGGTGAGACAGAGTCTTTTTACCAAAAACCTCATTTTCAACACAAGAAAAATGGACTTTGATTTTGGCCAATGAAAAGCCACTATTTCTATCACATCCGCATTTTCTGACTGAGAGGTTTATTATTAGCTGTGGTCTAGAGCGTGTGTGCAACAGACTGTCAACACTAGTTGGTGAGCAAGTAGGAAGCCACAGAAGGGGTGTCTTGTTACTCCACTTCACTCTAGTGTTCCTCTCAGTGAAATTGCTTTCGAGAGCTGCTGACTCAAGTCCCTTCCCCTGTGGTCAGACGATCACTCGGCAAGTGGGCCGTGAATGTGAACATTGGGTCTGCGCAAGCGACAGTTGCAGAGCAATAATCCCCAAAATCTGCACTGGCCTGCCTTTTCTTTAGATCTTATTGGTTTCAGTAGACAGGGGGGTGGTCTCTGGTCACACTCTGACTGCTGTGCCCACATGGACTCTGGCCTGGTTAGACCATCCATCCTTGTGGCAGCTGTGTGGCCTCACTCGCTGAGCGTGTGCTGTGCCCTGTGTGTACACAAGATCTCTGGCCTCTGCAGGGAGTGTTTACCCAGCTGAAGTCCAACTGTGTCACACTATCTCTTTTCTCTGTACTGTAACGAGAAAGGAAATCACTTCAAATAAATCTATTGACTAATAAATCCATGATTCTCTGAGGTCAAATAAGAAAGCATTAGGCTGAATCGTTATATTCCATGCTTAGATATTTTTCCTCATAATCTTTTGGGTTATGGTTAAATGGTTTTCAATATATGCAACTTGCATAGAATATTTGCAGCTCAAGAATGTTGAAGCATATATATTTACGGCTATCTTTCCAAACAACAGAATGGCAAAAATGATTCAGAAGAAAACAATGCAGCAAAAACCTTTGTAACAATGATCAACTTCACAAGAATTGTGGGTGAACTCCATGATATAAACTCAGGTAATGACAGATTTTTTATCAATTTTGTTGCCGCACTAGTATGAAAAAAATGAAATCTTAGGATTGGTTACAAAAGCATTGCTTTTTCTCTGTGGCTGAGCTACATAAAGTAGTGCACATTTTCTCTACCACATGTTGCATGACTTTTTATAGCCAAACATTGTGATGCAACAAGCATAGTTTCAGTGGTGTGGCACAGAGAGTCGTTAGGATAATATTCTGACCGCTACACCACTGAACTGCAGATTCATTTGTAAAATCTCATGTAAAGTCTCACTATTTTATACTTAAAATAGTGAGACTTCTCATGCAGACTCACTGTTTGTAAACCGGACTCGTGCGGGAATCCTATGCGGTGTCAGTCTCCATGCTACTATACAGTGAAAAATTTCTGCCACCTCCACTTTCTTACCGGATACATTTTCAACTTCTGAACATCCATTTAAGTAAGAAGCTTCATTATCACTGCTTTTGTCTTATGCACTAACTTGCTTCTTTCCTGGCCTGCGTTACAGTAACTTTTTCTTCCATAATCTTTCATATTTCTCAACTTTGATCATGGTATCTCAACTATAAAACCTTGGTGAAGTGAGCTGGATTAAACATTCTGAACTCTGAAGAGAGTCTGGTAAAAACATTTTCGGTTGATGGGTTAGATTACGAAAGGGAAAAGGACTGACACTTTATAACTCTACATATTATATGTTTGAGAAGGAAAAACAGATGTAGCGCTCAATACAAATCTTGTATTAAGGAATATCTCAGACGAAAAAAAAGCAAATAAATATAAATGAAACGATGACATCTCTGCTTATCAAGCTGTATAAAAAATACAAGTGCTTGACTACACCTTCAACCCTCCACACAGCCATAATTCACCCTCACAATCTGTCAGCCCCGGCAGCAGTAGCTCCATCATCTTGCAATAACGCTTCACTCGATTGTTGGGAGGAAGATGATGCTCTTCAGGGAGGGTAATTCGCCTCTCTGTGATAAAAGCAGCCCAAGCCAAGAGCTGACAAGATTTATTGTTGTGTCTTTTTAAATGTAGCCAATTTCACTTTAATATGATATTAAAAAATGATGCATGCCTGAGCTTTGACTATTCGTGTTGAGGGAATCTCATTTTGGCCAGAGGCAGCATTGAAAATCCAAGATGGTACGTTAGAAAGATAGTTGATGGTATCTTCACTGTGGATTGGGGCCCTTAGTAAAAGAGGCTCCAATCAATTAGGAAAATACAGCACCACTTTTTAAACTTGGATCTGTGAAATGCACAAAACAAAGAATTAATGTGCTAAAAAACTGCTTATCTGTGAAGACATTTGTATTTTAAGAGGGCCATTTTTGTTCCTTCTTCAAATTAGTATCAAACAAATCAAATTTTTTAGTTTGTTCAGATTCTCTACCTACACTCCCAGCAAAACATGTTTAGCACTGGAAATACTTTTACTGTATTCCACTGTATAAAAAGTCTAACTGTGTAGCTTTTTTTGGTTAATGTTATGTTTCCTCACTTGGTATTCTTCATAGCCACAAATTTGGTATATCAGCTGTTATAAATAGTATAACTTACTATGGACTTGCAGTTCAGAAGAAGTCAGTTGCCCGGCCTCAAAATGTTACAAAAAAAACATAACATTGTTATTGCACAACAATCTGCTGTGTGGGAATGCTTTGTTTGGCTGCAAAAGGAAGCATTGAACTTTCTCCAACATTGCACAGAGGGAAAACACAGGAGAAATATGCATGTTGTATGTTGAGCGTGTACTTGCACAACAAAGCCAGAATTGCGAGGAAGTCTCTGACTGTGCTGCAATTGCTGAGGATATCCTAAACACTTACATTTGGAGGAATTTAGTTCGGGCAGTCAGGAGCTGCTCGTATTTCTGTTTTAAACAATGAAGTGATATCATGACTTTCAAAAACATCTGATAGGTGAGCTTACACATCTTGAGTTATTGCAGACACACCTGGGGATGTATTTTAAGGCCACACCTGGAACACACTGCTTCCTTGTTTGAAATGATGGGAAAGTTACATAAAACAATCCCAGATATTAGGGAGAGAGTCGTGACACTGCAGAAGTCTGGTTCATCCTTAGGAACAATTCCCAGATGCTTGAAGTTGCTACATTCATCTGTTCAAACAATTATACGTAAGTCCAACCATCACTTCGCTCTGCAAGGAGACGGGTTCTGTCTCCCAGAGATGAATTTCCTGATTGTACAAATTGTGCAAATTTGTTTTGACCCCAGAACAAAATCCAAAGATCCTGTGAAGATGCTGGCCAGAGCACATAAGACTCTTTCATTATTTAAAGTAAAACGTGTCCACTACCAAGGTGGGCTGAAAGACCCCTCAGCAAGGAGGATGCAAACACTCCAAGAGAAACATAAGAAGCCAGATTGCAGCTTGCACACAGGTGTGAAGACTTCCCCGTGGTCTGATGAAACTCAAGTACTACTGTTTGGCCATAATGACCGTTGCTACATTTGTTTGAAAAAGACGGACACTTGTGCACTTGGGAACTCCATCCCAACTGTAAAGCATTGTAGTGGCTATTTGCTGCAAGAGAAACTGGTACACTTCATAAAATAGATGGCAACACCAGGAAAGCACCTGATGTGGAAACACGACCAGATATACCTGACAAGACGTGATGTTTCACAAGATTTTTAAATTTTTTATGTTTGGACATACTCAACACATTTTTAAAGACACTAACAAATTGTATATGACAAAGTTTGAAACTCTGTGATAGCAATGGAAATCTACTTCTGCTTTGTAACTTAACACATTGTAACTTAACATTAACAATATTCAAGAGGAAGCCGCCAAGAGCTGAGAGGAGGAAGACTACAGATGTTAAATCAACTTGATTACTTCAAGTATTCAGATTTATATTATCTATTCTGGTAGACTGCTGGGATCCCTAATCGAATAAAGACAGTATTGCATTGGTCAACCTATATCAGCGTACCTTTGTGCCCTCCAAATAAATATTTTGTTTTCGGATACAAGAAAAGAGCAAAGTGTATCAACCTCCCATTTGTAAGTTTGACCTCAGAGATTCCACAAACTAATTTTCCAATGAGACCGGTTTGAGTGGAAGAGGTCCTTCTTGCAAAACTTTGAAAATGTGAAAACAGAAATTCATAAAACCACAACAAACTGTTGGATAGGTTAGCATATCCTCATGGTGTTTAGAAGCAACAGCTATTTGTTACACGCATGGTGCTCCTCTTTCCTGCCTCCATGCTTGTCTCCAGCATTTACTGTGTCAGCTTGTGTTGATTTCCGCAGGGGAAGTTGCCTCACTGCTATCCCAAGACAAAGCCCTGACCCTGGGGGTTAAGGAATGTGAACTCGGGATGTGATGATTGGGACCTTCCTTAGGGGTGGACAATGCAAATGACCTAATGATGTCAGAATGCTTTTTGTACTTCTTAATGCTGACCATATTTTCCAATGCCCAATTTTCTCGCCAAATTTAGAAGAAATTCAGAGGATTTTGAGGTATTAAGTAATTAATTGCTCTAATGGTTTTACAAATGGGCACAATAAGTTTCACTTCTGAAACTGTACTCCTTTAAAAGACTTAATAATTTATTAAAAATATAGTCCTACATTTGTAGCACCTGAATTTTGAAAACCATCGTCAAAGCCAATGAATAACTGTCAAAGCCATGATAACTTTTACGAATGAGCTCCTTCTGAATGGTTTAGGCACAAAGGACACCAAAAGGCCCTGGTCCCATTTATCACCCATTTTAAGAGAGGGGAGAAGAGGAGAGCTGTCAAAGCAACTACAGCAAAGCGTAGCCTAACAGTGGGGGTCTCTCATCCCCTGAGGCCCCAACACATTGCATAAAGTTGAGAAACAAAAGACAAAACTGAGCCAAGAGATATTGTGATTCAGAGGTAAGTGTAGACTCAGGGCCTTTGAAAGCCCCTAAAATGTTAGGAACTGAAGAGAGCTAATACACCCTCAAGAAAATTTATGTGGATGAAGGTGAAGGGTCGGACTGCTATTAATCACGGCTTGAGTCGAGGATTAAATAGCTCGATCCAGCAGAAAGATGAGAGAACCTGTCCAGACTGAGGTGTTTAAAAGAACCGTGTTACGTCTGCCTCGCATTATGAAAAGGGGCTCAGGACAAAATGTCATTTGAAGTTAGCACAAAATACAGATAAAGCTAATGGATCAACGTGAAAAGATGATTTAAGTGTTTGAGAAGAGACGTCTAAGACGTCTTAACAAAAACCAAGAGAGGCACTCGAAGAACAAATTGTGTTTTCATCTGCGACTCTCTACAAACACATTTTATTCCGATACCTTTTGAATCATTAGACTTCATTTTGCTCTTTTTTTTTCTCAACTGCCTTTGATCTTAGATGTGTCATGCATTGCATTAATTATGTATCATAACTCAGTATACGCAGGGAACACCTTTGAGTTCTTAGTTAAAGCGAGATCACAGCAAGGGCCTAGAGGCTGGCTGCAGCAGGCATTTGCATCGCCTGCAGAACTTCTATGTGAAGTCTTTTGTGAGAACAATGAATGTTCTGCTTTCATCTAGTTTATGTGTCCAGAATCGGGTGTGGAAGTGCAAGGAATGTAAAAGGGGCATGACTTGATCCCAATCGATTACACATGTGCAGCAAAAAAAAAAACATAATAATGAGAAATGTTGTGAAAGGTACTAAAGGAAAATACACATTTATGAACAGATGCATGGCCATGATCAAGTTTTTGTCCCTTCTGATATTCTTTTTGCTATTTATTTTTGCTTCATATTATAAAAATGTCAAGATCCAATTAAAAAAAAGTTTGTATTGGGGGAAAAATGGCATCTCTATGAGAATATAACTGATAACTACATTTGTAAAATACATTTCACCAAACAAACAAAAAAATCACTTGCACACAATCATCCCGACGTCCTAAAGTCAAACCAACACATCGTGTTCTTATCTAAAGAAACTCAAATAAAACAGGTGAGAAAAAAGTCACTTTTCATTTCCAAGACATTTCCTCAGTCTGGAAAATGTTGCAAAGACTTTTATAACCCTTTGAAATTTCAGCAAACCTTTACTTTGCTTTTATAATTTGACAGGGACAATGCACAGGAGCAGACAAGTGTGCTAACATGCCAAAGTTAGCAATTCACTCGCAGAGTTATGTTTTAAACGGACTACCTATTTTTCTTGGAAATTATTTGAGTCATATTTTGTTATTGCTTTGCTCCTCCTAGTGCCTCAAACTGAGAGTAACTTCAGAATTAAACCGCCCAACTGAAGTAACCTCAGCTCTATGAATTAGTAATGGCCCCAAAAACCCTTGAATACAGCCTCATTGCTCTATAAACGAAGCCAGGATAAAATCAGCAAAAGAAAGTACTGAAAGCTGAATTATTTTATTTCCACAGAGGCAAAACAATACATGTAAAAAAAAAAACAGTCCTATAAAGAAAGGAGTGAGCGATGCAGCTCTGCAAATTTAGTAGAGCACAGAAAATAAAGCTCAATCAGTCAGAGGGTTAAAAATTGGCCAGATTTGAAAAATGTCAAAGGATCGCATAATCTAATGATTTTTAAAACATTTTTAGTGATGTAGTAAAAAGAGGCTCAAGACAAAATCTGTGAATAGGGAACAGGACAAACTCTTTCTCATTTTAAATTATTGTACCAACAGGGTAAAACACTCTTAAGAGTGCATCTTATTATGATTTTATATAATAAATCAAGAATGCATGGTCTTATTTTTATTGTACAAATAAAATTTTATTTATTCCACTTCAGCTGACTGCCTTCAGATGGTCCATGAGCTCCTGAGTTTCTGAAGGGATCTGCAGCTCAGGACAGCTATTGTTGGAGCCCTAACAGTTCACATTATCCAGAACACACCGTCTCCAGAATGAAACAGACTGTAGGTTGGACAGAATGATGCTGTAAAAATGCTGCTGACACCAAAACATAAAGCCAGAGCTACAATGTGATGCCAAGGAACAAAGCAAATTCATTCAGACCTAAATGCAACCAGGAATCTGTTCAGATACTATTCCATTTGATTGAACTTTAGCTATGCTGTAAAACAAAGAACTTTCAAACCTTTCTGTCTTTAGAAGTGAAGAGCTTGCAGGAAAATGTGGTTCTGCAAAGTGCTGAACCAATTTGTTGCAGTGAATTTCATTTTAAGAATCTATGTAATGGTGAGCAGAAATGCACAATATGCACTTTTTCAGTTGCCCTGACAATTCTGCACTATTTTAAGTTGGTTTATGATAATAAAATCCACTTAAAAAAACATTTTAGAGTTGACTGTAATGTGAAACAGTATGGAGAGAGGCTTAAATAGAGACCATGTATTTTTTTTTATTATTATTATGAATCAAAGTGAATAAAACCCTCGTGAATCGACTTCAGAGGCTGAAATAAGTTGAACAATTCTGTCTGATTCAACACAGGCGACCAGGTTAAAACAACAGGAGATAAGCAGCTGCCGCAAAGCTGAAGGGGGCTCCAGGCGATGTAGAAAACTATACGTGATGCGCTCCTTTTCTTCCATGTTGATTCCAAACTCCGCAACAAGCCTATCATCTCTATCCGCCTGCGTCGCTGCAGTGCGTAGTGCGTTGGTGTGAGTACCCCCTGCACAGGTCCCTTTCTGCTGCGCTGCTCCAGTAGTTGGAGTTGTTGTACAACCGAGAGAGAGAGAGAAGAGAGAGAGAATAGAGAGAGAGAGAGAGAACAGCAGCTGAGTGTGCAAACAGAGGCAGAAACATTAGGTTATCTCCAGATACTATCATCAGACACCAAGCTGTCACTTTTACCGCTCAGAGTCAAGTCCGCTCTCCTCCGAGAGGTTCCCCCAGCAGCCACAAGAGCCGCCGCCGCAGCAGCAAGCCGGAGCAGCAGCGCCCAGGTCCGGTTCGCTTTGCTCCAGCAGCCGCCTGTGAGAAAACTCCCCGAACGCGGTCGCCTCAGCTGGCATGAGCTAACCTCCGAGTCCGACATGGAAA
Organism: Phalloptychus januarius; assembly: GCA_902982915.1. Taxonomy (NCBI): domain Eukaryota; kingdom Metazoa; phylum Chordata; class Actinopteri; order Cyprinodontiformes; family Poeciliidae; genus Phalloptychus; species Phalloptychus januarius. The sequence goes on along the minus strand of CADWAE010000133.1, from coordinate 1,706,334 downwards.
CCAAACCGTTCCTGTCATTGGGTAAGTTCGCCTCACCGTGTTATGAGCGAGGTGTTTTGTTTTTAGAACAGCCCTTCTCTGAGGTTTCTCGCGAAACGTGTCCTCGCGCTGTCCCCTTTTCTCTCCCTTTTTTTTTGACAGCGCGTGGAGCGAGTTGCCAAACGCGCGAGCTGTATTTAATTCACACATCAAAAACAACATCATAATCCGCAGGTTTTCAGCTAAAACAAACACATTTCCGACTCGCTGACTACTTAGCTGCTGTGTGAGTTGATGACATTTTACTTTGATTGTGCCTGAATGCGCTGACTGACAGCGCTCGAGGTTCGCTGCGCGCAGAGGTCGCGTGCGCCGCATCAAAATCGACTTGGCTCAACTTTAAACTTTCGAACTAACTGTTGACACAATGCATCAGCTGTATTTGCAACAATCCCGGCAGATATTCCCTCGTTTCCTGCGCTATAGCTTGTTGGACACAACCACTTTAAACTTTGCTGCAGAAAAGGAAGCTCTAACTTGAACGGACCGCTGAGTATTTCTTAGATCTTAATGATTATGGCATATTTAAATGGAAATACTGCTTTGAAGGGGTTTCTGTTGTTGCATTTAAATGCAATGTAAAGGCGATTTTTTTTTCAACTTGAAGTAGAGTTTGAGATTAGATATAGATAGTCCCATTCTCAGATCAGCTGCACGAAAATGACCTCTGCACATTGCTCAATAGTTTAAATTTGGACGGATTTTATGGATGGAAATTGTCCAGTTTATCTTCGCATGAATCATTGTGCAAGATGTTGTCTTTTGCGCCGTTTTATTCTAAGTTTGTCGGTGCTTTATTACTGAGATCTTAAATGTTTTTTAATATAATTAGGTTCCGACGCATGTATTTGTTGCACTTTTTTGATGATTCAGATCGATAAAATTACATGCAAGGAGGAAAAAATGAGAAAAAAGTTATAATTAAGGTTAGTTGTGCTGAAGCTTCTGCTGGTCACTCCCTGACTTTTATCTGATTGCAAGTGGATTAAAAAGTCATTGCAGTTGCATGTATTGCTCTTATGCTTGTCGTATATTTTTAGACAAAAAAATACAGAAGATTTTAGTTTTGATTTATCTAATGAATAGGTAGGAAATAATTCTGGCAATCACCTAACACAATCATTTGAGCCTCTAGCAAGCTCAGGGTCCTGTTGGGGGATGCAGAAGTTTAGAAATGTATAAGGGCCTCAACAGTCCACACTAAAATCTTAAATCAAATTCTTTACCGAACAATAAGCCAGTGCAGAGATATCGGGTGTAACTAAGCTAAAAGCTTTAAGCAGCTGCAGAGCATCCTAAGAATTGGACGGAGGCATTTTAAAATGGAAATGCAATAGTCTGAGGTCAGTTCTAATTTGTACTAATTGGTTGTTTGAGTTTGTTTGTTTGAGCTTGAGCGAACACAAGCACACGGTACTGCGAATCATTAATGCCCGGTTCCACTGTAATTTAGTCAAAGTAAACAGAGCGGACCCTTGTCCTTCTGTGGCAAAGCTGAGCCCAGAGCTGCAGGTGAGCCCCCCTCTGTTATTGTGTCTGTTGCTTTCTCATAAGGGCGTCGAGTTACACCTTCATGCATTTCATCAGCTGCCTGTTCTCTTCGCGCCGGAGGGGGAGGCTGGATTCGCAGGCAGCAAACAGGCACCGGCCACGGATTTCGTCAGTTACAGCCTCTGCGTGCTGACGGTGTTGCCCCAGCACCCCTCTGTCTGTGGCTTCCCAGAAACACGCTGAACTGCTAGCGTTGCACACTCTGACAGGCTGTTATTCCAGGTGCGCTGTATTGTGTGTCCACGCTGATGCTGATTCAAGTTTCAGACTGTCCAAACGTGCACCTAAACTTGCCCAACTGACAGAAAAAGCCTTACCTGACACTGAAGGGATTGGTGTGTGGAGTTGGACCTAATCGTTCTCTGCTTCATCAGCAGCTTTTATATTGTGATTCTTCTCCTCTTTAAATCATCATTTATGTCTTAGATTTCTCCATTAAAGGGGCCACTTGGGCTGCACTTGTTTAATTGGCCTCTTCAAGGACACCCCTATCCTCACAGACCTCGACTCTATTGATTATCCACTTGCTTGACGTAATTATCTAAAGTTGTGCTGCATTTGGAATTCTGACATGCATCTGACTGAAACCACAGCGGACACGTTTTACAATTATAGACTGGTTGTTGGCTGGCAGCGCATGCCCAATATTTTGTACTGTGTTGCCTGATCCTAACTACTCCACACATGTGATTTTAAACTACAAAGAGAGGAGGGGTGACATTGAAAGGAGAATGTGTCCTTCAGTCAAAGCAAATCAGAGGATAGTGATGATGACAGTCTGTCAGGAAAGAAATAAATAGTCTGAAAGACAAAGAGAGCTGTTGAACACAGCAGTTCAGCTGCCTTGCAAAAGTATTCATACTCCTTATGTGTTTCGTCACATCCTTTACGAAAAGAAATCTTTACATTTTAATATTTACATTTCTCTCTGATGCATCTGAATAAAATCCAGTGGAACAAATTTTATCATTCAGACTTACAGGCCGCAGAAGGAGCCAAGAGACCCATTTAGGCTGCAGAAGAGCTGCGAAGATCTACAGTTCAGTTGAAAGAAAGCGTTAGTCTGTCAGACACGAACAGAGCAACTGATCTTTATGGAAAACAGCCACTGAGCATGCTTGTTGCAGCATCATGTTTTGGGCCTTCACATGGACACTGGTCAGAGTTAATGGGTTCAATTTAGAGTTTCCTGTTGGCAACTTCAAAAGATTGACATGTAGTGAAAAGACATACAACCCAGTATTCAAAATACCCGCGAGTGAAAAATGTGCTTTTGCTCTCCTAAGGTGCTAACTTTCCTGCAAAACTTAGCAAAATTAATTTAATTGACAATTGCTTGGAAATGTGCAGCTTGTCATTAAAAAACAGCCTGGATGAATACGTCACTCTACAGTAAGAAACTGTATAAAAGTTTGTGCTACTCTAATCTTACTATTGGATCCATTCTCCCCCAATTAAAAATCTTTCGGCCTGAAATAAACATTGCAGTTGAGCAAGATTTTTTTTTTAATAGATATTAAAAATTATTATTCTATATATAAAGAATAATTGCAACACATTTGCTTTTTTTCTTATGTGGCCACTTCAAAACACCAAAATTAACTCTCAAGCCATTGCTTAAAAAAATGTAAAGCCTGCTTTTAATAGTCTTCAGAACTATTAAAGAAGGGCTTGATTTTTTTCACCTGCAATAGCTGTGTTCATTTCTTTTCATTTTATGAAGCACAGCGCCTTTTATGTTCACGTGAACTTACCTAAGTCATATAAACTAGCCAGCCCTCATTTCCAAAATCAATGAAGTTCATGGTCTTTAATGGGAAAGTGGGATTCACGGCTGTGTGCGTCTGGTGACGGGGAGCGGGGGTTCTATGGTCTGTATTCCTGCTCTGGCAATAACTCAGGAACAAAGGTAATACAGGGAGAGGTTGTGTGTCTGCCGGGAGGTAGGTGTGCGTGTGTGTGAGGTAAAATTACTCTGCCAAAAGCATTTGGCCAAGTTTGTCTTTTACGGCCGTCCAGTTTTGTGTTCCCGATGTGAAGCTTTTGCTCCCCTTTTGAGGAATAAAAGGGGGCTGCAGCTGTCATTTTTATTGGAGGAGTTTTATTGCGAGACTTAATGGCTTAAAGTGACAGCTCTCTCTCTCTCTTTTCTGCTTTTTTTTTTCTTTTCTCTTGCAATCTCACCCATGAGGCCTTTTAACTGAAGCAAGTCAAAGAAAACTTGCTTGCCGTCTGTGTGTCCACCCTGGACTTTCCCACCCCTCACCCACAGTTGCATCCCGAATAAACGAGGGAAAAATTAATTTTTCTTCAGTCATAGCAACAGTGTCAGCATTCAGACCTGTGTGTGATCCATCCACTTAAACTTTACGTTTTAAGGAGAAATTTATTTGACCTTAGATGAACCGGTAGGTCTTTGCTCTTTAAATTATTCTGCAGCTCACAGATGTTTACGCTCTGCACATTGAGTGAATCAGAAAAATTTACTCTGAGATGTTCAGATGCACAAATCCTAGAGTGAACTGAAAAGCTTGTTAATTATTTGTGTAAGGAGCTGCTCACTGGCAGGAGGTCTTTATTGATAATGGCCCCACTGAACTCTGCACCTCAAACCTTCAACTTTACACCCCCACATGCTCGATCATTTTAGGAATTTGCTTTTGGCGTTCAGTCCTTTTAAACTATGTCAAGACAGTACCTTGTTATTCTTTTGTTGTCTTTGTTCTTATCTATATACGTGCATTTTGACTCGAAGGTTTCGCAACATGTGAGTCACTGTGATTGATATGTTTAGTGCAAGAGTGAAAATGTGCAAGATTTGCAGAACAATGTTCTGTTTACAGAACGTTGTGGAGGTTTACATACACTATGAACATCGATGCTATCAGCACACATTTTATTGCATTTTATTGGGGTTTTATTAGCTGGACCAGCATAAAATAGTTTAGAATCGTGAAGCGAGAGGATTCTTTTTCTTTTTACGAATGTTGTTTCATAAAAAGTTGTTTGTGTTTATCCCTCACTGATTCAAATATTAGCAGAACCATGTTTAGCTGCCATTACAGCTGCGAGTATTTGAGCTAATCTTTGTTGCAAAATAGTTCAAGTTCAGACACATTCGATGGAGAGCATCTGTGAACATCAATGCTCAAGCCTGGCCATAGATTCTCAAATAGACTTGTGTGTGAACTTTGACTGGGACATTTTAACACAGGGATATGCTTCTGTTTAAACAAGGGGTGTCCACTGTGTGGCCAGGGGACCATTTGTGCCCCTTGAAATGATTTTGTTCGGCCACTGACCACAAGTTAAGAATGGTAAAAAAAAATTGGCCAACAAAATATAAAACAACTGATGACCAAAATAATTTGGATATTGTTGTTTTTTCTCTTAATAAGGCAAAAGTTAGAAGCCATTTTTATAATTAGAATCTTTAGCGATATAATTTTTTTTTGTTGTTGTTGTTGCACAGATGAAAAAAATCACAATAAACAAATTTTTGTATTTTTAAGTTAATGGATTTTGTGATTTTATTTTTACTTATTTTTGCTGGAATATTGCTTGTATTATACAGATTGAAGGATTGCTTTATTTTCCACTCTGTCACATACATTTGTAGTTGGAACGTGCAAAAATGCTAAAAAATAAAAAAGTTCAGATATTATGAAAACTTTTGTGAGTCCCTAATGAATATTTAAAATATTAAAAATCCAAAACAGTAAATATTCAATTTTCCATCCTTCAAGCTGGTAATATTGTTACTTTGTTTTGTTCATGTTCCTAATTCCTGTGGATTCAATTCATTTGAATTTTTACCAGAAGCTCGGTTGCTTCTGAGCATTTTCCCTCCTCGGTTATTGGAAATCATCTAAGCATTGTGGTTTCAGGGTTTATTGAAGGTCCTCTGAGTGTCTGAATGGCTTTTTTTGTTGGCTGGTATTATTCAGGATGCGTACAGCCACTCTTTTGAAGTGGAAACATTAGTCTCTGCAGGGATTTGGGGCAGATCACACTCATAATTCGTATTGAGAGAAAGGTCGGCTTGCCCCCAACTCTTGCCAGAACTCTCCGCTCTCTGTTCTGCCTGCGTCCCAGAGTAAGACGAGGATTGGCCAAGAGTACTAAAAAACATCGAGGCTGGGAATGTTGAGTCGTGCACCTTCGATGTGAACGTCTGCATCCTCGTTAAAATGTGTAGGAAAATGCAACAAGTTGTTGGCAGAAAAGCTTCATGAAAAAATCACTATTATAGCTCATAATTATCCCCTGAATGTGGAAACAAGCTGCACCTTTTCACATTCTGTTTTTATCAGCAGAAGTTAAAAATATGAATTGTAATATTATGTGTTTGTGGATCAAACACATTTCTAAATGTTACACTGAACATCAAACTATAGGTTATAAGGATTGTTTTAGGTCATTTTGGATCTAATTACAGCTATATCTTTTACATCTATCTGGAAATTCAGAAGTTTAGATACATTTCCTCAGCAGCTTGTCGAATTGCCATTTAAATGTTGTAACGTTTAAACTTTTTGGTATCTTCTCACAAGCTTCTAACAATATAATTTGGGCCTATTTCTGTTGTAAGTTTGCCTGGTTTGCAGCCCATCCTGCTCACACAGACACGCACACACATACGTTTTCAGTTATGCCAACAAATTTTCTTAGTGAATGAGATCCAGGTTGCCTAATTTTGCGGCCCATCTAGGCCAGTATTTGAAGATTTTGCTTCAAGATTTAGTCATGCAGTTTTTCTTCATGATAGCATCAATTTGTGAAGCGCACCAGTCCCTCCTGCAGCAAAAGAATGACACAGCATGATAAAGCCTCGGAATGGGCGACCTGCTGGGCGTCTCACTGGCATTGCCGGGTGACTCTGCGGGGTCCCGAGTCGCGGTCTCTGCTGTGCTACTGTGGGCAGAATAGGGCAGGGCGGGGGCCCATTACAGAGCTTGGGAAGGGGCTGAATCCCCTACTCTATACATACAGCACATAATACATTACAATACTGTTATTCTAGAAATAATTAACTTCCAAGTTACGGGAATCTTTGTTTGTTGTATCACATCTACATATCAACAAGTTTCTCAGTCTCATGGAGGATCTTTCCATCTTTGAAAGGTAGTTTGAATGGTCATCTTTACCTTATTTTTTCTGATGGTTTAGAATAAAAATCTAGACAAATTTTGATTGAATCCACAAAGCTAGTTCTTGACCTGTTCTTCATTTGAATCTAAAAGCTTCTTGCAAGCACATCAGTGAAAAGGCAATGAAAAAAAGCACATGCAATAAAAGCTTTACTGTGAAAATGAACCCTTGCTTCATCTTCACAAGCTTACAGCAGGCATGTTTTCAGCAGAAATAACAGCTCTATCTTTGAATTTTCAGGCCAGTCATGATGTGTTTATTAACTGCGTTATGAGCGCATTGCCTTTGATGTTGATTTGCTTGGAAGAGATGATGAATCAACTGAATCAAAGATCAGTTGTGCTCTTTCTCTCGTTATATTTCTTTAAGTGCATGCTTTCATGCTTGTAATTGGCAGTTCTCTTTTTCATTATTTCTGTTGATTTGTTACCTGGAATATGTCTCTTTGGGAAAAAGCTTTATAGGATTTCAGTATCTACTTCTAGTTGGAGCGACACAGATTGTGGTGGATCTTGTTTAGCATGTTTGATTGTAATGTGTCTTAAGAGTCACAATCATTTGAAGATCAAAAACTGTAATGATACGTTTGTGTCTGTTCTCCTCTTAGAAAGCAACCGGGTTGGATTCTGAACTCCTGCAGTGAACTTGTTTTAATGAAACTGTATATCCAGATGAATAAACATTAGCCTACCTGCTCTTTGTTTTACGCTCGCACATCGTGCATGTGCACGTACATGTAAACAGCGTCTGCCAAGGCGTACGCCGATTGAGGTAATTAGAAACTGTGCTTTGCGCTGCTCCACCACAGTTTCTTTTTGAGGTAACCGACAGTTAGAGGAGCTGTCCCGGTGCGCCCCCGCGCTCTCCTCCGTACCCACCACAGTAACCACCGCTGTTACCGTTGTCTGTCACCTCGCCAGATGCCAACGGGAGTGGTAAGGGAGGGCAAGTTTCTCACGCCCTGCTGGGCACCAGGCCATGGAAATCCCACAGCATGCACAACACTTGGGTTGTGTTCTGAATGTGCACGTGCGACTGTGTGGTAATAGATGAGTGTTTGAGTGTAAACAGAAGACGGAGGTTTCGAGAGATGAAGGATGACGGTTATTTATGCCTTGATTCATATCATGAGGCGGATTCAACGTGTGTCATTTTACACTGCAGACGGCTGGCTGTTGCAAACTTTTTGTCTTAAATCTATTTATCAATATCTATTGCAACAAATATTTATACTCCTTGCTTTTTTTGTATTTTCGTCTAACTGCAATCACACAACACAAAGACTAATGGAAAGTAGTGCAGGAATAATAAATATAAAAGTTTGTAGTTAACCCCTTACTGCCCCTAAATTCAACCAGTACATCCAACTGCCATTTCAGGTCAACAACTAACTAAATTGCAAAATGTGAACTGAACACACCAAACTAACGGGGAAAACTGGTGGTGGATGCATCATACTGTGGGGATGCTGTTCTTCATCAGGGCAAAGCATTTTAAATTGAGTTCAGTTTTTATCAGTAGCTTCATTTCTTCACAGATGTTGCCTCAAGGGACTTTGCAAAAAAAAAAAATACACAGAAAAATTGGCAAAATATTTATTCCTCAGTAGATGGTGCGATAAGTAATTAAGTTTCAGGACAAGAAAGTTGCTCAACTTATCACTGCAGAGATAAAACTGAGAAGCTGTGATGTTCCCAAAAAGCTGAGTAATCATAGAAACTGTGGTTTGCCTGTGCCTCCAGTGCTGTTTTGTTTTGATGTTGCTGTATGCACAACATTTTTAAAGTGGTGTCACAGGAAATAGAGTTCTGCACTTAAACCCTGGCATAAAACAACATTTTAATTTGACGTAGAAGTTAAAAGATATATGCTCTGGGTCAACACAAAACAGTATAGTACATTAGCAAAACATTGCAAGCCTCACTTCTCAGCCATGTTGTTTTAATGTAAACAGAATTCAGATGCTATTTTTTAACCTACATACTGATGATACAATGACTTTTTCCAACTCTTTCCTCCTTTTGTTGTTTTTTGTAAGAGTTTGAGAGATAGTACCCATTCAGATTGTGTTCATGAAGGTTTTGTCAAATTTGCTTTTGCAGAGTAAAGCCAAAATGAACATAATTTAACTGTTTATTTTATTGCACTAATATGACAACTAGCAATGCTATTCTCGTGCATCCTATTCTTATTCTTCCCTTGTTGCAAGAGACCTGATGTGTTTTCATTTTAAGTTCCAAAAGACTCAAACGGTGGTTTGTTTCATGTTGCAGCGTGCAAGTAGCATGCCGTTTCCAAGCTGCCTGAGGTAACATGACTACCATGCTGTTTTGTTTTTTCATTATATTATTTCAGCTTTTCTCAAGACTTGTTGCTGACTTTCATAGGCTTACTCATAAAAGCGTCTCCAAGGAAACGTCAGCAGCCTGCTTTAGTGTCTCGAATACGATAATGGCTCTGTAGTTAGAGTGACAACGAGACGGTGCAGATTGAATGTAGCAGTTTCAGAATTTTCATGCACTTTGAAAGTAAATAGTCAAAATTATACTTCAAGAAATGAATAGAATAGCCTATGAGCTGTTGATGTAATTAGTTGTTACATTCCTAGGTCTTTACATGTGACCAACTCTCTTGTATTTTTGTGTCATTTTCTTGTTTTATTGTTGTCTATTTTCTGCTATTTTCTACATAAGGAGTTTTTAAGGTTTGGTCTCACTGATATTTATCAATGATGTACCATTCCATCCATCCATCCATTTTCCTGCACCCTTTTTCCCTTACTGGGGTCGGGAGGGTTGCTGGTGCCTATCTCCAGATGTCATTTCGGGCGAGAGGCGGGGTCACCCTGGACAGGTCGCCAGTCTGTCGCAGGGCAACACAGAGACATACAGGACAAACAAACATGCACACACACACTCACACATAGGAACAATTTAGAGAGACCAATTAACCTGACAGTCATGTTTTTGGACTGTGGGAGGAAGCCGGAGTACCCGGAGAGAACCCACGCATGCACAGGGAGAACATGCAAACTCCATGCAGAAAGACCGGGGCCGGGAATCGAACCCAGAACCTTCTTGCTGCAAGGCAACAGCTCTACCAGCTGCGCCACTGGGCAGCCCCAATGATGTACCAAAGAAAGAAAGAAAAAACTCCTGCAGGTTTGAAAAATGACTTCAAACCTTGGTAAAATATGAAAATACACTTGAAAGCAAAGACAAATTTCTTCCAATTGTTCATCAGTTAAGCACCTGTGTGTTTAGGCCTTCATATGATTCTCCCAATAGAAAGAATTTAAATACAAACAATTTTTGCAATCCATATCGTATGCTCAGTTTATGTAAAGAAAGTCTCTTTTGCATTATAGTTCTCAATAATGTCCGTGCTGCAATGGAATAACCAGATTTATTTAGTTGTTTCATTTATTTCCATGGTGTAAGTGCTAAAACTAATTCTAACAAACAGAAAATGTATCAGAGGAACTATAAACCAGATATAACACCAGGATATACTTTGATACCGACAGATGGATTAGCATCAGTGCAAGCCGGCTCTACTTTTATAAACACTTCATCTTTTTCGGTCTTACAGTTTGTTGTCTTCGCAGTATTTTCACTAACTGCCATGCGTGTTTGAGACCAGAGAAAAAGATCTCATGTCAGATAACAGAGTTCCTCTGTGGGTTTTTGCTCTGCTTGCAGTAGTGAAAGAGCGATTAACCATTTGTTGACGCCTGCAGGTCTAGCATGTTAGTACATCCGCCCAGACTGTGGCCTCTCGGCCCCTTAGTACACACACACACACACGCCCCGTGAAACAGACAAACACACACCTGTTTGTAAGTGCACACACAGACAGAGACGCATGCACATGTACAGGAGTCCAAAGGGCTTTGTCACCTATAGTTAAACACCTTGCTGCGACCGTCTGGTTTCAGGAATGTTACCAATGGCCGGAGGGTAAAGGGTGCTGAGAAGAGAGGGGGAAGGGCCATCTATCTGGAAAATCTACACAACGGCAACATTTTTACATCTGATTTTGTACTTGCCCTTGCAGTCCCTCGCGATAGCAGATACACACCCCTTAAACATTTGCACATGAAGTCTCAAAGACACTCAACTTCATCGTGTTTTATTAGGATTGTACATTCAAGACCAGCACTGTAAAAGAGATGGATGAGGTTGGAAAAATTTTGAAGAAGCTGAAAAATGTGGCGTGCATTTTTATTCGCAGTCTTCGAACCTGATCTGAAATACAATCCAGCGCAGCCAGTAAGTGGTAAAGTCCACCTCTGTAATTTTATCAGAGTAAAAACGCAGCTTTCCTGTGACGGTTTACTACAGATGACATTGGGAATGTGTCAAGAAATCACAATTAAACTGCTCAGCTAACATCCAAAACACTAAAAGAAGCAAAACACTCCATCCTGAACAAACCACTGCAACAGGCGATGGCAGCATCATGCTGGAGCAGGGAAACTGGTCAGCATTGATACGAAGATGGATTGAGCTAAACACAGGAAGATTTGGTGGAGAATGTGCTGAAAATCAATGCTGCAGCCAGTGCTGCAATGAAACTGTGTTGATTAAAGCATGTTATACAATGGCCTAGTCAAAGTCCAGAGCTGAGATCAATTAAAAATGTGTGGTAAGTCTAAATAATAGATGTCGAAAACATAAAAACTGCTTTAATTTTAGCAAAATGTGGTTCTACAAATTAACTCAGGGGGCGAAATACAAATGTACGACTCACTTTCCAGAATCTTATTTGTGTAAAATGTTTCACCTGTTATTTTCACCTCACAACAACGCAATACATTGTTTTGATCTATTACATAATTTTTTTATAAAATGCATTGACATTTGTGGCTTTAACTTGACAAAATTCAAAGGTCAAATACAAAAAGTTTTGCATTGTGTTGTACCACATTGAAATATGTATGTATCCTTTATTTAACCAGGAAATAATATAATAGATTAAAAACCTCTTTACCAAGAATGACCTTCCCAAGACTGCAGCATAAAACATACAACAAAGCAGATGGATAAAACCTAAAACAGCATATTTATTCCTTTGTCTACATATAGTTTTCGTTTTTTCTTTAATCAGAAGGATTTTTTTTACAAGATCGTTAAGAAGCCTTATCTTCTTTTAATGTGGTAAATACTTTCTTCTATTGGCTTTACTGTTAAATAGACTTTTAAAGGGTGATGTTGGAATAAAAGTGCCCTAGAAATGTAAATTCATTCAGTTCCGGTGAAGCATAATGTCTTCTTGTTCATTCTACTGTTAAGACTTTAGCACAGTGCTGGGCTGTCTTTGGGGAAGACAGTTGGACAGCCAGGTAAACGTGATAGAGACACTCAGACGTGCAGGTGCTGGTTGTGTCTTCGTCATTGCAGTTCTACATACCAAAGTGCTGACAGCATTTAGTAACGACTCTGACAAGTTCAAGTGTCACATTTAGGTTTTTTTTTTGTCTTTTAGCAAAGTAGTGTAGACAGGGGAAAGACGCCAGCTTAAATCTTAAAATCTAGAGGTTTAAATTCTTCTTCTCTGTTGCTTTTGGATTAATTACTCTTCCGCTCGGTGTGTCGGAGGAGCGGGTGCCCCACATCAGATGCTGCAGTCTTGAGTTCAATTTCCGAACTTGAAAACGTTTTCTGCATGTCTTCCCCCCTTCGCCGTCCGCTTATTTCCTGTCTGGTAACCGTCAGTGAAGGCCATTAGTTGTTCTAGTAAGAAAGTGTTTTAAAAAAACGGTTTCAAACTCAAGTGAAACTCAAACCCAGGACATCACTACTGGTTTCAGGACCAATAGTGATGACCTGGGTTTTGTTATAGTTCAAGAGTGAAAAGTTGTTTCTCTTTAAGGATTGATCCAAATTAAAAAATAACCTGATCATGAATAATTAGCTTCCTGGATAGGAAAGCCAGGTGTTCTGATTGTAGCATTGGAAAAAAATGCAGAGATGCAAATTACAAGAAACGAGCAAATGAAAACGTCTCCTGTGTTCCTGGCATAAATACGCAGCATCTGACTAAAAGAAAAACAATCATACCTCTTTGAACTCCCTTGCCAGTATTAAAATCATAAAGTAAAGTATCAATGTATAAAATAAAGTATCAATGTATCTTATCAGGGTTTTAAGTGAAACACCAATACAAAGGAGCAAATACAATGTGAACTGGAAAGGAAACATTATTAGTTTTAGTTTATTTTAGTTTTATTTCTACAAATTAAGGTCTGAAAAGTGGGGTGTGCATTTGTTTTAAGCCATGCTGAATCAGCACTTGCAGAACTACAATTATTGCTGAAAACTTTTTAGAAGTATCTTTTCCTGCTCTACACAACTAGAGACAGATTTTTCATTCTGTGGAAAATTGTTCAAACTCAGATGAAGAGCATCTGTGAACATTAATTTTTCAAGCGTTGTTGCCGATTCACAGCTGGATTTAGGTCTGGACTTTGACAAGACCCTTCTTACACAAATATGCTTTCATCTAAATCATTCCAACTGCAGCCCTGACTACATGTTTATGTTCATTGCTCTGCTGAAAAATGCCAATCTCCAGTCTTTTGCAGCCTCAAAGAGGTTTTCCTGCATAATTGCCCTGTATTTAGCTCCCCTCAGCTCAACTTTGACCAGCTTCCCTGCCCCTGTTGAAGCAAAGCATCCCCACAGCATGCTGGATCTACTCCAGTAAGCGAACGGCAGCCTTCAGTTTTGATCAGCTGTCGGGAGTTACTGGACGGCGGGAGATTAGCGGCCAACTCGCTTCGGCACCTGAGCCGAAAACGACTTTCCGTCATCTGATGAGAATCCCCCTGACAGCGAGATTGGGTGAACTGATATGTGTGGAGGGGTGAATGGTGGTGCAGCTGAAAGTCACTGTGCTGTCTGGGAGAGTTAAGGTCAGGGGTTGTGGCTGGGTCAGCCTCTGTGGGAGAGGAGCGGCTTCAGCAGACATGACAGCATTTGTCTGGAGGTGAGGAGAAATGATTGAAACGGGGGAACAAAAACAATAGGAAAAGGAAGCAGGACGGATGTTTTTGTTTAGTTTTCGCTTGAGCTAGTCGACCACATTCTGTCTCACTTCTAAAGCTTTCTTCTTTTTTTTGGATACAAAATTAATTGATAATTGATCCAAAGTTCCAATAAAACCATGCCAGCTCGTCTTTCTTCCAGACATGCACACAGCTGTAGAGAATGAGAGTGGATGTTTATTACAGGATCCTTGTGAATGCTGAGGTGCCCTGGGGGCTATTAAAGCCTTCACTTAAAAGGCACTATCAGAGAACAGTTAATGTGAGCTGCTTGGAGGAGACAGGGGCGGAGAGGTTGTAGAAAAGAAAGAGAAGCCATTGGAACAGCAAGCAGGAGGAGGGAATAAACAGTGAGCACATCTGGATTGCCTCAGCAGAATATTTGTGCAACATCTGGAAAAATTCCCTGGAATTTTAGGGTCCCCCTCCTTTCATTTCAGTCGTTTTTCCTCCGCACCGCCACCGCCTCCCCCCATCTTTATTTCTTCTTTGTCCCGTTTTCTGCATCTTCAAAGTCGCTTACCTTAATGTGGCGGCCACGTAAATACTCCCAAAGTAATGTACGTTGAGCCTTCTCAGACTTTATTGCGCACCAAATTGGGCCCATGTGACCAACTCCCCTTTGTGCGAGGTTTAGCTAATTAAGTGGCAAAGGAGCAGGAGGGCACCGGCTGTGGATCCAGACTCAGACCAGACCTGAGCCAAACACAACCCCTCATAAAATTTGGGGGGAGAAAAGAAGAAAATACAGCACTTTTTTTCTCTCAGGGCCCTTTAACTGGAAGCATGAAGACTAGACTCTTTGTTTTTAAATGTAGACAAATCCCCTTTAATTCAACTCAGTTTAGTTTCTTTCTCCACATTCAGTATATTTCAAATTCAAAAGAAATTTCATTTCAAGGTCCAATTCTTATCCAGAAGGAGTCAAATTAATTCCATTCTAATACAATCCAGTCGTGTAGTCAGACTTAAAACAAAACAAAACAATCGAATTCAGTCCAAATTATTACAGTATGTAGTGCAATCAACGAATAACATCAAATGAGTAAAAATGGTTGAATCGACTCACTGACTGCATAGGAATCAACCAGAGCAAGCAAGAAATGAACCACTACTTTTATCAGCAGAACCAGATTGAGACTTAGAATGAGCAGCTGTCTGCCTTGATCAGCAAGAACAGAAGAAAACAGCGCTGGTCTAAAAGTGTTATTCTGTTTAAAGAAACAAAACAACTAGCTCTCAGAGCTAAACATGCAACCATAGGAAAGCTGTACTTTCAATGGGAAATGACAAGAGAGAGTTCACACAACTTCTATCTAGAAAAAAGACTAAGTTAAACACAAGCACAGTCCCAGGAGAAGTTGTTATTAGTAGGAAAAGCAAAGGTAGTGGCAACAGTAGATCTGTGACTGACTGTCCAGAAAGTAGACACAACCAGACATAGAAGAACTATTCCAGGTGTCCTCTCTATTGGTTAGAAACACAACTAGAGTGCACAAAATTAGATGCAACTTCCACAAGTAAGAAAAACAAAGAATACACAAAGGTAGTGGGAGTCAAAGCCCCAAAAAAGGTTCCGCCTAGGGAGGAGACACAAATAAACACTGAATTATTGGCGTAGACATTCCTTCAAAAAAAGAGAACACTGAGCCAGAACCCAAAGTTAATGGCAGCAATTATTTAAAATAATGCATAGCTGGTGTGTGGTTTGAAAACAGCAGAGAAAAGGAATCTGGTCAGTGAGTCCTATAGCAGCCTGATCCCATAGTAGCATAACTGAGACAGCTCAGGATATCTGGACTCTATGATTGAATGCGATTAAAAGAGAAAAGTGCCTTTTAAATGATGTAATAAAGTTAAAATTTAAGCATCTGTTGTGCTGCATCCACCTACGTAACAGTATTACACAGGCAATCTTTTGTCTGTCTACTGCAAAGATCACAAGATTGCGTTTTTCTGTTCATTTTCTACCAAAGCAAGCTGGTGTTTGTTAAGGATGCAGAGGAGCTCAGGGAACTTTCCATCCAACCTCGACGAGACTCGTGGACGCGTGGACGGTAGAGCTACAGAGAGACCAGCTTCACGTCTTAATGTGGTGGGCCCCATCGATCAAAAGAGATTCATCACAGTTTTCTGATGGGCTTGCTGATGCCAAGGCTGCCAAAGCCCTGGTGTGCAATGATGGGGAGAAAAGAGAGACGAAGAGCAAAGACAGGAAGAAAGAAATCCCAAACAGAAGGGGATAAACGAAAGTAGCAAGAAGAGACAGATGGGGAAACTCAATGAAGACAAGGCAGGCAATAAAAGAAGCTTTAATTCATTAGTTGAAGGGAAAAGGTCAAACAGTTTCATTACAATGACGTGAATCTGTTTTCTTTCGTCGTTTGGCGATCTGCATGGTGCAGAAAGCACCTTGTCAGGTGTCCTGGTCCCCATACAGACACAGAGCTAAATTTTGACTTGGATCTTTTTTCCTTCCTCTTGCCTGTGTTGATCTGCAGTTGGCCTACATCTTTCTGCCTGGCTGAGCTGACAAGTTGTGCTCCTTTCTAGGAATGCTGATGTTGATGATAGAGTTGACTGTACGTGTTAGATTATGTAAACTCAGATCAGCGCTAGCCCTCTGCTGTTAAAAGAGCGTAGTTCTTTATGCAGGTGCACTGAGGCTTTTTGTGTCGGCATGTAATTGATTAAAAGAGGGTAAATCGTATAAAACAAATGAATCTCACACACATAAAGACTCCAGGCGGAGCTAGGCTGCACAACCCAATAGCATGCAGGCAGGATTTTCTCCTCAAATGACATGTTGACATGGGTTTTGCTTCCTTTTAAATTTTAAATCTGTCAGCACAGAGGTCATGTAAGGCACAGGGCCTCTAGGGTAAGCTGCAACGGGAAAACATTTTCTCCTTGCCCTCCGGTTATTGTGTATGCAGATGATCTGTGCAGCCCTGCAGCCTGACCTTCCTCTAGCTCGTCCACTGGTCTAGCTTTTGATCCAAATTAACTTTGCTGCTTTGGATCCTGCTTTTTGAAATCATTCACCTATTTTTAGCTCTAAACTGTTCTGACAGACTGTCTCTCTCTGTATGTAATTGTTATTTGAGATATAATTTTATTTCTTTACCCTGGGAGGCAGACTTAATATTTTCTGATCAGCCTTATGCTTCACTTAGCTCATCAGATCTTGAGGTTTCTGCAGGTAGACATGCGCTGTGACATTTCGGTAGCATTGGAAAGGTGCCTCACCCTTTGACCTGAATCTCTTCACCGCATGAAGGTGAAGCAGATTCTTCTTGTTGCAGCTATTGGTTGTTTTTTTTGCGCCTGGGGGACTGTGTTCCCACTCTGCATAACTTCAAATAAATCTGAAGATAAAAGCTTTCTTTTTTTGTCATTAAACTCGATAGATTCAAAGTAAAGTTATTGGTTAAATATGTCCAAAGCAAATGGTGAGGAACTCCTTAAGGCAGCGGCTGCGTTCACAGTTCAGTGCAACAGAACGGGTGAATACTGTTTCTCTTATTTTTTTAAAGTAAAAATAAATACAAAATGCATTTTTATACCTGGTATTTAATTTTCACGAGTTTAATCAGAGAGAGGAAAGTCTGGGCTGGATGGATGGATGAATATCATTTTTAGGGCATTGTTTTGTAACACACATCAAAAGCCCAATAAGCCGTTTTTAGAAATGGTTATAGACTTTTTGAAAGGTGATTTGATGCAACATTTATTTGTCACAATCAAAACTAAACCACTGCAATCAAATTGGCTTCATCCAGCCAAAGAAAACTTGGCGAGTGCGTGTTGTTTTGTTTTTGTTCTTGTTGGTTTTCTCCAGTGTACAGACTAATCAACGTCGAGACTAAAAGCACACAAAACTGTGCCAGCTCGTGTTTTATTTTATCTATCGACAGCGTGTGGAGTATCTTTAACAGCTAGAACTAGTTTCTAAAAATAACTTAAAACTGTTGTGGCAGATGTGAAATATAGATCGCTACTAGATAGTTTTCAGTTTTGATTTCTCGGTATGAGAAGGTGACAGACGCATCATTTTGTAGAGTTGTTGAACATTTCGTCACTCTGATTAGCTCAGGATTCACGTATTCAAACAGAAACTGAAGCACCAGATTTTACCTTCCCTTTCCAAACCTTCCATGGACAGTAGAGCTCATCTCTGTGCTTGCTGCTCCCTAATCAGCACAGATGTGAATGGATGATTTGTGTTTGGTATCCTGGGCTTCAGGGGGATTGCGTTCGGTTATGACCAGCTTAGTCTGCGGTCCGGGGCTTGATTGGCAGGCATAGTTTCCTCTCTGGATGTGGCAGAGCAGGGGATAATGGGGCACCAGTGACATTTCCCTTCTCACGACATGTCACCCTACATTACAGTGTTTGTTAGACTCCCTAATAGGTCTGATATTCCACCAGGCAAGCTTTGAGTCACAATAAGACTGCTTTCGTTAACGTCACCATCAAGTGGCCTGATTTAGAGATTTTTGAATCATTGCAAGTTCAATCGCTTTTATTTGTCCGTGTAAAAATATCCGTACACGTTTTGTGTCCTTAAATGCAGAGTTAGAATCCATGACATCTTTGTTTCCTATCATTTCACTCTCCTCTGAATTTATCAAGCATAATGGGCAATGCATGTTACAGCCATTAGCCTGTCACAATGGAAGCAGCCTAATGCTGGAACCATGTCCCGTCCTGTTATGATCATTTCCATGCTATCCCGGGCTCCGGCTTTGTTTCCTGTCTCGGAGGGAAGAGCTCGCTCAAGTCTTTAATACTCTGTTTTTTTGTTCGCAGTGAAAAGCGTCGCCTCCAACCAGCCAGGCGGCGTAGCATCGTGCTCGCTCTGCCAGGCCTCAGACCCCATGGTGGAGAAATAATTCATAAAATGAAATCTACATTTGTTGTGTAAATGACCACATGCTGTAGGATATTTAATCCTGCCTGCTTTCGATCCCAGTCATGTGACTTGACCTAGTTTTTATGCCTCCCTCTGCTTCTCTCTCTCTTTTTTCCCCCCTTTTTTTCCCTCTTTCACAGTCTGTTAGTGTTACTCTCCTCTCTCATCTGTTTCTAATTTCATTCTTTTCAATTTTGGTCCCCCCACCATGTTGGCTGGTTTTCTTTCTTATAACTGATCCAAGGACTTGTCTTTTCTTCTTGATGTCCTAATATCTTGAAATATGTGTCTAATAGCTTTATAGTGACAAAAGACACCATCCTAATGGTTTTTGTGACAGAATATTCATTATTACTAAAGTCTTGCGTCACCCCATCATCTTTCCCCATAACATGCTGCTTTTAGTGCTGATGTCAGAGTATTGATTCACATATGCTCATAATTTAAACCATTTGGTGTGCGTGAGTGCATATTTAACACATTCAGAATTGATTTAGATTCATTGCTGTGCTTTTTCTGGGAGCATAATGAGCTCAAGAGGCTTGACGTTGTTAAAATGTTATTATTTTTCTCGTCATATGAAGAAGTCATGCTAAGAGCAGTTTGCATGACTTCACAGGAAAACACATGACTTTGTAATGACTGTAATGACTTTACTTTGCAGCTTCCTCTCATGCTAATCTCTATTAACATCTCTTCATTCGTTGTTACTTGCCTAAAATCCTTACACTGATTAAACCTGTAATAAAGTGAGTTACAATTGGATATTTACATATTACAATAAGATATATATATATATATATTTTTTTTTAATAAATGCTTGTACACAAAGTTAAAAAGAGCATTTTATTGTCAGATTCTACTTCACTTTAAAGGATTATGAGGAGTAGATGGTGACAAACATTTTATGTAAGGACTGTAATTAGCTTCACACCATCACAGCTTGACAATATCATCTCATTGTGTTTCCATCCAAAATTCCCCATTTAAAATATTATACAGGTCAAACCTGAGCTGAATAATTCATGCAACTGTTTGTGCCTTTAACTCTGTTCCCAAGCTGTAATTTTATCAAAATATAGTTTTACAATCTTTAAGAAACATGTTTTTTTTAAAACAGAATCTAAAAACCAAGTAGACTGTTTTTTTTTTAAGTTTAGACATCACTTTTTGACTAATTTCTGGAAAAAAGCTGTATATCAGTATTTACTCTGGTTTTATTCTGAGGGCTACATCATGTGTTACAAACTAGTTTTCACATGTTCAACATATTGAGTTTTTTATTGGGTTTAATCTAGAGAAAACACCATTTTGATTAGAAATGCACCTTTTCTAGTGCTAATGCAAAATTGCTAACTATAATCCTTAATTATTCAAATATTTCTAATTCCATAAGCATTCTTCTGCGCGTTCCCACAGTTTCGTCTTGTCCCTAAAGCCTTAGCCCTCTGAGACGCTTCGCACCCCGAAGGCCCCCCAGGTTGAGAATCCCAGATTGAGATGAATAATTAGATGCTTATCTCAGACTAGCAGCAAGCTTGGCACACCCACAAGTGGAACGCCTCCTGGAATGGATGGCATCCCTCTGTTCTTGGAGTGCACTGACGTTCTCTCAGGCTACAGAATACACTGTAACTCATTAGCAAACCTCTTGCAATAAACATTTCACTGTTCACTGCATGCCAGCGCACACTTTCTGTGCTTCTATCTGTCTAAATTACTTTCAGCATAGAAGCTGACATTTTTCGACAGACTGTTATGTCACTGCTGACACGAGTCGATAACGTAGCCTGGATGCTAAAAACTTTCTATGCGACAGAGAACAAAGTGTTCCCTGTTTCTCAGTAATACCAGAGGAATCCGCTTTTTTTCCTGCATGTTTACTAAGATGGGTTTTATTCACCATTTGTGGTTAGGCTGTCTCATAATTTTAGCATTAATGTTCTTTCTGGTAGAAAAAACAGATTTCCCTGAAATTATTCAGAGATTTTTAAAATAGTAATATAATGTGATGTAATGGCAGCCTATTATCACAAGTACATTTTGCAGACTTAGTCCATTTAGGAGTAATTATTTTGCTGCTGACTGGAAAGTCTTAGCGAAGTTCAGCCTGTGGAAGTATTTTATTATTTCATGTAACTTGCATGAAAACCTAAGTGTAGTGGGAACGCTCCTGGACGCTCTCAAGAGGATTAATTAGTGTTTTGCTCTTTCAAAACTGCATCATATGTTTCGTTTATTGAGAGTCAATATCATCAGCTAAATTATTCATGTCTATATTGTGCTTATAAAGAGAAATGCAGTTCTGTTTACTCTGTACATTTATAAATCTTTACGTACGTCAGTTAAAAATGTTTAAAATTATTAGAACCAATCTTTTTCTTTTGCACCATAGATGCAGTTTATAATGGAAGACATATTGAAAACAGTCTGTTCTGGATATCCTGCTGCAAAATATAAAAGTAAATGAGTAAGCTCATTTGCCAGTTCTGTCTCAAGCTACTGCCAGCGATGCTGAAGCTGAAACATTTAGTCAGATTGAGAGCGCAGTCGTCTCAATTTATTCTGGAAGCTAAAATGTGCTTTCCAGCCCTTCCCTCTGCTCCGAAATCCCTGACAACTTCTGCTTAGCTCCCTGTGAAGGAATGATATTGAATCATTTCTTCACGCTTCACAATCAATTTTGTGTAGATTTGAAATCCTTCTCTGGATTACAGCAATATTTTTCCCCTCCTGGATTCTTCAACCCCCTAATGGAGCTTTCAACATGTTGAAATCAGCAGTGCTGTTTTTTTATTTTTTAATATTTAATGGTTCTGACTGAGAAATGCATTTTAGCCAAAGAGTGCACTTAAATACACGCCAGTTTTCTAAACCATCATGTAAATGTCCTCATATGTTTTTCTAGTAATACATTCTCTTTTGTGTTTCATTTCATTTGAAGTGTTTAGACCATTCTGGAATCAGTTCCAGATGCTCTCATCTTAGGTTTTTTGATCAACAAAAGAGACTCAAACAGAGTATATTTTTATTTTTAAGAGTACAATTTTGTCATTTCATTGTAACTGAATCGGATTGAATCCCAATCTGACTAAAAGTCGGCATTTTGTTGGAATGGATTGAACTGGATTTGGTCTGAATTGGCTTTTGTATATTTGAACACAAACTGGGCCAGTTTGTGTTACACAGATGAACTGAACTGAATTCAGTTCAAGAATTTTATGGAAAATTTGCGCTGATATTCTAACTGTGAACATGTTATACATTAGGTATGTGATTTTTTTTTGTGTGTGTTTTGTATTCTAGTCGGTGCAGAACTGTCTTTTTCTTCAGTTCGCAAGGAAAAGACAGAGAAATATGGACCAGGGGTAATTTCAGAGAAAAATACAGAACACAAGCTTAATGGTCACAGTAATTGCAAATATTGCATAATGTAGTGTGGAGATGTTTTAAACCAAATATATTCTTTTTTTTATTATTCAAGGCATTTTTTTAAGGAAAGCATTTGCTTGTTCCAGCTTTTCACTTGTCAGAAACAAAGAAGAATATAAAAACTTTTTTTAGCTGCAGTTTGTGATTTGACTAAAAGGAAAAAGTGTTTCTGCAGTTCAGTGGATTGAGTGCATCAGCAAATAAAATTAAAACAATTGTTTAAAAAAAGGAGAACTTTTTTCAAGCCTCTATTCTGTTGCTACACACATTTTTCTTTGTGTTTAGGCTGCAGACACTGGAGAGGTACAGTAGAAGAACTGCTAGTCCAAAGTCTCCCGCTTTATCCTGTTGTAGTGGAAACAACTAATAGTTCCCTCAAAATCAAAACTTTGGAAGCTCACTATGTATTTTAATTTGACTTTAATGTCTTGTTTCAAGGCTGTTTTTTGCCATTTTTCCTGCTCATTTTGCTCCGTCAGCATTTCGTACCTCGTGTAGTTTGGTTCGTTTGTTCATACACATTTCCAAATGACTTTGTACCTGACTTTTTTGGGTGCAAAATAGAGTGGATATTTTATAACAACCAGGGATTCGTTTGGGAATGCTCTTTAATCACGTTGGCAGCCGCCAATTTTAGGTAATTTTCCAGAATCTACTTCCAGCTGATTAACAACAAAGGTGGTTATTAATAATATCTGAACATGTTGATGTCACTGTTGATGGTTGACAAAGTGTTTTGCAGCTTTTTAAGAAATTAAAATCCTTTAGGAAATTATTTAAAACTGTTGTTCTTATCCTGATGTAAATACACTCAACTCTAGCAGAAATTAATAAGATATTTTTCTTTTGAGCAGGAGTAAGTCAAAGGTTTCATAAATATCAAAGTGAGTGAAAGAGCAAAATCAAAAACATGGATGGCAGGCCAGGTCCTTCCCTTTGCAATTTTCATGTTTACCTACTCGGTGCATGAACACAAGCTGTGCTCTGCCAGTGTGGGAGGATGAGGTTAATGGGGCTACTCTGTGGAGGTAGCAGCGTGGGTGTATAGTCAATTTAGCAGGCTAACAGGAAGTGTGCTCCAGGATCCAGGCGGGCAGTGAGTGGGACACGGGTCACGCAAACTCTTTGGGCCTCAGAGTTTCCTTTTAAATATCCCTTCACGATCATTCCTCTGTGCATTGCAAATCCGGGTTTTTCTTTTACCTTCGGTGGCCGAATTAAAGTCCTTTGATAACGCAACAACTCGATCGAATTTCTTCCATCAGAAAGCAACCATCTATCAAACAGAAAAACATTACATATTTGACGCGCCACAGGAACACTGCAAATCACTGTGAATGTTGCAAAACTGGACGAAATCCACCCGTGATCCATTTGAGGAAGCCCATAAACCTAAGTTTTATCCCTCCCTTTGTGGTGGTAATATTTCACTGAGAGAGGCCAGTGTGTGCTTTGCCAAGGGCTGTTGATGTGGGTAGATAGTCTGTCATGTGAACAGCTACTGCAAAGATCAGCAGAGGGATAGTAGATTGTTAAATGTTTCTTGTCTCTGTCCCTTTGGTGAAAGAAGCCTCTTTTACCCTCGCAGTCCAGAAATCGCACAAATTTGATTAGGAGTCATTTGCCCAAGGAGCAGCTCTGGCTGCCAGGCCGCAGTGAGGCCCTTGTTCTCCTATTTGCCCTGAAGAAAGGCTCTGACATGCAGAAGTAGGCTTTGAACCAGCCCCTTTCTTTTCTTCCCCTTTAACCTCATTTACCATACTCTTTCAGTTTTTCTTCCTCCCATGTGTCTGTCTGTGGCTGCTCACCGTTGGCCTGCCTTTGGCTTCATCATGTCACAGCAAGAGAGACAAATGACTGTTATAAATAATCAGGAACTGGGGCTTTGGTGTGATCTTTGCAAAAGACCGTTGAAGTTTCATGTTTTATGCAACCCAGAGAGAGAAAGACAAGGCGATGGCAGTTCGTCTTTTTTTGGGAAATGGAATTTGAGAGACAGGTTGTAATGAAACCCACTGCCAAAATGCATCCATCTGCCATTTAGCCCAAACTAGTCCCTGAATGCAGTTGCTGACTCGAAATCTACTTAGTGGCTGATATCTATGCAGGTGCACCTAGTGTCTGAGGGAGCCAAGAGTTTGGTTTTGGCATGAATGTGGGCGTAGAAAAAGAGATTCTTGCAGGTGGTTGAGTTGATTATTCACACCCACAGTGGCAAGAGAAATTTTGCCGTTCCGTTTTGTCAGAATTATATTTAGTATTCCTCACAACATGGTACATGCTTACAGTATGAAACTGTATATATTTTTTCCCTTTAAATGAAAGCTTAAAAGTTGTCTTTTTATTAGCTTTCTTATGCAGGCCAGTAGAAATAACACTTTTACATGCTTTGCTGCTGAGGATTAAAAAAATATGAGCATGCATCATAAATAAAGGTTGTTAAATTAAATGGTGTCTTTCTTGGAAAGAGTTAGCATTGTTCAGCTAGAAAAGGACAGAAGATATCACCTCTGCTTTTGAATTGTTTTTGTGGTTCCAGTTTTTGGTATGAAATAGTAAAAAAAAGGATAAAAGTGAAAAGTCACAACAAAACCAGGGGAAAGTCTTAAAAGAGACATTTTGAGATATTAACAGATTGGATTCTAATTGGATTTTAATAATCAGAAACATGAAAGTAAAAATATCATATTGCCTGTTGCTCCTTTCAAATGTGCAGCTTATTGGCCAAAACCAATAATGCGTGTGTGAATAGCCAAAAAAGGCACTATGCTAATCAGCTGTAGGTTTCCGCAGGACAAAAAATCACTACTTTGTCAGAAATTCATGAGTCTTATTTTTGTCTTTCTCCGTTTCTCCTCTGCTGACTTGTTTCCAGCTTTAAGTTAGACAATAACAGAACTTATTCCCATATACCTAAAATATTCCCATCAATCCCAGTTTTTGAAAGCTATTAAAGTTTGCTTCAGATTTGTACTTTTTAATCCAGAAAATACTTCAGTTGCCGTTTCTCCCCAACCAAAATGTGCAACTGCATGTGAATAGTGGAAGTACAAAAACATTCAAACAAAATTAAAACAGTTTCAATGATTATTTTTTAATCTGACAAAGGACATTCTCCTTGGCATTCAATTACTAGCTTTTGATTAGACTCCACACCTGAGAGCTATTTAACTTTTTAATAAATTTAAATTTGTCCAGAAACGCTGCATAGCTTCAGAAATAAAAATAAAAAATCATTTTGGCCCACATGCAATATTTTATGGACTCCATTAGAATTGTTTGCCTAAAATATTAACACACAAAATGTTTTAAAACTAGTACTTACAGGTTTCACTTTTAATGTAAAAGTTTGCCATTGTGAATTGCATACTCCGTTAACATACACAGAAATGTTAAAGAAAGGTGCTCCTGTTCCTTTCAAAGTACCTTGCTTTGTGTCTCACAGAAACTTGAGTTGCTTAATAAGTCATTCAATAAAACTGTCCAGTTAACTTTTTATTGCTGCTTTAGACCTAAATAGCAGGCGGTTCTGCACAGTTCAAGAAACAGATGCCTGTCTGCAGACTTTCGTCACCTTTGTCCTTCTTTCAGGCGAGGACAGCTCAAAGCGTCGGCATCGTTGTCATTTTGCTCAGGAACGTTTACAGACAGGTTTGGGTTGTTGTGGCTGAACCTGAAAATGTTGTCTTCCTGCCAAGGTCTTTTTGGGCATCTGGTTCTGCAGAGTCTGTTTGTGCTTCGGTTAGGACCAAAGAAGCCCTCGGGTTGCTGATGTTGCCCTCAAGGCAGAGGAAATTGTACGTCTAAGAAATCCACACTGCTGTGTAAAATGTATCAAATTATTTTATTTTTTTCAGTTGTAAGCCCTTGTGCTACAAATGCAATGAGATTTCAAACCAAGCCAATTCTTTTAAATCTCAGACAGTAGATAATCTTTTAAGAAACGTAAACAGTCTTTTCCATCAATACACACAGGCATGAATCCACGGAGGATGTTTTCTGTATAAAACAACGATCAACACATGTGTATTATGTTGTTTTAAGCTAGGTTATCAAAGTTGGCTTTGTTGTTGTTGCCCAAGATGTGCTCCATAAGAGATAAACCAAACCTTTAAAGGTAGATTTCTCTTCATAATGAATTTGATTTTTATGAGGGAAGAAAGATAAATGTGCTGATGCCCAGGAATGTCAAAGATTCCTCCCCTGCTCGCGACGCGGATCACAGCAGGATGCAGCACGTTTGGTGTTTGATTAGAAAACGATGGGTTCTAATGTGCAGATTAGCTTCAAAGATAAAACTACAAATAAAATAGAGTTGCATCAGACATGGAAATCATTTTTAAAAAGTGTGATAGAAAGGCAAACAATGGTGTGGATTAATTAGGGGCAGATTGAAGTTCTTAGCAGGGCTTTCTTTATGGGTCATCAATACTGAATAACTAAAATGTGTTTTCTTTTTGTACAAGGCTTTTCAGGGGCTGGGTCCAATTCAATAATTACTTTTTCTTTATCTAAAACTCCCTCATATTCAGTTGAAATGAACAAAACTGAACAGTGCTGCACAAATGGGGATATTTCATTTCAATGAAACAGAAAATTTTCAGTATTTTAGACATTTTAGACAGAAAACACTGGATTTAACAACAACAGTCTTCAAGGTTGCTGTGGAGGACAGACAATGGAGACCGCTGAATGGGTTTGTGTGGGGATGGGTCTTTTATGGTTTCCTTTTCCTCATGTGGACCTTTGAGGCCTACTTTAGAAAATGGCTGAAGGTGAATGGCATTCACAATGGTTAAGTATAGCAATTAATGGCTGCTGCTGGTCCTTCCCTCCATGCACTTTACAAATGTCTTACACCCTGGTTTCCCATGAGGGAAACTATTTTTTATTACACCGTGGAGATGCCGTGAGGGCTCTGATGAACTTTAACCTTGGGCTTGATCACCAGGGCAGTAGGGAAAATGAACAGTAACCAGAAATTTAAATTGTGCTTTATTTTTGTTTGATTTTTCAAAGTGAACCTGCTAGTTTAAAAATACCCCCTAAATAGGCATGGCTCACTTCTGCTCTCATCTGCTGGGTTTGCTGCTGTGGTAAATTTACACATCTATGTTTAATTAGAACCTTGTCATTAAGGCTCTGTTTTACAAGTGAGTCTATCAATAAAAACCCTAGTTTCATTAGCAGAACATCTTTTAGGCTCCCCTTCATTAACACCAGACTGTGTATGCTATATGTGAAACCTCTAGCATGTTTACCCTGCCCTGAATGTCTCTGATCTCTCTAAAAGAAAATGCAGTTCTGCTGTTTGAGGCAGGAAAGCAACAGACCACCAAAAAGTTTGGACATATGCAAATAGAGTTCCATGCGAAAGTAAAAGTTTAGTCCTGTAACACACAGCAAATTCTGCAGAGCTAAATCAACACTATTTGAGTCTATTTGGTATTAATTTAGAATTAGAATTGGCATTAATTTAACTTCTGCAGAGTTATTTCAACAATAGTTTGAGTAATCATAACCATTTCAAGTGTCAAAATCACTCAATTTCTTATTGAAATAACTCTGTAAGAGTTAAATTAACACCAATTCTGATAAGGACCAAATAGACTCAGCATAGAGTTGATTTAACTCTGCAGAATTTGCTGTGTACTCAAATGTCCATATATTATATTGTGATTCCTATGATAGACCAGCAGACAGATGTGCACTGAGGACTCAGAAATACATTGAAATGTGTGTTGTGGGGCACAATGTGAAAAGCTCAGAGGATCTACAGTAAATGAAAAGCAACATCAACATTCTTGCTCAAATATGCGAGCCAAGACATAACGAAGCAGCATGAACTCTGAGATTTAACGGCGAGACGTGTACCGACCTTTACCACTCATGGCAGCAGATCCTCGACCTGCACGAGCACTTCCACCCGCTTTCATCATTCACTTCGAGGCCTCAAAAGTAAAACAACTGAAAATAATTCAGGGTTCAGCCAAGAGAATAAGATGGATATGTGCCTCCTAAATCTGTGGTTTTCCAAATATTTTCTCAGCCGTCACGTTGCTGAATGTTTTATTAGTTTCGTAATTATATGTCTTGGAATCGGTTGTTGTTTTTAAGTTGAGTAATGAATCATTAGAAAGTGACAAAATTTTTATCTAAGTCAGAGATGTGTGTTTACATTGAAAATAGCGAAGGATAAAGTTTCTATTTTTTTCGTTTCAGACGCTGAAATCATGTTCTGTCTAAAACTAATTTGTCCCACTTTCCTCAGCTTTAGGTAAAAATCCAACTTCATACTATAACATGACTGTCTCGTGGGAACATTTTTCCAGTGGATGGCTTGGAGTGTGGGGCTTTTTTTTTGGTGGTGGGGGGGAGTTGCTGTCTCCTTAATTTACTCCTGATTTTGGAAAAGTGCAGCTTGACTGGGGAGGCTTGGCTCATATGCTAATGCCTTAATGCTCAGTGACATTGCTCAGAACTTGGAGCATGTGTCACTGTTTGCCCTTCAACCTCTTTATACAAAACGGTTTGTACTCTGGCCCTTTAAAAGTTGATGCTTTTGGTTAACTTGGAGAAAATGCGGTTAAGTAAATTAAACCTTTTTTTCCTTACTCTAATTGACTCTTAAACAGCGTTTCTGCTACCCTTGGACTCATGGTATGGAGGAATACTTTCGGGTTATAACTCTGAAAGACTCTTTGTCTCAAAAGCCTGGGAAGGAGACTCGTCTACAGTCTACTTAGCTTTTTATTTATAGCACGTTATTTAGTTTTGGACTCATTTTTGAAGTATTTTCTTTCTGGATCTGTATTTACCGTTTTTGTGAATGTAAGGATTATTATTAAATTATTCCAGATTGAGTTTGGAGGTGATGTAACAGCATCAACACCAGACTTTAAAATGCATAAAGAAGGCTGGTTCATTCATCCTCTTTTCAGTGTTACTTCAGTCAGAAGCTTCCTCAGAACTGCTGTGATAAAGACTGCTACAGAGGATTTGCCTACAGCAATCAATCAGTATCTTCAACAACTCCTTGAAGAATACAAATTATAACATTTAGTTTCCTTTTGGGAAAAATAAAGTATTTTTCAGTTTAACTGGTTAGAAACTCTGGTACTTGAGGAAGTCAGACAAGATTGAATTATTCTACACTGATTGCAGTCCTTTAAAACCCAGTTGGTGGAAACAAAAAGTTTATTTTTCCTTAAAGTCTTGTCCTGCTTTGCTTTGGGAACTGGATGTATTATTACATCCTCCTCTGAACTTAAGTCCAATTGTTTGAGCATTTGAAACCCAAGCCAGGCTCTAAAGTTATTGTGCATATTTATTAAGATAAACTGTCAGAGCATCACAGTTTTGGCTCTCCCTGTTACCATTGTTCTCAACAATACCCATAAAACTGTATTTGAAAGACATTTCTTTTGTTTTTTAATATTTACCAACATCTGATAACAATTATTCACTGCTTGTGTAATATTTTGAAGTCCCTCTTCATCTTAAGCTTAATTTTCTGAATGATCTCAGTCTGTGTTTGCCTTTGCTCCATCAGATTCTGTCAAAGCTTTGAGACAAAACCAAACAGAAAATCTCCCCTGGTCACACATCTGCATAACTTCACACGTGCACACCACGCTTTCGCTCGTGCACCCACCAAAACCAGGAAAAAAAAAATATATCAGCATCCAAGACAGCTTATGATGGGGAACTAATTCAATATCCCTTTTCCTGTTTTAAATGTCACTCTCTGAGCTCATCTGGAGTGACATGTTTTTCATGCTGGAAATAAAGGAGCTTTATTGGGCTCTGAACAGAGTGACGCAGGAGGGAAGAGGCAGCGGGAGGGCGGCTTCTTCCACTGATGTTTGCTGAAAATCCAAAGGTCTTCAGAAGAAATGAATAACGTTAGAATTTTCATAAGTTTGTCGCTGCCTCGTGATCCCCTCGAGTCAATAAAAACGCATCGTCTCAAAGTGCACAAATAAATCTCAGCTTTGCTAGAAGCTACAATGTCAGTCAGCGAAATGCCTCTTATATGTCACTTAAAGTTTGTTTAAGGAATCATCAAGTAGGGAATTCAGAACCTCATTTCCAACATGTTTTTGGTCCTTTTGGTTCCAAAGCACTGCTGCAACATCTTTTTTATTTAGTTTTATTGTAGACAGGCATGTATATTTGCCAGATTTAGCCACAAGGGCTAAATTTCCTTTAGCCCTTGTGTAAACCCACTGGCAGGTTTACAGTAAAAAACAAAGAACAATTGAGAAAAGAAAAAAGAAGAGTCTCTTTTAGTTAGTTTGTTTGTTCCCTCTGTTTTTGCCGAATGATGCAAATGACAGGTGAGTGCTTGGCTGCAGGGGGCTGCAGCCTCCACAGTTGCCTCATTGTGCCAGATAATGACCACCCCATTGAGAGTGACCCCCATGACCTCAGAGACAGACAGTAAGACGGCCTGATCCAGCCCCTCCAGGCATCCCCTATTGTGGCATTTTGCCCACGCAGAGCAGCAGAACTCACAGCAGAACCCAACTTCCTTTTGCCTTCCACCACTCCGCCTTTAATTATCATCCTGTTGGTTCTCTGCACTGTTCAGTAGCTTTGATCCAGATGCAGATGAAGGATGTGCTGAAGTCCAGCTGTACAGTTGCAGCCCAATTTATTAGAATATAATTGAAAAGTTAATTTATTGCAGTATTTCAATTTAATGCCGTGTCTGCTGCGTGTCTCCTATCTTGGGACGTGGGGCTAAATGTGATGAAATGAAGCAGACAGCTCTGTTAAGTCTTTGAATTGTATTTATCACTTTTTATTATTCTCTGGCTTATATAATGCACAGTGAATAATGATGCAAACGACAGGTGTTCTGCTGAGGTACTTTACTTTTTTAGTGACATTACTGTCTTATTTTATTTCAACAAAAAAAAGGCTTTTACACAATAGCATTCATTTAGGTACATGCCGTTAAGACTAATCGAATATTTATAAGCCAAACAGATTTAGATTAATTTTCATCAATAAATATGTTTTTAGCAGATCAGCTCTCAAAAAATTGCATGCTTTATTTAAATGTTATATATTGTATAGATATTTTACTTCTTTACATTTGACTTTTACTCTAATCTCTTCTGGCATAATAACAATAAGCTGCTTCTTTTATTTGCTGAGCAGCTTTTTGCATGTTTCCATTTTCTGTCTGGTGATCAGCTCCAAGTCTTTGAGGTTAGAAGATCTCAATCTTTAACTTCTTCCTCAGATTCTCTTAGAATGAAGTTCCACTCCGAAACATTATTGCATCCAGTCTGAAATAACATGTTTCTTAAATTAAAAAAATCTGCCAGGAGTATGAATAAATTTGGCTTCAGCTGCATATAAGATGCTTCAGATGTTATCTCTGGTTCAGGTGAGAGCTGGTAGCTCTTGAAGCAGAGCCTCCAGCTGCAGTTCACACCTTGTGAATCTCCCTCAAGCTTTGGATTGAAGTTTGCTTCACAATCCTCTCAAATTATACCTGTTGCTCGCGGACTCTTTTTTTATTTATTTTTTTTTACCACACTTACTTTCACAGAATTTTCTACTTATATAGAAAAGCACTCTCAAGAGAAGTGGTCAATCAGATGCAGTGATGCTGCGGTCATTAAACCAGGTATTTATACTGTTGGGAAAATAAAGTCAGAGTTTCCAAAAAGTTTGTTTTTACAGTGGAGCTTGAAGAAAATATTAAATATGTGTACTTTCTTCCACTCAACTCTTTGCAAAAACACTATTTATCTCTTTTTAAGCTGTCTATCAAATGTTAGTCCTTATTTCTAAATTTTTAATGTATTCTTCCTTCCTGTGTTGCAGGGTTTTTGAAGCCCCAGTGCTCACTGGCTCCCCCCATGCAACGAGGTCGTTCGTCTGAGGCGTGTTCATGTTTCAGCGGTGTTTGTCCCCTCCATCAGCGTCGCCTATCCTCAGGTAACCCTGGAAACAAAGCTGTTGCTGCTTGTTGTTTCAAATTGGTTACATATGCATTCTGTTTTTTGTTATTTGAGGAAACAAAATGACAGACAATGTCCTAATATTCAAAAGTGCACTTCCTTCTCGTCTTCCTGCTTCCATAAAATATTTTGCTGTGTCCAGGTCTGCGTTTTGTCAAGCGTAACTTGCTTATGATTCAGAAGGTTTGCAACAAAATTCCATATTCCATGTTTCTTGCTGCTGTTTTCATGTGGTGGAAACTGTTGCTTGCTGCTGCGAAAAACACTCATGCACACGTCACTGGCTCCGGTCAGAGGTGTGACTCTGGGCGTCGCTCAAATGCAGCGCTCAGTCTGTTTTTATGCGTAATCTTGTCTTTGCGTGCTGAGAACTGATGGACAAGGCAATAGAGGTGTTTTAAGATCGCCCACTTCCTTTCTAGCACTTTGGCCAGCCGGAGCCAAGCTCTTTCTGGTGTAAAGCTAATGAATAGGGGTCCAAGCTATGCGGAACATCTTGTTAATGCTGATATATTCCGTCCCTGAGGCTAGCTCTATCTGCAGCATCGGTGCTGAGGCTGGCTGCGCTGGCCATCATGTGAGGAAGGCATGACTTCTACGGCCGGATAAAGCCACTTCAACTTGTAAAAAGCTCTGTTGGAACATTTGATTATATGTTTTTTCTTTTTTTTTTTTTTATCCATGAACTTGGATTTCCCAGGGGGCATGATTACTTGCAAAAGTAACTAACTTTTCCATAGTTAGTTCCATACACTATTTATGTGTATGGAACTCCAAACTTCAGCATAGTTTACTGGGACTTTATGTGGTAGATCAACACAGTTCATTGCTTGGAATTGGAAAATGATGCATGATATTTAGAATAACTCAAAAACTGTAAATTGTCTTCAAAACCTACATTGTGCATAAATATTTGCTTCAGGTGACAGAAGCTTTTGACATGGCAATTATTGTGAAATCCACAAAGCTGTTTTATTATTAAGAGGATATTGTTGAAGTTGTCTCTGTTGAAGGAAAGCCATAAGTATCTCATGTAGAGGACACTGCAAACATGCAAATGAAGTTGGTCTAGTCAGGTTTTACTTGTTTTAGCATATGTGGTGGAACATATAAAACTAACGACAGAGTAAATAAACTTCAGAGCAAAGTCAAAGTTAGAATCTGCAGGAGGTGAAAATTGATTTTCACAGATCATCTCCCTCCTGATCTTGCTTTGTTTGGGCAAAAGTTTCAGTCTGTAGTTGTGCAAAAGTGGTAGATAGTCTGCAGCAACTTGACTGTGGCTTGTTGAATACAAAATACACATTTTAGAAACATACAGTGAACCAGTTTCCTTCCCTTTCTTAACTACTCCTTAGTGCTGTCTGAGAAATATTTGTTGTTGTAAAATGAGTATGAATAGTAATGTAAATACTACTTCAATGCACAGAAGCAAATGTCTAAAAATTCCTCAGGAACCAGCTTTTATTTTGTAATTTTAACCTTAATAACTAATATTGTCTTCGGATCATATTTTTTAATAATATCTGAATTGATGACTGTGTTGTATTTTTCTGTTTTCCAGAAACATAAAACACTTCAATCTTGCTTAGTTATTTCCTACTGTGTTTTAAGAATCCTCTTCTTGGCATAACGGATCAGGATTCTTCATTTTTTTATTTCTTCATGGGTTGCAAGTGCTTACTAGTAAACAAATCTTTTGTCTTTTGAAGAAAGCAAACAAAAAATGTTATTCTCTGCATATAGAAACAGCTTAATAAGTTCCATTTGAGTTTGATAAGTGTAGATCAAAACTGCCTGCAGGTCTTTGCAAATTAAAAATCATTCTGGGTGACAGCTGAACTTTTTTAGAGCAGAAAAAAATCCCTAAGTTACTTATTTAATTACGCTGATCAAATCCAGACGACATTTCTTTGACTTCTTGTGGTTTTTATCATAATTCGTTTGATGTTTGCAGTAAAAGTTTGTTTACTGTGAGGAAAATGCTGTATTTTCTTGCCTCGTAAAATCTCCTTCCAGAGATTTTTACAGAGAAACTAGGAGCCAGGTTCTACTAATCAAATGCTCTTTATTAAATAAGTGCATTCTATGTGGCACTTCTTAAAATGCAGGAAATTTAACAGTTTGTGGAACATGCAATATAGAAAGGAATATATCAGCAATAACCTCAGATAAGCCACTGGTGCTTCCTAGAAGACAGTATCCAAACAATTTAAGCCCATCATACTTAAACATCAAACATTTTTCTCAAATTCAAAACATTTTGAAGTTCTGCTTTTGATTTGAAACAATTGTTCCCCAGAACTTAACTTCACTCAAGTTTCCCCAGCACTAAGATGCTTTTAAAATTTCACAGCATTACTGTTTATGTAAAATCTGTTGCGTTGACCATTGCTGCTCTGGAGCACAAGACAAGGAAGTGAATTACAGCCACTTTAATTTTATTGAAATCAAGCCAAGAGTTTTATTGTGGTGAAAATGTGTAGCTGTAATTTATTTTAAATTAATCTTGAAAATATCAACCATTTTCTTTTTCAGCCAATGAGTCTGGTTCAACATGGAAGCTATGTTTAGCATCCAAACATTTTTTTTTACTGTTCGATTTAAAGTTAATAAAATAGTTGGATGAGAACAGAAAATAGTTAGAAGATAAAAAACGTGACGCTGAGCATATTCAGTCAGTGAGATGCATTTACCGCCCTCTCACCCAGATGGTGTTGGGCAGGTTGAGATTCATTTCTGCTGTGGTACTCTGACTTGGCTCTGGTTCCTGTATAGGAAATGACAGACTTATAAGAATGGCTCATTCTTCCTAAGAATAGACGTCAGAATAAATGCACCTCTGTGTCAGACTGTGCAATGCACAAGCCCCTCTGTGCATATTGAATGTTAAAGTTTTTGACAAGACAAATAGAAGAAGATGAACACATGTGGCCGATTTGGAAGGGTTGACGGACAAAACATCTTTTCTGAAAAGAATATGGCAGCAGGACTGTTTTTATATAGCACTGTTCACAGATACAAAGTCATAAAATTATTTAAAAGTTAATGAAGTCCACGACTGGAGAAAATCAAATCGACTTACTCCAGCTGTCAAGCGCTGTGGTACAAGAGTAATGATTTGGGCTTGCGCTTGACATAATACAGTCATTGATACGAACTTGAATTCGTCTGTATACCAAAGTCTTCTGGTGCCAAATTTAACGTCGTCTGTTTAACAGCTGAGGTTTGGCCCAAAGTGTGCCATCGGCTACAGGCTTTTCTAAATACAGCTGAAAAACTTACATTGAATTACTGAAAAAAAAGAATCAATTGTCCAGACAAAAGGTAGATCCACACACAAAATGAAGTTCATGCAAATGTATTTATTTTAATCAACATGAGACATAAGTGAATCCCCCAGTGAACTGAACCTACATTGTACAGAAGAGTCGGTCAAACTTCTTTACAGCTTCTGAAAGTGATTGATGCTCAAGGTGCTCGACTAGCGCCTCGGTCTTCTATTATTCTAAGTTTTCTCCATGACCGCATTCACAGTTGTGAAAACTTTTCCTTTTCCCATGACAGCATACCTTTTGAAAGCTGACACCCCTTACTTGCATAAAGTTTTGCGGGAGAAATTTACAGCAGACTATCTTTGCTATTCATGACGAGACGCAGCACTAGCAAAAAAAATATGCCTGCAGCTGCGACTCAGCTCCCATCTGCTGCAGCAATCCCCACAGACAGTTATTTATTTATTTGCCTAATTTTACTTTCCTTTTTTAGTTTTAAGAAAGGCATGATTTAAATATATTTGTGTACCCCTAGGAAGATGTAGGGTTTTTTTTTAAATCTTAGGTAAAATCAAACCCCCTCTCCTCAGTTGAATACATTTTCATGGACAAGTTTCAGCATGATGAGGCGCACAGTTATTCCACCAACCTCGCCCCCATCTTTGTGCATTTTACACAGTTATCTTGATTGATTGCAACATATTTTACTGTCACAGCTTGTGGTGAGGGTGAATGTGTTTCCAGAAC
Source organism: Phalloptychus januarius (assembly GCA_902982915.1). NCBI lineage: Eukaryota > Metazoa > Chordata > Actinopteri > Cyprinodontiformes > Poeciliidae > Phalloptychus > Phalloptychus januarius. Next base: position 1,670,196 of record CADWAE010000133.1, on the reverse strand, counting down.
AATCCAGACCATCTGGTTTAGAAGTGTATAGTCTTGCTGAAGTATGTCAAAGGTTTTTGGGATGTTTTAAGAGTTTAGGTTTCGAGTCAGATTGGGTTATTTTGTCTGTCTCAAAGGCAAATGAAGAGGAGAGCGCTTTCAGGGTTGATGCAATTTATTATCACAGCCTTGGTGCTTTTGTTCTACATGAGATGTTGAAGTAATTCGTTGGTATGTTCGGCAGCCAAGTGAGGAAAAAAAAGAAAAGCAATTGTTTGGTTTAGAGAGTGGACAGCCTCTCTAAACTTTACAGTCTGTAATAATCGTGGGTCTAATTATGGAAAGTGTTGCTATAAATCCACCAGTGTCCCCAGATTGTGTGATTGTTCTCCAACCTCTGCCTGCACCCACAATGACAAGCTGCTGTGGGAGCTGTGAGGCGTGTAGCGGTGACCAAGCAGGAGGTTTTCTGGGAACTGAAGCGAACCTCACCCGGGTTTGGGGGGGAACCGTTTTCATCCGCGATCTGCTGAACTCCAGGCAGCGCACTGATGTGGCCGGGCTCCGGTTACAGCGGTTTTTACATTGTTCTCCTCCCGCCCCCCAACCCGAATAACAAGTTATTGCTGGAAAAGGATCGTGAGAAACGTTGCGTTGGTAGCTTTTCCTCAGGATTATTTCAAAAAGAGGCTAACCTTTTACCATGTTTTTCTCTCTCTCTCTTTTAATGAGAAAAATAAGTTATGATGGAAAATGCTGTTTTAACTTTTTTTTTTGGGGGGGGGGGCGGATTGTGGTGTATGAGGTGAGGCAGGGGAAAAAGCGTAAAAAAGAAAGAGACGGCATTGAAAACGGGGCCTTCACAATGCAGGCCTTGTGCTGTGATTTGGTCTGTCCTCAGCGAGCTGAGCGGAGGAATGGAAAAGATTATCCGCAGGAATGTCTGGGGTGCCCTCAAACAGAGCGGGCCGCGTGACTGGCCAATAGGAGCACGGCTTGTAGAGCGGCGGGCTAATTTTTTCCTGATGAACTCAGCCGCCTGCTCCACAATGCAGCCTGATTGCCAGGGCTGAGCTCACATATGGTCCGTGTTTGGAGGGTCCAAATGACAGGACCAATCATGCCTGCAGAGAGAAGGGGGTTGGAGTGAATCTTAGATGTGATTCTGAAGACTATCGAACTGTTCTACACTAATCTGACACCATTTACCAAAGCGGTCCATTTGCACTCTCTGCTGATGCCTCTATTATACCCACTCGCATCTCTGTACTGCTAGTAATAAAGATTTAGATTTAATGAATAAAAAGTCAGAAAGTTCTGAATTTTCTGTTCAGCATCATTGCACTCCATGACCCCGAAATAAAACCCAGAACCACCATTTGGATTTCTGTTGAGAGAAAATCTATCAATTCTATTATCCACAAATAAGGAAATAATCTCATTGCTGGATGAAAATCTTAAGTTCTATCTGAGGTTTGCCTCAAGGTACTACAAGATGTGGATGAAGGTCTTCAGGTTAATAAGATAAAAATTAACTTCTGGGTTTACAATGGGTTGACTGAATCATGCAGAAGAGATATAAATGTTGGATTAATACACGGCAGTTCTGCATGAAATCCTGTTATAGGCACCAAAAGAGTGCAGTGAAGGTTCACTTTGCAAATCACAACAACCCTAAGCATGCATCCAGAGCTACAGGGAAGTAGTTTAATGAAAAAGTTTATAATTGTCAGTCTTCATGTGTGCAGAGCTCGTAACAATCTACCCCAAAGGATTCAATGCTGTTATTGAAGTGAAAGGTGGATTTTCAGATTTGTATTGGGTTAAAAATCATGAAGCCTACGTAACATTTTTCTTCCAAACTACAATTAGCCCCTCATTGTGTTAACCTGTCACATTAAATCTCAATAAAATGCATATAAATTTGTGGGGTATAATATCTTCTCTAAGTTACTGGATTTCAGTGCCGTACAAATCCTGGCATCATCAATTCCTGGCAGGAACCCTTTCTTTACCCGCCAGATTAAACAGCATACAAGCGAAGTGACACAGCTCCAGCTTTTGCTCGTAATGTATGTTTACGTCCCCTTATTCTTTTAGCTTTTTAGGATCAGCAGTGCAACAATAAGCCATGTGGTGGGCCTCCAGAGCAGAGCAGCGTGTGTTTTGTAGACCTTGTGGTCACGCAGCAGGGTTTAAAACCAGCAGTTGGGGTGAAAAGAGTGTGAAGGAAGCTAAAGAGAGCAGTTCAGCGGGTAATGGAGGGGGCCGACGTCAGGTTAAAGTGGGTCCTCATGTTTCCCATCGCGGGGTCCCGCAGAGGTGAAGAGGGTCACATAGAGGGGCCTCATTATCCTCAGCGTGCTCTGTGCTCCCTGCGCTATAATTGGCTGGCCAGAGTCCATGCTCTCCCAGGCTGCTTCCTGCTAGGTCAGGAGCCAAAGATGCTGGAGTACACCATGCTGCTGTTTACTTGTGCTGGCCTCTATTCATCACAACACAGAGGAGATATTTTTAATGTGCGACTAGAGACGCTTATCTCGAGCAGCAATGTGCTAATCCGAGGCTTTCAGAGTAGTTTACTTTCAGTCAGCGAACTGGAGTTTGTCCAGATAAGATAACGCTTTTAATTGGCTGTTTATGTTTTGGTTAGTCATTTTTTACCACCAGTTTGTTTTCATATAACTATAAACTGGATGAAGGTAACAAGTTGAAATGAAAAAAGGGTGCAATCATAAACAATATTAAAAAAAAATCAAGTGGAAAACTTGGAAGATGATTTAACCAAAGATTAGACTGTGTTTTACTTCAATCCTTATCCTCACTTAACATGTAAAAGTTCAAAAAGTTTATTTTTTGGAAAGGTTACCAGCTTATAACCTATTTTCACAAAAAGGAAATTTGATGGCACGGCAATTCTAGAGCAGTGTCCTCTGGGCTGATGTGACCTCAGTGAAAAAGCTTGGCCTTAAAGCACAGAATAAATCTGTGTGAAGAAAATCCACAGAATACCAGGTCAAAATATCAGCTATCAAACACGGTCATGGAGGAGTAATGATTTGCGTGGCAGCCACAGTCCCAACATTTAGATTGTTTCATTTTTGTCCATTTGCTATGTTAGGTCATCCCAAAAGAACACAGTGGTGGAGCAGCTGGCAGTCGTTCCTGCAGTCTTTGCAGTAATTTGGTGAAGAACCATACAAATGTTCATGATTCCTCACCATGTGATCAACATGTCTGCTGTGGATGCAAAATATCCAGACTGCTGTCCGAGCGCATTTCCGCATAAAACAAACTTTCCACATTCAGGATGCTATGCTGAATCTTTACTCTATTTTTGGTTTCTCTCTTGTATTTTTCCATTTAAGCCTTCTGTCAAACATGCAGGAAAACTTATATAAATTGTCCCATCCGTGGAATATCCCTAAGTGACACGGTCCCTGGAGGCCAGCTGCCGCCACGGCAGCCGGGACGCATCGGCAGAGGTGGAGGTCTCTCCATCCACGGCGGGTCACTGGAAATCAGAGCGACTAAGCCTTTGATAACTCTCTGAGCCTTTAATCCCTGAGCAGCGGCATCACAGTGAAATGCTACCTCATTGTTGCAGCTCAGTCCCAGCGGAGGCAGAAGAGCAGGCAACCAGGGACAGAGGGCGGGAAGTAGAAGCTCACAGGAAGCAGCAACATCCCTGCTGCCTCTCAGTCATCATCATCTCCTCTGTGAAAATGAGGGAGGTAGAAACAAGGCTGGGATTTGATACGAGTAAACCAAAGTCAGCAGCTTTCAAATTTAAACCATCATGAGAAAAGCATAATTTAATGCCGAATGAACTATGAGGAGGAATGAAACATATCTATTGTTCAGTTTTCCTTTACTCAGATAGAGCTCGGTGTTAAACACTGCTGCTTTTCTATTTTCAGGTACTTTTCAAACTGTAATATATTCTCTCACAGGCAGTTTACACAGACGAGGGGAGTTGCCACTGTTGCACAGATTCCTGTCTATTCCTCTGAGTTTTCAGATTATCCCGACCCCCTGAGTGAGATAAACGACACCCTATGTGAGACTTGTGGAGAAAAATACAGAAAAAAAAAAGAAATTCTGCATTTTTAAATACACATTAATTAAACATGAATAAGCAAGTTTTCATTCTGCAGGCCTTGTGTTGCCTAACACAGAACGGCGTGTAAATCACACGGAAGCTGGCTTGGGTTCCGCTGGACCGTGCTGGGGAATAAACCGAAGGCATGAATATGAACGAGGACGAAGATCTCAACCCAGATATCTCACTCATGACTCTGACTCTTCTTCAGCCCAGATGATAGAAAACACCATAAACAGCCTGCTGTGTCGCTGCACCCTTTCGGGCTACTTGGACCTGATGTTTACATCACTGGAGCTGACTAAGTGTTGAAGGACACCGGTCTCATCTAAACACTGATAAACACTGGAGCAGGAGGATGTGAAAGGACTACATGTGAGTCAGATAAGCGAAAGAGTTGTAAGCATGGCTCTGTGCAAGAGACTTGAACTCTCTGTGTGCAGATTAATTTGCTGAAGGTTGGGACAAATACTGGAAATGCATTTCACTAAAATGTTTTCCCAAAATGAAATAATGCGAAGCATGTCCAGATTCGTAGAACTTCTAATTCATTACGGTTCCTCTTTTGTGTCTTCTTTGTTTGCTAAGATGATTGAAAGAAAACATTGGATTGTGAATCTGGAGTAAAAACAACATCAGGACGAGATATTTAGACAAGGTCAAACCAAAGGAAGAGATCATTTTTCATAATTTATTTATCCAATAAATCTTTTTTTATAAAACAACCATTTCCTGTTGTTCTGCTCAAAATATGCAGCCTATGTTAGCTGTAAAAAGAAAACAAAAAACAAGATAAGAATCCAAGACTATTTCTGGCATCCTTTAATTTTATTTTACACAACGATAGACTGACACAATAAGTAATACATAATTATTGATCACAACCTTTTTACTGCAGTCACAGATTGAGGTTTGTTTCTAGCAGATTTATTTTTTCAAGTTTTGTCACAGATTCTCAATTTAGTTTCGCTTGGGTCATTGAAAAGGATTAAATTATTTGATATAAACTATGTTATTTTTGCCCTGACTGTATGTTTAGGGTTGTCCTGTGGAAAGGTGAACCTCTGCCCCAGTCTCAGTTGTTTTGTGGTTTTTAAAGCCGGTAACACTAAGCAATGGAGGATTTAGCATTGGAAACACTAACACGTTTAGTTTTATAGATATTTCAATCTGCAAAAGGCCTTGGTCGTGATTTTAGAATGAGCTGCAAACGACGTTCATACCTCTAGAGGATAAATCTTGTCCAAATATATTATTAACTGTTAAGATGAACTGTTGTTATACATCTCAAAGTGATCCTCTTTGGAATAATTATATATTTTTTCTACTCCATAATTCTTTCAAATGAATGTTCTCTGATTTCTACTGAATATTGTAAACCTTGGGTTAGGCTTCTTCTTTGAAACCCTATCTTATCAGAAAATGGAGATTCTTTGATTTTAATATTTTCTAATATATATAATATTTTCTAAAGCTGAGTGATAGTGGTTGGTGTGACTGTCCTGCTTGTTGAATCTTTATTCCAACTTAAGCCATGATCAGAGATTAATTTTTTCCCAAGATTAAAGCTTTTGTATAAAATTACAAACGCTGAACCTTGTATAACCAGAAAGATAACCAGAAGGATTGTGTTGTGTTGGATTAGTTTTGCTGCATGCATGTCATTTTGCAGGGCTGCATTTGGTAGAGCTGTTGCCATGCAGCAAGAAGGTTCTGGGTTCGATTCCCGGCCCGAGTCTTTCTGCATGGAGTTTGCATGTTCTCCCTGTGCATGCGTGGGTTCTCTCCGGGTACTCCGGCTTCCTCCCACAGTCCAAAAACATGACTGTCAGGTTAACTGGCCTCTCCAAATTGTCCCTAGGTGTGAGTGTGTGTGTGCATGTTCTGTCTGTCTCTGTGTTGCCCTGCGACAGACTGGCGACTTGTCCAGGATGTTCCACGCCTCTCGCCGGAACGTTAGCTGGAGAGGACCTCCCATGTTTAGAAAATGAATGGATGGATGTCATTTTTCAAGTACACAAAAAAATCTGACCAGAGCGCCTTTCATTCAAGTATATTTGCATATTACATTTCAAGCTCAAAGTACTTTACATGATTCACATACTAGCTAGGTCCTCTACATGCCTTCGAGTAAACTGCAATGGACTTCTCATGGGTTTCTTTCAACAATGCCTTTCTTCTCACCTCATTTCCAGGAAGGCCAAGGTTGTGCAGTACATGATTAATAGTTGTCCTTGGCCTCCTTGCCTTACTTGTCAGATCAGCGAGTTTCATTGTACCATGCTATTTAAATTTCCGGATGCTCCGCTGAACAGAGCTCTGCATGATGTTCAAAACTTTGGTATTTTATAACTTAACCGTGCTTTGAACTTATCCACAACTGTCCTTTAAAGCCAACTCAAAACTCTATCTTCCTGCCTGTAGATCCAGTTCTTGCTTTTGCTCACAAACGTTAGATGTTTCTCTCCACATTAGGTGGAATCTGAAAGGGAACGGCAGCTACAGATCAGCGTCCCTCCAGCTTCAAAGGGGGGAGATGCAGGGTGAGAGAAAAACACAGGCAGTCAGGGATGTTAAGGCATAGAGGAAGGGTGGTGAGTGCAGAGGGTCGGCTGTTGGTATTTTGATGCTAAAGTGATTTGACACGCTTGGCATTATAGCAGGCTTGGCGGTGGGGGGAGGGAGAAACTGTGCAGCAGAGCGCTTGATCCGAATGTCACCATCGCCGATCTCATGAAGTGGAAGGTCAGAGAAAAGCACCTGCCACCCCAGCTCAAACGGGGTCCGCCCTTGTGCTCGGACCAAAAAGGGCAAACCTAGAAATTGAGAGGCACATTGCAAAGGACGAAGGGCCAAAGATGCATGTGCTCATGAGTGTGGTGAGTGGACGCAGGGTGGCGGACTCCTAACCTACCAATATCACATGCCTCAGCTGCACAGCAACAGGCCCACCAGAGTGTGCTAATGCAGGCCAGTACATGCTGGGATGTGAGAGCTGGAAGTGTTTGCAACTCCCACATGCTTTCTCCTCAGAGAGGCACTCCTTGAGGTGAGCGGAGGAAACGAGGGTGGGAGTGATGGTAATGCAGAGGCTAATGGAAATGTCTTGTCGGGACTCAACGTTGTACTGCGAAGCCAACCGCCCTTCGATGAATGTGCACCATGGCCCCAGTGACAACATTTATGCTGTAGGCCCTGTTTTACCAAGCAAACATAACAACAGCTCAGATGCAGGAGGCTTCCAGAGCCCAAAAGTGAAGAGCACAATTGTTTAGGACCGGAGTGAAATTTTACATCTGTTGGAAGGACGCCCGGAACCGGCTTCACTCATGTTTAGTCATCCTGTCTGCCAGTGAAAAGGTTTTACCTGCAAGAGTAATTACAGTCATTTCTTGCAGATTACAAAGAGAACAACTACTGCAGTATAATGTTACGTCGCACATGTTGGAAAACAAGTTAGGCCACTTTATCTACAGTAAATTTGCTTTGACAGAAGTGATTATGAGCTTTAGAGAGGCATCTCAAAACATCAAATATCATCAAAAAGACGTACACCAATAATTTGATTCAAAAAGTACCAGCTGTCAAACACATTAATGAAAGGGTAATTATTTGGGCCTGTTCAGTAGCCACAAAACCTAGACAGCTTGGAGTCATGGAGTCGAACATGGACTCCTCTGTCTACCAAATCCTGCTCATTAGCCAGTGAGAACTTCTCCACTGAAAAAAGTTTGGCCAGTTTTTGATTGTACTATACTTTGGGTGCCACAGTGGAAAAGACATTAGCAACGATCTTAGAACAGCAACTGCTGCTGCCCACCAACCTGGAAGGGGTTCCCAATAGGTTTTAATTCAGTTCGAAGAGAGATTATTTGCAGTGGAAACCGCCTACACGGTTGTGAATCACCCTTAAGGTGCAGGGTGATTTGGACCTTTTTAGGACTTATTCTATGGAACCCTGTTTATTTGCATTTCAGTTTTTGCACGTTTACCTACTCGCAGATTTTCCTGTGGAACATAACTTTAAATTTTCAATGAAAACATTGCCACTTTGTGAATTTTATTCATAGCACGTATTCAAAAACTATGCGTCCTGGGCACAATGCTGATGTTCGCAAAGCACGGAGACTGCTAAGATGGTTTCCACTGTGCTTATTAATTCCCATTAAGGAGCTTTTGGTGTTTGTACCATTCCAATAGGTAGCTGATAGTATTTTTTAAAGGGGTTTCAAGTATTTGGAAATGTTATCTCTGTTCCCTAGCCCTTGTGAATAACTGGGTCCACCATACTGTCCTTTATTTTTATTCACTGTTTTACAATATGCATCATTTGGTGATATGTTCAATTGTTTTTTAAGAAGTGTCATGTCATACATGCACACTGCTTTCTATCCTGAAAAAAATGACTCTGCTACAATTTGACACTGTACTGAGTCAATGAAGAGGCGTCCTATTCTGTCTTGAACCACTACTTCTCAAAAATGAAAGAAATGAAGCAAATTTAGTACATGTCACTCAAAAAGTCACAACTTACTAAGAAATTTTAAATGCAGCTGCTGCCAATTCAAAATTGGATAGCATTTTTACAAGAGGTCTCAAGTATTCACAAATTGTAGCTGCTGTGTTGTCCCCACCTGGTAAGTCACAGGTTCATAGGTGTAAGAGTGTAATAAATTGGAAATATTTGATCAATTTGACCATACTTTGGCCCACTGTCACTCTCGGCGCAGTGAGACCAGAGGCATTGTGGGGCAGCTATTACAGAAAGCTGATCTTTTGCTTCTGGCCAAGCAGCCACCTCCATCAATGTGACAGTGATGGAGTAGGGGCAGTGGTGGGAGGGGTGAAAGCACAACAAACGCCACAGGGGGATAGTGTCCAAAAGTCCATTACAGTCACTGATATTGAGCTAATTGATAGCATGGTTGTGCATCACAGATTTTGAAATGTGTAATGGGTGAAGATGACATTAGACTGTGGAGTCAATGTTCAAAACACCATCATTTTCATGAGTATTTGGCAAATGGCTTAGGATACAAGGGGTGGTTCATTTAGCAAGAACTTTGTGACTCGAGATTTCCTGCTTCAAATATATTTCATTCAATGAAAAAGGCAAATTAATGACAAGGCATGAAAAGATTAAAATAAGTCTGTAGGAATGTTAAGCCTTCCAATGCTCCCACCGAGCAATAGTGAACAATGAAAGAATGTGTGCTCACTTTAAATATGGTTATCTATTTACATAATAAGTACAGTACCTTGCAAAGGCATTCACACCCATTACATATTCTCACATTTTCAACGACAAGGTGAAGGTACTTTAGTGGACAAACACAAAGTTCATGTGAAATGAAATAAAAATGTTTTGGATGGTTTTTAGCTTAGGGTTTGTTCATTGTACTTTGACACCATTAAATAAATCCACCTACAATTTTCTAAAGAGTTTGTAACTGAATCCGGGAAACACGATTTTACCTCTGATTCCAAGTTGGGGAAAGTCTGCACCAGCATGGATTAGTCAACAGGGTAAATCGGTACAAACATCTTTTTAGTGTGAAGTGGAGTGAAGGCTTCACACTAAAAACTTGGTTCCCTTCTACAAGTTTTAGAAGGGAACCAACCAAACCTCAAGTCACAGCATATGGATTCTGTGATGCATCAAGATGCAGTCGGAAGAAGGTGTACTAGTCAGATGAGACATACAACTTTAACATGACGTGTGACATAACATTAACACTGACCTCTGTGTACCAGTAACAGAATCATGTTGTGTGGATGCTTTTCTTCACATCACACTGTGGCAAGATTTCTTTTTGCAAAAATTGTGCATCACTTTCCCTTTACTTTACAAATATACTCCATCACATAATGTGCTTGTTGCGTGACAAAAAGTGAAACAGTTCTTTAGGAATATCTTTGAAGGTCATAAACTAGACCGATGTCAATAAGATCACCTGCTTTAGTAGCAGCAGCAGACTTTTTCTCTATTTTTTGACGCCTTTAATGTGCCATGGGACTCTCTTCCTCTCTCTTCATCTCACCGTTCTTGTTTGCCCCCCCCCCTTGAGTCTCTGGGAGTTAATCATTTATGTGACAGTTTTGCACTTAACATCACGAAAGCACCTTGAAAGACCCAAAACATTTAGAGTGTATATCTGCCTATACTTAAAAAAAATAAGTTAAGCCAAAAAGCGCAGCTCATGATTTATCGGTCCCTATATGTTCTGATTCCAACAGTCATGAGACATGGACAACTGACTCAGAAAAGGAGTCAGTTGAAGTGGTTTGGGCATCTAATCATGTCGCCCCCATGGGCGCCTCCAGTTGGCGGGAAGCCCCAGAACTTGATGGGATATATAGGGAACATATATCCCATTCAGCCAGGAAAAGCCTTCATACCCCAGAGTGTTGCTGGGGAGAGGAACATCTATGATTCCCTCATGAATCTGTTGCCCTCACAACCTGGTTTGGATCTGTACTCTGTCTTTACAGAGAGCTTAATGTCAAAAAGAAAAAAGCCTACGGATCCATCCGTAGTGGGCTACCTAGCCAGAAAGGGGATTCTGGCTTCCCCCTCTTCTGGATAACCAGAAAAGGACTACCCCTTTTTCTGTTCTGCATTTGAAAGACTGTATGTTTTGTTGTCTCTTTGCCAGCTGTATTCATTAACAACCCAGCTGAGTGAGTAAAAGAAGCAGCAGTCGTAACATCACTTCCAAAGCGACTCTTGTTTTGGCTTCTTTTCCGTGATTTGGTTTCCTCCCTCCTATGTGGTCATTGGGATGTGATTGAACATCTACAGTAGCAGCTGCCTGTAACCCAAGCTGATAATGAGCATGTATTTGTGTTTATTTAACACCCTGCACTTGCCATCTGTTTTGTGTACTGTGATACATGGACCAGGCACATGTGCCTTGGTGCCCGATGATTACACAACACGGGCCCTGGCTTGGCGGTGTTGACTTCTCGTACGACACCAGCTTTCTGTCAGCTACATTATTCAGACTTTACTGGACGGCACAATGCCTGAAAGGAAACAAGACAAGCAGACAGACATGATCAAGTGTCAAATACACATGTAACAGAGAGAGAGAGAGTGACATATGCATATGCAAAGTGTCCATTTGTGCTCACATTCTAGCTTGATGAGTGTGCACACAACACCTTAAGGAGATGCAATTAACCAGAGCCGAAGAACACGCATAGGATGGGAGGGTGATGTTGTTTTGTTCAATGCAACTGGAGCTCTTTGTGTTTATCTGCCTCCATCTGCTTGCAGAGGTTAAAGGAGAATCTGGAACAAACAGATCTATTATCACTGATGGTGCCAGGGCGTTGTGTGGTAATTAAGCATTTGCTGATGTGTTTTTTTTTTTCTTTACCTGTTCACATAATCATTATTTGGGAACTCGACACATTTATTGTGTGGGAGGGAGAAAATAATGCTTAAGCACAGCAGCTCTGAAGGTTACATAATGATCATAACCCTGTTGGGCGAGTAGCATGCTTAAACAGTGTTTATAGCACAGTTTACGACTCTTTGTTCTGCATGAGTAATCGTGGCTTAGATGCTATCGGAAAAGAGAGATGGGAAGTTGACTTTGCTCTGATTTAATGGTTGTAAAAACACCTGATTGATCTTTTATCTTAACTTATTCTGCTTTTGAGTCAGCAGAACCCAAAGCCGACAGATAGAGATATGCATGAGACCTTATGCAACCTGTGGATGTGTGCACCCTGCCTTTTTTTTATACTGCTAATAGTGAAATATTTTCAGCATCTTTGTAAATGTGGCTTTGGCATAATGTCGAGTAGCTTTCTTCAGCAAGTTGAGAGGCTGGTGTGTCAGAAGGGAGACATGTAAAATGGATCTCCGGCCTTAAAAGATTCATCTGGATGAAAATATGATGAGGAGTTTAATAATAAAAAAAGCTAAAAATCTGTGTGCTGATAAATGATATATGAGGTGAGTCAAGCTTGATGACACAGCTGTTGGTGTTCACACATTTACCTCCTCGTGTGTCCTCATATTGATACAAGTGTTGCAGAGAAAGCAGGAGCTTGTCTGAAAGCTTAACAAATTCATGTCTTTCAGTTGGCCTCTCCTGCCCTTAGAAATTACCACTATTAGCCTTTCATATTGGAAATGTAAACTATGACTTTACTCTTTATACCCAACCATTGAGTTGCAATGAGTTCAAAGTGTAACACAAGTCTGAAAACATTTTGATTGCATTAGCTTGAGAGAGTTTTACTTTTCATATCAATTCATCTGAGTTCATTTATGTTGGTTCCAATGCTCCCGGCTCTTTTCACGATCAAGTGGCCTAATTCATACCTAACTATAAAGAATCCAGTTCAATCTACAGAGTATTTCATTCAATGCAATGCATAATACAACACATTCCAATTCTGTTCATGAAATGGCAAAAGCTAGCTGTGATTTTACAGTAAAACTGAGTAAGTGAAAACAGACCAATCCCTTCAGGCAAGATTGAGCATTACAACCAACAACCATCTGAAGTTTGGAATGACATAAAAACCACAATTACTGTACCTGGTTTACATTTTTATGTGGAAAAAAAGCATGTTGAGTTAATGGGAGTCAGAGAAGATGGCAGTAGTCGTTTCTTCAGTGGTTTTTGTCCAGAAAATAGAGATTAGCGATAGAGTTAAACAAACAAAGAAGCACCAGTCTGGAAATATTTTATGGGGGAAGATAACAAAGGTTGTGCATGAAGTTAATAACAACAGCTGATATATTAGTGGCTACTGGTTGAGAAGGTCTTATATGGCACATAAGAAGCAAGGTATAGCAGACAGTAGATAGTAGTCAGATAATGATGCTCAGATTATGGCAGTAATAATAAAGTAGCTTTGTCCAGGAAGAAGGTCAAGTTAAACACTGAGTCATCTGACCAGATGTAAATGGAAAGACAAACAGACAGTAAAACAGACTGAGCTTTCTCAAAAAGAACAAGTTAAGCTTAGCCCTAAAAAGGAAATTTGGGGCCTGCCTCAAACACAAGAACTGTGAGCTAAATCCACAAAGGAACAAATCTGCCCCTCAACCGCTAAAGTGTAAAGTGCTCTTATGGTAAAATTTTGAACAATCAGGTCTTTATTAATGAAGGACGTTTGATCATTCAGAGATTAAGCTGTTAAAAAAATAATATTTCGCTAAATATAATCTCTATGTTTTGTTTGAAAAGATTGGAGTTTTCTATGAAGTTCTCCTTTCAAAACGTAACAGAAGTTCACTTTTTTTAAGTTATTGACAGAAGTTCCAGCTTATTACCTTGGGATGGGGATTTTCTAATGGATGCTCTGATTTCTGATGAATGTTAAAAGATTAGACGTTTGGAAGCTTTAGCTAATCTGAATGTTAATCTCCAAATATACGCATGTACTTTTGCACATGCAAGATATTTGCATAAAACCTGGCTTGATAATAAGTTGCAGGACTGGCTTTTTAAATATTGTCCATTATTATTAGATACCAGAGAAATGTGGGTATGATGCTTTCCAAACAGCTAAAAGTAGTTCTGCTTTGTACAGTCTTTACTAGAGCTGGAAAGCCTGATTATATTTCTTAATATCTTAATATCATTATTTATTTTTTGAAACTAATGAAAAAAACTCTTCAAAACTGTTGAAATTTGTCCTCGTGTTTTAAACAAATCCTGTTTATTGTTGTATAAATGCATCAAATTTTAAGAAAGGTGGCCGTGCTTTTGATACAAGATGTGTATATACTGTGTATATGCTAGTTTTTATATTATAATATCCCGATTGTTGCTTTTTAGGTTTGGTTTTTAGTCACTTTCAAACTTCATCAGACAGTGTGAATGTTGGAATTGTAGCTTAGCTTTTGTCTGCTGTCAAACACTTAAAAAGGGAGTTTAACTGGAGGCCTCAAGGTGTCGTACAGATCTGGACAAACGTAGCTATGAAGCATCTACATGGCCACCTGTCCCCTGGAGATGCTGTGTGACTAGAAAAAGGAGTATACAAGCCGTCCAATAGACATCAGCTGACATGCATGAAAAATAAGGCCAGCTGGGGATTGTTTACTGACTGAGAGATAACTGGTGGTGCAACATCAGAAAAACTGGTAGGACAGATTTCACCAAATAGATGAAGGGAAATCCAACAGTCAAAACTGAAGTTTTTAAAGGCCACATGTGGTGAAGCAGAAGACGAGGCTTTTTCTAGTGATGGGATGTTTGTCAAAGTTCTTCCACAATGCAATAAAATGCAGTTTGATCAGAAGACAGCATAGATGTTTTGTCTGGTAGTTTTTATTGTACACAGAGCTGCACTTAAGAGTCTGATTGATGCAGGCAGCTTCTCTCCTTCGATCTCCATCTGAAGAGAAGGAACATGTGGGTGAGTTCAGCCATTCCTGATTAATTAATGGGATGCTAATTTGTATGTAGAAAAAGCATGCTGCTGTCTGGCTGAGAATATGAGGGTGTTTCTATTAGGGATGCAAGATATATTGTCTTAAAAAACATCAGTACCAGTGCATATTGTCATCACGGTTTCAGAAACTGTAGATTTCTTTATCTCTTGCATTTTGTTTTTACCAGATTATATACAATCTGGTAAAATATGGTAACCTTATTTTAATTTCTGTTCTCACTTCCTCTTTTATTTATGCAATTACTTCATCATTTTCCTGCAGATATCATTTCTCCCAAACTGACGAGCTTTCATTTGAAGGCCAGCTATTACCTTTCATTGTGTGCAACTGTGCTGCTGATGAGCCATTTATCTTTAAAGTTTTCAGAGAGAAAGTGGAATAACGTTGAAAAAAAAATAAAAAACTCACATTTCCCTCTGTAGCTCATGTTTGCTGCACTTTCTCGGCCTCTGGCCAAAGGGCAGATTTATGTGTGCGGCATTGTAGTGCAGCCACAGAGCCATGAATCACCTACAGCATCAATCTTGTGACCATACTCTTGCCCTCTGTCACCTCTAGGGTTCAAAGGTTGTCTGTTAAGCTTCTTTCTCGTCTGAACTCAAACCTCCCTCTCAAAAAGATGTAAATGGGCCTTTTAGGAATATTGAGCTGGATGTGTGATCCAGTGTTGTTTTTGAACAACAGTGTCAGAAGGCTGAGTGTGTATTCACAACACTTTGTTACATTATAACTAGAAATGTTGATATGTTTATTGGGAATTCATTGCAATACTCCATGAACTGCTGCATAATTAATCACCTAGAAATACAAAAGGTATCGCACAACTCTAACCCTACCAAAATGTGACAGCATAACCTAACAGACTAAGGTATCCATGGTAACTCATGTGGGAGAATTTGTTGACATGATAAATTTAAGTTTTGCGCTCCACATGTTTGGCATTTATGAAAGTGCATGAAGAAAGACACTGGGATGCTCATTTGTATGTAGGAAGGAAGAACAGCATTTTCTAATCAGGTGAGATCCAATTGGAGGTTTTTATCTTACATGCAAAGAGTCTCCAAAATATTCTCTAACACTGCACATTTAAACATATTATACATAATGTGAAATATGTAGGTGGCAGGATCCTGCAGGGATAGAAAAACTGATCAGGTAAATAGAAGATAGATGGATATAAACCCAAACAAATAGCAAGTGATACAGATCAAAGCATATTCCTGAGTTCAAATGGTGTAGTCAAAGTCAAGCCCTCAATCTACTGGGAATTTATGACAAGATTTGAAAATTAATGTAAAGGTTGATTTCAATCTCTATGAATGAGACAATTGAACCATTTCAATTGTGAAATTTGATTCTATAAAATAAAAGAGGAGATGTTAAATACAAATGCTTTTATGACTAAATAAAACATGCAATTTTCCATCCTATTCCCAAGCATGTACTTAAATTTTAAGAAAGTAAGTATTTTAATTGTTGGTTATTTATGTGTTAAAGTTGTAGGTTGGTTGTTAAAATGTACGAACTTTGCAGTCCTGTTGTTTTATTGTGATTCTGAAATGCTTAGTTGTGTTTTAAGAGGAGCAGATTTTTGTGGTGTTAGTTTCCTTAGAAAGCAAGTAATGGTGACACTTTATGACTTGATAACTGACAGCACAGAAACATCGTTGTTAATGTTTTAAAATTGCATCATGTGATTCCTTCCTCATAATCCCGCCTGCCCTCTGTATTTAACCTGCTAACCCCTGGAGCCCTTTCCCTCTCACCTGCTGTTGCTAATCTCCCTGTTAGAAAGCCACTTTTGTGCTTGACTCATGACCAGGGGTGGCTTTGGATCTTGTTTGCTGCTTTGGTGTCTAACAGCCAAATTGTGACCTGCTGCCCACAGCGACTCCATTAGCAAACTTGTTCCAAAATGGGGTTTTTTGCTGCCCTCCTGCTTTCTCTTCTCTTCTTCTTCTCTTTCCGTCTCCCGGCGCTATCCCTGAGGTATGGCGGGGGGGAATCGAAAGAGTTGAAGTAAGAAAAAAAGATACAGCAAGAGAGAGATGAGATATTCTACTGGGGATTGTGGGAACCTACTGATAAAGGCTTGCATCTTAATCCGTCCTAAGGCCTGTCTTACGGTGTACTGTGAGCTTTTATGTGATCATTAGGACTGTGTGCTCGTATGCACGTCCACGCATGCGCTTCGGGCACATGAGTGTGTGTGTGACTTTACGTATTTGATATGTTAATGTTGTCTTTTTGTGCATTCACTGATGCAGCAGCTCGGCCCGTTTGAATCTCTTATTTCAAGGCTCCTTAAGATCCTCAGATATCTCCTGCAGAAACACGACACACCTGTTCACTCTTGCAGCACTCCTCCACACTGCGAGTACATAATGGCTTGTTTGAAAGCTAATAAGTGTATTAAAAGCGCTAATTAATATGCCACAATTCTCCCTCTAATTTAGCACACAAGGTAGGGATTTCTCCCGCCTCCCCACCCGCCTCAGCCTCCCTCTCTGAGGTTATGCCTTTGGCTCCCTCGTTCCTCCTTGAGCTTTAGTGGAATTTGGCTGATGCGCACTGCAGGGAGGAGAGGAGGGAGGCGCTCATCTTGTTTCAGTGCTTTATGAGGCGGACGTGTATGTCTGTAATTGCGGTTATGGGTGATTAAACTCTCGATGCCCCTCAGGATCCCCAGCCAGCTATCAGTCAGCGTCAGGCCGTGTCGCACGGTGCACAGACTGCTTCACTCGAGTGTGTGTCGGGATGGCGCTCGGTGCCAGGCGGCCATGTATTCCAGACTGTTGATACAACCTCTAAGTTTAGAACCAGAAGGAAATTGTGGATTTGGATTAGATTCTGGAGTTTGAGTGGATTGCATTAATAATTATTGATTGTTTTCCATTTTTATTCCAGATACTTGCAGGTGGAAGAAATTAGTCGGAGTATGCTTAGTCTAATAGACCGTGAGTACTTTCCATAAAAAACAACAACAAAGGCAGTACACAATGTTGAACAGTAACACCATAAATAGGACAAACAAGCAAAATGACAGCTAAGCAGTAGAACACAAACAAAGACGGTTCTCAAAGTTAACGACAGTAATCGTTCAGTGTCTCCATCCAGGATAGAGACAAAGTGGAGCACAGAAACACGAGGCCAGCCATACTTTCTAAGGAAAAGAAAAACCAAAATCAACAGCAACAGTTTTTCCCTCAGTAACTCCAACCAGGAAGTAGCTGAGCTAGGAGTGACTTCCACGAAGAGAATCCAGGAAAAAGACATAATTTAGGTCAAAACACTGAGACAGGGACACTTTTATAGGGAAAAAATAGAATAAAAATGTTTTCTATGTTCTCAAATATAAGAAAATGGAGTAACAGCTTGATTTATTAACTTGGTACATAAAAAGAGAAACATCTGAATCCTAAAAACTGTGAAGGAGTAGTTTCTATGAGAAATTAAAAGAAAGGCAGTTCAAAACCTACAGGATCATCTTAAAATTTAACATTTCATACGAACTTTAACAAGTTTATAGATTCTGCAGATGAATTTATGATTATTTTAGCATTTTAGACGTTTCAAAGTAGAATTTTTGGACTGAGATGTAGCAGCATTTTGATGTTTCCCAATACTTTTGTTCTCAAATATAAAGTTTTCTTTCTTTGATGAAAAGTAAATTTTCAGTTTTTGTTGCTAGAAAGTAAAATGTCTCATATCTGTGACTGAAACCCAAGATTTTAAGATGATTGTAATCATTGTTCCTTTCAGTGCAGTCTACTTAACACACTTACACAAATCAAGATCTGACCAGACAACAATATTGTACCCTTGAGTAAAAAATCTGACTATTTTTTTGCAAAATAACTAGGATTTGTTGCAGATTTTTATTTTTGAGAACTATGCGCAGTTTGTCAGTTGAAAACTTAATCCATTATTTATTATGGCAGTACATTATTGCACTCATTTGAGCATGATTATGCACAATATTGTTTTCTTTGATAGAAATGGAGAACTTGCATTGAAAATGTGCTTTTTTTATGCTTATTCCTATAGCAAATATGCATCAGTTTTTATATTAACTCCCTTTCAAAAATGCATGCTTTTAAGCATCAGCTTGACCACTTGGTGCAATTAGTGAGCTAATTATGCCTGCATCTGTGGGATCACTGTGTGTTTATGAAAGATCTATGGTTTATCCTCAGGGCAACAAATGACCGCTGGAGTCTTGTCCTGCTCTTGCCCTCTCTCAGCAGCTGCCCTGAGGAAAACCAGGCTACTGAGCGGTACCTATCATTTGGATGAAGGTCCAGGAAAAACACTTGAGCATGTGTGTGGTAAAAAGGAGTTGAGCTTGTGTGTGAGAGTTATCCATTAGTGACCTTCTTCCATTAATTTGCTGACTTGGCAGAGTCCTTCTCTTGAATTTGGATGTTTTCTCTTCTCCGCCACCCCTTCTGGTTACAGTAATCTAGGAGGCAGCTTGGAGGGAAAAAAAATAAATAAATAAATTCCTCACCCACGAGGAACTCTGTTAGTCATGGCAGAAGGATCCTGAAGGGGAGGACGCCAGGTCACGGGGGCAGGAAATACAACTTTTGTCAACCAAAGAAGAGACAGAAGAGTCAGGAAAAACAAGGAAGGGATTAGAAGTGAAAAGAAGATTAAAGTGAAGAACAACTCCTGTGTCTCCATATCTGCTAAGTCTTTTCTAGGCTTGACTGAGACAGATTGCCCAGGTCATCTCAGGCCGCCCTCAGTGTGTAGAGAGCTTAGTTGGAAGCTGGGGGTTGATTAATGGATGATCATCCATGTTGACTTCCAACAGCATGATTGTTTCCTGTCAAAGCTTCTTTAAAAACTAATACAATAATGCTATATGGTCTCTCTGTGAAAATCTGGTGTTTGCTAAGGCTGCAACATGTTGTGCTTATAATTTTTTTAGATGCTGCGGCATTGTCAGATTTGGTTAAGCGAAAATATCCACATTTAAGCTAATTAACAGCAGCTCATGTTTCAACAACTGGACATACAGATTTTATTATTGTTCTTTTTCAAGCATTTTAGTGTACTTTCTCTTTATAGCTTTGCAAAGACAAAAAAAATCCCCCTTGACTTAGTGGAAAATCCCGAGCTGAAGTTCCTATTTGAAAGTCTTGCTGGACAGCATGTGTTTTTTGGAGAGCTGCCAGTGAAAATGCAAGAGAGGGGAAGTCAGCAGACTGGCTGTCTTCTGTTCACTGTTGGTCAGATTGACTCTGTCAGGCCAGGCCTTTAAGGCCTGGGTTCCAGGTGGTCTGTTCTCCGCAGTGTCCCTCCCCCATAGACTCACTCTCCCTTCCTTTCACCCCGGCCCACAAACACGCCTGGCATCAATGGCTTCCTCCTCAGAGCGGTGGTGTCTGCCCTCCGCCAATTGCAAAGCCCCGCAGCTATGGTCACATCGGCGTGAGCCAATGAGCAACACCTGCTTCTTCTGCAGAGGGGGCCGTCAATGCCAATCATGACCACAACTTTATTTGAGCTCTGTCTTGCAGCCAAGCCCAACACATACGTGTATCCATCCAAGACCAGCAAGATGTGCAAGCTAAAAGAAATATGTATTTCTATGCCAGGGAGAAAAAAATAAAAATATTGCTTCCAAAATATAACTTTCCCGGCACAGATGTCTCTACAAATGTGTCTTAGAGCATTGCATCACTGGAAAAAACACTTTCTGCAGCAATGCACCCTTTGATAGTACTAAGAGATCATTGTTCACTTGTGAGACTGTGGAAAAATAAGTAATTTTTCTGCCTTTCAATGGTGTAAAATCCTTCCATGTGACTGTATGAACAGCTAATAATGATGAATAAAGTCCTAAAAAGATGCATCACACTTTACCTTTAAGGTAGAGACATGTTGCAATCAGGCTGCTTTAGCTGTTACTTAATATGTATCTACTAACAGTTGGGGTGTAAGAATACAACTAGTCCAAGGTGTGAGGTAACATTACACTCTTGATATATTTTAGGGAAAACTACTGACTCCCAGGTTACTTTTCCTATCACAAAAAAAGATTTCACAAACATTGCTTTTTCTAAGAATGAGTAGTTAATGTAGAAATAATAATAATAATCCAATCCAGATTTGCCTGCTTGATATGTCACAATTTTTATCTTTTAAAGTGAAAATGTTTCCCTTTTTAGTTTTTGTTTATGAAATACATGTTTAGCAAACCTTAAATCGTTTTAGAATTTCTAATTGTTAAGAAACTTTGGAGATTTTGCAGAATATCAAGTTCTGTCACATCGTGAAATGCGTGTATCACTTATAACTAACTCCTTCTGAATAATGCATGCATATTGGGATTGAGGGGTCTAGTGCAGAACACATTACACTTTATGTAATTTCTTTTGCTATTTAGGCAGAAATGACCATCTGGACAATGCATTTTAAGTCGGAAAAATAATCACTTGATTAATTTGAAACATCAGTTTCAAGCTTCCAGCATCTAGAGGTGAGTGTAGCATCTTGTTTGAAAGTATATCACATTTTCTTTATATTTCATTTTCTTTTTTTTAGACAGAGTTTCAGCGTGAGATGTTGTAGCAATCATACTAAACTTACACGTCTTGGCATTCTGTCTGACTTCGATGTCCTTAAAGGTTTATTTACACGTGTGCTCAAGAAAAACAAAAGCATAAGCAGAGTCTCTATTTCACCCCAAGGATCTCCCTCAAAATCCTGAAAAACAAAATTTTGGCATTCTTATAAAGTATCAGGAGGACACAGAAGAGCAGAGTATCAGTCAGTGGTTCTGTTTAACACCTACACCTGGAGACGGATCCAGCTCCCTCAGTGTTTCCTGTTGTATGTGCTGTCAGCCACACTTACCAAAGCGAAGCAACGGGTCTTCATAATTAAAGAGAACACAGAGCTGTGTGAAAAACACAAACAGAATAAGAAGGAGCGCGCGCAGGGAGGCTGCGAGGCTTCGGAACCCGCAGGTATCGGTAGAGTGGAGGGAGATAGCTGGCAGCGCTCACGCCAGTGTGTCTTCCTCCAACATGAAAGACTCGCTGCACCCGAACTGGGATTATCCTCCACCTCTGGGGAGTCCCTTCGATGAACAGGGAAGGCAAGGGGAAAGATGTGGAAAGAAATTGAAGGAAACAGGAGCGGAAGAGAGGAAGAGTGAGGGAAAATTAAATGTGAGAGCACGAGTGCCAGGGAAAGATGAAGACGAATAAATCTGCGGCCTCTCTTCCACATTAATGCCAGCTCCACTTAAGGTCCCACTGATCCACACAATGCCTCAGTTAACCACCTTTGTGCTTTCTTTTCTCTCTCCAGCCCACTAAAGAGTGTACCCTGGTAGCATTGCAGCAGTTTGATCTACTGTAAATTCACCCTGAGAATCATCTGACATTTTAAATCAAACTTCCCCCAGAAGATACAGAAGAAGATTAAAAATATATGTCTCTAAAAAGTCCCTTCCTAAAGATGGTGCCACATCGCAGCCACAGAATTTATCAAGGTTGTATGTGATACAACAACTCAAAGCTGAACATAGCTATGAACTGAAAATAAAATTGTGTTTTTAAATTTTTTTCCCCACATGGACATCTGAAAAGGACCATGTGTGTAAGTCTGGAGGAGTTGCAGCGATCCAGGTGGAGGAATCTGATGAGACATCTATTAGTCACTCAGACTAAAAACATAGCATCTGACATTTCCCAGATTCGTATGTGTAATTTGAAAACAACACTAGCTTATGTTAGTCTCAATTATAAATCAAGTGGAAATATAATGAAGTTTTTAAAAGTAAAAAATAGCTAAATGTGCAAGACGCTGCATGCCGAGTCGACTAACTGGAAGGAAGGATGAAGGCGTGGGAGCTCTGGCCTCATCAGTCAGATCAACTATATTTTCCTGATTTTGTTTACTTATCTTGGATTCGGCATGCCTTCGATCCTGCGCCTCTCCCTGGGAGGATTTCTTTTTTATTATTCTTACAAGTTGATCCAAAATACACACCGCCAGTGACAACCACACTCATGCGTACGCACACTCCATGGGATGTGTAAGCAGCCTGCTCTTATGGAGGCGCGTGCATTTCCACCCGGCTTCTGCAGGCCTCTTCCTGCGGCACGTACGCACATACTTTCCCATTCTCGTCTCATCCCCTTCCCAAAACCCCCCAGGATCTCCAGCTTTCTCCTCTCCGATCTGCTCTTGTTTCCTCCATTCCTCATTTGTTGTGCCGTCTAGGAACCTCTCCGTCTTTCCTTTAATGTGCACGTCCATTGATCAATCAGTGTTTATCCTCCCCTTTGCCCTTATCTCAGGGCTGTTCACCGTTGGGAAGGCAAGACGGGGTGTTTTGCGGAAAGTTCAGAGATAACAGCCGGGTCCTTCTGGTCACCAACTCACAGTTTATCTCTGAAAAATAATGGCTAAAAAAAAGGATAAATGGAAGAAAGAAGATTATATGTTCAAACCTTGCAAGAAGAAGGCTCTGATGCATGCAGCTCCTTCTGCCTCAACTGACAGAAACTAATATGGATGCCACATTCTAAATCACATGAAAATCTGGGAAAGTTTGTACTAGACAGCAATGACTATCTAAATATACAGCATGTGCTTCTCTCTCTGATTTCAGTGGAACAGGCCCAACATTCGCTTTGGGCTCATTTCACGCAGATCTGCTTCATTTATCGAAAATATTTCATACAACAGTCATAAACTAAGTATATTTTAAAATAACTTTTTTTAAATTGAAGGTACTGATAATACAAAATAAAAACAGTGTATAATAAAGATTAAAAATACAAGTGGGGTTACATATAAAATCCAGTGTGTAGCAAAAACATGAATCGATATTTGATAGAGAAGGATCTGACTCTGGACATATTTTAGAGGTGGTAAAATACAGCTTGTGATGAAATAAAATGTGTTTCTGAACATTGAGATCACAATCTAAAGTCATTAGTTTATGCTTTGTGCATTTTCAAAACATTCGACTTGCATTGGATTTAAAGAAACAAAAGACGTTTCAGAAGAATAGACTACAATACGCTGTTTTTATCATTCAAATTTAGACATTTATTGGACAATTAAAGGTGATTGTTTAATTGTGCATCATAAGAGAGGATGTGTACGTTAAAAAGAAGAGGTACAAGTATTGATCCTTGTGTAATTCCATGACCAGCATTGAATGGTGTGGAATCGAAAGCTGCACTGTACAGATTTTATTTTTTGACCAGAGTTGTCTTCGTTCTGTGGTTAGTCCTAAACTCAGAATTTCAGGCATCAAGTAAGTTGTCAGTAGACAATGTGCTGTTACTAGCGGTGGTGATCTTAGACGTTTTAATGTTTTTCACTCCTTGTTTTGCACAAACAAAAGTGGCCAAATAACCACTTTTATCTCTTAACTGTGGGTTAAATGGTTAATTGTGTTTTTACCAAAGGGTTGCACTGATTTAGTTTCCATTTCAATAATTGCCAGAGTTAATCTCTAGAAGACTCCTAACTCTGAAAACACATAGTTAAAGTGGACACGTGTTTCTGTAATAACATTTCTCCTTCACAAAGTTGTTTTTTTGCTAATTAATTTAATGTGTGCTTAAAACAGGGAGTGCATCCCCATCGCCTATTGAAATATTATTCTGGCAAACGTAAACTATCTGGCAGCATTAGAGTGTGAAAGTAATCCAAAGTAGAAATGAGATTGCTTCTCGCTCTTGCTGAAAAGACTCAAGGTTGTGTTTTTTGCTCATGTTATTATCTCTTTATGCTGAGGCTCGGCTGTGAGCTTTCAAGTGTGTTTTGGCAATGAACACAGCAGATAAGGGCCTGTGTTGTGATTTCCGTCTCTGAACTCAAGCAAATCAGAAGCTTGATGAAGTAGCAGCTCTGCCTTGCAGCCATGCAGTTATAGTTAACCATGACTGCATATGGTTAACCATATAATTGACTATATGGTTAACTGCATATATATATGGTGCTATAATAAATCACAAAATTTATTAATTTATATATTACTAAATTAAATAATAAAATTAATTTATTTAATAATAAATTTAATTATTATTAAAAGATTATTTTAAAAGATTTATTATTATTTTACGACTGTATACAAATTGGATGTACCATTGGGATTGCTGTAATCCTCTGCTGCCCTTTTAGCTGTCAAAAAATACATAGACATTGTTGGATCGCTGAAGCTGAGATGTGATATGAGACACTAAGATGTTACAATGAGTTCCTTTAAAATTGAAAGGGGGGATCTCCATTTGATTAGTCGGTGCGTTCCTAAGATGTTTGATTGGATTAAGATCTGGGGAATTTGGAGCCACTCCTATAAATGTTGATGTTGATGCTGACAGAGGCCGCACTAACCAGGGTGTACGGTGTGTGGGACAAAAGATTGTAGAATCTGTAGAAGTACAATCTGTACAATCTGTAGATTGTAGAAGATTGTAGAATCTTGCAGAATCTGCAAGAAGATTGTAGAATCTTGCAGAATCTGCAAGAATTATTAGTTAGGTAGTACAGAATCTGTAAGGCCCCAGATTTCATACAACATTCCCAAACGCATCACCCTGCATCATTCTGTTCTGTTGCACACAAAATGTTATTCCACCTTCTTCAGCTTTGCTCCATGGACCAGTTCTGATGCTCATTGTCGGTCCTTCCGGCTGCAGAAAGGCATCGTAGCAGCTCTCATTCCCAGGATGCATCAATGCATTTGCGGTTGCCATCACAGTTTAGCCCCTGTCAGATCCTTTGATCCCATTTCCACGTCTCATATCCCCTGCTTCTGACTGATCAGTTTTCAGAACAAAATGTTCACTTGCTCCCTAATCTATGCCGTCTTCTCACAGGTTTTTTTAGAAGAAGAATTGCGACATAATCGTCTTGTGCTGACAGCTGCTCCACGGGTTGCACTGGTAATTATGGCTTCACGCCACCTCTTTGTGTGTTACTGCACAGGGAATTAGCTGCTGACCAAAGCACAGCTAGTGTAATAACCTGACCATGTTGGCTGTCTTTCATCCATATTGTGCATTTCCCTCTCTTTTTGTCTCTTGGCTATTTTAGATTCATCACATGACATATAATCTCACTTTCTAGCATGAAAAAGGTGCAGGTTTTCTGTGCTAATAAACCAGTCTATTGTCATTGGTGCGCTTTGAGGAGAACATCACGCTTCCCTAAGCCTATTTAAGGTGATAAAGCTAAGTTTAAGCTTTACCCATGAATACAATATTTTAGTATACATGTCCTGTAAAGTGCCCTGATCCTGTAGCTAAAATGCATTGAATTTTCCTCGGAAACTAAAGCTCAGAGCTGGAGATTATGGAGATGTCCATTCTTTGAAAGGAATATTTTTCACTTGACTTAGTTTTTCACAATGAGATACTTTGGATTTACACAGAACAACCTTATGACCCTTTCCAGATTAATGGCTTCAGCAGGAGTCGCTTCTCCTGGGTTTCAGCTGATGTCTCATCATCCTGGCATTGTGTTTCTGCACACCTGAATCCTCCAGACCAACAAATTGCCTCAACACTTTCTTTTAAAGACACTTGTGATTGCATTTAATACTGAAACCTGCTGTTTTTACTCTTAAATCCTATGAAAAGCAACAGATATGTCCTTTAGTTTTCCCATGACTGTGTATTTCAGGCCAAGTTAAGGGATGAATCAAGATGTAACCCATAATATGTTTCACTTTTGAAGGAAATTACAAAAGAAAATTCAAACATTGACTACATGCATAAATGATCATCTTCGTAATGTTTGTCTTTCTGGCAAATCAAAATTTGCTCAGCCGGATCTTTTGTTGCTTTCTCCATAATCCGGTGCCGACTGAGACTCAGAGCACCCAGGGAGAGTTTGTGTATCACCTCTGAGCTAAAGAGAACAATTAGGCCATATCAACAGATCAGAGTGTTGGCAGCCGAGTTCACAGTTAGCAATAGTGCCAGTAATCTTTGGCTTAGCTGGCGCCGTGCCACGGCGAGCCGTGGCTCCGTGGCCTGTTCAGACACTTAAGAGTCACGGAGGGCACAGGCATGGCTCAGGGGCTGGCACTTTCATCCGCCTGCAAGCAGGGAAATGAGACGGAGAGAGAGAGACGGGAAAGCCCACAAGAGACAGAAAAATGTAAAAGGAAAAGCAGTGGGAGGGAAAGAATTAAGTCTTTAATGAGGGCAGTTGTTTCAGCAGGCAAAAAGAATCGGGTTATATCAACACAGTGTATCAAATGATGGCTGTTAGTGGCCCACCTACTGTGAAATGATGGGTGGCCTGTTTGGGTTCTTTTCCATCTTTTATCCAACATTAAGGCTTTTGTATGTGTTTGCTCACACATTCCTCCTATTAGTCTGCAAGTTGGTTCACGGTGGCAGCAGATAGGGGCGGCGACAGATACCCTGGAGGGGCTTTGGTACTTTTGATTGGAGCTGTCAGGAAGATATGCCTGATCAAATCTCATCATGGGAAGAATTACAATAACGCCTACAACCTTCATCACCACCTGGCTTTGTGCCTTTTCCTAATCCTCTCTGACTGCGATGAGGATTTGGTGTAAATAGGAAGACTTGTACTTGAAGGCTGTTTTTTTCTTTTCTTTTACGGAGTGTTGAAGCAGAGACAACAATATAAAGCCTTGTTTCCACCAAGACTTACATGTGAATTATTTTAAACCTCATTATTACCTAAGGTTCCTCTATGCATCAATTTACATTACAATCTCTCTCCATCTGTATTGTCTTTTGTTTTCATTTATTAATTAAATGTTTACGAAAAGCAGAAATACGATTTGTATTCCTGTTTAGTCGGCCCGTTTCTGAAACAGAGTTAATTCCACGTCCCATTGATTCAAATTGCCATTTACTTGTGTAAACAGGAAGTAAAACTGTCATCATTATTTATTGAATGACCCTATCCCTTTCCCCTCTGCTTACTGAATCATCACAAAGCTCACTGTGCATAGATGTGGGCTGCCATTAAGGAGGAATGTAATGTATGTAATTTTATTGATCAAATATTAATTTTTTTTTTATTCATCAAGCAGATTTGCACCAAAAAAGTAGATATGTTTGGAAATGTTTTTATTGACGTTATTTAAAGTGCAAGTAGTTTTTACCTACAAGGAGCCTTTGGCAGATGATTGAAATGATTATTGATCAATGTAAATTAAAAAAATATTTCCATTTACAGATGCAGCAATCAGATCATTTCTAATTCAGTAAAGTTCTCACTTACTGATGCTGCTTACAACTGATTAACTACTGCAATCTCTAAGTTTCAAAAAAATTCAAATAAAAAATAAAAAAAATAGATGTTTTTTTTCTTTATCTTTGCAGCTTGTTGGCATATACAATAACACAACTTGTGGAATCCATGCTTCAATAGGTCAGGCCTGTTTTGGCAGCAAAAAGAGGGGCCAACACACTGGTAGGCAGGTGTTTAAAAATGGATTCGTTTGCGAAGCGATTGCACAATCTTTAAATGACATATTCACCCTGTTTTTTCCACACTTCCACCTCATAAATACACGTCACCTGTTGCCTTTCATTCGCTTTTTTCCCATCACTGCTTCCCCCGCACTCCCACCGTCCACAGGGTAAACACTTCAGACTCAGATATTTACACTCTCTATCTCCACTGAAAGGACCAGATTAGTCTGTTTATGCTGTGCAAAACAGTAGACGGACGGTTACCAGTAATGAGCACACATGGATATGCACACACAACATGTTGACTCTGCACATAGTTGGATGCTGACGATGGCAAGGTGATGAATATTGGTCTAATTTTTTAAGCAAGCACCAACCGAGCGGGTAGATTGAAATATCAGCCTGCTGTCGTCATGGTGATACAGACGTCAGAAGTAAAAACTCTGGAAAATAAAGCTGTTACACAGACTATTGTGTTATTTTGAGCGTTATTTTTTTTTTTCATGCAACGAACTGAATCTCTTGGGTTTTTTAGCCGCATCTTTCCCCCCCTCTTTCCTCCTCCCTTCTTCTCTCTTCTTCCTCTGAACACATCCGGAGAAATGCTAATGACTAACGTTTCATCCTGGCTGTGCTGCTCTGCTCTGCAAGCTTCTAAAAGTGACTCACCTGCCTCGCCTAAAATGTCCCTGTGAATATTCACAGTAGCAGAAACAAAGATTGCGGTTTTCATCAAGTTTTCTTCCTGTTAGAGCTCAAGTTTTGTTGTTGCAGTACTGTAGCGATGCACAGCAAACTCAGTGTATAAAATGTTGTTTTGGCTGATATCTCCCTTTCTGAAAGCCCCTCTGCATGGAGGTATAGGAAACAAATTGTCTGAATGAGGACCCTCATAGCCCATCTGGATGTTTGTATGCATGTGTGTCGTTTTGGTGAAAATCCCAGAGGAATGTGATGATTGGACAGGGGGGTATTAACCTAAATCTGTATGCATCAGGCTCAATCACACAAAATGCAAAGCATTATGATCGCTGCCTATAGAGAGTCAATTCCACTGATCAAGATTTAAGCGCCTCAGTTTCCGAATGGCAGCTGGATGCAAAGTGTGTGATTTGCAGGGATTTGCGAGCTTGCTCCCTTTGTCTCCTTTTTTTCTCTCTTTGAGCTGCGTCCCACATATGCTCCACCTAATCGCTGCTGTTCCACAAGTAGTTGGAGAACAGAGGAAGAGAAGTTGGCCTTCGAGCAGAGAAACAATTGTATCTGCTCAAGGTTATAAATGCTTTTTTTTTATTACGAAAAGAAACTCGGAGTCACCAGAAGCAAAGTGAAGATTTAATTGTTAGAAGCTACATTTGTCATTTGTAAAAGCAGGATAAAGACACACACTTTTATTTCTGCTGCTTTTAGGCTAGTTCAAACTATCATATGAAGGTTTTTGCATCCTTTATTTTCATAATGCATTTTCCCTTGCTGATGGCAAAGACAACTCCAGCTTATGGGCTCGATAAAAAGTTCAGCCCTGGTTCTTCTGAGTTCTACAGAATCTGTCTGTCTTTTATTCTGAACACAATGATCTCTGTTCTTTTTCTAGTCCGGACAAGGCCAACTGAGCAAATATATTAGCAGTAAAATCTAACTTAACTAATTACCTTTATTACAGAACCTTGCAAATGTTTCACTATTTATGTTTTTTTATGTATTTCATTGGGGTTTTGAGTAATAGACCTGCAAAGTGTGGCACCTAACTGCTAACTGAAAGGATTTTTTAAAATTGTTTTTAAAAAAATATAAATCTGAAAAGTGTGATCTGCATACAGATGCAAACCTTTCACTGCAATGCACCGACAGACTGCAGTTGCTCATTCTTCTTTGCATATTTCAATCAGAATTGATAATTTGAAGTCTTGCAGCAGTTTTGGTCTTATCTCATTAGAGCATTGTTCCACATGTTTGTTGTTTCGCCATCACGGCTTGCGCCAACATTTACATGAAACTTTTCCTTACTTTTTTTGTAATGGTCAATAATAGTTTTTGTGGAATGTAGCTCCAAATCCTGGACCTCCATTTCTTTCCTGACTGTCTGTAGATAAGGAAAATTGTAGATATTAGCTTCTGTGATAGTGGTAAAATAGTTTCCACTGTGTGTATTTATGCATATTAAGGCACAGTTGGTGTTTGAACAATTAAAATATGCATTTTAAGCCTTTTTTGACTGGTGGATTTTAGCTGTTCACAGCTAACCACCACAGCTTGTGGCCACAAAGGCTAGTTTGCAAAGCATATGCTGTCTACATTTTGCAACATAAATACAATTGCAACATCCACCATCAAAGTTACTGGCTATGTTTAGACATGCAAAGCTCAAAATGTTTCCAGAAAGGAGAATTTATGCTAAACTTGTGACCTGCAGCCATTCTTTTGTTTCTACAGTAAAACTCGTCCCGTGTCATGACAGTCCCTTCTGTTTCGTTCCACACAAACCTGAAGAGCTTTGTGCAAGTGTCAATTTCCTGGAAAGTTGTCATCAATCTCTATCGCATCAGCCGAAGAATGTAAACAAGTTGTTTCCAGCACAGGAAGAAATGCCACGCGATTCTGCTTGTACGTGGAACAAACACAATCACATTCTGTTTCTCATCTCACTAACTGCTCTCATCTGCATCATCCATTTATCACATTCTAAACACATAAGCCTGCGAGAGCCAGCGCTTCAACCGGCAGTTTCCCTCCTTGTAATCACATCCAAAAAACAGAACAAAAGCGCAAGGAAGGCAAGAGGGAGGGAGCCATTATTTAGAAACGGGAGATGCTTGAATGAAGAGGAGAGCCAATAAGTAGGGGAGCTCTTGTCTCTGCTTGCCAGGAAGATTGGGCCCTAATTTGCTTATTTGTAGCTGTCACTTTTGCTTTAATGTGCCAAGCAATTTGGAGCAATTGACAGGCAGCAGCTAGAGGCGACAAAGACTTTTTCTGCTCCTATTTAACCCTGAGTCAGCTTTTTTTTTTCTGACACTTGTAGGACTTGGGCAAATGTCGCTCACATTTATGGATTCGTTTACTGCTGCCTATGTTCAGCAATTTGCTTCAGCTTTTATCTAATCTTTGAAAGTTTGTTTATTTTGTGCTGCTTGCAAAATGAAGCAAATTGATGCCAGAAATGTTGAGTTCTCCAGACTGTCGTAAGCTCTGCGAGATGTGATAACAACCCAGGAACGAACAGTGTGTCAGTTCTATAACGCTCAATGAATTCTTTACTTGTTTACTTCCCTTGTGTATTTGATTCTTTTATACATGCTGTTCTAGTTTCATCTCTTTTCAGCCTTTATTTTGCTCATTACTATGAACTTCCAGGTCTTTTTGCCATCTGGAAAACAATGAAAAGCCGGAGCGTGCCAGTGCAGTACAAAGAAAGTTTTTCTGCCATCCATCCATTTATTTATTCGTTAATTTTTCCTACAGTCCATCCATTTATATGTTTGCACCATTATTCCAGCCATCCTATCATTTTTTATGTGGGTTCTAAATCTCTGGATGTTTCATTCGGAAGAAAATGGGGAATTTGGAGATGAGAAAAAATGTGTCGTTTTTCAAGGATTAGGACGGAGTCCTTTATATTGAGCTGTAATCCGACACCGTTTACCCGTCTCTAACAAGACAAAACCACATACACACACATGCAAGCATATTTTACTTTGAGAAAGCTTTCTGAACTGGGAGGTTTCACCAAACTAGATAATCCACACCAAATTGTATCACACTGTAACATAATGTCACCCAGAAAAGTTATTTAATCAATGGAATAAACAGAAAAGAAAAACATAAAGGATGAATGGAAGCGAAAGAGACATAAGCAGCCGGCTTTACCTCCCACCTCGTCTCTGTCATCCCCCTTCAGGTGGAGCCTTGCTGTCAGTTAAGCCCTCCCACTCCTCAGCTCAACACACACACACACCCACACACACGCCCACGCACACGCATGCAGAGTCTCCTGCTGAGCCGTACAGTGGTGGATTGGCAACCCTAATACCACGGCTCGCTTTATCTGCCTGAATTAAAACCCAATTGGAGGAACAGCTGTGGGAATTGCTGGTTAAGGAAGAGCCTTATTTTTATTTATTTAATGTTTTTCAGGAATTATGTGGGTGGGCACATTCCAGAAACAGTAGAAAAAGTAATCAGAGAGATAGAAACTCATGATGCATCAGTCTGGAGATTAGAGACTGAACTAATCTGTGAATGTGCAGAGCAGTTGTTGGTCATTATTAATGCTTGTTTTTTTTCTCTCCCACTGATTTTGTCTATATATTCATACGACACATGGATTAGGCAGGAGATGTGGGATAGATCCACTGTTTTTTTTATTTTCTTTTGATCTGGTGAGTGGAGCTGGAGAAGCCACTAAATGATCACACATGTGAGTATGATAGAAATGCTACCCATATGTTTATGACACAGATGCAACAGCTGCAGCTTCCTTGGCCAGTTATATTCAATGATCATTATAAATCTCCCACTATCACTTTTAGATTACTCAGATTTTTCTTGAGAGTAGCCATTTCCTGTCTCTCCACATCTGCCTGGACATTGGAAAATCATGTTAACGTAGTTCTGAACATGAGGAATCGTTGAAAACTGATGTCCTGCAACAACTTTGAAGAACATGTGTCACTTTTCCTGGGCTTTTGTCCTGAATAGGCTTCAGTATTGTGTCAGTGTTCTGCTGCATCGGGATGGGGTTTATCACTTTTGGGTTGATTTTACTGACCATTTGAAGAAGAAATTGTTCTCTATTATAAACTCAAAGTGACCAGATGATTGCGAGTCAAATTAATCACAACATAGGTCATGCTATCAGTTTCACTTTAAGTTTAAGTCTCTTAGAAGGTGAGTTTAACAAAATAATTAAGCATTGTTATTTTTGGATCATTGGAGCCATATTGGAGGACATATTGTTTCATATATGCAGAATTTGGCATCTTCAATCATTTAGGGATTAATTAATGCATGCTGGTGTCAAATGCATATCAAAAGGCAAATGTAAGAATTAGAGGTAGTGTCATTTAAATTATCGTTTCTTTTTTATCTTATTGTCTAATTGAATAAAATGTTTCACATGTGAGCAGCTTTTTCAGAAAAAGATTAGAGCTTTGTCACTGGATGTCTGGAATAAAATTAAATTGTTGTTATTATACCTCAAACTTTAAACAGAACATCAAATGAAATATATTTATATTTTTGAAAGATTGACATTAAAAAGTAAATTGCTGTAAGAAATGTAATGGAGGATGGAAGTAAAGATTGTAGTTCAGGAAAAACGTTTCTATCAACATATATTCAAACCCTGCCCCAAAACTCTCATCATCACTGTGTCTTTGCTCATGTTTCTGTCTGTCTTAGATCTCTGTGATGACAGCTCAGCAAAGCTTAAGTCAAAGAAAAGTCTAGTTTTTGAAGTCAGATGAGCTCTTGCATACATGACCTTAGCTTCATCGCCGACTGTGACTTACAACCTCGCTGCAGGTTTTCTCCTGGGCTGTGCTGCAAGGTCATGTTTTTCTCTTAAGTTTACTACCCCACTCATCAGCCACATGCATTATACAGCAGGTTTATTCTGCATGCTGACCTCTTGCATTCCTGAGGGAAGCACTTTTGAAGTTTGAGGGACAGAACCAGAGAGAGCAGAAGAGCGACTGTGTCGACATCGCCGATTCCCATTTGGCCCTCGTGTCAGCTTGAGCTCCTTTTTTCCTCTCTAGACTAATCCTGCTGAAATAGTTTGAGGTGTTTTTATTTTAGTTTTTTGCTAAATTGTCCGTTTTTTCCTGGACAGTGCCCAGATTTGACACCTGCTTTCACACTTTAGCAGATGTGCTAGACTTTTGGTGCTAACAGCTGTGGTGAAGAAAAGCTGTAATTATCTTCTGAGGGTGCTCTTGAAAACAGATCATTAAGGTTTCATGGGAAAATATACATTTATGGAGCTCTGGGGCTTTTGAGACCTCAAAACGAAAATGCTGTTGATCTTTTGATGTTCATTAATAATCCTGCTCTCTGTTTTTCCAACCAGATTCTTCAGGACAGGTGACCTCCTCACCTTTAGGCTCTCCTACTTCCCATCGTGGAATGCATCCCTCTTTGCTGAGCCCCACCTCCATGGGACCCTCTGGCTCGCTCCATTCTCCCATCAGCACCCTGAGTTCACCAATGAACGGCCTCACCTCACCCTTCTCAGTCATTAGCTCACCCATGGGGCCGCACTCCATGAACTCACCTGGCATGGGCTACGGCCCCAGCATCAGCCCACAGGTGAGGCCTCAGGCAGATATAAGCAATCTGTGTTTTGCATATATGCACTTTGAACTTTTCCCATATTGTGCAGCATTGCAACCTCGAATTTCAGTGTAGCTTAATTGGGATTTTTATGATAAGATCTAAAAAATGGTGTGTGTACACAGCAAATTCTGCAGAGGTAAATCAACACTATGCCGAGTCTATTTGGTCCTTTTCAGAATTGGCATTAATTTAACTCTTGCAGAGTTATTTCAACAATAGTTAGAGTAGTCATGACCATTTCAAGTGTTAAAATGACTCAATTTCTTATTGAAATAACTCTGGAAGAGTTAAATTAACACCAATTCTGATAAGGGCCAAATAGACTCAGCATAGTGTTGATTTAACTCTGCAGAATTTGCTGTGTAAGCTTTTTAGCCAGCTTTAATTTGATCCATTAAACGTAAATATTCGGCATTTACTTCAACCAGTTTGCCATCTTTTTGCCATAATTGTCTTCTGACACAACATGAATTGTTGAATTAATTCAGCATTTCATTGTTAGTCAGCCGTAGCTGCAGTGCAATGAAAAGTAGCTCCACAAGTCATTACTTTCCTTCTCTACTCTGCATTGGTCTGTCACATAAATGTTTGGTTTTGTCGTGATTAAGCATCAAATACTTGCAGGATTACTGTTACGTTATATAACAGAAGTGCCGCTTACTGTTGAGATGTAACAGTAAGCGGTCGACTTCTTAGCCGATCTATGAGGCAGTTTAAACTCAAACTCTAAATTTGGCTGTGTCTGTCCACACCTACTCCATCTTTATTGGGTTTATATTTGGCACAATTACGGCATACTTTTTGAGAACAATAATGACCAATAATATTTAAAAAGGATTGTTTTAGTTCAGTGATAGAGGAATTTGGAGGCACTGTGCTCATTGTTGGGATAGATATGCAGTATTTTTTGGCTGTGTCATGAATTTCCACTTTGCATACCTCTAACATATTATATATATGTATATTAGGCATCTTAGAGTCTCACTGCAGTGCTGATGAGAATGATGGAAGCTTGTTTATCATAACAGCAATTGCAGGATTTATTAAGGGTTTTTAGCCCTAGAAAATTGTCACTTACGCTCTAACTGTATTTTGCTTTATTACTATAAACACTAATTAATGTTTGCAATTTGGCTCATTCAGTTTCTCTTCAGATGCAACCTTCCATACAACGGATCTTCTCTCCGGTCTGAACTTTTTGGAAACTAAAATAATCATCTCTAATTTCGGCACAGGTTTTGAACCAGAACAGCTCTGTTGGACGAGGCCGGGTTCGGAAATTGCAGCAGGATTACTTGTTTGGTTTCAGCCAGTCTGTTTATGAGACATTTTTATTTAGTGTTTCTGGAGTCTCTGACGGCGACCGCACAAGTGACCCAAAACCGCCTAATCAAAAGCAGCTCATTTAGTTATTTTCTTATGTAAACCTTGTTTTCCTTTAAAATGATTGGTTGTCGTTAAATTCGAGGATGACATAAGTGTGACTGAGACATTTTGGGAACAATGATTCTCCATGGTTCAGGTCCAGCCAAAGCAAAGACTAACATTTTTACCGAGCTTTCAACAGTTTTAGCTTTTTATGACTTTTAACTCATGGAAGAAAATATATTGACATGAAAGGATTTATTATATTTATTATGTTTAGCTTTCTGAACATTGGATAAAACTGTTAAAACATGCTAGCTAAAAAAAAGAGGAAGGAAGAGAAAGAAAATAGTGGATGAATCATGTAATGTTCCAGTTTGAAATTGAAAAATTGGCAAAAACGCATTTCAATTTCACCACTTTTGCTCTAAATTAGACGTTTTCTAGTAAATCGTGGTTTTTCAAAATGGAAAAGTTGTCAGAAGATCAGGAGGAAAAACCCATATTTCTTGTGCAGTTAGCTTTCAGCAGCACATCAAATAAGCATGTTTTCTTAAAATACTTTCTTTAGCTTGTTTCGAGTTTAATTACACCTTGTGAAACCAGAAAGATCAATGTTTAGCAGCCACCACGAAGGTTTTCCTAAATCACAGGCCAACGCAGCTTCCCTGCAAACCAAGCACACAAACCGGTCATGTATCATGTCTTACAAACTGCACTCAAACATCCCATAAGTACAAATCAGAGGCCCTTAAGACTTGCACACTCAGACGCGTACACCATTATACAATTTTCCACAGAGGCCCCGCTTTGACCCCGTGGCACAGTCAATCAAGGCCTATTGAAAAACACCAGCCTCAGCTCTGTGCTTTTATTACTAAAGCATCCATGTCACTTTCTCCCACTGGTTCTCTCTTTTTGTCTGGGCTCTTTTCTTCCGATTGCCTTTTTCGCTATTTCTTTTTTTTTTTTCTCACATCGTCTCAATTTTCCCATTTTTCCCTGCTCTGTCTCTTGCGTTCCATCAAAAAGGCTCCTTGGCATTAACAACACACATACACGCACACATTCACGCATGCACAATTAAGACATCAAAGCTTCCAGTGTCCCAGTTTCAGTCTGGACCCATATCTGAAATTAAAATTGTTTCTCCCCACAAAATGCATTCGCTAGACCTTTTTTGTGTTTATTGATAATTGAGCTGAAGAATCCCGACAATGTGCTGCTATTTAGGGATGGGCCCCCTCCCTCTTTCTCTCTGTCTGTTGTTAAGCTCGTCTGCACCTTCATACAGAACGCGTCCCACATGTAATAGAGTTAGGAGGGGATTAGGGCCACTTTGTGAGAACGGATGATATTTTTCATGGCTAGAAAGCTCCCGTCCTTCTCCCCATCCTCTTCCTTCTGATTCTTCTTTTCTTTTTATTCCCAGAACTTTTGTTTGGGCTCCTCTTCATGTACTGTAGTAGCATACTTTAGGCTTTCAGGTTAGAAGTGTTTTGGAAAGGGGTGAATTTGGGTTTATCTGTCTCATTGAATCCCTGATGGAGGCGTATGCGATTTTCCTTCTCATGAAAATTCAAAACATCCGATCTACGACTTTTGGGGATCGGATTAAGGCTTCCTAATGTTTGCCAGAGGCTTAAATGCAAAATGTATGTACAATGGACCGGCTCTAAGTGTGGGGTTAGAGGTCACTGCCACCCATGAAAGCTAAAATACCCAATTACATGAAACGCTCTCTAGAAACTCTAATAACTGATTATTTTAACAGTTTAGACACCAAATATACCTCAACATTCATAAACATGCACAGAGAAAACTGTATTAACATTACAACAGAAGCTAGTATTTGCGGTATTCCTCATTTCCACTCTTTGAGGAACAGCCAATCATCACCAATGAAAATGAATGCCACTTTTGTATTGGCTAGTTTGCAAACTCCAGCCAGGAGCATGTCAGGCATTATTGCAACCTCCCAAGCTTCATTTTCTTTTGAATATTTAAGATATTCCCTACAAAATAAGATTTAAAAAAAGCATATTTAATGTTTAAAATATCCATCAATCCATCCATTTTCTATGCTCCCTTGTCCCAGAGTGGTCAGGAGGTGTTGGTTCATTTCCAGCTAACATTCTGGGCGCGAGGCGGGGTCACCTGGACAGGTCGCCAGTCTGTCGCAGGGCAACACAAAGACAAACAGGACAAACAACCATGCACACACACACTCACACCTAGGGAGAATTGGATAGACCAATGAAACTGACAGTCATGTTTTTGGACTGTGGGAGGAAGCCGGAGTACCCGGAGAGAACCCACCATGCACAGGGAGAACATGCAAACTCCATGCAGAAAGACCGGGGCCGGGAATCGAACCCAGAACCTTCTTGCTGCAAGGCAACAGCTCTACCAGCTGCGCCGCTGGGCAGCCCGTGTTTTGTATTTTGTAAATGTATTTATTTAAAAGTAAAGGTTTCTATAACTAACTGTACTGTATGTACTTCAAGGACTCTTTAGGGAGGAATGTGACTTTGTCACCTGTTTGAGACTTAATAGGGAGAGCATTAGTTTGTTGATGACACTGATGAAAGGTTTTTGTTGTATCTTTTATTTTTCTTCGCTCATGTTGGACCGACACAGAAAACACGTTGGTGTGTGTTCTGTCATTCCTGATCCTTAGTTGTTGTTTTTTTTATTACTATTATTAATTTCAGCTTCTGTAACAGGAACTTTGGACAGTTGGCTGCGATAACCGAGGTCATCCCTTGAACTTAGTGTCTGACTAGTGGAAGTAATCAAAGAAGAAGGGTCCTGATCAGAGTGATGACCAAGAATCTGGTGTTCTCTGGGGGATCTCTAGCCCCAAGGTCAACCAGTGCTAACACACTTCATCCATCAGCTGTTTATGATTGACTGACCTGACAGACAATGCACTGTCTATGAGAAGCAGCATTAACCTCTTCAGGAATTTGAGAACCTCCTTCCGACCAAACCTTTTGATAGATACTGACTATTGCAGACATGGAGCACCCCACAGAACACAACTTGGTCCCTGGCAAATTCGCTCAAATCTTTAAACTTCTTCCTGCTTTTAACTCATTCGCTTTGAAAAGAAACATTTTCCCTTCCTACCTGAAATATCCCACCCACAATCCAGTGTCAATGTCAGGAGATTACCGCTTCACCTGTCACTGCTCTTAATTTTACCATGTGGAAAATTTCCTTAATTAAATAAACACTAAAAAAGTACTGAAATTATCCTACAGCTACATCAGTTGAAAAGTGCACAGCAAATTCTTCAGAGTTAAATCAACACTACGGCGAGTCTGTTTGGTTCTTATCAGAACTGGTGTTAATTTAACTCTTTCATAGTTATTTCAATAAGACACTTGAAATGGTCA
Organism: Phalloptychus januarius; assembly: GCA_902982915.1. Lineage (NCBI taxonomy): Eukaryota > Metazoa > Chordata > Actinopteri > Cyprinodontiformes > Poeciliidae > Phalloptychus > Phalloptychus januarius. The sequence goes on along the minus strand of CADWAE010000133.1, from coordinate 1,631,145 downwards.
TGACTACTCAAACTATTGTTGAAATAACTCTGCAAGAGTTAAATTAATGCCAATTCTGAAAAGGACCAAATAGACTCGGCATAGTGTTGATTTAACTCTGCAAAATTTGCTGTGAATCACAACAAGTGCTTGTTTTGAGCCCCTTCCAGTGATGCGTGACCCCCGAGCCTTACAGGTGCTCACCAGTCCCTGCCTGCTTCGTTGAGACCCTGCAAACTCCTGACTGTTGCTGCAGGAGGGTGGAGATCAGCAGTTGGTTGGGTGAGCGTGGCTCAGAGGTTAAAAACGGCGGTGTTGCCCTGTGGTCGTGAGGCGCGGCACCTCTGATGAGACGTGATTTGAGTCAGACGGCGAATGCCGCTTGCTCTTAACACTTGGCTGACTAGCCTCTTTCAAGAGCACTTAACTGGAACGAGGTCACTGCTCAGCTCAGCCTCTACTATATTTAACCGCTCTGCCTTTGCTAACCACACACATTTTACAGGCATATACTTTAATTTTGATGATTTACCAGGCATATATCGCGCTGTGCAGCGTCCCGCCTTCACTTCTTGCTGTCCTCAAGAAGGTTCTTCTCAGCATGAACTGCAGTGAAATGCTTTTTTTCCCCTTCAAGTACAAAAACATGTAATATGGTTTAAAATCATAGTAAAACACTCAGTTTCTTACTGGAACCTGCTTCATTTTCCCCTAAATATGGTAATAATAAAAATAAGTGAGGCATAACATCAAATATCCACAAGACTGCTTGATGAAAGCGGGGACAGGATGACTAAATGTTCTGTTCTTTCAGTAGTTTTGTATGTTTCAAAACCCAAACCACATCTAAAGCCTTTTTCACCAGTCAGTTCTTACATCTAAAACAGCCATGCTTCTCATCTGTCCTGAGCTGTCCTTTTTAACTTTTCAGAAAGAACCTTGTAGGTCTCTCATGGCTGATGACTGCATTCTGGTCACCTCCTTGGTTTTAATGAAGGAGATCAGAAAGGAAACTACATATTTTTGCAAAGAGGCCACATATTGACTGAGTTTTACTGTCACTCAAAATGCATGGAGGGTCTGTGGGTTTGCTTTTAGAAGGCCGGTCTTTGTTTGTGGAGGTAAAGGACGAGGCGATCTGCAGGATTCATGTGGTTTTAAGGCTTCGCAGGCCACAACAGGGCCTCTGATCAGACTCTTCAGCGGTTTGGTCCTTAGGGTTCAACACACCGACAGTACAGACCATCCTTCTCTATCGGAGACGCCACAACTTTTTTGTGCAGCTGGAAGGGATTATATGTTGGGGTTGGAACACATTTCACACTTCCACTTACAATAGCAGGAGTTGTCTGGCTGTTGTCTTTTGCTGAAAAAGGGGTCCTTTATTATCAGACCACTGCAGGGTCCAACTTTCCATTTTGCGGCTTAAACCAGTACCCCTCTGGCTTCTGCGCCTGGGTTCTGAAATCTCCCCGAGGATCCTAAACCAACAACGGGCCCCTGTTGTTTCTCAGTTTCCCAGTTTGCCTTAAAAAAAAGAGAGAGAAATACATACAAAGCGTGACTGTTTCTGGTTTTGGACGCAACATAAACACTGATGCAGAAAAAAGGTGTAAATGTTTTACAAGAAAACGGAACGCGTGCTTAATAAGTTATAAATGAGCGGCGGCAGTGATGTCATGTTCCAGCTCCAAGGGCGGCGTGTTCAGACGGGAGTCGCTAGGAGACAAAAACAGAAAATATTCAAAAGAATGAAACCAGTGGAGCTCAGTCTATTCCTGCATGGGAGTCATGAAGTCCATTCCACTACTTAAGGTTTTGATGGCCATTGCGGTCACTCTGCATGATGTCATGGTCGCCATGTCACATAAAGGGACTCTGTTTAGGCTGCTTGGGTAACCATTAAGGGTCTCTCATGTCAATTAACCTTATATTGGAAAATCTTTTTTTTTTGTAAAAGCATTTTCCAGGTAGCAAATAAAATCAGATGAAAATATTATTTTTTTCCCCCCATTACTCCTTTCTGCAGCTAATGTAATGGCTCAGTTTACATGCACTTACTACACAGCACTCAAGTCATTGTTTAGGGAAGCTTTGCTCCTCTTTGACGCAAATCCTTATTTTGAGAAGTACAAGTAGACGCTGCTACATCTGTTCCATATTATAATTGTTCCACCCATTGTTGGGACAAAATTCAAGTTCCTGCCAGAGAGGGCTTTCAGTCTGAAATATACGTAGGAATTGTTGTTGTGAAGAAGTTGAAGTGGCATGAACGCATGCAGAGCAAAGGCTCAAAACAGAGGTTTCTTTGTGCAAACGGAAAGCAGCACAGCACATTTCCAGTGCTTTATCTGGCTTTCAATTATTTGTTTTGACAAAATGTGGGTTCTTATTTGGAAATGAAACCTGACAAAACTTTATTTTAATTGCCTTTTTCAAACACAATAGTAGTCCTTGGTGCTTTACACAAAGAATAAACAAGGGTTCAAATATAATAGATTGATGTATAAAACATAAAGATTTAAATCTCCCATTCCTAAAGTGATCTGCTGAATTGACTTGTGCATTCTCTGGAGGTCAGTGGAAACAGGGAACCTACCAGCATCAATTCAAGAAGTTTGGGATGATTGAGCTTTTTAACATGGTGGATTATGCTACAAGAAGAATCCATCCAAAGACTGATTACTTTGGTTTACTAGACATCCCATGGTTTTAAATGATGATGTTCTTTATCCTCTATAGGTTTCATTTAATGCTGTTAACAGTGGATCTCATGTTTTCATACTATACTGCAAAAATGATGTTTAGAAAAAAACAAAACTGGACCTAGAACTGAATCCTGAGGAACACCATTACCAGATCCATCATTCACATTTACAAAATGCAATGTGCCACACAGATAAGACTGAAACTATATTATTTGATCCTGATGATACTGTGTGACAATGCGAGATATTTTTGAACCAAAATAGTTTCCCTTCATCCATTTTCTATACTCCCTTTTTCCTTTAGTGGGTCGGGAGATGCTGGTGCCTCTCCAACGAATGTTTCGGGTGAGAGGGGGGGTCACCCTGTACAGGTCGCCAGTCTGTCGCAGGGCAACACAGAGACACACAGGACAAACAAACATGCACACACACACTCACACCTAGGGACAATTTGGAGAGGCCAATTAACCGGAGTACCCGGAGAGAACCCACGCATTCACAGGGAGAACATGCAAACTCTATGCAGAAAGACCGGGGCCGGGAATCGAACCCAGAACCTTCTTCCTGCAAGGCAACAGCTCTACCAGCCCCAAAACTGTAATTCACTTTGAGGTTAACTTTTGTTTCAGAAATGCGTTTTAGAGATTTTAGACAAAAAAGGGGGAGTGGAGATTGGCCAGAGAAATGAATGTGATTAAGAAGCTTGTTAAAACATTTTTATAAAACGTTCACAGCCCCACATGAAGCCGTAGTGTGAGAAAAGGGTTACAAGTTAGTGAATTCATATAATCCTGAAACGAGGTTAATATTAAAACTCCAGGACTTGTTGTTTTGATCGGACTTGTGTTGGAAACTCAACAACAGAAAGAGTGACATTGGGCTTAAGTTTCAAACAATGCTCTACGAAAGCAGGCGCATGGCTTTGCGGTTGAAGTGCCTCAGGGAAACACATTTGCTTTAGAGCCTAGAATAATCTCTTCCAGATCTAATTGCATGTATTGGTGTGATCTTACTGCAACACAATACTGTCTGTGGGCTGACATGAGCACCGAGGCATGGCTATGAAGCACAAGACCGAATCTCCAACATGTGAAAGGTGAAGTGGATTTTTACCCCATGTTTCTTTTATTTAAATGTTTATCTCTGTTATGATTTGCTATTTGTGATTATTTTAAATAACAATGGGAGAAGAGAGGAAAATATGAACTAGAAACACAGTTTACATTTTTGTTAAGAATCAAATGGCCTCATTTTGCCAATTAACTTGGTATCCAGCACAAACACCATCCCCAAAGCATTTCTCACTCATAAATATGCACTAGAATAGAAATCAGAGTCAGAATGACTCAGATGTAAAAAGCAATCCTAAATATGCTTCATTGAGATGAACAGGTACATTTTAGTATATTAAATTCAATATTTGCAGTGGAGAAATGTCATGCTGTTGCTTACAAAATGGTAGAGAAGATTGCTATTTTGACAGATGTCCTAAAAGAGAGAGTTTGCCACAAACAGACATTTCCTGTAATCTCTATTGATGCACAAAAGTGGAAAATTGAGTGGAAGGAAAAAGCTTAGCAGTAAAAGCATGACATTCAAAGTACAGAACATGCATTAGTGTCTGTCGCATAATAAATCAGATTGAGCTGCATTGAATATTTTTTGAATATTAATAACCAAAATCAAAGGTTAGAGCAATTTTATTTACAAAAACATCAACAGAGATCATTTTATTGATGTTCTCGATTATAAGTGGCTTTTATTTCCATTTCATTTAATATTTTTAGTCGTCGTATTTTATTTTAGATATTCGAAATACCTTTCAGTTTTAATGTTAACTGTTCTCGACAGTTTATTGGTCTTTCGGAGGGGCCAAACATGCATTATAATCCATTTTCTACTTGAAAATGGTTTCAAAACAACATTATGGTTTATTACATTAATTACTGGGACAGTATATCATCCAGTAAAATAACTTAACAATGACGTTTTGTGGTGGGTGTTTTAATTCTGAACCTCTGTCCTTTTAGAAAAAGAGGAACCAAATCCCTCGCAGCACTAGATTTTGCAACTGGTGTTAATTAATTCTTTAAAAGACATTTAACTTGTCTGGACCTCAAAAAGCAAAGCAAAGACCAGCCTGTTCTGTCCGTCTGCTTTTATCCCATTTCACGCTTGTTGAAGGACCTAATAAGGCAGAAAAAAACCTGTTTGCTTCTCAGTTTCAAGGTGGAAATAGTCATTAAAAAATATTGAGCTCAGTGGCTATGTGACACCTTAATACTCAAGTAAAGAAGTCTTTTAAAAGCTGGATCACTTGCACAGGGATTTACCCACCCCATTATCTACTCAGGGACAGACAGGAAGGAATTAATCAAAGAAATCCTAAACGCCGTCATGGTTTGACACCAAAATACCCCTTGAATTATTACTGGATTATGTGTAGTTTGACAAAAGAAATTGCCTCTGCTCATTCTCATGTAGCACACCAGAGCACACTTAGAAAGATATGATCTATCACCAGATGATTACATACATAGAGAAAATGTATGTCTGGACTGGATCTCATCTTTATGCTGAAATCCCAAAACAAGTTGCGTGATCTCAGGTTTTTATTAAAAGATAACATTCATGTCCTGAATAGAGTTTTACAATAGATGTAAACACGTAGAGATTCTGCCTGAATCTGGCTTTATGTTTGAACTTTTGAACTGTTTTCTCAACACACATACACACACACCCAGCCAGATGGATGGCAAACGGAGGCTACCCGACATTTGGAGAAACACCTTAGGGATTGCTTGAATGTATTTCTTGCACAATTGGACAGAATACATTAAAAAGTTTGTGCATGCATGTGTTATTTCCGGGACATTGTTGAATAATATTTCAATTCTGTAAACAGTAATGGAAAACTAGTTTTAATAATTGCCAATATAGCTATGTCTTACAGTCAGGTACGGCTAATTCAAGAATTTGAATAGCTGATGATGTCCAAGGTGATTTTACATAATCAGGACTGATGCATGCAGGTATTAGCACAATGTAAAGGAGGAAAGACATCTGTAATCATTTCAAAGAAGCATCAATCTTTCCAGATTGATTAAAGAAATCCATCCATCCAATCCAAAGAAAATTAAAGAGATCCATTAAAGAAAATTTAGAGTCACATTACGGCATTACAGCTACTAATTAACACAGGCTGGACGTACGAGCAAATTCACCAAAAACCAGACGATGTTCAGAGAAACTACAAGAAAGAAAACCCACAAAGAACTCAACCGGCTGATGAGAAAAAACAAAGGAGGTACAGCTTGTTTAGAAAGGTTGAAGGAGAACGTTTCTTCTGTCTTAAAATAAAATTGGAGCAAGACTTGAACCAACTTACACCTTACTAAACCACGAGATGCTTGGTCACAGAACAATGCAATATGTTTAGGGGGAAAAGATGCAACATATGCATCCAGAATAAGATTGCCACAGTGAAGATTTTCTGTAATGGGCAGAGTGATATTTCCCCACATGTGAGCATCTGTTCCATATAAAACAACATCATCTCCTCTGCAGAACTCCTGAAAGTACAGAATGAACCACATGCATGGGGGAGTGTGTGTTACACTCGTGTCTGCTTCCACACTTAAAATCACACGCTGGAGTGCACACGCAACAAAAACATACAAACGCATGTTTGAAATGCACCCAAGCTCTGCGTGTGCTCTCACAAATGCTAAAAACAGCAAAGAAAACAAATGCTCAGATGCTGCCACGCTGAGGTGACGCAACAGCTGAAAGCCTCTGCATATTTCCACTTTGCCCCATAAGGTTCAGCACTTTTATGCCGCTGATAGTCTCACTAAAATCGCCTTCTTTTTCCTCAGCAAGAGAACTCCACACCAACTCTCTCTCACACACACACACATATATCTAAACGAGCCAGCAGAGCTTCGTTTTATCTGTTGTGGCACAGCATGGGGCGAGTTGTAAACCTCCAAGCTGTCTGGAATCATGTCTGCTACGACGAAGCCACTAGGAGAGAACCGAGACTGTTTTATTAGAGCCTGCGACAATAATCATGAAGCTGTTTTACAGGAGGGTTTGCTTTTAAGGAATTTTTATGTAACCACAGAAGGATTTTGTTATTGGTTGATAAATAATTACTTGCTCACTTAGTCCTCACTAATGCGTATAATTTCCAAGACAAGAGATTATCTGCTGCATTTGCACCTTCCACTTCTGTGGAAACCAAGTTTTTGGTGCCAACAATTGAGATTCCTCAAAGGTGGATTTGTGACGCGGCCATGTTGACTGCACTGTAGTTTCCTTATCTGCTTGTTTTGGGCCGGACTCTGTTCCGCTCTCCATCGAATTTGAGTTGAGAAAGTGACATGGCTCTGATGAAATGATAAACAGTGTCCAAGAAAACCTTTAAGAAAATCTGCAGCGACGACTGACTTTGAGTTTGATGCTGTTTTGCCAACTCGTCAGAGGGGAAAGCAGCTATTGACTAGCATAGAAGTTGCTGAATAACTTCTCTCCCTGGTTTGCATATTTCTGTAATCTGCTAAAGTGAAAAAAACGCAATTTGCGATGTTTCTATTAAATAAGAAATTAAATTAAAATCAAATGGCTTGATAAAAATCATGACAACATGTGTTAACAGTTACATAATTATATTACATTGATTCAGTGTTGAGTGACTCATGTGATGCAGAAAAAGTGTTTCCATTTAAATTTTGCTAAATATTTATTTAGCAAAATAAATATTGCACATAAAATTGCAAAATTTGCGATGTTTTTTACTGAGGCAGGACTTTGCCTCAGAAAAAACATGTTTCCAAATGTCACGTTCGTTAACAAATACATTGACATTAATTTGCACAATTTCATGGTTACGCAGCTATAGGCTGTCCAAGAAATCAGTTTTCAAGCATGTTGATGTCCAAGTCAGTGCAGGTTTAAAACACAGCTTCTGATTCTGCAAGTTCATCCACAGAGAGATGCAGGATAAATGTTTCACTTAAATCAAACCTTTTTTTTGTGGCCGTTGCTCAGCCCGTCTGATATTCAACGTCCCAGGAACGGCTTGTCTCGCTGCGATCCCCTGAAGGCACACAGGCCAGTCAGGGGTCCATTAACAGGCCTCCCTGTGTGAAACCTGATCCACTATCTCTGCTGATGTGTGTCCGGATAAAACTCTCACACACAAACACACACCGCAACGAGCAGAAGAAAGTTCCTCCTCGCTCCTCCCGTGCTTTGCGGAGCCGTCCAGATAAGTTTGCTTTTAGGAGGAAGTGATCGTCACAAGGTGTGTGTCAGAGGTGAAAGGGCAGCGGGGGTTATCTGGAGGTGCGATCTCGACCTGATCCCTGTTCTCACCTCTCCTCAGTTTGCCATTTAGGCCTCTCCCTTCTTTCAACAGGGGATTTGAACGCTGCCCGCTGACTTCCTGCCACTTCACGCTCTATTTTTGGATGTTTTTTTAAGGCTTCACGCCTCGAGGCAAAAGTAAATTAAAGCTACAAAAAATTAATCATACTTAAGATAAGCAGCTTGCAGCCAGTGATACAGTGGCGGGCAGTGAGATCTGTAACAGTGGATTGTAAAGCAGAGCGCTCTATTCCTGGATATGCTGCATAATGGAAAACCTTATGAAGGGGCTCCATTACAGCGTTTTAGAAGAAAACAGTTAAAGATAAGTTCCTCTATTTTAACCGAGGTGCCCTTGAACAAAAAACAGGAGAAGGACTCCACGTGAGGACTTGATTTCTCCGTTTGAAGTGCCGTTGTGGCGCTCTGACTCTGAATCACACTAAGCCCGTCTTAGGCTGAGGCTTCTTCTGTTTCGGCTCTTCTTTCCGTCTCGTCCTCTGTTGCCTCGAAGGACGACTCCTCCACTGTGTGCCTCAGCATGCTAACAGCTGAACGGACCCGATTTTTCCCCAGGAAACTCGGAATGTATCTTGTTTGATGTGACGTTCCGTGTTCCAGCAGAGAACGTGTAATCAAGTGCAGCAGTTCTGCGACGAATTTGACACCCACTAGCAGCAACTGTACCAGTTAGACGTCCTTCACGGCGCGTTACATAACACCTGCAGCACACGAAGCGTTCCAGCCGCTCACGCTGAACATTGTTCCTCAGGAAATCTTCAGTCCTACATTTCAGTCCTTGAAATGAATCGTTCCTCTTCCATATTCTGGTTAAGTTTAAGTCTAAGGCTTCTTATTAGCCTTTGACCCTTTGTGCTGAGGAAGGTATTGTAGCTGGGGTTTCCCTGAGCGATGTAGATGCACCTACAGCTGATATACCCCCCTATGAAGTGTGTGTGTGTGTTGTAAGGGAGAGCTCATGTATTCTATTTCCAGTACTGGTCCTGAGCTACTTTACCCCCCTTGCCTTTTCTCTTTTGCCGTTGCCAATAGAGAAAGAACCCCCAGCCCCCAGTCTGCCCACCCCTCCCAGGCTTTCTGCCTCTGTCTTGCTGGGATTGAGTTGCAGGTTTACTGAAAATAGCCTGTGAGAGGCAGAATCTTTTCTGTCAGGCAGACAGAGGGTTTGATAGAGACAATCCCGGCCGAGGAGACAGCTCTGCGAGTGCCGCGCTACGGGGGGAAAAAAAACTAGAGTCAGGCATTTGAGGGAGGTAAGACCTCATACTGCGTGTGTGTTTGTAATCCTGTAAATGAACGTGCAGTCATGTCATGTTTTCAGCTTTTACAGCTCAGATAAGGCATTTTTTCCCTTTTTTCTTGATTTTCTTTGGTTTTCTGAACAAAAAGTGTTTTTTCAACATATGACAGGAGCATATTTATAACTATAATATTAGAGGAGGTGAATAAAAATTTACTTTTAATACTGAAATATCAGTACACTGTGCAGTACTTGATTCAGCAACTTTTTCATGAATAATTCCAACAGGCGGGTTTAGTATGTAAACATCAGCCTGTGACTTTGCTGATGTTTTGGGGGAGAACCAGGTTTGCATTTACCTTTTCGGAAAATACTCTGGACCAACAGCAGCAGGCGACGAGATTTCTCCACTTTTTCCTTCCACTAAACTTTCCATTTATATTACTATCATTATTATTATATTATTATTATTTCTATTGTCATTAATGTGACGTATCACAACTGTCACGTCAGATTTTATAGGTCATTTTTGTTTATTTTTTTTATTCAATTTTGTAATTTTTCCAGTTTATCTTTCCAACTGTAAATCATATAAAATTATTTTTTTTACTAATTGACTTTTTTTTCAGATTAAATCTTTTCCGAAGCGTTAATATTTGATTGTTTGTAACATTTTTTGTGTTCTTATGAAGAAATAAATCATGTGTTGCAGTAAAATCATTCTTTTCTGTGGATGCATCTGTCAGTAATTCAAACCCTTTCAGTCTGAAATTCTGCTCATATTCCCAGAGTTGCTGTAACACTCCATATGTCATGCTAAACCGTTCAGAAACATGGATGAAATGAAGCACAGAAATCTGTATTTTTGAATTTTTCTATTTTAGCTGACGGTGAAGCACTGTGGTCAGGAGTATTTCTCTTCTGGACTGCATAAGCTGCGTTTTTCGTAGTAATGCTGTTAAACAGGACTCATGCTCTGGTTTGTTGGAGATGAGAAAAGATGAAAAAAGAGGCCCGGAGCCACAGCAGCTCGTGGAGCCCTGTGAGAACAGCAGCATAATGTTCTGTGTTACTGTAAGGGAGTTTTCTGACCCATAGCTGGAAGGTCTAATGAAAATTGCTGAATTGCATTATGGAACTCGATGCACTAATGCTAAAAAAACCAAAACCTGTAAATGGAACAAATGCATAAAGTTTTCTGTTTTGCTTGACAATATTTTTTCTAGATCGACTAGATTAGTAGACTAACAGCTTGTACTTGATTTGGTTTCTTGGCACTTGATTGGTTTAACGAGACAAGATGTACCTTTTCAAGTTCAAAGCTTTTCTGGGTCTCATCTTCAAGCTCCTGCTCTGATTTGTGATGAATTAGTCGGCTTCTTGTTCTCTATCAGACTTTGTTCTGAACTCTGTAGAAATGCATCCTCTTATCTTGAACCTCGATCATAAAATAATCTTCAGAGTACACTGCAAACTTAATGCTTTGGTCTCACTTGGAGATTTTAAAATTCCTTCAAAGACACATTTTGATATTATTGTGAAACATTAAACTTGTTCTTTTACTTCACAATAATGGACTTTCACAATTTATGCTAATAGGATGAGAGAGTAAATGAAACATTTGCAGCTCATCTAATGACCAGAATGAAGAACTGTTAGGGCACTAGTCTTAAATCTTTGCTTTGCAAAAACAAAGAAATGTTAAGCTAATCTCATCCAGACTTATTTTAGTCTCATAAATAATCAATCATAGATCTTGTATAAATAAATATTAAGCATTTGTATTAAAAAGGTGCACAGTAAAGCGCAGAATCAAATCTGGATATAAAAGTGACATTTGGAGATAAAGAATTGACTTATATTATATTCAACCTACGTTTTCCATCAACCCTATTTATCCTACAAATGTTTCTTTTCTCTTTCACAATATATGTAAGCAACAAGGATACAAAATACTTCATTTGGTAGCCGCTGTACTCTGTCAGATGACTGTAAACATGGCTTAAGAGATGTTACATGAAACCAAAACATGTTTCACTTGAAGGAAATCAAGGTTCTCTTGTGACGCTGAGAAGCTTGTTGTCCATATGTATATATTCAATAAAACAGCTTTCATTTGCTTTTACTTTTACACTCCTCATTTTGTTATGAGCTAGTTCTTTTGGCTAGCTTGTTTAATTAACTGCATTTAGCCATTGTAAAGTACATGCATCCGGCCATGCAGCATTTATCCACTCTGGCAGCAACGTTTAGGCAGTTGAAATAATTTCACCCTCCTGGCTTTTCGGTCCCAACAGCAGGCAGAGACAGGCCTCTTTGGGAGAGCATTTCTCAAACAGAAGATATCAGGCAGCAGCTGAAGTTGTGTTTAAAAGCTGCAGTTTGCACTGCTGCTGCTGCAACAAATTCTGCCTCTTTATTCCGCTGTGCTGTTAAATTTTGCAGGGTAGTTATGCTAGCACCGAGCATTTCGGAGCCAGCGGGGCTTGTAGCGGGCATGAATAAAAGAGTTTCTGAGGTTGAGTGGTGCAGCATCCCAGCCGCACCAGATTTAGATCTAAAACAGGAGCGAAGAGGAGAGAAGAAAACTTCTGGGACTGCTAATAATTCACTTTACATAATTCCCTTTTTTTCTTCTTCTTCTTCTTCTTAAGTTCAGTCAATTGGTTAAAACTCCACATGACAAACTTCATTCTAATGTCTGCTTTCAGTAACGTGTATTTAACGCCACAGGCTCTAACCAGCAGCCCCTGCGCAGTGAGGTGTGTAATATTGCCTGTTTTGAGTTCAGAGGGTCTGCTTTTGTGACCCGCCGGCGTGTGTGTTTGTGTGTGTGTTGATGTTTCAGTTGAACTCTCCAATGAACTCGGTCAGCAGCACGGAGGACATTAAGCCCCCGCTGGGCCTCAATGGCGTGATGAAGGTGCCCGCTCAGCCCTCAGGCACGGCTCTGTCGCTCACCAAACACATCTGCGCCATCTGCGGCGACCGCTCCTCAGGTGAGTGCACCAACAATGCAGCACAGGTGTGTCTTAGTCAGTTGGAATGTCATTGACAAGTTCAATTAGTTCAGTCATTTATTCAAAAAGTGAAATCTGGTGTTTCATTTGGCTCGGCGGTGGAGCTGGAAACCCAATGGGTTCGATTTCCTGGGTTCTTTCACTAACCTACTAATATATCCTGTATATCTATACAGAATGCTATATTTTAAGCTTAGCAAAATCTTCAAACTGGTCACTTTAGCTATAGAAACTAACCAACGTCAATCTTTAACAATAAGATAGAAAGCAAGGGAAAGGCACATTACTGAGAAATTGAAAGAAAGGAAAAAATAAAAAGGCATACATATACCTGGAAAGTTAAGTGGAAGGAAAAGGTTATGCAAAAGCAACTCATTCAACATTTTTAGGGAGATTTATATGGTGTGGACTTTGGTTGGATTCAGCACTTTAAAAGCAACCACGCATGGACATGTTACTGCTGTTGGGGTAATTAATATATTATTTTGGTACAAAACTGCACAGTCAGCACAAATAACACATCAGTTGTAGTCTTTTAATTTTTCACTACTTCACTTTATGCTTGCTCATAGCACTGTACGCTCAGTCCTCTTTATTGACATTAGTAAAGTCTGTTTGTGAAGGTCAAAACATCCCCATAAAATAATAAGATACAAACAATATCTCTCCTAAAATCTCTTTATTGGTCTCCTGTTGGGGTTTTTTGAGCGCATCCAAATCAACATAAAAGAAGCTCTACCCCACTCTCTCCCTGATTCTATCATCATGTTCTGTTGATCCCTAGAAGGTTTGAAATAATCTGTAAACATCTCGGATGACACCGTCTCTCATTATTACCTAATTAAAAGGAAGTTGGACTACCCCAAATCTGGCTTAATCCTTCTGGAGCCGCACTAAAAAGCCTCCGAAGGAGATCTAAACACGATCGTCGGCAGAGAGCAACCCCGCTGACCACTCTGGCACAACTACAGACTGCAGCTTCTTGCTGTGGGACTCCTCCTGGAAGGACAACAGTCAGCGTAATTCTTCAGAAATCTCGGCTATGTGGTAGGGAAGCCAGGCCACACTTTGGGGTGGGGGGAAGCACATGAAGGCACTTCAGAACAAACATAAATCACGAGGCAAAAGATTTTAAAGTTAGAAGCAACCAAACCTCACATCGACTTCTACCGAAATACAGAAATACTGCATGTGCGGGAAGCTGCACAACGTTGATGTTGATAGTGGAAACAGAAAAAAAAAACTAGCAGAGGTGCAGCTGGAGGTGAAAACAGACCGATAGGATTGAATAGAAATATATTATCGTTCAGGGTCGAATACGCAAAACAATAAAATATTAATTTTGCATTTTGTGCCACATGACATAATAAAAATCTTGGCCTAAATTTAGTTTTGGCTTTAGAAAGTGTAAATCTGCAGAAGAAATCAGCAAAATATATTGGTTACACTTTTAACATTTCCCCCCTGAGTTAAATCATTTGCTCTGATTTGAAAAGTCAAACCTGATATTGCTAAAACTGCTATTTCTTGGGCAATTTTTGACCTTTAGAAAAGCGTCTTCCTTCCAAAGTTATGATAATCATGAGTTATCGTTTGACCCAGAATTAACTCAGCCGCTTCAACCAGAGGGACTTTTAAGAATAAATGACTCCCTAAAGGATTTTCCAGAGTCAAACATTCAATCAATTTCTTATTTTTCCAGATTCAACAAACAAATAGATGTCTGTTGAATCATTTTTCCAGGGAAAACAGGGGTTAGGTGAATGTTGTTGTCCTCCTGCGTCATCCGAGCTGCTTCCGCCCGATCGGGGAGGAGGGAGAATCAAAACAGTGTTAAACAGCAAGTCATGCTTCATTTGGTGTTGCTCAAGGGCTTTATTTATCTTCTCTGGTGGTCTGTGCAGCAGATATTGAACAAAGAAACAGTTTGAGCAACACTGAAGTCGGAAAACGGGCTCCATCCATCATAAAAAACCAAAGCTGTAGCTGTTAGGATCAAGAGGCCAGCATGAAAACAGTCCTGGTGGAATCTGTCCTCAGCGAGTCTTTGTTTCCTTTCACAACCACAACATAAATTACAAACTCAAGAGTCTGTTCACTTTGACAGAACAAAGAAATAATCATGATCAGATGCTTATCGAACTACAGTTCCCATGCGCTGCTGGGACACGACTGCGCATTAGCGCCAGGTCTTCGGTGTAAGTAGCAGGTTGTTAGGCAGCAGCTGTTTTTGTGTTTTGAGTGCAGCGGTTCTTCTTAGTTATTTATTCCAAGCTGTGTGTCTCATAAATAAGCACCTGTGGAGAGCATTAGCATGCCTGCTTTGACCCAAGGTGAAAAACAGATGTAATCTTCATGTATTTTTATGTTACAGCACAAAGCTTCTCTTTCCTTTGGGGGGAATTTATGTCTTAGACCAGCATGTAATTTGGTAGTTAGGAACCACAACTATCTGCAAATATTTTTAATCCACAAGTGCTTGAGATCCCTTCTTACAATGGTGCCTATTTAATATGCTTTAATGCACACAGAGAAAACTGAGAAAAGAGAACGGAGCTGCTGGATTGGCTGCTTTGCAAACGCCGGCCAATAGGATGTCATGTAGCATTGCGCCAATGTTCTTTTCTCATGTTATATAGCTGAATGCACAAATAATGAATTGCGAATAGGTGTGCATGGTTTTCATACGTATTTTATTTAATTTATTTGTTTAGTTTTGCAAATAAAAATCTGAAAAGTGTGGAATGTGTATGGATTCAGCCTCTCGCTTACTATATAGCAGCTTTTTATGTCTTCAGACTAAAATGTAGTTTATTGCAGCTCTGGCTGCATATTTAGTGTTTTTGTTCTTTTATCCGTCTCTTTCTAGCTCTCAGAAAAAAAAGCAGAAAAAAAGCATCCGCCACATCATAATGCTACCACCATCATGTTTCAGTTTAGGGATGGTGTGTTCAGTCAGTATTAATTTTCTGTTTAAAGTGGAAAACGAAATTGGTGGCTCTGCATTTCTATTCAGGAGTATCAAACAAAAGGGAGCTAGATTTATATGCATGTCAGATTTTTATTTCTTCATGTTGGTCCAAGACGTAAAATCCCAATAAGAGACCTTAAACTCTGTGGTTGTAATGTGACAAAGTGTGAAAAAGAGAGCAGCACATGGGAGGGATTATTGGAAAAGTCATTTCTACCATTCCCTGTAATACCAGTCATCTGGACATTGATTTTCTTTACTTTTTTTGCTATATTGCTTCACTTAGTGAAAAATAATCTCATGCATGCCCTGAATTTATTGCTCTTTCTACTGTATTTTATCTGCTGTGAGACTCAGTGAAGCATAATCCAGGAAACATCCTGTTAAAACCCAAAGCAAACATCCTCTGTCTTCTCCCGTTTCCAGGAAAACACTATGGCGTCTACAGTTGTGAAGGCTGCAAAGGTTTCTTCAAACGAACCGTTCGCAAGGACTTGACCTACACCTGCCGTGACAACAAGGACTGTGTTATCGATAAGCGCCAGAGGAACCGCTGTCAATACTGCCGCTACCAGAAGTGCTTGGCCATGGGCATGAAGAGAGAAGGTACAGCACATACCGTTGAGGATAAAGTCCTGCTTAAACAAAACCTCCTTCCTGTGCAAACCTGCTTCAGTCAGTGTGTTTTCTTCTCAGAAACCAGTTTTTATTTAATTTAGGTTTCACCTCTAAAAGCAGAAAGAGATCAGATTTCATGTAAGTTCTGAAGCAGAATATTCATTCAACAAACTTCTTTTTTTTATTGCAGTTGCATGAATTTAAAAAATACCTGAAAAAACTTGAAAAGATCGTCCACTTTGTGCAAAGAGAAAGCAAATTAGTAGTTGAACAGAAAAGATGTTTGACCTGTTTGCATCTTCCAAACGCTAAAAGACATGCTAAGCTTCCTAGAAACACTGATCAGAATTTAAAAAGGAATGAATGTAAAAAAAAACAACATAGCTACATTTATTTTAAAGGTATTGTTAGGGCTATCAATAATACGAAGGTAGGTATATATTAGATATATTAATTATTTCAGGTGCAGGTTAATATTGTCAGTAGATTTATAACTGATGCTAGTTTGATTAATTAACCAGCAGTTAACACTTTTTCCCTCATTTTTACATAAACTCAATTAGTTTATGTGGACATAAATTTGGACCATTGATGCTCATACCACAACTGAACAAGCAAACCAAAGTAAAACTGCAAACACTTATCCTTGCATGAGACCTTGCTCATGTCAAAACACAATTTGTCACCATGGTAATGTTTGCATGTCACTGTTACATCTTCTGAGCAAAGAAGAGTCCCTGGAATTTGATGATGTCGTTTCGCTCTCTCCTGTCCCTCTTAGCCAGCGAACAGCTTTGATTAAACCCAGAGATGGTCGATCAGATTTGAGCCTCACTGTGGAGACGTCAGAGATCGGGCCACAGTGGGCCTCGGAGCCACGAGAGTTTTGATATGTGTGGGGAAGAAAAACAGGCAGCGAGGTGTGAATTTTAACACTCCATGAAGGTGTTAAAAATATTTGTGCTCTCAGCAGTGCTGTTAAGCTCCCCTTCTCACATCGAGCAAATAAATCAATGCGTCTCTCCATTGTGGTAAAGAGGTTTTTAAATGGAGAGTGCAGATTACAGTGCCTTGCAAATGTATTCACACCCCTTGAGTCATTTTTACACATTAAAACCATAAACTGCACTGTACTTTATTGTGATTTTATGGGATAGACCAACACAAGGATAGTTGTGGAAGGAAAATAAGACATGATTATCGAAAGTATAAAATGAAAATAAAAAGAAATGCTGCAATTTTCCAGCTGCCTTCCCAAGATTTGCGTGTTGGGTCCCTGTGGGTGAGAGGTTTTCTGAAAAATAGCCCTAGATGGAATTGTTAGGTGCATAGTAAGGCTGGAGAAAAATTGGGATAGATGCAGGTCTATTGAAATTGATTTACAATTTCAATAGATTTTTTTTAAAAAACAGATCACTTGACTCTCAACTAAGAACTGCAACGGTTGCATTTATTTATTTATTTTTTTTTTTTTTGTATTTAGTCAACAAAAGTGGGTTCTGTACAAAAAGATCATTAAATGCCAACTTATGGGGCCCAAAAACACATGTTGGCTGGAATGGTCTGAAAAGAGTGTCTTCTTCCAAACGTTCGCTGCAAACAGGACTTGTTTTGGATTTGCACCAAGAATTATTTTCTTCTTACGGCTCTGCCACAAATACTTCTACAGATTATCCCACCTGAGTTGTTGATTCTTGCAGCTCCTCCAGAGTTACAGGCCCATCAGGTTAGCCATACCTCCATGTGCCGTTCTGTTTTCTACTATGAATTATTCTTTCCGATTTACCACTTGTGCACTGCAAAATCACAAAGTCCCACCTAGTATTTTATCTCATTTCTAGAGAAATTTTCTTAGTCCACTTAAAATAAGACGAAACTAACTTGCGAGTCATTTTTCTGCAAGACATAGGAGCTTGTTTTAAGTCAGTAATTTCTTAATTTTAATGAAAACTTACTAGTTCCACTGGCAGATTATTTCACATATAATATTACTGTTATAAGTGAATTATTCCACCATTGGAGCCAGTACTTTTTCCATCTATATTAAGGGATTATTAACATAAAATAAACTCCTATATCTATAAGAAAAGTTATTTGTAAGTTACTTTCATTTCAAGTGTACAAAGATATTTGCACTAAAAACTAGGCAAAAATACTTACACATTTGCTATTTTGAAGGCATGTGTGACGCTGAGCATGCAAACCGATAGCTGTGTTGAATCAGTGCAGCTTTATTTAGGGCTTGTTTAGCTCAAATAAAGTGTTTTGGATTTCTCCCCTTTTTTCTTGACCTCATCTTGGCCTCCTGTCCCCTCCCGCATGCTTTTGTCTATGTCATTGTTGGGCTCCGTGCTTCTTCCAAGGATATTATCGTTTACTACCTCTTGCCTCACTCCCCGCTCACCGCCGCTCTTCCCCCCTCCCCGCCGCCGTTCCCCTGCACCCCGAGGGCTGTGGTTAGCGAACAAGGCAGCAGCAGTAGCCCAAAAGGCTAAGCGAATCCACAGAAAAACAGGATTAAATGAATTTATGCGCTCCCAGTCAGGACAGCAGAGGAGGAGGGAAGAGGGGAGAATAAAGCTAACATGATTTCAGCCCTCCTCACCTCTGTGTGACTCCAACACAAGTATTCTACCCTTGGGCTGACCTCCACTGCCAGACAGCCGTTTCTCCAAAACTGGGGCCCCTTTCTCCTTCTCCTCTGACAACCTCTGCTTCCCTTTCCCTCACAACAAGGCTGAGGCCTCTCCAGTTCTCAGCCTGAAATGGAAACCAGAGCAGGGAACACTTAAGGAGCCAGGCCGTCCTGCACACCCAGTGTGTGACGTGTGTGTCGTACGGGTTTGTGCAGACCTGGATGCTCACCTTAGCTTTCTAAAAATCTCCCTTAACACTTTAAAAAAAAAACTTTATTAATCCGCAGTTGAAAGAAAAAGCCACAATGCGCTTTGACATTTATCTGCGGTGCCTCGGATGAAATAAATTATAACCTTCTGAAAAGACAAAAACATACTCAGACTGCTTTCTTTTTTTTCTTTTGTCACTCGAGGGCGGACATGCGGTTTCTACCGCCTCAGCTGAGTCTGTCTGTCTGCCCAGCAACAAAATCATTTCCTGTCTCCGAGTCAATCAGATGACAAAATCAACACAGTTGTGTTTATATCTTCTTTTTTTATGCATGACAAAGTCCTCATTGATTTCTACTCCAGCTTTTTGTTGTTTTATTAAGATGCCTTGTGTTTGTGGTTACAGAAAGACTTGCAGGGTCCTGGAAAAGTGTTTATATTCCTGAAACTTTCTGAACTTTGTTGCATTTGATCACATTGCAGCCAAAAACTTCAAAATGCTATTTTATCTGAAATGAACAGAAAACTAGAACTACTGATCATTCTTAAAATAAAAAAAGCATCACTATGCTGATACATGGGAATGGCAGCATCATACTGTGCAAGAGTCAAAGTTGATTTGAAGATGAGTGGAGGAGCGAAATATAGAACAATCCTGGAGGAAAACATGTTTTATGCAGCAAAAAACATAAACATACAACTGGAGCTTCAATGAAATATCTTATCAAAGCATATTCATGTGTTAAAATATCCCAGTTCAAGTCTAGACCTAAATCTAAAATTAGAAATCAGTTGTAAAACTTAAGAATTGATGTTTTACAGAGACTGTGCATCCAGTTTAAGCTGCAGGTTTTGCAAAAAAAATAGGCATAAATGTCATTATTTACAAATCTGGTAGAGACACACCCCAAGACATTTACAGCTGTAACAAAAGGTTGTCCTGCAGGGTGTCTAAAAACAAGCGCACGCCACTCTTTTCAGATGTTGAATCAGTTAGGCATTACTTTGTGTTGGTCGGCGCAGAAACTAAGAAAAATATGCTGAAATTTGAGGCGGTTAAGCGATATGAATGCTGCTGCAAGGCACTGTATTTGTGGTGTAAGGTAGAAGTGAAAGGCCTTGCATTATTTATGTGTGAATGAAGGATTTGTATATAGAAGGCTATAGCTGTTTTGTCATTGAGCACAACAGAGGAAAACAGGTTGCTTTGATGTGGAAACTGGAAGGAGTCCCTGAACGTTTCTTCGCTGCTGTGTTGATCCTTTTATGGGTCCAAGGTCCTCTTTAAAGTCAACGCACAATTTAAAAAATGACTGTTGGTTGAACTTGACAAAAACTTTCAGCTTTAATCAAAAGTTTGGTTTTGCAAGTACTTGTCAGCTGAGCGGCGTTCAGCTGCGTAAACTGAAAACATGCTGACGTCAGCAGTAAACAGCAGTAGTGAACGGAATCAGTTTTGTTACATGCAGCCGTCCAGGAGGAGCGCCAGCGAGCCAAGGACAAGAACGAGAATGAGGTGGAGTCCACCAGCTGCGCGAACGAGGACATGCCCGTGGAGAAGATCCTGGAGGCCGAGGAGGCAGTGGAGCCCAAAACCGAGACCTACATCGAGACCAACCTGGGGATGCCGTCCAACTCGGTGAGCGCAGATTCTCCTCTAATCACAAACTATCTTTCTCCAACACTTCAGGCCTAAGGCTGGAAATGCCTGCTGTTTTTTTACCTCTGCTTGTTTAATCCCCCTAAATTTAGATATTATAGATAATTAGATAATTTATTGTGTGTTTTGGTATTAATATAGTAATGGTAAAATGAAAAAAACGTTTCCAGCTTATTAGCACCTAAACAGGTGAAATAAGACAAATCTTTAATGATAGAATAACTAAACAGCTGTTAAAATTTAAGTTTCTCTTTCTCACTTGATTAGAAAATAGCAATGTATTTATCCATCCATCCATCCATTTTCCTACTCCCTTGTCCCTTACTGGGGTCAGGAGGGTTGCTGGTGCCTTTCCAGCTATCATTTCGGGCGACATGCGGGGTCACCCTGGACAGGTCGCCAGTCTGTCGCAGGACAACACAGAGACACACAACCATGCATACACACCCCCACTCACGCCTAGGGACAATTTAGAGAAGCCAATTAACCTGACAGTCATGGTTTTGGACTGTGGGAGGAAGCCGGAGTACCCGGAGAGAACCCATCATGCACAGGGAGAACATGGAGACTCCATGCAGAAAGACCGGGGCCAGGAATCGAACCCAGAACCTTCTTGCTGCAAGGCAACAGCTCTACCAGCTGCGCCACTGGGCAGCCTGCAATGTATTTATTTTTAGCTAAAATCAGAAAGCAGCATATTTTCCTAAAGCTACTACAACATATAATCAGTTAGAGTAAAGTTATACTCACTAGTTGCTTGTTATTATTTTGCTTCAGAATATAGAATGAACACTTACTAAAGCTCATATTGGTTTCCCTTGTGCAGAATATTTTACAGCATTGTTTTGCATTCTTGAGCCAGAACCAAAACTACAGTTTCATCTGGAGCCATATTAGCTGTGCGCCATTTTATTGCCATATTTTTCTACAAATTTAGAGAAATAAATTGTAATGTTTGCAGACTTTGCAGTGCAGGAGGTGAAAGCTGCATCACAGTGTCTCCTCTAGATACTGTCTGTCTACACTGAGAAGTCACTCAATAAAGAAGCAGAGAAAAATACAGTAGTTGAAGTAGAAACTCTGGCTGAGTCTAAGAGGTGAGGAATTGAGAGGAGCAGCCCGTTCCTGTGCTGCTGCAGAGAATCCTGCATGGAGTTTATTCCTTTGGAAAGTTGAAGCTGCTGCTCCGAGGTACGGGTATCACATTCTGGATTCTTGTTCTGAATTCTCTCTGCAGTCTCCTCTGCAGAGAGCAATTATCAAATATCGTTTTATCATAAAATATCCAACTTATTAACTACTAAGTGTATCTATATAGACTTTTTAAAACGGCATTACAAAGAAAAGCTTTTTTCTTTTGAGTTATGTCAAAATGTCCAACTTCCCAGCTGCCGTATGCAGTATGAAACAGTTTATTTGCATTTCTAGAAGTTTGAACAACAATAAATAATCCTCACTAGTTTCTGACTTAAAGGGTATGTGTCACACAGAATAAGTCGTCGGTGGGACTTCCTGGTTCTCTGCATATCTATTTTAGTTTCTAATGACGGGGTTCTTAAAATTGTCTTCATTTCCTTTTTGAGAAGTTTGTTTTTGAAGCAATTATCAACAGGCCAGATTACTCATCTTTTTGGCCGTCGAGCTTGTTATCTTTACATTAGCCAATTTTCTTTGCACTCATCTGGGGAATAGTTGAGACTCAAATATTTAATGAGCACCACTTAAATTAGCCTGAACATGGACGGCTATTTGTGCCACAACTTGAGAACCAATGTAAAAAGTTTCTATGAATTTTAACCCATTTGATGAATCTTTTCTTCTGTTATTGACCATTCAGATGTTTCTGCTTTTATTTTTAGTTCGGTGACCCGTACTCTAGTTTCAAAGCCACATTATTAGTGGCGGTCCTTCAGTTTTCACACTATGTGTGGATTTGACTTTCCGATGCAGCACAGAAACAGGGGACTGCCCTTCTTTCAGCCAGATGACCAGCAGTGCAGAGCAGCAAGTGGAGGAGGGACATCACATTATTATACTCTGTGATAATATTTCCTCCCTGCCACTTTATCTGATATTTCATTAAGAGTTTTTAACCACACAAACATTATAACGGATATCTGTAAAAGTTTTTAAACTGAAGCATTTCTAAGCCTGGATGTTCTGAAGAAATAATGATTCTGTAAAATGTCCTAATTTTATCCTATTTTGCATGAACTGCGCTTGGTGTAACTTACATCTTAGAATCATTTATGGAGCTTTTCCATCTGTGGCAAAAAATGTTTCTTCTTTTTTTAGTTCTGATTTTTTTTTAGTTTTGTCTTGTACTAAGTGCAAAACAAGTAAACTTAGGAGAGAAAATAGCTTTTTTTATGGCAATGCTACTTGTATATAGTTAATATTTCATATGCTACAAATGTTTTTGTTTTTGTTTCAGTTTTTTTTTATCTGGTGTTGGACAGGGTTGCTTTAGAATGCAGGTTTAGCTGCTCGCTTTCTTTATTCAGCTTCTTCCTGCTCCCAGTACCAGTTGGGCCGTCTATGACACAGAGGAGACTAAAGAGTGATGAATATTGCAACAGACAGACTGTTCCTGAAAGCATCCCACATAAGCTGCTGCTTTTTCTGGAATTCTGTTGCAACATGGGAAGCGGAGGAGCTGCGCAGCAGCTTACCAAAGGACCCGACTGCGGGAGGGATAGAGGGAGGGCTGCTGGGAATTATCTGTTTCAGAAGGGAGGGAAATGTCCTGTGAAGTAAAGGTAGAAATGTGAGGGATGTTATGAGAGTAAATGGGAACTATTTTGGGGGGGGAGATGGAAATGTAGGAGATGAGTGTTGACATAAGGGAGAAAGAGGAGGAGTTGGGATTCAGGAGGGAGCGCCTGGCAGTGAAGACTCAGTAATGCACTGAGTGTGTCTGCGCTCAGTCATGCCGGCTCCCTCGGCGTTTGTTTCCTGCCCAGCGCCAACACAAGAGGACTTCTAAATGGATAAAAGAAACTTTTGCAAGCTGTCCAGAACTAGAAGTTGTATCTGCTTTTTAAGTTTTAAGCAAACTCCTATGGGATTATTTGATATTACAGTTCAATAACAAATGGAAAGCATGGTCCTGCAAGCAAACTACGGAAACGGCATAGAGAAACAAATTAACTGCTCCCAAATCCTTCTTGTAAAATAACTTTTATTCTATTTTTTTACATGTCCTGCAAGCAGCAATCAGAATTATGATTGCTACGTAACAGTTCTACTTTTGTTCAAGTTTTCTCTATAATACTCCCACTATTATTAATCACATCCACTTAGACTCTTAATGTCATGTTTTTAATATTTAGGTTATTCATCTCTGCACAACATTCTTTCTAGGCTACTTAAGAAGTTGCACATTCACAGATTTACCAGTTTTTCTGTGGACACATTAATTACATAAAAAACAAAAAACAGATTTGTCCATAAAGCATTAAATCTAAAGGTGCAGTGCTACTTAGCACTGCACATGCTACCAGCTGGCATATTCACAATGGCTGGGCGTTGTGCTACTTAACCCCCATGAATACCGGCGCACACGCTGTAACCAAATTTAGTTGGTGTTTATATATTTTTCCCTCCATCATTGTGGACATTTCAGAAATCCTAATGTGTTTTAAAATAGCCTGCTTCCTCTGGTGTTTAGTTTCATCTCAGCACTTGAGACTGGATTAGGACTTCAACCTTGATTTTAAATATAGCCAATTCTGTGTTAAACACATTGTTAGTTTCTGTTTCACTGTTTACCTGCATCTGTTCTTGGAACTTGATGTAAATCAATAACATAATTCTGAGCATAATGTGACATTTTAGCTGCAAAATAGTTCTTTGGTATTTTAGTAAAAACAGTGTAAATAATGCTTTGATTTACAGAATGAAATCATAACATTTTGCATGAGTTCACGGCTATCCCCCTGTCAGAGTTCATTATGCAATGTCTCTGCTAACAACATGGAAGCAACGGTGGCAAGGAAAACAGCCTGATTTTTGTTTCTCTGATTTGGGGGCGCTGACCCTTTCACTAAAGTAGAGCCAACAACTTTGGCACAGTTTCGGCATTCAGCTTCCCTTTCTTTCCGAATAACGTCCGCGTCCGACCCCCCCTGCTGGTGTCCATTGAGAGTCGCTGCCCCGTGCTATAATTAATCACAGGGCCTGGGTCATGGGTGTACACTGTGAATAGGCCGCTGCCACTGTCTAATGGCTGAGGTCTGGTCTGCCTGAATGAAAGTGTGTTTATCTCATGGTGACCTAGAACAGGAGTTAAAGAGGCGTTAGTAATATGCCTTCACTTGCAGAGGAGAGGAGAGGAGAGGAGAGGAGAGGAGAGGAGAGGAGAGGAGAGGAGAGGAGAGGAGAGGAGAGGAGAGGAGAGGAGAGGAGAGGAGAGGAGAGGAGAGGAGAGGAGAGGAGAGGAGAGGACTCTTCTTCAGGAGAACGAAGCTATCGCTCGCTGTCCTACCAGAGGCTCTTATTTTGACATTTTTGATATTTCTGAGCTGCTACTTTGCAATTCTTACAGTACACACATTTATTTAAAGGTTAATACGGAAGTGTTTTTTTAAAAGCACCTCTCAGAAACATTCATTCCTTTTGCAAGCTTTTGCATTTTGTCACAAAACTATGGAGACATGGAGGGAAAAAAAAGAAAAAAGAAATCCCGACTTACTTACAAGAAACTTTCTGGAGATCTCAAGATCCCGACTTATTTTCTCGAGATCCCGCGAAATGAAAAAAAAAAAGTCGGGATTTCTTTGTTTTTTTTTTTCTCCTTGTCCCCTTAAGGGCTCCGTACAAAACAACCCAAAACCTGACTTTTCTTTCAGGATTTAATGTAATAGATTAACACATAGGGAAGAGGACAATAATGCAACGTTTCTGAATGTTTTTACATACATCCACTTGTAAATATCAATAAAATCATGACAGAAGTGGATGAATATGGTGTTGGCAGCATTATGCTTCTTCTCAGAAGAGGGAGAGAAGCTGGTCAGAGTTAATGGGAGATAAATGGACCTCTACAGAGAAATGATCTGACAATGTTAGACTTTTTAAAAGACTCCATCCTTCGACAGGATGGGACTTTAGCTTTTTTTTTTTATTGCAGCTCAGCTTTCTCTCTCTTGTCACGCTGCTGTAGCCTGGTTCAAGTGGAATAATGAAAAATTGAGAGGGAAATCTTTCTCCACCCTTCCACAAGTGATGAAAATTTCATAGGACAGTATGCAAGCCTGGCAATTCTCTTAAGCAGTGGGGATGATGGTGATGAAGCGCATGTGTGCTGTAAATCCTTCGATTTGCCTGGAACAAACACAGCCGGGTTGATGGTCGCAGGGAAAATGTCTTTCACACAAAGTTCTCCTTCGCTTTGGACTTTTGGCAGGCTGCAGTTCCAGTCAGTGAGGTTACAGTTACAGCTTCAGTGGCTCAGCTCAGTGCAGATTCTGTTCCTGCAGACTGATAACATCCCAAATACCGCTCCATGACCCGAGCAGTAAGTACAGTAACGCGATGCTCGTAAATTGTCTCAGGAAAGTGTAAGCTCCTCTCCCCTGTCGTCTCCTCCGACGGAGGCAAAGAAACAAGGTCAGTGTAAACACGGCTAAGATATCCATACAACATTCATGAGACCCGTAGTGTCTAACAAGAATCCCGGGACTCTTATTCTAATTAAGAAGAGGAGGAGACGGTGGGTTGGTGGCCTGATGGTGGCACACATCTGAGCCCCACTTCTACTCCTTTTTCTTGTTTTGTTTTTTCTTTGTTTTTCGCCCAGCCTGCCCTTTGGAAGGAATTAGCTCAATCTGTTTGTGTTTCTGAGAGGAAACGCGGCTCACGAAAACTGTCGCTCAGAGCTGCGCCGTCCATCGTTTCCCACGGAGATCAGATGCTGAAATATTCATAAGACGCCAGTTGTCTCTGTGGCCCCATTGGGAAAAAAAAGACAACTTTTAGTTTCAAGAGCAGTTCAAGCTTTGTTTCTGGTTTAAATTCTCTATATATATTTATATACATTCATCTCAGATAGACATCTGCAATGCTCTGCAGGCATCACGAATCTTGGACTGTTTGGGATGGAGCAGGGAAGAGGGGACTGGGTCGCCTTTGGCCTGCACATTAAGAACAGAGGATTCGAGTTTTCTCCTTCATCTTGAACTAATCTTCTCTAGAGAGCAGCAGTTGATGTCAGGATCTTCCCAGCTTTTAGCATCGATCTGTGGGATTTCGCTTAGGAAGTCGGGGAGAAGTTACTGACTGCGAGTTCACACGGGGACTCGTCATTTAAGAATATTTACTAGATTTAATTTTATGCAAAAAGAGAAAAGTGTGCCTGTTTATACATATGCATATCAGCGGTTTGGACTCCTGGGATGATGGTAAACCTCTTGTGAAAGATTGACAGTATCGTTCAGGATGTCCAAAAGGAGTTTCATCTTAGCGAAGTAGTCATACAGTATGCATATGTTCCATTAGTATTCTGCAGCGATTCCCTTTGGACCATGATATTGTACCTCTGAGTCTAAAGCACAGCAACACTTTATGAGAAGCTGTATTTGATGTTGGTTCGGTGCAAACAAGAATGATTTCCTGTTTTTCTTCTTCAAAAAGAAATGTTGTATGACGTTAGGTAGCTGAAATGTTCTCTAAGAACTCTAGGATGTTGAGTACTTTCTAGTTAAAAAGTGTTGTCAAAAATAAAATGTGTTAAAAATGGCAGTATGGGATTATAATTAACCACTATGGGCATTAATTATATTTTTGGAGAACAAATTTTGAATTTTCTGCAGATTTTCTCTAAGCAAAATAAGCTCAAAATACTGGCACTTTGCATTAAAATGTCATTATTTACTGAATGACACTTCATGACAACACCAGTCATAACAGCATCATGTCAGTCTTATGCACACCCCATCAAATAAAGTGTTACCAGTAATTCTGTCAGATGTGTTTTCAACACCTGTGCATGTTTGGGCTCATTGTCCTGTTGGAACTACCAGTGTTTGTGTTTCAAACATTTAGTTACTGACTTGAGGTTTGTATTTTCTTCACCTGAAGTTGAACACACTCAGAAGAAACTTCCTTTCATTTGAGGCGGGTAGTTTAGCACTCCTGGACAAAATGCTGAGATGTACAGCTGTTTAATTCTGGAGTTTTAACTTATAGGAAAATTTATCTTGTGTTTAAAGCTCCATCCATCCATCCATTTTCTATACTCCCTTGTCCCTTAGTGGGTCAGGAGGTGCTGGTTCTCCAGCCAACGTTCTGGGGGAGAGGCGGGGTCACCTGGACAGGTCGCAGGGCAACACAGAGACACCCAACCATGCACACACACACACTCACACCTAGGGACAATTTGGAGAGGCCAATTAACCTGACAGTCATGTTTTTGGACTGTGGGAGGAAGCCGGAGTACCCGGAGAGAACCCACGCATGCAAACTCCATGCAGAAAGACCAGGAATCGAACCCAGAACCTTCTTGCTGCAAGGAAACAGTTTTACCAACTGGACCACTGTGCAGCCTGTTTAAAGCTCATGACAGTTAAAAGCTGTATAATTTCTATACTTATGATGCCATGACCTTTATTCATATAGTTAGTGAATGTAAGTTACTAACATGAACTCGTTGTAGACCTAAGAAGAATAGAGGACCAAATATTTTGACATAATTAGAAAATTACAGCGCAATTCTGTGCACTGCATCGTTTGATTAAGCAACATTACTGCCAATGTTACATTTTGGGACTGAAAGAGATGAAAGACTTTAAAACCCATTTTCTAAGAGCTGTAAGATCTTTCTGTTTTTCAGCTTTTTTGATCACATCTCCTCAAGGCCTTTGGAGTCCCATAAAGTCAAATCAGTAAATTATTCTGGCTTTTATTCTGGTTCATCTGCACTATTTATCAGAAAGAGAAACTAATCAGTGTTCTTGTTCTTGGCACTGAAAGTGCAATCCAGTAGGACGCCTAGCAGACAACACGATCCTGGGAGCTTAGTTTTATCATTTAACACACATTAATGATTACACTCTACTTTATCTTCCGAGCTCCGAAATCACTGGAAAAATAAAAATAGGCACCACTCTTGAATTTATTTGTTTTTTGTAAAATGTTTGTCTTGAAAACTTCTTTTAGCTGAATAATTAGGGGTACATGTGAGTTATGCATATAATTTAGGTTGCACATTTTACAGTCCCCATTTGGTTGGCAATAAAGCTCCCTCTGACTTGTTTGGTAGTAAAGTGTCAGTGGAGCCTCTTGAAGGCCCTCTTGAGCTCTTCCAGTTCTCCAATAGTGTTTCAGCTAAAAGCTCCCTGAAGATGGAGCGCGCTCGGCAAAGCTTGTTTATTCACCGGCAGCTCTCTGCAGGTATTTCCCCCACAAGCTGGGACAGAATCACTGTTTGTTTTGTCTTCCTGCTTGCCTTCCTTTTGACAGGCTATCACTCCCAGCGTAGCACTCATGCTGCTGTCTTATGTGTGTGAAAGCACGGTGATTGGTAGCTCACAGGTATCCCGAGATCAGGCTCTGGGCCAAAACACACACGTAACAAAAACACACACGCAAAAAAAAAAAAATGACACCTATTCATTGTGCCTGTGCTTCTTCCCGTGTGTGTGTGTGTGCTTTCCTGCAGCCCAACGACCCAGTGACAAATATCTGTCAGGCGGCAGACAAACAGCTTTTCACTCTGGTGGAGTGGGCCAAGAGGATTCCCCACTTCTCGGAGCTGCCGCTGGACGACCAGGTCATCCTGCTACGAGCAGGTATGTCAGCGCGAGTTCAGGAGTTCGAAAAAAATACGACAGACTGTGCTGAATTGTATTTCCTTTACTATTTTTGCCAGCAATAGCTGTGGTGTTTAGACGAACCTCCCTGGTTCACTGTGCAAGGTTGCAGTAGGGAAGTGGCCCATCTCCAGGGTCATCTGGCAAGAGGCCAGTTTGCCAGTCGGTCTTACGCACAGAATGACCAACATGATCATGAACTATACTGCCAAATCCCTGTGGAACGTTGCTCAGACTCTAACGAAAAAATGGTGGCAATTTGCTTCCACAATATGCATCAAGCAGCACAAAATAATTCCAATCTGCATTAAGCCTGGGAGTTGATTCAGGCGGATTCACAACCACTGACAGGAGGAGTGATGTGATCTATACTGATCTGTGCACTGTATGCATTACCTTTTAAGGGCTATTTGGTACACATTCCCAGCAAACTAGAACTTGTCTTCACTGTGAATTGGACTACTTCCAAACTCCCAGTTCTCATCTATCATGTTTGTGAGGTTCAAGGACAGAAACTCATGGCATATTCTTGGAAAGAAGCGTCTGTGGTTCTGGAACCTTGGACTTATTTGTCGCACATACAGGGGTACAGTTTATATCTCCAAGCCGTAGTTTTTATCAATCACTGGATCACATTACAACCAAGTGCAAAGAGTCCAAGATGAGATTCTAGTGTGAGTTTGTGGTTCTTAACTGGGAAATCTTGGGTTAAGGTTTGTGTTTTATTTAGGTTGAAAATTATTGTTGATTCAGTTGGTGTGATTTTATGGATAGAGACAAGAAAACCTAAGGAATAGATACAAGAGACAATAACTCTAACTCAGTGCATCCCTATTCAAGGAGGCTAAAAACCGTTTCTACCAATCCAGATTGTTTGGCCTAAATCAAGAGACAGGCCTCAAGTTGCCGTTTGCATCGTGTGGAAAACGGCTTAAGCTAGCTGCTAAGTATTAGTGATGCAGCTACTTGCCGTGGAGAGTGAATCATATGTCACTTCAGCTACATTCACTAGCGTCACAAGTAGGACGGCAACACATTGCTTTCATTCTTTGCCTGTCACTCCAAATTACACCATTATGTTATCTGTCCATCCCTAAGAAAACGAACAGGGGGAAAAAAATCCCCCCTCCTCCTATGATTGCTCCTCAAGCCTTCACAAATATAACGACGCAGAGACTTCACCAAACTGGAGTGAGATATTATTCTGCAGAGCTCGTCTCTTCTCGTCTCCCAGGTTTTCTATAAATAACCACTTTAGTTCTGCTGTATCACAGATAAAAGCATCACGGCTCCTCTCATGGCCAAACTCAACTGTAGGGAGAAGAAGCGAGTTGTTGCCAGGCAGAACAGTTAAAGGAACCCTGTCGCTCATCCGCCGGCGTCTCCCGTCTGTGCCACTCCCCCGTGTCAGGCCCCCTGCCTTGGCACGTCAAGCTTGTTGTCTTTATCGTGATGGCAGGCGCAGTTCATCCCTTTTACACGCTTGTCTCCTTAGAAAGCATGATTCCAATGTCTCAGTGATAACCTAATGCTTGTGCTTGAGGGAGCTGCAGGGTTTTTGCGGCTCGGTTTTAATTGATTCATTGGAATTCTGCCTTTGTTGTCGTTTTAATTTTGCTTGAACGCTGTGTGAACTTTTGGACTTGGATTTACCTTTTTCTTTGTGTTTTTTTTTAACTATCCTTTGCCTTGATCCCTCTCCTCATCTCAGGTTGGAATGAACTTCTCATTGCATCATTTTCGCACCGCTCCATCGCGGTAAAGGATGGGATTCTGTTGGCGACGGGGCTGCACGTGCATCGCAACAGCGCCCATAGTGCTGGAGTGGGAGCCATCTTTGACAGGTCAATATTACTACTTTGCAGTTCCGTTATCTAGAGCTACTTTTTTGTTTTCAAATCTAGAGAAATTGCATAATGGGTCAAGCAAAGTGATATTGTCTAAAAATAGTGAAATCCAAAATCTTAGTATTTCAGAAATTAAAATATATTTTTTATATAATAATATATGGTTCAAAGTCATTTTTCTGATGGAAGCAAAGCTTGCAATTAATTTACACACAGAGTCTGGGGGGAAAGAGGATAAACTAGCTTCACAGGCACAGGCAGGATCATCTAAAGTAACTCCAAATGCTTGAAATGTGTCACCTACCCTACCCTCCGTGTGAATAATCTTTAAAAAAAAAAATAAGTGTCACTTTTTAAATTAATTACTAGAATAAATAAACTTTTCAATGAGATTTAAATTTTTGAGACGCATCTCTGGAAGACCTTGACGTGATTACTAAAGTTTGCTGGTAGCAAGAATTATTTTAACAGTCGACAAAGTTCACTTAAGGTGAAGTTTTTCTCTTCCTGTGCAGCTAGCTAGCTTTTAAGACCAAGTTTCCAGCCTTTCATAAGTACATTTGACTAAAGTCATTTCATCTTTTTGACAGCATATGACATTTCTGGTTCTTCAATGAAAACATTACATTGACTCCAAACCACACGGTTGCTTCGCTGAGGGTGAAGCAGCACAGAAATTATTGATTAACTCCACTGTATGAAATATTTACACCCGGGTGCATCAGGGCTCTCAGAGAGAACCCTGAGCTGCTCCAGAAAATGTCAAAAAATCCTTGCAAAGTTCAGTCACAGCCAAGTTTGGAGCGTAGCAGGAACCACCCCGGTGGTTGTTATTGACATTGCGTGGCAGAAAACTGAGACATTGCATGAGAGCCTGGCGTGTGTTCTGCTGCATCACAACTTGAGCAGAAGTAATAGAAGTGGAAAAGTTGCAAAGATATACATTCCTGACTGCAGAATCAGCATCCATTGCACAAACAAGAAGAATTATCTTGAATAAAACACATTCCTTAAACAGATAACCAACTCTTTGAATTCGATGTAATACGAGAGTTCACATCTTAAAACTAGAACGCAACTGAGCTTTTGGAAAACCTTCTAATGATCATTGACACAGCAAAAGAAAAAAAAAAACACCAGACTGTTGACAGACATCCCTCACGCAATTTGAGGCATTTCAAACATTTCTGCCAAGAAGCATTTAGAAAAGTGAACAAAGGAGCGCCGGGCTAAACGTGTGAGATCATCACTGAGACGACTTGAGCTTTCAGTCGGCGTCAAAAACTGCCGACTGCAGCGAAGTCAAAGTGAGATGTTTAGATAAATAAAACGCATCTTTTTGTGGAAAATACAGTTTTGTTCAGAACTGTGTGCACAATTTTCAGTTTGTCCCATTCTCATGAATGACTAAATAAAGCTTGCTTCTGTTTCTGCAGTTTTGTTTTTAGTTTATTCCTGATCTTTCAAGCTTTGCCTCCAACTCTAAACCACTGGAGATTCCTACTGCTGTTCTTCTTAGTGACGTATTCATGTGTTAGATTTTCAGGGGTGGAGTCTGTTGATGGATGATCTAATTCAGGTGGAGCACATCTGTTGGTGGACTCTCACTGTCTTTAAAAGAGCTGACG
Source organism: Phalloptychus januarius (assembly GCA_902982915.1). Taxonomy (NCBI): domain Eukaryota; kingdom Metazoa; phylum Chordata; class Actinopteri; order Cyprinodontiformes; family Poeciliidae; genus Phalloptychus; species Phalloptychus januarius. The sequence goes on along the minus strand of CADWAE010000133.1, from coordinate 1,598,427 downwards.
TTCATTACGTTCTGTTTGACTCCCTGAGGGAGGCTTGTTTGCCAAAACATGTCATAAATAGTACTTAGCTTTCATGACTAAACCATGGAAACCCAGAAACCACTTCAACCAAATGTATCATTTTTCTAATTTATAAATAATTGATAGTTTTTGGCCTTTTTAAGCCATTTTTTATTTATCAACATATAGACAATATAGGCTCATGTTTTGTATTACTAAAACTCCTAAGTTGTAGCATCACAGATTTAGATGGTGACTTTAATATGTTGGAGAAATTTTGGTCTGCCTTCTGGAAAAGCCACTCTACTGAGTCAGTGCTCCTCCGTCTCTAATATATGTCTTATGTGCTGGGATGCAAAGAAATCTGCAGCCAAAATGACCTTCAGTGTTTGACTCTACAGATCATGATACATTCATCTGAATATTAAAATATTGTGCAGGCATATCTGGTTGAGCTACGGATTTCTCCTGCAAAATTGGATTTCAAATCACCACCCAGACCACTGTGGTGTCCCACAAGGTTGTGTAGTCAGCCCTAATTTATTTGACTCACTTATTTTAGGATCGATGATGAAAACATTCAGTTTTTAAATCCTTTTAAACGTCACTGTGTTGCAAAACATTTAGTTTTACAGAACTGTTGAACAAATTGCGGTTGTTGGTTGGTTGGTGGAATCATTTAGCCCACTTCATGTTGTCAGACTGGTTCTGTTTAACTGATTTCTTCATTCAACACGTCTGGCTGTAATAAAGCTGTGGTTTGACTGGTCAAATTCAGTTCAACTGTCCAAAAGACCTGGTTAAATACAGTTAATTCACAAATTAACAAAGGGGAGATTCTTATTATTTCTACGTAGGACAGATTGGTTTCTTTTGTTAATCTAATAAATTCAAGTGTGGGGAACAAAGCCTGTTGGTTCCTGGGTTGTTCTTGAACATCCAGAGCGATTTTCTTCCACTTGATGGAACCCGACTTGGACCCGACGCGGTCGGGTTCTGCAAAAAGACGATGCTTTGCTGCAAAAGGGTGGCGTTTAATCTGCTGAGTTGTTCAAACCTTTAGTTTTTTTTATCGATCCATTTAATTCATTAGGGTTTATTTATCAGGAAAATTAGCAGTGAGCTGGAGCCAGCAGAGGACAGACAGCTGCTGTCAACAGCCCAGTTGTTGAGCCACAGGACATTTTCCATCTCTGCATTAACTGTGGCAAGTATTAAGATCCAGAGCACAGATTATGCTTCCTTATCAACTCCTTTCTCTCTCTTTCCCCATACAAATGAAGAGACTGATTAACTCACACACTTTAGTCCCTTCTCTTTTGTCTTTTGGCTCTGTCGTTCCTCCTCGGAGCAAATTAAATTAGCAGTGAGTCACAATTGACTTAACAATCCTGAGGGCCTGAAAGAAAAGGGAAAAAATAAGAGCAGGCGGCAGGGCGAGGGTGTGACCCAGTCAGAGAGGGGTGAGGAGTTCGGGCAAACCTACCCTGTGATGTCACACGCAGACGGTGGGTGTGCTGGTGTTGGATTACAGCTTGTGTTTACTCTGCGGCTCTTTCTGTATGAAAACCACGAACTAAATATAATTACTCTGCAGGGTTGTAAACTTTTTCCACTGATCTAACGGTGCCTCGCAGTGTGTTTGTGTGTGTTTATTTTTAAACAGATGTGAGCTGGCTGGCGGTTGAAAACATATTTTTAATATACCAGTCTGGATAATTAACTTGAAGAGCAGTTAGCAGCAAAAAAATTAAAAAAAACTGTACCAATTACAGTCGAGCGGTTTGATGTGAACTTTTCTGGTTCTTGTTTGGTTGTTTGACATAAAACAGTAGCCAAGAAAAAAAAACTGAACTGGAGTTCTGGTCTTTGAAAAGCCACAGATCTGTTTTTTTATATATATATATATATATATATCCTCATCTTGCTCGTGTCTTTTCTCGTGTGCAGGGTGCTCACAGAGCTGGTGTCAAAGATGAGAGACATGCAGATGGATAAGACTGAGCTGGGCTGCCTCCGAGCCATCGTCCTTTTCAACCCAGGTAACAATCATAAGCAAGGTTTCACTTTCAGCAGCAGCTTTGAAAAAGGTCTGCAAAGTGAGGGTTTCAAAGGAGGAGCATAAAAAACCCAGTTATGCTTCTAAAGAGGGTAATAACAGGGCGAAGGAGCCCTGTATTTATTCATATATTGAGTGCTGTCCAAAGGTCTTGAGTTGCCCATTATTTCTTTGTATTTCGCATCCAAAAGCCAGACTGTTTTTACAATATTTGAACATGCTCTTGAATTGTTTTCCCAACTTTCTGAAGGTTTATCGAACCACTTTTTCCAGTTCTTTTTCAATTCAGACTGTGTACCTTCAAAAGAACATCTCTCTTTCTTATTTCCCAGAAAGAACAGTGCTCATTTTCCATGCAAGCAAACATCATTTTCATTTCTTCCTCCACTTGTCAAGTTTTCTATAAACTTTTAGGACATGGTGGTGCTCCAAAGAGTTCTTCAGGAGTTACCTTGATGGAAAAAATAAATAATATTCTCAGCTAGGAGAGCCTAGAGACAAGATTTCTGATTCTTTGTCCTCCTGTATGCAGACACAACACCGGCTCATCTCTTGAGCTTGGTGTCATTTCTTATGGATGAATGTGTAGGATGGAGGTCAGAGTTCATTTCTAGTCACCTATAAATACTGAAAGAAGCCAATTGTCCATATATATATATATATATATATATATATATTCTGTCCATCCATTCATTCCTACATTGTTTAACAACTTTAGACCCTGGAGATCTTTTTTCTTAATTTTTTCTTCTTTCCTATATTGTTTACTTTTTGTATTTTCTTATACAGTTTGCATTAAACATGGGGGGAAACTCCTGATTTCTGCCTCCAAGTGTACCAAAGCTTCCTGTTAATGTGAGTCGGGGTGTTAAATGACTCGGCATGGGAGCCTCCCTGATCCCTCCGGGGGCCACAGTGGATCTGCTATCCACTGTGTTCGACATTTTGTTCCTGCCACATTTAGGTTCACTGGCCTGGGTTTGCTTTGCTGCCTGATTCCTGTTAATTAGCGGTTTGCGAGATTTGGACTATCTGAGGGCGTAGAGGGGGGATGACGCTAAAAGGGGCCCTCAGTCATTCCTTTCCCACACCATGCAAACTAGTCCAGCCATTATTAAAAGCGCAACGCTTTGTCGAGCAGAAATGTTCATCAATGACGTGTTTGTTGTCCAGGGTCTTTCTGTTGAGGCTAAATTAGCGCAGCCTTAATTGGACTAACCCGGACTGGGCCGAGCGAGTTTGGATCGGAGGGTTAAAGTTTAATGTGGAAGTCACATCCTAACCATCAAGGAAAATGACAGTAAAAGTAAATAAATCCAACTCAATAATTATTAACTTAATTAGCTCAACGTTGTTTGTCATTGCATCATTGCAAAGTGTGTTGACACGACTCTTTGTTCTTTTCTGTTATTTTAGTTCTGAGGATCTTTTGAAGCCTGTGCTGCAATTTCATTTTAAAATGTTAAAAATTTAACCACTTATTTTAGTAATAATTTTCCTCTAACGTTCCTCTATCCAATGATAGTTTAAATAAAAATTTAATATTTTTTTTAAATAAGTAAACTTAAAATATGTAATTGTGAAATGAGAAATAAATCAAAATTACTCGCTTTTAAATTTTATATTAGTATTTATTTTATATTTACTGTCCTATAGTTCACCACAAAATAACAATCGCTCACCAAGCAGACCAATCTTCTTGTTATTTAGCACTTAGTATAATAAATCCACAATGTGCTGCAGCACAGGACTACAACAAACTACAAATGTGAGTTTTATCATAAAATTAACACAAAATGGAATTGAACAATATTTGTTTGTGTAGATATGTATAAACTCAATGGATTTCCATGTATTTTCAATTTTTTTTAACCTAAATGTTTATTTAATCAACCTTCAGAAAAACTTAAGAAAATGAGGAGATACTGTCTGACTGTAGTGAGGTCTGATCTGACCCAGGTTATTTCTTCTTCTATGTTTACAGACTCTAAAGGTTTGTCCAACCCAGGTGAGGTGGAAGCTCTGAGAGAGAAAGTCTACGCGTCTTTAGAGGCTTACTGCAAACAGAAATACCCTGAGCAGCCGGGCAGGTGAGGTTAAAAAGCAGCCAAAGACTCACATAAACAATATCATATGTTCTGTGTTACGTCGATGACATCTTCCTTTCATAAGGTGTTTATGTGCGATTGTTTACTAGTTTTCTATTCACTGTTTAACACCCACAAACAGATAAACTTTATTTTATTACTTAAATGTAGAGTGTAGAGTTATAAAACACTTAAACAAATATAATTAAAATACCTTAGTTTAATTATTTACATTAAAATGCTGGCAATTTCTTAGCTACTTTTGTACAAATTATTTAGGCTCAGGGATCCCAACAAGACGCCACCAAGTCCGAGAGTGTCATATTGTTTTTGTCTACTGAGAGGCACTGTTTCCGCCTTTGGAGGCTTTTAGGGGTTAATTATTTCTCTTTGCACTGCAATATAATATTCATAAAATAAAATGCTGTACATAATTTACTTTAACATTTCTACTACTACGTTTCTTTCTAGCCCCATCAGAAATTGAATCTGGTGTTTAGTTTAGAGGTCTACTCTCAATCAGAGATGTAAGAACAACTTTCAGCTGCATCTAGAGTGAAGACAATGCAAGTTATTGTTTTATTTTAATAAAATGAATCTGGATATCCTCAGAAAACCATTAAAGATGTAACACAATGGCAACTTACTTGGAGAAAACGGCACAGGACCTAAAACGGAGTCATTGGAACTAAAGCAAGACTTTGCTCGTATTCTGCCTGACAACATATTATAAAAATAGGTTGGAAACGAAACAGTATCTTTACTTTTTCTCCCTCACCTGGACTCACTCCATCCCTGGAGTACTAAACCTCAAGAACCATGTGGAAGCACACCGTGGCATAACACTTACTTTTGATTGTGTCAGAATAAAATGCTTTCTGTGTTTAATTTGTAAAATAGAAAAGCAAAATAATGGTGGTGCAGTCAAAAAGAAAGAAATATGTAAGGTCTTGAGTAAGTGAGTCTAATTTCACCATTTATTCAAACCATTAACATATTTATTTTTTGTACGATTTCCAAACAGGTTCGCTAAGCTGTTGCTACGGTTACCAGCGCTGCGCTCCATCGGGCTCAAGTGTTTGGAGCACCTTTTCTTCTTCAAGCTGATTGGCGACACACCCATTGACACCTTCCTCATGGAGATGCTAGAAGCTCCTCATCAAATGACATAATAGGAGTGACCCCTCCTGACCCTCAGCCTCCTGACCTCCCCTCCCACACTTAAACCCCCAACATGCATCACCCCAGCTGCCTTGGATCCAGAACATCTACCAAAGGGCAGACTTTTAAAAAAAAATGACACAAATGAACATCTCCCTTCTTACGTTTGTCCCTCCATCCATCTTCTCTGTTCACCAACTCTCTGAAGTGTTTCAAAACGAGGAATCCATCATGCATATGGGTCTCTTTTATACAGTGTAAAATATATAAATAAGAAAAAATATCTATATCTATATATATATATATATATATATTAAAAAAAACACCATCAACGTAAGTGACGAGACAGGACTGAATCGAGGACGAGGATATAAACATACTGAGCCATGGTTTTCGTCTTTGCTTGTCGGATCCCCTGATGAGAAAACGGCCGAGGCGATCAGGTTTTCAACTCCCACAGTGCTCAGCGAAACAGCAACGATGTCACAGGCATTGTGATCGGGACAATCGCACATCCTGTGCAACCTCTGGGATGTTTAATCTGGGATCTGAACCTGCTTTTGCTTTTCAGGACTGGACAGCTTCGGGGAAAAACAACAACAACACATCAACGCTAAGGAACTTTTCAATCCGACTGAACATGTCGGGTCTTTTACCAGGTGTTTATTATTTGGAAGAGTGAGCCTGCCGGCGTAGAACTCAGAAGTGGCTTAACAAGAGGGCAAGTTCTCACAAACCTCAGGTCTCTGGCCAATTCCAACAGACCCAACCATGTCTTACTGTACCAGCACTGTGCGGCGTTAGGGGACGATGTCTCAGCAGTCCACAAATCAACCCTCAAGTCCTCAGAATGACTTGGGAAACCCTGTTTAGTACAATCTCTGCAACTCTCTGTGCCCATAAACTGATGTAAATTAGCTTTATGAGACTTGTCATTGGATGCTCCAGGAGGCCTCCAGCAGGTGCAGGGACAACACGTCAATGTTTTTCCCTTTAGTTTTTATTTTTTGCCTCAACACAGAGTCCCACACAAGAGGAAACGTCATCGCTCTGTCAGACTCTGAGCTCCTCATAGTCCTCTCTCTGCCTCACATTTCATGCTAATTTCTGCCAGGCAGACACGCCTCCATGCTCAGAAATCCCTCTGCTCGCTGCAGCAGGCATCACTTCCTTCTTTCCAACACCTCATATCTACCTGTACTGAAAGCTACAACAGTATTAACCTTATTTTCAGTAATGCACAAATACCTCTGTTTCCATAAACTCATGTAGGCTGTAGCGTATTCGGGAGGAGCGCTTGTTTGTTGTGGCAGAGCCATTGTTTGTCTGTTGTTTGTTTCTTGGCACTTAACCTCATGACAGTGTAGTTGGGTTTGTAAATGGAGAGCGGATGTTGATGTGATCGACCTCTGCGGTGGAGTTTGGCACTCTCCCGTTCAAGAACGCCTCAGTACTTTTCCTCCTGAAAAGAACACACACATTCACTCTGTGCACTTCTCCGGACAACCAAGTGACATTTAAGTCGAACTGAAATGTTAAAGGTCTTTAAGTGTAAACGTGTTTTGTGTCCGCATTCTTTCATTGTTTTTCCTGCTTTTCTCTAAATGCTGCAGCAAAACTATGCATAGTGTTCATTTCCAAAGACTGTCTACAGAGCGGCTTAACGAGAGTAAATGTTTGGGAGGTGGGGGTGTCTATTATTCAGAAATTGATACCCACTTTAATCTGGTTTAATCACCTTCAAGTTGGTAGCGGAAATCATTAGCTGAGAAGATGAGCTTCAGCCATTAGCAGCTCAGCATATTAGTTGAAATCATCAGATAATGGTGCGTTCCATTTGTGTTGGAAGTTAAATTTTCCAAGTTTCAATTTGGAGGAAATTAGCTAAACATTTTTTTTTTCACTTTAAAAAGTCTTTTCTGTCAATAATATGGCATCACTTATAGCAATCATCAATGTTTGCCTCCACTGCTTGAATGCATGACACAGAGAAATGGATTTTGAGGTTTTATTGCTACTTAGTTTGGTCTTGCAGGGGAACAAAAAACTCACTGGTTTCTAGCCTGCTATTACAACAGTTAAGTTAGAAATTACATCATAATTATTCATGCCTAATAAATTCAGGATTCTTTGGAAAATGAAGCAAAGCATAAATCGATGAGCTAAACTAAGAATTACAAACAGTTTGCCCTAAATGTGAGCTAATGGGACATTTTAGTTCTACTTAAAATGTAGAATTTCTGAGTTTTTTGCCAGAAAAACTCAAGATTATTCCCCGGAAATGGAGGTTTATTACTAATCCCAACCTCAAAATTCAATACAGGTTTCGTTTACGTAGAGAGTAGTAACAGGTCCTGTTATAAATTGCTGTATTGTTGTTTTGTTGCACAATTTGCTGAACTTTCTAACTAGAGAAAGTTTGTTTGGTGTTTGAGCTGAAAAATGATCAAATCCCACTTACTTTTTTAAACTTGCAACTGGAATACAGTTTGGGAAAAACATCTTTTTTCTGTGTCTACAGTCCAAGTTCCTCAGTGGATGTAGCATCTACAAGCTGCTAGCTAAAACAGTAGCTAAGATAGATTATCTGAAATGGTTGGGTTATATGTTATACCCTGTTTTTACTGTGAATTCAAAGTTTCCAAGTTAGAAGTTGAAAAGCTTTAAGAGTCAGTTGAGCTGATCTAATTCTTATATCCATGAAAATTTCACCTTTCAAGGTAAATGGAACACATCATGAATCTACCAGGAATTCTTGCAAACTAAAAAGCACCAAACATATGCACGTGACTCCTGGCTGTCTGAGGTTTAAATCAGAACAAACCGAAGCAATGACCGTTTTTATCAGCTGTTAGATTGAGATTTTAAAAGCAACGCGAGCAAACAAGCCTCGGGTTCTTGACAGCAATCACTTTCCACCTCATGGATGCTATTTGTAGCATTTTGCAACGCACAAAATAATAGAAATTGTCATTTCATAGCAGATATAAATTTTAACTAAATCAATTTCAAAACTTTGTATGTGTTAACTAACTGACGTTTTCATGGAACCTACATTTAATTTCAGAATGCTAAAAGTCAAATAGCTTCCCAGTTTGGACCTTTCCCACTGCATAAAAGCCCAATATACATTTTTGCCTCGCCTCTCTCTGCTGGTATTAGGTGGACTTTGGTTTTGGGGACTATTGCTGGGCATCCTATATGAGTCACAACTGAATGCTTAGAAAATCAGTCTGAATTGATTCTCACATCTTGTCCCTACATCAAGCCTATGCAGGCATTTGACATGGGGTTGTTATGTAACCCAGTGACAATCCTGTTTGGGGCCCATTTTCCAGCTCATTACTTACCCACGTGGGCCCCATATGTAGAAGCTGGCTGGAACAGCTCACCAATGTCCCCTGTTCCCTCTTTACTGCCCAGAACTTATAATGTGAAAAATAAAACATAAAAGAAACGAGTACAAAAGAAAAGAAAAACACAACTCTATGAGCTGAAAGCTGTCGGATATTGATTGCTTTCATTGCTCCCTTTCTTTTATGTTTTACTAGTTTTCCTTCGCATATAATTACATATTTAAGCACTATGGAATTCCCATACTTTTCCAGTAGCTCCATAGAGACTCCACAGAGAATTTATACATAAATCACCAACGGTAGAATGTGCTTAAATCTTTTTTTTTTTTTACTATTTCGGGTTGGATGTTGCTCCATCTTGTGAAATTGTTCCCAGTTATTCCTCCTGTTGAAAAGCCAGCTCGGAAATGTCAGATGTGATAGAAATGAAATGTGCTGGATGCCACGATTTACCTCGCGCTTTGAAGTAAAGTGTGGTAATTTGTGTGCCGCGAGCTCCCTCTGGTGGAAGAGAAGCGGCGCTGCAACATTACTTGAAATTGTTTTCTAGAAGTATTTAAATGGACAAACAGAAGGCACTTTGTCACAGCTTTCTAATTGTCACAAAAGTAGCAATAACTTCAGTTTGACCCATCAGCGTGATGTTTATTGCTAAAATGAACTTAAGCACGGTGGCTTGTGTTTTTGCAACCTATCCAGGTGACAGTATTACCTGCCAGCTTGGGCTCAGTTTACAGTATTTATATTCTGGGAAAACATGTTTGTTTTTCTAATGCAAAATATGCTCTGTGTTTTGTAGATTTTTTCTGATTTGAATCAAGAAAAGCTCATTTCCAACAGTCAAAGATTTGTTTCCCAAATATAAAAAAATATATATAAATATCCTCTTTATTTCTGGCTGACTCATTGAAGATTGGAAACAATCGTGTAAAAGCCATAACAAGTGTATGACATACAAAAGTTCACGCCCCCTGCAGGAAATTGACAGATGTGGGAAAAGATAAGGAAATAATTGTCCACATAGAATGAAAACCTAAACGGATGCTTTATAACATAAAGCTATATTTTGTTAATATGTATATTTGTATATATTTATAAATATATATCAGCAGATCTGCTCATTGAATATTCCAAAACTGAAAATGAAATAAAAAAATGTAAAAAAAAAAAATCTGAATTTTCCTAAGCTGTGGGAGTTTCAAGGTGTTTTTATTATCACAAATACGGGTGGGGTGGGTTGGATTGTAACTTTTATTAAAAACAAAATAAAATAAAAAACACAATAATACACCAGCAGAAGCGCAGCAGCTCTGAACTCAAAAGAAACCAGCTTGAGCCGTTTTCTGTGACCTCGAAAAAAACAGGAGAGGCAAAAAGAAAAAGAAAAAAATTCAACTCTCCTAAATGTATATGTTGCTTAGCAAATATATGTTGGAAACGTGTAATCAGGAAAAGCTGAGCTTGTGACACAATCACTGCTTTGTTTGTTGCATAAATGTTCTAGTTTATAAAAAAAAAAGGAAAAAAAATCACTTGGGAAAAAGATCTATTTTTGTACAAAGGTAATTTTATCCCCTGCTTAGTTACTCTGTTCTTTTCCTTCTCTGCGGCTGTTTTGTCCGTTGTGGAAAAGCCTCCTCAGCTTCAGACTGAAAATGTAATTTTTTGTGGGGAGTTGGAGGGAAGGATCATCCGCTTTGACACTTTGGTAACTGTGTCGCCTTTTATTTTGCCATTTTCAACCCGTCACTGCAAGATGGGAACATCTCTGATGGTTCTATTTTTATTTTTCTGTTTTTAAGGAGACAAAAAGTTGTTGATTTTTTTTTTGTCATTTGTTGTTTGTGGATTGTTCTGATGTTCTCTCATGGAAAGAAACAAAAAGTTATTAAAAAAAATCTTTAAACTGATTAAAGTGGATTGTCCATCCGTCTGTTCTTATATGAGATTAAATGAAAACAGAAGGGAGACGTACAGGTGTGGTTCACTACGCAGTTATATGTACATTTAGTTATTTATGATAAATTTGGTTATTGTGACTGATAGTAAAGTATTTTTTTATTATTATTTTGTGGCCTAGACAATCATAGGAAAGACTGCTGTATTGTTACAGGGTCGACCACAAATGGTAATTGCTGAAAAAAGATTTACTTTCAGAGTAATGGAAAATTGAGTGGAAAGAAAAACTTATAGGTCCAGCTTCAGGGTCCAATATGAAGTTTGCATCGGCGTTGACTTGGCAACGAAATATGACTGTAAGCCTTAAGATTCATACAACTCCACATACACACAGACAATTTTGCAGAGAATTAACACATGCACATTTAGGCACAAAAACACAACTTAAACATGAAACATACAAAACTTTATTAGGCTGCAGATTACATCTGAGAGCTGCAAACAAGTATTCCACTGAAATCCAGATTACCTACAGCAATCTGATGTTGCTTGTTGTTTTTACACAGGTGTGTACCAATAGCGCATAAGCAAAAAAACAATAAAATTCAGTACATATGTACAAATAGAACAAGAATTGACTGGTTGCTCATACAATTATGCTAAAAAATAAAATATAACAAGTTTTAAAATTAACTGTCCACGCTAAGCCAAACTCATTTTGAGGCATTTTTGTAAAAACAAAAAAAAGTGGCACAAAGATCTGATGGTTAGGGAAAATAAAAACGCAACATTGATCCGTTTGTTTTTTTGTTTGTTTTTTTATTTCATTAAGACTGAAGGCTAATGTAAATATGCCCTCTTCATTGAAATGGAACTTTACAGTCACGCAGGAATTCGAGGAACAACAAGCCTGGAAACAATTATTGTACAGTAGCTGTTGGAAAAGCAGAGAGCCAGAGTCAAAAATACTGAAACAGCCGAAGGTTTAACACGATTTACTTGTTTTCTTTAAGGAGACGAATAAACGTGATGCACTTCAGACGTGAGGAGGATCTGCACTGCGAAGCTGATGTGTGGTTGATGGGTTTGCTACTCCTGACTGAGCTCCAGGTACAGTTCTCTGCATCCATCTGGAGCTCCGTTTAAAAAAAAAAAAGAAGAAAAAAGGTCCTCTTATCTTGCAACACAATGTAGAAAAAAAAACAACATATATTTATATATATAGAAAGGTGATTAGGCCAAAAATATTCCAAAAACTGAATTAGCAGTCGCTTTTCCATAGCTTGATGGTTTTGTCGTTTTCTAAAGCAGCAGATGCGATGATGTTCTCTGTCGGGTGGCAGGCGGTCGAAATGACGACGTCTGAGAGCAAACATAGAAAAAAAGATTGTTTTAAAGGTTTAATGTGCAAGTAATCAAGCCTGGATGTGGAAAATGTTTTCCTGACTGTTCAAAAACATTCATTTTAAAGACAGAATTCAAATTTGGAGTTATTAAGTCTATAAAGTAGACAACTTGTGTGCTGTACCTGTGTGGCCCTGCAGTTTCTGCACGATCTCCTTCGTCTGCAGGTTCCAGATGTAAACCATGTTGTCCTCGGAGCCGGACACAATCCACTGCAGGACAGGGGCCAGAGAGTCACGTTCAGCCGCACGCGGCACCGTTCGAACTCTGAGAAACACCGGCGGACTGAGACGAGACCAGAACTTACCTTCCCTCCAGTGACGGAGAAATTAGCAAAAATGCAGTACTTCTCGTTTTTGTGGCCTGTGTACGTCTTCAAGCACTGAAATTATGAGAAACGTTCGGAAGACAATCAGAACTGTTACTGTGAACGAAAACAACAGGCGGTTCCACTTGTTTCAAATTACTGAAAAAGGAAAAACAAAGGCATTCTTTTAAGCAGAATGAGTGGAAACACTTGACAAACTCAGGTAAAAAAAAAATAAAACAATTATTTCTAAAAAAGATGTTTTCTCACCTTTCCTTTGCTGTAGTCCCACAGCTTCAGCGTGCTGCAAACACAAACCATGAACACAAACTGTGAAACTCCACAGTCCAGCCATATGCGGCGTTGTGCTGCCCTCTGCAGGTGAGCATCACACACAACCCGAGTGATCAGCGTCTGTAAACAGCTTCACTTTGTAAATGCGCAGCACTCACTTATCCAGAGTAGCAGCCAGGATGTACTTCCCATTGGGAGAAAACTTCACAAACGACACAGGAGGGTTGTCATCATCTGTTAGAAACAGGAGCAACAAATCTGAACCGGTTAGGATTTCTGTCTGGATGATTCTCATTTCATCTCTGTGATATTTCTGGGGCTCATTAGGGAGCAGCTGCAGGTGGATGACTCAGCTGTTATAATACTGATGATATTAGAAATGATTTTAAGGTCTACTGTTGAATAATTCACGTAATGGAATCACTTTACATTGGTGCATCAGGAAATCATTGAAAACTTTATTTCACTAACTAAATATATAATTTGTATAAAATCATAGATATGGCGGATTCAAGCCTCTAAATCAGATCACTTTGATTTATATAGTTTATGTTTGTATAAAAAAAAGCATTACATACTATGATTTTTAATAGAAAAAAAATCATGGGAAGATTGGTGACTGTTGCTGTCTTTTCAGAGATTTATGGGAAGTTTGGTGGAAGGAAAACGTGTGGTAGAGCAACAGGTAAAACCACAGCCGTAGAGGAATGTGAATCACCGTCATAGGGGACGTGGCAGTCACAGTTCATGTCCTGGTCTCTGTGTGTGCCTCTTTAAAGCTCGGCCTGCAGCTGATGTCACACTCAGGACGAACCGATCTGAAAGTTTGGGCCGATATCGATATCTGATATAATACAGCTGCATATGCAAATAGCAATAGAACGGAAATAAACATTGATTGTTTATTGACCCAGTTTATTGACTTGCTGGACTGATATGTAAAAAAAAAAAAAAAGGGGCAAACATCTTGCTTCACTTTACACTTGTTGCTTGTGTACCTCCCTCACTTTTTCCTTCCACCTAACTTTCTACACTCAAAACTCATCACTAAGTGCAACAAATACATATGAGTTTCACTTTTTGAATCCAGTCATTAAATCAATTGGAAAAATAACTTCTTGACGATGTTAAAATCTATTGGTTTACATGTTTTGTTTTTCTGTGGCTGATCTTACCGATGAGAGTTTTTAAACACTGCCCTGACGCCGTGTCCCAGATTCGGCTGAAATAGAAACAAAACCGTTAGTTAACGAGACAAACACAAAGGCAAGTCCTGCAGTTGTAAAATAAAAACAGAATCTCAGAACGGAGTGCTTCACCAGAGTCCGTCGTAGCTGCTGGACACGATCAGAGAGCCGTCTCTGTTGAAGTGAACCTGCAGATTGAAGCAGATTTCACGTTTTCCTGTTTCAGTCAAACAGAATAAATAAGAAGAAACAGAATCCAACTCACGGCGGAGACGGGATCGGAGTGAGCCGGCAGTGTTTTCAAACACTTCCCGGTCTTCACGTCCCATATCCTCACGCTCTCATCGAACTAGACGCCAAAAAGAAAAAACACACACACACACACCGGATGAGTGTTTCAGTCAAAGTCACTAAAGCTTTGCTGCTAGTGGGAGAGAGCTCTGGCTGCAGTCCAACATCTGCTCCGTGTTTCTGATGGAGTGTTGTTGCCAGGAGCTGCGAGCGCACTCACCGATCCCGACACGATGAGGTTGGACTGCGGGTTGAAGTTGCAGCAGAACACGTAGTTGCTGTGGCCCTTCAGGGTCTTTAAGCACTTTCCCTGGATTGAGAAGAAAATATTCAGAGTCTCACGTCTGCTAATCCCAGCACCACGGGTCTGACACGTCCTCCCGCCCATCTGAGCCGCCTTACCGAGTTGACGTCCCAGATTTTCAGGGTTTTGTCGTCGGACGCCGACACCAGCAGGTTGGAGTCCGAGGACCACGCCACGTCAGAGATGCCCTGCAGGTTCAGGACAAAATGTCACGAACACAGCTTTAAAGACAAACCTGCTCAGACAGGAAGTCCAGCTCTCCTCACCAGCTTGTGTCCAGAGATGGTTTTCTCAAACTTTCCGTCGTACGCGCCCCAGATTTTTATGAGTTTGTCAGCAGCTGCAGCAGAACAGAGACTCAGTCAGGACTGTTTGGAAAACAACCTTAAAGCTAAAGTTGGCGCATCGGCTGAAAGCAGGAAAATAAATCTGTAAATTACAGACGGACATTTTTATAACAGAGGACTGAAAAGCTTGATTAAATGTGTATTATGTAATAAATATGTGCTGCAGGTCATAAAAAAGCAATCAGTAGAAATCACTGTAATCATTACAAAAGTTTGTGATTCTGGTTTGAAACCTTGATGTACCCGAGTTTGAGACTCTTATTTTGAAGGTTTTGCTAACTTGTACTGAATCAGTTTTCTCAGACTGCCTGTCCAGCTACTCCATATCATCGCTACATTAGCATTGAAGAGGTTTTTAATTTGTTCCCGTGGCAACATATTGGGTGGAAAAAATAAACTGTGAAGGAATGACAAGTTCTGAAGCGCAGAGAATGTTGTAAATGTTTGTAAATCTATATGTATGGGGAGCATACATATAGTTTCTTTTGTCTTTACAACAAAGTTTTGTTGCTAAGGTCAGAAAAGTTGATGTCTGCTATGGAGTGTAGAAGCATTACATTAAAAATGCAGTTTTATACAAATTAACATTTCAATACTTTACTGGCATTAGAAACCACATCAGAATCAGAGTCAGACTAGCATCACAATGATGTTTAATGGACTCACAGGAGCTGGCGAGCCATTCTCCACTCGGGCTGAACTTGACGGACGACACGGCCTTAGTGTGTCCTGCTAATGTGAATTTCAGGCTGTAGTTTGGCTTCGCAGGCGCAGACTGTGAACGAGAGCAGCAGAAAAGATGAGCGCAGCCGCAGCGATCAGACAGACAGGAAACGGGATCGATCGCTGTAATTCGTCAGACCTTGCTTTGGCTGGCAGACGCTGATGGAACCACTGGAGGCTTAGTGTCAGTCTCTGGTTTCTTGTCTTCTGTTGCCATGGTGAGGACACTAACATTGATTGCACACTAACCTGACTTAGAGAACAAACAGGTAAGTGGTCCACCATCATTAATAAGTCTTAGAAAAGTAAATGATAATCAGACACAGTGCACACACTTATCTTTGATTTTCAGTATTTATAGACCTGACTGGACTAAACAAGCTTCAGACGGTTGAAATTTTACCTCAGAAATTTTGCAAACTTTCATTGTATTCTAAGGTCCTGAACAGTAAATATGCTGCATGTCTTGGATAATGTAAATCCTATTATATCATCATTTAAAGTCCAAATTCTATCAAAATACTTATAATAAAACCCAGAAGGTTAAGAAGATGTGAATAAAATAGCAAAACTTGGAGTCCTCCTGATCCTCTCATCCCTCTGGCAAAGTGTATCAATGAGCCTGATTGAACTCAACAAAACTATATAGTTCAAATATTGAGTTCATATTGTCCTAACCTAGTCAGAGCAGAGTAGCTACATAAAACAGTAGCCAATTTTATCTTAATTTCATATCTGACAGAGATGCTTGTCCTCAGAGGAGTGAGACTCATTTAGATGGAAAAGAAAGAGAACTGATGAAAATATTGGATCTAAACTCCACTTGTATTGTAAGAACAATAGTCCACTATCATATCGTAACTGCAAGTTTTCTAACACTAATTTCAGAACTAAACTCTTCCTACTTTCCTTTTATGCATTAGACTGATCTCTAGAAAATATAATATGTACTATAATTAATGTAACTTTTAAGCTGAATAAAGGACTTTTCCAATGTAAAGACCTTTGTTTAATCTACTTAGGTTTCAATATAAATATTAACTGATTTTCTTGTCTTTACTCAGATGTTTAATCACTTATTTGGCATTCAAAACGCCAGAACTGTTTAATTTCGAGACAACAACCGTGCAGCCTTTTTAAATTAGCTTTCAAATCCCGTAATTTGTTCCAACATAGATATTTCATCAGACATTGCCGCCTATTCTTCCTAAAGAAATGGAATTAAACTCCCGGCCTTCTGATCACAAGCATGCAGACTTATTGATTTAAAAAGATGTGATCAACTAAACGGCTTGCTAGCACAACGATTAGCTACTTTTACGCACTACTTTAAAGTTTTACAAGCATGGCTACATTTCTAACCATTAAACGTCCTTACCGTATTCAGTACATGTTATAACAAATCTAACTGGAAAGTAATTTAGCTGCTTGCTGTTGCTAACTGCTTAATAAATACCTGTAGTAGCGCAACCGTTACGCTACAGTTAGCTACTGCAGCTAGCTTCAGTTAACTAACGTTAAAATGTTAATATTTTGATTAAGGAATAGGTATAAACACCTTTAGCAGCCATCTTATTGGATTTTAGGTTACTTTTAAACACGAGGTGACTACACGTGTTCGCTGAAATCAAATAAATGTGGAAAAGTAACATTTAAACAAAGAGCAAGACGGGATCGCTTAGTTGTGTTTCTGTGATACTCAACGCTGAAAATAGAGAGAGTATTCCAAATACGGTTACATATAATGTGAAGCATGTTTTACTAAAACAAATTAACCGACAAAATATACAGATTTTAACAAAAAAGCGAATAGTGGCCTTATCGTGCTGCGCTGTTGACAAGCTGCAGCCACGAAGGGGAGCCATCTTCCATTCAAACAATAAGCTTTTGCTTATATGCTAATACTCACGAGGATTGATGCTGCTGTACAGTCAGATATTATTTCATCGGAAAGTCAGAAAAAGGGGAGGAAAACCCGTACAGTGAAGGAAAAGGCCCTGCTGAGCGGCTAAGCCAAGCAGCTCGCTTCTTAATGTTTGCGTTGAGCTGGGAGGACTTGCGAGGAGAAGGAGAAGCGGGGAATGTGGTCTGCTCAGATTCTGCGCAAGCGCGTTAAGAGGGGAAGGTACGGGAGCTTACTAGGATCAAAAGTGTGCCTTAGTGCTGTTATTATTGCTGTATTATTAGTAACTGGTTGTGTTATTCTCCGCTATTTGGTCACAGGCTGAAATTTATTTTGAAACTATTATATGAGTGAGTTTTGGTTCAGTAATTGTGTAAAAGAAGGTGTGTAATACTCAAATTATTACAGATTTATACTTAGAACTTTGAAGTTGCAAGCAGAAAAAAACAAAACCGAATCCCACAGAAGTCAGAATTCAAATATTTTTAATCCAAAGTCCCAAATTCAACATCCAATTTGACTGCAAACTTTTTTTTAATCTTATAAATCTATTTATTAACAGCATAAAATTGATATTTTTGCAGTTCTCCAATTTCAAAAATGGTAGAAAATGATAAATGAAGAGGGATTGGGATAAAGGATTATTTCTGCAAGATGTTTTTTTTTTTTTTTTCAAATATGTGTAGTTAATCTACGGAGCCCCTAAGGGGACATGTAGAAAAAACAAAGAAAGAAATCCCGACTTACTTTCTCGAGATCCCGAGAAACTAAGTCGAGATCCCGACTTATTTTCTCGAGATCCCGACCTTTTTTCTCGAGATGCCTACTTAGTTTCTCGAGATCCGGCGAAAAGAAAAAAAAAGTTGGGATCTTGTGAAAATAAGTCAGGATCTCGAGATAAAAAGTTGGGATCTTGAGAAAATAAGTCAGGAGTTCTTTTTTTTTTTTTCTTTTTTCTCCATGACCATTTAGGGGCTCCGTATTAACTCCATTTGGTGTTTTGACGACCCACAATGGGAAGCGACCCCGTGGTTGAGAACCGCTGCTCTAGCCACTCCAGTTCAACAGGTGGCGGTGTAAAGAGGGACGCCCCTCCCTCCATTCCTGCTCCAGCCATGTCAGCCACTGGTCAGTTAGTTTTCAGTTGGTATCCCACTCCCGCACTCTGAAGTAAATCTAATTCGGCTTTCTGATTTAATTTCCCTGCAGTAATAACTTCCTTGAATCAGAAGAAAAGTCTTCAGAAGATCACTTCAACCCCCTCTCACGAGAAAAAAAAGAGTCCATAAACCCTTCAGTTTTTGCTCAACCGTTATTTTCCTGGTCAGTTGTTGTAAAAGGAGACTTTTGCTTCGTTAAATGACAACACGAAGGTTCAGCGTGAAGACTTCCTAAAACTAGAAGTCGGCCACCACAAAACAAAGAAAGGCTACTACTCCAGGTTGGCTTTGTTTATGTGAAACTGATTTATGCTGGGCTTTGGGGGGTTTTTGTCGCTTTAATCTGCTAGTTAGTAGCACTTTATGAAAATTAGCTAGCCAAGTTGAGCTAGCGAGTGTTGCTGTAACGCTGTTACGTGTTATCGCTGTTGTTTTTGTCTTTGTGGGGATAAAAAGCGCTTAAAAATTTCCCAACAGTTACCAGTATTCAGTAAAGGATACTTTGTATTATTTTTGACAACATCCAGAGATGTTTGTTGCTGTAAACGAGTTCACCGTTTCACTAACTGTTGGCTAAACTCTTCTAAAATACTTGGACTAAGATTTATTTAAAAACCCCAGTGATAGTCATTCAAAACTTGTTTTTTTTTTGTAACGTCCACCATTTTTCGGTGTTTTTTATGCTATTGTAATGACACAGCCCTTAACTAAATGTCGTCCTGTAAAGCTGAACATTTTAAAACAGTGCTTTTGCCATGAGGGCCCAAATTGTCACGTTTAGAGCAATTTAAGGTTCAAAATAATTTGCTTAAATAAAAAGGAATAAATGTTTTAAGGGGTTTTCTCTGCTTAGGAAAGCCTAGCATTTTAATGATTACATAAATCTGTTCTATTAAACGACAGAAATTGATTTTCCCACTTTTTTCCCTTTGTGCGATTATATAAGCTAATTTATTGAAATAATTCCATTAAATGAAAGCTTCAAAGTTTTAAAATAATTGTTAAACGGATTGAAATATTTCAAAGTATTTTTGAAATATTTTAAAATACTTTGAAATAAGAGCTGTTGAACAAACATACATAAGATGAACAGAAAGAGTAGAGAAAGCTTAAAACCTCTATAATTCCTCTATAATAAAACACACCGTTGCTAGAAGTGCACAGTTCCAACCGTTTGCTGTTTGTTTAACAGATTGTGTGGCATGAAAACTATGCATGAAGCAGGCTGGCGTTCCCTCGGAGTCTCCACTGAGCTGAAAGACACACGCTGCCTGGCTAAAACGAGATAACGGCGAACCTCGCTTCACCTGCATCATGTCCTCTGACGCTGAGCCAGGTCCCAAAATGCTCGTGAATCCTCCTCCTCCGGAGGTGACCGATCCCAGCAAGCCTGGCCGACGGACCAACCAGCTGCAGTACATGGAGAAAGTGGTGGTGAAAGCTTTGTGGCGGCACCAGTTCGCTTGGCCGTTCTACCAGCCTGTTGATGCAGTCGGTCTCGGTCTACCAGTGAGTAATCTGGTTTTGTTTGTTTCAGCTCATGTTATTTCCAGATAAGAACTGCCCTGCATTGTCAGTCACACCTGGACAGACTGTCTCTTACATCTATTTCAACAGGACTATCATAAGATCATAACGTCTCCCATGGACTTGGGCACCATCAAGAAACGCCTGGAGAACAACTACTACTGGAGTTCAAGTGAATGCCTGCAGGACTTCAACACCATGTTTACCAACTGTTATATATATAACAAGGTTAGGAGCTTCTTGGTTTAAAGAGGGTAACGTCCTGGACATGTAAGTCCTAACAGATTTTTCTCAACCCTCTTGTGCAGCCTACCGATGACATCGTGCTGATGGCTCTCGCCTTGGAGAAGATTTTCTTGCAAAAGGTTTCCCAGATGCCCCAGAAAGAGGAGGAGATTGTTTCTCATGCAGGCAAAGGGAGAGGCAGAAAAAACAACCCTCCAGGTACTGTGGTCACTTCTGCAAATGGCCAATGTGAGGCGAGACGTACAGCGCATTGCAAAACTTCAATTTTGTCACAATTCTAATGATAAACGTCACTTTAATTTATTGGGGGTTTCATGTGGGAGACTGTTGGGGAATATCCTGTGAAATAATTGATAAGATTCAAACACTTTGTCTTTGAGGGTTTTATTAAGGCCTAGTATATCAATGAGAGCTCTGTCTGTTTTGGCACCAACAGTAGTGTGTGTTGATCTTGAAAACACCCCTCTCTCTCCTCACACTCAAGATGACCTGTGCATTCCAACAGCTGGTGCAGGACTCCGACTTGCACCTATTTGGTTGATGTCCAGCTTACACGCTGCTCTATTTTTACCTAATCATGAACCATTACATGCATATAAGAAAATACAGAATCTAAATATTTGTAAATATCAAATCTAACTGAAGTTTTGGGATCTTTAAGAAAATGTCTCATTTTTCCCAAATAAATATTTGCTGAAGGGTCAGAGGTCACACAGGATAATACAAAAATTATTTGTGCCACTTCAAAAAACTGTTTTTGTCATTGTAGGCCTGGCATTTCCATGAGGTTACTTTTTTTTGTCTGCTTGCACTGCATTTGTGTTTGTCTGTATCATAGTTTGACACAATCCAAAAATTTCAAGAGGTGTGAGTACCCTTTGCTGCTCCTTTCAGAAAAAAGGATGAGCCGAGCAACCACTCCTACCCAGAGCGACTTTGAAGCGAGGGACTTTCCAAACCCAAACACAGAACATGGAGGCCTGAGGGAACAGCTGAAGTACTGCTGCAACATCCTGAAGGAGATGCTGTCGAAAAAACACTCCGCCTACGCCTGGCCGTTCTACATGCCAGTAGACGCTAAAGCTCTGGGGATCCACGATTACCACGACATCATCAAAAACCCAATGGATCTCAGCACTGTGAAAGTACAGCTTTTTTATTTATTTTTGTATCTTTTTGTGGATTGAAATTTAATCTTGGCATCACTTCAAGCATTTCTGTTCATCTGCAGAAAAAGATGGATGGAGGAGAGTACCAGGATGCGCAGCAGTTTGCTGCAGATATTCGCTTAATTTTTTCCAATTGCTACAAGTACAACCCCTCCCACCACACTGTGGTCGGCATGGCCAGAAAGCTGCAGGTGTGTTGCGAATTGTAATGCTGTATTATTTTTTTTTAGTAATTCTCTCCATTTCATGCTTGCTTATGGATGCTTGAAGGGAGTGTTCGAACAGAGGTTTGCTAAGATGCCAGATGAGCAGGTGGGGGTCACCGCTCCCAGCTGCACCATCAGCAGTCTGGCTAGTTTGGACAGAACGGAGTCGGCAGTGGAGGACTCCACCCGCTTTGCCGAGGCACGAAAACAGGTGGGTTTTATCTGATAGGAAAAAAAATATTGTTTTTCGTAAAATCAAAAATGTCGCAATAGATGTTCACCTGACAACTCTATGGGATTTACAGTAAATTTAGAGATGACGCCATGGAGAAACGGTGCTTTTATTGTCCGATAAACTGATTCTGTGTTTTGTGGCTGCATTTTCTATATTTTTATTTAGAATGTGAAAGAAACAGAAAGTTGCCCAGAGTATTACCCACTGAACATATTCATGACTTTGAGGAGTCATCTATTTTGTATTTTTTTTTACATGAAAAAAAATAAAAAAAATGTTTTCCATTTTGCATAAGTAGCTTAAAGAAATAGAGTGATTATTATTAGTTCTACTTGTTTAAAAGGCATTTCATCAGTATATTTTCTGCACTAACATACACTTAAATCATTGGCTAGATTTGTTGTTACAATTTAATATCGGTGCAATAGAATATATATTTCTTAAGGCACATCTTCTCCATTGTGTTAATGAACAGAAGGTGCTATTTGTAACATAAATATTGATGTCAACTGTGTTGCCTTCCCTTGCAGATGTGCCCCACAGCCGTTTTCACACATGCACTTAAATGTTCTAGAGATGTTCCTGATTGGTGAAATGTGTGTCAACGAATTTCCACAACGTCCGCTTTGGACGCCTGGAAGACATTTTTCATTTGAGTTAAATGTCTGGAATATCAGCGGGTGAGATGGCAGCTCTCGCAGAGTGTTTACTGCAAGTAAACCAAAATGGCTGCTTCAATCTCCTTCCTGCTTTCCTGATTTGTTGACCTCTGCTTGCTTTTTGCCAGGAAGGAGCTGCAGTAAAAACATCTGCAACCTAATGTGTAGAGAGAGATTTCCTCAGTGTACTTTAGCATTGTGTTCTGCCATTCCACCACATTTCTGGAGTGTTTCTAACAGAAAAACCTGCCAGAACATTCTCTAGAACTCTGGTGTTCGTGTGTGAAAACGGCTGTGTTTCTTTCTTCACTGCCCTGCTTTCAATATCTTTGGCTTTTTGGTGCTTTTAATTGTTTTGGCGCTTTATTAGAAAGGTTCACCACATAAAGACAATGTTCCGGTGTTTTTTCTGCCTAGCTAAAGACAGCTGATGGACAGCATGCAGCTGTTTCTCAAACCACAAAACTGCGGAAGGACAATGGCCAGAAAGAACATGGCGGGGATGCACCTAAAAGTGCTTCAAACCCCATAGTTAGGTATGATTATCGACTTACTTCTGTTTCTATATATTACATACAAGTTAACTCTTGTGCTCTCTAATTTCAGGAATCCATTGAAAGAAAGCAAAGATTGGGGTTTGAGAGAGAAAGCTTTGCCAGCTACACATGAGGAAAGACGGGATTCAGACGATAAAGCCTTGCCGATGACGTACGAGGAAAAACATCAGCTGAGCCTCGACATCAACCGCCTTCCTGGCGTGAAGCTGGCCCGCGTGGTCGAAATCCTCCAAGCGTCGGAGCCCACAATGTGCACCTCCAACCTGGATGAGATCGAGATCGACTTTGAGATACTGAAGCCATCCACTCTGCGGGAGCTCGAGCGATACGTCAGATCCTGCCTGTTCAAGAAATTCAAAAAATATCAAAGTAAGTAAAGCATACCTTACAGACCTATTCTTGAATCATTTGATAACAAGATGTCCTTTACGTTCTCCAGAGAAAACCAGCAAAAGTGCCTCTCAGTCCGTCAGCACAAGCAGCAGTTTGTCAGATTCTGCCTCCACCACCTCCACCAACTCCAGCTCAGAAGACACTGACTCATAATCTTTGTTGTTCTCTATTTATATCTCGCTCTGTGGACCAAAAGTTGTTACGTGTTAAAAGTGTTTTTTTTTTTTATCTGTTCCTGTATATATTTTAACTGTTGAAAATAAACCTTTCTACCTTTTTTATTCAGTGTTTTTTCTAATCTCTTCAAAGTTTCCAATAATCGTTTTATGGCGTTCTTTTAAACATTTATTCAATAAGCCCCTCCGCTGTGCTATTAGGCTTTTTGACAGCTTTTCACTTAGGATCATAAAATGTTGGTGCCATAATTTAAGCATGTCGTTAAAATTACATTCTGTTTACCTACGGAGTAACTCAGGGCTCTATGTTCAGTCCCTTATTTTATGTGATATACAGGTGCAAAAACAGCAAAGGTGATGCTTTAGAGTGGCCATAACAAATTCCTCTTACTTTTTTTTGTAATATATTTTTTTTTTGGAAATTATTGCTACCCCCAAGTACAGAGCCAAAGAAAATTCACCACATCTGCCAGAACGGAAAGACTTGAACCCCCGTAGAGTTGTACCCTGACACCAACGCTGCTCTTAATTCAGTAGGTTATTTCCCAGAGTATGAATAACCTACTGAATTAAAATGTGTGTCTTAACACAGGAGTTTCACTTTTTGAATTGAAATACTGAAATAAATGACATTTTCAGTCATTTACTAAGTTCCATTGATTTGATTTCGGATCTGTTCTACATGAGCCTGACATCAGGCAGCTGATCCCTGCAGAATCTAATAAAACCATCTTTTTCCACCGTCTGCGAACGGTTAGACTGTGACAAAAAGCTGCACTGAATTACACATTAGCCGTGCTTCCAACAGGCCTGCCAACTGCTCTGTACAAACTGGCACAGTCCAGTCCTAACAGCTGGTCCTGCCACCACTTTCTACTCCACTGGATCACAGCGTGCACGTACTTTGAAGCGCTCCATATCTGCAGTTGGGGGGTTTTTAGGAGGAGTATGGAAGAGGCTGGCTGAGAAAAGACTGAGCAGTTCTGGAATTTGCCACCAGGGGGCCATCATGGACCAGCTTACAGGTTGCTTCCCTTTGTGAGATTTGAAATAAGCAGAAGTTTGGTTGTGATTACTTTATCCAATGCATTTCTTACGTTTTTGTTTACATAAAATATCAAATGTGGCTTTAAATAATTAAACTTTAGTTTTATGGGAAGAAGCCTGCTGTCCTTCTGAGTGCATGCTGCAGGATGATTCACTCTTTGTGACCTGCATTCCCATCATGCCTTATGGAAAAGGCCATCCTGCAGCACACATCGGCCTCAGGTCATGATCGATCGCCTCGAATGGTCATTTCTCCCACTGTTGGCCCCAGTGCCACACGTCCAACTTCGCGTATGGTGCACAAGATTGACCGCTTTGATCAACTGGTGTCTGCTTTTCTTTTAACACCCCATCCAAAAGCAAATGAAAACACAGTCACTGTGGGCTTTCTGTCAACGTTTCTCTGGATCGACATCCACTGAGCCAAATCCAGATGAACACTCTTCTGTTTGGTGCTCAGTTCATACTAATGTGGCATCTTAATTGAAAATTAGCTGATACTGTTCTCTGGGAAGCCAGAGCCTCTTCTGCTAAATATGCTCAATTTGTATGAGGCTTTATGGTGCTTATTAACCTATTCTAAAGCCATTACTTATGGTTGGAGAAGTTTTGCTGAACTGGTTGATTTTTAAAGACTTGTGTCACATTCACAGAGCATGCTCAGTTCAGGAAGCTGAACCTGCAGCTCTGGGCTGAATCTGGAACAGACAGGCTCTGTTTTTATGCCTTATCTCTTTTCCAGGATGTTTGTTTATATATTTATTTAAGTAATTTATTCCATCTTCATTCATTACTTATTTTATATTTATACTTGTATTTTATCGCTATTTGTTTGTTAGCTTGTTTACAGAATAGAATATACTTTATTGATCCCCAAAGGGAAATTGCTTATTTACTGAAAGCTAGTCCATCTTATTTAATAAATACAAAGTTTGTAAAATATATGTATACCTAAGAGTGATAAGTTATGCAATGCATTATTTGTTTCATGCATTCATTTATTTATTTAATTAAGTATTAATTTATTTTTTTACCTCATTCTTTCATTCTTTCTTTCTTCCTTTCTATTTATGACTCCTATAGTCCTTCACTGCATGCCACTTGTTAGGGTCCATCCGGACCACTTCCTCCAGTGACAGTGTAATAAAACTCCTCATCATGCGGCTCTGGAGCACAGTGGGACCAAACAAGCTTTAAATGGGTATCCTCCTTGTATTTTCCCGAAATCATTTGGCCTCGGTGCGTCTGTCTTGAGAAGATTTAGATTGTTTACTTTTAATAGAAACTGTTGAGAGCAGCATATTGCCATAATTGCTTTAAAACCACAGTCTGGTGGTGCTGAAAGCCACAAAATTCCTTGGAAATAGCTGCAAGTTGATTCTCTGTCTCTTCCACTGACACTGATTCCCTGTCAGCACAGCAACACAGTGAACAAACCGCCTGCATGGAGACTTAAAAGCCATGTTTTAGGCTCACAGGATGAGAAAAAGCCCTTAAAGGTTAAGTGATCTCACGGCTCCGTGGCCACACTCAAAGAGTATTTATACATCACAGATTTCACTGTGCAAAGGCCACCCTTTTATGCAACTCCCTCGTCTTCATGAGAATAGCACTGCATATTGAAGCTCACAGAGTTAAATGTCTTGCTGTGATATAATGAGGTGCATTAAAACACAGCCTCGGCTCTCATTAACAGTCGTTTTCTGTGCTCATATCAGGGCCTCTTAAATGTCAGGGCTGTTGGAAGTTCAGGGAAGCCTTCGCTAAAAGGTTGTAACATCAGGGAAACCACAAAGAAGGAGATTTTCCAAAGCTTTCATTTCACATTTAGCTCCTAGCAAGTTTTCGTGCCTCCTCGACTTCACATTTCATCAGGTTAGATGAATCCATCCATCCATTTTCTATACTCCCTTGTCCCTTACTGGGGTCAGGAGGTTCTGGTGCCTCACACACACACACTCACACCTAGGGAGAATTTGGAGAGACCAATTAACCTGACAGTCATGTTTTTGGACTGTGGGAGGAAGCCGGAGTACCCGGAGAGAACCCACGCATGCACAGGGAGAACATGCAAATTCCATGCAGAAAGACCGGGGCTGGGAATCGAACCCAGAACCTTCTTGCTGCAAGGCAACGGCTCTACTAACTGTGCCACTGTGCAGCCCACGGTTAGATGAATGTATTTTCATAAAATTTTATCTGTCAGACCAACACAAAAAAGAGCTTACACAGCAAATTCTGCAGAGTTAAATCAACACTATGCTGAGTCCATTTGGTTCTTATCAGAATTGGTGTTAATTTAACTCTTTCAGAGTTATTTCAATAAGAAATTGAGTCATTTTAACACTTGAAATGGTTATGACTATTCAAACTATTGTTGAAATAACTCTGCAAGAGTTAAATTAATACCAATTCTGAAAAGCACCAAATAGACTCGGTATAGTGTTGATTTACCTCTGCAAAATTTGCTGTGTAGGAAGTGGGAAAAAATTATTAAATTCAACTCAACTTCAAACATACTTTATTTATCCCAAATAGAAATTATATGTAGCTCATAGTAACTCAAAATTCTTCAAAAGTTATTGTAGACGGTGATGGCTGTGGATAGGAAGGATGTGCCAAATAGATAAATATTTGTGGTTAACCAAATGTAAAAAAAAAATTAAATTAAGAGACATGAATCATCTAAAACAGATGTGCTTGGTCATATGTGCGGAGAAAAGCCAGCTTTGTTTTGAGCCGGAAGACAAATTGGCTAAAAATGTTCCATCCCAGTGGGAATCCTGGAGCTGGGGAGGCGCAGTGGTGAGTAAGCAGAGAGAGTAATGAGACATGACAAAAGCCATTTAACCGTGAACAGGTGGCATACTGATGCTAGTGGCAATTAAGTGTTTAATTGACCAATTGTGATTGTTTGATTTACAAAAATGACATTTTGGCAGAAAAAGAAAAAAGCCCGACCTCAACAATCCGAGCAGGAGAGAGATATTTGGAAAGAAAAGCAACGTGGAAAGCTGTTGGCTCTGCTGAATCACAGCAGGCGTCGGTTGTGTCTGTCATAGATTTTAGAGAGAATAAAGGAGAAGGCATAGATTTCTCTCTTTTTTTCTGTAAAGTATGGCAAACATGAACAACGTATTGACCTACGAGCTGAAAACCAAAGTGGGGAAACTTAAGCTTGCAGGGGCTGATATTTGGAACGCTTTAGAGGCAGCAGGTGTAAGTTTTAAATACCAGCAGCACTGGCACTCAATCGCCTCCTGAACTAAAATCCAATAACTCTTCTTGTTTTGGTTCCAATAACACTGCAGGGGTAAAAAAGTCTAGCTCTTTAAACATGCTCTGTGTGTTTAAAAACAACACTGATTGGGTAGATTTTTCTCAGATTCAGCCTGAGGTGGAAATTGGCTTTCATCAACTTGAAATATCTGACTGAGTGATGAGTTGCCTGCTATCAAATTCTCAATTCGGATTAAGGATTTCACAAAGCACTTCCTAAATAGCCAGAAAAAATGTAAACAGAATATTATTAGACCTTCTGGCAGAGTTAAAATATAGATTCTGGCAATTTTTTGTGTGCTGACTCTTAATTTTGCCTCTTTAGGTCCAAAAATAATTACTTCAGTTTTGTTTTTGTTCTGCTGAAGAAAATTATGGCATATCAAGGCATTGATTTGGTCTATGCATCTGTTCAGTGTTTGAATGGTTCTAGTAAACTGGTGACATTGTAATGTAGAGCTATGTATCATCTGCATATGGTCTAATCTTTTTAAGAGATATAATGACAGCTAGCAGGAGGATGTAGATATTAAAAAAGGGCCAGACAACACAGCAATGAACAGGCAGGCTACCATGAGGCTGACAGCAATGCTAAAGGAATTGCAGGAATTTTCAACAAAGACTAGTTTTGTTCTACATGTGATAACAGTCTCCTCTCCTTTCCATGTATCTAGGGTTGTGAAATAAATGCCTGCTGGAAAACTGAAAATAAAGAGGGATTTTCAGAATGACAGTGAGTCCAAACGTGCTCTACATCCGAATTCATTTTAGACATGAGTGAAAAACAAATAAAGTTTTGCCATGGATAAGCCAGAGTCCAGAAATAAACTCAATTGAAAATATGTTAGGGTTACATGAAGTCGGCTGTCGGCATGAAATGTCTTCACTGTCTGATAGAGTCGGAGAGAGTTTGGAAGACAGAGTGAGGAAATATTACCAAGACGAGATGGAGCGTTGCTGGACTGCAACCGGAGACTGAATGCTAAAATTGAATCAAAAGGTGCTTTAGGAAAGTAGTGGTTGAAAGGTGTGCATGATTTTGCAAGGTTATTGTTTTTTATTTATTTTTACTTCAAACTGATTTTTGGTTGTCATGGACACTGACCCCAGGATGTCACTTTTTACTGCAAGGAGATGTTTTAACATAAAATGGAAATCACTGGACATGCATGTAAAGATGATCACCTGTCTGGACTAATTGAAGACTTTTATTTGAAAGAAAACATTTATGCTTGATTAAAATGTCAAAGATATGTGTGGGAAGATGTGCTATGAGGGTGGTTTATTTTTATGAAACTGAGGTTTTTGATTTATGGATGAAAATAAAAACACTTCCAAAGCCCTTACATGTTTGTTAGAAAGGTGGACATAAAGTCAGATTTTTCCAGCATCAGTGAGTCTAAGCATACACCCAAATCAACAAAAAAATGGCTTCATGAAAGGAAAATTGCAGTTTTGGAATAACATAACTGCGTTCAGTGCTAACTAACTGTATAGAAGAGATGACCTCCCAACCTAATTGAGTAGAACTTTTTAAAGCAAAATGTCCGTGCGAATATACTCCTACCAAGCAATAAATCCTGAAGTTAAACCAAAAGCTTTACAAATAAGGAACTGTACAGGTGTGCATACCTTTGCAACTGGACCGTTGCTTTTATTTCTCCATTCAGCATATCTGTTTTTTTCTGTTACATAAAAGTTTTCTAAATAGTTAATTAAGTTTTAATTTCCATAATGCTTCACTTCCATTTATTTATAACCAGTGTAGGATGAAGAACAAACAAAATCTTAATTGAACCCCTGCAGTTTGCACATTATCCATCAGGGGGCGATAGACAACACTCACTTTCCGAGTTCCAAAACACTGAAACTCCCATGTCTCTCTCTTCTGTTTTTTTTTTGTTTTTGTTTTTTTTTTATGGAGTATGGATCCACTTTGCGAAAGTCGGGACACGCTGTCCGTGTTGTAAGTTTGCAGGAGATACCACCGGGAAGCTGTGAGCTCATTTTATCTCCCGGGTCTGGAACGAATCTGAAGCGGGGGACCACGGGTCAAATGTGAGCAGTGGGTTGTAGTTGGGACCGCAGAAAACATCTCGGTGCCAAAAGAAACCAGTGAGAGGGAGAGAAGCGCGTGAGGAAAGGGAGCGGAAGAGAATAGACTGTGTAAATCTTTACCGCGGTGTTTTGGCGCGTGCGCTTAGATTCGATACAAAGTATCAGAAGCGTGACGTTTAACGGAGGTGAATGTAAACACGAGCTCCTCTGTTTTTTGTTCCCGCTGGACATGTTTCCGCTCCTTGTGAGCGACGTGTAGGCTGTGGACTGGGCTGTTGTTCTCTGCCTGCTCTCTGTCTTCACTTCTCTGCGTAATTTTATTTTTGTGCTAAAAAAAATACTGAAAGTTGGCGTCTTTTTCCCCCTCCTGCACGCTTAGTTGTGACGAAACATAAAATGCAAATGCGGTAAGTGACACCGGGCTTTGTTCACTATTAAACGAGACTTCACACTGCACACAGTCTCTGCTGTTTGGATTATCCGACGAGCCGCTGCATCCAGCTGTTAGCTTTCTATTTGGGAACTGGATTTTCTGAAATAAACTTTTTTTTTTTTTTTTGGCTTTTGAGAATGAAGAGAAGAAAATTCTTCTGATTTTTTTTTTTGTCTCTTTAGCCTTCATGTTGGGACCACAGGACAGCTGACATGCAGTGATACAACCTCAGCGTCTTGCTGCTGTTAACCTAAAGTTGTGACATCACGTCGTTACAGAAGTAACAGTGAATGATCGAGACACCCACAGCGCAAAGGAAGCCGACCAGAGTGCCTGCTCGCGCGCCGAGAAACGCAGCTCTCCGCCGGCTGTGAAGCAGTTCCAGGGCTCGGTCAGTTTAGCCAGGAGAGTCTCCGGAGCAGAGATGGAGGAGTGGAGACAATGCGGGCGGTGGTTGATAGACTGCAAGGTCCTGCCCCCGAACCACCGGGTCGTGTGGCCCTCGGCGGTCGTGTTCGACTTGGCACAGGCGCTGCGGGACGGGGTGCTGCTGTGCCAGATGTTGCATAACCTCTCCCCCGGATCGGTGGATCTGAAGGAGATCAATTTCAGGCCCCAGATGTCACAGGTAAGTCTGTGCAAAACAAACTTCAAGGAGATGATGAGGGGTTTGGTTTACGCCCCAGACACTGTTCACACACACATATTGCACTGCTCTATATACTGGTAAATCAATGTAAATTAGAATATCACCTGAAAGTTAATAAAAGTGAAACTCATTTCTTGCACACAGTGATATGTTTCAAGCCTTTAATTTTGTTACATTAGCTGATTATTGCAGGTAATCTAGCAATGACCTTAACACAAATGTTAGACCATGGCGGTGTTCTGGCATTCACAATTATTTGATTGACTGCTGAGTTGGCTGTCATCCAGCAAGCAGTCAGTGACACCATTCATGAAAGGCCATTAATAAGGAAGCTGGCTGTTGAGAGTGCAGTATCAATCTCCCCGTTGTAAAGTTTAGTGACAGGAAAAAGTCTGGTACAAAAAAAAGACGCGCAAGCAACAAGGATAATTGGAGCTTTATTGGAGCTTTTTCACATGCAGTTTTTCCTTCCACTAAGCTGTTCATCAGTGTTTTTCCAGACTTTCTGGGTTTGTGCATGCAACCCACTTGGAGTTTGCAAGCACAAACTCCATACACACATAAGCAATGTGTGTATGAAATATACATACTGTATATGTTTTAATGTTCTTCCATAATATTGGCATATTTCCATTAGCTTTAGGCAGTAATTATCAAGCTGGATAGCAATAAATTATTAAAATAAATAAGCTTTTTGTTGATATCCTATTAGATAATTTTGATTTTCACTGGCCAGGTATCCACTGAGGTGTTCTACAATTTGCTTTGGATATCTTCAACACGATTCCTCTAGAGCTTCCTGTCATAGCAAGCGATAATGCAATGTGCATGCAACAATACGTAATTTGCACGATTAAGTCCAGTTTTGTTCTGGATGAAAGAAACAATTGATCACCTCTGTAGGTGTTGGCCGTGCTTTGTGTTTGCAGTAGCAGTTTTATCACAAACGCAATCATGTAAATGCAAACCTCCTGCCGAGGTCTGAGCGTTTCATTGCCATTCACCTTTCTGCCAGAAATGTTGCCTCGTCAGCGAAATGATCATGCAATTTTGCTGCAACTTCAGCATCTTCTCATCTGCTTCAAAGGATGTTAACTCAACTTTATCAATTAAGCCAGTTGTGCAAGTGGCAGAAGATATGTTGCTTAAAAGGAGGAAGTTACAGATTTTATTCGTTTAATCATTTACAGTGAGATGTGGAAGTTGTTGCAGCTTTGCCATCCTATTTAGGCAGTTATGAGGAATAGAAACCGAGCATATTATTTTGCAAGCATTTTAAGGCCATTTAGCATTTTATATAAAGAAAGTAAATATAGCAGCTCCTATTCGTACTCGCATATTAGTATACCAATTCACTTCATTTCCATTTTGTTTACAACAAAGGCGAGGAACTGTAGCACAGTTTTACTGAATTAAGAAAAGCTTTTTCTCAACAAGATGTCAAAATGTTGCTTTATAATTTGCCTGTTTAAGCAGAAAATTTTAATAGTAAGGAATATAAGTATCTTTTTTTTCTGTCCAACTTTGGGAACATTTAGGTGTAGCAACAGGAAGTTACAAGTAAACAGAAAAAATAACAGTAAGAAATAGTGCAGTATGAGCAAACTTACAACATAGAAGAAACAATACTGCTTACTTCAAAATGACTATGTTACAATATTTGTGCATTGAAAGCACAAATATACTAGAAATGTTTAAAAAAAGATTGCTCTGCTAACAGCAGAGATGCAAACACTTGTTGGGAGCTGTGAGGGTTATATAGTGTATCTGCTAGTGGGGGATGGAAGGATATGTGATAATGCTACTTTCTGCACCTCAGATGCAGCAATATGTCACTGAAGGAACTCTCAGGTTTTGCAATGACTTCATGCATGGGAAAGCAGACATTTTTCAAGACAGTATGCTCTTAATCTCTATTTCCACACAGGACAATTCTTTTTTAATTCTAATTCATTTTAATTCTTTTCAGTGTCTTTTGCTCCCCCACTGAGTGAACATCAGAAAATTCAGGAAATTAAAGCTTTTTTGTATGAAAGATGCCTGTATGAAGATGTGAAGCTTCTCATGGATGATTCTATACCCATAGAGTGACCTTACCACAACATGTCCCTGCAGAGGAGAATTTGGGAAGAGCAGCCGTCCTGATATATAATTAGACTTAGATTACACATGAGCCGACGTGGTTTTATGATTATATTGAGCTTCGCCTTCACTTAATCTTGTTTATGCTTCCAACATCAGTATGAGGAAGCATTTGGTTCCTCAGGAAGTTAACACGACCACAGCAGTAGAGTGAAAAGTGCTTTGTGGAAAATGCTTCATTCTGCTTTCATTCACTCCCCAATCTGATGTGAATGCCAGTAGGTCCATTGCTGAATGTTGAGTCATCTTTGTGAGGGTCGGCTGGAATTCTGAATAAAAATTGCCGGCTTGGAGAAAATAGTTTTGATTATTCCGGATCTTATGCTACAGAGGGAGTCAAAGCAGCTATCATTTGAGAGCAGCAGGTATTTGACGGCGTGTTTGTCAAATATTCTCAGCACACCTTCGCTGACCTGCTTCTGTCACAATAATGTGTGAATATGTGTCACATGTGTCTGTCTGCTTTGCACCAGGGTTCACCGCTCTGCTCTCCCCTTTGCATAATAAAAAGAAAATCCAAATTTGTATTTCCGGTCGTTCAGTTTAGTAAAATGAATGTTCAAGAACTTTAACAGTTTGGTACTTTGATTTATGCAATTGAAACATCAAGAATCCAAAAGACTAATTGAATGTCTCGCATCTTTTGTGACTTCAAATGAGAACACACTCTGAATCAAGGGCTGTGGGTTGGAAAAGCGGCACTAATCCACAATCCTTTCCTGCCGGTGCTCGGAGGCAAAGTGTAGCCCTCACTTATCAGCTCCAGAAGCTACGGACGTCCATGATTACAAGGCGAAGGAGAGGTCTGGATGGCATCCTTTGATCCACCCACTAATTGCCCTCCCAGTCCTTCTGAGAAAATCTGCAGCAAGGGTGGAAGAGGTGTCCTTAGTGACAAATTGGGTTAAACAAAACCCTGGCAGGAGAACGGTGGTTTGTGATTTATGATAAGGAAAAGGTCAGAGAGTGTGTGTGTTCTGATACTTGGAAGCACACAACCTGAGTGGCTTAACCAAATGAGAAGGATGTGAAGCAGAGGGGACATCTGTCTTGCTTATAGCTTCTTCTGTGAAAGTTTTGTCAGGCTTGTAGCTTCCTATAGTTGATTCGAGTTTGGAGAATATGCAAACAAGTGTTTACAGAAAAAAGATGAATTAAGTTGCGATTTTTAAAATGAAGAGAGGAACGATGTTGCGTTGCCTTGACGCTTGGCAAAGCATCTGAATCTGTAATTCTGCAAAGACTTATCTTTCAGTTTTATTACTCTTATGAACATGCTGGTTTAACATTGAGCACATAAACAGAACTGAAACAATTTCCTTAAATTTTCTATTTCTTGTTTGTCACTATCTACATTAATAATGCTGACAGGTGTCTGCAATTGGCCGGAATGCTCAATTTTGTCAAATTTTTGCAAGACATTTGTAAAAGACCCACTCTCTATTATCTGTGGTTTGTTAAAAGCACAACAGAAAATGATAGAGCTGGTACACAAACACAATCTGGTTCCCAGTGCAAAACTTGCATATCAGGTAGAAGCACAACAGCAGGCATTACCAGTGGCCTCATTAATTCTATTAAAATCTATATTCTGAAAGTCTGCAGAGTTACTTATCAAATGTGTGTAGGGAGTAAGAGGAGATTAAGATATTTTTATGTTTTTATCTGTACAGACAGGAGTTTAGCTGACCCTCATTTATATAGCCCAATAAATCCTTCATTGTGTTCTCATCGTTTATTCATCTTCACCTCAAGGTTGTAAACAGAAACCTAATGAGCACTGGTGTTTGCAGACTCTCAGCAGCACAAATTGTATGCGCTGATAGTGCAGCGCCTCAAGCTGTGTCTGGGAGACGAGAGAGGGCTTTGCTCTCTGTAGCTTTTTTTGTGTTTTGCTGTATTTTTTTTCCACCTCTCATTCTTTGATATTTTTTTCTTCCCCGACCCCGTCAGTGAGGTTACTGTGAATGCCTTTGGGATGACTAAAGCATATATGCATGTAGTACCATGCTTTTGTTTTCGGTGTGCTTGTTATGTTTGAAATTGCATGCGTGAGTGAGAAATGTTCCAGTACCTGTGTTGTGGCTGTATGCCAAGCCAATTGAGCTCTCTTGAATCCTCCCAGTTCTCCGTGGGGCTCCAGATCCCACACAGCGCCTGCTGCTTCCAATCACTGCAATCGAGGTTCTTTCTTTTCTGTCCTGCTCCCACCTGACAGATTAGCTGATGACAGCAAGTAGCAAGAACTGATTTGAAAAAGACCATTACACACTTGCCTGGCAAACCAGGCTTTTCAAGTGAAATCCTTATCATTATAGCAAAAAGGATTCAGGGTTTTTTTAGGCAATAAATCACATTCTAGATGATTAAAAAATAACACAGAGCCCATCTATAAAACCTCAACCTTTTCAGACTATATTCTCAAACATGTTCCTCTGAGCTGTGCAGGATGACAAAAGAAAGTAAGTAAGAAAGTGCCATGACTGTTCTTTACATTCTGCATTAGAAGAGAAAAATCTGTAGTTTTTGACTCCGTTCTGAAATATATAATAATCCTATTGTGTGTCTGCAAAACAACCAACCTGCTGCAGGTTTGCTACCAAGGCAGATTGTCTGGCTTAGGAACCAGGTAGCATCCGCTTGTTGGCTACCAATGGCAGGAAATAAGTAAGGCTAT
The DNA here is from genome assembly GCA_902982915.1 of Phalloptychus januarius. Lineage (NCBI taxonomy): Eukaryota > Metazoa > Chordata > Actinopteri > Cyprinodontiformes > Poeciliidae > Phalloptychus > Phalloptychus januarius. Next base: position 1,562,492 of record CADWAE010000133.1, on the reverse strand, counting down.
AGATATTAGCTTCTGCAGTACTGCTAAGATTATTTCTACCTTTGTATGAATCCACTTTAAGGTGTATTTTGTGTTCAAACTTTTAAAATGGATGTAAGTTATGTGATGTTCGCTTGATGACGAATTAAAAATAATGGCTGCCTTCCTCTGCTAACAAAACAAAGAAAACTCACTCACAAAGCTGTGAAAATGGCTGCTGTTTTTTCTCACCTGCCATAATATTGGACTGTTTTTGTGCAGATTATTGAAGCTGATCTCTTTATCCTTGTTTTTTTGGTGACTCATTTATCGTCTTGTCTGGATTCTGTTTGAGGTTACGAGCGGATGTTCACCACACTGTGGCTTTTAATGGCCGTCATTCAGTGAGATGAGCTAGAAATCCCAGAGAGCAACACTGAAATCTCAGACTAAGTCCATTGCATCCTCTCCTAATCAGTCCTTTGATCGCAGCATACTCTGAATGGAACTCTAGGTGGAATTTCTAACCCTGGAAACCACATTTGATCTGTGCTGGGAGATCAGAAAGAAGTATATCAGGAGAATAAATCCAGCTTGTTCTCACATTTCGGTTTGCGGCTAGAGAAAAACGGAGGATGGCAGTGGCTAAATTGTCCAGCCACCCCCCAGCCTCCCCGAGGGGTAATTTAATCTCAGCATTGGGTCTACTGTTAACCCGTGACCCCAGTGCTCACCGGAAGCAGGTAATACTGTTAATGGAGCTCATTAGAGAGCCGCACTGGTTTGAACAGCTGGGATAGTGCAGCTGAAAGCTAATGGGATTGACAATAAGGGAATGAGCCTCAGCACAAGGTTGTATAACCTTTTTATGAAGTGATCTTGCTCTTAAGGTCACAGGAATCTTTTAAAGAGAGTTTCTGTTGCTGTTTTTTGAGGCGTTAGTGACACTTTCCATCCTTACCTAGCCATTTCTTCAGGAGATAAAAGTAGCTTTGTTTCTGTTCCGTTTATGAAATGGCAAAAAAATTAGGTTTGGCATAAAAAAAACAAAATCAAGCTTTTAATTTCTTAATATCAGAGTTTGAGATTTAGATTGTAAGATGAGCCTCAGTTTGACACCAACAGAAGCTACAGGAATTTATTATTCAGCCATAAATCATGCACGTATGTGGCTTTAGGGCTTTAACCACATGTTTGAGCCCTGTGTTGCAACTCTCTTTAACCTTTCCTTAACTTTTCCCTTTTGCAAAGAAAAATCCGGCTGGTGAAACAGTAAAATTACAAAACAAATGCAACATTTTCTGCATGCCTGTGACTGTTGCTGATCTGCTTTATAATAACATGGAATACATTGCCTTTAATTGCTTCTATATTTAACCAGGTACTCTGGTTACCAGGGTTTCAAGCTTAACGTTTTGCATTAATATCAATATATATGAAGAAAATGAAACCGAGAGCATAGAGTGAAGTATGATGTCATGTGCATAAAGGGAAACTTTTTAAATTGGTCAGATAATGAGACGTACATTTTATTATGTCTATAATGTCACTATTTTAATGCTCTGCTACAAGTCAGACTTGCGTTTTTATGGTGATAGGATGTAATGTCAGGAACATAAATCAGATGTAGAACAATGGTTGTAAAATATCCTGTTTATTTCTGCAACTATGAAGTACATTATTGAGTCTGGAAAGGACCACATCAACCATCGACCAGCTGCAGAAGTCAGTGTCCTGTTCAGTTTCACTTATTTAGGGCAAACGCCTATCATCAGGATGTGGCTTTGATATAATTGAGCGTCTGTGTCCACATGACCTAAAAACATACATTGTAACATAGAAACAAGAGGAAAACAGTAAACAGAGAAAGAAGATCTTTACATGCCTGCATCCAGCTGCTTCTTTTTAAGTTAGTGCAATTGTATTTAATCCAGATGACACTCATCCTCTTCAAGTTAATCTGTGTATTAGCCGTTCAAATCAGACATTTGAATAGCGTTAATGTATATAAAGCAATGCCTGGAGGGACATGCTAAACAGCGTACATCTGTATGTGTGATACTACGCTGCAACTACTGTTTGAACTATAAACTGCTGGTAATATTGTGTGCAAGCCCCCTTTTGTTGCTGCAACAATAGATATGGTACTGCATGGATTTTAGGCCTGGATCCTGAGGTGGATGAGCTTTGTGTCAGGATTTATTTAAAACATCTTGGTAGTTTAAAGATTTTATAATGTCATGCAGTCAGTCATTTAAGTCTGGAGCATCTGAAGAAAAAACAGACCAATACATCACACACCCTCAACCATGTTTAATAATTAGCATGATTTAATTGGCATTTGTGCATTTTCTAAGGTAAAGTATAAGCTTTTGTATTACTTTTATGGATATTGATTTAGTATTATTATTATTATGAAAGGTTAAAGTTCTCAAAATATCTGTAGTGTGAGATTTTGCTACAATACAAGACGACTCTGTTTAACATGGTGCTAACACATCAGCAGCTCTCCATAATAATATGCTTTTATTAAATGTACAAACAAAATTACCCTTGCTTCTCTTTACCTGTCTGTGTAATATATTTTTATGTGCCATGCGATGCACTCCTTGCGATCTCTGAGCTGTAAGAGAAAAATATTTCTTCTTAGATTAAGATGTTTGTGGAGCAGGGAGTGTTGCATCTCTTTTCTTTATCACTTTCATTATTAAGATAGCATCTGGTGGTATACCATAGGCTCTGATAAGAATAAATCAATACAAAGCTGTAAAAGTTCCCATTCTGCAGGAAGAATGCAGAGCAGCATTAGTTGAGACTCATGGTAAAACAGTTAAGTAGCTGTTGTCAGTATGCATGAAGTGCAAATGGATTCTCACACCTGCAGCTTTGCAGATTTTGAAAGATGAAACTGGAAGTAAATTTTGAATTATTGGATGAAAATATTTCAATGTCCAATGCTGTAATTCTTAAATTATATTAGCTGCCAAAATTGGACAATATTTTAATTATAAAACTCAATTTATGTCGGATGATAACTAATGCAGCAGAAAATGAAATCATTTTGTGAAAGGAAAGCAGGGAGAGCTGGAAAATCGGTTCTATGTTGCCATTAATATTCTGCCCTTGCAGAGGACTGCAAACCTATCCATGAAAGTGAACTGTGCACTGGTTTAACCCTGGAAATTTGGTGTTTAATTTTTCTAAAAAAATGCAAATTATGTCTAATATGTTACCTTGCAAAAGTGTTCATACATTTTTAAACTTTCTTTTAGTCAAACTTTAATGTGTTGAACAGAACTGAACTGGGTTATTATTATTATTATAAAGAGTTCTAGCTTCCTGCACCACTTTCTAGTAACTATTTGAAGCTGGGTGTATATGTCTATTTTCAACTCTAATTAAACATAAAGACCTCTTTATCCCCCCCAGCGAGCAAAAATAATCCTGTCAGACTTTGAGATTATGCTCAGTTCTCCACACACCAATGAAATGATGGCTAAAAGTCCCCACAGAGTAGAAAGCTGACTGGAAGAATAAAATGAGTGTAGAAACTTTGATGATTGCATCTGGAAACATAAAACTGTGTTTTGCTGCTGAGTAGGTTCAAACATTGCAGAAGAACACATATATAAAAAGAATTCGCTTAACATTTGGTCAGTGATTCATATTTTCTTGCTTTCTCTTTCTTTTTTTACTTTAATAACTTGAACTTTTCCCCATTTTTTCTTACTCATTTGATCTTTTTAGCAGTGTTGATGGTGTTGCTGCATTGTGATGCACATTGCAAAAAGGTGACCCACTGCGTTTTTCCCCTGCATACTGGACAGACTGTGCTTGAGTCAGCCAGTCTGTTCTGAAAAACCAGAGCCACATATTTTATCAATCACATTTAAAAACGCTGCTCCACCTAGCGCTTGTGGTACATTAATGTCCGTCTCTCTTCTGTTTGCATTCCTCAGGGACGGCTTATTGTCTGAGATGTGAGCGCTTATGTGTTTCATACGGGGAACTCCAAGCTGACTTAATCCTTTGATTGAGAGGGATAATTCAAGTGATGTCATGTTGAGGCAGATTAAAGCTAAACCTCAAACTTCAGTGCATTTTATTGGAATAACAAACAGTGGATCTCTGGTGTCCGTGGGTTAGGGTAACTAAAACCTGCAAATATTTAGGCTACCTCTAAAAATGTGCATAATTGCTTTTTTTTAATAGTTAAAACTCCAACAGCTAAGCTAATATCTACAATCTTCCATATCTCTGTTTTTAGAGGTGCAGCCACTCAGCACCTAGAAAAATAAATGGTGCTCCTGGATTGGCTGCTTTGAAAACACCAGTATGTCAAGTAGCTTGGGAGTTTAGCTTTCCAAGCTGCATGTTCTTTCAAATGCATCGACTAGATGAATCAATGAATACTGAACCTTGGTGGGGGTCCAATGTAAACACAAAGTGAATAAAATCTAAAATGACAATATATAATATAGCTTAGGACAAATAAGGCTTGTTCTTATGGCTTCTTTTTTTTTCTTGCCAGATTTGTGGGCTATCTCTGACTTTTCTGTTGTCACAAAGTCCATCACTTGGACTTTGTGATGATTTTTAGACTTCACTGATTTCTTTATCAAACCTCTAAGACCTTCAAAGAACAGCTGTATTCATATAAAGATTAACCTCCACACAGGTAGACTCTTGTTTACCTATTAGATTAGATGTCTTTTTATTAAGGCAACTAGTTGCATAATAGTTTATTTATAGTTGCATAATGATACCAAACTTTTCAGATTTGGTCCCATTTCTTGGGTTCCAATTCTCTTCACAGTTATTTAGCTCATCAAGTCAAAATTATTTGCATGAATGTATTCAGTTACCTTATGAACCTGTGGGGAACCTGCAAGTTAGAGGGGAAACTGACCCTCCATGGCAACGTGCAGCCAGCTTCGAGGATGACTGAACCTTATGGACACCGTCTGATTTATAAAGTGGCTCCATCTGCATAGTGGTCGTTGAAGGGGTTCATTTGCATGGGCATGCAGCGGAATGGCGCCTGAATGTTTCCGCTGGCAGCCACGCTTCGCTGGGCACCGTCACTCCGCGAAGAAATGGGAGAGAAGAGGCCACAGTGCTTCCCCCTGTCAGAGCGAGACAGATGGCTGAATCTTCCTCCTGCAGTTCTTCTCAATCACAGGAAATCAAAATGGTTTGAAGTATGTCGTGTGATTTCTACAGCAGTCCATTTCTGCCTGGCCTTGGCTGCCTTTCTGCTTTTATTGACCGCCGCCTTGAACAACGTTTACCCTGTGATACGGGGACTTTGCTGGTCTAGTTTGTGGTGGTGGTTTTGTTGTGGCTGTTTCCTGCTGACCGAGAGCAGATAACGATCTGGGCTCGGGGAGAGGCACAGCATCCAAATACTCACAAACACGGGGAAAGATAAACAATTTCATATTTTTTCTGCCCCTTCTCCAAACGGAAGCAGATAACACGCTCGTCATTGCCTGGTGCCTCCTAAGAATAGCTGTGTTTATTAAGGACTGTAGCACTAGATTTTTATTTTCCCAAGGCTTTTGCCACTGAACTGGCACAAGAAGCACCAATATCCCATTACTGACATGTATTGATCATATCACATAATTAGCTGTGGGATTGGAAGGGCACAAAGGTAGGGTTGCAGTGTTATACTCAGTCCCGTAAAGGGCTGGTGCTTATTGATCTCCCTTGTTAATCATGCAAACAAAGTGGAGCAGCGTTGTGGGTTAGAGAGAGCGGAAGAGCTTATTTCCTCACGCTCCATCTATGGGACGCTGCTGTGTGACTTTTAATTTAAACTTCTCCCAGTTGTCGTTTTGATGTTTTCTGTTCAGTCCTCTAAGCATTGTGCTTTGCACTTGTTTTTGGCTATGAAGCTAAAGGAAAGAAATACAATTAACGCTAAAATGTAGCAGCATTTTGTTGTGCACAAGCAAATGTATCATTTTGGCACTACCTGAGTTTTTAAGATTTCTGAATTCATTTATTGCTAAAGATTTGTCACCATACTTTCCTGACAGTGCATTGAGCTTCCTCCAGATGTATGTGGACATATGTTAGCTTAGGGTTTGTTAACTATTTACGCGATGGATAAACATGGCTGTTAGGAGACGGCAGACACGTTTCAGTAATAGCAGCGTTTTTGTGGACTGTAGCTGTAAAAATTATTCACAGGTTTCTTCACAGAGCAAATGTAAAATATTTGAAAGGTCTTTGCAAAGTAGCTGATCCAGGAGCACCATTCATTCCCCCGCACCCTTAAATGCAAAAATAAGGAAGACTGCACATGTTACCTTTTGTTGCAGTGCTTCAGTAGCCTCACTTTGTCATAAGGGGATTTTTAATTATTAAATCAGACAAAATTTGGATTTTTTTTTCTTAATTTTTTATTTTGAACTGATCTGAACTTCAGGTTGTCTCACCTGAATCCCACCCTGGCCTAGCGGGAGCACATGTTACCAATTCAGATATAACGCTATAAAAACATTTTTTTTTTCTCTCCTCTACTTTGCTGTTGATTTAGGAGAACACGTAAAATTCATGTTTTTTTCCTTTGACTAATCAGACTCTTTCAACACTAATAAACTGCTCAGCATGAATTTCTGGCTGGGAGTTTTGTTAGGAGATTTAATCCAATTTCTCACATAGGAAATTAGTTTGATGAGCGATTATAGGCTTAAAGAAGCAAACCCCATAAAGCAGTGCAGGGATAAAACGCCTCTCCACCTCCTCCAACGTCTGAATCATCCTCAAGGACACGCACAACACAGTAAAGCTAGCGTGGGCTTTAGAAACGTAATAAAAAAATAAAAATCCTGTGACAGACAGCTGCTGTAATCTGACGAGAATAAACCCACCTCATCACACAGCAACAGACCTTTTTTGTTTGTAATTATTGTATCATTTTTGCCTACTAATGAGCTAAATGTCAGTAATGGAAGCCAGAGGAAAATTTAATACAGATGGCTCAGATCTGATTTCGATAATGCGACAATAATAACAATGCAAACCTCTTCACAATGCAAAACTGCAAAACGTCACACAGTTTCATTCATTTTAGAAATAATAAACTTCTGAATAATCTTGTCAAGCTGCAGAGCCTCTAAACTTGTATCCACACTACTGGAACTATGGGCAGGACCATGACACTGATTTACAAAACCTCCCGTCGTTAAATGTTTTTTATGTGTTGTAAGTAAATGTATGAAAAACAGCAAATAAAGTGACAATCTTCCCATAATAAGCTTTTCTGCTTTGAAAAGTCATTAATAATTCATGAACGGAACCATAACCATCTGTGTGCTGAGGGACTGAGAGGAGTTGCACCAAACAGCTCAATAAAATAACAGTTTTTAGTCAGTTAAAACCATCTGATGGCATTTTGAAGCTGTTTTAAGCTACTTTCATTTTGCACATCACTATCTGTAACAGCTACCACCTAAATCTGTAGTTTCAAATTATTACAAGTCTCCCATCTTACCTTTTTGAGACATAGCTTTTGCAGAACATATGTAAAATGTGTGAAGTCGCAGTTATTTTAAACTAAATGAGCTGATTGATTGGAGGAGCAAAGAATTGTGAATTATTGTAGGGTGCAATAAAACATGAAGATATGAAATCTAGATCTTAAAGAGGCTATTTATTATTTCAGATAAAGACATTTCATGATGTTGTAAGCTGCTGGAAATGTCAAAATTCCCTCTGAGAATTGGTAAAACGGCTTGAACCATGTGAAATATGCAGAAACTCTGTGGTTTAGTATTTTCTTTGGACATCAAGATCCTCAAACCTCAATAAGCACTGAAAGCTGTGCTGCTTTAACCACTTATCATCACATTCCTCAGTTTAGTCATTTGATTTAGTGCATGAGGCAAAAGGAAAGCAAGGCCTTTTTTCTCTCCCCAGATGATATTGACGATTGCTTCGGTTTTCTTTAGCGTTGGCACGCTGTCCACTCCTCCCCTGATTGATGACATTTCTAAAAACCAATCTCTCATAATGGCAGTTGAAAGAACGGCAGGTGAGCATCCTCAATCCCGTCTGAAGACGTGCAGGAAAAGTGGGGTGGAGGGGGAAGACGCCAGCTTGGTGTTAGTATAATGAAAGCAACAGAGTGTGAAGGCAGGAAAGCTAAACAATTTAGAATTAATGGCAGAGACTTAAGGGGGGGGGCGGACAAACTGAGAGAGAAAACAGAAAGAGAATTTGATTGAGGAGATGCTTTTAGTGGCGTTCTCTTGTGAAATTGAGCATGTCCCTCGAAGTGACGCGCACAGCTCATCTGGTTCTCAGCGACTTATCCTCCATTAGCAGACAAAGACGTGCCAAGACGGGGACAACACGCTGCATTTACAGGCACCATGTCGGTCCTGGGATCCACTTATCCGCTGCCTTAATGTTTATTTGTTTCAGCTTTGGACCCGTTAGGTAACAGAAGCCTTGGTGTGGGGAATTTAAAGAATGCACTGTCAATATATTTTGTAGTTAATATGTGATGCACCTGTTCTGGGGCTTTCCACAGATTTGGACTAGTGAACTTAGTGGATTGTTTGTTAAAGGATAATTTTTGCTCTAGAAACTTCCCAGCATATTGTCATTGAACACAGTGCTAAGCAACACAGAGCATTCTGGGGGATTTTAAACATCATTATTTGGAATTTATTGGGATAAATCAAAATTCAATAAATGCAAAACAACATGGTAATAGCCTACTGCTACTGGAAACGGGTGGAGAGGTTTATGAAAACATGCAGCTGGAGCTGGAGTCAAATGGTTTAGATAAAAGCCAAATGTTGTGTTTGAATGGCCCAGTCAAAGTCCAACCCAAGATTTTATGGAGAGCCTTTAAAATGTATGTGACACTAAAGAAGAATTGGCAGGATAGAAAGTGGTTCTATAAAATATTTACACAGGGGCTGAAGGCAAATGCATGCCGCACTTTTCAGATTTATATTAGCAAAGTGTGCTATTATGTGATCTGCTTCTTAAAATCCCAGCAAAAAACTCTAACCCTCCACAATAAGCTGAGAGAGACCAACAGAAATCATACTAAAAGCAATTACTTCAATTAATTGCTGCTAAAGATAGTTCTAGCAATTATTGTGATATAATTAAGGAATGTGGTTATTTCTCCTGACGACTGCACTGATTGTTTTTACTTCTCATCAGAACTATCCCGTCTCTTTAGTTGTTGCTAACCTTATCGCAGAGCTGGAGTAACATTTGATAAAACTCTTCCTTGTTCATTTCCTGGTTGTTCTGGATCTGTTTGTACAATAATTAGTTCACGGAAAAGTAATCACTAACTTAAGTGTATTGAATGCTGCCAATTTTCACATGCAAATCCTGTCTTTCCTGTCTGAGCTTAAGTGTTTAAGCTGTACAAGAAAACAGAAAATAATCCTTAATAGGGAAAATAGTGGATAATGTGGATTAAGAAAATGCCTGTTTTGTGAAAACTCTTGTGTATTAACCTGAAGTATAACCCCCAAACACATCACCCATAATAATAATAATGTGAGATGCTGTGTTGTGACTTAATAGCAAAAGTAGAAACATCAGTATGAGTTACTGAAGCTGCTCTGACTGAGTGGCTGAAATGCCTCAAAGGATGAAGGTAGCTGGTGACTCAAAATTCTTCCCCCAAGGACAAAAACAGCACAAGCACTGAGATTGTTTCCCCCTAGCAAACAATAGTGACTCTGCTTGTGCAATGCAGTTTGGCTTAGACTCACTTTGACTGTTTATCCAAGTTTTCCCTCACCGTTTCTGAGGACATGCTTCCCACTTCCTGCTCAGCTTAAAGCCCTCCATGGATTAAACAGACAGAGAGAGGGAGGTAGAGTAAGTGAAGGAGTTGTGTAATTCCCTCCCTCCCTCCCTTCCACATTTAGCCAGACAACAAGAAACATCTGGCCAGAGAACAGAAGGCGCAGAGCGCACCCCTCCCCTCCTTGGATGAGTCCAACAATGCTTGGCTCTGGACTGAACGCTTGGAGTCGGGACGCCCCGCTGATCTCCTACCAAACCCTCTCAGAGTGCCGCATTCTTATCGTTACTCGGCTGACTTCAGAGAAGAATGCCGAGAGGCGGGTTTCTATCGTGAAGCTCGCTGTGATGTTCAAAGTGTGTCATTTTCTTGCCCTCAGAAGGGTAAAGAGGTGTTATTTTCCTTTCCAAATTTTCATTACGACGCCTTGTTATTTCCTTTCCAGACGTTTAAGTTTGTGTATCTGCAGGCTTTCACTCTGCAACCGTGTTTTCTCACCAATTTTCACTTCATAAGTGTTGTTTCACATTTATTTTTTTTCAAATTTTCTCTCTATTTCTGGTAAATTGTGCTTCTGATAAGATCAGTAAACCATTTTCTTACATTCTCCTGATTTTAAAAAGAGACTTTAATTTTTTTATGCCTTGTTGATCCCACAGGAGCGTGCAGCGCCAGGTGCTGCAGCCAAAATTAGATCTGCAGGATGAACCAGGCTGACTTCTGCTTTTGCACAACTTTTATATTTGCCTTTTCATTCAACTGTGTCTGTTTCGGTTTTCTCTCATTTCTGGTCCGGTTTTCTCGGCTGAGGCCGGCCCATCTGTCACATAAAGACAACGTGGTTGGATGCACAGGATGCATTTCTCCAAACTCATGCAAATAACTCATCAGAGCCGCAGTTTGAGGGGAGACATGGTGGTAAATTGGTCCTTATTGAGATCGTTGAGGCTGAAACTAACATGCAAACAAATGTTTTTTTTAATCACTTATTGTAATTTTATCACAACTTACCTAATTCATTCTGGGGAAAAAACATTCCCAGACAGACTTGAATATGTTTTGCTAACTTTTGTTAGATTAACTGTAAAGTTTGAGACTTTTCTCAGCCAGATTACCGCATTAATGAGGCAAAGTTTAAAGATTAAAGAATTGATACTAATGGCCATAATTTATATCTTCTCGGCAGGATTTGTAGATGCTGCGAGCAAAAATGTTGCAGTACCAGAAAAACATCTTAGCTGTGATTTTGTTAAAAACTGTTAGAAATAAATGCACTCAAATTAACGGTTGTGTCACATTTTCAAGAAATGCACCAAGTCGTTTTTGTGCCAGTAAACGCAGCCACCTCTACGTTTAACATGCTTTTTGTTGACGGCCAAATAACCGTGTTTTATTTTCCGATTAACAATCCAACACATTTAACAGTTGCATGCAGTCCTAACACATATTTTACAATGCAATAAACTAGTTTAACATCTCTTCTAAATGAAGAAGGAAGTGAGTTACGAGAAAAGAGGTTAGACGACCTTGGAGTAAAGTCCATGTTATATTTCTGTCACTTCCTGATTATTACTTTATTATGTTCTTGCCCACAGTGCAAAAAGACAAGGAAGCAAGTTGCTCTCTTTAAAGGGAGGAACTGGGTCATCATCTCTGTTTGCTTTAATGTTACTTTGGTAACTTTTCAAACCAGCAAGTTTCTGGTTTGTGGCGTATAAAAGTCTGTTTTATTAAGTAAAATCCAGTATATCCACACTCCCAGGCACAAACTTAATCAATTATTAACAAATTTAATTAATTGTAGTCATCTTGAGGCACTTTATTTCCATCCAGTCACACAAATATTCTCCCAAAGTAAAACAGGATCCTTCATGTGCTTCGGGATACCGTACTGTACAAGTCGGACCAGCCATAAAATGCATAATAATGAAGAAAAAACATATATAAGCCACACTGGAGTATAAGTCGCATTTTTGGGGGAAATTTATTTGATAAAATCCAACACCAATTACAGACATGTCATCTTGAAAGGCAATTTAAAATAAAAATAGAATACATGCAACAACAGACTGGATAATTGTACAGTATGCTAACGTTACATGACGCAACTGATACCGTTCTGGTATGTTAACATAACATATTAAGAGTTATTCAGATAACTATAGCATAAATAACATGCTAAGACGTTTACCAAACCATCCGTGCCACTCCAAATAACTAAAATCCACTGAAATCTTCGTCCTCGGTGTCACTTTGAAACAACTCCACTAACTCTGGATGCGGCGTTCTCTCTTTTACGTCGCGCTCTCTTTTACGTCGCTTACGTCAGACTCTTCGCCAGTTGCCATTCCAATTATTCGAGCCATTCTGAATCCCTCTAGCGCCCTCTGGCGGTTTAGTGTGAAAATAACATGTGAAATGTAATACCGGTAATAATGTGTTAATAATTTCACACATAAGTCGCTCCGGCCAAACTATGAAAAAAAAAATGCGACTAATGGTCCGGAAAATACAGTATATTGATTCACTCAATGACGGCGCGTCTGACCGTCTTTACATTGATAAGACCAATCCGGTTGTAGTGAGTTACTACGGAGCCCCTAAGAGGACATGGAGAAAAAAAAAAAAGGAACGAAATCCCGACTTACTTTCTCAAGATCCTGAGAAACTAAGTCGAGATCTCGAGATCCTGACTTATTTTCTCGAGATCCCGACTTTTTTTTTCCTTCTACCGGATCTCGAGAAAATTAGTCGAGATCCCGAGAAACTAAGTCGGGATTTCTTTCCCTTTTTTTTTCTCCATGTCCCCTTTGGGGCTCCGTAGCGAGTACGTCCTGATATGCGAGTTATTTTCTTCTCCACTCGCCCAGCTAGCCGTTAGCTGAGGGCTAAACGCAGGTTGAGTTTGTCCTGCTGCTCCTTCATGCCTCTGCATCCCTCATTCCTCCAACGTGTTCTGACCTTGACAGTTGAATATAGGAGGGGCGTTGGGGATGACATTTTGCCTGACCGCAGCTCTCAGATGGGTTTCTGAGATGATGAACTGCTCTGCTTGGTGACATTCATCTTTCCCATGTGTGCACCTCCTCTCCTTCGTCCACCTCCACCCACACCTCCTTTCTCTGAGTTGCCTTTGTTCCAGCCGGGTGGGGAAGAAATGAAAACACTAGCTAAGGTTATTTTGAAATCTTACCTTATACGCATTTTCATGGAGAAAAGTAAATCATCTATTACTGGTTTTTTTAGGATTAAAAAGTGAAAATACAGTGGGCACGCTCTTACTCTGGGATTAGTAGTTGTGGAATGTAACTCCAAATATTTCAGGGAAAATTCGAAAAATTAAGAAAATTTACAAAATTAAAATTACAATAATAGTCATAATAATATTACAAGAATAAAGTTGCAGTATTACGAGTATAAAGTCATAATAATAGAACTTTATACTGGCAATATTATGACTTTATTCTCACATTTTTATTTCAACTTTATTTTTTGTAATATTGCTTTAATAGACTTTACTCTTATGATATTATGACTGTATTCTCATAATTTTATTACTTTATTCTCAAAAATTTAGTTTTCTTAGCATGGCCCTAATATTCCATCATATATTTAGATATACTCTAAATAGGGCCAGATTAGGAAGCTGAAATACATGTTCAGTCCTACTTGACACCTGACAAATTGGCATTTGTATAGCAGCCAATCCAAGAGCAGAATTTACTTTCCTTGGTCCTGATTGGCCGGACCCCCAAGATTGGAAGTAAGGAAGACCGTAGATGTTAGTTTTTGGAGTAGTGCTAAGACAATTTCTACTTTATTAAGGTACATTTGGTGTTTGAACTATAAAATAGGCAGCTTTCAGTGTCTTTCAGGGTTGGTCTCAAATATTTGCAAATATCTCCGCAAATACTGGGGATCCACTGTGTCTCGAAAACCTTAATGAGTCAATGCAATGTGTGCCAAAACTCCTCATCAGACTACAAAAATCTCACCAATAAACGTGCTTAAAGGTTAGCTCTACAACCCTGAGAATTATGGGGTGTACTTAGTTTTTCTAATGTCTGTACATCTTCTAACCCGTAAAGTTAACTTGAAGCGTTGTGGTGTGTTCGGTACAGATTAATGAGAGCCATTAGAAGGACCCAGTTTGTTTGAGCTCTCTGCTGGGTTCGCAGGCAGTAAACAGACATATTGCTCGTCTTGGGTTTTTAATTGTGTTTAAATGCCAGGACGAGTGATGGTGCTATTGGGAGACCATTACAGGGCTCGCTGGATTAAATGAACTTACCTCTAACGAGGCGGCTGGAAGGCACTGGTGACTGGCAGAACTGATGGGAATACAGTTTTGGTATCATCAAGCAAACCTCTCAATGCAACCAGAGCGCTGCCTGATTGATACCTTCTGAGGGCTTTGGTCTGTCAGCCACAGCCTTGCTGGGTTGACGATGTGGGAAACGGTTAACTGCTGTCCGGAGATGTGCCGTTTTCTGCGCGTAGCTTCAACGTAGCTCCTAATAATAATAAGGCTCATTAGATGATTGTCATTTAATTATGGCACTTAGCACATCAGACCATATCAGTGCTCTGGAGCGTGTGAAGCTAATTTACACAAAGGTCTGTTAGTTTACATGTCTGAGACATTCCAGTCATGTAAATCATGATATTATCAACTGGAAATCCTGCTCTTTATGCATGTGTGTGTTTATGGGTTATATAACCTTGCTTTGTCGCTTCCTTCACTCTTAATGTCATTAAAGGCAGCAAAGTCTTTGTTCGTTGTTGCTATCCATGCCTGTGGTTCAATTGATGGATGCCGCTGTTGTGTCTCATATCCCTCAGCTGGTTTTACTGTTTAGTCTGAAATCGAATGTCAACAAAAAAAATGAAATATCATGACAGGATTCATGTTTTTCCTTTTATTTTAGCTTCTTTTTGTAGCATCAAACTGCTCAAAGACTTCCGACATTTCCTGGATAAACTGGAATAAAAAGCCGTTTCAATGTAAATATCTATGAATCAAACTATTCGATAGAATCTATTTGTGGCAGTGAAGTTTCTCCATAAAACTAGGCAGCCGTGTTCAAGGCCTGCTTTTCTCTTCCATTAATTAGGATATGGCCTGCCTCCCATCAGCAGTCAGTTAAAAAGGGAGAGGATGCTGAAATATTTAGCTTGAGTACTTGTACATTAGCCTTAGCTAAGGACATGTGAGAGAATATTCAACATTTACAAGTCTCCCCAGTTTTTAAATCAGAACATTTATAAGATAGTAAAAGGGTGGAGAGGAAAAAAGATTAATTCACAGCGGAGATATTAACATGACCATCCAAAATTTGGTTAAATCTGCCCTTTGGTTTGTTCATCCACAGCTGCTTTCAAACCTTGAAAATGTGTTTTTATTTAATCACAGAAAGCGAGTGCCGAAAACAAAAACCACCTCAGCACTTTTTTCTTCCTGACACACATGAATCAAATATAAATAAATAAAAAAGCACGATTTATTCTCTGCTCCACCTTGAGCAGAAACATGAAAACATGATGTAACCTTAAGGCACTTACTTCTAATTAAAATCTCACTCTGAGGCTCAGCTGCAAAAGCAGGTTCTGCTCAGAAGTTTGTCCTCAGAAGCTGAATGAAATGAGAGATTTCCATTTTCTGCTTTTAATGATGAGTTGATAGCGCCTCAGGACAAACAGGATCCTGTTAATGAGAAAAGAACAATGGGAAGTCTTTGTAAACTACATAATGTGATGGGAAAACAGGATTCCCCACCATTTGTTTTACTTTTAACGATGCACTTGATTAATTGGCTATTTAGTTGTAATGCAGTTGCAGGAGCACATTTTATTGCAGGGCTCCAGGGCAAAGGAGATTAAAAGTTTTACAAACTAAAGGGATCATCACACCACTTTGTTTCAAATAAAGGTGAAGCATTTAAAAAAGTGAAACCTGTGTATTATATGCAGGGATTGCACACAAACCGATCTAGTTCAAGTGTTTATTTTGGTTATTATGGCTTCAAAGTAATGAAAATTCTCACCTGATCATCACAATATTTAAGAGATAAAAAAAATTAGAAAGTTTGATGCAGAGTTATGTTATGATTACACACAGCTGCTAACTGTAAAGCATACTAATGTAAAGTTGAGTGGAAGGAAAAAAATACTCCTACCACAATAAATTAGGGTAAATATTGTATAGTCCGTGACTTTTCGCTTTTCTCTAAGCCACTACTCTGTTTGGCTTTTTTATTGTTCTGATCTTGTAATGTTGTAGTTTTAGGAGAAACTCAATTTTGGATTTTTGGATTTTTATCAACTGAAAGCCATAATCATCAAAATGAGCAAAAAATAAAAACTTATGCTGGAAAGTTGAGTGGAAGGAAAAAGTTTATACCCAACAGTGATGGCCATAGCGCTGAGAAAACTGTGGAGCAACGAGTCTTCAAGCTCACAAACTTTATGGTGATACTGATTTCCTTTTCCAGTAGAAATTGGCTTTTGCTCACAGTCGGCGTACGGTATCTATACCTGGTTTAATGATCATCACTATGCCTGATTAGTCAAGTTTTTATACAGTGGTTTAGGGAAGCAGAGCCCAAAGCAAGCGTCGAGGTCATGTACTATAAAGTACACTGACACACTTTTCAGCACATTTGTTTTTTAGTCCTCTCACTACATGTTGCTGGTTGTGTGGACAATCAGCTTTTGAGCAGTGACCAGTTTTGCCTTGATTGTGTTGGCAACAAATACGTTTTTGTGTTAAAAGAAACATTGTTATTGGTTCTTAGTAACATTCCTATAAGCTGCTGTAACCCACGGTGGTCAAGAATACTAAAATAAGTCTGTTTTCGTGAGAAATTGTCCAAAATATGAGATGCATCTGCATGTGAGCCTAAACAGTTGATTTGGCTGCAATGTGCTAGAGAGCCGTCACCAACGTGACTTAACTCCTTAATGCAGCATCTGCTCCTTAAATTATTCACTGATTTGAGATCATTAGGTCTGTTTCTAGGTCTAGTTTCCACAGCAGCAAAATAAACTGTCCTCACAGCTTCCTAAGACTTTCTTTATTGGATGTTTATTACTCGAAACTGTCAATGAGCTAGACTCATAGTGTTATGCATGTATCAGTGAGTTATTATAGTACAAGTTACACCCCTGGTTTCTGATTAAGCCATTAAAAGCTTTCTATCGGCAGAGAGAGCATTCGGAGAAAAAGGCCGACTTATAATTTCATTGTAAGTAAAGGATAAAGAGTGTGTTTTAAACCATGACATGTAAAGTACTTGTATCTCAAAGTGGGTCAGTAGTGTTTCCACTCTGTCACATATCTTCTGCTGCTTAACCTCAGAGGGTAAGGATAAGCACAGAACATGTGCCCCAACCCAACCAATCACTGATTACCACAACGTGCTCTTAGCCAATGGGGTGCAGAGACAGATTACCCTTTGACTTCCCAAAGGAAAAAATGGGTTTGGTCCTCAACAGAAAGGGATTTTGATGTGGGGATACTGTGTAGTAACATGAACGAGAGAGTACAGTCATGGGAAAGGAAACCGTTTCATGGTTTTCCACATCAGGTTATAATAAAAAAGTCGCTGATTCTCACAGTGTGCTTAAATTATCTTAATATGCCCCAATGTAAACAAGAACACAAAGCAGATTCCAAAATAGAGCAGCTGTGTGTGAAAAATAGAGGAAATGTAGCAGCTTGACACAGATGATCAAATAATCATCAGCAAGTGTGACCACTGATTGGGAGAATAGAGGTGTGTTCACGCAGTATTAGGGTAGAAAGACATCCACTATGACCTTAAAGAAGCAATTGTTACACCCCATAAATCTGGGAAGGGTTATAAAGCCAAACATCGTGAAGTGAGGCTACAGTTATTCCCCCTCACTTCAGTCACAAGTGGAATATACTGAAAGAAATTCACAGTATTCCTAGAAGTGAACGTCTCAGGCAAGAAAATTAGATCTCATCTCGGACTCCAATGACCCAGATAGTATGTTAAAGTTAATGGAAAAACTGAACCTCTCCTCTCTTAAAGAATATGACAGACAACCATGCACACACACTCACACCTAGGGACAATTTAGAGAGGCCAATTAACCTGACAGTCATGTTTTTGGACTGTGGGAGGAAGCCGGAGTACCCGGAGAGAACCCACGCATGCACAGGGAGAACATGCAAACTCCATGCAGAAAGACTGGGGCCGGGAATCGAACCCAGAACCTTCTTACTGCAAGGCAACAGCTCTACCAACTGCACCACTGGGCAGCTTCACTGCATGAATTACATTTGAAAAATGTAATTTGAATGAACCACAAAAGCAGAACAGAAAAGTTAGTTCAAAATTACAACTCGCCCTCGGTCACATTGGAACAAAAGGTTCATACCAGTTGCCACAGTTGGTGGTGGAGGGATCATGATGTGGGCTTGTTTTACAGCCACAGGTCCTGGACATGTGAGTCCACAACTTCTCTGCATACCAAAGTATTCTAGACACTAATATTAAGCAGGAACAAAAACAGAAGAAAATGAAAAGAATTAAGATCTTGCACTTGTCTAGTTAAAGTCCACACTTCAGATGGCCGTGTAAGAGAGCTATCCAAATACATAGCAGCCTAGTTTATTTTTGCCTCTTGTTAGCTTGCTTTAAACCTTGGTGTTGAACTAAGAATCTGTCTATAGTAGAAAAAGTGATGGCGAAACTGTGAACAGAAGGTTTGAGGAGGAGGGGAATTTTCTTCCAAGTTGAACATAAGACTCCTTCATGTTGCACTTTCTGTGGGGAAAAGTGAAAACTGGAAGGGGGGCGCCCACTACTTCCTTGTTCTCCTTCACTGTAGTTTGTTGGCCGGTTGGCGTTTTGCATTTCTGCATGATCTTCTTCCTGGGTGGAGCGCTTGTGTGAAAGATCCAACTGTTAATTCGCTCCATATTAAAGCCATCTGTTGGCGTGCGCTTCCTCCTCGGGACATCCCTCTTAACGTGTCTCTCGCTTGCCGGGTGTTGTAACTACAATTACATTAGACTGACACATGAAGAGGCGAGGACGAGGTTTAGCAGATCAGAGAGTGGGAGAATGGGGGGGGGGAGTGCTTGTTTCTGCTCAGCCATGCATGTGGAGAACTCCACGCACATGCAAATCCATTTACATGTGCCATCTGGAAAACTTGACCCAAGTTAACAAATTCAGTCAGTCTTCATTATCCCTTTCTAAAGTCCCTTTTACTTCCTCCAGACATTCTTTAATACAGATATATGAAAGTTATGCTGAGTTATGCTTTTAGGGAGTGCTACCAGACTTTGATGGATAGTTACCAGGCTTGGTGATGGGTTGCGGAAAAGCTGATCACGTCGTCGTTGAACAGGGAATTGATCAGGAGGCGGGTCCGGCTGCAGGTTTAATGAATAATTTACATGTGGATGATGAGTCAGCACTCTTTGCTGCATTTGGCCTTTTGGAAATAACTGCGCCGTAACGTCTAACGGGGGCTTTTGTTTGACGGATGAAGTGTGAGAACGGAGCACGGATAGTGGGGGTTTGCTGATTTCCATGCTGCGTGTGAGTTTAACGGTTTTCCTGCTTTCATAGAAACTTCTGCATTGTTTATTTTCCAAACGTCAGAAGATGAAGCGAAAAAGTTTCTGTCACAAAGCAGCTTTATGCACTAAAAATAACTCATCAGTTTGCATCAGCAACAAAAACATGAGAGCCTGTCCTGTTTCAAATGCTCACAGCAGAAAATTAATATCATCCTACCAAAGGTCACGATTATGTCTCATGAAATAAATAATTATTTTTCATAGATCAGTGAAAACATTTAGACTTTTTCCAATTACAGATGCAGGTCCTTGCAAAAATATTAATAGCATCTGAACCTTTTCACATTGTGTTTAGGTGACAACAAAAATATGTCACCTTTTTAAAATAAAATTTAATATGACACACCAACACAAAGTAGTTCCGTCTGATCAACTGGAAGAAAATGTATTGCTTTAAACATTGTTTTTGCAACTAAAAATCAATTTAGTTGCAAAAGTAATTAGAAATCTGAAAAGTGTGGTGGGCATTTTTATGACGTTTGAGGGCAAACCTTCTGGCTTTAGAATGGCCATGGCAGCAAGAAATGCATTCCAAAAAGAAAAACAAAAATCACAGCATTCAAAGGTGAAGACCTCTGATTTATTTTAAATATATTTTCCAAAAAAAGATGTTTGGAGAGAGACATCCTGTTTCAGATGCTGCAGCTTTGAAAGCATCACTGCTAAGTAAAAGGAGGAGAGACACAAATTCTCACTTCTTTGACAAAATTAAATCTCTAGAAAACGTAAACACTAGCATATTTAGATTCAACATTAACAACTTTAGTTCAGAATCAACTAATAATCTAAACCCTTTGTGTTGGTAGTGACTCCTCTATTGCATGAAGAAGCTCTGTGACTGATGTAGTTTTGCACAGCTTGCTCCCGTCCAGCAGCAGAGGGATCCGATTTAATGCTGAGGGGCCGTCAGTCCCTCCTTGTCAGCTCCAGTCTCCAAGCCGGAGCCTCTAATGGATATGTAGGGAAATCAGGGTAATGTAATGCAGAGATGAACAGCGGCTGGGTGGGGGCAGGCAGGCAGGCAGGGGGTGAAGGGGAGGTGAAGGGCCACTTCCCGTTTTTGTGAGAGTGCAGAGGTTGACGTGCCGGACCGCAGGCCTGGAATCTGGGAGGAAACGTCTGACCCCACAGAAAGCGGAAGCAGTGATGTAATTGTTACACCAAGATTAGATAAAAGCTGCTGTTGAACATGAACTTGATGTTTCATTTGGTTAATTGCAGCTGGCGATACAAAATAGTTGTAGATATAAGTTTAAAAGTGGTAAATGAAAGTACATTTTGCCAGTCATGTGATGTAGCTGCAGAGCAGGAGCCTCTTATATGAGCTGTAAACGTCAATGTGATTAATTTGCATGCAATATTTTACATGATTTGTAAGATAAAATATTACAATATGTACAATAAAAATATTTCTTCCCACCCTAATTTGGTTCCAGCTAAAATGGAGACAAAAAAAATAACAGCCAAATGGTCATGTTATTTTTTTAAATGTTGTTTTTTCCCATTTCTTATTTTTTACCAACCATTTGACAATCGTACCTGCCAGGTGTAAGATGCATTTTAAAGGTACTCAGTAAATATTACGCAACTAAGTACATTTGCAGCAATCAGATTTATTGCAGCTCCTCCGTACTCTGCCATCAGTTGGTTTATGAAAATTTATTATTTTTAAAATTACTCACCTCCACAATAAATGCTAGTTGGAAATTATTTGAGCTGGTGAATTTTTCCTGTTCTTCTGTTTCACTTCTAATGTTTCCTGTAGATATAATCACGCCTGCCTGGTAACATTAACTTGATCTGTTATATTATCTGATTGGATATTGGCTTATAAATCCATAAAACATAAGAAATGCCTTGTTTCAAGCAAATTTTTTTAAATGCTTGAATGGACGCAGCTTGATTTCAGCAACAATGAAATCCAATAAAAATACTAATAATAAGCTCCAATTGTGATTATCTTGTAGTTTAATATTTATCTCCATCTTGTCAGGTAATATTTAAGGGAGAAGACTTTCCCCTTGTGCCATATTTGTTCTTTGACCTCATATTTCAGCTTTATAGTACTTGCTTGCTTCAGGAGTGTTCACATCTGTTCTATGAGAGTTGATTATTGCAGCAGTACAGCTTATGTTTTGTTTTTTCCAGAGTGTTGCATAAGATTATTGGTTGGCTGCTGCATGTTGCAGCGCTGCAGGCGGACCTTTCTAATGCTGCTGCTGCCTGGGCGCGGAGGAAGTCGGGAGGGAGCGCTGTTTATTTATAGGACAGGGAGGTCTTTCCCTTCTCTGCGCAACTCTCAGTCAACCACAAAGCCAGCAGAAGCGTCCAGAATGATTTCATGTCTGCGCCTGTGACTCATTTCTACAGATTTATATAGCAGAGTTTTGCCTGTAAAATAGCTTGCCTGGCGTTCTTGCTGTGGGAAATCCCTGACGTTGCTACGACCGCAAGGAATGTTATTTGTGTTTTCTGATTCTGTTACCAGCTGCTTCCACTGGATTTAGGTGGTTATTCTGTATATAATATTGATCTGAGTCCTATTGTTTGAACTTCTGATGTAATTTATGCTTAAGAGAATCTTTATTATTGAGATGTTTTTTGTTTGATTTTGATGTCAAAAAGTCCATGGCTCTAGTTGTGTGCATTAGTGCCTGAACTATTTTTTTGCTTACAGGAAATTAGAATAACTCAGTAAACCCCTCACCTGTTGATGCACCCTGCTGGTCAGTTGGCTGAAAGAAAAGTTCTAAGACAAATTTAGCAGTTTTTCCCCTTGCATCATGTAGGAATGTTTCCAAATTGTATATATAAAACCTGCACACCCAGTAAAATCTCAGATTATGATGAAACCGATGTAAATCATTTTTTAAAAAAGATTCGCACTAATTTTTTTGCATCAAAAAACTCTCCCAACATCGTGTAAACTTTCTTAATAGGCTTTTGCACATATTGTGTTTCACATATCAACATAACTTAAGGTTATCCCACTCAGAATCTCACACTGTCCCATTCCTATTTAAACAAACAATGTCTCATATGCAGCAACATTTTCTGTGACTTTATTGTCTTTAACCATTATTGCAGGTCTTTGTCTTCTGGTCCTCTAAACTAAATCAGGTGGAAACAGTTTGACCCACATTGCCCTGCATGAAAATTTACTGTGCCCAAGTGCTTTGCTTTACTGGCCCACTTAATTGCATATAGGCACACACATACACACACACCCATGCACTCTTTAATGCACATGCACAGATGCATGCACTGGTCCAGATGCTCTGCTTGCTCTGTTGCCAGAGGGCTGTAGCTGATGTTATTTACATTGCAGTTAGCATAAGAAAATGGCACTGATAAAAAGATGGATTATTGCAGATTTTACAGGGATTCATGGAAAAGCCACAGAGCGGGTTGAAAGCTAAGGAACGTCTCTTTTTCTTTGCTTTTGTGTGTTCTTCCTGGGCGGGGCCTTTGCAGCTGAGTCACACCTTGGCTCTCTGGCCCTCCTCCAGCAGATTGAGAAGCTCCTTTATCACAAATCTCCACTGCTCCTCTGAGACCCCATCATCCTCATATCTGCTGCACATGTCTTAAAGCTCCAACCAGCCTGGCAGCTGTAAATGCGTGAGATTATCACTCTAGGTCTTATCTGGTCATTTGCATTATGCGTGTAG
This sequence comes from Phalloptychus januarius, assembly GCA_902982915.1. Lineage (NCBI taxonomy): Eukaryota > Metazoa > Chordata > Actinopteri > Cyprinodontiformes > Poeciliidae > Phalloptychus > Phalloptychus januarius. The sequence goes on along the minus strand of CADWAE010000133.1, from coordinate 1,539,451 downwards.
AAGGGGTGCGTTGTGTCGGATGAACTGATGAACTGCTGGTGAGATGTTAGTTTGGTTGTTCTGCATGAAAAGGTCCAGGTGAAAGGGATGAAGAGGAGGCCGAACCGTTGTCATGGATCAAAGACTGTCAGTGTGACGATGAGGTAGAGGTTAAAGGAAACAGGCACATGAAAATTCCCCAAGCCTTTTCCCTGCCTGAGGCTTAAGGCAATTTGTGTATAACAGTTTGCATGGGTGATGAATACAGTTTCTTAAAACTGCACTTCAATACTTTGCTATAAATAGTTTATTAAAAAGCACACTAGTTTACAATGCTTAAGAAAACATCCTCATATCTTTGTTTTCCTATGGTAAACATCCTCATTTTTTCTCACAATTATTATTATTATTATTATTTTGTAGAACACTGAATGAAAATTGCTTTGTGGCGTTCACCCTCCACCCTGTTGATCCCCAGGCTTGGATCTGTTGTATTGATCAGAGTTGAATAGAGATGTCTACTTTTGCCAAAAGGCTAAAAGAAGAAATCAAGACTCTCTGGCCTTGATTCTATTGGATTACTTATAATAATAATTTGTGGAAAGTGATTTACCCAACTCTGAGAATAGTCTGTAAATGATTGCACTGGGCAATGTTATCATTGCTAGCATAATTTAATTTCCTCAACCAGCTGGCCCTTATGTATGGAACTATTCCAAGAATATCGGAAATCCTAGAATATCTAAAAATACTTACTTTGTAACTTTCTATTTTAATAGTTTGACCACCAGCTCTACCTTTAATATGCAGTATAGTAGAGTGAGAAATCATCTCACTCTACTCCAGACTCAGACATCCACAGTCTTATCTCTTGGCTTGGAGTACAGCCAATCAGCACAAAGACAAATGGATGGGCGGCTTTGCAAACACCAGCCGACAGCGTGTCAAGTGGCATTATGCCCAGGTATCTCGGCTTCCCAAGCTGCATTTTCTTTCAAATATTCCAGATGTGCTCTGAGAAAAAAAAAATCTGCAAGAAGGTGAGTTTTTCACCTAAAATCTGGAGTTCCTTTCAGTTTTACAGTACGCATGAAACTTTTCAAACTGCATCAAAAGTCTGGAATTGTTGACACTGATGAACATAAAAATGTATTGCCTTTTAATGGGTAGCATGTAGGTACTTTGACACACAAGCAGTTACTGAAAGGATCGGCAACAATAACTTAGTGCAAGAAAACTTGATAAACAACAGACAGTGAAATAGATGTGAAGAAAACACCAATAGGTTTCCTTTCAACCCTTCTCAACCTTTGCTGTCATGTGCATCCCCTTTTTACGGACACTGTTGGGACGCCTTGCTGTCATTTCCACAAGAAGCTCTAAGGAGCACTTGTTACTGGAGTCTGAGTTCCTTGTCAAAGGAGCATACGTCACGTCCCTCCTTCATGTTACCTTTCCCTCGAAGTGATGCATTTCACAGAAGCAGAGTCCCAGGTGTTGTGCTGATCTTGCCTGAGGCGCTGAATTATTTTTCATGTGATTGCTATTTTCAAATTCCTGTCCCTCTCAGTTCCCTTGTAACAAAAGGAGAAGTGGTGTTTCTGTTTGAGCAGAACAGAAACATGAAGAAACATGCATGAAGGTCCAGTTAGAATGTCTTGAAAAATTCAACACTTCAGAACTCTATTCACTTTAACTACATGAATCCAAGACATTTTCTCTGTTGAATTTACTTGATAAATATCTTTGTATTGTTGTGAACCACAAGCCAAGATATTTCACAATATCTACCTCTGCTTAGTTCGCTCTAACTATTTAAAAGCAAGAGACTATCTCTAGATCTGTTCACATATTTCAACCACAAATAAAACCACTCCATAAATGTACTACTCATCCACCGCAATCACCTTGTGAATCTGGCTTCCTGCTTCCCAGGAGGGAGACATTACAAAACAGCTGTATGGACGTGAGCAGTAATGAATCTTTGGATATGAAGGAATCTGTGTTTTTCTTTCTGTAATTTGCCGTTTTTAAAATATACTTAAAAAAAAAGATGGAAAAGATTAAGATGTGTTCATATTTTTAATATTTTATGCTTATTGCTTTGTTAATGATTCTTTATTGATTCACAATATAGTGTATATTTATTTGGTTAATAGATGTCGCCACTAAAAGCTGATCAATATTCCCCGTTTAGAAAAGAATCAACTGGATATTGGTTGGTTTTCTTCGCATCTCTTCCAGAAAACCTTCATTGGATCAATCTTAAAAACATATCTATGTTAAATTAACACATTGTCCTTCTGCATGACTTGTCTCCTGTTAAAATTTAGCATAAACGGATGTTCTCACTCGATCTTCAACATGCAGAATCTATTGTTACTTCAATATTTGCAAGCTGCTCTGTCCTCAGATAAAATAAGCAACATTTTTATTGTTCTACCACAATTAATGGCTCTACTTAGTTCTACTTAGAGCAGCTGCTTTAAAGATAGATAAGATTTAAGAGTCGCCTGTCTGGAAAACATCCGTCTCTTCTGAGTTACGGCATCTTTAAATAATCCCTGGTTGGGAGTTTGTGAGAAGTTGGTCATCACTATGCATTTTTCTGTGACAAGCATAGAAACATTTTTGAATAGATTTTGCTTTATTTAAATCATCTCGGCTTGAATGAGTTTTGCAAATGCAAGCAATCTGCAGAAAATGTCAAATTCTTCTTGCACGATGCACACACATTAATAATACAAGAGGCAAAATAAAATGTGAACACTATGTTGTAGATATCAGGGTTATGATCTCTGGAACTGTCTGCACAAGTCTAGAAAAAGAAAATAGAGGATGATAATTCCTCTGTTTACTTCAATTTATCTGTATTTATGTTGCATACATGTTGTAAAAGTATCCATCCATCCAAACATAATGAATAAAAGAATCAACTTCCACCTTGAATGGGATTTAGAGTATTTCTTCATGTTTCTATTATTTTTACTCCCAACATGGGGCTGCAGCGGTCCAGGCTGGTGCCGGTGAGAGATGCAGAGACACACAGAAAGACGGAAGTCACGGCAGTGCACACAGCAATTTAAATTTTAATTGCCTAGATTTATCTTCCCCATACAGTGTGACGGGGTGATAACTAAGGCTGATAGCCCAGAGAGCCTGTTTGTTAAAGCCTGGCAACACATCCAGATATCTGGGCAGGAGTCACAACAAGAGCCGAATGGATTTAGTGCAGCATTTCTTCGGCCTTCGACAAACACTCATATACACTACACAACGCGCACGGCTCAGCTCAGGCTTAAGTGCTGGTTCCCTCCCAACGCTGAGCAAATTGCTCGATCTCAGCCTGTCTGTGGCACTTCATCACCTGTACTCAGGAACACAGTGGATTGCTTGAACAGTCAGCTCTTACAGCAGACTGCCACGGTAAGCTTTTCCTCTGGTTGCTCAGTCAAAGGTTAAACAATCTTTTTGCGATTGGCAGCAAATAAAGCCACTCCCAGTCAATTCAGGTTAAGTGTTTAAAATCCTTATCTTATCAAAGTCCTTATCAAAATCCCAAAGTATGCCAACTGTCCTTGCCCATGCAATGCTCCTGCTCTGGTATCCTTCCATTCTTTGCAACTTTATTTACGTAATGACAGGATGTTTGTGCAAGCAGAGACTGCAGATCCATGCTCAGTTTGAGGATTGCAAATCCAACTTGTTCCATTACAGGCAAAACTTAAAAGCTCACAGGAATAAAAGCCATTTCACTCCATGCGGCCATCTTGCTTTCTTAAAGTATTGCTCTCTCTCTCTCTCCTGCAGCCTGAATGAACTCCAGACAAGCTTTTTCGTTTTTATAGCTTCTCCCATTTCTCTGTGTTTTTTAATAACACTGTTACCGAAAATGAATAACGATTAATCCATGTACCACATTAATAAAATCCACACTGAAAGGGGGATTTTTGGCTTTCTGGTCAACAGTCCAGGGTTGATCAAGCAGAAAGTCAACTGATTATCATCACCTGCCAATTCCTCTGTCCATTCATAGTTAATAAAAAACCATAATGCACATCCTCATGGATCAGTCTGCAAATTGATGAATTTGTTCAGGTGTCAACTGAGCTAAACCAAAGACTGTATTTCCAGCAAAATGTTACATAAGCTGATGGGAAAACTGCATTACATAAATGAATGCATACATTTCTTTTTTCTGCTAATATTTCAGTTGCATAGCAGTAACATTGCTTCTGTTGAAGATAAGCACACTGGAAGCACCACCTAAAGCGGGAACTTTATTAGGTCAACATCAGAACTTGGCTTAGCCCAGAGCTTGAATATAATTTTTGATATTTATGTCAAAACAAAAAGGCTTTTTCAATCCTGTGAGGTTCAAATTCACTCTAACTTTGCAGTAATGCCCTTACTGTTACACTAGAACTTCAGAAGAGTGCCTCATTTTCTAGTAGGTTAGAAACTGCATTGCTAACTAAATGTGTTCTTTCACTCCAGCCTGATGGATTTGGACATCTTGGATGCTGTCAAGGTTACAGCATCCAACCTCAGTTTGAGCAATTACACTTTCAAACACAGTGTAATTGTGTTTGAAAGTAGGCTACTTCCATTTATCTTGAAATACAAACTGTTGTCTGTTGTGACTCAAATGTCCTGAGACGTCCTGCCCTTTGCCCCCTTTTTCACGCTCTGTAAAAACGAGTAAAGCATGAAGAAGCAGAGCAGAGGCAGGTAGGTGAAGATAATGTTATTAGAGATGACAAAGGCAAACGGAAACTCCCAGAATGGGACACTGCTGTCATTTCAATGGGAGCACTGTTTGTGCTGCGTCTGAATCAGCTTTATTGCTCAAGGAGTCTTGTAAAAGATTAATTCTGTTTATTCAGTTTATGAAATTTGACCTAACATTGTTAATAAACAGTAGCAAAGAAAACCAAAACACAGGAAGGTAATGTCAAATCACTGTTGACCTGTGTACTTACACTTGGAAAAATAAGAAAGTTAAGAGGACTAGATTTTTGTCTTCAGTGTTTCAGTGAGGATAAGCTCTGGACTTTGACTGAGCCATTTTAATTCTTTGTTCCTGTGGAGATTCAGTGTTGACTCTATCCTCTTGATGATCCAGATGGGCTCAACTTTCACTTCAGCATGCTTTGACATACAGATGAGTTCACTGTTGATTCAGTAACTGCAAGGTGCTCAAACCCTGGCACTGTAAAACAAGCCCGCATCATCACCGTTCCACCTCCGTACCTGACAGTTGGAGGAACGAGTTGAAACATTGTGAGATGGTCTCCATTATGTATTTTGGTCAGATGAGAGTTTTTTTGGCCTCATCTGACCAAAGCACGTTGTTCCATAATTCTTAGGGTTCATTCAGATGCAACTTTGCCAGCCAAAGGTTGTGTTGCTATTTCAGTTTTAGCTCAGAAAAACTTTTTCAAATAAGACACATTTATTCAGCCATTTTCACATCAAACTGTCATGAACAGTAACATTTAACATGCTAGCTGAGGCCCCTAGAGTCTCAATTTTATTCATTTTCTTTGGACGTTGGGTTTAATTTGTTGGGACTTCTATTCCTGGTAGATTGGCAACTTCCTAAAATATTTTCCAGAACTGAACTTTGACTGGGCCATGATTATTTTCTTTTTCTTCCACTGTAAATATGTTGCTGAATCTTTGTTTTACTGATCTACTGATCATTGTTAAAGTAAGCTCTACCTGTTGGACAAGCGACCTCACATTTCACTATAAAACAGCATTATACAGAGGAGATCTTAATCAAGGCAATCACAGCAAACCCACATCATCATCCCTCCTCCACTGTGCTTTACAGTTAATTTGTTGCTAATGAGCTGATGTGCATTATTACCAAACATCTTCTCAAGTGCATTTGATTAGCAAAACTACGGAAACAGATTTATCTGAAAGAGCTTCTCACTCCTTTACCACTAACTTGAGTTTTGCTCTACATATTCCTCAGACCGAAACTGATTAATTCAACATCAATATTAACATCCCCCAAAATTTTTAAAGTTCTGCAAGTGCATATTGGCTCAGCCGGCTTACTTAGCTACAGCTAATAATTCAGTGATTCTTTCCCAAATCCCTAAAAGATAGTTAATATTCTCATGCTAAAACAGTAAGAGCATCTTTCCATGAAGTATTGAGAACAAGAGGTCCCTGGCATGTCACACAGTGCAAATATGATCAGTTAGATCCCGTCTTTCTCCCCTGCCTCTTTCAATCTGCTCATCTTCCATTGCACCCGTCCTACATGCATCACTTAATTTTCCATGCCTTTCAGTCAGCTTCAAAATAAAGGCGCTCGACCTCCATCTGTGGATTTTTTCTTAATATTTTACGCCCTCTGCTTTCCCTCCTTCTGTTCATGTGCTATTCCCAGCTGCCACTGAGACTTGTTTTTCAGGCACACTTGCATCAACAAATGCAATGAAAGCGTAATTGAATAATTTTCTTAAGGGATGCGAAGGCATAATGTGTAATTTCGCTGTGCCACCATGCTGTTTTATAATATGCTCTCACTCGGTCGCCCCGGAGTTTCATCTCCAGCTTCTCCGTGTGAGACAGCCCAAGTGGGCGACGGTGAGGGATGTGAACGATTGCATATTCTATTTTTCTTCATATCCCTACACTAATTTTCATCCCCTCCTGCCTGCTACCCAACAATTAAAACCTTGCAAATGTACTTAATTAACTGCAATAACACACACTTAAGATCTGTTACTGGAAGTGTAATGAACCCCGTCGGCGCTCCAAAAAAATCGAGTTTGAGAAGCAAGATTTACTCCTCCGTTTGCCCCGGGGAATCTGCAAAAAAGGTGGAAACAGGCAAAGTGAGAATGGTTGGGTTTTATTTAGATGACAGCAGCATGAGCTTCTCTTTTGATTGAGGGCTCATCAAGTAGTTAATGTGACTCCTGGTGACTGATGGCCTTCGGAAGATAGTGGAACGCTGAGTGGAATGATGACTGGCTGCTGCTGCAGAGAAACCCTATTATCAGACTGTCAGCAAATGCATAGAGCACATTTATAATTAGCATCACGATAGGAATTTAAAGATCAAGCTTGAAACGCTGCTTCATGCACGCTTGTCGCTTTACTTGCTTTATTTTTACCTTGATTTGCAATGACTAAGAGACTAGCAAGAGTTACACAGGAGTTAAAAACGGTACTATGAACTATTTTTCAGTGGAAAATTTTTCAGTGGAATCCACAGTCGCTTAAAAAACTGCTCACTTCACAGTCATATGGTCATTATCACTAAGACACCTACAGTCATTGAATAGATGACTGAAGTGGATAAGATCAAATCCCAACTAATTATCGGTCGATCAGCCAACGTTAAGGAAATCAGACCAGTTTATTGATCAGTGCATAACCAGTTCAAAGTGCTGTATATTATTGTAAAGTTTACTGGAAGGAAAAAGTGTGATTGGAATGAGATTCTTGCTCCTTCAAAGTACGATTAAGGGGCCTTTTTGTAGCCTCCATGTGTTTTGCAGCCTGCGTCTGCAGCACCTTTGACTTGCAAAGTAAGGCGGTCACAGTTCAGTGTTATCTGATTTACAGTCTTGCAGATCGAGCCACCAATGTAATGACATATGTCACAAACAGCATGAGTTAAAAGCAGAGGCAACACTCAGTGACTGCAGGCTACAAGAAAGGTGAAAGATGCTACTTAAATCTGAAGCATTTGCTCACTTGACAGGAAGATTGCTCCATTATCTTTTCCACCATTGTTGTTTTGAAAAGAGCGACATGGAGAGACTCCCAGTTCAGATTTATGGGTAGTCCTGACATCAATGCAGGACACCTGACATCCCTCACTGCCATCTTTCTTTAAGACATTCCTAACTGTGTGCAATGTTGTCTGAGTAACCAGAGGGAGTTTATATGGACTCAAGAATAACAGAAAAATACATCTAAAAGCTATATGTTTTTTAATTTATCCACTAAAATAGATTGATTCTTCAATGTTTATATAATCTGCAGAAATGCTTGTTTTGTTAGACAAATTAGCAAGGGAAGGATGACACAATGCATCATGTATGTTAACCTGACTGTTTATCTTTCTGTTTTGTTTTGTTTTTTTGTTCTTGGTTCAGCAGCATCAGCTTTCCAGGATGCCTGTTTGTGTGTAATCACCATATCTGTTGCCCGGACTTAATCCCCCTACTTTTCCTCCGAAACAACACATTACAGCAGCTTAAATCACTCCAAGAGTTGGTGCTCATGTGCGTCTTAAGACAATAGGATGCTCTCATACAGTAGTTTATTATTTGGCTTCCTGCAGTGTGATGGATGCGCGGACAGTAGTTTGTCTCTAATTATCATTAGCCTCCCGGAGAGGAAAAACCTGTTGTAATTGCAACTCTTATTTCTGCAGCGCCTTGATCAGCAAATGATTCTCCTCCTGCTGTTATGCTGAATGGAGATGGTTGTCTTTTATTGAAGTCCAAAAACAATTCTGGCAGCGTTGCTATGAAATTCTCCATGTGTGTTTTATATCATTTGAATGACTTTGGAGCAGGAAAGCTACAACTTTGTCATTAAAAGCTGACAAATAAAATGCTGAAATTTAAATGGATTATTAGAATTATCTGCTTTTTATATGCATTTAACAGAAAATCTTAATTTTATTCTAAATCAAAAGTAAATTACCGTTTCCTGGTGGGTCCAGCTTAACGTTACCTGCTTTGAGGATGACGGACGTCTGCATTCATACAGACCATCTGTTGGAGGGACTGACTGCCTGCTGTGATTAACCTTAGCATCTTTGGTTAAACTGTCACTGTGAATGTGGGTTTTTCCACTCGGCTGATGCTCCTGCTGCCACTGAGGTTGATATTGCAGCATGAAAACATTTGTTGATGTTGTTTTTCTCCATATAGGACGCTAAAACTGAGAGATTCTGACCAGATGCAATGTTGTTATCGCAAATCTTCGCTGTACTAGATTAGCTTAACTTGTTTTGATGTTGAAAGTCATCTGGTATTTCTGAGTTCCAACTATGTAGAAGTGTATTTTTATAGACCGGATTAATCTTGCGCCTTTCCCTGATACCAGAACTCGTTACATCACTGAAATCTTCCGTCCACATCGTCATATTAATAAGAAGTTGCATGAAAATGACAGTTCTCTCAACACGTGATGTGACATTGTGTTGTCGTCATGTTGGCAGACTTCTGGGAAGAAGTGTAGAGGAAGGACTAAAAGGGATTGAAAAGATTATTTTCTTTGTATAATATGTAATTTATCAGGAAATGTAGATACAGGAAGTGAAAACAGAAGCGTAGAAATAAAAGAAACAAATAAAGCGCCAACTAAAAGTAAAAGGAAACATGAATTAATTGTATATGTTTGTATTTGTCTTATTTTTAAACAGTAACAATAAAAACTGACATATTGCATATGCGATCAATTATGCACACTATTTTAATAGAAGGTTAGTCAACACCTTTATGTAAATTGATTTCTAACATGTTCAGCTTTGTAAAGCCATTTCCTTGTCAAGAGTGTGAGAAAGGAGGAGCTGATTTTAATATTTAATATTGTGGCATTTCCAGGCAAACAATGAAATGGTGATGGAGGGATTCCGCAGCTCAAACGAGGGGGTCATTTTTATTCCTTATCTTGTCAAAAATGATTGAGCTTGATCTATTTTTTACACCAGAAAAACAGCCAAACCCTTTAGTAAGAGTTTGCAGATGCAAACCCTGGTGGAAAAACATGCACATTCTCTTGTGCAGTGTTTTTTTGGTATCTGTGGTCCTTTTATGTCGGCTGCATCTAATTCATGGTTGGTCTGTGCTGCCTTACTGCAAAGAGAATCAAAGAGATTTAAGAGAAAAGATTTACTTTGGATTCACCTGCTGCTCTTTTTAAATCTTCCATTGCATGGATTCCTGGCAGGGCTGTAGTGTTTTGTGTTGCATAGTAAATCTTCTGACCTGGACTCTCTTTGTTTGCTACTCAGTGTGTGCACATGCCTCGCCTCTGAACACAGCGATGTTTATGTCTGTGTACAAGAGGGGGGTCTTTTTGCTGTATTCTACCTCAGGTTTTGCTCCATTTATTTTAACTGAGCGCTATAAACCCAAGCTATGTATTCACCACAGCAGGCAGGTTCACCTGAGTATACAAGTGGCTGTTATATCGACCAATCTATTGAGTCATTAAAGAGTGAACCTGGCTTCGGGGCTTTGTCTGAGCTGAGTGTGTATTTGGAGAGAATAAAAAGTTTGTAATTGTAGCGTTTAGACTGAGATGTTATCTGGGGTTTGTTTGACTAGGTGTAATTTCTCTTGGTCAGCGCGATAACTTCTCTGATAAGACGCAATGTATCATTTGTCTTCTCCGTTATCACGGTAACATCAGACTGTGTGCACATGCTAAGCTAACATACAATGGTGTGTTGGTGCATGCAAACACACACTGCTACCGAAGAGACAAAACAAAGCGTGCATCAACATTTCCATGAATACAAAACAGGTGGAGAAGCACAGTAATTACTGTCAAGACATTAGAATAGTATAATGACTTAATAGATAAATAATGGTGCAATTAGAGCCACATCTGTTTTATTTTATCCGCTTGTTGTAATATATCTTTAACCTTTTAGTAACTTTCCAAAAGAAAGCATAGTTCTGAATTGTTGCTTGGTTCAAGTAACTTATACTGAACGCTCAGGAAATTGTTGTTCTTAAATAAGGCGGTAAAAAAGTATTTTGCTCTTTTCCCTCTAAAACACTCGATTGCCTGTTTGAACAGATCAAACATGCATAAATATGCATCAATATGTGGATTGGAAACTCTTGGGAGTTTGGCCAATCAGGAAAATGAATGGCGCTTCTGGATTGGCTGCGTTGCAAATGTCAGCCAATGGAGTGCCTTGGTATTTTTTTACTTTGTTGTGAGTATTATAGATATGCATTATTGGAAAATCAGTGAATAGACTGATTTCTGGCAATTGATTTGGGAATACGTTGCACAGAAAAGTCTACAACTCTAAAAAACACAAACAAAAAAAAATTGGTAGCATCTCCTGTAATTAATGTGAACCTAGTGTCGTTAAAAGTCTTTAACCTTCAAAGCCCACCAAATATTTGGGTTCCTCACCTGGCTGTACTGGGATGAAGCATCCTGTTCGCCCTGGAAGTGAATCTGTCCTGGAGAAAAAGCAATTATTTATTTAATCACGCCACTCTCAGACGAATGTTCACTCAAGATTGATACCAAATATCAGTTGACTTCTCCAGGATGAGGATATTAGCCACACTATATTGGTGATGATGCGTCTTATGCATTCTGATCAAATATTCCATTACTGTGTCAGCTCTGCTGTACGTAATAGAGTCGGCCAGATCCGTGTTCAAACAGCATTAAGCTCTCAACTCTCCCACTCCAGCTACTCTATCCAAATAACGACCTTGCTCTCCGTGTGCTTACCACACCTCTGCTGTTTGGCTGACACCTTGTGTGTACTCTGGCCTGATGGGAATGATTGCTGCATCCATGCTTATTGACACTACTGCAGCATCTATCTACTGTTTTTTTTTTATGTACGTATTTGTTGCTGGATTGGTGAGGAGATATTGAGGGATTTGGAGGCAGGATGCCGTTTCTTGCTGAGATTTTGCTGTGGATCTTTTGGCTGATGCTTATAGTGATGATTTATTGATTTCTGTGAATTCTGCAGGCAGTCCCTACTGGAGGGGTCAGAGGTGAAAGTCATTTCTAGTATGTTTTTGTCTGCCTTTTGTTTGTCCAGAACAGAGCTCAGGATATTCTTCAGTTTTACTGATTCATTGAAAATGTTAGGTCCATAAAAGACACTGTTGTTTTCACGTTACATCTTTAAATTTTAACTAGTATTAGTTGTCGATTCTCTTTGAAACGGTGGTCACATTGCATTGGGTTTAGCTTAAACTGAAAGTTGATTGTCTGACAGATGCTCACCAACAAAATATTAAGACTGGCAACTTGTCAAAAGCAACCAACTGGAAACCAATACAGCCCATCACTAATCTGTCTGATGCTGCTGTGGGTATAGATGTACCGTATTTTCCGGACTATAGAGCGTACCTCAGTATAAGCCGCACCCACAAATTAAAAAAAATAAAATAAAAACTTGAAACGCACATACATAAGTGGCACTGGGTTATAAGCCGCTGGTATCTCCGCTGCTCTCGGTTTTCCACAAAGACGCATAAATCTGCTATTAAGGTCGCAGCCCTGCGTTTCCAACGCCGAACCATGGATTCGTGCAGCGGCTATCGATCCGTATTGCCAGATCGACAACCTTCAACTTAACAGCTGCATCATATAAACTTCTTGGTGTGGTTTCCATGATGAGGGGGTATGAGTTTGAAAACATTTCTCTGTCGTGCCTGCTGCTAGCATGTGCTAAATGAAAGTTAGCGCTTTCTTCTTTGATTTCCAATTTTGACTTCCAATGATTCACTTCCTGTAGAGAGCCCCCTGGTGGTGGAAGAAAAATCCACAGAACAGTTGCACCGGGCCATAAGACGCAGGGTTCAAAGCGTGGGGGAAAAGTAGCGGCTTATAGTCCGAAAAATGCGGTAAATTTATTCAGGTACCATCTGTTTATTGCCTCCCAACCAATAAACACTGTGCTATGATTACAGTCAGTCAGAGGTTTATAAAGGAGATGTCAAAGCAAGTGACGTGGATTAGCACAACAACTGATGGTGTCAACCAGGACGTGTAAACGAACAATAAAGTTGTTATTTCTAACCCAGATAATGAACTTTTACCAAGTCATGACGCTTTCGTAGTACTATCTTCAGTCAGAGGCTTCTTCAAGTTAATTGCAAGACTGACTGCTGCTGGAGATCTTTCTACCTACAGCATCACCTTCCACTCTTGGATGCTATGAGTTACGACAACTTTGAATTTCCCTTTGGAAATTCAAAAATTTAGTTGATTTGTATTATATTTCTGTAAAATAAATATTTAGAGGAATCACAAACAGTACACAAATAAGAAATAGTCTCTTTTACTCCCCTGCTTCTGTCAGCCAGTTTTCTCCTCTCTAATGATGGTAGCTGAAGTACTGGCACAGACAATTGGTGAAATCATCACGTTGAAGATTTAATCGATAGTTTTACGAGGGGAGTCGACCCGTCTTGGCCTTTTCAGGGGATGATTCCACATCCTCTCCTCTCCACCCTGCTCCTGTGCAGGGTGGAGAGGAGCAGGATTTGTGTCCTCTTGATTCAGGCATCTTAGCCAAGTCTTGGTGTAAAAACCGACAACCTAAAGTAGCTTTCCAAAAGGAATATTTAACAAAATCCCCAGTAATACTGCAGTGAAATCATTATGTATGTTACTGAAACCAGCTAACATGTCAGGAAAGAAAAAACACACCTCAAGGACTTATGTCATGATGGCTGATCACATGATTAATGGTTGTCCTTGAAGAGCGCCTGTTTGTGCTATGATTTACCAAACTCACTGCACATCTGCCTAACCCACCATGGGCATGCATGTTAATTAATTGCGGGTATCTTTGATTGCAATTGAGATGATTGCTTCACCTTGCTCCCCTTACAGGAACAGCTTCATCAGCTCGGTGTGGAGCTGGTTACTGCTGGGAATATAGGGGGTTTAAATCAGACATACTCTTGCTTAGATTCATTTCTTGATCTTTAGTAAATATTTTTGATTGATTCACACACACCTCACCCCTTAAATCCCTTGGTATACAGAGTGTCACTTGGTGTCATTTTTGGCTGGATCGATCAATATGGTTGCCACGACTCACTTGCCCCATATCGTCAACCTGAGATGAAAACACATCCAATAACTGTGAACTCTGGAAAACCATGTAAAAAATGTTAAGGGTCTAATCCACTTTGAAATAACTCAAGTCACCTTTCGCCCGTCTTCCCAGTCTGTGAAAAGCTCTCCACTCTGTAATGTAGCAGCTTAGGAAATATTCCTCCCCTCCCCTTTCCCAACTCTTCATTTTTTGCCATCTGCTTTGAAATGAAGGCACATGTTGGAAAGTAGGCTAAATCCAGAGTGACAGCTTTTTCTCCCTCCTATGTTAAAGCAGTTGCTGCAGGCGGTGTCCAATAGCATGGAAATGAGCGAAAGGAGTGAGCCGGTTTATCAAGACACTACACCCTCACGGTTTCTTAGACCTGTACTTGTACTTGTTTCTTAGACCTGTACAGCATTGCATTAGAGTCTCCAGTCTGCACTTTCATAGAGACTCACTTTATTGTCATTTCTCTTTATTAGGGACATCATGCAAGTACAACATGAACCTCTTACTTTTGCATGGCAACAAGATTATGTCGTCTGTAGGTTTCGTCATTATCCTGCTGGAAGCATCCACTGGAACATAGTAGTGATAAAAACAAGGGCATGGTCAGCAAGAGTACAGAGGCTGTTACAACAGTCAGTGGTAAGGGGTTCAGGGGTTACTAAGAAAACACCTCCACCCACCCAGGCCCGTTCTGATGTTCTCTTACTGGTGCTTTTTGGTACTAGCAAACATGCTAATTCAAACATGCTACTGGTCTGTGATTTTGTGAACTTGCTTTGGGTATTGTTGATGCTAACAATGGTTAGAAAGAAAAATAAGATGTGCAAATGGGCAATTTTGTTTTTACTCATCTATGCTGTGCCTAGGAAAATCGACATACTCAGTCTGTGTTTTGATAGCATGACTTGTTAGCAGGGCTGCACAGTGGTGCAGTTGGTAGAGCTGTTGCCTTGCAGCAAAAAGGTTCTGGGTTCGATTCTGCATGGAGTTTGCATGTTCTCCCTGTGCATTCGTGGGTTCTCTCTGGGTACTCCGGCTTCCTCCCACAGTCCAAAAGCATGACTGTCAGGTTAATTGGTCTCTCTAAATTCTCCCTAGGTGTGAGTGTACATAGTTGTTTGTCTCTGTGTTGCCCTGCGACAGACTGGCGACCTGTCCAGGGTGACCCCACCTCTCACCCGGAACGTTAGCTGGAGAGGCACCAGCACCTCCTGACCCCACTAAGCGGCAAGGATGTTGGAAAATGGATGGATGGATGTTAGCTTTGATCTCGCTCTTTCTTCAACTCAGGCTTTTAGACGTTAGCTCAAACCCTGAGTTTCACCTTGAGCCTTAAAGAAAGGAAACATTTGCTTGAACTTCACCAATGTTGACTTGAAGTTTGTTTCCTGTCTATCTTTCTTTTCTTCAAGATAGATAAATGTTAGCATCGAACTATTACAATATCTTAACATGTATTTAAAACATGGGAAACATCAGGATTTCAGTCACTTCATGTTCTAAAGCAATTCCTGAAAATCCCTCTGATTAAAAATTTATGATATTGTTGCTCTAAAACCTTTCTTACACTAAAATTGTGACCTAACGTCACTTAAGCCATTAAGGCTGATGCACATCTCTCTAAATGTTAACCTGAATTTATAGATTTATTAAATCTATTAAATGTTTGATTGCCTTTTGCATAAAAGAGTCTCTGTTGATGTGTATATTAAACACATACATGGAATAAATTTGTTCTTCAACTCATCTGTTTGGCATGAGAATGAAGCAAACTCTTGTCCTTTTGTTAGCCCACTTACACAGCTGCCATTTTGTGGCTTTTAGACATGTAGGTTGTCTCAAACCTCCAATTATTGACCAGCCACAGCGTACGTACATCTGAGAGGCGTAAGCAGTTGCATATGGGCACTCTCTCTCTTTCTCTCGTTCAAAATACACACTTGGTGTTTCCACGCTGGAGGCTCAGGGCTGTGATCTTTCCAAAGGTTTTCCTCCCGCGGCCCGTGTGCCAGACTGTCTGGAGAGCCACGGAGGGGTTGGCGTCTCCTTGCCTGCCGAATGAAAAAGCCAGCAACGTTTGCTTTCCCTCCCACCTCCCACTCCTCTTGAGGAGGATTATCGGCAGAAACCGGACGTTTGATACCGACTTGCTCTCCACCGGGGCTATATCCGCCTGACAAGGCTCTTTGAATCTCTTTCGTTCCCAAACTTCTCGCTTGCAGCTGCTTTTAAAAAAGATAACAGCTAAGCCTTTTTTTTTCCCTCCCTACTGTCTGCTGTTTAAGGTCTCAGATTTAGTTCTTGTCCACCTGGAAGCTGGCAGTACAGCTGGGTCACTGATATGCTTGGATTTAATTGAATTTCAACCAAGATGGTGCAGAAACGATCATAGAGACAGGTGTGGGTAATTTATGACTGTTTCCTCTGATAATGCAGAAGGAGTAGATAATTAGCTGTCTTGAAGATGAGAGGGGCTCTTGCATAAAAACATCCCGATTGCATGCTTTCCTGTGTGAAGTTTTTTTTACTCACTTTCCTGTCTGATGATGTGTTTTTGTTTTAACAGTGATTAATTGCGAGGGACAGTGCCAGAGAGCTTTCTAAAGTCATTTGCACTGCAAGTATAAACAGGAAGTGTTTTTCCCAATGCAAAATGCTGTTGACTGTTACAGCGGTTTGCAAGGGGAGCCAAGATGAAACTGCACTCTGGTGATGCAATGTGACAGAGGACAGCACTGCATGACCTTAAGCTGTCTGAGCTAAAGTGTAAACAAAGGTGTCTCATTTAGGCCAAAAATCTGATGTGCTCATGGAAACGAGCTGAAAAAAGTCCCGTTCCCTTCAGTTTCTGAAAGTATTAATCCTGCTTCAATTTAAATTTGATTGGGATTGCTAACACAAATAAGACATCATTTTTTAAGTAAAAAAAAAATAATTGTTTCCTGCACAGAGTCTAATAAGCAAATAGACTCTGTGTAATGTAATCGGCGTCTGAATGCAGCTGCGTTATGACGGCCTTGGGGATCGCTTTGAGAACATTAGTGACAAACGCATCATAAAGATGAAGGAACACAGCAGACAGATCGGGAGACTTTTAAAGCAGAACGAGTACAGTACAAATTAAACCTGCCTAGACCTGATCCCCCATCTAAACCGACAGGCCTGACAAGGAAACCATTACTTAGAGACGAGGGAAAGTGGAGGGGATGTAGACATTATGGTTTGCACATTAACCTTGAACACACAATCCTCATACTTTAAGGATGCAGTTCTTTAGCTTGGTTAAGGAAGGTGGTCAGAGCCACACATCATTTTTTTCCATTTCATGATTATGCACTACTTTGTGTTGGTTTACGACATAAAAACCGAATAAAACACATTGAGCTTTGCGGTTGTAATGTGACATAATTTGAAAAAAGTTTGAGATCTTGGAGCAATTTAGCAGGCAATCATGCATGACAGGAGACTGCAGAGTTACTGTCTTTGTCCTGCCTGGACAGAACTGCTTCACAGCTTGCTCCCATGCATACATCCTAACCCACATCAACCCCCCCCCCGTGTCGCGGAACATTGTCTGAGGGCCTGGGTTACAGACTGACACATACGGCCTTCAGATGTGCAGCAAGCAGACATCAAGTGCGGGCATGACGCTGACCGCCAGCTGTGAGATAATCAGTCAGCCCATCTAAGAAAAGGCTTCCCTAAAGCTCTGCAGCCGCTTTGGCCGAGTGTGGTCTGCATGAGCTGATCTCTATTTTAAACCCCCAGCATTAAGACGATGGATTCAAACAATGGGGCGTGTTCAATAGACTCCTCTGCAAAAGGAAATTTAAAAGACTATTTATTAAAAGTCAGACTGTATTTCTTTTTATATCACTTCAATATCACTGCTACTCCAGATGAGTAATTGTAAAAAGTCTTAGACTCATTGACACAGTCGATCTTGCCTTTTCACGGTTCACTATTTGCAGATTTTTCTGTACAGTGTGGCTCTAAATTTGCCTATTCCCAGATTTTTTAGAGCATGTCTAACATATTCAAAAGAAAATGGGAAGCTGAAATAGCAATACTACTTGAAATGCTATTGACTGGTGTTTGCAAACCAGTCAATCCAGGAAGGCTGTTCATTTTTGCCGCTGATGAGCAGAGATAAAGAAGACTGTGAATGTTTGTCTTCATGGCATTGCTAAGACTTAATTCATATTAAGGTCCATTAAGTGACTTTAGAGGGGTTATCAAGTATTCTTGGATAAAATCAGGCGGCTGTGGTCCTTAATGCCAGTGAATGCTGAGAGTTTCACTATTACATATTTTTAAAAAATTAATAAAAATCAACTCTAAATAATGCACATTTTTTAAGATTTGTGGCAATTGTGACTTTTGTTGTCAAAGGTCTTGAAGTTGGCAGTCGATCCCCAGCTTAGGGCATCCTGGTGCTGCTTTCTCCTCTGCAAGCGACACCACACTGAATGTTTGAATGAAACCTTCAAACTGAAATGTTTCATTTCTGTGTATGTTTTTTCCCATTGAGTAAAAGTATTTAAATGAAAGTTTAAAACATTTTCCAGCACGAGTTAAAGCTGCTGCACTAAAAAAAAGTTTTTTTTTTGTTTTTTGTATGTGACCCTACTTGTGTGCAAGGTAAGAATTGTTTAAATAGAACTGAAAGTCTGATTGGAACCATAAATCATCTCATAAGAAATCATCTTCCATCTATTCGCTCATCTTGAACAGGATTATGTATGAACTGAAACACAGAAGGACACATTATTTTTCCTCTTTACCTTCCACCAATGTGCCTTTGTGTGACATGAGAGATAATTAACACTATATATTGTTAAGTAAGATATCTATCAGTGCCAGTGAAAGGTGCAGCATTGGTCCAAACTGAGTATAACAGCAGCAGTAAGCTGCTTTGTTTCATTATAGCTTTATTGAGTACTTACAGCAGAGGTGCAAAAAATGTACATAAAACAACACTTATGCTATTTTATTTAATTAAATAGCAGCTGACAGTTTCACTGCAGAAACACATGCATATATGTGTTGATTGCATGAGTGGTTGATTGATTAAAAAATACTTGACATGAACTTATTAGACCAGATAAAAGCTGGAGCAGCAATTTTAAATGAGATTTTGGCCTTTTTAAACTTAATCTTTTCATAACAATGGAAAAATGGCTTCTGTAGATTTTCTTTCAGCCTCAGGATTTCTCCTCAACTTAGAGGGTAGAAGTTCAAATGTGATATGCATTTTATTTTATTTTTCTTTGCAATTTTGTGTGATAGACAAGCAGAGGAGCAGAAAATTGTGAAGTAAATTGAAATAATTCATATAAAATTGTGACATGTGTTTGTAATAATTCTCTGGAAGGTGGAAAAATAATCAAAAGCCCAATTTATTGTCCTGTAGAGAAAACCAGCAAGCATGCCATGACTAGAACAGACATTAATGGCAGTAATAATGTTCCCTAAAGCAGCAGGTAGTGGTGGATTTCTTTCTTTTTTGGATACAGCAAGGATGTCACTACAAGACAGAATGTGCTTAACTCATTCATCTAAATTCACATAGTTCATTCATTTGAAGCTGCAAAATGCAGCCATGTTGTTGTTGTGCATCTTCAGCGTCTCTTTCTCAGGCTCGGATCAATCCGTCCACTCTATCTACAAGTCAATTGCTTTAGCTTCACATGGGATTTCCTCTGGTCGAGTGGAAAGCAACCAACAGGAATGCAAAGCGGATCGCACCTGTCCGATCACTGACGCTGTGAAGCGACTGATTGGTGGACTGTGTTTGTGCTGCAGAGCTGCGAGTGGATTGAACCCGTGTTTATCCGGGCCGTGTGATGATTAAAGCGGGCCGAGCTCAGCCTGGAGTCAGATGGGTAATTAAGAGGCTGTTCTCCGGTGTTAACAGCATTAGTCACCTTGGAGATAATCGACAGCACAAAGCTGCATCCCTCCATGTTGCTGATAGCCTCCTCAAGTAATCCTGAGAAACGGGGTTTTTTTGGAAGTTAACTCATTACAACTCCTATATAAATTGGAACAGCAGCAGCAACAAAAATGTAATTGAAAAAGAGAATATAGAACCATTAAACACAGTGATATATCTTTGAGATGTTTTACTTTCATAGTTTTCATGAATATGGCTTGGAGCAAATATGAAAACAAAATTTGTATTCCAGAAATGGAGCTTAGTGACAAGCACATCCATGTATTGGACTGTATATGCACTTTGCTGCTTATAGAAATATATTTTTTCCTTCCACTAAACTTTCAATCAATTTCCCTATGTTCAGGCCTCCTTCAGCAACTACTTTTTATGACTTTCCTATCTTATAATGGATTGCACAGGCCATAATGTTATTAATTAACATCTTTGTTATTCTTTTGTTGGTATAATATTCTAGTAATTATTGGATTGTAATTAGTTGTGGGCCATAATCCCTAAAATCAACAGAATGAAGTGCTTGAAATAAATCTATAACTTTCTGAAACAAACTCCTGAAATCAATCAACTTTTAGCATTTTTTATTCTGATTTATTGTAAGTCTCATAATGTGATGACGAAACAGCCTCCGCTCTGTGTAGATACAATGGACATTTTGCAGAATATTAATGATCCCATTACTTTGCACCTGTTGACAGAAACTCATAACCAGAATGCAATAAAAATGCATCTTGCTTTGATCTCGTCTCTTAGCATCAGCCTTGCAAGAAATCAGTCTTTTTGTTTTCCGACGCAGGTCGGCCAAGTTAAACATTATTCAGAGCTGCTGAGCTGCAGCGGTGCCCTGCACAGTTGGGGATCTCTTCATCTAAATAAAATTTAAGCTATACCTATAGCGGTGAGCCTTTACTTTGTGAGGTAAAAGTGACTGTTTATGCGTCCTACGGGGGTCTAAATCACGGCGATGAGTCTTCAAGTTGTGAGGGAAACTCGCCAGAGAAAAAGATGGATGCCGGCTTTCTTCTCGCCCATCCCGTTCATAAATTACCGGGCCATTGATCCATGGTTGTCTGGGATTCTCAGCGGACCTCCTCCTCGCATTCATCACACCCCGCGTCTGCAGCTAAGCCTGAGTGGAAATGTCTCAAACACATCCTACCCTTCCTGAGAAAGCAGCAGCATGGCCTGTTGCTTGGATACAACAGTATTTTCTTTCCTTTTTTCTTATGAAGAGTGAATAAAACCTGAAGGACTGCATTATGCGTCAAGATGTTTCAGCATCTTGGTCCATGTTGGACGTTTGGTTTTAGATTGAGTGAGCGCTGTTTGCTTTAGCAGCAGCTGCGCGGAGTGTTTTCCCCATTTGCAGGATGCTTTTGAGACAATGCAGGGAAATAAATCACTGGAGGGTAAACAGGATATCCAGGCAGTTGATAATATTTGTTATGAACTACTGTGAAATCCAGATGCAGACAAAAATCAAGCTGGTCATGCAAAGTTGAATCCAAAAACATGTTGCACGTCGTTTTAATCACTTTTAGAAACATAGCTGGAAAACTGACACTCAATTACTTGTTTAGAGTAGAAAGAAAGTATGAAAACATTCATGTTCCTTTCATTTTATCTTAAAGATGAATTAAATAAAACCTGACAACATGAAGTAGGCTCAAAGATGCTAAATGTTTGCAGCAATGTGCTTGGAGTTGTTCATCATGCACTGAAAAGAAATCAGGAAAAACAAGGAACCTTTTTCATTCATTAGGTGGAAATAAAAACATGTGGTGATGGTCGATTCTTAGTTTAACCAAATCTGGTCTGTTTGTGATAAAACGACAACAAAAAGTAGCATCTAGAACCCAAGTTTAACAGAGCCGTCTGATATTTAAGTACAAATTTCTCCTAAGTGAGAAAAGTGACCCACCTGTGCCACAGAGCTGAAAACAGAGGATTGTCAGTCACCTGAGCACCAAACAGGAGATGAACAGGTTTGCTGATGTTTCTGTAACATAACCGATTCATTCAGTTGCTCCAACTTTTTATTTTTTGTATTTTTTATCCGTATTTTGGGAATTTTCTCTCCAATTGTGATGCATCTTCTTTATCGCCTTTTTGTTTTGCTTTACTGCACAAGAGCTCTGCTGTGAAGGGCTTCACGTGTCCTGTGTGTGTTCAAATAACCCTGCTACTGATGGCGCGCTCCTCCGGTGCAGCAAATGCAAACAGTGGCTGCTCCTGCTGGGCTCGTCTGATCTCAGCGCTGCTCCACATCAGCACTCCTGTTTTTACGACTAGCCACTGTATAAAAGGTAAAGGTGGCCTGGGTTTAATTACGCAGCTGTTCTCTACAGTCACGGTGGCTTTTTCCTGACAGAGTCAGAATTATCCTCTTTGTAATGGAGATTAACCCCACTAACAGCCTCACTTAGCCTATTTAGCTTCCATATTTTAACACCCGGCCCTCTCCAACGAAGCGACTCTGCCTCAACAGCTGGGGGGTCAATCCTTTCCTACTTACAGGCCTTTGGGGGTAACAAGATAAGATTAACACATTTGAATGCAGTTTTAAAGTAATGCATAATTCATGTAGTGTCCTCTCCTCTAATTTGAAGGCATCCGCCTCTTTTCCTCAGCCTTCCAAGTATCGGAGCGTCCCAGCTGAGGGTGGAGGCGGTTTTAGGAGCCTATCTGCTTATCAGGGTCCTCCGGGCGTCTCCTGGCAGTTCCTGTCCAAACATTCGCAAAGCTGGACCCACTTCCATTCCTTAGGTGTAATTGTTTTACTTAATGCAGGACGCAATGTTCTGTCCCGTTGGTTACGAAACCTTTATTTTTAGTGACACAGTGACCGTCAGTTGAACTACAGTCAACATGGAGCTGCAGATGCTCAAGCTTTGATTTGCTCTCCAGCCCACAGAATAATATTAATAAAAAAAAAAAAAAGTCACACAATTTCCTAGCAGCAGCGTTCGGAGCGCTGACGCTTTCTCACCTTTTGCCTCGTTGCTGCCAACAGTTGATGTGCAAAGCAAAAAGATTTGCTCACAGTCACACAGCAATCAGGTGTTTTTTTCTACAATTATTCCTTAGTCTCTTCACAAAGATAAAAAGCAACAAATTACACAAATTCTCCTCCTCGAAGCCTCATAAGCTGCAGCAGGGCAAACCCAGAGGAGACATTGGCTGGTTTAAAATATTTATCAGGGCTCATATTGATTTCAAATAAGGGGAATTTAGAGATCACAGTTGAGGGAAGTAGACTCTTGTGAAGATGATCTCCTTCGATTTATTTTACATATTTTAAACTGAATGGAAGCAAAGCAGCAAATGGGTGGAGATTAGATTTGAGTCCACTGATTCTGTCAGTGGTTGAACTTATTAGAGGATAAAGATGTGAGAAGAATACTTCAGATGTCTTGTTTGCTGCTGCATGTAGCAGATTATTATGCCATTTTATTTATTAGTTTATTTATGTTTTGTAGGACAAACATGCAATCAGGTGTTTTTTTCAAATAAGGAGATTTGAGTTAATTAAAATGGCAAAGTGAATGTCTTTTGAAAATCATGGAATTAAATTCAGTTTAGAAATAAAAATATTCCTGAAGTTTTGACTAGTTAGTGTCCTAAAGGTCATATTTTAAGCATTATTTGGTCCAAAGCTGATTGTTATTGCATTAGAAAATACTAAATGTTTGTTTTTTAATTAATTAGTTTGTAACTTTACACAAAATAAGAGTTGCTAAAGAACTGAATAACTTCAGAGCAAACTAGTGTGTGTGAAAATGGTGCCCGACAGGAAAAACATAGAATAATTCAAAAATTACACAGTAATTACATTGATATACATTATGGTTGATCAAGTCCGATTTTACTTTAGCATTAGAGAATGTGTAAAGATTTTTAAAGCAGCTTAAAATGTAAAAATCTGTTCATTTTACAAGGATTTTCTCTTCTGAGTTGCATTAACCTGGTGTGGAGTGCTTTGGGCTTTCAGCTGGATCTGCTTATTTATTGCTGTGGAAGCAATGAAAACACATGACACTGGTGGTCACGAGTTATCATTACACTCATATTAACAACACAATGCAAGCACATTTTTCAGTTACAGCTAGAAAAATAGAAATAATTTCACTACCTAATAGTCACATGAGTTTATCTTGTGTTTTTTTTTGGCTCTGGGGAAAAAAATTTGCAAGATTTCAAAATTCAATGTTGCAAGACCAGCTGCAAAAATCATTCTTTTCCTTCCACTCAATGTTGACTCAGTGGCTAAGTATTGGTCGCTTGGTTTGTTTTGCTGGCTATCATTGTCGATAGTAATATAATGTCTGCTTACATGCAAACTGTTGCCATTTGCCTTGAGCAAGCAGACCACTGTCATTCCTTCAGCTCTTGTTCTGATTTTGTCCAAAGAGTCTGAAGTTTATGAAATCCATTGTCACCTCCGCCTGGCAGCAGAAGGTTTCTTGCTGGATTGTGCCTCCCCTGCAGCTTTTTAAAGTGAGAGTGCACTTACAGTCATAGAGAAGTCTTCCAGGCTCCTCCTGTGGTCATCTGGGTGCATTTTTTGAGAGCTCCATCACCTGCTGAGAGCTTTGGCGCTGACATCCAGGGTGTACGATGATTCACTGCCCCTATTACTTTGTCTGCTGAAGGGATTTTGTTCTGAATCAAATTTAGTCTTCCTCACAGTTCTCAGACAAACATCAGTCTCTTTCATTGACTTTAATTCTCTGACAGGCTCTCTGGGCATCTGATCCTCTCTCTGACTCACCTCAGTTTAACCCGAGTTCTTTTTCTTTCCTCCTCCTTTTGTTCTGGGTCTGTTCTCTGTCTGCTAGAGGAATAAACCAGATACGGGGAACAACAATGTTCTGTTCTTGCAGCGACGTGATAAAACATGTTATTAGATTACCACTAATTGCTCATTTCCCAAAGGTGATGAAAGTAGGGATATGAGGGGAGCCTGAACAGATTGCTTGATTCTGTTTTTGCAGCCTTATCTGTGATGTTCTGCTTACAGTTTTTTGCTGTTTTTTTGGCTCTCACCCCTTTTATCCATAATGGAGAAGATCTACAGCTTTGGTGGAACGAGCCTTGTTCCCTTGTACTTTCCACACATCGCATTTCTGCAGTTTGCTGTTACTCGACTTTTCGGTGGAAGTTCTAATTTGTAGCTCCTCAGGAGTGTGTGCAGATGCTGGAGTGTGTGCAGATGCTGGAGTGTGTGCAGATGCAGGAGTGTGTGCAGGTGTAGGAGTGCGTGCAGATGCAGGAGTGCGTGCAGATGCAGGACCACCCCCTCAGAGAAATAATGCATTGTTCTATGTGCGATGTAGCGTGGTGATACGGTAGAAGGGCATGTCAGGGTTCTCTTTATGAGTCTTTGTTGCCTGACTCTCTGCTCTTTGCTGCTTCTCTCCCACCTGCTCTCCTCCACCTGTCTGCCGTTTTTAGGAGCTGTTTACTCTTCAGTGAGAAGTCAAACTGTTTCTTTGCTGTCGCACACAAGCCATCGTTTTAAAAGCCTGCTGACAAACTCGAGTGGGGCTCTTGTGGCTCTCTTTTTAAGTTTCTTTTCCTGGTTAAACATCCATTTTTTTCAAGGATGTGATTTTTTTATTTTCTGTTCTTTAAAAGTCCAATTTCTTTAATGTTGACTGTTTTGTGCTCTTGGTATTCTGTCAATGGTTGGAGGGTTTCACCAGGGATCT
Source organism: Phalloptychus januarius (assembly GCA_902982915.1). NCBI lineage: Eukaryota > Metazoa > Chordata > Actinopteri > Cyprinodontiformes > Poeciliidae > Phalloptychus > Phalloptychus januarius. Next base: position 1,513,986 of record CADWAE010000133.1, on the reverse strand, counting down.
TTTCCTCATTGCTTACCCAAACTTAACTTAATGCCTCAGACAGGTGACTTTAAAATTTCTTTGTAGAATATTTAGTATGCTGAGAAATCTGTGGACAACTCAAAGACTGCATCATGTGGCTGAAAACAAGCCCAAATTACTGCCCTCCACCACCGTGCTTGACAGTTGCCATGTGTTTGTGGTGTTTTGCAGTAATTACAACTTTCTGTCTCATCCAGGCAAAGTACATTGATCCTGTAGTCCTGTGGTTTGCTGTTTACAACTTCACAAGTCTAAACCTTGCTGCAGTGTTGTTGAGAGACGAGTCTTCCTCCTCCAACTCTTCCACACGAGAAATAGTTGTTCTTTTTCTCTGTAGCGTTTTGAATCGTTTCTCTGAACGTTGCATGCCTGGTGCATGAATTTATCTGGAGAGATTCTCTGCTTGTCGTGATCTTTCTGAGTTTATAAATGGCCTTTTAACCCTTTCCAGAGTGAGGTGATGATTGCTTCTTTAGGGTCGCTGCTGATGTCAGTGACTTGTTCATTTTGGACACATGGTGTTAATCCTCTGTGATACAAAGAAGTTGATGGTCTTGTCAGCGAATCCCAAATTTGTTCATCCTGTCAGGATACTCTTGAAAATAACATTTTGGATCTTAATGAGTTTTTCCCCAAGCTTTCTTCTCATTGCCATTTAATGAACTTTAATATTTGACCTGCTGACTCAGGCCTGACTATTCTGAACTCCTGCATTTTTTTTTACAATTTCTCAACATTTTACCGTCTGAGTTTAGAGGGAATTTCATTCCTGGGAAGATTAACAAGTCGATTAACGTAAAATGATTTGCAGTTGGCCCTATAACCCCTCCCAGATTGATGTGGATCAGCAATTGTTTTTTTAAAGAACGTTGTCTTTCCGTCCTGGTTTTGTGTTTATGTAGAACTTTGTGTTGCATAGCAACGAATGACAAAACCTCTTGCTTTTTAGCTTTTTAGCCACATTGATATTTTAAGTGAATTCATGTTTTAATTTTTTATATTTACCTTTATGGTCTATTGTAAATATTCTGTAGACTTTACACCATCTGTAATAGTGATTACTGATTAAAAACAGACAATATGTCTTGTGTCTCTGTCAGAAAGGCACCTGATGAACCCATTTACTTACATGTGCATGTTTAGAGCGAGACAGTTAATGGGTTAAATAACAGCAAGCCTGTTGAGTCAGTTAGATAAATCACGTTGAGAAGAAAGTTCCACATTGAGGTTGAGTTACATTTGTTTCTTCTTAGGCAGGAAAAACTTATTTCAGGGCATTTTAGATCCTCAAAGCTCCAGTAAATGTCATTTTATTTGCTGTTTTTCCAAAAGTAATTTACCACCTAAAGCAGGGGAAATTAAATGCCTGTCATAAAGCTGACAGGCAGAAAAACAAACTGAAAAATAGACCTGCTCTTTTATAAGCTCCAAATAAAATAAGAGCAAGAAAATCCCACATTTATCATCCGAAATGCGAAATATTTGAAACAAAACCTTCCTTTATTAAATGCTCGTGTTAATTGCAGCCTGTATGACTTAGTAAGTGTGACGTTTCACCAGACGGATTATGCAGAATGCAGCCTCAGTCTGAGGAGACGATCATATATAGTTCACTCACAGGTGCACTCGTCCTTATGAAAATGTCTCTTTTTGTCATGTTATTTATTTGTTGCATGGATCGTAGCATTTTCATTCTAACCCCACCTATGCTTTGCAATTGCCAAACATACATTAGAATGTCAGACGCATCTTTCCTTCCTGATCCGTATCTGCAGTGAACCGTTCTCTCTCTCTTTCTCTCTCTCTCTCTCTCTCGCCTGCAGACCTCTCCAGCAAATGTTACCTTTTCATATCAGGGATGGAAAAATAAGCTCTTTTCTTTTTCTCCTCCCCCTGCAGCACAAGTGGATGTGCAAGCATGATAACCTCCGCCGCTGAACTGCAAATGTCACTTTGGCGAGGCGGCCAATCGCAGTTCTTTTTCCTAGTCTGTGCGGCTCTCTTATGGGGTTCGCACCCGTGACACCGAGACTGAGCCGCCGCGCTCGTATGAATGAGAATGAATCGGCGAGCCTCTCAGGTGTGGCCCTGAGAGGCTAACGGAAATATCATAAAATACCAGGCAAACCAGGAATAACTGTAGCAGCTATGAGATGGATTTTGCTGTTTGAAAGCTAATTAGAACATCAGTCTGAGGCGGATATTACCTCACAAAGTCAGGGAAAAGAAACACTTTGTCTCCTCAGACATCTGCAGAGTTCAGTGGAGAGCAGTTTCTACTAGGAGTGGGCTGGCTTGAGATTCTGATATTCTGATAATAAAGTAGATAGTAGTGAATATCACAACGGATGTATTGCATGTAGAGAAACAAACCTAGATCACTAAAGCCTTTTCTACGTTCCACTTTAAGAAGTCACACTGCAGGTTTTTGCTGCTTGTCCTAAAATTTAACAGCGGTTCTGATTTTGATGCAGGAAAGACTTGTAGCAGCTTAACTGAACAGGAAACTCACAGTTCAAGAAACAAAGTACAAAAAAAACGTGATTTTTTTTTATCAGTAGAAATTGTTACCAGATTGAAAAAAATACTTTAGTAATCCCAGAGGAAATCTAAATGTATTATTACTCATATTGTCCAAAGATTTTTGCTGTACATGCTGATATCTGTGTGCAGGAAGGATCTCCTGTAGCAGTCTGTAGTGCAGCACATCTGAAGAAGCCTCTGATAGAAGACACTCTGTTGTTTCAGAACCCTCTTATGAAGGAGATGATCAAGGTTGTGACCAAAGATCAGTTTTTGTTGGGTCTTCGCTTCTTCTAATAATATGAATCGATTCCAGTTGCTCACTGGGAGCTTTAATGAGAAAAAGAAAATGACTCAATTTATCTGTTTCTAGCCTTGAAAATGTGTGGGGGGGGTTTGGTTAGCAAGTTTTTGTGAAAGACATAAAACAATACAAATAGAGTTTAGCATCTTATCCGCAATTAGCATAATTGTTACATCTAGCAGGGCTGCACAGTGGCGCAGCTGGTAGAGCTGTTGCCTTGCAGCAAGAAGGTTCTGGGTTCGCTTCCCGGCCCCGGTCTTTCTGCATGGAGTTTGCATGTTCTCCCTGTGCATGCGTGGGTTCTCTCCGGGTACTCCGGCTTCCTCCCACAGTCCAAAAACATGACTGTCAGGTTAATTGGTTTCTCCAAATTGTCCCTAGGTGTGAGTGTGTGTGTGCATGGTTGTTTGTCCTGTTTGTCTCTGTTGCCCTGCGACAGACTGGTGACCTGTCCAGGTGACACCGCCTCTCACCCGGAACGTTAGCTGGGGATACCAGCACCTCCCAACCCACAAAGGGACAACGGTGTTTGAAGATGGATGGATGGAGATGGATGTACTAGATGGATGGTACATCTAGCATAAAACAGAAGTGTGCGTTCCATGGAAGGTGCACTTTTAACTTTAAGTTTTAAAGGCCACGATTTGTAGCTGGAGAGGGAAAGATTTGCAGGCTGAAACTGTACCTGCACCGTCTGGTGCCATCGTTGCTGCCATGATTGCTGCCTGACATCAGCCCTCCTTCAGATCTAACGTGGAACGCTGCTGGTCTTACGCAACGGCCATTACAAAGAAATATGCGGTCGAGTCCTTCAGCAGATCCGAGGCAATCAAGCATTTCTCTCCCTATAGACTCTTTGCCTCAACTCTTGTGTGAGTGCCGTCTGCTCGTCAGCTCATATCGCACACCATACAGAAATGAAGGAGCAAATCAGGGCAGTGTGTGAATTTGCATGCTAGGTAATACTTTCTTCACATGCAGAAAGGTCAGAGACCAGGTTTGATTATAAATTACACTACAAAACCGCTGTAATCGGTGTGTGCTCTTGGCTGATGGAATATTTTAAAGCAGCGAGAGCATCGATGTTTAGACCGGAGAAGCGTTGGTGGCTGTAACCCCTATAAAGACTGTCTGCCTCGACACTTGCTTCACACACGCTTTGGTTTTGTTGCCAGTGATGAAAAGGCATATTTTGTGCTACACTGAATTCATTCTGTCTGTTAAATTGACCAGGTCAGCTCATCAGTTTGCCTCTGTCCCAGATCGTCGTTTTCTCCCTCTGTCTGTAGTTTCAGGTGTTTCTGTTGCCTCACCAGATTGTAAACACAGAGAATGATTAGCCCTGAAAACTAAGATTGTCAACGAAGGGATGTGAGTAACCCTCTATAGTCTTGGTAAAAGACTATAGAGGGTATCTAAAGGGTTAAAAACCTTTAGATAAATAGTTTTATTGCAGGGACATAATCTTAAATGTGTTAACATTCATTTAATTAGTAGAAGAAAAAAACAGAGAGTTGTGTTGAATAAATTGGTGAAATATTCATTTGAGACGCTATCAAAACATTTTTACTTTAGAAGCTGGACAGGTTATCCTACTTTGTCAAATGTTGATCTTGGATCTGTGATTGATTCTTCAGTTAAGAGTTAGAAATGTCTCATTATCTCCCAGTATGACGAAAAGAACGTGTAGATTTTTCTTATTTATTTACTATCTGTAGTCCTGTGGGCTGTGGGCATCTTGGCAGAGTGCAAATAGCATCTTAAACTCCATAAAACACCAGGAGATTTCAAATAAAAACCTTGAAAATGGGTTTCTATAGGAGGATAATTGTTTGGCCCAATCAACAAAGAATTAACTTGCAAAGTAAATATTATAGTTAATGCATATTTCTGCATCACCTTAGTCCAGTATGTACAAATCTTAAGCAATGTGCCGTTTCTTTCCTTCCCTTCCTACTTCCCTTCCTTGAAGCTGCAGGTAGTTTCTGTTTTTGATTGACAGGTTGTCTTTCAGCTTTTAGTTAGAGGTCTCATTCCATCTAGAGGACGTATCTCAGGACGCCGTGTCTGTTGATAAGACATCAGACAACATGATCCTCTGTGGCTGTGAGGATTAGCTACGCCGTTTTAAAGTTCCCAAGGACCGGAGAGGAAGAGGTCAACTACAAAGCCACTTCATTTGAAAAACTAAACCCAGCTGCTGCAGCATTGTTGGTCAATCGTAGCCAGACTTGTACAACATGTTGCTAAAAATTCCTTCAAGATTAACCATACTGGTGCAACACAGGCGTGAAATATTTAATCTTTTCATTGTACCGTTAATTATCTGACGTCATGTTCGCTTTTTATTTTCTCTCTCTGTAGTTCCTGTGCCTGAAGAATATCCGGACATTCCTAAAAGTGTGCCACGACAAGTTCGGCCTGAGGAACAGTGAACTTTTTGACCCGTTTGACCTTTTTGACGTCAGAGACTTCGGCAAGGTAAGTTTAAAAAAAGAGAAAGAAATAAAAACTCTTCCTGGTTGATGTTTTCCAGAAAGTCATGTGATACGAACTGGCTGCTTGTAACCTTAAGAGCAACTTATAACGATGAGATTTCCAGTTAAGAAGCTCCCTGTTATTGTTGCTGTTTGGGCTTTCCTCATGTGTTGGACATAGAAAAGTACAGGGGAGTGTGAGTTCATCTAAAGTGCAGATCAGCATCCCTTTGCGCTTTGCATGAGTTTAAAGGTAATTCAGACCTGAATCCGTCTGTTGCATTCACCCCCGGTGTGGCGCTGAGAGCTTGGATGAGCATTTAATGCATCACCTAAAGGTCAGCGATCTGATTCCATGTCACTGGATGGCTGTTGCTGAGGCCTATACTCATGAAAAGGAGGGAGAAACATGCAAACTCATCTCAAGGCTTTTTCAACCTTTTAAGTTATGTAAATTTCAACAGTTGCAAACAAATAAAGGGCACATGAAGCAAGTAGCAGCATCTTTAAAAACAAAAAATCTTGTTTACACTTCACCTCCTATTGATTATAGTGAAACCGATTTCTCTAATTTTGCAAAGAAGGATTAAAACCACTAACAGAATTACAATTGATCCATAACCCTGGCAGATTTACATGAACAAGTATTTTCATTCAGGCAAGCAGATGGTTTCTGAAAGGAAATGAAACAGGGAAAGAGAAAAAAATCAGTTTTTACATCATTAAGTTGAATTGTAGGATATATGTCATATTAAAGATGGAAAGCTTTTATTTCCACTTGGCTTTGCAGTTTTGCTCCCAGCTGCATTCATGTAAACATATTACAGAGTAATTGCTGATTGTAGGTGGATGCTTAATTATCATTGACCTGCATGCTGCTTGAAAAATGTTCGCATTTACCTCTCAGCAGGGGAAAGGTAGGGCTCAGTCTTCCTTAAACTATTAGCACTCAGTGCTTTTTGTTTTGAAACATAATGTGATGACTATGCTGGTTATATTAATACGTTACCAAGAAAGTAAGATGAGACAAGCGCTGTGATTTTTGGAACGTTCTACAGCGATCCAGAATATTCCAGGGCCAAGTTGAAATGCGGTTTAATAAAAGTGATTTGATACGTCTGTGTGAATCCTCTCTGGATTTGGTAAAACAAACCAAACAAGCATGATGTAGGCCTGCTAGCTTTAAGTTAGAATCAAATGTGTAGCTACCTACAGCTACAGAGTGTTGTAAATCTTACCAACTTTATTGGGGGTTTTTATGAGTCAGTAAAGTTCACTTTTGTATTTAATTAAATGTGTGATCATGTTGCAACTACCCACACAGTTCTGTCTTTAACAAGGGAATGAATGCTGATTTGGACTGTTCTGATGGTCAAATAGCTGCTGCTGCAAATAAATTCATTAATGTATTTGCATTATATTATTTAATGTCATGAAATGGAGCCAGTTTGTTCATGGAGGTTTCCAGCTGTGAGGATTTTGCTGAAGGTAAAATGGGCCCGTCTAACATGAGACGGAACAATCTAGAACACGTCGGGTCCAGTAAATGGCTCTGGATAGATCCAGATAGTTACCCTTCCTTATCTACTGTAGAGCAGATGTCATTTCATTGAGTCATGGATGGATTAATTGGATGTATGAATGAATGAATGGATTGCTGGATGTAAGGATTGATCATATTTATCTGATGGCAGATGAATGGATGGCTGGCACATTGATCGACAGATGAATGGGTGAATGGATAGATAGATGGATGGATGACATGTTGATTTACGGACAGATGAGAAGTTGACCACATGCTGGATGCTGGACATGTTGCATGTCTCTCTCCTTTCTCTTCATGCTGCCATTAGTCTCTCCAAGTGGCTTGAAAGGTTATGAAAGCTAAATAAACACACAGTAGCTTCAAACACTTACATGAACTTATGATCTCATTTCTGTTACACGTCTGCAAAAACAGGCAAATAAAGAGGCTGGTCTTTAATCCAGGATAAGCATTTCCTGTTGGCTTCAGCTGAAGAGCGAGTGTTTCACTCCTTTCTAATCCCTTTCCAAGTTGTGTGTCGCTCCACACAGAAGGCTGATTTAAGAGGTGAGAGTCTCTCTGAGCTGTTAGTAATGGCATGATGTCATTAAATTCATGACGACAGCTGATGCAGCTGGGAACGTTAATAATGCGCCGCTTCATCTGAACGAGCATGTGTTCCTATTAAAACAAGGAGGCTGAAGTATGAACAAACTGTTAGCTTCTGTTATTTGCGGAAAATCTTCTGCTCATTTATCAAACATATCTGTTTAATCCAAACTTATCAACTCTCTGGAGCATGCACTGAGACGAATAAGGAGCAGAAAAACGATGAGAGAGAAGAAAAAGGAGACGGGGACTCACTTGGCAGTTTGTAGATAAACCACAAGACGACGTCTGACAGTCAATGAGCTCGCAGTGAATGGTATTAAAATCCAACAGCAGTCAGAATCAATCACACAGGCCCTCCATATGTCAATTTAGAAATTGCTTTAGTATGGTCTCGGCAGTGGCGGGCTTGTCTCACCATTGATTTTCCATTAAGGCCAAACATCACATTACAATATATTGAACAGAGTAGATCCCTGTGATGCAGCATACATTTAAATGGTCAGAATTTCTCAGAAACAAATAATAAAGTCTTTCTTTCTTGCACATTCTCAGGTCTCAGTGTGTTTTTTCCCTCTGTTGATACAAACAAGAAATAAAGAATATACTGCATATTCTCATCAATAGGTGCAAAAATGGCTTGCAAACAGAGCATTATGTTTTGAAGAAAACCTAATGAAACATTTTCTTCTAGTGTCAATTTAAATGTAATCATAACAGGTCCACTGAGATTTCAGATTGCTTTTTAGGTTGCCATTGATTAGGCTTTTATCAGATTGTCATTGACAACAGTAATAGTTAATTCAATCTGTACATCTTTGCTTGTGTTTCTTCCTATGTTGTTGTAAATGGAGCAGATGTGAGATTCCCACATCTAGTCACTAAATGTGGTTCAACAGTCTCAACAAAACTTCATAAAGACCGTGTAGCTCTGTCACTGCTCTGGTTTAAATTTAAAAATGTGCACAATATTTATGTTACCAACACATTTGTGTTTTAGCATGGTCCTACAAAGACTTTGTTGTTTGCTAGTCAAGTTGCATAACTGCAGCGGGTTGACTCCACATTCACTTTGTCCATAGCGATCATACCGAATGACCCTGATGGTCTGAGCATATATTCACTCTGTCTGAGGACCAAAAACATTAGGATGCCTTTAAAAGTTATTTGTCAATGTCCTAACTGCTCATAAGTCTTTGGGAAACCCAAACAGGAAGCTACTTAGCATTAATGATCCCAGACTTCCGCCATTTCACGGTTCACTATTCACCTGCTTACCTTTTTTCATTGGACAAAGCAAAAATATATATTTTTCAAAAACATTTGTTGTATGCAAAACCATTACCCCAATCAAAAAAATCTACCACATTTTTAAAATTTATTATATGACATAGTCTTTGAATGATACCTAGGAACATTTAAGCTGTTTAAAAACCCATAACGTTTGGTTATGCAATCTGTTATAACGCTGGTCCCATGGTTGAAAATCATCGCTGACTGTTAATTATGAAGAAACTAGTCACAGTTTTCTGTAGACATGAGGAGAGACAATAATTCTTGCTTTTCACAGATTTGTTTCGAATTCTCTACATCTTTTTCAGATTTTCCGCTTCTGGTTAAAGAGCAAATCATTAAAAAAAAAAAAGCATTAGTTTTATGCATTGGTTAAAGTGAAGTGTGCTTGAAGCAGCTGTGAGTGACAGTAACCAAAGAAGCGGTTGATAAGCCGATTTTTGTTCTTTACTGCTTCTATAAACATTAATCGGCCCTGTATTCACCTTTCACTTCGTTACACCGACCCGAAGTCCGCCCTCCTGGCCTCCAGTTCCTCTAATGACGCCTTTTCGCAAGTCGTCAGGAAAGGGAGACCAAACCTGCCAAGGCGCGTTGCTGATAAAAAGTAATTGCGGCTTCCAGCCCTCCCTTTTGCCTTCCCATTGGGCTAGTACTCTACCAGATGGAGCACGTAACCTGCTCGATGTCCTCTACTAATTTTTATTTTCATTACTTTGCATTAGCATGAACTCACGCTCCCTTGTTAGCACTCTTTTTGCAGATGGAAAATCTACAGTTTCGTGCCTGTTTCACCACTCGTCTCTTCTCTCACCTTAACCCATCCCCCATCATTAGAAATTCATTATGACATCATTAAACCAATGAAATACAGCTTATTACTGAGGCCCCAGAGAAGGCTTTTATTTAAACACCTCCTCTCTCTCTTCTCCAAACCCAGCCGCCTCGTTTCCTGTCTTCCAACCTATTTTAATTAGCCACCAAAGGAACATTGCTGTCATTTAAATGAACATGGCAATCAGTTTATTTGGCTGTTGCCATGATTAGCATAATTAGCCTGCACCTGTTAACCATCTATCAACAGTTTGGTAATTTTCCGTCTGTGAGCGGCGGAGGAAGGAAGCTCTCTGACAGATTTGCAGTCTTCATTAAAGGAAGTTGCATCGTTTGTTTGAAATGAAGGTCTCACCAGAACGACCTCAGAGATGCAACTGAGTCGTGGCGTGTCCGAGCCGTCAAGGTGATGCTCACCGACTCCATGGTGCAGCGTCAAGGTGAATTGATTTTATTTGTGCGCTGCGTTGGAATGGAAATCAGCCCTTCAACGTGAAAACAGATGCTCTTTGGCTGATTCTTTGGCTAAAGGTTTTGCATCATACCTTGCAGAGACATTTACATTTTGTAATAATACAATAAATGGTCCAATTTTAGGTTTTGGACCAACAGAGTAGTGCATAATTATGAATGGGAAGAGGAAAAATACATAGTTTATACATGTATCTGTCCACCCTTCTTTACTCTGATACCTCTAGTAAAGTCCGTCCATCCATCCATCCATTTTCTATACTCCCTTTCCCCTTAGTAAGTTGGGAGGTGCTGCTGCCTCCAGCTAACGTTCCGGGCGAGAGGCGGGGTCACCTGGCCAGGTCGCCAGTCTGTCGCAGGGCAACACAGAGACACACAGGATAAACAACCATGCACACACACACTCACACCTAGGGAGAATTTGGAGGCCAATTAACCTGACAGTCATGTTTTTGGACTGTGGGAGGAAGCCGGAGTACCTGGAGAGAACCCATACACGCACAGGGAGAACATGCAAACTCCATGCAGAAAGACTCGGGCCGGGAATCGAACCCAGAAACCTTCTTGCTGCAAGGCAACAGCTCTACCAACTGCTCCCCTGTGCAGCCTCTCGTAAAGTCAAGTGCAACAAATTGTCTTCAAAAGTCACCAAATTAGTAAATATGTAAAATACCCAAAGTGGTTGAAGACTAATCCAACCACATCACTCTGAACCAACCATCCCCATAGTGAAACAGAGTAGTGGTACCATTGTGGTTTATTTAATTCATCCATGTCCATCCACTTAAACTAGCAAGAGAAGCATTGAATAGAATAGAAATAACCTTTATGTCCTTTATAGGGAGGAAATTCAGGCGCACCAGCAGCAAAATGACTGGCAAGCTGAGGCATGCAGGTTCACACCAAGGTAAAAATCTAGAAACAGAAAGTGAAAAAAGAAACTGTACAATGTTGGCAGATTTACAGTGTAAGAAAAAACGTTTGCACAGAGGAAGCAATCACAGAGAGGGACATTTCAAAGAATGTTTGCGGTTGTAGCGTCAAAAAGTTATGAATGTTAGTCAAGGGCACAGGAGTTTCAGCTGATTTGCACAAATAAAGGCGCATTTTCTACAAATTGTTGGCTTAATTGTGTCCCTAGAGATGCAAATTGGAAGTATTTCCGTGAAATTCCCAACGAGGAACTATTTGTACTGTTCCACTAATTTGACCTGCATCATTCTGTGGTCAAATACTCAGAACACGCCACCAAACAGCCAGTGTGTTACACCACGAAGGAAACTCAGTTGGAACAACAACACCAATCCCCAGATTTAATTTGTGCCAAGCGCTCCCATTTCAGCTGCTTTTCTCTTTCTCTCTGTTTCCCCATCCATCTCCTCCCGTTCCTCACTGTCCTCCACTTCCCGCTCATTCATCTCGCACCTCTCTCGCTGCGAGAGTGTTGTGATAAGACAGAGCTAGCGGCCAGACGAGCCACTATTGTGTCGAGGCGACGTGATTGCCACTGGACGTCGGTGTTTGATTACCCTCTCTGGCTGCCCCAAAACCCGCGCAGGCTGAACTCTGCTCCTTTTCATTTCCTTTTCTGCGCTCTGTGGCTGAAAATAGCCGACTCTTTAGTCTCCACGCCCAGTGCTCAAACATCTAGAGCGTGCCTGCGTGTTTTAGCCTCCGTTGCATACCCTCGGCACGGCCTTGTAGTTCCTTTTTTTATGATTATTTTACTGTTAAGAGCTTCAATTTACAGAGCACTGAACTTTCATTTTCATAAATTGTTGCATGCCAGAGAAAGAGGTCACAGCAGAACAAGATTATTAAAGTATAAACATTAAAAATAATGTCTTATTCAATCCAAAAGATGATAAATATTTGTGTGTTTAGTTTGTTAGGCCAACAGAATCACTTCTGTAGTCCATTAGCAATATGGAACCGACACATGAAATAATACATCACAAATCTAGGCTTTTATTTGTAAAAACATCTTTAAGATTCATTCAGGAAGGCCATAATCCATTTCCTCATCCAATTGATTCAGAAATCCTTGTTTGCTATAATCTGTTAATTTTATTTTTGAAAGCTCAAAATAATCTCTCTTTCATTCCTGGTTTAAATTTTTTAAATTTTATATTTAAGTTTCTTTACATGTACATTATTTTTACAAAGTAAAATGATACAATCCTAATGCCTGGTTTTATAGCATCATCTTTGTAAAACATAAATTTGCAATAATCTTTCGTATGGAATATAAAGACTTAGTGGTTTATCTCACTTATTATTGCAAAACCTGCATTTGCATCAATAACTATGATATATTCATGCTATTTTAGAACAAGTTTTATTTTGAAAGGTCAACTTAACTATTTCTCAGCAATAGTTTAGTTCCATTAGTAATGCTCAACCTGCTTTGGCAAAGCAGGAATATGAAATACTGAAACTTTTATATTGGAGCTTCATTATGAAAATCCAAAAAATGTTGCTTTTTTAAGCAAAGATGAATTCATCCGGATATTTGCTTTTGCAATTTTCTGCTTCATGAAATATTGACTTTTATTTTAACATCTATGAACTGCAATCCACAGAAGCCTCTTTCAAAACATTGACAATATATGTAGAGCCTGAAGACGTTGCTGTAAATTCCCGTAGCGCCTTGAGCCGGAGACGGAGTTTGCTGTAAGTGATGGCGGGGGAAAGTTCAGAGGTCAATCGGTTGGGGTCAGCATCTCGGATGAATCCGTCCCCTTCCATTAGCGACCACGTCCTCAGCAGCAGTCCTTTACAGTCAGTACCTGAGTGGGTTTTTAAGTGGATCGTCACGGGGGTTAAGAGATTCATTGTGAGATGTGTTTACATATGTATGTCAGCAAATGCTGTCAATATGTGCTTTTGTACACTTTAAACTGCTGGCTCTCATTTTACCATTTCCTGACTCTAGAAGAAAGTATTGCAATGAAATATTCTATTTCCTCCAGTATGGCTCGGCTCCCCAACAGGTTCTTCAACCCTAAGGGGAGAATTTATCTTCTCCACTCCGGACTCCTGGCTCTCCCAAGTAGCTCTGTGGCTGTCATTTCTATTCTCTTGCCCCTGTACTTTACTTAACCGTCCATCAGGACCGCCCCCCATCTGCAAGTTTTTACATAAAGCTTCCAAGATGAATCAATAATTCATTCCAAAACGGAACAGCGCTGATGATATTTCTCTTGGCATGAATTATAAATGGGAGCGCTCCCCCCCCCCCCACCTTATTCTTTCTTTTGAGACCTCCTCCGATCGCCCCGGCAACGCTTCAACGACAGCAGCTCGTTACACTGATAGCCATGGAAACAGGTGGCTGCGGGGCAGGGTGGGCTGCTGTCTGGGGAAACGGTTCAGGAGGCCAGAGGTCTGAAGGGTTCACGCTTAAAGTTTGAGTTTGGCGTTTTGGTAACCAGAAAGATAAGTTGTGGTGAAGCGATGGCTAGTTGACTAACTCTCATTCCTAAAATAACAGCATCATGCTGAGAGGATGCTTTTGAGTCAGAGTTAATAGGAAGATGGGTGGATATAAATTAAAGAACTGAATTTTTCTAAAAGTGGGAAATATTAGGTTCTGCACATATTGGTCTTTCTTTTCTGTTTATTTACTTTCTTGGTAATTAGGAGCACAAGCATCCAGCAACTTTCATTCTGAAGTTTTTTCAAAGAAAATTTAATTGAATTAATATTAAGAGTTGATTTTCCTTTTTTATTTGGACGATATAAATTAAAAGCAATTAACCTAAAAACAAAAAAAAAAGTGATTTATTTATTTTTTATTAAATCAAACTGATGGGGCCCATTTGTTTTGGATCCACAAGAATATACAAAACATCTTTTTTTTTTTTTTAACAACAATCACACTACATTGTTTGTTTTGGTCATAATACTGCAGGCTAAGTACAAATAAAAAAATAATTAGAAATAAATCACCTTTACCTTTTTATTTGAAAAAATATCCTTTAAGCTGATGATTTGGCTTATGCGCTAAAAATTTAACACATTACTGTATGTTAGATGTTTTCTTGAAAGTGGTTTGTATTCTAGAAAAAACGGACTCAGCATTTTTCTAGCTGTGAGAAATCTCTTCTGTAAAAATCAGTACTGACTTTATATCTAAATACCTGCTTTCCTTCTGTTAAATATCAATGAAAGGTCACTTTCACAGGAGCTTTCTCGTCATTGGACCTGATTAGTCATGACAGCAGGTGACATTGTGTCTATTTAATTCTCATCTTCTCATTTTATCGAGCTGCTGTTTTCTCATGGCGATCATTCAGCAGCAGAATCGTTTAAATCCACCAGCAGGGAATTAAAGAAAAGGAGAAATACCGGTAATGACGTAAAACTGTTTACTGGCCTTTTAATTCTGAATCTGTAGCAGAGTTTTGGCCCCTCTCCTCGGTTTTGCACTGTGCTGCTAGAGAAACAAATTTATCCTTAGTTTGGCTCTTTGAAGTTTCGCCTCTCTGCTCTGCAAAAAGGCTGCTGAGGCGTGATCACAAGAGGCTCCTGCCTTTAGTTTGGGAGGCGTCGGTCACAGGAGGGAGTTCCCGGTTCGGGATATTCGGAGCGTGGCGCGACTAATGTCAGGGGATAAATGGGAAGACCCCCCGCTGAGCCAAGAGTCTGTGAATGCCTTGGAAGCAGCTCATTATTTCCCCTCCCCCACTTTCTGAAGTCCTCCAGTGGTGATGGGCAGGTACATCTCCCGGGAATCACTGCGGTGTAAAAAGAATAAAATAATCTATTCTCATTTTTTCACTGTATAAGAGGTACTCACAGGGAATGCTGAAATGCAGCCATAAATTGTGCTCAAATAAGCGGAAATTATGTTATGTAATACAAACATATCTGGACTCAGGTTGATGTTTATTTCCAATTACTTTTCATAATGTTCTTCAACATTATGAAACAAGTGGATAACAGCATTTCCTACTTTTTAGCAACAGCATACAGCTTTGGAAAAAATTAACAGACCACTTAAAATGATCAGTTTCTTTGATTTTACTTTTTATAGGTTTATGTTTGGGTAAAATGAACATTGTTCTTTTATTGTGTGAACTACTGACAACATGTCTTTGAAATTCCAAGCAAAGCTTTTGTATATACTTGCAGAAAATGAGAAATGGTCAAAATAACAAAAAAGACGCAGCGTTTTCAGTCCTCAAATAATGCAAATAAATTATTTCTGTTTTAACTCAGAAATTAATATTTGGTGGAATAACCAGGAGGTTTTCAATGGTGACGTGCTCTCTTCACTTTTCCCAGAACTGTAAGGAAAAAAAAGGAAAATAATGGCTAATAATAAAAATACTAATAATACTACTAAAAAAATAAACAAATAAATACATAAAAATAAAATAAATAAAAATACTACTACTAATAATAATACTTATATATCTAAAATACTAATAATATCAAAAATTGTCATGCTATATGTGTGAATTATAAAACAACTCACACATTTTGATTTCATTAATTGTTTTGTCATGAAATAATTTGCATTTTAACATTAGCTGAATATGGATGAGATTAATTTCTGTAACCAAGTTATTTGTTAACATTTGCACTCAGGAATCTGGGGAGATCTCTGCTTTACTCTCATCAAGTCCCACACAAGAATTACAGAAATCATTTTTGCCAGGGACACTTCTCACCTTGTGAGAGATCAAAACCAGGGACACTTTCCTACTTGGTAGCAGCACAAAACTCTTAGTACTGGGAACCATAAAATTAACTTAAAACCTGTATTTTCCCATCATCATTTGGAAATATGTTTGGACAGATAACCAGTGGAGCCGTTGCTTGAACTGTGTCCTACTTCACACTTACTCTGCGACTCGGCTTTGGTAAATACCAACATTTTTGTGACTGAAAAATCTTTCTAAACCCCCAAAATGCTTATTCAGACAGAACCCACCTCAGTATCCAAAGGATTTGAGCATCTGTTCTCTCTGTCTGTGAACAAGAACTAGATTAAAAAACTCTGCCAAAGTTTTGAAAAAGAAGAAATGTTTACCTGTGTATACTTTCTTTTAGACATCAGATGCCAACTTTTGGCAGATTTACTTTCTGAAAACTGTGCTCACCTGTAATCAAAATAAATATTCCCAGGCTGGATTTTCTTGGATACAAATTAATTCCCACAGCAGGTTTTGAATTGTACATTGGAGAGATAAAAGCGCAAAATTATCCATTCGCATTATTAGAGTCACTCAAGAGCATCTTTCCATATCAGTACAAAAGGTTCAGTCAAGCACATAAATGCTGTATTATCACTTGCTCTGACTAGAAAATGACTGTGTCAGATATGCATAAGCGTGGAAGGGGAAATAACCACTTCGCTCAGTCGGAACATTGACAGCACTGTCTGTGGGGGCCATTAAATTTGTCATTGCTTTTTGTACGGTTCAGTTCATCAATGCGACACACACACACACACCGAGGCCATAAAGTCTTGGCTGGAGCCGGTCCTCTCCGATTCCTCTTATCAAAGGGCCGTAAAATGGAAATGAACCTGAATAGATGACATGGTCTCTCATTACTCACCACATGTGTTAAAGAAAGTTGTCGGGACTAATGTGGAGTGTGATGGTAACAGACTGGTAATGGTGAAATGTTTTAGTTTACTCATTTTTTATGGCCTCCATTAATCCACATCCTCCTCTCTGTTTGCCTCTCCTGCTGGATTTCATCACTTGGTCGAGACTGCCTCCACCCTCGGCTCATTTTCTCCTCACCAGGTTCGGCTTGATTCTCACACTTTCCTTTTGGCCCGTTTCCCGTCTTTCTAAGAATGTTTTTTCATAGTTGTGGTGTAGCACGCTGTAATTTGATACGGGTAATAAAAAACCGCCAGACAGGGTTCTTATTGTGTGGGATTGGGCAGCTTGCCGGGTGTTATGAGCGCGTCCCCTGCAGTGGCCACTAAACTGATTCCCTCCTCAGTGCTTTCGTTCATTTATTTCACGGCAGGTGCATTGGAACAGGTAGCAGCGATGAAAAGCTGTTCATGTTGTAAATCCTGCATGTCGGCTTGGGGAAAAGTTTCCTCCGTGTCTTTGGAATACCAGCAATATTTCGACTAAAAGGGAACATGCAAGCTGTTATGAAAAAGTGTATTTATTGCTCAATCTTTATGCAGATCTGGAAAAAATGAGCTGAACCCCATTGAAAACCTCATGGTTATTCCACCAAATATGGGTTTATGAACTCTTCCTGATTTAAGACATTAATATTGTTGTTTCTAAATGAATATGAACTTGTTTTGTTTTACACTATTTGAGATTTGAAAACGCTGTATCTTTTTGCTAATACATTTTTGCTTGGAATTTCAGAGACACGTTGTCTGTGGATCATAGTTTAAAACAAAAATGTTCATTATCTATCCATCCATCCATCCATTTTCTGTACACCTTTGACCCTTAGTGGGTCGGGAGGTCACCTGGACAGGTCGCCAGTCTGTCGCAGGGCAACACAGAGACAGACAGGACAAACAACCATGCACACACACACTCACACCTAGGGAGAAATTAGAGAGACCAATTAACCTGACAGTCTGTGGGAGGAAGCTGGAGTGTTTTGACTTAAGTATAAGTTTAAATATACTTTTAAACTTTATTTAAACAATTCAATTTTACTCTGCCACCTGCTCCCACCTTCAAACATTTCAACAATAGTACGATGTGCAGACTCAGTGTAAACTCTTTTACTTTTGTGTTTTGTTTCTCTAATGGTTCTATATTTGTGTGAAAAGATTAAATATTAATCAAAACGGTTTTTGCAAGCATTTGTTTAACAAAGCGTGACTGCCTGTCTGCACCTTTCTCACAGCTTCTCTGAGGTGCAACAAGAAATATGAGTAAGAAAGGTTAAACCGGGCAGACAGCATGATGAAGGGAGAGGACATGCAAGGAGCACAGATTCACCAAAAGCAGACTCAGACTGAAAAACATTGCCAGACAGAGGTCAAGTTGTTTGACAGGTGAGATAATGCTACAAAAAAGTGAACATTTCAGGAGAATCTGACCTGATTTAGGGAGAACTTTCAGAAACGGGAGACGAGTGTTAATGGAGAACGCTGAATGAAGAGAGACATTCCTATCATTTCCTTTGAGGCTTAAGTGTGTTCACTCTTCTGAGCACTTTAGTGCCCTTTGTGATGAAGGAGTGCGGTCTCAGTGCTGACAATGGCTGGCAGGACAGCAGGCTAATAGCTGGACTGGGCTTGTGTCAGCGCTGAATGGCAGGAATCAATAATCCCCTCAGTTACAGACGCAGACGGTTCCAGACCAGCTGCAACCAGGCCAACCATTTATTAACAGTTTCTTAACCATCTTCTCTTTGGTCAGTGTTGCACTTAATATGGCCACTTTATTAGGTACACCTTTTGAGCCACTTACATTTACATTGTGTGGAGGTGAACATGGAAACAAGTATCACATCTTGTGTGATGCAAATTTTTTCTCCATGCTGATTTAACAGAAAACCCTTTATTTTTGCTAAAATGTTTAACATTTTAGCCTTTTGAAACTTACAAAAATAAGTTTTCTGGCATTTAGAATACAGAAACAATTTGTGACGCTAACTGATCTAAAGCAAGAAATGTTTGGTCCTTCAGAAAGTGAGAAATAAATGTATGCATGTCTTTTTATTTTTTCGTACCATAAGCAGCGACTTCTGTCTTCTCTGCATCCATAAAGCTAAAAGCATTATGGACACGAGTTTGGTGGTTAAAGTATCCAAACAACCAATGAACAACATCTACAAAATACCACAAGAGATGGCTAAATGCTAAAAAAAAACAAAAGTAAACAAAAAAATTTACAAAAATAACTGCAAGTTGCTTAGTTAGAATCAGAAACCTAGTAATGTGTCATCAGAATCTGAAAATGTTGGTACAAAAGAGGTCATAAAACAGTGCTTTGAGGGATGTCTTATGTTGTTCTTGTTCATTCAGATTAATAATTGTAAAATAACAACTAGTAGTCCTGATCTGCCAAGCAGGTCTTTAACCAAATTAGCACAACATATGTCTCGGGTCACAAACATCAAACGCAACTTAAATTAAATTAAATTATACCAACACAGACAATTTAGATTTACAGCTGAAACCTTTATGAATCCAGCTCATGTTCTCTCATTTTCGTGGGAAGCAGAACCATTTTGGGTTGAAGTTTACTCACATGATTTGCTTTTTGCAGCAAAAGGTGCCAAGTGGTGCACAACTTTAAAGGCCAACGTACAGTACAATTATTTACTGCCCACACTACTCTAAAGTTGTTAGAAGGCCAACTCGCTCAGACCCACACGCTAAACACACACTGTAGACTTTGTTATCTGGCTGGCAGAGTCAGACTTCCCGCTACAGCAGTTTTCCACCCTGAACAGAACAGTGTGCTTGTTGTGTGTGCGCTCACAGGGCTGCATGCAGTTACACTGGACTGCATTCACTGGGGAATGTTGCAGATGATTGCTGAAAGTAATAAAACAGGGACACTCTGAAAGTAACAGTCTAGTTTGAATACTGAATTTGCTTTATTTGAATATTGAGTGAAAACTATTTGCTTATTTTGCAGGTCTGAGTGATACAAGTTATTTTCTCATCCGTATTTATTAGAGAACGGCTGCACAGTGGTGCAGTTGGTAGAGCTGTTGCCTTGCAGCAAGAAGATTCTGGGTTCGATTCCCGGCCCCGGTCTTTCTGCATGGAGTGCACATGTTCTCACTGTGCATGAGTGGGTTCTCTCTGGGTACTCCGGCTTCCTCCCACAGTCCAAAAACATGACTGTCAGGTTAATTGGCCTCTCTAAATTCTCCCTAGGTGTGAGTGTGTGTGCATGTTTGTTTGTCTCTGTGTTGCCCTGACAGACGGGCGACCTGTCCAGGGTGACCCCGCCTCTCACCTGGAATATTAGCTGGAGAACCAGCACCTCCTGACCCACTAAGGGAGAAGAGTGTCAGAAAATGTGAAATCATTTATTGGAGATGATTTCACAAGTTCATCCTTGTGAACCTTAAAACTTTTTCTGATGACAGAGGAAAGTTTCTGCCACAGGCTTTCCTGTAGTACAGTTTGATTCCCTAGTTGTCAAGCGGCATTTCTGAGCTTGTTCTGTGTCCTGCTGGGGGATGTTCAAGTGCGATTGAAATATTTTCTTCGCTTCTGCTTTTTTCCTTTTAGCTTGTTTGAGGCTTGCTCCCAGAAATGGAAAACTGCTCTCGTGCAAGAAAGTCTTACGGTACATAAGCACTTGTTTCCGTTTTTACTCAGAATGTTTCCAGGTTCTGGCGGCGCGTTCGCTCTCTGGGTGGGAGGGATCTATCTCACTCTTCACTTCAAGCACACCCACGAAGCCTCGCAAACAGAAGAAACACACACAGACATGCTGAACACACATTAGGTTGCATGATTTAATGAAGCAGCGTTCATACAGTATGTTCACTTATGCACACATTTACACACTAGCGGGAATTCGTCCTTTCACTCTGTGACTTATCTCTCTTGACGTGGCTTCAGTCAAGTGAGTCAGCTGGAGAGAACATCATGTCGTTAGCCCGGGGTGTGTATGTGTGCCAGTGTGTGAATGACCTGGATAGAGCTTTTTATGCTGTGTAAGCCAGCTAGTGTTGCTGTATAGTGAGCTTATGGGCGCAGTAACTGAGCGTCGTGCCATTTGCAGTGACCCACTGGACACAATGTGCTGGTTTATGCAACGGCAACATCCAAGAAAAGAGAAAACACGGATGCTGCTGAAACATGCCTTCCAGAAACACTACATTGAAACATTGTTTTTATTATTATGATTCTTATTATCAGTTTAAAATGCTGATGTATAAATGATCAATTAGTCATTGCATTTTTTTATAATCTTATGTGTCACGTCCATTAATATTTGAAAAGGCGGAGAGCAGAATGTTATTAGGTACATTGACAATACGTTGGTGGGCTGCACAGTGGTGCCGCTGTTGCCTTGCAGCAAGAAGGTTCTGGGTTCGATTCCCGGCCCCGGTCTTTCTGCATGGAGTTTGCATGTTCTCCCTGTGCATGCGTGGGTTCTCTCTGGGCACTCCAGCTTCCTCCCACAGACTGTCAGGTTAATTGGTCTCTCTAAATTGTCCCTAGGTGTGAGTGTGTGTGTGCATGGTTGTTTGTCCTGTCTGTCTCTGTGTTGCCCTGTGACAGACTGGCGACCTGTCCAGGTGACCAAGGGACACAAAGGGAGTACAGAAAATGGATGGATGGACGGACGGACGGACGGACGGACAATACGTTGCTTGTTTTTCCATGCCGACATGTAGGCCTCAAGTGCATCACTCTGGATGCTTATGTCAACAAACATTTTCCTTGCAATGCAGAAAAGTGGGAAAAAGAATGCATAAAACTAACACTAACAATGTATTACCATTTCAAAAAACAAATGAAGGACTGCTGCTTCACTGATTCTGTGCCGTGTTTCAGACCTGCTCTCTCTTGCCTTTGACAAGATTTGGTCACATCAGCCACATCTGCTATCTGTCTGTGGTAGAACCAGTGGATGAGTTTTTAGCTCCCACGATGGTTTCTCTTCCAGTTCCCATTGCCTTCGACTTTCACTGGGGTCATCTATCTTCCTGATGTGTCTTGGAACTTGAACATTTCATCTTGGATCTGTGTGCTTAGTGTGTAGCGTATGGATTCTGGATTTTAGGGGGAATTTAGCATACATGGTGTGATGCTTTAACTTCACCTGTGTGTCTGATACCTCTGTATACTGGTGAGGCATATCTGTTCATATCTCAGAATCTACCTTACCTATTATAGGTGTTTGCAAGCAAATCTTGACATACTTGCCATGATTAGCTAAAACACAAAACAATGACCTGCAATTAACCTCAACGTTGTCCAAACTTTTTGTTTCTCTCCCTTCATTGTTCAATGAAGCTAGAAACAATGTAAAACCTTTCATTAGGTCAGGAGCCCTTTGGAAACTCAGTAGTTTGTATCAAACTCTTCTGCTCAGCTGAGCATTTTTCATTTGTATCAAACACCGACACATATCTAAGCAATTTAATATAAAAATATAGAAATGTAATGTTACTGCGCAGAGTCTGGTTAAGAAAAAGGAAATAGGAGTTTTCGAGTACAGACGGTTTTGTGTGGATCCGTTTAAGATTGCTTGTTGCAGGCTGATTTGTATTTTTAATCTGAGGAGAGGGCAAAGTCAGATCTCTGCAGGCCAAAGGAGACAGACTTTCGTCAGCTCTATCAAGATAATCTTGCATGTTGAGAACAGAGACTGTTCCAGAGGTTGGGACCCCTTAATGCTCCATGCATGAGGGGATCTGTGTATTAGTCGGCTGGTGTATCTAAGCTCTAATGTGACCTTGACAGACTTTCTGACTTACAAGAAGTGCTCACTACTATGTGGAAAATGCTCTTGATTCTTATGCAGGGTGAATTGCAACTTGCTTTTCTCAGCTGAACTCTGCACATTTCTATATGCTACTCTGTTAAAAGTATATGAGATTCAATTCTGAAAGATAAGGAAAGTGTCATTCTTGCATTATTATGTTATATTTTGGACATTATTACCATTAGATGACTTTTGGGCTTGCCATATAAGGACAAGCTGAAGATCTGCTCATCTGCCAAGTATTGGGCAATCTTGTATTAGTTTGGTGTGGAGTGCTTTACAGAGTAGCTCTATCTAATAATTTGATGCATTTTGGTATAAACGAGTGCAAGACTACTTACCTCAACCTTGAGTGCAAGTGAGCTGCAAAATTTAAGCAATAACACTTTTACACCTCGTATTGAGTCGAGCATAAGGAACTGAAGCTCTATAACTAAAGTTGATCTCAGTTCACGTTAAACGACATCATTAAATTTAAAAAGCCCATCAGTCAGAGTCTTCTCCGATCATATCAGCGTTGCAGCTGCAGTAGTGGGTGCAGTGATGTTGGAGGCTATCAGCTGATGAAGATCGACTGCTGGGATTATTTCTGTCATGCTGTGTGTTGCAGAAGTCAGTGACACAGTCCTTGGTGAAAGTGATGAAAAGACGAAGAGACAGTTTACATTCCGGCTAGCTGCAGATTTACTTTACAGTTTCCGTCCTCATCTCTCTTACCACAGGCTCCTGACCTTAAAGAGCAGCCTCTTTATGTATGACTGGGAGATAGATTTTCCAATAACTAAAGCAGCCCACTTCTGGGTAAGGCCACCTCACAGAAACACAAATGTTCTGCCAAACAAGAGCTATGCGTGGTTTCTCAGTGGACTGATATCCAAGCTGCTTTTTTTTAGCCTTGTGCCATCTTGTATGAAAGTGCTGTACATGAGGAGCGCTGCTGGAAGCGGGGACATTTTGGAGCAACTTATTTCCAACTCTTTGGAGTAAAACTCACAGCAGGAGCCGAACAGGATGTGTCTTCTCTTCTTTTCTGCTCACTCTTCCTGCACAAGAAGAAACGGTTCCTATTTATATAACCTCTGGCTTCTCCTCTGACTTTTACCCTCTCTTGGTCAGGAGAATAGTTAACCTTAAAGAGCCTTCCACCATCTCCCTTGTAAAAGGGCAATCGTTTATCACAGCATGTCAGATCCTGTAGCATGATCTAGAGTTTGATAGAGTTCCCTGTCCTCCCTAAGCTGCAGTTGGATAATGAGTGCCCACTCCTTATTTCCCATCCTCCAGGGCCTGGGTGTTAATCCAGGTGCAGGATGCTGGCTTTATTTTTGCCACATGGTATTAAACCAGCTTACAAACTCACAAAGCACTGGTTAGCATACAAGGATGTAGTTAAAGATGAGCTGGTAATGGAAATTATGCTTTTCAGTTTGACGGGTTGTAAGTTGCCAGGTAATGTAAGCAACAGATCTTTTTATTATTTTTGTTCAACTAAAACCAGATTCTGGTCAAAAACAGTTCTAGAAAATCAGAAGATGAATCTCTTCTTTGGCAAAATGAGCTGCATTTTCTTTAGGAACATGCAGGAACATGTTTTCCTGCGCGAAAACATCCACTATGGAACAGAAGAGATGTCATTTATTTCCAGACATTTACTTTTTGATTCTAAATCCTATTTTAAGTAGAGTCCAAATTTGTCCATTTTCTATATTCCAACCCTCAACTATGAGCTTGAGATGTAGATCATAATCTAAAAAACGAGTAGAGCAGCTACTATTCATCACCAAGAGACGTCTGTTGAGTTGGTTTGGGAATCTGACCAAGGTCCCTGCTGGAACCGTCGAGTCTGAGGGTTTTTGGACACTTATGTTTGGAAAGAAACTCCAGGACAAACCTGGAAGGGCTGCCAATGTCATACAACCAACGATCCTTGGGATGTCTTATAATTATCCTGGGCTGTTGCTGGGGAGAGGTGTGATCGGACCAGTTGCCCCTGCAGCCCAATTTTGGGTGAACCAAAGCCAAGGGAGGGATGGATGGATGAATTTGTAGGCATAGATTGCAGCTTCACAATCTGGAAGTCGGGATTTTTGACAAAATGTTGAGGTTCTGTACATTCTACCTCTGTTTGCCAATAATATATTTCCTCACTTGGAGGAACTTTTACTCTCTCTAAAGTGGTTTGGAGTGACAACGATACAAAAGGAAATCAAGAAAATGCATGTTAATTACCATCAATATTGTCACTGAAATAATCCGAAGAATACCATAATGCACCCTTTTGTTCGGAAATCTCTGAATTAAGGATTGTATTTCTCCTGGGATTACACACTAAAGTTTCTGTTTATGCATAATTTTAATGCTAAAGTTCAGGTATTATAATTTTAGACAAAATTTGCTTTGAAAAAATTCCAATTGCACAAGCCTCATTTTGAAACACTATGGACTTTATATCAATTTCTCAGTTGATTATATTTGTATTCTTTTACAGGCTCGTCAGTAACATCATTAAACTTTTTTTTAACATCCCATTTTGTTTCTGTTTCCCATTAGCCAAAGATTTGACTGATGATTCCTTCAAAACCAATCACAACATAAAACTAAAAGTAATAAATCATCTGCAAGTGTACACCTTGCATAAAGATTTTAGAAAGTATTTTCAGGAAACCATTAGCTTTCTGCTGGATGTCCTCACTGTGCAGCATTATGCCAGTTTAGAGTCAGAAATTCTCCCCACCCCTCCAAAAAAAAAAAAAAAAACAGAAGAAACCAACCTTGTCTCTTTCTCTCTCTCATACCTGTTTTGCTTTTTTACCTCAGATGTTTCGCCACAGCCTCGCTCCTGCAGATAAGGCCTCTGGTGGGTTGTTCTTGACACAAATGAATTCAAAATCAACAAAAGCTTCAGGCAGTTTTGTGAGGTTTGTTCGTTGTGGAGGTGGCAGACTGACTTTTGTCTTCCGCCGCCTGACAACGTCTTTACTTTTGTAAGCGAACGAACAGATTGTCAAGGAAAACACCTCTGTCTGGTATCAGGAAAAAAAAAATGGCGTAAAAAAAGAAAAAGGATTGCTTGACTCATTAACGAAGAAATCCTTGGGTTCATACAAATAGACTTTCTATAAGGGCAACACTTTCTGCATTGCTGACAATGCAGCATTGGTGGGAGGAAATGGCTAAATCTATTGTTTGCTGCGACAGTAGAAACAATAAAGGAAATTCCAAGGTGCGGTGCGCACTGCTTTGTGAGCTGCGAAAGATCAGGCAGGTGCGAACTGAAGCGGAAACCAATCACCAGGCACAAAAATAAAACCTGACCTGCTTAATTTTCTACTAATCTCCCCTGAATTGGGCAGGTACACTTGGGAATTGCTGTGCTTAGCCTGCAAGCTGTTCCATAAATTGCATGACTAATGACTGGACTGAGCAGCCTTCAGTCCCTGATAAAGGCAGGTTTGATGGAGATATGCTCTATGGAAGCATTTATCAGTGGCCGACAGGCGGGCTTCCCCTCTGAACAAGCATATTTACCTTGATTGGCTTGGGGCACGTCTTCTTTCTTAATCCTTACACATTATCTGACCAACACAGATTAACATAACTTGATTTGTTCAAATTAAACCCAAAAGAGGCAACAAAACGTGTCTCATTTACATCATTTTTGGCACTACTGAGCAGTTATTGTGATTATGCATGGGGATTGAGTAGCCTCTGCCTACTTGCTTGTTCTCGGTTGAATTTCTTAAATTCGTCAAGATGCTGGACACATTCTTCAGAGGGTGTTGGCATAAAACCCTTCAGTTGCCTCATCGTTATTGGCTACATTTATGAAGGAAGGTGTTTAAATGATGGTCTGTTGGTACCAATTTACCCAAATGTGCCAAGATAATACCCTACCACCTGAATCTGGCAGCGGAAACAGAGACTCATCAGATTTTCCAATGTGTTTACGATCCCTTATTGTCCAATTTGTCCACTTTTGCTGAACCTGTGAAAATTATAGCCTCAGGCTCCCATTACCAGCTGAGGAAGCACGCGGTGTGATCTTGTGCTCCTGTAGACCATCTGCTTCAAAGTTTTACCTGCTGCCAACGATGGTACGCCGTCTCTTAGTTGCAATAAGTGATTATTATAGCATTTCTGATCACCCAACAGTCTCCTACTGGATATTGTTCCTTCTTGAACCATTTTCTGTAAATTTGAGCGATGGTGGCGTTTGACAGTCTCAGCCGTTTCTGAAGCACTCAGACCAGCTTGTCTGGTGCCAACAGCCATGCAATGCACAAAGTCAATAAAAAAAATTTTTTCCCCCATTTCTAATGCTTTTAACTACAGTTGAGTCGCTACTGTGCTACTGGCTGAGTCGCTATTTGTGTTAATAAGCAATTATACAGTTTTATCTTGTAAAGTCGGCTGTCAAGGTTATTATTTCTCCCAACAAATTTGCAGACATTTTTCTCTGTTTTTGGTTTTGGGAAACATGTTATTGTACCAAAATTAAACTTCAACAAAATATTAAATATAGAGATACATGTAATAGATATATTATTATATCTATTATAATAATATAAAATATTATTATAATATTTTATATTTATAATATATACAATGATTATAAATTATTATATATATCACATAATAATTTATAATTATTATATAATATATAATATACATAAACAAAAACATATATACACCCATTTTCTGTTCCAAAATGGGTTAAAGTAACAGAGAATAAAGTGCAACATATAAATGCAAAGATCCCCAAAGTAATTATCATAGGATAAAAGAAAGAAAAATAAAGTCTACCCTGAAAATATAATAGGCTCTATGAACAATGTGAAACAAAAAATATGGGGGGAAAATATATCAAAAGCCTGAGGGTGGAAATCAAATCATACAAAGTGACCCTTTAATACACTGGCTCTGAAGCTTCAGGATATAAATGGAAAAAAATGTTAAATCACAGTCAGTTTTGAAGCCAGATTTTTTTTTAAAAAAGCAGCCCACGCCTGAGGATGTCTTTGTTGTCCTCACCATGACCTCACCTGACCAGAGCTGCCATGTCCCCTTTTGTTGCTCCCTTGTCTGTTAGCGGTTCTCTCAGGGGGATTGACTGCTCTGTGCCTCACTCCCCCATCCTTTTGTTCACCTCCTCCTCCTACTACATCTATTTCTGGATCTACCAATTTAATGAAGACCACACTCCTCATCATCAGCATTCACTACTCGTGAATTCGTGCGCTTTCATTTGAGATTTGTGTTGGGTTTTGGGGGTTTTCCTACAACGACTGAATAGGTGAAGAGGTGTAAAAAATGTATTAATATTTTACTGCAGTAGCATCTACTTTCCTCCTGTAGTGAGATATGCTATCCTCCAGGGTTGAGGTATAGGTTCAGTTCTCTGCAATGCTTCCGGGTAATAATGAAATTTGCTTTGATCATTTCGCTGATGACACCCAGTTGTACCTTTCTTTGAATCAAAGTGGCACGAATCACCTGTCTTAAAGACATACAGATCTGGAGGAATCACACATTTCTTTCCCTGCATGCAGCTAATACTGAAGTATTCACCATTTCTCTTAATGGTTTTCTCTTCATCTCCTCAAAAGCGTGTGATCGTTCTTAACCAGAACTTTACCAAATCATTTAAACAGCCTTTTTATCACTGTAACATTTGTGAAGGTCTTCCAGGAGACATTAAAACATTTACAGCCGTCCATCTTAAATAAAATGGCTCATTATTCCATATTATCCCACAAAAGCCCTGTTGTTGTAGTGCACAGGTCTACTGAATAATCTGTTCCAGGTTGGGTGGCAGAGAGTTTAGTTTCTAGGCTCCTTTGCTTTGGAATCTGCTACTGGTTTAGGTGGGAGATGCTTTAAGTTTTAGCTAAACTCTACCTGTTGGAAGGGGATTCATTTAATTTGACCAACTTTAAAATGGTTGGTAAAATGCTTTTTCTGTCCTACCACAACAAATGCAAATATTTTGTGGGGGGGTTCAGTAATGCTGATATATATTTTTTGCCAATAAAGAATGAATATGGGATAGATTTTTCCTTTCCAAAGACCTGGGGAACTTTGTTGATGAGCACCTTGAACTTATTTGAATAAAAATCTCCTAAAAAGCTGAAAATCTTGGATTTTTTAGCAGATTAGTGCAGTTAAATCAACACAGAAGTATTTCCTCAGGCACAAAATGGACCTTTTCAGTCTTCACACCTAAATCCTGTGACTTTAAAGAGGTTAATATTATTTGCTACAGTTAAAGATGTGTTGCACTTTAACACATCCAATACCTACACAGCTCTGACAGGGTGGTGGTTTTCTATTCGTTCTAACACTGGCTGGGATGCAGCTCTCCCCTCGTCAACGTAATGCTCTGTAATTGGCTTTCTAATTTTGTGGGATAATGAGACATGGAGAGGATGGCAAAAGGCTACACTGCAGTATTTACCTACAACACCAGACAATTAGAACATGTAATCTTAATCACAGGCTGGGAGGTGGACCTGCTAATGAGGCTGAAAAGGGAATTGTTGCCACTTTCCATTTAGCTGCTGCTAATAAGGTTGGAAAAATGGGTTAATTGGACATTTTATAAAACTATTTGTAATTTATCATCAGCTAATTATATGTTTATTGTTACTAATCATTAATTCTGTCCAAATTATTGCAAAGCAATAATATTACGGACTGAAAGGAAAAGCGTGTTATATAAAATGCAATTAAACCAACCAAGCAGAAATAATCGCTGTTGTTTGGCACGTTTTCGACTACAGTGTTGATTACAGTTCCAGGTGTTGTCATGGTGATTCCATGTGCCTAAACAGAAGAGTGGTGACATTTCTGTCTGCATCTGACTGTGTGAGGCGACGAATACCGACTGGAAACCTGACAGCAGCTTTCAGATTCCTGATCACTTTAAAACTACAGTGTGTCACTTTTATATATAAAAAAAAGTCTGAAAGTAGAACGGGTCGGTCCTGGCTCGTCTTTTGTTGCTTAAAAGTTCCCATTTTAGACGATATTTCCAGCAATGTTTTGGGAGATTTGTTTAATATTCTCCTGATTGAAACTCCTCCAACCTCGATGCAAATCCTGGCATTAGTTAAAGATTATAGCCAAGCAAAAGTGATGGAAATCCTGAAGCAAATTTTAAGTTAAACAGATTCGCTCTCATCGATTGAGTCATGAAGACTGAGACAGCTGAAATTGTGACAAAAGGTTGACTGGAAAGCAGACAGACATAGACATGGACTCCAGTCAATTTCAAAAGATTGACCACTACTCTTATTCTGAAAAGTCTTATCAATGACGGGTAAACCATGACGCTCCTCTGCTTCAGCTTCACTATCAGACCAATGTACCGTATTTTCTGGACTATAGAGCGCACCTCACTATAAGCCGCACCCGCAAAGTTTTCAAAAACAACTGGGAACTTAGATATAAAAGCCGCTGGTCTCTCCTCCGCTCTCGGTTTTCCACAAGGACGCATAAATCTGTTCCAACGCCAAACCATGGATTCGTTTACGTTCAGCGGCTATCGATCTGCACTGCCAGATCGATGGCCTTCAACTTAAAAGCTGCATCATATAAACTTCTTCATGTGGTTTCCATGATAAGGGGAAATGAGTTTGAAAACATTTCTCCGTCCTGCCTGCTGCTAGCATGTGCTAAATGAAAATTAGCTCTTTCTTCTTTGATTTCCAATTTTGACTTCCAATCATTCACTTCCTGCTAGAGAGCCCCCTGGTGGTTGAAGAAAAATCCACAGAAAAGCCACACCGGGCCGTAAGAGTGGGAAAAAAGTATCGGCTTATAGTCCGGAAAATACGGTAGTGAATAAATCTCTGATGTGAGCTTGCTGTGCAGAGTGTGAAGCCAAAAAACATTTTTACATTTCAATCATTAGGCCATTAACCTCTGAGCTTTCTTTGTACGTCCTTCTCACAATATAACAAGCCTTTTTTTAAAACAATATCCAAAACTATTTTTCATGTTTGAGTTCTTTCTCTCTTTTCACCACTGATTGTTCTGTTTGTGCAATTGGTATTCAGACATAAAATAATTTACTTTTGATGCTTTGTTTTGTATCTGTGATCACCCACCCGCATTTTATGATTAATTAGGGAAGTGTGTATACTTACCATTTTTCTGTTGTGCAAATATTTCATTTAGTTATTAACTAATCTGAGAGTTTTGAATCCTTCAGATCAAGACTAAACTTTCAAAAGCCAATAGATAAATGATATGAAATTTATATCCAAGATTTTCTCCTCTCTTGCTTGTCTTGGATTTTCCACTTTCCCAACAGGTTGCTGACAGAACGCCACCTTTCCTTCCTTACACATACATTAGAACGAAAGCAAAGCGTATAAAGAGCCTTTAATTTGTGTGTGTGCAAAAACGGGAAATGCAAGCATGTCGTAAAATCTGTAAAGGAATGTAAAAAGGCAAAAATATTCCCATTTACAAGTTAGCAGCTGCCTAAAGCGTGTTGGTTCATGAAC
Organism: Phalloptychus januarius; assembly: GCA_902982915.1. Taxonomy (NCBI): domain Eukaryota; kingdom Metazoa; phylum Chordata; class Actinopteri; order Cyprinodontiformes; family Poeciliidae; genus Phalloptychus; species Phalloptychus januarius. The sequence continues at coordinate 1,483,003 of CADWAE010000133.1, read as the reverse complement.
GCCGCAGAGCTATAAACCATGAAGCCACAACATTTGGATGAGTGTGGGCCGGTTGCCAGTTTGTGACGTCCAACGTTTCCCCGCCAGTTTGTGGTGCGGTATTCGGGAATTCACCTATTTGTGGATTTTGATGAGGAACAAAACTCCAATTTATTTGTGGAAAATTCTGCAATATGTGTTTCTAACCACAAAGTGCAGGAAACTTACTATTTGCATGTGCTTTATGTAACTGTGTGTTTATGCTTCTTTTTTGCCTGCCCTTTAAAGTTCATCCACAAAGCAAATCATTTCTACGAAAAGGTTAAAACTTTACAGTTAAAACATGCTTTTTGTTTCCACTTTGCCAGTTCAGCTGCAGAATGCAGGAGCACAGAGGGTATGATGCTGCTTTGCTTTTAATATTGTGAATCTTAGCACTCAGTGGTGATAAATAATGGGATCTTCTTATGCCACAAGCTGAGTTAAATCTCGATTATGTCAAGTTGTGGTTTGAGGTGTGTTAGAAATCTACTCAATCAGTAAGAATTATTGCTTATTTTGTTGTATTTGTTGCCTGAATTCTGCAGTCTTTTATTTTCAGATTATAAAAGCTCCTAAAAGGCTCTGTCAGAACTTCTTCAGCCGATAAACCTTTAGGGATCTTCGGAGCCAAACGCACTCTGAGGGGGGGTTCTGATTAAAGGAGGGCCCTCTCGGGTTGACAGTGAACTGTCGGATATGTCAGCAAAGACCAGCTCCTATAAATTGCCAGTTACAGATCCTAATTTAGCTGTCTTTAACATTCCGAACAATTCATCAGCCGGGGTCCCTCTGGGCTCGCGGGCTCGGAGGAAGGTTAGAGCAGGGTGTCGGGGTTCGGAAGCGGTCAGACTGAAGCCTGGAGCTGAGAGAACAGAAGTCTTTCAGAAGTGGAAAACAATAGTTGCAACTTGTGCGTCTGTCATACTCGTTCTCGCAGCCCAGACGAGAAGACAGAATGGAGTGGCAGGCGTCTCGGTGGCTTTCTGCCCCCAGGACAACATATGCTCCGTCTAATGAGACTACACAATTGGCGTGTCGACATGCACGCACAGTGAAGTCCAGATGCATGTAGCTGCACATGGGACAGAAATGCATGGCAGCGAAGTCACACAGAAAATGCATTTAAACACTATGTGTAAATTAATAGAGCAGCTCTCCTCCCCTCTTTAGGTCTGTTTCTTTTACACAGCTGTTTTTACGCTGAGTAAAATGCAAAGGCAAAATGCTCCAATTAATGCAAATTGGAGCAGTCGACCTCATCACACTGCATTCATTGCCATCGCTGATACAGTTATTATTACTGTGGACTCTGGTATTCGCAGAGGTTAGGGAACACAGCTACCCGAGATTCTTTCTTATATCTGCCTATTTAAACAGTTCAAACATCAAATATAACTTTTTATGCATCCACATGCACAATGTTTTAGCTCAATGGTAGAAGCTAAGATCCACAGTCATCCATATTTTCACTCTGAGTTTCGGCCAGTCAATGCCAAGGAAATTGAATGGTGCTCTTAAATTGGCTTTTTGTGCAAATTAAAGCCAATAGTGGGGAAAGTAGCATTGTGCTTAGGTATTTCAGCTTCCCAACATGCATTTTGTTATTTGTGAATAAGCTGATGTTCACTTAAAAAAATGTAAATCTGATTTGCAGACCTGTGCAACAACTCGTCTGCAGACCGATCACCTCCAGAAAAGCAGTGTTAGTCCCACCCACGTACTTTCATGGACAAGTCTGGCAGATATGTTCATTGTGCTGGACTATTCAAAACAATACTGAATGAATTTTCAGTTATTTATCAGTTTTAGATAATGCATTTTGAGTTTGACTCAAAATATTCCCAGTGTAAATTGTTTTTTTTCTGCTGCAACTACCCACCTTTTTCCACCTAAAATACTATAAACCTTCATTTCCTTGGTTTCAGAGTCCTTTGTGTTCCTCAGAACCATCATCTCCTGCATCCATTAGTACCATGTTTAAATCTCCCATGTACATACTGATGAAGCAGCGCAATCTGACGAAGCAGCACATACTGATGAAGCAGCACAGCCTGAGACATCAGTGTAGGGAACAGGTCTTCAGCCAGTGTGCGTGCTGCTGAATGAATTTTTGCTGGCTCTTTATGAGCCTGCATGGGTGGGGCTGTGATTTGTGAGACTCCTCCTGGGCTTGAATGAGTAGAAATATCTCCTTCTGAAGTGATAACCTCCAGGCTTAAACACAACCCAGTGGCAGCATTTGTTTTGGTTTACTTTATTTATATATTTCCCCTGTTCATGAGAAAGCAAGCCATAAAGTGGATATCAATGACGGGGTTTGATTCGCTGCCCAGAGAAAAAGCTCCTTATAGATTCATCTTCTTTGTTGTTGTCTTGAATAACAGCTTAATATCTGTTGTTCTTTCATTTATACTTACTAAGGGAGTTGTGAAACGGATCTTTAAAAGATATTAATATTGATTTTAAAATGTTAAGCCTTTTTAGAAGTTGGATTTCTTCTCTTTTTCTCCCAACGCAAACACACATACAACTCAACACATAGGCCCAAGGTATCACAGGTATCAAGGTGAGCCAACATCTTAAGCAATTAAAGTTGTCAAAGCTACATTATGCCATTCAGATGAGTTAAAATCCTCTTAGTTACAGGCCTAGGAAAGTCCTGGATGAAGGCCGTAAGGATCACCAATCAGGGATTTTCTGGCTGATACCATTTTTTTTCTTTAAGTTCTGTGTGTTCTTTAATAGAGGTAAACAACATGAATAAAATGCATGATTATTCACCTTTATGCATTTGAACCTTTTGTTATTATTCTGGAACAGTGCTTCCAAGCATAAGCTTGCAAGCTTATACAAATTGGATCAGAAATTGATCAGTCCTGCAGAGCGAACTACTAAACCCAACTTAGACAAGAAAGAAAGAAGAAAAATGCTGCTTCTACAGGCAGTACAGTGATGGAACACAAGGACCTCTAAGAAATTGAAAGGGCAGGAAGGGTATGATAGATCCCAAGGCCCAGAGCATGCCAGTCTTTTTCCCTGGAGACTACAGACTGAGAGCAGCTGAACTCTGCACTCGACAAGGACATTCTCCAAATGGGGTCACAGCCTTCTGTGTGCACCTGTGCTGCAGAAAGAATCAAGTTAATACCTGCAATTCGTCTCTGAGCTTGCATGTTTAAAACTTATGTTTAGGTTTCATGTATCCTCTGTAGTTTGAACAAAAGAGATTCTGAAAGAATCCAGTGCTTCTATCAGCAGGCTCTGACCTTATGCTGTGAAGCAGACATGAGCTGATATATTTTCACAGAATGACACAATACCGCCGTATTATGGCATCGTGGTGTTAACCAGATCGAACCAACAATTATTCCCGCACTTTAATAGAAACAAAAGGTTTCATCCATACACTCACTGTTCTGGACACTGGCATAGCGTATTTCTTGTAACAGGCCTGTGGTCATGTGGTAGAATATAAAATATAATCAGCATACATATGGTAAGATCTTTTCAATCTTCTATAATCTGAGCGAAGAGAATAATATACATATTAAATAAATGTTGTCTGAGAATACAGCCTTGAGGAACCCCACATTTAATCATAATGTAACTGTATGGGTATAGGGGCAATTTTAATATATATATGTGTATATATATATATATGTATATTATTTGTATGTATGTATGTACATACACACACATATGTATATATATATATTATATATGTATGTATATATATATATATGTGTATGTATGTATATATATGTGTAGGACAACTTTACAACTTTAATATTTCTGTTGTCCATGACGGAAAATTAAGGAACCAGGTGCTGAGAGAAAAAAAATTTCAGAAATTGATCCAAACACAACAGCCACATAAAAATAAAAACCATAAAGTACAACTTTTTAGCACAGTAGTTTTATTTTAAACCATTGATTAATCAGCTCTTTCCATCCCCACTGTGGTAAAAGTTGGTTAGATATTGCATGCATGCATGCGTCTCTTGAGTGGCTAATACCTGCAGCTCATAACATTCATTCCTGCTGCTCCTGAAAAAGCCTGGCGTCACCCCGTGCTGCTTCCTGCCTGCTGACGGTTTGTTTGCTCTCACATCGATTCAGAATTAACACATAAATGACCGTCTAAATGAGCCGTAATAACGCAATAATCTCTGTGACCTATTAGAGTAATGCAGCAATAAAACAAACAGACACACGAACACTTTAATTGATTTCCTAGGGTTATTTGCTCCGTTGCATGCTTATTTAAAAGCAGGCAGTATTTTATGTGTTCATGCAGTGGTTATGATGGACCACTGGCCTTCAACTTTTTGGGGCATTTTTATGTTTAACGGCACAGAAAGTCCGGATGTCCAGCAGAGGTGGGATGGAATTAAAACCGCAAGTTGAAAGAGTGTCACATTAGACATTTGCAGCATAAAGTCTTAATGCAACTTAATAAGAAATGGTAAATAAAATGAATAATCTAAAAGTTATTTTGCAAAAAGTCGAGCAGAAAGGGGGTAGATGAAATGAAAACTGAGTTTGACAAGTGAACAAAAGCTGTGAATGGCTCGATAACAACCTCCTGAACATTGAGTGTTTCGTAAAATGATGTTTATAATCATAGCGTTTCATAGATAAATTACCTTTTTTAGCTCAGAAATCAGAAGAATGAACTTATTGTGTTTATTCAGAGTATCTTTTAAAGGAGCTCTGATTGGGGTTTCAGTTCAAAACGAGAAATCATATCATTTTTATGCTAAGGAGATTTTATGAGTCAGTCTGCAGTACTTTGGGTGTTTATGAGGATTTATTCAGCCTGTAATGCATTTTGTTATTATTTTCTTCAATCTCTACAGATAGACGTCTCCTTCTGAACAATCCATTGGATTTGTCGCTGGAAAAGTATTTATTTATCCTATTAAATTGCCTCGCTGTTGTTTTGCTGAACCTTATCCTGATTCAAGAACCGGTCTTCTTTATGCTGGTAACAAAAATCAATACCGGGAGCTGAAAGTGTCAAGTGAGGGCCAATTTGTTTCTGGCTCAACATTATGATCGCTGGGGGTCTCGGATTTCTCTGTTTATTTTATGACCTGAGACATGATACGCTGTCAAAAATAGCTTTATGCTTCCTGTGGCTGATGCTTGGTCTGGTCCAGGGAGTTATCTTTCCCTCAGAAAGCCTTGGGTGTACACGCCTTCAAAAAAATGAGCAGTCGGCGCTTTTTCCAGCTCTTCAGTGGATCTTAAAAGTGTACAGACTATAAACCGTGTTGTAATTCAACAGCAACAACAAATCTGTTTGGGAAAAGCAAAGAACTTTACTGGTTGCAAAAGCGTGAACACCCAAAGTGCTACTAGTAGAAGTATGTTGATATTCTGCAACTTTATTTGACAAAGACATTCCCACTACATCATTCAAAAGCTCTAAAAATCTCTCATCTAACTATCTCTTCACAGACTTCCTGTCAGATTTATTTTTGGGACTTTAGTTTTTCTTTGGGGAAGAAATCCTTTGTTGATTTGGATTCAGCCTGCGATGCTAAAAAACTGAAATCCCTGTGTGTCTTCAAGCAAAATTCACTAGTAATAATAGTCAGTGGTCCACTGCATATTTCATGTTAGCTGTGCACCAAATACAGCAGCTGCAATTTGATTGAAACATGTTTTAGTGTAATGTGTTAGTTAAAGGTTTGTACTTTTAAGCAGCCAGCTGAAGTTGTACAATTTTTCTGTAATAAGTTGAAGTAAAGTGGGGAGAAAAAGTGAAATTAGTTTTCATTTTAGCATTTTAAAAGGTGTGTGTATCTCTTGAGGTCGACTGTTACTCTAAACGTTTAAAAGTAACACACTCAGAGGTAAAACGACGTAATTTCCGACTCATTAATTACAACACGAGTCAAACAGAAAGTCAAGATCATGTTCATCTGATGTTGATGGTTTCAGTGACTTGGAATGATCACACACCACAAATTCACAGCTGAGAGCGCTACCTTCCAAAAATAATGACTCCATTAATTACCAAGCAGCGTTATGGCGCGACGGCTCCCGCTCTTCGGCGCGTTAATTGAATGAACCAGTAATGAATTTGCCGCTAATGTTCTCCGAACTGTCTGCTGCTGGCCCGCCGTGTTCACCTAAATCTAGTCAAAGTGAGTGTCGGGTGCCGTGTTTTTGGTCTGTGAGGAAAGATGGATGGGGAATGAAGTCAAACTCATAATGGAGCATAAAAACAGGCCATCAATGTTTGATGAATGTGAGGCGAGAGACGGGGAAGGGAGATGAGAATCAGGGAGTCTGAGCGTCGCTGCCACACAGAGAGAATGGGCAAAAGGGAAAAGATTTGATAAACAAGACAAATGTTTCCTGATTGCGAATTAAACGCTGATAGATTCAGACCGTCTTAAACAGTTTCATGGTATATCTAAAATATTAGAAAGGCAATGCAGCTCAAAAACCTTAAATACCTAGCTAGCTACAGCACAACAGCCAATAGCAGCGAGCCATTCAGTTTTCTTGGTGCTGATTGGCTCCAAGAGCAACGATAAAGAAGACTGTTGGTTTTAGCTTCTACTCTACGGCCAAGACGGTTTCCGCATATTAAGGTACATCTTGTGTCAGGACTATCAAAATAGTCGGCGGCCTAAAGTTTCCACGTATTCATTGGTAGGTAACCTAAATGCTGGCTGCACAGTGGTGCAGTTGGTAGAGCTGTTGCCTTGCGGCAAGAAGGTTCTGGGTTCAATTCCCGGCCCGGGTCTTTCTGCATGGAGTTTGCATGTTCTCCCTGTGCGTGTGTGGGTTTTCTCCAGGTACTCCGGCTTCCTCCCACAGTCCAAAAACACTAAATTCTCCCTAGGTGTGAGTGTGCATGGTTGTTTGTCCTGTGTGTCTCTGTGTTGCCCTGCGACAGACAGGCAACCTGTCCAGGGTGACCCCACCTCTTGCCCAGAACGTTAGCTGGGGGCACCAGCACCTCCCGACCCCACAAAGGGACAAGGGAGTATAGAAAATGGATGGATGGTAACCTAAATGCCAGGACAGGCTGTAATCGGATCGCAAGATGGCTGCTCCTACCACCGAGCAGCCGCCCAACTGTGTGACGAGCCTCTATTGGAGGAAATCATCTAAAATATAAACTTCTACAGATTTGTTGTGGTAGATTTTGATGTTTTCTGCATCCTAACCCTTCCTTTCGCTTTGAAACGATCCTCCTCTGTTTTCTGATATTCCTGTGTGATTATTTCACAACTCGTTCAGCAGCAGCGCGCTCCGTCTGGTGCGAGGCAGCGCTGGATGGCATCTTCACAGTCATTAGTGCTGCAGAGCAGGTGCTAATAGAACTGTTAGTTGGCTTCTTGTCTGCAGGTGAACACGTCTATATTTACTCCGTTTGTCTCACCTCTCCTTTCCTCCTGTTGCTGACTTGTCGTCTTCTCCGTCACCCTCCCAGCCGATGAGAATCGCTGCCTCCCCCCTTCCTGTGTTTGCCTCCTGCCAGCTCTCACCCAGATTGATTGTGGAGGCTGTGTGAGATGTAGTGTGAGCTTTCTGCTGTTTCCATTCACTTGCACAAGAATGAATGCTAATCAATAGGATGTTGCTTGGACATTTGTCAAAAGATACTGTGTCCTCCCTGTGAGAGCAGTGTGTCACATTTTACTCAACACCCAAACATGCAGATATTGTTGTGGAGAGACGCTGTTTCACTGCTGACAAAGACAGACGGATGGATAGATGGACAGACAAAAAGCTATCCTTTAGCTGTGGTTAAAGGATAGATGAATAAACAGATCAGCTAACGGATGAATGCATCATGTATAGATGCTATAAGTTTTGAGATTAATGGTTGGCTCCTTTCCACCAAGTCTAAATTCACAAAAAAAAAACTTTTATAATAGTAAAAGTTTTTCAAATCCCGTAGAATCTGTTTTATTTGTAAATAAATGGGCATCATTAATAATGGCCTCATCATTAATGTGAGCCATCAGAATTTTTGTCCGTTTGTTCTTTCTGTATTTCTTAGAAAATACTGAAAATATTTAAATTAATTACATCTTATATGCCTGCACCACTGGTAGAGCTGTTGCCTTGCAGCAAGAAGGTTCTGGGTTCGATTCCCGGCCCCGGTCTTTCTGCATGGAGTTTGCATGTTCTCCCTGTGCATGGTGGGTTCTCTCCGGGTACTCCGGCTTCCTCCCACAGTCCAAAAACATGACTATCAGGTTAATAGGCCTCTCCAAATTCTCCCTAGGTGTGAGTGTGAGTGTGATTGGTTGTCTGTCTCTGTGTTGCCCTGCGACAGACTGGTGACCTGTCCAGGTGACCCTGCCTCTCGCTTGGAACATTAGCTGAAGATACTAGCACCACCCGACCCCACTAAGGGACAAGGGAATATAAAAAATGGATGGATGGACATTTTAGACTATTTTCATCATAACTTGCAATTTCTTTCAAAAGATCCTTCTTCTTCTTCTGCTGTTTCACTTTCAGCTCAGTCGTAGACTCGCACAAGTCGTTTGAATTGTAGCTAATGTTATCTGTTGTCCTTTGTGTCAGTGTTATTTATTGGCAGCATTTTACGGAAAGTCATCATCCGAGGTTTAGTAGCTTTTATAGCTGACTTTGGCATGTTGTAAACACTGATGGAATTAGAGACAAAGTTTATGTATGATTTTGTCCGGCCATCATAACTAAATTTTACGGCCACAGACTCTGGAATTTTCGAGTTTTATGATTGTTTCTTTTTTTAACGAGATGTTAAACAGCAGCAGCAACAACAGGTTAGCAGCAGAGACTTTTATAGAATGTCTTGAAGCCGGAATTTGCAATTTGTACTTTATTGCTTGAAACATGCAAAACCGCTTTTATAGTCCTTTAAAAACCGGAGCCACCGACGGCTCCTTGCTGTACAATATTCCCTTGTTCTTTTTTCTGTTTTTATGAATTCCTTGCCCTCTGTCTCTGTTTTTTTTATGCCTGCTGTTCTCTGGCTCATTTGTTGCTTCTGTCTGTTCCCCTCCTTCATCAGTTTGATCCTTTATAGATCAATGGTAGAGACATGACTCCCCCTTCCCAATACAGGTCCATGTCTCACCTGCTCCGTTTCACAGCGTGAGGAAGATCAATCTCCATAAGTAAGGAAGAAAAGCCCTCCAGGGGGCGTTTCCACTGAACTGCTCCACCAGACGCCATCATGCATTTCAGTCCGTCGCCTCTGCCAGGTCCTCCCATTCGTCTGAGTTCTGCTCGCAAGCTAAGATTTTACTTCCACCCTGTGTGAATTTATTGGAGAGACTCATTTTTGATTCGATCTTTAATCAAAGCCGAGGCGAAGACGGCATGAATGTCATGGCACAGACAGCACAAGAACGAGACGGGGGAATTGCTGCTGTTTTCCCTGGATCATTAACGGATGCTGATAAAATGTAAAAGCAGAGGATAGAAAGTGAAAGTAGAAGGAAACGAGTTGGTGCGTGTTTGATGCCAGAACCTTTCTGCATCATTAACCGGTGCTGTAACAAGTCATAACCTAGCGGATCAGTGCTTGTGTCTGCAGATTGTCCTTAATGTCACACAGTAAATGTTTTACACACTTTACTAGTACTTGAGAAATATAGATTTACCCTTTCATGCTCCCCTTTGTCATTGAAACGTCCTGGATGATGAAAATCATCGTTTCTGGTTAATATATATTCAAATCTTCTTTTTCTATTTGTTAGTTTCTTTACTTTAAATAAAATACACTTTACACATAGTGGGCTCCTTGTTCTTGTAAAGTTTTTCACCATCTCTGTTCGCCTGTTTTTCCTTTTCAAAGACTTTGCAACATGAAAAGACTTTAATGATCGTTGTGCATGTGTCACAGATGTGCATGCAGGCTCTCGTGTGTGCCACTGAATTCACATTAGGCCTACATATAATATCAGAGCCAATACAACAATAAGGCTTAATGGGCCACTGCAGAGTTGGACGTAATGCAGCGTAGAGGACAGTACCAGCGGGCAATTCAGATGAGAAACAACAACGGAATGAAATAAGACACGGGCAGTAAAGCCATCCGACTGGCGAGAAGAACATAAAACTGAAAAATGGCTGAAACTTTCATTGCTAGTTTGGATGGAAAACTAGCAATTGTCTAAAGTCTGATGATAAAGACTTTAGACAATTATATTTGAAGAAATATGTGATCAATATGAATCAGGGGAAGAGGTGACTGCTTCATCGACAACTCTTTGAAGAAAAAGAAATAGTGGAGTATTTTGAAATGGAATTTGAATATTTGTGTCAGCAAGGCAAGTTTAGCATCGCTAGCAGTGGAGTCGCTGTGAGTTCAGCTGGTGCAGCATGACAGACTGCTGCTAAATATGGAAAACAAATCAATCGACTCCTGTTGTGATTATTCTCTTCTTTGTCTCAAGCTTCCTCCGCTGCCAGAGTTGCACTGTTGCATCTGTTCTGAGCTTGAGTCAAACAACAACAACAAGTTGATTATGGGGGAAATTCTGGAGAGAAACGCATTAATATTTTTTAATAACAGACTTTAACTCACAGAAGCTTTCAGTTCTGTTAAAGATTCAGATTTTTAGCACTGGCATTTACCTCTGGGCTTCAGAGAACACAACCATGACCTGACCAGGTAGCACACAGTGTCTTATGCTGGCTCCTGTCATCTTCAAAGTCTCAATGTTCATCCGTTTTCCCCCCTGGGATCAGCTGTGACTCTCCAGAGTGTCAAGAATCCAGCAACATTGACTTTCCTCTGTGACGTTCTGTTGAAATGCATCATATCCTCCATATTAAAATATCTTAAGATGGGATTTTTAAAGTTTGGATCTCTTTGGAGCTCTCTTTGGAGCTGCAACCCTGCTACTCACACTATGGATGAATCTGTCATGGATGAATCTGTTCATGGAGAGCACTCATGGTTCTGCAGAACCATAGTCTCCAGAACGTAACCCGATGAACTGAGGGTGTGTTATTGCAATCAACACCTTGTGTATCTTTTCTTTTCACTCGCATTGGTACTGGATTTGCATGGTGAGGTGCTAGGAACACTCAGTATGCAATGAAGGGAAGTGTTGTACGTTCTTGTTGATTACTCAGATTCTTATAAGACATACAAACTGCTCGTTTGAGCATAATTGCATGAAGAGATAATAACCATAAAAGACAATGAGATCCCAGTGGGTCAGTGTCTCTGATATGAAGACTTTCCAAATGCATTATATCAGTCAGCATGCGTCTGCATGATGCAAATGCAGACGCGTTTGCATCAGAGGAAACTGCTGACATCCAATGTCTGCAGCAGGAACATTGTGTCCATCAACACTCGCTGTCTGACGCTCGTGGCTAAATGAAGATGGCATTGTTAATTGTAACTGCTGTGCTTTATGTTGTGTAACTGGCTTGCTGTTCTTAGCAGGACCTGAGTCTAGTTGGCAGGATGATTACTGGCACAAACCAGAATACAGATTTTTTTTAGATGTGAGAATCAGGTTCCCCAAAACTCCAGAGGAAGGTTAGTGATCTCTTGAGGAAAAAAGAACCACAGGAGATCCTGCAGGAATCCAGGAAGAGAACTTCATCAAATATCTAAATATTCCATTGGCCCAATATATCTTGTCATGGTAAAAAGAATGTATGCCTGCTTTCAGTTTGAGGATCTTTGGATCTGGAAATCATAAAACATTTTACTAGAGTTTATCAGGTACAAAAACACACAATAAATCCCACAAAGCTAAAGATCCCTTCATTCAATAGCTTCTGAATACCATTTAGCACTAATAACCTGAAGAACCTTTATGTTATTCAAGTTATAATCTCACTTCAGTTCATTGTGGAGTTCAGACATTTGCCTCTGCAATGTCTCATGTAACATCACACTCAGGCCAAGGTGGAGACTTTATCTGAGTCGCTAGAACGCAAACACAATGACTGTTGTTTTCTTTTTCAGGCTTTCTATTCCAAATTTGCAGCTGTGCTGGGATTACCGCCCTGCTTATGACCCGGTTAGAGCCAAGCGTCAGCTGCTGGACAAACCACCTCACATTTAACTCTAGAATGGTTTAGTGCAAACAGAATGTCAATGGGTCTAAGGTTTCTAGGTTTTATAGTCTTTGCATTGCAATTTGGGACATCGTGACCCATCATGTTACGTGTCCCGAGAATGACGCCTTGAGGAACGCCACGTGATATTTGTTCACTTGGAGTCAGAAATGTTAGATGACACAAAGTATTCCTGGTCTGAACCAGTATACTGCTGTGCCAGTCTGCCAGTTACATTTGAGTAGGTGCAGTTTTGGGTCCGTTTTTGTTTAAATAAAAACCGACAGGGTGGATGTCGTGTGTTTTTGGACATTTGAGGTTAGAGTTCAATAATTGCCTCACCGGATCATTACGTACGTCTTGGAAGTTCTTAAAACTAACAAACCATGAAAGAGCGCTTTACAAATGTTTTAAATTCAATTTTATTGTTGTAAGGAGAAAACCCAGAGTGATCCGGAGAGTAATCTGTTATTTCACTTTTAGTGACCCTGAAGGAAAGGCAATATGTGAATCAGAAAGAGGACATTCCTCGAGAGCAGAGAAGGATGAAGCTGCTGTCAGAATGACTAATTTCCCTGATGAAATCCTTCCTGTTGGGCCTCCTTGAATAGACTGTATTGCTTGGTGGATTATCATCAAACATTCGCTATAGATAGCTCTCCAATCCCTTGCAGACCTCTGTAGCCCAGATTCAGCTCATCAGAAGATGTCATATGAGAAACCCTGTCTGTCCTCCAGGGGTTCGACCTTTAACCTGCTTGTTTGTGTCTACTTAGGAGCAGTTAGACATTCTGATGGATTGAAAGATAATGGGACTCTCACTAAAGCGACGGTATTATTCTGCCCCACTGGAATACAAATTTGCATTATATATTAGCTTAGTGAAACTGAAAAAGAAAACGTAGCAGCAGGATTTATCGGTCAGTGCTCTCTACTGTAAATCCTGACCTCCCCTCATAATCTGCCTGTTAATACCCATCAGCTGCCCTTGAACGCAGAACGGCGCTTGTGTGTTTAACAAGGCCTGTTTGTGCCAGATTACTGGATCCCGGTGGGACGGTATTCAGAGCACTTCCCCCACTAGTAGCTCTGCTTGCATGTAGCCCCCCACTTTATCAATCGATTCCTCCTGGTAGAAGGACGTGCCGCTCTTCCTTTCAATCCCAGCATCCTCCCAAAAGACCGTCCGCCTGAGCGAAATGGAAAGGAGGGGGGCAAAAACAAAGGGGCAACAATGCAACAAAGAGATGTTGATGTAAACAAAGAGAAGTGGAGGAAAACTGGAGAAGTGATAAGTGATAGATTATTAGAATCTAAAACTTGCACATGCTCCCCTCAGCTGCTTACAGACACACCTGCCTCATGACACGCACATCCTCCCAGCCTGTTCTCCACCCTAATGAGGAGGTTCATTACGAGCAAACAAGCCGTCGCTCCTCTGAATAAACAACTAGGACATGCCCTGCAGCTCAGTGAGGTGTGGAGCTGGAGGCTGAATATTTTATTGATTCTTCAAGTCCAGCTGTTGATCTGTCTTGTGTACTCGTGTCATTAATGTAGTGCCTACACAACAAAAGCTATGCTTCCTCAGAGTTCATCAGGTTGCAGCAATTGCTAAGCGGTGTTGCAATCTTCCAGCTGCTCCAGAGACGTTCAGTTAGGAGGCTTTGTTTTCTCTTTTATATGGTTTTAATGTGACTTGAGGGGGAAGGTGGTGCAATATCTTACAAATTACAAACACTCAGGTAAAGAGACTTAAATAAGGTCAGTTATTATTGTAGCATCCTTGTCTCGCTCTTTTCAGTACAGATAAACAAGCTTTAGCATTTTCTTTGATTAGCATAAGCAATATAGGCTAACATTAGCTGGTTGATTAGCCATGCTGACAATCTTGTAGCTGTGCAACAGACATGTTGCTCTTAGCTTACCAACTGTTGTTTAAAGAAGGGATGAACAATAATGGTTAATTCCTGCTGACCTCCATTCTCCTGACACCTTTCTCTCTTTACCTTTACAAAACGACCCCAAAAACTCTCTTCTAGCGTTAGCAAGTCATTCACTAAAGAAGCGAGCATTGAGAGCAAGTAGAGTTCATCCAAACTCCAGATTCAATGCTTATGTAAAGCTCATTGATTATCTGAGTTTTTGAAAGCTCGGCTAACATGCAGTGAAATCCCAGCAGCTCCTGTAATGTCCATAAAAATGCTGCTTTTCATCGTGTTGATCCAGTTCCAGCATGTGCATGACTTACTGCGACTCCGGATTGAACTGGACCAGTAAGTGACATTTCCTTCTCCAGTGTGCTGCTTGTTGTGAGTCATTTGGTGCATTTTGGTGTAACTGCAGCTGACTTGATGTTAAACATGAACTCCCAGTGACTTCAGGAGGGGGTGGAGGGTGTGGAAAGATTGCCGCCATCTCTGACAAATCTCACTAGTATGAATAATCTGAAATTTGGAAGTAGGTTTGATGTAGATTCCCTCTAAAGCGTGAGCTTTTTTTAGCGCTTCTGTCTGTTTAATTCAAAGCTTTAAACTTTGTATCATGAAATTGTTTTGCCGGACTGCGAAGGTTATTAAAATATCACTAATTGTGCCTTTTTGTTTGTAAAAAAAAAAATAATAAATTAGATTTGTGTTTCTGTTAAGTGAAGTAAAAAATAAAAAAAAAGATTAATGATTGATGGAAAGATGGAACGTCTGCAAATATTAACTTTTTTTTTACTTACCAAGATTCTTAATTAGTTTTGATTTTATTTTAGGATCATCCAGGTCTGCATCAGCGAATAAAAGGATAGTGAACTCTGTGGGAATATTCACATCTAAAAGCAAACAAATTTAAACCCAGAAAAACTCCGAAAAGATATTAAAATTGTTGAACTATGGCAGTGGTTCCCAAATTGCGGGGCGCGCCCCCTAGGAGTAGCGCGGTGCCATTGCGGGGGGGGGCGTGATGAATGGAAAGAAAAAAAAAACTCTCAGGAAGCTGTTCATGTTCTAACACCATTTTGCACAGAGGCTTTTTTATGTATTGATAATAGCAAAGCTGAATATTGTTACTAATAAAAAAAAGACCTATGTTTGAAATAATACTAACAGCAAAGAAAACTCTTCTACAGTATAGAACTAAAAAACAACAGTTACACAAAAGTGTTTCACTGTAAAGTTGGTTTGTAGTTTTTGTTGCAACCTGAAGTGTGAAATAAACTTCAGTGGAGTTTGAAAACAAAATATGTGTATAGGTTTATGTCTGGTTGAACGATGTGTGTGCCCAGTTTATTTTTTATTTATTTTTTTGGGGGGGTGGGGAGGGGATTTTACTGTAATCCATAGGGAGGTCCAGAAGAAAATCTTTGGGAACCACTGAACTATAATAATGTTTCAGAATCAAAAAACTGATTTTTCTGCCAAAACATATTTCCACCTGTCCAAGCTGGGGTTGGCTGGCCAGGCCTTTAAAGTCGAGGTTCGGCCATGTAATGAAGCTTTTCCCTCCTGTGTAATTAATTACAGCCTTTATCTGACTAGACAAAATGCTGCTGCTGATGGATAATATGAGGATGCAATACCTCGGCCCTGGATGGCTGGTTGGGAAATGGATCATGATTATCTCTGGGTTAGAGCAACAGAGACATGCGCATCACCTCCTATCAGACCTGTGAGCAGAGAGGTCCTCTTTGCAGAGCCTCGTAACTCCAACCTACCATGAAGCAACTTCTGCAATAACTGTATCTAAGTTAGCTTTAAGTGGAATGTAACCAATATCCTGATAACTTGTTTTATTTGATGCTAAATAAGATGGAACCAAATTGAATTGCAGATATTTAAGAAGATGTCAAAGAACACGTGAAAGAAAAAGGTGGTAGTGGAAGCTAAACTTTCTCTCAAAAATGAAGGAAAATCAAGGAAAACCACATATTGTAGAAATTTTACTCTAAAATTCGCCCCAATGAAGATTGATAATATTGTTTTTATTCAACGTTTTGATTTTTAGGTTCTCCTACTTAATTCTATGTCGATTTAGTTAAAATCAAATTACTTTTCAGCTTCATTTTAATTGTATTATCCTTAGATTTCAATGTTCCAATGGAAATACAAACACTACATTTGCAGATGACACCACAGTGATCATCAAAAACAATAATGAGACGTTTAAATTGTCTGGCTTAGTGGTGCGACACCAACAACCTGCTGCTCAACCCAAAAGGACCTGAGCTAAAATCTGCAAAAGCACAATGATGCACAGTATTAAATGATTGAAGCATTTGTAAAACCTCTCCATAATCCAAGAGTGGTAAGAACGTTGCTGATACCAGTTTTATTCTAGCTTTAAGAGAGAAACAACATCCATTATGATAATAAAATCCAATCTTCAATGTTTGTAACAACTTTGCTATGTGATTTTTAAAGGAAAGCCAAGATATTTATAATTACAGCTTGTGTACGTTGAGCAGAAGTTGCAGTTGAGCGTTCTTAAATGAGTAGTTGAGAACAGAGGGATTAATTTGTGCTAATCCACTGTTTGTTGGCATGACCTCCTGTTGCTGTCGCATCCCTCCACTTCTTCTCTGCAGCAACCAGCCGCCACAGCATCTGAAACGCAATGTTTGGAAGTTTAATACTTCTGACTGCTTTTGGCTTTGCAAGCAACAGCAGCTTCTCAGAGAGCCCATCTGTGAAAACGCAATAACATTCCCTCTTTTTATTTTATTTTCCTACCTCCCTCTGGGAGGGGGGCAGGGCATCTTTATCTCTCACCGGCCGGCACTCTCCATATTCCGGCTCTAAATTACTTCCTCTGCCTCTGTGATGGAGAACTAAAAGAAAACGATAAGTCCGAAGGCGTGAATATGGAATTTATATGCTGTATAAATGCCCGTTTCGTGTGGGAAACTATTCAAAGCGAATCCTTTGACAGATTGGCGAAATGACTCTTCAGAGCTTCTGTGAGAGCTGATAGGGAGAGAAGGATCTGCTTTGGGAAGGGAATGAAGGACTGGAGAGCACACATCAACAATTTTTTCCTCATCTATCATTGTGTCATAAAGCGCTCTACAATGTAACCTGTGTGTTCTGGTTCAGTAAATATATAAGGTGCAATAGAAAGGCTGGCGGTGGGAGTTTAAAGGAATGATAAACAAAGCGTTTCATCTAACCTCAGCACCGGTCAGGGGCGAAAAAGTTTCAATATATGGATAAATAAAAACCATGTTTGTCTGTTCAGCAGTTTGTGGGCTCACTTCATCATTTGGCTGATTTTTATTTTTTTTTTTCAGTCCAGGAATTTTGATTAAAATGTTCAGCTGAGATATTCAAAATAAACTCAGGAAGGTATGAATAAATGAATGAATATCTTTAGATTTTTACCTGAAAAATTTTTTTTTTTTATTTATTTATTTGCTAAATTATTAATAAGTAAATAAATGAATGAATAAATCAAAAATATTGGCTGTTAAAAAAAATTCCATTTGTTTGTAATAAGGGTGGGATTTAACATGTTAATTTCAATAAAATAATTAAATAGATATTAATGTGTTAAATATTTGAATGCAATAAATCACATTCAAATTGCAAATTATTGCAGTTTGAATGCAATAAACATTTGCTGCTGCCTGCAGCAAATGTTCTGCAGCCAGAACATTTGCTGCGTGTTTCTGGTACGGCCATTAATCTGACGCACAAGCGATCTCTGCAAACAAAGCAATGGATGACAAAGAATGGTTTTGAATTATAATAGTTTATTTATATGATCCCACAACTAGTCTGTTTTTTAATTTTTTGACATTTACTTAATATTTAAACATGTCAGCCAAGACTTTTTAAAGCTAAATATTTATTATAATAATAAAATTGCAAAAAAAAAAGAAAATAAATTGAATACAATAAAACATTTATATATTTACTGAAAAAAATTATATTTTAATGTTTATGGTTTATTAATGTGCAGAGAGTTAGTTCAGTTCTTTTGTGTTTCATCACATCCATGTCTTACAAAATGAAACAAAAAATAAGCAAAATACACTTTTATGTGATAAAGCAGATCTATGACATGTTTGTACATCAAGTTTATTTGTTTCTTATATTTAAATAACTAACCAGTGAACATTTACAGTAACAACACACACTTTCAGGTTGTTGTAAATAAAACCAAATCTGTGAACAACATGAAATGTGACGCACAAATGCGGGATCAGCTTGTTGCCTGACCGATGACGACAGTGGACGTTTTAAATGCCTAGTTATTTTCAACAGACTGTTTCTCACATTCAAATCTAAGGTTAGTACAAGGTAGCCCAGCTTGACCCTCACTGGGGGTGGTGACGAGTAACAGCTGCCTCCTTGTGATCTGTCCATTCTGCCAAGCCAGCTACATGTGTACGCGGGGGCGCTAGGTGTGACGTGCTAAGGGCTCTAGCCCACATGCTCTCACCTAAATATCAGCCGATGCAGCCTGACAGTCCAGCTGCAGGGCAAAGAGGGGTCATCAGGAAAAATAACTTAAACATCACTCAGGTTGGGTTGTGTCAGGTTCATCTTCGGTGAACTCTGACCTGCACCTTTGAAACGTGGAGTAACACTGAGTGAGCCGTTTTGACGTTGATGGTGATGAAGGCTGCTATTCGTGTGACTTTGCCATTTTATCTCTAATACCTGCTCATCAAAAGAGGCAACTTAGCTCTACTGAAATGGTAAAATATTAAAACTTAATGCTTTAATGAGCTGCACTGTGGGTTCCTGGTATCTGCAGGAATCCACCAAGTATTTCCGCTGACCTTAGCTGTGCTAGGGCAGCTGAAAAATGTCAATAGTTCAAACACCAAATATTCCTTAATATGTGTTAATACATACAGTGTTGCTGCAGAAGGTGTTTTCTAATCGTTCTTTGAATCTGTGTAGTCCATTCATGAAATTGGTTTGCTTTGGTTTGCACAACTGTAACTACTGTATTTTCCGCACTATAAGCACAGCACATTATAAGGCTTCAATGAATGTCCTATTTTAAAGCTTTTCTCATATATAAGGCGTACCGCATTATAAGACTCATAGAACAGACGCTACAGTAGAGGCTGCAGTTACGTTATGCATCCATTAGATGGAGCTGCGCTAAACGGATCGTCAACAAAACAGTCAAATAGGTCAGTCAAACTTTATTAATAATTACAAACCAGCGTTCTGACACCTCCGTTCGCTAACAAAATGAATAACCAGCTGTTTTATTCCCGTGTTCGTCTGATCGCCTTGAGTTTAAACTCTGCGTCATAAGCGTGTCTCTGAATAGGAGCCATTCTGGGTCTTTTAAAAAATGGAAATGAAATGGCCCGCTTCCTGCAGTCATATTTCCCAGCATGCACCGCGCGCTTCTTCTTCTACGGGGGAAAATGAAGTGGACGGCTGCTTACCGTAGTTGCTAGACCTGTTGTGGCTCAATATTGACCCATGTATAAGGCGCAGCGTGTTATAAGGCGGCTTTTTAGACAATTGAAGGTTTTTAGGTGTTTTATGTGCGCCTCATAGTGCGGAAAATACAGTAATAAGACATCCCTCTGTATGATTGGAGAATCTGAGGATAGTAGGTGACATATGCTGCACTGAGTTTGACTAGACTGGAAAAGACACGTAGTATCACACCTCAGACTCTGCAGGCTGTGTCATTGGCTCTTGAAGGTCAGTGCTTGGGGATATTAGCTCCTTTTAATGCTCAGAGCTCCTCTAAGCAAAGGACCCATCCTCCATCCTTCCTCGTGTCGTCCTTTTCTTTCTGTGGTTATCCACCTGCTGTCCTGTGGAAGCTTCACTCTTTTTCCTCATTGGAGCGTTTTAGCTGCTCCGATAACTTCCATTCAATCTTACAGATGGCTTTGTGTTTGTCTGTTTGTGGGCTACATGTTGACTCTTGAGCAGCTGAGGGAATATTCATGGCACCACCTTCCCTGACTGTGAATATATAAGCAAGCACATTGTTAAAGTACAAATCTCCATTCACTTTCCTTCACTTAAACCCGATTACTTCTCACAGAAACCCACTTCAGGAAACGTGTGTACATTTCTATGCAGCTCCTCAGCCACGAGAGTCAATCTGGGATGATGTTTGATAATGCCCCAATTAATATTGCATGGTTCGTCTCACTTGGCTTTTAATGTATTCCTGCTCGCTCGTGTGTTATCTCCGCGGCCCGTCTCTCAGGCATCCCGGCTTGTTATGGCGGTCCCTCGTGGGTTTGTGCATGTGTGGCAAACCCACACGCACACAGCAGATCAGAACTCATCCTGAGGCCCACGGTGAGTGGCAAAGACGAGACATTCGAGGAATAGAGCGGCACAATGGGACGATACCTTCTTTTGTATCCGAAACCAGACAAGAAGCAGCAGGATAAGAAGGGACTTTGATGGCATCAGCAATATTAGTTTTAATATTAGTTACGTGCAGCGGCTATCGAAACATACTGCCAGAGCGATAGCCTTCAACTTAAAAGCAGCGTCATATAAACTTCTTCCTGTGGTTTCCATGATGAGTTTGAAAACATTTCTCCGTCGTTCCTGCTGCTAGCATGTGCTAAATGAAAGTTAGCGCTTTCTTCTTTGATTTACAATTTTGACTTCCAAAGATTCGCTTCCTGCTAGAGAGCCCCCTGGTGGTTGAAGAAAAAATTGACAGAAACGCCGCACCGGACTGTAAGCAGCATGGTTCAAAGCGTGGGAAAAAAGTAGCGGCTTATAGTCCAAAAAATACGGTAGTTGTAATCTGCAGCTTTTCATGATTGTGCATGCAGGTCTGAGGCTCTAGACTGTCTTAGTAGACAAAATCGACACAGAAACAGGGCAAACAACCATGCACACACTCTCACCTAGGGAGAATTTGGAGAGACCAATTAATCTGACAGTCATGTGTTTGGACTGTGGGTGAAAGCTGGAGTACCCGGAGAGAACCCACCATGCACATGGAGATCATGCAATCTCCATGCAGAAAGACCGGGGCCGGCAATCGAATCCAGAACCTTCTTGCTGCAAGGCAACAGCTCTACCAACTGCACCACTGTGCAGCCCTTCAAACTATAATCCATTGAATAACAATGGATTTGGATGGTTAGGAACAACCTGGAACCAGTAAGGCTCAAGCTCAGGCTTCAGTGAAACCATCTGCATTAAAAAGAGGAGAGATTAAACAGAAACATCCCCCCTTGCTCCAAAACTGACTGCACCACTTGATTGCCCACTTGATTAGTCCAAATACCTTCTAAACAAAAGTCTCTCGCTCATCCGAAAAGATCGAGCTCTGGTTGAGGTTCAGGCTCCTAAATAACAGGGATGATGTATTCAAATACATATGAGTGTCTATTAATAACACAAATTATTTACCGCTCTACACGTTCTTCAATCATTTTAGTATGAAATTGTTTTAAAGTGTCCCAAATCCCAAAATGTAAGCCATATTTGTGAACTTCTAACCATAACTATAACAGTTCCTTTAACAGAAATTGATATCATGTCACAAGAATATGAATATATTTCATGTTACAATTACAATGTTACTCTAAAAGTAGCTGTCAAAGCTCCAAACTATACTGGAGCTGGGTACAGTCCGTGGCTCAATTTTGCTGTCTTTGCTGGAAGTAATGGGAGCAGCTCAGCCTTATCCTCAGCTAATGCAGATCCAGCAGTCTGCACGAAAGCACATCTGTCCCTGGGGGAAACATTCTGTCCTGACACCCCCCGTGGAGCTGCCACGGATGAGCCAGAGAGGAACCGAAATTCTGCCAAAGAAAGAGACAAAAACAGAGATAGACACGAGCCAGACAGCCCTTAAGGTAGCTTCTGCTTCCAGGCCATAACCCAGATGTGTAATTCGTGGTCCACATGTGCAATAACACTGCACTTTTCTCGTCTTTTCTGATATTCCAACTCATTGAAGAAAGATATAATGAAATCCCAATGCTTAAGATGAAATTTTGGGCGACTTTTAGGTTCTCTATCTTCTTGTGATTGTTTGCTAACCTTAAGCTAAGCACAGGTATGACATCTCAAGTTTTCTCATAGAAGGAAATATTTGCTTTGGAAAACATCAAAAACTTTACAAACCCTTCATCTTTGCTTTAAATGAAACCCAATGTTTTCACAGTGAATTCAATATTTCCCACTTTCTGGACTGAAATCGACTTTCTTCCCCCCTCCCCCACAGTAATATATTATATACTGTTTGAATTCCAGCTGCTCCAGAGGCTCTAAAGTTAGATTATAGTGTATCCCACTGTGGAAGACACTCGACCGGGTAACAAGGTCACCCAAAGCCAATACATCTGGCCTTGGATGTATTGTTTCTGGAATTACTTATTTTCCCTGCTGTATAAACTGCAAAGCTAATCGGGTCGTATTGGGGTCATCAGATTGTGTCAGTCCCTGTGGTGGACATCATTGTCAATGAGTTTCCTCTTGGTGGCAGGAACTAAGAGTAAGAATAAGAATTTTTGAGCTTGTTGACACTGAAACTTTGTACGTTTCACACCATTTTGTGCCTGTATTGTAGAAGTTAAGGTCATCAAGGTAACATGATCGACCAGTAGAAAGAAGTCATTTAATGTAAATGCATGGAACGTTAAATCCTCTTGGTGACGAGATCGGCTAAAAAGTGCAAACTATTCACAGAGGTCAAGGTAAGAGAAGAAAAGCGAAGAATATTTTACTTCCTGCATATGCAAATTTCCTCAAGCTCAGTGACAGGAAGTCTTTATCTTTCTGCAGCAGCAGCAGAAGTTTTGCACTCAGGAGAGCAGATTCTGCCATCTTCCTGTCTCGTCTCGACAAACTGTTTGATCAGTTTGATTTGTTCAAACATCGCATGTCTGCCTGTGTTTTTTCAAGCAGACTTTGCAGCCCACAGGTGGCCTGTCTGGGTGTACTTTTCATTTATTTTTAACGTCGGGGCACTTCAGGCGTTGGATTAATGAGCCCTTTCCTCCTTCACACCCCGGTTTGTTGCAGACCTTCTCTGGCCACCGTCTCTGGGGGATTTCTTAAGGGTAAATGGCTGGAGGGTGAGGTCGTACCGCCGCTGCAGGCGGAAGGGAGTCATTGAAAGGTAGTTCCAGAGGGAAACTGGCTCTGCACTAATTATCAGTGCTGGGCAACGTAGCAGAACAAGAATATATTTTTCAAGATATATGTCAGTCCATTACTAGAGGGTTGTCCCTTGTAGTTCAGAGACAAGAATCTCACGGTGTAGAGGAAGTCAAGAGTCAGATTTTTTTATGCTGGTGATTTGGTTCTGATGGTGTCATAAAGTTATTACCTTTGGTGCACACATGAATCACTTTTTAGCTGAGTGTGAGAGTCAGCTCCTCTAACTCCGGGGTGATTGTTGTCAACCAGAACCAAAGCTGAATGGGCGCTCACGGTTGGGGGTCAGTCTCTGCTGCAAGCAGAAAAGTTCAAGTGTTTTGATGTCTTCTTCACAACTGACGCTAGAAAAGAGAAGGAAAATTTCAGATTGCATTGGTGCCTCATCTGCAGTAATGTGGGAGCTGAACAACAAATTCTGCAGAGTTAAATCAACACTATGCCGAGTCTATTTGGAGTTTGCTGTGTAGTTGGTCAAAGTAAACCAAAGATATCACAAAGCAAAACTCTTTATTTATCCATCCATCAATGTTATGAAATCCATCTGCAGGGTGTTTTCAACCTCCATTCGGTCTGCTGCATGTTGGCTAGTTTTTTTAATTTTAAGATATTCCTTAAATGTTTTGCAATAGTAAAAATAACTCATTAATACTTATATGAATGAACAAAACACCAAGCACCTCCTGTGCTGATTATCTCAGTTTGCACTAAGACACATAGTTTCTCTGTTTGTCCCAGTTTTAACAGTCCTGCTGCCTTTAACACACTGACTGTACATAGTTAGAACTAGAGAACACAACATCGCCTCTGTTTCTCCCTTATTTCCGCCTGCAGACAGATTTGTTAGCCTCAGAAATGTCCCTCATGTATAATATGGTGCTCATATATAAGTTTGTAATCTAGTAATTTCTATAAATGACTTTTGAGCCATTTAGCTGGCATGCATAGCAAACAATGTTTCATGTATGAATATATGTGTGTTTGCTGAGCTTGCAGTAAAATGCTGGAAACTCTTTGCTTCTCGAAGTGAAATCATTTTCTCAGCAGTGCACCTCTGTCCACATCAGACCCTTCTGTTTGCTTTTAAAGCACCCTTTCCCCAGGAATAGGTCAGTCTGTGTGAGAACAACGATTTCTCACACCTTCCAATTACTGCAGACCTCTCACCACCCTGAAGCTCGCCGGTGCTGCAACCAGCAGGTTTCTCAGGTATTCCTAAACTAATCAGACATGAAGTTCCCTCCGAAAGAAACCAGCCGGCAAAGCAAAGATTTCTTTATTGTAGGGCTAAGCTGAATGAGTCAAGGTGTCAAAAGGTGCCTATAAAATTAATCATTATTCATTTTAATCAGAACAGTTTAGAACTTTGTTCTTCCTGGATTCCCTGCAGTGTTCCTGTAAAAACTGCTGCCTGAACTGGTCCAAAATATCATGCAGTTTGATGTTAGAGAAAGAAATGCTGCATTTCATTAATGTAACAACATGCACAGTTCTCTTTTTTATCTCATTCTTTAGGATTTGTCATTTAATGACAATGCAGACGTTCTAATGTATAAAAAAAAACATATTTGCTCTACTGCATTCATACTCCTGTGCATCCACAGGGTTCACACCAGTTTATGTAAACAATTACATGGCTGCTTTGGCAGCTTTGATTGAGGCTGTTAATAATAAAGAGCCTTGAATGATGCAGATTCTCAGTGAAAGCAAATAAAACTCTTGAGTTTTCATATAATTTGATTTGGTTTTGCTTTACAGAAGCATTAAAAGCAGTTCCCTCAGACAGAATTATAAATGGAAAGGTTTAGGTTTTGACAACAAAAGCAATCTTTGGTTTGTTAAAGACAAGTGTTTCTCATCCCTACTGCTGATTTATGTTCTTAAGAAAACCCACAACAAATGAGAAATGCCCTGTTCTAATGGGAAAAGACTAAGAGTCCCAACTACTCAAATGTAGCAATTAACTTCTAACAAAAGCTCTAATGGATTTATATGGATTAGAGTCAAGTTTTTATGGTCCGATCACCTCCGTTTTTAATAATTTAGAAATCACCAGAAGCTACAGTGCAGGCCACTTTTAATAAGCAGAGTCACATTTCAGAGCAGCCCTAAAACCTTTAATTGTCGCCTTTGTACTCAAAGTTATTCATATAAGCTTTTAATAGGAGCTCAGGGGTGCATTATCTGAACAAAAAACCGCGGCTTCACTCTCTCAACAAAGTGGCTTATTGCTTTGAGAAAATGAACACAGAGGAGAGCGGCCTCATGAATGAATTAGTCGTCTGCAACAGATTACTACTGCAGCAAAGTGGCGCATTTCTCACGCTGACCTTACGGACCGTGGAAAAGCCTGTTGTTACCTTCAGCTTCTCTGTTGGATTAATTATTATACCTGTTTTGCACAGACATTTATTTATTTTTGCCTTGCTTAGAAGAAAACTCGCCTCTGTTTTTAAAGCTAACATTATTTTTGCATTAACATGTTCTTATTGCCGGATGTGTTAAAAAAGGTGAAACTGGTCATTTTCACCTTTTTTCTCATCACAGTGAGGGGGAATTTTTCTGCCATAATTGGAGAGCGCACATTTTCATCATGAAAGGAGGATTTCATGTCTTTTGTACTCAAAACTTCTGCTCTCTTTCAAATATCCGGTGTATTTTCTCAAACCTTTCCCCTCTCCCTCAAAACTTGTCTCTGTTCGAATCAAATCTCCGCTTGAAAACCTCCCTGCTCACTTTCAAATAATTTTCTGCTTGCGTTTGGAACAAATAATACTGTCGCCTGGCAACCTCTCAGCCAATAGAATGAATGTGTTCTAGTGGGTGTTCCTGTTTGGCTGCTATCACTTGTAGCATTCAAGTTTTGAGAAGAAAGACATGAAATTCTGCTTTCACACTGAAAACAGGATAACTCTGTATCTGCCATAATGTGCTCTCGAATTATGGCAGAAAATGTCCCCCATATGGCAGCTTTGTTGAGGTTCACAGTTCTTATTTTCCCAAGTAGGGATCATAAACTAGGACTGTTTATCTCCACAATAAATTACTTAAACCCAGAAGAAAAAGAAGCAGATACAGATTGGTTTAAAGCAGAAGCAAATGAAATGAATGTAGAAATAAAATTTGAAATGATAGATGCTGTACCTCAGGCTCATTTCTCCTGAAGACACTGGAAATGAATCAAAATGTTCTTATTAATTAATTCAGCTGCATCTGAACTGCACCATTACAGGGCTTTATTATTGGTATCAGCTGTTTGGCAATGAAGAATGGCCAAACATTACCCAATTTATAATCACTTTTAGAGATTCCAGGAATGCTGGAATCTCTAAAAGTGGTTCTACAAAGCATTCAGTGTTTAAAAAAATGGAAAGAAAAATAACAAAACCCAGCTCCCATGTTCATGAAACCTGACTAATTTATACCGTCACAACTAAAAGCATCATATTAAGACACTGTGATGAAAATAATCAATTTTCCTCTTATATAAATTGTTTATAACTTTCTGCAAAGTGCTTTGCCTTGTATAAAAGCATAGAGTTCTCAGCCAACCTTTCTGGTTCCCCACTGAAGGTTTCTTGAGGCAACATAAATGTCATCAAGCAAAAAAAATAAAATAAAAAAAAGAACTCACATTTCTTTCTCTCCATCCTTTCCTGCTATTGTCAGAGGCCCAGGATGCAATGAATAAACAATCGAGGAAGTATTAGCTGCACAGCCCAGAGTCAAAACGTGAAGGGTGGTCTGCTTCCATGCCGACCTCAGTCACGTTAGCGCTGGCTTACTCCGTTTTGACAAATCCAGTTTTCCCTTTTCTAGAAACTACCTGATCAAAAAGGAATAAAACAAACAAAACGCACCAAATCCGTTTACATTTTGCTGGTAGGAAGTAAAGCATATAAGACGGAGAAAGGCTTTATGTTGAAGATAAGGTGGGTGGGTTTGGGGGGGAAGTGATTGCAGTCCCTTGTAGCCCAGTGATGTGGAAACAGTTTGCATTGCTTTCGTTTCTCCCTGCTGTGCTCTTGAACCAAGCACACCTCTAATATTCCTTCTTCAATGCAAGGCCTGCATTTGGGTAATGTACCATTTTATGAAATGAAATCTTATGGAGAATAAAATGCATTGTTGGGGTCTCCACACAAGAGGCCTCCTCCTGTGGTACAAACACTCACATCTGACATAAGACTGGTAGATAACCAGACTAAATCAATTTTATGACAACCTTTTTTCTGTCTACAGGTGCTCCCTTGGGACAATAACACTAAGAAACACATTAATGTAATAGCTCTTTGCCTTTCTGCTCTGTAAATGGCCGTACCATTAGGAAATTATCTCTGGATTTACAATTCAAAAGCAAGCAGCCAGTGGTGCTGAATCAGACTGCATACAATTTGAATCCATTATAATAGTTGGAAGCCAAGGATGAAGGGGCAGTGGAGCAACATGAAGTTATTGCAAAATACTTGAATGTTTACAAATTACCTCCTGATCATTCTGTAGAAAATGTAATGTCATTTTGGAACAGTTCAATCCACGTCTTCTGCTTTTTTCTGGTACGGTTTAAATCCCGTCTCTGGTTAGGAAGTGGCTTAACACAAGAGGTGTGACGGCTGCAGCTCATGTTTAAGAAATATCTGTGAGTATCTTAATAGTTTCAAGACTTGTTGTTTCACAACTTTCTCTACCACATTTTTTTCTTCCACTAAACTTTTTTATACAGTACTCCAATTGATACGTTTATATACTTGTATGTAATCTCTGTTTGTAGTAAATCTGTTAAATTAAAACTGAACTTTTCGATAAACTTCCACCTTCCTGACATGAAGGAAAGCAACACAACTCATCCTGGCAACCTCCACTTTAGATGACATCATTCTAAGTGCTTTTCAAGGTAACCCTTCTCTGTAGCTAAGGATCCACATTAAACCAGAACCAAGACAACGCCCGTCTTGCACCATGTGAGAAGATGCATGGTGAGCTCTGAGCTCATGCAGAGATGGAAAAAATCCATTAGACTAGAAATCCAGTGATGTAACACTAAATTAGAAGTATGTGGGTGTTTGTCGTGACGCTGTGGCTTTTCTTTAGAGAGGAATAAATGGACTGGTAGCAACCTTGGATCCAGAAAGCCTCTAACCTCCACAAAGACGACAAACCCTCTCCGTCAGATTCCTCCACCTCCCGCAGATCCTGGGTTACTGAGTGTGTCATTGTCTCATTGTGTCTGTGCTCAGGAGGGTGTGATTGTTGGCGGATGTGGACGCGTGTGCGCCGTGTTCTTCTGTTTCTGTGTGTCACGGTTCGCCTTTGTAAGAAGCTGTTTGTGGCTGTCCTGTTCACTCCAGGTTGTTTTGACTCGGGTTGCTGTCTCAGTGACAGACAGGTCGCACCTGTCCTCTGAACAACGAACCGCCGCATCAATAATAAAAACAAACTGTCAAGCTTAATTATTCCACATGTGAGAGGCATTCCTGACACCAGTAACATTATTACGAAGGCAGTGCCGAAGCGCAGGAGATTTGCTCGGTTTGTGTTTTTTATTTGAGATTTTGAGCGACAAGATGTCAATAACTCAATCAGTTATGATCAGTTTTTATTTATTATGAATTTTTCATCCAATCAAATGTAAAACAAACTGCCGTATTTTTTGGACTATAAGCCGCTACTTTTTTGTTTTGAACCAGGCGGCTTATGGCCCGGTGTGGCTTTTCTGTGGATTTTTCTTCAACCACCAGGGGGCTCTCTAGCAGGAAGTGAATCACTGGAAGTCAAAATTGGAAATCAAAGAAGGAAGCGCTAACTTTCATTTAGCACATGCTAGCAGCAGGCAGGACGGAGAAATGTTTTCAAACTCCTACCCCCTCATCATGGAAACAACAGGAAGAAGTTCATATGATGCAGCTGTTAAGTTGAAGGCCGTCGATCTGGCAGTACGGATCGATAGCCGCTGCACGTAAAGCTCTGCGTGAATCCATGGTTCTGCGTCCTTGTGTAAAACAGAGCGGTGGAGGTACCAGTGGCTTAAATATATGTACATTTCCAGTTTATTTTTAAACTTAGTGGGTGCGGCTTATAATAAGGTGTGCCCTATAGTCCGGAAAATACGATAAATCGATGAAGGAAGTAGGTCAGTAATCTACAATCACACAAGATGCCAAACTATGTTCATTAAAAATTCATTCGACAACTAGGATGAAATGTAATTTCCATGTAAACACAGAACTCAGAAATATAATCATAAGAAGATATAAACATTTTAAAATAGTGTGATGAAATGAAATGATGGTATTTGGACTTTCTTTTTTGTTTAAATCAGAATATTCTTTCCTGAAGCGTAGTATAACTTACTGATCTTACATTTCTTAGTTTACCTCTGAAGTTAAATGCAATTTCTTCACACTGTAAATTCAAGGAAGCTGAGATGACTTGATAAAAAATTGTAATGACATCAAGTTGAAGAACTTGCATTGCAGCTTCAGATTGTCTGAGCATTTGTGTCACTTTGATTTTCTTAAATGATTCCAGCAATTGGCAGTCCGCCGCGTCCTGCAGTAATGGCATTGATTTCATGGGTAAAAAAGCATGGATTAGTAATAAAATTAGATATGTGTGCTCCGATTTTCCAGCACTTTGCAGCAGCGCTGACACTTTAATGGATTTCCATGGTTTGAAAGCCCTTTTTAAAATCCCACCAGTGTCGTTGCAGGATGAAAAACACCAGGACTTGGGCTGTGAATCAGCTTTCTGAGTGCTATCGTGCTAAGGCTAAAAAGAAAATAAACTTCATGAGGAAAAAACACCATTGTGTTACTCAGGGAAGATTTCCAGACTTTACGACCCAAAGGGGAACAAAAATAAGCCGAAGGATTACAGGGAGTGTTTAATCCTCTGAGGTTTCACAACAGAGACTAAAAACTTCTTTAACCTGATAATATTTGTAAAAAAACAAAAACCTTTTGTGAAAAACTAAAAACTCCCTTTTTATGCAACCATACTAGAAAACTCTTACAAATGTAAGAATGAATGTAAAATAATAACATAGTTTACTATTTTAGAAAAGGCATTTTGAAGATTTATGTTTTGTTTTTAAGTGCTGAGTGCATTTTAGGGTAGATTGCTTTCGTATCAGAACTGTTCTGCTCAAGTTTGCATCGAGCTAAAATGGGTTTTCATTGCCAAGCAGCCACTGAGTGATTGGGACCAGATGAGCCGATCACTCAATCTCTTAGTTATTGGAAACACACATTTTAGTCCTCTTGAATAAACTTTGGACCAGATTTATCCGACCTCGACAATGACAAGCTGTCCCAGATTTAAAAATATTTGCCTTTTTAACATAAAGCCCCTCCATCCTCTTCAGATGGTTTCTCAGCCAAAACTTTGAGAGAAAACACATTAACTTACAAACAGTATAAATATTAGTTTGTTACACTTCTTAGCCAAAAATGAAGGAAATATCAGATTTTTTTGCTACTTACAAAGAGAGAAAGATGAAATATGTTCTTGGTACCTTTGTGAAAATGTGTTTGCAGTATTGTGTTCATCGAGACAAGGGAGGCTTTTCATCCTTTTAAGGTATTAATATAATTGCAAAAGCTGTCTCTTATGGAATCAAGGATTATAAATCTCCATGTCCTTCTAAATCCAAGAGAGAAGGAAACGGTGGTGGTGGATCCCCATCCCCTCCCCCAGCCTCCTCCCTGGTGAGCCCCGCTGAGCGGAGACCCCATAATGAGCCTCTGTCTGTTCCACACACTGAGCCGTCTCAGGCTGTGATGTGTCACTTGTGTTGGGTTTCTCCCTTCAGATGTCTGCCTGCACAAAAAGGGATTCCTTCACAAAAGTGTTTCCAGTCAGAGGGGATGGGTGGCCTGCAGTTGAAACACACCCTGTCTGTCGCAGACAGCCGCCTCTGTGAGGAGGACAGTTTCCATCGCTGAGCTCTGACTTTCTTTTGTGCACAAAGCAAAAGGGGGAAAAAAGCCCATTTAGCAGTTTTTTGAGCGTTTGTTCTCTTTGTTTCAGTCACTGTGAAGGATTAAGTTTGTTGCGTCTGCCTTAAATTATCCAATTCATGCTCCACAACACTAACCGCGGCCCCGTTGAGCGTGAGTTTGTTTTTCATTTGGGTGGCGTGGAGAGCGCGTGTCTGGCACCCAGCAGCAGGAACGGCAGCCTGACAGCCGCTGCCTGGAAGTGAAACGTCTGCCGCTACATCTGATAGACCTGGCTGTTTCTGTCGGAGGACAGGAAGTGTTTTCACACAGGACTGAGGAGGTTTTTATTGGAAGCAGCACCATTAGATGTGTTAAAACTAAAGCTCATGTCTGAGATGTAGAAACCATAAGCAGCGGTGAGAGAGGCTTCTTAATGCTGACTGTCTAAAATATCTAACAGTTTGTGATTGAAAATCAGTCTTTGGACACTTTCGTTGCCAGATTTGTGATGGTGGGGATACAGCAGAGCGTAGCTGAGAAAGAGTAGCAATAATATGACTGTGGGTTCTATTTCTTAACCATCTGTGTGATTGTCAAGTTTTATCACTTCACACATCTGCTTTACAATGTAGAGTGAGGATGTTTTTTCATGTTTGATTTATGTTCTAGTAACACTTGGGCTTTCATGTTTATTCCAGTGTGTTGTGCAGTGTCATTTATGTGCAGCATTTTATTTTTTCAACAAATAATTAATAAACAGCAAATCCTACCTGAAAGAAAAGATCAGATTTTTGTTTATTTTATAGATATATTTTTTTTTAGAAAGTTTATAGGCCCTTTTATATTTTTTTTTCTATTTTCTTATATTTATACATTTATTTCAAAGTACATTTTTATTTAATTTATAAATATTACATTTTATTTTATTTATACATATTTTAAAATTTTTTATTCCATTTAAGTTTATATATATATATATATATATTTATAAAAGGATTTTTAAAATATTTTTGGGGATAATTTCCTTTTCAAAGCAGCTCTGGAATCCTGCTGTGCTCTTGGGCGCCCCCTGCCGTTGCGGGATGTATTACATGTGTGGCTCAGGGACCTGTTCCTGTGCAGTTGTTTTTTGTCATTATCCTTTTCTGCCAGCTGAAGACAGCAT
The DNA here is from genome assembly GCA_902982915.1 of Phalloptychus januarius. NCBI lineage: Eukaryota > Metazoa > Chordata > Actinopteri > Cyprinodontiformes > Poeciliidae > Phalloptychus > Phalloptychus januarius. The sequence continues at coordinate 1,450,715 of CADWAE010000133.1, read as the reverse complement.
AGGTATGTTGTTTTACTGTAAGAATATTTAAGTTTTTTGCAGAACCACAGTTTAAAACAAGCATTGCACCTCGGTGAAATACGTTAACTACCTTTAAAATTGGTCGCCTCTTGCAGAGATGCCCTGCTTGCGGCAGTCCTGCCACACTTGCAATGCTCTCTGACCATGTTACACGTTCGCAGCTCACGCTCAATCTCCTCCACTTTGTCAAGGTGACAAGCTGCCAACTGAAGGAAGGAGAAGAGAACGCTGCCTCTTTCTTCCCTGCAAAACCTCTGGCATGTTCTTGCAAAATGTTGCTTTTAAAAGCATTTCAGTGATTCTTTAAAAGTTGGCAATGGCAAAACGATTATAAAAATGATCTTATTGTGAAAATTCATCATGACTGACAGACAAATTAAAATGTGTGCCGTCAATATGGTGCCTGATCACCCTTCAACAGCTGCAGCACAGCATCTTGAAAGTGACACATGCAGCAGAGGGACAGGAGCAATGGTGAGAAAACAGCTCCGCAGTAAATAAGACACGCTAAAACATAATTAAAACTTGTCAGGGCCATAGCAGGAAAACATGTCACCTTTATTTTCGTTTAATTTTTGGAAATCATAAGTGTGAACAAGTCACACATTCAGCTTTTTAATTGCACGGCTGAGGAGCTGAATCATCTGGTGGCCTGTTTGGTTCCTTTTCCTTTCAGATTGTGAAGTTTTTGCCAGTGGAGGCGTTTCTTTGTCCTGTTTAGCTGCTTTCTTGATTAAAATCTTTGCATAGATTGAATCTGAAACAATAAAGCTGATTCCTCAACATGTAGGAATACATTTGCTTCAATGCATGTGAATATTTTTTTTAAAACCTTTATAATATTGTAGTTTATTAAGATGCACCTGCTGCATGTTATGTTAAAACTCCCAGATGAGTTGGTTAGGCTTTTGGTAAATAATCATCTGTCGTTTGTCTTTGTATGGGAAGATCAACAGCTGAGTTCAAAAGTGGCATCAACAAAATGCCGTGGCGTTCCCGAGTGGCGCGCCGCCACCAGTGGAGACATTAGCCAGCCTCATGTGAGGGAATTATTCACCGCCGCGGTTGGGCGCCGTGGCGGCCGCCGAACTTTAAAAGCCGCTCGCCCTCATCAGCATGCATTATTCTATCTTTTTGTGTCTCTTCGCGTTGGCTGACAAGCATCGCCCGCAGCTCCGATCACATCACACATGCAGGCTGTTAGCTGTGTTTTTATGTGAAAATATTCAGCGAGAGGCAGGAAGAGAGGAGGGGAGTGATGGTGGAAGAGCGACGCCCTTCGAAGACTTGCCAGCGTTGGCGACGGCTTCTGGCCGTCCTCAAAGGTTAACCGGCACCAGCTCTTCCCCTCCGTCCAACGTGACGCGGCGCTGATGTGACGCCGCTTTTGTGCCGACAAGCCGTCCACTTTCCGTCACGTTGGACATCACGCCTGGTAGCAGCACAAAGAGAACCCAATTAATTGTTTTCTGGATTTCTGCCCCACGTTCTGATCCAGCAGACACATGAGGACAGTCACTGTTGTCGCTCACGCGGCGCTCGGTGCACAGATAACGTCTTTGGTCACCTCTTCCTGCCGCTGTGTGGATATTAATAAGACAGGAGTCCGTTTGAAGCCGTGCTGCTGGCGCTTAGATTCAAAGTGACATAATCTCGCCCCAGAATAACTTCCTCCCACCTTGGAACGGACCCTCCCACACATTCAGCTTTTCTCCGTGCGTATGCAGCGCTGGAAGAAAAGTAGTCTGCTTGCTACTGTTGCTTCTTAAAATCCAAAAGGCCTTCATCCAGTTCCTGGAAACGACCCACCCCCACACGTTTCTTTCCCCTCTAACTACATGCATGTTGGCAGTAATAAAGGCTAGTAACACTTTGCTTCTTTTCTCACATTCCCCTCACCCACGACTTCATTATTTCTAAGCTGATTGATGACTGTATGTGTGCTACGGGGGCTGACACAAGATGTCACTTTTTCATTATTCTTCTAGTAGGAATCCATTTCTTTTAACCATCTAACCAGTGATTTTTTTTCACAGTTAAATGTTTCATCTATCCAAACCAAGTTAACCTGAAGACAATAATTCCCATCACTGTGGAGGAATTTTGGTTTTAAGCATGAATGACCTGCTTGTTGTAACAAAAAGCCAAGCAGCCCCAGATCATGACACTACCACCACCGTGTAGTTCTGATATTCCTTTTCTGAAATGCTGTTGTAAGCTAGATGTAACCTTCCAACAAAGTTCAACTTTTAGTCTATTAAATGGTTTTCCATAACCCTGTAGATGTTTTTAATAACTTGTGGAAAAAGTCATTTGCTTTTTTTGTTTTGTTCTGGCACCTATAAATTGATGCCCTATCTGCTCGTATTGAGTCATAAAAATTGATCTTAGCTGAGGGAAGTGAGGCCTGGGCTGCTTTAAATGTTCTTCTGGGTTTTCTTGTGACGTCCTACATGAGTCACTGTGCTTGAAGTATAACTTTGGCCAGTCAGTCACTCCTGGGAAAGTTTAACACTCTTCCATTTCTGGATAACGACTCTTTCTGCTGTCACCCAGAGTCACAAAACCTTCACAATCATTTCAACCCTTTCCAGCCTGTTGGATGTCAGTTACTTTGCATCTCATCTGTTCTTGTGTTCCTTTAAATCGGGTCATTATGTGTTGCTTTTTGAGTCTTTATGTTATGTTATTTTCTTTTGTTGTACAAGTTATCAGGCCTAAGTGTGTCTAAAGTAAATTAATTTAGAAAAAAAATCTGATTCTCATGATTAGAAAAATGTTTCCCATCTGCAATGGGACAATTTTTGTGTTTTTCATATTTTTCTTTGTAGGTTTGTAGAACTTTTATTCTGAAATTTATTTTGCTTTATATATATATATGCATCTTCATGCAGTAAAACTGTTTTGATTTATTTGCCTTTTTGTTTACTCACTTTGGTGGGGCGTCTTGTTTGTTTTACGCTTTTTGCAGAACGATGCGAAAAGTTTCCTACAAGTTTGACTCTTTAAAACAAAGCGTGCCTTTCTCTGGTCCTCATTTCGCTGCCTTTGCTCATGGCTCACATGAAAGACGCCTTTTCACCACCCAGCCTATAACTGAAGCTCGAGTGGCGCAGCTCAGTCTGAGTCCAGTGCTGTAACTGTGGTGATGCAGAGCCCCCACTGACCTCTTCATCATCCGAATCAACCTTATTTCCAGTCTTCATGCCACTGATACGGCTCTGGGTTCCTCGCCTTGAAATCCCTCTGGTGATTCTCCTCACACCTCTGTTATCCCCTCTGAAGTGTGATCAGTGGGGGTTTTGTCAGCTCTCAAATTGTTGCAGCCAAACTGCATCTCATATGCATCCAATAAGTTGAATGCATTAAGCCATCAGATAAATATTTTTTACTATATGTTGAAGGAATCATTAAGGATGTTGCTGCTCAATAAAAGTATCAGATGGCACTTTTAGGATTTTCTTCGAACAGTTGTAGAAATCCTACAATCTGAATTTCTTTTAGTTTTTGTTAAGCTCCAACCTGCTGCTACTGATTTAAAATGATTTCAGTTTCTCTGTAAGAACTATTATACCTCATAATGTTGCCTCATGTTTAATTTAGGCATTAAAAATCAATATGTAGAACATAGTTCCTTTAAATCAAAATTAAAGCCAATTTTTAGAGTCACCTTTGATTAGTAAGTGAAATATTGATCAGCATATAATCAATATATTGGCTAGATGACAAAATATAAAGTTTATTTGTTTCATTATTGTTGACTATTTTATGTTTTCATCATGTAAAGCACTTTTGCTGAATTGCGCCATACCAATATAAACGTATTATATCAGAATGCTGCCCTTCCCCCACATGTTGCTGTGCCTTCCTGGGGAACTTGGCTACTGCACCTCATTAGATTTCCTGGAAACATTTCTGGAGCGAGTCAAACTTAAAGAGCCCACCTTACACGTAAGGTCACAGATAACAAGCTAACCGTCTCATACCAGCATCTTGTACTTGTCACTCTAAAAAGGGTAAAATGTGGAATAAAGTGCAATAAATCTCTGCAGTAATGATTTCAAAGCTATGATTTAATAATAAATAATGGTATAGATAACATATCAATTGTAATAACTTTGCAGATGTTGGAATAGTTGTTGCTTTTCTGCTTTAAGTAAACTATTTATTGCAGGATTACAAAGCATAATTTGAGCATGCAATAAGACACTCTTGTGTTATAAAATAATTTTTAGTTACTTTCTGTCACAGCAGGCAAAAGCTACATCTTTGGCAAACTCACATTTGCTGTTAGAAGGCCAGGAGGGAATTGTCCTCGACATGCATACTGTGTCCATAGTATGTCACGCCACTCCATCAATCTGATAAATGAAGGCAGACTGGGTGTCTCACCCCTCTTCCCTCAGACCCCTGGCTCATTTCACACTTTTCAGCCTCCTCACTTCTCCGCCAGCCATCGGTCAAACTGGACAGAAAGAAGCATCTTTCACCCAGTGGTGCTCTGTTATTTCCAACCTGTGGCGTAGTCTGCCTGCAAACTTTCACTGTGCATGAATACGGCCAGAAAAGGTGTCGCGCTTTTATTTTGAAGGCTCACCAAAGTTGCAAATCAATCTGGAAGAACGCTTCGTCAAACCATGCGAGCATTCCCATCTGTAGGCACAGGCTGCTTGTACATCCCGCCCACGTCCACAAAAATCATCACATCCGAGTGCATTTATTCAAATCCGTTTTATTCAAAGAGACAAACCATAGAGCTGGGGATCAGTGTGGAGACAATGTGGCATTCAGAACCTTTCCTGAAGATACTTCAACTTGTGAACAATTTAACCTTTCAGCTGAAATAATGTCCTGCTATCTGATCTAAAACTGGATAGCTGCCATCTTTGCCCTGTCACTGTTCCATATGGATGGACTCTCTTGTGCATTCATCCGTCTCTTTCGGTGCGGTGTTTGTTCTGGTGGAACATCTCTCAGCCCGTCTGGACATGTTCTGCTCTTACGGACTTCCTCTCCTTCCACAGCCAGGAGCATTAAGAATCCTGTTGCTGCTTCGGGCTGTGATTGACATATTTGATCACGCATTTAGACACTTTACATTGATCCTGCTCTATTCATTATGTAGAGGCTTTTTCAGCAGGGTGAAGGATGACCTCATAAACAATGGAGGGGCATGTGACCTGAGCTGTCGGCGCCTGCAGACTGCATTCTTGGGGAAACTTGAGTAAATCTCATGACATCATTGCTGTGGTTAGTTTTTAGCAGAAACTTTCCAGTCTCAGTCATTTTTTTGCTGACTCGTCTTTACAATGTTTACAAAGTTTATTGAGGTTTTCTGACATTTAAATCATTTATACTTCAGTTACTCTGTTTTATATTTGCCCAACTTCTTGAGCTGCAAACATTTCTGCTTCCTCCAAAAAACATGCTGACTGTAGGACTGTAGGAATATGTTATTCGATATTGATAATTATTTATCTTTTTTTTGTTGTTTTAAATATCTGAAATGCTCCTCTTTTATCATCGGTTTTCATTCCACTACATTTTTTTTTATTTTAATCGGTTAAAACGGCAAAACCTGAAACTGCTGCTGCACAAGTTACTCAAGAGGCTGTTGCTAGGTAACAAAAGAATGAGTGAGTTGCTAGGCAACCAAAGAGTGAAAGGAGTAAGTCGATGCCACCCGCCTTGCTCGGCTGGCCGTGAGTGGTTGAGTTGCTGATGTTTTTCTGCCAACATCCCCCAGAATGCTTTGCGGTTTGTTGGATTCATTTTCCAGCTCACACTTCAGGGAGGTTTGGTGCCGTTCAGATTGTTTAGAAAGAGGCTTTATAACCCATCCAACACTGCTGTCGCTTCTGAAATGTCACTGAGGAGATGGGGGTTGACTCAGCCGCTGAGCGCTGCTCATGCCACATCGTCACATCGTGTCTGACAGTCAGGACGAGATATTTTAGCTCTGGGCCGTACATTTCTTTTCCCTGTGTAATCTGCCTGAAGGACACTGTTCCAGATTCATTTGCTTCATTCAGATTCTACCCTTGTTTACTCGATGAGTCAGGCTGCTATGTTCTTTCAGAGAAGAGTTTCTCTAATCAACAGCTAGGTTCGGTGTGATCAAGCAATTTAAGGTTTCAAAAGCTGGAATCCATCGTTTTTCTGCAGGATTGTCGCAGAACGTGTTTTTACTTCATTGGGAGTTCGGTTTGGCAGTTGACAAGTCTGCTATAAAGGGTCATCAAGAATAAATTGCAGAGAGCTTATTAACATTGTTGGCACATTTAATGCCTGTCTCACCCTGCTAATTACCATTTACTGCCCCCTACTGTCAGGGGGAAGGTTACAGAGTATTAGATCCAGATTGAAATGACTCAAATAGTAAATATTCTCAGGCAGTTGGAGTCCTCGACTCTCATAAACCCTCATTATCTTCTGTGCTTGTTCCACTGTTTAATGCCAGCTTCTTCCTTTTTTTCTGCTTTTCTTTCCTTCTCAAATCTTAACCTGGAGCTCACCAGGTTAAGATCCATTTTTATTTAATGTTCTGCATTGTTTATTCAGTTGCTTTTGTTTTGTTTGTTGGTTTGCGCCATGTGTTGTTGCTCAATTATTAAATGAGGGAAAGTAAATAAAATGATACTTCATTAAGACAAAAAAACACCGGTTCGCTGGTTTGCTGTGTCTTTGCTTTGCTTGTTCAATCCAATATGGAGCTTGTGAGCATTTTGCAATTTCTCCTAATCATTGCATGGTATGAAAATGGCCTTAAAACCCTTCCCAGATCAATGGACAGCAACAATTGCTTCTCTAAGATCATTGCTGATGCTTTTCCATCTGATTAGCAACATCTGACTACTACTTCACTGATTAAGTCCTGTGGAAGAAGGAATCATCTGCGTAGTTTTTTCCCACGACTGTATAAAGAATTTCCTACTTTACATGCAATGTCCTGTGATCTCATGAATAATGTAAAAGTGAGATTATGTGAATATTAGAAGCTGTTTATGCTGCTATAATCTTTATAAGAGTTGTTTTTTGTCTGCTGTTACTCCAACTCATAGAATGGCCCTTATGAAAAGTTAGCTGAGTAAGTTTGTAGTCAGTATTGTGGGGCTTTTCTGTTATAAGCAGCAGTTTTCTCCCACACCACATTCCTGCAACCTAACCAAAATTGTATCTGTTTTTCTCTTCCCACTGCCTTTATTGTGCATTTCCTTTTTGTCATCAGTTGGTCAAGAAATGCTTGCACTGTTAGGTTTTCTTCAGGTGTAAAACTTTCATGAAATCTCCAGAATCAAAGTCTTCAATGTCTTCAGGTGCGTAACACAGCCTTGATATTACAATGTTTTGACATTCTGCAGCAGCTGTGAACAGAATCGGCCTCTCCGGTTGAAAGCGCTCCCCGTTGCCTCCTGCTCCCCTCCATCTGTCAGGAGCATTAGGTGTCCCACAGACAGGGTCTTAATAGCTGTGGAGCGAAGGGGACAGGACCTCTAATGGAAGCCCTTTGTCCAGTTGTCACTACCACTGCTCCCATGGAAACACCCTGCTGGCCAATCGGACGAGCCGTGTAGGTAGCAGAGGCTGCATCGATCATACCAAACTATCCTCACTTTCTTTTTTTTTCCTCGTCTCTCAACTCGTTCTCGTTTTTTGATGGACAAAAAAGTGAATTTAGGAGTTTTTTTATAAGCTTTATTACTAATAACATAAGCCAGAGTACCCAGAGAGAACCCACACATGCATTGGGAGAACATTTAATCCTTATTCAGAGAAACTCCAGGGTCGTCTCTAACTCCGCCTTAGTATTTACCTTTTACACATTTATGTTGTTTGTACTTTTTTGAACAAATTACCAAAGTTAACTCAAAGTATATAAAAACAAACTTTATGGTTTCCTTTTATCCAGAAAGACGGGCTGTCCAGACGCTTCTTTTCCCTTCATTTACAATCTACCTGTGATTCGCCACAGGTTTGTTGTTCAGTTTCTGGATTACTGCCCAGCCTGTAGAGTCAAAACTTTATTCAAACTGAACCTGGCTCAGCCTGAAGAAAATTAACACATCATTCCTCAGTCTAAAGAAATCTCAGACATCATTCAGGAAAGGGTTACAAAACCATTTCTGAGGCCTTTGAAGCATTTCCAACAGATGTACACATGAGACATTTTCCCTCTGAAAATGTTGATTTTCAGGGAGAAAATCACAATTTTTCCCTTGAAAATTATTCATAAGGACCAAGAAAGTATTTAGTGGACTAGGAAGGCATCTTTGCAACTATTCAAAAAGAAAACCAGCAGACAAGCACAGCAGTGGTAGCGCGATGGTTTGGGATTTTCCTGACCTGCATGGACCATGTGTAACATACTGACTTTAAAATGTGGAAAAAACTATTCTAAAAATCCAAAAAGGACATTTTTTATTGACCTGAAGAAAAGCAGTTTCCATGGGTGAAAGGTCACATTTGAAATTTGTGAGCCGCTGTTGCTTGGTGAATATTTCCCCTGTTATACCGAGAGAGGAAATCTTTGTTCCTTCACGTGTTAGAAGACAGAGTTCGCAGCTTATCCTTTCCCTCGAGTGTGTAGGAATGCCTCCCCCTTGACTTTGTATTAGCTGGTTGTGAATTGGCTTCGGTTACATGCATCTCTCTTGCTAAGTCAACACTGCACTGTGTGATAAGAGTTTTTGAGAGAAAGGAATACTGGAGGAGATGAGGGGAGAGACGACAAAGGGATAATCTGCGTCTCTGTAGGCAACGCGAATATGCAACACCACCGGGGAATCTGTAGAGTTTATCTTCTGTAAATATGAGCTACACATGAATAAACAACGATTGTTAGAAATATCTGGTGCAGATTTATTCAGATAATTAGTGAAATGTGAATGCTTAAAATTAAACAAACTCATTATTTATTTAACCATTTAAATCCTGCTGCATGAAAGTAATACTTAGAAAATCTGATATTAAAGTACCGTATTTTCCGCACTATAAGGTGCACCTAAAAACCTTCAATTTTCTAAAAAGCCGACAGTGCCCCTTATACATGGGTCAATATTGAGCCACAACAGGTCTAGCAGCTACGGTAAGAAGCCGTCGACTTCATTTTCCCCCGTAGAAGAAGAAGCGCGCGGTGCATGCTGGGAAATATGACTGTGCGAAGTGTAGGTCAGCATGATGACACCTTGAACTGATTTCAAACACTTTCCTCAATCAGAGAGCAAGAAACCAGAACATTGAGATTTATTGTCTCTGAATGCAGGACGTCCTCCCTCCCCCTTCGCTGCCCTTATCTCCCCCAGCAGAGGGGTGTGAGCAGACCCTCCTCCCAGAGGCCGGCTGGATTATGCACGCTGGTCTAATCCCTCTCACTCTCTCTGTGCTGCGTGTCAAACTGACATGTCCTGGCCTCTCCTGTGCACGCAAACGGACTAACGCACGCACACAAACGCAGGCTTAGGTGGCCGCTCCTGATAAGACCACGAGGAAGCTTTAGCCTGGTGAGCCCCGCCTCGGCTGAACATCGGGAAATCCCGCTTCCTGCAATGATCCTCACTTCGCTCTTATCACCACAACCTGCTCCAAAGCCCTAAACCCTTGTGTGAGCGCACGCCCTCGGAGGCTTTGTGTCGCGGATCATCTGTGATGTGCTCCATGTGGCAGATTGACTCCAAAATGCTGCTTGTGTGACCAAATCTTCAGCGTTTTGCTTTGGCTTCAATGCAGATTTTATAGAGTTGTTAAAATTTAAGAATCTCCTTGGACTTCACTCTGCACTTGTTTTTTTGCTATGATACAGATGCATTGATGACATTTCTAAAAACAAGTCAGTTTTGATGTGTATTTAAAATCATCTGCATTGGATCAAGTCCCAGTTTCAATAATCTTCTTGAGGTAAAGAAGAATAATTTACAGGTGCAAAGGAACCTGCATGTCTTTGTGGTTTGGTATTCGCAGATTGCTTTCATATTTAAAATATTTGAAAGGAAATGCAGCATGGGAGCCTGAAATACATACAATGCTTCTGAACACTCTTGACTTGCATTTGCAAATTGGCCAATTGGTTTCAGTTCTTTCCAATATTCAGTTCTTGGATCACCTGTTCAATTTAGTGTTACAGAATCCTAATCATTAAAGTTGCTACATGGTTCTTTCAGTAGTTGCTCTTTAATCTAAGTATTTCTGCACCAAACCCAAGTGATAAACATTTTTCTAATTGTGACACAATTTGCTGCACTGAGCAAAAACCGCCTCTTACCATTTGTCCCAGCGCTGTTGTTACTTTCTGGCTCTACTTTTGTCACAGAAAGCAACAAAGTCCCAGTTGGTTGGATGCTTCATAGCCAAGGAATGCTGATAAAGGATTCTCATAAATGAAACCTCCTTAAAAGGCTCACAGTGTTGCAAGAATAAGGCAGTGACCTGCTGCTATGTTTCATAACAAACGCCTCACGAGGCCGCCCTGTGAAAATGTTTCAACATGAACAAATACTGTTAAAGATTACGATTATCTCCTGTTTTCTTTTATTTTTATTTTTATAGTCGTATAACAGTTTTAAATTAATCTTCTTCTGAACTCCCTCGTCGGGACTCTTTAGTTCTGACAACCAGAAAGAGAAAAAGTTAATTTAATTCTCACTTTCACAGATTTCTTTCAGGTCAACATGTGGCTTTCTGTTTGCTTCAGTGCTGCAGCCTAACAGGGTCGTGTTTCTCTCCTGTAAATAATAGTTCCAGCTCTCCAGTGTTGACACCACATCCACTCAGGGCTCTTCGGTTCAGGAAGTGTTCATACCTGGCAGGTTTAGCCCGATTAGAAAATCTGGTATGAAGGAGCTGTTTGTTTAAATTAATGGAACGATAGACGAATCCTGTCCATCCATCCATTGGTTTATTTATCCATCTGCTCATTTCGTCCATTCGTTCATTTGTCCATCTATCCATCCTTTAATCCATGTGTAATTTTTTTCATCCAACCATCCATAAATCCATCCATCATTATTTTCCATCAACCAATTTTTTAAATAATAGGTTAGTTTGTTTATCCATCCATATGTCCGTCCATCCATTCATTCATCCTTTTGTTAATTTGTCTCTCCTTCCTCCACCCATACGCCTGTCCGATAACATCTCCTGTTGATCCTTTCATCCATCCATCCATCCATTTCCTGTCAGAGGGGTCAGGAGGTACTGGTTCACCAGCCAACGTTCTGGGTGAGAGGTGGGGTCACCTGGACAGGTCGCCAGCCTGTCGCAGGGCAACACAGAGACAAACCACCATGCACACACACACTCACACCTAGGGAGGATTTGGAGAGGCCAATTAACCTGACAGTCACGTTTTTGGACTGTGGGAGGAAGCTGGAGTACCCGGAGAGAACCCATGCATGCACAGGGAGAACATGCAAACTCCATGCAGAAAGAATCGAGCGCAGAACCTTCTTGCTGCAAGGCAGCAGCTCTACCAACTGCACCACTGTGCAGCCCTGATCCTTTCATTTGTTTTCATATTTCCTTCTCATCTTCCGTATTTAGAGTCTGACATTTATGAAAGTATTTCTTATGAACATTTTGTGCATGAAAAAAGCCTAAAACTAAGAAATATAAAGCTTTGATGCTGGAACAGTGTGGAACTTTTGTTTTCAGACCATGATCGAACCATGGTGTGTGTGTGTGTTCATGCGTTGAGTCACACATGTAGACACACCTCCTGACACGCCGGCGTCGTCGTGCATAAGCGAGCGTGTGCATGTCAGGTGAAATGGCGTGAAATGGGACAGGTCTGGCTGCGGCGCATCGGCAGGTGTTGACGAGGCTGCAGCGATCCATGCAGCACTATTTGCCATCGCTGCCCTTTTTCACTGAGGCTCAGAGCAAATCAATGCTGTAGGTCCTGAAGTTAAATAAGCTCCCGAATTGATCGGCCGGTACATATTCTCATCAATACTCTATTGACGGCTGGAAGGAAAGGCATCACAGAAACGCTTAACTTCATCTGCATCATGTCAAGCTAACACGCGTTGCTCATGTTTGCCGTAAGCAGGAATGCTGTGGATGCCGCATGCGAGCTTCCAGCTGTTCGATTTGGCTCTGATGAAGCTCATGATGCGTCTTTAGATCAGAGGCAGCCCTCCTCCGGCTCTGCAGGCCGGCCTGCGGGCTTTTCTTGCCCACACATATGCAGTGAAATCCCCTATAATCAAGCAGTTGCTGCTTTGAAGAGATTTGGAGCGCGATGTGGCAGGTGCCAATCTGAGTGGAATCAAGATTTATTAAGACCCGGCTCCTGATGGCTTTCACCATTCATGAGGCTCTGCGCCCCGTCCTCATGGCTCAGAGCTGCACCGCTGTGCGTGTGTGTGTGTGTGTGTGTGTGCGGGGGTGTGCATGTGTGTGCACTCAAACTATTTGAGTTAGAACATTAAACTGAGTCTTTACCGTCAACCTTTATCTGGAATGACAGTTTTGTGTGCAAAAAATGTTTTATTTCTATCAGAAATTTTTAAGATGTTGATTCAATAACTAGTTACATTTACTCAGATATATTTCTTTGAGAAATGCTTTGGGAAAAAAAACATTCTAGATGTAGTAGAAGCTCTTTTAATGTTATTTTCTTAATAACCCCTCAAAACACCAACATATGCATTTGTTTTCTTTTTTAGATTATTTCTAATAAATAATAATCCTTATTGGATTTGTCCTGCAATGTAAGATCAGTGTTCATACATTTATCTTTTGAAACAAATAGCACTCTGAAAAAATTTAGATCACTTAAAATGACCAGTTTCTCTGATTTTATTCTTTATATGTTTTTATTTGAGTAAAATGAATGTTGTCCTTTTATCCTATGAACTACTGACAACATGTCTCCAATATTACAAGCAAAAATGTTATATTTATTTGCAGAAAATGAGAAATGGTCCAAGATGCAGTGCTTTCAAATAATGCACATAAAATATATTAATTTAGAAACAGCAATATTAATGTTTTAACTCAGGAAGAGCTCAGAAATCAGAATTTGGTGGAATAACCGGGAGGTTTCTATTGACAAAGAATTAAGAATTTGACCAGAATCAGCAGGTCAGACTTTAAAGAATACTGGAAATTGGTGCAAATTGTTGGTTGTTCCTATAGAAAAATGAAAAATAAAATAAATTAAACAAACCCCTGCAATGAGAACTGAACCTGGATTTCAGTCCATATTTTGTATTAACTTTGCACACTTAAAATACTTTGTATTTTCTGTATAAATCCCTTTATTTTACAGGAATATTCTCTCTGTATTCCACTAGTGCAGTTTTTGGTGTGAACTATCCACTCACACACAGAGAGAAGAGTTAAAAAGGACAGAATCAGAGACATGAAATGGCAGAGTGGGTTTGTAAATGGCAGAAAATCCTGAGGGCAGAGGGATTCAGCCGTTCCTCCTCTGTCTGTCTATTATTGATGGACATGGAGGGTTTCCTCTCTGCCATCTGCTCCCAGCGCTCCCACTCAATGCCCCATTGCTTCATGGATCCCATTTCATCAGACTGGCAAAACCAGAGCAATGCTGCCTTCTCAACATGCTAATATTTCATAAATATTAAAGAGAATGAGGGAGGTAGCAGAACAGAAATTGAAAAGACAGGAAACAAAAAAAAAGATCTTTTATTAACTAACATTTTGTATAATTACCTCCTATGACTCCATTGATTTCTGTCTGAGAAAGAAATCATGCAATGACTGTATCAAGATTTGTTTAGCTATTATTGTGTTTCCATTGACGTTTTCCATTCCTAATCAGATCCCAGCCACACCCTAACACCCAGCTGCAGCTTTATTGTGATCTGAGCCATAATTTCTGACGATGCATATTCAGTCAACACTCGGTTGCCACGGAGAACTGCGAGCTGCAGGTCGCTTTATTGGCTGCAGGGTGGTCACATGTGGCGTGAGCCTGGTGCCCAGCTGAGACGCTGGTCCGCATGACCAGGCATAAAGAAAAAAGGGTTTTCTATTTGGCTTCACTTTGCTGTTAATCTCAAAGTAAATGCTTTTGGGTTCAAAACTCAAAGGTGAAGGTCTGGTCAGAGGATGTGTGTGGGCTTTGGAGTAAAGCAGTATAAAGGTTTGGAGCAATGGCAACTTAAGTTATCACGCTATTGTGTGACTTGTCTTTTCCATATTCTTAATGAGGTTAGAGATGCTTCTTTTTTCTCTGGCGAGCCCTGAGTTACGAGTCCCAGGGGAGAAAGAGATAAGAAGGAAACTAATAATGTGCAGAGATCCGAAGGCTTGGACTGCATCAAAGGATCAGATTAGGGAGAGGGGAGGGAACTGGAGACTGAAAGGGAAACAGAAAACACAGACCTTAAGAAGAAAGAGCAATCAAACAGAGAGACCCCCTCAAAGAAAAGACTGAAGTGATAAAACCCAACTGAGACGGCGGAGGTTATACTGACTTCCTGTTCTGGATGAGAACGGGAAAGAACATATAGGATGGAGAAAACTAAATAAATCCTGTCCTTCTATTCATTTGTTAATCTACTTATTTGTTTGTCCATCCAACTAGTCATTCATTTGTCCAATAATTGCCATATTTTTCGGACACGCTTTGAACCATGCCGCTTATGGCCCAGTGCAGCTTTCCTGTGGATTTTTCTTCAACCACCAGGGGGCTCTATAGCAGGAAGTGAATCATTGGAAGTCAAAATTGGAAATCAAGGAAGAAAGCGGTAACTTTCATTTAGCACATGTTAGCAGCTTACCAATCTACTCATCCACTCATTCATTTTTCTATTCATCCATTCATTTGTCCATTCTTCTGTTCATTTATCAATTCATCCATTCATTTTTCATCCCATCTGTTAATTCATGTATTAATCTGTTAATCCATCCATTCTCACTCAGGTCTTTCTAGTGAACGGTAACCAGGCATACAAACATGAAGGAAGGCTGACCACTGTGTTTAGGTGTCAAGGTGTTGCACATTTTAAAGCACGCCTCACTCTCTCTGTTTTTCCAGACTTTCTGCCAGTACACATAATCAAATTAAGAAAACTGAATGCAGGGCATATTTGAGGTTTCAAGCTCTCATGCACTGCCAACACCTCAAGTCTAGCAACGTGTCCAATTTCCCCTTTTTATCTGTGTCCAGGTCACGTGGCAACCATCTGAGCAGAAACAGCCCCTGCAGCTGCTAATTGCAAAACACAGTCTTGAAGAGCTAACCCCTGATGTTGAGGGAAGTTAACTTGAGCTTGGCTTCCCGCTGTAATGTGTGAACGTTGCGCTAACGTGCAGCTCTGGCCCGCTGCAGCCTGGTATTGGCAGGCTGCGCTCCTCCTCTGACCTATCTGGGTGGAAGCCAGTGACTTGGCTGTCCTTTGAAATGGGACCAACCTGAGCTTGAAGGCAGCTGTGTTTAGAAAGATCCACTCCAGCTGATCACACCAGGCCATATTTAATTATTAACTGCTATTAAATACTAGAGATAGCTGCCATCTGATGGTTTCTTTGTTTTATGTGTTCTTGGTTTTGCTGCATCTTGGTTGGCCTATGTTTTGTGGAAGCTAATTCAGACGTTTTGCACTAATAAAGTCAGTGGGGCGATGATACCATATGTGATCTCTTTATGCAGCAGGGCAGAGAGCCACAAGGAGCACAGTGGATTTACCCCCTGTGGCTTCTTAGAAATCCTGATCATCCTTCCTCCCTGTGTGACGTGCAGACTCTGCACAACTCCACCCAGTTAAATAAATGTTCGGAAACATTTTATTTGAAGGGGCGTGCAAAAGATGTTCACTGACATGAGCATGAAGGAGTCATGAAGTGTTATTTGGTAAATAAAGACACTTCAATGCAAAGACTACTAAATGCTTACTAAAGATCTACTAAATGTGAAACATGGTGGTGGCAGACTTTCAATCTAAAGTATCCAAAGTAAATATTGTGTATCTGCTTTGCATTAAAGTGTCATTCTTTACTGAATAATGCCAAGTTGACCACTTTAATGGACTTTTAGTGCAACTTTTTGCATTAAAAGAAGTTGTATTACATAAACGCTACAAGACATCTCATATTAAAGGTAGAAAATATTTAAATTATTTATTACTTCCTAACATCATAGCCATGTAAAATTCTCTTCTTTTTTGGATGTAAAAAAAACTCTATATTTTCTACCTTTAATATGATTTTTTTTTTTTAAATGAAATAAAAATGTCTCGACTTTGCTTTAAAGGCGCCATTATTTACCGAATGACACTTCATGACAACAATTACAAACATTTATAAAGACTCCAACAAGTACTATGTCATGTTTATGCCAATGTCATGTCAGTCTTAATAAAATGTCAGCAAACATCCTTGAGGAAAACAATTCGTTGGAGCGCATATTCCAAGTCCAATTCCAAAAGAAGTCAGTCCACAGCATGATGGCGCCACCACCATGTTTAATTATGGGAACGATGTTTTTGTTCTGAACATACTTTATTAAATTGTTCAGATTCTTCTTCACCTTGACTTAAAGCGCCGTTCCATATGGGGTGACTTTGCCTCAGTCATCATTTTGGAATTCAAAATCCAGGTTGACAAAAAAATCCAGTTGGTTCTAAAGAAACGTCACCCCACAGCATAATACGCCCACCACCATGTTTTACACTGGTGGTGGGCGTATTATGTTTAAGTATTTAAACATCTTGATAAATCTTTCGCTCTATGGAAAGAAAACTAATCCCACAGCATGACACTTTCACCGCCATGTTTCAATGTGGATGGAATGTTTTTAGGTTACATGTTCTGCTTTTAGGCTGCCCAGTGGTGCAGTTGGTAGAGCTGTTGCCTTGCAGCAAAAAGGTTCTGGGTTCGATTCCCGGCCCCGGTCTTTCTGCATGAAGTCTCCATGTTCTCCCTGTGCATGCGTGGGTTCTCTCCAGGTACTCCGGCTTCCTCCCACAGTCCAAAAACAGGACTGTCAGGTTAATTGGTCTCTCTAAATTGTCCCTAGGTGTGAGTGTGTGTGTGGATGGTTGTTTGTCCTGTATGTCTCTGTGTGACAGACTGGCGACCTGTCCAGGGTGACCCCGCCTCTCGCCCGAAATGACAGCTGGAGATAGGCACCAGCAACCCTCCCAACCCCAGTAAGGGAAAAAGGGTGCAGGAAAATGGATGGATGGATGGATGTTCTGCTTTTTTTGAGTCTTTTTAAAATATCTTACAAGATATTTCACATTAAAAGTCCAAAATATTGAGATTACCAACCATTCTCTGACATAAAAAAAGGGAATTTTGCACGGCTTTCAATCTAAATTATCTAGTTGTATATTCACTTTGCATTGGACCCATTATATCAGCACTTTCTATTACACAAGAAAAAAAATCCCTTATTAATCTTTTGAGTAAATATCCTCTGTAATATGCCACTTAAATCTAAATGAAGATGATGAACACACACTCACTCCCTGGCCTGGCTGATTACATTAAACACAGTGAATGGAGAGAGTGTAAGGTTTTGGTCAACAGCACTTCTATAGAAGTGCTTCACGGCCCTAAAGTGCCAGGAGAGTATTCAGGAGAGTCATTAGCACAGGCTCAACTGGAATGACGAATACCAGTCGCATTGTGTGCTTAGAGAAGAGAGGTTGTGGATGACACACCTGCCTCCAAAGAGAGGTTGAGATAACAACTCCATCCTTCCTGTCAGGGAGACATCTGGCTGTGCCACGGTGTTGCAACCTGAAATACACCCAGGAGTGGGTAATGAGGCGTAGGAGACGAGGTTTGTGTGTGCGATTGCTTGCATTAGCCTACAAGCGTGCCGTCTGCGGTACTCAACCACAAACCTGGCTCTGGGTGACACTTATTTATTTACAGGAATAAAATTAACCTTTTTATGTCAAAACTGACTTTAAAATGATGGTTGTAAAAAGAAATTACAGGAATTTAAGTAGTCTGTAGGATTTTATCTTCAAGGTTAACACGCTTCTTGAAGGCTTTAGAGCACATGTGTCAAACTGGAGGCCCGTGGGCCAAATCTGGCCCGTCGTAGCAGAAATTATGAGACATTTTTGTTCGAGCTGTATCTTTAAAATGATGTTCAAAATAGCAGGCAAACAAAATAAAATTCACATAAGAAAAATAATAATAATAATTTATGTGTTATGTAAAATTTAAAAAAATATATATAAACTGCCAAATTATATCAATCAGTCCCTCCAGTTTCTAGGGAATTTTTGTGGAAATTCACACAAATTCAAACAAACCCCCGCACTTTTTTGCTCTAATAATTGGGAGTTGGTTGCAGATTTTTCTCAAAAATTGCCAAATACTTGTACTGGCTGCCTCAGCCTCAATTGATGTCATAAATAAGCTGAAATATGGCAAATATTTCCAAATTAATACCACAAACATAGAAAATAAAACGCAAAAAGTAAAACAAAAATCCCAGAGGTACTCAAATATGTTCAGCAATATTTAATTTTAAGAATGTATTGATATCTTAACAATTTGTGAGCAGACTTTATCAACTAAGAGCTTGATTTGTCCCCAAAGGAAAATGAGTTTGACACCCCTGCTATAGAAAGAAGCATTTAGAGCTTCATCACAATTTAAATCACTCTTAGTTAAATGGCTCATTTGCAGCATCTTCACTGTTGACCAAATTTTGCCTTGGAAGTTAATATTAAGTGACGCAAGTTCAGAAAAAATTATGGTCAAAATCAACAATGACAAGGTATGGCAAAAAAAACTAAATTGTGTAGTTCATTTATGAGTCTCTACAATGTTTATATCTTCCTATTTTAATAGTTCACACACCAAATATGCTGTAATACGCAGAGTGGAAACCATCTTACTGCTTCCACAGAAGCTAATATCTACAGTCAGTTCATTATCTCACAAATAGGCAGAGATAGGGATGAAATAATTAAACAGACTGATATTATAAAATATTATAAATTATTATAGACATTTACAATAATAAATTATTGTAGTTTAATAATAAAAATTATTATTATAAAAATAAAATAAAACATGTTTATTATAAATTATTATTTTTATAATAATAATTATTATTATGATAATTATAAGTATTATAATGATAATAATTATTATTATAATTATTGGAACAGACTGGTACCAGTCTGTACACACTGGTTAATTAACCAGCAGACTCATAAAAGACCATTTGCTGAAGAAACAACAAACTCATAGCAGTAATGAAGCCAGAAAGGTTCAAAAGCTGCAGTTTATTGTATTTAAACAGAAGCTTTAATTTCCTGAACTCATTTCCTGCTTTGCTCTTCTTACTGTAAAGTCATAAAAACGGATAAATTAATATTCTGTTAACGATTTTTCTGCTTTTTGTATGTTTCAGGTCATCTCTGCCCTGTCGAGGATCTCCCACCACAGCATTGCACAAATCAAAGGCATCAGGTACGCATGCGACACACAAATCACTCATTTACTGTTTGAATATCAATGTCAAGAAAACAAAACATTTTGAAACGCTCTTCCCTATTTTCTTCATGCATTGAAATGGATGATGCTATTAACATCTGCTGCTCATTTAAAAGTCAATTTACATTTTAGGCAATTAGCAGCAGCTTTTTGCCAGCGTTTATCTTTCGGGGGGAGAAGTACTCCACAATGCTTTTCCATCTGTCACTCAAATCGGCCATTCTGAGTCAGATCTCTCATTAAATGAAGAGTAGTCATTTTTCTCTCCGTCTTTTTTTCCTGCCGCTTCTTTGCCCTTCTGATCCCTTCATTCACTCAGTCTGCTTGCAGCTTGGTGGCTCACAAGGCGCCATGCAAAAAGCCATTTTATCTGGCTTAGTGATAAGTTGATGGTGCACAGCCATTAGGAGCTGTGCCAGGAAATGAAAAGAGCGGAGAAAGAAGTGGGCGGTGGGCAAAGAGGAGGCATGTCCCTGGCTATTAATAAAGACAAACAAAGCATGCTGACGGTGTTTTTAACAGCATAGTGTCAAAATCAATATGGGTTTGTGAACAGTCTAAGCTTTTTACCAGTGCCGCACATACAATAAGCATAATGGATTTTGTGTTATATTCAATAAATAACAATTAACAGCAACAAAACAGTAAAGGTAATAGAAATTATAACCATGGAGAGTAAATGCAGAACAGAGATCACCAGGCTAAACTTGACAAAGAAGTTTTTAATGCAAAACAATTTAAAATGTCCTTAAATCAAAGCAATAAATAATTTCAACTTTGCTTCTGATTGTTGGGCACAACACAGAGCTTTCTGAACCTGCAACAGGACTAATGGGAAGGTATGGAAATTTTATTTATACAGCATATTTTCATCAACAAAGTGCATTACATGAATTAGACGGAATTACAAACAAAACAAAGACAAAAGGGAAGAGCTACCACATGAATTTTTAATAAAACACATTGAATGTTGTTGATAAAATGTGAAAAATCTGAAGATTTCAAAAACACTTTTCTTGCAAATCAGACAAAAAGAGGGAAAGTTTCCATCAGCGTTGATCTGGAGCTCTAACTGAGCCTTGTTTTGTCGTCCAGAATAAAAATTCGGCCAACATTTTGCACACAGATTTCACATTCAAATTGTTGTCGGTTGCCATGGCAATCATTTTTTGGTCATCCACCTTCTGAATACCGACGAATTCTGTGGCTGGATCTGCACCATGAGTTTTATCGTGGTTACACAGAGAGTCTGTCCTTTTGAAAAACAGAGCAAAGTTCCTGGAAGTTTCCTGCAAGGTGACTTCTTTCACAAAGTGGTTTCTGAAAAGGCCTGAAAAGTTGCAACAGAGTGATTGTGTTAGCATTGCTGCACCACCTGCAGGACAAGGTCATGTATTTGATTTGATTCACATCGCTAGAGATTTGGGAACTGATGTAATGATTGTTGCTCAGGAAAAATCTGTTTATAAATGTGAATGTTGATATTTTTGTATTAAATTTAAGATTAATGTACATTGTGGCAGTTCGAATGATTTGTAATATTAATATCCAAAGGCAATGATAGATCAAAAAAGGTTTTATTTACTGCTTTCATGTTGGTAACGAGGCCTGAACAACAGCACAAAGCTGAAGTCTATTATTTGGTTCATTGAGACAAATCCTGGGGGAAGATCTGTTTGCATAGTACAGTTTTCTTGGCCAAAATGAATGTGCCAAACGCTGGTAGCCGTGTGGTCTGCTTTGTACTTGGAGTATACAAATCACGTTGTCCCCACCCACACTTATTGGCCCCCCCCGGGAGCACTGTGGGGAAAAAAAACGCTTCAGAATAAATTACTTTTTATTGCAGCAGCGTAATCTCACACAGAAACATCTATAACCTTTTCCTCGAGTGCTCTTGTTTAGCTTGGAAATAAAAATCCACAATATGTTGTTTTTTTTTTAACTAAATCTCAAGTCTCACACTTATTTGCACATATGAACATCCTTTAAAAACACTGCAACCAAAGTTTTTTCTATTAATGCCAAGCACAGAGCTGAAGTCAAAGTTGGGAACAACTGAACCTGCAACTAAGATTTAGTTTTTCAGCAGAAACACACTGCAGTGGGTACGATTTAAAATAAAGGGAAAATATACATTAAAACACCTAATGGAGAGCCTGTGATGCTGTGGGCCAGTTTCTCCACCAAAATCCATAAAAATCTGGTTGAAGTTCTTGACATAATTATCTACTTTGAAAGGGAAATCAACATAGCTGTTTTAAACTCGAATAGTAATGCTTAATGCTTAAAGGACAAAGATGTGAAGTAACACAAAGTAAGCAGAACATTTTAACAACTCCTTCTTTTTTCCAAAGCCATTTAAGAGATCTCCAGGGCTCAGCTCAAACATTGACCCAAAACTCTCGAATCTTTACATTCAGAGCAGACAGAAAGTCTTGTGCTTAAAAATAGGTGGATGAAATCAGTTCAGGCGTGACGATTGATCCGTCTCCTGGCTGCTGTTGGGCCTCGTTAGCACACTGCAGCTCATCTCTGCAATATTGGCCTTAAACTGCTCTAGTATTTGCTAAATGTTAAATTGCAACATCCTGAAAACAGCTCTGCTAATTTAGTGCAGATGAATCCTAAAAAGCACATGGGATTTTAAAGGTTTTTCCTGCAGCTTCTTACTCGCTTAGCATCCCGATAACCTTGGTTTTCCCACGTCAGGCCCTCTGATTGTGCTTTGAGTTGACCTCCTGTTTATCCACCCACAGTTTAAGCCTGTGTCACTTATTATTCATCCTCGTTCCTGTCCTCAGCGAACCCCCTGTAACCTCCATGTTCGCTGATCCCTGCTGTTTCCTCGTGTGTCCAGGCCTCTGACCTCGGCTTTAGCTTCATGCTACGGGACACCTGAGGGTTTAGTGGCGTTCAGGGTGTCACAAGCACAAAGTTCAAATGTCAACAAATGGGACTTGGATTGCTAATGGCACAACCTTGCTTGGATAGAGAGAAAAAAAAAAACTTTTGCAATGATGTGACTTTGTAGTGAATCCCTGGAAAAGAAACATTTTGTTGGACACTTGCAGGGTGTGGCTGCAGACTGCAGCTAATCCAAAGACTGAAGAGGAAACTACTTAACAGTCAAGCAATTTGTTGGTGTTCTGTGGCGACCACTAGAGGGAGCAATTAAAACAAGATGAAGAATAGGAAGAAGAGTAGGAGAAAGACAAAAGTAAAGGAGTCCCTACCCTTAAATGACAAAGACCGAGATGAAAACACGAAGATGACCAAGTAGAAGAAGACCAAGATGAAGACGCAAAACTTTACCAGGAGCTTCACGAGAAAAGACAGATCAGGAGGAAGAGGACCAAGACTACAAGTCGGAAGACTGAAGCAAAGAAGATGAAGATGAAGATCAGCTGTTGAGGATTTTCCCGGTTCTTAATGACCCAAAGCAGAGAGAAGCATCAAGTGTCACATTGTTAAGAATGATCAAATCCTCCACCAGGTTACGAAGATGAGTCAAATACTGATCTGCACCTTGAAGGTTCAGTAATCTGCAGACGGATCTGATTGTTTTATTCATCTTCAGTGTTGAAAGAGGGATGAAGCAGCACAACCAAAACACTCTGCAGGTTCGTATCACATGAAGGTGCCAACATTTTCCATCTAACAAACTACCGTATTTTTTGGACTATAAGCCGCTACTTTTTTGCTTTGAACCAGGCGGCTTATGACCCGTTGTGGCTTTTCTGTGGATTTTTCTTCAACCACCAGGGGGCTCTCTAGCAGGAAGTGAATCATTGGAAGTCAAAATGGGAAATCAAAGAAGAAAGGGCTAACTTTCATTTAGCACATGCCAGCAGCAGGCAGGACGGAGAAATGTTTTCAGACTCATCCTCCCTCATCATGGAAACAACAGGAAGAAGTTCATATGATGCAGCTTTTAAGTTGAAGGTATCAATCTGGCAGTACGGATCGATAGCCGCTGCACAAATCCATGGTTCGGCGTTGGAGACGCAGGGCTGTGGCCTTCATAGATTTATTAATCTATCCTTATGGAAAACCGAGAGCCGCTCCGGTTTATAGCCCGGAGCGGCTTATATATGTACGTTTCCAGTTTATTAAAAAAAAAACTTTGTGGGTGCGAGGTGCATACTATAGTCCAGAAAATACGGTAATCTAAAAAGTGCGACGTCTGAGACGTATTTCTATCAAAACCCATTAACCTACAGGCTAGCTTCTTGAAAGCAATTCAATGTTATCAACCTTCAAATGAAATGCAAGCAACAGCAAAAGGGAAAATAATGTCCATAAAGCTCAAAAGTATAAAAACAGCTAATCTGTATTGATGGATTTATTAAAGAAAAGATGAAAATCTACCTGCCAGTTTTCCTCCTTCAGTTGGACACAGAGCTGAAGTCCTTCAAAACTAAAATGAAGTTTTATGCCTCTAAACAATCAGTAAATTGACAATAAAAGTTGCTTTAGCCGCACTTTTCAAAATGTTGTATTGAAACAAAAAAAATACTACTTAAAAAGTAGTAAAACTTTGAAAACAATACATTATTTTCATCCACAAATTCAACTAAAATACCTACAAAATTCATTTGAAAACATCAAAAAGTTATAAAGCTTAAACTAGTACTACAAATTACTGGTATTCAGCTAGTAATTTGAATACTAGCTCAAATTATACAAGAGGCAGGCAGTCATTAAAGAAAACATAAAATTGCATAAACCTTTTTTTTTTACATCACTTTCTCCCCGGTTCAGCCTGCGTGATAAAGACATGAACAACATGCATCCGTTAAAACCCACAGAGCAGCAATAAATCGCCGAGTGTCGGGTCATCAGAGGTGCCTTGATGAAATTAGGAACAGAGTTCAATTACACCTGGTTGCACTATTTAAGGGAAATTAAAACTGCAGCAGTGGACATTGCTCGGCTCTGCAGAGGAGCCCAGGGATGATGAATGCATGCGCGGAGCTCCACAAACTACTGTGTAATTAGATTTTGCCCTGCGGGACTCCATTAATAACTTAAAATATAATGCACACTTCATTGGAGGGGGCCATCAAATGTGGGTGTGTTACTGCACTCTGGAGGAGGCACCCTGTGCGCTTCATAACGGTGAGCGAGAGCCTGACATAAATCAGATGAGGCAGATTTCGTGGAAGTAAAACTTGTAATTAGCTTTCGAAATTATGTTTTAATAAAGTTACCAGCTGTAAAACACGAGGAAATTGTTCCGAGAGAAGGATTTATAAAAGACAGAGGAGATGTTTGTTTGCTGACCTTTGATTATCTCGCCTAGCGTTCATTAGCTCGACTTTCAGTGTGATTGTTGCTTTAATTAACCAGAGGCTGATTACTGATGTCACGATCACACACAAAGCATAAAATGCACAGCTAGAGTCCAGTTTACCTGCTTACATTTAAACATAAAGTGCAGCAATTAGCCGCTAACACGGCCTGTTCAGAGAGATGCACACCACTGGGAAGTGCGCGAGTCATTTGATCATATCTTGGGATTAAATACAGTAAAAAGGCTTTAAAAGCAGAGAGCTAACGGGGAGGAGAGTGCTTTCATGAGAGCTTTGAAGGTCTTCTCTGTGACACTAAACTGTTGCCATTGGCTGCAGGCTGACTTGTCTGTCTAGACAGCAACATGACATGCACAGATTATTTTTTTATTTCTCTTCGGTCTCTTTTTTTTTTAACACATTTCTCACATTAAAACCACAGGACTTGCTGTATTTGACTGGGATTTTTTTGTAATAGACCAACATAAAGTACAATATTGACGAATCCTTGTTATTGCTCTTTAAAAGCTTCAAAAATGGAAGATCATGTCTAATATTTGCCCGACTTTATTATCAAGCAGTAAATTAGTGCAAATTAGTGTTAAAATCACACCTTTTTATGCAACTGTCTGTTTAAACATTGTTGTTTTTTTTAGATCTGTTTATAGTTGCCTAAAGAAGATGGCAAATTGTATTTTAATGTCGCTTTTATTGTTGTCACAATAAAATGTCATGATCAAATTCCCCACCTTGTGGCATAAAAAACCCTAGATTGTCATTGTGGCGATCTCAAGGCTTTCAGACGTTTGTGCATCAGGCCTTAATGTGCAGAATTAACATGCAGCTCTTAGGGAGAAATGGCACCATTAACCCTTGAAATCTAATCCTTCACTTCCAACTAAAAGCTTCCAAAGACAATTTGGATAAATTCACCCAGATAAACAAGGTAAGTAGCCATCTTGAATTAGGGATTCAAGACAGACGATCCTCACGAAACATGGATCTCAGCACAACTTTTTGTTTATTTGTTGGGTTTTTATGTTCAGCTTGTCTCACAGCAGGACAGTTTGTTTTCTGCCAGTGCTGAAGGTCACACCCTGCAGAAAGAAAAGAAAAAAACATCTCCAAACTCTCTGTTTTTATTATGCTTGCATTGTCCCTGAAGATTGTTGAGTGATGGTCGAAATCCTGATAGGATTCCTCCAACTCCTGCCTATCAATCTGGAAGGAGGAGAAAAAAAGAAAAAGCCAGCTTCCCTCCTGAATTCCTAGCAGTGAAGTTGGTTCTCGGAGGATGTCGGGCTCCTTATCTGTCAGCAGCAGCGTTTTGATGTGTTTTGACAACGTTGTTTGTGACTGATGGGGTCCCTCGGTTGAATAGTTCCTGCTGTTTAGCTGCTGAAGTGATGGAGCGAGGAGCGACAAGCTGACAGATGGAGCACCAAGTTTCCCACTGGTTATTTTTCTACCTGAGACAGAGCACCGTGTTTATGTGGGTGTGTGTCGATAAAGTGTTTTGTAACCATCTCTGGGTGTGTGTGCTCTGTCTGTGCATCAGGCCCTTCCCGTCCGAGGACACGGCTCTGAATGAGGATGATGTGTACCGCAGCCTGGAGGAGTTGGCAGAGTAAGTGTGCACTCTACCAAAAACACCCAAACTGACTTTTTTAGTCACCAAGTTGGACGTTCCAGTAATTCTCTGGAGGCTTCCGCTAACCCTAATCTTTTTTAAACAAGAAAATCTAAACCCCTTGGGGGAAATGGATGTACATTATTTTGTTTCTAAGAAAACACACAGCAGTATTTTTTTCTTTTACCTAATTTTCTGTTTCAGGAATGTATAAAAAGATATTAACATGCACTGTACGAAAACCTTTCCTCTTTGGGTATCCTGGTGCAGCTGAGCTGGGTTTGCTCAACACTTTCTTCAACTGTTTCTGTGCCTGAAATCAGAGCTTTTATATTTTAATCTTAGTATGTTAGCATCTGGAAAGTGATTAAAATTATTATTTTTTTAATGATTTATTTTGCAGTCAGTAAATAATTCAACTATTGTTTGCAACTCAGACCTGGAAATAATTAAATCTTAAATTTCAGTAAAATTAGATGCTTCAAAACAACAAAAAAAATAGTAATTCAGCCTTTATTTTACATGCATTTACTGCTTCCATATTATTGGCACCTTTAATTTAATTCCCACAAAAAAAACCTAACTATATTGCGTGGGAAATGTTGGATTTGTTTTTTAAAACGTTGATCAGATCTTTTAGCTTTTAGCCTTTCAAGTAAGGCAGAAATGGAAAACAGAAACTTACCTACAACTTTGTATAAATACAGTCCAGGCAGCAGCTTCAATATTTAACAGGAACTTTGATGAACAAGTAATTGGTGACAAAGAATTTAGGATTTTATGAGGTAAGAAAACAAATTTATTTGGATTTGCAGAGCGGCTGAACTTGTGGATTGTGTTGCATTTTAACAAAACCCTCATTCAAATAAATTAAGTACAATATGTGATTTTTCATGATGTGTCTAACTCCTCATCTCTTAAGGAATGCTGTATTGTCTTAAATATTACACTAGCAAGGATTCAGATAAACCTCGTTAAGTTGAACAACCCTGCATTCGAAAATGAAAACTCCTTAAAATTAGGGCAAATCAGGTCGTTCTAACTTTTGCATGTTTTTCCATTTTTACTCGTTGAACCTGTTGACTCACTGACTTTCCATCTTATTCATGTTGTCTCTAAAGCAGCATCAGCTTTCAGTGCTCTGATGCAGAACGCATTTTCCAGATGTAAGGATTCTAGTGTATACATATCACATAACTGGCGATGCTTGAAGTCAAGTTGTGATTTCCGCTTTTCTCCATATGTGCTAATTGCCTAATGACATAAGCAACTCTTCCACGTTGTCTGTTGCGATGGCGACACCAGCTCTGCTCTGCTCGGTGTTCTTTTATTTTTTCAGGCTTGGCTGCCTCTCTGAATGCGTCTGTGGCCGGCTGCTGGGATTCGGTGCACAGTGGTTTGGTTTTCCTGTGTGTGAGGGGGATTTGTAGGCTCTGAGGCTGGTGACAGCAGCTGCTTGACTCAGATTAATGGAGATTAATTAGCTAACCGCTCAGAGATGGTTGCCGTTCATCATGGAGTTGATGGGGAGAAAGCAGATCATGCAAACTATAGATATAGATATAGATATATCCCTTCTGAATGCATGATTGGGATGAACTGTGTAGGATGAGGACGATATCAGCTGCTGCCACGCAGGGTAATGCTGGATTAGGGTGCAAATACTGTGTGCATGAAATAAAACTCAAATTAGTCTCATGCTGTAGGTGACGATAGCCTGATATATAAACCATGATTATCTGTTTTATATCTACATGATATTGGTTTCATTTATTAATGTACAATGCATTTATGAAGGGCAGTAATAATGAAAATGTGCCTGAATGCAGCAGACTCACAAAAACAGAGTTTTGCAGAAGTTAAAATTGGTGCCAGTAATCACACAATTTAATGTTATATTTTGAGTTTTATGTCATTAACTGGAGCATGCAGACTCAAAAAATGTTACAACAACAAACTGAGAGCAGTAATTAACCCAAAACTGTTAGAAAAAAATTATATATTTGCAATTAATATGTGCAAGAACATCTGTTTTAAATTCCAGAGAAAACAAAATCTTTTTCTGAGCACCTTTTTTATAAATACAATAAAATACAATAAAATGTTTATTTCCTTTCTTTATAATGAAATTCAATTATTTGCTTGTTTGCATCTTTTATGTATTTCTAATATTGAATTTAAAAAAGGCTTAAATGGTTAAAAATAAAAACCTTGAA
Organism: Phalloptychus januarius; assembly: GCA_902982915.1. Lineage (NCBI taxonomy): Eukaryota > Metazoa > Chordata > Actinopteri > Cyprinodontiformes > Poeciliidae > Phalloptychus > Phalloptychus januarius. The sequence continues at coordinate 1,422,117 of CADWAE010000133.1, read as the reverse complement.
AGTGTGCAGTTTTATTAATCATCAGAATAATCTATATAGTAATCAATTACAAAAACAATCATTGTTTGCAGCCCTGGTTTAGATCAACATATTTCCATGGGTTAAAACAGCCTAGTCAAAGCCCAGATCCTCAATGTCTTGACTCTTTCAGGTCAATGATTCCCCTCTTCTTGTAACCTGACTGAGCGATTTGGAAAATAAGAATAGAAATCATTTCAGTCTCTAGACATATGGATCCTAACTTACTGCAGCTGTAATTATTGACTTTATTGCTTATTTATTTATAATTGTAAACAATTTGAAGCAACCATGTGACATTTGGTTGCAGGTTTCACGTTCCAGAATCATGAATGCTTGTTAATTTGCCCACCTGACTGGTCGTTAGTTGAGAGCTTGTGCATGGACAGCAGTTTGTACCATCAGAAGTCGGCGTGTAAATGTAGGAAGTGAGCAGGCGATGGACTTGCCATCCTTTAGGAAAGGTTATATCAGTGTTTAACATCTAAAATCTATTCTACACATTGATTGAAATTAACCTTGGCACCCAAAGCAGCAGCTTCACTGAGTCAGAGTTCTTTGTTTCCTTAAATGGTCACCAAGCTAAGGTCGGTGTGTGACCTTTACTGTAGGAGCAAAGGGCAGGTCTTATTAAATTAATCATTCCTTCCCACCATATGGCTGCACTTGACCTTTTACGAGGAACATTTTGTCTCACCAGTGGACAGGAGGATAATTGATTCATCAGCAGGTCCGCCACTTAATGCACTGGGACACGCTTAGCACATGGGTCATGCTAGCAATAGCCCCGCTCTCAAAGACGTATTAATTAGCCTGAAATATTGATGCATGTGTGATTTATGACGGCTCCACGACTGAGCTGCGAAAAATGGATGATGGGGACAATAATCATCTTTCCACAGTAATAACAGTCATGTTTTATCGATGTGAAGCCAATCTGTGTCCCGTAGGAGGAACCCAGTGCACAGGCAGGACATGTGGAGCCGTAAAAACAAGAGTGTGAAACATATAAAACAGCAATATTTCCACCACAAATTTTGATTGTAAATAATAACAGCCAGTGGGAAAGTGCAATAATAATTTTATGGCAGAAACTCCTGAAACTGGTGAGAAACATGGGGGTAAAAAAATATAAAAATGATGTTGATGGATGGACATTTTCAGCAGCAAGGCGGGTCAAAGTACTTTAAATGATTTAGAAGGAAACACAAACAAAACAAACCAAAAGGAAGACAAGAAGGTAGCAAAAAAGACAAAAGTAATCCACGATTTATTAACCAGTTTGAGTTTCTGTGTGTCCATGTTTGGGTCTTGTTATCAGAAAGAATAAAACTAAATATTGGTCCCCCTTGTTTAATAAGAATAAGAATAAATACTCCACAGTTTATAAACTAGTAGGGTTTCTCTGGATCTGAAGGTAGAAAGCTAAATGTTTTTTCTTCATGTTTGATAAAGCAGAACTCCTGCATTCACATCATGACGGTTAATAAGGTGGTCACAATGTTATGCCTAATGAGAAGAATCACTTTTATGTCACTCAACTTGGTGGATTTATTTAGTGAAAGACGAACGTGAAAAGCAGCTGCATGGATCCAAATCACCTTATGCAAAAGTTACCTAAAGAAAAGAGGATAAAAATGACTCAGTTTAAAACTAACGATCATCTCAACTCCATATTCAACCCTTAAAACTGGTAGTTATTATTTCAAATGTTCTGAAGTTTTGTTATGAAGGTCTCAGACGGATCTTTTGGTGTTCGCTCTCAGTCACACTGATTCAGCACTGAATATCGATGGCTTAAATATCGGAAACCCCGTTTAAAATGTTAAGTAACAATGTTCCTATTATATGTGCATTCTGCACTGGGAGCTGCACTTTATTAGATTTTACAAAGAAGATTTTAAAGATTTGGTTTGTGGAATTGTTGTTGAAATTTATTCAAAATTATCCATATGTACAAATAATTACTGGAAAAAAACTGGACTGAACCCCATTGAAAACCCCCTTTTTATTCTACCAAATATTCCTTTCTGAACTGATTTAAAACATTAGTACTGTTGTTTCTAAATTAATATGAACTTGTTTTATTTGCATTATTTGCGAAGCCCTGCATCTTTGTCCTTATTTTGAACATTTCTCATTTTCTGCTAGTAAATGCAAAATGTTTGCTTGGAAATTCAGAGACATGCTGTCAGAAGTTCATAGAATAAAAGAACAACGTTCATTTTACTCAAATCTACACCTATAAAGAGTAAAATCAGAGAAACTGGGAATTTTGCAGAGATGTATACAGACAGGAAAACAGACTGAGTGTCTTGTGTTTTGTCTTGCTAATGTGACTGGAAGATTTTCTGCAGGCCAGAACACAAATTACTGCTCATATAATTGTAAAATCCGATCCTACATCCTTAGAAAGTCCAATGCAGTGCTTGGACTGCTGATGTGGACTTGCTTGATGATTTGTGAAGTCTTCTTGCTAAGAACCGGTTCTGTGTGAGTAATCTACATCCAGGAGCTTCTCCTGAAGCTACAAACACAAGAGATTGTGTTTTGCTTGACTGAGTATCATTTAAAGGTTAAGTACAAGTCGCCTCAGTTGTTGGAGTATTTCCACATTGCGCACGCTGCGTTTGTTGAACTCCTGTCGAGAGCGGCTGATTGAAGCCTGCAGCCATCATTAGGAGCTCACCTGAAAGCAACAGACGTAAAGTGGATGGTGTGGTTGTCCCATAGCGCCGGCATGTAGATGTTTGTGAATCGCACTGCTTGCGTTCTGCTATCTGGTGTCTGTTTCCTCGTCTAATTGAGGTCTCGGAGGTTAATGCGGCGACCCCGGTCCTTACCTCTTCCCTCTGGCGTTCGGATGATCACTTCGCTTAACTCCAGAGTCCTCCCCATCTGGAATGACTCTTTCCTGAGGTTGACAAAGCATGAAATGGGGAGGATCTGGCACAGTTGCCAGGGGAGTTATTTCCTTTGCGAAAGGCACACATAGATTTCCATTCCCAAACACGGACTGTCACAAGCTCTTTGTGTCATCTTTAGCAGTTTATTTTGGTGTTATTCCCCTGGGCAAGCAAAAAAGAAAAGTCAGTAGCTTGTAAAATAGGAAAGTTACACAATTTGTGATTTATTCTTCTTTTTTGTACAGTGTTTAAACATGCATAAATATTAATGTTTCTTTTCTGGATATGGTTGTTTATCCTTTTTGTGACTTTTTGTTTGTTTTTCACACTTCACATAGATTTTTACCTGCAGTTATTCCAGGTTTCCTCTGTTTGGTTGTTTTCCTGTTCATTTATAAAAACAGCAGTAATACTGGTGTTAATAGCAGCTTTAACTGGTAGCAACATACTTGTATTTTTAGATCAAAGGGGGATCCTGCAACAGTGAAGAGTAGAAAGAAATTTCTCTATCCTAAACTAATGTAGCTGATTAAAAATAGCTTTACTTCCTGATAAATTGCCACCATATTGTTTGAATGCAGTCAGGCTACGAAGAAATCCATCTGAATGCTTTTATTGACCTTCTTCTGCAGAAGAAGCGCTACAGAAGCAGACGACCTGGCTAATTCTGCCAGCTAAGAACTGGAAATTCAGAAACACCAGTGTTGGACTTTTACTGTTTGGAAAAACAATCCCTTGATTTCAGTTGAGTTTCAGATGGTCGGGTTTGAAGTCAACAGCACAAAGGCAAAGATTCATCAGCAGAATTATTCAGTATCAAGGATGAAACATCTCAAAGTGACTGAACACGACAGTGACGCCGTTGTGCAACAGTATTTGTTTTGGGTTTTTTTTTAATCTTAGTTACTGGAGATTTTCTTATGGAACCCCTAAGGGGACATGGAGAAAAAAAAAAGAAAAAGAAATCCCGACTTACTTTCTCGAGATCCCGCGAAATGTAAAAAAAAAAAAGTTGGGATCTCCAGATCTCCAGAAAGTGTGTCTTGATTTCTTTTTTTTTTTTTCCTCCATGTCCCCTTAGGGGATCTGTATTTTTTTTTCTCTTGTATAAAGTAATAATAAAAAAATAGCTTATTACAAAAAATAATTAAACGGAATACAAATACCATCCATATTTGCAAACTTTTCTTTTTCACTTAGTGGCATGTAACGCTGCTTTACTCATACTCTTTGTATTCTCTCCTGTTACTTGTCAGAGGCAACATTTTTACCAAAACCTGCCTTTTTCAACTTAAATAACCTAAATGTTGTATATTTTTTTATTTAAAAAAACCCAGCTGTGTCAAACATATGCACTGCAGCTCTTTTGCAGTGAATCCGTGTCCATTCCTCCTCCTCACTGATGCACTGACTAAACCAATTGCATGCAAACGCGCTGGACACCCTCTGGCTTGTCATTGTTTTATCGGACAGAAAATTAGACCCTAATTCATGAGCCCTAAGGTCCTTTTCTTCCCACTTTGTGTCCCACCAATACATTTTCATGCTAAGACATGCAAAAACACACACCTACACACACAAACATGCCCACATGCATGCATGTGAATTATTTATGTGCTCACAAAAGCCCCACAGTGAAACAGATTTAGAAATTCGTCCTATACAATGTTCCACTTGCACAAATAAATCTTTTTTTTTCTCTTCCTCATATCACATATTCACATATTATACAGTATGTAGGGCATCTCTATACAAATTTAGCCCTGCTGCATTCACAGCGCTCTTCTTGTTTCGTCATTTTTTTCTGGAAATGCGATTACACACTCGCTTTGCAACGGTTTTCAAAAAACTCGAATGTTAAAACGAAACAAAAAACTCAACAGATTGCTTAATGTAATAAACCAGAGCAGAGTAGTTTAGTGCACGGTTTTCAAACTCATTTTCAAGATCATGGATCTTGATTTGGCTCTTAAAGGGCCGGTTGTGCCAGAAAGTATTGATAAAACCTGCTAAACTGTTAAAATATCAGAACTAAATAATATTACTGAACATCTTTCCAGTCCCTCCAGGATTTTGTGATTCTTTTTGTGATTTTTTTCAATAAAAATCAAAGTGTTTGTAGTAGTAATTTGGAAATATTTGCGCTTATCTATGAAGGTAAATGCGACTTTTTATAGCTCTCTGTGTAGATCACGGACTGACATGTAACATCAGTTAAAGCAGAGGCAGCTGTTTACTACAAGTAAGAAAGTTTTTGACAATTTTTGAGAAAAATCTCCCAGTTTTTAGCTCAATTTGTTGATTTTGTGTGAATTTCCATGATAATTCTTCAGATACCAATGGGACTGATTGACATAATTTGGCAGTAAACAGATAAAAACTGCATCGATTTAATTGAAAACACAACATTTAAGCACATTTAGCGTTTAGTCTGAAATCTAGAGGGCCCCATAAAAAGCTGTGGCGGTCCGGATTTGGCCCACGGACCTCGAGTTTGACACCCGCGTTCTAGAGGAAGAAAACTTTATCAAATGTTTTACAACTGAAAATCTAAAAACTGTGGTAAATTGTATTTATCCCACTTTATTTGTGGTGCAGTAAAAACTTGGAAGTATTTTCACTGGTCAGGTGATTACCAAATTTAATTTCCATGACCTAAATGTGAATTATACATCACCATAAACACATTATCTCTACAGTGAAGCACAACATTTTAATTGATTAGAACACATGTGTCAAACTCAAGGCCCGTGGACCAAATCTGGCCCGCCACAGCTCATCATGTGGCCCTCTAGGTTCTAGACTAAACTCTAAGTGAGATTAAATATCATATTATCAATCAAATCGATGCAGTTTTCATCTGTTTTCTGACAAATTGTATCAATCAGTCCAAATCCCTGCACCTTTTTGTGTATAATTGGGAGTTTATTGCAGATTTTTCTCAAAAATTGTCAAAAACTTTCTTTTTTGTACTAAACAACTGTTTCAGCTTTAACTGATGTCAAATTATAATCCGTGATCTGTTACATCGAGTAATAAAAAGTCACATTTACTGTCGAAAATAAGCACAAATATTCCCAGATTAGTACCACAAACACTTTAATTTTATTGCAAAAAATCAAAAAGTATCACGAAATCCTGGAGGGACTGATAAGATGTTCAATAATATTATTTAATTTGAAGAATTCACTGATATTTTAACAATTTGTAAACAGGTTTTATCTGTAGATTCTGGCACAACCGGTCCTTTAAGAGCATTCAGGATCTTGATTTGGCCCAAAATGAAAATGAGTTTGACACCTCTGGATTAGAACAAGTGAACACTGAATAACACAACCAGATCTACAATGTAAAGGTTTGGATGAGTGATATTGTTTTCCATGAAACCTTTGCCAGATACTCTGCATCTAACATAGTACCCTGTGGAAGACAAAAGAGCCTCTGTAAACGTTTAGTTGTGAAATAAAACTGGTAATACAGTCTTAACAACCAATTGACATTCATATATTAGCATTATATCCAAGCCTGATAACCCAGACTGTAAATCACTAGAGATCTTGAGTTTCATTAACTGGCTGAAGACGAAATGACTAGCTGAAAAGATGAAGAAAAACATCACAAATCGATAAAGATGCTGCAGAAACATAACTACCAGTGTACATAAAGACAGATTTGAGAATATTGACTGTATTTTTATTTTGTTGAGCTCTATTTCATTATCATATCCAACTGTATAAAGCAGCACTTGGTCTTGGATTTCCCCTCCATGTTCTCCCAGGAGAAGCTGCCTCTCTTAGATCTCTCCATAGGTCAATAATATGTCCATAACCCCCTGCGGATAATAGAGCAAAATTAAGTTGAGAGTGAACCACACTGTGACCTCTCTGCCATCCAGCATCTGTGAGAGTGGTCCTGTCGTCCCAGCGCTGGGAGAGGACATGCTGATAGGACGGCGTGAGCTGGATGCTGTCCTCCCACGCAGCCTAGTCAGTATTCAACTTGAGCCGCTTTGACTTAATGAAAAAAGAAGCAGCGCATTACTGAGGGTGAACTGAGACACCCCAATTAAAACTTCAAACCAACGTCACTTGAGCATTATTGCAAAGCTGAGTTTTTGATTGAGGGCAGATGCGTCGACTCTCCTTCTCCTTATCCTGCTGTTTATACAGACAGTGAGAGGAGGATTATTGTAGCTCTGAAAGAAGGTGACCTGGAACCAAACAACCCAGACCCACAACTTACAGACCACCTAGTGCTACCATGAGACATTGTTTTGAAGCTACAGTTAGCATGCTAACTGTTACTGTTAAGTAGCAGACTCTACATCAGAAGATAACCTTAAGAATTACCAACATATATTAGCTTGTTGTTCTTGTGTAAACATTTTCCACCCATTCATTTTCTAACAACCTTGAACCTTACTGGGGTCGGGAGGTGCTGCTGCCTCCAGCTATTGTTTCGGGTGAGAGGCGGGGTCACCCTGGACAGGTCGCCAGTCTGTCGCAGGGCAACACAGAGACACACAGGACAAACAACCATGTACACACACACACACACCTAGGGAGAATTTAGAGGCCCATCAACCTGACAGTCATGTTTTTGGACTGTGGGAGGAAGCCGGAGTACCCGGAGAGAACCCACGCATGCACAGGGAGAACATGGAGACTCCATGCAGAAAGACCGGGGCCGGGAATCGAACCCAGAACCTTCTTGCTGCAAGGCAACAGCTCTACCAGCTGCGCCACTGAGCAGCCCTATTTTACAGCTTCTAATTATCAAAGTAATAGAGAATTAATTTGAGCTGTACTTATCAATCTTATATTATTTTTGCCAGAATTAGAAATACAGTGCTTAGAACTACATATTCTAATAGTTCAAACACCAAATATTTCTTAATAGACACAGAGGAAATTGTGTTGGCACTAACTCAGACGCTAACATCCAACACCTTCCTTATCTGCGCTCCTGGAGGTGCAGCCAGTTAGCACCAGGAAAACTGAGTAACTCTTCTGGATTTGCTCCTTTGCAAATGCCAGCCAGTAGCCATTGGATCAAAATATTTCAGATACTTACCCAGCATTTTCTTCAGAATAATTATCCATATGAGTTACAAAAAAAAATCTACAAATAGGTTAATTTTCCATCTGTTCGTAGCTTGGAGTGACATTCCATGGAAAAATCTACAAATAAAAGCCTTGATTTCATGCATTTTTGAGTAAATACTGAGAAACCGTAAATCTGTGGCATTTTAAAGCAAATTAAAGACGCTGTCAGAATCTTTTTTATGACATAAAACATACAACCCATCTTTCATTCCTTTCAAACATACATTTTTGGGGGGAAGACTTGAAGGAGATTGGCATCTTCTCTTAAAGTCCCTTTCCTGAGCAGTAATTACACCTGCAGTGCAAGGCGAGGCACAGTATAATCTCCGACGGCATGAGGAGCAGCAGCCGCTCCTCTCCACAGCAACTGTCTTTGCTCTGCTGGCTTCTGGCCTAATTAAAGGTCAGTTAGCTAGCTGGGTGCCAAAACAATATAAACAGATTCAAGGGAAATGCCACACGGGAGCCCAACACTTTGTGAATGCTGGGTGCTGCGTCCTCTTCCTCAGAAACAAAATCATTAAAGAAATTAAAATCACGTCACCCCTCTGGCCTTCATGTGTGAAAGATAATGAGATGGCTCTGATTTGACAGCCCAGGCTGTCTTAAAGTTTGACTTTTTTATCAGTTGGATGGGCATTTTCATCTCACCTTCTCTCCTCAGCGAACATGACCTGGGTGAGGACGACATCTACGACTGCGTGCCATGTGAGGACGACGGCGACGACATCTATGAGGACATCATTAAGGTGGAAGTACGACAACCCATGGTGAGATCTTTGTACAATCAGTCGGCGATTACCTGATGCATGTTTTCATGAGGGATTTTTAACATGAGGATGCACAACTGGACAGAAAACAATCTTTGGGGGGAAAAAAAGTCAAGGCAGTTAACTATAACATGTAACACATGCTGACCAGTTGACGTCTCTTTGTCAGGATCATATAAACTGTCAGCCAGATCATGGGCTTAATTAGCTGCAGAAGGAATGATGAGCTAATAGATCTATGTAGATTTGTGTGCATGCAGGTTTTCCTTTGCACAACCAATTAGTCCTGGTAAAGATGTTTTTTAAAGCTTAAAATGAATCTTTAATTGCTACACTAATACTAGAATTTTAAAAATCCAGCTTCTAACGAAAGTACAACTTAATCAGTGAGGAAAAAAAATATTTTGGAGATATTTTGGGAAGAAGTCTAAAATTTTAATGATTTTTTTAAAAAATTGCATTAAGATGGATTTTAAGGTGGGCTGCTGGGTTGGACTTGGAACCCGTTCATCGCTGCTTCCTATTCTAGTATTTAAATCATGATTACCCTAACAACAATGTAAGGTTCTCAAAACTATTTAGGAGTCAGTATTTATTTTCTCTACACAAAAACATGCCATGAAACTTTTACTAAACTTTACTAGAACTTTAACTGGAACTTTGTACTTTGGTTAATTCAGGTTTTTGGTTTTTGGTTTCAAGCATCTCAAGCCTTTAGTTACTCCTACAGTGATGCTTTGGGCCTTTTTCCCTTTCAAACCAGAAAGAAACTTTTTTTAATCCCTTTCTAGAAACAGGAGACTGGAAATAATTGGTTTGCATCTGCCAGACTGGAGACTGGAGAATAAAGTTCGTTGAGAACAACAGAGAAGTCGTTCTTGGTTTTGTCGAAAGCTTTTACTCTAACATTGAATTTTGCTTCCCTCAATTTTCTGTTGGAAAACTTAAAGGTTAGGTTTTCATAAAATATTCTTATGCTACTGCAATAAAAGTTCATCTTAAGACTTTTCACACATTTCCACTATAATTGACTGCAAATGTAAACAGCCCTGTGTGTTTTAGTATCTTTAAACTGTGGCAATCTGCGAACTACTCATTTTCTTTCCTCCTTGTCAATTTATCGCTTTCAACCTGCTGCTGACATTAATTAGAACAAAACATAAACACACAACCAAAGTGAGACGACAGCATAATGTCTTAACTCCTGTAATTTTCTTTTACCTTGACTTGAATCACCATCAGTTCAGTAAGAATATGAACATGTGTTGCATTCTTGAGTTTCACTCAAACATCTTAATGATTGTGAGTAAGATTGAAATCTCCAGGCTGCTTTGACTGTGTTTTGTTTTTCTTTATTTTCTTTTTCCATTAGGGTAAAATCCCGTATTCCATTATGCTCTACCTTGCAAATCTATTCACAGAACTTGATTTTTATTTATTTTTTTACATTTTGTCACATTATAACCACAAACGTTAATGCCAGAAACAACCACACTGTATATTGGATTTTTCTTAAGTGGAGAGAAAATTAATTTTCACAAATTAAACACTGAGTTTTTCTACTTACTCTCCTTTAACTTTTACCCTCAAATTAAATCCAGTGTAAGCCTCAAGAAGTCACCTCATTAGTAGACAGAGTCCATCTGTGTGTGATTTAGCTGCGTTATTATTACAGCAGCTTCATGAAGGCGTCAGAAGTTTATTAGAGAACATTTGTAAACAAACATCATTACCATGAAGGCCAAGGAACACAGCAAGACACGTCAGCTTTCAAAGAAAGTGACTCATATCCTGCAGTTGTTGTTGTGAAAAGACAAAATGCTTTTGCAGACAAACGCGTTTGCATTTCTTTTTCAAAATGCAAATGTAAAAATCCGTTATGTTTTGGGTCTGTGGCAATTTGCACAACCCTTATCTGCAAAAGTCTACCTTTTCAGTCATTCAATGTTTACTGTCGTTTTAAGCAAGAACAAATTTCACCTAAAGCTGCTAATGTTTAGATGATAGCAAAGTTATCTGTTAGAAGAAAGAAAACCAGTCTGATGCTGCAGAAGACTCGAGACCAGGCAGAGTTTGCAGAGGAACTGCTTAGATTACTCATGACTCGAAGTTCAAAATTCAGACCTATATTCATCTGAGGATATGTGACAAGTAGTTCTCCATCCAATACTGGAACTGTCTTTTCAAGAGGGATGTGTGAATATGTACAGACCCCAACAGACGAACAGCTGTAACCGTGTCAAAGATGGATGTTTAAAAATCGACGCAGGGAGACTGGAAATGAGAATTGTCCACTATTTTGTGTCTCTTAAAATTCAATCAGAAATAAATTGAGGTTTGTGGTTTTAGTGTATGAAATATTTCACGATGCTTCAGGATCCATCTGTTCTTTGCAGAGTTTGTCGGATGTATTGTGATGATCTAAGTGCCTGACAGACACTGCAAAGACCAGATGATGACACAGCTTTCCATTTATTGTCTACTTCACTCTTGGTGGTATAAACTTGTCGCTTGCTTTGCCCTTCTCATGCTGCAGATCAGATACATGCAGGTGAGTGGTGCTGTGCTTGTGACTCAACTCCCCTTCTTTCCCCCTCCACCCTCCTCCTTTCCCTCATCACTTCATTTCAAACACACAGCATCCCACAAGAAAGACCCACCGATTAGGGTTAGTGACCCATGCGTGGTGGCGGGGGAGACCCCATCTGGCTGAACGTCTGACTCGAGGCCTGTGCCTTCAGCTCAGTGACTGCAGTGTTAAGTGATGTCAGCGAACACCACCCGCTGCCACAACAAAGACGGAGACAAACTTTGCTGTGCTGGCTTCGTGCCCTGCCTCTCTTTCTCTTTTTCTAATTACATGCTGGACTGAAGCCTGGACTGCACTTTCTTTTTCTCCTTCTTTAAGCTTTGTTAGCTGCAGGTTTTTTATTGTTAATGGCCAAATCTGGTCCAGATGGCTCACCGACTTCGTCTTTATCTTCCTCTTAAGTTTAGCACAAAATAAAAATGTGCTCAAATTAAATCTGTATGTTTTCGTTCAAATGCTCTGTGGATTTTAAGTTGTGTCAATTTCCTACATTTATTCAGCTTTTCTTTGTTTTCTTTATTAGTGCAGCGGTTATTTTATTTATATTTATTTTTACTAGCCAAGCACAGATTGATTGTCAACTGATTTCCAGACTGCGATCAATTGTGCAGCATGGGAATGTTCCCACCACAGTCGCTCAGTGATTTCATGCAGCAGTCACCCTCTGCATGTGAGGCTGTCATCTGCGTAACAAAAAGAGTCAATTTCCTGGAATAAGAGTGAAATACAAAGAAAACTGCAGAGGCACAAATATCATGTCCTTTGTGACACAAACCTGAAAATATTAAAACAAAAGCCTGTTTTCTCAGGCTGGTACGAACTGAACCTCCACAAAATGATTTAACATTATGATCCACCATGTTAAAGGCAGGAATCACGTACTTTATTGAATCTGTAGCCAAAGGGACGTCGTCAAAGAACCAGAAACTGCTTTAGATGCTTCAGATGCTTTAGATGAAGTTCTAAAAACTTCAGCAGTGTTTTTAGAACTTAAACTTGGTTCAACCCTTCCAACCGAATCAAAAGTTTTGGTGACCTGCCAGGCTGAGCAGAGAAAAATGGAGCCTTAATCATAACAGTAACTAGAGCGCCAACAGCAGCTATGATTTAAATCGCTTCTTTGATCAAGTGTGGTCTCTATTGCTTTTATTAATCAATGCAGCGCTCAGGGCTGTTTACTCAAGTAGCTAAATAGAAGTCATCCTCCAAAAAGGCAATGTGGCAGAGAGCCCAAAATGAAGTGCAAGAAACCTGGATGTACTCTATAGAAAATGAAATGAACTTCTGGCTTGTCAGAACCGTTGCTTACAGCTGAACTAGTCGGGAGAAACTCGCTGTCAGCGCATTTTTTCCTGCAAGTCAGAAAACACGTTAGTACAGAAGGAAAAGAGAAGTAGACAAAATACTTTTTATCTGATCTGAGGTTATGTAACGAGGCTCATCTTGAGTTTAAACTTTAGCCTTGCAGAATGTGCTATTACGGGCATTCAATTTGCATCTCAAATTATTTACTTTACGTAGTTTTCAGATGAAGAATCAACAAAAAGATCAAAGACAAAAGGTATTGTTAATTTTGAGAATAAGTTTTGAGTTTAGTTGAGCTCTTAGACGCCCTTCAACCAATGAAAGATGAAGTGTCTGCAACTTTAAGAAGTCTAATTTTCCATTTTTTACTCGTCTCAACGTCACAATAAATATGAATAAATTTCACTCTTTGTCTTAAGGTAGATTTTCATGATAATCCAGTTTACCTGACGCAACACAAAACAGCAGAAAGCTAGTATGAAACCGACATTTTTATGCTTAAACAATGCAGGTTACATGCTAATGTTTCATCCCATAAAATCTGTTCATTGTTTTCACACTAAAAAGTTTGATTTCTAAACAGTTGTGCATGGTGAGATTATATCATGGCTAAAATGACAAGCTTTTAATTTGAAAACTATGGAAGTGCTTCAGCATAAATTTACTAATACCAGCAAAATCCCTAAACATGTTGCTTTTACATCTGAATAACTTCAACCAGTTCACTGTGTTTTTAAAAAAAAATACATTCAAGTTTTTGCTTGTGTATTTTCTAGAAAATGGGTATGACAGAAGATGACAAGAGGAACTGCTGCTTAGTTGAGATCCAGGAGACTGAAGCCAAGTACTACAAGACTTTAGAGGACATTGAGAAGGTGAGTTCTTACTCTGATAAGTCTGCTGAATTTGGCTTAGATGTTCTCATTCACTCATTCACTCGCATGGATGAAGAATATGGTGTACAAATTAAAATGTAATTGATGAAAATATACCCACAAACTCATCCATTAAAGGTGTTTGCATAAACATTAGTCCTTTTATCCTGGGATTATTCATTAGGTGATAGAAGGCTAACTTTGTAACTATCTTTATATGTCTTTAAAGGCTCGGAGACCAACAGCAATAAATAGGTAAAAGGAATCAATATTAAAAAGAAAAACAACTTAAGGTTAACGTTCTGCAAGTATTTCTCTTCAGAAAATAGGTTCAACTACTATTGTGCCAAAACTTGTGTCCACAGCTGTTGATCATCCAGGTAGTGAGTGTTTTCATACTTCATGTTTGCTGCCTCCTTGTTGTCGGCGCCTGATGCCCCTCGGCTGTGTGTCAGCATGGAAATGTCACGTATCGGCCGACTCATTTAGGAGCACAAATGTCAGGGGAACCGATCAATGTGGTTATTATTGGCTGAGCCCACCGGGGAGACAGTTGTCCCTGGTGCTTTAAGTGCACATTACAGGTGCCGAGAGCTGCCAAAGGAATAGGTTGACTTATATTAAATCTCATTAAAATGCAAGAACACAGTCTGACAATGCATCGCAATTTATGAGGATATATGAATCTGCAGGCCTGCCCAGTGCTGCAGCTGGTAGAGCTGCTGCCTTGCAGCAAGAAGGTTCTGGGTTCGATTCCCGGCCCCGGTCTTTCTGCATGGAGTTTGCATGTTCTCCCTGTGCATGCGTGGGTTCTCTCTGGGTACTCCGGCTTCCTCCCACAGTCCAAAAACATGACTGTCAGGTTAATTGGCCTCTCTAAATTGTCCCTAGGTGTGAGTGTGTGTGTGCATGGTTGTTTGTCCTGTGTGTCTCTGTGTTGCCCTGCGACAGACTGGCGACCTGTCCAGGGTGACCCCGCCTCTCGCCCGAAACAATAGCTGGAGAACCAGCACCTCCTGACCCACTAAGGAACAAGGGAGTAAGAAAATGGATGGATGGATGGATGGATGGATGGATGGATGGATGGATGGATGGATATAAATCTGCATGCTTTTGAGTTCAAGGGGACTGAGTAAACAATTTTCAATATTTTTAAAACAAAAACAGAAAAATGCGTCATGCATTGTTATTCATCTTCGACGAGTCAATACTTTGCAGAACCAACTCCAGGTGCAGTTCAGCTGAAGGTCTTTTGGGGGATTTCTCTACGGAAATACACTTGCTCAGCTCAACCTCAGTCAGACTGGATGAAAATGTGAATATACTTTGATCTAAGACATTTCATTGCAGCTCTGGCTGCATATTCAGGGTGGCTGTCATGTTTTAGATTCCTTTTTCTTTCATAAAGCTCTTCCTGCCTGGCCTGTCAGTTTAGGTGAACATCTATCTTTCAGTAGATCTGCAGGAAACCATAAACTTTTCATTTTCAAATAAAATATTCCAGTTATTTCACACATCTCTCCTGTCATTCTTTTTGCAAAACGGACTGGTAAAGTCAAGCAACCTTCATGCAAAACAGACACAAACACTCCAGTTCTCCCTCAACGTAACGACAAACCTTTGTTGAGATTGGCGCTGCTAACGCATCACTTTGGCCGTTGGCAGATTTCTTCTGAGCGCCACAAATCATCCGCTCTGCTAATTTCATTAAAGCAAATGTGCATCCTGTGTTTTTCCCCACATTAGGCCAGCGTGAGAGTGAATGAGAACAAATGTGCCTCTCGTGATCAGAGGACTCGTAAAGCTTAATTGAGTTGGGGTTCGTAAAGGCTGTCATTTTTTATGTTGCTTCTTAGTTGATCTATTTGTTATCATTATGATGATGAAATGTGGCGGCCATAAAGTAGAGTGTGGAAAATAACAGGCAGGTTTTTCCCGTCAGTCCATGTAGCGCTCGCTCGCTAAGTGTTAGTTTCATTTAGTAAATGGCCTAATATACGATGCCTGTCTTTTTACCATGTTGTGGTATATTGATTTGTGCTAAAAGCTTGAATTGATCTCTTTCAAAGAAAGAAATACAAACTCTGACATTAAGACTGCTGAGAGAATTAGAGTCTTCGTGTAAAGCATGTTCTGATTTGTTCCTCTCTTCCCTTGAAGAATTACATGATCCCGTTGAAGCAAGTCCTGAGTTCGCAGGAAATGGAGGCTATTTTTGTCAACCTGGAGGTGAGTACGCGGTCAGGCGAAGAAAAATCTCTTTACAGCATGTCTGCATCCCTCTGACAGGTGAATAATTGAGTGTGCATGTGGATAGCTGATTGACTGACATGGCATGTTATTGTTTTTGTTCTCTACCCTGATTCGTAATTCATAGTTTCATATATAAAGCAAGTATTCATTTTCAAAACAGCCTCAAACGAAAACAGAAGATATTTTGTGATGGATGGATGTATGAGCTGCACTAAATGAGGGAAAAATGTTGTTTTTTAGCTGTGTTACAATATGCCAAGCAAAAGTTTTTCAACATGTTTTGTGGAACCTGAATCAGCTTTTTTCTCTATATTGCAGGTTTAGAAAACAGGTCATTATTCATTTCTCCAAAGCTTCTCCAACATCTTTGACTTTGTTCACATCTGGTGAAACTGTGCTTTTCAGGCCAGTTGTTAAAGAGTCATAAATCATCATTATTACAAATTGGCCTCATGATAGATATACTCATTTCCACAGAAAATGTATATTAAAAAAAAAAGAAAAAGAAAATCATCTGTGGTAACATAATGCATGGAAAACCAAACTTGGACATCAGTGTGGAAAACAACGAGAGAAGGAGGCATTTGGGAAAACTCTCGTTTGACTGAAATATATCTAACAAACCGGCATCCCACTCAGAGATATAAAAGTGCTCAGCTATGAACCCAATGCAGGAGTAAAACATTACGGTGGAGGGTGTCAGATTTGGATAAAACTCAGGTTCTGACCAGCATTTTTACTCTGTCTACATTAGAAAAACCACATAGTGACTGTGTTTCCATTTTGAAAGCTTAGCACTCTGCATATCAAAAAGTAAATATTTTATTGCCTAAAATTAATTTTAGTGTGTAGCAAATGTTGCATCTGCAGCTAAAAAACATATTTTTATCATCAACATGTGGAAATTTAAGATCTTTCTGCTTAATTTAGCATCAATACAGTGTGGTGCTAATTTTTTAATTATTTTTTTGGAATAACCGGAGAATAATTAGATTACAAAGGGGACTGGGTTAACAGAGTTTGAACAGCAATTTTTGTTTTTCTAATTTTTTGAGAGAAGTTTTTTTTTCCTATTTTCTTAAATGCAAAGTGTAAATATATTTGCATCAGAGACATTTTGATACATTATCATTCATCTATTGATTTGATCACTTCTAATGAAAAAGCGACATTTAATCTACAAAAAGGTTAAAAATCAAGGACCACCATTCATTTTGCTTGTCTTTGCTGAACCTCCAAAAGCAGAAGACAGAAATACGATTGATATTACCTTCTGCGTTACTGCCAAGACAACTTCCCAGTACTTTTTCATGCATATTTAAGTATATTTGGCGTTTGAACTATTAAAATAGGCAGTTCTAAGCATTGTTTTCTTTCCTAAACCCTCAAACTGGGAAGTCCACAGTACATTGGACATTAAATGTTGATGTCCAATTCTTTAGCGCAGTACAGACCCTCCTTTTGCTTTTACATGTAATACAGACACATCAACCTGTTCTATTGCTTTCCCAGGATATAATCCGAGTCCACTTTGCCCTTCTGCGAGCCATCGATCTGAACATGGTCAGCGGAGGAAGCGGCCTCGGAAAGATCTTCCTCGACTTCAAAGAAAGGTTGGCATCCTGTAATCCGCGCCAAGTGTTTGACCTCATGTCGCGTTCTTTTGTGCTCAGGACCCAGAGCGATAAAATCCAGTTACAACACAAAGATGGAGGCCTTTTTCTATCCTTTCAACTCTGAGACTGCATTAGGATGAGCATCCACAGATCAAACCGCCCATTGATGGGATTAGTGCACAAAGAATAAGTCACTTAAAAATAAATAAATCAAGTTGTGTGCAAAAAAAAAAAGCTGAGAGAGCATGAAGCGAATTGTTTTTCTTTTCAGCCAAGGTTGACAAAGCAGCTGCACTTAGCCTGTCATTCATTTATGCAAAGAATTTATTATTCTTTGCATAAATATTGAGCTGCTGTAACTAAACACACAAGTCTAGGACTAGTGATGATCTTTTAGCAAAAAGAGAAAAATCCTACAACCACTAACCATTTCTCTTTTCATTTTGCGTAGCAGCAAGTTAGGCTCATATCTTCTTCAGATTTTCTTGCCAATTCCTTCAGTAATTTTTGGCACAGCGCCACCACAGGTGAGGCAGTGAACAGGTTTTGATAATTTGACAAAGTGCAATGTCAGTGTGAACTGCATCAACTAAAAATGTAACAATTTTGGTCCCTATTGAATCCAGTCTACTTAACATTTTAAGTAACTTTATAAATAATGGGTACAAAATAAACAAAAGAAATGTAAAAACCTACTCTGCCTCATTTACAATTGCAAACTCTACGAACATCCAGAATGTGTCATTTGCTTCAAACAGCAATAATGTTCAATTATTTGATTACTCTGTGCACGAGGGAAAACACAAGGTAAGTCTGGAGTTTGTTTCAAATGGGGGATTTCTCTTTGATCTCCACCAGCTGAAGAGCAGCGTGTGGATAATTTGCACCCCTGACAGGAGCAGTGATTTGCCTCCCTGCTGCTCTGAGTGCAGCGGCTTCGTTGGTAATGGTAATGATGGTGATGATGGTTCTTGCTTCGGTCATGATTCTGTATGCAGCCATGGAAAACGGGAGCCTCCTCGAATAATGCGGCCATTACCGCAGGAATGAGTCACACACTGCTCTGCATGTGTGTATCTCTACCTGTCCTTACATACTTCTATGAGCAGTGATCCTGATTTCCTGTTGCCTCCAGCCTATATCTCATTATTTCTGAGATGTTTTCCCACGTAGTAAGTGTGATGGATTGAAGTTTGGTCATTTCTCTCTAGCTGATGTAATGGTCAGCTGCAACCAGCAGGGGGAGCGCGCTTGCGCTAGCTACAGTGAAGAGAACCGGAAGTTCCTCCTTCGTTAATAATATACGCTGGAGCAGAAGCACCGTGTCCCGCTCTTTTATTAAAACTCCACTTCTTCAGGTATGAGTTTATATAAACACACCTGTAGATTGAAAATAAGTTTATTAACTTGTGAGTTTTTTTTTTAACGCTCCGAATGTTAAATTCCGTTATTAGCTCGTTGTTAGCTAATTTGTTAGCGCCTTTGCTTTAGGACTGCAACTAACTATTATTTTAGCAATTGATTTTTCTGTCGATTAATCGGGGGAGGAAATGGGCAAATTCTGCTAATTTTTCATTTAACCACTTAAGCATTTTCTTCGATTATTGGAGTTACATTAAAAGATGCAAATTAATACATCAGAAAGTAAATATTTTATTGCCTAATATTAGTTTTAGTGTAGATGTGATCATTTTTAGCAAATATTCCATCTGCAGTTATTTTTATTATCAATATGGAAATTTAAGACCTTTCTTCTTGATTTAGCATCAGTACAATTAAATAATTTCTTAAGTATTTTTTTGGAATAATTAGATTACAAAGGGGACTTAATAGTTTTTTTTAACAAAGTTTGAACTAGTGACGCAATTTTTATTTTTCTTTAAAAAACAAATTTTTTGAGAATTTTTTTTTCTTAAATGCAAAGTGTAAATATATTTATACAGTTTTGAGTGTGATGTTCCTTTAGCAATTGACTATTTTTGAGTCTGTGTGCTCTGTTAATTATTAATCGATTACTAAATTAGTTGGTTATTTCAGTAATTGATTAATCTGATTAATATCTTGATTCATCCATCTAAATGTATATATATAATTATGAATGTTCATTACTGTGGCCATACGGTGACAAATTAAGATTATAAGAAGTACAGCTTGTCTCAAACACACCAGATGCTGAAAACACACCTGACCACCAAGTGCAGTGAATATTTTGTTCAAACTATCACACTCACATGCAGTTTTTGCTGAAATTAAGACTTTCTCCTCCATTCATAAACAAATGTGCCGATGACACGCCGCTCATTGTTCCAGGTTACCTTTCAGTGACATTCTCTGAAATGTGACGCAGGGTTATTTTAAGAAAATGACCCATTTGATTTGCAGACACTCTCCGTCCTGGTCTTTCACCGCCTGCAGGTGATTGACATGCTTTCCTCATTTCAAGCCACAGGTGCATCTTGTGTCTCCGTGGCGACAAACAGTCGTAACCGAGGGGATTTGAACCGGTGCAGCGAAGCTCTCCACCGCCACCTCGGCGGGTTTCCTGCGGACGGGGTCTGGCATAATTAATTTGGTTATCTGCGCTTGTAAGTCTCTGTGACCTTTACGACAATGTGCTTGTATCTTTTTTTCCTCGTGTTGGTGCAAAAGATGAAAAGGCCTTTTTGTGTGCTTGTCATTGAACCGGCAGCCATGCTGAAAATGTCACCGGTTTATCTTCCCAGCTTTTAAACAGCCAGACTGAGGCAGAATGGAAAAGTGCACTCAGAGGAAGCTCCATAAACTAAATGGGCATCTAAATAGCCTCTCGTTGATATACTCATTTGCAACATTCCAGAACTCATTTCCGGAGTAATCTGGCTCACAGATATGCAGGCGGGGGCCTAATCATAGTGGCACTGCGAGCCTCTTTAAAGAGGGCCTTTGCTCTCCGTTCTCCACCATTTGCTGTTTGCTGGGAGGGCTGAGTGGAGGTGAGGGGATCCCAGTGCCATGTGTCTCTGAATATTAGCTGCTTCCACAGCTTGTCACTTCTGGTTTGCTCAGAGAATTCCTCCGTCGCCTGACTCAGCTTGGTGAAGGCGGATGCCCAGGGTGCAGTTACCCCGAAATTGTGATTCTGGTGGAATAACGTGCGCAGCAGCTTTCTCGTCATGGCAGGAGGAAGAGGAGAAGTTTTAGCTGCTTCTGCAAAGCCCAGAGGAAAACTCCAAACATTTCTGCTTCATGCAGACTCATATTGCCAGCTGGACGGCTATAGGACTTCTAATGGCACTTGTGAACATTTGCCAACTGAATTTATGATCAAAACTTTGGCTTTATTTTCTTCCCTAAACATATAAAGCCTCTCATTATCTTTTAATCCTTTTATATAATTCCTGTTTGATTCCTGGATACTTTCGATTCAGTGAAGAAGATGATAAATATTAAGAAAAGCACATAAAAGCTGCAGCACCACACACTATATTGTCTTGTAACCTTTTAAAGTCGTCTTGACCGATAGTTAATCCGACTTTCTGAAGCTCTTTGAACTTTTTTTTTGTTTGCCTGAGCAGCTTTCTCTGTAGAATGTGCTCAATAAAATTGAGAAAGAAGAACTACGTCTACGGCAGACGAACAATTTTTTTAAATCTGTAAGAGCCAGGATGAATCTGATAAGGAGTTTACTTGTAAGGGTCAATGATGCCCCATCAATACCCTTTAAGACCTAACTTTCAAATCTCCCCTTGGAAATTTTTGCTTGTTTTAATTTTACACACTGTTTTAAATGTAAATATATTTGCCCATTTATCTATAACAACAAGGACTTTCAATATCTAGCGAGTTATTGTTGCAATTTACTGTCTGGCATATTAAAGTCTGACCTTCATGTTCCTCTTAGAGAGCAAAGTTTTATTCTTCTCCACCTCCCAGCAAAGTGTTAATTCTCTTATTATATAGAGACACTTTTCCTTCTGTCTGGACGACATTATAAGATTCATAGAGGTTTTATGCTTGTTGTGGTCTAGTTAAAGTCCATATCTTCTAATCTACTGAAATGCAAGGGAGATATGATCTAATCTGGGTTTATTTCCATCAGCTGGGTCTGAATTGGGCTGCACAGTGGCGCAGCTGGTAGAGCTGTTGCCTTGCAGCAAGAAGGTTCTGGGTTCGATTCCCGGCCCCGGTCTTTCTGCATGGAGTTTGCATGTGCATGCGTGGGTTCTCTCCGGGTACTCTGGCTTCCTCCCACAGTCCAAAAAAATACAGTACAGAGGTCAAAGGTCAGATTCTCCTCAACCTCCAGGAAGAGATCTGAACTGTAACATTATTTGGAGATTCTGAACCTGAGTTTCACCTCACAATGGCCTTTCCAAATTGTCCCTAGGTGTGAGTGTGTGTGTGCATGTTTGTTTGTCCTGTATGTCTCTGTGTTGCCCTGCGACAGACTGGCGACCTGTCCAGGGTGACCCCGCCTCTCGCCCGAAATGACAGCTGGAGATAGGCACCAGCACCCCTCCCGACCCCAGTAAGGGAAAAGGGTGCGGGAAAATGGATGGATGGATTCACGCCCCCCCACTCCCCACCGTGACTATCCATCTCTGCATAACATTTTATCCTTATTAACATTAAAGAAAAGAAAGACATATGGTCAAACTTACAAAGAATAACTTTATTAAATCGTGTTTTAAGTCTGTTTTAAGACGTGTTTTAAACATGTTTAAACTGTAAACATGTTTGACCAACTAATTGCACCATTGCAAAATTAAATCAAATCAATAAATAATATTTAATAACTAAAAAAAAAAAAAAAAGCAGCCTGTTCCCCAGGGGCGCGCCCCACTATTTGAGAACCACTGGGTTACACCAATATATTTTGCAAAAGGGAGCAGCACTTTTCTTCTCTATCATCTCTTAGTATTTTAGAATTATTTAAGTCTTTTCTGTTTTTATTTTCTTCCAAACATGCAGAGCAGACGATAAGCTGCTAGCTGCAGTAATCACAGCTCTGACTGGCTGTGGAGAAATGATGCAAGCTGCCCTTTCCACTCAACATTAGTGCTTTTGTCAAACTGGCTGGTTAAAGAAAGAAAAGAGGACAAAGCGTGAGACGACAGACTGCGTTCTTCCCTGAATTCCCTGTATAATTATTTCCTATTTAAGCAGGTATTGAACTCAAGCTATTAGAAGCCCAGAAAAAAAATCACACAATAAGTTTCTTGTGGCAAAAACAAGAAATCGATTAAATGAGCCGCAAATCAAAAACTGTGACAATGGGCTCCTTTGAATGAGAACAAGAATTAAACTCACATTTTGAGCCTGATGTTGTTCCCAACTTCACAATAATGCTTTTCGTTGTATTTTTATGGTGACATAATCTGCTTTGAAAATCTATTCACTGCTTTGACAAAGTAAAAAGGTTTCAGATCAAGATTTTTAAAGTTTTAATGTCAGTGAACAATTACGAAATTCTAAATGCATTTCTTATTAAGATAAATAAATGATTGTTTCATAGCTACTCGAGTTATCTTTGTCTGAAATTAAAATAGATGATGTGAAACATTTAGGTGACATAAAAAACTGAATTTGAAGAAATAAGTTAGAGCGCTGACTTCAGACGTCTTAAAAAAAGACCGTCATGTCCCATTATGTCCTGATCATTCATTCTATAATTTCTATCTTTCAACATTTCATGCTCCATCTGCTGTCTTATAGCCAATCAATGCCGCCCATTAATCTCAATCACAGTTCCAGCCAAGCTGGAGCTGAGGGAGCGTAGATCCAGTCCTAATCGAGGTCTTATTGGATCCTCTTGATTATTTTTCGATGAACTTTTCGGAGAGAAGTTTTGGGGGAATCTCGTAGTTCAGGACTCTGCCTCCGGCAGCCTGGTCCCATCTTTTAGATCTCTTTAAACATGGAATCTTTGATATTCAAGAACATTTTAATCAGAAATCTGGTGGTTTCTCCCTGAGAACAGCTAAAGAGACGTTATAGATCCTGGCCAAATCAACAGTAATGGTTCATCAAACCCAAAATAAGTCTTGTATAGATTATATTATATAGGTTATAGATTTTGTAGCTAAATCTTTTAGAATACATTTAGGTTGAGCTGAAAAGAAATGAGAATGAGTGTTTTAACATGATAATTTGGTTGACTTGGTTCGATTCTACCGTTACATTTTCATCTGAAGCTGTTTGCTTTCCCACCTCATTGTGTAAAACAAGCTAAACCCTTTGAAAAACCTGTTCTCCTCCTGGCCTGTGGTGGCGCTACATTACAAACTACTGAAGGAAATTACCTCTCAGGAAAATATGAACACAACTTTCTACTTCGCAAAATGTCAGATTTTAGCACTTGTAGGATTTCTCTTTTATATTTGGTAAAACACTACAAGCCATTTCTCTCTATTGTAATAGACTCTCACGTTTGTTTTGGTTGTATTTACCCAGAAGGCCTTGCGCTACAGCCTATTTCTGCTTGCATCCACATGTTCATCCCAACCGCGATAGAGTTCTCTTTCACCAAAACGAGACCTGGAGTTTTAGCAGAATTTGCTTTTTAGTTTCGATTGCACATCCACTTCCCCACAAACAAGCTGGAGTTCAATCAACGCAGACTATACAGGGCCGGTATGAATGAGAGAGAGAGACCAGGACTCTGAGCAATCTCTGTGTGCACCAACCTTGAGAAATGTTTAAACTGCATATTTCTCAACATTTTCAACAAATTTGTCGACATCTGTAAGGTAAGAATAGTACAGATGAAGCGCCTGCTGTGCATAATTTTGCAGCTACGCTTCCAGTTTGAACATATCTTGCTCTCGGGCTGGATGTCGCTGCTCGGCACCAACTCACCCCTCTCAAGATCCATCTACTACAAGCTTGCCAGCTCTGTTGAAGGGGTGAGGGGTGGAGTACCGCGCCAGCCGTGCCAATGTCCTACTTCCAATGTGTGCCACGTGTAGCAGCGTCCTCCAGGCAAGATGACTTTGAACTCGCTTCCAGCTGAACCATCCCAGATCTGTGTCAGCGTCCCATTGTAGCGTCTAATGAAGCACCGCTTGGAACGACGGGATATTTTTCCTCTCACACTGATAACAGGAAATGTGCCTTTCATTAGAGCTCTGCGATTGCAATTCGTTGGCAGTAAGATGCCACCCTGACGAACGCTGCCTCGAGTTCAGCCGGCTTTACTTTTCTAATCAGAACACATTTATTCACACAATCATTTATCTGCCCCCCTGTGGTGGTAAACGTCTCTTAAACTGACCTCTGGAACTGTGTTATTAATCTTAAAACGAATGTGCGGCACACAGCCTGGAGGCGGGGAATCACAGAGCAGTTCAGAGCTAATTACGGACTCCGACAGTGATCTCTCTTTTATCTCTGCTATTGTATCATTTCAGACGTTCCAAAGAGCCGCATTAGTTCTTATTAAGCCTCATATTGTAGCTCAAGCATGCAAATTCAGTCTCAGCGGACGGACGCAGATATCTCAGTCACAATCTCGTCTGTTTCAAGTGATGTTTCAATTTGCGTCAGATTGAGATGCATATTGCATTAGGTTATTTATAGATTAGATTTTTCAGTTTAATTAAAAGTGACAGAAAAACCCAACCAGGAGTGCCTGCCTGGATCTGAGGCTTTACAGCTAACGTACATTTGTTTATAGACATTGAAATATTTATTAGTATTCATGGGAAAGATATTCAGAAAGTCTTACAATTGAATTAGTTTTCACTACAGTAGCTTTATCTCACTCTGGAAAAAATCCATTGTTAAAAAATTGGAATTATGAACAATTATATAAAAAAGTAAAGGTTCTGTGTTTTTGCATCAGAGGGAATTAGCAACCAAATTATGACTTCAAGTATTTGGAATGTAATTTAGCCATAAATGCACATATTCTGATCATAAGATGGCAGCAATAAGTCTTCAAACGTGCTCCTTGGTATGTGCTGAATATGCATCAGCAGGCATTAGGAGTTTAAATCCACCACCTATTGTTTTTGGTGAATTTCGTCAACAAGGAGGTTAATAAAATCACCTGTTGTGCAATTCTTGGTATTTAAGTAATAAATACACAGCCTCCATTGTACCTGGTGACCGATGTCTGTGTTTATTTGATCTTCTGTTTGGGATTGGCACATTGGTTCTAGTTGAGGTTCTAGAGATGTTTTTGTGGCATAACTCCCAGACATTTGAATGCTGCTCTTTTCTACAGTCCTCTTAACAGAATTTTGGAGATTTTATTTTTCTGGCTTTCCTTTCCAACTCGCTTTATGTCTGGGACCAGAATAAATGCCTTGTGGCTATAGGCTAAAATAAATTAGCCTCTTTATCACATCATGTATTTACTCTTAGAGAAAAAGGTTAAGTTCAAACAATTTTTAGGGTGCAAAAATTGTTTACTCAGCAAATGTGCTCAAATTAGAGGTTGTGGTTATTTTACTGCAATAAAGAAATAATAATCTTGCGGGTTTTTATCAATTTTTGATATGTCTGTTCATATTCTGAGTAATAACATAATAGATTAAACTGTAATAATGTGAACCTCCGCTTGCATTTTTGTGTTTTATGAAACACACAGGAACTATGAGTATTCACATGAATTAGTTTCCCCCACTTTACTGTGTGTCCCACTTTTAGATTCATGCATATTGTGTGTGTCAGTGTTAGTTCTGTGTCTGCTTCATGTGATCAGAACTGACAGAAAGGTCAAACACACATGCACCTTACTTCCTTTAACGTGTCCTTTTCCCTCTGAATCCTGAACAGATGATGAGGCGCGACAGTTTGGATTAATGCACAGATCTGTCCCTGCCTCAGGTTGCTGATCTACGGTCAGTACTGCAGCCACATGGAGAACGCCCAGAAGACACTGGATGAGCTAATAGCAACACGGGAGGATGTGAAAATTAAAGTGGAGGTAAGCTACTGTTAGCGCTCTCTGCTAAACTAGGAGCTCAGTATTAACTATGCAGACTTTTGTTAAAAGAAATTACAGTAATGTTGCAGGTGGGATTCAGTTCATTTGACTGATTATGTAAACATCAGCAATATCCATCCATCCATTTTCTGTAAACAAGTCGCCAGTCTGTCGCAGGGCAACACAGAGACAGACAGGACAAACAACCATGCACACACACAGTCATGTTTTTGGACTGTGGGAGGAAGCCGGAGTACCCAGAGAGAACCCACCATGCACAGGGAGAACATGCAAACTCCATGCAGAAAGACCAGGGCCGGGAATCGAACGCAGAACCTTCTTGCTGCAAGGCAACAGCTCTTCCAACTGCACCACTGTGCAGCCCAGCAATACCTAGTGCAGTCCAATATGCTGTTGCTGTAAAGCTTCATCCAATATGGCTTAAAAACATGAGTGGAAACACTATTTCCAACATATAGTTTTCAAACATATAATTAAAAATAAAAAAAAGATTTATTTTGCATCAGATTACAAGATTACATTCATGAAAAAAACACAAAATAAAGAAAAACAAACAGAAATTATTGTGTTTTATGGAATTAATTAACTGTGTTTGAGAGTATATAAGCAATGATGATGGGAAAAAAATAACAGGTATGCAGTGATTTTATATGTGCTGTCTATTGAATACAGAAAGTAAAGATTGTTGCAGACAGCTTCAAAGTTGAATGTCAAACTATTACTTTTTTATGGCCAATATGTGTATTTTTAGAGGAAAGATGTTTTTTCACTTCTTAAATACAACTTCACTTTTGTTTTTATTGTTCCAATCTGCTTTGCGTCTGGCTGCTATAAAGAGAGTTCAGATGAAATGCAATTGGCTGCAAAGTTAATAAAGTTAATGAAAATGAGCTTAATCACAAAAACCTCATTTACACTTTGCTCGCTGGAAATGACCTGCTAGCTTGGCTGCAGTGAGCTCAGGGGAAACTTTAACGACGCCGGTGAAGCTGGAGGCTGAAGCAGATGAGCAGAATGGCTGCTTTAGAATGGACTGGAGTCGTTCTCCTGTCTGCTTTAAGAAAGCTTGCTGTCATGATTAATTTTGTGCTCACAGGTCAAAGTGTTCCACCCTAATTAACCTTTTATCCAAACATCAAGAGCTTTATCTGCTGTGAAGAACGGCTTCGTGTCCAAGACGGTTCAGAGCGTCTCCAGAGGCAGCTTCTAGTTGTTGTGCATGAGGCTTCGGACCCTGAACTGATGTCAAAGAAAGTGGGAAATGAGAAACTTTTCATTTAAGAACAACAAAACTGGCTGCAGAAGGCTGAGGTTATTTCCTCCCTTTGGATTGTCTTGGATAGGAAACAAAACAACTTTCCAGAGAACCAGAAGTAACACTGTCTAGCTTCTTGTGCAAATATCTTAGTACACTTGAAATGGGACTAACTAACTTCAAAAAGTTACTTATGGCTTGTGTTAAGTAGAATAATTCCTTAATGTTAATGGAAAAGTGCTTGTTCTGTTGGCAGATGAATCAACCTATAACACAGGAACAATGTCTTGTTACAAAATAAATAATCTGCCTGTGGAATTAGAACTTTTTCAAAGAATTATTGACTTAAAACAAGCCTTTATAACTCGCTAATAAGTTACTTGTGAGTTTATGTTATTTCGAGTTTGCTGAGATATTTGCATTGGAAATTAGACCAAAATTGCTTGGTGAGATTTTGTGTTTTTGCAGTGATGAGCCATGAATCCCGTGCCATGTGACAGTGGAGAATCTTGGGAACTTTTATGTTCTTCCAAGACCAACTTTACCCAACAATACAGGAGCAAATCAGTGTTGAGCAAAACCAGTTTTGGGCCCCAGGTCCTAACTACTGGAAACCTACTCACACTTTGTCTAAACTTAATTTATTCCCTAATAAAATCCTTTTAAACTTGTAAAGTCTGCATTACTTATTTTGACTCTGCCAAAGTAAGATCTGATGAAAGGATCTGAGAACACGGACTCGTTAAAGCTTGAGAAAAACTGCTTTTGTCTCCAAATCGGAGTGTTGGCTCAGACTGCACAATGTGAACGAGTGTAATTTCTTGTGCAGAGCTGTTGTGTAACAGTTGCATCAGCAGTCTGGGAGCAGCGAAGGGGCTCTGGTGCCATCGACGGCGTAATGGGGCGATCACAGGCTGAGAGCGTCTCAGACTGGGCCAACTTTGTCGCGCCCTAAATCAGCTTCTTAAGGTCTCTTTAAAAGCCTTGTTGGCGCGGAGCGATAAGCTGTTAGGTGGGAATAAGCTTCTACACAAACCACTGTGAGGGAACAACAGCGGCTCCATCGGCTGATGATGCAGAGTTAATCTGAATGTTTTCATTATCTGGAGGAATTTCTTTGTTAGCATGCAGACCAGTTGGGCTCAATTTCTGCCATTGAGAGCAGAATAATAATAAAAAACACCTCACTGTTGTTACTGGAATGCAGCAATAAATTATTGAACAATGCTTGTGGAAAATGAACAATTCTCCGTTATGCAACATGTGATGATGCTGCTGCTCATGTTGTTCCTGCAGGAATGCACCATGAAGGTGCAGGAGGGGAAGTTCAAGCTGCAGGATCTCTTAGTGGTTCCCATGCAGAGGGTGCTGAAGTATCACCTACTACTGAAGGTAAGGAACTGCATCCTGACTGGCAGCATTATACACAACTTAATCGCATTGTGGGCATTTGAAGAGTGAGTTGACAGATCGCCTTTAAATGCCCCACAGCTCTGTCATTTTTTCTTGTATTGGACTTGAAATCTCTTTGAAGACGGAGCTGATGAAAATCTTCACAGTTCATATTCCATCCTTTAAATACCAAGCTGTCAATGTTTGTACCAAGCGCAGTCCTGAAGGCTTGAAGCCTCCTGGTGGAGGAAAGCAGCAGCCATCAGATTGGATTTATGGCTTCTGGAGTAAAGCTGAAATGTCCCAGTATCACTTTAAAATAGAAAAAATAAAACAGAAGTTGGCACAATAAATAGAGCTGATTGTGTCAACTGCCATAAATATATTTCATCTTAACATGTTGATTATTAAGTTATAATTCCTTTACTGTTTGTTCTGGTTCTTAGCAAAGAAAGAAACTTTTTACACAGTTTTAACTCATTTCATAGTCAACCGTTCACAACACTGTAAAGAAGATTCCCATACGATGCATTACAGAACATTTTGTCATGTTCAATCTGCAAATTCTGTTCTTTTTATTTGGGTTTTCTGCAATAGAGCAGCACAGAATGGCACCCAATGTTGAGGTGGTAAAATATGTGTATATATTTTTAACAAATAAAGATCTGTAAGTTTGTTTTTAGCCCCCTGAGTCAAAGGTTTTTAGTCTACGTGGCTTAGAGCACTCTGCAGACCGGATTTCTGTTTTTTTTCTTCTTGCTACTCTTCAACAATTAAAAAAATTGTGATGCACAACTAATACTCATTTTGTTAGCAGGTTCTCCAGATTTACTATTGATCATTTTCTCTTCATTTTCTTTTTTAAATGCTTTTCCTTGCCACCTTGCTGACTCCTCATTGGTTACTGAAGTGATGGGTAATCAACAGGATAAAATACTTACATTTCAAATTAAAAGCATGCAAATAAAACACAGGAAAAATTACACAGGCTCACACTGTGACACTACTTTGCTAGTTTGCCTCATGAAATCCCAATAAAATCCTTTGCAGTTTGTGCTTATTGTGATTATTTTTTCGCCATTACTATGAAGTGAATCACTGTAATATCTCACCCTCATCTTCCAAAATCACTCAGCAAATAAGTTACTTGACTGCAAGTTGACAGCGAATGCTGAGACTTTTCTGTTTGTTGGTATCGAACCGCTGCAGGAGCCACAGCGAGCCTCCCAGGTCAAATCAGCCGCGCGCTAATAAGATTAAACTCACCCCATTTCACCGCCTCCCGCAACTTTGCAGGAGAGCAGCACTGCGCCCTGAGGGCGTGTCACACTGACAGCTCCTGTTTTTGTGTGGAGGGATGCTTACTCAGGTCTAATCATGCCTGAGGGCATCACTTCATGTAATGTTGCAGTGATATCATCGCAGCAGAGTTCACCGTTTGCTCGTGGTGTGCATCTGCATCTCAGATGTCCTGGAGCAGCGATTGATTTTATTGATTTTAATCCCAACTTTGAACTGAAAGAAGGCTATGATTCCAAGCTTTCTTTAAAGACTTTGTGCAGACACAATCAAGTCTTTAAAAACATTTGCAAGAAAAGCATCAGTGTTTTGAAAAACATCAATAGCTGGTTTGTTTCTTTATAATGTATAATAATTAGGGAACTGATTTACTACCACCATAATAAAGCAGGTAATGAGTCTTTCTGGTTATGAAAATATATGTTTTTTGCTGCTATTGCATTCACCTGTTCATAATTTCTGCAGTAACTATGTGTTAGACACTGACAGGTTTTACTCTTGAGATGAAACGCTGCGCTATTTGCAGAAAAGCTTGTTACTGTAAGCTGGTGGCTGATTATTTTTAGATATTTAGCATCAGAAGCCTTACCAGTCATCCTATGTATGCAGGCTGCAGCACAGGGGAATCCCTGAACAGCACCATTTACCATGTGTTACTTCAAAACTTCATTTTGTCTCATGTGAAATCAGACAATGAGGAAATAAAATGGGTGAACATGTGTTGTGTTGTAGCCTGCAAACTGACAGAATGTGAGAACCTCACTAGATTCCTTGGAAAAACTGAGTTAGTCACTTTTACTGCTTTATTTACAAGCATTTCTGTGTGATAACAAAGAGAAGCCTAATTTTAGTGAAGCAAGTATTTAAAGTAACGTTTTCCAGCTGAACAGACAAGACGGTTCTCTTGTAGAGAGCATCAGCTGGCATTTTTCACATCAATTTGAATATTATGGATTGCATTATATATTATACATTGCTATGCTATGACATTTAGCAACATGAGGGAGAGCCTTAGAAAGGAGGATAAGTTGCAAAAGGAAGAAGCTGTTCTATTATTGCAAAGTTGAGTGGAAGGAAAAAATGTGGTAAAGTCACCACACACCAATGTTTGCTATTATTACCCTGAATTAAGATGAAGCATATCCTCCCTGCAGCCACGCTTCCTCCTAACAGCTTGACATCTTGCAGAAATATCCACCAAACTACAAAGAACAGCAGCGATGGTCACGTTTCTCAATGTCCTTTATCAAACATCAGTGTTTTATTTGTCAGATGTGCTGCAGGTCTGTTCAGTTGCATCTAGACACATTTTGTTGTTCATAATGACATGATAAAAATGAGCTGTGGGGGTTATGGAGTTGCCCAGAATTCATAAATTGCTTGTTTATGAGTGTTTACACCTGATTTCACATGGTTCTGATCAGGTCTAATAAACTGCTGTGAAACTGAGAAAAAAGTGCTACCATAAAAAAATGAAGCTCTTGTTTTCATGAAA
Organism: Phalloptychus januarius; assembly: GCA_902982915.1. Classification (NCBI taxonomy): domain Eukaryota; kingdom Metazoa; phylum Chordata; class Actinopteri; order Cyprinodontiformes; family Poeciliidae; genus Phalloptychus; species Phalloptychus januarius. Next base: position 1,390,306 of record CADWAE010000133.1, on the reverse strand, counting down.
TCACAAGCAGTATTTTCTCAGTGGCTCTTCAATACTGTTCAGACTCTCTATTGATTTTGTGATGCATTTTGTGGAGAATGCATCTGGACAGATCTGGTTCACTTTAACAAAACATACAGTAAGGACAGAAAGTATATAGAAATTGATTTGTATTTATAATATTATTGATAAAACCTGCAATGCTACTTCAATACAGTATGTTAGCACCTGCGGCCCCTCAGTGGCAGATTTGCAAAAAAAAAAGCCAAATATTCCTACTATTTTAACAAATGAAGCTAAAACAAAATGCCAGAGAGGGGAAAAACTCCTTAAACCATGATACATTTGTGTAGCAATCACGTCTCATCTGTAACTTGCTAGATAAATAAAGCTAGCTTATTAGATAGCCAAACTGGAAACATTCTCAGCATGGTGATGAATTGGGCAGTTTCCTCTGTTGCCAACTTAGCGACTTTATTAACTGATGTTGTTGCTGTGCATAGAGTTATTTACTAGCCTTTACATAAATGCTGCATGTATTTTTAGAGTAAATAGCAACTACCGTATTTTGCGGATTATGAGCCACGCTTTGAACCATGCGGCTTGCAGCGGCTTTTCTGTGGATTTTTCTTCCACCACCAGGGGGCTCTCTAGCAGGAAGGGAATCATTGGAAATCAAAGAAGAAAGCGCTAACTTTTATTTAGCACATGCTAGCAGTAGGCATGACGGAGAACTCATCATGGAAACCGCACGAAGAAGTTCATATGATGCAGCTTTTAAAAGTTGAAGGCTGTAGATCTGGCAGTGCGGATCGATAGCCGCTGCACGTAAAGCTCTGCGTGAATCCATGGTTCATGGAGGGCTGCGTCATTAATAGCAGATTTATTCATCTATCCTTGTGGAAAACCGAGAGCGGCAGAGATACCAGTGGCTTATAGCCCGGTGCGGCTTATTTATGTGCGTTTCCAGTTTAAAAAAAAAACCATTTTTGGGTGCGCTCTACAGTCCAGAAAATACGGTACTCTTCAAACCTGAACCAGTCTTGGATGTGACTCATTTATAATGACCGACTTTTCTTTGCAGGAACTTTTGAGTCACTCGACTGACCGACCTGAGAGGCAACAGCTGAAAGAGGCGCTGGCTGCTATGGAGGTTGGTTTTTCCTTTAAATCAACCCTAAACTGTGTTGTTTTTATTCATTAATAATAACAGGAGTAGTGATTAATTCTAGTTTGGATTACTAGAACGTATTAGTAATGTTTCTTTTTAGCTTATTAAATTACTTTCAATTGCATTGTTTCTGAAATGTGCTCTGCAAATGAACTTGACTTTTTTGCATGCATGTTTGTTTATATGCAGCCACGCTTTTATTTAACTTGAGCATCCTGCCTCTAATCATTCCCTTCTAGGACTTGGCCATGTATATCAACGAAGTAAAGAGAGACAATGAGACGCTGAAAAAAATCAGTGAATTCCAAAGTTCGATAGAAAATCTTGTAAGTGTCACTTCTTTTTGCTGAGACAATTATTTCTCGTTTCAATGCCTTGAAAATGTACATAATTAATTATCTTCCACTATATAAGATGGGCTTGTGGAGCTTCTTTCACTTGTTTGGAAAATGACCACAGTGAAAAACGGAAATAAAATGTTGCTTAGTCGGTCTCCAGGCGGAACTAATGTCCAACCGAGCCTCCAACACATATCCATAATTACCAGCTGTGCAATGCTCCATTTCTGAGTGATGCAGCATCAGATTGCCACCCTGTGTGTCTTTACAACCTAAGCAGCAGGTGAAACTGGAGGAGTACGGCAGGCCAAAGATAGACGGAGAGCTGAAGGTGTCCTCCATCGTCAACAGAACAAAACAAGACCGGTGAGTCTGAGTTTGGGCCCAAAGGGTCAGCAGGACTGAACTGATGCGGCATTGCAGCTCAGTACTAACATTGTAACCATTGTGTAACATCTGGGTAATAAAAATGTAACTATTTTGGAATGTTATGTGCAGTTAAGTTTTGGTAAGCTTGTAATAAGATGCTTGCAACAGAGTTATTGTTTAATAATGATATGTAATTACCAGAAGTAATATTTGTCATTACGTGCAAGTCGGACTATGTAATAAGATATCAATAACAGAGTAACTACCTAATATTATTAGGCATTATGTAATTAGCAAAACAATGCTATGTTATCAATCTAACATAAGATAAAATTTATATTTTTGCAATTAAAAATGTTTCTACAATCAAATAATTGCAACTTTTTAAACAATTTTTTGCATCTCCTGTTAGTTTCATATCCTTTTAACAGTCAAGTTATATAATTTTTATCCTACCAGAACCCATTCATCCCTGTCTGATTGCTGAGGTGCCACATTTTTCTGTTTGCAGCTACATTTTCCTTTTTGACAAAGTGGTGATTGTTTGCAAGAGAAAAGGCTACAGCTACGAGCTGAAGGAGATTATTGAACTCCAGCTGTACAAAATGTCAGACGACCCCATGAACAACAGAGACATGAAAAAGGTAAGAAACCAATTTAGCTTTTGTTTTGCTCTGAAATCGGACCGAGCAGAGCTATTTGTCCCACAGTTTAATCTCCGTGGCGATACCGCCGCGAGCGCACATGATCAAACAGCCTGTATAATCATTACAAATGGTGTCCTTGAGCCGAAGGAGCTTGTTGATGATAATTTCAGATACGAATGAGTAATGCATTGAAGCGCCGATCGTGCCCGTCCATGCTTGAACAATCATGTAAATGCAATGAAGGTCATTTAGGATTCATGGAGACATAGTGCATTGTGCCACCGGTCTAACATTGCTTTCTTTTGGTTTGGATCTGCATGTCTCCGTCCATGTTTGCATGTGTAACTGGGTCTTTCTCTGGTGTCTTTCTTTTTTTGCATGCCTACCAGTCAAGTGGAAAGATGGTAAGCCCAAGCGACCCCCTTTTCTTTAACTCATCCTCTCATGGAGGCCTATTTTTAGAAGTGTTGTTCTTTGGGTGTCATGCTGTGATTGCACATGTAGCTCTCTGCTCTGTGACTGGCTCTCCAGCTTTTTTGGCTCAGATGCATCGCTAAAGCATGCAAGGGATTTATTTTTTCTTCCTCCCCATCTCCGAACCAACTGTGATCACGCAAAAAGCGCATAAAGTTTACAAAAATTTGCTTTCATCACTAGCTTTTTTTTTTTTTTTTTGTCCATATCTGTCTGCCACTGCCATCCACATATCCCTCTTCCATTTCCCATACGCTCACTTTTTCTCTCTAGTGGTCTTATGGTTTCTACCTGATCCACCTGCAAGGGAAGCAGGGCTTCCAGTTCTTCTGTAAAACGGAAGAAAACAAGAGGAAGTGGATGGAGCAGTTTGAGATGGCCATGTAAGTATGATTACGCAGAGGAAATCAGTGCTACCTGAAGTAATGGGATTTGAATTGCAGCACTTTGCTTTTCTGGAAATTCAGTTGAGTAAATTGTTTTTACGTTAAATAGACATTTCCATTTTTCTATTTTTAACAGCACTTTTAAGCCATCAGAATCAGATTTCCCTGTAAGAAGCAATGTGCTGCTTAAAAGAAAAACAATTTATTGACTAGTTTTTACTCCACGCCATTATTTTTTATTCTTAATGGGCAAAACGTAAAACTGCTGCTGCGCAAGTTACTCAACAGGTTGTTGCTAGGTAACCAATGTGTGAGTGAGTTGATGTTACTTCCTTCGTTAAAGGATGTAACAAAGGGTCTTTCCTCTGCCTACATCCCCCAGAATGCTGTGCAGTTCTGGATCTGAGTTCAGTAAATACTCTAGATAATGAGTATCCTGTCAGATGTAGTTTAAATTGATCCGGATCATGTGTACATCGTGAGATATATTGTTATTAATCCCTAACCGATGGCGATTGCATTCTTGTTAAAATCTGCCTTGACTGATCGGTTTATTTTACAAGAAACTATTTACTTGTTCAGGTCCAACATCAAGCCTGAGAGAGCTACCGCCAACCAGCACAACTTCCAAATGCACACCTTTGATAAGAACACCAACTGCAGAGCCTGCAAGATGCTCTTAAGGTAAGACTTTTATTTCAGGGTATTTGCAATACAGGGTTAGTGACTGGAAATCCCTCTTTAACTCTTAGTCTCCATCTTAAAATACCCTTAACTGCTATTTTAATCATTCAAACACCAACTTCACCATAGTATGCGTAAATATGCACTCTTGGAACCGTCTGAGCATTCAGCTAACATCTACAGTCCCTCATATTTATTGGTAGCTTTATAGAGTGCAGCACATGTATTTGGCATATGAAGTCATCTCTAAAGATGATAAAGAAAGAAAACTGAAGTAAAGTACTAAGCCTTCCAATGCAGAACATTAAACCAGCTATAAAACTAAAGCAAATAAACTTAATTAAATCAATTGGTGATGAAAATGCTCTAACTTTAGAGCCTAAATCCTCTTTGCTGATGGATATTTTTAAACATCCCAACTGTAAACCCAACACCGAGCTTCCTCGGCTGCAGCGGGTTGCGACCCGCCGCTGTCGTGGATCACCACTCTCACCTCCATCCCAGTAAGCCGGATCAGCGCCGCTCTGTGTATTGACCCGCACATTTTCCCGGCCTTCGCTGACCTGAATTCACAGAGCCTTCGGAGGCAGGAACCAGCCATCTAGATGCTAATTAGTGCTGCGTCTCCCGGTGGATCCTGTCGTGATTTATGGGAGTCGGTATTCGGCGTGGCAGCATTGCTATGCATGCAGTGTTTACAGTGGACTTTACTCCGGACCACATGGGTCAAAACAAAACCGGTGTGCTTCATGATTTTAAAGAATAACACAGCAGGAAGCGATGAGAAAGCAGCCATATTTGCAAACTGGAAGACCAAGCAGTTGGACTCTAACGCTGGAGGTTAATGTTCGTCTGAGCCACTTCCTGTTTGCAATGCAGCTCTGAAAGTTGGTGTGTGTGTGTTTCCTCCAGGGGCATCTTCTACCAGGGCTACTACTGCTCTCGCTGTGGAACAGGAGCTCACAAAGAGTGTCTGGAAGTGATCACCATCTGTAAAATCAGTAGGTGTTTTCTTCCTCAGACCATCTGTTACTCACTTCAGGTTTATGGAGCTAAGAGATGCTCTTTGGGAGCATTCTGACAAAACCTGTGTGGCAAATAGTAACGTTAATGGCCTGCACGATGACAGTCAACGGTCTAAATCTCAACTCCTTTCCCAAAGGTTTTCACCCCTGGGAATATGTGTAAAAAGCCTGGATGTATCTTTTATTGCAGTGGCATCATCTTAGGACGGCACTTATAGCATTTTACAGGGTCGACGTGTACAAGCACAAAGATCTATGATCATCACTCTTTGTGCAACTTTTACGAGTCCTACTAGGTTTTCTAAAGGATTTAGATCTGGGGACAAATAGGACCATCAGTCGGTGTTAGTTTTATGTCTGGTGAACCATTTCTGTATTGATTTTGTTATAATAGATCAAACAATGACCGATAATCAGTTTTCTGTCCCATCATTTAAAAAATGTCAGAATGTCATGCTTTACAACAAGACTTCTGGAATAAAAGCACAGGCCCACATCATCACAGCTCCCCCACCATGCTTCCCAGTGGGCATCAGAAGCTTTTCCACATATTTGTTTTACGAGTATTTGACGCTGAAAAGTTCAGTTTTTGTCTTATCAAACCAAAGCGGATGATTCCAGTTAAAGTACAAGTGGAGTTTAGCAAAATCCAATTGTTTATGTTTGTCACGGTAGACCAGAAGATTCTATATTTTCTTTAAATCATAGTAGCGTCACTCTTGATGCCATGCTAAAGTTCCTGTGGCTTTTGTAAGATCAAACAGACGCACAGCATCACATGTCCTACTCCTTACATAAAAGTTTGTCCTCATATTCAGAGTTTTTTTTCACATCAGATCTATGTAGGGTTTTCTATGAAAAGCTTGGTTCATTTCATTCCATTTTATGTTGGATTTTATAGGGACAAATGTTCAGAATCAACAGAAAACAAACACTAAAACATTTGTAGCCTAAGCTAGTTAGCATCGTCAATACACAGATGGGTTTCTAAATAAAACCAAATATATTTTAACAGTTTAAAATACAAGCAGAAAACAATAAACACACAATCCAAATAGCAACAAAATGACTCAATTTAATATCCTCATACCAATTCACCATTTCGAATGACATTTTTATTAGTGTGAGATTGTGCAGTTGTATTGTGTTGAGTTTTTTTTTTTTTTACACATCTTTACAAGAAGTAGCAAAGAGGTAAATAAACATGGCAACCAGGAAACAGCAGGAGAAGCCAGGAGGACGGTGGGATTAATTCATTGTGTCGTTGAGTTTGGTACCAAAGAGGGAAACAGCAACTGGGAGTCAGGATGAATCATGGGAAAACCGTTTCAGACCCACAGGGGGTTCAGACTGCAGAATTATTTCCTCCAGTGGGATCCAGGGTCTCGGCATTGTGGCTCTTTAAAATAATGCTAAATTTTCTATCTACATTGTTTTATCCTAAAACACCAAATATCCTTTTTTTTTTTTTTTCGTTTTAGACACAAGCTTAAAAAGATGTAATTTGTATGTTGCAACATATTTGCACATTATTGCAGCTGGATGATTCTTAGCTATCCCTTCAGGGGGATTCACAACCCCAAATGTGTCCCACACATTTCTTCAACTGGAGCTCAGATAAGCGTTGAGATCCTTGGATGTTTATTTTACATATTAACATATTAAAGTTCATGTCAGTTTAGCAGAGGAAACTTGACGTAAACATGGCAAAGAGACTCAAACAGAGCCGTTTGGACAAAATTAAATCTTGTTTTCCACCTTCATGCTTAATCTAAAGTCACATATTTGTTAATCTGCATCCTTGTATGTTATGCAACTAGAAAACAAACTACATTACTTATTAAAATATAAAAATAACATTATTTTGTCTTGTTTCAGATCCTCACGACATGGTAAGTTCACTTGTTCTACTAAACAGCAACATTCACCTCAGTTGGAGTTAAACATACAATATTGAAGTTCTGATTTTGCATTTGTGTTTGTTTTACAGGAGCCTGGAATGTCACCAGGTGAGTTTACCTTTAACTGAGGTGGATTTCCTGATAACTGTCCTGCCTGGTGTCGCTGCACAGCTCTCTGTCGCCATCTTCTGGATATCTCATGAGCTCTTAAATGTGGGAGCCAATTGAGAAAATTGACTGGACCGAATATTATGAGTTTAATCAGACGTGGTTAAAAATTTTAGAAGACCTTAAAGAGAATTTAATTTGAGATGTTTGGTCATTTAAAAATGATTTAATTCTCACAGAGTTAATAAAAACTACCCTGTGGTTCAAAAAGGACTCATAAATGTTCTGTTTAAACCTTATTTATTTATTTTTTTCTTCATTTAACCTGGATTAAAAAAAAATACTCCAGTGAAAGTAAAACTGTTTAAATTTTTCTACAAAAACAAAAAAAAGTTGAGTGGAAGGAAAAAGTCTGGTTTTGTACATGAGGGAAAGCAAATATTCTCCTTAAAAAGTGTATTATTTATAGTCATTTAATTTTGCTGATGTTAATTGTGACAGCTTAGGGCTAGTGCAGCAGCAGCTTCAATTCATGAATTCTCTAAATAAAAGATCAAAAAAGGGAATACACGCCTTTTGCCAAAACATTTTGTTTAATCAGTAAAGTTTGCAACCAGATATTACTTACGCTGTGAATATAATGTGTTTACTTAACATTCCTGCAGTATTTTGAATCTTCAATGGAACTGTTGAGTTCTCATCTTCCTCCAAATTGTTTCTAGGTCCAAAGATGGTGGCTGTGAGAAACTACCATGGCACACCGACGCCTCCGGGGAAGACGCCTCTCTGCTTCCAGACAGGAGACTTCATCGAGCTGCTAAAGGGGGATCCAGACACCCCGTGGTGGGAGGTACAGCTGCCAGTCACTCAGAGTCCAAAAGCAGGAATATTTACTGAACAAAAATAAACCAATACGGCAAAATCAGGTTCCACTTTTAGAGGCTTAAAGGAAGATTAAAGGTTTAAAATACACTTGATAAATTGCTTATCAGTGTAAATATATCTAGAGTTCCAACAGTTGTCTGGTCTGGAGCAAATCTGCAGCTTGATTAAAATAAAAAAAAATTAAATAAGTCTTCAAAATGGTTTATAACTTATATATATAATTTTTTTAATCCAGAAGTAAAAGCAGAAAAAAATCAGAGGTTAAAAAACACATGATTGAAATCAAAAAAATCTAGTAGTTTTTTGACACAAAAGATTGCATTTTCTCAATCTTTTAAAAATATATAGTTTTGACACAAAATTAAACTTTTGTGTCAAAAAGTTTAATTTTTGTGTCAAAAAATTTAACTTTTTGTTTAATTTTTAGTTAACACCAAATGAACTAACATTTGGTGTTAACTAAATTTTAACACTAAAATTAGTTAATTTTTATGTTAACTAAAAAAATTTTAAGTAAGAAAAATATATTTAGTTTTTGGACTAAATAAAATTTGTCCAAAAACTGATTTTATTTAGACACAGCCAATTTTATTTCAGTGGCTTATTAAGCGTCGTCTCATATTTAGTAAACCAATTTATTTCTGGTCTTACTCTAGCAGAGACCCCCCCATCACATGCATGTTTTAACTTTTTAATTTCTGCTTTAAATTCACTGCAGCAGGTCGCAGACAGTTTAAACTCATCAAGCTCAGCTGTTGCATATAAGCTGTCATTTTATGATTTAGTCACCAGAGGAGCCGACTGACATCTCTTAATTAATGACACTAATTAGCACATTTAATTCATTTTCTTTGACATGCAGACATCTTAACATAAAGACAAAGATAATGATGTTAAAGCATGCGAGTTTGTTTTGCATAAACTTCGAGTTGACTATGAACATTTCCATATATTATATATAGGTGCTCAGTCTGAAATCTTAAGCTTGGCCAGAACTGGATCATCAACACAGCAGCAAATTTATGACTGGAAAACAATAATAAAAGTCCAGACTTCAATCTGTTCATCATGTCCTACTGGGACATGAAGCAAGTGAATAAGAGAAAACGCAGCTTTCGAGTTTGTTTCGCCGCCTTTTGCAAGAAAACACAGTTTCTCCTGTGTTGAAAAACAGACAGAGCTTTGCTGCCAAAGCTCATTAACACATTTAATTAATTGCTGGGCCTTGATATTTCTGTGAGGATGCAAAGCAGTCAGCTGAAATCATTAGGAAAGCCTTTTATTTTTAACTTGATAACACTAGAAAAATATACACATAAACCTGCAATTTACTTTATGTTCCTTCTTCCTTATTGTGTTTTACATTTGCATATAGAAGGAGCAGCACTTTCTCTTTCTCGGGTAAAAGTTTGGAGCGTCTTACTGATTGTCTTATTAAAACCTGCAGACCAGGAGGGGATTCCTCTGTTATAAATAATCCCTTTACATGACAGTTGATGTCGCTGCAGGGTCTCTCATTCTCTCAGCGGAACAATCGATTTTCATCCACTAATGCCGGGTTCTGCTTTTCCAAGAGAGACTTGGGGCGACTTTGTGATGCTGTGAATTCATCTTGGCTATTAAAGTTGGTTATCCCTCGACAGAACGCTGGTTTTAATCTCTCTGCGCGATGTCGGAGGGCCGCCGCGGCTCCCGATCGATGGCTGCAGGCAGGAAGTGGTGAAGGAGCTCTCGCTCCTGTCTGACGCTGATGAGCAATCTTGATGGATTTGTTGCCTTTTTAGTGAGTGGCTCGTCTCCCATCAGAATCCAGTCTGATGTAGTGGATGTAGCGTCTCTCAAACCGGTTTATTGGCGTAGTTTTAGGTTGTTGTATCAGGGTGAAATGTTTTGCTGTCTTTAAACCTGTTGCCAGCGTTAACTTCTGATGTTGCCACTAGGGGGCAGCAGAGACTCACATCTTGTGGACAGTTATAGGGAAGCTTTATAAACTCATTATATAATCCAGGATATTCAACCCTTTGTTCTTCAAACTGGTTGGCTTTCTTCCATAAAAAAAAGATAAAATCTTTCATTATATTATATTTTTTTAACCTTATTTATTTCTGTCTTGCAGGGGAAGCTGATACAAACACAAAAGAGCGGCTTCTTCCCCAGTTCATGTGTAAAACCTTATTTAGACCCGAAGGTAGGTTTTTACTCTAAAGCGACGGTTTTACTGCCTGTCCAACATGAACTGGAAATTCAGGATCATTTCTTCAAGCAAAATGTCCAGAAAGAGCAGCACAAAAAGCTTTTGTTCAATATAATCCATTTTATAACCTCACAAAGGTTTTTTAGGAGATAGCAACTTATTAACACAAAGTTAAATCTAATAACCCCAACTAAAACTGCCTGCATAGAATTGCCATGTTATACAAAATGTTAAGTGTGGAGGAAAACTAACGCTTATCCTTAACACACCATCCCTACGTTGATGCTTGGTGGTGGCAAGCATCAACATTATTATTATAAACAAGCATTATTATTGTTTTGGAAATAATGCTATAGGGATATCACTAATACAGGGCAATCCTGAGAAAAAAAAACACTTAAAAGCAACAAAAAATACTTGAAATTCAGCAGAACGACCCTAAACATGAACCCAAAGTGAGCAGAGAAAGTTTGTTCTACACATTAATCATCCAAGGAAGTTGAAAATAAAGTGCAAACAAAACTTCCATCCATCCATCCATTTTCTGACACCCTTGTCTCTTAGTGGGTTGGGAGGTGCTGGTTCTCCAGCCAATGTTCTGGGCGAGAGGCAGGGTCACCCTGGACAGGTCGCCAGCCTGTCGCAGGGCAACACAGAGACAGACAGGACAAACAACCATGCACACACACACTCACCTAGGGAGAATTTGGAGAGGCCCATCAACCTGACAGTCATGTTTTTGGACTGTGGGAGGAAGCCGGAGTACCCGGAGAGAACCCACGCATGCCCAGGGAGAACATGCAAACTCCATGCAGAAAGACCGGGGCCGGGAATCGAACCCAGGATGCAACCAAAACCTTTCACATTTATTTATTTTGTTGCCATTAGAGAATAAACTAAAGTCTGTAATGTGTCCAAACAAACACATCTTTAGGTGTTGTTGGTAGTTTCTCTGAATTATGAACTTTTTTTTAAACTCATGAACATATTAGCAATTCCCAGATAACTTTCTGTCTGTAGCCGTCGCTTCCTTCTGTAGGGTGGGATCTGAATATTCCTATGAGATGCAAATCCTCCATTTAAGCTCGACTCGAAAGTGGAAGCTTCCCGAGTGCTGAGCTGTTCCGATGTGGGCCGGTTCTGCATGGAGGGCTTCCACTAATGAATCATAACAAATCTCAGCAGGAGGGCAGGAAAGTGCAGGAGGAAACTGAGCAAAGAAACATTTTGCAGTTTCTGATGTTTGTTTCTGCCCAGCAAACGTTTAAATCGAACTGAAATGTCAGTGCATACTTTTTGTTTTTCTCTGCATAATGCATTCCTTCCTTCGTTTGTTGCAGCCTTTCCAGTTGTTATCCAGCCGGCAGTCATCAAGAGAAGCAGACTACTATGGATATCCTTGGTATGTTACTCTTAACATCTCAGCGTTTTAGGTTTAAAGGGCCGGGACACTAATTTTTATCATGCAGAGCTGCTATTACCCACTCTGACTCCCTAACAATCAATCTGTTGATTTCTCCTCTGGCTTTTCAGGCTCCACTCTTAGATCCTGACGTCTAACCACAATAAAATGTTATGTTTAAACTCTAAACTGTGCAAAAAAGAGAGAGAATTCTGGGAATTTGTTTCTGGCAAAATAAATAGTTGGAGCATGTCATGGATTCCCTTCTTCCTCTTCTTCACCTTCAGGTTTGCGGGGAACATGGAGCGCCAGCAGGCGGACAACCTCCTGAAGTCCCACTGCAGCGGGACGTACCTGATCAGGGAGCGGACGGCCGAGGCAGAGCGCTTCGCCATCAGCATCAAGTGAGCATTTCACCAGGAGCTGGAGGAGAAGCGGCTCCGGCTCTTATTTATATCCCAGGAAAGACAGAAAGTGTCTCAGGAAACCCCGGCCAGCTTGTGCAGCGCCTGTTTCTGGCTCCAACTAATTTCCATAATTGCTTCTTTGGTTTATTTTCTGTCTCCTTGGAGACGGTGCTCCGTGTAGATATTGTTGTTTGAGCTCTTGCTGGAGCTGTCACATTTTGATGAATTAGGGTTGTATTCGCAAATTTGCTTCCAAGCCTTTAACACAGGTGCAAAAGGACTGCGGGGACGAGCCTCTCGTGTATTTGCATAAGTGAACAAATCTTTGCCTTTTAGAAGAAGACTTCAGCTGCACCGTGTTCACAAAAGCATTAAAATAAAACTTTGACATTACGAATCAGGGGGTTTTCTGATTAATTACATCAACATCTCTTCCTTTCGGTTTCTCCGTGCAGATTCAACGATGAAGTGAAACACATCAAGGTTGTTGAAAAAGACAACTGGATCCACATCACAGAAGCAAAGAAGTTTGAGAGTCTTCTGGTAAGGAAGGAACTACTTTCCATGCAGGAGCTTCATGTTTCTGTTTAGATACATTTTCTCATTTAAAAACTAGAGATTTAAATTTCAAGGCATGAAAGTTCAAGGTACGTTCATGCCTTGAACTTTCCCAATGGGGTGTGAATACTTTTGCTGACGTTGTGCGTGTTGCCGTGCAACAGGAGCTGGTGGAGTACTATCAGTCGCATTCACTGAAGGAAAGCTTCAAGCTGCTAGACACCACGCTGAGGCATCCCTACAAGTCCAGAGAACGCTCACTAACCCGGGCTAGCACACGCTCACCAGGTAACGCTCCCTTCAGCAACGCTTTGAAACCTCCTGGCAGCAGAAGGTTGATTCCAACACAACCCCAAATCTGCTAACTCCATCTGTTCCTCCTGCTTTGTTTCGCTTCCTGATATTATCCTGGATTATACTCTACTTAGGGTGAGCGTATAACGAATAATAATAATTGAAGCTCTCAAAATTAGTTTAATTAATTAAACAATGACGTCCGGTGGTTCACTGTCAGGGCTTTATTGCTAAAAGCCCTTTTTTTGCTCCACTTTTGATGAACCGACTGGTCGTTGTTAGTCACAAACATCAATTTGTTTAGGCAGCGTGGAAGAAAAGACATTCCCCTTTGGAAAAGATGAAGAGTTCATACTTTTTACCGTATTTTTCGGACTATAAGCCGCTACTTTTTCCCCACGCTTTGAACCATGCTGCTTATGACCCGGTGCGGCTTTTATGTGGATTTTCCTTCAACCACCAGGGGGCTCTCTAGCAGGAAGTGAATCATTGGAAGTCAAATTGGAAATCAAAGAAGAAAGCGCTAACTTTCATTTAGCACATGCTAGCAGCAGGCAGGACGGAGAAATGTTTTCAAACTCACACCCCATCATCATGGAAACCAAATTAAGAATGATGCAGCTTTTAAGTTGAAGGCTGTAGATCTGGCAGTACGGATCGATAGCCACTGCACGTAAACAAATCCATGGTTCGGCGTTGGAGACGCAGGGCAGATAGCAGATTTATTCATCTATCCTTGTGGAAAACTGAGAGCGGCGGAGATACCAGCGGCTTATAGCCCGGTGAGGCTTACATATGTACGTTTCCAGTTTTTTTTAAAAAAACTTTGTGAGTGCGGCTTATAGTGAGGTGCGCTCTATTGTCCGGAAAATACGGTAATTTTATTTTGTGACTTTTAGATAACTGACGTGGAATAACAGTTGGATTCCACGTCAGGAACAGTCAGGTCATTCAAACAGTATAGAGTTCTCCCAACACTTACCGGTACCAGTGGTAAACATGCTTTTGTGCAATGTTGCAGTGAAGATCCATGGTAGGCCTCCAATATTCACTGGGGTTAGCAATTACCAAATATTAATTGCAACCCCATTAAAAGCACATATAGTTGCATATTTTAATAGTTCAAACAGCAAATATCCCTCAATATGCATTAAACAAACATCTCATCTCCCTAAGAGGCATTTTCTTTACAATGTTTAAACATGCGGGATGAAAAATCTGTGAATCAGAATCATGCCCCGCAGAGAAACATGAACTTTTCCGAAGTGGGAGATCGGTGTTATACCCTTCCACCACTAGGGCGGCGTTTGATTTCCCCCTGTAACGTTTCACAAGGTTGGAACAAACAAACCAGCCATGCACATCTCTGCATTGTTCAGTCCTGGCTCCTCGCTTTATGCCTTCTTCTCCAAATTAGGGTTGTATTCACTCTAATTCACCCATTGTTGGCAAGCTGCCACTGTGATGTGGAACTGGAGAAATCAAGGTCACCATATTTCCTCCCAGAGACGAACTGCTTTCCCCTGCATGGCCGCCTGTCTTTATGACTGATTATGGCTTTGGTAATGAGCGACATGTGCAGCGGCTGCTGTGTATTTGTAGTAACTTTGGGTAAAACAACACAGACTAAACTCACTCCCACTCACTTTGGCTTTCCTGGTGTTCTGCTGCTGCCAATTTCAAGGCTTCTCTTGACTCATACAAAGAGTAATTGAGGCAGGCCGGTGGGGAGCAGAGAAGAACAGGAAGATGACACAGTTAAATGCTACAGTGAGGGATAGAAAGTAAGCTAACCCAGAGGTTTGTGGAGCCACAGAACTGGTTGCCATCTCTGTGCACCAGAGTGTATGAATACTGGCTTCTGTCCTGCAGCGCTCTGCCTTTGTTCTCTCTGCTCACCACAGTGACACACAATGCTCCGCTTCTGCTAAATTTGGAAGCTCGACTCTGCAAAGTGTGCTGATTTTTAAGGTGCAGCTGTGTCCTCTCATCGTTTAGACGTGAAAATGACTGAGACTAAAAAAAAACTAGTAATAAGACACTTTATTTTTGCATTTTCATTCAATTCAACTAAACAACTGAGGGAAGCTCAGACGATATGAGTTTGGGAGCAAATTCCAGATGGCAGAAGGTGGCACAAGTAAAATCTCAACAGGAATTACCAATCGTCATGCTCTGTAGGCTCCAGAGAGTATCCACCAATAATTAGTTTATTGGTCAAACTTAGCTCTGAATAAGAGTCACATGTTTATCTCCACTGTGGGACAAAAAAAACCTAACTGTATTCTATTTACTTACCTATGAACAAGCCACAGATGAACTCTATAAATATGCACATTTACTCATGGAATTGTGAAATTTATCTTCTCTTATTGCTTTCTCCTGCGTCTCCTGCTTTAGCTCAGCATGCCTGCATCTCAAAATATCTTCCAGCTTCATTTCTTCTCTCGTTTTCTCTGTCTCTCTCCGTTTCCTCCTATCAGCAGCAACCTGCGCCTCCTACAATTTCTCCTTCCTCAGTCCACAAGGCCTGAACTTCTCCTCCTCTCAGAGCTCCGCTCCCTTCTGGTCAGGTACTCCTTTGTGCTCCCGCTGACTTCTCGCACTTGTTAACCTCAAATTACCTGCTCAACATGTGTGCTGTCATGCTCATTGCCTCTCCTCAGAGGGAGTCTTTTCATTAGTAACACTGCAATGTTTGCAAGAATTACCGTTTACTCATTAAATGAAAGGAAAAAAAAAATTCCTGTTATTTCCATGCTTATTTGTCATTTTGTACAATAGTTTTCATAAGTAATCATTACAAATAGTAATTTTCATTATATACAGTGGGAAAAGCAAGTGCTTTTCAAGTTTTTTCACTTAGAATAAATAGTGAGGTTTGTTAAAAGACCAAATCAATCACAGACTTGTTGGTCCATCTTTAGGAACCTCTCCTAGTTGCAGGACACCACCCTTTCTATAAGGGAAAGGATAATTTGTAGATTTGTATAAGCGCTACAGGACAATAGCCAGTTAGGTGAGAAAACAACAATTGTTGGCACAATTATTCGAAAATGAAAGAAACTCAAGGTGACTTTCAATTTCCCACGGACTGAGGCTTCGTGCAAGGGAGATCAGCTACACATTTACCTTGGACCACAGCCTCAAAGGTTGCTATTAATAACACTCTACACCATCATGGATTAGCATCCTGCAGCACGTAGCACTTGTCCAGAACCATCAGATGTTTGCTAACGACTGATATGCCAAAGGAGGGATGGGAGAATGTCCTCTGCTGGTCGGATAAGACTGAAAACCTTTTTGGTACTCACTCCAATCAACGTCTTTTGGAGAAGGAAGAAAGATAAGTACAGTCCCAGGAACATCGTCCTAAATATCCAGCTGTGGAGTGGAAACATTGGAGCCGTTGGCTGCGCCATATTGGGGCCAAGGATGGATTGTGTAGAGGATGGATGGAAACGTGTTGAGAGACTTTAGGCAACAATCTCCTTTCACTAATCAGAGTTTGGGTCTTCAATAGACCATTGACATTTCTAATGGTCTATTGAAGACATCAACAGACAATTGTCCTGGTCTGAGTCTGTCTCTCACAGCTGAGGTGTCCCTACAAGACAGAACTTTAACACCAGGTTCCTAGAGTAGAGGATGTCAAAATCAGAAATGTGTGTGGAATAGAGCGACATTTTGACAAACGGGATGTGCTGGAACCCTGTTTATGCATTTTATCAATACCTCTACTGTTTCCGTTTTCCAGTGTTTACTCCTCGGGTGGTGAGCACAGCAGTAGCCAGATATAACTTTGCAGCGCGAGACATGAGGGAGCTGTCCTTGCGGGAAGGAGACATCGTCAAAATATACAGCAAGATTGGTGGAGACCAGGGCTGGTGGAAAGGAGAGGCTAACGGACGGGTAAGTGCTCCGATAAAAGTCTGAAACAGCCGAGATTAAATTTAACGATGAAACTACCAAAGACCGTAAAGCAGGCAGAAGCCAGTTTAAACCTTTCTGTGAAACGTGGATAGGATGTCAGCACTCTATTTCAGATATTTGTCCCCATTAAGCCTCACATTTGACCGTCATAATGCTCTCCTGTGGTGACAGAAGGAGGCCATGCTCTAAGCTCCCGCAGTCACAAAGCCATCATTTTCTGTTTAAACTTCTTGAAATGGTCTGATTAAGATTTTGTTTCATGCTGTGTTACCACTTCTTCTTCTCCTAACTTTATTTGAAACTTTAATAGAAAAGAAAAACTCCATGTTACTTAATGGACAGCCAGAATAAACCCTGTAACTGCAGTTTCTTCTAAACTGATTCTCTTTGTTCAAACATCTGAACTGTAAGATTCTGTTGAGAGAATTTGTGCCAAAAGGGCTTCAGCCAAATTATTGACACATATGCTGTTGGCATACAACCACCTGCAGAAAGCATCTCATTTCCTAGACTTATCCATACCTCATCCTTTGAAAGTTAGGAAAGCCATAACTATGGAGCCTAGAGAGGAATGATCAAGAGTCAGCATGCAGCTTTAGTTATTACAGTTAGAAACTAGAAATCAGGCCCAAAATCTGGGTGAACTCAGACCTGAACCTTTAGAAACACATAAAGGTTATTACAAAGTCAGGTTTCCATCACCTGAAGAACATTTCTAGGATTAAACTGCCTATTTCTACACCAGCAAGATCTAGAGAAACTCTTTCATACATTTATCTTTAGTCTTCAGAAATCCTCCAGCTGCAGCGGATCCAGAACGCTGCAGCTGATCCAGAACGCTACACCTGATCCAGAACGCTGCAGCTGATCCAGAACGCTACAGCTCATGTTCTCATTAAAACTAGGAAAAACTCATCCTCCTACCACTTCCTGTCGTATTCTTTGTCATTTCCACCAGTACTGACATCTGGATGTTGATCACATGACTACTGAGATGCAAACGCAGAGAATAGACTTTTTGTTTTGCCTTTAGCTCTGACAGTTATGGTTTAGCAACAAAATGTTGTATCAAACCTTCAGACGCCTCAGATCTTTTTGTTCGAGTTTCTCTGCATTGCCAAAGTCAAACCAAACATGGAGACGACTTCTGATTTGACCTTGGATATCAAATGGACAAAAGACATTCCCCTGTGTGGAGGAAAGGGAATCGTCTTGTCCTTCAAGTCTTTGGGGACACACGTCTCTGAGGACCAGACTGTCTGTCTGTCTCTCAAGCAGCTCAAAGCCTTCTCTCCCTGCACCACTGAACACCTTTGTACAAACAGTATCACAGCGAAGCTTTAGACTGTAGAAGGAAAATTCTCCGGAGAGCCATGAATACATCCTGAGAAAATCATCGCTCTCTCATCCCAGACTGGATGACATTTTCAGAATACGCCACAAGGGCACAAATTGTCATCAGCTCTTCTGCCATCTGGCAGGTGCTGCAGGGTCTTCACAGCCCACACCTGAGAGCTGAAAAACTGCTTCGTTTCTCTGTTTTTCCCCCTGACACTGAACTCCACTTATAATCACTTCCCACTTCTTCTGTCACCACCTTCATCATCATCATCTTGCTCTCGCTATCGGGCTAACTGCCTATTTTTACACCTGCAAAACCTGTGGAGCATTTCATTTTTCTAATATGTGCTGCAAGGAAAAATGTTATATTTTGTCTTTACAAAAATGTTTTTATTATTTTGTAGAGTTTTTTTAACAATTACTCTTTTTGGTTCTTCACAACAAAAGCATTTCATGCGTCTAGCCTGGCGAGATTGGAAGCATTTGAGCTCAAAGTCTGGTTGCTCTTCTAGAAACTTAAATCTAGAATTTACTGTTTTTAGCAGGATATTGATTCAAAAATATGTGATCACACAGCAGGCAGATTTTTTTGACCCACATCTTGACTTTTTCATGGCAGTCTGAACAACTCAAATCCGATGTTTTCTGAAAATCTGAGTTGTGCATGTCGAACTAAATCGGATTTCATCTGATTTCTATGTCACTAATGTTGTGCATCACAATTCTGACCCAGAAGAAGCAAAACGACGTAAATCCAGACGTAAACAATGAACATTATGAAATAATTCTGCAGGGGAAGCACATTGCTGTCACAAAAATGGCAACTTTGTCCATCCTGGTTATCTGGGAAATATGAAAATGAATTGAAATCTTATTTCCTGCAGCAGCTGGGTAGTTAGTGTTCCCCTCCTGACCCCAAGAACCGAAACAAGATGGGTTTCTGCCTGTGCAGAAAGTACATCCTGGTGTTTAACTAAGCCTCACTCATTGTTAGCAAAATGTTTATCTTTCTGCAGGCGAGGAATAAATGAACTCAATTAACACGGCTGCTCTGCTTCCCGCTTTCAGATCGGATGGTTTCCCTCCACCTACGTGGATGAAGAGGGAGCGCAGTAAAGCTCCACTCACCCGCCGGCGAAGCCAGTTTCCTTTTGAATCAGGAACCAAGTTCTATCTGCTGTCCTCAGAGGAAATGACTCACAAAAAAAGAGCAACATGCCTTTTGCTGGAAACTACTTTTTCTGCAAGAATTTTTACTCGGTTTCTTAATTCCCCCTCCACCCATTATGCATCAGCTTTAGTTTTTTCTGCAAGGTGTCCTGTTTAAGAACTGCGCTGCTGTGTGTCCGCCTCCGTGCGCTCAGCAGAGAAGCTACGCAGCAGGAACTTATTGTCCATAGCTTTATTTTGCAAAAAGAAAAACCCTCCCCTTTGTTGCAGGTCTGTGCCAGGTGAATTAATTGTACAGTATAGATAATTTATTGAATAGAGATTATTATCAGTACTAATGATTATTGTGGGGACGGAGCAGGGAGTCGGATCAGACGAACTAAAATGAGGAGAGAGGAAAAAAAGAAAAGCGAAGCGGTGATTTTATGTCGAGAGATTTTTTTGCCTTAGTTGTCATGGTGATGCCTTGTAGGCTGACACCAGTGGATGGAATCGACTTTGTGGACTGGTTTCTACTTCTCCGTGTATGCATGTGCCCACACACACACACTAAATACAAATGTACAGTACGGTGCCTTGAGAACAAAAACCGGTGGCGCATCGGTCGGTGAAGTGAAGAGGCTCCCGGTTCGTCCACAAGCACGGCGCTTTACTGCAGGAGCTGCGCGGCGCAGATCGACTCGAGCCTGGATGGACTCGCGCAGGCAGCTTGTTTGGTGGGGATTTTAGCCAGTCACACGCACAGTTCACATCTGTGGAGGTGTCACAGTCCTGTGGAATGCAAAAAGGGAAAGACGTTCAAACCTAATGTCACGTTCGCATCGCTCCTTCGTCGTTTCCTGCACAGAATCACAAGTTGTTATTGAACTCCAGAGGCGAAGCAGCAGCCAAATCCAGCCGTGCTTTGAGTTTTCTACCTTGCCTTAATTGTTCTTTTTTTTGTTTTGTTTTGTTTTGTTTTACACGGTTCATAAACCTCACTCTGATCAACATGTTTATGTGGCAAATCTGTGTTCGGGGCTCTCCAGTTCGCCTGAAAGGGACAACTGGGACAGTTGATGTGCTTCATGTTTTATTTTGGTCGATTTCTGGTGCTAAAATCACATCACTATCAATTAGTGTTGCTTTTCTCTGTATTTCTCTTTTTTTTCATTATTTGCACCTTTATTTGAATCAATTCTCATGGAGTTTCCACAGTTATTTTTGCCGACCTCTACAGTGAAAGCCATACTTTTTGCTGCAAAAATCTATAGAGACGTCTCTGCGATTTCTGAGGGTTGAAATGCAGACTGGAAGCACCAGCTCCAACCGGAGCTATGGACACGTTTGAGTGTTTGTGCAAAAATACAAACAGAGCTGCTGTGTTTGGAGAAAACCAAGAAGAGTTGGTGGAGGCGGCTGATGGTCAGGGCTGTAGTTGTTGTTTTTTTTGTTTTTATAAGGTGGACAAAAACCCATTGCATGTGACTGTTGATATGTCGACTCCTGTCAGTTCATCCCAGAAAAATGAGACACCTGATCGTGTAAATGTTTTTTTGAATGGTTGAGTATTTCCAAATGAGGTCTATAATGAAATAAATATCTCTTTTGATTTAAAGTGTAAATTAATTTGTTTTCCCCTCACGAAAACACTTATTTCAGTAATTCAATTAAGACATTTATGTTCATTTCTTTTATAAAAATGAACATAAATGTTCATTTTATGTTCTACATATAACTGCCCACAGTTATATGTTGC
Source organism: Phalloptychus januarius (assembly GCA_902982915.1). Classification (NCBI taxonomy): domain Eukaryota; kingdom Metazoa; phylum Chordata; class Actinopteri; order Cyprinodontiformes; family Poeciliidae; genus Phalloptychus; species Phalloptychus januarius. The sequence goes on along the minus strand of CADWAE010000133.1, from coordinate 1,369,302 downwards.
TTATTTATATTAAATACAGAAATTCAGATTTCTCTGGAAAGCATCCTCAGAAGGCTAAATGTTCTCTTGTTGCTAATGTATCGTTTTCCAACTTTTTTTTTCCTTCCACTAAACTTTCCTCTCATATATCTTGATGCTTATCAGCTTGTAAATTTCAGTTCTTGTGAAGGGTATAAACTGTGTGTCCTACACATGATGCTGCAGGCCTCAACATTCCTGTACTTTTTTAAAATTTGTCTTACATAATATTCAAATTTTCTAAGAAATTGGATTTGGGTTTTTCTAATATCTGTAAGTCAAAGCCATCAAAATTACCAGAAATAAATGCTGGTATTTTGTACCAGCATTTTTAAAGTGTCAAAATTGTGTTAATTAGTATTTTTGAAAATTCTGAGACAGTGAAAATGTTGGCCTTCTTCTTCCTTTGTTTATACTTTTTCTGTCCAAACTGCCCTGCAGTGTCCAGGTCAAAGTCCTCCTGCGTCACGGTGCTTGCTGTCGTCTCCCGCCGCTGCATGTTGCTTCGCTGTTTGTCCTCACCTGTAGCTGGAGGGATTGTGTGTGAAACAGCTGACATGGTTCTGATCTGCCCAGGTGAAAGCGGTTTGCGCGGTCGGACCCGTGTGCCGGCTCGCCGGGCGGCTGTCAGGTGGCCCCACGTCCTCCCTGTTAAACATCACAAAAGAAGAAGAAGAAGAAAGAAGTGAGCATTTTGAGGAGACAGAAACAAAAGAAAGCTGCTGCTTCCAACTGAGCGTCCTTAAACATCTTCAAACAAACAAAATATCTTTAAATCTCACAGCACTGACGCACCAAACCCACTCATGTTTGTTCCTCTAGACATGCTGAGATGATGATCGATTTACCTTTCTTGCTCGCTCTTTAAGGTCCAGCTTTTTCTCTGACTCTACACTGCAGGAGTAATAACTTTACCCTTGGCCTTTGCTACCATAAAAGTTGCGATCTTGGTTTTAACCATTCTGAGGTTAGTTTCATCTCGCTTAAGGATAAAGGAGCAGGACAAAACTTAAAATCAACGGTTCTGATGACGCAGCTGCTGCCATTTATTTTGTGTACTTTTTTTTTAAATTTCCCATATAAAGTACACTCTGCTCAGTATAGTTGTGTTTACTTGTCTCTCCTTCCTAAACGGAAAGGAATTCAGTTACTGTCGATATATTTTATTGTCTATATATTGGACAAAGTTATTGTTGGCACCGGTGTTTCTTTTTCTTTTCTCCAATTTTTATTCCATGATAAACTCAACTTAACTATATTGTACAACAATTGAGATTAAATTCTTAACTGGACCTGATTGTGATATATTGGATTGAAATAGATTGATCAGAACTAAAGTTGCTCCAATTCTACCTAACTAAATGAGAATTGGAGCTTTCTGCCAACAGGTCTCGCTTGATGTGACATAGTTTTATGTAAATTAAAATTTGCTGTTAGTTTTATGCTCATAGTTGTATCTGTATTTCCCACAGTATTACCGTATTTTTCGGACTATAAGCCGCTACTTTTTCCACAGGCTTTGAACCATGCGGCTTATAGCCCAGTGCGGCTTTTCTGGAGATTTTTCTTTAACAACCACCAGGGGGCTCTCTACAGGAAGTGAATCATTGGAAGTCAAAATGGGAAGTCAAAGAAGAAAGCGCTGACTTTCATTTAGCACCTGCTAGCAGCAGGCAGGACGGAGAAATGTTTTCAAACTCATCCCTCCTCATCATGGAAACCGAGAGCGGCGGAGAAACAAGCGGCTTATAGTGAGGTGCGCTATATAGTCCGGAAAATACAGTACTTTATTCTGAAAACAATGTTGCCAGTAGGTAGAAGAGAGGGCATTAAAAAAACTCATTTTAGTGAATCGAGATGGAAAATTCTTCCCCCAGGTGGTTTTCTGCCGGTGGTGTTTGAGGTTGTTTGTGTAACGTGGAATAATTCAGAAAATTAAATCAAATGGCTTATTGTTCACACTGGAGTACTTCCAGTTTTATATGTTCTGCTGGTGAAGTTATTTCTGTGGATGTGTTTTGTTCTCTGGGCTGGTTATAAAACCTCTGAGCATGCAGGCAACATTAACAAAAAAAAAACATTTTATTTTGGCTTCTCGGTTATATAATAAATTTTGTTTTCCAGTTCAAATAATAATGCATCTAAAAATCAACCAATAAATTATTTAAATCCACCACAGAATCACAGAAGCTAATTGGCTGCAGTTTTCATTTGGTTTGGCTCTCCAGCCCAGTTAACCTTCTGTGATATTTGTTGCAGTGGGAAGCATCATTTTGTGTTCAGTTTGAAAATATAAAGCTAACCACTTCCTGGCACCATCAAAAAAGCAATAACTTTACGTGTACTTTTTTTTATGACTTGAACTTTATTAATTTTCCAACAAAAAAATATACCAGAATTCCACACTTAGCATATCACAATTTAGCATCAGCTAAACTATAAAATAATTAAAAAAAACGAAAATCCTTTAGGTCTTTATGTCTATAAAAATAGTAGAAAATATTAAATATTGAATGGGGATAGATGAACACAAACATCACTTTTGTTACATGCTAACGTTAGCTTGAGCTTTCTCCGCTAGCTTAACAATAAGCTAGCCATAAGAACGAAAGCTCACCTTAACGTTAGCATAAAACTTAAAGTTTGACCAGCAGAAATGCCAGAAGTAATACTGCAACCTGGGATGCTCTTATAAAGTAAAGACATAAAAAAAAAAATCCCCAAAACACAAGAAAACTGATTTTGGTGTCGCTAATCTAACATTTAGCTTCTGACTTGTTGAAAAAACAGAAGTGTTTTGTCTGGAACCATTTTAAATGATAAAATATAATTACAATCTAAATATTAGTGTGGTTGTACGTGTGTTTTTGAGCCGCTGTGGAGCAGAAAATATGTCTTAGAAATTCAACCCTTGCATTTGGTTCTTGATTTTTTGCATCACCTTCATCTAGACAAAAACTAGCTGAAATGCATCGACTCTGTGCAAATGAATGTGAAATTCATGAGCCTATGTGATTCTGTGATCACGCTTCAGTTTGAACACGTCTATTGTCTTGTTGCGTCATGTAGCTTACAGCTGCTCTCGTTTCCATGGTTACAGCACTGGTTTCAATAGATGTAACCTCAAGCCTCATTTGTATGAACTTGAGAGAATTTTTTCTTTTTTAATTGCTGCTTTTGATGACTGACTGCTAGAATTAGTGCTGTGAAGCTAATTTGGACCATTTCAAGTGTCGCTGACTCGTCTCACTTTCATGAAACTTTCCTGCAATCCCAGGCTTTTTTCTGCGGTTTATTGTAAGGAGAACTGAACTTCTTTTGCATGGGCAAGTCCACACTGGCACTGTCGAGGACAGCGTCTTCCTGTACACAACGCTGTCCTCCCACAGCCACGGGCCTCACATTTCAGTGTCTACTTTGAAAGCCTGTGGGTTGTTTGTTGTTTTTTTTTTTTTCCTTAGAGTGCAGCAGGTTTTAGGATGTTTATTTGCAAAAGGAGAAACCCTTCCAGAGATGTAGGGTCAGTTATAGATCGTCGCCCCTGAGCAGTCGTGCATTTCTATTTTCAGAGCAGCAGGGAACCCCATCGAGAAAGGAAACGCTGATATTTTAATGCATTCTTTGTTTGAAAACTCTAATTAAATTAATCATCTTATTAAATGCCCTGCTGTAGCTAAGTGTGTATGAAAAACAGACTGAAAACAGCAGCGGTCTTCAATCAATTCAATTCAATTCAGTGATTCTGGAGAAGGGGGACAAAACAGGTCCTATGGATAAAGCACAAAATTTGAATAAAATATACACAAAATATAATTTTTTTCAAATAACTGATTCAACTAACCTGGGCCATGTCAGGTTAGTTTTAAACTTTGTAGCAGATCTGTAAAATGCCTTGTCCTGGAGCAGGACTCAATACATTATAATAGTTTAAAACAATTAAATAAATAATTATAAAAGTACCAACAAATTTAATTATAAATAATTTTTATATATTTTCCAACTAAACTGAAATTTGTCCCAAGTTTTTGTCAACATAGTCAGACATAAAAAGAATATTTTAAAAATCAGGCATTATTGGGGGGCACCAGAACGTCTGAGGACCCCATGACCACTTCCTGTTTCTTCCTTTGCTAAGAGGGCTAAGAGGCGCTAGCTAGCTTATGTTCTCCTTTAGCTTTTCCTTCCATTTTATTCCTAAGTTGCTCATCACAACCATATTGTGTCAACACCATAACTGACAATTTACCAACTTTTGATGAAATTGGCCCGCTGTCTCTTTAAGAAGCTCTTGTTCTTTCAGCATGACATCACAACAATGTTCCTCAGAATTTAACGTTTTTATTAGTTTTTCACTTAAAAGTAGTTTGAATGACAAACTCAGCAGATGCACATTCCACCAATTGTTTGCTAATATCTGCTGCCGCTAGTCTGGAGGGGCCATGTGGGAAAGTTGCAGAAAGTTGCTTTCTGACGTGGAAACAGCATTTTTATGGAAAACCTGCAACTCCAGGTATGTTTTAGATAAAGGAAAAACATTCTAGCATCATGTAAAGCTCAAAAAATTGGATTTAATTTACTGCTTCTAAATTAATAAGAAATTACTTTGGTTTAATTTATACTTTACAATTAAAATTCCAGGAAGTGTAACTTAGTAACCGTAAAATTGTTTTTCCCCTGTGGTGACAGAAATTGGAAAACAAAGAAATATAGATCTGAATGCTCACCAAATGTTGCCCATATCTACATCAAGAGAAACTGTGACAAACAAGCCTGGAAGATTTATGTTAAAGCTGCTTTTCACATCTTTTCCAGGAATGTCAACAATATTCGAGGACACAATATGTCGGGTTTTATTGAGGGATTACCCAAAGAAATTATGTTTACCGAAAACCGAATGAACGCTCACTCAGACTATTGTGTAAATAAAACCGATGATGAGAATTTAATGGAAGCAAACTTGCATGTTTATGGCATTTCAAGGTTTCCACCAGCACAGAATGTTTACTACAGTAGATCAATAATGTACGTTTCAGAAGGAAAAATAAATCTGATAATTTCTGCTGAACATCGCTTTAAGCTCTTTATAATGAACAAAACAGTCAACATTGGTTCGATGTTGCTGTTTTAAACACTCTTGAGTTTTTCTACCTTCCAGCTGCTGGAACAAAACTCTCCTCAGTGAAACTGGCTTTGCATTTCAGGAGGGTGCAGATGAACATTTAGCCGTTTATCCACAAGGAAAAGAGTCAATGTGAGGCTGAGTGAAAATAGTCTCAAAAGATTCGTAACTCGTAAAACATGATTCGTAACTTGTAAAATGATTCGTAACTCGTAAAAATGATTCGTAACTCGTAAAAATGATTCGTAACTCGTAAAACATGATTCGTAACTCGTAAAAATGATTCGTAACTCGTAAAACATGATTCGTAACTCGTAAAAATGATTCGTAACTCGTAAAAAGGGTACCGGTTCAGTTACGACTGCAAAACTACTTTTGAGACTCTTTTCACGCCTCCCTGATTTGTGTTGTAGATGGTGCGTTTACATGCTACTAAAAGCTCGGACATCTGAGTTTGCTTCGGAAATAGTTTTTTCCATAGTTCAACACGTATTTCCCTCTCTGCTTGTCTCGTCTCGTGGCTAAGACATTATTTTTGTGGAAAATATATATGTCATTAGACCCACATCTAATTTTTATATATATGTTTATATACGATTCCTCGTTTGTGACTGGTACAACTGTAATTACATGGTAAAAGATTCGACCACTACGTGGTGGAAGTTTATTCTGCTCTGGCTGGGAGAAGCGTTCAGTCAAACAGTCCAGAATGGCGGGTCGGGTCGGCCCAGTAATCGTGGTGGTGGAAGCGTGAAATGAGTCTCAAAGGTAGTTTTGCAGTCGTAACTGGATCGGTACCCTTTTTACGAGTTACGAATCATTTTACGAGTTACGAATCTTTTGAGACTATTTTCACTCCATACTTTCAAACCCTAAAAGGCTATACGGACTGTGGCGGATGGTGTGGAAGCATCATGCGGTGGGCTTCTTTAGTGAAAGCAGGCCGACATTAAGCTTGTGGGATAACCTTGAATCGCTTGAACATTTGAGAAATGTGCTTAAAAACTAAGTCAATGCCATGAAACGGCACCAATTCTTAAATATATTAAGCCTGCATCATGTGTTAAATGTCCAGCTGAGATTAGAAATCAAATGAAAAGCCCAAACAATATATCTGTTTAGCAGGGAGTTGCAGCTTATTAAGGGTTGCCTTTGAAATGGAAAAACTTCAGAAGCTAGGACAGTACATCCAGGGATGCAAAGAACTCAACCACTTTTATTCACAAATGCACAGTGAGTCTCAAACCCAGTCGCAATGCAGGAAGAAATAGAGTCTAATAAAGAGTTTTGAGTCGGAGAGAGAACATTTCAAACATTCGATCATCCATTTTCAGAGGCTGAAACACAGACAGCTGTGGAGGCGTAACCGGAGGAAGAGGAGCAGTCGGGGCGTTTGTACAAATCTGCTGCTGAGCTCCCAATTAGTAATCAGCACCTGGGAACGTCCCCTTATTGCTCTCTGGGGGAATTTGGATGTCTCTTTCAAATCTTGTTCCAAAGTTTAAAAGAACAGTATGGTGTAAGAGTCAGCCAAAGCATCAGATCGCTTTCCCACCCAGACAGAAAATTTGCATTTAAGCAACACAATTAACTGAGACACTGAAATGGAATTAGATTATCTGCAGACTAGTGAAACTTTAAATTCAGGGTTTAAATGAAATGCTGCAAAAATAGCTTTGCAAGTCAACAAGTAGCTTACTTGGAAGTGTTGAAAGTTAAGTGTTGTAGTTTCTCACCTTTTGTCCAGCTGCAGCAAAAATCTTTAGTGTATTTTAATGTGATTTAATGAGATAGACTAACGGCTGCCCAGTGGCGCAGCTGGTAGAGCTGCTGCCTTGTAGCAAGAAGGTTCTGGGTTCGATTCCCGGTCTTTCTGCATGGACTTTGCATGTTCTCCCTGTGCATGCGTGGGTTCTCTCCGGGTACTCCGGCTTCCTCCCACAGTCCAAAAACATGACTGTCAGGTTAATTGGTCTCTCTAAATTGTCCCTAGGTGTGAGTGTGTGTGTGTGTGCATGTTTGTTTGTCTCTGTGTGTTTCCCCACTTCTCTTTCTCACTGTGTGTTGTTCCTCCTGCCTGATGTTTGGTTTTAATTTCTTTCAGAGCTGCTTTATTTCTGAATGTTCCAGTTTTTTCCGAAGTTCTTAATCAACATTTTTTGCTCTGATCTGAATGTTTAGTCTCGATTCATGAAGCTTTTAAACAAGAATGAGGAGAAGGAGTGAGGGAACGTCAAGTTTAGTTGTCAACTCTTTTAACTCCTCTCTCTAGGAGCACAAGCTGCGAGGATTTACCTGATCTCATTGGAGAACTCTTCATCATGGTGGCGCCGGGCCCTCAGCTTCCAGTACACGATCCCAGCAAACACCAGTAAGATGAAGACAAGGAGAAGCGAACCCACAACGTTCCCCCCGATCACTGCAGCTCTGTTTGGAGCTGCAAAACCAGCAGGGAAGGCAGATTTATTCTCCTAGACTGCTTTTACTCTGCATTCGTTGCTGTGAAATTCATTTCTAGGCCATAGAAACTCACTTCCCCCAATTTTTTCTCTCTCTCATCTAATCAAAGCAGCATTTCGATAGCGCCGAAACGGATGTCAGGTATTCATTAGAGGCTGTTTGAGGTGAAACATCTCGCAGCTCAGAGACGTTTGAGGAACCTTCTTACACTTTTATCTCCTCCTCGGTCATTCTTGATTCCCAAGAAATCTCAGATAACTTGTTGATGTTTGTTGCTTCTCTTCGCAGCTGCACAGCTGGAGGTCTGCTGCAGCAAAGTGAATGTAACCATGAAACTACACAGTTCTGGTGAGATGCATAAAATACATATTCATCTTTCTAGTTTTATCATGATTTATCTAAACATTTCTCTGAATTTAAGGACATAGTTTGCATATTTAAAAGGCTGGATTTCATCTAAAATATGAAGTAAAATGACAGTAGGTCGATTTTAACTGAATGAATTTAATTAAATACTTTCTTAATAAGGGTAAGAAAGTAATAGATTAGTAATCTGAATATCACATTACAGAGCAATTCAATAAATTAGTACCGTATTTTCCACACTATGAGGCGCACATAAAACACCTAAAAACCTTCAATTGTCTAAAAAGCCGCCTTATAATACGTTGCGCCTTATACATGGGTCAATATTGAGCCACAACAGGTCTAGCAACTACGGTAAGCAGCCGTCCACTTCATTTTCCCCCGTAGAAGAAGAAGCGCGCGGTGCATGCTGGGAAATATGACTGCTCGAAGCGGGCCGTTTTATTTCCATTCGTGTGTTTGTGTAAATGGTTCCTATTCAGAGACACAGAGTTTAAACTCAAGGCGATCAGACGAACACGGGAATAAAACAGCTGGTTATTCATTTTGTTAGCGAACGGAGGTGTCAGAACGCTGGTTTGTAATTATTAATAAAGTTTGACTGACCTATTTGACTGTTTTGTTGACGATCCGTTTAGCGCAGCTCCATCTAATGGATGCATAACGTAACTGCAGCCTCTACTGTAGCGTCTGTTCTATGAGTCTTATAATGCGGTTCGCCTTATATATGAAAAAAGCTTTAAAATAAGACATTCATTGAAGCCTTATAATGTGGTGCGCTTATAGTGCAGAAAGTACGGTATATTTTTCAAAGTGAAACACGTCACTCATACGCAGATGGACATTTGAAAGCCTTAATTTTTGTTTATTTTTATGATTTTCCGTTTACAGTTAAAGAAAACATGACACTGAAAATTAGAACCAGACCAAAAGAAAGCAATTTTGAAATGCAAAAATTTGGAGTTATTGAAAAGTATGTTAACTGTAATACCTGCTTAAAGATTTTCAAAATGTCAACAAGTGAGCCACATAAGGATATACATATTCTTATTTACTGAATATGACTGTACATTTATTTAGAAAGATTTGCTAACAAGTGATGGAAAGTTAAACCTTTGGTGTTGATTCTTTCCCTACCTTTTTAAACGGTCATATATCTATTTTAATCTGGAAAATACAGATATGTATGGACTTATTGAAAATAACAGTTTGTTTATTTCAGAACTGAAGGTTGTAATATTTGACCTCTTTAGAGGAAAAGCAGCCCAACAACCACTGAGCTCATAAACTCTTGTCCACACATCATTTCAGAACCGTTCATTGAAAACAAAACACCGATTCACAAACTGTGAAACTGTTTGTGAATGTGAAAATCGTCTCTTTAAACAATCTGTTTGCGTTTAGCAGTTATTTAAAGATAAAAACTAAATACATTTAGACTCTAGTGGCCTTTATTGAGCAGTGAGTAGACAGGAAATAATGCAGAGAGAAAAAGGGAAGGCTTGCAGCGCTGAAGCACTCAGCGCTGCATGTTCAGTGATTTTATGTTAATCGTTTTCTCCCTTCAGATCTTCATAACAAAATATGACTAATAACTCAGATACTTTGGAAAATTGATAACTACCCAAGAGAAAACCTAAAAGTGAAACAATATTTATCTGCTTACTTTGGATTTTATTTACGTTTTTCCTTTTTGCAAACTCTGCTCTGTAACGCCATCCTGAAGGTAAAGGTCTAAGCTGTTAGGGTCCAGCATGTGTGGGGTCTGCAGAGATGCTAGCTGCCCTTTTCCTGACCCTAAACCTGTCTCCACAGACTTAAATGTTCGCTACAGTCTGGTCCTGTTCTGTTTTGTGGATGAATGAACTGGTTCACAGGAACAGGAAGTGATTCACGGTAGCCACCGTGCTCCAGTCTGACCTTGACGTTCGCTGTCATCTCCACAATCCAGAGCAGTTTAGCTCCAGATGGTTCTGACCATGCTGTTAGCATTTGGATTAGCCCAAAACAGTGCTGCTATCTGTGATCTTCAGGAGTTTCACAGACAGGACAGGCCCACTGAGGTCCAAATGAGCAAAGAGAGAAGAAGAGTGGGGTGAGAACAAAACCCTGAGGGACACCAGCGCTGATTGTTCCTGGTAGAGGCCGGCTCTGTGACCTGGATGAGCTGAAGTCCTTCTTATTCCCCAATGTGCTTCCATGAATACAGCTCATAAAAAAAACACATTCGCCTCAGTTTGTGTTATTTATCTAAGATATTCCCAGAGCTTGAAGAAGAACGATGATCAGAAGAGAGACGGAGATGTGCAAGAGGGGAAAAAAAGAAAAAAGTTATGCGGCAAACTCATTCTATAATGTCCTGGTGATTATCCTGAAACCCCTTGGCGGCGTTCCTGAGCCGTAGGGCCGGAACCTCTGGTCTGGAACAGAAGCCTGCGCTTGAATCGAAAATGAATCATTCGCCGCCCGGAGCCAAAAATCTGAGCGCTGAGTCAAGGAGCCAAGGACTCGACAAGATGTCAGAGTCGTAAGCTCGCTCCACGATTCAGGAGGCAGGAGACTGAGATCCCAAAACAATGTGGTTTTTTCATTGAGTGTAAATATAAAAGAGATGATTTTTCTTTGAAATAGCAGGCTGAGTCACTGAGCGTACCTCCTTGAGCTCTCCGCCACTGTATTCATCCCCAAAGACAGACAGCCATGCTTTCTATCTCAGTAAGAGCTCTTTCTGTGTATTAATAGACTTATTGAACTCCCTCGTATACAGTCTTGTTATTTGCTGTAGTTTAAATGGAGGCTTTCCTTTCTTTCTGCTGCAGAAGATGGCAGATAAACAACAGGAAGCAGGCTCCTTTTGCCTTTACTCTTCAGTGACTTTGTGACTCAGCAGCAAAGAAACACTGACATGAAACACAAGCAAGAACATTACAAAAACACAGTTATTTCCAGACATTAAAAGCAGCCTCTTACTGCCGTCATTAAGAGTGACACACTTGTGTCCCCCGAGCCTCACATGTAAGCAAAGTGGAGCCGTGAGGAGGCTGCGGCAACGCAACAAATCAAAAATTGGCCCTGCATGATTTTATGTGGGGCTCATGCAGCTCTGCGTGTGTGTGTGTGTGAGGGAGAGTGTGTGTGTTTTCCTCTTACGCTTTTTGGCTCTCAGGCTGATCCTGCAGCGTTCAGCTCCAACAGCATTGTTCACCTCACAAAGGTAGATCCCTGCAAAGCTCTGTGTGTGGCTGCCGATTCTCAACTCCCCAGTTGCGCCGTCTGTAACGCACATCACCTCATACAGAGATCTGATCCAGAAAACAACAACACTTCCCTGTAAGCTGCCCAGATTGGTAACAATTTACATTTTCCGCCCCCTCCACCTGATAAAAAATCATTTTTATAAGGCATAAGTACTCAGACAAACAACACTGTTGCTGCAGAGGGAGGCCTGTATTGAGCGCTTTGTAGTAATTCCTTAATCTGAATTATTTTATTGAATCTCTGGTTGCATGTTGTGTCCAGACTCTTATAGCCTCCTAAAGGTTTTTTTCTGATACATTTTTTCTCTTTCAATTCAAAAGTGCCATCTCAGCATTTTCCTTAGATGCTAAGGCTGCATCCATAAGAATGTCTGAACTTCATTTGTGACAAAAAGTGTAAGAAAATTCAGGTTTCTTCCAGCAAATCTTAAAAGCTCTTCAATATATGCCAACTTTGTGAAGTCGATGATGGGATTTACTCACAGGTAACAGAGTAAAGGGGTGGAGTTAGGGTAGGGTTAGGCTAAATCTGTGAATGGGAGAAAATGCCAATAGTATGCAGCTAGTCCACGGAAAACAATTGTACGCTCATCTCGAGAGTGCAAATCATTATTCCTTCATTTTTCTCCTGGATAAGTCATCATGTCAATAATTTGTAAAAAAAAAAAAAAAAACACCGTAAATCCCTTTTAGGAGTTAATGGGCAGCTATTGTGGAGTCAGGAAGACAATGGGTCCTTCGATTTTGTGCACAGAAGATCCAATAACACACTGCCTCCTACACATACACACTTTGATGTGCAGTAACAAGATGACATCAACAGAGGTCAGACTTACCCTGTGTGGCAGCAGCAGGCATGGGGTCTTTGCTTTCTCGCCTCCACTTGTATGTGAGGGGAGCGGATCCTTCAGAGGACTGGCAGTGCAGAGAAACGGCCTCACCGACGAGCTGCCCTCCTTCCAGCCAGCAGCGAGGTGCAGATGGTTTTACTGCAATCACAAAACCGTCAGGGTATTTCCTGCACCGCCATTTCTGCAGCAGGGTGAGGAAGAGCTGAATAAAAAGGGGAAAGACTGAAAAAGAGAGTAAACAAATGTGCTCAATTAACTAAATGGTGCTTTATAACAAAGACCAGAGAATCCAAAAACATAAACAAGCGAATTGCAGTTTGATTAAATTAAAATCAGATGAAAGAGTCCAAGCACCAAGCAGCTTAAAAATAATTTAATTCCAATAAAATCTAGGCTCAATTTCTAAAAGAAACAATCTAAAAAAGAAGAAAAGCAAAGTGAGTCGTTACCTCTCTGCTTTCCTTTCATCGCGGTCTCTTTGATACCGCTAGCTGCTTATGTAAGTTAATCTTTCTTCAGATTGTAAGCCTTTCATTACAAGTTTATTATTAAAGGTCAGAATGAGAGAAGGCGATGGCTACAATATTAGGACAACTATAGAAAAGCCAAGGCCTCAGATCTCAACAGTTCCTACCATAGCTGCTCTCATCCAAGGTCACTTCAAAGCATCGTTGCAGGCTCTTTAAATTTGCACATATGTGTATAAAAACAATGATTGTGTCCCTGAGTCTTGAAATATAAATACTTTTATGACCCTGAAGTTTATTCTCTGTCTTATAGTCTTAATTTGTCTGAGAAAATGTTAAAACTAGTTAAGAAATGACAACTTTTCACATTTTGTGTGGGTGAAAAAAGGCAAGAATATGAAAATAATCCTCATCTCTTCATATCGGCCCAGTTTTAGTCATTTGATTGATACAGATAATAATAAAAAAAAAAAAAGACCAACATTGGTCTGATGAAGTTTGGGATTGATTTTTAGTGGTTTCACAATAAAATTAACATTAAAACCCTATTAGGTGTCGCTTTATTATTAAGGTTATTTTTACAATTTGTCTGCAAAATGTTACGTCTGCAATCAAAGAGAAAATACTCCCAATTAAGTCTGGATCACTTTCAATACAGTTTGATTCCTTTTTTACAGCTGTGAACTGCAAAGTAAGTAAACATTTGTCTTTATCAGATTCGTTGGACCGTTAAATTTAGCGGTCTGATAAGATTTCAGCCGATTACTATGGAAATATATTCACACTGCTAATACTGGAACCAAAAAAGAAGAGCTTTCCTAACTTTATCCTTCAGTTTGACATAAAGTAATATTATTTACTTACAGCAGAATCAGAGTGAAGAACAATAAAAATCTGATTTTCATTATGACGAGCTCCTGCTGCCGTTTGAACTTGTTAGCACAACTTTAGCACCAAATGTCCCGCTGTCTTTAAGCTCATAAATAAAGCAACCTGAGTAAAGTTTAACTTTTTACAAGCAGCAGGAAAAATGGCAGGACAACAAAAAATAAAGCACTCTAAACTGATCTAATATTTATTAATTATATTTAATCATTTGATCTGTTCTAAAGCTAATTAGCAGTTAGCTTTAGGACAAGCTAACTGCTAGCACAGCTAGCCACACGTCTTATTGACGAAGAGCAGCTGCTGAACTCCTGAAACTTAAAAGTTTTAATTTATTATTCATAATACACTCTTGAATTGGTGCTAAGCAATTTAAAAGGGCATCTATTGTAAAATAAAAAAGTAGAAAGTTAAAAGTGAAATTACCTTGAGCTACAATCAGCGACAGAAATGGGAAAATAAAAATCTCTCCTAAACTTTTACTTGCAATAGCATTTGAACACGTAAGTTATCTTGACTTCATTTCCATTCAAATTTGTAGAAATGCAAACTTATTTGCTTTTATCCTGTAAGTAAAGAGGCAGGTAATTATTGAAGTGATTGCTCATTCAGGTTTAGGGATAATATAATTTCTTAGAGCTAATATGTTGTGCCAACTTTTATAGAGTATCAATGCCAAGCGAAGCTAAAATAATATAATATTTTCTATGACAAACACATGAATAGGAACCATTTAATGATAGTTAGTTTGAGAAAATGTGTTTTTATTCATAGCTGTGCTTGATTTAGATTAGTTTTCTCATTTGTGATCTCAATAAAATGTGAAAATTATTTATTGTATTTTTGTTCCTTTCTGCATTTAAAATACCAAAATGTGAACATAACTTCATATTTTCTGGTTAGATATTTTTTAAAACATTGGATCAGATTTCAAGATACATTTTTGACTGATTGCAAATTTCTTCTACTTTTGCTGTTGCACAAGTAGGTTAAAGTAATGCTGCTCTTACTTGAGTCAAATTTTTCGGGTCTTTTACCCAAATCTGGTTGCAATTTTGCTGAAATCAAGCCTCACATGCCCTTAGTGACAAATGGCCACTTGTAATTCGTGACATCTCTATTGTTTCTGTTTCCAAAAACAAGGTCAAAATCTTGTTTTTTCTTAATCTTGAGAGCTTGTTTTGCAACAGTAACTGTAAGCACCATTGGAAGACCTTAAACAGAAAGTGTTTAAGGTAAATTTGCCAACATAATCAACCAAAATTAACCTGCCTGTTCATTGTGTATTTCTTTCATAGACAAACTTCTGTCACATAAAATCTCAAAAAATCACACTGAAGTCTGTGTCTGTCAGACGGCTGAATGCGGAAACGTCCAAAGAGCCTGAACATTTATGTAAGGCTTTGTATTTTTAACCCACATGCCAATAGAGCAGCAATGTGACATTTTAAAACACGCTTCCTTCACCCCGACTCAAGCTCTATTGTTAAGCGACTCCCATAAATAATGCAGCCATGTGACAGATCAATGTCCAGACTTACCCTTAACCACCAGTGACACCTTGCGGGTGTCGACCCCAGGTGACTTCTTCACTTTGCACTGGTAGGTGGAAGTGTGGTTGTGTGACAGTTGAGCGATGGAGAGAGAAGCGTCGCCTTTGGAGGGATCGCCTGCAGCAAAGCTGCAGCCTTCAGTAGCTGTAGGACCTCCATGGTAGTACTTGGTGCCGCCGGTGTATGACAGAAGCTGAGAAAAACATCAAATCAAGCAACACTTGATTAACTAACCAAAACTGTAGCTTTTTCTTTTCCATCTCATTGCTCAAGTTTCACTGCAAGTTCACTGTGGAGTCCAGCTTCTGCACTCCTGTTGGCACGTTTCCAACCAGACAGCAGGGAGTAGTTTTCTCACAAAGCAGCAGTGAAAAACTCAGTGTTCACCCTGTGCCAGCCAAACAAGCTGGAGAAAAATTCAGCTAGATAAAAATACATTTTTGCTTAATTAGCTGGGAAATTGTGGGTCAGAACGCATGTCCCAAAAGGAATGCTAATGACTTTCTGTGAATTGCTGTGTTCCTTCTAATCTTTTTTAGATGCGTAAAAAGGGCCCCCGTGGGCTCATGTTTTAGAAAAGCATGCTAACTAGTATTTCTCAGAAATCTGCATTGTTGAGGATTTTCAAAGTCACAGCTAAACAAATGCTTGAAAGGAAATCTATTTGTGTATTTATATGAATCTTCTGAACATTCAAATATTCAGATTTTAGAGTTCTGATCAATATTCTCCCTTTTGCACTTTTATCCTTTTTAGTTTTCATATCAAACAACAAGCTGAACATACTCATACATATTTTGAATGACTTTTGACCCACTCCCATTTGCAGAATTGTTTTATTCAGACTTATGAAAGGTCTATTTAAGTCATTCCTGGTTGAATTTAAGACTTTGAAACCTTCTATTTTTGTCACTTACAAGCTGGATTAAGATGTGTTTTTGATCAATGCCCTGCTGCATGAAGAAAATGCACTTTAGCTGCATGTCAGAAACTAGTTGATTTTCTGGCAGACGACATAATTTGCGGTTAAATCAATTACTGGACGTTGTCAAAATGCGAAAACAGAAGATATCGGTAAGAAATCTAAGTCTTTTTCACAGAACTGCATTTTCAGAAAATGGGTGTTTTAGTTATTTAAAGTTGGCTAAAACCACATTTTACTTTCAAATTGTGCAAAATGCAAAAAAAGAACTTTAATATTCCAGTAAACTTTAGATTTTTTTTCATTCAAGCTTCTAACTTTACAATGTGAAATAATATTTTATTTTGAGAAATTATAATTTTTTTTAGCAAAGTTATAACTATATCTGTGCTTTTCTTTCCTAATAAATAAACATTTGTTAATTTGTCTGCATTTTTGGTGAAAATTGATCAAACTTTAATAAATATAACCATTTAAAAGCAGAAACATGGCTAAATTACAAGTTTTAGGATTTGCACTCAGCATTTTTTACAGCGGCTTGTGTTTTAATTCTTCATAGGGAAAAATCCTTTGATTTTCCAGCCAAATTTTTTTTTAAAAAACCTTTTGGGTTTAAAATCATTAATACTTCCTGGAGAGAGGATGGCAGTTTAAAAGAAAGATTGTGATGGAAGTACTTCTGCACTTCCAGCTGCATGCAAAAGCTGAACAAACACATGAGGCTCATATCCAACATCTACTGAGATCAAAGTCAGAAGAAGCACTTCAGGTTTTAGTGAGTTCATATTTTTTCTCAACAGATTGTAAAACCAAAGACGGATAAGAAGAAAAAACTAGTTTTCCTGAGTGTTGTGTTGTTTTCAGGACATTTCTTTACATTATCTGGCTTCTCACCATCTGATCCTTCTTGGTTGTGTCTGGATTGAGCACAGACCATTCAATGTCAATTTCTCCTGTGTCCAATAAGCTTGGCAGGTAGCTGCAACCCAAAGTCACGGTGTCGCCCTCGGCCCTCTGGACGGTCTGCGGGCCTGTCGATGTCACCTTCAGCCCTTGTGTGCATCTCAGCTCTGCAAATTCAGGCCATCCTTGAGATTAGTCACAACCAAACTAACATTTTAATTTACTATCACCAAGGGTCGTAAATTAGATTCACTGAGCTACAGCTCGTTTCTATGCTCCATTCGTTTCCCTTACAGTGGAAATAAAAAACCACCAAATAGAAACAAAAGCGGCCAAACAGGACGTGGCTATGAGTTTTTCAGGGGTTGCAAATTGAAAATGTCGTTATCAAGAACATTTCAATAAGAGGCTGAGTGTTCATGGAGCTTTTTGCAAAACTCACTCTATTCACTGCATTGTATCTACCATAACACCCTCTGAACATTATAATCCTCACAAACCCTTCAAGGTTTCAACTATTTCAAACCTTTCAAAACAGAAAAAAGCAAAAAAAAAAAAAGAAACGTTCAACAGCAGAGCTGAAAAAATGAAACCCCCTCTCTGAACCCACTCAGATGACGCAGAGGCTCTAAATCCTGAAACATTCAACTTATCAAAACAAATCTAAGTGCAGATAATAGGAGAAGCTTGAATTGGGCTCCAATTTGCCCTTTGGGAGAACGGGACATGAGACTATAATTGAGCTTTTCAGGGATTTCAAGTATACTGTTTAGTATTTTTGTAAAATCAGCACATAATACTTTTAATCCACTCCGTGTGAGTACGCTTCTGTCCTAACATGCATGAAATGGAGCAGCATTTTAAAAAAAACACCAATGTTTATGTGTAGCTCGGGGGATACTAGTGAAACTAAACGTGCTGCTAAGAGCCACACTCTGAACAAAGCAAGCACAGACTTAATTTTAAGAACAATAGGGAGTTGGAAAATCATTTCAGAAGAGGATATCGGCCTGGTTGGAGAAGCTGTGGCTGCCGTGGTGATGTTGGGCAAACTCAGATCCCCTGAGGCTCCACTTTCAGCAGAGAACAGTTACGAAGGTCATCATGATTGCTTCTTTCAGACTCGCAGTGTGGAATTGAATTCAGAAAGTTAAAACAATTTTCACCTTACAGTGGAGAAATATTCACACTGAGTTTTGTTTTTAAACTGCAGCCAATTGCTTTGATGTATTTTATTGGGACTTTATGTGATAGACCAAGGAAAGGTGGCACATGAATGTGAAGGGAAAACAAAAGGACAGAAGGTTTTACATAAATCTTTTGTGATATCCAAAATTACCAAACAACAGGAATTAAAGGCCACATAATTGTAAAAGTCCAGATGTGTGTAATGCCAAGCAAAAACTCTGGCATGGATGAAATTTGAGGTTGAATCAAACTTTGAGGAAATTCTGGTCCCCCATCTGGCATCACAAGAAAGGGAAGAAGTGCACCGCCACGATGGTGAGGAAATGGTGCTGACTTCAACTTGGGACATTGTGAGTCACAGGGCAGAGCATGTCCTTCAGAGAGGAAGTGGCCCGTCTGTCCACCAGTCCATTGACATGCCCTCAATCTGGGGTCAGTTCACCGGGAGAGGAGATTTAGCAAAAAGCCCAGACTTCCTGCTACCCAGTCACTTGGACCAGCTCCTTTGGAAGATTCCCAAGGCTTTCCAAGGCCAGAAGAGAGACACATGGTCCCTCCAATGTTTCCTGGTCTTCCACTGGGTGCTTGTATCCACAGTCGGGTTTGTTTGGTCACGACCACCAGTGAAGGTAGGAACATGGATTGGTAAAGATTCACCTTTTAGCTCAGCCTTCACTTCACCAAAACAGGCTAGTAAAGTTACTGCATCACTCCCCAAGCTGCTTGGGGAGCATCTTCACCTTTTGTAGGTGAAGATGATGGTCTTGGCTTTGGAGGAGCTAATATTTCATCCCGCTGCTTCTTGATAGCATGGCCCAGGGGATTGGAGGAGTCATTTGGAGTTAGCAAGTGACCCTATCAAGCATGCAGGAAATTGCTCTGTGAAGGATTCACGCCCTCTCATTGACTTACTGAATAGCCCACTGCTCGAGGATGGCACTGTAGGCAAACTGACACCCATGTTTTAAGGTGGAATGAAATCGTTCTGCTTTGGTCTCTACCAGGACTAGATTAGCTTTAGAATCCGCCCAAACAACGTTTATTGGAAGAAACAGTCAGAGGTCCATCTGGTGTGAATAAGCCATACAGAACATTTGTGAACAAGCAAAGACCACAAGCAGAGAGAGAGAGAGAGAGTTAAAACAAAGCTTTGTTCAATCTACCAAGCACAACAGCAAATGTACAACGATGTGACCGTCAACCTGAACCAGTGGTGTCCAAAGACAGCCGTCAAGGACTCTGGAGTCTTGAGGAGGAAGTTTGACCATTTGAATCAGCTGTTGGAGCTCATACTGATGTACAGCTGGCAGGACACCAACCTTTGAGGACTGGAGCTGGACACCCATGTCTTAAAGACAACAAACGCCCCTAGAAGACCGACTGGGACAGAGATTCACATTCCAGTACGAGAATGACCACGAACATTCAGTTGGAGCAACAATAGAAATTAGATGATAAAATGGTCCAGTCATACAACAAACTGGGAATTTATGGCAAGACTTTAAAAACAATGGTCAGTGACAACATGAAGAATGGGTAGCGTATTGTCTCTGCTGTGGCATGTTAAAGGTTCAGGTTGTGTCAGAATTCCTGCAAGGCACTGTTAGTTTGTGTGCAAAAACATGGATTCACATTGTTGTTTTACCTGTGCTCATGAGCAGCGCAGAGCATAACAATAACCAGGGCGGACAGCAAAGGTTGAAAGGTGTCCTCAGGTGAGAGCAGCTCCGTCTGCACATAATCATCCTGTTTAAAACAGAGCAAGAAGCAAATCTCCACTTGTAAATCACAAATGAAACCCGTAACCAGTACGATGTGATTAAAAATAAACAATATCATGGCAACATTACCTGAAAAAGGCCACTGCATCCAAAAAGCTGTCCATGGAGAGCAGGGGAACAAATGAGGGTGTCTTACTCCAAGATACACCTCCTTTCCTTCTGGTTCAGTAACAAGAAGCCCTCTGATTGGTCCGATAATTTTAGTTTTCACCTTAACTTAGCCAAACCTTCTATAATATCTTGCATTTTAACCCAAATTGTATTGAAAAATACAATTTAGAAAGCTGGGTTCCATGTGCCAAAATGTCATTGTTCTGACAAAAAAGTTAAACCAAAACAATAGGTAAAATACCTCCAATATGCTGCAAAATTCAGCTTATATCTGCCAATTACCCCCCTTAGTTTACCATTTTATAGGTGTTCCTCTGCATAAGCTCCCTTCAGACACTAATCCTGTCTTTATTTTCTCTTTTCATTTTATCAATATGACCAGAATATTGATTAAAAAACACAAACAAACCTTTCCTTGGAAAGAAGAAAGCATCTGCAATCCTGTTTTTGTCTTGGATACAGAATATACCACATTCCAGTGCCAGACCTGTTATTAAATGGATGCTTTTAAAGAGTAAGAAGGAAAACAAAGACAAGGTTTTGGGTAGCAAAGGTAAACAACCCAACAACAGGTTTTTCTGGCAGAAATACAAAGCAGCACAGTTCATATACAATACAAGAGTTTCTGAAAGAGTAGATGTATTAATAATAGACTGCTGGGCTTATCTCTGTGGTGCGTCTACAGAAAAATCGGCTCTATAAATCAGATACGGTGGGGGATCTTTCAGAAGACACGCACAGAAAATTGATTAGAAATACAGGATAAGGAGCTTTATCTGAACTCTGAGCTGCATATAAAATATTGGACACTTTCTCCAGTTGTCAGCTCGTGTTTTTCACAAGCTTTTTGAAAAACACTTATGCTTATTGCCACCAGTTTATAAAGTAGGAATGTAAGCAACATATAAAAACCTACCAAAAATCTCACACTCCCATTTGCTTTAAACTTTACAAAAATCATGGATGGGTTTGGTTTGGATTTCCAAAAAACTAATTATTCTCTTTAAAAGTAAAAGTTTGGGAAAATTTGTTTTTCTTAAAAAAAAAGGGGGTTTTATATATTTTCCAGGCAAGTATTGCCATTTTACTGAATACTCAGATAACCATGAAAGCTTCAGTTATGAAAATACAGAATATAAAAAAAAATTAAAATAAATTTCACTTTGCATCGTTTCTTTAAAATTGGTCTCTGTCTCTTTAAGAACCCTTGCACATCATCACATTAATACCTTTATGTGAAATAGATATAAATGACAATATATTTACTAATTTAGAGAGACTAAATACACAAGCACTCGATTAGCTCAGATTTTTTCTGTTTTTTTTTGTTAAACCATGTCATTTTCTTTCAACTTCACAACAATACATAAGTGTGTTGGTCTGTCAGATAAAATCCTAGTGAAAAACATCAATATTTGTGTTTTGTAGCACAATAAATCACTTTTGTAAGACAATGTGCAAAGAGCACTTTCTTAATTTTAATGTCTCTTGCATAGATAAAGCTAGAAAAACCAGTCCTTGATTATGTAATGTGTGATTAGTAGATGGCTCAGATTTCCTTTCTTTTAGCAACGTTAGCGTGTTGTACAACACCATTCAAGTTAGACCTTTTACATGGAAAGCTTTAGATATAATAACCTTGTCCTCTGTAATTTAAAACATGTTATTTCACCTCTTCCCAGCAGGATCATTTTTCTATATGACTCAGATGAGGAAAAAGTAGGAAGAAATTAACTTAGAAACTTCAGTTTTCTTTCTTTCTCTAGTTGCAAAACACAAAAAACACGTGTGGCTTATTTATTAATGAAAACTCCTCAACATGGTTTAAAGTGCACTGTTATGCAAGTCACTCAGGCTGGGCTTGATAACCTCTAACACAGAGAAGATATGGGAAGAAAATCTAAATTAGTCTGTTCTCACAGTTTTTCACCTGGTGTAATTAGCATTAGCTTTCATCGCCACTGAAGAGAACACAACGCAAAGTAGAAGGAGTTAGTTCTCTATTTTAAGCTACATATGAAGTGCTGTACACTTAGATTAAGACAAACACGAACTTTATTGTCATTGTGGAGCAAAGTTGCTTGTTTAGCAGATGCAGGTGCAGAAAATGTTAAAGAACCATGCCAGCCAAATAAACGAAATTCATGGAAATAGCAATAAAGAGTACTGAAATATTATAAATGAATGCACATTGTGGTATGTGTGGCTCTCATAGACAAATTAACTATAAAGCTTTTTAGCATCACCTTTAAGAAATCATTTCAAAACTTTAAAACACCATGCAGAAGTTACGAAAACACACACAAGGAAATCATTTGTTGAATAACCTTTTGAATCATTTTCCACATTTAGTGGACTCTGTTGCAGGGAATATGATCATTATTGAGTAAATTTCAGCTGTGCATGTAGGATTCACATGACATTTGCTCAATTGGATCCTGCAGGTGCAGTCACAGTTTGCGGAAAGGTTACGCCTCATTTTTAAAAAGAGTTCAAAATGATCTCATTGTACCAAGGAATCATTCGTGGAAGGGTAAAAAGAAATACCGTTTCTTTTTAAGGATAATAAAGTCAAATTACTTTATTATCCTTATTTATTTATTTTGCTGGCTCAATTCCGGTGTTGCCCCAAACTTTCCAACATCCTTAATAAAGCCCCGCCCCCAGCGCACAGTTACTTCCGCTTCCGTTTCCACTCTGGGTGCAGCGGCTCTGTTCGGCGTCTTGTTTTTACCAGGAATGATGGCGGTCCTAGTTCAGAACTCCGCTGGGATTCCGCCATTATTAGCCACCAACTGCGCATTGGGGCTAAGTACTCCCTGCTCCCCCGAAAAGGTAAAACAATTCTATTTAATCCAAGCCGAATTATGGAAAAAGGCCTAATATATGCAGTCAAGTGTTGTTTGGCGAATCAGTTAGATTTTTTTGCGTGTTTTGGCACTGTTCGTGTTAACGATAAAACGGCAATGGAGTTTGGTATGATAGTGGGTAAATTTGATATTGCACAGTATCTTTATTTTTTCTATCCCCCTTTGCTTGAGTATTTTGAAAAGACTTGATAATGAGTTATATTATTGAGATTTTTGAAAGTGCACTTTAAATTGATTGACCTGAAACAGGATTCTGCATGACATTTCTTTTGTTTGTACCTAAATTATGGTTAATTTCACATGATTTAAATGTTGGATCATATTAAAATTATTGGAAATGTGCATAACTAATGCACATGTTCAATGTTTATATTTGTACTTATTTCCTTTACATGCTATAGAGACAGTTTTGTTTTGGATAAAATTCTTAATGTGCATTTCTGACCTTTTAGGTTGGGGGTTTTTGGACCAGAATCGTCACCAGATTGACAGCGAACTAGACAATGAATATCGGACTTTGAAATGAATCTATTTTGACTATCTCTTTTTGTTTTTACTGCTTTTATTGTCTTTTTTGTACAACCACTTAATATATTCACTAAAACTGAAACCACTGCCTCCTGTTTTCATTCACACCTCAAGGCCCTTTCAAAGGACCTTTGTCTTACACCTGACTAAAATCATACCAAACATTGTGGACGATTGTCACGGACTGATGAAACCGCGCTTAAACTTAAACATTTCCAAAACGACGCATTTAAGCACACAAATAACACAACCTTCAGTTGTCTGCTAACCTGAAAATGAAGAGAGGTTTCATTTTCAGCCTTACTGCGACTCCAGGATATTTCAAAAGAATCACTTGAAGAGAGGGAAAGTGATGTTTTGGAATGACCTGAAGGTCCAGAACTGTATTTGTGAGAAAAATCTGTGAGAGCGCCTGAAAAAGGCTGTGGACAAGAGATGCCTTCAATCTGAAAGATTTAGAGTGTTTGCTTTTGGATTAAGGGTTGATGCACTCGTTATGTGAAGACAGTTGGGTTTTTTCTTCTTTTCCTTCTGACAGGTTTTAGTTTTAATCCAAGATATGTGGGAAAATAACTGGATTATTCTCAAAAGGGGTGTGTGTAAACTTTTACATAGGTGATCAAGTGATTTTTCTTCCTGTTTATGGGGTTTAAAATTTGACACTAGTTATGATGCAAAGCAGAGAAATAATCTCATTAAACAAGCAGGAATGGTTCTAAACTCCTGACTTTTCCCCACCTGTTAACCTGTGCACTGTTTGCAGCCTCTACTATTAAATGCCTAATGATTATATAGTAAGTAGCAGTGCTAAAATAATGATACTTAGCTGATCAGTTGAGATTGCACCTTTTAAATCCTGTTGCACACCAGCCGATCATGGAGGCATCACAGAAAAAGCAGCATATGGAAACTCGCTGCGGCATTTAATGATGGAACCAGTCTGCTGCTCAAGATGCCCAGACTGAGCAGAGCAAGCTGTTAGTGTTACTCACTAATGTTGCACCGTATTTCAGTCTCATGTATGCGCACGTTAACAGGCACAACTTCATTTTATCACTTACTTTGCATCGCATCCTTTAAATCGCTAAGTGGGGACTTTGTGGATTGGAATTGTCCTACGGATTCTCAATTGGATTGAGATCTGAGAGTTTACAGAACAATCCATCAACTCGGAGTTGTTTTTGTTCATTTCAAACCATTTCAGCTTTGTGTCGGAGCACATTGTCTTGTTGAAACAGGAGACCTTCATTACTTCCTGCCAGTTGATGAAATGTCAGCAAAATAAGAATCTGAAATGTTGTGAAATATCGTGTCTGCTACCTAGATATTGAGCTGTTTGTAATTACAGTCAGACTTCATTGAGAGGCCTTTTCAGAGTCAGTGGAAGACTGACTGCTAGAGCATCCCCATCCTTAATGACTCTTTTAAGATACTTGTCAATGTCAAATTTATTTTTAAAAAGTTTTGCTTTGCAAACATAACACAATAGAATAAATTGTGAAAAAAGGAAAAATAATACAAAAAAATTTATAAAATATACATTACAACAGGAAAGTTACAGTACCAGGCCTTATTTAAATGCCAACAAATAAAAATGTTTTTAAAAATGACTAAATGATGTGAGTTAAAAACAATATTTAATTTCCCTTTCAATGACTAAAGTACTGTACTTATAAACTGAATTGGATCGAGTGATAAGATAATCAGTATCATCTGTAATATTTATTTGATAGATGTCATGTTAATAGTTAATGTCATAATATCATAATAAACTTTATAAATCTCTCTAGCAGGTCATTCTTTATGGAGTGAAAATAGTCTCAAAAGATTTGTAACTCGTAAAACATGATTTGTAACTCGTAAAACAGGATTCGTAACTCGTAAAAAGGGTACGGTCCAGTTACGACTGCAAAACTACTTTTGAGACTCTTTTCACGAGGAATTGTATATAAACATATATACGATTCCTCGTTTGTGACTGGTACAACTGTAATTACATGGGTAATATATATAAATTAGATGTGGGTCTAATGACATATATATTTTCCACAAAAATATGTCTTAGCCACGAGACGAGACAAGCAGAGAGGGAAATACGTGTTGAACTATGGAAAAAACAATTTCCGAAGTAAACTCAGATGTCCGAGCTTTTAGTAGCATGTAAACGCACCATCTACAACACAAATCAGGGAAGCGTGAAAAGAGTCTCAAAAGTAGTTTTGCAGTCGTAACTGGACCGTACCCTTTTTACGAGTTACGAATCCTGTTTTACGAGTTACGAATCTTTTGAGACTATTTTCACTCCATAATTCTTGATGTCACGTGTCATCCTCTTCATTGTAAAACAAAAACTCCTCCCATGGTCCGAGTCCCACACCGGCTGACCGCTAAGGATTCGACCCTCTGCTCCAACGGAAACCTTTCAACCAATCAGCGTGTCAGGTGCGTGAAACGTCACGCCGCATTAGCCTACAGCTACGTTTAACTTTTGAACCCACAACAGGAGACTCACCTGAACTTCCAAACATGACGGCGGACATCTGGGACGTTGTTATCGTCGGAGCCGGGCTGTCTGGGCTCAGCGCGGCTCACCTGCTCACCAAACGGGACGCCAAGCTGAGAATCCTGATCCTGGAGGCGAAAGGTCGGGAACTTAGCATCCTGGAGGAAAGTGAAGCCTTAAAGTGTGTTGTTTACTTTCTGAGTGCTTGTTTCCGTCAGATCGAGTGGGAGGTCGCACCGTGACCTCTGAAATCCCTGCAGCCTACGGCGCTGATCGCTGGGACTTTGGAGGACAGTGGGTCGGAAGGTAATTAAAGCCACACATGAGACTTTTTTTTTTCCTTTAATCTATGCATAATTAAGTCTGAATAAAGATGAGATGATTTCAACACCTGCGAGCTGACAGGGAAGGTGTTTGGCTCCAGTTTCCTGGGACCATTAGAAAAAGATAAGAGGTGAGCTGCTAATAATAAAACCCTTGAAAACTCCGAGTGGGGATTAGGGAGGATCAATATCCATCACACAAACAGATTAGACACATAATTGCTCATTTATATGAGAAGTCTTGACTAAGGATGCTGAAGATGATTCTATACTCGGCTTTCCAGATGTATTTCCAATTAGTGTGATCTAAAAAGTTAATTTATTTTAGGAACTCAACTTAAAAAGGAAAACTTTTGAAAGTGTGAATGACGAACAAGAACACTGACTGAATACAGTAATGGTAGGTCATGGCCCAAGAAATCTTCGGGATTACAAAAGATGATCTCTAAAGAAGGCAGCTGTTCACTTCTCTATATTCAAGCATATTAATTGAAAGTTGAGTGGAAGGAAAAAAGTTTTTTTTTCCTCATTCATAACATTCCTGCTGTTTTTTTCACATTTGTACTGTTGCATAGTTCTATTACAGCAATATGTTGTTTTTAAATGCAGAAATGCTCGTGCACATTTGTAATTTTTTAAAAATAATCTGACTTGGTTGCACATTTCTTTGGAATAAGTTGAGTATTTTGAAGAACTGTAAAGTATCTCATGTACTCTTTCTATACAGCAAGTTATTCTTAATTCTCTTTTTAAAACTTTCTGTAATGCTTTGGTTCCCTGCTGTGGCTGACAGGAACTTTTATCTCCCACTAAACTTTCCAGTATTTGTACTCTTTGAACTGCCTGGCTTTTTTTGATGGCTCTGCCTTTTAAAAAGAGTGACAACTGTATAACTGCCCTATAGTTTAAGCCTTAAAATGACTTAAACAGTATATTTATGCTGGTTTCAATTGTCTGTAATCCAAAATAATCTAAATGAACCAAAAACAAATGTGTGAATATCTTCTAAATTATGAGCTTTGCTTTTTGATCACTGAAACAAAACGAATCATTAATAATATTTGAATCTTATAACAAGTGGTGATCTTGGTGGTGGCTGTATCATGGTGTGGAGATATATTTTTTTTTGGGCAGGAATGTAGAAGCTGTAGTCTCAAAATACAGAATTTATCTCAAAATATGTTTTTGTGTTAAATTGATTATTGAAAGTTTTAGTGCTATAAAAATTCTGACTGGGGCTGAATTCAACATTTCGTGCTTTAATTGGTTAACCATTTTAAAAGCAATGTGTTTCCTCCTACTTAAATTTTCACTACTTGTTGCTGGCCTGTCTCAGTAAAACATGTACACTTGCAAAAAAATATGTGAAAAGGGAATTTAATAACTTTGCAGGGCTTTGAGACTCTGCATGTTTGTATCTCGTATGCAACTGATTTACCCTTCAATATGTTTGACGCTAATTGGATGTCAGAAAAGGACATTTAGTAGAAAACGGTGAATGATGTTTGATGCCAAGATTCAGCTTGGATGACTTTTCTTTTTTGTTAGCTAGGTTTAATCTGTTTCTCTGGTTATTCAAGGATTTCCTTCAGTGTCATCTGAGGTTGTCTTTTATGAAGATCATAACGTTTTTTTATTATCTTTTTTCCTGCACAGCACACAAGTGCACATCATGGAGCTCATAAAAGAGTTGGGGTTAGAGTTGTATCCTCAGTTTAATGCTGGGAAGAAGGTGCTTCACCTGGGAGGGCCCACTTCCAAAGTGAGAACCTACCAGAGCAGCATCCCTGCTGTGTCTCCGCTGGTGCTGCTGGACTTCACCCAGATACTGTGGAAGGTGAGAGTCAAGCTGAGTAAACCCCAACTCTTCAAATTCAACCCTCAAGTGGTTTATTTCTTGGATTGTTACTGTCACAGTTGTGTGGAGCAGAGTGAGTTCATCACATGACGAAGTACCAGAGTCTGGTTCAGACGCGTTAGAGAGCCTCTGTTCGTTCCTCCTCTTCCGTCCGTATCCATGTGTGTTTTGTCTTCAGGGCGGTGAACTGTCCTGTCAGGTTCTGATTATACGCTGTTCTCAGTTTGACAGGCTGTGCAGATCGGTGTGTGTTCCGGATCCGCTGAGGACCCCCAACGCGGCGGAGCTGGACAGCATGACGGTGCACACGTACATCGAGCAGCACGCCTGGACTGCGGGTCAGTTTCAGTTCCTTCACATCTAGCCTGCTCCGTTTAATGTAATCAGTGGTTTTTAAATTAAATGCAAAACATCTGGGTGGGCATAACTTCACACAGGGCATCATGTAAAATCAACTTTTTTGAGCTTTATATCATGTTATAAATTATTCCCTCATCAAAAACATAACTGGATTGTTTTGATAAGCCATGTAAGCACAAAAACAGTCATAAGCCATTCGATTCTTTTTCTTATTACTTTGACTTTCTTGCAATTATCAACTAATCAAACTCCTTTTCTATTTGTCAGATTTAATAAGCATTATTTGAATAAAAACTCTGTGTAACAGGAATATAAATGAAGTTAAACTCTGCCTCTGAGAGTAAACTTGAACATTTAAAATCTGTGGTCTGAATCTGCAATGTGAAGTCCCAGACGAGGTGAATGTCACGGTTGCTATGCCAACATGTTTTTAAGTCCGGAAAGTTTCGATTTTTACTGCCTTTGAGTTAATTGTGCAGCAAGCAGACTGGGGATTAAGATGTTAAGAACAATAAATGTCATGGAGAGATTGTAAAGATCACATTTCGACTAAAATACAGTGGCTGTAAAAATCAAAAGATTATCACAAAGATGTGTTAAACACGTCTGAAAATAGAACTTGATGATATAAATGCTTTTCAGTGAAATATTAAGCTTTCTCTTTAACATAGTTGATGAGAATAAACTATCAAGTTGTTGTGAAATGATATTAAGTCTTTGACTACAAGAAACCACTGCCTGAAAACTGCCAGTATTTACGTTTTTAATGTAATTAAAAAAATTAGGTAATGTTTAAACTTACTTAATTATTACTTTTTTAAAAAATTACCTAATTATTATTATTTTTTTAAATGACCTAATTATAAAAAAAATTATAATTACCTAATTATAAAGGTTATAAAGGTCTAATTTGACGTTTAGATGGTTAGATATCTTGTATTCACTGTCGTTGTCATGCCAGGCCACTAGGTGGCACTGCAATGTTAACATAACATTAAAGCACATGCCCTTTCGACCCTTAGCTTTCACTTCATTTCTCCAATTAACAAAGTTCTCATGTGACACAAAATATTTCTTATCAGAAGTTGTGCTAAATGTATAAAGTTAAGTAGCACCTGCAGAGTATTTTATATCATCTGGTAGCGTTCCCAAAAAGTTTCACTGTTGGACTCTGTTTCAAAAAGTACCTGAGACTCCAATCAGTGGAGATGTTAGCAAGCGGCTAAATCACAACCAAACTGAAGGTTTTTCTGGAGTCCGACTTTGTGTAATAGGTACATAAGGCAAATAACATCCCATCAATCCAGGTGTATTGTTTGAATCTGGTTGCCCTGGTGACTGGGTGAACAGATAAAGGTTACCACCACATTATGTCATGCCCAGCAGCACCCTTGTCCTAATTTCTAGTGGATTTCTGTATGTCTGCATGAATGTGATGGATAAATGTGGGAGTTGCTGCTTTTCATTAGAACGATGATGACTCACTCACCTTGTTGTTTTGCCCCCGTTTTCAGTGGCCATGTTTGGTTAAGGCGTTGTTAGCATTTTCTTTAGTCTTGTTATGCCCGGCCTGATTTATAACACCGGCTTTCAAAGTAGCTTACCTAAATGTGAGAAAATGAGAAGCTGTCTCATCCCAGCGCTAATTCTTGTCTTTTTCTCTGGCACCCAGATTACAATAAATTCTGATTCAGTTATACTAAAAATAACGTTAGCATAAGGATTGCTAGCGGTGTTAAGACCGCTCTGTTTTCTGGTCCAACATGACAGTTGGGTAATGTGTTGCTTCAGTCTCCGTGGGCTGTTGCAGGAAACACCGAGCACACCGTGCTCCATCTGTACATCTGTGTCTCTGTCGTACTAATCAACAGTATCGCCGGAGGCTGTATAACCCGACATACATCCTGCAATCTGCTGTAGTTAAAGCACTGTCCTTTGCTCTGGAAGAAGGCTGGATTCCTCCTGCCACCTTTTATCCACATTATTCAGCAGTTTTTAGTTCTGCTCATGATTCCATTTTAGAGGCAACCGAATGAAGCAGTTTCTGTTTTCACACATTTTGCCTGGTTTGCTTGATAACTGTCATATTTTAGCTGTTTTATAACAAACCTATAAAACACCTAAAGTGGAGTTTTTGTTATTTTACTGATTCACTGTGACTAATTCACAGACTTTAAAATCTGGATGGAGATTTGAGATGCATGAGAAAAGTGAGAAATTCATGCAGAAATTCAAAATTTGTTGCCAACCTTGCAGAAGTCAACAGTAGATTCCTTGCACATAAATCATTCAACCCTTTAATCCTTGTCATTTTGATGGTTATAAAAACCATAAAATCAATATTTTTAAAAATTAGAGCCAATTTAACATCAAAGGTTTTCTGAACCTCTAAACCACATGTGTCAAACTGAAGGCTTGTGGGCCAAATCCGGCCCACCGTGGCTTTTTATGTGGCCCTGTAGATGCTACAAGCACTTTGTGTTGCTTTGTTACTGAAAATGTGCTATATAAATAAATGTACCTTTAGACGAAGCACTAAGTGTGCTTAGACATTATGTTATCAATCAAATCAATGCAGTTTTTATCTGTTTACTGCCAAATTCTGTCAATCAGTCCCTCCAGTTTCTTCAGAATTATCATAGACATTCACGGAAAAACAACAAATTCCTGGATTTTATTTGCGCTATTGCATGATTAATTTATTGCATATTTTTCTAAAAAAAAATTGTCAAAAACTTTCTTGCTTGCACTTAAACTGCTTCAGCATTAACTGATGTCAGATTGTAGTCCTTAATAACACAGTGAGTAATAAAAGGTCTGATTTATTATCATCAATTAGGGCAAATATTCCCAAATTAGAACCACAAACACGTTGATTTTTATTACAAAAAAAATGACAAAAAGAATCTCAAAATCCTGAAGGGATTGAAAAGATGTTCAATAATATTTAATTTTAAGACTTTAAAAATGTGAACAGGTTTTATCAATACGGTTTTTGGGTGAGTCGACTGCCCTGTTGCTCTGGACTTGAAAGATGTAGAGAAGAAATCCGGTTTTCTGAAGTCAACGCCGCCGTCAACCAGGACATTTTAAGAAACTTCATTCTTCCATCTGCTGATCAGCTTTATGGAAATGGAGATTTTTATACTCCAGTAGGATTTGGTGCTGTATCACGCTGCCAAACGTACCAAAATCTGCTCCAGTGACCGTTGTGTGGCTTGACCAGTAGACCACAGATTGTGTCCAGTAGACACAATCTGTGGAGTATTGACAAAAGGAAGATGAGACACCAAACACAACAATACAGATGACCTGAAGGGCTGCCATGAAAGATACCGCCTCCTGTTACCCCTCGCCTCCGTTCCTCGCTGAATAGATGCAATCATTTCTCCAAAATGAGGTCCAACTAAGTTCTGATCTACAGAAGCCTAAAATTTCTCTTAAAAATGATGGAGTGCATTTTTGAACAATCTGTTAAAGTTTAAAGGCATCCAGAACATCACTGAAATCAGTTAGAACAGTAATAATTCGCACCGCTGTGTAACTGCAACATAGAAATAAAAATAAAAAAACAGTAATGGGAAAAGTACTAAATATAAAAACTAAACCAAAAGAGGGGGGGGGAAATAAAGTAGAAAAGAAAAAGACATGATGTATAATCCACAGTATAGTTGCTCATATTCAAGCAGTTGAGCAAGCTGCCTGAGATGACTGCAAGATGAAACCCATGTTTCCCAGATCCTGTGAAACTTCCCAGTTATCTCCATGTTCTCTCCTGTATCCATGTGGAATGTGATGGAGATTTCCACCAGAGGAGATGCTTCCACTCTGCTCTTGTGGGAACTGAGTGACCCTGGAAGTGTGAGAATGCAACAGGTTTTTAAAAAACCTTTTTACTATTGATGCGTTTTATTCTATTCTTTCACTTTTTATGCAGCTTTAAATTGAAGCTAGAGGGTCCCTCGTATTCAGAACGGAGCATGGCACTTGTTCATGTGGCACGTCTGCACATGCTGTTTCAAGCTGGACATCTGAAGTGGGACCAGGAAGTGGCACTGCTGTGATTTCTGGTCCATGCACACTGCGACGGTCCAGCTCTGACTGCATTGTGCTTGTTCTTTACGCTTCCATATCTGTTGAGAAGGAAGATTTCATGGCACCAACATCGATTCAGATGTTAAAGCACAACAATAATAATTGGGCGTAACTCCATGACTGAATGTTCAGAATTTATTTCTGGGTATTTAATTTATTATAAGGCAAAATAGTTTGCTACCAAATAAAAATATTTCCTTATATTCAGTCATTAAATTTCCATTACGGCATGATCTGATTGTAAATACATATTGCAATGTACAAAGCTGGTATCTTTTCATCTCAGAGAATTTAACGGTTCCACCCAGAACCTTTTATTTGTGCGTTTCTGATGGGTCCTTAAATCTGATGCACATCCAACATTTGCAAATAGGAAATTGTAGATGCAAACTTACAAAATTGTAAGTTTGCATCTATTCCAAACTTAATCGATGCAGATCTGTTAGATATCTTAGCAGAAGATTTTTATTCTTTTTTTTTTCTTTTGAAATTATTTATCATGCTATCTCAGCTGTAAAAAAAAATACTGCATCAAATACATAGGACATAATTCTGTTATTTTGCATTGGAGATCCAGGTCTGCACTATCTACTGCATACCATGATTACAAATGTTTAATTTGCAAACACTTTCTAGCTGGTTGGTTCAAGCTGGTTGATAGTCAGAGCTGATGGTTTCTGGACATGATGATGTGGTTGTCATGCAGGTTGTTCTATATTAAAATGCAAATTTTACATTTGAAATGAGTTTTTCTCAAACATTATTTCTGATAAGACAGGTTTCCTCAGAAACCATTAGAAAGTTATTTAAGTGAATCTTTTTGCATGTTTTTGGCGATGAGTTTAATATCTTTGATGTCAGAAGCCTCCTTGTCGAGCTCAAGTTGTTTGGTCCCTCAAACATTGATGCCAACTCGACTCAAAAGAAACACATTAGTAAAGTTAAGATTACC
Source organism: Phalloptychus januarius (assembly GCA_902982915.1). NCBI lineage: Eukaryota > Metazoa > Chordata > Actinopteri > Cyprinodontiformes > Poeciliidae > Phalloptychus > Phalloptychus januarius. The sequence goes on along the minus strand of CADWAE010000133.1, from coordinate 1,335,932 downwards.
GTATTTTCCACACTATAAATCTTCAATTTTCTAAAAAGCCGCCTTATAACACGGTAGGTCGATTTTAACTGAATGAATTTAATTAAATACTTTCTTAATAAGGATAAGAAAGTAATAGATTAGCAATCTGAATATCACATTACAGAGCAATTCAATAAATTAGTACCGTATTTTCCGCACTATGAGGTGCACATAAAACACCTAAAAACCTTCAATTGTCTAAAAAGCCGCCTTATAATACGTTGCGCCTTATACATGGGTCAATATTGAGCCACAACAGGTCTAGCAACTACGGTAAGCAGCCGTCCACTTCATTTCCCCCGTAGAAGAAGAAGCGCGCGGTGCATGCTGGGAAATATGACTGCGGGAAGCGGGCCGTTTCATTTCCATTTGTGGAAAGACCCAGAATGGCTCCTATTCAGAGACACGCTTACGACGCAGAGTTTAAACTCAAGGCGATCAGACGAACACGGGAATAAAACAGCTGGTTATTCATTTTGTTAGCGAACGGAGGTGTCAGAACGCTGGTTTGTTATTATTAATAAAGTTTGACTGAACAATCTGACTGTTTTGTTGACGGATCCGTTTAGCGCAGCTCCATCTAATGGATGCATAACGTAACTGCAGTCTCTACTGTAGCGTCTGTTCTATGAGTCTTATAATGCGGTTCGCCTTATATATGAAGAAAGTTTTAAAATAGGACATTCATTGAAAATATGGTACTTTAAACCTCCCAGAAGTGTCATTAAATTTGGGTTTAAGGTCAGGGTGAATTGTAGTAACGTGTATGCAAACTGACAAACTGGCTGTGACATTTTGTTTTCCAGTGGTTGGACTCTTTCCAGCTTGTTATGACAAGAAAAGGCTTTGATGATGCATCTTGCCTTAAATCTAACAATGACAGGCCTAAGTAGGCGACGTTCAGCAGACTGTGTCGCTTCAGTTTGTGCTGTTATGTTTTCATTCTTGCTTGCTTGATGTGAGGAGACTTCTGGCCTTAGAAGTCTTAATCATATGTTTTGTTAAAAGCAATGACTCTCTGTGGCTCTGAATTTATCGACTTCACAATGAAAAGAGACTCAGAAAGTGACAGGATGATTACAGGTAATGGTCGCCTCCTCCAGTGGAACACTGGATCTTTTTGTTGTGCTGTTTTTACAACTTGTAACGTACGAGTAAGTGGAGCTCTGTTATGTCTCGGATTACCGCTTGTTTTTCCTCCGTTCTTGTGTGGCAGAGCTGAAGGAGCAACTGGGAGTGTGCAGCAGGTCCGTCTTCGGCATGGAGCCGTCCCAGATGTCCTTTCTGTTCTTCCTCGTGTACGCCGCTGCGGCCGGAGGGCTCCTGGCGCTCCTGGAAAGCTCTCCTGGTTGTGCTCAGGAGTTTAAGATAAAGGTACATCCCTCATATCCACCCACTCAGACTCTGCTGCAGCTTTAAAAACCGGAGACAAATATCTCCTCTGTTGAGTTAAGCTAAGCCCGTCCATCACAGCCTGCTCTGGCTGAGCCATGTCTCAGTGAACACGCAGCTTTTCTTTGGCCCTTAAACATTGAATTATAGCATCCTAACACCCCTGGCTCCAAACTTGATGTGGATTTTTTGCTACTTTTCTCTGTATTCCCTCAACATGAGACCAGTGTTTCCTCTGTAATCTGTTTTTGCGCTCTTACAAGCTCTCTCTCTCTCCTCCTACAGCGCTAAACTGTAAAAATGGCTGAGAACCAGTGAGAACTAATGGATTAACAAGGTCATTCAGGAAATGGCAGCACAGCTTTTAGTTCAAATCTCCACAAAAGGCTTTTTTTTTTCTGTGGTCCCACTTTACCTTCAGCAGCATTTTATGATTTAATGCCCTGAAGAAATTATATGGAGGCAGCCTGAGATGCACAGATACTGTAAATGTCATCAGGAGCAGAAGAAAAATCTTACACCTTTAGAGCTTCATCAATTTTATTTTTCCTTATCCATCCATTTTCTGACACCCTTGTCCCTTAGTTGGGTCTGGACAGGACAGACAACCAACAACCTAGGGACAATTTAGAGAGGCCAATTAACCTGACAGTCATGTTTTTGGACTGTGAGAGTAAGCCGGAGTACCTGGGGAGAACCCACGCATGCACAGGGAGAACATGCAAACTCCCCAGGCCGGGAAACGAACCCAGAACCTTCTTGCTGCAAGGCAACAGCTCTACCAACTGCACCACTGTGCAGCCCTTAATCAATTCCTTTGAAACAAATGTAGCTAAAACATTTCTATTTTTAAGACATAGAAACACTTTGTCATTCGGCTGCAACATATGGAGCATATTGAGCAAATAAAAATGTATCAAAGGTACAAATCATCTGATTTGACTCAGATTGACTAAAGTTTGCATAAGCATCAAACACATTAGGCTTTACAGATTATAAGATTTTATCATTTTAAAATAAGTCTTTCAGATTTGGATCATCCTTTGAAGGAGGATCCATGGCTTTAGTTCATTTACTTTGATAATAAACTTATTAATTGCAAAATGATATTTCAGTTCATTCTGATGGTTATTTCTCTCCTGGTTGTCCAGATTCCTCCCACAGTCCAAAACTTGACTGTTCAGATAATTGCTTACTCTAAATTGCCCTCAGATGTCCCTGTGTTGCCCTGTGACAGACTGTCAACTTGGCCCTGTTGCAAATCAGTTGGAAACTTTGCTTCATGAGTAAAATGAGCCTTAAAACTAGCTTGTGGTGTGATTATGATGGATAACTCTTGAGGAGTTTGTGATTTTTAATTTTTATGTCTTGTTTGTACATCGTACCTGCAGATTGTGTTGTAAAGGATTTTGAATCTAGATCGTCTCTGAAATACCAAACAAAAATTAGGAATTTCTGTTTTTGTTTGCAGAAAATAAGAAATGACGCATTCATTATTTGAATGCATTATTCTGATGACGCATTCATTATTTGAATGCATTATTCTGATGACGCATTCATTATTTGAATGCATTATTCTGATGACGCATTCATTATTTGAATGCATTATTCTGATGACGCATTCATTATTTGAATGCATTATTCTGATGACGCATTCATTATTTGAATGCATTATTCTGATGACGCATTCATTATTTGAATGCATTATTCTGATGACGCATTCATTATTTGAATGCATTATTCTGATGACGCATTCATTATTTGAATGCATTATTCTGATGACGCATTGACGCATTCATTATTTGAATGCATTATTCTGATGACGCATTCATTATTTGAATGCATTATTCTGATGACGCATTCATTATTTGAATGCATTATTCTGATGACGCATTCATTATTTGAATGCATTATTCTGATGACGCATTCATTATTTGAATGCATTATTCTGATGACGCATTCATTATTTGAATGCATTATTCTGATGACGCATTCATTATTTGAATGCATTATTCTGATGACGCATTCATTATTTGAATGCATTATTCTGATGACGCATTCATTATTTGAATGCATTATTCTGATGACGCATTCATTATTTGAATGCATTATTCTGATGACGCATTCATTATTTGAATGCATTATTCTGATGACGCATTCATTATTTGAATGCATTATTCTGATGACGCATTCATTATTTGAATGCATTATTCTGATGACGCATTCATTATTTGAATGCATTATTCTGATGACGCATTCATTATTTGAATGCATTATTCTGATGACGCATTCATTATTTGAATGCATTATTCTGATGACGCATTCATTATTTGAATGCATTATTCTGATGACGCATTCATTATTTGAATGCATTATTCTGATGACGCATTCATTTAGAAACAACGATACTTCAGAAATCAATATTTGGCGGAATAACCAGGAGGTTTTCAATAGGATTCAGTCCACTGCTCTCTCAATTTGTATAGCTTTGAAATTAATCAGAAATCTCATGCTAAAACGCTTATGTCCATATGTGAAATGTAAATTGGATGGCCGTCCCTTGTTTGGTCCAGGAAAGGCCATAAACATGCACCAAGTCGAGCCTGACTCCGTATCTGTTTCTCCACAGGGAGGCACCCAACAACTTTCCGAATGTCTGGCGCAGCGGGTTGGCTGGAAGAACGTCCGGCTGGGCTCTGCTGTGACGGCCATATGGCAGGTAGAGTACAGTAACGTCTCACTCGGGGACTGATGAGGCGTGACACTGAGATAACAGCTTCCTCACTGGGGAAACAGGCTGTCTCATGTGAAGGCACTCTCTGTTCCGCCTGATTTTCCCCTTCATCCACAGCTGAGAGATCCAAGCAATGAGCGCTGCAGACCCCATCAACATTACATGTTTCCTGCATGTCATGCTGGCTATTAATGTATTTATTCATTCATGAAATCTAAAATTTAAAATATTCAACAATGCATGTTGTACAGAATGTCCTGTCCTCCAAAAAGCCCCAGTGGACAGAATGACCCTTTGCAGCTCAACTTAAATAGAAATAAGTAAGCACACCCTTTCCCCACAGGGTTCCAGTCGGAAGCTGTTGGATGCATTTGGTTTTTCACAGTTTGCTGGTCTGAAGCTTTTCAATGTGTGTTAACACAATCCTGACATGCTAAGACATTAGCAGTGACCTTAAAGAACAGACTGACTCTCTCTGGGGAGGGCTACAAGGTGATCTCCAAACTATTTAAAGTTTTCAGGGGTAAAGCTTTTTTTTTTTTTTTTTACAAGTGGAAAAAATTATTCAACGCAAATTTAGTCCCAGTATTATATGCAGTGCGTAATTGCAAAAACCAAGAACTTAATCTTAATTTCTACAGATTTAAGGATGTAAAATGTTAAAGTTCATAATAATATGACCCCTTACAATCTTTAATTTGACCCCAGACTCCTCTGCAAACTCCAAACTCCTCATTTCAACTAGTTCCAGTTGAAATGATTGGAGCTGCAACTAATAGTTACTTTACTGATTGATTATTCTGATGACTGATTAATTGGATGGAAATTTGGCACAATGTGCAGATTTTTCATTGAGTCACTTTGCATTTTTGTATATTTGAAACACATTATAAGATGCAAATAGATAAATATTCTAAGAATTTTTTTAAATGGGAAAAAACTTATTTTTTTTAAATGCAATAACAGCATTCCTGTAGTGAATTTGAACCAAGCCAAGTTACTTTTGATTAAAACATACCTACAAAGGTGTTTTTATTTTAATTAAATATGTATTTTTATTTTGTGCAATTTTAATTACTCCTCTGAATATTTTTTTTCAGCACTTGGCATTTTTTGAGTCTGTTTTTAATGATTAATTGCTTAATAAAGCAATTTTTCATTAACGTATTAACGTGGTAATCGTATTCAGCTTTAGAAATTTTTCATTTTTCTGACATCTACAAGCAGAAAAAACGACCTCAAGCTCATCATTTGAGTCCAGTTCTGCAGTTGGTGCTGAGATTATAAGAAAGCTGCAAACCTAAAACTCGTTTTTTATACCTTTGGTCAGAAAGGTCAAATTTTTCTTCACTTAAGAAGCGATTGTGGCTTGATTTTTTTTAAATTTTTTTTCATTTCAATTAAAAATTGCAAATAAAAGACTCATACAAACTTCTTTTAAAAGACAAAGTGGTGAAAAAGGTTTTGAAAAAATGTATTTTATTTAAAGGCAACTCCACTATCAAGTCACTGACAATTTACTGTTGCTTTTTGAGCAATGAAAGAAAGTCCATCTGTTATGCATTCAGCAGATCCTCCTGCAGCCAAGGTTAGCTGAAGCTTTTAGTTTGGCGTGCAGCATGAACTGGGGGAGCGGCAGGGCAGAACCTTGACATTTTGCCCCGTCTACCAAAGTGCCAACACTTATTGACGGAGAAACGCATTCACGCTGACACTCTCAGCCACGGGCGTTTTAGAGTTTCCACTTCACGTCGGCTGAAGCGGCGGCGCGCGGACAAAAGCTCTCCCAGCTGGGAAGGTTGTGTTAACACCCAGGATGGGCTTGTTGAAAGATCGCCCAGTTCAGCAGCGTGATCCATTTCAAACTGAAGCGGAACGCCAATGTCATAATGATATTAGTGCTTCTAAATCAATGTGCTGGAAGCTACAAAATCATCTTTCAAAGACTCTTTACCACAGAGATGCTTTATTGACTTAAATGGAAAACATCAGTTGAATTCAACAATGCTTTATTCATCCCAAAATGAAATTAAATGTTGTGGCTCGTATCTTCAGAGAGTTTTTGTGCTGATGCTGGGGGCAAGGATTTCTGATGGCACAGTGTTGCACTGAATCAGATGAAGCCTCTGACTGAAGTTTGTTGACATGCTCGACTTCCTGTGAGCAGAGATATTTCACATTAAATGTCCTCGATGACAACATCAGATCCTGGAAAGCTCTGCTAATCTCTTCATTTGCTTTTGCCGCTCCTCTTTTAATCGCTATCTGGCCATACCGTTAAAAGCCAGGCAGAGAGATGCTGAAGTAGGGGATATAAGAACATAATGACCGATGGATTTTCAACTCCAAAGTTCAGGTATTATTTTTTATGTGTGAGATTTCAAGTATCAGTTTAAACTTCAGGAAAACACCATTTAACACTTATGGCCATGTGATTACCGTATTTTTCAGACTATAAGCCGCTATTTTTTCCGACTCTTTGAGTCATGCTGCTTATGACCGGGTGTGGCTTTTCTGTCAATTTTTTCTTCAACCACCAGGGGGCTCTCTAGCAGGAAGTGAATCATTGGAAGTCAAAATTGCAAATCAAAGAAGAAAGCGCTAATTTTTTATTTTATAACAAATTTTTTATAACTATTTTATAATGAATCCATGGCTCGGCGTTGGAGACCCAGCTGTCTGCTGCCCTCTGCTTTATCTTTGTGGAAAACCTAGAGCGGCGGAGATACCAGCGGCTTATAGCCCGGTGCTGCTGTAGTTTGTTTTAACAAGCTATTTAACACAATTCATATGAATATAGCCGGTAAAAATGAATTCCAGCCAGCATCAAAATGTGTTTTTTGCTGAATTTATCACTCAAATGTCAGCAAATAAGATGCCGACGTCTCGTCTGATGGCTGATAGGTGATGAGCAGTAGCTCCAGGACTGAATTGTGAATAGATCTCAGGTGTTTACATCCATCAGCGCCTTGATTTTTCACATCTGGTTCTAATTGCTTTTCTGATTTAATAAAAACACTGCATTCCAAAATAGGTTTTTTGAAAATTAGCAGAGTACCGAAAACGTTTTGATGCGGTTGCTATAGAAACGCAGGTAGGTCGCTTTGGAGCTTTTCTGAGCACGTCCAGCCCTGAGGCCGGACCAGAACACTCCGGAGCATTTATATCCTTCCTGACCTTCACAACTCGTTGGACTCCCTCATGAAGATGAAGGGAGTTTCACTTTGGAGGGAAACGTCCGTGCTTTCCTCTGATCCAAATTATTGTCAGTCTCCAGAGTTTTTGGATGTCTGTCTCCCTCAGAACTTGACTTGGCATACAAATGGATTACACAGGCCCACATGTGAGGCCTCGGTTGGTTAATCTGAACCTTTGAGTTCGGTCTTTCATAATCTAATCGTGCAGATCACACTTGAAGTTAAAGTAGCAGGAGGTGGGGCATCAGTCAGGATACGGCTGGAGTTCAAGTCTCGACCTTTTTTTTTCTAACAATTTGTTGTTGGATTACTCTGAGTAAAGGCAAGCTGTTTGTTCTCCACTCGGATGCACAGAGCATCAATAAATATTCTGTTATTGACAGAAATTGAAAAGAGTGGCTGTAACTGTGATTCACAGCCTGTGATTCATTCAGAAAGTGCTGCTCGCTCAGTTTAATCATTTATTTTTCGTTCCCGTGTGGAGAATCAACAAGAAGTGGACCAGCAGGAGTCTTGTGGTACATGCTGTCTACCAGCCTGACTGAGGAGGATGGATGTTAATCTGGTGCATTTGCATTGCAGGATGACATGGATGGTAGTCGGTTAGAGGAATTTGCTTTATTATGAATAGTTAATTCAGCCAGTTTCCTGACTACTGCATCTAAAGTGATGATGTAATGTTAATGTCAGGAAATGCATGTCACTAATTTATTTAATATATGGATGATTTTCACTGCTGGAGAGAAATGGGGTAAATATAAAGTAATTCCCGACTTGCTAGGTGTGAAAATATGAGTTGTACAATTGAAAGTTGATCAAGATGGCGGATTTTTCCGTGCCAGTTTGGACTGAACGTGTCCACAGAACATGACCGTTTGGTCCAGATCTGCTCCGTGGGAGCTGATATCAACGACGTGTGGCATTGTCTTCTCCCTCCTGGTCATCTGACGGTTTCCACTGACACAGTGAAGGGAAATATGCACGACTCATGCTGTCCTCTTTGTGCAACTTGGCGCTGCAGCAATATGGAGTTTCATCTAAACACATAATGAGCCAGGATCCACACAGCTTTTTTTTTTTTTTAATGTTCTTATTGATTCTTGTCTAAAACTTCTACAACATCTGATAAAACTAATGCGCTACTGCTGGACGTCTTTCTTTCTCAATGGCTCAGAGAGCCCAGATGGAGCTCAGAGCATCATGAACTGCTTGAAAGTATTTTGACATTTAGAATAAAAAAAATGTCATGACCTTTCCCAGAAAGCTGGACTCGAGTCGTCACTGGGTCTTTCAGCAGGATAGTGACCTAAAACATAAAAATCACCAAAGAAGTGACTCATCAGAGTCAAATTCAACTTTCTATGTTGTATAGAAAATCTGCACTGCACCGTGAGCTAAAAGGAAGAGTGAATCCAGAGGGATGTTGCAAAGAGTAATGGTCAGAGTCTCCTCTCTCTGTAAAAGATCAAGCTATTTAAGGCCGGTGTCCATGCTTGGGGAATGACTGAGGTTTACTTTATGCATTTGATAATTCTCCAGTGTTAGCACAAACATAATGCACAGTTTTACAATCCAGGACACTACTAAATATACATGGACAGATACAGCAGGATAAGAGGCATAATTTTGATCAGTACATGTATTTCTAATATTTCTGTTGACATAAAACTCACACCAGACGTCCAGAGCAGCTGAAGTATTCCACACATACAAAGAAATCAAAACAAATTAGTTCATAAATCAAGTTGTGTAATGAAGTGAATTGGACAGGGAATATGTAGTGAACATGTACCAAGAAGGCTAAAAAAAAAAACAACCTGCCTGCTGCTATGTGCAAATCAATACCAGCTGGTTCAATATCAAATAATAGCTTTTAAAGGTTCATTAGTTTCTGTTTCTCATTACCAAAGTGTACCACAGAGTGGTACGATTAGTAAAAGTGAAGGGACTCAAAAAAAAAAGATATTACAATTGCAAAACATAACGGAAATGGTTCCAGTCGCATGAGTGTGATGGGAGCTGTAATCTGAAATGAGAAAACAATGTAATTTTTACCATAAGCAAACCGCTGAGACACAATGTCTTACAAAAATAAGATTTAAACAAGTTTTACAAGAGCCAGAGAACACTTGCAGAGACTTTTAGGGCCCAACTGCACCAGCTTTGTTTAGTCCATTCAAACTCGAGCTTGTAGAAAGTTTGGTTTGTTTTGTTTGTTTTCAAATTGAAAACTTACCATTTTCACCATGAAGATAAATAAAGCACACTCGGTGCACAAGACTCCACTGTTGAAGGTTTGCTGTTTACAGTTTGTCAGAGGTTTTGGATAAGCCAGAAAAATGGAGTGAGAATATCTTCGGGTCAGGCGAGATTTAAGAAGAACTATATTGATGTCACCAGAAAATAATACATCAAAGGTAATGTTTGTGTGTAGGAACATCTTGGTGTGGTCTGACTTGCAACATTGGGTACAGACTTAATGCAACTGAAGGATCAATGGAGAAATAAACCAGGAATTTTTGATAAAACCTAAAGTGTTTTATCACACAAGACTATGGTCCTAAACACAAAGGAAACTCTTAATTGGCTGGAGAGAAAAATCCCATTGATAATCTATGAAAACTACTAAACATTAGAAAATACCTCCAAAACTTTTCAAATTTAAAGATGGTTTAAATATTAAGAAATTTAAGCAATCTTTTAAGATTTAAAAGTGTGGAAAAGTGGGTATGAAGCACTTTTCCATACTTGTTTTAGTGTGATTAAGTTCACACTAAAACACCAAGAAACGGACTGATTTCTTTGAAATCTTACTCCAGAATGTAGTGAACTAGTTTCTCCATGCCTTGAACTGACCAAAAAATGCAAAAATATTTAAAACATTTCCGGAAGTGTGCAATACTTGCAGTAAAAAGTAATTTTCTCTGTGACCTATAAGCAGCTACTTTTTTGCTTTGAACCCTGCTGCTTAAGACCCGGTGCGGCTTTCTGTGGATTTTTCTTCAACCACCAGGGGGCTCTCTAGCAGGAAGTGAATGATTGGAAATCAAAAATGGAAATCGAAGAAGGAAGCGCTAACTGTCATTTAGCACATGCTAGCAGCAGAATGTTTTCAGACTCATCCTCCCTCATCATGAAAACAACAGCAAAGAAGTAAATATGATGCATCTTTTAAGTTGAAGGCGATCGATCTGGCAGTACGGATCGATAGCCGGTGCACGTAAAGCTCTGCGTGAACGAATCCACGGTTGGGCGATGGAGACGCAGGGCCGCGTCATTAATAGCAGATTTATGCGTCTTTGTGGAAAACCGAGAGCGGCGGAGATACCAGCTGCTTATAGCCCGGTGCGGCTTATATATGTACGTTTCCAGTTAAAAAAAAAAAAACTTTGTGGGTGCTGCTTATACTGAGGTGCGCTCTATAGTCCGGGAAATACGGTAGCTTTCATTTTTCCTGGGAATTTACTTGCCTTGTTTCCAACATCCAGTGTGAATTAAATATAATAAATTAAATATAGATATGTACTGAGGAAATAGTCTTTATTTCCTATAAGTGGGGTTCTCAGCTTGGTTACATCCTGTTTGTACCTTCTGTGATTGATTTTTTTTTAAAGTTGTTTTTTTTTGTTTGCAACAAATTCCTATTGCATGCTTCTCCAGATGGTAAATTCTTCACAAAATGAAAGTTTCTTTCTGTTTACGCAGGACGCCGAGTGGGCCAGGGTCATGACGACCAGCGACACCTTCCTGTGCCGGGCCGTGATTGTCACTTGCCCCCCTCATTTGGCAGGTCAGTGTGTGTCTCCCACTGTCGACTCGCTAACTCCAATCCTCACTGATGCAGAAGGCAAATATCCCACTCGCTCATCAGGTCTGTTAAATGTGGTTGACTGCGCAGCCATGCGTTCATATCAACAAATTTTCTCAATCTTTTTCTGGCTCTGGGGTCCAGGAGTCACTTTGGCTTAAGTGCATTCAGACCGAGGTCAGGTTCCGGGCTCAGGATTTGCTTTAATTTGGTTTTTGGAACCGGTGCCAGAGTTGAGGTCTAAACTTTTAACTGGAGGGCCAAGGTGACATTTGCTATGCTTGGATGTGGGAAGCTGAAAGTGGTAAACGCGTCACTGCCTGCTTCCCTGCAATCATGTTACCAAGTGGAGAAACATTTGGAAACCTGCAGGGGTGTCGCATTTGGCGAGAACCATGAAGTTTGGACTTACCCACTTAAAATAACACGTAAAAATCATTCCAAGTTGAAAATTAAATTCCAACATTTTTAACACGATGTACAGGTACTTTCTAATACAGAATATTGATGAGGGTTTTATTCATTTTAGAATTTCATTTGTGCAACTCATTTGACATGGTTTGGTTTTGCATAATTTCTGTGAAATTTAAAAATCAGTTTCCATTAAATTAGAGAATTAGTATAGTATAGAGTTACTAAAAAGGTTAATAAGAAAAAGTTGAGTGAAAGGAAAAAGTGTGGTAGAAGAAGATGCACGTATCAAGTCCAATGTCTAATTTTAGTTCACGCATCCGAAAGAGAAACTATTTAATATGGTAGAAATGAGACATAATATTCAGATAGAATTTCAAGCATCCCGTCTTTCCCCATAGGTTGAGCACTGTAATGCTTTGATGCAGTAATTCATGCAGAAATAACCAAGTATTTAGTGCAGTTACTGTACAGTACATGGGCCAACATCAGAGAAGCCACAGAAATCTTTTATATCTGATGTTATTTATTAATATGCCAGTTATCTGAAATATTGAATTTCATTGCATGTAAGCCTCAATCCTCAAATTAACACTCTGTGCAATGAATCAGATTTTAGAAATGATTTAAGGTAACTTTCTGAGATTATTCTGATTTGAGATGAACTGTCAAGCAGTGACTTTTTGACAGTTGGGCTCCAAAGTGTCTCTTTATCCATTTTACACATTATCTGCCTTAGAGACAGTGAAAATGTTGATTGGTGTATTTAAATAAGGAAATCTCAGGAAAGAAGCCAATCACTTGAAGCCAATCATGAAATACAAACGTATGTAAATATTCACATTTGCACAGATGTTTTCTGTCTAAGGAAACCCAGCAGATTGCATCAACTTATTCTGAGCATGCAGGTTTCAATACAAGACAGGAAAAATCCCCGTTAGCAAGAAAACAGAATCATTATCCAGCAGCACTTTCTGTAAAAACGGAATGGCAGTAGCAGCTTCTTTAAACTTCTTCTGACAGAAAGATGAAATGAAATGTTGCATTTAGATCTCTAATCAGCCTTGGAACAAAGGTTAATTGATTTATTATAAACTACATTTTCATATTTCACTTTGTGCTAAATCATTCATCTTAACAGTTTCTGCTTGTTTCCTCCTTTCTGTGATACTGAAGACGCAAGAAGAAAAATGGCCGTAGGATTGCTTTTGAAAGGATGCAGAGACGATTCTTTATGTTATCTCATCAGTTAAACATAAGCAAAATGTCAGCCTGGTTGTTACTGGTAACCTTCAGCAAAATGAGGGAGAGAAAAGGTACAATTACTGGCAAACCTGGAATTATAAAAATCAGGTTGATCATTTGATTGCAATCCAAATGTTGGCTGTTGTGCAGAAAAAAACTTTATTATGGAAAGTCCAAATGAATGTCTGATTACTGTTCATGGAAGGTTTGTGGTTCTCATCCATCTCCAATTTACTAACCATTTCCAATGTTATTCAAATAGCAGCTGAATTATCAGTATAGTTATTGTGAAAATGTATAAATACACAAATCTCACTGACTCCTACTGACCCTTTGCACTCGGCGTCACGCTCTTCGAAACTCCACCTGCTGCGACAGACGTCAAAACAACGTGTGCGCTCCTGTAAAGACGGTCAAAAACACACATGTGGTGCCTCTTGTCGCTTTTATTTAGTTGATTTCACTTTAAAAATGGTCATAGATGCTGCACAAACAAAGGCGAAAACCAAACTTGTCATTTTATTTTATAACTTTTAATGAGGAGGAAAGAGACGGCGGTGATGGATAGCAGCTGTCAGCCCTCGGTGGATTTGCGGCAAACACTTTTTACAAGTTAAGATTAACATTTATAGCATTTATAAGTAAGTATGATTAGAAAGATATCAAATATTGCATTATGGAGAAGGGCAGTCTAACCATCAGTAACCATGGAAACAGTGCTGCACCATCATGTAGCCTAGCATGTATGGAAAAAACTGGTTAGCATCTTGTTTTTTGTTCGTTTTTATTGCTGCTCCTGTGAAAAGGTGAAACTCTGTTTCAAACCATCTTGAGTGAATTTAGGCGAAGTCAGTAATTGGTCAGTAATTTGACCAACACGTCAGGAAGGATTGATGGATTGATTTCTAAGCTGTTTTATACCGTCGTCTAAAAGCCCCAACCTGGTGCTACGTTCACAGACAAATTAACTTGAACAAGTAGAAACCACGAATCAACTGACAAAAACAATTTCAGTCGCTCTGTTCAAAACTCCCGTCCCTCACTTCCAACATCCATCATGGCGCCTCAAATGATTTAGTGACGTAGTTGCAAGAATTTGACTCCTTGGTGCAGAAAAGATTAAATATTTGAATCCGATTACTTTTCATACATAAATAGGAGAATGTTTGTGAATTACTGCATGCCATGGTCGCTCTGTTCTGATCTATTATTCCCTTCAAAAAGAGCAAAGGCTCATTTTAGTAAAAGCTGAAGAATGGAAACCCATTGTAGTGACACCTGAATTTTTCTTTACTATAGTGGAGTGGAGGAGAGGTTTGGTGCTTTAAATGTCTTCACCTGAGACAACATTTGAGAAATGCATGAATAATTTAGCAGATAAATGTGAAATGAAACCCACTATTGTGTTATTGAGACAATGATGCTTTTGCTTTTCATATTTGAACATGTTTTTCAAGCGGACTCCCTCTATTGTATATAGATTCTAATATGAAGTCAGAAACACTCAATAAAACTCTATAATAGTGTCATAAAATTCTCACCACAGGATATCTCTTTTATACAGAGAAATAATGTTTTCACAGTCCAAACATCCTAATGTTGTAATTTCATTCAATTCCATGACTACTGATGCATAAATACAGAAGTCAGAACATATTTCTTTAAAGACAGCTTCCCACACATCAGCAAGTTACCGACAGATTTATGAACCATTGTTTAGAATATAAATTTTATTCACAATATTATAATAAAGTTAATCATATAAAAATAATAAAAATAGTATTAAATATAATATAAATTATTATTATTGAAATAATATATATTTTATATACCTTATATGTAAAATATATAATATATATTATTTCATTTTAAGTAATATACATTTTAAATATTCCTAATTATAAGAATCAAAGATTTTTTCACATCTGGTCCAGCAGCACAATCTGAACCAACTTAAAAAAACTCAAATGAAGTAATAACTGCATCATAGAGTTTATAATAAAAAATAGTAAGACATTTTGATGCATGCATAACTCTGCCATGTGCAAACATATTTCTCCTTTTCCTTCTCCAGCCTGTTTACTTGCACTTCAAACAACCTCAAACCTACAAATAGCCGTTTTCAGGACCTTTCTGTTTGTATGTTGTGGTAAAATGAAAAAGAAATGTGAGAAGATACAGCTTTGAACAGCTTGTACCTGAACACGATGGTATAGTTCAAGGGTAGTTCAGAAAAATGAACAAGATTTTAACTGCAAGTTAAAATCCGTTTAAGAGCTTAAACAGCAGGTAAGAGATGCATCATCCTTCTCTCGATGCCAGGTTTTCAGCTAATAGCTCTTTGGGAATCACTTTGTTTAACCCATGTTATTTTATGCCTGCCAAACTGTTTTATGTTGAATTATTCTTAAATTTAACTAAAGAAAATAGGAGCAGATACACACAGATTCTAAAAATCCAAATTAAAGTCAGCTATTTGCCAACTTGTCACGTACAAAATTATCATAATCTATATTTTTGAACTTTGTCTTTATACCTAATTGGTTCACAAGTGATAACGGTGGAGGTGAGGAAGACTACAGATGGACAAGACCGTTTTTTCACTGTCAATATTTAAATAGGCAGTGGTATGTAGTCTTAAGAGACATGAGTCGTTTAGATCCCACAAGCTTTATTCTGTGCACAGTCTGGTGGGGTTGCACTGACCCTGCGTGCGCCACAGTTAAGCTAATGATATGCGTATCGGTGTGTAAATGTGTGCATGTTTGTGATTGCTACTAGATAAAGCGTATGCGTGGTCAAAGTGATTGGAAAAGCTCAGTCCATTTATCATTTTACAAGTTTATTTTTTGTAAACCAAGAAAAAGCCAATTCCCCATCTTCGCCCCTGTCAGACCGTGACATTTGCCGCGCTCGTTTTGAGCGTTGCAATAAGACCACAGAGTGTAAGAAAAAACGATTCCCGGTTTTGTTTGCTCTTCGCCGCCTCCTTTCCAATCTCTCACCATGCTCTCCAAAATTCCTAAGTTCTCTTGAAAAATCTAGAGGAGCTTGAAATTTGGTTGAAGTAATTTTGAAGACTCAAGAACTGCAGTGAGAAATAAAACATTTGCACATCGTGATTTGATTTCAGAACTAAAAAGTGCATCAGTTCCATCTGTTCATTTACCCAGTTCTTTCCCAGTTCTTTCATAAAACATGCGTTGAACCCTGATTCTCGCTAAGATCCCAATTGGGAGAGACCAAGACACGAGAATAGCACTTAGACCGAGCAACAGAAGACGCACGAATTGAAAAATCAGACGAGAGGAAGCGGGGAGTGGAGCTGATGCAGGTTGAAGTTGGATTGGGAGTCAAAGCTGAAGCTCGAGCCTCGCTGTGACTGTGGCTGTTTGTACTAAGCTGGCTGCAGATCTGTCACTCAGAGCCTCATACTCAGAGCAATGGAACATGGCCAGGATTCCTAATGAGACAGGTCTGAGAGCGGCGTTGAATTATGCAGCATGCATTGCTTTAGCTCTTACGCCACTGTTCAACGCTTGGGCCTTAAATCAGCGTGGTGAAGTTGACTTAAATAAAAAGAAGTCGGCTCAGTGATTGAGGCGTCGCCGTGGTGAGGAAGCACGCGGTGCATTAAGGAGCTGGAAGCAGCGCGTGCCATGTTTCATTTTAATGCCGTACAGAGGGAGGAAACAGGACAGATGCAATTGATGGCGAGTTTGTTTGTGGAAGTCAATCTTTGGACAGTAAAAATCTAGAGCAGTGAGGCTCAACATGGTGCACAGATCTCTTGCGCAGACACATCCAAATCAATTCTCGTATATCTTACTCCTGAACAAACTAAAAAGCGTCTGAAGAAACAAACGCGATGATTTTAGGTCCAGGGTTGGTCCCGATAAGTTATGCCTGTCCTGTTCTTGGCTCCTGGATTTATCTCCCCAATCATCCATCATCCATCCATCCATTATTTATGATGACTACTGCCATTTTTCTATCCTGTTTGTTGCCACTGTCCTCACTCGCCTCCATGATTTATGAACTTGTTTGGTCTCAATGCATTTTTGAGATTAGTATGCATGCGAAAGCTGTTAGTTTACCACGTTTGCTCATTCTGCCACTTCACAGACTAAAATCCCAGTGCAGCCTTTCACAGCAGCCACTTTGAGTATAATGCAATTAGGCATGCTAATTTAGCAGCTCGCTTCAACGTGTTTTCCTGTTTTTTTTCTGTTTTTTGGGGGGGGAGTGCTACATAGTGCAGTGCGTCGCACCGTGTCACACTTATCCAAGTCTGCATGTATTTTTCATCCAGCGGAGTGAAGCCTAAGTTCTTCTTTCAAAAGTATCCGTACCTTTGCTTTGACTTCGACCCAACTCGACAATCAGCCAAGAAACATCTATTTAACATCCATTTTCTCATGGAGGGTAAGCTGCCGTGTAAATAAAGCAGGCCTGGCCAGTGGCGTGGAAGCGATTGCATCTGCCACTCACGCTTTAGTCCAGAGCCTTGTTTACGTTAGTGGAGAACAGGTAAGCAGCACATTTGAACCGATTTGCCAGCTGACTCGGTGTGATACGGATTTCTGGGTCAGCGCGTTTGCTGTGCTGTGAGTGAAACTAATGGAGCCTAATTCAGGGATTAGACATGAAGTGGGAGCTCCAGCGATTGCAGAGATAATTAACACGGTGTGATTCTTATCTCGTCCAGTTTCAACACAGTGGAAATAATTTAAACTTTCTCAGTGCTTTTTGCATCTCTCCTCATGAGAACCTTGGCGAGTGTTAAGAGGGAGATAAACAAAGATTCTCTGACTAATAAAGACTGCTGAGTGATGGAAGTATTTTAAACTGAGTATATTTTAGTTAGTGAACAAGTTGGTTAACTTTCTCCGTCTGAACAGAAGCAGAGACAAAGATGAACGATCTAGAGTCGACGCACAGCTCCAGTTATTACAGATAGAAACTAACGATCAGGCCTGAAACCTGGGAGTGGTGATGCTCTCTGACCTGAACCTTCAGAGCCACATAAAGACAGTCACAAAATCAGCCTTCCATCACTTGAAAAACATTTCCAGGCTTAAAGGACCAATGTGCCAGCAAGATGTAGAGGAACTCATCCAGGCGATTCTCTTTTGTCGTATTGGTTACTAAAACTTTACAGGAGTAACGGATCCAGAACACTGCTGCTGCTGCTGCTGGGGTTCTGACTAAAACCCAGTGCTAAAGTCCCGACACTTCCAGAAACCTGCAAAACAGCCGAAACACTGATTTTCTTTAAATCACGGATTTAAACCCACCTATTTAGTGTTGCCTTTGATTAATAACTGGAACATTGATTAGCAGATTTGAGTATTTGCGTGATGATTTGACAGAATGTAAAGTTTTATTGCTTGTTTCATAATTTGAATTGCCTTGTTGCTGAAGAAAACTTGACTTGTATTAAGAGTCAAGTGCAGCTCATTGGAAAGATATTCTTTCACATTACAACCACAAACTTCTGAGTGTTGGGAATTGAATGCAATAGACCAACACAAATTACTGTACAATTATGCAATAACTTTAGAGTATTGATGAACTGAAGATTTCTCTTATAGAGCTTCAAAGTTTAGGTTGTTTATAACCCAACCCTGCTTTAAACCTTCTCCCTGACTCGTCTTTCTTCCTCTGTCTTTATGATGCAGCTTGTTAATCAGTTTTATCAACCAGGTTAATGGCTTAACACAAATGTAAACCGTGCTTTTCAGTTTATAACCATACACCTTTCTCTTACATTTCCCACTTATGCATGTATTTGTGTTGCTATATCACATAAAACCCATTAAAATTCATTAAAGTTTACATGTAAAAAGTTAACTTTACCACCAAACACACAGCGCTTTGCAAGTATGTTAATGATGGTATATGCAAAGAAAAATGTTGGAGGCCGTCTCTTTCAGCTGCACAGCTTTCCATTTTCATAAGTGTCAGAGGTCTGAGTAGGTAATTCACTAAAGGGTCTGCGGTGGAACCTGCTTTTAGATGTAAACCTATCTTTAACATTTAGATTAAGTGCTTGATGAAGAATGCTCCCAGTTTCTGATGGCCTTACAGTTTATTGCTGTAATTTTTCTTCTTCTTTTAATGGTATCCATTTGTCATTATTGCCTTGTTCTTTAAAATTGGCCGTGTGTATGGATACCTTCCCAGAAATGTGAGGTAAGGGGTACTCGGTATCTTTATGATTAAAAAAAACGATTCATTGCTGCTCTTTCCTGATCCACATTAAATTGCCTCAGCCACACACTAAAATAAAAAATGTTGTGCATATTTTTCATTTTTTCCGCTTAAGTTTGTCAGGTTGCATTATTCTCTCTGGACTGTTGCTTTTTGAGCAGAAAGAAGATGATCTAATCTCACTGCATGTTCAGCAATAAACCTCAGATGTTTTGTGTTTCTCTTCATTTGCAAGTTTAATCTTTGAATCAACTTTTTGATAAATTGCATGGATTTGAGCGGCTTTTCACGTTTCACTGTCGGACCATAAAAGGGTTTTTGCGCAGTGCTTGAAAGTTCTGCTTAAGGAGCATTGGAAAGAGTTGAAGCCTTCTCCTGAGCTCTTACTACGATTTGACTCGCATCTCTGTGACAGAGGAAGGAGACAGGGCGAAACGCAATGCTGCTGAGATTAAGACAACCTGGGGAAGAAGATGTTAGAGGCCAGAATTTGTGTTGATCTTTATATGCTATGAAAACATACGCTGTAAGAATGTCAGAAAGTTGCATAATTTGGGTTTATTTTACCTTTAAAATGTTGGAATGCTTTCCTTTATGTCCCAATCCTGCACATATCTAATCATCTGTTTCTGAATATCAACACAGAATGAGCGCATCTCCTTCTTTATGTAGCTATGTGCATTGAGTCTGTAATAAAGACATCTTAGAAATGTCAGATTAAAAGCATGAGAAGCATGTCACAAAGGGGTGATTTGAACTCATTTCATTTTGGGCCAAATTAAGATCATTAATGCTCTTAAAGGTGCCAGAATGTATTTATTGTAACTGTTAATGAATTCTTAAAATAAAATCATATTATTGAACATATTTTCAGTCCCTCCAGGATTTTGATACTTTCTGTAATTTTTTTTGCAATAAAAATCAAAGTGTTTGTGGTAATAACTCTGTAATAATGTCTGCGCTTATTTATGGCGGTAAACATGACTTTGTATCACTTGTAGTACAGATTTTAGATAATAATTTGACATCAATAAAGGCCGAGACAGCGTCAAGTAAAGTTTTTGACAATTTTTGAGGAAAATCTGCAATTAACCAAGTTATGCATTAGTGCAAAAAAGTGCTGGGATTTGTTGATTTTGTGTGATTGTTCATGATAATTTTTAATAAACTGGAAGGACCGATTGATATGATTTAGCAGTAAACAGATTTAAAAACTGCATTGATTTGATTGATAACAGAA
Organism: Phalloptychus januarius; assembly: GCA_902982915.1. Taxonomy (NCBI): domain Eukaryota; kingdom Metazoa; phylum Chordata; class Actinopteri; order Cyprinodontiformes; family Poeciliidae; genus Phalloptychus; species Phalloptychus januarius. Next base: position 1,315,671 of record CADWAE010000133.1, on the reverse strand, counting down.
TATTTAAGCCACTTAGTGTTTAGTTTAGAATCCAGAGGGCCACATAAAGAGCTACAGCGGGCCAAATTTGGCCCACGAGCCTTCTGTTTGACACATGTGATTTAGGGGACATGGAAAAGAGAAGAAAAAAAAATGTATTGATTATGAAGTTATGCATTTAGGTCTGTTTAAAATATCTTGGCCATGTCAAAATTGCAAACTTTAAAGACCTTGGGAATCGTGCGAGGGGGGGAAAAAACTTATCAAAAGGAAAGAGGAAAAATAAAAAAAAGGCTTGGCCCTAGTCGTATAGTTTAAAAGACAGTTATTCCTGATAATGACCAAATGTATGTAAACCTTTGAATTTGAGAAATGTTACAAAATGCCCTTGTTACATTTTCTGACATTTAGCAAATGGAAATAATGTTGGTAGCTGTAGCACGGCTAAAAGAAGAAAAGTTTGCTCTGATTTAATTTGAGAAAAAAAAAAATTTATTTAATCTACAAAAAATACATTAAAAATGTTTGATTCTCACCAGATGACGATGCTGATAAAAGTAACTGTGTCAAAACAAATAGTTACTGGTCTTAATTTTAGTCCTAAAATGTCCTTGTTCCCTCTGGACTCATCCATCTTTGCTGGTTAAATAACGTAGTTTGCAAGAAACGGCTTTCTGAATTATCACCTTCACTTTAAAAGTCTTTGACCCCAGAAATGAAAACATGAATATTCAGGGTGCTTCACTTTTTGAGCTGCTGCTGCTCCTTTAACGGATCCTTTAGCTGCTGTGAAGAAGGTCCAATCATTTATGTTTTAGACTTTTTTGGAAAAGTCGATCTTGTCAGTGACAGACTAAGCCCTTGCTTGTTGAATCCCCTGTAGAGAAGCACAGGAGAATGATCAATAAGGTCCACAAAAGGTGCCAAAAGCAATGCACGTTCAAAAAGCCGAGGGCAGAAATTGATGGGTGTCTGAAAAAGTTAAGAGCAGTGATCCATTTTTGTCACTTCAGTAGAAAAAAAACTTTTTCATTTAATCTAGTTTGAGTGGTTTCTTCAATACCACATGGTCTTGATTAGAACTAAAAAACACTGTATGCACAAGTATATCTTACTTTATTTTACATGAAACACCAAGATAAACTTCTATTGGTCTTCTTAGAGGCGGGAGATAAATCGGCCAAATCATTGAAATGAAGAAAAAACATTTTTCTTTTTGTTTGCTTTTATTATAAAACTGTATTTAAAATATATTTACTGAGAGCAAAGTAGAGCTGAAGTTGAATATCTTGTCTGCACAAACCTGACAGAAGTGTTGAGAGCTAGACGTGCAAAGTTGTTAGTGAAGCCCGGGAGGCGGCCATCTTTAAGTACAACACAAAGCAGCTCTTTAAAGCATCGACTGTATTTTTCCTCCAATTGATAATTATGCACCACTTTATGTTGAGTTATTACATAAAATCCAAATGATATTCATCACAATTTGCACTTGAATACTTTATAAAGACACTGCATCCAATTCAGGCAAAGTACAAGGTAATTCTCAATCAGCTGGGAACAAATAGGCCCCAGCATGAGGCACCTATTGACAAACTGTAAGTTATGCATGCTGGTGTCCTTCAAACGGCTCTGTGACCATGTCAAATTAGTTTGCTGCCACTTATCGTTTCCCAGTTATTCAACTTTACTGCCGGTGGCTCATAAATTCAGTTCAGCATTGTTTTGAGGTTAGTGGCAGGTCTTGACAGTTGAAAAATGATGCATCACCTCTTTCCCGGTGGTTCATTTGTTAATAGCCTGGCATCTGGCCAGATGTTGCCTCACCTGCCAGGCGTGCAGAAATGCTCTCGCTCTGCAGGAAACTAGCAAAACGGCTTTAGTTTGTGGGAGTTAACTGGCAGTAGAGATTAGTTTAGGCGTTGTATTAATTAATAGTTTCTTTTCTGGAGAGATTAACCTGAAATGCTGAAGTGATTAATCCTATCTACTGGATGTTATTTACAAAAATACTGAAATTCAATTGACAGAGATGTTGAATTTGGTAGTTATGAACAGAAATGGTTGAAAACAAGCAAACAGAAGATTGAAAACTAATCAATCCAGTTTTAAACCTTGAGGACTTTAATGACCAGGGAGAAAATGTCTTGAATAACGAAAATCAAACACTTGGTAGAAACCAATCAAGAAAAGTCAACTCAGGGCAGCGAGAAGTTTTCAGCACATTGGGACAACAGCTGTGTCGCCTTATGGAAATCTACCTTAATGGAAACAATTCAGCTTAGATTAGATGTAGTGCGACGTGCCTTTGATAAGCTTAGTAAATTAAATTAATGTTTCCATTTGTCAAAAATTAGTCTGAAGGATGACTTCTTTCCGTTGAACAAGCCGGCGATTAAGGACACAAGAAAGTTTCTGTATGTTTAAAACGGACTGAAATTGATTGCATGTCAACTGAACTTACTAAACCAGTCTCATATCTGATCACACCGAAGCATTGCTTAAAAAAATATTACCGATGCTGAGAACAAGCTAAATGTGTGAAGATCTTTCAGATTTACGCAAAAATAGATAAAAGAAGCTTACAGTCGGTAGTAAAAATGTATGTTTTGAATCCCATTAGATTCAGAGATGGCATTATGACAAAGCTTTCTGAATTTCTAAATGGGCTAAATAAAAGCATCCATTTAAGAAAACCTTGGCATATTTTGACAGGCATTCAGAGAGAACTACTCTTTTCACTTTGGCACCAGATAATGAAAACTTAAAAACTTTGTTCGGGCCACAACTTCAAATCCAGCAAGGACATTTTTACGTTGGCTCTTAGAAAAACAACTTCTGCATGTTAAAGGTCAAATCCAATTGTTTTTTTCTTTCTGAATATATTTGTTATTCCTTTTCTGAGAGTAAGGTGACAATGACAAACCTTGAGAAACAAAAAAACATGCAAATGCATGAAAATTTAGAAAAATAGCATAAAAAATATATGTTTTTCCATTCCATCTTCTTATTGCAGTTGCTTTATAAGAGTTATGTCCTGTTTTTGTTTATCCTCCAGCAAAGATCCAGTACCAGCCAGCCCTGCCCAGCATGAGGGAATTCCTCACCCAGAACATGCCTTTCGGCCATATGATCAAGTTTATTGCAACGTATCAGACGGTGAGTAGCAGAAAATATCTGGAAATATTTAAAGCTGCCTGGCGAAAGAAAGCCAAATGTTTCTGCGACTGATTTGGTCTCAGTCGGGATAAGACTTGACCTTAAAGTTTACACTCTGTGTGTGTCTGTCTTATCCTGTTTGTTGTGCCATCTTGTTTGGGTAAAAGGTGATCTGTATTTGATTATCTGTGTTTGGAAATACAGGACGGATAGAAATGCAAAGTCACCAATCTGTGTTTCAGAGCATTACTGTTCATCTGGGGAAGTCTGAACAGATACTTGTGTGGCAGTTAAATGGGTTTGTTTCCCAAGAAATATGCAAAAATCCCATTATTTTCATTAAGAGGCCTACACTACGGAGTACCCCAAGGCTCAAACCTAGGATTCCTACTATTCAGCATCTATATGTTCCCATTAGCTTTAACAGAAAATAAGATTAGCTACCATAACTATGCAGATGATACTCTAAACACATCCATCAATTCAACAGGTGCCTACAACAATGGATGTCTTAGCTTTTTCCAGCTGAACAGAAACAAAACTGAAGTTATTGTCTTTGGCTGTAAAATCAGACCTGAACATTCAGAGCCACATAAAGACAGTTCAAAAGTCAGCCTTTTGTCACCTCTACAATATTACCTGGATTGAAGGACCAAGGGAAAGTGTTATATAAATAGTCTTGATTGATTAATATGCAAGTAATTATGCAATGTTGAGGCTTTTATTTTGAAAATATCATTTAGCTTTGTTTTAAAAGGAGTTTCAGGAGTACTGTTTCTCCAAATTTTACTATAAATATGAAGGCTTTAGGCAAAAATGGCTAAAAAAAAAAGTGTTTTGCTACTTGCTAAAATCTTATGTTGCTAATTATTTAGACATTTATCAAATAGAAATAATTCTAGCAATTCAACCTGATATAAACCGGAACACATTCAGTTTGATTTACCGTTACAAAGTGAAGGAAAATTAGTTGCATGTTGGTAAATATTTTAAATAATTTGTCTTTTTTCTGGTTGGCTTTCTTTGTTTGCCTCTGTTATTAAATGCACTCAGTTGCACGTATTTTATTTTGGGCATTAAATTTTACTAAGTTGTTGGGTGGGGCTCGGAACCCGTTGATAACTGTTTGCTGTTCTGCTGGAAGTTAATCATTCCAGACTGAAACAGTCGATAATATCACACAGTTGTATGTTTGCTTGATTTTCAATATTGCAATGCAAGTTCTACATGACCTAAATCCGGGTCAAGTTTAACATAAACTTAATGGAGACCCAGAAGGATCCCAGGCTGGTTGCGTTGCAAGTTTGCAATCAGTTTTCATGATTACGTAACACTGGAATGTGTTTACATTTCTCCCTAAAATTAAATTCTCCACATACAAAAACGAGCTCTGGAAGCTTCAGCTTCAAACCGCAAACAAATGCAGAGCTGAAGCCTTTGCACAGCGTCTGAGATGTATTTCCTTTCATCTTCATTTTGTACTTTCCAACCACACAATTAATTACCAGAATGCACCTTGTTAGTAGATTACATTTGCCAGCTGTAATGAATGCAGGATCATTAGTGCTCATGCAGACATTTATTAGATGTGCGCCGCGGCGGCACAGCGGGACCCATTTAGATTCATGTAAGATATTGTTGGCTGATTGACAGCGTGGCTCATGTGAAGCTCTGGTCTTCTTCCTGCATGTCTGCGCGGAGTCGCCGCTTTCATGCATGACTGAAGAGCTCACTTTATACTAATTACAGCTGTGCTCTGCAGCCTGAGGGGGGGCAGGTCTCGCAGACCTCAAATTAAGGTCGCAGAGGTAAAGTATAGGGTACGCTCTCCTCCAGAGGATGGAAAATACTTGGCTGAAGTATTTCAGAGAAAAAAACTTTTAAATGAAGCTGAAAGAATGATTAAAAAAGCAGCAGACATGGCACCCTGCTGGGCCACATCCGACATGACAGCAGCTTCCATGGTTCAATACTCTGCTGTGAGGTGCTTGTTTTGTTCAATTTCCCTTGCCCTCCATGTTTTCTGTCACTCTCTGCTGCCTGCATGTTAAAAATAAGAGGAATTTATTTTTCATCTTAAAGGAAGAGACATTTCCATATGGAGCCCCAACTTCAGCTTGTACCTCATTGCTGCTTTCTTCTTCTTTAGTTTTGTATTAATTATGTAAGACGATGCAAGCTGCTTCATCTGAGGGGGACTTGAAAGTGCTCTTTAAAGTCTCAAGGAAGTCACAAAACAATCTTATCTTCATTATGATATGCTTATCTTTCTCCTACAGCACATCCAGTCCTTTTCTCTTTGAGACGTTGAATGCTAGAGTTGATTTAGCAGTTTTCTAATTAGAATAGAAATGGCCTTTATTGTCCCACTGAGGGAAAATTCAGGATCATTTGGGATAATTAACTCCAGCCTCACAACCTTTTGCTATTATATGTTGAATTTATTGATTGTTTATCACATGCAGCTTCAGGATGAGAACACTATGTTCCCTTTACACCGAGCTAAAGATAACCAAAGCTGCTAATTCTGGTCAGATAAACAAGCACCTCTAATTTTACAGGCATCGAAAGTAGAGCAAAAAATATATATATATTGTGAAAAAAATATATATTTTTGTCACTTCCTGTTTGTTTTAAATCCTGCTCCTTCCTGCAGCCTGAATGAACCAAATGTTGATGCATAAGACGAGCGACTTTCTTTAAAAAGTCAGAGTATTAAAAAAATAAAGAGGCAGTTTTCAGTTTTTATTCACTGAAAACTTATTGCACCAAATTCTGCTCTGTGATTTCTCTTTTGAGTTTTGGTTTGTTTTTCTTTGCCCTTTTTTTCCCCCCACAAACGGCAAAAGCAAAATCACCATTTCAGTTTTATTTGCAGAAATGTTTTTAATTAAATGCAATTTTCAAAATTAAAAACCCATTTTTGAGTTTTTCCTAATTAAAAATGTGCTGTAAGATTACGCAACTTTATCAAACAAATACATACATTTAAAAACATGCAGCAGCTATCTGCAATAAAAATAAACATTAAGTGCTCCCATCCTTTAATATGGCCTTGAATGCCGTTTCAGGGAGTTTAAATGCAGCAATATCTCTTCAGATTTGCAGCAGTGATTGGCGCAGATTTTATGCCTTAATGCTACTGGACAGCGACCAAAGTGTCTACTTTAACTTTAAAGTCGCACAGAAGCTTTTCTTGCAACACTCCACTTTCCCTTCTTTTTTAGTTCACAGAGTTGTACTTATTTGTTCACATTTAATTATGTTTTGTGCTCAGGTTCCTCCAGAGACCATGCAATGTTTGATACTGCATGTTGACTTCACTTATTGTAAATTTCAACAGTTACACACTTTCAGATCTAAAATTCAACCTTCTTTCACTGAAAAAGAAATCGCTGCTTGCGATTTGGCCACCGAGGGTCTCAGCTTGTGGGATCATATCATCACAGCGCCTACACTTTCCATTTTTGAGACCATTTTCAGGGAGGCATTTCCGAACGGCGCCGGTGTTTTGACTCAAAACGGCTTGAGAGGAACGCGCTCTGGAGAATACAAGCGGCTCCATTAAAATGACATCAAGAAGCACCAGCAGTCCCTGCTGATGCGAGCGGAGGAGTGAGTTCAGTGCACTAAACTGCCATCTTGCTTTCCGTCTCCCTGGCGGGAACATCTCAGAGAGTGGCTAAGAATTACTCTCATGTGAAAACCTATAACCAGAGGAACTGGGAGACGCCATGATAACAGATGGCAGCGCAGCTCTCTTTGGGATGACGTCCTCATTCAGCGCGCAGGAACACTTTTGCCCCATCATCTCGCCAAGCTGAAGGATTTTGCATTATCAGCATAAATATTTCAGTCTGCATTCTTGATTAGTTTTATCCCCCCATTGGGTGCAATCTTTGAAGCACCAGCTTGTCCCTCTCACAGTCTGAGTCTGTGGAGGGTTTCTCCTGCTGGCGAAGTCATCTGTCTCTTCAATTACTAGTGACAATGCCCCACCCCCCACGTGATAGGTTATTTACCGAGGCAATGCTGGTAGCGATGGAGTCATCTTCATGGCCTGAACATAGAAAAGGAATCCTATAAAGCAAATTGGACATTTGGCTCCAAAATTGCTGGTGAATTTGATTAATTTTATATCTTGTGCTCATAGATGCCCCTCCTGTGGATCTTTATTCAATTAGGAGTTAAAATATTTTTGCTGTGAATTAAAAAAACTTGAAGAAATATGTCAGGCACAGCAGATTATTTATACTTAAAGGGACAGTGTTATGTAAAATTTATTTATTTATTTTTTTAGCTTTACACCATATTATAATGTTGCCGCCTGGTCCTAAGAAATCCTTTAATCTCCACGGCAACCATCCAGCTGTGCTAAACACCTGGGTGGAGCTAGCCCCACCCTCAAGTCGCTGCTCCTCCAAGCCATAGCTTCCCAGCCGATCTCCTTCAGACTAGCCAGCAGCAATTAGCAAACACCTGGCGTAACAGCGCATCACTGTGAGCTGCTTCTCAGTGAAACGCTGGTAAAAACTTTGTTAAAGGGTTAATAGAGGAACGAAGTTGTGACGACTTCCTGAAGGCGGAGTTTCAAACAGAGCAGGAGGTTTTAAAGAGACAGTGGCCCAATTTTAAGTCGGATTTCTCTGTCATATTTGATATTTTTATGACAACTTAAGATAACAGTTCCTTTAACGTGCAGTTTCAGGAAACGCATAACTGTTCCTTTAAACAATGTAAATATGGCTATAAATTGCATAAAAAGGATCATGAAGCCAGAAAAATCATTGGCGTACAGCAATAAACGTTGACCTTCCAGTTCATTTTGAGTTGTTTACATATTATGTCAGTAAATATAATGTTGGCATACTATATTTATTTTTCTTGCGTGTCAATAAAAATAAATTGCACTTTTTTTCTGCTTCTATTACTGTCCATTTTTTACCATTTATTTTATAAAGAACTGAAAATTGTACAAACCAAACTCACTGGTGTGCTTCAGTCTAAACATCATGATGTTTGGTTTTAATAACATTACGATGTGCAATTTCTTTAGCTGAAATCTGTGAAAGACGGGAAACACAAAGGCAGTTTGCTGCATTTGTCTGGTGAATAAAGCTGTAAAATATGTTGCTGTTATTGATTTAACCTCCTACACTCACATTTAAATCCGGACAGCACCGTCACATTATGTGCTGTGGGTAAACTGGAATGTTTCTTCACCGTTTTACCCAAATCTCTATTCCCTCAACTTTGGCCTTCGATCATTTTCTCAGAAATTATTCTGAACAAAATGGCCTTTACGGTGGAATAAAATAGGAACAAAATTGAATATACGAAGCCAAATAAATGGTTCCTCACCACAAAAAGCTTGTGAGAGCGTTTTTACTGTCGTCGAATCTGATCGGACATTAACTCGGCTCACTTTCAATGAACGCCACAGAAGGTGGACTCATGTGATTTCATGCTTCATTAACCAACGTAAGGCTTTCTGCTCGGGATAAAAATAAAAACTAAATTTCATATAAAAAGCTGACATGCAGCCAAGATATTTGGCTGTAACACAAATGCTGTTTGGACTTTTGGGCGTTTAGGCTACAAATGCTTGGTATAGTAAGTTAAACCTTATTCATAATTTATGAATTTGTAAATTAGTTAAATTTTGCATGCTGGATATCAATGTCTGGATTGAATCCTGACTGAAAAGCTTTATAAAATTAAAGCGTTTTAGTTTAGTTTGCTGGATTTGGATGTTTCCATTTGACCTTGAGATTGGAAAACCAGGGCACAGCTGGTCCTGGTGCTTTCTGGAAGCTGCTGCCAGCTTTGCACTGTTGATAGGATGACTCTCTCTCTTTTGGAGAAAAAGGTAGTAATGTCCCAAAAAGCATTTTTGATGCAACTGAAACTCTCACTTCTGGATGATCCAAAACATTGTCCTTTGAGTTCAGGACTCATTTTTTGCAGCTTTCTTCCTGCATGTGAGTTTATTTTGATGTAAAACAAAGACAAATGCACAAGAATGACTGTAAACTTTTCTTTGAAACACAAAATAAAATGAGCACATTTGAAGACTAGTGACATAAACTGTATTTTTTGCAGCTTTACTTGTACTGATGATAGCCTAACCTCATTCTAATATTGTCCTCTCAATGTTTGCAATGGAAAAATACATTAAAAAGTGAGTTTCTGCTGTCAAATGAGTGTAGAATCGATGTGCATGTGATCCGTCTGCACAGTGATCTGAAAACATTAAAAAATGTGACAGTAAGACGTTTGTGTTGAACGGCTGAACTTGTGCGAACACAGGCCCGCGTTCTCGTATCTGGCGAAAGTACAGATGTTTGTATAATTCTAACCGGAATGAAAAAAGGCCTAAATAATGTAAAGTGATGTAAGTGCTATTTGGTGCAGGTTCAAAACAGTTTGTCCTGCCCAAAAGCCTTTGTTGTTGCTACATTTAAGGCTCTTATCATTACATGAAGTCGCCGGCAGGCTACAAGTAGCATATGCAGAGGGAGCCAAAGTCTTATTTTTTCATGAGAACATTTGCACAACATTTGCTGGTTGTGCTGAAGGATGTAGACATGATCCTTCCAGACAAACACAGTGACTAATTAAGCTGACAGGTTGACACCATCCCACCCCCAAACCGCTCAGAGGGCTGTCACTCATCTGGATCAGCCTCGTCAGTCCGGTTATCCGGCCCTTCTGCCTTTTTGCAGATCAGTCCTCGAGTCATTTCAGATCACTTCTACCGGGTTCCCTCCATCACATCTATTCTCAAGTAGCTTTGCCCCAACCTGTGGAACAAAAAAAGTATGTTTTTTTTGTTAATTTTCTGTAAAAATGGCAAAAGGCGTGTCAAACTCGAGGCCTGTGGGCCAAATCCGGCCCAATGTAGTTTTTTATGTGGCCCTTAACATTAGATGTGCTTAAGTATTACGTTATCAGTCAAATCAATGCAGTTTTTATCTGTTTACTGCCAAATTATATCAATCAGTCGCTCCAGTTTATTGAGAATTATCATGGAAAATCTCAAAATCAACAAATCCCAGCACTTTTTTGCACTAATGCATAATTAGGAGATAATTTCACATTTTCCTCAAAAATAATCGAAAACTTTACTTGTCGCTGACTTTATTGATGTCAAATTATCGTCTATGAATACAGCAAGTAACACAAAGTCATGTTTGCCGCCATAAATAAGCAGATATTTCCAAATTAGTACCACTCCCTCCGTCCATCCATCCCCTGTACAGTCGGGTCAGGCGGTGCTGGTTCTCCAGCTAACGTTACAGGTGAGAGGCGGGGTCACCCTGGACAGGTCGCCAGCCTGTCTCAGGGCAACACAGAGACAAACAAACATGCACACACACACACACACACACCTAGAGAGAATTTGAAGAGGCCAATTAACCTGACAGTCATGTTTTTGGACTGTGGTAGGAATCCGGAGTACCCAGAGAGAACCCACGCATGCCCAGAGAGAACATGCAAACTCCATGCTGAAAGACCCCGGGTTGGGAATCGAACCGAGAACCTTCTTGCTGCAAGGCAACAGCTCTACCAACTGCGCCACATTGCAGCCCAACCACAAACACTTTTGAGTTTTTATTGCAAAAAAATTTCAAAAAGTATCACAAAATCCTGGATGGGCTGAAAAGATGTTCAATAACATGATTTAGTTTTAAGAATTCATTGATATTTTATCAACACTTTCTGGCACGACCGGCGCTTTAAGAGCATTCATGATCTTGATTTGGCCCAAAACGACAATGAGTTTGACACCCTGGAGTAAAACATTAGGAGGAAAATGCAAATGTTACTGATTAAAATGATTTTAAAAAATGTTACATTGCAGATAATCAAATGAAATCTAGTTTTTTCTTATAGCACTATTTTTGAACATTATGTAATGCTCTTGCCAGCTCTCCATGAACATCTGCATTCTTTGCTCTTCTTTTTTGAACCTCTGTGCAGTTTCATATTAATGTTGGGAATAAATCTGTTCCAGCTGCCAATTTCCCAACCACAACCAAAAATAAACACCTTCCTGTCATGCACGTCTCACTTCAGCGTGACATTGCCTGGCTCGAATCAACGCCTCTGAATTCAGTTTGATTCGTTTGTTCAGAAAATAAAACATCCTAATAGAGATGTTTACAAGTCACTCACTGGAATAAAACATGAAACTGTGACGCTGCCGTTTATAGCAATGTCTGAAGAAAATACACAATCATAAGGAGCATCCACTACTGGGTTTAATTTTATTGCAGCTGAAGATGCCTGGCAAACAGCTTCTACGTTTTCTCATATTAAAACCACAAACTGTTTTTTATTATTTCACAGAGCTCTGTTCAGTGCAGCTTTTTATGGCACAACTATATCAGGCCTTTACTGCTTAGACCTCCTTAAAAATAATCAGCAAAGAAGCTGCAGAGATCCACAGCTTAGGTGGGAGAGCTGGACGGTTAAAAGTCGAAACAGTCCAGGAATAAAACTCTGGAGTCGACACAAACATGTGGAACGAGGAGTTCTGGTCAGATGAGAGCAAAATAAAAAAGTTTGGGGGCTTTCATGCAAAACACCGTTTGGATCAGAAGATTAATTCTGCATAAGGAAGAAAGCTGGTCAGACTTTATGATGGAGTTAGACACAGGATGGTTCTGGAAGAAAAATTGAGCGTGCACATGAGCGGAGTCTGGGCCAGTGTGTGTTAGAGTGGCCTAGTCAAAGTCCAGACCCAAATCCAGGAGGGATTTTTAGCAAAACCTGAAAATTGCTTTTCACAGATGCTTTCCATGCAGTCTGATGGACCGTGAGGTATTTTTTAAAAAACTGGAGGTGAAGACCTACCGCTACATACGCACTGGTTCATGTGTATGCCACACTTTTCAGATTTCTTTACACAAATCACAGAAAACTAGAGTGAAAAAAGTTCTTGATTGTGGCAGACTGTGAAAATGTCAGGGAGGTGGTTCAGTAGGTGGACCACCCCAACCCTAAACAAACCACAGAGCGATCGCTCCCAATGAGCAGCTAGCAGCCGTTAACGTTTGTAAAATTAAACATAGCTCAAATGTGCAACATTAATAGTAACAGTTACATATGCCGCAGTGTTTTGTATACGTTTGTATCACGTTTACAACAACCTCTGCTGACCTTCAGTGCTTCACAACATCCCAGGTAGATACATTACAAAACGGTAAATAAATCAAATCAGTGAAATGCTAATATCCTCATTTTCTTCTTTCCTTTTTCTTTTTTAACTGGTGTTGAAGGCCAGACTGGACTTAAACTGACCTGCTGGCTGAGAGGAATGAGTATTATTGTTTCTATACCTATAGAAAATAAACCACTGCTGTAAATGCAGCAATAAATGAAGAAGTGGAGTAAGAGTTAGCAGAGAAATTTCTCATCGGCTTATAACAGTTCTGCCTCTGAGCGGATCCACTTCATGCTCCCCTGCTGAAAATCAAAGAAACCCCCTTTTTTCATTACCATCTTTGTTCTCAAAATTGGTCGCCCATGTAGCGTCTCCTTCGGGATTTTATTGTTGTCTTGAATTTAACCTCAAACCGCTGATGGAGCTGGATCGTCTCTGTCCTCCTGCAGGCCTTTTGGAAGGAGATCGGTTTCTCCGGAGAAATCGTGGCGGGATCTTCCACCGACTGTCCGTTCAGTGTCACCTTTGACGCCACCAGCCCGTGTGGGAACCCAGCCCTGGTGGGCTTCATTTCCGGCCAGCAGGCGACTCTTTGGAGCGCGAGAGAGGTAAAGTCAACAGGGGCTGAGAGCGGTCTAATCAGATTATTATGAACCTGTGTTTATCTTAGCAGAGCTCTCATCCTGCATGCAGCAGCCGCTCCTGAGGCTTGTTTGATATTTGATTTGAATTCAGCATGATCTCATGTGAAGTCATGGAGCATACTAATGGTAAGATGAGGAAAGATGCATTCAGACTGGGTATAAAAGGCTCAAATATTGGACAGGAATAACAGGCCACGAAAACCAAAATGTTTTCAAACATTCATTTATTTCCCATTTACTCTAAAAATAAAAACCAGGCTACATTAACATTACAGAGAGGATCGCTCGATTTTGCCTGCATGTTGATGGTGCAGATTTCCATTGTGTGTGGAGACAAAGGCAGAGTATTGTGTCTTGTCATAATAACAATATTACTTGAGTGCAGCATTAAGAAAATTGCATCCAGGAATGAGGCGGATGGAGGGGCGGATGCTGCTGCCAGCTCGCAATGGCTATTACTTCATAAAATATAGGAGATAAAAGCATTTTTAAGTGGCCCAAAACAAAACCCAGTGTGAGGGACATTTATGTCTAAGTGCCCTCTGCAATGGACATCTGGTGCTTTTAGTTCATTAGGTGTTAATTGGCTGGAAAATGAAGATGTGGCTTTATGTTTGCTCTGCATGTGGGGTGAAAGAAAAGATTTTATTAAGATTAATGCAGGAAAAAAATCCTTACATTGTAATGCCAGTTCCTTCGAGTAGCTTTTTTTTTGTCCAGCTCAGTTTTCCTGATTAATGAGGTTTATTTCCTAGACAAAGTAGATGACAACTCTAGTGTTGCAATTGTTTTTTTTATTCCAAAAGAAAGTACACCTGAGTCCATATGTTTGTGTGTAGCTGAGTTTCTTTCCTGTGTAAAACAAATGATGGAGCTATTCTCAGTGTTCTTGTTAAACAGGGTCTCCTTTTTCCTTTTCCAGTAGAAAGTACTCTTGGCTCAGTGCTTTTGTTTTTCAACTGAGTCTCTTTTCTCTTTACTTCCAAACACTTTTTTTTTTCTTTTTTGTCCAGCTCAGGTTTTCTGATTAGCTAGGTTTCTTTCCTAGACAAAGTAAATGACAAAGCTATTGTTGACATTACCTTTTTTGCAATGCCAAAGTAGGGTAGAAAGTACACCTGACTCCATGTTTTTGTGTTTAGTTATATCTTTCTCCTGTATGAAGCCAATAATGGAGCTTTTCTCTGTTGCTACCAGGTTGGCTGCTCTTGTTTAACAGTGTCTCCTCCCAGCAATTAAACTTTTGCCGTTAATTCTTGTACTCTGGTTTTAGAAAGTTCTTCTGTATTTAGCTGTCTCTCTTTCACAGAAAAAACCATTGACATAACTTTTTTAAGTTAAGGGTGCATTCACACCAGCCGTGTTTAGTCTGCTTTAATCCAATTCTAGTTTGTTTTCTTCTGAGGTTTTGTGTCATTTCCTTCAGTGGTTCTTTATGCAGCGCCCCCAGAGGTGAGGAGGGGAACAGGTTTTTCAAAGCTTTAGTTGGTTTGACCCAGTGTAGTGTGAAAGCAAACTGCACCAGCTGAAAATGTAACAAATGTTGTGATTTCTGTCCCCAACTGAACCAGGTGTGAAAACACTGCAAGTCACTGTTGGAACTGTTGATGCCAATGACCTTTTGTACTTTTTTATCTCTAGGTTTTTATCTCTGTGTTCCTTCCTCACAAAATCCATATTTTGTAAGAATGGTTCTATTCCTGAAAATGATTCTGTCCATCTGCTTCATTTTTTGGGGGGTAAGTAAATACAATCTTTCAAATCTTCACCAGGAACCTTTTCTGCACTCAAGAATATAATTCCTTTGCCTTTTTTTTTCTTTTTCTACTACTTTTTTGCTTTTGTAACTCAGGGAGGGGAAAAAAAAAAGACAAAACCCAACATTATGTCTGGTGTTGTTTTGCAATTTAGGTCGTATTCCTGCCTTGCTTTAAAGCTCTGCAGCTGTAGTAGCTGTCACCCTGCAGAGACGAGCAGCAAAAGGTTCTTAATAATTAACCTCCACTTGCCGCTCTGCTTCTGAACACAGAGAAAATGTGGTAGCGTGTGATGCAAGCGGGCATAAAGGTTACAATTATGCACAGTATGTGCTGTTTAAATAAGATGCAGTTGTTGATAGGATATGCCATTTTTCATTTGGACCCTCATGCCCTGCATTAACTCCCACGGCAGGAGTTTTAGATGCTGGATGCTGGTTTGCTATGGTGGAATTAAAGTGACGCAGACCTTATTTATGACTAATTTTAACTAACTTTGAACTAATAAATCTATCTGAGCTCAACAGTCATGTGAAAGGACAGAACAAAGAGAGACTCCAAACCAGGATTTGAACCGCTTTAGGAGTAAATATTTAACATTTATTCCTACCAGTTTCTGGAAAGTTATTTTTTTTTAATGCAAGTTTAACCTGATAAACATAAACATGTCGTTTTGGATGCATGTATTTCTGAAACCACTTCTTCTCCCAAAAACCTGAATGCTAGCTGCGCTCTCATACTAAATGGTAATATAAACATATAAACAACTCTTTTCATTATTATAATTGCACTGATGTATTAAATCTGGTACAAAAAAATCCTTTTTATCCCTTTAAAGAAAATGTCTAAAAACACAATTTTCTGGCCATCACTTGATGTCATTGCTAGTTATTTTACTATAAATTACATACGATTAAAACCATTATTATTACTTAAAAACTGACACGACATGGTGGCTGGAGGGTATTTTTATTCTTAAATTGTTTAATTGGAATGTAAAAAAATAAAAAACCTGTCCACAGTTATTCTTCTATTTAGCAGCTACATATAATCCAGTTAATCCTAACTGATGTTTATTCACATTTAATTTCAAACGATAAGAAAAAAAAGAAGCATACATCTTCGTTTTAGATGTATGCACTATGTGGGTTCAGCTGTAAGTTGGTAGAGTTGTGCCCACGAGAACTGGAGTTAAGTGGTTGCCATGGAGACGTAGTGACTGTCTCGCTGCCACGTTTCTCCGGTGCTTATTTAACCCCTGCCAGGATGACCTGGACTTCTCGTCCAGCAGTCTTTCTCCAGTTGTTTAAACTTTTTCATTATTGTTACGAACGTCAGCAGAACGCGGCATGGGAAAGAATGAATCAAAATACGACGAGTTTGCCGTAAAATTACATATTTAACATATTATCACATTGTATCTTGATACTATGCAAAAAACTGATTTGATTTTTATGCCGTTCTAAAGGTGGGGTGTTCAAAATGTGGGGTGGGGGCCATTTGTGGCCCTTTGATAGTTTGTGTGGCCCCCAAAAGAAGTTTGAGAATGAGAAATGTACTTTTTATTTTTAAATCAGGATGAAGCTATTACCATCATAATTTTTTCAGAATGGAAAGAGTTAAGTATAACACTAAGTTTTTATTATAAGCAGATCCACGGTTATCAATAGATGTTACAGAGTTTCTTGCACCAAAATCAGCTTTTATTTCATCCATCCGTGCTGGTTCTCCAGCCAACGTTCTGGGCGAGAGGCGGGGTCACCTGGACAGGTCGCCAGTCTGTCGCAGGGCAACACAGAGACAAACAACCATGCACACACACACTCACACCTAGGGAGAATTGGATAGACCAATGAAACTGACAGTCATGTTTTTGGACTGTGGGAGGAAGCCGGAGTACCCGGAGAGAACCCACGCATGCACAGGGAGAACATGCAAACTCCATGCAGAAAGACCGGGGCCGGGAATCGAACCCAGAACCTTCTTGCTGCAAGGCAGCAGCTCTACCAGCTGCACCACTGTGCAGCCAACTTTTTTTTAATTTATTGAATTTGGGTAATATACAGCAAACATTTTAAAAGAAAATGACCTCAGCTTCTGCTGTTATAACTGAGAATAAATTTGAGAATTTGAAAACAAGATGCTCATTCTATGTTTAGGATCTATGATGAAAAACAAACTAAAAACTTTGACTATTTTGTCTTTGTTCCCTTTTTTTGGCCCACGTGACAAAAAGTTTCAACACCTCTCAACCTAGGGTTTGACACATGTGGTTTATTTGAAAACTTTTTACCCTTCCTTATAAACCTGTGGTGCAGCTGCACCTTTTTACAAACAAGCTATATGTTAGTTTTGCTGTTTATGCTGTGAAAATGTTCTATTTATGTTTTGAGCCCACGCGTTGGTACCGCACAGCCCTTCTACTACAGCTTTGCTCGCTTAATGAGGTGTGAGGTGACCTGCGCTTAACAAAACAAGAGCCAATCAGGTCCGTTTTAAATCAATTTACTGCTTCACACGGCGGCGTTATGTAATCCTCTTTTCTTTCCTCATGTTTCAACAATAAACATTTCTAAAGCAGGTTAAAACGGTGGGTCTGATACGTCTCCACCTGCCTTTACTTCTGCTTTAAACTCTGCTTTTGTTTTTCTTAAAAAGCGTAGAGGACATTCTAATTTTTCCTTTTTCTTTGGGATAAATTAATAGGTCATAAGCAGAGAGGCGGCGTAGACAGAGACGCAGTAGAGACAGATAAGACGAGTCAGGAACTGTGTGTGTGTCGCCTTGTCTCTACTCCTTTTGTCAGTTTTTCCATCCTTCCAATTTGCTCATCCTGTCTGCAATTCCTCTGCATCTCTCACTGTTTATATCTTCCTCCTTTGAGTTTCATTTTTCTCCTTTGTTTTTTGTTTTGCTGAATGGTTCAAATGCTTTTCCTCTCCAGTTTCTTGTTGTTTTTTTTTACCCGTCTGAAATTTGTCTGAGTTATTTCCAGCTCTGTTATTACAGTTTTTTTCCCTTCACATTTTCTCTCTCATGTCTTGCCTGAAATTTGTTTGCAACCTAATTTCTGATGGAACGCCGAAACGATTCATGAAATATACAGGCAAGTTTACAGATTTCATGCAGCTGCATCAACAAAAGCACCCATATATGAAAGTTTTCAAATATTGTCACACTTCTACTAACTTTAATAAATTTAATGGGATTTTAACTGTTTTACCAATACAATTATACTTTTTTCAGTGTGTTTTTACTCAGACTCTTGGCCTAAAATGAACACTGCACAACATCTGCTTAATAAAAATGCTGGATAAAGTTTATTTATAAACATATTCATGTACTAGAATAGCCCAGTTAAAGTCAGCTGAGAATCTGGGAGAAGAATAACAATTTTTACCAAATGCTTTCCTTCCACTTTGACTGAGTTTGACATATTTTGGAGGCAAAAAATTCACTCCACCTCCAAAAAAGCTGGCTACAAATGTTATTTTCTTGCATCATAGACCAACAAAGTACATTGAAATACAGGTAACGTAGTAAAATAGTCAAATCCAATCCCTTTTTATGTATAAAGAGCTTTAAAACAGTCACAGCTGCTCCAGGTGCCACTCCTCCAGACTAGCGGCATCTGAAACAAAGTGCTTTACATTGCAAAGAGCAAATTCATATTAAAAACATCATTTAGAAGCAAAAAGATAAATTGCAAACAAAACAAATGAATTCAGTGTGTTCCAAAATGCCAATTAGTGAACCGTTGTCCGTCTAAGGCAGCAGCAGCAGAAAGCATTAAATCACGGATTTGATTCTCCATCCCCGCTGCACTGCAAGTCTCTTCATCCTTCCCTTTATTCCTCCACACTCTTACATTCCTCCTGGTTTCATGCTCAATGCTGTGGCCCCTCACAAAATAAAAACCCTCTTTGAGCTGGGAAAAACACGGATGTGCATTATTATTTCAGCAGTATGCCGCTCTGCTTTTAAATGCTAACCACTGCTGGTGCAGCGCTGAGCCCAGCTTTCCTCTGTTTGCAGGCTGGAGAAAGAAGAACAGCTGTGCTTTCTAGCCTGGCGAAGTATCTCGGTCCTGAGGCTGCGTCGTGCATTCACTATGAGGAGAAAGTAAGTACTTCACTGGTCAAAGTGTTTGTTGTTTTTGCGTTTTTGCTCTGAAACCAAACACTGACACATAAAAAGATACTTTTGACATTTTATTTTGTAAAATTCAGTTCCTCAAGTATCCATGATAACTCTGCATGGCAGGATTTAAGGAAAAGAGGAAGCTACATCCTTCTTTGCTTTTTTGCATTACAATCCTCTATAATTGGAGCCAATTTTATGAAAATATATACATCTTTGTATAATCTAATTGCCCTGACTCTCAACTTTAAATTAAATGTGCGGAAAAAAATGCAGCATGATAATAAAATAAATGTCTGATCAGCTAAATTTGTTCAAAGAAAACCAAAAATACACATTTTGATGTTCCAAAGCATAACCACCTTCATGCACCTTTGTATTATTTTGGCTTTTAATAACACCAGTAATTAGGTTATCTTCAGTTATTATAAAAATGTACTCATCAAAATCAAAAAATAAAATGTAAAACTGATGTCTGATGCTTTGAAATTGGCCTCTGTCTCTTTAAGAACCGTTTCCGACACTCCTCTTTCATCACAACATTGCTTCTCCAGTTTATAACTGTTTTTTTGGAGGGTTGATAAGCTCAGTAGTTCCAGCAGGTGTTTGCTGATTGCTGCTGCCACTAGTCTGGAGGAGGGGAGTGGGAAACTGAAGCTACAAGGAGCTTTGGGGAAGCAGGCGGGGAGATTCAAGGATTTCTCAAACATGCTAAACTGAGTCAAAGAGACAGTGTTTGTGTTTGAGGGAATAACAATATGACATAATGAAATTCTCAAATTTTGAAATGTAGGGAAGTGAATCTCTGCTTTTTTTGTGAAGCGTAAATCTGAATTTGCCCACTCACTTACTTTTATTTGTATTTTTTTGCATAAAGCATATGTAAAATTTGAAAGAAAATGCTGCTTTGGAAGCGTGAATTCGCAGAGCAGCCAATGCAGAAATGCCATTTACTCTCCTTGGTGTTGATGTACTGCACTGCTTAATAACTGTGCTTGGAGCACAATCCCTTCTTAAATCCTGGAGACAAGATTCCTCCACATTTCATTACTCTGAGATGCTCCTAAATGAGGTAGCGGCACGTAAAACCAGCCTCATCTACTAGCTGTAATGTACATGCAAAACCGGACTCCCATCCAGCAGGGTTATAAACCACTTTATTGATTTTACACTATTATTAAAAAAAGGAATGCAGATGTGTCCTGAATTTCAATAGCTACTGTAAACTCAGAGGAAATTTGATGGCAATATTTTTCAAGTTTGATAAGTATGAAAAATATATATTTCAAGGTTGATCAAGATTTGAAAAAATATATATTGGACCTACATTGTACAGGTTGTCTCATTGAGATCCTGGACCTGCTTTGATAAAACAAACACATTTCAAACTTTCTCGCTTTTCTCCTTCCCTTTTACTTCTACTTCCTAATACTGAGGAACTCTGGTGAATTTAACATCATCTACTTTACTCATGAATCTGCTGTAGAACCTGAAAGCTCCTTTTATTGACCGGCTCCTCCATCCTAGGTGCAGGGGCGCCTGCAGGATATTATCGGAGCGTACGCACAAAATTATCATTGCACCTAATAAATAAACAAACGCTGCCACATCTCCAACACCCTACCCATGTGATCCATGGGACGAAGAGGACAGAGATTCCCAGGTTCAGGTGGTTAATCCTCCACTACTGTAGGACGATGTTTTCTTTATTTCTACTTTTTTTGACTGGATTTAACTATTTTATTGTCCCAACTTAGCGTGACGCTGGAAAAGAGCGCGGCAGGTGTCAGCGGAGAAGCTATGGGTTGTCCCGACAGCAGTTCAGTTCCCAAACGAAAATAAAAACAACCTTGTAAAAGCAGACAGGATAAAAGGTTCAGGCAGGGTTCAGTCAGCCCCTCTTAAAACTGCATGAGGGTTAAAAGTCTGCTAATTCGTTTTTAGCTAGCTTCACTGCACCGTCACATTTAGCTTACAGAAAGAGCACCAAATACAAATAAACTGACCAATAACATTCAGGTTTAGGACGGACATGTGTCCATCCCCACAGACGAATATCCAAATTCGCCTGTGGGGATTTTGTGTCAAAATATGATTTTGACACAAAAGACCATTTTTATTTATTTCCACTATTTTGTGAATAACAAAGAGGAAAAACAGTAAAAAGTACAATAATTGTATAGATTTTTTTTTATTTAAAGGAAAATCTCAAGGTTTATACAGTGCACACAGCTGCATTATCTCCTTTTTGCAGCTGTTACTGCTCTTAGTTTTATATCTCTGCTGTTATCTGCGCAACCCTGTTTTTATATTTTTGCAGTTTTCCACTTCTTATAATCTGTTTTTATCCACATCTTGCACATGTTTCTTCCTTTACTCTCCATTAAACATTTTTTTCATTTCTGTTATGTTAAAACTTCGCTCTCAATGTTGTATCTCTTACCTTTGAGTGAATATGCATGGTTCCACTTACTTTTGACTGTCTTCTGGTCCTGTCTCTTTTTTTCCTCACCTCTCTCACTTTAAATCCTGCCTCTTACGTTCCTCTCTTGTTTTTGTCTGTTTTTCTTCTTTTGTTTCTTTACAGAGAGGAGGAAACATTTCCTTTTCTATTCCATAAATTTAATAAGAAATCTCCAAGCTGTTCAGGGGGAGAGAGGGAATCAAAGGGTGCATTAATCTGATTTAAAATGGTTCCCTTTAAATCCATGGAGGGCAGACAGGAAAGAATATGAAACTAGCAACACAACTACTCCACTGGAGAGGAAAATACCTGCTGGGAATATCATTTTTGCCCTAATCATGTTGTGTCATACACAAACAGATCAGCTATTTAACTACAATACATGATGCATAGCGCTCATTGATTAAATGTGAAACAGTACATTAATCATGCCGGATGTATGATTCCAGCTTTTCCTCCACCGTGGAAAGCCAGGCTCCAGTGGAAAAGCGCCTTGAGCAAACCCAAGGCAGCAACATTAAGGGAGATATCATGATTTTACTTCGCTGACAAAGAGACTCAGGGGGGACATCACTTTTAAGAACAATTACTTTGAGCAAAGCCAGAATAATGAATGAAGGCTGCTTAAGCGGCGGAAAGATTTCCCTCGATTTTCTTTATGGCCGCTAAATTGTTATCAGATTTCTTCTCCACCTTCTTTTAATTACCGTTATCCGAACGTCCCCGACGATAAACGCACAGACAAGAACGCCTTGAAGTTCAAAAGATCATTTTAATTTCTCCGCCGCGTCTCTGAGCGGTGTCGTTCCTCCGCTTTCCCATTAAGCGGGAAAATTGCAGGTTCATGTTAGTGAGTCAACTTAGACCCATCGAATATTCAGCAGGCGCAGCGGTTACTCCAACCAGCTTCACCGTACGCTGTAGATCAGCCTTCCTAATCCACACACATGCTTTGAAAATCTTAAAAATGTCACCACGGCTTTATGCACTCCTCATCTCTCGCTGACTGAACGCATGTTGCACATACCGGCTATACGTGACCAATAAAAATGTCAATTCGAGTAACTTAACGACGGCACACAGCGATAGCTTTTAAGCTATGCAGGAGAACACTATAAAAGCATCTAATTCAGTGCTTTCAAAACTGACAGTTTAATTTGTCTTATAATCACTCAGAGCAGTTAAGCTGCAGCTCACAATCGTAGAAATTGCCCCGGTTTACAAAGCCATGCTGTGTTACAGAGGAACTCTTCATTACAGGCGATTTTTTTACTCAGCGGGGTTTGGAAACGTATTTAAGTGCCAGGAAATATTCAAGTTTTCTTTTTTTATTTCTTTATTTTAAACCAACAAAAGGTTGTGAATAATTCTTTCTAAGTCTGAAAAGGTTTTTTCCTTTTTTTTTTTTATTCTCCCTTTACTCTGAATTATTCCTAATTCGTAAATAAGGCCCACTTGTGTGAATTTAATCTCTAAATCCAGCTGTTCTGTGGAAGCCACAAGTGGTCAGGCTGGAGGTTGTGGAAAACTTTAAAGCTAGTTGAAGCTATAAAACAAAATCTACACGCTTTGAGCATTTGGTGAAGCACAAACCCTCAACAAATGGTGGAAAAAGGTGATTAAAATCGTCGATCAAGATGCAAGAATAATTTCGCAGCAAATTTATTTTTTAAATTTCTACTAATGCAAACAAAATGCATGTTCTGTTCACAGAAAAGGAGACTTGGGGTGTGAAATATTGCATTCTCCTGCCCTCAGTTTGATATAGACATCAATTAAAGGCCTGCCACATCATCCTGCAGCAGCGCCGTCTGTTTCCCCGGCTCCCTCCGACTCTTTATCACAGCGTTTCAAGCCGTTGTCAGATTCAGGCCCATCTTTCTCCCGCTCTCCCCAACGCTCATTTCTTCTGTCTTAGATTTCTCATCCCTCAGCTCTGTAATTTTGTCTGCCTTTCCAGCCTTCTCTCACATTTATTTCTGTTTTCATTTCATGCTTTGCTCCCCTACAGTTTGAAAACGAGAAAAAATACCACTTATATGTAGCAAACCAGAAGTTTACATAAGTAACAAATACATTGCGACACATTCCTGTTTTTGTTTCTCACTAGCTGAAGTTAAATCAGACAAAACTTTTCTTGTTTTATGTCAGAATTACCAAAATTATTTCCATTTGTTAAATGAGAGAGAGAATATGACGGATTTATGTGTTATTGTCCTCAAAATCAGAAGTTTTATCAACATAAATACAACAATAGAAGCCACTTATTAACATATCAGGTAGAAAAGATAAAGAAATATACATGCATACATACATCTTCAACATAAAAGAAAGAAAAAGGACATTAAATTAAATTGAGAAAGGGGATAAATTCACCAAGTGGTGATGGGGAAGATCCAATATTAAGGAATTATTTACTTAAAACAAGCTCATACATCCTGCTTTATATTACCGTATTTTCCGCACTATGAGGCGCACATAAAACACCTAAAAACCTTCAATTGTCTAAAAAGCCGCCTTATAATACGTTGCGCCTTATACATGGGTCAATATTGAGCCACAACAGGTCTAGCAACTACGGTAAGCAGCCGTCCACTTCATTTCCCCCCGTAGAAGAAGAAGCGCGCGGTGCATGCTGGGAAATATGACTGCTCGAAGCGGGCCGTTTTATTTCCATTCGTGTGTTTGTGTAAATGGTTCCTATTCAGAGACACAGAGTTTAAACTCAAGGCGATCAGACGAACACGGGAATAAAACAGCTGGTTATTCATTTTGTTAGCGAACGGAGGTGTCAGAACGCTGGTTTGTAATTATTAATAAAGTTTGACTGACCTATTTGACTGTTTTGTTGACGATCCGTTTAGCGCAGCTCCATCTAATGGATGCATAACGTAACTGCAGCCTCTACTGTAGCGTCTGTTCTGAGTCTTATAATGCGGTTCGCCTTATATATGAGAAAAGCTTTAAAATAAGACATTCATTGAAGCCTTATAATGTGCTGTGCTTATAGTGCGGAAAATACGGTAGTTTGTTTCATTTCAAGTATACTGAGATACTTGCACGAGAAACTAGACCAAATTACTTGGTAAGAATTTGTGTTTTTGCAGTGATGAAGTTCCTCTTTAACTAGTTCAGACAAACTATTTTAGTTTTATCTTGGTAAATAGGGACATATCCTTCCAAATTGAGGCTTTTGTAAGCATTTAGACCTTCCTACGAGTAAAACTAATGTGTTTGAACAGTTGGGCAACTTTAACTGTCCAGGTGTTACTTATTATTTATGTCTTCGTCCGTTAATTATACGAGTTGCCAGGAGAACAGTGGTAGGTTTATGTCTAAACTGTTTTATAAACGAGGCCAAACCAGGATGTTTGGGGGGGTTTACAATGACATCTTCCATTAAATCTGAATTTTAAGCAGTACATGCTGGTTTTTCAGGAGTTACTGTCATTTTACTTTCTTTTTTTTCCTGCTGCACCATTAAAATGTGAGTTATATCTTTAGCCCCGTTTTGTTTTGAAGGACTGGGCTAAGGAGGAGTTCAGCGGCGGCTGCCCCGTCAATGTGATGGCACCCGGCCTGCTGACGTTTTACCAGCCGAGCCTGAGGAAGCCCTGTGGCAGGTAATCACCCCGCTGATGACAAACATAATCACACCTCTGCTCCTCCAAATGTCTTGTCTTCTTTTGCACTCCCACTTGGACAAACTGTGCAGAAGAAGAAGAAGAAAATCCTAAATCTAAAGTAATTTTTGGGAGTTTATTATTTAATGAGATTTGCTCGCTGGTTGCTGACAGGTTGAGAGATAGTCGGTGTATTTCCTGGTTTTTTATTCTATTCTTAAACCACAGAAACCATTTTAATGCCTCCTCAACTCAAACACATGAGAAATGAAGAGTGCCTTGAATTATAGCAAGCCTGTCCAGATCAAAAAAAAAAAAAAAGGTCATCAGGAGGTTTATTCCTTGCAGAAAATGTCCCATAATCCGTTTCTAATGGCCTGTTCAAGGATGCACAGGCCTGAGTAAACGAGAGCGACTGGAAGGTGAGGGGATTCGGTTAATGCATTTCTATAATGACATCCAGTCTGCGGGGAGCAGGAGGAGCTCGTTGCGTAACGTGACTGAAACAGCAGCGAGGGGACGGCGGCCCCTCATTGGCATTCTGTCCCTGCGTGACAAATGAATCCCCAGAGATGTGCTGCGACCTTGACCGCGTCCAGCACAAGGGAGATACCTCATTTAATTGCTGGAGAAATGACGATATTAGCCTGTAGATGTGCGGCTTGATTTGAGATCCTTTGTGTCTCATTAGGGCTACATTACGCTTTCTGTAATAAGCCTAATAGAGTCGGACGGTTTGTCGGACTGTTTGAGATGTTTACAGAGAATGAAAGCACCTGTGGTATCCCATAGTAATTCTCCCAAGCCTTGATTCGCAGTGACCCCAAGTTTAGTAATGATGTTTCTTATTCTGTTTTTTTAAAACAATAAATCTACATTCACCAAGGTTTACAGATTCACTTCACTGCTTCTTAGAAAACTGGACCCAGCACTTAGTTTTATACTTACGGATTGAGAAACGTTCACGCCAAACGCGTTTCACACGTCCGATGCTTCACGTTCATGCTTGACATTTTGCTTTACACTTTGCGTTTCGCGCATTTGGTTCAAATTCGAAGATGGAGGCTCAGACGTGTCAACATCACTCCAGCCGTTGTTTTCCATTGCTGGCCTATTTGTCGGATGCATTGAACTTGAAATAGAGCTGGAAGCGCACAACGACGGGCCCTCGACACGACCAGACGCGCTCAACGCGTTTGGCGTCAACGCACCATTAGTCCAACATTTAGCTTTATACTTTAATATCGGAGCAAGACCTGGAGAAACTTCTGTTAGTCAACCTTGAACAAGAATCAAATATGGAGAACAAATATTTAGCTTTCTTTTCGTTTTTTGTTTGTATTTGAGTCTAATTCATGCAAAGCACTTTGAACTGCCTTGTTGCTGGAAATGTGCTACATAAATATAATTACCTTATTCAAGTTTAGCAATACTATCCTAAATATTAAGGTATATTTGGTGTTTGAACTTATGAAATAGGAGTTATTAATGTTTTTAAGGGCGGTTTCAAGTAATTTTAGTTATCTGGCTGTGGCTCTGGTAAGGAAACTGTCTTCAAACAAATATGGGGAATCACACAAAACAGTAAATCCTCTTTCTCTATAAACCCAGTTTGGTTTGGATTTCTCAGGATAAATCGCGTTCAAAGTCTTTCTTGCTGCATGTTTTTCTTTGAGATAAAAATTGGTTTGATAAAATCAAGTGCAACCTGTATTTGGAAATGAATTATTAGCATGGATATGACATATATGTAGACATTACACCTATTATTTTACATGCATTTTTCCATATCATGATATTTCATCTGTTTTAACTTCCCACAACCTCTTGCAAAACATTTCCAGTTATCTCTGCTTTAATATCAAAACATTATCTGCAGACTAAGACATTGTACCTGAGCTTAGAAATAAATATCTTCACAATATCCTTCTTTTGCAAGGTTACAGCACTGTGCTTCGAATACCAAGAACAAGAGCTCCGCTGGGCTCCAAAATATGGGCAGGCCTTTACGGTGCATCAAAAATGTAAGAGTTGAGGTCTCCCAAGTGAACTGCAAGCAAAATGAGATGCACTGAGCCAAGAGCTAAACAAAACTTATACATGGAGCGGGCAACAGCTGCTAAATGTTGCACAAATCTTTTACAGCTTCTGGAATGGAAATTATTCAGTTTCTTGTACAATTTTCATGAAACACTTTCAACACATTCTCTGCATGCCAACACGTTTGCTCCAAAACAAATGCAAAAGCAATTAAACGGAGGACGGTAATGATTTGTTTCCAGGCAAGTGGAGAAGCAAAAATAGTGAAACAGTTTGTAAGAAAGTTCAGTGCAGCGGATTTTACAAAGTGGTAAGTGTCCAAATTTAATCATGAATTTACAGAATTAATTATCTGTAAAAGCAATAATTGCAGAATAAGTGTACTTGGATTATGCCACTGGAGAGTAATGCAAAGCACACCTGTTTTGAAGTGGCCTAGTCAAATTCAGGGCTTATCTGCAATATATTTTCCCACAACACTGTGATAGTAACACAGATATGAAGGACAATATAAACCAGTTGGTTCAAAAGTCAAACATTTTCTTTTTTCTGAAGGAATTGTACTTAAGAAGGGCACTAATTAACCAGACACAGTTTACCTGCACAATTTAACATTTTGGTCTCTAATGAACAAAGCTAATTACATCTTTGTGGTCAGACAATTTCCTTAACTTCACAGCAGAAAGCAAGAGTCAAAAACTACAGTTCCCTTTAAAGGGATCCAAGATTAGTTGAATATGTTGGCCTAAATGTGTTGCAATTTTCCTATTAACCAAAAAATTGCTGCTTGTGATGCACCAAAACTCATAAATACTTAAAAAATATGAATCTCTTTATATTTTTCACCCATGAAGGTCGCCATTTTTGGTCCATTCTGTACTGGATTCTACAGAGTAAACACAGGAAGACTAACTTTACCTGGCTTGTTTATCGTATTGCGTTTGACTGGTGTAATTTTAGATAATGCCACACTGTGTGTGCACTACTGCCGCCCCAACGAAGACCGGTCCGGAGACAGGGCTATAGAAGTACTTAGAGTGGGACCAGAGCACAGTGGGAGAGAGCTGGGGAAAAACACAACTTCCAAAGCACCTATGTTTTTTTTATCTCAACATTTCTCTCCAGAAGACTTTGAGTCATTTCTACGAGCAAATCTGACAAAGACTCAAGCAGGTAATCGTTACCTTAGCGGCTAAACCCCACTGCCGCCAGAGCACTGGAAGCTCTTTGAATGCTAATCAGTAATAAAGTAGTAATAGCGGCACTACTGCCGCCCCAACGAAGACCGGACCAGACATAGAGCTATAGAAGTACTTTTCAACCAGAGGTACGTGTCGTTCATTGTTTTATTTATGAAGCTAAATGCAGCAGCAGTAGCAAACACCAGCTCCTTCGGCCAACTCTGTCCATTTCCACTTGATGTCACCTCTTATGATTCCTGCATTCCCCTCGATTTCAACCCGTTCAATTTGAAAAGGCTTAACGATGTTACTCATGCTGTTTTGGCTTTGCGCCATTAGTGCAGTTGGACCATTAAGCATCATGTACCCACAAATCACTGCAGCGTGAACAACATGGCAACGTTCATGTGACAATATTTCATTAAACTTTATAATAATAGAACATTCTACAGTATTATTACTAAATATTCTAAGTATTAGTCTAAAAGATAGTAATTTTTAGATTAGCTAAACTGCTGATTTGGAAGGCAAGCAGTTAAAACCACTCGACGGGAACTAAATCAGCAGTATTTTTTAAAGTTTTCTAAAATAAATATTTCTCAAAGTCTATTGCTACAACTAATCATATATTCAGACAAAATACAGAATTATTTATTTTTCACAGCTGTGTGATGGACGATGTATATACTGCAGTCCTTGGGGGACGTCAGATAACCTGTGTAAGACTTTAACAAGCTGCACACTTGCAAACAAAGCTTCTTAACATTTCTCCCAAAGTTCAAGGTGTTCTGTTGATGAAGTCCCTGGTTGAGCCTATTAGGAAACAAAAATGCTTAGGAAAACATCCTCACTGCAACTTACTGACCATTTGTTTACATGGTCACTCTACGTTTTTATTCCTCTTGATCCTGTTTTATACTCCTCTGGCGTTTCTCTTACATCCAGCTGCACCGCCGGCGTCGAGATGGCAAAGCTGTTTGCAGCAGAGACCGCAAACTCCCTGTTCAGAAAATATAAATTAATCATAAAAGATGCTGGCCAGACGTTGTGGGGGTGGCTTTCGGACTACAGGTTGATTTTGTGGTCCGGTGTCGGTCTGCACTCATGAGAATTAATTTGTCCTTTACCTTACCTCTTTCCTTTAAATAATAAATCAAATAAGTGTCCTCTTTTTTTATTCTGGCTACAGAGATGATGCATAAGCAGGAACAAAAGGCGTCCTCCTGAGTATTTGCGGCAAAAGAATTCAGATTATACACAAACACACATTGCATAGCTGCTGTAGCGTTAGCTGGGAAGCTAACTTGTGCTCCGAGTTAGACCAATCGAGTGTGGAGAGAGCCGGACTGGCTCAGACAACTACTTTAGGGAAATGAGGTAAAATACGCTACAGAATGCATACAAATGATCTGCATATGATGAAAACAGTCATCTGTGAGAAAACCAACAGAGGCGCGGCTGCCAGCCTGCTGATGGAGGCAGCATGTTCCTGCCGCAGGGCATGTGAACCGCTCACCATCAGGGGAATAGATTTTCCTTTTCATCGTTTGCTGTGTTTTTCGCAGGTGGAAGAAAATATTTGCACTGCGGTTATTAAGTCATCACCGCTACATTTCGACTCGGGCGCTTTCTGTTAAGCACTTTAACAGGCTTTGACTGACTGGAGCCGACCTCAATGGGAAATCAGTCGAGGCAAAAACATCATAATAAGAATTGATTTCTGCTACAAAAACATGGAAACACTTTTAATTATATTCCATCGGAGCAGAAAGTTCTGCAAAGTTCCAGACAGTCTGCAGCTTTATTCATTTTCACTTTATTAACTCCAAGTCATGCACGGAAAAGGGCAACTTCTCACCATTTTGCTTTATTAACAACATACACTGACATGAACGACCTCCAAGGTCCTGCAGTACCTTAATTTCTTCCTGCTGCCAAGAGGAAATGTCCTTTTAATAATAACGATGGACTTGATTTTACTTGTTATAGAAACAAAGAACTTCACTAAAAGTCATGAAGTGCTTCATAATGATTCATAAAGATGGTAATCAGAGGATTTGAGGAAGGAGAAAGACTTCAGCATGTGCACTAACTCAGCTAAACACAACTGAAAGGGAAATGAACAGAGACTTTTATTTTAAAATGCATTAATCGCCAGTCAAATGTGTTTATTACCTTCAAAATGTAGATTTTGTCTTTAAAGCTACACATTTCAACATATTAAGTGGGATTTTATGTACCAGCTGCACCAGCTTACTATTGTAAATGGACTGACAAGAATACATAGTGGTAATATGTTGGTTTTATTTTATCATAATCAAGGAACTGTTACCATCAGTCGCTATAAAAAAATGCTGTACACATCAAACATAACTTAGAAGAAATGTGAGTTTGTGATTTGACATCTTGAAATTGGCCTCTGTCTCTTTAAGAAGCTCCTGCTCTTTCCGAGACGTCATCACAACACTTCTCTATTGTGCCGTTTTCAATCGTTTTTATTAGCTTTGGGCTGAGGAGTGGTTCCTATTCTATCCTGCAGAGCTGCAGTTCTACCAGGTGTTTGCTAATTGCTGCTGCCGCTAATTTAGAGGGGCTGAGTGGGAAAAATGTGGTTTCACCTTAAACAACAGGAAGTCTTTCCTCATGACTGAAAGGAGAGGCTACTTATTCCATCAACTTGTCGCCAGCTGGTTGGTCCTGGAGGCCCGGCATCCTGCATGTTTTAGTTCTTTCCCTGGTTTAATGCACCTGCACTTAATTCACCTGCATCCAATGATGGCTTATTAGAAGGTCTAAGGAGAACATTGGCTTGCTGAGGAGGTTGTTGCTAACACCAGAGAGAGAACTAAAACATGCAGGATGCTCCAGGACCCACTTTGGGCATCCCTGGTTTAGACAACATAAGTGTCTCCAGTCTGAATCTAAAAGGAATAAAATAACAAACATTCTTGTTTCTTTTGCTGGACTTACCATTTCAGCAGCTTAAATGGAAAATGAAATTTTCTCAAGTTACTACTTCCAACCTTTGTGCATTAAACATATATTAAAATAAGACAATGTCAGGTTTTTATCTGCTAGCATGAACCACTGGCTTTTTAGCAATAATTTATCTAACTATCAACATTTCAAGTTGCTAATGGTCCAGCTGAACGCAGCGGGTTCTGTCAACAACTAATTGGTTGCAAGTGTGTATTATTTCAGCTATTTGGCACGACAGCAATTTAAACCAGGAAAAGATGGTTCACAGATTTTACTCAAAGACAAGAGAGGATGTGCTCTTGGAAAAAATGAGGAAAAAGAAGAATGTTCTTCTTTGTATAACCTTGATTTGGAAAAAGGTTCAGAGGGAGAACCTATTTGCTCAGAAGGAAGGAGATGGGAGGGTGAAGGTGAAGCATATCGTGGCACATTAATTAAAGTGAAACGAGACAGATTTCTCTGCAGAATCAGAGCAGCAGAGGACATATGAAATGGATAAAAACTGATTTGGTGGGTTTGGCTTGTAGCATCTCCAGCTGTGCATATACATGGAATCATTTTCAGACTCATGCAGTTTGTGTTTGTTTTGCATGCTGCCGTATGTTTTATACTGCATGTGATTGAATGGTAAAGGTGGCGGATCGATCCGAAATATCAATAATATCAATACCATACATTGGTATCGGTATCGGATTGATACTAGTGTGGAAAAATGACTTTCTCTTTTCGGATTTCTTCATTTTTCTATTGTAATTTCTCAAATTGACCCCAATAAAGGTTTTGTTTTGCTCTTTCACAGTTATTTTTTTTGCTTTTTGTTTAAAAGAATGCCTAAAAATTTGTTTTGTTTTTCTGTTATATTTGTTTATCGTAGTAAGTAATTTTGTAGAACCTATAAAGTCTGTTCCTATTCTGTTAGAAAAATCAGAGGAAAACCCAAAGGTCAGAAATAAAACCTCAATAATAAAACATTGATATCAACTATATTTATTTTATCAGATCAGTACCAAAGTGTGCAGCATTGCACATCTCTGTTGCATGGTTATGCACTGACATCTTGCAAATCTATTTCACTTTCCTCATATATTATTGGGAATTTATGCGACTAACTCAAAATAGTGCATAGCTGTGTTAGCAGCCTCCATATTCATCTTTCCATCAAAGCTGACATAAGTCAAAAAGTTCTGTTTTGGTTTGTCTGATCTCAGCAGAACAAACTGCTTAATAAATTCGTCGTCTTCTTTCAGCATTTGTCATTTTTTCTTTCTGAATAGTGAATGCTGTAAATTAGCTTTCCAGTTGTCAGCAGAGTCTTCATCACCAGCATTGACACCAAACCCGAGTAGCAGCAGGCGCAGCAACGTCTTCTGTTTTCCTGCACTGAACAAAACTAATGAAGAGTGAAGTCAGTGACCGGATCAGGCAGGAAATGTTCTTGGTTCCTTTAGTTCTGGGTCACAATTTTTGAATGTTTCTTTGTTTCTGCAAAGTGGGTTAATTTTAGCCTCAAATCTGGCCCTTGGTGTAAATGTGTGATTTTTTGTGATGGCCCTGGAATTGACCTGTAAAAGGCAGATGGTAATTAGTCTCAGCCTTAAAAAAAAAAAGCTAAATTCATCCAGCCTCGCCTTCTTCTCCACTGGGCTTATGAAATTGTTCTGGTCCGCAAAGTAAACGACCTTTTATTTGCCGTGACTTGAGCTCAAACTGTGAAGTTAGAAATAATTAAACCAGGTTTATTTTATTGAAAATGAATAAAAACGGCTGATATAAATAGGTAAAGAATTTTAATATTTAACGGTGACACAACAACTTGAACCTGTTTTTCTTTTGTTGTGCTTCTAAATTACAAATAACCCTAAAATTATGTTAATACAAGTAAAGAGGAAAGAAGAAGAACTTTTAATTTTATTTTCATTTGTTTGATATTCGGAATTTGTAAATAACTCAAAAGTTGGTTAAAGAAACTAAAACTTTCATTTCAGGCTGGATATATTTACATGTTGTTATTGAGGCAAAGTTCAAATTAGCGGCTGTGAAAGTTTAACATGTTAAGAATGAACAAGTTTGAGAAACACTGGATTATGGGATATTCTAACAAAAGCCACAAGATCATTAAAGGTAACTGGAAATATAATCATAACCACAGAAACCACTATAATTTATTGAGATCTATTTAATTCTGATTCTAAATGCGCTGATTTGAATGTAAAGCAAAGGCGATTTAAAGACGTTTCTGGTTCTGCAGGATCCACTGGGCCGGCACCGAGACCGCCACCCAGTGGTGCGGCTACATGAGCGGCGCCGTGCAGGCGGGGCAGCGGGCCGCTCTGGAGGTTCTGGCTGAAGTCGGCCATGTTGTCCTGACAGCGGAGGAGCAGGAATGTCTGACCCAGGGTCAAACTGTCCACCGTCCCCCGAAGCCAACCCGGCTGTCTGCGCTGCTCAAGAGGCTCAGCAGCAAGTCTGTGTTGGTACCGGCGCTGACGATTGGCGCTGCTCTGCTACTGGCTCGGAAACAGAACGTTCTGATGAGGATCAGAACCTACACTGGCGCTTTCTAAGCAACGAAGCGACATCTTCAGGAGAAATGTCCTGAATTTGTGAAGTTAAGCTCCATGACTTGATTTTTCTAAAACTTCTCACTTTCAACCTGTTTGAAAACCATGAACTTTCTCCAATGAAGCCGCAGCTTAAAGACGCCAACAGAATCACATCCTCTGCAAAAACATGAGAGGAGAGGGTTTCCCAACCGAACACCTGGTGAAACTGCCAGAATGCAGATCTGATTTAATTAAATCTGCACAGGAGAAAAACCTAAGCGATTTGCTAACAATGTCTTCAGCAGCTCTGAGACAGGAAACGAGAGGGAAACGTTTCCAGGCAGCCAATCTGGACTCCTCTTAATGTAAAGTCTCCATTTAAACTCAGTTTCTTTGGAAAAAAGGTTTCAGAAATCCTCCAAAATCCTCACTTATCAAGGATAATCCCACAAACCAAACCAATTAGCTTCGAGGTGACACTGCCTTGACATTTGAAGCTCATTATGCACTTTGATTGAGTAAACAGACACACACTCACTGATATCCAATTATATTCAAATTCAAGGTTGATGCAGCCATCATGAATAATTAAAGATAATTAATTCAAAACCTCAACTTTGTGCTGAAACTGATCAACTGGTTGATTCCAGAGATTTAAAATAAATTAATTACACTTTTTAGCTGACATTAGTTATTAAATAACTTAGGAATGTCCTAACTCAGCCATGCATCTCAAGATGAATGATTTGTTCCTGCCTTAAAATCTGAATTACATGCTCATGTCAGGATTTAGCTGTTTTATTCTCATGAGTTTACAGAAAGGATTCCTGTCAAATTTGCTGTAAATTCTTGCTTTTTTAAGCTTTTCTGCACAATTTCCACTCGAAATAAAACAAAACGATTGCAATGTTTTTGATTCTTTCATGATTTTCGTGCAGAAATCCTTGAGATTATCTTCTTATAGCTTGGTTTGAGACCACCTCAGACTGCTCGTGTTTGAACAGGTTTGCAGAGAGACAGCGGAGCCCAACACGGCTTCGCAGATTGCCATAAAACCTGCATGAGCGGCTTGGAGCGCAGCCACCGGCCCATTTGTGCAGCTTCAAAACACCAGCAGATATTTGAATGAGTGTAAGATGGATTAACTCGTCACGCAGTAATAACATCTCCGGCTAAGTGATTTAATCAATATTACTAGATTGCACAGTCGATTGAAAGGATTTTTGTCAGCCCGTATGTCTCCTCTAGAGAGCAACTCAAAAGCTCACTAATCACCATGAATCTAGCGGCGCCACGGATCGCTATTTGTCTGCTACCGCAGGTTTCAGCTAAATTAAGAGCCTTTGCAGCCATGCAATCCATCTCAGAAGTTGTTTGCACGGTTTCAAGATGCATAACAATGGAAAAATATGCACCCATCTTTGACTGAACCCTGCAATAAAAACGCTCACTTTTCCAACACCTAGCATGATTAGACACTTCAAGACAACAGCTTTGTTCTTAAATGGGATTTTATCAATCAAGTCAAAGCAGTTTTTATCTGCATGAAGAAATGTTCAGTTTTATTTAGTTTTAAGAAGCACTAATTGAATGAATAATTATTCAAATTTTAACAGCAAACCTCTTTTCTATATTAAATTAGACTCCTATGCTGACATCAGAGAACACCCAGACTGTAATCAATATTAACATTTACTAAATCACACTGATCACACTGATAACTAACTGCACAACATAGCATCGCAAACTTCTACTTCTGCTCCACAGTTTAACCTGCTTGCATGCCTTCAAGACAATACACTGGGCACATCTACCCACCTCTCCTGCCAGACATTGAGAAGGGCAAATTAACCCACGAGTGAAACAGACACATCATGCCACAGATTAAGTACATTTTCAGGGAGCCTTTCTGAGTCTTTGGTTGACCTCTGACCTCGTGACCTTGACGTGGGCCCTAAATGAAAATCTAGGATGTTGGAGACTTCCCCTCTCACCTGGTGTTTTTCCCAAAATGCATTGCACTTCTGCTTCCAGCTGCAAAGGGACACAATTTGGGTCAGATTGAAAGGTAAAACTACATCTCACCTGACGAAGCTTTTCCTGAAAACCTGAAGGCCAGTTTGAGCACTGATGGTGTGAAAAGTAGCAACGAAGCATCTTTTAGATGCATTCACCCAAAGATTAAGATCAGAGAGATGTTTCTAAATGGTTGCGTGCCACGTACATCCCATGTTTTATTTATTTCACAGTTAAAAGGAGAATAATGATTCTGAAGCCGACGGGCATAAAAAACACACAGAAAGAATTTATTCATATCAAATCCTAGAGGAAGATGGCGTTGTTGATAAAATTGATTCTCTCTTTTTCAGGATAAAATGCACTAATGAATTTTTCATCCACTTTCAAAGGCTAGCTTTGAAAGGCATTATAGAAAAGAAGAGCGTTTAGCATTTTATACAAGCACATTTAGCTCCAGAAGGCAGCCTCCACATGACTCCTTCAGTTAGACAGATAGAAGGAAGGAGCATCTTCTGTAATGTCTGTAACTAAGGCTGCTGCTGTAATTACTGTGGCCTCTGCGAACAGCAGCCAAAGCGCTTGTGTTAGTGTTTGCCCTCAGGCTGCAGCGCCACCTTTAAAAATTCATCCTTTGCAGTGGAGGGTAATCAGTGTTTGTGACCATAAACAACTCTTTTAACAGATTACACATGCAGCCCATTTTGTAAAAGCTGCAGATTCTTCTTTTGTGCCATGTTTTTTTTTTTTTTTACTTTCATCCAGACATAACGGTCTTCTAAAACGAGTCTCTCTTTTGCAGTCCTTGCAAAACTGGATGAAGTATTGTTTTTAATTTGTGTCAGAGTTACGCTGGCGAAGCAACGCTGCAACTCCAGCCATTTATTTCAGATTGCATTTCGCATTGTTTTCATATTTCACATAAGTTTTATTGCTATGCGTACGTCTAAACTGGTAATTATTTACACAAATTATGAACACATCTCTGCAGGTTCATCCATCACAGAAAAATTATGGATTTTTTGTTTACATTCTTCCTGAAAAGTGAGTTTTTAGTCCCTCTCAGGCTTTTTTTCTTTGTGGATTCACCAATTATGATACATTTTTTATATAAAACAGAAACGTTGCATATTCAAAACGACATAATACATAAACAGTTCAGTTTCAGAAACATTTTGTTAATGGAATAAAAATGTGAGTCAGATGAATCAAATAACATCATGATTTTTAGTAATAAAATAAAATAATTTTTCATAACTGAAGAAAATAAGAAAATCCACATTAGTTTCATTTCTATTTTTTATTTAACACTCCTGCTCAGGTGGTGCTCAGGAGGAGTGTTGCAGATGTCACAGTCGGACAGCAGCAAACCAAGGTTGTCCAGTCAGACCGTCAGTTCCCGAAACCACACACCAAAAAGAATCTCATAAAAGGGATCAGTGTGTGACTGCACACAGAGAAAGAAGAGTTAAAAAAGGTTGAAAGAACAGTATTATTAATTCTTTTTTGAGTGCTTTATTACTTATTTTGAGTCCACAGCAAGTGGCAAATATGACAAATATGTGATTTTGTCCTTGATGCAACAGAAAAATCTTCTGTAGCTAAAACAACATTGGCTTATATTTTTTTCCCATGTGAAAATATGTTTTCTTCTGGCCTAAAATGTTGGAGAGCCGCTACATTAAGCAACACAATCAGGTAAAGTATGACCTTAGATATGAATGCACGTAGCTAAGCACAGCTGGAGTTTACCAGCTGTACTTAATTTACACTTCTTATAGCTGCAGTATTCCTCTGCAGCTTTACATTCTTGCAGCTCTGTTGTGGTTTTATGCTGTAGCGTTAAATAGTCTCCAACAGCCAGTGCCCAGCGAACAGCAGTCTGACTTCATAGAGTCATAAAAAGCGCCGTCACCATTTTTAACAAATCCCATTTCAACCTGGGGGTCAAACCCAGAACAACCAATGAGCAACAAGGTGCACAAAGCAGCTGCCGGGCATTCAGATGAATCCAGAGAGAAGCCGATATAAACAACACGCGTTGCCTGAGCAGCGGCGGCTCCGTGGAGCAACACTAATACCTTCACCATCTGGTGCCAAGGACGGCAACTCTAGACAAAACATGGGAGTAAACAAGCCCAGTTAGCGATTTAAAAGTGAATCCATGCCGGAACGAGAGCGAAATAATGGAGTTGGATGAAAACAAGCTTCACTCAACCTGAAAATAGCTGACGGCATCTGATGTCTGAGCTTAACTGAGGCATCTTTCCCTCACTAGCACAGTTACTGTAAGATCTGTGATATGATTCTATAGAAAGACGGAGCCAGAGTGACCAGAAAGGCTCTCAGGCCAGTAAAGCTGCAGTAAGTAACTTTTACAAAAGTTTCTTTTTTACATATTTGTTAAAACTGTCACTATGTCAGGACTGTATAATAAGTCAATAAAATAAAATAAAATATAAAAAAAACTGAAGTTCCTCTGTTTTCTGCTATTTGCACTGAAACTGATCAACTGATTTATTCCAGAGATTTAAAATAAATGAATTACACTTTTTCGCATAACATTAGTTATAAAATAACTCAGGAATGTCCTAATGCATAAACCAGATCAAGATGAATGATTTGTGATTTTGAAAGGTGGGCAGATCAATCCAAAATATTGATACCAAGTCAATAATATCAATACTTTAGATTCAGATTCCCTTTTGAAAAGTTATTTTATTTTTGTATTGTAGTTTCTACACTACACTGTCAAAAGATTTTGATTTGATTTGCTCTCAAATTATCTTTTTTTTTTTTTTGCACTTATTTAGGAGAAATTTTACTAAAGTGTCTTGTCATCACCTTTAAACTTTATTTAAATTGTGTCCTGGGTTTTAGCAAAGTAAGTCGAAGGAAAAATCATAAAGGTAGAAGTTTGGTGATGTGGGTCCAATTTCCTCTGAACTTCAATAAGACTGCAGCTTTAAAAAATAATAGCAAGGCTGAGGGAAGCAGTTGACAACTTTAACATGTAAATGTTATAAGAATAAGGTGACCATCACAGCAACTCTGAGGTGTTTAAATTAGCCAGGCTGTTGTGTTAGCTTAGCTAATAGCCGCGGTAGCTAACCTACCCCAGCTATCACTAATCACAAAATAAACATCAAGCCTAAAATTATTTAAAAAACTGTAACAGAGACCATGTTCTGTCCTGTGTGTGGGAAATGGTTTTTTTTTTTTTTTGGTGTTGGAACCTGATGCATAAAGTGGCGTTCTCGTCGGTTGCTATGACAACGACCTGCAGAGAGCGAGAAAAACGTGGTTTTGAGTTGTTCCTTAGTGGTTTGTCTGCTGTATTTTTCCCTTCGCTGTGGCAGATAGCGCTGAATCAATGCCTACATCTCCAGGTTTCATTTAGTGAACAGATTCGTTTTTACCGCGGCAGCGCAGATATGAATTGCATGTAAAAGATTCGTCTTTTTACCCTCCATCGTTATGCAACAACATGCAGGGAGTCCATAGGTTGAAAACGTGATATTCTTCTTTCAAGGCTGCATTTTTGTTTTTATCTTTGTCTCTTTTCTTGCTCCTTGGTGTGAATCTATATACTTCAGCTCGAACAAGACCTTCAACATTCGGCTTTTTATGATTCACCTCATTTTTTTTATGAATATATGCCTTAAAAATTTCATTAAATGTTGAAGGAAAAGGTGAAGATATCTGGGAGATGAAAGTATTCAGCCATGTTTCAACTGGACCAATTGTAAAATATAAAATGTGTCAGGCTGGATGTAACTAATCAAAACAATTCACAGACCATCTTATTATTTTTGGAAGCCTGAGGTTTGAATCCTTTATTATTAGCATCTTGCCTTTAGTTTCAACATCAGAATTGTAATAAAATGTTAATTCTGTCTAGTTCAATCGCCTTTTTCTATTATTTGTTTTTAAATGTTGTTTTATTAAAAAGGTCAGATATCCACAAGGACATTTGGCTGCAGCCCAAACAAAAGACACTTTGTAGCTAATAAATAAAACGTTTGGTCTAATTATTTCCTCCTCTTTTACCAAATCAAAGGTGCAACTGTGAGTTCAAATTAATTTATTTCACTTTGGTTTTGGAAAGATTCTCAAAGATTAGGGAAATACTGAAATCTTTAAAGAGCACCTGTTAAAAATATGTTTAACATTGAAAATACTAAACAAAATGACATTTTACCAACACTATTTCTTTCTGGTAAATGGTCAAAAACCTCTGGAGATCTGGAACTGAAGGATAGTGAAAGATGCATGGTGTACAAACCATAATAACATAAAAATAATAATTGACTTACTTAGCCCTAACCAGAAATTACTGGGTTTCTTTTTTACTATTTCTGAAAACAAATTGCTCCAGATGTCACTGTGAGGTCAACCAGCCCAGCTTAGCTGCTCCAATCATTTAAATTAGAAGGATTTTAAAATAACACAGAGTTAATTATTCCCTTTTTTCATTCCTGTTTCTAATTTGCCAACACGTCATTCGCACTTTATGACACTAAATTAACAGGACAACACAAATTAATCGATTCAAAATATTTTCTTTGGAGAAAAATTAAAAAACAGGAATTGGGATTTTTAATAATAATAATTAATAATATTTTCTTATAAAAGATAACTAAACATACAGAGATGAAGAGGCAGCTGTAAAATCTAAATTATTGCATATTTTTTGCCTGTCAATTTTAAAATTCCTTTTTTTTCAGTCATATTTGTATTTTTCACCTCATGGTTATATAGAAATCAACATCTTTACAGAAATTTTCTCTGCACATGAACAGAGGCAGTCTTCTCTCTTTGACATTATGTTGAGCTTTTATTCAGTTTTATTACCTTTTATTGACTTTTTTATGCACCTTTTCATTGACCTGATGTTTGTATTTTATTGTAAATGTGATTGAATTACTGTGGAAGTTTTCATTTTGGCTAAATTTGAAGA
This sequence comes from Phalloptychus januarius, assembly GCA_902982915.1. Taxonomy (NCBI): domain Eukaryota; kingdom Metazoa; phylum Chordata; class Actinopteri; order Cyprinodontiformes; family Poeciliidae; genus Phalloptychus; species Phalloptychus januarius. The sequence goes on along the minus strand of CADWAE010000133.1, from coordinate 1,275,020 downwards.
ACTTAAATTGATTTTGATGTTGTTGTGGATCATTTCTGGTTTGAATAGTGCATGTATGTTGGAATCAAGAGTGTGAAATTAACCACATTGCGTCAGGATGATTTTTTTTTTTTAATTAACCTTATCATCTCATTTTAACTGATTTGTTTTTTCCATATTTACGGATAAAGCAAACTTCCTAACTGGGAACGTTTTATATTCAGCTAAATAGAACATTACCGATTCCAAAAAAATAACTTTTACAAATAATTTCACCCTGTGGCCTGGAGAGACTTCAACTGCCTTGTCTGATACGAAGATGATCCACTTTTTAATGACAAACACTGTATTTTAAAGAAAAAACGTTTCTCTGAAGGATCTTGTACCGTCTTTGAACTTCCTTCCTTTTGCAAACCTAAAAAAGAAAATGACGTTTGAGGATACATTGACTTTTTTATTATTCATGATCATCCTTTCAGTAAACCTGAGTGAGAAGAACATATATTTTTCAGTGGATCATCATCTCAACCTCAACACAGAGCTGAATATGAAGGGGTGAATGAAAGTTGCATATCACATTTCCATTCCCGTAATTTAGAAAAGACGCATCTCATGTAATTTACATACTTATAATTGCGCATTTGTTTATTGACGGGTCAAATCACAAAGCATAATTTGTTTAGAGACTTCATGATTAATTTAATTTGCTGTTTCTGATGTTTTGTTTATGTATTTTGGACATTTAAAATGTCTTCTAGTTTATAATGTATTACTACACAATTACCTTTATAATACTTGAAAATGGTCTCAAAATAACTATATTATTGTTTATGACAGTAACATCTGGGACAATTTATCTTTGTGATGCAGCAACAGATGTATTTTATTTGGGTTTTGCAATATTTAGACCAACGAAACAGAATAAATAATGGGGAAGAAGAAATAACTAGGCATGCTTTTAATTTTTCTTTCCAAATAAAAATACCTCAAGGATTTTGGCCTAACTTTTCAGATTTTTATGTCCAGTGAATTTTGAAAACCATGCATAATTTTTCGTCCAATTCCCAATCGATTCTACTTTTGTTGGTCTGTCATAAAATTAAAATAAAACGAGGATTGCAAACATGTCAGTTGAAACACAGGATTCAGCTGTTGTGTAATACTCAGGAGGCAGGAACCACTACTAAAGTCCTGACCTGAATCTCTTTCAAAAGTTTAGCACAAGGTCACAGTGGAGGTACCGTGACCTTGTGTCTGGTTAAAATACGCAGCAGGTCGGAAAAGATTTAGAAGCTGAACAATATTATTATCATGTTAGAAAAAAAAGAAACCATTTTGCAAAAGGTGCATCTGCATCAGATCAGCCTAATCCACATCATTCTTTGTAAACTTTCTCTCTGCTTTTCAAACCTAACACTCCAGTGGCAACACAAAACTCTTAATTCCACTGTGAAGTTGCATAATCCGCTAGCAGTCGGGCTGCTTTGCTCCACAAAGCTCTGCAGAGGAGAAAAATCTGAGAACTCCTCAGAAAGTTGTTACATAAGTATTTGGACTCAAACTGGCTTATTTCACATCCTTCCTCTGTCAAATAAGGGTTTTCCCAAGAAAGAGGTTTAGCATCTGCAAAGATCATGAGATTTGCTACAAGATGGTAAGTGAGAAAAAGCCGCTCCTCCTTTCAAAGCTGGTAGCAGAAGGTGTCTGACGGTGCAGTAAATACTGTAGTGTAGTCATCTCTATCAGTCATACATGGGTTATGAAATGATGAGCACCTGCCTCAAACATGCACAGATTTGTTTATTCCCCCTCAGGTGCTTGATTGGATTATACATATATTATAAATATATTTGTTCTTATGGAAAGTTTCCGTTTACGCCATGGATTTTATCTCTTTTATGAAGAGATGGAAAGCACAGGATTGACAAGTGAGGGTTTGAAGGAAGGTTGGAAGGAGGGTTGAAGGAGGGTGGAAGGAGGATTGAAGGGAGGATGAAGGAGGTTGAAGGAAGGTTAAGGAGGTTGAAGGAGGGTGGAAGGAGGTTGAATGAAGGTTTGAAGGAGGGTTGAAGGAAGGTTGGAAAAATGTTTGAATGAGGATTCAAGGAATGTTGAAGGAGGGTTGAAGGAAGGATTGAAGGAGGATTGAAGGAAGGATTTTATGAAGATTTTCTCTCTGCCAAAATGCAGAAACTGGTCTGCAGTTTTTTCATTTACGTCATCATTGTAATCATCAATTAAGACAAATTTTTTAATCATTGTGATAAGAAATCATTAGAGAGTTGGACTTTTGACAGCAAATTCTCTTCTATAATTGCAAGTATCCACATATGATTAAGATCCATATCTTCTTTTGACGTTTAAATTGCTTCCTTAGCTTTGGCCATTGATGCTCACTATACTTACTTTTAATTAAAACGGATTGTGTCGTTTAGTTAAATGGCTCTCGATCTGGCTTGTGTTGAATCTGATTTTAGCCGTTAAGTTATTAAAAGTCTCTGCTCATATAGAAACTCTTGGATCTGGCAAACTGATGCAAAGAAAATCCTCTTCTTTGGTCTTATGAATCAAATGTTTAAGCTCTTACACTCATGGAGCGCTACTTCCTTGGGGCTAAAAAAGAAGAGCCATCTGGCTTGTTATTCGTGCAAAATCCGAAGTACAGCATCTGTTTTGGTGTGAGGGTACATTAGCACACATGACATGGGGAGAAAAAACATATGTTAATGCAAAAACAAACAAATTGATGCAAACTATGTTGGCATCCACAATGTTGAGGTATAAAAGGCCAGGTGAGTGCTCCACTGCACTTTCCAACATTTATGAAAACGTTTCAGAATCTGAAAAATTCATGTAACAATCGACGCTGCAGATGTTTGGTCAGCTTCCTTTGGAGAATCAGAGTGAGGCACTGAGGTTGTCAGTCAGTTTACTGAGCAACAGTAGTGAACCTTCAGACGCGTTTTTCCTCTGAAAGAATAACATCGTGCTGCAAGAAAAAGACCAAAGAGTGAAAAAACTTCTACTGTAAACTTTCTCTGTAAAAACACCAGGAGTCTGTCTCACTGGTTCCCAACAAAACTGTGCAAACGACTTGATGCTTTTCCAGCGTTAATAGACGAAGAGCTGTTTATGGAGCAACGTTGGGGGCCAGAAATGTGTTGTTTTTTTTTTTATGAAAAAAGTTTGAAACTGGAAAAGCATTCAAGGAATATTTTTCAAACTAATTTTTTTATTTCAAATCTTCAGTTGTTTTTTTTTAGATTTGGCAAAAAACAAACAAACAAAAAATTTAAAACATGAAAAAAATCACGACATTCAAACTAAAAACCAAGACGAAGAGCTGTTTAAGGAGCAACATTGGGGCCAGAAATAAAAAAAGAAAAAAGTTTGAAACTGAAAAGACATTCAAGGAATATCTTTCAAACTAATAATTTTTCAAATCATGTTTTTTGAGAATTGGCAAAAAAACAACAAAAATTGAAACATGAAAAAAAAAATCATGCTTAATAAGAATTCCATAAGATTTAAGGACATAAAAATCTTTTAACATACCATTTTTAATTACAATTGACTTTTTAAAAAAAATCTAATCCTTTTGCCAAATGTTTTAATGTTTCAAGAAATAACTAAATTTAATATCAACATGAAGAATTATGTACGGAATTAAATTGGGGCCATAAATTTTGTCCAAAACTAAAAAAAAAGTCGAAACTGAAAGCCAATTTCAGCTGAAATATTTTTTTAAAAATTCAACCATACAAATGATAACTTACTTTTCATATATTCCACATAAACCTTGGTAATTCTTTCACGCCGCCCCACGTAGAAACGGCCATCTGCTGCTAGCTAACACCACTATAGATGTAATTTCAGAAAGAGGAACTTTATGCTCCAAGTCTTGGGTCGCAGGAAGGCGTCAGATGATAATTATCAGCTGCTGCCAAGCCGCAGCACCTGCTGCTTCCTCTCAGGTGGATTACATAGTTTAGATTTATCTATTCCAGTTCGTGGTGTCGCAGATAACATTTCCCCTGCAGCGGATGGTGTTGCTTTGTTGAGGCCATATAGAGGCCAGTGATGATGCTTCAAAGATAATTGATACAGTATGTGCTAGCGTTGCTTTATCTTGATTCGACCAACAGTGAGAAGTTCCTATCTGATCTCTTTATTGCTGCTGATATGGAACGTTAAACCAAAAATACATGTGATGTGATAAATTGTGCTAACAGACCAGCAGCTGGTCGGCAGCGACGGCGTTCCAAATGATCGCCGCATGAACCTTTCTGTCCGTATTTTAGGAGCAGATGGAGGAAGCAGATGATCTGATGAACATGACTGTTTTTTAAAAATGCCCGTTTGCTCTCAGCTGAATTATCATGTAAAGCGTCTTGGATAAAGTCGAATCTGCAAATGGAATCTAAAAATGGAGATGTTTTTAGGTAAAATATATAAAAAGAAGTGATTAGAAATGGCGCCAACCTGGAGTGCTGCAGAAAATTTCTGCGGCTTCCATAAAAAGAACGAATCTGTTGTGAGTCGGCTGCAGAGATGTTGGGTAAAGTTATTAGAGGAACATTTTGTTTGAAGCGAAGGCCAGCAGGAGGGGGAGGAGTAGGAGGACGAACATGGGAATCAAAACGGGTTGTTTTGCTTTTTCCCTGCCAATCAGAAAACCTTCCAAGAGATAAAACAATATACGTCAAGGTTTGCCTTCTCTTCCCACAAAGTCTGTACTTATTTTTTGTTCGTTTCAAATTTTCACTAACAAACTTCTGTTATCTGTCCTGCAAATTCCTCCCGAGAACGTCGTAAATCGGGCTTTTGTCGTCTTCCCAGAGACGCCGGATGAGGACGATATCTCGGTTACTTTGTTGACAGTGTCGCAGGAGCGTCTTGGTGAGTCTTAAATCAGTTTGTTTTCATTTTTAGTTAAACATCGTCTTCCTGGGGGTCTATCTGTGCGAGTATTGTTGGCTGCCAACTGTTTGGCCTCAGGTCAACTGGGAGCCTAAACGTCATGAATTATGCAGGAGGTCGGCTCACAGGCAGACAACAGGGCTGTCTGTGCTGCCGCGGCTCAGCCGCACTATTTGCAGAGATCATAGGGAACAGCGGAGGATAAGACAGATACAGGAGGAGGGAGGCGGACGGAGACGGGGGAAACACGAGAAGATAAAAGGCGCACATCGGGAAATATCTGAAGCGCAGGTTCATCCGACTTGTAAGAAAGAAGAAAAACCTTTTTCGCTCCGCGAAGCTGGAATCCCATGAATATTTCTAATTCTGCCTTTTAATAACTTCTGGAGTTACCTGCTTTTTGTTAAAAGTTAAAAACTAAGAATATATTCACAGTCAGTGTGCAGCACACGTGTGCTTTGTGGGAAATGCTCCACAAATATTTTCCACAAAAAACATTTGTGGAAACTAGAGATTCAATAATTTAGAGTGAATTCTCTTGCACGTATCGTAATTGTTTGAGATGAAAACATTTTCTTTCTGCAAAAACACTGAATTTGAATTTTTGGTTCTAGTTCTCTTGAAATTAGACAAAAAATAACTCAAAAATAAACTGTCAGCAAAATATAGGAATTTATTTTATGTCAATAATTCCTTAATATTGATGAAAAAGTAGATAAATGTACTTTTAGCATGTTATAAATGAAATAATCTGCCAATGGAATTAGAACTGTGGTTGCTAGGCGACAACCTGGGCGTGGCCGGGGTTGCTAGGAAACGAGCAGTGGAATGTTCCACCAATGGAACAAGAACTTTTTCATCAATATTAAGGGATTGTTGACTTAAAACAATATTTCTGTCTAATTTTAAGTGTATTGAGATATTCTGCAGTAGAAACCAAACCAAAACTACTTGGGACAGTTTTGTGTCTTTGCAGTGTTTCTGCTTATTTCCAATTTATTGGCTCAGAAAAACGAGATTTAAGTTACTTAAATAATCTTTAAGTCAGGTTAATTTTGTTTTATTCAATAAAAGAAATAAAAGTTAGCACTAAAAGTAGTGTTCAATGTCAGCCTTTCTGAGAACAATGCAAAGTATTCACTCCTCTGCTTTGTCCAATGGAAGATCTGCTCACAAAAGTTTCAGAAATGAGACATTTTTCCAGGAGCAGATTCATTAGGTTAGACACTGATGTTGGACACTCTTTCATCCCAGAGGTGTTCCACTGGACTCTGTATTAGTTATTACTCAATAAACTTTCTCAGTCTTTATGGATTATTTTGGATGCATTTTGTCAGTCATGGAGCTCCGTACGCCTTGTGGCTAAGCTAATCTGAAAGCCGCATAAAATTGACGACCTTCCTGTATCACAATCTTCAGCTTTTTCTTTGATTTTATGTAAATTTGGTGACTTAGTTCCTGTTACTTTTAGTCACCTCTCGTTATTATCCTCGTAAAATTTTGACTCTCATGCTTAGTTGCTGAATTTTTATGACTTAAATAAAAAAAACTGAATCACTCAGCATTACTTCTTACTTGGATACTAGTCACAAATTTTCAACTGAGTTAAATTTCTCTCAAAGCACTTTGCAGCAAAAGTCAAAGAAATCCATTTATGGTGTTGTTCCAGTGTGGGAGCAGAACTTTATAACCTTGACACAAACATTAAGCTTCCGTCTGGCTTTTTAAAGTACTTGCAGCTCCAACTACTGCCGTCTGACAGACCTGCAATAAAACGTACTTTTATTACACGTTTTATAGAAAATGTCCACGATTTTATAGGCATCCGAGTCTAAAAGTGCAGCCATTTGCTGCGATGGCGAATCAGGGGAGATTCTCTTTAGTAGCGACGGGGAGCTGATGCTTGAGGACAGATGGGAGAGGAAGAGGAGCGAAGAGAGAAATGACTTTATGAAATTAAAAAACTCAAGAGGAAACTTATTGCTTTCACGTCACAAACACAAACTTTATTGTATTTTATTGGGATCTTATGCAACTAATCAAAGTTGCAACGTGTTTCTGTTTTTAGATGATTTGATTTGTTTTATTTTGGGGTATTAGAGTAAAGGAGGATTAATAGATTAACTTTTTAGATCTTATTTTCCTTCCATCTCATCTTTTGGTTTTGAAAACAAAAAGTTTCAATAATGTGAAAATAAATTAAGTATTACAAGAACAAAATCATAATTTTATGATATTCTCATATTTTGACTTTATTTTTGTAAATAATGACATTGTTCTTATTATTTTGACTACTTGTACAGCTTTATGTTCATAATTGTATTTCAACTTTATTCTCTTAATACTGAAACTTTATTCTCATAGTTTGACTTTATTCACACGACTTTATTCTTGTAACGACTATTTTTGTAATAATTTGACTTTTGTCTCGTATTATTTCCACTTTATTGTTGTGCAACTTTATTCTTATAAAGCTACGACTTTTTTACTTTATTTTAGTTTTACTACATTTTACTTTATTCTAATTTTTTTTACTATTCATAGGACTTTATTTTTGTAATGTTAGAACTTTCATGTTATTTGCCTTTATTCTTCTATTATTTCAACTCTATGCTTGTAAAACTGAATACTATGACTTTATTATCATTTTTTGACTTATTTTTACAATATTATGACTTTTATTTTGACTATTTATACAATTTTCTTTCATAATATTTCGACTTTACTCTCATAATTTGACTTTATTCTCGTTTATTATTTCCACTTTAACGCATACATTTTTTTTTTTTTTTTTTCATTCACCTTTTTTGTAATTTTAGCACTTTCATATTATTTCGACTTTATTCTCGAAATATTTCAACTTTAATATAATTTTTGCAATATGATTATTGCAAAAATACGACTTTCAACTTTATTCTCGTAATTTGATTTTATTCTTGTATTATTTTCATAATCCTGCTTTATTTCTGTATGACTTTGTTTTATAATATTTTGAATTTATTCCCAAAGTTTTGTCATTTTACGTGTTTTACTCTCTTATCGTGGCGCTGATACTCCGATATTAATTGGAAAAGCACAAAACACATCGCGGTTAAAACCTAAACGGTGTGCATACTTTTGCAATGCATTGTGGGTGGAGAGGAGCAAGCAAAGAGGGCGAGGGCGCTGGACAGACCGGCCGTCTGGACTCGTGAGCCGACAGCTTGACATGTTCAGCAAACATGGAGCAAACGGTCGGAGCGGCTCCCTCCTGCGACCCGCAGCGCGGAACCCGGAGCGTAATTAGAGGAGCGAGTGTCACGGCGAACAGCCGGGTCGAACAGAGATCAATGTTCTGCTCTCTAAATTAATGAGGCTAATGCGGATTTGACAGCCTCTTCATGGGAGATCTGCGTGGAAAACCCGACGAGAGAAAAGCACAGAGGAGAACAGAGACGTCCGCGTCTTTAACACACAAAAGGAACAATGGAGGCTTTTAATGTGGCCACTTACTATTGCTCACCATCATTTTAATTATAAAACATACCGTTGAAAGTGAACAAAGAATACCGCAACAAATCCAAATGGAGAGAAGAAGTAGTAGGAGAGATTTACATTAAAAAAAGTATTTTTCTTCTTCTTCTTCTTCTTTGTGTGTAGAAAGAGTACAGGTTAAAACAATCCACAACGCAGTGGCTTTCAAATACAATAAAAAACAGAAAAATCAAGAGAAACAAGCCCACGCAGAACCGTGCACAGCAACATGATGCAGTCTGTTCAAGGGGGGCGAGCAGGGCGACTGTTTTTGAACAAAGCATGACTTTTTTTTTTTTTTATTCTGGTTTAAGAAAAGTTTTACAATGTAAAGCAGTGCTGAGAGTTTTCTTTCCGACAAGATCTTCCTGCCGCTGCAAGGTCGTTTATTCACAAAGACGCACGTTGCACACATGATGGGAAAGAACAGAAAGAGAAGCAGCTTCAGCAGCGAAGCCCTGCTGGACCTGAAGGGAGTCGAGGCGTCTTTTAATATTTAATCTGTAAAGAAAACAAATACCAGATTTGTTGTGACCTGTCGGTGCATCTCGTTTAAAGTTTATTTATTTCAGTAACAACGCTTATTTCAAGCTTTTATTTCTGTTGATTTGATGAAAAAGCTTTATGACTCATTTTCTTACCTAAAATCTGCCTTTAAATAAGAAGTTATTACAGAAATATCATAACAAACTTCTACATTTGTCTTTGCTTAAGGCTGTGGTTCCCAAAGCCGGTCCTGGTTTAACAAACCACGAAACGAACCACTGGCTTAAGAAAATGGCCAGTCAGAGTCCAGTATCCACGCATATTGGGGAAAAGTTTAGAGGAAGGAAAACATGTAGTGGGAAACAAATTGCACAAGCAAAATGGATAACCATTTTCTTGGGACGATTATAGTAATTTTGGTTCGTTTTCATAAATCTAACTTAAAAATACATATAAAAAAGTATTTTAAATTAAATTAGAATATTTAATTAAATAGTTATACTTAAATATATATGTATTTATATTTTTTAAATAAATTATATATGAGTGAATAGACTGTAATTCAATTTTATGTACTTGAATGCTTTTGGAACTTTTTCTACTGCAGTTTTTCCTTCCACTAAACTTTACTTTGCTTTGATTCTAGGAGGACGCTGGATTAGCCAGTCATTAGCCAGCCTTTAATTCCATAAATATAAATTTCTCAAAGTTCTTGTGTAATATTTTAACTTTCTGGAAAACAGTTCATGTTTTGTTTAAATTTGGTGGAAGCTGTAATCATCACAACTAACAGAAACAAACTTTATGAGGCCAAAGCTCCAGTTCCACTGAAGTAAATTAACTTTTTGTTTCACACAGGAATGTTTTGAGATGCGCCTGCATGTTAAGGTGAGCCAAAAGTAAAGAACGATTCGTTTGGCTCTTTGGTATCTGGTGCTCAAACACACATTTCTTCTTTAAAAAATAAAAATAAAGAAAAGAAAAACACAACATTAACAGCTGAAAATCACAATTTGTCCTTGATTGGAGCGTCTGTCCTCATTTCTGTTGGGTTTTTTTTGTTTCCTTTATTAAAAGTTATCCTTGAAATTTCCTTTTATTTGGAAAGAATTTAGAAAACTCTCCGAACAAAACAAGAGACTTCAAAACAACCGAAGCGGATTCCTCTTTTTGTACGTTCTGTGAGGAACCATCTCAGCTCATCATTAGTCTGTATTTTTAAAAAAAAAGCACTGAAAGATTATATAACGACGCTTCACAGGAGTGGAAAACATGGAAACCCATTTTAAATTACACGCCCCTGTGCTGCAGGAACAGCTTGTCCTTTTGTACGACGCCATGTTGTCCTTATGGAGACAATAAGCCGTCAGGGTCCCTGCAGTGGGCGGCCATCTTTACTGCATCCGTCCCTCGGCTCTCAACAGGAATCCTCAACCATCGGTGCGTGTGTTTGTGAAGTGAGCATCACGAGACCAACTAATCAAAAAAAAAGATGTTATAAAATCTTTAAAAAAAGAGAGAGAAACCACCACATTATCTCCTCTGCATCGATTGCTGCCTTGAATCCGTTTGCATGGAGAACAGTTGAAGCGTCTCCTCCGGTTTGAGCGATGAGAGAGGAATCCTGGCGGGACGGGCTTTGATTCGTTGCACCGTGTGTCCTTTCTCTGAGCGTTAATGGATCGTAGGCACGTCTCCCAGCCAGGCACCAGGTAGGGGGCGTGGACACGTGTACTCGTTCTGCAGACAACAGGAAGGAGAGAAAGACAAACAGTTAGCCGTTGGCGCCGCGCAGCTGCTGGCTACGATGGGAAATTAATTGCAGTTCCAGGTGATTTGATAACAGCGCAGTGGGCCTGTGACAGCGGCAGCAATGCAAATAAGGAGAAGCAATTAAGTGGTTGATAAACTCCCAGGTGGTTAGACACACCGACAGGATGCAGGAGGAAGCTGCGGATTAAATTTCAATTACGCGACGTCATTCCTGTTTAGAACAGCTGGAATTTCAGTAAAACCCAGCATCTGTAACGCATCGCCTGCAGGACCTTACTGGGCAGACCAAAACAAAACACAGAAATTTAGAAATTTATTCATGGCGTTACAAGTTTCCAAAGTGAAAATGAAAAAAAAAAAAACGTTTACACGCAGTTTGACGAACCGTTTGGCGCCACTGAGTCAAAACCAATATTTCCACCAAACTGTCATGCAAATTCTGAGCGAAACGTTTGAAATGTTAGCAGAAAAAATATCAAGAAATTGAAATAAAAAATGCAAATGAAGGCAAACGCCGGTTTGCAAATGCAGAGCGTAACTTTGTGAGACGTTGATGCTTCGTCTGGCTGCAGTGAACAAGATGCAGAGGCTGCAAGCTGGAATCTCTTTGTGAGGTAAATAACTCTTTTTTTTTTTTTTCAAAAAGCCAAAAACCGCCTGAAGCGAGAATAAAAACGTTTGTGCAAAATGGAGGAAGTTCTCTCACATTTTGTTGTTTCCATCAACGATTTCTAATGGAATCCTTCAAAATTCACATGAAATAGAAACTTGGCTGCATTACGCTGACAGTGGAGCCAAACTCAGTTTCATTCGGAATGATCTTACCAAAATGCATTAATAAAAATGTTTCAGCATTCAATGTGTTGCTTGAATAATATTGAAAACATTTTTACACACTGATCAGTCCACCCAGGATTTTTTCTGTTTTTTGCAGATTTTGTGGCGCTAATTTAGGAATATTTGTCAGGTATTTTCATGATTTTTGTGATGTTAAATGTGACTTTTTATTAATGTCACAGACATGACATCAAGTAAGGCCGAGGCAGCGGCCAATTAAAGCCAATGTTTTTGGTCAATTTGGAGAAAGATTTGCAGTAAAAACCAGAAAGAACCGCGGGGATCTGTTGATTTTGAGGATTTGTGAAAAACTGGAGGGACTAATTGACGTAATCTGGAGTCTAGAGATACACTGAATAATTTGGACATATAATTGGAGGTATTGTCCTTTTGAAAGATATTTTGTGTCCAAGCTTTCGTGTCCAGTTCCTCTTATGGGATATTGTTCTCTTGTCTCCCCAATTTATTCCCAAAGGTAATACGACATGTTCCATTTACAACTTTATTCTTGATTATGTTGCTTCTTATTGGTGGCTTCTTCCCCTGTGATTGGCTTTTCAGTGCATGTCATCATAACTCTGTCCTTAATCCTCATGAAGGTTTTTTCTTTTGTTTTAGAACACTTTTTGCAGCAAATATGTTCATTTTTATGATTAAATGTATATATAATGATTATTGGACATTTTATCTGATCTATTTATCTGAATGATTGTACCATATCTTAGCTAATTCTTCTAGTTTTGTTTTCCCAACATAAAGTGGTGTTAAAATGTAATTGTGTCATTTTCCTTCCACTTCACAAATATGCTCCATCCATTTTCTGTTTGTCACATAAAAACCTCATAAGATCCATTAAAACTGCAACGTGAAAATGTGTGAAAAGTGCAACAGGCATAAAGAGTCAAAGTGTCACAGAGAGTGAAAGTATTTTCAGTTTTTACTGACAAAGCTTTAAAAATCAGAGCGTCCATCAACACTTAACAATCCCACATCCACGCTTTGTGCTCTGACCTTTTTCTCTCATTTTTAATAATGTTGCTCTTCTCTGCTCTCTCAATTAATTCTTCACCCGTAACAGTTTCATAACGAGACTCGTATTGTCACTGGGCCAGACCTGCTGAATGCTTTGGAAAACAACACAATAGATATAATGAAATACTCTGGGGAAATAATTATTTGATCCGCTACAATTTGGAGAAAGTTTGGGTTTCGTGCCCAAGTCAATCAGTCAGCTGCAGATAATCCTGATCTCAACTCATTGCCTACACAAAGCACGCCTGTCTGCAAAATCAATTTTCTCCCATTCCAGCCGATCCTCCACCGAAGGGAGGGCCAAAGGTCAACATGTGACCTCAGAATATGTCAGGAACAGAACAGTTGACCCGCACAGGGCGCAGTGGCAAAAAGACAATCAGCGAGTATCTTGGTAAGACAACAATCGAGACGTCAAGGCAACGAATCTTCAGCCTGCCAGGCAGCAGCAGCTCGAACAGAATAACCAGGATGGTTTAAATACTGCAGAGTGAGAAAGTCTTTCTGGGACAGATGGGATGTGCAAAACATCCATCCATCCATTTAGTTTCTTTCCTTCCTTGTCCCTTAGTGGATCGGGAGGTGCTGGTTCTCCAGCCAACGTACAGGGCGAGAGGCGGGGTCACCCTGGACAGGTCGCCAGTCTGTCGCAGGGAAACACAGAAGACACACAACCATGCACACACACACTCACACCTAGGGAGAATTTGGAGAGGCCAATTAACCTGACAGTCATGTTTTTGGACTGTGGGAGGAAGCCGGAGTACCCGGAGAGAACCCACCATGCACAGGGAGAACATACAAACTCCATGCAGAAAGACCGGGGCCGGGAATCGAACCCAGAACCTTCTTGCTGCAAGGCAACAGCTCTACCAGCTGTGCAGCCCTGTGCAAAACATCTTTTCTATTAAATCATTCTTAGATAATGAGACTTTATGCTCAGTTCTGCCTATTTTGCTCTGTTTTTGGGCATCTTGTCACTTTAAACCTAATTTGCTGCTGGTCCCGCCCCCCCAAACTAAACACTTACACTCGCACCTGAAAATGTCTGCAAACAGATTATTCCTCCTGCTCCACTTCTGCACTTGTCTTTTCCAGCAGCCATTGTCACAGTGTACAAAAAAACAAAACAACAGCATCTGTTTGTCTGCATTGAACTAGAAAAAATACAAACTCTTTACTTTTGTGAAAATCTGTGTTCATGTGGAAACAACAGAAACATAGAAAGTTGTAGTTCTTGATGAAATGAGCCTGTAGATGTTAAATGAAAGTGACCCTGAGATCTTAAGAGCTGGCGAATGACGGAAGTGCTAACAATACAGACTGTGCACTAAAGACTTAACAATTAAAAAACAAAGGAACTTTCCAAGTCAGTCGATAAGCAGGCACAGCAGGTAATTTATGTACAGCATCTCCTCCACCAGCAGCTCACAATGGATTGATTTCAGGAACTAATTTTCTTCCAGAACATAATAAATTCAGGAGAAAGAGTCAATTATGCATCTTGACGGGTGAGCAGCCCCGGCACATCTAAATGTCAGGGATTTCCCCACAGGACGCGTCACGCTTGTTAAAATGTTGTTGCAAATTAGTGCAACATTTTGACATTTTCCCCTCATTCAAGAGTCTCAAACTGCTCTGCACTCCAGCTCAGGCAGAGCGGCACTCGGCTCACTTTCCGAGTGTTTTTAACCGTACTGCGACGTGGCAACAAGTCCGTATTGATTTAACAACACAAACGCTCAACTTAAGCTGCATCAAAAGCTTTTCAAATATGCTCCAAACTGTCCCGGCTTTCTGCTGCTGCAGCTGAGATCTTTGTCGGTACATCTCTTCCTCTTCGACGTGTCGCTGAGGCGAATGCGCCCTGAGCAGAACTTTGATTCAGGCGTTATCAAATGGGCCGAGGAGTCTTCAATCAATCCTTTATCTCCTTCTCAGGTAGAAGTGAGCGCGGAGAAAATTGTCATACAGGAGACAATTTGTGCGAGAGCAAATCACTGCAAAGTTTTACAGATGCACACAAAACCAGACACAAAAGTTAAAGACCTGAAAACTCAGATATGACAAAAAAAAAAAAGAAATGTTCCCATCAGGTAGTTATTTAAATGTTTTGGAGATGATTTATTAAAGTATTTTATCAGTTAGTTCTAGTTCTACATCTGTTTGCTGAATTGTTCATTTCTTTCTTTTTCTTGCAAGTTCTTTTATATCAGCGGTTTGTTTTTGACAGCTTTGGACTTCCATAGAATACAGATCTTTGCTAAATAGCTTGAGGTCAGTCAGGATGAATGGAAAATGTATATGACAAGCAATTTTCTGCTCTTGCAACAGACTCTCAATTTAATTAGCGACTTTGATTGGGCCGTTGCAACACGAGGCACTAATGTGATCTAAGCCATTCCAGTTCTGGCTGCATGTTCAGGTCCGCGTCCCGCTGGAAGCTGAACCTCCTGGTTAAAGTCTCCTCCAGCCGCCTGGGCCGGCTCCTCTGGGGGAATCCAAGGCATTTCCCTGGAGACGAGAAACATAATCCCTCCAGTCTGTCCTGGGCTTTCCTCTGGGTCTCCTCCCAGTGCAAGGCGACCAAAACCCAGAACCCAGGAACTCACTTTGGCCTCTTGAATCCATGATCTTGTTCTTTCAGTCACTTCCTGGAGCTTCTGATGAGACAACAGGTTTGTTTGCTCACATCACATCACCAGTCTTCATTTCTGAACTCGTCTTGTTAGACATTTTCTTTACAATTATACCGTACTTTCTGCACTATAAGCGCACCACATTATAAGGCTTCAATAAATGGCCTATTTTAAAACTTTCTTCATATATAAGGCGAACCACATTATGAGACGCATAGAACAGACGCTACAGTAGAGGCTGCAGTTACGTTATGCATCCATTAGATGGAGCTGCGCTAAACGGATCGTCAACAAAACAGTCAAATAGGTCAGTCAAACTTTATTAATAATTACAAACCAGCGTTCTGACACCTCCGTTCGCTAACAAAATGAATAACCAGCTGTTTTATTCCCGTGTTCGTCCGATCGCCTTGAGTTTAAACTCTGTGTCTCTGAATAGGAACCATTTACACAAACACACGAATGGAAATAAAACGGCCCGCTTCGAGCAGTCATATTTCCCAGCATGCACCGCGCGCTTCTTCTTCTACGGGGGGAAATGAAGTGGACGGCTGCTTACCGTAGTTGCTAGACCTGTTGTGGCTCAATATTGACCCATGTATAAGGCGCAGCGTGTTATAAGGCGGCTTTTTAGACAATTGAAGGTTTTTAGGTGTTTTATGTGCGCCTCATAGTGTGGAAAATACGGTATTCTGCTTTTTGTTTATCTCAGTAAACTTACAAAGTGAACTACACATACTTTTGCTAAAAGTAACTACTTTCTGGGGTGAATAAAGAGCATTTTATCTCTGCTTGCAGTTCTTTAAACACTAAGCAGATAGTTCTCCAGTTGCTTGCAGAAGCATCTTAATGATGTTATGAAGTGTTTTACAAGAAGCAGTGAGCAGTTTAGGTCACAGTGAGGTTTACAAGACTACAACAAAAACAAAGAGATAATAAATACACAACAAAATCCTTAAGAATGCAACTTTGGAGACGCTGCAGCTGAATAATCATTGAGCTCAGTGGGCAGAGAGGCTTCATGGAGCAGCAGCTCTAGAAACCTGGTGCCACAAACTGTGAGCTGGGAATAGTTAGCAGAGCATTGTGGTGGTCAGGCTGGGTGCGTTCCCGGTCAATAGGTCAGAGGGGCAGCCAGAGGCAAGACCATTACAGGCTGTGGACGTGTGCGAAGGTTTAGAGCCACTGCCAAATGAAACAAGACGCCTGCACAGAGAGGAGAGCGCAGAGGTGACGGGTTCAACGCTCAGGCCTGGTAATGAGCCTGGCTGCAACTTTCTGTAGCACTTGGAGATGGCTGAGGGTTTCTTCTTTCCTCCCTCAGCATTGAGCATCATCTAGGCAACAATATGCATAAGTTTAGTAAGAAAGTAGATGTAAGGATGCAGATTTTACAAGCACCTCACATGACAAAAAAACCTCTGAGATGAACTAATGGGGTCAAAATAAAACCATTTGTAACAATAATCATTTTATGGAGTTATAGAGTGTCTATCTGCAGGGGTCAGAGGTCAAAAGCCCTGAATTTAAGGACATTACTTGAAATGGTGGAGTTAAGACTGGAAAAATGTGTATAAAGAGTTAAAAAGGTAATTTAATGGACAAGAATGGAAGAGTTTTAATAAAAACTAATAAATTAATTTGGAAAAACACAATTAATAAACATGATGTTTCAGAATAGGGAGGCAGTTCACCTTCATTATCCCATCAACTTTCTTTGGCAATGAAACAGACACTCAACATGATGCTGCCACCACCATGCTTCACACTTGCTCCATTCAAAGTAGATCTTATTGGTGACATCTAATGCTAAATATCTATATTTTTCTTCCTTGCAGTGCCGTATAATCAGAGCGTTAAACACTGGTCTTATGACATCATCACTGTCATCAACCAACAATGGCAAAATAAATGATATAAAGTAGTTTTTTCTTATCAGGTTAAATATTATTTTCCCAAATGTTTGGGATCATTATGACATTGTTCTTGTTCCTTTTACTCATTTTCTCTTATTGTTGAATCATAAACACTCATCTTAACCAAGGCAACTGAGGCCTGCAGAGCTTTAGATGCCTATTTTTGTGACCAACTGAATGAATTATTCATGGAATAATTGTGGTAAGTTGACCGTTCCTGTGAATATAATGTCTTCTGCACCAACTAGAGTTTTGAAGCTTTTTAGACCAACGTGTCAAAGGTTAATTCAAACCCCAATAACGTCCTACAACCTCCCAACATGATCCAAACTGGCTGCATTGTGCCGGCGGGATGCTGGGGAACTGGAACCGGTTTCTGACTGCTTACAGTTATGAGCTGCTTCATAATGAGGTTCATAATGAGGTACGAAGAGCAGCACCTCTTCTTTCTTTATTCTGCATGTCTGGCATTAATCACGACTATATATAGCAAGTGAAGTTGAACCAAAACGATGTGATTAATCACAGTTAATTCATGATTCAACAAGGGAGGCAATTACACATTCAACTTAGGGACAAGTGAAGTTGGAAGACGTTTCCATCCATCCATTTTCCAACACTCTTGTCCCTTAGTGGGGTCAGGAGGTGCTGGTGCCTCCAGCTAACGTTCTGGGCAACAGGCAACACAGAGACAGACAACCACACACTTAGAGAGGCCAATTAACCTGACAGTCATGTTTTTGGACTGTGGGAGGAAGCTGGAGTACCCAGAGAGAACCCACGCATGGACAGGGAGAACATGCAGAAAGACCCGGGCCGGGAATCGAACCCAGAACCTTCTTGCTGCAAGGCAACAGCTCTACCAACTGCACCACTGTGCAGAACACGGAGCGATGCTGCACAGTATCTCTCCGTGCAAAACTCCATGAGTTGCATGCCGGGAATCGAACCCAGAACCTTCTTACTGCAAGGCAACAGCTCTACCAACTGCACCACTGTGCAGCCCCTGGATAACGTTTCCCTTTAACAAAATAAATCACATGTAATCTTATTCAGATATTGTTTTAAATGTGGAAAACTAGAACAAATGAGAAAGAGGCAAATAACTTTTATTGCAACTAAAGCCTTAATTCATTTGTTCCTTTGTGTGAAATGACATCAGTTTAAACCAATTCACACTTTATTAAGTCCGAATGGATCCAAATAAAGGCTCCAGATGACGCCGTCTTCCTGTTACAGAGCGATCACTGTCCGTCTCTCCAGGAACGCAGGTTCCCTCTCTGCTCTGCTCCACCTCCTCTAACATCTTTAATGTGCTTTTAATTAGGTTAGCAATCAGCATTAGCCCAAAGTTGATGTAATTAATCTTCTGTTTGTCCAGACAGCTGGAGCAGCACAAACCTGCCACTCTCACAGAGATCTCAGCGACCCAATCACCCGGCTCCACTCCTCCGCCCATCCGTATGAAGTCAATGATCCCTTTGTTTCCCACAGACCAAAAGAAAACACGCAGACAACAAGAGTCGGGCTGATCATGTCAACTCTTTGTGAAATTTTTGGCTAATGAGACAAGCAGAGCGCGTCTTTGATCTGGTGATATTAACGTAGCATGTTCTGTGGTTGTGCTGAAATGATTACAGCGTCAAGGTGCACGTCTGATCCGAGGCTCTTTTATCTTCATCTGTCGGTGGCGTGGCGCTCATCTTCATAAATATCACAGATGAGGAATTAGACAAACGAAACGCTATCTGAGGAGGCTAATTTATGCTCACAGACGAGAGAAATAATTAAAAAACCAAAACAGTTTTTTCATGGAAACTAATTCCTGCTTAAGCTCTTGATCCCTGCAAAACAGACCGACTTACAGTTCCTCTTAAGCTCTAGTTCTTTCTCAGAACCCACATTTAATCCTATTACGACTTCAAACAGGGACTTTTTCTTGTTTCTCATTAAAAAAACTCAATAAATGTTAATTTAGAGGAATTAGATTCTTTTGTTTTTAGATTGTAGGAACAAAACAGTAAAATGTTGATCTATTAGCTCACAGTAAAGGTCAAATCCCACATCATCCATTACCCTGATTGCCATTTTAAATCAAACCAGCGGCTTTAAGTGGTTACCATCTCAAACATCTGGAAGGTGATATGATGAAATGCAATGCTCTGAATACTTTTCCTTCTTCGGCATTTCCATTTCTTTTTCAAATGCATAAATAATAGTACCCAGATTAATATTTGTGCTGAGAGCATGAATACATGAATATATAATCTTGGCAGCATGGGCATTATTTTGCCTCCAGCGACGCTTTATACTGTATGACTTCCATTTGAAATGCTAACTTTGCAATGGGAGCATTAAGAAATTTGGAGCTTATCAATAATAAAATGTTACTGTACTGCTAAACACCATCAATCTAAATACAGACCTGTAAAAAAATTAAAGAGATTTCTGCACTGAGCCTCATTGAAATCCTCATGATTATTCCACCAAATATTGATTTCTGAGTTAAATCATCAGTTTTGTTGTTTCTAAATGAACATTAACTCGTTTTCTTTGAGTTATTTGAGCTCTGGAAGCCCTGCATTGTTCTGTTATTTTGACCATTTCTCATTTCCTGCAAGTAAATATTAAATTTATGCTTGGAATTTAAGACATAGTAAAGTAAAATCAGATAAAACTGATCATTTTAGGTGGCCTCTTAATTTATTCTAGAGCTGCAAATATATAAAATCACTGAAACATTTGTAACAATCTGAGTTGTTCCAGAATAACTTGAGTGAGGTAAATTCACCATCAATAATCAATTAACCACGTTTAAAAAAAAAGAGTCTAATACAGTTTCCATAGCAACGCCCAGCCCTTACTGCTGTCAGAACTTTACAATGGAGAAATGTTTTGACTGATGTGGTCAAAAAGCTCTCACAGCTTTTTAAATGCTTTTTAAATATTTTTCTGGGTTTGGGAAAACATAACGAGAAAAGAAGAGTTCTACGACTGCAAACACAAAACCAAAAACATCTTCACGATTCCCAAGACTTTTATTTTTTAAAAAAAAAAATATTCTGTGGACAAATGAGAAAGAGAGCAGAAATGTTTTGGAAGATGTTTGTCTTCCAAAACATGGTGGGTGCAGTGGAATAAAAGCAACATCTGGTTTCATTCAAACGCAGACGTGAACGCCAAGTGGACTACAACGCAGGGCATTCTGGGTAAATCCAACCAAAACAAATGCATGAGTCTAGTGGGAGAAATGGCGGTACAGAACATGGTCCAGTCAGACTCGATGTCCCGCAGAACGTGTTCGAAGTTCTGCCAGAGACGGGAGTTAAAGCTCCGCCTCACAGGGAGACGGAGTGAAACCGTCACGTTTGAAAACCCTCCAAAATGGCCGAACTTTGGCCAACATTCCTGAACAGAGACTCCACACCTGTTATCACAGACACTCAAACATAACATGCCAGCTCCGTAAAAGCAGAATAATAGTTTATACTTTGGGATCCTGTTTGGTCACATTTACCTCGATTTGCCTCCGCAGTGCTGAGGCAACAGCGACGGTTTCCGTGGAGTGATGTGAGTTTTTCTGCTCATCACTGCACATCAGAGTGAAAAAAGAAACAAATGATTTGGCCTGAAGTGGGTTTGGCCTTCACACCTCCCCATCCATCTCTCTTGCAACGCTAAATGCGTTTCAGCAGCAAGGGGAGGATATACTCCACCGCAACTAAGTGGGCCAGTGAGAGTACACCGCTCTCTCGCCATTTCAAGTTAAAAAGAGAGCAATTTTCAGCGCAGAAGCATTAAGCGAGACATGAAGAGCGCGGTGCAAAGGTAGCGCACCGAGATCTCCCCGAGGAAATCTGGGCCGGCGGATGAAGGCCCTGTTGAGATGCCTCAGCATGCACGTTTATTTATGGGCGTGCATTTTTATCTGTGCTTGAGTGTTATGACTTATGATTGCTGTGATTTAGGTAGTGATGGATGGCACCATTAGGAGCGGCAGATCCTCCCCCTTAAGTCACTCTCTGTGTATATCACCTTGCCTGCTATAAATTATGCTTGATGCATAAACAAAGTGTTTCCCACCTTCTCCACATTCCAGGTTTGCTGGGGGCTTAGAACCTAAATAAAACCTCTATTACTTTATTTAGCTCTGGTTCTGAGGGAACCCAGCATAACGGACTCTGAGGGGTCCAGAAGTATCGTTTTAAATTGCATTCTATGACAAGCAGTGGAGTGATTTAATCTCTGTTTCTGGCAGCAGATGCATGCTAGATTGGTTTAGATTAGATCAGTAACCTGATTAAAATCAAGGCTTTCACATGATTTTCTGTGACATGCTCAGCAACAGTGGGATGTTGCATTTAAACAATGCTTAACTGCCACTAAAGTGCCTAAGGGAAATCAGGAGGACTGTAGATGTAGCATCTAAATGACGTCAAACTGAAGGCCCGTGGGCCAAATCCGGCCCACCGAAGCACTTTATGTGGCCCGCTAGATTCTAGACTAAACACTAAATGTGTTTAAAAATTGTTATCAATCAAATCAATGCAGTTTTTATCTATTTATTGCCAATCAGTTCCTCCAGTTTCTGGAGAATTATCACGGAAATTCACTCAAAATCAACAAATTCCTCCACTTTTTTTGCGCTGATGCATAATTGGGAGTTTATTGCAGATTTTTCTGCAAAAATTGTCAAAAACTTTCTTACTCATAGTAAGCAGCTGCCTCAGCTTTAGCCAATGTCAGATTATAGTCCATGATCTATGAAACGTGGCATTTACCGTATTAAATAAATGTAATTATCGCAAATATTTCCAAATTAGAACCACAAGTACCACAAAAAAAAATCTCAAAATTCTGCAGGGGCTGAAAAGAAGTTCAATAATATAATTTCATTTTAATAAGTAATTGATATTTTAACAGTTCAGCAGGTTTTATCAATGCTTTCTGGCACGCCCGGCCCTTTAAGAGCATTCAGGATCTGGATTTGGCCCAAAACGAAAATGAGCACAGAAGTTACATCTTATTCTATATCCTATCAGACATGACATCCTTACCTCAGTTTTAACCAAATGTTACTTGAGCTCAGTGGATGTTTTCGCTTTTTCTCTGTGAAAACCCCATAAAACATTCAGTTTCTGAAATATTCAGACGCCTGGTTTGAACCTCAGCTAGTCGTTACCACGGCCTCTAAATTATTAAAAGAACTGAATCGCTGCTTGTGTTAGCGATCTACTGAACAACTGCACCTAATTAAGTGGCCAGTGAGCAACTTCAAATATAAAACTCTTACGAAAATGAGACTATTATGCAAATTTAAATTGGAATGTGAGCATCTAATTGTTATTTTTGTTTCTGGGTAAAATATCAACATTTAGAGATTTTTTTATTTTTTGGTTCAATTTAGCAAAGAAGCAAATTAGGGCGCTGGCTGGGAAGGTAGTAGCTTCAACATCTGCACTAACTGTCCATTCTTGCCAACCTAAACAGGTAATTGTTTAAGCTTAGCAACAAATGAGGCAAAAAAACAAAGACCCACCTTGCTGATGAAGAACAACGAGAAAAATAATCCAGTTTTTCATCCACACAGTTAAGCAAACAGATTTTAACTGTTAGTCGCTATAAAAGTGCATCTGTCTCAAAGAAAGAGCAGATTTAAGGAGCTTTGCCAAACCCTAATTATCAGATAATATTCTAACATGCACAATATATGCCAATTGTGCTAAATAAATGAAAACCTCCAATTAGGAGAAGAAAGTACAGCAATGCCAAAACTTAGAGCTTCACTTATAAATGTGTAGATTCAGGCTTTAATGGTTTGCCTCAAAGTTTTTATTCGTCTTTTAAGAAAATGACGAGTTTCATTTTTCATTTTCATGGTTTTGCTTGTAAAGTAATTATTCTGAAAGTGAAAAAGAGTGATTAACGCACCGTTGCAGCCTGACAAACAGGAATTATTCCCAAGCTATCGCCCTGATTTAAACACAAAATGCATAATGCTGAGAATAGCATGTTCTATAATTACAAACCTCATCAGATCGCGGTTGTTAAAAATTGATTTTGCTCTTTGAGCCAAATATGCTCATTATGCTCCTGAACGTCTCAGGAAAAGCACATTTCTTTCCCGTAAACTAAAGCGGCTTTAATGTGATGATGCATTCAAAGCCAGGTGTTTTGCCGTTGGGGAGACTACAAATGAAGTCAGAGTTCAGTGTCGTCATCTCTTGCCCCATTTCTCGTGTGCATTCAGTTTTTCGAGCGTCTTCAAAGTACAGTGCACAGACGTAGTTTCAAACATTTCAGAGAATTTGGCTCAGCTCTTTAGAGAACTGCAGCTGCCTCTGCTGCTTCTGTCACTTCATGTGGTGTCAGACAGACTACATAATGTCGAGGTTGGGTCTGTTTTGGTTGGAGCATCTGTTGCAGGATTTCTCTCTATCTGTAAAGTATCTATCAATGTCTGTTCACTGTTAGGACCTGTGGGTTTATTCACAGCAAAAATCATTGACCGAACAAACAAAATTACAGAATGTTTTACAGAATCTTACAGTTTTTACAGTAATTTGTTGCATCTTAATGATATTTTATTGTTCCTGCATATATAACCTGCCATAGTGCAATATATTATGGTATACTTTTGAAAAGTGCTCCCTATTTACAGACCTGAATATCTTCAAGAATAGATCTATTTTTACAACACTTTATAGCAGGACTGCATGATATAAATGGTAGAAATTATAGAAATTTCGATATTGATCTGTAGCCTGTCGGCTAACCGCGATAATGCTTGTTGATGACATAACCGGCTGATATCAAAACAGAGGAAGTGGGAAGCAGCATGAATTAGAGGACAAAGGAAGAGCTTGTTAAAAAGGCAGGTGCAAAAACCTAAATGATCTGGATGTGGTTTGGGTTTAATTTCCCACGGTCTTAATGCGATGCTCAGGAGGAGCGCGGCAGATGTCACGGTCAGACAGCAGGGAGGGGCGGGATCGGTGCGACCTCCGCCGGGACGTGCATGGGGTAAAGCTTTCTGAATCTAATGGGCCCCATCTCTTAACCCTCCAAGGGCGTTCGCACGATGCTCAGGAGGAGCGCGGCAGATGTCACGGTCGGAGGAGCGCGGCGGTCTGACGGCCTCGTAAAAGCACACATGGGCTCAGTGTGACCCCACTGTGTAACCTCGATAATGGTGGTTAAATCAGTTCTGCGTTGTGTGAATAAGACAGGATGAGATGAATCGTTGTTTATCTGTATGGAACAGAATATGGACTGATCAGGAATCGGGTTCATGACAACACTTTTCGAGGAACAGCATTTCATGTTAGCATCAAGCTAACAGAATATTTTAAACTCAGTGAACCTGCCTCATGCCCATCTCTCATGAACTGGCAGCACGATGTCTGTGTTCACAATTTTTATTACTGCCAGCCACCAGGAGGGGGTGCTGTTTCACCCAGTACACATGAACCCAAACATGGAAGTAAAGACAAGTGGGATTCTATACAATATTAACTAGGTGCATAAAGCAAAAAACAAACAAACATGGGATTTAAATAACTCTGCCTCTTAAGACCATTGGAGGGTCGAACACTCAGACTAGGAGCCGAAAAAGTGTGAGAAAGGGAGGAAATAGAAGCAATTTGTTTTACCACCATAAAACAAAGCAAATGCTTGAATATCAGCAGTGCTGCCGACTACAACTTCTAGTCAAAACACTGGGAATAAAAGGCGAGCTAGGCTAGCTTATTGTTTTCTATAAAGAGATATATTGTTGGTTCGTTTATTTAAGTATTACAGATAAATAACATTCATAAAACGAGAGTTAAATAAGTGTTAGATACATTTTACTCAATTAGCATGTGTGTTTTTTTGTCTTTTTGCGTTTCTATTGTAAGTTTCATACAAATTATTGACATGAGATTCATGCCATATTGCACATTCCTACTTTATAGTAAAACTTACTGTGTAAAACTGTAAAATAAGTCGCATAAAATCTGTCTCGGTTAGGATAAAGCGTTTCTGTAGAAAGCGGGTCAACCCAGGGGTTCTGCCTGTAATTCCCTGCAGACATTTAGATTCTTCTGCATTTTTTAACAACGAATGTTCAAAGTCTACAAATGAGTCTCTCTGCCCCTTAAAAGAAGCTCTCCACCAGCCACTAAAACCGTGTCACTTGCATTTTTATTTTCACATTTTTTAGATTTTTCTCTTTCTCTTTCAACTAAACCAATGCCACTGATGCAATGCAATGACTTCCTGCATGAAAAATAATCACGGAATTGAACAAGAAGTTGTCAAGGGAGGAGAAAGTCACCCTGAATTAGAGTTCGCGGACTGTTGAATTAATCAACGTTCTGTGGGCATGAATAACTCATTACCAAAGACCCACAGAGGAACCAAACATGTTATTAGTGATTTTATGTAATATTGAGCAAAACGGCGCCGTCCTCTGAGCAAACGCTCCCATTTCTAATCCAACCGATGTGCTGAGCTGGATTTTTGTGGAGGTCGACTCCGGCTCGTTAGATCTTTACAAGAAATCAAACCCTGCACTCGCCGACCTGCTGAAATCCGATTCAGTCTGGCTGTTAAAGAACACAATGCAATGTAAAATGACAAAGTGTGATGGAGCTGCTATAAACAGTTTGGCCAACGAAGGGTTTGGCGACAGCCGGAAGGAAAGATTTAAATTAAAATGTTCCATTTGGCAATGTAATGGTCATAATAAAAACCTTCTTGGATGAGTAATTACATTCTGTAAAGACATATATTAGTGCGGTCTTATTGTATTAAAAGTAAAATATAAGCCAAATTAGCTGAAGCCTTTTAAACTGGCAATTCTTCATCCATAATGTCTTTCTTCTGTGGGTTATAGTCATTTATTTGACTGTGGCTGGACTGTGGTGAGTCAGAGCAAAAAGTTAGGTAGCTTTTGGCAAACCTGGAGTAAATATGATGCGGTAAGAATGACACAAAACAAAAAGAGCACAGTTTGTAGCAAATGACTGGCTGAAACGCCACTCAGATGGGAAGAAGCCACGGCTCCAAAAGGTCAGAAAGAGCTTAGGTTTTTGAGAAACGCCCTGTCGTCTGTTGAAACTAAACTGAAGTGTTTGGCTTTACGATTGGAATAAAAATAAGTGAAGAACTTGAGAAAACCAACAGCAGAGATTTGTGCACTCAACAGAATAGATGAAGTCAGTCACTCAGGAGGTTAAAGGTCAAGAACAAGTAAAGAACTGATGTAAAGATTGTCAAAAGAGAGCGACATTTATTGTGGTAACACTTTATTTGACATGACATTGTCATAAACATGACATAACACCTGTTATAAACAAGAAGAGGTCTTTATGAATGCTTATGACCTGTTCTTATGAAGTGTCATTCGGTAAATAATGACACTTTTAATGCAAAGTTGCTCTAAAAGTTGCACTGAAAGTCCATTAAAATGTCAACTTTGCATTAAAAGTGTCATTATTTACCGAATAACACCTGATGACAACAGTAATAGACATTCATAAAGACTTCTCTGCGTTTATAACAGGTGTTATGTCATGTTTGTGACAATCTCATGTCAGTCTTATGAACACTACTTCAAATAAAATGTTGGATTTATTTTATTTGCCCCTGAAAAGTGAAGATTAGAAAGACGTTCCTCTCTAGAGCTAAGACGTTCCCACAGTGTCTCTTAATGAGGCATAATTGGTGTTTGAACAAATAAAATAGAAACTTATAAGTGTTTTTAGACATTATTCACTGACTTCAGCTGTTTGCTGTGGCTGCAATCTCTAAAGTCTGTAAAACTGGAATTGGCTAAAATTGGCATAGAAAATGTCTTATATGAATGTACCGTATTTCCCGGACTATATAGCGCACCTATAAGCAGCACCCACAAAGTTTTTTAAAAAACTGGAAACGTGCATATATAAGCTGCTGGTATCTCCGCCGCTCTCGGTTTTCCACAAGGACGCATAAATCTGCTATTAAGGACGCAGCCCTGCGTGTCCAACGCCGAACCATGGATTCGTGCAGCGGCTATCGAGCCGTACTGCCAGATTGATAGCCTTCAACTTCTTCCTGTTGTTTCCATGATAACGGGGTATGAGTTTGAAAACATTTCTCCGTCGTTCCTGCTGCTAGCATGTGCTAAATGAAAGTTAGCGATTTCTTCTTTGATTTCCCATTTTGACTTCCAATGATTCACTTCCTGTAGAGAGCCCCCTGGTGGTGGAAGAAAAATCCACAGAAAAGCAGCACAGGGCCATAAGCAGCATGGTTCAAAGCATAGGAAAAAAGTAGTGGCTTATAGTCCGAAAAATACGGTAATTTAATCTTAATTTCAGGCTTCTTTTGAAGTCAACACTTAAAAAAACGATAGTACTTGTATTTCTCATTTATCTTGCTCTTACCAGCTCCGTTTTTTTAAGAAAGTGCTTCCTGGCATCAAATTGCAGACTTATTTAGACGCTTTAAAAAAAGCTCCCTTCCCACTCTTCCATCTTGTGAGATGGCATGTGGCGTCTACATTTAATCACAATTTAGGCAAATGAAACGCAGCTCTGTCACATTGAAACCCAGTGATCGGGTCATTTAAGTCGCACCCCCATTCGGTCTGAAAAGCCCCTTTGGGCGCCCTGGAGGCGTTCCGTCTTACTGACGGGTGAAATGTTGTTAGACACAGTCGGCTGAAGCTGAGCACACACCTCTGCCTTCGTTTTGTCGCTGCCCTCAGCACTGAAGTTTTCAACAAATGCCAGCGTGCCACTTCCATTACAAGCCATGCATGTCGGTGCCATAATGGGAGCGCCTCCATGTTTGACAGATAAGGTGATGCGGGGCCAGGTGCTCATCATATTTGTTCATTCAGTCAGAGAATGGGCAGATCTTGGCAGAACATTCCAGAATAATAATGTCGCTTTGCAGCTTTGAATGGCAAGATATGTCATTACTGACGAAATGACATGTTTTACCAAATTCTGCTGTGAAGGGCAACTGATCTTCTGCTGCTGTTTCCTGAAGACGTTTCATCCAATTCGCGACTTCAGCTCTGATCGTGGTTTGGAGTTTCTGGCCTGGAAATCTTCCAAAGTCCAAACAAATAAGTTAGTGACCAACCAATCCGTCCTGTGAGTCATTTGGGTTGATTAGTGTTTGGCAAAAAAACCAAAGGCTTGCTTTAAGTATAATTTCCACTGACAGCTTCTCTGCTTTATTGTCTAAAGCTGAGCTTTTTAAACTCAAAACCACTGAAACTCATCTGGAATGTCTGATTTTATCTCATAAATGATAAATATAATATCCTGTTTTGCATTTTTCAAATGCAACTTATTCTTTTGAAATTATTTTAATAATTTACAAGCATTGGGCTATAAGTTTAGCATTGATACCTGAATGTTTTTCCCCCCAAAGTCATAAAAATACAAACTTTAATTTAAATCGCCTTTGGGAACGACCGTGTCTGCATGATGACGTGTTTCTTAGCTTTCTAAGGGACTGACATCTTGTCCATGGTGAATCCTGACATTGTCTGCTTGTCTTGGCGTCTACTTTTCTGCAACCCTGAAGAGGAGAAGAAGCAGCTATAGGATTTGTTACTATTTCTGTGCACCAACATAATTCACATCTCAAAAAATGTGTCCTTATTTTATCCAACATCAGAATATACTCTTAATATTTAATTAAAGTTATTTAAACATTTCTCTGCAGGATTTGATGGATGCATGCAGTGATGTATGTTTTGTGCATCGCTGATTTTTCACAAATGTGTAATTTGCAGATTTGTTTGGATTTCAACTCTTTAGCTTGTTCCTTTTTCACTTTAGGAATTTAGTTTTGCAAAATTTTAGTTTTGCAATTGATTTTTTGCCAAATAAATGAACAGACCTGGTCAGCTGCCATGCTGATGATGCTTAGTGTCTTTGGAAGCCAATACAGCCCACAGGACTCATGAATATATACATGTTTAGCCTTTTACTGTAGTTTGAGGCAATTTGCTCCTAATTAGTCAGGACTGTTTGACATAATACAATCTGATATTAAATAACTGCCAAAGAGCTGCAGCAAACATTATTCTTATTTTCTCCTTGCTCCTCATGACTGGTTGCTGACAGTTGCCAGAGGGGCGTTTGTGCAACTGATGCCACTGCTGTGTCTGCGAGTGACAGTGTCATATGCAGCTGTTGGTAGCTGATGTTTGGGATGCGACATGCAACGGAAAGCTGAATGTAAACTCAGTAAAGTTGAACTCTGAGCTCAGGTTATTTTTAAACAAGACAAACTGGGAAAAACAAATAATTATATCATAGAACTTTCTTCTTTTATTTCTCAGAATAGTTTGATGTAAATTTGGCCCGTTCCTCCTGACAGGACTGGTGTTAGGGGCTCCTACACCAGTCCTCCTAGCGACGCTCAGGAAGAGAGCAGCAGATGTCACGGTCGGCCAACCGGAAACATTATTCTCAGTTCCTTCTTACTCCTCAGCGCTTCAGTTCGTGAAACCACGAAGCAAAAAGAAAAAGCCCACCAGCACTGCAGACACTGTAAAAAGCTCTAGTGGGGTTTACTCAACCCCTCTTAGGGCTACGGGAGGATTCAAACTACACTTATTCTCTTTAGCCGGCTTCACTGCATCGTCACATTTAGTTTACAGGAAGAGCCGCCAAATAAACAAAAGTAAACTGAGCAATAAGATTTAGCTTCAGGATGTTCACATGCTCACCTTCACAGACTCACACAGCTGTAGGCTACATACAGGATGTAATTTTATTTTAAAGTAAAGAGGTTTAGGCAATAAAAACTCCTATAACTTTTTATTTATAGGAAAATATCAAGATATGCACAGTGCGTACAGCCGACTGGCAGTCTGTAGGACTCAGATCAGAGCTTTGGACCTGTTGCTTCAAAACATTAACTTAGTTGTCCTTTAGTCACTTTTCAGCTAATTAAGCAGCATTATGATTCATCTGGAAAACCTGTTTGTCTCCTAACTTTAACACTGCTATTGAAATAACACCCACTTTACAAGATGCTGTCCAATTAAGTCAGGAAAAGAATCAGCATTTTTCCTATCAAGTCACAAATAAATGGTTTGTTTGTATTTTTATATTTTGCCCCAGATTTGGTGTTAGCTTTGTGGAGTTAATATGGCTCCTTTGGCTTCATTACATTGTGATCAAGTGAATCCTGAAAAGAATCAGCAGCTTAAAATGGGGGTGGGAGCTTTTGTTTGGTGTTGAGCCAGAAAAGGTAGAATCAGGGACGAGGTCCAGCCCAAAGTCACCTTGTTCATGAAAGAGGGAGGAATGAAGGCATTGAAAAGCCTTGAAGTTCCCCCAGGAAACCTGGAAAATCTACAGAAACATCCGTAAAAGCCTCATCAGTGCATAATGGCACACGACCATGTTTGGAGAAAATCAGACGCAAAACAAAACCACAAAACGCTGAGACCAAATGTCAGGCTCAGTGAGGACGAACTTTTTTGGACAGATAAATGAAGCCTTTAAAATATTTATGCAGTTTCCCTGCACAGTTTCAAGGTTCATCCAGTTGGGGGCCATAAGGAGGCCTAAGGACTCTGGATGAAAGAGATTTAATAATTGTGCTTTTTGACTGAAACCGTGAGTCACAACCCTTTCAATAACGCAAGCAGGTCTTGCAGTGGCTTGCTGTCAAGTATCATTTCCACTGAGGCGCGACGCCTTTTCTGTTGCTTCACTGTCTAAATCTGAGCTTTTCAAGCTCAAAAACACCGAAACTCGCCTGAAATGTCGTTTTTAATATGTCTGTTTGACACTTAGTTTGACTTTATCTCATAAATGATAAATATAAAGCTGTAAAATAACCCTCTCTGGGTTTTTAAAATGTTTTGCATTTCTTTTGAAATAGTTTTAATAATTTACAAACATTGGGGTAAAAGTTTAGCATCGCTACCTGCATGGTTTTTCCCAAGTAGTTGTTTTTCATTAAAGCTCAAATGACCCTTGGGAACAAGTGTGTGCAGGATTATGTCTGTTAGCCTTCCAATAGACTGTCAGCTTGAACATTGGCTGCTTGTTTTGGTTTCATCTTTTCTGCAACCCTAAACATAACCGCTGAAAAAGTACGTCTAATTCTGGTAGATCCAAAACTAAGATTAAAACCATTTCTAAACTCTGGAATAAAACACGAGCCAGCACTATGAAGTGCAGGCTGATGCGGCTCTTCTGTCTCGAAACATTTTTAAGTCGCAATAAAATGCATTGAATGGGCTGACATGCTGTCCGCCTTCCGCCCAATAAACGCTGGAGATAGACACCAGCTCCCCTGGCGACCCTGCAAGGATAAACTTGTTCAGATAATGGATGGATGGATGGAAAATGCAAGATGTTGAAAATAGAAGAGCACAATCCATCACTCTTACTGAGGTGACACTGTAAAGTAAGGTCGGTGTGCTTTGAGTGGCCTGTCTGTTAGGCAGCTGACTGCAGACTATTAGACGTCCACTTCACAAATCTGTCCGGAAAAAAAGTCATAAGATCCACTGACTGCTGAGCATTTTAGTTCAAACAACAAATATACCTTAATATGCAGGAATATGCACACTGGAAACCGTCTTAGCGTTGGCGCAGAAGCTACGATCTACGGCTAAACTCCGATCTCTGGGGTTGAGCTCGTGTTGCTGAAATGGCAGCTTTGGAAACACCAGCTGATAGCGTCTCATTTAGCATTTTCATTGAAATATTTTACAAAAACATCTGCAACCAGGTGAATTTTCCACAGATTTTAAGCTTCCACACAAAAAATACCAAACTGGGAGATGCAGAGGGTCCTCTGCACGTCACGCCATGTGTTTGGTGGAAAACCGCCAACATACCAACCCAGAGGTCAAACTGGTGGTGGCAGCATCATGCTGTGTCAGTCTGCTGTAACCATGGAAGAAAACTGGCTAGAAACCTAGGAGTGAGAGAAACAATGATCTGGTTTAAGTCAGATCCTGTGCTTTCAATCAAATTGATGATCTGCAGCCATACTGACTGAGAATAATGTGTCAAACTCGAGGCCCGGGGGCCAAATCTGGCCTGCCGTAGCTTTTCCTGTGGCCCTCTGGACTCCAAATTACATCAATAAGTCCCTCCAGTTTTTCACAAATCAACAGCTCTCCAAATTGTTTCTGTTTTTACTGAACATTTTTCTCAAAATTGACCAAAAAACTTTTTAAAAAATCCTGGCTGGACGGATCAGTGTGAGAAAAATGTTCAACATTATTTAATTTTAAGAAGCACTTATTGAATGTTGAAACAGATATTTATTGATATTAAATAACTTTTATCAATTTATCAATATATCCTGGCATAACCGGTCTTTTAAGTACATTCAGATTTTTGATAAGACCCAAAATGAAAACGAGTTTGACACGAGTTTGAAGCTGCCACTATGTTGTAGCAGCATGGTATGACAGATAAAATGTAAAAAAAAAAGAAAAAAAAAAAGTCAAAAAAATCTTTCCCCTCTGCCTTTTCCCAGTGCAAACTAGAAACAGCCAATCAGAGAAAGGAGGCGGGTCTTACTGCTGTCAATCACCTGGAACTTGAAATGATGAGACGTTTTTGTTTGAGCTGCATCTTTAACATGATGTTCAAAATAGCAGGCATACAAAAATATGCCTGCTATTTTACATAGAAAATAAAATTCACATAGAAAAAAATACAAAAATAATTTATGTGAATAAATTATGTTAAATAAAAAAAACTTTATAAACATCCTTCAAGGCATTAAGGCATGGTCAGTTTGGTGCTAACACAAATAAATGGTTCTCCTGGAACAGTTGTTGTTTCTCCATCATCAGTCCATTTAGCAGCGTTTACACGAAAGTTGATTGACAGCGCTAAGACCCTCCTCCGGGCTCTGATTGGTTGTTTTTGACTGGTGAATTTCTTCAGATGGTAACAGCAGCTCAGGGAGGAAGTGGAGGAAATTGATCTATTCACAGATTATCTGTCAGAAACTGAACTTCTAAAAATGCAAAACATTTTTAGAAGCATATGGCATGTAATAAAACACCAAATCTACCACTTTTTTTTTGGTCTATGCAATATAAATGAGTCGTTTCCATTCTGGGCCTTGTGCTTACTGTAATACTGTAATAACCTAAACCCCCTGCTGTACAGTCGGCAGCTTTACTCCTCAGTTCAATTGTAATGTCATGACAAAGTGACTAATTTGTTCCCGCTTCCGCTACATGAATGTACATGAGCTTTGAAGTTATTAAAACTGTGGCAGGATGAAGTATTTCTGTGTTTTTCCAGGGCGAACAACTAAAGGTGGGTGGGTAGATGCCACTGTTATCTGAGGATAAAGTACACAGCGGCTGCCAGAGCCGGCAGCAAGGGGAGCAACGCAGGAGAAGGGGGACAAGTAGCAGATTAGAAAATTCAATTTAGGGCAAACGAGGGGGTGGATCTTTTATATAAGGTGCCACTGAGATGTTTTTCCCTTCTCTGTCAAAGATGCACACACACACACACATGCTTTTAAGATTCTGTCATAGAATCTTTTCCCCGTGTTTTGGTCGTGTTATCTGGTAACACAGAGGAACCCTGTTTGTCGTAGCTGCAGGGCCAAAGCCGGCTCCGGATGCAGCTAATAATACGCAACTCACTGAGGTTCGGGTTGACTATATATGACTGTATTTCGGTGTGGGAGACAAGGCATTGTGCCTGGGGCAAAAAAAAAAAAGAGCTATCTCACAATTTTTCAGTCCACGCATCATCATCTGGCGCAGCCTCGGCGGGATGCCGCTTGGAGAATGACCCAGCAGTCGAGGGAAGAGGTCATGAAATTGGACCTCTGAGAAAGTGAAAAGGTTGCGCTGTGGAAACAGAAGTAGCTCTCAGGGCTGTTACTGGCTCGGCGGTCAGTCCGAGTGGCTTTTCTGACCCGCCATACCTTTAAATCAATACGGTACAGATTTGTTTTATCAGCCTGACGATAGCAGCTGCATCTCTGCTATGTCAACCACTGTAATACATGGTGCGTCGTACTGTAATATCACACTAATATCCATCCATCCTGCAACGCTTGTCCCTTAGTGGGTTCAGGAGATGCTGCTGCCTCTCCAGCTAACGTTCTGTTGCCCTGCGACAGGTCACCAGTCTGTCGCAGGGCAACAAAGAGACAAACAACCATGCACACACACACTCACACCTAGGAGAATTTGGAGAGGCCAATTAACCTGACAGTCATGTTTTTGGACTGTGGGAGGAAGCCGGAGTACCCGGAGAGAACCCACCATGCACAGGGAGAACATGCAAACTCCATGCAGAAAGACCGGGGCCGGGAATCGAACCCAGAACCTTCTTCCTGCAGGTTCTGGGTTGCAGCAAGCTCTACCAACTGCACCACTGTGCAGCCTATCACATTAATATATTACATATAAACATAAAATCACTACAGAGTTAAAGCTAACTCTCTTTCCATGGAGCTAGCTGTTCTCCCTGTGCATATCGAGGTTCTCTTCTTTCTTTCCCTTAAAGAAAATTAAACTTCTTCCATCCTTTTTACATTTATTAACCTCTGCAATTTAAATGGGCAGTGTTGTGTGTTTTGCTGCCATATTATAGCACAACCAAGAAACCATGCTACCGTCAGTTGCTATAAAAATGCTACATATATAAAATATGACTTTTGAAATTGGGTCTCTGTATCTTTAAGTAACTCCTTCAGGAAGTCATCACAACACTCTTCATTAAACCTTTGACAATGTTTTTACCGGCGCTTCACTGAGAAGTAGCTCATATAATGAGATTCACAGTTCCACCAGATGTTTGCTAATTACTGCTGACTAGTCTGAAGGAGCAGAGTGGGAGAGTCATGGTACTTTCACACCAAATGCGTCTGGTTTACAATCAAAGTCCACATGGAGGCGCGTCGAGGGTCCATCGTGGTGCATTTTACACGTCTAGCGAGTTTCAGTTTGAAGCGTCTAACATGTTTCTGACACACAATGGATGTGAACGCACCACCACAGGGGACAGCCGCTCTATAAGGTAGAAGCTTAGAAAGCTCTGAGGAGGAACTTCGTCCTCGGATGCGGGTCTAGGTCCTTTTTTGCACAGCTTCATGGTTGCGATGGAGATTAAAGGAGTTCGCAAACATACCTCAAAGAATCAAGGCAACTCTCCAGGTACGTTTATAAGATGATGTAAAGCTCAAAAACATTGATTTTACATACTACCACCCCTTTAACTGTAAAATAAACAAATCAGTCAGGGAGGCAAAATCTAAAGGAGACAGAAAAACATACAAATAAAATCTTAAATGATCTATTTCTGGACAGATGACCTTCTGGTTTTGAGTTAAAGTGTTCAAAAATCCCTATTACTACCTATTTTAAAAGTTCAAACAACAAGTATTTATGAATACGCGCAGTGGAAACCGTCTTAGCGCTTCCACAGAAACTGTCATCTTCCCTCCACCAATCAGTGGCAAGGAAAACTAATATTGCTCCTGGATTGGCTGCTGGATTTGATACAATTTAGCTACATTTCAGAAAAATCCACAATCTGGAAACCCTGGACCGCGAAAAGGCGGCGGTCCGCTGCTAACTAATACCTTTTTGAAGCACTTTTATTTACTCTGATTATGTTTTGTTTTAAGTCTCAAAAGTCTTGGAAATTTGCCCACATTTCTGCGAATTACTGTCTGCTTTCGGTTGCCATGGCGTCACTGTGCTTTAATGTTCGGCCCCTTGCATGTCTAGGAAAGAGACTCGTCTTGAATTATTACTTTTCGGGTAAATTTCCCCGAGCTGCACTGGTTTGTTTTCTGAAGGCAGGATGTCACTTCATGCCATCAGCAGATCAGTTTCTGGTTTAAAAGCCAGATTTCATAATCACTGAACGGGTTTCTAAAAGCCTTTTAATTACTCAAGCTTAAAAACTCCGTTTATGGTGAGGAATTTCCAATGCAGATGCCTTCAAGAGCGAATGAGTTGGGAGAAAGAGAGCGAATGAACTCAGCAGCACCTGGAGAGCGAGGCTCTTCGTGAAACATATTGTGTTTTCTTTTTCTCCTGAGTACGCCTTCCTGCGTTTAATCTCCTAATAGTTGTGATGAGTTAGAGGGGAGCAGGAGCAGAAAATGAAAGCCTACCTCTAAATGGTTTTTGGAGCAACGCCTGTCAAGTGGAACAGGACTGAGGGGGAAATTAGCCAGAGGCTCATGCAAAGGCAGCACTGTGGGAGATTTCTGCAAACCCGTTTGGGGAAAACGGATACAGTTTAGTCTTCAGGAGAATTTCAGGGAAGACCAAAGAGACGCAGTGAACTAACTGCCAATGCTACTTTTCCTTTTTTTTCTTTCTTATCTCATAAGAAACAACCATGACAGGATTGACTGGAGGCTGACTGATGGAAATATACATATATTTACACTGTCAGGGGTTTTGGAACAGCCTTGCTGAAGTTTCCCTTTGAGATGTTTCCCATTTTGTCACATTGCAACTACAAACTTCAGGGTTTCATTTGGGTGTTTTTGTGGTGAATTAAAGGTTTATCAATAAGGAATATCAGTCAATTCTGCACAGAATTTAAATAAATCAAATTTTTCTTAAATTAAACTAGTCAATTATGAAAAATGTGAAGCTTTTCTTGAGTTTTTAGACGTATTGAACATGAGATTTATCAGAATCCAAATCACATGTGTCAAACTGAAGGCCTGTGGGCCAAATCTGGCCCGCCGTAGCTTTTTGTGTGGTCCCCAAGACTCCAGGTGCCAAATTACATCAACCAGTCCTCCCAGTTTCCTGTGATTATGGAAATTCACATTTGTTCTCACTAATGCAGAACTGCAAATTTTCTGCAAAAATGATCGAAAACATTGGGTTTAGCAGACCACTGACTCCCTCCAGCAGGGGGCAGTATTGTGCACTTTTACCACTGCCTCAGCCTGATTTCATATTAGTCTATGATTGATTTGATGATTAACCAAGTCACAATTAACATACATGTAAATATAGCTAAATTCCTTGAAAATATTTCAAAATTATCTCCACAAAATTTGTAATTTTATTGTAAAAAAATAAATAAATTTAAAAAAAGCAATTGAAAAACCCTATATGAACTCATCAATGTGAAAAGAACCTTTTATGAAATACAAAGACAGATATTTATTCATATTTTAATGAGTTTTATCAATACATTCTGGCCCTTTAAGAGCATTCATGATCTTGATTTGGCCCAAAAAGAACATTTTGCCTTTTCAAAAATCTACCATCCACAAATTAAGACAAATAACGAGTCAATAATTTAAAATCTTAAGGGTTCTGCAACAATACTATTACTACTAAGTAGATTAATGTCCCATAATGTTCCCTCAGCTGCAGTAAACACAACCAGCCGCACATTTTGGAGCTCAGCCTACCCACAGCTGTTATTTTTTATTTTAATAAGTGTGTGGGTGTTGACACAGAAAACTGAGCTCACATTTCTAACGGAATATGTTAATAAACAGGAGCGCTGCTGATTGTTTCTGTTTGGCAGGAAGTCAAAGACAAAGTTAATTTATGTCGGTTACTTCCAGCTTGGTCACTCCATTAAGACAATATAAATGGTGCCAAAGGTTGAAGGTCAAGACAGCTTTTAGCCAACAAGATAAATCACTTTTTACTGTTTTAATGCCCTGAAAGTGTTTCAGAAACATGTCCCAAACTTATTTACTTAATAAATACTTTCATTAATTAATTAATAAAAATTTTTATTGAGTAAAAGTTTTATTTTTAGCCAATAACACCACCTAATTTTATGAAGTAAAATTTATTTACTTGATAACATTAAGTAATAATTTTATTACTTAATAATAAAATTATCAAGTAAGTTTAATATGACATAATTAAACTTATAATTTAATAAGTAATAATTACTAAATTATTACTTAAGTAACATTTATTTTACTTAATAAAATAACTGAATAACTTGTTACCAGGCTCAACTTAATTTTTTCAGTGCAGCGTTCGGTTTTTAGGCTCCAATGATCTGGAACAAACTTCCAGAAAACTGTAAAGATGCTGAAACCCTGAGAGGCCAAAAACCCATTTATTTACAGTTTGTTTTTTTATAATAATATCTGGAACATCATTCATTTTACTCTGTCTGCCAACTTTTCTCCAATTATGCCACCATAACATGATTTTTCTGGATTTGCAGCTGCATTTGCAACAAACTGTTCGCTCCTCTGAAATCCAATATTTCTATCATTTAAACTGATTTAAACTGAAAATATGCAACAACATAACTCCCGTTTGCGTTAAATAAAGTTCGCTGATTCCACCTAATTGATCCTTTCACTGGTTTCTCTTTCTTTCTCGGTCCACTTTTAATAGAAACTGACAGCAGTTGCTTAAACGTAACTCTGTGCAACATGAGGAGAATTTGAGATCAGTTTTAGGATTTCGGTCACGTCGGCAACCTGTCATCAGAGCAACACGTATCTGGATTTGCAGGGCGGCTTGTGGGAGGGTGTTTGTGTTCCTCCTGCTCTGAAAATCTTTTAGTAATGAAGCGAAAGCAGAAGTGAACAGCGAACTGTTTCTCGCTGTGCTCAGACGCCATTGTGCGTCAATCTCTTTCCGAACCTCTCAGAAGTCTTTCCGCAGCGGGGGAAATGTGTTCTGCTGGCTTTTGTTCCCTCACATCGCCATCCGCCGGGATTGATGGCGCTACGCTGAGCCGTAATGAAAAGCCACAAAGCCAGCTGTGCAGACCTGCAAAATGGCACTTTCATCAAACTAAACAAGGCTGGCGCCAGCTTCTCAATTATTTAAGGCTTGAAATAAGCAACGGCGTGGAACGCGTCTGAATCAATGACTTTGACACCCATCAGTGATGTTAAAAAGACGAGAATGTTATTCAGAAGATGAGATTTGGCTTATGGTTATGTAGCGAGAGACAATCCTCCAACACTGACTGCTCCTGAAATGTCAGAACATTAACTTCCTTCCCCCCCTGACAAGCTGCCATTAAACTACATATGGCTGAGAATCACACAAAACTCTCTTCGTGTTGCTTTAGTCGTCACTGGATCAAGTTTGAAGTGGTTTGGTCAATGCATCTAATTAAAAAGAGTTGGCACTATAAAATAAAATACACTGTTAAGATCAGATCTATTAGTGAGACCAAACATTTCAAATCAATAAAATTATCTTTTCTGCAAAGCAAAGCCTTTGTTTTATCGGTGGAGAAGAAAATATTTAATGGATGTTATAAGTGTCGCCATGGCAACTGGAGATTTAACATATGATGCCGTCCTTTAATTGGAGCAGCGGTTTCCAAACCGCCAGGAGCCGCGTTGCGGTGAGTTTCTCACGTCCAGCGCTGCACGGTTGAACCGTTCTGAGCGTCCGACACTGGAGTTAGAAAATCTGAACTGTTGTCGCTGGTTGCAGAGCGACAGCCAACCAGCGAGGCGCCGCTGCAGCTGGCGTCCTGCCAGGACACGCAGGTCATCGAACTGGGATCGCAGCACTTACCGCGACCGCCATCAGCGCCCAGTGGGCTTGTGAAACTCACAAACCTCTCACCACCGATGAAATATCTAGGAAATTCAAACACAAGCCTGATGGGGGCGACATTCTGTTGATTTCAGTAAATAAAACCGAGACGCTCTCAATATTTCATCCATCATTGTTCAAAGCAACCAGGAGAGGGAAAAGGGCAAGAGGCTCCCATTGAAACTGAACACAAAATGTCCAGCAAAGACTCCTGAGTCTCCGTTACGACTGCAGAAGTTTTCACTACGTCATATTTTGGTGCAAAACAGCAGCTGGTCCCAACGAGCATGTAGAGAGATTCTGACACACATCCAGAGTAAAACACCAAGCATCTGACTTCAAAGTGCACAAACAAGAAGCATCAGAAACGTCTTGATGCACAAAATGTGTTCGGTCTGAACGCAGCATTCAGGTATGTGGGCGACCTCTGACCTCAACTCTACAATGGAGCAAATCTGAAGGTTTTTTGCATTCATCTGTATTTATTTTGGTTTTGCTCAAAAGAAACAAACCACAAACTTTTGAAACTGTGAGTTTGTCTTATATGTGATACGTTGTGCTTTCTGCAAAATCCAACTGTCATTGATTTCAATAGTTCATTTTTAGCTTATTTTTGAGAAGATAAAATAAAAGGGCACCAGATATTATTATTAAACCTGTTTTATAACATTTGCGCATGTGTTGCAAAAAGTCCACAGTAAATGGTCTGGAGAATGCAGAGCTCTCAACTAATATTAAAACATGCTTTATTATGTATTTTCTCAGGTTACAAAATTTTCCTTGAGGTTTTTCTCTTAACAGACCAAAACAAAGTTGTGCAGAAAAGTGGAGGAAACAAATGAGACTCTTCCTAATGTTTTTACTATATGATCTTTTTTAAAAGCACATAATAAGAATGTGTGATAATATTTCTGGATTTTCAAAAGTAATCGCATAATCAGGTCCTGCTGGGCAGATATAAGCAAAATTTAAACTGCATTGCATTTACAAAAAAAGGTGAAAACCTTCTGGTTGAATGTGCAAACATAAACCATCGTAATCTCAGAGCCAACATTTGTTTTGCCCTTTAACTGCCTGGACGACGCGTTGAAAGCACTATTTCACTTGAAGATTCAGGCTCTGATTGCTTGATTACAGGCTCCTTTCATGAATCTTTTCCTTCCCAGACTGAAGCAGAAATTAGGGGTTTTACTGCACAAATCTTCCAGAGATCCAGGATCCAACACTCAGCTTCTGTGAAACACATCCAGCCTCATAATGTTTATCTTTATCACTGTGTTTTTGAAACGTTGATGCATAATTCATTTCATATTAGTGCTCCATGCAGCATCACTTTCACCTGAGCTTACATGAGTAAAGCAGCTGCATTTTAACAGCATCAGCCTCTGAAAACAGAGCCGACATTTTTATTCTCGATTTATGAATCTTCAAGCTTTTCCACAACAAATGTGTGGTCTTATTCTTATAGGTGTATTTTTGAAAGAAAACTATATAAAGAGGCAATGAGGTAGATTTAAAGTAACTTTCTTATGCATTATGCACAAACATATTTAATAAAGCTCATATGAATGTGAGCATGTGAGCTTCCTGTGATTCCACTGCATCACATTTAGACAAAGAAAATGTGAAATAACTGTTTTCTAACAACACAATGTTTTAAATTCAGTGCAACTCCGAGTATCTCAGCTGCATCTGCATCTTTTTACAAATATTTTAGAAAAAAAACATCTTCATAAAGTTGCATTATAACCTTCTATTTTGATCAAATTCACTAAAATATTCTGACAAATATTCTAGAGAAGTAGTTGTAAATTTTTGGTGCCATGTTAAATTTATTCAAATATAACTCTGAATTTTTTATAAAGCTGATTCTCATGTGGGATTCCTCAAGGCTTCATTCTTGGGCCACTTTTATTATTATTTACTGCATGTGCTGTAAGGAATTAAGGCTTAAACTGCCAAAAACTAATTAATGCAACTCAATAACTTTACTCTCAGCTTTTAGAAAATGAAATATTTAAAAATCTTGTTATTGTTCTACAAGGCACTAAATGGTTATTTGCAATTTAGTGCAAGCAAGCAATTTTAAGCATTTTATATTCAGTTTTAATGATGAAGAATTGAAACTGAGGGCAGCAATTCCCCCTCTGGTTGGGCAACAACTTTAGACATGCAGCTAAAGCTACAGTGGAATGGTTGTAAACGGCGTATTAGTGGGTGATGAGGGCATATTTTGCATTTTTCACATACTTTTCTATCACGTCTGCCTGTATTTGATCTATTTTTGCAAAAATGAATGGCAGGGAATAAAACTGGCAGCGCTCCGTTCCAAAAGAAAACAAAAGCACGCCGCACTTTTCAGATTTTGTGTTGCCAAAAACAATGGAATCCATCCTCTTCAAAATTAGCCACTAGTTTTTCTTCCTCTCCATTCAACCCCAATAAAACACAAAAAGAGGCGCTTCTCCTGAGTGTCTTTTTTTTTTTTTTTTGCTTGAGCGTTGAAAGACGTCTTCAGTTCAAGCACCACTGAGCTTTCAAATGCTCACTCAACTTTGTAATGAGAGGTTTATGCGCTGCAGCCTCAATGTAATATCCTCTCTGCGAGCGTCAGACTGTTCTTGTGGACACAATCTAATCATGTGCAGAGCATTCTCTCTCTCGCTCTGTGTTTTGCTGCTTCTCTCTGCATTTCACAGATTTCTC
Source organism: Phalloptychus januarius (assembly GCA_902982915.1). NCBI lineage: Eukaryota > Metazoa > Chordata > Actinopteri > Cyprinodontiformes > Poeciliidae > Phalloptychus > Phalloptychus januarius. Next base: position 1,232,694 of record CADWAE010000133.1, on the reverse strand, counting down.
TTCATAACCTCAGTCACACATTCTGTTCTGCTGGACATTTACATATAATCCTCCCATTGTGCAGAAAAGTGTGTAACAATCAAACATAATCGTAGTGGAAGCTCTCAATACTTCCTACAAAGAAAACTGCAGGTAGCAAATACACCGATATTTCATTAACACGTTATAAAAGCTTTAAATCCAAGTCTGACTTATTTATTTTGGGATCTAAAGTTAAAAAGCTACTTTTAACTTGAGTTTAGCTAAATTTCTCCCAAAATAACAGCAACCACAACCATGCTGACCTCAAACCTTCAATGCAAAAACACAGAATCTAAGTATTTTTTATCTAATTTCAAGTGCAAATATCTTAGCACATTTCAAATAAGACTTAAAAGTAACTTTTCAGCAGGACACAGATTCGTTATAAGCACATAATTCCTTAATATTGATGAAAACGTACTAGTTCCAGATAGATTAACTTCTAAAATGGAGAAAAAAAGTCTTGCTGTGAGTGAAATAATCTGTCAATCTGCATCAACATTAAGGTTTCAGCAACAAGACAGCTTAAAGTGGTTTAAATGAATTAGAAGGAAACACAAACAAAACAACAAAACCAAAAGAAAGACAAAAGTACAGAACTACTTGTAAGAATAAAACGTCTATAATTTCTAAACTCTCAACCTTTAGTTTGTTCTGGATTAGTAAGTATAAAACTAGTTGTTGGTTCCAGTTGTTCTGGGTTAAATGTTGGTTCTCCATGTTTGATTCTTGTTCTGGGTTGCTAAGTAATAAACTAACTGGAGTTTCTCTGAGATATTAAAGCTAAATGTTGGCTTAAAGGACTAAATACTCCACAAACTAAACAGAGAAGTGGAGCAAGCAGGATGAAGGTGGGCAAGGAGGGAGAAGAGAGCAAGAGAAAAACTTAAAACAAGTCTTTATATTTAGCTAAAAAGCTACTTTTAGGTTAGTTTTATCTTATTTCAAGTGTACATAGACATTTGCACCACAAGTTAGATTAAAAGTACTTTTGCGTTTTTGCAGTGACGATATGCAATCCAGGTGAAAAGTTTACATACACTCCATCAGCAACAGCATCGTTTATTTTGAGCTTTTAGTGATTAATTATTTTTCCCAGGGTGAATTAGATCATTTTAAAAACTAGAACTGGGTGTGAAAGTTTGGTCAAACTAACACCTGGTTACAAATTCCTCTCTTTTGATAAAGAACGCTTCAAATATCCTTACAGCCAAAAACAAAAGACATTTGCACTTATAGAAAATGTACATAAACTTTTCAGGACTGATGTTTAGTCTGCACCGATCAAACTGCACGGCACATTTGATCCTAAAGAGTTTCCAAGCAACCAAGCTCATCGTCGTTAGGGCTGCACAACACCGACTGCACCCACTCACTCAAAGACGTTTCTCTACAGAACCGTCAAGCATGTTTACGTCAGGATGGAACGTCTGAATTGAAAACAGCCAGAGACGCACAAAGTCCAGACATCACCTTCAAAGTAAGCGACACGGCGCATAAACCAAAGCAAAAAATAAAACACATGCTCATGTGGAGAAGGGAGAAAACAGTCAGACAGTGTCCAATTATTCACTGCTTTTTAAAAATCAGGACCTCTACTATTTCATAAGGACATTTTTTAAACTAAACTACAATAAAAATGTTTGTTCAGCTAAACCCAAAATTATTCAAACCTCCAGCAGGTTGAGGCGTTTTTAATAACAGTAACAGATTTCTGACTCAAATGTGATTATTTTTTTATAGACAAAGATGATTAATTTCGAGACTGCAACGTTTGATTGCTGTAACATAAATAAATACTAATTTCAGTCAGAATTAAGAAGACTGTAATGTTAGAATGTAAATATAGCAAGTAAATTACTTATTTGACATTTTCAGGGTTTTATCACATCAGAAAAAACATTTTAAATCAAAATCTGAAAGGCATATTGAATAACTTTGGGCTCAACTATATTTACAAGTGCATCTCGAAGTTAGAATTTAAACCAAAAGTTACTTTGAGTAAATTTCAGTTCTAAAAGTTTCATCATACACAGATTTATGTATTTTGAGCGTAAATGGTGTAAAGCTAAAAAACCCAAAATTCAGTTTCAGAAGGAAAAACATTTGAATTTTACATAAGACCAATAGAAATTATTTTGACAATGTAATTAACATGTTTCAGCTGCCTGGTTAAGACCGCTAAAGAAGCACATTGAAATATAGCAGATTAACAGAAAGTTGAGTGGAAGGAAAACATGTGGTAGAAAACAAAGGCTCGGATTGCTGCTCAGATGTCAAAAAGAAATGCATTTCAATTTCCAGCAGAACCTTTCACATGTACACATGGCCAAACTACCGTGATACCATGATACACATGGTTACAGCCATGTTATCGGCTCGGCAGCTGCTCTGCAAACAGTCACTCGTTGTTCAAAAGTCTTGACGTTCAGACTCTTGCAATAGTGGAAATATTACTGGAAAATAAAAGCTTAGCAGAAAAAATTTTTTTTAAAAATCTCCTCAAGAATCCCATCAGTGTTTATGTCATTTGCTGCAAAGTCGGCGCAAAAAAACGTTAGAGCACATCTCGGTTTCTACTGCTGTCAAAGTTTATAGATGCTGATTACATTTTCTAGCAGAGCTTGGCATCTGCCCACACTGCCAAAGGTACCAATAACTCGTTTAATGGCCGTGGTAATAATCCTGACCCGAGCCCATAGAAAACCTCTGGAGCATTGATGGAGTAATTCATGCAAAAGGAGCCCTGACCAACTATTGAGCCCTACTAGAGGGCAAAAAGAGATATTAGCTGCTGCTTTAACACTGTCCTTTTTAAACCACACAATTTCCTTCCACTTAAAGTTACTTGTGCTTCTTTCACAGTTAGCTTTTGTGGCTAACTTGTCTCAATTACAAGGTTTAAATCAGCACACTTTGCAATCACCGTCTAAGTCAAATCACTAATATTTAGCAGGCTAAATTGACAAAATGCAGTACTTTAACTCCACAGTAGAGAAAGCCATATCGTTTCAGCAAGTAGGTATTGGAAAAAAAATATCGGTATTGGTTTCAGTTATCGTCCAAATGAGTTTTACTATATCGACGTATCGAGTATCTACCAAAAACCCAATATCATGCATCTCTAATCCTTTCTGAGAAACTGGATTCTGTGTTTCCATGAGCTGAGCCACCATCATAAAAACTAACAAATGAAGGTTTGAAATACATCCGTCTGTGTGAGTCTCCATTTTAGAAATGAATTAGTGAAAATACCAATAAACTGTCTGGGTTTTTTCAACTGTTTTAGGGTAATTTTGATGCGCTGAATCCAAAAATCTAATGGTTTCGTTCAATCAGGTCAACTTTCTGAATTAAGCATTTTTCTATCTTTCCTAGTTTCAAGTGGAATAATTGGAGACATCCGACGTCTGAGGTTAAGGTGTGAATAGTGAGGAATTTAGGGAGTTAAGGTGGAATTTCAAGGGTGTCTTTTTACAGGGCATACTTGGTAAATTATTTACCTCTCTGTTGAGCCTTGTGTTTGATTTAGACTTTTTATGTTAAGGCTGAGACGATGGGTCATACCTCACACTCCCTGGAGCCAGAAATTGTGCAAGTGCAGGAACCAGTGCCGTTGCCAAGCACCTCCAGTGCCTCTGGTGTGGCAGCGGGGTTGTAACTCATGTAATACTCTTGGAGTTGGGAGCTGAGGTTTTGCTCCGGCTCTGGGCTCTTTTTGCGCCGTTTCCGTCCCACCATTGACCGCTGCTGCAGCAACCGCGTAGCGCCCGGGTAGCGCCGCCACAGCACGTAGATGATGGTCAAGATGAGGGACATGGTGAAGAAAAGCGCCACGCTGCCCACCACCACTTTGTGCAGCGCCATGTGCTCCATCGCCGGGGGCGATATGAGGGTGGGCCGAGTGCGAACCGCTGTGTTTCTAGTGTCTTTGCTCATGTGGCCTGGATAGGTTGGATGAGGAATCGGTCGAAGTCTGAAGGGTGGGAGGGGACCGAAGGTGCTGGTTGATGGGGTCGTTGGCGAACCACTGGTGGGGGCAAAGGTTGGTTCAGCCGTGGCGTCAGAGATTAGCTCCGGCATCGGTGATGGCGTTTCGGTCATAAAGTAGTCATTCTCCTCACAGATGCCGTGGTTCCGTGTGACTTCCATGATTTTCTCTCCCTGGAGATGCTTGGGGTTGCTGCAGATCATGGTGGTGTCTTTACTGCCCCGGAAATTTCTCAACCAGGCAACAAGGGGGCAAATGCCCGCTCCACAGTCCCATATGTTGCCAGCCAGGCTAATAGTGGTCAGTGAGATCCAGGCCGTCACAGCCTCTTGGGACACGTTGGACAATTTGTTGGATTCCAAGTTCAGGACTTGAAGATTGGGCAAGCAGTGAAAAACAGCCGGATCTAGCGTCTGAATTTCATTCCCGGACAGATCCAGTTTCTGCAGCGTGTACCAGGTCCAGGGAAGGCCCTGGTTGACCACTCTGATGCGATTCCACTGCAAGTAGAGGGATCTCAGATTGGCTAAGCGTGGAAAGAGAAAAAAGTTGATCCTGGAGAACTGGTTGTGCTCTAGATGCAACTCCATCAGCCTTTGCAATCCCAAGAAGGTGGTGCGAGTCAGAGCCTTGATTCGATTGTAGCCCAAATCCAGAAATTCCAAACTTCTGCACTCCAGAAATGCTCTAATCGGGATGTTGGAGAGACCGTTTGAGCGCAGGTGAAGGTTTTGTAGCTTTCGTAAGCCATGGAATTGACCCGGCTGCAGGATTTCCAGTTTGTTGTAGGACAAGTCAAGGCTACGAAGGTTGGGGACGCCATGGAATGTCGAGTTATGCAGCGACGCGATCCGGTTGGAGCTCAGTATCAACTCTTTAAGCCTCCGGACTCCCTGGAACGCCCGACTGTCCACAACTGAAATTTGATTATGGTCCAGGTATATCCAAAGAAGCTGGCCCAGGTGAGCAAACTGGTAAGGTAGCAGGGTGTGTAGTTCATTGTAGCGCAGGGAGAGACCCTGGCAGCCGACTGAGATGTTCTCCGGGACTTCTAAAAACCCAGAGGAGTCGCAGTGGATCGTTTTCCCCTCGCAGCGGCAACTGTTGGGGCACGTGCGCTCACCGAAGCTGAGCAACAGGGGAGCTCGCAGGAGCAGGAGCAGCGGGAAAAGAAAGCATGTCAGCCTCCCATCACAAAGCAGCGGACCTGCGAGCAAACAAAAGGACGTTAGGATTAGTAAGATCAAGAAACAATAGTAGGGAGGTTACAAAAACAGAAACAAACGTTGAAAGAGAAAATAGTTTTGAATGGACCAGTTTTCCCAATCAACAAAATTTGTTATATATTTTCTTTTAATTTATTTGCAGTAACAGCTGGGTTTTAAAATTAAATCAGGGGATACTTCTAGAAAGAAAACTATTCATTCAATTACTTGGCCAGAAGGAAATCCTTAAAATCCAAGACACAAAATAAAAGAAGCCAAAATAAAACCAAGAATAACGGCAGAGAGAACAGAAGGATCTGACAAGGACTCAATGAATCGGGTGGAAAATAAGCAGGTAGGGAAAATAAGAGGTAAGAGACAGGTAAGGCTGATTAAATGGATGCAGAACAGCTGAGCATTAAATAAACTAAATTATTCTTAATTTTAGGTTGGAAACATCTGTTTCTTCTGTTAATAGATGTTGCAAAATTTGATTAATTTTGATATGAGTTTTCTCTGCATAAATGCTGGCGGATGTACAGCTCTGGTAGACTTCCACTGTTTTAGAGATTTATTTTATTTTCAACAAGTTTCGAAAAAGTTGTTACTTTTTAGATAAATTGTAATCAGCTTCACAAAATCAGAGATTGGAAATATATATATATTTTACTTAGAAACTCTGATTGGTGAATTTTAAGTAAAATATATTTTACTCCCAGACTCCTGGATTAATGGATTAAAACAAACCCGTTGTGTAAGCAGCAAAAAGGTTAGTTTTTATTTATAGCGTGGGGTACCTGTAGCACTTTTTTGAATTCTTCACACAATAATTCTTGAAAATGAAGTTTCCTGACATTTACTCGGCATTTTATACTTTATGAGGCACATAGCTGAAGTTTGAGACAGTAGATTTCCCAGGAACCTTTCTGGAACAGGAGTAATGTCTGCTCCCACCACAAAGCACTAAGCGGCAAAAGCGATTTTAAATGGTTGTGATTTACTGGCTACTAGTTTCCCCCTGATTTATTTTTCTGTCCATGCAGGCAGGATGCAACATATTTCACATGATTACACCTCTGTGTCCAAGCTAACAGTAAAAAATCTGCAATCGTCTGCAGGTAAGAATTCACTGCTGCTGAGAGAACAAAAATATACAATAGTACTAATAAAAGCAAATACTAGAGTCTGTTGATTGAAAGTGATTCTTTGACACGCATAGGTGAGATTCTGGTGACACGTTAGAAACAAATCTAGGTTTCAGTTTATTATATTCCTCTGTTTTCTAATCAAGAGCCACTGAAATATTTCTTATGTCTTGAGAGATTCAATACCAGCTGTTGACCTTCAGGAAACATTCATTATATTGTATTTTCTTGGAGATTTCAAACACAGCAGAGATCTTATTTAACGTGCTTCAGCCTTACAGCGAATAATCTAAAAGGATCCAGCAGAGAAGCTAGCTAGCCAACTAGCTAGGTATCTAGCCAACTAGCTAGGTATCTAGCCAACTAGCTAGATCATTCTCAATAATCAAAGAAATGCCTTGCAAGTTTCCATAGATTCTCTGAGCTTAAACTCAGGAATCCAAACATGTTTCTAACAGTGAAAAGTTTACAAAATGTTGATTCTGTTTATTATTTTCCTCCATTTTCTAATCAAGAGCCACTGAAATATTTATTATGATGATAATCATTATGAATCTAAATTTAGCCAGTTGGCTAGCTACCCATCATATTTATTAAATAGAAAAACATCTTTCAATCCGCCATCTTTAAGCCTAAACTCAAAAACAAAAAAACAACTGTCGCTAGCCAACTAGCTAGCAAACCTGCTAGTTGGCTAGCTAGATCATAATGAAATACCTTTGACTGCTGTTGCAAGTTTCCATAGATTCTCTGAGATTTTACTCCAGACTCCAAACGTGTTTCTAACAGTGAGAATAAAGTGAAGAGTTTACAAAACAAACAAAAAGAAAAACCAAAAAAAGATTCGATTCAGTTTACTATTTTACTCGGTTTTCTAATCAAGAGCCACTGAAACATTTGCATCTCTCCAGATCTGCACCACAAATCTGGAGCAAACATCCAGAAAACTGCAAACCAGCCGAAACACCGAGTCCCTTTAAATCTAGACTAAAATCCCACCTGCAACGTCTGGTGCTAGTTTTCACGATTATCGACTGGACGCTGTGTTTATGGCGTTTATGTTTCATGACGTAACGCACTTTGAACTGCTGAAATGCGAGACAAATAAACTTGATGGATTGATTCAAACTTCCCAATTTAGATATTTATTCCTCTCTTTGTTTCCTCTATGTTCTTTAATCTCATTTTCTGGATGAAGACAAGTGAAGACTGCTTATTTCTGCATCACACTAATTCACCTCTGGTGAAAATTATTGCTCATTTCAGCTCTTCCGCTGATAGCTCAGGGCTTTTATGAGATGCTGCCTGTATCAGTGGCTTTTTAAACCTCTTATCGATATAAAAAATAAGAATCACAGGCACTTTATCCACCAAAACATTTTGCGAAGGTTGTAATATTTGATAGGAAGAGGGCTAATAGCAAGAAAACGTCAATTGGATCTTCTGCCTCAGCATAATGCAGTTAGCAGGCGAGGCGAGGACAGGACTCCTTTATCTTAACCTGAGATGGAAATTGGATCGTTTTCGTCCAGAGCTTCCCACATTCTGTCAAAAACTGCAAATGGCAAGGTCAAGAAGCGAAGACACCCTCAGAAATCCCTTGGTTTATTCATAATGCTGTTCAGAGGCTTTCCACAGTGAAGACAGGTGAAGTTTTCATTTCTGACACCAAATAGTAACACCATCTGTGCTGATTTCCCACAGTGTGAACTGTGCTTTTCAAGCTGAATCAATGTCAGCAAAAGAAAACACTCCAAGAACCCTGGGCACCTTGAGAGAAATCATCCAGGACGTAATGTTCATGTGGATGCGTTTCTGTGGAGGGTCAAAGGTTCAGCAGTCACAGAACCGGAGGGAAGACATCACTGCCAAAAATGTCCACAATTCATTTATCTCACTGCTAAAATGACATGAGCAGCAATTAAGCAATGGATGGATAGAACTGGCAGAACACGAAAAGAAAACTATAGCAGGAAATGATGCTGGGCTGAAACACGAAGATGAAACAATGAGATTCTAAAAAAGAGGCTTTGCTAACATGATAAAACACCCGCTAGGTTAATAATGACACTTTTAATGCAATATTGACTCTTTCAATGGACTTTTAAAGCAACTTTGCATCAAAAGTGCCATTATTTCCTGAATAAAGCAAAGTTGACACTTTCAATGCTTAACTAAAAGAATGCCAGTACATTCAGCTACAACAATAAATATTGCAATAGACGTGTGATCAATATCAATAGATAATACATCTGAGAGAATATTCATTAAATTCACTGAACTCCCATCCAGAACTGCACAGCATTCTGGGGGATGTAGGCATGTTGCCAACATCAATGCAAGCTAAGCAATGCTGGTTAACAATAATATAGTAAATATATATACTGTTATAGTAAATCTAATTATAATCATAACTTTTCATTTCTTTAAAACTTAACTTTAATAATCAGAAACCTGTGAAAACATCAACTCTTCTTCAGAAATGCAACTTTCTCATTTCATAACCCTCTGTTATATTGTTGACTTTAATTTTTTTCTTTATATATGTATTTGACACTTTTTGCTTAGAAAATAGCATAAAGGTGCACATTGTTTTATTTCACTCATTTATGTATGTATTTTTTTTAACTTTTGTTTTCTACTTTGTAGGTTTGTGGTTATTTGTTTGTTCCTATAAAATAAAGATATTTTTGATATTTGTCATTGTGTTAAAGACCCTCTATTTGAAATAAAATAAAAAAAGAAAAAGCTAAGCAAGGTTGGTGGAATCAACAAACTCACTCATTCTTTGGTTACCTAGCAACAACCTGCAGAGTAACTTGTGGTTGCCTAGCAACAACCTTCTAAAGCAACGTGTGCGGCCAAAATACTAACAAACAATCTCAAACACTGTAGGAGTGCCAGGCAAAGACAGAGCAGTGGGAGTGTGGTGTAGCCCCTGCCCCACCTGTTGCTGCTCACATTCCTAATTTATTTATTTTTTTGTTTGTTTGTATAAATCTTTTAAGTCAATATTGTTACAGTTGGTTTTCCACTGCAAGAGGAAAGCATAAGCATTATTATATTTTTTTAGACTTGATATAGTTTCCTTTCTCAAACTGCTGAAGATTCAGGCATTAATAATTATCCCACTGGCCTGACATTTAATTGTTTGACCTATTTTATAACGGCTGCAGTTCAACAATTTAATTTTTATAATGATTTCTGAGTAACATTACCACATAGGATCATGGATGGCTTCAACTCTATTCTGTCCCATTGTGCAGGCACATGATTATACAGCTGCAGCTTCTCGGAAGTACGAGTGCAGACATTATGACGCACAATGTGCATTTTTGTGGAAAATATTCTGCAATTACAGTTTATATAAACACTTGTAATCTTGTAGTCCCTAAACAACAAAAAAATTCCTATTACTGTGTATTTCCACAATATTAGTACTTGAACATTGAAAACCATTTAAGCGCTGGTGGCACATGCGGAGTAAATAAATTCTTAAAAAAAGAAATAATTCAAGAGGTTTACTCTTAATCTTGAATGAAACATCTGCTTTAAGAGTTCAGATGCAAAAACTAACTGCACCATTTCTGGGACAGAAATCCAAACAACAGGGGTGCCATGGCTGCACAGTGCAGCCATCTGGACTGTAAGATCTGCAAATTAAACCTGACAGGCTCCAAGTCCTTACACGACCGTTAGATACAGATTCTGCGTAATGCAGGACAGCAGTCTTAATGTATTCTAATGGCAACATTAGAGCAGGAACACAAAGCTGAACTCCTAATTGGTGTTTAAGGAAACAATGTAAATGTTTTGCTGTTGACCTGGATGTGCCAGAAATCTGAAATGTGCGGAACGCAGATAAGCTACAATGAAATGGTTTAGACCAGGGGTGTCAAACTCATTTTCGTTTTGGGCCAAATCAAGACCATGAATGCTCTTAAAGGTGCCAGAATGTATTGATAAAACATGATAAAATATCAATGAATTCTTAAAATTAAATCTTATTGAACATCTTTTTAGTCCCTCCAGGATTTTGTGATTCTTCTTGTGATTTTTTTGCAATAAAAACCAAAATGCTTGTGGTACTAATTTGGAAATATTTGCAATATTTGCACTTATTTATGACAGCAAATGCAACTTTTTATGACACGCTGAATGGACTATAATCTGATATCAATTAAAGCAGAGGCAGTTGTTTACTGCAAGTAAGAAAGTTTTTGGCAGAAATCCGTAAAAAATTCCCTATCAGCTCAAAAAGTGCAGGGATTTGTTGATTCTGATTCTAATTTCCATGATATTTCTCAAGAAACTGGAGGGATTGATTGGTATAATTTGGTAATAAACACATAAGAATGCATTAATTTGATTGAAAACATAATATTTAAGCACATTTAGTGTAGAATCTAGAGGGCCACATAAAAAGCTATGGCGGGCCAGATATGGCCCACGGGCCTTCAGTTTGACATGTGGTTTAGATCAACGTTTATTCAGCGAACTGAACCAGCAGAGTCGGTTCAACTGGTGATCAAAACTGTAAAACTTGTTCACCCCCCTCACCAGTGGTGGCGCTGCACCAAGAAAAGCTGAAGGAAGCGACACATGATGAAGAAAACCTTCACATAACGTAACAAAAGATGAATGGCATTTAATTTTAACGGCTGTAGGATTTTTCTTTTGTCTTTGGTAAAAGACCGCGAGTCTTTTCTCCCACTAGCGTAGACCTGCACACTTGTTTTGGTTGTATTTACCCAGAATTCCCTGTGCTTCCTGCTTTGAGCGCTCTCTGGTCCGCTTGACGTTCATATTTGCATTAATTTGCACCAGAATTCACTTCATCCAAACCAAGGCTTGTGGACGAACCAGAGTTTGTTTTTTGCTCTGCATCAGGGTTGGATTACATTTCCGCAGCTCCCCAAATGAACCAGACTTTCTCAGTTAACAAACTAGAGAGGACAGGCGGAAGGTTTTTCTCAGATACCCGTCAAGAGAATCAGATGGAAGAGTGCAAAAAGGTAATCATTCAGCGATGGCATCAATTCGTTCAGTCGCTGTCCAAACAATGAAAATCAGCTTTGAAAGCAACAAGCTGAGGAGTGTCAGCTAAAATTTACCTAAGACATGTTTTCAAAGCAACTTTTCTGTCTTCCTGTCAGGAAAATGACACGACAAAAGACAAAGGCGAGAGTTGATGAAACTGCAGAGGTGAATTATGGGTAAGCTGAGGAAAATTTATCATTTCTGGTCCAACTCAAAGTTTCTCGCATCGTCCGTTTGGTTGTAAATTTCTTTCTTCTCACTTAGAATAGTAACGATTGCTTTCTTCTCAAATGAACCTTTTTCTCTTGCCTGCGGCTGAAAGTCTCCTCATGTATTAAACAACAAGTAATTAATTTCCCATTCACTTTTCTTACGTATGGGATCCTAAGATGTTCTGTGGCACGGGATTAAAATGAGTCACATCATAGTTCACAATTTACTACTGGAAACCTAAGACTTTAAGCAAAAGGTACGGAAGACCTTCAGGTAAAAACATAAATCTCTTGTGGGAAAGTGAAATTTACCACCTCAATGGTGAATGCTTTGCACAATCCAACATTTCAGGTTACTGAAATGCAAGTAGAGCTGCAGCAGGAATACAGCATGTGCGGCTTTTTACAATCCCATTTGATAAGAGACGGTAAAGCTATAGAACCAGGGAAAAACAGGCTTGGTATTCAGCATATACGTCGACCCAAAGGTGAACTTCTATAAATAAACCTGGCCCAAGAAAGTAAGAACATTATCGTTTGGTTGGCTGGATTATTTCTTTTTTGTAGCGATTATTCCTGGTAATAAATCTTAAACTGTTGGACAGGCTATTTCCCTTTAAATGTCCGGCGCTGCATTTGGAGGAAAAATGGACTTGTGGGTTGAGCAGCAGCGTTGAGTGTGTGGGCTGTGTGTATGAACAACTAGCTAGATCCTCTCTTTTAATGCCAAACTATTTATTCTGCTATTGACTTCTGGTTGGTGTCATTCGCTGGGTTGGATGATATAAGTTTGGACAAACGAGACAAGCTAGCTGTTTCGTAATGCGTCCATTTAGCAATCAGGCATAAACTGGTTCTAAACTGGTTAGAGCAGGGGTGTCAAACTCATTCTGGTCTGGGGGCCGCATACAACTTAATCGGATCTCAAGGGGGCCAGACCAGTAAACTCATTCTAAAATTACATAGAACTAACAATAAGTTAACTTTTTTCTTTGTATTAGTGCAAAGAAGTAAATTATAAAAATCTTTATATGCAATGAATTGTCCTTTTACTAAATATATTATGAACAACCTAAGAGCTTTTAAGAAAAGTATGTGCAATTTCAACAACACTTTCAGCCAGTTTAACATTTATTTAAGTACATTATGCATAAAAATTGATCACAGTAATTGTACAATGTTGCTAAACATTTATTGACAGTTTTGTGGAAGCTAAAACACTGCAATTCTGAACACAAGAACTGACTCCACACACTGTTTTAAACAGACATTTGATAAAGTAAAATTGTCCCCTTCCTTGTTAATGCATAACATGTATACATGTAAAAAACATACAACATACATAACATATATGGCATGCATAAGAAATATTTTTACTCAACAAAACTCTTCTGTTGTAAATCTGTTACTGACTTGCACTGACTTTCACAGCTGTTTTTATTGAAACATTTTGACAGGAGGATTTCTTAAGATTTAGTCTTGCTCAGTGTTTGCCCCTGAAACTTGGCATCTTTTAGCCTGCACAAGTGCATTAATATCAGGCATCATGTCCTGAGTAGCAGCCACTTTCAGAATCTCATTTAAGTGCTTATGTGTGAGCTTTGAGCGCAGCTTCGTTTTATTAATGTTCATTACTGAGAAAACCTGCTCACAAAGGTAGGTAGCCCCGAACATGGACAACATTTTTGCAGCCAGTGCTGTCAATTTAGGATAGCCTGGTTGTAGATATTTGTAAAATGTGTCCAACCACAGAAGCAAATTTGTCCTTCAATTCTATATCACATTGCAGATCAATGATTTCAAGTTGCATGTCGACGGGCACATCAGAAGCTCTGACTGTGAATGGTGAGCGAAAAACTGCGAATTCCGTCTCGAGTTCGCTATAGACCTGAAATCGTTTCTCAAACTCCCTCAGCAACCCTGAAATCTTGTCTTTGTACTGTTTCACGTCAGGATTAACGCTTGCTGCGCAGGGAAAATGAGCAGGTTCACCGGTTGCCATCTGCGTCTCCCATAACTGGAGCTTTAACTTGAATGCAAATATGCTGTCATAATACTGTGTTATAATTTTTTTGCGTCCTTGTAACATTTTGTTCAGATTATTCAAGTGCTCTGTAATATCAACTGTAAATGCAAGGTCCTTCAGCCAAAGTGGGCACTGTAATTCCTTAACAGGTTTTCCTTTTTTCTCCATGAATTGTCCGATTTCCCCACGTAGATCATAGAAGCGCTTCAGCACAGCACCTCTGCTTAACCATCTTACTTTAGTGTGGTATGGCAGACCATGGGTAATGTTACAGTCACTGAGAAGGCTGTCAAACTGACGATGATTAAGACCTCTGGCTCGGATGAAATTAACAGTTCGGACAACCACCTCCATGACGTGATCCATTTTTAACGCCTTGCAACACAATACCTCCTGATGCAAAATGCAATGAAATGTCCAAAACTCACCCCCTCCATTTGCGGCTTGTACTTTCTCTCTGAACTTTGTCACAACACCTGCCCTTTTCCCGATCATTGACGGCGCACCATCAGTAGCCAGGCTTACGGCGCGGGACCAGTCCGCCCCGACTCTGTCCAGCGCTCCAACGACGGAGCGGAAAATGTCCTCAGCTGTTGTGGTGTCGGTCATAGGAACCAACTCGAGAAACTCCTCTGTGACAGTCAAAGTTTCGTCAACTCCACGAATAAATATGGCCAGTTGAGTGATGTCCGTAATATCAGTACTCTCATCAATTGCAACAGAAAATGCCAGAAATGACTCCAATTTGCGTTTTAGTTGGCTGTCAAAATCTGCCGATAGTTCCGAAATCCTGTCTGCCACGGTATTTCTCGTCAAGCTAATATTAGCAAAAGCTTGTCGCTTCTCAGGACACACAATTTCGGCAGCCTTCAACATACAATTTTGACGAACTCCCCCACAGTATGGCTTTGAGGCTAATGCTATTTGGCTAGCAATCACGTAGCTGGCCTTCACCGCAGCATCACTGACCTCTCGACTCCGGGTGAAAACAGATTGCTGTTTCCTCAGACCCGCCAACAATTCATTTACCTTTTGTTTTCTTAGTTCTCCTTGCAAGGTGTTGTATTTTCACCATGCTTAGTTTCATAGTGGCCGAATATTGTATTCCTTAAGCACGAAACTTGCTGCATGCACAACAGGCACACGGGTTTCCCATTCACCATCGTGAACATATAGGAAGAGGTCCATTTTCTTGAAAAATCCGACACTCTGTGTCCACTTTTCTCTTTTTTGATAAATACATTTCACTGAGGAGGGTGCCAGAGTCAACAGAAAAAGCGGATAAAGCATAGAACTGACTAAAACACAGCGCCACTAGCGGACAATTTAGGACCTGCAAATTTTAAAGAAAATTAAAGTTTATTCCTATTTTTTTTTTACCTGGTTAGAGGATCTCATCTTGAGATATTTCCGTCACACTAAAAGACCATTCAGTCCCCTTTCAGTTAGCTTTCTGTTCTCCACACTTTGACCTTATGATCCAATTGGCAGAGTCTGGTCTGAACGCTGAACAAAACATTCTTCATGTTCATTGCATCAGTTGCTTCTCTGCTGCAACTTAGCATTTCACAATCCGGAGCAGCAGACTCCAAAACCTAAACTGCATGAAACTAAAGAAATTACCAGCAATTTAACTTTTAAGTCCAAACTTAATCTGTGAACATCTTTGTCAAATTTTGCTTGAATTCACATTTTGATAATTCCTGGCTACAACCCGGTCAGAAGTCCTAAATGAAAAGAACTGTAGATGATGACATTGGACCGTTCGCCCGAGACGCTGCGCCTCCCCCAGGCTGCAACTGTGGCATTTGAGCAAAATGTCAAGAACTTATCAATGAACTAAACATCAAGTTATTAATTAAAACATAGTAAAGTGACTCCTTAGGCTGTTCTTCAATAGGAACAAAATGTTTCTTCGATAAATTGTAAAGTTGCGGAAGATGTCAAAGGTCAAACATATACGTATATTTTTATAACATTACTACAAGTAATTAATCTCATATTGAGATTTTAAAATAGACAATTTTCTACTAGTATTTTCTCTGTTAACTGTGTTATGTTACTTTTCTTTTCTTACGATATTCAACATTCCTAATTGATGGCCCGTTATCATTTTTTGGCCACAGGAAAAGAGAAATGAAAAAGAGATAAATAGAAAAGGGATAAATGAAAAATAAATGAAAATGGGAAAATAAAAAAATAAGTATTTATTTTACCCATTTATTTCTTTACTCATTTATTTATTTTGCTTATATATTTATTTAGTTAGTTTTGGCTGAAATGGCTCTCCATACAGGTGCTACCTGTACGGAGAGCCATAAACAGCAAAAGCCAAACATATAATTATTTGGAAATTACAAGCAATTTCAGTTGGTGTTTAATTCTGCAATAAATTAATTTATATTTTATGCATCAAAATAATAAATATAGTAATTGTAAAAATATTTGGCTAAAGGTGCACAGTTCTCAATATGTCTTGTACAAAACACATGGCAGCAGATGCAGCAGTTGATTCAATGTTCATGTTGTGAAATTAGTTACATACGCATAGCATAAAATAACTGTGTGTGTGTGTGTGGGGGGGTGCGCGTGTTTGTGCAGGGTAATTATACTGCAACAAGATGTAACGACTACAGTGGAAAACACTCAAACACCTGAAGCTTCCTGCTGGACTCTCTTATCCTACAACAGTGACATTTGAGTAAAATGTCAAGAAAATATTCTTCTGTGTCAGAGACGGTCGGTTATTATTCAGCTAAACTTTCCTGATTCAAATTCCTAAAATGCACTTTACTGATGCAACTATACATAAAAAGACAAGCTTAATTTATTGCAGTTGTTTAATTTATGAGGTGAAACTCATTTGTTTTGTAGTTTCATTCCATACAGAGGTTTATTTTAAATGTTGATTTCTGATTAATTGCATGTATTTTTAGCATCTACATCTGCACTTTAAATATGACTATGTAGATTTTTTCCCCTTTATTTGTCACAACAGCCCAGTTTCTACTTTTATTATTGTTATTATTAATGTTGTCTTCCCTTTGCTGTTGAGACGCTGAAATTTATCGTTGTATTATATTGATTTATTGGCTTATAGCCAAAAAAATCCACGTTTAAGTTTGTAAGAAAATTTAAATATCGCACAGGACTCATATAAAATTCAGAAATGTTATGTAATAGTCTGAATAAACATGAGAAGGAGTGCTCAGTAGCACAATCCTCAAGTCACAAAAGGTCATCGCTAAGAAAGCTGATGGCTTCATACAAGGATGCTAATGGAAAGTTGAGTGGAAGGAAAAGTCCATTCTAAGTGGAGATTACATTTGGACCACTGATAGAAACATGCCGCATTCACGTTTTCTGTAATAGTTTAAAAGTTTGCTCAAATTTCATGTGACGATTCAATGGAAACAGATTAGGAACACTCGTCAAAGGAGCAATGAGATTGATGAGTTTTGAAAATAATTTTTATTGGTCTTGCATGTTGTTGTTTTTTAAACCCAACATAATTTCTTTTAAACACATAAATTATTTTTTTATTTTTTCAAACAAAAATGTCTCAATAATAAAGTCTGAATTTTCTCCACTGCAATTTTTCCTTCCACTAAACTTCCCATTAAAACTTTTGCATGTAGCTCTCTGCTGAAGAAATGAGTCAAAAGTTTTCCTCATGATCTCAGAAGTTATAACATAGCATTTTTTTATTTCAACAGTAAGCTTTAATTATGTAATAAACCAAAGGCACTTTTTGACTTTAAAATTACTGAGACATTTATTTTCGAGGATATTCCTCAGGTAAAAAGAGGACATCTTAGCAAAAAAAACAAATTGCACCAAAATGCAACCAAGAAGCGAAGCAACTGAAGGGGAAAACTGGAGGTAAATGAGGTGTGATGGCGAGTATATGAAGAACAGAACGTGAACATGGGAGCTATAAATAAACCCCAGAAGTCCTCCAAGCGATGGCTGCACCGCCACTTCCATCACTTCCAATAACCGCTTCGCAAACACACCCAGAGATCCACATCACAACTTCATTTCATCAATGCTTATCCAGATGAGGAGAATTTTAACCAAACTCTTGTAATGTCTTTGAGATTTTTCTGCTTGTTTGTGTGTCGGCGACAGCAGGGGGGTTATTCACATTGATTTTAGATGACTGGAAACTCCAGGCTGCACACCCACAGAGCGCTGAGCCACTGGCTCACTGACGCCTCCACATGACAGCACCTTTAAATTAGGACACATCGGCTCGCTATGGATTTCTGTGTAGAATAATAACGACTGGCTGAATATCTGCACACCGGGGCCCAAGCTGGACCTTTACTCAACACGAATTGATTAGCCGATCATTAAATGTGAGGGGATGACTCAGCTTTTTCACTTTTATTCCTTCATTTGTCTTTATTGTTAGAATTTAAAAAGGAAATTATGAAAACCAGGAGGACGGGGTATTAAATATGGCCGACCTAAGAGCAGATGTGATGTGTTTACCTGGTTCCCTTTGCCTTAGTAGAGCGGGACCAATCGGAGCCAAAGGCTTCCAAACAACAATCGCAAACAATTATCAGGAGCCCAAATCAAAACAAGCCCCAAAGCAATGAGGAAAATTAATCGAAACCTTTACAACAGTCGTAGGGATTTAAGAATTTAGCTGAAAAGCTTGACTTGAATTAAAAACAGCTTTCTATTATTTGTTTGAAGACATTTTACTGTTTAGAATAAATTGTCCCAGAAGTTATTGCGATAAATAACATCGTTGTTTTGAGACCATTTTCAAGTAATATAATTGCAGTAATGCAAAATCACATTCTCAAATATTAATCAACTTAACACTGGAACTGGAAGACATTTTAAATATATAAAAAATACCATCAGACTGAAAAGTTTTATTCTGCAGTTTTTGATAGAAAGAGAGAAAAAAGATAATTAAAGCTGCGAGCGGCCTCGAACGGCCCTCGCAGTTAAGCGCCACTCAGGCCTATTGGCCACCGCCTGGGTTCCCGCACCGCGGACGCTCTCGCGAAGTTCCCCCGCCTGTCCGCCACGCGACACACGTCCACGAGCGCTCCCCGACGAAGCACCCAAAATCTGGTGCAGATCGGCCAATGCAGAGAGGAGATATGCCTGATGGATTAACCTAGGGGGCGCAGTGGAGTCAAATCGCAACTTAGTGCTATTGGACTCTGCAGAGTCACAAGCGTCAACCGAAAAAAAATTATAAATCCGGCGAATGGAAATTATTGAGTTTGTTTTAGTTTATCATGTGATTGAGTTATTTTTTAATTGTAAAAATCTATTAGACCCTTTAATAAGTGCTTTTTATGCAGACTTATGAAAAAGCATCCATGCACCATAAACTGTATTCACATTTTAAAGTATTACAAACACAATCTTCACCTATTATAGACCAAAGCAAAAAGGCTTCAGGCTTCACGTCGGCGTGTGTGTGCGTGTGTGTGTGTGTGTGTTAGATGACCTCTTCAGGAGGCCATTCAGTTCGGTCAAGGTCCGATAACGAGTCATTCATTTGATTCAGGTGAGCTGGAGCAGGGATGCATCTAATACCTGGAGGACAGCAGGTTCAAGGTGAATGGATGAATGTTTATTCATCACATAACTCATTAACAAAAAGTAGCAGAAACATAAATACCTAAAAAAATATAAGACGGCAAGTTGTCAACAACAAAAAAAGTTAAATCAAATTGTTACTTTTGCTTAAAGCTGCAGTTGTCCTGACAGTTGAATATGAGACAGATTTACAAACTGTCTCATAATAAACTGATATGTTGTCACGTTTAACCAATAAGCAAAAAACATCTTTATAAAACATCTTTATAAAAGCTCCACATCACAGCCTTAAGGTTTCCATCTGAATCTGGGACATGAATGGATTTCTCTGTATTCCGTCTTCTGCTTTCAGCGAAACCTTGAGACTGAGAAACATTTTGGTGAGCGAATAAACCGAGCTGTTAAAAGTATTTGCCACAAAAATATCAGGCTGCTTCATTCGTGGCAGTGAGTCAGTTGCAGACTGTTGCTGCAGATCATGGTGACATGGACACTGTGTCACCGTTGCCCTTTTTTGGTAAAAGGGGCAAAAATAAGCTCCATAAGATGCAGAAAAAGCTCAAGTTAAAAACCTTTTATTGTTTACATCTGGAGACGATTCTTTTTCTTGCTCTCCGTAGCATGAGCACAGTAGAACGACTCCGTTAACTAAATGAAACCTGGAGATGTAGCCATTATTAATTTAGCGCAGTGAGCAGCTGCAAAAGGAAAGATAACGCAGAAAATCTGTTAGAGAACAACACAAAACCACTTTTCTTCCCGCTATCTGTGTCGGCTGCGCTGCACGCAGACTCGTTGCCGTAGCAACTGACAACGACGCCACTTTATGTTTTGGGACTCAACACCAAAAAGACACTCAATACAAATAACAGAACATGCAGTATGTTACTGTCGTATATTTGTTTGCTTTGTGATTATTAATAAGTGATCGCTGCGGTAGATTAGCTACCACTGCTATTAGCTAAGCTAACACAGCGGTGGTTGATTAGCTAATTTAAACACCTGCTCTACTGATGATCTGTCAGGGTTGGTGTGTTGCCTTTTTTTTTTTAACCGAACTGAAAGACACAGGATTCCACATCACATCTACATGTTACGGTTGTCATAGTCAAGCTAGCATAGCTGAACTACTTTCCTCTCCCTTGCTAGTATTTTTCTTAAAACTTTTTCCTGACCTTGTTATCTACTAGTTGTGTTGACAATTAGTAGCAAAGCATTGTGACTCTTTTCTTTGATATGTCAGTAGTGCATTTAAGATTTAGCACATTATGTAGACAACTTAACAGCTAAAACCAATGCTAGTTATCGCTAACCATCAGGACGAAGGAGGTGAGATCTTGTGTGCATGACGTTTAGCTGCATGAGGTCCATTGTTTCCTGTTATTTAATAAAACTAAACAGAATTTGATTAAACTAATCTGAACTCAGATTACATCTAAATAGAAAGATCCTACCCTGATTTAATTTAATTCTAGTTTAAGTTTTTAAATGTGGGAAAACATACTCTAACAGCATAGTTAATGCTGGAATACATGGTAACAGTAGCTAACACTGTGCTGCTCTTAAACCTGAGGAATAAACATATAAAACAGGAGGACAAAAGCTACCCCCTTTCATTGCGTACAGAAATTAAAGCTCAGACTGGATTTGCATCTGTTGTGAGCAATAAATATCAATTAAAAGACAGCGCTTCTGTGCTCCACTTTCCTCAGGGCCCAATTACTCCCAAGAGAAAAGTTAGACTCTGAGCTTCCACATTAAATGTCAACCAGAATTGGCTGAGAAACGAGGAACACATGAAATGTTATTACATAGAATGTATAAGCATATCTTTTTCCCCAGTTGCAACCTTTAAGGTCAGCTTCCAGAGGAAAACTTCCCTGAAATGGCTATAAAAAGTGAAGTGGCTCCTCCCCTCAGGACAGAGCGCGCTCTGGCACACCCAACAAAGTCAGCTGTTGTCCTCTTTGGCCGAACGTCAACTTGGTATTTCATCTGAAAGCGCCGATGCAAAAGCTATTACCCAGAGTGGCCATGTCGATTGGCCAGCGGTGGTGTGGCCACACACTGGGGCTCTTCAGGGAGATGAAAAGTGTCCAAAAAAAGTAAATATGCTTTCTACTTCTAATTAGATTGGCCACATTACCAGGGGGTAATGAATATCATAAAGGGAGAGGTGCTATGGCAAGAACTGAAGGTGACTAGCATCATAGTAAAATTATCTGGAGATTTTATTATGAGGAGAAAACAAAAGGAGTATTTCATGTTCTAAAGCACTAAAATGGTTGCCATGACTATTCATGTAAGGACGGGTAGGAAAAGTATCCACATGCGCAAAATAATGAGACTGAGAGCAATTTTAGACATTTTTCTGCTCTCATGTCTAAAGTGTGACCTTGCTGCAGGCCAGGTCTCTCACTATTCATTTTCTTGACTTTTCTCTAGTTTGGAGAAAATATGTTTTTGCTTGTGTCACTATTGTTTTATGTTTTATTCAGTTGCTTATGACTGTTGCCTTCTTTCTCCTGAGCGATACTTTTTAAACATTTGATCCTTGTGGAAGCTGGCCAAGGCTGTAGCTGTGAAAGGCTACCGAGTAAATGTCAGGAAACGCCTGAGTCATGCATAACATGAGTTTGAAAGTGATGGTTGATTCTGAACGCAGCCGCCCCGACCTCCTGCACGGTATCGTTTATATACGGAGATTCTGCGCAAGCGCACAACCCTGGAAGGGCGGAAAGTATTTTACATGCCATTCATTGCCGCAAAAATACAGATAAAATTAAACCTGGAGATGTAGCTATTATTAGTTTAGGGCAGTGTGCCGTAAAAAAGGGAAAAATAACAAAGAAAAACTGTTAAACAATAACTCAAAACCGCTTTTTTTTCGCTCTCTCTTTCGGCTACCCTATACGGAGACCCGTTGCCATAGCAATGTTTCAAGATTCAACACAAAAAAAAACATTTTCCCACACAAAAGACATAGCATACAGTCCGTTACAGTTTTATGTTTTTTAGCCTTTTGTGATTATTAATAAGCGATTGCTGTGGTAGATAAGTGACCACTGCTTTTAGCTAAACTAGCATAGCGGTGGTTGAGAAGCTGATTTAAAAACCCACTCAACTGAGGATTTGTCAAAGGAGTTAGCGTTTAGGTCTTTTTTATTATTATTTTTTAACTGAACCAAAATTCCCAATTCCACAGCACATCTATATGTTACAGATGTCATAGTCAAGCTAGCATAACTGACCTACTTACCTCTCAATTTCTATTTGTTTCTTACTTAAAACTTTTTCCAGAACTAATCTAGTTTTAATGTTGACAATTAGTAGCAAAGAACTGCGTCCCTTTTTCTTTTATACATACGGCGTACATTTAGTGTGTTAAATTGACAACTTAGCAGCTAAAACCAATGCTACTCCTCGTTAGCCAGCGGCTATTTGACCTCCAATAAAAAGAGGTGGGCAGGATCTTGCACATGTGACGTAATGCAATATCAAGTCCATAGGACGGTGTACACCCCTAAAGCTATGCTGCTTAGCGGAGGAAGTGGCAAGTGGATAGCAACTTCAATAAAACATTAGACTTAAAAAAAATAGCAGCAACATTCATATTCCATTATAGGAGATCCAGCACGAGATCATTTAAACAAAATCGTCTAACTACCTTTAGCAGTTAACTTACCTGCAACTCTAGCTAGTTTCTGCAATTTGTTACAAAGTAGTGTTAGTATTGCTATGTAGAGAAAGGAGAAAAGTAGAAAGAAAAGAAGGAAAAATTTGCAACAAATAAACATGTTTAAAGACAGCAAAGTTCGTGTGTCTTTTTTCTTTTTAGTTTGTAAGACATCACGTATTATTTATAATTGGTATTATAAATTTTTTTTTAGGTTAGTACCAACATTGGCATAGGTCAATATAGGTAATTTAAACATGTCGGCATCAGAACGATAAATAAATATTAATGTTTGACATGAATTTCCATCTTGTTGAAATTTGTTTCTGGAAAAGAAAGGAAACCATGACATCACATGACAGTGCCGAAAGCGTATTCAAATATATAATAATATATACAACATCAGTTAAACATTTTTATTATCAGTTATAACAGCAATATTAACTTCGGCTCAGATTTTCATAACAGTGCATCCTGATTTTTAATCAATAAAATTAGTACTATGCAATGGATTTTGAGTGACCTACAGTTACAAACGTATTTAGTAAAATCCTATTTGCTGCTACAGCGCTCATCCCCTCTGGCAAGAGGCAAGGGGTTTCAAATGTGTGATGCATGCAAAGACCTAGGTCAGCAAAAATCCCAGAGTACTCCAGCCTGTGATATACTGCATTATTGAGTGACTTCATTCAGATTCAACACATCTGGAAACAAAACCCAAAGCTTAAACTGTCATGATTTATCAGCAGCCAAGCATCACAAAATGAAATTAACTGCCTCTTATGCATTCATATTCATTATTTTACGTCCACTCATTTAATTTTGAAACAATAAAAAGCTTCTTTTATTAAAACTTGGACTGCACATCCAGCAGGAGAAGCGAGGCCTAAATACTCGCTGTTCCAAACATCAGAAACAAGATTGGAAAAGTGGAGCACGGATGGTTAATCACTGCAGGAATGGCAAAAATACAGCCTAAATGGGGCAGTAACCATTAAAAATTGAAATAAAACGAGAAGTCAATTCTGTTAGCTCAGTTTTTCTGTCTGCCCGGAGTAGTGGAGGAATGTAGCAACCATGGTCAACTAAATATGCTCAGGCAGAACCAAGGGAAGCCAGTGAGAACAGACAGAGCCGCTCCTGCTGGGACTTTATACTCAAGCCTGACTAAAATAAAACTCAATAAATTACACATTTTTTCCTCTAAGGTTTCTTGTTCTTTTGGGTTTGCTCCTGACTTCTGCTGTTCCACTAATTATCAGCTGGTAATGACATTTCATACAGTAGAAACGGTGAACCTGGAAACACTTGACATTCAGTTTCAGGTTCTCGGTCGCTTGGTAATAGGAGACCTAATTTGCTGAAAAATTACAACAAGAGTAAAAGCAGAGAGAGAATTGGTGGAGGTACCAAACTGTTTCCTAATGAGCGGCTCAAAGAGTCCAGGAAGGGTGCAAAGGTTTAATGATGGCAGCTGAATAAATCAGGTTTTCAACACTTTCAGGTCCTTTTTTGGATGTTTACATTTTCAACTTTGCATCGGATTGGTTGAACTTTTTGAAAACGTTTTGTCTTTATAAATAGAAATGCTTGATTTTCCACTACAAACTGGAGGTAAATGTACAAACGCATTAGAAACGGTTCCTACAGAAAGAAAAGAAAACGATAGACAGGAAATATTTCTTTGCGAGACAGCCAAAACACTGCAAAAACACACAATCTTAAGTATTTTTATCTAGTTTCTAGTACAAATATGTTAGAACATTTGAAATAAGACAAAAACTAACTTAAAAGTAACTTTTCAGTAAGTTATAGGAGCTTGTTTAAAGTAAATAATTTCTTATTATTGATGAAAAAGTTCTAGTTCCATTGGTGGAATATTCCACTGCGCCGTCACCTAGCAACCCCATCCAGGCCAAGCCCGTCACCTAGCAACCCAGTTCTAGTTCCACTGGCAGATTATTTAACTTATAACAAGACATTTTTCACATATTTTCATCAATATTGAGAAATTATTTGCTTACAACAAGCTTCTCTAACTTGCTCAAAAGTTACTTTTAAGTTAGTACACTTGAGAAAAGACAGAACCAAGATATTTTCATTGTAAACGAGACCAAAATGACTTGGTAAAATTTGGTGGTTTTTGCAGTGAATTTGTTTTTGGAAACATTCCTCAGACATTGTTTGTTTTAACTCTTTGAAGAAGCTTTGATGTCTTTGAAAATAATTCATTTCCTTTTGGAATTAGTAACATTTTTTACCAAATTTAGCAGACCTTAATGTAATTATTTCAGATTCAGGTCATGTCTGTATGAATCCATCTAAATGGTGATATTTTGGATTAAAATCCTGTGATTGTGCAGGAAGTAAAGATTGATGCGAAATGGCAAATAATTCAAGCCTTAGATCTGTTTGCTAAATAAAGAGAAGGCATAAATTATTGAGTGATTATAGAGCAATAATAAACAAGATCAACTGTCTGAATCAGTTCAAAATTCAGAGAGCTGCTTTAATGCGATTGGCTTATTCACCATTTGTGCTAAAAGTGTAATTTTCCATGTGCCCTGTGATAAAAATATCAGCTTGCGAATTCACCGGACAGCTGCGGGTGAAACAAAGAAAATAAACTGAACAAAAATAAATGTTTCAGTATCAATTTCAGCATCCATGGTCTGCAATCTTTTTCTAGACGCCTCATTTTAAGCCTTCAGCGCTCTTTGCTGTTCTATTTGTAAACTACAGAAGGAAAATGGGGGTGGAGGGGAGAGTCAAACTTAATATGGCTCCAAACTGGCAACCCAGGTTCCCGAAGTGAGCCGCTGCCCAATGTGAGTCACACCAACAGGAGTACAGAAAGCGTGGGCCAGACAGTGAGAGATATGTGAAACTACAGCCATCTTTAAAATAAGAAGCTGGATCAAGCAACATGAGGAATTATTCTAAATTTTATTCACAGATTTGTTGTTTTTCCTTCCCAAAATTACAGAAAGAATCAAATAAAAGACGTGCAAGTTAAACAGAAAAGCAATTTAAAGCTGCAAACACTATTTATTATTATAACAAGTTAATTTTAAGTTATTTTTATGCTTACTTATTTAAACCAACTGTTTGCTCAAGCAGCCAGTCTAAATACAAATTAGCCAAATAAAACTCAAAGGTTTTATTTAGTTTCCACATCCTGACTGGAAATATTTCAAATTGCAAAAATCAGTAAGAAACAACTAAATTTGCATTTTGCTCTATTTTATTCGGCCTTCCTGTTACTCTTGCGCTCTCCTTTCTCACTGCAGATACGGCTGACGATGTAGAGATTAAAACTTATTAGAAATACTTTCTTACATCTCCTTACTTTCTCTACTTTTACTCTAAACAAGTTACATTTAGGACATTTTCATTCAACAATCACATCCACACTGAAGAATGTTGTTCTTAGCATGATTTAGATTCACAATTACGTATATAAACCGGGAAGTTTCTGAAAAATCAACCTGAAAGCATCTTTTCAGGTTGTTTTCCTTTTTTCCTTAATGAAAAATGTTTTGAAAATTGAGTGATTTTGTCCAGTCGGAAGAAATATGTTGATAAAATTCAAAGATTTTTGAAATCTGCCAGGCGTATGAATATTTTTGCGCTTTACAGTATGGTGTGTTGACTGACCTTTTAATGCAACTTTGCATTAAAAGCGTCACTATTTATCAAATAAGGCAAAAAGTGTCAATTAAAATAGCTTTTAATTTACTTTTAATGCAACTTTGCACTAAAATGTCATTATTTATATATACAGTATACTTATAAAGACTCCATTCTTATCCCAGGTGTTAGGTCATGTTTATGACAGCGTCATGTCAGTCTTATGCACACCTGTTCAAATAAAGTGTTACCAAAAAATAAAAAATAAACAACAATGTTTCAAAAGAAGCAAAAAGATTCAATTCAAACGAGGACAGCATGAAGACCAGGGAAGGAAAATGTCTTTGTCTTTCAACCTTTATCTCCCAGGCTGATGGCCCGCTCTGTTTACAATCCAGAGGTGTGCTCAGATGTAAAAACAGGTATATTAGTTTTTATGAAACAACCCTCTGAAGCCTAAAGAAGCACATTCAGAAACTTCTCAAACCATTTATTATCCATCTGCGCTACTGGAAGCCTGTTACTCATTCTAAAATGGAGAGAGATGAGACTCAACCATGGAGTCATTACCAGTCCAATAAATGAATTTCATTAAAGTGCACCATCACACCTACAGCAATTTTGGTAAGTACAAACACTTAGACGTTCGTGTTACTGAGCTGTAGCAGGAAGAAAATGCAAACCACGACTCACGAGCTGCTCATATAACCTACAATTTAAAGTAGAAAAACAGGGAATCTGTTAAAAATAATCCAAACTTACATACATCCTGCAAATGTCAACTTAAAAGCACATTTAATAGAGGGAAATATTCCCTAAAAATCAAGCTGCATGAGAGAGAGCATCCTCCATTTGTTACTTTCAGACACATTGGGATTTAATTTCAGCATTCGGTCTTTTGAGGTTCACAACTGCCACTAATTAAAATGGATCTGATGAATCTGAAACAAAGTTCAGCTGCTCTTCTAGGCATTTTCTTAAAGTTTCAGCTTGTAGAACAATAAATAAAGAGAAGAGTGAGCCGCTTCTTAAAGGCGACATTAGGATAGGTATATGGCCTACAAAAAACATTCTTTGCACAAAATCGTTCTTAGACAATAAGATTTCAATATGGCCAGTTGTTCTTCCTGTTTGAGTTGTTTTAGGGCGTCCTGTCACTTTAAATCCAAATAAGCTGCTGCTGGCCGCACCCTCAAATCACCCTCGCACCTGAAAATAGCTTAAAACAGATGCACAATTATAAAACTGCACATCTTTGAAAAGCAGACGTGGAGCCTCCGGCACAACCAACAAGAATGTAGCGAGTGGTTTCTAAATGGTAAGTCAACATTTGTCTTTTCCAGCAGCCATTATACAGCACATACAGTGACCAAACGAACTGGAACTCAGGCAGGGTTGCTAGGCAACAGGTTGGACTTTGCTGGGGTTGCTAGGTAACAGTACAGTGCATGCTGATTTGTTATATTCCCGAGGATTTTGAAACGGCTAATTTTTCAGACACCAACTTATTGCCAAAAACTGATTTTGCTTTTAATTGTATTTTCTTTTTTAAGCATTTGGGCTGCTTTTTTGGAAGCAGTAGAAACCCAAATGGAAATACAGGATGTGAATTTTACATGTTTCCCCTTTAAACATGTTTTAACTAGTTTTATATGGTTGATAATATAGCAGGCGGTTCAAAATAGCCATCAGTTTAGGCTAAAATCAAACCAACTAATGTCCTTTTTCAGGAACCCAAATCAATAAAATAATAACTTTATCATTAGAAATTTAACATTTTGTAAAAATTTGACCCTGGTTTCAGTTTTGTAAATATACACATTTAAATATAGATATTTAAATGTGTGAACTTTTGAGAGTGCAAAACACATTTATGGTCAGCAACGAGCACAGCAGGAATTTCTGCTCACATTTTCAGCAGAAAGAGAGTTCATTTTAAAAAGGCACCATAATTAAATGATTAAAGGTTAAATTTTCATGAGGAACATCTGGCACTTTAGTCGACAAATCCTGTCAGCATTTACCAGGTTTGTGTGTAAAACTGATCCTTGCTTTTCATGTTAACAATTTTACATCATCAGGTTTTGTGTTAAAATGACAGTTCAGATGAAACTTCACTTGTAAAACATAAATGTTGGCTATTTATAGAAGCCCCGTTATTCTGATTGCCACAAGTATAGAGAAAAAAAGAACAAAAGGGAATATATTTGCAGATGTGGGTCCCCATTTCTGCTTTAGCCGGGTATTTCTGTAAAAGTTTCTCACTGGAGAAAACACCCACTGTTTAGGGAAAGTAAGAAATTAAAAATAAAAAACTAAATCTGCGTATAAACTTTACTTTTCACAGATGCTTCAGCCTGCCCATTCTGGTCATGTGCCTTTAGTTTTCCCTCTGCCATATGGCTGGAGTGATAATGCGGTGACTTAAAACCTCATAAATATTCAGGAACATAAGCAAATTTGTTCAAGTGTATTCATCCAAATCCCAACTTAAGAAGCCAGAAGCTGAAAAATGCCATCAGACATGCGACATTGCAGAAAATCTCGGCTTGTACACACATAAAAGTTGTAATAAATTATGTTGATGGTAATGCTTTGAGAAAGTGTCAAAATACACTACTGGTATGAAACTTAAAGGATAACCACCTATTAAAATAGCTACATTTAGAAAGTTTATTTTACCTTAAAACTATTTATCAAAGTAACAATAACTGTTATATAATTATGTTTCTGTTTGATCTGTTTTGATCTATACTTACTGATAACAGCTAGCAGCTTCGCTAGCAAATTCTTATCAACGTTTTGTGCCTTTTACTAATATTTAGTATGTTGAGTTAGTTTTATTTGTGGTGAAGAATGAAGCAACTAAACTAAACAGAAGAGTAATTTTTGCTTTTTTGTTTGATCTAAACTTTTTATTTTTATTTTTTTGCAAACTTAAGTGTTAGCTAACATTAGCACTGCAGCACAGCTAGCAGCTATGGTAGCAAATTCTACGTTTTTTGCCGTTTACTAATTTTTAATGTGTGGATTTAGTCGAATCATACTTGTTTATGGTGAAGAATGAAGCATCTAAACACAACAAATATTTTTTTTTCCTAACTAGCATGGTTAGCTAAAATTCGGGGAGCTAGCTTGCAGAAAGCAGAAACTGTCGAGAGATATTCCTCAAAGGATATAGGCTTTTAAGGGATTAATTTAAAGCAAAACTTGCATGTAGAAACTCTTTTTAGTTTGGTATTTTCTGGAAAATATTCCAGTTGTGACAATACATGTTGTATTTTGGATCTAATTACAAACGGATGCCTCACATTTCTGATATTTATTTGTTAAATTAATTAAAACGGTAAAATAAGTTCCTTTTTCTGCTCTACTCGTTTTTCATCAAGGAAAATCTCAGTGAATGCATGAATGTTTGTGGCTATAACCTGATGTGTGAAATAAAGGAAGAATGATCAATACACATCAAGTATAATTTTATTCATGGTGTTAAATAAATTACCTACTACTACTACTACTAAGCTTTTATAATTATTGTAGTGACTGTCTCCAGTAGTTTTCCACATTGGTTTTGAAGTGCTCCAATTATAAAAGGTCGCCGCAGAAATGAGTCATAAGATGTTTCTATAGAAGTAGTAGTTCCCTCCTTTAGAGGAGTATGATGATTATAGGACCTTGCTTCTTACTTTATTAAACTTGAGGTGAAATAATTCAAGCTCTAACTCTGCTCTGACCTCTAAACCCAACAGTAAGCACAAACTACATGGAGGAGTTGTTCAATTATCCACCTTTTGAGTCCTTTGCTCATGCGTGAACCACGAGGGACCGCAATCCTCCCTGGGATTTCCTCCATGTCTTCCCAGACTGCAACAAGTCTATTTCAATTATTCTCCATCTTTCTACCGCCAAAAGTGTCAACACTATTCAAAGAAATGACATCTAAATGGTTTGTTGCTTCTTTAGAAGAAACATCTTTGTGCGTCGAGTCCCTGCAGTTCAGCGCACCATGAATGTCTGACTTTTACTCCCACAGCTCTTAACATCCAAACTGGAGCCATCAGGAAGAGACGGCTGAAACGCTTCACAGGCCAATAACATCGCGCATCTCACTGCCTTTTCCTTTGGACCGCACCAAGAGGTGACGAGCTGATCGATACGAGCAGGAGACCATCTGGGAAGATGGGTGAAGTTCTCTGAACGAATGTGTTCACTCAAAATCACCAAGACAATCAGTGGCCTTATTTTCTCTTCAAGTCATTAAGTGGCACATTTCTTTGCTGCATTCCCATTGCTGCTGCTGGAAATGATGGCTCCCACTCTGGAGAGTAAACTTCCAGATTAGTTCCTCAAAATAACTCAAAAAGCAAGCGCTGTCCTCAACACAGAACATGCAAATGTGTTCATTTGAGCAAAGCTTTTCCACTTTTACAAAAACGCACAGGGCACAAAAAGTAAGGCATGTTTTCCTTTACAAATATAGATCTGAAGGCATGGAGGGTTTTGGTAATCACTGACCATAACTCTGATAAAATTAGTAAATCTGATGGTTTTTACAGATTGTCAGTGAAAAAACTGCAACATCCTTAAATAAAAACAGCTGCCATGTTGAAATCATCAAATGGTTGCTATAGAGAAAAATGTAATAAACCGCAATAGGACCAGCCTATTTCATCCAGTGGATCTATATAAACCAAATCTATACTGTATATTTCTATGTCAGTGATCACATTAAGACACAATGAATCTGAAGCCTTCATCACAAATAATATTCATTAGACAAAATATACATTTCAAACAGCTGAAGAGGATTTTCAGGCCAAATAAAAAAAAAAAAACTAATCACATGTGCAATTTGCAGCTAACGTTCAAGTAACACTGGACTGAAACTTTTATATTGGAAAAAATTTATATCACAATATATATTGTGAAGAGTGCTGGTAACAAGGTTTTGTTTGTGTGGTTTCGGAAAGACCATCAGACCGTGACCTCCCCCCAACTGTGACATCTGCCGCGCTCCTCCTGAGCATCATGCCAACACCACGGGAGGTTAAACCCAAACCAGATCCAGATTATTTACATTTTTACCCCTGCCTTTTTAACAAAGTCTTTTTTCAGCGCCGTTAGCCACCCTGCTTCCCACTTCCTCTGTTTTGATGCCGGCCAGTCAAGTATTTCCGCGGTTAGCCGGTAGACTGCAGATCTCTAATGTAGACTTAATTTCTGTCATTTCTACCGTATATAACATGCACTAGTGCTTTTTTTTTTTTGCATTTTGTAACACTACATGTTTTCCTCAGAAATATATTAATGTGACGGCCCTGTCAGTGGCTTGAAAGCGATACACATATATATATATATATATATATTATATATATATATATATATATATATATATATATATATATGTATATGTATATGAGAGATACACCGATATGTTTGACACTCTCCCCTCTTGTGTGTTTCACCCAGCAAGTCCTCGCAGATCTTTCACTTCTTTGTGAGAAAATGAGCAATGTCTGACATCCGTGGATCCATCAATAGCTAATGAAATACAGTCTGCATCACTTGCAATAATTCAGATTTTCTGATTGTTGTGGTAGTCCACATAGGGGTTTGTTTGATTTTGTCGCTGTTTGAAGTCTGATCTAATCATTTCAACGTTGAAGTTTTTTTTCAAGGTCTGTAACGTAGAACAGAATGTGCCGCAGGTGAATGTAGTTTTGAATTCAATGGAAAGCGAATGAAAGAATCACAATATCATCCCTGCTTTATAATTTAAAGCATAATCACTGACCTTCATCTCTCTTTAAGCAACTTTATTTCAGAATATAAAGAACGTGCTCCTGCTGCTGCTGCAGCGGGAAATCGTGGTGGTTCTTTGATTTGATGCGTTTGGGGAAAATGTTCAGTTTCAATCTCTGGCTGGATCTACAGGATTTTCTTTGAGCCATTTCCTGATTTATTAAGATCAACAAACATTTACCATACAGTCTGTCCTCCTGACTTTTCCACTTTGAGGAGAGAAACCAGCATCTGTGTCATGATTGATCCCTGGGAAACTGGAAGTCAATTATCTAATTAAGAGTCCCTAAATGCTCATCAGTTTAAAGAGCAAAAAATAAACATAAAATATATTTTTTTGCTCTCCTGTCATTTCTGAGTAGCTATGTCACAATATGTTTATACTCCAGGGAATCTCTACTGTTTAAATGTTGATGCACAAAAATGCTTCTGCTACATTTACTTAGTTATAAGATTTGTAGCATCAGGAATTTAGCATTTAAAGATTCAATTTCCAGGCTTCTCGCTCTTTGTCATTTACAGAAGATATTTATAATGTGGGCAGGATTTAAACTGGAAAAACGAGAAAAAGGAAAAACGCAGCACAGACAGAAAGAAGGAAAGATGAAAACAGACAAAAAGGAAAAAAAGACAGGTGAGAAAGACAAGATGAAAAGTCTTTGTCTTTCTGTCTTGTCTTTTGGAGGAAAAAAAGACAGGACTGAAGGACGGACAGAAAGGAAAAAAGAGACAGAAGGAAGGAAAGAAAAACAGAAATTTTAGAAAGAAGGGGGAAAAAAGACAAACAAGGTGAGACCCAGATGGAAAGACAGAAGGAAAAAAAAAAAGGGACAAGGACACGATGGAGGGGAAGAAAGGAATAAAAATGAACAAGAGAATAGAGGAAGAATAGAACAAAAAGAGAAATGGATAAATGAACGGAGTAAAAAGAACAACATTTAGACAATGGGACAGAGAACAAAACCTGGAAATTTAAATACTTTATCCTCACATTAAATCCTTAAATCCAATTCCAGACTTTTCCAGAGAAACCTGTTGACTCCCGTCTTATTCTTGGTATAAATAAAACAAATGAATCACTGAGCAATTTTCCCACACACTGATAAATTGCCTTTCCCATTGATCAGGCTGGGAGCCGTCAAAGGTATGAAACCATGGCAACCAAACGCAGGCTGTGAAAACATCACGTCTCTCCGTGTCTCTCTCGCCGCGCTGCTCGTCTTCAGACTGTTTCGGGTTTGGAGTCACGGACTTCAACATATCAAGGAGAAACTGCACATGCTGCGCAACAGGAGGGGGGAGGCAGGGAAAAAATTCAAACTGGTGACCCTGAGATACAATGAGAACAAATCAAAAGTGATATTCTCTGCGATATGACAGCTCAGAGTCGTGAGTGGGCTGTGATGGAGTGAATACATTACTGTACATGAGCAGAAAATGGCTGGAAATATTCCACTCGTTTATGAAATTATTCCCCATTGATGGGTTGAACCCAACTTAACTGACTCATCATCTTAATGAGAGGAGTGGTGCTGTTTGGTAAATGTGACAACAAAACCATCAACAGGTCTACTTTGAGTTATTTACAGATTCTGAAAGTGTGGAGTCTGAGCTTCCCAATGATGCAAACCCATTTCTAACAATTGTTATTTATTTATTTATTGTATTTAGTCATTTTAATTAAATAAAAATAACAGCTAATGACATATAAGCAAAGTCATAAAAAAACAAAGAACAGTACTAACTGACTGTTCTTTGTTTGGGAACTGTTCAAAGGAATCTAATTGCGTCAACACTCTGTGACTTAGCTTCCTCTGATCATATCAGTCGCGTGTCAAACTCAAGGTCCGGGGGCCAAATCTTGCCTGCCAAAGCTTTTTATGTTGCCCTCTAGACTCCAAGTTATATCAATAAGCCTCTACAGTTTTTCACAAATACGCACAATTCACACAAAAACAACAGATTCTTATGATTTTCATTGCAAATTTTTCTCAAAATTGACCAAAAACATTGGGTTTAAGCGACTGCTGCCTCAGCCTCACTTGATGTCAAATTATAGTCCGTGATCGATACAGCAGTTTAACGTCGTGCGTTAGCATTAATAACATGAAAAATGCCTTCCAAATATTTCTAACGTAGCACCAGAAAATTTGTGATTTTGATTGCAAAAAAACCCCACAAAAACAATCATAAAATCCTGGCTGGACTAAAAAGATTTTCAATATTTAATTTTATTCAATGCTGAAAAACAGCCAGTTAATGGTTTTATCATTCGATTCTGGGACAACCGGCCCTTTAAGGACATTCAGATTTTTGATAAGACCCAAAATCCTGGAGTTGTTTTCTTTCCACCGGTATTTGAGATATTAAGCCAGTTTTGCATTATTATTATTATTAACACAATCCTCTGGTGAGCTAGCTGTAGCGTCGCCCTTTGAGCTGACGTCAGGGCAAATAAACAGTTGTTTACATGCAGTACCTTGTAGACCACTAGGGGCGCCCGGGAACCACAGTTAACCATGTCATTCTTGAGGACGGACCTTGTTTTGTCGCCTAAATCTACGCCTACATGCTAACGCTAATTAAATCCACCATTATGAGCAGTTAGGTGATCTCCGCCGCATAATGGGCCAGTTCTAGTAATTGTTTACACCGCAGGCAGCCCATTATAATCTTTAAGTTGGGGAAAGAAAATGAAAACATGGCACTTATTTTAAAAGATTTTCAAGTTTATGTTTTTTTTTCTTTTTTAAAGGGTGGGGGGGGGATAAGTACTCAGTGGGATAATTATTGTTTCAGCCTGATGGAGGAAGCTGACGGATTATTGAACAAATGGGACATTATTTGTGCCTAATTGCCTTGTTGCTCCTGCTGAAGCAGTTCCACCACAGAAGATTAGCATGCTCCATCAGACTGGAGACCATCAGGCCACTGTGCAGCTCTTGTATTATTTATGCTTGTGCTGGTGTGTGTGTGTGTGCTGCTGGAAATGTGGCTTCTTTGTGTTGTTTGTTATTGTGGGAGGCAGGAATGAATATAAATTCCACGGATTAGGATACAAGTAGGTGATTCGCATTCATCACTCCCGGGCTGTTATGCATCCACGCTTGGCAGCTATTGATGAAGAAGTAGAAAAAAAAAAAAAGATGTTTCTGCATTGCTGTTGACTAGTTTTGAAATTAAACTTGTATTGTTTTTTTTTTGATTGCTGTGCAATTACTGTGATCATTCAATTATCAGCCATACAACAAAATTGAGGGAACTCTCTGGTTTCAGCAAGTCAAATGTGACGCTTTTTTGTTTTGTTGTTGTAATACTGTTATTTTTTTTAATCATCTTTTGAAGAAAATATTAATATTTATTCACACCGAAAATGAAATAGTCATAAAAAGTTACGTTTTTTAAATATTGTCTGGATGCA
Organism: Phalloptychus januarius; assembly: GCA_902982915.1. Taxonomy (NCBI): domain Eukaryota; kingdom Metazoa; phylum Chordata; class Actinopteri; order Cyprinodontiformes; family Poeciliidae; genus Phalloptychus; species Phalloptychus januarius. The sequence continues at coordinate 1,196,951 of CADWAE010000133.1, read as the reverse complement.
GCAATGAATTGAAAGTGAAATGTTTCTATGTCCTGAATAGGCAATTAATGTTACATCAAGCACATATATGAATAAACTATCAAAAGTTAAAGATGTAAACATGATAAAAAAAAAACTATTATAAATAAAAAACCAAATATAGCAAAATTTACTCTCATATTCTTATTTTATGTGACACGTAACTTGTGTTGAATTACGTAAAAATTTATAAGTGAATAAGAAATAAGTGGCAACAATTTATTCAGAAGTTAGTAAACAAACCACTATTATTATTAATAATAATATTATTATTTTAAAAAACAAAGAAATTGTCACATCCAAGAATCAGAATAACGAGAAAAAAACTCAAATTAAGTTTAACTTATATAGTCAGGGGTCCAAAATAAATGCTTTCTAATTTATATAAAATTTGATAATTTCCTTAATTAGTACTTTGATATGTTTAAAATAAAACTGCACATCCATCATACACTTTAGCCGACTGCTGTTTCACTAACTAAGCAGGTAGAAATTAAACACTTGTCCCGCTAGGTATGGCTGCCATTGTACAAATTTAATTAAAATTAATTGTAAAAGTTGTTTTGGGAATCAAAATAGATGCATTACGAAGCACCAAAATATTTCTGAATTATATTAACAAGCCTCAGGCTATGAAAGTAAAGGCTTTAACACCCTGGATGTTTGTTTGGGGCTTTTATTTTGAAAGGCAGGAAGTCTTTATATTGCATTGATTCTAAAAACTTAAAACCTGTGAGAAAAGTCCAACTGGAAAACTATTAGCCACCAAAAGTTACACAAAAATTAGCAAATTGTGACACCAGAAGGTAAATTTTCTTTTACCCAAAATATTCTCAACATTTTTTAACTCAATATTCTCGTATTTGGAGTGTGTTGCATTACTGAAATCCTAATACAAACCCATTCCTGACATTTAAAAACATTTATAAAGCATCAACAATGAAAGGAAACGTTTCCGCAAATCTTTTTGTAAACTTTGTTGTTAAACAGTTCATTTTTTCAATTATTGCAACTGCAACTCACTCCTGTTGATTGTTTTAAGTTTGGTTACCTTTCAAGTCAAACCACAAGTATTAATAGATTTATTATAACCTACAAAGACGGCGGATTTTACATGAAACAGAAAAATCATGCTATGCTCACATATTTGAATTGTTAGGGATTCGTTGTGGTAGCTACTGTGTTCATTTAAGAGAAAAAAAATAAGCATGGTAATAATAATATCACACCCAAGACAAATGCAGGCACTTATTTTGGGTAATTGTGGTGACATAATTAAAAGTGTATCAGTATCTGCTCATTAGCTGCACCAAGCTGCTTATTACTTGGGGAAATGCCACAGTTCTGCACAGATGTGTGGGTTGCATGGATTCTTAAAGACTATTAGTCTAATTCAAATCAGCTAGATTTATTTATTTTTTATCTTTATATTACCTCTAATCTGAATCAGCCGGGTTTGAAATAGGAGGAATATGAAGCGGAATCTGCAGATTTAAAAATCCATGAAGAAATGAGTGGAAGGCATGCAGATTGATTTTCTATTCTTTTCTAGCTGTGCTACAAATAGTCTAGATGATGTATGTCTGTGCTATTAAACACAAGCCATTACTGTAATTTAATTAAAGTGCTGCAGATTAGTTTGTGCAATGTGCAATAATTGTTTAACTACTTTATTAAGGCAACAAATTCAGTCTAAACATTTTGATTAGAAAAGAGAGTCAACTGATAGCTAGCTACCTTGCTAGCAATAGCTAGCTACCTTGCTATTTATCCTCGTTTGTTGTGTTTTGTGTCCTAATTCTAAGGTTCATCTGGGTTATATTCTGTAATATATATCTAATAAGTAAATCTCAGAGTTTTCATAAGACTTGCAGGTCAGAAAAGTTGTTGCAAGAATTTATATTTGTATCTAGTTTTAGCTTGTTTATCAGCTAAAACTAGATTAGCTAGCATGCTACTATGTTAGCAATAAAATGCTACTTCCAATTACTGATTTGGCTTTGGTTTTTGAGTAAAAGGAGGCAATTCTTGAGGATAAAGGTTTGATTCTCCACCAGAGCCCCCAAATATTGAAATATTGATTAGCTTAGTTTATTAAGAATGCTGTCAGTTCAAGAGTTCAGGAGGAGAGATGACCTGAATCTTCATGATCACAGAGAGCATTTGCATAGCTTATCCTATTATTATTATTGGTTCATTGCTGCACACTTTCATAGTTCTCTCAGACATTTCACATAAGGGTGAATATATAGAAAAATGTTTGATTACAAATTAAACTGTCCATTACATTTACAAGTGAAAATGTAATGGGTAATTATATAGCCTTATCTTGAAACCTGCATTTTCTATGACTGACTAGTAACAGAAACCAGATTGTTTTTTTTTTTTTGACAAAAGAAAACATGATTGGTTGGGAAATCAATCAGCAGCCCACAGGCAACACAGAGAATCCATGTGGTAAAAAACAGCCAGCAGACATTTTGACCAGGGAGTCAGAAGCCAGACCACAGTTTATATTTTTGCACTGTTTCGGTACAAAACCAATACAGATACAAAGTTATCTCCAAACGACGTATGTTTTCCCTCCATAATTCAAGCATGAAACAAACTGAAGAGTTAGCTACTTTGGTAGAAAATAGAATGCCGATGCTGGATTACAAAAAAGTAACAATGCTGGTCAGAAGTGGAGCAGGAGCGACCTGGATTAGAGACTTTAACAAATTTTAGGTTCTTATTAAACAACAACAGTGTCTGAATTATGTTTTTTTTTTTTTTTTTAAATTAACTCAATTTTTTAAATAATTTTTTTCTTAAAAAGTAGGATTTTTTTTTAAACTAAAGATTTTTTTTAAGAAATTTTTTTTTCTTTTAAGAAAAAAATTTTTTGAAGAAAAATGCCAGCTAAAGTATGAGCTTTGTTACACATTGAGGTTTAAATTTGGCTTTAAAAACACAGCATTATTACTCAATTTTTTGTGTTTTTTTTCTCCTTTGTTCAGTGTTTGCTTTTGTTTTTTTTAAGCAAGTTGTTTAAAAAAAATAAATAAATATGACAATTCCATTCAAAGTCCTAAACCTGCAAGTATAAAAATAATTTATACTCAAAAACATTGCATCCAAATGAAATCTATGGCAATAAAAGTTTGGGGTTGGATCTAACAGTTTGTTTTATGTAGAAAGTTGCTTTTAAAAAGAGAGGGAATGCCTCTGATGCTGCTCAGCATCGTTTAATTATTTCCCAAGCAGCTCAACTGATACGCCTCAAAATGCATAGAGAACAGAAAAAAAATAAATAAAATAAAAATTGGAGCAGCTGAGCCCAAAACCACAGAGACGCGCAGAGGCGATGAGTGCGTGTTTGCGGGGTTGAGCGGTGAATTTAGCTCTGGAGCAGTCAGTCAGTAAAATGGAGGAGGTGATAGGCAGTGTGGGATGAGATTGTAGGTGCCCAGAGCTGTGGGGGGAAAAAAAAAGTCAAATGTCAGGGCTCTGGAGGGAGAAACGGGAGGGACAGCAGGACGGGAGGGACGTAATTAGCCGGTCACATATCTACATTTTGACCGTTTTAAGGTCAGGTTCAGACGGTGTTAATAAACTTGTCACAGCAGCTTTATTAGCAATGACAGGCAGTAGGAACGGCTCTGACTCACTGTGCACAACCACTGATTCTAGATTTTTATTTATTTAATCCAAATCTGTCCCTAAAAAGGGTTTAGTAGGAAACGCATCCAGACAGAACCGCTGCGCACACCGCGGATAAATGCGTGGATTTCTTCAGAATGTGAAGGAAACCCAGAACCCCCTTTTCCCTCCACTTACCCATGTTGTCTCATCGGTCCAGTTCCCCGGTCCTCCGCATGCAGCACGACTCCCTCCGTGTCGCCTTTCCCAGCCCAGACTACTTGCGGAGCGCCGCGGGTGATTCACCTGCCTTCATTGTGAAATAACTCTCTCACCAGAAGAAGAAGAGGGGGAAAAAAGCTCTTAAAGTTTGCGCTGTTGGTCCATGACGCAGCGCAACTTTCCCAAATGAGCCCGAAAGGATCCGTCACCCAGAAAGCGCCATGGTGTCGGAACCGGAGCGCTTCCAAGTTCAGAGGTGATGCAGAGCGGCGGCTCTCTGCGCAAACATCCAGCGGGAAGGCAGAGAGGGACCGCAGACAGCCGGGACTCTCCTGTGCAGCAGCGCAGGTTGATTATTGGCGATGTGCGCGCGCCAGAGTGAGGAGGAGGGATGGGGGGGGGCGCGGGGGCAGTCAGGCACGCGCGCACGTATGTGCGTTCAATTAAAACGAATCAGACGCCAAACACTCGACTGGACGCCCCAGATCCAGAGAGTTTAATGTCATCATCATCATCATCATCATCATCCGATCAGCGCAGTCAAAGTAAAGCGGTTCAGACGCAGCAGCCGCGCGCCTCGCTCCTGACGCTGCGTGCTGCTGGTGTGGTGGAGGATAAACGACGGCTGTATGTGGTCATCATCATCATCATCATTGCATCGTGAGTAGGTGGCCGCCTGATCCCACATCGTGTTGCATAATTACTGCAGATGGGAAGGTTCAGTTCATGCGTTCATGTAAGGAGCTTTCAAGCAGAGGCGGTTCTTGCTTGTTTGGCGCCCTGGGCAAGCCACCTTTCCAACATTGTGTAAATTACAGCAGACTCAAGACTGCTGTAATTATCAACAATTTACTAAATTGTAATGTTTAAGGGCTACAGCACTTAAATTTTGGTTTTACTTTCACTCTGGGAATAAACAAAATACTCTGCAAACCTTAAAGTGATCCAAGACTGGTTAAACATTTTGGCCAAAATATGTTGTAATTCTCCTATTAACTAAAGCATTGCTGTTTGTGATATACCAAAACTCATAATTATAAAAATAAATAAAACTCATGAAAATAAATGTACATCTTTTGTTATATTTTTCACACCCGGAGGTCGCCATTTTTCACCTTACTGGAATCTACAGAGTAGAAACAGGAAGGCTACCCGATTAGTCGTTTATTATATTGAGTTTGGCTGGTGTAATTTTAGATAATGCCACACTGTGTCACTGTTGGGTGTATTTAAAAAAAAAACTGTGAGGTTGTGAGGTGAATCTGGATCACCACAGAAAAGCGCAGTGGGAGAGAGCCAGAGTCAAACAACTACAGAACGATGTACATTTGTGCCCTCAACATTTCTCTCCAGAAGACTTTAAGTCATTTGTAAGAGCAAAACTGATGAAGGCTCTAACAGGTGATCGTTACCTTAACGAGGTAAAAATAAATGCCCTGCGACCATTTTTATCCACAAAGCACCTGAAGTTCTGTTAAACACTAGAAGAGCTCAACTTCAGCGGCACTACCGCCAGGAGACCGGACCCTAAACAGCTGTTATCGGACCCGACAAAGAGCTCTCTCTATTGTCACAACTAATCGTGGATCCCTTTAATTTTTAAAGTATTAACAGTTCCTCCTTAGTTCAGTTTTATTTAATTCCCTTTTAATCCAATTTATTCTCTGAGTTTCTAATTTGCTTGCTGGTTACCAGTTCTAAGTAAAAAATACTTCACAACACCAATTATAACCTAATAAATACATACACAGAAGCTACAAGCACAGTCTTCCTTATTTTCACCCTCTCAGCCAATCAGCTTCAAGGAAATTGAAGAATCCCTGCTTTGAAAATGCGTCCCACCACCTAATATTTCAGGTTATGAGCAGCATTTCCTTTAGAATATATCCTATACAAAAAAAAGTGCAAATAGATTAATTTTTTGTTAATAATTGGGAGTTGAAAATTAGCGAATAGCTACTGCCATAAAAACATAATTGAAACTTCTTTCCAACTATTGTATTGCTTTGGAGCACTTGATATACGTGAACATTTCTCATTATGACACTTAACAGTTTTTTATTGCCACAAAGATCAGATTTCTTATTACATTTTCAATAAATCAAGCAGACTATACAAGTGTAATTTCTTCAATGAAAAGACATAACATCTCCTTAATATCATGCAATTGTCTACATTTCACCCCTGAAGGTTTTCTTGACGGTCAGAAGAAAACAGAATCGAAGTGTGATATTTATCTGTATTAGTCATTTTCCACATCTGCTGCATCTGGCAAAACTAAACACTGTCTCCTTAAGGTTCTTCTCTGAATGTTTGAGTTGGTTTGAATCAAAATCAATTCAACATCCAGCTGTAAATTCACTGTAAAGTTCCAAAATGACATTTAGAGTCTCAAAAGGAAGGAGGGTGTTTTTTTCCAGCCCTTTTTCTTGACGTAACAAGAATCTGAACAGAAATGTTTCTCTGCAGGTCACTCAGGAGGAAACATGAAAAGAACAACAAAAATAAAAAGTCAATTTAACAAGCACAGGCAGCAGCCCGTTTGGAGCGCTTGAAATGTTTTCTGTCCCAGTTCTAGGAAGGCAGGACCTTTAATCAGTTTAGTTTGGAGAGATGCTAGCCCTGTTTTCTCATCAACTACAAACCCAGAAATACCAGCACAAAGTTTAATAATGAGACAAACTGCAACAGCAGCGCAAACATTTAGGAAATGAATTACTCTTTATCGAGTTTCACCTTGAAAAACAAAATCCAGGAAATTAGAGAAAACTTTGGTTCATATCAAACTCTATATATTTACATGCAAGAGATTAGAGAAAATCTTCCACTGAGAAAATATATGAAGTTTTTTTCTAACATTGTCTTTAAATGCATTCTTGACAGATTCTGCTGCAGCAAAATCAATTACAAAATGTTGTATTTATCCCAAAGAGAAAATAAATATTCTTATCTTCCAAAAAGGAAGGATCTCTGGAAGCAGTCAGTATTGCAGTAAATGATAAGAAGCCTCTGACTGAAGGCAGTGAAAATCTAATGAATCTCATGATATCAGCAGTTGAAAATAATTTATAAACAAAACAAAGAAAAGGCTGTGGTTTCATTTTGCTTTGTATTCAGTAGGTAAAAAATCCAGAAAGAGTTGAAATACACTCAAAGTACACTTAAGAAAAACTCTGGCTGTTGGTGAGTACTGCTAATCTACTGCCTTTGCTTTTGCAGCTCCACTTTAAGTCTCTCATCTGTTAGAGCCAACTTACCAATCCTCTCTCTGACTTTTGGACTTGCTCTTCCTCCGTAAAGACGAACATATTCGACTTCATAAGCTCAGAAAATGTCCATGTTTTTTCTAGAAAATATGTGAAATTAATGTAAAAACTTCTGAGTTGTTTTTTGATATTTTTAATATAAAAAAAAAACAAAGAAATTTCACATTTTTTTCTAGAAAATTTCTGAGTTTAATCTCAAAATGTTTGAGTTTTTGGCAGAAATTTACTCTTTAAATACTCTGTCGTACATTTCCTATCAGAAACAAAAAGTCTTGGCTGAAGATTAACCAAAATAACCAAAATATTTTAAATATTTACAATATTCAAAATATATGTAAAATTTAAATCCATGATAAATATTTAAATGTATTTTAATATATACTAGGTATATATTAAACACCCATTATATTGATATACAATTAATATTGTATATTAAAATATATAATAAATACATTTTAAGTGTATATTAAACTGATTTTTAAATATATATATTAAAGATTTATATATATTTTAAAATATACTTAAATAAAATATTGAGAATTAAATGTATTTTATTCTAGAAAATAATATGATTAAAATTTACATTTACAATTAAATATTTTCTAAATATTTTTCATATGAACAATGGTTTAAATATTTCTAATATTTAGAATATAAAAAAATCTAAATATATAATTTGTATCAATAATAGTGTTAAAAAAAGACATCAAATCCAGGCTTCTGCTTAGTAACAACCCTCGCTAAACTAAGTTCAATAAGTCAGTTATTCCTTCTTGTTCCCCCTTTTTTTTTTTTAGCTAAATAAATAAATAAAAAATGTTGGTGATATAAAGAGGTCATTTCATCCTTTTGGGTTTGTGCCTCAAGTGAGTTATGCAACACTGTGTTCATGTAAAAAGGTCGGCTCAGTTACAAAGCCCAAAACCCACACTGAAGGGAGTTTTTCTCTCCCACGGAAGAAACGGCGCTTGAACTAACCGGCTTATCTTCCCTCACTTGTCTACATAACCAAGAGCTGGCGAAGAAACACGTAACATCCCCAAATTATACGTTTAAGAACTCGTGGATATGTGGTGTCAGAAAAACTAATGTTTTTATCACTAGTGGACAGAAAACCAAAATGCATCCTCGCTGCTTAACATTTACATCACCAAGCAGGTGTTGCTAATCAGACACACTTGAATAATTAGTTCATAGTTGTGTTTTACAGACTTCCTAACTGACCCAGAGTTCAGAGGTTGCGGTCTTTGCGGAGAGCCTGCATTCATTTCTGAATTTCTCATGTCGAGGAAGTATTGAGATGATGTTTGTGCTGTTAAATCTGGTGTAAAAATCACAAAATTACAATAAAAAAAGAACTACAAAGCAACACAAGCAGGGTGGTGGTTAGGGGTGGGCATTAATTGTATTAATTATTTATCTTGATAAATGATTTATCGCAGTCATAATAAATTACAATTAATTACATTTTGACCCCTTAAAAACTGTCCATATTGTCAGTTTTACAATTTTATCCAGTTAGTTCAATGAAAGTATAAAAAAAATATTAATTTGAAAATATGATTAAATTTAGTTACAGTGACACAAATCCCACTTTTTATACAACTGTTGACCTAAAGAATCATCACAAAATATTTTTATTATGTTTTTTTTTTTATTATGAGCTTCTTGAAGTCCATATTGCTTCCCCCTAGTGGTGGGATGTTCTGGGCTGTTTTCAGACCTGGCAACCTAACTTTGTTGACCGCTGAATGGCGCCCCAAAAACAACAGCAAAAAAACAGAATAAACCTTTAAAAGTGGCCTTGTCAAAGTCTGGATTCAAACTAAACCGAGACACTTTCACATGACCTTACCAGCTCAAACGTGGTTGAACTCCAAAAATAAAATAAAATAAAAACTCGCAGTCAGTCAGAAAACACTTCATGGGAGTTGATGCTGAAGCCACAGTATTAAACAGCATCACTTTATTATTATTATTATTATTCCTGAAGGTGAATAAAACACAACACTAATAGTAGCATAAACTGTACAGAAAACTCAAGAGAGTTAAAATATCAAACACCACCAAGTGTTTTCAGGGATTTTTTTTCCATTTAATAAATTAGATAATTAATAGAAAACTATTATTCAGCTTCCAGCCGGTCCAGTAACAAAATTGGACGGTTTCAAAATTTTTTAGACCAACCAACCAGTGAAACGTTGTGTTTTTTAATCTGTATTCAAGAATTATTTACTTAAATCAAGCTTATATCGTACTGAAAAGTTATTTGCAATTTAGTTTTGTCTAATTTCAAGATGTTTTACCCTTAGAAACCAGGCAAAAATACTCGGTAAGATTTGACGATTCCCTACTTTCCACTGGTCTCTGAAAAACAATTAAAGATGGATGAATTTAAATTGTCATCAGATTAATTTGACTTTTGGGCAAAATGCTGGAATAAGGGATTCTGTTATGAAATCACTGGTGACAACATTTACTCATATCTGGGTTGACAAACAGCTGTACCACGGATAAATCTTGAACTTCTGCCATCCTTATCTATTTATCTCGTCACTCGGCTTGTTGTGTCTCAAAATCATCATGAGACTTAGAGGAGAACGAGACGCTTTCATTATTAATGCACATCCAGACTTTGAATTTAACTCCAATTGATAATGTTTGTAAATAGTTGTGCAAAGTGGTTTCTCTAAATATAATCAATATATTTCATATTGATGATGATGATTTCATTTAATAGTAAAGCATCTCCAGTCACATCAAAAATATAGAAACATTTCACATTTGGCATTTATTACCAGTGAAGCAGTTAATGCCAACAATTTAGACAAGATTTTCAACCAGCCTTTCCATCAATAAATGGGAACCAACACCAAGTTACTGTGTTAGTACTTTTACAGTTCTTCATTTTGCAGCCTTGCTCTTTTGCTTCTGATTTTACTAAATACCTGACCATAATCACCTTCTCGGCGGTTGCCATGGTGACTCGTTTCCTCAGGTCTCCGCTGGTTATCTCCCTTTACAGAACGAGTTAAACTCAAGGTAGCAGAACTCGGTTTATTGGACTTCCTCATTTTGTGATCCACCTCGGTTCACAAAAAAAAAAACTTGAAAAAATTTTTAATTGAAACATTACATGTTAAAATAGTGATTTCTATGTTTTGTTTGTTTGTGAAAGCCAATAGTACCATCAGTTATCACCACCAATGTTCCAATAATTTCCAGAAATTTTAATCGTTAATACGTTGCAGAAGAATTTGAACTAATGATCCTTCGGGGATCCGTTAAGTACTGTTGAATTTGAATTGTTTTGAATTTGATAAAAACCCAAATGCAGGCAGGACTGAGGCAGCCTAGAAATAAAAAATACCAAGTAAAAGAAATTAACTGAACTGTTCAACACACCAGGATTCATTACCAGACTCTGCTCAACACAGCTCATTCAAAGTGTCCAATTTCCTCCAACGCATGTCAAAGGTCAAGTTTGTCGAACCAGGGAAAGATACTGGACCTAAAAGACTGGCTTTGAACTCAACTGTCCTAATCACCAAATAAATACCATTTTAGTTTGAATTTTGTAAAAAAAAAAAAAAAAAAAAAGAAGTTGTGCTAAGTGTTTCTTTGGAAGTTTTCATTTTGTTTCTTTGAGTGTTTTTTGGTGCAGCGCCCCCACAGGTAAAGAGAGGAACTGGTTTTTCAATTAGTTTGGTTAATTTGGCACAGAGCAGAGCGAACCCCACCAGCTGAAAATGTAAAAAAAAAAAAAGTTTTAATTTTGTTTCTCAATTGAACCGAGTCCATGGGACGACCAGGTGAAAACAGACTTGGATGTTTTCCTCTCAGTTCCAGAATTTAAGGACAGAAACATTCATTAAAGTCAGTGTCAGTCAGTAACCAGCTGATGTTTACTTAACTGGACCCAATAATCAGCCTCCACTTTCCTAGCTGGAAGCAAGAAGCACATACATCCTCTTTCTCCAATTGTAAATATTATCCAATCCTAGCCAAGGACTGCGTCCTCCTGTGTCGCTCTGCTAGAAGTAAGACGCAGTAATTGCAGGACAGGCCTGGATAAGAGCATCAGGATCTGGACACAGTGTGATAACGGTCAAGCCCCTGTGTTCAAACTGTTGACTTGCTGGGAGTATTTATATTTCCACTCTCCCACCTTTTTATTGAACACAGCTTGTGCGTGTTGGTTCTTGCAGAATTGAAGGAAATCGATATGTGAAGCGGAATTAAAAAAAAGGAGCAAAAATAAAAAAGGAGGAAAGGCTGCAGTGAAGAAAATGAAATGTATTGAATTCTGCTATGGTACAACTGCCTGAATGGTTTTTTTTAAATGAATGCAAATTACCTTGATAAATAATTTATCCAAGCACACAAAAACAGGAAAGGTGTTACATAACGGCAAATACAGAAACAGGAGTAGGAAAAAAATGTACTTTTGATGAATATTTTGGCTCCCGCATCTATTCGGTTGCACAGCTTTTGGCAACAAAAAACATTCCTAAATGTTTCTCGTAGCCGTTTAGAGTCTGTTGGCACTTTCTTTCCCTCTTCTGCTGTTGGGTCTATTTTAAGTTTGCAGTCATTTTGTGGAGGGGCAGATCTCAGGTCTCTCCAAAGCTTTCCAGTGGGATTCGGGTCAGGACTTAAGGCCGGGGCGTTTAAAGCACCGCTCCTTTGTGCAGCCGGGGGTGTTCCTTGAGTCATTGTTCTGCCAAAAGAGCCCTTTCTGCTCCAGGTCTTTGTTGCTGATTAACACATTTCTCTCTAAACTGCCTTTGTAATATTGAGATTTCATCGTTTCCCTTCACATAAAATCAAACGCGCATAATGACCATGTTGTACCGCGTGTAGGCTTTAATGGTTTTCTTCCTTTCATCCACTGCAAAACTAACAGAGTAAGGTATTATTTCATGTCCTTTCCAAAGGAACAAAGTACAAATGACAGCCTTTCCATTTCATTTTGGACATTACTTCAATCAAAGTTACATTTAACAGCCAGTTTATTAGGTATACCTTGCTAGTACCGGGTGGGACCCCTTTTGCCTTAATCTTTAGTTCAATAAGATTCAATAAGGTACTGGAAACATTCCTCACAGAGTCTGGTCCATATTGACATGATGTCATCTCGCAGTTGCTGCAGATTTGTCGGCTGCACATCCATGATGTGAATCTCCCGTTCCACCACATCCCATTGAGGCGTGATCTGGTGACAGCGATGAGTAATGAGTTCAGTGAACTCATTGCCGTGTCCAAGAAACCAGTCTGAGATGATTGAAGTAGCCATCAGAAGATGGATACTCTGGTCATAAAGGGATGGACATGGTCAGTAACAACACTCAGGTAGGCTGTGGCATTAACGCGATACTCAATTGGTACTAGTGGGCCCAATGTGTGCCAGGAAAATGCCCCCTCCCCCACCATTGCACCACCACTACCAGCCTGAACTGTTGATTCAAGCTTTCATGTTGTTGACGACAAATTCTGACCTTACCATCCGAATGTCGCAGCAGAAATCGAGACTCATCAGACCAGGCAGCGTTTTTCCAATCTTCTATTGTCCAATTTTGGTGAGTTGTGCGAACTGTAGCCTCAGTTTCCTATTCTTATCTGACAGGAGTGGCACCCGGTGTGGTCTTCTGCTGCTGTAGCCCATCCGCCTCAAGGTTCGACGGGTTGTGCATTCAGATATTCTCTTCTCCATAACCTCGGTTGGATCGAGTGATTATTTGAGTTACTGTTGCCGTTCTATCAGCTCCAACCAGTCTGGCCATTCTCCTCTGACCTCTGGCATCAACAAGGGTTTTCTGCCCACAGACCTGCCACTCACTGGATACTTTCTCTTTTCCGAACCGTTCTCTGTAAACCCTAGAGATGGTTGTGCATGAAAATCCCAGTAGATCAGCAGTTTCTGAAATACTCAGACCAACCACCAAGCCATGTTCAAAGTCACTTACCTCACCTTTCTTCTCCGTTCTAATGCTCAAGTTGAACTGCAGTAGATCCCCTTGGCCATGTCTGCATCCATGCAGTTGCTGCCATGTGATTGGCTGATTCCACATTTGCATTAATGATTATTTGGACGGGTGTACCTAATAAAGTGGCCGCGAGTCCAAGTTCAATTTGGACAAAGCGGGACTCCAGGCATGTGGATGAACTAGAGCATGTACAATTTGACATGAACTCTAAAAATACGCATCAATTACTTAAGATGAAAATTAAAGGTCAATCAGGCGTGTAAGGTCACATTAACATAACGTCGCTTCCAGTCATGTCTCATCGATAACTACGAGAGCCAACTGTGATCTCAGATTGATGTTGAATGTAATACAACACAAAGAAAAAAATGATCCTAGCAAATGTAAGCGATTGCTTACTGTCTGGTACAAGCCTCATCAATCACTGGGCAAAATGGTTTAACATGAATCCTCCGTCAGTCACAGTTGGAAAAATAAACATTTTGTAATATTTAGAAATGCCTTTGTTTTGAAAGACATTGGTCAAAAAGGAGCTACCATTGCTTTCAATGTCGTTTAGTTTGTATCTTTTCTGCAGTTTTAATCTTTAATAGTCTCTGAAAGTCTGTTAAAAAATATGCACTTTGGTTGTAGCTGTTAAACATACAACTCTGTAAAAAATGAAGGGAGCATTTAACATCATCAGATTCTCTGATTTTAGTTTTTATAAGTTTTAGTAAAATGAACATTATTCTTCTATTTGATGAACTGCTGACATTTAAAGGCAAAAACTTAGTATTTATTTACAAAATATGAGAAATGGTCAAAAATAATGCAAAGAAAACAAGTTTATATCCATTTGGTGGAGTTCTGGAGAGCGTGACGTCACATCCAGAAGGTCAGTACCACAACCAACCTGTTCGAGCTTTTATAGACCTAGAAGCATTTAAACATATTTATCAGGAATAATAAAAAAAAATAAGGAGAAGGTCAATAAAAACTTGAGCAACAGCTTTTTGCTTTTTCTTTCTTTCTAAATGTGCTGCAATAAAAACCGTGGCAAGACCTGTAGAAATGCAAATGCAATTAATGTATGCATTCTTTCTTCATCTGGGGTGATTGAAAGCAAGACAATAGTGACATTCATAACAGCAAAAAATCCCTGATTGGGTAGGAGCAGACGTAAATGTGAGTGGGGCTTTGATTTAGATATTAGTTCATGATGCAAAACCTGCTAGTATTTCCCTACAGCTGCAAGTTTCTACACGTTTAGTTCTACTGCAGCCAAAGTCAAACATTTCGTTCCCCTCTGAAGCTCGATTTAAAAATAAAAACTTCTGCGTTAGAGCAGAGGTGAAGGTTAGAAACAAAAGCAAAACTAACAAGCAAAAGCATTTCAGTCTGAGAAGCAGCTGAAAGGAAGAAAACGGCAGTAAATGAGTGAGAACCGTAAAGTTAAAAAGATAAAAAGCTGTTTGATCAAAGATTGCAGCGTGAGAAACAACTTTTCAAAAAGGCGGGAAGTGTGTTCGTCTCTTTCATGAATGTAAAAAGCCTAAAACTTAGAATATTTTAATTGCACAAAGAAAATGTTTTGCTTTCTCTTGCATTTATTCTGAATAACATCTTTGCTTTGAATTAGGAAGGCACTTCTCATGATTGAGTTAATTGTCAGTAATTAAATCAAACCTGTTTCCTGGATAGAATTTCACCAGTCAGTTTAATTTATTTATGTAACACTGAGTGAAATATTAGACTAAAAATTAGCTGTGAACATTTTTGTTTTTTTTACCACACACAGTTATAAGAGGTTTCTTCGAATTCGTTTCTAAATACAGAAAGCTTCAACGGAGGGTTATTATTCAAAATCAACTTTTTGGAGCTTCATATTGGTCCATCAAAAACATAAGTGGAGTGTCACTTTTACTCATTCAACCAGGTTTGAGAAATCCTTGAATCTTAAATTCATTCAGTTGTAGCAGCTGTTATTTGAAATCTTTATACCTAGAATATTAAAGAAAACAGATTTAAATGCATTTTTAATCAACCTAGAAATATTCTCTGATTGGAAATAAAACTTTCCAAAGGATAAAACAACATAGAAGGGGTAAAATCGGCCTATTGAAGATATTCGTTTCCCTCAAGAGCCAAACAATAAGCCTTCGTTGGCGTAGCATCAGTCAGACGTGTCTGATAATTGTGGCAAAGCTTTGGGCCTGTTGTCACTGGTATCTGATGATTCATTCAGCGCGTTACATTTAGAAAACCCTTTGCAACCATCATACAAATACAATATGCTATGATCAACCACGATATTAAACACTTCAATGCATCAAGCTAGAAAGACTCAAACATCTGAAGCAATGTTCCTAAAAAGCCTTTAGCAAAGCTAACACCACGTAAAAATGATTAAAAGTTTTTCAAGACCACTGGACAGAATATAAATGGAAGGTTTGGACATGCTTTGTGAGGGTTTGAATGCATTTGAACAGTCTCTTCTGCCTTCATCTTGAGGCCTGTCAAACTCAAAGTTTTCCGATCTAGCACTCTAAATAGTGATGGCATTTTTAAATGACTGGACCAAATGGAAATGGACATCTGAGGTTTTCACTATGTGAGCCAGGGTAATGATATTTAGTTGTTACATTGCGATAATTTTACTACATAGTGTGTGAAGTACCTACCAAAGCAAACGAGTCATTTCTACTCCTCTAACGAGTTGCAACGGTTTCACTCAGACGCCCACAATCCTCAGATGGATGATTGATTCTCTTTTCCTGTCGAAGGTAAAAAAAAAATTATTTTCCCCAGCCTGATAAGACCAGAACCCATGGTTTCATTCCTTTCAAAGACAAAGATGATTTTTCACTTTTTTCAATTTGTGCAATTTCATACGGATAATCTTAATAGGATCTCGGGTTTGTTTAGCAGAGCTGGAGACAGACAGAAACAGGAAGACGAAAAGAGAAAAGGCTGCACCGCATCAATTGAGCAGACAGTCATCAGTATCCATTTGTATGATTCAGCAGGGGGAAAATATCTGACTCTAGTTTCTGTGTCAAGTAAACACAGTGGAGGAAAAAAGGCTATTATTGTGCGTCTGCCAGATTCAGAGTTATCTGATCATTTTAATGCTCATCGTGAAAGAACACCTGCGTCTGTTTCTTATTCACACGGAAAGAAATACAACATTGTTGTCAAAGCCTGAAGCATATCAGATTTTTTGAAAGCATGTCTTGTTAATGTACCGTGACCCGCTGGCTGACTTATGAAGAAACTATGGAAAATACACAGATTCATGCATCTTCAAAAAATCTTTGAATCTCCAATGGCAACCATTTCAGCAGGAAATCACTTAATCACTCAAGACCGGAAATGAGGGACGGAAATTGTTTCCAAATTTGTCTTTGCCTGTTTATTCATGGCGTCTACTTGTTCGAGTCAAGCTAATTCGTCTGTTACCGTAACACACGCCTGGTTGGAGCTCATAGACGGCGGTATTTACAAAAGTTGGAAATAAGCTGGCTCACAAACCGACTCATCTCTCCTCCCTCCTGACGAGTTGATCAATTCACATCACGATTTATATCACTCTGTCATAAACGGAGTTTCCCCTTACTCAGCCTTAAAAAGCGAACAAAAGACGAGAAGTTGTTTCCATTTATGCTAGGCTACACGACAGTGGGGCCCTGTCTCCATGGTTACTAACGGTTAAACGCGTACGCGTTTCATCTACATAGTATTTGAGATCTTTCTAATCATGCTTACTTATAAAGAATATGAACGTTAATCTTACCTTGTAAAAAGTGTTTGCTGCAAATCCACCTTTACACAGAGGGACGATAATTACTAACGGCTGCTGTCCATCGCCGGTTCTTTGCTCGTTAAAAAAAGTTATACAATAAAATGACAAGTTTGGTTTCTATGCTTGCCTGTGCAGCCGGCCATTTTTAAAGAGAAATCAACGTAGTAGAAGCCATTTTAGGTTATAGATATCGGTCATTTGACTGGCTTTAAGGGAGCGCGTAGTTTGTTCGGACGTCCATCATCAGGCAGAATTTTGAAGAGCGTGACGTCACGAGTAAAGGCAGATCAACGTGAGAGCCGTCTCCATAACTTCTCCCGCCTCTCTTAGAGAACATCCGGTTTCATTTCAAAATAAGAGCATCAACATAAATCACAGTTTTAAAAGTGAACGAAAGATGGGTAAATGTTATCTATTTGGCCCTATTAGCCAGTTTATGGTTTCAATGCTTCTCAAATCTCCAAAAACGTGCCTTGTGATACTTTGGCTGAAATTAATTTCTTTACATAAAACAGCAACACTCCTATTCTTGCTACTAATGTTATAAATCATCAGTCAGATACGTGCAATAGTTATTGAAAAAGTAGAAATCTCAAAACAAAATTACCTGTTCAGTAAATTCAGTTATGACTTTGCCACCAGATCAACGCCATCCATGATTTGTAACGCAAATGTTTGCAATAACGTTCAAGACTCGGCATATCTGTACGCAAAGTAAAACAGCTCACTACAAATGCACTAATCAAATAATACAAAATAAACTTATGGTTGTTCAAGCTTGAGCTCTTGTTTAATATGACTCCCACACACATTGTATTAAATCCTTCCAACTGAAAAGACAAGGCTGCTTGGAGATGAAAATGATCTGAGCTTAAGAAATTACTGAAATAAAAAAAGATTACAGCATTATTACGTTTGATGGAGCAACTCTTTATTCTACATTATATATAGTTCATTATTTATATATGTTCTCTGAAAATGTAATAAAAAAAATGGAATAAAATCTGTTCAAGCAGTAAGGGTGGCATTTTAAATTATTTCTGCTACGTTTCCTTTACCTTTTTAGTCCAAAGTAGGAGCTGGGATTGGCATCAAACCCGATGCAACAATGGTCCAGTTAATGAAAAAGTCGAGATTCCAAAATGGCGACGGCCAAGATGCCATTGTTCGTGGTACTATTTATGAACATCGTTTTAAGTTGTACTAAGTTTAGAGTGGCAGATGCAACATGTAACCTTGATTTCAGACACACTCTTGATGTTGATGCTCTTATTTTGAAATCAGTGTGTTTTGTAAAATAAAAATGTTTCCACCTCAGTTTTATGTTGAGGTGCTCAATGTTTTGCAAACCATAGTAAAAAAGTAGTGCTCAGTGTTTACAGCAGGAAACATGGAGCATGGCTTACGACTCTGGAGCTGTTGTCTGACCGGAGCCAGCACTTAATCCTCATTATTGTCTGCCATGGTTGTTGTTTTCCTTCCTGCTTTTGCATATCAGGATGCAGAATAGGGAGATTTGTCAAGTATCAATAGCGTTCAGTTTATAATCAACAAAATCCCCCCAGATCGAACTTGAAAACTGGACGCGATGGTGCTAGCACCTAGCAAGAACTTATAGAGCGCTGCGCAACATAAATAATCACCCAGCCAGAACACTGTGCGCAAAAAGATAAAACATAATTTAACATAATTTTCCTCGAAGAATTTTAATGATTGAGGTTCTTGAATTATTCAAGGAATCGTTACAGCCCTAAAATTTACTCACTAAAGGAATCGATTATTGATTCTCAATATATTAGAGAGACTTCATGTGTTCCAGTGAAAGTTAGACCAATGCCAGCTTGTTCTGTTGACAAACTGTTACGCCGGCAGCCGCTTATCGTTCTTTGGCAGTACGCATTCGCCAAGGCGACAAAAGAACTTCAATACAATGATGTTTTTGATTCTCTCAAGTTTAGTTCGCCTCTAAGTGAGTGGAAGGAAGGATGTAAAGCTGGGAGCTGCAGATTCGGTTGCTAGGCTGCAGAGTCATGGACGCAAAAAAAAAAGAAAGAAAAAAGCCAGTGGCAGAAGAGCGCCTTTAAACACTGTTATTTTCCTGAGACTGCACACTGACACCTTCCAGTCCTGCTGCAGCCCTGCACCACACATTAAACTATTGTCTACCCCATTATTTGCTCATACATAGAGAATATGATAAAAGATAATCATTTTTAGACAAACCTGTTTTTGTTGCGTTTCTCCGCCTTCTAGATTGAAGATTGGTTTAGGTCGTGTCTGTGTGGTATGATCTAAACCATGAAATCATACTTCCTGCCTTTCACCTGTTGGCAACTCGGCTTGAATAAATGACCATTTCCTGGTAGCACCGGTGCACCAACTGCATTTTTCTGGCCAATCACTAATTACCCAACTCCGATTTTGGCTGATACCAATTTTTTTTGTCTGAAATGTTGCTAAATATAACAAGAAAGTGACCATTATTGTGCAGACATGACCTCTCACAGGCGAGCAGAAAAGGACTGTGGTTGATTTTTAGACCTTTGCTCAAGTATTTAAGATCAGCTTCACATGCAAGCTTTCACATGCGATCTCCAAAAAGTAAGAAAACCAGTGCACCCTTACTTGGTCGCTTTCGAATTGCTGTATTTTTCCCAGTTGCATCTAATGAACTAAACATTTCTCTAACTTTTAAAGCTTTATATCCAACCATCTTAGTGAAGTTTATTTTTATAGCACTTTTCAGCAGCAGAGCAGTTCAAAGTACTTCAGATGATTAAAAAGGCAACAAACAAAAAAAAGTTACATTTCAAGGGCAAAATAAAAAGTCGGGAAAGTTTCAAAGGTTTGTGGTGCAAAGAAGCTGAAAGATGCTTCTACATATTTGGTGGTTCTGATTCTGAGGATGCAGAGCAGAACCAGAAGACCTGAGAGGCCTGGAAGGTTGATACAACAGCAGCTGATCTTTAATGTGGTACAAAGCCATTCAGCGATTTATAAACTAACAGAAGTATTTTTTGAGTGTTTTCTGAGCCAGTGTAGGGACTGTAGAGCTGTGCTCTATCTTCCTGCATCAGCTGACATTAATCCTTTAATCCTAGAAATGTTCTTCAGGTGAAAGAAGGCCAACTTTGCAATTATCTTTATGCGTCTTTGAAGGTTCAGGTCTAATCCATCACTACTCAGATTTTGCTCCTCATATTTAGTTACTAGCTAAAATAACTGAAGCTGTCCGCCTGAAACTTCTCAACAGCTGCATCCCTGACTTGTCTGCTGTAACTTCATGAAGTTAATTTATCAAAAGGATCGGCCTTCACAGAATACCTGCTAAATTAAACACAGGTGGACTCAACGCATCCATCACATAAATGCTAGTTCAACATGACCAACGCATTTCACTTGAACCGACTGAATCATCCACTGTCACGTAAAACAGCACTTCCTTTACTCACAAGTCAGTCTAATGAGAAAACTGGGAGCATAACAATTAATTCATCAGCTGCAAAAGACTGAGATTGGAGAGACGCTGTGTGGACGGCTCAACAAGGCGACTTAAACCCGGTATAATGTGTTAGCCTTGAATGAGAAAGAAAACAAACTGAAGGATTTTTACTCTGCTCTGCTTTTGTGAAAAATAAATCACAGGAAAAGGAAATGTATCGGAGTGAAAACCCATGGAAACGGGTTAATATAGAGACAAGGTCGGGTTGGCTCTGGAGGCAGAACGCAACGAGTCGCCAAGTTGGGCCTATTATCAGGTGAGCAATCAAAGCACAGCTGTGGCAAGACTCCCAGAAAGCTAGCATGCCAGAAACAAAAGAAAAACTGCATGCAAATTATGATCTGGTGCTCTGCAAAGGAAAATTTTACCTTCACAGAACTTTGAAGTTAACAGGTGTGGAGGAAAAAACACCAATTTTGTGGGTTCGGGTTTTACAATAATTGTCCACTTGAGATATTTTACACGGTGCATCCAAGCCATAGACGCATGTAAGCTGTCAAGTAAAAGTAAAGTGGAGGAATTAAAATAAAATTTGCATACAAGTTAACCAGATAAGTTATCTAAAGAATCCCAGTTTCTTAGCAGGCATGTGGTGACAGTGGAGAGCAACACCTCACTTTTAACAGGAGGAAACATTCATGGGTCGAGGCGTCTTATCTGGTTTCAGTCTCTTGGTGAGAACCACATATGTTGCATTTCTCACTTTTTGGACCCAGGAACCAACGACCAAGCCAAAGACCTCCCCAACACATACATATCAAATATGCTAGCACTGCATTTACCAGCTTAATGTAATAAGTTCCCACTTCACCAACACCCCTTTGCAAAACAAATTACCTTATATTGCAGCCTTCAGAGCATGCTCAAGATGTTTTAAATAAATGTCAATTTATGGTAATATTTGCCTATTAAATCTTGTGTCACAAGAATTCTGCAAGTTGTTAGCACTGAGTGGGATTTTCCATAGACATTAGCCTTAAGCTAGCTATCTTGGCAACAAGTAATACTTTAAGGAAGCAAGCTACATGCAAATTGTTGTGATATTTAAAACAAGATACTGTCTTATATGGTTGTGTAAACCATGTTTAATTTAAAATATGTTTTAATTGCTTATTAGATCTTCCAGCACAGGAATTCTGAAAACTGTTAGCACTGAATGGGATTTTCCATAGGCATTAGCCTTAAGCTAACTGTCTTGGCAACTTTAAGCAAGAAGCTACATTCAATATGTTTTCTAGTTTATAACTTTAAGCTGTCTCATGTGGTTGTGTAAACCTACATGTTTATTTAAATGATATTTATGTAGCCTGTTCTTTGTGTGTTCACAACAAATAGCCTAAACCTGAAAGTGTTTACGTTTCACAAACTGTTCAGGAGCAGCAGGGAGGGCAGAACTACCACCGGGTTCTGCTTAATTACACAACTTGGTAATTAGATTTATGTATTATTTTAGCAGCAGCGATTCTGAGAATTACATTACTGAGACGTTAATTAGTACTGTTAGTAGCTAATTATTTCTTGGAAGTGGTAAAAGGATGCTTATAGAAATAATGTAGCAGCAATGTTCTGAAACGGTTGGATGTAAACAGAAAAATGATGTGGAGAAACTATTCAGAAAATAAACTGAACAACATCAGATGAATATTGAAGCTCAATCTTTGTTAACTGCAGCCAGGATGAATATGCGCCTGAGTGACTTTGCAGTTAACATGCTTAGCATCATAATGATCAGTGCTGATATCTGGGTGCCAAGGATGGACTAAATACAGAAACTGTAAAAATCCACTCCATTAGTTCAGAAAGCTGAGCATCATATTAGGCAACAGTCACCATCAGAGGCATCATGGAAATGGTTCAGGGAGTATTGCTCAATCAACCCACCAACATCACTTCTAACCAACGGCTGAAAAATAGACGAAACATTTTGATTTTAATCAAAATTTCTTAACATTTTTGAAGCGAAAGCAAAACCCAACAATTATCTGCATTGTCAGGCTAATTATCGATTCCCTAAATTTCTTTCTCTGCTCAGGTAATCTGGGAATTCAATGACAATTTAGCCATTCAGTACAATCAGTTGGAGATTGCCATCAGAAATGGATAAACACCAAATTGCAGATTAGTTTTTTTCGGGTGTTTTCTGAAAGTTTGTACAATGTGTGTGAATAGGAGAACATGAAGTGCACTTATTTCCAAGGTTAGCAGAAGATATTCAGGAAGAACAAAGTTTAACTTCTCCATTAAAGATGCACAAAGATAAAAGTTTGACATTAATGCCAGAGCATTTCTATAGGATATCATTTCTGTTCATAGGACGGTTAAAGATGGAAACAGATTGTAATAACAATTTAAACTTTTGTTGGTAAGAGGTCACCAACAAAGGTTCAGATCTAGATAGCTTGTTTTCTGAATATACCATCCGATTTTCTGTTTTCTTTGACTGGAGTGGTTACAGATTAATGGAGAAGTAATTGTTTTTGGCCCAATTTTGGGATAATAACATCCTAAAAAGCTTTTAAAAAATGTATTTTTCCATTCAAAACAGCAGAGTGTATGTGAAAAACCCTAATTTGCATTTTTCAGTCCATACTTTTAATGATAACTTCCTTACTTTTACTGGCAGTCCCCTAGTTTACAAAGAACAAACTATTTTGCTTTGGAAAAAAACAACTAAATGTCGAGGTTGGAGAACAAGACTTTACATCTGTTACTTTTCCCTGAACACCCTGCCAGCCCAGCGTCTGGGTCCATTAACCATGTCATTACTACTGTGTGGACAGTGACCTTTAAAGAAACACTCACAGGAGAAACACCGTCGCAGACGCTGCAGACAAAACGCTGAAATCCACTTTAAAAGTGCAAACGAATGACCTGAGCCTTTTTGCTCACTCAGAGAATGAACATGTTTTTGTGTTTTTTTTGTTTTTTAGCTTAAATGGTTGGTCATGCTAGTTTGGTCAGTTTGTGTGTTTTTACAACGGCGTATAATTTTAGTAAAAAACAAATTCACACACATAAAAAGTCACTTAGCTTTTTCTTGTCGTTTTGGTACCCTAGCTTCCTTAAGCTAACTGCTAATTGCTAACCTGCCAGACGTTTACGGCTCTATTGAAGCTCCCTGTAGATAAACATAGATACATAAAAAGTTCTTTAAGATCATCTTTGGCAAAACCAACTAATCAGTTTTTCAGAGTGTATTTATATTTTTCTTTTTTAACTAGCATTCCTATTGCTATTAGCATCCAGTTTCCAGCTTCATTAAAATGTAAGTTGGGGATAATTCAGGCATATTTTCACCTGTAAAAACATTTAAGTTATTAAAATGAAGGAGTATTATATACTCTATGCCAGGGGGGACCAAAGGGTGGTCTGGGGGCCGTTTGCAGAACCCTCGGTGTGATTTGTGTGGTCTCTGGGTATTTTCACTTGGAGATGAAAACACTGACTTCATTGTATCAAAGTGTTGGATATCTCAAATGTTTTCCAATGAAAAGGTATAAAAAAGTCACACTTATGTAACTACAACTAATTGGTCCATCATGGTCAATATGGCTGTTATGATCTGTTCCAAAATGCATAAACGAAGCATTTTGCTCAGGTTTTTACATTTCCCTTGTATTTATTTTGAATTTTAAAGCTGAACTCCAACGGTTGAACTAAATGCTTTTCTTTTCTGCACCAAACCAGCGCATATGGATTGTTTTCTAAACCCTGTCACCTAAGCTGAAGCGTTTCAGGTGAACAATTGTTCGTAGCAGTTAGTGTGTTGGATAGTTTCCATTACTGGCAGTGTTGTGCCAAAGAACAAGCAAGACATTTTTCTTACAAGCCAGCATAAACCTTCACATTCTGCTCTGTTCTTCCAAATATCTGAGCTGTCAGAGAAACTGATTCGTGTTGATAACCCACTGATGTGTAACATCCGGAGCCGTTTCCCACAGACGGATGATTTTCTACCTTCTGGATATTGCTGACACTCGTTTTAGTTTGTCATTGGTCTTCCATCTCTTTAAAGCTGCGCTTTTTTGGGGGGTGTTTCAAACTTTTTACTGCTAATACCGTGCAGCTCATGGGATTTAAGCTGCAGGGATCCAACAGGTCAGGAAGGTGCAGCACTGGAGGGAAAGTGCTTTATTGGACCTGCAACTAATAAGGGATGAACAATCTCTGGTTCACATTTAACCTTTTCCACAAATTGGTACATTACAGGCCAAGGTGTTCAGCCTAAAATAACCAATAGTCCAACAACCTTTCACTGCAATTACATCCATTTTCTCTACCAGCCTAGCAAATATAGACCAAGGAGGGCGTGGATTCTTCTTTCAAACTGCTCAGACATGATGGAGAGTGTTTATGAACATCAATGTAAATCTGGCCTCCAAAACAGTGTACATTTATTTAAGCAACAACCACCTTCCCATCAACTCTGACCAGTTTCCACTCTGAAGACAAAAGATTCAGCTGAGCCACCGCCATATTTTACAGTAAGTATGATGTGTTTGGTATGTTTGTACTAAACATCTGTTCAAAACAAAGTTTTTCTGCATGCCACTTGTCCAAAAATAGCTTTATTTTTTTTGAAGGGAATATGTCTGAAGTTGTTGCTGAACAGTGTCAGGCTGAGGTACACAAAGTAGCATTAACATAGATCCTTCCTGTTACACTTTAGGATCATCACTGCCCTCAACAAACTCAATAGTAGTTTACATCCCTGCTGTTATTTGCAGCAGGGATGTAAACGACAATTCAAGTCGTCTTTCTTGGTCTTTTGATGCTGTTTGCAGAAAATGAGAAATAGGTAAATAATGAAAAAGATGCAGCACTTTCAAACTTCAAATAATGCAAAGAAAACAAGTTCACATTCATCTAGAAACAACTATACTAATGTTTTAACTCAGAAATCAATATTAGGTGAAATAAGCACAAGGTTTTCAGTTTGTTCTTCATTTTTTCCAGAGTTTGTTCACCAAGTTCTTTAACAAACCTCAAAGGTTTTCCTATTACATGTGTGTTCATATGGAAATCAAGGTGGATTCTATACCAATTCGATCCTTTCTGAAGTTACTGGTTACTCCAGATTTTAACAGCATCGATACAAAAGCATGTTCAGAAATATGAACATCTGTTTGATTTTTCAAGTAATTCCATGACCCATATGCAGAATCATTCACAGGGCAGAGAATAAGATTTGTCTCACTGTTTGGGAGGTTGAAGGTGGAACAGACGGAGAAAAGGAGATATGGAGAGGCACTCAGAACAAATCCGACGGGGAAAACCAAGTGTTGATTGGACGGAGTTTCAGAGCCGTAAGGAGAGTTTTGACAGAGGGGCCGGTGTGGAAACCAAACCAAACTTCAATCAGGAAAGGCAGATCATGAGGCATCGGCGCGACACCCAGCAGCTCCTTAACTCTCCAGACACTTCTCCTGCAATCATCTCACTGACAAGGTGACTGCAGACAGCTGTGTAATCTGCTGCAAGCCTCCAACAGAGATCTTCTGTTCAGGAAGAGAACTCACACGTACAAGGAAAACTTGCTTGCTTTGGATCGACTATTTGAGGCCATATTAGCACTTGAACAACCAGGTGAATGCACAGAACTAATCACTAAATTAGTTAGGGCAAGTCCATCACCAAGGGAAACACACTAGATAGATTAATTAAAGACTGATGTTTTAATACCCTTATGTATCTCAATCATGATGGTTTTCTGCAAACAGCAGCTAATAAAAACAACATTTAAAATTAAGATATTACTCGGAAACAGAAATGTGGGCTTAAAGGGAAAGTGTTATGCGTTTTCCAGACTCATGGGATAATTTTATAGCACAATCAAGTAACTGTTACCTCCAGCTGTTAGAAAAGATGCTTCATATATGTATATATACAGCTCTGGAAAAGAAACTAAGAGCCCACTGCACTGAACCCCACTGAAAACCTTCTGGTCATATTTCACCAAATATTGACCTCTGAACTCTTCCTGAGTTAAAACATTAGTATAGTTGTTTCTAAATGAATATTAATTTGTTTTCTTTGCATTATTTAGAGGTCTGAAAGCACTGCATCTTTTTCATTATTTACCTATTTCTCATTTCCTGCTAATAAATACAAAATTTTCGTTTGACATTTCGGGGACATGTTGACAGAAATTCACAGAATAAAAGAACAATGTTCATTTTACTCAAACATATACCTATAAAGAGTAAAATCAGAAAAAGTAGTCTCCAGAGCTGAATATCAAATATTGCATGAAATAAATTTGACTTAGTAACTTAACGCCTTGAAATTGGGCGTCTGTCTCTTTAAGAAACTCTTGCTCTTTCGGAAACTCCCCTGAGACGAGCCAGCTAATTAGACTAGCCAGCTAACTTCTGCTGGCTAGTCTGAAGGAACCGCTCTTTGAGGCAGAACGTTGTAAACTTGAAAACTGCAGGCGTTTTGCACAGTTTAATGGTTGCCATGGAGACTAAAGGATTTCTCAAACAGTGATGGAAGAATCCAGGAAATAACATCATAAGATGTTAATATTATAATGTTAAATCTCAAATTTGCCCCTTTAATGGAAAGTGCATTTAATACCTGCTAGCAGGTTGCTTTCAAAAGGTAATTTTAATCTGAAACTGAAACTCATCTTGACATATTTTCCAATTTATTGAACATAAGCGTCACGCTGATTCAAATAAGTGTGGGAATCCAGACCTTCAGCAGGCGTCTTGTGTCTCGCTGAGCAACACACCACCTGACCCCATCAAACGCACTTCGCCCTGCATCGCCGACCTCCTCGCTTGCTTTTCATCACTTGTTGAAAGCGAAGGCTGCGTGCGTCTGAACAGAAACAGAACTGCGCATTAACAGGAGCCGCAAATACTCTTTGCGTGGCACGTGTTGTAGCTCATGCATGATGCATGATGCAGTTCATCTTTGCTGTGCTTGTCTGCAAAAACAAAATGGCATTTTAAAATAAACTCCAGCGCTCACTTCATTACTTCTGCACCATTGTGAAGTCTGGAGATTATTGAGGGATTTTGAGTCGGTGAATTTTAATTGCCTGCAACTGTAGAAGTCACCTCTTGAGCGCACTTCATCTCTGTCTGCTTTGAAAGCGTCCCTTCAGATCTCAGAGATGTGGCTGTACAAAAATAAAAAAAATAAAAACAACCAACATTTTATCAGGCAAACACAAAAGTGCCGCGAGGTGATAAACAACAAAGAGGTTAGACAGATGTTGTCCAGATGCCAGTGACGCTGGCTGTTTGTCTAGCACGGAACAGAGTGCGATTTCATTCTGCACCGAGATCACACTCTGTGTGTGGGAGGAAGCACGAGTGGGTTTCTGATTATAACCAGAGGGAAGACAGCTTGCATAGATGATGCTCATTATTCTAAATATCCCTGTTTCTGTGCGGGCGCTTGGTGTGCGCTGCGGCTGTGAAATGCCAGTTAATTGTCAACGCGGATGCTTTCGGTTAACACTCTGCCCACAGTTCAACTCTCTGCTGTCACCTCAGCTTGCACTCATTGCATTTGCCCTAAATAACATCAGATTCATGGCTGCATGATGCTTTTTCCTTTTTTTATTTTTATTTTTCTGGACTCCCTGCTAAGCAGGAATGACATTGTTCCAATTCCCTCATTAGCATAAACCCTGAATGCCTTCAAAAAACGTGCAGCACCGAGTTGATTTTCTGACCAGGCACAGAAAAGCAGAAAATTCCCAGCATGCTTATGAATCGCTCCTGACGTCTGTGAGGAGAAGCACACTCCAAGCTGCTGTTCAGTCATGTGACAGCTGACAAGATAAGAGAGCATTGATTTTCAGCCCTTTGGCATTACTTGAAAAGGAGAATCCTATATGCTGATAGAGCTGCACGCTGAATTTTTATTTTATTTTTTCCTACAGGTGAGCTTTCATATGGAAAACAAATGAATAGAAAGAAGGAGGAGAGGAATATTGAATCTGCAGGGTGAGTGCAGATTAATTGTACTGGTTACAGTTGGTGATCTGCAGCCTCCAACCATTCAGGGCAAAATAATAACTCAATACAAAGAAACCAAAGCAAAGCCTGCTGTTTTTCATCTTAATATGAAAAAATGTCTTTGTGACAAAACATCTGACTGCATATCAGTGTATTTCACAGTGTGTGTATCCATTTAATTCACAAGTTTGCTCCTCAAAACATTACAATATGTTTAGTTCTGCTTAGTTTAGTTTGCATGTTCTTCCTGTGCATGGTGGGTTCTCTCCGGGTACTCCGGCTTCCTCCCACAGTCCAAAAACATGACTGTCAGGTTAATTGGTCTCTAAATTCTCCCTAGGTGTGGGGGTGTGTGTGTGTGTGTGTGTATGGTTGTTTGTCCTGTCTGTCTCTGTGTTGCTCTGCAACAGACTGGCGACCTGTCAAGGTTGGGGTGTTAAAAATGGATGGATGTTTAGTTGTAGGGCTGTAACGACTCCTTGAATGATTGAAGTACCTCGATTATTAAAATTCCTCGAAGAAAGTTCATCTGCCTCGAAGTTTCGTTAAATTATGTTTTACTATGTAGCGCACCGTGTTCCGAATGGGTTACTGATTATGTTGCGCAGCGCTCTCACTTCCGCCTAAGATTGTTGCTAAGTGCTAAATGCTACCAGCATAATGTCTGGACTTTGATGATAAAATCCGGGTTTTTATTGGTTTCTCGGACCAATATAAAATAACTGGCACAATGCCTGGATTACAGCAGCTTTTCCCCTCCCAGAGCTGCTGCCTAGTGGCGGTGAAGTGCGCGGCGGGTGTATTTATACACTTAAGTGGATTGATTGAACACGGCGGGTGGCTGCGCTGTAGTTGATGCTTAACGTAGGTGTAGCTTTATGGACGAACCGGAAAATAAATTTCATGTCATCCCGGTCTCAACAAATGGGTGGCGGTACAAAGCAGGTGTGTCACAAAGCAAGGTGTAAAATCCCATCGCTAATATAAACACAAAAGCTACAAATGGCTGGGCAATGTGAGAGTCCATCATGTTTTATGGTAATTTTATTTATACAGCAAATTTTCATGCAACTTTTCTGTATGATGGTGAATTTATGTGTTCAGAAAATGATTTTAAAGGGACATAAAATGAAGTTTTAGGGTAAGGATGACCCGGTGTTTCCTCTCCTGGACGTCCCAGAGCTACCAGGAGACCCTCGCTCCCGGCAGCTTTGCTGGATCTCACCGAATCGATATTTCTCTTGTTTCGATGCATGACACTGCACAGACCTGCAGCCGACAGCTTTTAGAGCAGATTCAATAACGTCGATATCAATGAGGTGCAGCTGTGGGGCTGCTTTTCATTCTCTCATTTACAGTTTTGATCAGCCACAAGAAAAAGACATAACAAAAGCCATTGTGTGTTTTTTTCCTCTCTCTGCCGGGTTTATCGATTCGGCCTGGAGACGAAGACATGAAGGCTTGTTGTTGTTCTGAATCTCCCAAGGCTGTTAAGTTTCACTTTTGAAGCTGATTCAAAAGATAAAAGATTATGACAAAACCTTGGTTAGGATCACGTCAAACAACTGTAAGGTTTCTTTTTATAATTGCTGCAAATTTGCCCATTTACATACCTTTTGATTGGTGATGAAAACAGCTTTCAGATACCTTCACTTTGAGAGAACTTTTAATAAATAAGATAATTATTAATCATTTGCTTGACTGCAGCCTTTGTGAAGAGCACTACTTGCTGTGGCAATCAGGGTTGCTTTTGAAGCATCTACTGGGCATGTTCATTATTTAAAAAGAAATTATTTCACTCAATAAGCTGCAGAGCATCCATAAGTAAATAGAAAATATGTGGTTAATTGTATCTGGCAATGTGTGACTTAATAGTTCTGCAAATTTAAGAAGTTTGCGGTAATTTACACACAGGTTCATGTTTTCAAAGCTCAATTATTATTTTCCACTTACAGAAATGTAAACATGTCGTTTAAGACTAGAATATTACATCCACACCAATAAAAATTTATATTTTCAAAACATAAATGTGGGTAAAAGTATGTTTAATACCTGCTTAAGCGCAAGTCTCAATGGAACCCAAAGTCTAACCTTTAATTTGTCATTTTCTCTGTTGAATCTAATGAAGTCTTTACCTGTTTTTATTTAAAAAAAAATAGAAGAACACAGCCAACACCGGGCAAGAGAAACCACAGAGTTTTTATTTAAGTAAGAAGGTAAAAATGAAATAATGAAAATGAGAGCAAAGTGCAGAAGGAAATTTGAGTTTGAAAAATTCAGAAAGTTTGTTTTTTTTCCCTCCCAACCAAAAACAATCATTTGAAAAAGAGGTGAAAATAAATTACTGTAAATTTCTCTTTCCAGCTACTATTGTTAATGTTGAGAGCACTGCAAAACACAAAATGTCTTAGACTTTGGCTAAAACAAAAAATAGAAGTAATTTCCCAGCAAGATAAAGGAATTTGTTCCTTAATATTGCCGAGTTAAAGACTCGTGACTCGAATGATTCAAATGGTCAGGAAGTGGATTTCTCCGGTTCAAAACAGCAAAATGGATGACAGCGAATATCCCACTGCTTTAAACAGGCTGGAAGCGAAATATTCGTATATTTAGGATAAACTGTCTGTCACATAACCTTCACGCAGCGTCGAGGCGACTCACATAGCCAACTACCTGGTGCTGCAGAGTTTATATTATACGACGAGGCAGAAGAAAGTTTTCAAAATTATCCTGTTTACGGTTTCTGTGTTTTTGCAGTGAGGGCGTTTGAGATATTAGACCTGGATACTTTTGATTTTATTGTCTTCTTCTTTCTAAATTTGAAAGGAATGAGCAGTGAAAAGAATTATACACTTAACAGTAAAATTCTTTATGTCATTTTTTGTGTTTTATGATCCATAACTTTTCAGAACCTTAACTTTGGACCAGTCACCTTTTATTACACACACTTTATTATGAATTAACTACAAAAATGCTGCATTTCCTGAAGCCTAATTCTTGTTTTTGTGGGCAGGTGTAGTCATCGGCCAATCAATGCTCATATTCAGGCAGACAGAAATCTATACACCTGAGATTGGTAGTGATAATAAAAAAGTTTAACATTGCATTGGATGATGTTGTAAGCACATCAGTTTACGCTCTGTAACAGGGAAATGCAGTAAATGTTCCCATAAACAAACACATACACAAAGTTATTGATCGCAGAGATGCAGAGGTTTGGAGTTTTGAATGTTTACATGGTTTCAGACCTGAGGCAGCAGTCGGGTTATTCCAGACAGCAGCATAGAAATAACCTAAGAAAAAACAAAACACACATTTCACCTGATGACACATTCTCAGTTTCTGTCTCTTTATGCCACGCAGAACTTTATTTCTCACTCCTTTTGTTTAACTCAGAAAAGTGTCTGGACATGGAGTCATTTTTATCCTCAATGTGGTTCAGCAATTTAGAAAAAGAGAAATGTAATCTGTAATGAGATTTAAATGTCACTGGTCTCAAAAGTTACTCGCTATCAATGACTAGCATTGGTCTTAGCTGTTAAGTTGTCAATGTAACTCTACAAGTCTTAAATAAACATCTGATATGTAAAAGAAAAAGGGCTGCAGTGCTTTGCTACTAATCAACAACACTACGAAAAATCTGAAAAAAGATTTAATTAAGAAAAAAATAGCAAGAGAAGGAAGTAGGTCAGTTATGCTAGCTTGACTATGACAAAC
The DNA here is from genome assembly GCA_902982915.1 of Phalloptychus januarius. Taxonomy (NCBI): domain Eukaryota; kingdom Metazoa; phylum Chordata; class Actinopteri; order Cyprinodontiformes; family Poeciliidae; genus Phalloptychus; species Phalloptychus januarius. The sequence goes on along the minus strand of CADWAE010000133.1, from coordinate 1,164,858 downwards.
TTAACATAGATGTGTTGTGGAATTCGTTGTGTTTTGGTTCAGAATTTTTTTTTAAAAAGGAGAACTAAACACAAACTCTGACAGATCATCAGTAGGTGTTTAAATTAGCTAATTGACTGCAACTGGGTTAGCTTAGCTAATAGCAGCGGCAGCTAATCTACAAGAGCGATCACTTATTAATAACCAGAAAAATCTAAAAACATAAAACTGTAACAGGCTGAATGATCTGTTCATTGTGTGTGAAATATTTTAGGGTTTTTCTGCGTGAAGCGAACCAGACATAGTTGTTCTTCAACAGTTTTTCTGTTATTTCTCCTTTGCTGTGGCGCACTGCACTATAACCATAGTAACTATGTCTCCAGGTTTCATTTAACTAACTGGATCGTTCTACGGCAGCAGCACGGCTAAAAGAATCGTCCTTTTTCCCTCCAGTGTTGTGCCAAATTTCTGGATGTAAACAATAACATGAGGGGATCCACATTACGTTCCTCTTGTTATTCTACAAGTGCTGTTGACCAACCAGTACCTTTAACAATCTGTTCATGGCGACCCTCTGTTTCATTTTATAGATCATTTCTGGGAGCTGCCACTCTTCACACGTCGGACTGCGCGAGTCTTCACAGAGTCATGAACTTTCACACATGTGAAGTCCAGACTTCTCCCCTGCAAGTCTTCACAGAGCGAGTAATTTAGAGATATCTGAAATACCAACACGAGAGTGAGAAGCAGCACAGACCAACAGACAGCAGCAGGAAATAGATGATTTTTGTGGAAGATAACTCGCTCAGCTTGATGTCGAGAAAACTGCTGTTTTCTTCTCGGGTGTAAATGCGTCTACTCTTTGTCACAACTGGTTTTCATGTAAATGTTTTACTTTCCTTCCACTGGATAATTGTCGAATTAATTCTGAGCTGAAAGAAAAATGGCACAGTTGCAGACAAAGAAAAGGCTGACGAATTCAAACAAACAAAAAAAAAGACATTTTGTACAGTGTCACCCAAAGAATGTCAATTTCAAAGCCACTTTGGGTAACCCTTATTACAAACCCAATCGTCCTTCTTCAAACGTCTTCGTAGACGTTTATCTACGAAGAGTTTCATCTCAGAGACTCAGGAGTATTGCATTTTGCACTAAAGTGTCAGCCATGATGGATTATTTGAGTTATATTTAAGAACTGGTACAAACTGTCCAATGACAGCGGCTCATTCTGCTGTTGACGTCCAGGAGACGTTCTGAATAATTGATGTTCTGAGCTCTTTGCAATAAAAACATGACAGTATCAATATATTGGTGACATTAATAGATGGTTTGACATTCAGTCTAAACACTGAAGCACTTATTAAATGCATCAGCTCTGTGAGCGCCAGGAGGGTTTATATAAGACCGGGGTTAGAAATCGCTGCTGGGGCCTTTTGTTGTTACTTTGCTGTAATGCAAGAGATTCTGTCCTCTGAACCGCCATTACTGTCGACACAAACTCTGAAGAATTCAAATTAACATGAGTTACAACAACATTTAATTTCTCTTTGAACTTGACGGAATTTTTTGTGGCTCGTCTGTTTTTGTCAAGTTGTGGCTTTTTGCTATTGCGTTGCAGCTTTTTGGTGTTGAAATTTATGCGTTTTTGCTGCATTGCAGCTTTTATTGCTACATTGCTTTCTGTTGCTGCATTGTGGCTTTTTGTTGCTGCCTTGCAGCTTTTTGTTGTTGCGTTGCAGCTTTTTGTTGCTGCCTTGTAGCTTTTTGTTGTTGCTGTAAAAATGAATGTGGAAGAAGATGAGAAGAAAACAAAAATGACTGTGGACTTTGGGTGATGTAGGAATAAGCTATTTCCATTCTGGGAGAGAAAAAGACGAGGTGGCGAAGGACCATAAATACTTGAGTGCTAATTTCGACGACAGACAGCAAAACACAAAGTGAACTATTTGTTCCCATTTTTTCTTCATGTGTTTGAGTTATTTCTTTTCTTTGTTTGCACAGATATATATACTACAACACTCTTCAACATCTCAGGTTTGAAACTAAGTCCTGCTACACTGATGCTGCTGTTTCTGAAAAACAACAATCTGTTAAATACATGAAAAAAATTAACATCACTATGAGTAGAAATTCATCTTTGATCAAAAACACCTGAGTGAAAATGAATGCCTTGCTGGTATTTTCTCATCTGATGCAATTTGGATGACGTACTGCAGCTAAAGTTAGCTCTGAGGCAGGAGAAAATTCATCTCAGCCAGAAGCTATTCAGGCAGGAAAAATGGAGGAATATTTGCTCAGAAGGGACACGACACCTTCTGACACCTGCACACTGCGGCTGTTTTAGATGATCACCCGATAGTCTACGTTCAACAAAGTGTTTCTAAAAGTATTTGAACTGTTTTGTCTTTTCAAGGGTGTTGTAATGCTACAATATGCATTTTTAAAAATGTACACACAGTCTCAATTATACTCAAATTCATTTGGAAGGACCAGAGCAGCTGGGTCTGTTGGTGATCTATTACAACTGTTAATCTGCTAATTATGCAATCCTGATTTTTGCTGATTAATGAAAAATAATCTCTGATTCTGACTGAAACTCCGGTGAAGTGATCAGGTTAGAAGGATCCACGATTAGTTGTAACAATAGACTTTATTTGAGACAGCTACATTTTTAGATGAAAAAACAATACTGTATACTGTATAAGTTTTTATAAAATGTAAAATATTGTCACATGAACGTCGCCATGTTTTTCACAGCTAACACAGCGATGTGTAACGTCTTTAAGCCTTCTCAATTTGACCCAGAGTACAGTGAAATCGAGGACCAAACGCAGGAAGAGGACAGAGTTGGCCATAGCAGCTGGTGTTTGCTGCTGCTGCCTTCAGCTTCATAAATGAAACCATGAATGACATGAACCTCTGGTTGGACTGCATGACCCGGTAAGTAGTTCTATAGCTCTCTGTCCAGTTCGATAAAAGTTGTTTAGAGTTGGTCCGGATGTAAATGGGGCAGCAGTAGTGCTGTCAGTATTAGTGGGGTAGAACTTCTCTAATGTTTCGCCCAGTGGTTTAGGATAAAAACTGTTGGCACAGCATTTATTTTTAACTGTGCCGTTAAGATCACCTCTTAAAGAGCCTTTGTCAGTTTTGCTCCTACAAATGACTCAAAGTTTTCTGGAGAGAAATGTTGACAGTACAAACGTAGGTCTTTTGGAAGTTGTGTTCAGAACCAGCTCTCTCACACTGCACTCCTCTTTTTTTTAATGTAGGAAGCAATCCAGATGGCATTATCTAAAATGACACCAAACACAATATGGAAAGGTAAAGTGAACCTTGCTGTGTAGATTCCAGTACAGGAAGGACCCATCAGGTGAAAAAATAGTGACCTCCATAACAAAATATATACATTTTTGAAATAATTATGAGTTTTGGTGTATCACAAACAGCAATTTTTGTAGTTAATAGGAAAATGACAACATATCTAGGCTAGCATATTCAGCTAACCCTTTAAGATGCAGACCTGACAGCGGATCAGTTTTAGTTTTTACCTGGACACTCGGAGGTTTTAGCGTGGATTGCTGCTCAGGCTCCTTAAATTGAGCATGCTGGTCTGTCCTGGCAGCGTCAGCTGCTGCTGAGCTCCAGCTTGATGTTTGGCTTGTTAATATTGTTATCACGTCTGTAATAAAAGGAGTTTTTTTTTACTACAGGATATTCAAGGTGATTTAGCTTCCTGTAATTATAGATCTTGATGAAGGGCTGTCAGTGAGCAGCCATTACTTCACGCCAGGTGTTATGAACTCATGAGTTTTAAAACCTGGTGGATTTCTTACACTGGCTACGGTGTTAATAAAGTATTATAGCATGACATGCAGTTTCCTGAGCATCGGCTCTGATAAGAACAAGGCGATACGTGCGCCAGCTCTTACACAAGACTTAGAAAGCGTGTCTGCAAGGAACACAGATTTTAATGTTCTAGATTATTATCTGCTGTCCTGCTAATTATACAATCCACATAACAGCCGGAAGCTCTTTTACAAACTTGCTAATCCAAGGAAGTTTTTTTTCCCCCTGTCAGAAAACTTCGAGGATTTTCCTGCCTCTGATTCCAAGTTGTGTCCGTATAAGTGTGAGCGCCTTCTTATTTAAAGAAATGCTTCATGTGCCAATGACAAATTATTCCAGCTGAATGAACCCTAAAAATATATTTAATGAACAAAACGTCTTCTCTGACACCATGTGATGTTGCTGCGTGACATCTTAAGATGTTTAATTTGCTCCCCTTTGTGTTATGTAAATTTGTTTGACTGACAAGTGCAATTAAGGCAGAGTCATGGCAGTCTGTGCATGCAGCTGACTGGTTGGTGAACTTAGAAAAAGCAAATGACAAAGCAGTTTCTCCTAGAGAGTTTCTGTGAAACTTTCTCCCAACACCTCACACACATTCTGCACGTCAGCCGCTGTCGTTTCTTACTCCTGGCATCTAATTCCTGTAGGATAATAGGAGATACAATCAAAAGAGCTTCTGGCTATCAGAGTGGCAAATTCTTATATTCTCTTCTTTAGTACAACCTGAAAGCAACACACCAACAAATAGATTACAGATCAACTGTGTTTACCGTCAACTTTTAAAACCCGCAGTGTATTGGTCCGCCAATGTGGGATTTTATCTCCGTGTAAATCTAGCGGTTGAATGAAGGCCTCAGGGTTTATTGGAGAATATTAGATGGAGACTGAAGAAATCTGGGAGGAAGTTGTGAAGTTTAACTCAAAGTTGGGTTAGGAGAGAATATCCCAGCATGACTGGCCACAACAAACCATGAACAATTTGGGGTGTTTTTAGTGGTTTACAGATTCTGAAAGCGTGAATTTTAAGCTTTCCACTCATGATTTTGGGACTACATTTCTTTCAGAAGCATAACAAGATTATGTTATCTCAAGTCTATAAGAAATTAGACTTGAGTTGCTTCGGCAAAAACAAAAATCTTGTATTAAATATAAAAATACCACCCATTTCAATCTACCAATTGAAATTACCCACCAATTGAAAAGGTAATTACCATGAGCACCAATGTGAACACCATTGGTAATTACCATCACAGTAATTACCAAGTTGCTTCGGCAAAAACAAAAATATTCTTGTATTAAATATAAAGATTATCCACCCATTTCTACCAATTGCATTTAAATAATTAAATCATTTTTAATTAAATAAAAATAATAACAGCTGACGTGTGAGCAGAGCATCATAAGCAAGCAACGTTGTAAAAAACAAAGATCATTTCTCACCAACTGGGCCTGGAGTCCTGCCGCTCGCGGCACAGAGCCGCTGAAAAGAATCCATCTCCAGCGAACGACACATCGAAACTCTCAGCAGGTAAAACCTGACTGGACCAATATTAGTTGTTGTTGTTAGCTGAATTTACAAAAAGGCTCTCGATATTTACTTTTTGTCAGATAAAGGAAAGAGTAATATGTGAGTTTTACATTTACTTTATCTGACTCGCGGGCCCAGAGTGCATAATCTGGTGAAATGCACAGCTTGTTCCTTTTGTTTGTTTGCAGTTGGGGCCAAGTCATGTTTGTATTATTTCTGACAAACAGAACAAAACTTCACAGCTTCTGGGTCTTCAGGGTGTTTCGTTCCTCACAAACTGCAGCCCTGCTTGGGGCTGTAAGAGGGATGTTTGTAATGCTACTGACATGACCGCAGCCCATTAGCAAACTACTGTTTCGGGACAGAAATAGGTGAATTTTATGTAACATGAACACATTTAAGTTCAGTTCAAGTAAAGGTCAGGTTATTTATAAGGTCTGTGACTCAAACCAACTGTTACCTTTCTGATTGTGAATGAAAAACGACTCAAAATGCCTTCGGGTCAAGATGTTTCCGATGTTCGGGTTATATTTAGGTGTCCTAAGAAGACGCTATTACTTTGACATCAGTTTTCAGGTCTTACAGATGAGGACAAAAAAATAAATCACTGTCCTTAAAGGGTTCGAAAACGATACCGATTCCAGGCTGCCATACATTAAATACGAGTTTATAAAAGAGCAAAGCACAATCTGTGATTCAGCAGGTTATGAAACCACCTTTACCAGCAGTAAGTGTCAGGAATAGTTTTCTGCCTGACTTCACTGGTCGCTCAGATCAGGGTTGGTTCAATTTATTGTTTTTTCTGCCAATCTCTTGTAGATTTACTCATTGACCTAGCCTGGGGTTTGCCATTCTATCCAATTGCACTTAATTCTCATCCGTCTTCACTTCTACATCTGGGATTTCTCCCATTCAGTTCAATTTCTCCTGTTAAATTTATACAGAACAGAAAACAAAGTTGTAAACGATTGACGTCCATTTTCTGAGCTTTCATTGAATTGCAGTCTGCATTTTGTTATAGTTTAGCAATTTCAGGTTGTGTTGGCCACACTTCCAAATATTGAGCAAATAAAGTCAGGAATGGTTGACATTTTATTGCTGGCAAAGATGTTTACAATACACACAATTTCCGGTAAGCTTCATAGCATCGAGCTGCTGCTTTTCATACACCAGATGTTAGCGACTGTGTAAAATCAGAGTCGATTGTTTAGGACTTCGACACCAACATCAACCAACAGCATAAAGTCTTCTGACCAAGAGGAGGAAAAGTGGCGCAAGGGAACACGACAACTGAGATGCTCAAGTGAGGATTTAAACCAACAACCCACAAGACAAGCCCCTTACATTGTTTCTTAAAGGGGCAGTATTACGTATTTTTCTGGCACCTAGTGCCATTTTATAGCACAGTCAACCTTCAGTTGTAATAAAAACACTGCATATGTCAAATATCACTGAAAATAAATTTGACATGGCTTTAAAATCGGGTTTCTGTCTCTTTAAAAAGTCCCACTCTTTCTGAAACTCTACCTTCAGGAAGTCATCACCACATGGCTCCTCTATTGACCCTTTGACAACGTTTTCACCAGCGATGCACTGAGAAGCAGCTGGTATGATGAGCTCAGCAGTTCCACCAGGTGTTTGCTAATTGCTGCTGGCTAGTCTGAAGGAGCCGAGTCTAGCTGAGAAGGCAGACGCTTGAAAGCTTGGAAATTGCGATACCGTCAAGGAGGAGGAGCTTCGGCCATGAAGGCGGAGCTAGGTCCACTCAGGCGTTTTGAACAGCTGATTGGTTGCCGTGGAGATTAAAACATTTCTCATAGAATCAATGATGAAGGAATAACATTAATATAACATGATGTAAAGCTCAATAAAGTCGATTTAACATGATACTGCCACAAAAACTATTGAGCTTGATCGCAGGAAGTCGATGGCTAATTGATTAGCTGATTCAGATTCCTGTTAATCTAGTTAATCTGTTACTTAAATTGAATCCATCCCCAGCCTCAGAAGAGATCTGCTCACTGCTGAGTGAACAAAGGTCGCACAGATCACTTGATTGTGAGAATTGAACGTCTGACCTTTGGGTGTATTTCCTGCAACATCCACTTCTTGGAAGATGGGCAGCTTCCTTAAATGTTTTCAACTTGTGAATAATCTCTCGCTTTGGAATAATGAACATCACACATTTTAGAAATACAACTTTTAGCACCTCTTCCAAATCGGCAGCAGCTGTTGCTGTTGTCTCTCCATTCTGGCATCAACAAACAACTGTCTGCTTCTGAACAGCAATGTGCAAAAAAAAAAAAATCTGCTTTCATGGAGGATGTTGTGCAGCTTTTCCGTCCTGAGTGGAATCTTTTGTTCTCGTTTTCTTTATTTAGTTGAATTTCCAACAGAAATGGAGCGTACGATCTTTTTGTCATTATTCTACAACAAGCCTTTAGTTTTTACTTTCACATTAACAACAATCTGAGAAGGTTGGAACCTCTAATCATTTCTGAAAGATTCGATTTCACACCGGATACAAAGTGAGGTTTTAATAATGTTTTTGCTTTTGTGCTGTGAAATACATGAAGCTGAAAACTGAACAGGAAGTTCAAAGAAAACAAGAGCGAGAAAACCAAATGACATTTCTGGGAGTTTTTCCACACACACATCTACAGGAGAAAAAAAAAAGTACACATGGTAAAATGAAACCTGGTTGGTAAAAAGACACTCCCCAATTGTCCCAAAAGTTATTTTTTCACTAGAAAACTCAAAAAATTGAAATAATTTATTAGGTTTTTCAGTATGTATTGAACTCTTCTTTAAATCCACACAGGTTGAAATATTTCCAGATAATTTAGTCTAATTTTACTGTACTTAAACTCTTCTTGCAGCCCCTAAATATCTATATATAAATACATTTGTTAAACCTTTATTCCCTATGGGAAGGATCACAATTAAAACAGCTCAGAATGACATTTAGTCATTTTTTCAAATGCACATAAATTTCCATTTTCTGTTGTTTTATTGCATATTTTAATGTGTTGATCCTTTTATAGTTACTTTTACAACTAAATTACATTTACATCTGTGATTTTTCATGGAGAAAATGTTAAATATGCAGAATTTTGCGCATTAAACGAGTGTTTTGTTATTGAAGCACTTCAAAAACCATGGTTACCCAGTGGGGGGCCTTGACGAATCAAAATGTTGAGAAACCAAATGGTTTCACACTGCTATTTTCTCTAAAATCATCTCAGTGAGAAAGTTTTATCTACTTGTCAAATTATTACTGCAAGCAGGTGTCCTATTATCTCCACTTATTTACTTTAACAAGCTACTGGTTTGATAGTTTACTTCTGATTTGATTTGTGGAGCTGTTAAAGGGGCAGTGTGGAGTAAAATCCACTTTTTGAGCTTTACATCATATTATAATGTTATTTCCTGGAGTTTTTTTTTGCTTCCATGCATGTTTGAGAAATCCTATAATTTCCATGGCAACCATTCAGCTGTGCAAAAGGCCTGTGTGGATCTAGCCCCGCCTCCGAGGACCAAGCTCCTCCTCAGAGCTGCTTGGAAGCTTTTGAGTTTCCAAGCTTCACGGAGCGGCTCCTTCAGACTAGCCAGTAGCAATTAGCAAACACCTGGTGGAACTACTTCTCCTTGAAACGCCAGTAAAAATGTTAAATGATTCATAAAGGAGCAATGAGGGTGGAGTTTTTAAAGGGACAGAGACCCAATTTCAGGGCATTTTAGCATTTTATAACATCTGAAGGTAACAGTTACTTGATTGTGTTATAAATTTGAACTATGTGCCAAGAAAGCACATAATACTGTCCCTTTAACTTACTGCTGGCACAATAAACGATATTTCTATTCTGTTCTGTTGTTCGTCGTGTTTCACGGCACTATGCGTTTCCTGAGCAAGGCATCATTTCTCAGACTTTCTTCTTTCATTGTTTTATCGTCTGGTTTTAATGGTAACATGTCCGATGTTGACTGTTGCTTTGCAGCAAGAAGGTTCTGGGTTCGATTCCCGGCCCCGGTCTTTCTGCATGGAGTTTGCATGTTCTCCCTGTGCATGGGTGGATTCTCTCTGGGTACTCCGGCTTCCTCCCACAGTCCAAAAACATGACTGTCAGGTTAATTGGCCTCTCTAAATTCTCCCTACGTGTGAGTGTGTGTATCCATGGTTGTTTGTCCTGTTTGTCTCTGTGTTGCACTGCGACAGACTGGCGACCTGTCCAGGTGACCCCGCCTCTCGCCCGGAACATTAGCTGGAGGTAGGCACCAGCACCTCCTGACCTACTAAGGGACCAGGGTGTTAGAAAATGGATGGATGTCCAATGTTGGTGCTTTGGGTAGTGGACATCTTGACTGGTCTGTGGGAATCTAACCCCTTACATGCAGCAAACTGTTTTATTTCAGCTGCAAACAGCTTTTATTATTGACCTGAATGGTGCGTCCCTTTGTCTTTATGATTCCGTTTCTCTTCTAATATTCCCCAACAAACATTCCCAGAACAGCTGGATTTGCATCCAGCACAATCATACAATCTCTGCAATATTGGTTTCTGAAAAATTAACATCCTTAAAGGAACATGGTCTGGGGCTATAATGTGACAAAATGTTGGAAAAAGTCCAAGTCCTTCTGCAGGACACTGTCTGCTTCTCCATTCTTTGAGAAAAGCAGATTATCTTGCAGCGAGGAAATGTGCACTCGTCTGTTTTTCCTCTTCAGATGTTGGCGACACCGGCCACCTCAGTGACCCCTGCAGCGTGCTATTACCATGTCATAGAGCCTCCCAAACTGACACTTCAGGAAACAGCCGGCTAATACACCCGTCACAATCATGTCACGCTCTTTGTTCAACACAATGCCGGGAAAGGAACAGAGAAATAAACCGCCACCATTTTCTAAAATATGTTTTTCTCTCCGCTTCCCCATCTGCCGCTGTTGTTTCGTCAAGTGGATCCACACAATCGATGCAGGACGTCTATCCAGTCGGAAGCTAACAAGAGCTGGATCAAAATCCGAGAACGGGAGCAATTTCAGGACGAAAGCGTCTCGGTTTGCCTCGGCGGAGTTTGTTTCAGGTTGTAATTAAAAGTTTGGTGTATACCACCCAATAAATCTTTGCCACATTTCCAGGATTCTCAGGTAGCCCCACCATTCCTATTAATCATGGATGGCGTTTGCTCTTTTATATTAATGCGCTGAAATATCATCAGTTACCCTGCGGTGATTGATGCAGCAGATTGTCTCCATATTCCCTGTCACCACAGCTGTGCAGAATATCAAATGAAAGCGAGATCTCCTCTCAGACTCTCCCCAAAACGCCGCCGTATTAATGCAGCTTCTGCTCCCAATGACAAGCAGCGATAAGAACGTTGGAACATTAAAACTGAATATTTTGTTTCTATTTGTGTCTTTATCTCTATTTGCAGGGTGAATCTCCTCTGCTTTTCAAGTTTAGCTGCTGACTTTTGAGACGAAACATTCCTCAGGTGATCTGAAAGAGCACCTGGTCTACTCAAAATCTCAAAATCTAATTTGGACTTTTGGCTTTGTGTGTTTTTTTAAACTTTGGTTTCAAACTGATGATGTTTTCAAGAAAATGGTCAAAACCGACCAAATTTATTCACTGTTTTTCTGGTCATATTGCGACCACCCAAACTAACACAAACTCCTGCTCCAATAAAAAGATTAGATTGTTTCAGTGACATTTATTTATATCTTGCTCATATCAAACTGTGCATGAATCTGTTACAATCCAGCAGCTGGAAATGGAAATACTTATAACATTTTCACTTTAAAAATTTCGAAACTTCATGGACAATTTTACTAAAATAGTCAGTCGTCCCTTTTCCGATATAATCAATCAACTAAGTGCAAACTATGGACAAACGTAGAAGTTTAAAGGGATCCAAGATTAGTTGAACATGTTGGAGTAAATATGGTGCAAGTTTCCTTTTAACTAAAGAATTGCTGTTTGTGATGCAAACAGCAATTCTCTGGGAGAGAGCCAGAGTCGAACACAACTTCCGAAGGACCTACATTTGTGCCCTCAACATTTCTCTCCAGAAGACTTTGAGTCATTTGTAGGAGCAAAACTGACAAAGGCTCTAACAGGCGATCGTTACCTTAATGAGCCAAAAGAAAAATGCTGTACTGACAGTTTTTATCCACAAAGTGCCTAAACCTGCCGAAGCAAGAAACACTGGGCAAAACATCAGACTGACAGCGCTAGAAGAAATACTTTAATCATCGCTGTTGACGAAGCTGGAGTAGTTGGACCTTTAGACTTCATTTACCCAGAATGCATAGCGACATTCATCTGACAATATTTTAGTAAAATTTACAAAAACTAAACAGCTTACAGTATTATCACTGTATTGTTTTTGCATCCACAATAAATATTTCTCAAGTAAAGTCCATCATTATCATTAACAATGACTCTTTTTAAAGCTTTTTATTTTAACAGAATGGGGAACTTCAGAGAAAACACATGCAGGTTCATTAATAATCTCTTTTCAGGGAAAATATTGATTAATTTATTAATCCAAATCTCCACCGAAGCCACTGTAAGGATCTATACATGTGCAGTGAGTCATCCAGGATCGTCACATATTGATGCATTTGGCAGGAAAAAGCCCCATGTGGTTCAATGCACTGCAACTCCAACTGTTATGATCATACAAAGGAAAGGTGTCAAGCAGGTAGCGACAAATCTGGTGAGTTTTCTGTTTTATTGGAGATTTTGAGGTTTCATCTGCTCAGCATTGGTTTCTGCTCAGTGTCACATTGTTCAAACCTTTAATGTGACTTAAACATTCATTTTGATCCGATTGAAGTTTGAAATTAAGTTGGTCAGTTGAAGTAGGCAGGAGGTAATATTGTGAGCTACGCTAATGATCAGATTTTGCAGGCACCAAACAATGCTTTCCTCCCTCATTGTTAGATCTGTGGCCTTGCTCTCTATTCACATCTAAAGCATCTGCTGTCTTCTTATCAACTACTTACATAAAGCTTTTTTACATACTCAGAGTTGCTTTTGAGTTCATTGACAACTCCTGATGTTTTAAGGGTTTATGCTGACGTTTGTCTGAAAACCTTGAGGTATGTAAAGGTGGTTGTTTACTTTGACTGTACAGTTTCTATAGAGCTATAGCAGCAGGACTTGACTGCAACAAAAGCACAAGAGGAACTACGAAGTGACAAAACAATATTTAAATGTGCGAATTCATGGGGTTTGTTTACGCCTGCGATGCGTTTCCCAGAGGATCTCCTTAACTTGACGGATCTGTGTTTATTCTCTGCTTGCGCCTGCGTGTCCTTTATGCTCTTCACATTATTTTGCAGTCGTGTCTCAGGATAAAATGACATGAAAAGAAGCAAAGCGGGAGAAAGGCTTGACGGTTTTATACATTCAGCATAATTGCAGACATTTTTATGCTGAAAGAAAGACAAAGAGTTTCAATTTCATTCAGCCCGCATTGGTCCGCGTAACAGACGTTTCTTAAAGGAATCCGATGTTTATTTCCACTTGTGGGAGGCAAACGTCCTAGTCAAAGGTGTTGGAGGACCTCAGTGACTAAACTCTTACAGTTTCGCATGCCTCTAACGGCTCGTCCTTTTTCTCCGATTCGTCATTCGGCCATCTGCTGTTGCATGACCAAACCAATGTTTTTAGCTTTTTTTTTTTTCGTCTGTCTCTGCACTCAAAAAAAAAACATTTTAAACAAGATTTGCATAAACCGGCAACAGTCACGATTCCACCATCTGTGACGATGTTGTCAAAAAATAATGCAGCAGATTGTGAACTGCAGCACTCGTTCCAGTGAAGTCAAATGTTGCTGCTGCAACTTTGACAGACAATAGAATATGAATTATTCTTTATACCTTAAAGAGATCTGATTTTTTTAAAAAGTACTTTTGGTGCCTTTGGATACTGTGGTTTTCTCCCACAGTCCAAAAACATGACTAGTTGTTTTGGTTTCTCCTCGGGGATGAGTTTATGTTTCTGTAGCTGCGTTTCCACTAATCATGTAATTACGCAATTTGACATTTGCAAATAAATTTGCTTAAGTTATTTAATAAATAAATAAATAAATAATTGTATTTAAATCCATTTATTGAAATAAATTTAAATAAGGTAGACTTATTTATTTTTTTATTTAATTAAATAAATAAAATTTAAATGTATTTACATTTAGTTAAATAAATTAAATTAGTTTAAATGATAATGATATTTAAATAATAATTTTATTTTTATATATAATATATTTATAAATAATATTGATATTTACTTATAAATATGGATATTTATAAGTTTGATAAAAACTTTTTTTTTTTAAAAAGGGTTTTTAAAATTTTTTTTTTTTTTTTTTTATAAAAATGGGTTTTTATAAGAGTTTTGGGTGTTTTTTTTTTTTTTTACAATTGGTTTATTTCCTAAAACTGGAACAGAAACAATTGTTTCGCATCACGAGTCACATGATCAACAACCAGATGTTGGTGCAAACCACCAAGAAGACGACAGGAAGTGGTTGGAGGTTCGTGGCGCTGCTTTTTTATAAAGACATGTCACATGATCAAACTTATTCATGTAGGATTTTTTAATTGCATTTCTGATTTTTATGGAAACACCACCATTGCAAAATGGTGTGTTTTCGACATTCGCAGAACGAAGTTCGCAATGGAAACTTTTGTTGCCCTCTGGTGGATGGGCCCCATACGACGCCCATCAACGACTGGAGAGAAGCAACAAATGGATGCTTCACTGTTACCAACCTTCTACTGGTGGCCTCACAACAATGTGTTGGTACCCAGAGGACTTCTGGTTCAACCCGACGACAGAAATGTTTCAGGCCTATTCAAATTACCCCAAAATACCTCATTTTTGTTTACTTTGGTTATTTGTGCCTGCTAAAATCTGCTATATTTAAGTGTGACTTAAAGCAGGAACACTAAATCTGAAAGATAAACCCTAAAACATAAAGAAGGCGTTCGTTCCTCTGCTGTTCCCGTTCGCCTGCTGACAATAGCATGAAATTTTCAAAAAGGCATTTCTGCCAACAGGATCTTCAACCACTTTACTGAAATAACACCAGTCTGTGCTTTGGTGCATGTGAATTGTGTTGCACAGGTCTGCAAACTGATACTTTGGCCATCAGCCCATCTTTTCATGCTGCGTGACAAAGCTTGTTGGCAAACCCTCCAACTTGTGTTTTTTTGCGGCATCCTGTGCACAAAGCATTTTCATAGAAGTTCACAGGTGTGTGCAAAACATAACTTGGACACAATGCATGTAAAGCATTGCCTCCAGCTTGGAAGGGAAAGGATGAAAGCTCATGTTTTCATACATTCTGCAGCTTAAAGTAACAGAAAGAGTTTATCATCAAGCTACTTTATTGTTTCTATTGTTCCTGAAGATGCTTCACCGCTTTTCTAATAAGGTTTGGCCTTGAAGATGCCTTTCACATGGCAGAATAAAAAGTTTTTAGAGTGAGAGGTGAAATATGTCTTACTGAAGGACATTTTTAAGATGTGAGAAGTTTCTTTTTTAAATTACTTGAGAAGATAACGTCCTATACCATCGACATGCGCAATAAAACACTTCAGCAAACTTTGTGAAACTGATCTCAGTTTCAGCTTTTGGTATTCGTGTCACTTTTAAACGTGTGGGCTGAATCTTTAATTGTGTTGATAGAGGGAGCTTTGATCAATCTGCAGGGTCAATGTCGCGTTGGAAGACAAACTGACAACTAAACCCTGTTCTGCTGCTAATTGCTTTAAGCTTTACATCTGTGTTTAGGCATTTCAAACGCGGATTCATCAAAAATGACTTACAAATAAGGGCGAAGAGTTGGCGGAGGAGGGAGGAGCACCCAAACATTTCCCTCAACATATTCAAGAAATTACTGGAGAAGAGTGGAAAAGATATTTAGTAAAAAGTACTGAGTAAACGATCAAATGATGAATCATTTAATATTTAAAAATTACATAATTACATGGGGCTGCCCAGTGGCGCAGCTGGTAGAGCTGTTGCCTTGCAGCAAGAAGGTTCTGGGTTCGATTCCCGGCCCCGGTCTTTCTGCATGGAGTTTGCATGTTCTCCCTGTGCATGGTGGGTTCTCTCCGGGTACTCCGGCTTCCTCCCACAGTCCAAAAACATGACTGTCAGGTTCTCTCCAAATTGTCCCTAGGTGTGAGTGTGTGTGTGTGCGTGGTTGTTTGTCCTGTGTGTCTCTGTGTTGCCCTGCGACAGACTGGTGACCTGTCCAGGTGACCCCCTCTCGCCCAGAACAATAGCTGGAGGCAGCAGCACCTCCTGACCCACTAAGGTGTTAGAAAATGGAGGATGGACAGTTATATGGCCCACAATGTAAAGTCAAGTGGAAATTTTGGTATTCTAAGGATGAAAATGACAATAATTCATATAAGTAATATAAAAACTTTAAAAATGAGGTTTTCTTTCTTAGTCTTTGTCTTAATGATTTCCACCGTATTGATGAGATTTGCAGTTTTAGATACAGTTGGTTTTGCACATTTAGGACATCAAAGAATTAAGGATCAAGTAAAATAATGCACTTCAGAATCTTTAGCATCCAGCAGGTATTTTCTTGCTGACACTGGCGCATTATTCCAATAAACTGGGTGTGTTAGGAAGTGGAAAATAACTTGGAGTACTCTACTTTTTATATATTTATCATATTAAATAAACATATAAATATTTAAATGGCTAAATAACCCACATTATTGCTGTTAATTTTTATATTAAGATTTATAAATAAGCAAAATCAACTTTATCTAAATAAAAAGAAGCTTTTAAAAAACATAATTAAGCTGCTAGCTAAGCGGACAGATCCCATTCAGTCCTGATTTAAAGCAGGAAACCGTCATCTCCATTTTATACACAAACATATCAGGCTGCAGCATAAATGTGAACATAATAAGTTGAAGTGTTTTCTCTCATTAACGTTCAATAATGATATGTCATCTGAGCTGTAATAATAGCCTCACAACAGGATAGGAAGAAAGTACAGAGGCGAGACTGATTGAGTTTTCTTTAAATCACGCTTTTCTCATTCAGCCTGATGAACCAGAGCTCAAACTGCCAGGCTAATCACCAACAACAGCAACTTTACTGGCTAACGAAAAGAAAGAGACTTTTACTTTAAATAAATCTGCATTGAATAAACAAAAAAAACATTTGGTCACATTAAATATGATAAGTTGCTGCAGAGGAAAACCTTCTTCCTGAATCATCGTTTTGGATTTTTAATCATCTACGACTTTCCTGCTTCTCTTCAAAAGATGCTTGAAGAAATCGGAGGCCATCTGTTCATAAGTGCAATTTGTAGTGAAGTTACCTTTCAACAGTATAATGAGTCTCAGAGGAACTTCACATCAACCCAGTAATTGCTCCAAAACCGTTTGCTAAAGTGGCTTTAATCAAAACTAATTAAAATCATATCTACAGCGCAAGAACAGATATTGTTTTAGAGATTTAAATATTTAACGAGGTGTTCTGATATTAAACCAAAAATAAAGCAGATTGCATTGAGAAAACTGATCTGGGCTAAGTACATAACAGACAAAGGAACTCATTGCTAACAGGCAGTTAGCAATCAGGACCAGCTAAAAACCGCTAAAAAACGACATAAATATGCAGATATTAGCTTAGCCTGCTTAATATTTAGCTGGCTAACTAAATATTTAGCTTGAAACTACACAAATATATAGATATTTAGCTTACCTGTAAGCTAGCTTACAAATATTAGCGGGCTAATATTTATGACCTAATATATAAATATTAGCTGGCTATTAGTTATCCAGCTAATATTTACTAACTAAAAATTTACCTTGAAACTACATAAATATGTAAATATTTAGCTTAGCCTGCTTAATATTTAGCTTAGCTCGCTTAATATTTAGCTGGCTAACTAACCATTTAGCTTGAAACTACATACATATATAGATTTTTAGCTGGGAGCTAAATATTTAGTTTGAACATATACAATTAGATTTCCTTTCAAGACTTCTGAAACACTGAGTGCCTTTGATTTGTATTAAGTGAAAAATTGATCATTTTGATCATTTTAATGATGCTTTTGACAAGATATAATATTAATTGGTGACATTGTGACATTTTTCTGATTTAAAAGCAGCAAATAAACCTGATTTTACTTAAATTACAACAACAAACCAAACCAATATTGTTAGAAAAGAACCACAGAAGTGACCAGAAACCCTCCATGCAGTTCGTAGCCGGTTGGTTTCGTGGAAAGGTCTCCAGTCCGTTACGGGTCAACAGAGAAACACAAAACAAACCATAAAAAAGATCTACAACAAGAATATTCTATATTTATCTACTGCAGCAAAAACTGAGCTTGTTCACCTTGAAAACATTGGAGATATTTTATTTACTTTGTGATGAGTGTTTTCAGTATTTGTAGGCCAAAAATATTGAGAAACCACAATATCTCTATTTCTTACTACTTCTTTTCTTCTTTCACTTCACTATTTTACAGCAGTCTTTATCAACACCCCTCCAGGCTTTCTGAAGGTCCTTTAAATCATTTCTTTTCAGTGGAAGATGTATATTTTTGAATATATCTCAGATTGTTTCTTTTTTTTTTTCTTAGACAATAAAATCTCTCTGTGAACATCTACTAAGCGGTAGATTTCCTTGAATAAAAAGGGAGTTGCATTCAGTCACTGTAGAGTTTGCCTTTTACAAATAAACTTTCATGTTGAGCCACTAAGAAGAAAGCCGAAGTGAAAATTCACAGGTATGGATTTTATCTGGTACGAGGAACCTGGAGGATCTGCAGAAAATCTGGAAATATAAATTCATCCTTTTGGTTTGTTTGGTAGGATTCTGATTAATTAATTTTATTGACCCTGTGCAGAAAATGCCAATTATTCCCAGGTATTTCCCCGGCCTGCTCTGGGGGAACCCACCTCTCGCCTAATGGCCGCTGGAAACGGACACCAGAGAGTGAAGCGTTTCCACCTTTTTACAACTATTACTCACTAATAAGCAAAAATCCAAGATTTCAGTTTGACGTTTACATCTCCAGATGAAAGTGGCTTCTCTTTGCATCTTTTCTTGCTTTTTAAATACCGACGATGGCGTAATGAGTGGCGGCACTCCGCCTTCCTCTCACTTCCCCGCTGCAGTCATCATGTCATCACCGTCTCTCCTCCCAGCGGGCGGCTGGTAAGTATCAGTGAACAGATTCAATTTGATTCACTCCGCTGCAGCTCCAGCAAACACAAAGCCTCCCCATGTGTGTGTAGGTGGGTGATTGTGATTATGTGGGTGTGTGTCCGCTTTCCGTGCCTGTATTCGGGAGGATTTAGGGCATCTCCTCAATCCTAATCCATTTGCTCACACTCGCACAGACACAGAGGAAGAGCTGGCTGAGCGGCAGCGTGTCGGTGCTGCATCTTTCTTTTTTTTGTGCTTCATGTTGCTGCTCTGCATCAGGAAACGCCGCCATGGAAACTCTGTCAAAGCCACGTTAAGAAAACACTCCTGTATGAGAAAGAAAACCTTCTTTCCTTTGTTCCCCAAACACAATCTGTGCTGCAGAGGGTTATGTTGGAACACCACGGCAACCGGCTAAAAAACAACGAGAATAACCGAGAGAGGAATGCATGACCGTCCCGTGCGATGAAACCTTTTCGGTTAGACTGTTGCTCTGCATGCTGCTGAACGCCCTAATGAATGCTGCTGCCTGTTCCCCAGAGAAAGCGCTCACTGTTCGCCTGCGCCTCAGAGGACGAGGCAAGGTGCTGCTGGCTGGCTCTTTAATACCCCCCGAACGCACAAAGCTATCTCTGAGGGATTAATCCACTTCACAAACCAATTAATAGGAGGAACAGGTTTGAACTGATGCAAGCAAATAGCCAAGAGGTAAACAAGGCAGGTTCTGGCTCACTCTCTGCAGACGGTGAGTTTAAAGGCCAGACTGAAGAAAAATGCATCTTTTGAGGTTAAAAGTGCCTTGAAAGATGTAAAAAAATCCAAAAAAAAAAAAAAGTTTATTGTAGCTGTATAATCTCAAATTACACAAAACCCCAATTCAACAATGAAAAGAAATTTTTATTTCTTAGACAAATGCAACAAAACTGGTAATTAAAACTTTTAAAAGGGAATCTAGATCTACGCAGCAACGTTAAAGCTGCATTTTTATTAAATATATAATTTTTTTTCTATGATTGTTGAAATTTTCTAAATGTGACAGCATATAATGAGACAATCTGTTAAAAATATATTTATATATGTCCTCTGTCCTCTCCCAGTGCTAACTGGAAGCAACGAAGCAGTCAGGAGGCAGGGCTTAGCGCTGTCAATCATGCTTGTGCGCACACCTAACCCTCCTCCCCTTTGCTACATCTACAGAAAAGTAGGTGAATGCTAAGGTTAGTTAGCATGGCCACCAATAAGTAGTTTTCCAGCAACTGAGTTGTTCTTCACCATTAGTACATTTAGCAGCGGATTCACAATGTTGATTGACAGCGCTAAGCTCCTCCTCCTGGCTCTGAAAAGTTGTTTTTGGTCTGGAGCAGAGAAATCTTTTCACAGATTATCCGTCTCATAAGACGCTGTGACAGTTTTAAAAGATACATAAAATACTTTATATAAAAGCTACTGCATATTTTAGACTATAATGGATGAAATGTGTGTAAACAGTAGGGATGAACCGATAATACATGTTTTCACTGCCACTGCTTTTCTGAGTCAGTTAAACTTCCCATAATCCTCTGCTGCATCACCAAACAAATATCACATGACCAAACCTCCTCCAGAAACCAATGGCTGGTAGTTCCAGCTCGTTGTTGGTTAAACATCGGCGTAATTAAACCTCGTGTTTGGTGAAAGCGTAATTTTGCCCAGATGATTCGAACTCCTGTGTCGTGAACCTGAACTGGCAGCTTTTGATTTTGCTTCCGGAGTTTATAAAGGTTAATTGAAGGAAAATTTACAATTCAAGCCGCATTCAAGACATCAAGTAGAAAAAGTAACAGCCGATGGAAATAAAGTCGATAAGTCGTCAGTGTGAGCATCACGGCTGACGAATAAATTGATCCGAATGTCTAGGAGCTTTTAATAGAAACAATAGTTCCTATTTCACTGGGGAATCATTTTTATGCGACACGAACACCATTTTCATTTTGCTACTGTACAAAATGTTACAAATAAAACAGGAGATTCTAAGTAAGATAAATAAAGATAATCTTAATTTATCAGATTTAAGAAAGGTAATTTTGTGTGCTCCATTTTGTTTAAGCATCAGGCGCTTTTGCACATTTTTATATTTTTATCTAAGCAAACTTTACTTGAATTAGTTTGTGACGGTAGGAAAGAAACAATTTTCCCTTTTTATTAAATTTAACGCAATAATAAATGCAATAAAAACAAAAAAAAATTAATTGACATAAAAATAAAACACCTCATAGTCCAGGTTCGACTGGATACCATTGTTCAACATTTGTTACATTTTCATCTCCTTTGGTTTGCTTTCACAGTGCACTGGGCCAAACGATCCAAACTAATTGAAAGGCATGTTCCCCTCCTCACCTGCGGGGGCGCTCTGGAGAAAACACTGAGCGCAAATTCCTTCTTCACCAAATGTAAACAAAAATGGAGTAGAACCAGATTTTAGCGGTTGTATGATTTCTTTATTAATATACATTAATGGTTGGGACGTTAAATGTTAGCCGCTAATGCTAGCGGCACTTCTGCAGGTGGCCATTACAAAAACAAGGCTGTTCCAAAACGAGCAGGAATCTGTCACAAAAGGGTCGAAGTGGCCTTATTTCTTACCCGATTTCTATAAAATATGGCTTAAATTAAAGCTGAGAAAATGGTTGATGTTTTGATACACAACACCTGTTTTCTCCCTGAATATGAATCTATAAACAGTTGGGTTGATGTCAAGATGCAAGAGAGGACTAATTTCTTTTTAATATTGGTCAATAATTTAATTCTACGTAAGAGCCGCTGTTAAAGTTCAACAAGCCATGAACTCCTGTACTTTATGAAATATTTCGTCCTTTTTGATGGGACAAACAAACAAGGCAATTATTAGTCCAATTTTTTGTTGTTTTTATTGAACATTTAAAAATAACAGTGGCACTACAGCAAATGGAAAATAACACTGAAAAAACGTAAAAAAAACCCCAACTTTAAACAAATTTTTATTCTGCTTTTCCTCGCTGTCTGGGTCAGCTTTACTCTACACGCAGACCCGTTGCCACGGCAACCGACACAAAACCTCCGAGAGTTCTATATTACCCAGAATGCACTGCGATGCAGTTTTGGGGCGAACCTCTGGTCCACTTAGCGTTCAAACCGCGTCAGAATTCACTTCAACCGAACCCAGACCGACGTTTTTAGGCGGATCAGTTTCGCTTCTTTTAAAGAGTTCGAGTGCAGATTCTCACCGTCCCCAAATGGACCGAACGAAGTTTGATTAAAGCGAACTAAGCAGGGATGGTGTGAACACACCCTTAACTTCTCGTATAAAACAACGACACTAGAGGGTTTGCACTATTTGCGCTGCTGCTCTGACCAGCAAGTGGAAGATAAAAGTATTTCCTGTAATCTCTAAGTAGGTAATTCTTTGCTCTTGATGATCTGTGACAGAACGAGCGAGCGGATTGATGCAAAGCCGAACAAGCAGCTCCGGCTGCAGAACTTAATTAACTTGTCCATCTGCGAGCCGGTCACTTACAGACGCACTCTTCAGATCGTGAGGGTCTGACTGAAGCCAGGGCTGCAGAATGAAAACACCGGGCAGAGCAACAAAAGCAACCGTGGGAGCATCAACATTACCATCTTTTCATGATTTATTTAAAAGCCCTCAATCAGCACCGATAATTAGCCCTTTTCTATTCACATGAAAATGTATTTGAGATGCTGATTAGATTCTAATTCCTGGTTTCTTTGAGGTCTGGTGGCTCATTTCCAGTTTGGGGCTTAAATATGACAAAGGAGAAAATAATGTGTTTTAAGGACCATTAAAAGATCTGAATGGAAGAAAAGTTTTAAAATTAAAAGGTAATTTCTTTCCCTCACCTCTGTCTGTTGCCTAATAGCAAAATGAAACTGTGAAACAAGCTGATGCTTTTGTGTAAAGAAATAGAAGATCTGCTGATCCCCAGAGCCGATCAAAGGAAAATGTCAATAAATAAGCAATTTATTTCTAGAAGACGACGAGGTTCAGCAGATCTGCTTTGATGTGAACCGATGCATCTTTACTGGTTCTGTTAGACTTCAAGTAAGAAATATAATTTTTCATCCACTAATGGTTATCTGGTCTGAAATCAGGCATTTTTTACCAATATATCAACACTTCTCTAATACAGTCGCTTTAAAAACTATTCATTAACTTTCTCATATTTGGCAAAACTCCAGCCTTTAATTTATTAAACTTTAATGAAACACACCAACACAAAGTGCTGCAAAGTCACCAAAACTACACATTTAAATTATAATACAGTATCAACACATACAGTACTCGTTTGATTGCTTTTACAAATCAGTCATGATAACATGTAGCTTTTAATGTCAAAGTGGTTTTGGGCCATCAGTAAAGATTTGTGATTGCAACCAAAGGGGAAAACTTTATCTGCTAAATACTGACTTAAAAAATTATTATTTTGTAGAAATCAGTTGGCATTTGAGTTTTTATGTGTTTAGATCTAAAAGAGCAATAAAACAACCAAGAGGTGGATACTTTTCACAGTATGTAGTATCTTACAGTCTATATTTAAGAACTTTTAGAATATCTTTGTACTGCAGACGGTTTTCCAATTAATTGGTCGTTATTCCATTAACTCAACAAATGCTTCCTGTCTGGGTGTCAGCACAGATTTTCCAACTTTTTTAGGATTAACTGACGCCAGCAACTGTTGAATTTACTTCAATAATCTCTGCCTGGATCTAGGCGGTATAAAAAGGAAGAAATAAGATGTCGCCTTGGAAAAAAACAATCTTTTCAAAGGTCTGTTGACAATGGTGTTCCACGAACCTTTACGCGTACTCTATAGATGTAATTCAGCTTTTTTTCTTTTCTATCCGACAGACTAGTAATGCTGTAATATTGAAAGGTTTCATAACATAGTAACACCGATTTAACAGATCTGAAAAGACATAGCTTTTTATTAGTCTCTTTTCTTTGTTCTGTACTGACTCAAAGCAATAATAATTACATAACAACTCAAAATACAACTCCAATGAAGCCACACATTAAAATACTTGGTTTAAGTCATTTTAAGAAATCAAATATGCAAAATTATAAAGTTTTCCCACATTTTGTTGAGTTTAAAACCCAAAGCTCAGAGTATTTGGGTTGATGATGCATTGACCCAATTTAGCCAGTCTTCTTTAAGACTCTGCAAGGCGGGAGGAAGGAGGGAGTCCAGGCCCCACCAATCTTAGAAACATCTAGAATTGTCCCCCCCAAAGAAATCATGAAAGAAACCCTTTTATTTAAACAATATCAATATAAAAAAGGCAATAGAAACAAAAAACCAAGTAAATCTGCCATTCATCCCGAAAAAAATAAGAGTTAATTTTTAGGTCCCCCCCCCCCACCATTATTGGAACAATGGTTCAGTCCAAAGTGCAGGCGGAGCAACAGCAGCGCTGAGGCACAGGCTCCGGTAGAGCCGCTAAGTGAGGAGCTAGCTGCTAGCTGTTAGCAGCGGCTCAGCAGCACGAACAAAAAACCCTCCAGTAAGTAAAAACGTAAAGCAAAAGACATGCGACACATTTTATTTACTTTCACTGCTTAATAGGAAGAAACAAAAATCAGACCGCAGTTTGTTATTTCATTACTTTGGCTGAATCCTGATGTCCTGGAAATCAAAACTAGCTAAACTGCTACATAGCTTTCATAGACTTAGCTCCTTTTTCTGAGGAAAGTAGCCAGTATTTCAATTATATTTAACTCTTCTTTTAATAAGAAGAGTTTGAAACAGGAGGGAGCGGCTGAGCGCTAGCACTAGCCGACAGAGGGGCTACGGCTAGTGCTAAAACACTTTGCTATCCACTGCTACTTACTAGTCATTTTGGTGGTGCAGCCTGAACACAATAAAAACATTTTTAAACCACATTTTACGTTACATTTGACTGTAATTTTGCCAAAATTGCTCTTTAAAAATGTCACTGTTTATGGTTCCCCCCAATAATGAGATGGGATTTACGCCCTGGCCTACAAATACACATTGAATGAAAACCAGACGTGCCTCAAAACACGTTTGGTGTGAACACAGCGTTAGACCTTCAATACGTTAAGCCCTGGTACTTTTCCATCCCTTTACATATCCACCAAACTAAAGCAGTCCAGCTCTTTTCTTTCCACACCACTGTATTTATCTTTTTCATAGACTCTGCAAAAACACTTTCTGCCTTATGCTGCAGCCTTTGTCTGCGGCGGGGAAGGCCAAACAGAAATCTGAGCAAACACCAAAGGACACAGCCATTACTCATTCCATGCAGAAACAGTACATAAGGCAAATCCATATTTTCATAACATGATTCTTCCTGGATGTCCGCCAGGTGTTAGGCACCGTCCAAGAAGGACATCAGAGCAGCTGGCGGAAAGAAACGCAGGGCAGGAACCCTTGAAGGCTTTTAACCTCCTCAACAAGGTCCACTAAAAATCTGTAATTCCTCAATTAAGCAAAACACATATTTATTTTCTGTGTTAGCCATTTTTCCATATTTTTAGTCATGTTAGTCAAAGGTGCAGCTGCGTCCAGAATAACTTAAACGTTTAATGAAAAATGCATGGATTTTAAGCTGCATAATCAAGAGGCTGTTGCCAGGCCAGGGGCAAAAATCTTTAAGGTTCCTATTAATGGGTTGAAACCTGATCTCTGCTGAGCTTTTCTGGTTCAATGAATTTGTCAAACGCTCCACCTTGTTGTAGCTGGACTGATATTTGGATGCGGTGCCCTGAAGGGTGTGTTTTGCATGACTCAGTCTGGAAATCTCTGTTCTGAGCATCTTTGGGTCAGAAAGCCTCATTAACCTGACCAGTACGCCTCATTCTCCAGGCCTACTTGTTACATGAAGGAAATAATGGGACCATTTCGGATTCAAGTGCTTTAGGAATTTGGCCTGGTCTAACTGGCTTTTGAGTTCTTGAATTTTCTAAACCACTTGTGTCAAAGTCAAGGCCCGCGGGCCAAATCTGGCCCGCCATACAGTTTTATGTGGCCTGGGGGAAAAGAGAACTTTGACAATAACTGTTGTATTTTACTAGTCATATATAATCTGTTTTCAATGGAAGAGGATTAGGGCCACAGAAAAATAAATTGACTTTTTTCTCTGAATTATTCTGACTTTAAGCTTTAAGGTCAGAATTATGGCGGGAAAAACAAAAATAAAAATTCTGGGGGAAAGAAAACAGAATTCTGAAAAAATACATTTTTAATTTTGGAGAAAAAAGTCAGAATTTTGTGGGGGGAAAAAAATCAAAATTCTGGGGGAAAAACAGAATTCTGATCTTTGATCACAGAAGATTAAAGCTGGATGTCTTTCTTTTTCAGTGACTATAATCTTCTGTAGTTTTTATATGCATACTCCTGTACATCAATGGGAAATAAAGTCCATTATGGTTTAACTTCAAGAAGTCGTCATCGAGACCAGAGGCGGCCATTTTGGAGGTTTGTTAACCATCTTATGACCTTAAACTTAACTGGGCCGCCTGGTATTTCTTTATTTTATGGCTGTAAAATGATCAAAAATGTGCATTGAGACTTTATTTTTGCTCTCTTTTCTAGAACAACCTCAGCTTTCAGTGTCTGATAATTATTTAACGTTTCTATTCAAAACTATGAACAGTTTAAAAAGAAAAAACTAAAATCTGAATTTCAATTCAGATTTTTTTTAATAAAAAAAACAAGCATGCTTGTACCCATCTCCAGGGGTCAAAGGGCAAGGTACACACTGGACAGGTCAACAATCCCTCACTTGGCTGATTTTTTTTCTTTCTTTTTTTTTGCCCAATTAATCTTCTGGTAAAAATGAGCTTTATTTTTGGAAGGTCATGATTTTATTTTCAGGTTAATACATATTTATTGTATAAATTATGCAGGAAGATGGAGCTAACATTTAGCATTTTAGAAAAACATTAGCTTGTACAAACATTTTACATCACCTGGTTCGCTGGTTAAATGTCTCTCATGTTCACTGCCTTCAGATATCAGCCTTCTGGGTCACTTTATCAGTCTGCTGGATTTTTCTTTTAGACATTTGCATAATTTTATGCGTGATTTCAGATCGTCCTCGAACCGCTACGCTGTTCATATGAAGCTCTGCAGGGAAACGCCGTGACAGAAATATTTTCTGTAATGTCTGCTGCAACATGCACATGTGATACACCGTTGAAAAGCCCCTTTTATGCACTAATACCTTTGGAAGTTTTCGAATGCGACCAACTGTTCAGGAGTTACGATACAGAGAGGCGTAGGTGACAAATATGACACAACGGAGAATCTTTCTTGTGATTGGTCGAGCTCATATCACTAATTTCCCGGGTGGCTACCGTAATGTGTCATATACGCTCCGAAAGCGCAATGTCTCAGCTTTTCTGCACTTTTTGAATTTCTTTGCTATGTTGAGCTGCTCAGGCATTACGGTAATGGGAAGTACACAAGCTGAATCCTGTCCTGCAGGTTGGTTATCAGAGGGTTAACGGATTTATCAACACATTCGACCCTTTTATTAAAATCTTTTTAAAAATAAAACAGAGTTTGACGTCCCTGTTCTAAACAACGCATGTTCACCGAAATCAAAAAGTAACAGGCTTACTGTGAATTAGCACTTCAACACTGGGATGTGTTAGGGGAATATGCAGAAACAACTTCAACCATCTGCTTTTAATGACTAAAACATCAAGTTTCTCATGTGTGTCTTACAGTTTTGCACAAAAGAGGTCAAACAGTAACAGCTTGCAGAGCTTACAGTATCATCTCAGCTTGATTAAAATGCAAGCGTCACATTTGTTTGCGGGAGGGATGCATTTTTAACATTGTCGCATCTTTTCACCTTCATTTAACATGAGTAATTATAGCGGAGAATGAAGTCGCAAACAATTTGTCTTTGAGATACTTCATTTTCAAATTCAATTAGCATTACCCAAAGCCTGTGAGCTTGTTTAAACACTTGCTGTGCTGAATTATGCATGACGATTAGCTGTTTGTGGAAATTAAATGTGAAAGCATAATGCTGCTCTCCTATACTCGAACTTGCAAAGGGAATTAAGATCTGGAACAAGGATGGATAATAAACAACTGTAAAGGAAAATAAATCTGGTTGTTGAAAGCAGATCATGCAGCTGTGAATTCTGGGTCATATTTTAAAAAAATATGGAGGCTTTTTTAGTCAACTAAAAATAAAAACAATCAGATTAACGCAATTTCAAGGTTCTTAATAATAATTATGACTGAAAGAATTAAAAGCAAAAATTCAACACATGCAGAAATTTCTGAGATGTAAAATGAAGTTTTATCACAGGTGGGGACAAAAAAACCTGAATTTTTATTGCTGTGTCTGCAGAGTTTCACCAGTTTGTTTCACCTTCACATCAATCGTTAACAATAAAAACATTTCTTCCATTTCTTTGTTTTTGGTGAGCAACAGCAGAAGCATTTTATCAACATCACCTGCTTTTTGGCTTTTAAGGTTTTGCATGTAGATATAACTGCTGCACTCTGTTCCGTAGTAAATTACATAATTGTATGGATCCTGCCTCAAACACACACGATTGTACTAGGAAGTGTTCACAGCCCTGGTACAATACCCATGTAAAAAAAACTAATTACAACCTATTCAGCATCCAGGGTTCACACCTGCCACCAGTTATGGTGAATCTAATTACAAGGAAAATAATCTTCAGCTGCCCCCCCTGAGATTTTACTGACATTTCCTCATTCATATCTTATAGCCAAATGCTAAAAGCCACAATTTGAAGAGAACTTAGAAAGAATCAAAAAGTATCAGTCAGGAGAAACTTTAAAAAATAGCTATGGATGATTTTTTTTTTGTTCAGATATTTTACTGCACCTTTAAACAATCTGTGAAAGCTTATAAAGCTTCTGATGTTATATTGGATGTCTCGAAGGACAATAAATGTCCAAATGCATGAGAGTGTTACAATCAGTTACCTGGAGGCAAAAACAGCAAGTCAAATGTGAGTACCTCAAAGTTCAATCCTAGGACGCCTCTTATTATTTATTATAGGTGGGATTATGACATCAAATCTTCAAGGAAAGAGATCTGCATAAAGCAAAAAATATTTGTAACAGATTGTCATTATCCACATGTCAATGTGTTTTGTACCAATATGGGCTGAAAAGCCGCTCAGATAAGAAGAAGCCGCTAATCCAGAAGTGACATGAAAAGCCAGCTTATAGTTTGAGCAAATATTCTTCGGGCATTTGCGCCATTGTCTGATGAACTTAAAATTTAACTGTTGGGCCAAAATGACCATCCCGACACATGCAGGACATAAAAATCCAAACACCATCGTGTAACATGTTGAGCTTTTTGGTTATCGTTTTAGAAAACTGTGGCTTCAACAATGACTAAAACCTGAGTTATAACAATCACACTGGCATGTTAGGGTTGGAGTTACAATGTGGGAACTGATCTGGTCTGTCAAGGTGAAGAAAAAGCTGATTTGAGGTCCAAATCCATCTACCCACTTCCTATCCAACCAACCAGCGTTTAGGAACAAGGCATTGAGGTACTTCAACGTTTCTGACCCGCTGACCTCGTCTAATAAAATTAAAGGCAAATTATCATCATTAGGTTTCTAAAACTCTTAAAATTGCTGTTGGAAGTGGATCACACTCAAGCTCTAACAATTTAATTGCACCATTTGATGAAGATTAACAGGCTGCGCTAATTCTGTACGTGAATAATCAGAGGGGACCATCGTTCTCTCCTCTGTGACCCTCTCTGCTGCCTCTTGATGAGTCCCACTGCCTGCGGGGAAAAAAAGATCCTCTGAAAGCAGATGGTGTGTGTGGGACTCGATAATGCGCAAAACCTCGCAGGATAACAATGTAGTAAATAGATGATGGCTTGGATAAGTATGGTTTGTAATAATAACTCTGCAGGGACACCAGAGTGCTGTTGAAAGCCAGGGTTTGGTGGTTGTAACGTCTCTTTTAAAGGCCACTGATTTTAACATCCAGGACTTAATAACAAGTACAGACACAAAAATGGTTCACATAACATTTTAGCAATATGTTAGGCCTTCTGGTCTGGTTATGGGTTGGATTGCTGTGTTCAATTAGAAACGTTCGATTATATTGGAGCAGTTGTTGCTTGCAATGTTGGTCTTTTAACACCAGAACGCCCAGGTGCCGTTTTCCCTTTGGGTGAGGTTTCAACTCTGCTAGTGTCCATTATGATGCCATCCATCCATTTTCTATACTCTATATGTCCCTTAGTGGCGTCGGGAGGTGCTGGTGCCTCCAGCCCACGTTCTGGGCGAGAGGCAAGGTCACCTGGAGGTCGCCAGTCTGTAGCAGGGCAACACAGAGACAACCATACACTCACACTCACATCTAGGGAGAATTTAGAGAGGCCAATTAATCTGACAGTCATGTTTTTGGACTGTGGGAGGAAGCCAGAGTACCCGGAGAGAACCCACGCATGCATAGGGAGAACATGCAAACTCCATGCAGAAAGACCGGGGCCGGGAATCGAACCCAGAACCTTCTTCTACCAACTGCGCCACTGTGCAGCCCCCCATTATGACGCTTTTACTGTATTTCATAAAAATGAAAAATGTGGCTGAAGTAAAATTTTTCAGCTTTTTTGTAACAAACATAATAGCTTCAAACTACTTACATTTAACGTATTTTTGACTGCAAAAATAGAAAATGTAGCTCTTCTTTATGAAGAGACTGAGCTTTTGCATTTTCTCCAAATGGATCAAGAACAGCAGTTAATTTAATTTGGGTTTGCCTTTTCAGCCGTTTCTGGTGATTTTGGGGGCGAGGGCTAAGGGGTTAAAGTTTATTGTTATGTTGTACGTTCTACTGCAATATAAATACAACTCACCAAGCACTGTAATAATGTAAGGTTATATGAACACTGCAGAAGGTAAATGTCAGACTTGTTTTGACAGGAAGGCACATACACACACGGCTCCCACACCTTCATACCAGCGCTCTAGTTATAGCCTCCTTTTTATCCTGGATTAAATCAGCCGGTGTGGGTTGCTAGGATGGTGCAACATCATGAATGTCAGGCTTTTCCCTCCAAGACAGTCACAATCTTTAAAACCTACTATGTGTGTACATTACGACCTAAATAATAGCCTATTAGGTTCAGGGTTGCAAGTGACTTCTTATTGACACGTAATCTTCAGTTTGTTGTAGGATCTGTTGTTGTCATAAGCATGAAAACGCAGAAGAAAAATGAGCCGTTTTGTTGTGTCATTTCAGAATTCATTTTATGACTCCTATTAACCTTTTGGACCAAAATCTGTGTTTCGCTCTCCTGGTTTCTGGGGCTAATTGCATTTTCCGTGTACTTCCTGGCACACAATGCGTCTGTTTTCAGAACAGCTTGTGCTGCTCAGATATTGCTTAATTTGGCATGTCAGTGATATTATTCATGCTCCTGTATCTACATAGGGTCAGAACAATGAAAATAAGCAAACACATTACTAAGTAACACTTCCTGACAAATGAAATTTATTGGACTTTTTCAACCATGTAATGCTAGTAGGTCTTTCTACAACCAGTGGGAGACCATGTGGAAAAAATATAAGCTCACAATCATTTATGCTTGAGTATTTTTTTACTTCTGGAGTATCTGAACTTGATTTCTCTGGAAAAAGACAGAAGGAGAAGTTGAGAACAATGACGTTTACTTTCTGCGCCGTTTTAGAATCGTAATGTCCTTGTAGTTTTAGCAGTGGCAAGAGTGGAAATGAACGAAGCCGTTCAGTCCACGTTGGCCAAATATTGACTTGGCATCAACGGGCGCCTTGTTCGGATCAGCGCTTCTCTCTTCACAGCAGAGGATGGTTGTTTACGCTGCAGGTGACTTCCGGTAAGCTTCATAGCATCAAACTGGCGCATTATAAACTTCACAGACAACCTCAACAAAGTCAACACTTCTAGCTAGCAATCGTTTCTCAATAGCTAAGGGTCAAGACCCTCTGGATGAAGCAACGGGTAGGATAAGGGGCTGGGTTTACATGACCACTTGGCCAAGGTATACAAGAAGATCCAAACTGTTGTCCAGATGAAGCAAATTGGCTAGAGTGTTCAGGACCAACCCCAGAACCACCATCACTCAAGCTGGACATGAAATGTAAATACCAGAGTCCCAGCGCGCTGTAAGAACCGTCTACACCACCACTGACTGAGAGACGAATCTCCATTCCCATCAAATACAGGGAAAAAGCCAACATCGCTTTGCCATAATGAAAACCTGCGTCATGACTTAAGAGTCTCTAACAGCCTCCTCATCCTCACACCTCCTGTGCGTTTAGTCACGTTCAGCGCTTATATCTAATCGATATCCATGGAAGGCCTTCAGTGGGCTGTTTTTTCCTCCCACCAATCACAAGAGCAGCTGCTGATGTCACTGACTAAAGAACTTGCTCTAATGCGCCGTTCCTTTTTTTACCCCGCCATGCATCTCACATATTGCTTTGCTGCTGAGAGGATGAAGCACAGGCAATAAGTGCCTGTGGAGACGGATCCTGCTCTGATTTTATACAGGAACATTGATGGAGATGTATGCATACGCTGTTACTTTAACAGAAAGAGTGCCTCGTATCCTTTTACAGCTCATTTACTTACCATACATTAAACTCCTGAGAGTGATCATGATGCCTCGAGCAGAACCTTGTAGCAAAGGTTATCGAAAGCACATAAATCTGTGTTTCTCCCTGTAGGTCTTGACCAAGAAAAAGCACCTCATCAATCTCTTTTAGCTGGATGGAAAGGTTTAAATCTCCCATCATTTCTCCACCAACTTCACTTTCACTCTTGCTTTCTTGTCTCTCCATCAGTCAGGAAGCTCAGTCAGTAGATTCCTCAAACCTAAACGATGCAGCACCCATGCAAACCTGAGCTGCATTGGTCAAATGGCAAGGAACATTCGGCTGTTGCTGTTCTGTAGCAAAATTATTGGTTTTTGCCAGTTGGCTCCAAAGTATAAACATTAGGGTTTGCAGTAATGCTGCCAACTTCAATACTGGTCTAACTGGGATTGTGTCCAGCACCAAGAGAGAATGGCTTAATTTTGTTGCAGCAATGCTTTTTACATGTTTGGTAAGTCAGAAACAGCAAATTTCAATGTGTTTTCCAGCATTTTTATGTGTGATACCAAAGGTTTATTACCAATAAAAATGTAAAAAGTATGGGGTTTACTCAGATATCTCCGTGATTTCAGTTGCAAATCTATAGTTGCATGTTTGTGCAAGCTTTGCACAGCAACACTCTGAAGTTTTTGCCAATTTCTCACTGAAAGTTCAATAGTCGAGTAAAGAGTTCACGTCGGCAATGAAGAAGGGCGATGAGGCAGAACGACTCCAAAGTCAGGAGGCAGGAATCGATATCCAGGTACAAGAAGAAGACGGTTGGAGAAACACTGGCAGCAGTCAGGAGCAGGCAAAGGCGATGGTCAGAAGACAGAAACAGGTCAGGAACAGGAAATCAGGCAATGCTCATCAGACGGATTATCTGACACTGAGTGAGTGCAAAGCAGAGTTTGACACATTTAGCAGAAATCAGTAGCCAGCAGAGGCAGGAGGGGAACATGAGATTTAACTGACTTGGTTTACTCTTTGAGGCACTAGCTGCATTTCCTTTAACCGTAAAATTGCACAAATTAATTAAGTTAATTTTGAAAAACATCACCTTTTTCTAGGGATGCACGATATTATTGGCAAGGTATCGGACATTCTGTCAAAAACAACTCAATGATATAAAAGACATTGTTTTTGTCTGATACCTGCAGCACAATGTCAAACTTGCATCGTTTGCGTGTTGTCATTGTCTTAGAGAGCAAATTTCATTCATAAATTTGACATAAATTAAACATAATGCAAGTTGAAGTCTCCTTTTTAGCATTGCATTTGGTAGTAAATTCCTACTTACAGAAACCACATAGTTTCTGTAAGTAGAAAAAAAACATCAGTAATTGGCCAAATGAGTTTTAGTGTATCAGCGCATCAGATACCAACCAAAAATCCAATATCGTTCATACGTACGTCTTTCAATAAAAAGTTTTACTGCCAGTGAAAAAGACGACGACAGGAAGTGGTAGGTGGCGAGTTTTTTAACGACTTATCGCTGGTTATGGAGATGATTAATTGCTAATTAAACATTTTATATTGTGTTTTCCAAAAGTTTTTTGGTGTGTGTGTGTAAGGATGAGCGACAAGTCATATAAAAGGCTGCGTTAGTGGAAAAAGTAAAACGGCATTTGTCAGGCTGTACGGACAAAGCCTGACAGTCCTTTATTGTTTGCAGCTGCAGAAACTTTCTGGATTTGAAAAACGCTCTTCCAGTTTGCTTAGAAGGAAAAAAATGTAAACTCTTCTGTAGGTGTAGCTGAGCAGCGAATGCAGGAAGTGTTGGTGACAGGAGGAAGAGCGGCATTTCTAAAGAGCAAGCAGGGGGCCGCAATGCAAACCGTCATACTGCTGATGCAGCTTCTTCTCACAGAAACATGGAAAATTAACATTAGTTTTAAATACTCAAGCAGTGGTGCAGTTCAGGGAATACATTAGACGAATATCCTCTGTACATTTTATCTCTTTTGACTATGAAACAATTTCCACTGTGCATAATAGTGCATATTAGGGCATTCACTGCAAAACACCAAATATTATCAAGTATTTTTGTGCAGTTTCAACTGCAAATGTCTTATTGCACTTGACAAAAGACAAGACTAACTTACAAGTATCTTCTCAGCAAAATATAGGAGCCTGTTTTAAGTAAATAAGACCTTAACATTGGTGAAAAGAACCAGTTCCATTGGCAGATAAATTTACTTAGAACAAGATATTACAAGTGGGGGGGGGGAAAAACTAGAACTTTTTCATCAATATCAAGGAAATATCCATTTCAAACAACCCCCTACATAACATAAAAGCGACATTAGGCTCCCAGCTTTCTGTTTTATTGACATAAAACGATACAACCAGGCTTTACGGGAGTGCACATGTCTGAAGCTAAAATTGCCTTCTTCTTCTTTTGTTTTATTGGCAGATGGCAAACCAAGTCAAGGTGTGTTTACCGCCACCTACTGGACAGCAGTGTGGACGTCAGCGATCATCAGAAGCTAAATTGGGGCCATAAAGTTTGGTCAAAAGAAAGTAAAATGAAACTGAAAAAATTTTAAACTAAAAGTAAAGATTTTTAACTGTAAAAAATACGTTTTGAAACTGAGACAATATTTTAACATATGTTGTTTTGGCGTCTGTCATGGCGAAGCGAGACGTTAATGTGTGACCTTCCCCATCCATGCATGTCCAGAGATGTTCTATGTATTAAATTATTTGGAATTCTGAAGAAAGTAACCCACAAACCGTCCGTTTTCAGCTAAACTACCTTAAGAAGGGAGAATTCAACAGGAATGTGTCATAATAAAGGTAAACCTGTGCCGAACAGGCGACCAGAAACACAAAGTAATTCATTAATACGTACAATGCTACAGCAATACTCCAAAAATAAGACATAATGTCCATGAAGTAAAGCCGTACATGAAAAGATACACTCAGGAATTAAGCTAAGAGTGTCATCTGCCTGCAAACGAAGCCTTCTTGACTCGGCTGCACTGCTGAGTGAATTTCTTGTTTAGTGGAGCAGGAATATAATTGTCTAGTGGAGAAGGTATGCAATCTGGTCCCATTAAGAGCCGCCGCTGTAGAGTAAAAAGGTTAATGGGCCACACTTACACATCACCTTTACAACCTCATCTGGGTTCTACAAAGTGCTTTGAATGAGTTTCTTGTTCATCCACTCAGGTAGATGCAACACAGCTGGAAGCAGATGCTTAGGTACACTAAAACATTTTTCCTCTCTCTGTTTGACTTTGACTAAACCGTTCACGTTAGGATAACCAAAGTTATGTCTATTGGTCAAATTGTAGAATAAAGAAGAAGAAAATTAAAGTCAGAACTCTTTTTTTTTTTTATCAGCTTTTTTCCTCTTGTGTACCGTATTTTTCAGACTATAGAGCGCACCTCACTATAAGCCGCACCCACAAAGGTCTTCTTAAAAACTGTAAACGTACATATATAAGCCGCACCGGGCTACAAGCCGCTGGTCTCTCCACTTCTATCAAGGATGCAGCAGATGACTGGGTACTTAATAAATCTGCTACTAAGGTCACAGCCTGCGTGTCCAACGAACCATGGATTCATGCAGCGGCTATCGATCCGCACTGCCAGATCTACAGCCTTCAACTTAAAAGCTGCATCATATGAACTTCTTCTTATTGTTTCCATGATGAGAGGATATGAGTTTGAAAACATTTCTCCGTCATGCCTGCTGCTAGCATGTGCTAAATGAAAGTTAGCGTTTTCTTCTTTGATTTCCAATCATTCACTTCCTGCTAGAGAGCCCCCTGGTGGTTGAAGAAAAATCCACAGAAAAGCCGCTACGGGCCATAAGCAGCATAGTTCAAAGCGTGGGGAAAAAGTAGCGGCTTATAGTCTGAAAAATACGGTAAATGTCTTCGTTTTTTGTAAAACTGCCTTTAAACAGTTGGATCAGGCGTTTGTGGGAATTCTTCCACAATCTTCCCATTTCGCTGTAGTTTTGTGCTGTAGCTGGCAGATTTGCAGCCTGGCTTGGTCTCACGCCTCTGCTCAGTCGGCATGCAGCGGAGGTACATGGATTTGAGGAATATGATTGTAATCCCTTTAGAAGATCGCAATTTCAAACGATTGGTGTTCAAAGGCTCAGCAGTGATTCTGAGTGATTTTGGTAGACCAAGCAGGAGGCCTATGTTGATAAATTTATGGCCTCAAGGGTGAAAAAAAAAAGATATATGGGCTTTTTCTTGTTGTGAGAAGACATGAGGAATAAAAGCATTAAGCAACGGATCTAATACATCCAACTGTCAGTAAGTAACAAGCTGATGATTACAACGATTAAACTATTTAATCAGGCAACCTTATAAACCCCCGGGGGGATAATTCCCAACCTGAACCTAAGAGGCTACCGCTGCTGCTTCAACGTGATCAGCAGAATAAATCACTTTACAGAATAAACATATTCAGCAATTTAGAAAACAAAAATGACAAAACAAATCATAAAATTATGCTTATAAACTGAATAATGATGCAAATATAGTCAAAAACAGTCAGGATGATGAAGGGTAACCAAAGTTTTGCCTGTTAGGATTCAGTTTATGTGGCAGATCAACAAAAAGTGGTGAGTAAATTGTACCTGAAAACTGTTGCATGCATCTGTTTTCAGCCAAATCCAACGAAGCAACATTCAATCCATCATTCAGAAATGTCAAAACTAAGGAAAAACAAGCGCTTACATGTCCAAGAGGCTCCAGGCAACTCTGGAGGAGCTGCAGAGATCAACCACTCATTTCATGTTTTATGGACAAATGTTAAAGTTTTTACTCTGCATGCAGGAAAAAAAGCTGCTATATGGTGTAAACAACTACAAACTAGAGTGGAAAACTGCTGACATAGTTTTGAATCTAAACATATTGAGGTGTTATAAAGTCTTTACCTAAATTTAGTTGGGAATCTGTGAGAATTTATATTAAGAAACACTTTCTGTCCAATTGGAGCAACAAAAAGTTGACAAAACATTTAGTCCAGACAGGTGAACTGAATGAATGTGCAGATTTTTATTAGAGAAAAATCTCATTTTACTTTATAATTATGAACCGTTTCTGTTCTCCCATCACAACTCGTTTTTATTTTGGGCCACATTAAGATCTCGAATGTTCTTAAAGGGCCGGTTGTACCAGAAAGTGTCGATAAACAGCTAGAACTGTCTCTTAATTTAATAACTTCTTTCTAAAATTAAAAAATATTGAACATCTTCTCACATCCAGAATTTTGAAAAAATTTTTCTGCTTTTTTTGCAATAAGAATTAAAAAAAATAATTCTGTTGCTAGTCTAAAGATATTTGCAAAAAATGCTGCAATATTTTCGCTTAGATACGATAATAAATAAATGTGACTTTTTATTACGAGCAACTGAGTGTAGACGTAAAATACACTGCCACCTGCAGGTGGGAGTTGGCATTGCTTAAAACAAAAGTTTTTGATAATTTTTATAGAAACTTTTAAGTAAAATGTTATGCACAATCTCAAAAAATGACTCGATTTGTTGATTTTGCATTAATTTCTTGGGCTTAATACATGTGTTCTGTCATATAAAATCCCACTAAAGTACATGCAAACAACGTCATTTTACAGTCTTAACAATACAGATTTTCCCACACGCGTTCCTACTTTCTCCTCCAGAATTATCGCTATTATTTGCTTCTCAGGATGTAGTTAAAGTATGCCCCGGAAAACAACACAAGAGGCTCGTTTTACAGCAGCGTCAGAGGAATTATTCACCATATGGTGTAATTTTATGCTTTGATCGTCTCCTACAAACAGAGCTTGTTGACAGAGCTAAGCAGAGTGAGTCACCTCCCCTCTGCGCCAGCTGAACAATATCAACTGACTGTCAGTTTGAGAGCAGATTCACTTAGTCTGAGTAATATGACATGATGGATCAGTAGAAAGCTGTTTCAGACAGCATTGACTGGAGCTGCTTTCCAGAAAGATTCTCCTATAAAGGATCTAATGCTGCAAAATCAGTCAAGTAAGCCTGTTATTTAAAAAGTTAGCATCTTCTAGCTACAACTGGGTCTTGTTTAGATCATTAGTTATAAATATAAAGATGTGACATATATATATATATATATATACAGAGATGGTAGGGAATCCAAAAATGTTACTCTATTAGCATTAATTCAGTAAGAAAGTATACTCAAGTACTGAGAAACTGATCAAAATATCAATAATTTGATATTTAAAATTATTTTGAATTATTAAAAAATATTTTTCATAATTTTTAAGCATTAAAAATAATTACTAAAAATAATATGCTATTATTATAATTGTATATTAATATATACAAATAATATTATTTTTTATTATTTGAAAATCATTTTTATATTTTGATCAGTCAGACCAAAAAAAGAGGAAATTTTCCTATTTTAAGAGGCAAAATTATTCATTTTAATAAATAATAAATAAATCATTACAAAATAACCAAATAAGGCATAAAAAATAAAATAACAAAACTTATGAAACGTCAACAAAAACTGCAGGGGGGTGTTTGTGTCTGGTGAACTTTTGGTTTACTTTTCATTCAGTGGGTAGAAAAAAACAGAACTTTTACTCAAATAAGAGTAGAAATAATTCATAATAAAAATACTCAAATACATTGTGTTAAAAATAAACCTTAAAGTAATTTTAAAAAAAATGTAATTCAAGTAAATGTAACCAGTTGCTGTCCAAATCTGCATAAATGCTACTTTCTTTTTTTACAAAAACCAAACAAAAGAACTAATATTAGATAAAACAGCAGGATTCAAATAATATTACAGGTGCTTGATGCAGATT
Organism: Phalloptychus januarius; assembly: GCA_902982915.1. Classification (NCBI taxonomy): domain Eukaryota; kingdom Metazoa; phylum Chordata; class Actinopteri; order Cyprinodontiformes; family Poeciliidae; genus Phalloptychus; species Phalloptychus januarius. The sequence continues at coordinate 1,125,849 of CADWAE010000133.1, read as the reverse complement.
GTCATCTTTCTATTTAATCAGAGCCAAATTTATTACAACTTAAAATCTTGATCCATCGTAGTGTTTGATACAAAAAGGTATTTCTGCACTGGAGCCCTTTCTATTATTCAGTATGCAGGGATCCAGCTATTTGTGGGCATTTCTATGGAACGCGGAATTTTACTTTGTAATTAAAAATTGGGCCTCTGTCTCTGTAAGAAGCTCCTGCTCTTTCTAAAACTCCGCCTTCAGGAAGTCATCACAATGGCTCATCTACTAACCCTTTAACAACATTTTTACCACCTTTGCACTGATTATTAGATTGTATAATGAGCTGAGCAGTTCAACAAGGTGTTTGCTAATTGCTGCTGGCTAGTCTGAAGGAGCTGAGTGGAGGAGCTACGGCTTGGAAACTGCAGCTCGGAGGAGGAGCTGCGACCTGGAGGCGGGGCTAGGGTCACTGAGGCGTTCTGCACAGCTGAATGGTTGCCATGGAGATGAAGCTTCCATGGAAGAATCAAAGAGACACTCCAGGTATGTTTTTAATGCGGGAGAAACATCACAACATGACGAGAAGCTAAAAAAAACGAGCTGATTTTACATACTACTTCTTTAAAACAGCAATTTTCTTTTAGCCTGAGGGTTGTTCTGAAATCCCTGCCACCTTTTCTGAACTAACCAGCTGTTTCTCCCTGGACGTTAATGACGGACACAGTCTAATATAGCAGGGAGTACCAAATTAACTGGAAGAATATTAAACAAGCAGTGTCATGATGCCCTGTGAGCTATAAATCAGCGTCAATGGCGGTGCAAGTGACAGTGCAATATTTAATGTCATCTAATTCTGAATAGAGTCCTTCAAGGGCTGGAGGATGACGAGACTTCAAATGCAGCTCTCTCTCTCTCAATCTCTCGCTGCTCTCGTGCATCATGAAATCCCCAGAGTGGAACAGAAGAAGCGGATGAAAGGAGAAAAACATAAACACAAGCATGCTACGGAGGACGAGCTGCAGCCCCGATCACATTCTGTCACAGCAGAGAGAGAGACGCGAGTTCGAACATCCCCTCCTCCCAGCGCGTCTGTACGGCGGCTGAGAGGCAGCTGTTACAGGCCTGATTTATGGCGTTTTACGGCAGGGAAATTGATTTGTTTTTGACACAAGCGGTGAGGGGAAACACGCTTGTCATATTAATAGAGATCCACATAGAAAAACTGTCCGACTACGTCGAAAAATCCAGAGTAAATAAATAAATGGAGAGCAATGATTCAACACTGTGCACACTGGTGATAAAACAAGGCACAGATTTACTCTAGAAATGTACAAAATTACAGCAGGACCTGCTGTAATTTTGTACATTTAAAGACAAACTCCATGCACCAACACCTCTGACTGGGATTTAAACCTACAAACTCAAAACAAAAAGTTTGAATACTAATGAAAATCTAAACATTATACAGATTAATTACACACAAAATGATGCTGAACCTGGAGCATCCAGCCCGCTGACAGCAGACATGTCCGAAAACGTCAGAGAAATATTGCAATTAGGTGACGTATTGACTTACACAGCTACATTCTTGCCTAAAAATAATGTTGTGTCACTTAAAATGGAATATAGCAAAATAATTTGCTGCTCTTCACCACCACTGCCGCTTTACCTGAACGCCCTGTTTGGACCCGCAATGAATGATGGGATACGGCGGGCCGTGAAGGATACACCGGTCCTTGAAATCTGAGGAAAAGGAGGAAGTCTTTGAATTTGGACAGACCTTGTCGCCGCGTTATGACGTAATCCTTCAAAGGATGCAGATCCTGGATTCAGACGCAACATAGTAATGATTAAATATTAATACTTATATAATTTTATGAGATAAAAATTACATTTTCTTATAAATACTTTAGTAAGAAAAGTGGTAAACCTGAAAAAGTAATAGGTAATCGACCTCATGTTGGAGGAAATTGTGTTTTTTTGATGCATTTTAAGTCGTTTCAAAGTTTCTGAACAAAGTATCAGGCTGCAGAGGAAGCCTCTGCCCTACTTCTACTTTAACACTCTGCAATACAATGTTAATCAGTCGCGCTTTAAAATCGGTAGAAAGTCCTTCCAACTATCGTCTGTGAGATTTCATGAGCAAAACTTTTCGAAACAAAACTCCCGACAGATATCCGCAGCCAAGCCTTGTGTGGCCCTGCTGCTCTGGAGGAGCGCGGGATCTCATCGCTTTAAAACGTAATGAGGCCTGAGTGCATTGTCATGTTGTGGGCTTTGACAAATCAATGCTCTCAAAACTTCATTTGGAATAAATCTGCTCCCTTGTTTTTCATTCTCTCAAACAGCATCAACAGAAACACAGACGTGGACGGAGTAAACAACTCCAGGCCCACGACTTCACTTGTTCGCATGCATCATTCATGCCGCTCCTTCTCTCCCATTTCCATGTATATGTTTTACTGTCTTCTTAATCAAACCGTCGCCCATAATCAAGTAGAGAATAGTAGGATGCATTAAAAAGGGTCATGTTGGATTGTTCACTTTGGTTATGTCAATACCACAGAGAGGCAGCCCTGACAACAAAATGCACTCGCCCCGTGATTGCCTCTTCGTTAACATCCTTCTCAGCCTTGATTACATTTTCTGAGCAGTGAGGGAATTTTTAGATTTCAGCAGCTCAGTCTGGAAACACAAACCTAAAGACTTCGCCAGGCAAACATCCAGCAACATCGACGACTTCAATTAGAGGAAGAAATTAGTTTCTCAAGAGACGAAGCTGAAGGACAAAAGGAAATTATTTAGAATAATTCAGTTCAAGTTTACAAAGCAGTAGGCCTGTCACGATAAATGTTGATGGATAATAATTGTTTCCAGAAACTATTGCACTAAACAATATTGTTGTTTTGAGACCATTTTAAGTAATATAATGCTAATGGCTAAATAATACTGCAGGAGAAAGTTCCAAAATATCTGTAAACTTTACATTTTGATGAACATCTAACACTGGAACTGGAAGACATTTTAAATATCCAAAACAAGACAACAAATAGAATAAATAACTAAATCTTTGTCAACAAAATTGTTACTACTGGCAGAAACCGTGAAGAAGAAAATGACAGGAAGTAGTTTGAGGATCAACAGTGTGTTTTTAATGACTTATGACGTGAACAATCTGACTAATTGCATTTCGAATTTGATGGAAACAATGTAATTGCAAAATTGTGGGGGGTTTTCGATATTATCAGAATATTGGCAAACTTTTGCACATATTTTGTAACGAATAAGCAGCTGGAGGCAGTCACTTTTTCTACGTTAAAGAAAAGTAAAAAATTACTTGTAGCAGTTGCTACCTTTTTTTTAAAGGAAAGAAAGCTGAGTGTTATATTTTTCTTTACGAATCTGATCACAGTTACTTGGGAACATGAATGGCACAGTCAAAGTCCGGACTTACACCCAGCTCAGAATGTGTTTCAAAACTTTAAACTGATGTTCATAGACACTCTTCATCCAAACCTGAGCAATTTCAGAAAGAAATAATAGGCAAAAATTTAAAGTTCCACAAACTGTAGACACATATATTCCAGATTAATTACTAATTTTGAGGTTGTAACTCAACAGAATGAGGGAAAAGTAAATTTTTTTTTTAAATAGCCAAACGTCAAGCTGCCTAATTATAATAACTCAGGAGATGTTTTCTACTCCTGCAATTTAAGCATTTGAGATAAAATAATGGATCTTTATTGCGTGTTTTCTCTGTTTTGTCTCTCCAGGATGAAGCTAACACGAGTCCAGCTGTGAATCCTCCAGTGTCCTTACTAAAGGGGAAACATAATCTACAGAAAATGGAAGATGCATGCATTTCTGTGTGTTTTTAATGTTTTATATGTGTCCTGATGTGTTTTTCTTGTATTTGGAAGAGGAACTACCTAAGCGCGACTCTGAGCCACTTTTGGAACTCGCTGCTTTGTTTTTGTCTTTGTTTTGGACCAGGAAGCCAGAAACCTTTTGGCCGCAGTTTGCAGCTTATGCGGAGGGTCTTGTTTGGAGAGATCTACTTTTTAGTTTCTGGACGGATGCCTGCGTCGGCCCTGCCAACCAGCATGCTGTGAATGACCGGGGAGAGGAAACGTGGCACCAAACTAAATGGAACAAGCCTGATTTATGTATCCAAAACAAGCTTAAGGTTGCATTTTCTGCCACACTGACCATAATTTCTGCGTAATTGAACGTGGACAGTCTCCTAATAACTCATCTGAGTCGATCTTTGCTAATAAACGATCCCAAGAGGATTCTGGGAAGCAGTAAATTTGACTCAAACTTTGTATTAGGCATCACATTCTTTTTTCCTTTCTCATGCAATGATTTTTTAAGGATTTTTATCAGTATTAAATGTAAGGACTACTATAACAGGGATGAGCACAATCTGGAGGATAATAAAACGGGAGTCGCTGCTTTCGCATCCAGATTGTGTCTCATTTGTTAACAAACAAACCTTTTACAGTGAACAACATTAATGTTTTTCATTGCCATTGTCTTGTAAACCTGGTTTACTTTTCTCACAAGTAATAATTAACTTCACACATAACCATTTCCATCCTTCACTTAGATGAAGACAACCACTGTACCAAGCAGGATAAATCAACTGCATTTAGCTGTTTATTAACTGCCATAAGCATCAAAATGTACATCGGTTTTAACTGAATACTGATCAAAAATAGAATTACAAGACTTACAAAACAAATACAGAATTTAATTTAGCATTGTTTCAACTTTAACCTCAATTAACCTTCATGAACAAAGAATAGTTTCTCTATCTTTAACTTTGGCTGGCCTCACTTTACTCTCATGCCCTGAGACACCAAACAACTTGCACTGGATATTATTCTAACAAGAGCAAATAAAACTCCTAAAACCCAGGAGTTAGCAAGATATCATGGCCTTCTACTCATCCTGACAAATTTACCCCCACTTGATAAAACTGGAAACTATTGGCAAAACGGTGCACAGAAACAGTAAGACAGAGCTATAAGAAGAAGTAAACATCTTACAGAGAAGCTTTGGTGTGTTTTCACCGTTTACTGACCTGACAGATAATAAAATAGAAGTCAGCAATGACGACCGAACGTTGCCGTTAGCATCCAGATTGTGTGTGAGGCAAACCGGAAGTCCGCCCCAGAACCAACCCGGAAGCAACGCCCTCAACAAAGGTTCCACTTCGCCGCTACTGCTCCCAAAAAGCACTAAAGACGCAGGTAGTTTAACATGCTAAAATCCAAACGAAATATATATTCTTTTCATTTTTGGAAAAAAAATTTGAATAAATTATTCATGAAAATATTTCCAAATTATAAAACAACCCAACTAATGTGATGGCATTTTTAGGTGCACCACATTCAAGATGAGTAGCATTAGTTGTAGCTGTTAAGATGTCAACATAGCGCTAAATCTTAAATGTACGCCTAATATATAAGTCGTAGAATACGAAGTGCTACAGATAGTAGCATTATTTTGCTAGTAAATGTCAACACTACAACAGCGAGCTAACAAGGTCAGGAAAACGTTTTAATTAAGAACAAAAACAGCGAGTGGGAGGGAAGTTGGTTAGTTATGCTAGCTTGTCCTTTTTGGACTTCGGTGTGTTTCGGTTCAATTAAGAAATAAAAAAGGTGACCTAATTCTGACAGATCATCAGTACAGCAGGTGTTTAAATTAGCTAATCAAACACTGCAGCGTTAGCTTAGCTAATAGCAAAGGTAGCTAATCTAAAACAAGGCAACTTACTAATAATTTCAAAATAAACATTAGGCCTAAAAACATAAAACTGTAATGGATTGAATGTTCTGCTCCTAGTGTAAGAAATGTTTAAGTTTTCTCCTTGCTGAAGGACACTTATACCTACATCTCCAGGTTTTAGTAAGTAGCACATGTTTACATTAACTAGCCAACCGCCGCAGTGTTAGCTTAGCTAATAGCAGCGGTAGCTAATCTACCGCAGCGATCACTTATTAATAATTGCAAAAATACACATCAAGCCTAAAAACATAAAACTGTAACGGACTGAATGTTTGGAAATGTTTGAGTGTTTCATTGGTGTTGAATCCTGAAACATAAAGTGGTGTTGTTGTCAGTTGCTATGGCAACGAGCCTGCGCGTAGCGTCGCTAACAGAGAGAGAGGGAAAACTAGTGAACGGAGCTGTTCTACCGGGGCAGCGCGGCTATGAACAGCATGTAAAGGAATCCTCTTTTTCCCATCCAGGCGTGTGCGCTAAATCACCGGATGTAAACAATAACATGCAAGGAGTCCTTACTATTTCATATCAGTCTTGAAGCTTATGGGTAAATGCATACTAATACAGCAGACTCACCTGCACACATGCAAATGATAAAAGCATCATTCCTGCCCGTGAAAAAAAGAAAGTGCATCTGTGGGCAGTGGGGTGGAATCAGTTCCTGCCTGTCACCGGTGATTGGCAGAGGTGCAGGCTGCAGCCTCCAGGAGAGCTTTGTTCTCTTGGATGGTACTGCTGAACAAACATTAGGCTTGCTAAACTGCACTTGAGAGCCTCCCTTCAGTTCTCAGACATGAAACAAAAACCAAAAAAACAAGCTTTTCTGCAGATGTAGGGATCATAGTGTAGTGAAGCACACACCTCAGATGTAAACCTATTGAACTGTCGTTTCACGGGCCGCTTCAAATGGCCTTGAGATCCAGAGATGTAGTCAAAGCAAACTCTTATCCAAGCATTTAGAAGAGCATATTTCAAAACACGAGAAGAAAATGAGCTTTAGAGGTTGGCATTACTGCATTTTTAATATGAGTGTTCGACAGAAGAGTTTATGCAATATTTCTGTTTCATTTAGAAATCCAGATAGCTTTAAAATAATCCATCATATAGCATGTTGTGCCAAATCTTGTTCGATTAAGTGATTAAACTCTAGATTACCAGATGATTGAATTTGTAAACAGTCGCTGCGTTCCCGTTACAAATGTGTGCAATATTCTACGAATTGCAGCGTTTCCATTAAGAAACACAATTAAAAGTTTGTTCACGTGATAAGTCATTAAAGAACATGTTGCACAACATTCCTCCAACTACTTCCTGTTGTGTTATTCGTGGTTTTACTCCAGTGGCAACATAAATATTTATGTGCTTAGCCGCATATTAAAGTTAGCTATTTGAAATGTAATTTTTTGTCCATTTGGAGTGATTGATTTATGAGCAATAAAATAATTAATGGAGCTTAAACTTCCACATTAACAAACAGTTGTGATAAGCAGAACCTGAATATGATCCCGTTATGTTTGCGTTGTATTTTAAAAATAAGAAAACAGGACAGACGAACTCCCAGAAGCCGTGAGAAGATGGCGGCGCGGCTTAACTCTGTGGATTTCATGGCTGAGGATGATTGCCTTCTGCCAAAATAGCAAAGCATTTCAAGCTGAGGGCTACTGCAGGCAGGAGTTCACATTTTGATCCCTCTTCCTCCTCCTGTGATGACTTCTCTGAAGTGGGGATCGAAGCGTCCAGCACCAAAGACAGAATAGATCTGAAAGGATCCGAAACCTCACTCTGCAGACGGAGGTCGCACGAGACGAAGCAGAGAGAGGAGCTAAATGATCACAACTAATCAGGTGTCAAAGAGGCAGCAGGGAGTGTAAATAAATCAAAAATGAGTTTATGTAATTAAAAACAATCATCAGATGTGAGAATAGGAGGTAAAACCGACCTGATAGTGCAGCTGCCATGTTAGATTAAAGCAGCAAAATGTGTTCAAACACATGGTCGCAGCAACATAACATTTCATTTCCATGGGGAATAAATATGATGTAACACAGGATATAATTTCTCTTAACCTCTGCTAGTCAAGCACAGCAGATCTTCATGTGATCCACATGCGGATGTTACTACTGCTGCAAAAGACGAAGAAGAAGAAGACGACAGGAAGTGGCTGGAGGATCATGGCACCACATATTTTTAAGCTCTTATTATGTGACCAAACTTATTCAGGTGTAATTTTAATAGCTTTTCTTCATCAATGGATACGCCACGATAAGCAGAATATTGACAAACTTCTTTCACTCAAAAAACTGAAAGCCGCTGCCGTGTTAACAAGAGTCAAAGACGTAACAAAACATTTGTGCTTGACTGTCGTGTAACAGATTCTTAGTCGTTTGCTCCACAGGGGGTGTCAGTAAGTGTGACGGACGACGTAAATGCAAGTAAGAGACAGTCGATTGTGTTAGTGTGTTCTGGCCCTGAGTCAGACTGATGACCTGTCCACGGTGTCCTGCTGAAACAGACTCATGTGACCCTGGACAGGATTCAGTGGGAACACAGAGAGACGATATCAAAGCAAAGCCTCTTGGTAAGACGTAAAGTTATCCGATGCAAACAAACAACCACCAGTCCTAACAAGCACTCTGATCCTTTCGGCTCTTAAAAGACACAATCCTTTCAGTTCATTGACCAGAAATACTGACTTCCACAAAAAATGCTAATGCAATCAAATCAGATCCAACGTTTTTGAAGGATGGAGCGCAGACCGTAGAGGTGCTCTGTCTAGACTTTGCTCTAGTGACTCCACAACTGGAGCAGAAACAGCTTCCATCCCTCTGCAGCCGCGGCGTTCACACTTTCAGCCCTGTGAGCGTCACCTGGCCGGTCTACCTTGAATGCGAGACCTTGCTGAGTTTCTCAGGAGAAGCATAAACACAGAATGCTATGAGGATAACAGCTGCGGTGTGATGCCTGCAGCGTCCTGCTGCCAGCCCATTATCTGTGTTACCAGACTTCAACGCTGCAGCAGCACCGCCGATTGTTTGTGAAACAAAGGCAGCAACGATTTTTCTTTAAAGCTCAGGTTTTGTTCAAATGAGAATTTCTATGTAGTCCAAAACAGACACTGCCACTTTTTATAGAGCCCAAAATATACTTTGGACTTTACATAACAGATTATCCATCCAGGAAAAGTTAATTAATACGTCACAGATGACCTTGAAAAATGAAACAAGTGTCCTGAGCAAGCGAACAATAATGCTTAGAGTATTGACCTGCTGGCCATGCTTATGGTCTAGCTTCTGCAGTCCCATATGTCCCTACATGCACATCTATTACTAAAATCTAGATCTGAGGGATGATTCTCACCATTACAAAAAAGTAGAATACGTTTTATTATTCTGCGTTGCATTTTGTTTTATGAAAATGTTAATGAGCAACAAAATATTCTTTGCAGAGATGTTGACAAATACTTGTTTACAAGTCCAAGTCAACTTCAATTCATGTCTTTTAGGGACAAGTCAAATAATGCCAAAAACTCTTTATAGACCAAGTTTTTTGGGTCCAAGTTCAAGTGAGGTCTTAAACCCAAGTCATTAGACTAGTCTTTAAGAGGCAAGTTCAATTCATGTCTTTTAGGGGCAAGTCAAAGTAATGTCTCAAGTCTTTGGGTACAAGTACAAGTCATGACTTGGATTTTTCAAGTCCAAGTCATGGAACAAGTCTTTAAGAAGGGTTTTTGGGAAAAGTTCGAGTCAGGTTTCCAACCCAAGTCAAGTCTTTAAAGGGCGAGACCAAGATCAGTCAAGATGTTTTTGGCGAGGACAAGTCAAGTCAAGTCTTAAATCCAAGACATGAAATATGTCTTTAAATTTCAAGTCCTGTCTTTTATTGGCAAGTCAAAGTAACGTTTTCAGTCTGTGCAGGGAAAGTACAAGTCACGCATAAACTATTTATAACCTTGACAGGTTTCAAGTCTTTAAGAGACGAAAGCAATTCATGTCTTTTAGGGGAAAGTCAAAGTACCGTCTCAAGTCTTTACAGGCCAGGTCTAAATCACATACAAACGCTTTAAAGTTCAAGTCATGTTTCAAGTCTTAAAGGAGCAGGACTAAGTCCAGTCAAGTTTTTTGGGGGTCATGTCTTAATCCCAAGTCTTATTTCAAGTGAAAGTGTTGTATACATTCTTAAAATCCCAAGTCCAATTCAGGAAACAAGTCTTGATTTGTTTAAGGTGCAAGTCCATGTCAAGTTTTGAGACCCAAGTCCAAACCCTGTCAAGGCTTTTGGAAGGAAAGTTCAAGTCAAGTTTTAAGCTCAAGTCGTTAAACTAATCTTTAAGAAGTCATGTCTTCAAGAGAGGCTGCTATGATCCAATATTCATAGTTTTTAAGGGACAACAATTATTTACACTCACTGGCTTCCTTCCCCTGAGATAAAGATATTTAATGAGACTTGAGTCTTGGGAGCTTGAGCTTAAGTAAAGTATGAAGTCTTTATTTTTGTGGCTCAAGAGCAAAACTCAAGTAATCATCTCTGATTCTCTTAACTGCTCCCATCAAAACTCGATTGTTGTTTTGATGCTTTTTTCTCCCGTTGTAGCAATTTGTCCCTGCAAAGAAGTAAAAGTTGTTCAGACGATGATAAGAAGACGACTTCAGAGAGTTTTTATGGACTTTCTGCGGTTGCTCTGTGGTGAATGAAGCCAACCGTCGCTCCCCTCCATGCTGTTGCGTTTTCTCTGCCAAAGGAGTGGGTTTCGCTAACAGGTGTTGCTGTTCATCAAGCAGACTGGAAATACCTTTTCATGTTGTGTTTTGAAAGGCAGTGGAATAAAAATAGATGTGCATGGAAAGCAGCCATGTGGTTGGTTCGCCCTACTAAAGACGGTCGCTGCAAAAATAGTGATTTGAGGGATTAATGTTCCGGTTTGACATGTTTTAATGACAACCAATAATGAAAGGAGCCAAATGAAAAATATTTCCCCTTCTGTCTTTATGTATTGCGTTAGTTTTTTTTTTAATTATTTGATTTGTCCAAGACTTTTTCCTTCAAGACTTTACAGAATAATTACAGCTCCTTCTTCTGATTCGTCGATGAGTTCAAGTATTAAATTGGAGACTCTGGTCTTTAAATTTATTCCCACCCATAAACTGGACTAATCCCTGTCGCCTAGCAACCGTGACCAAACAAAAAGGGCAAAAATGAAGACTGCCATCTTTCTGAGTTTCTTTTTTCTTATTTAATTTAATCTCTTTTTTTATCAGTTTTCTTTGTATTTTGCATTTTATTACGATGGAGTGTAATAAAAAAATTTATTAATAATCCTAAAATTGCAAGAATAAACTTATAAATTTAAGAGAATTTTGAAATAATATGAGAATAAAGAAAGATAATATTGCGACCTTATTCTCAAAATATTGACTATTTAAAAAAAATATTTTGACTTTATTTTCATATTATTACATCTATTTGCTGTATTCTTGTGTGACTTTATGACTTTATGGCTCATAAAAATACGTCTCATATAACAAATTTATTCTCGTATTATTTTCACTTTATTCTTGTAAAACTTGACTCTCATAATATGACTTTATTCTCATATGAGTTTATTCTCGTTATTTTTTTATTTTTATCAGTATGGCCCTAATTCTCCACCATAGTTTATTCATATAAATACGGAGATGCAAATTATAAGAGCCCTCTCACTTTAAGCTCTTTTGAACCACCATATTTTAATATACTTATGTTTAAACCCCATATTAATCTCTTTCTCCCTCCAGATTTGTCTTCCATTATTACAAAACTAAAAATCTCCAATTCCATCCTCAATGGATCTCTGAATAGACTGGACTGCTGAAGGATAAATCAAACTGTCGGATGCTTTTGCTTTCAAATTTCAACCTCCTTCATCGCATTGTTGTGACGTAATCGGCCTTCGAAGGACGCAGCCTCTGAATCTGGGCTCAGTTTTGTCTCGACAAAGTTTGAAGAGACGACAAATCTTTATGAACTGGGAGGCGGCGGCCAAACACAGAGCTACGCTAACGAGAAGTCAGCCAATGAGGAGCAGCCTTGTTAAATCTGACAGATTACGAAATGCACTGCGAGTATTTTTAGTCTTGTTTCTAGTATAAGTATCTTTTCAGTAAGAAATGGGAGTTTGTTTTAAGTAAATAATTCCTTAATACTGATGAAAATGTTGTGGCTCCATTGGCAGAACGTTCCACTGCTCCGTTACCTAGCAACCCCAGCCACGCCCAGCCTGTTGCCTAGCAACCCAGTTCTACTTCCACTGGCAGATTCTTTCACTTATACAAGACGTTCTTCCCATGTTGTAAGATAAATAATCTGTCAATGCAACTAGAACTTTTACCTCAGTATCAAGGAATTGTTTACTTAAAACAAGCTCCTATATCTCGCTGATACTTTTGAGTTAGTTTTGTCTTATTTCTAAGCACTAGAAGTGAAACAACAAATACTTGGTCAGATTTTGTGTTTTTGCAGTGTGATGTCACCCAAGTTCAGGTGAGCGAAAGGAACTGAGCGAAAACTCTCCACAATATTATGCTGAATACGAGGCAGAAGTTCTTCAAACTAAAACAAAAGCAAAAGCACAGTTTTTGCAGAAACTTGCACAATCAAACAATAAGCAAGTTTGATTATTCTTTTCCAATCTCTAAAAGCATTTACTCAAATCTTCCTAAGAATTAGAATTTTTTTGTTACTGGGAAATGTGTTCAAGGACGGGAACTTGTCAAAGTAGCCCGACTCCGTTAGCATTCATGAAATCCTTGTGATTATGCAGGTTTTCTTCTTAACCGTAAGCTGTTTTTCTAGGAACAGATTTTTTGAAATTGTGAGCTCCACTCTTTGCATCAGACATTTCAAAGCTGTAAAATATTCCCAGCAGATGCTTTTGGTGCTGTTTTATTCTCTCAAGGTCCCGACACACACACAAAGACATTTCTTTGTAAAGTCTGGAAGGGGTCAGGATCCTGACTTTTATTAATCAGAAAACTGACTTTAATTAAAAATGTATTTCTTTAAAATCAGAAGTCTGACTTTAATATCAGAATTAGTCGTTAATCAAACAATTTAGATCTTTATTCATCTAAATTCTGACTTTAATCTAAAATTTCGGACTATTTAAACTTAAAAGTCTGACTTTAATCTTGTTAATCTAAAAATTTAGATTTTTTATTAATCAGACTTTAATCTAAAAATTCTGGCTGTTTAAACTCAGAATACCGACTTTAATAAAAAAATATATTTTTTTAATATCAGAAGTCTGACTTTAATCTCAGAATTAGTCGTTAATTTAACAATTCTGACTTTAATTAATCAGAATAGTGACTTTAATCTCAGAATTCTGCCGTTAATTTGGGAATTCTGATTTGTTCATCAGGACTCTAATTTCTTTAATCAGAATTCTGACTTCTTATGTAAAATGAATGAAAAGAAAAGTTAAAAACCAGATGTAAAACCTTCATCAGAGCCTTGTAGTCATGTCACCGTATTGAAGAAAACAACCAGAAACGAAAAGAGAAGAAAAGTAAAGTCTAACTGGCCTTCAACACCTGAAGAACTCCTGATCTGAACTATTTTTAAACACGAAGCAAGTCTGGTTGCTGGGAAGCAAAATATAATAAACGTCAATATGATGTGAAGTTTTGCTGGCCAATTTGTTTAAACCTTGAACGCACGAGAATGTCTCAGCTGCAAATGTGACGGCAATAAGATGTAAAGATGGTTTCTTTAGGGCAGATTTGCATAAAACCCGTTGAAGGTGATCTGAAGTCCCTGAGCTGCTTATCGTTGATTTACCGCAAGAATAGAGTCGCTTCTTCTTCGGCCCCTGCATAGCTGGACAGGCAGAGAGAGGAGAAAAATAATAAAAACAGGGAAAACATTGGCAGAAGAAGCTAAATCAGCAGATCTTAAAGTGGGTGACAGCAAGATAAGCCCAGGGCTTCGTTTCACTGCCATTAGCAGAAGCATGTACTCTCAGTCATGGACTAATGATATGCTGCAGGATCCATCTCTGCACGCGCTTTCAACAGATGGAGCCAAGCAGAAAAAAACTCAAACTGAAGGATGTTTTCCATTTTCACCATTCTGCACAAGTTTTACTGCATTTATTCTGTCATTCTGGTGCAGAAGAAGAAGAGCATTAAAAACACCAATCTGTTTATTATGTTTGAATGTCCCTGAGGGAAGCAAACAATCGTCCTCCTCTTGTTTCCTCAAACTACACATGGCGTCATGCAGATGAAACATAAGGTTAATAAATAAAAATAATGTCTAATAGTAGAAAACAGAAAAGGTTTCACATCAACACGACTGACGCTGCAGGACGGAGATGTTTCAGCTAATTATCCTTAGGTTATATTTATAACCTAAGGATAAAGTTGCAACAAAAACATTTTGTTTCTTCTGTAGAAACAGGAGTTAATAATCTTTTCTTTTTTTTTATTTCAGTCTCCAGATCACAGCAAACGTCTGCAATTTTTTTTCTGGTTTCTTTACTCAACTGACCTCCAAAAACACATTTGTTGCATATTAAACAACAAACTAATTTGAACGTGAAACTACTCACTTCACTGTATTTATTTTAGAAATTTTGCCCTTTTTCTACAATATTCTTTTTTTTTTAATATCTTTCTTTGCTGCTGTTGCTCAGAAATTTCTAAACTATTTTACTAAACTTTCCCAGGCACATTTTGTTAAATCTTCCTTAAAATGACTCAGTATTAATTTAAATCTAATCGAATTATATAGAAAAAAACCTAATAAGACCGGAGAAATAATGTAATTAAAAATAAAATATGTCTTATAAATTACCAAATATATTTAAACTTATATTAGAAACAAAAAACTAGAAAATGACAGAAAGGTATTTCAACTAACTAATGTGTTTTATTTATTTTATATTATTTTGTAACAAACTATTACAGTCTCTTAATTTGAGCAATAAAAAAAAAATTAATTTCCAATTTTAATCAAAGAAATTACAAATGATAGAAAATATTTTAAATATAACTAAATAATGTGTTTTATTAATTTTTATGTTATTTTATCCAATAATAACTTAAATGACTTTTTTTCATATCTAATTTCCAATTTTAATCAAATTTGTCTTTCCTCAAAAGAAATTACAAATGATAGAAAATCTTTTAAAAATTGTCACGTTTTGACCTGAATTAAAAATCAGAATAAATACAAGCTGGAAAATATTTTTGTAAAACAAATTGGCGGGAATACTGGTGTGAAGGAATCAGCAAAAAATACATTTATTGAAGTATTTTCCTGTTTCACAGTGGAATATTGAAACAGTTCCTCTTTTTGGCAGTAAATTAAGTGTCAAGGGACAAATGCAGAGTAAAACACTGAGGAATGAAATTCATCATGAATGTAGTTGGAGTGAATTTGGCTCCATACTGAGTGAAACTAAATCACTGCTGGCTTTTTATCTGCAGGAAAAATAAACCAAAGGCTTTTCTGGTTAAAGGGTCCAAACAAGCAAAAAAAAGTATGAAAAAAATGAAACTGATGAAGCCAAACTGAAAATATTCACAGAAAATATTTAGATTAGAGAGCAGAAACCTCTGGGAGCATCTATAGTCGCTCAGCATGAAGCGTTTCGTTAAAAGGAGAAACATTATAAGAAAACATTGTTTAAAAAGCGCATCAGCATCTCTGAGCCTCAATGGGCTGCAAGTTTGTCTCTGAGCAGTAAAAGTATTCACAAATCCATAATGCAAACGAAAAGGGTCACTGTTTTCTATTTTATATCTATAAAATCCCAAAAGTCTGGATCAAACAGAAACAAAACAAAATATATTATTGATAAAACAACACAAAGCCTATGCTGTGCATAAAATGAAGAAAAATGGCTATGCATGCTTTCAAAAACAGAAATGTATTGTCCTGCTGCTAGCTTAGCAGCTTTTCTCTCAATGTTGCAACTTTTGGGACATTTTTCTATTGACTCAACGGGGAAAAAAAAGAGCCGAGAAACACATTTAGTGGCTGTTTCCGTCAGCGTCAGCTCCTTGTTTTCCACAAAATGCTTCTGGTAAATAAAGGTGGGCGGGAAAAATATCAGTGTGGAAATCAAATGAAGGGAACCGGAGGGTCTGGATCTTAAGGCTTCACAAATTTGCCTTATAAACCTTCAATCCTTTCTGCTTTAGCAGACAAAATGCAAAAAAAAAAAAGGTTAAATTTCTCAAACTTACATCTGCAACAATAAACCTGTTTTTTCCTTTCCTTTCCTTTCCTTCAAAGCAACATCACAGAAAAGAACAAGAAGCCATTACAGTGAAGCACATTTCAAGTGTGGAAACACTTAGCATCCTCAGCCCTCATGTTTTCCCTATTTAGCCACTTCAAATTCAAGATGGCTGCCGTTTTTTTAGCATTTTCAACCAGTTATTAAAACATAACCCATCTTAATTACCTTATATGTTATCATGTTTTCCAACCTTGGTCATCCTGCTCATACAACTTTAAGTGATAATCAGAAATTGATGAGTTTGCTGTTTGAGTCTCACACCAGATGTGAACCAGAAGGATATGAAGAGGATTTTGAAAATCTATAAGAAAAAACTCAGAAATTGTGAAGTTAATCTCAAAACCTTTCTAAAGTTGAAAATTTGCTACAAAATAAATTAGAAATGTTTTTTTTTTTATCTAAAATAATCCGAGTACACTGTTGTGTCTTAATGGTTAGCATTAGCTCCTGCTAGTGTTTTATGTTTGGCGTTAGCGTCTGATATTATTTTTACATGGTTAGCAAATTAGCACTAGCATAGCTAAACTTCTTGTTTAGTGAATGAGTGGCTAGTGAATCTAACTCTTGGTTAGCTGTGCCAACCACTGACAGTAACTACCATTGATTTTCCATGCATTCTCTATTGCAAGCAGTTTGAAATACGTCCACCAAAGAAAAGAAATGCAAAATCAAGAATATATGTACAATGTCTTTGGATCAACATATGAAGGCGATGATTTGACACCAAACATATTCATCCAGTCTGCAACTTTAGTGCAAAAATTAATTTTCCATGTCAAACATCTCCAAAAAATATGGTTTGATACCAAAAATGGTCATCTGTGATAAATATTGGCAAAGTTTGTGCAAAAATACATTTCATTTATGACCGTGGCGGCCATCTTTTATTTCCCCCCAAACACAGACATTGGAAAGGTTCTTGTACCCACACACTAAAGATTTTGCTGAAATATTCACATTATTTTCTGCACTACTATAGGAAGTCAATTCAAACACTTTAGCACACGTTACCATGACAACAGGCTGGTGCTAACACCGTAGCTCGGCCATCCACTTTGATCTACAACAAAAAGCTTCACCGACAATATCCATTTTAGTTAAACAGACACCATTTAACCTTGAAAGTTTCTTACAGAAAAGGTATTTTTGACTGAAGTTGGAAATGTGGAACCATTTTTCAATTTTCTGTTTATTGGGGAAGGAAATTTTGGAAAAGATTTTGGAAACAATCGAAATCATAAACACATCAGAGTAAAGGTCAAGTATCATCATTTAAAAGTTTTCAGTAGCTGTTAAGCAAAAGAGCCTGTTTCTTTTTCTCCGTATAAGCAAAACTAAATTACATTTAGCATCTAAAGTGTCAAAATGTGTTGACATTAAAGTTCCCTTAGCTCTTTGTCTGCTGCCTGAAACACTGTATTGTGCCACAGAAAGTCTTTTCTTTATACGTTTATTCATTTTTATGTTTTTACCCTGTAAAGTGACTTGGTTTTACTTTAATTAAAGAGAAAAATTACATCCTGCCAGAAAGTGTATTTGAGCTCTTCTTTGACTTTAGTATCATATTACATCAGACTTTATATGAGTCCTGACCCCTTTAAAAAAACACACATAAATGTTTAAAACGCTGCTATAAAGTCAATAAAGAGGCTTTTTTATTGGAAAGCGATTAATCAAAAGCATATCATAAATATCAGCTCTGCAAACACATGAAATTAGAAGTAACTTGTCAGCAGGATATGGGAGCTTGTTTTCAGTAAATGATTCCTTAATAATGATTAAAAAGTTCAAGTTTCAGAGGCAGATTATTTCACTTATAACGTGAAAATGGTCTTGTAAGTAAATTCAGTTCCATTGGTGGAATATTCTGCGCCGTTACCTAGCAACCCCAGCCAAGCCCAGCCCGTCACCTAGCAACCGAGTTCTAGTTCCATTGGCAGATTATTCCACTTACAACAAGACAATTTCCCCATGATAAAAGTGAAATTACACTAGAACGTTTTCATCTATATATGAAGCAAGTATTTACGTAACACCAGCTCCTGTGTCTTGCTGGTTGTAAGTTAGTTTTGTCTCATTCCAAGTGCAAATAAGACAAAATAGTTGGTAAGATTCTGTGTTTTTGCAGTGAGGTGTAATATTCATGCTGTGAGTAAACTGGCTAATCTGTACTTAGCCAGTTGAGAACCTTATCAGGACCGCTAGAGGATGATGTGATTCCCAGAAAATCCCCGTTATCACCCGCCTGGCGACACATCGGTCATCGCTGCAGGAACCTGCCGGATACTCAGGAAGCAAAGTTTCCCCGCTGTCAGTGACAATCGTGATAAATCCCCATCTCCCAACGGTAACCTTTAGTTTGCGGATCCCGCACAAAGACTGAATTGGTTTATAACAAACAGACGGCACGTAAATGTCGTAAACACAATAATCCAGTGTAAAAGTCAGCCAGCCGTGGAGAGAAAATGCGTGTCATCTATCACTGAGTTTTGTCCGTGTGAAAGATGTCCATCGGCTCGGTGAGGGGCGGGTTAGAGGCTCGTTAACTTCCCCGCCTGCTGCTGGAGGGACAGCAGTCAGACAGCTGGATGGACAGAGCAAAGACGGAGAACGAACGGACAAAGATCTGAGGCAAATCCACAAAATACCACAATCTATTCAAATTGTACTGATGTAGAACTGGTCCATAGAATCAGATGTATCAATCAATGATGATCCCTAAGCAAATGACAAGGGCAGGTGATTATTCTTCAATAATGCAGGGAAATGCAGCAAACCTCATGCATAAGTGGGATTATGCATATGGTGGTTAAATCATAAACACCAATAACACCGTATTATAAACATATACTTGTCTTTAAAGCCTTCCTGCTAGGCCAAATGCCTTTATAACTTAGCTTTATTTGGTAAGTTAAATAAGACATTTGTCTCATTACTCTAGTCTTTCATTATAACACTTTGTTCTTTTCCAATTCAATTCTGCACCTAAAAATTAACCAAAGTTTGCCAAAAACTAAAACTACCAATAAAAACCAAACTGAAACGGAACAAAAACTAGCACACACACTAAAAACTAATTAAAACTAACCGAATTGGGCAAAACTATAATGAAAAACCCCAAACAATCATAACCACATTATCAGCAGATTTCCAAAAAGGTTTCAGTTCACTAAACGTCGGATGGTAAAGAAGTACAAAACAATCCGGTAAAAACCTCCAACACATAATCAGGTTTTGCCACCAATCAGTGCTAAACCGCTTCTTATATAAAAATATTTTCTCTCTCTTGTTTCTCTGGACTCTAGCAAATTGAAATTGTTTTGGTAAATGTAATTAAACTAAACCAGAAAAAAGTAAGCATGGTTTAATGGCAGACAGTGGAAAAAAATGCCTTTTGATTGTGTTTGTAAACACTTGGTTTTAAATTTATGTCACGCTAAATCACAACAAATCTCTCGTATCCAGAAATATACTATCAAACAAATCCAGTATAACTTAATAATACGATGTTGACACAGTCTTATTCAATTAGATATGGTGAAAGTAAAAAATAAGAATATTTCTGACAAACATTTAATCAAGAAATCTGTTTTTAGCAAACATTTAAAAAAAAATTACCATTAAGCTTTAGTCAAATCAAAAGGTTTGACTGGAAAGTAAAGTTTGTTTGGTGGACTATGAAAAAACTGATGCAGTTTGAACACAAATGTGAACACCAAGAGGTCCACAACCAGGAAGTGGACTAAAGCGCAGGGCATTCTGGGTAAATACAACCAAAACAAACGCACAAATCTAGCACTAGCAATAGAAATAGCTTGTGGTATTTTCAGCAAAGACAAACGAGAAAAATATGGTGCAGCGCCCTCACAGGCGAGGAGGGGAACAGCTTCTTCAGCGTGTTTGGTTTGTTTGACACACTGAAGTGAAAGAATAAAATCTGCAACAAAGGTTGCAATTTTTGGTCCCTAACTGAACCGAGTGTTCCAGAGTATGAGGTTTGAAAACTCCCTACGTTGGAGTGAAATAAAATCTGTAAACAGACGTAAAAAACTACAAACGGTTAGCATTAGCGACACTCTTCAATTCATTCAATGAGGGATTCCAGAAGCATTGTCCCAGCCTTGACTCTCGTCTTTTACTGGACTCAATGAAATAAAAACATGCCATTCTTCCCATGTCCATATAAGGACGTTTTATTCAGCTATTTCCTGCTGACCTTCAACCTGAAGCTCCTTCACAGCGTTTCGTAATGCAAAGGCAAATCCACCTGCGGTTATCTGCCGCTGAAAGCTTTGGACTGCAAAGTGCTTAGCGTGCATTTTTTGTGATTTAGGCGCGGCTTATCTTAGGCTTATAGAGACGTCAGCAGAACCCTCATTTAATAGCACACGACTCATAATTCATTACTGAATGTGAGCATCGCTGCAGAGGAGAACTGGAGAGTTAGATGGAGCGCGCCCATACTCAACTAATTACTCTGTAAATTCAAACCCATTTGCTCGTAGGAGGAGCAAAAATATCTACAAAAAAATCCATTAAGGGTGTCATTTCCTTTAGAAATGAGATTTAATTTATTTTTATTTCATCACAACAGGAAGAGCCCATTTTCCAGAGTTTCACTTTCTAAAAGAAAAGAAAAATGTGAAAATAATCAGCTCCAACTGCCTCAGCCTCGACTTGAAACGGCTCCAGCAGGAACATACCGACGTGCGTTTGCTCCCATGCAGATCTCAGCTTTCAAAAGGAGCTTCCTGCTGGCTGCCTTGTTTCTTTAATGATGCTGCCAGGGCCACAAAGCTGGAACATCCAGCTACCTGTCTGCGATAACTGAGGTGATTAAGCCCCTTTGATCCAGAGCTGAGGGTGAAGTGGGTGAAGACAGAAATCCCTCAGAATTGGTCATTTAGCAGCAGACCAGGAGATGAGCTGAACCGAGTCCTGCAGCTTCCATCCAATCCACTGTCACAGCAACAACTGGTCACCAACTAATACCTTAAATCAATTAAATGTCCTTATTTGGAATTGACTGAATGGTCTATTCATGCAGAAAAAATGAAATATGTCACAATAAATAATACATTTATCACATGATAAATTAAGACAAGCAAAATCTTTTTTTTCTCTTTTTTCTACCAAAAACTGGCTGAAGATGATCAAACTCTTCAGTCTGATGTTTTGGTCTCAACTGGACTTTTTTTAAAGAACATTTTTATTTACAGATTTCATAATTTATTTTTTGTTTTTTTATCCTGGATGTTTAAAGTTTATTGTTCTTCAGAGTTTGTTCTTGCATAATAATTACTTAAAAAGTCTTAAAACAACAATGTCAATGTTACTGCATCTTATTGACATTGAGTAAGTTAATAACTGTTTTTTCCATCAACTTATTCTACTGTGTTTTTGTTTTTGGGGCAGTTTTAAACCTGTTTTTAAAAGTGCCGTATAGGTAAATTTGACATTGACAAAACAACAATAATATCGTTTATCGTGATAACAGCCGGGACAATTTATTGTCCGATTAATTTGTGAAAAGCATAACAGAGGCTGATGTTTACAGTTCTCCTTACTTCTGCTCTTGATGGCTCAGCCAATCAGCAACAAGATGTAGACTAGAAATGCTTTACAAAAAATAAACAAATCGGTTACTTTTGTTAGAATCTGTGGTTGTCTGATTTTGGATTTTTGTCATTTTTGGTGTTGCTTAGTTTTTGTTCTGCCTGGTTTTTCACTTCTGTTCTTCATTAGAGATTCAAGTTGTGTTTATTTCTTGTTTCTAGCTCAATCTGCCTTCACTCCCTCCACTCACACCTGCAATCAGTTAGCTCAAGCTCAGGTCCATTGTTCCAACATTCACCTCCCAGTATTTAAGCTCTTCATTATCGGTCATTACTTGCCGGTTCCTCTTGTCACTCTCCTCACTTCTCCCTTGCTTCCCTCGTGTTTCCAGTTTGGTTTTGTTTGAATTTTCTTACTTCCTGAACTTTGTATTTTGTAAGTTTTATTCTTCATTTTCACTTTCCGTCTCTTGCCTGCTGCATTTGGGCCCATTCAGTCACACATCATGACAACTTTGTAGATTATTTTCTAGGAGCACTTTGGAGATGAAAACATTTTTTTACATAGTTTTTCCTCCATTTTTGAAAGATTTTATAAAAATGTAACATTAAATATAAAATTAGTTTGTATTTTGTAAATTTGTTGCACATAAAAGACATCTGTACATGAGTTTTAGACATTGAGTTGAACATTTTCCACTTCTTTTTGATTAATCAGGTACAGTGAATCACAGGGGGAGTTTGTCCAAACTAATAGCATTAAACCACTAAAACCTTTTTTTTATTTAAAGCTACAATAAGTCTTATTCACTCATAAGGAAGTAAAAGCAGCAACTAATTCAAATTCCCAGAAGCACAGGACTTTATTTGAAATCTGAAGTGGCTGCTTTTATATAGATTCTGCATCATTGACTTTAATTACAGTGTGTGGGTATAAATAATGCCTTTGTTTGCTGCAGCATTATCAGTGACGCCACCTTGCACGGTCAGTCAGGCTGCATGCTAAGCATGTAGAGCGAAGAAGGACAGAAGTGATGATGGAGAGGGAACAGTAAACAGGGATCTTACTGATGAGAGCTGAAACGCCTCGTCTGGAGTAAATTACCTCCTGCAGCAGAGAGTTAGCCGCCTGTGCAGACTGGAGTTGTGATGTGAGGGATAAATGACTAGAAGCAAACGCAACTTGAACAACCCGGGATTAAAGGTTAACACAGCAGAGACTGCTGGAGTCTGCAGGGCGGCCAGCGAAGCACAGAGGTTTGATTTCTCTGTGTTACAGTGGGAAGGTTCGACTTCACCTCCAGCAGTGAAATATACCATAATTATTACTATAAATATTTCATTTTTATCTTGTTTACAGCCTCATTAGTAAAGAGGCCGTTTGAAATCAACATCAGTGGGTTGATTTACATCAAATGCACTCATCAGAGAAATTATTTATTTCAGCCCTTCAATGATTCTTGTCACAGGTTTTCATAAAGATAAGTCTGAAAAAGTATTATTGTCTCTTTCTGATCCAACAATAATGATAATGAAACACTCAAGCTAAAGAAATATGAATATTTTTAAGTAATGTTGAAGATTCTGGAAGGTTTTCTAACCTGAGAAAACCAATGATGAACATCTGGTTAAAGATTGACCACAACTGGATGTTTCTCTTTTTTTAAGATGAGTTTGACAGCATTGATCACATCGTCCAATTTTTAGAGTGGTGAGAAAAACAGAGGTACAGTAAACCCACCAATGCCAACATTGGTGGATTTGTCTGTGAAATGTAGTTATTCTGAAAAAATGCCAATTTGAAATTTTTTTTGTTCTGCTTAACTAAAATATTCCAAACAAAATGGAGCCTAGGAAGCTAAGATGATTAGCTTCCCAGTGCTATTTCAATACACGAGCAGCAACCCAAACAGAAGTCCAGCACGATTGGTCAGCTGGTTTTACCACCGCTGCACAATGGCTACTGGAAAAGCCAAGTTTTGTTGTCGACATCCAGAGACCACTTGCTGCATTCTTGTTGGTTGTGCAGACAACTCGACTAATGCTTTTCGAAGATGTACCATTGCATAATGGGAAGCATAATAAACTATTACCAGTTTAAAATACTTTCAGACCTCTGGCTCAGTAGTGTAACTTTCAGGTCCATTTGGCCACTTGTTGTAAATCTTATGGGATGTGTGATTGATAGGAGCGCATTACTTACAGTCTGATTATCTTCTGCACTTTTCCTTCTTTCCTTGACTACTTCAGCTTGTTGATGTACGGTAATGACCTTTAGCTAACAGGGCGTCTGTGTTCATGTGAAAACCTGTAATCTACTTATAACCCTTCATAAAACAGCACTTTCAAATGGCAGTGACCTACGGTGCTCTGCTACTTCATATCTAACATTAAGTAGAGATTTTAGAAGCACAATGGACCTTCAATGGAGAATCTTTGACATGTTTCCGAACTTCCTGGCACCAAACCGTCAGTATCACAAGAATGTAGACCTTCAGAAATCTGCGTAAATTCAAGCTTCAATGTTTAATGCATCTCACTTAACTTTCTAATGATCCTGCAGTGCTACTCAGTCAGTACCGTGTCGCTGTGCCTCATTTGGGAGGGAATGCAACCTATTCAAGCTTACATGTGTTGCCTCCTTTTCCTTAATTTGCAGATGACCCAGAAAAGCCAGCATCAATTTATAAGCAGATGAAGTGCTCTTGTTGTAACACTTAAGAATATGTCATGAATGCCTCGCTGCTTCTGTGCCGCCTTGCTGCTTAATTTGCAGAAGGAGTTGCTAAGGTGACACAAAATGGAGGTGAGGAAATTCATTAATGGCTGTTGCATGTGTCCAGTTGCTTTCATAAAAGTAAGAGTTTGCTCAAAGGGGCGGTCAGGCAACAGAAGGACAACAAGGAGCAACAGAGAATAACTGGAGCGCTAAAATACACTGAGGGAAAGGAGAGTGGCACAGGAACTAGAGGGGCTAATCAGAGGCAAGTAGAGGCAGCTGGGGAAGAAAGCAGGGAGAAGGAAAATAAGAGATGTGAAAAAGCTGGGAAGGGAAAAAGAAACCAAAGATGAAGGGGAAAATAACTCCTGAAATTAGCTTTTAAAGTATAAATAATCAAAATTAGTGAACTAACACAAGGACTAAACTGAAATGTTAAGCTGTAGGAAAATAAACAATAAAGAAATGACCAAAAAAGAAACATAAATGAAAGACAAAGTGCAAACGCCTACAGATTATAACAATACTACTACAGTTTATAGGATTGTTGCAGCATGACATCACCACGTCTCCCTGCTGGAGGGCAAAAAGTTGCTGGCTAACCATGACTAGCATTGGTTTTAGCTGTTGTCAACATAATCTTAAATATATGCAATATATATGAAAGAATAAAGGGATGCGGAGCTTTGCTACTAATTGTCAGCACTACAATGACTAGATAACAAGGTAAGGAAAAAGTTTTACGAGAACACAAATAGCGAGGGAAGTTATGCTAGCTTGACTATGACTTTAACATGTGGATGTGCTGTGGAATACGGTATGTTTCAGTTCAATTAAAAAATAAAAAAAAGGCGACCTAAACACCAACTTTCACAGATTCTCAGTAGATCAGGTGTTTCAATTAGCTAATCAACCACTGCTGTGTTAGCTTAGCTAATAGCAGCAGTAGCTAATCCATCACAGTGATGACTTACTAATAATCCCGAAATAAACATCAACCCTGAAAACATAAAACTGTAAAAGACTGAATGTTATGTTAATTGTGTGGGAAATATTTTAATGTTTTTTTTTTGTTGAATACTGAAACAAAGTGGCATTGCTATCAGTTGCTATGGTAACGAGTCTCTATGTGGCTTAGCCCACACAGAGAGTGAAAAGAAAAGTGGTTTTCTGTTATTCTTTAACAGTTTCCTGCCTTTTTTCCCCCTGTGAATTAATAATAGCTACGTCTCCAGTTTTGGTAACTGATTTGTTCTACCGTGTCTTTTGGATCGCCTCAAAATTTCCGGATGCAAACAATAACATGGAAGGCTACTTAAGGAAAAAAAATCAAAATATAAACACAAAACTAAACCAAAATATAAATCAGGATGACTTACTAAATGATGAAGGTCAAAGTTTAATTACATAGAGAATAGATTTGAATGCTAATCGTTAATGCTAATATTAGCTAATCTTAAACAGCTTACTAAATACACCGATTTAAATAGTTTTCTCTGCTTGTTGCCAGTTAGACTTTCATGCCAGAGGTTTTACAATCTCAAGTGTCCTGAATAAATGTCCTCTGGGCTTTAACCTTTCCTCAATGAATTTTTATTGGCTTCTCCTCAGCTGCAGTTACGCATGAAGCCTGACTAAATTTAAATCATCACATCCAGCGGTTATTTCCTGATTTTCAGGTACCAATTAGGCCGACCTCACATGACTTTTGATCCCAACACCGTCATGAAATAACTCCATTTAACAGAGCAACATGTTGCTTTCAGAAAAGGCTCTGCATTGTGCGAGTCGCTCTTGGAAACCTGCATGCTCCCACAGGCCGGCTTTCTTTCTCATCACATTTTAATTGTGACTGTGGCCACTCAAGGACATTTGGAAAATAGCCTTGAAGAAGCTCGGTGCTCAATTTCATTAGTGGTTTCTGGTCTAATCCTGTAGTACTGCACCATATGAATTACCTGCCACTCGTCCAAATGGATTTTGTCCCCATTTGAGGCGACGATGCAGATAAGGACAACGGCGTAAAGCTACTAAGAAGAGATTTCTCAAAGCCATCATCCAGGCGCAAATGAAGTCAACAAATCCAGATTCAAAAATAAACCCCTGCCCTTATATAGATGCACAAAATGGTGCAAATATTCACAGTTCATCTGGCAACAAAATATATATATTGAAGCAATGTCTTCAGCAACACCAATATTGTAAACTATTGCAATGATTTTTGTGCTGCAAGCTAACAGAACTAACATCTATATGGCTGCATCACCCTAGAAGGTAAATACAATCATTAAATGTATTATTTTCAGTTTTTAAAAATATTTAAACATTTAAAGGATGAATTAGGGTAGAAGTGTTGAACTCATTTTATAATGTTCTAATAGCCTAGTTGTTTTGCAGAACAAATGTTAGCTTGTACATATAGAGAAATAAATGTATCTTGATTTTTCTTGTTTGTTTTTGATACAAATATTTTAAATTATCCTCCTCTACAGCTAACACTTTCATCAGTACCTAGCAACTATTGCTGATCAACTACTCATCTTCAATTAGCATAGATTCAATTTTAGATCATATTGTTTTTGTGCTGCTGCTTACAAAAGTCTCTCTGCTTACAAAATAAATATATTTTGCTCCTGCTTGAGTAAATGAGGCTGTATTGAACCGTTACTTTCTAAGCCAGTTGTTCTCAGTCCGAGTCCTCAGGGCCTGCTGGCCTGCATGTTTTAGATGAGCCTCTGCTCCAGCACACCTGATTCAAATGATTAAATTACCTCAGCAGCCAACAAGAAGCCTGTTAATTACCCATTCATTTGCGTCAGATGTGAGGCAATAGAGGAACACCTGCAATTAAGAACTGGGGCTCTGAGGACCAGAATTGAGAACAAATGTTTTAAGCTAATGATTTCATCCACTCATTTATGTTTGTAAGCTCTATGTTTCTTTTGCAATTATTAACAAGTGATCACTGTAGTAGATTAGCTGCTGCTGCTATTAGCTAACATTGCAGTGGTTGATTAGCTACACCTGCTCTATTGATGATCTGTCATAGTTGTAATTAGATTGCATTTTTATAATTTTTTTAACTAAACCAAAAAACACAGAATTCCACAGCACATCTACATGTAAGATTATCATAGTCAAGCTAGCATAACTGACCTACATCTCTGTCCCTTTGCTATTTGTTTTTTATTTAAACTTTTTCCTGGCCTTGTTATCTAGTTATTGTAGTATTGACAGTTAGTAGCAGAGCAATGCATTTCTTTTTCTTTTATATATTAGCCATACATTTAAGATTTAGCAAGTTATGTTAGTACAGCTAAAACCAATGCCAGCAGTTTTTTGCTCTCCAGCAGGCGGATGACGCCACACTGCAAGGGGTCCATATAGCTATCTTCTTCTTGGATTCATTTTTATTTGAGACTAAACCATATTTAAATATTTTGACTCCTTAGATCATCTCTGAGGGATAAACAGTAAATGTCAATATCCAGCATATCTAAGGAAAACACCAAACTTTACCTGAGGAAAACCAAGCAAAGCAATTAAAACAATTTCTTTATGATATACTACACAACAACGCTCTGCAGTCACGACAAACTCAAAAGCTCTTAGCACACAATCCCGATTGCATTTACTCTTTATTTAATTTATAGCTTGGCAAGCACAGTCGACCTCACTAAACCATTTGTAGTCAATTTGACTAATGGAGTAATCTATTTGTCTGAAGCAGTGAATATTGGTTGAGTAAAAGTCCAGACGGCCATTTTCAGTGAGTGAAAACAGATCTGTTGCGTTGTAATCATCACCTGCTATGCTATGCATCAAATTTATTTCAGTGCAGTTTGAAAAAAAAATTGTTTGTGGTGTCTTTTCATCCTCAGACAAGCAATTAGGAAGTAAGATTGTGTAAACAAGCTGTTCCTTAGTGATTTCCAGCAAAGCATTTCGCTTGCTGTTTGACAGCTCACCTTGATATGAATGTGCTGGGGTTTTTTTCCTGCTGTATTTCATTTCACTTTAGCATATGGCATTTTGTGAAGCCTCTGTAGGGAAATAAGCCTGTTGTTTCATGAGGTTATATTTTTAAACAGATTATATAATCGGGTCCCTTCTGTTTGCCATCAGCCATCTGAGGTTTCTGAGAAATACAGAAGATGGAACAAATCAACAGGTTATGGAGGCTGAGAGGATGTGTCACGTTATGCAGGTGTTGATACTGAAATGAACAGCTGTTGACAGCCTCATTTTACCCGAATGGGGCCCAATCATCACAAGAGCGGCAAGTCAAAGAGATGAGGAGAGCTCCTCCAGCTGGGAACAAATCTCAGAAACACAGAAACCTGTCAATACTGAAATGCCGATGGTCTCCTTGTTTACGTCTGGAAATTTGCGGATGCGCACAACGTTGGAGGACAAAAAGACAATGCAGCCGCGCTGTCGCAGTAGAACGATTCAGTAACCTGGAGATGTAGGTATTATTAATCTAGAGCAGCAAAGGGAAAAATAAAGCAGAAAACCCATTAAATAATAACTCAAAACTACTTTTTTTCTACTCTCTGTGTCAGCTACACTACACACAGACTCATTGCCATAGCAACTGACAACAACGCCACTTTATGTTTCAGGATTCAACACCAAAAAACAAACATTTCAAAAACAAAAGAAAAGAACAGTCAGTCCTTTACAGTTTTATGTTTAAAGACTTGATGTTTAGTATTTTGTGATTATTAGTAAGTGATCGCTGTGGAAGGTTTAGCTGCTATTAGCTAAACTAACGCAGCGGTGGTAGCTAAGGGTTTAGCTAACTTAATCCCTTGCTCTGCTGATGATCTGTCAGAGATGGTGTTTAAGTCGCCTTTTTAAAAAAAAAAAAAAAAAAGAAAAACTGAATCAGAACATACCAAATTCCACATCACATCTACATGTTATGGTTGTCAAAGTCAAGCTAGCATAACTAGCCTACTTCCCCCTCTCGTTATTTTTTCTGAATTAAAGATTCTTCCTGACCTTATCTAGTTGTCATAATGTGGCAAAGCACTGCATCCATTTTTCTTTTCTATATCAGACGTACATTTAAGAGTTTGTGCGCTATATCGACAACTTAACAGCTAAAACCAGTGGCAGTCATTGTTAGCCAAAAGCTTTTTACCCTCCAGGAGGTGAGGGCTGGATCCTGCGCATGTGATGTCAGATTATTTAGGTTAAAAAAATCACTTTTGGAAAAAAATGACTTGGGGCTTTATTTTAGGAAGGTGAAGATACGGAAGAACAACGGGCCAAGAACTGATCCCAGTGGAACTCCAAACTTGATATGTAATTTAGCGTAGTTCCCATTTAACACATGTTGCTACACTGCAAAAACACAATCTTACCAAGTAATTTTTGTCTAGGTTATAATGCAAATATCTTAGTAAACTTGAAATAAGACAAAACTAACTTACTTATTGAATATCATCAATAATTCCTTAAAATCAACGAAAATGTATGGAGTGAAAAAAGTCTCAAAAGATTCGTAACTCGTAAAAAATGATTCGTAACTCGTAAAAAATGTTTCGTAACTCGTAAAACATGATTCGTAACTCGTAAAACATGATTCGTAACTTGATTGATTCGTAATCTTTTGAGACTATTTTCACTCCATAACAATGTACTTATTCAATTGGCAAATTATTTTACTTATAAGACATTTTCCTATACTATTAGTAAAATGAATAGTATGGGAACTCGTACTTTTTCTCCAGTATTAAATAAATATTTACTAAAAACAAGCTCCTATATTTTCCCCAAAGGTTACTTGGGAGCTAGTTTGGTCTTATTTCACGTGTAACAAGTCAAACTAGACAAAAATACTTGGTATTTTCTTTTGCAGTGTAAAAAGTAGATCTGATTAACATTATATGCTAGATATTACTTATTTTGTTTCAAGTACTTAATATGAAGATTTTCTTTCAATTTCTAGTTAATTGTCTAGAGGTTTATTTTCATGATGTTCAACTTCAAGTAAAGTAGACTTAACCTTGTTTAAACAATTTTAATAGCTCAGTAATTCAATCGTCCTATTTGTACCAGCATAACAAGTTTAATTTTTATAATTTTATAATCAGAGCTGGAACTTGCAGCCAGTCTCTGGAGTTGCTCTCGTATGTCACTGTCTATAATTAAATAGACACATCTGGCAGGTTCATTGCTGTAATTACTGAGGAAGTATAAAATTGCCCACTCAGCCCACTGATAGTGCACATAGGTATTTATGAGCAATTTGTTTCATTTTACTTGTTTTTCCTGTCAAAGCGGTGGTCCATTTTAGAAGCTAATTTAAAATGTATGATGTGCAAATTGTAGGCCAACAATTCCCGTCGACTGCAAGAGCTTCAGCGATTTCTGGGAAAACAAATGTTTTGTCAGAAACTAAACTAAAACGTAGTAACTGTGGCCCGGCCTTCAGGGAGTTATTATTGATGGGGTGATTACGCAAAAGCTCATGGTCGCATTTCAAAGCAAAAAGAAACTTTTTCTAATTTCTGATGGCCTGAAGGACGTAAAGAGTCTCAGATTAATTCAAAAAGAGTCATTTCAGCGATGGTGAGAGTCTTTAAGCAGACGGCGTTCAAAACATCGGCTAAATGCTCAGATCTGGTCAGCTATGCAAGCTCCAAAAGAACAGGACATACAGGGGGATTGCTGCTGCTTCTGATTCAGAAGGATAAAGAAATTTAACTTTCATTAAAGGTATGTCACCTTGAGGAAATATCTGCCTTTTTGGAAAAGACGAGGTTGTTTCTCCAGATATTTATTGATGTTTTAAGTTCTGCTACGTTGCCCTTGGCAGTTGGTGGTTGCCATAGCAACCAGTAACCGACAGCTCCTCCCCCTTTTTTCTGTTGCTGTCGGTAACTGTGGCATATTAGCATCAGCTCTGTTTTCTCTACAAGTACTGTATTTTAACATATATTTAGACAAATTTGATCATATGCAGCGTTTCATGGATAATTTTGCTATGTTCTGTATTTTAGCTGTTGTTAAAATTTTAATTTACGTAAACTGCTAACTGGTGTTAGCCACTGCTAACTGCTGCTAACTGATACTAAATGCTCATTGGGCGTTATAGCTCTGTAGTTTCTTCATGGTTATTTAATTAATACATAGGGGCAGAAGCTGCTGGACTGATGTTAGCCAATAAACTTGATTTCCTCTTTTGCTAGCATAAATACCTTGAACCTGATTGTTTCTGTCATGACGTCAACCCACTGGAACTGAGACGGACATAGAAAGGTTACAACTGCTGCAGTAATCAACGTGACTAAAGACAAACAAATTAATGAGTTTCTCTGGAGTTGATGCTAGAAATGTTCTTCAGCTGACAGAACTATCTTTATGTGACTCTGAAAGTTCAGGTCAGATTTCAGCTGCTGAATATGAGACTGAAGCAGAGTTTCTCTGCCGCTATATAACTTTCTCCTCAAAGCAAAAGGCACAGTGAAAACCACTACCAATAATTGCAGGAATTAAAAATAAGCAACGCAAAAAGATGAGTGGATTTTTCTGAACCGAATCCATTTTCAAATCAGACAAAGTTGCCATTAGTCGACAAAGTGTTTTAAAATCCAGAGAGTAGAAAAGAAAGAAAAGTTCTGCTGTCTTTGTTTCGTGTATGGATTGTCGAGGACACAGTCGAAGCAGCCATTTTAATAAGGTCATCAATTGTGGCTGAGCACAGAAACACTTAATACCAGGATATTCCCCCTGGGAAACACGGATGTTTGGGTTTTCTTCCCCCGTAAAGTCCGCCTCTCGGGCAAACGTGTAATTAAAGCAAAATGGGGGTTAAGGGAGATTCTGGTGTTCTGTACCACCGATACGACAGGCGGGAAAATCCTTCTCTCCCCTGATAATATTCCTCCACATTCTGCTGGGAGAAAATGGACGAGGTGATTAACTTCACCGGCGTGTTGCGGATTCTCTCAGACTAAACACTGGATGTGCAGATTGAAGACAGAAAATGTGTCTCTTCAAACAATCCACCTCCAAACATATTTCCATTTTAATTTCGACAATAATCACACTTATTTTATACTCGGTTGGAGGTAATACCTGCCGGTGTCCTCAGCTACAAGCACTAATTGCTATATTTATGAGCTCTTTCAAGCAAAAAATAATACCTGGCAAAATAAATTGGTGCGTGACGAAGGGAAAACAAAAATAATCATCAGCCTGCAAGGTTAAATAAAAAATGAAAAGGTCGCTTTATTTTCGCTTTTTTCCACATCTTTTCTTGTTTGTTTTTGTTTCAGCTGATTTGGATGATTAAATAAACTTTTTTTGCTTGCAGTCTAGTCAAAAATGTTAACTCATCAAAGCTTTTTTTTTTTTTTTAAACAAAGAACATAATCAACTTTTAATTGCGCTCATGTTAGGCCTTGAGGTAAAACAATGGGTGAATGCTTACAGCTTCCTCCAGTAATTGCACTTGGAGTTTTGGATAATTAAAGAAATTTACATTTTAGGGAGAAAATCTGGATGAAATACGTCTTGCTGAAAAAAATGCAGACAACCCATAAAGTTATTCAAGTTTATGGAAAGAAAAGCTGATCTATTGTCTAGGCCTGTTTGTCCTTGCAGGATGGGGGACACACACACACACACACACACACACACACACACGCCTACCTACGGACAAATTAGAAAAACCAATTAACCTAACAGTCATGTTGGAGGAGCTCTCTGCAGCTGAAGGTAGATAAAAGATTTTCTTGATGTTCCAACTGGCGTTCAGTTAATTATGGCGACAGAAGGTGGATGTAGTGAGTTTAGTTTAGTTACTACTTTGATTAAGAAATGTAAATCAGATTAATCACATAGCAACAACAGGGCCGGTCCAAGCCTTTTGGGGGCCCCAAGCAGATTTTTATTGGGGCCTGACAAACAAACAAACAAGTCACTCCAAAGTGACAAACCTACTAGCATTAGCATTGTTTGTAATTAGCTTATATCAAAAGTAGCCAAAAAAAAAAAAAAAAGAATTTGACTTTCAAATATAGAGTGCGCCATATTATTTTTAATCATTTTCATTTAATTTAAGTTCCGTTAAAATAATTTAAAATAATTAAGTTAAAATAATTTTTGAAAGTAGTTTCACCTGATAAACACTTGATTCATCAGCTGTCTTCCATCAGGGAACAGCTGGAGTTATCAGGAAGATTTTAAATCAGGCTGATAAATCTTCCTGATTTATCAGCTGATTGATATCTTGTTGATAAGAGAATAATAATCCCTTAATATTTGTGTAAAATCACTAGCTTAACTGGCAGATTATTTTACTCATGGGAAAAAATGTCTTAAGTGAAATAATCTGTCAATGGAACTAGAACTGGGTTGCTAGGTAACGGGCTGGGCTTGGCTGGGGTTGCTAGGTAACAGTGGAAGGTTCTACCAATAGAACTAGAACTTTTTTAAGCTCATATATTTTCCTGAAAAGTTGCTCGCAGGTTAGTTTAGCCTTATTTTAAATGTACTAAGATGTTTGCAGTAAAATCTAGGCAAAAATACTTGGTAACATTTTGTGGTTTTGCAGTGAGACCATATTATACATTACACAAACAACAAGCAGTTTTTGTATCTATTTGCATCAGTGATGTTGATTCTTTACACTTTCTTAACATAAATGAAGAGATTCTTTAACAATCCAGGACTTAAACACTTCTCTGGATGTGAAAACTTACAAGAAATGAAATAAGTCAAAGTTCATTTGAAGCAAATAACGTCCTAACTAAAGGCAGTAGGTTTTAAAATAAAGGAGCCTGAAGCTAATCAGACGCTGTGAGCTGGAAGTAAGTTAGAGCTAATTAAAGCAGAGGATTTTAGCACTTTTTCAAAGTAACATGAAAGTCAGCATACCTACAGCTTTGTTTCACACCTGCAGCTTCTCAGCAGACGGCGGTTATCACAGCGAAAGCAGAACTGCTGCAACAAAAGGAAACAATAAAGCACAATCTGATTTACTGCATTTAAAATAAGAGCGAGAGAACAATCCTTTCATGACAGTCGGCTTTAGAAGACAAAAAAACAACAGAAACATTTAATTTTAATGTCACAGCTATATTTAAAAACAAACAACAGAACTTTTTAAAATTTATTATGAGACGCCTCAGTACAAGTAAAAGGTACAAAGAAAAGAGAAATCATTTTGTCTATTTCTGCAACCATGAACTAAATCAGTTTCATACTTTGTACTTTTTTACTTTAAGAGGTTTCCAAAAGTTATTTTTTTCTCTGATGCATGTCCAGATTTCTAAGTGATGCACAGAAAACGTGGGTTAAAACTTTACTTGCAGACATGAAAGATGAATGTTTACGACTATTTACAGAGTGTCATTCAGTGAATAATGAACACTTCTGTGCAAACTTGCATTAAAAGTAACACTTTATAGAAATTTGACTTAAAAGTTATAGTGAGACTTAATGCAAAATCACAATAAAAGAGCTACTTTTAATGTGACTTTGCATTAAGTGTTATAAATAATGACTTTATTGCAAAGTCACATTAAATGTGTCATTATTGATCACTTTTAATGCAAAACAGCATTAAAAGTGATCAAAAAATTGTATTTTTAATCCAGAGTTGCCTCAGAAGTTTTAACCCAAAGTTGAATTAAATTGTCACACTTTTGATGCAAAGGAACATTAAAAGTTAAATTAAATGTGTTATTATTTACCAAGTGAATCATAATGCCAACAGCCACAAACACTCATGAAGACGCCGTGTCTTGTTTATGTCGTGTCAGTCTTATGAACGCCTTCAAACAGAAAGAAAAAGGTAAAGAAAAAGAGCAGAATAAACAGATTTAAAGATTTTAGCAGCGTATGAAAACCCAGCAGGGTCAGAGACGTTCAGAGTGACAATCCTTCAGTGTTTGGACGGATCCATTGTCCGGCAGACCTGAACCAGATGAATGGCTCGTTAACGGGAATCTGCAGAGCTGAATGAGCGCTGATGAGGGAACGATGCATCCAAAACGGACAGCGGCTCTCGGCAAAAGACCCGACATCTCACCGAATCACTGCTTCAGCTGGCAAAACGACGCTAAAAATAAAACTGAATCAGAGTAAATGTCAGCCGTTTTTAGTAAGAATAACCAAAATTATTCCTGTTTGCTACATTTCTAAATATTTTAAAGGAGTATTTTTTAAGTAAAATAAACTTTTTTGAGCTTTGTATCATGTTGAAAACACACCTGGAGTGATGTTTGGCTTGAATCTCCATGGCAACCTAAATACTTTCACACACAGAACTCAACACCTGTTTCCACAAAGCAGCAGGAGTTAACATGTAAATGGCATAATGAGGAGCACTGCTGGAAAGAGCAGGAGCTTCTTAAGGAGACAGAGAGGTGATTGTGGTAAAAAAAACATTTTAAAAAGGTGGAAAACACACAAAGTATGAAAAAAACATTATTTTGTTGTAATTTAATAAAAACAAAACAGCAAATTGGAAAAAAATGTTTGGATCCAACAAACATTTGTGGACAAAAGTAAAAAAAATTTTAATTTTAGCTGCTGCGAACAAACAGCCTCTAGTTGGTGAAGTTTATGCATCACTAAGTTCAACTTTCAATTAAAACGTGGCAGAGGAAACTTGCAGCAGATGGCTGCTCTTTACAGTTTCCTATGTGATATTTTCTTTCACGGCAACTTAATTAGTTTCATGCTTTATGAGCGACTTCATGGCATTTGTAAGTAATTCATTACATATTACTGCAAATCCCAAAACAATCCTGTTTACTTGGTTCTGCTGCGGCGTCACCAATCAGCCGGGTGTTTTTTAATTTTTTATTCTTTCCACTCGGCTCTCGACTGTCAAGGAAAACGATTTTTTAGAAAGAGATTATGTTTGTTTTAGATTTTATTTCTGTGGTGGAGAAAAACGCGGCGGTGACTAATCCTCACAGAAACAACCTTAGAGAGAGAAAGATACAAAAACATCGATTGGTACTGAATGAGCGAGTTCCACTTACTGAATGGATTTCCCACAATGCTTTGCAGCACTGAGTTACTTATTAGTGGGAATAAAGTAAAACGTGATGCAGACTTTCCTCCATTACATAACTGCAAAATAAAACAAAAATATAGTCATTATTTTCTATATTTAAATGTGGAGAAAGACAACAAAAAAGTATTTTATTTTATTTCCAACTAGTTTTAAATAAAGTCAATGTAATTTCAGTTAAAGTTGTTTGCTGGAAGGCCATTTCATACCGATACAGTAAACCAGGTAATTTAATTAGGAGTTTTCTAAACTCTTTATTTCTCTGTTAGACAACAATTCTCAGAATTGTTAGCAAATGAAGGCATTTCTAGGTGTTTAAATTTGCATTTTCTGATGTTTTGTTTCATTTCATGTTTAATTTTTTACCATTTCATACATTTTAATCTAATTCTCTGGTTGTTTTGTGTATGGGATGCCACTTGACCCCGTCTCTTGCTGCTCCTTTTGAAACAACCTTTTTTTTAAACTGTTGATTAAAATAAATACTTAAACCGTCTTTGTATTAGTCAAAGGATTCAGGCGGCTCACAAACTGTTTAGCTGTTTTTAGTCACTTTGACGACTCTCTCAGGATTATTAGGCGACTAAAAATCTAAAATGACCATGAACAAAAAAGCACAAAGTTGTTAAAAGTGAACATGACGATCCGTGCGACGTTGAACTGCACATCATCATCATGTCCTCCTCTTCCTCACCGTCTGAATGGCTATAAATGACCGAGTGCCTGCTGCAGCACAGGTAATAGTGTCCAATTTGAATTTTTCTTTCTATTCCCTTAAAAGGTCAGCATTGTCACGAATGCTTGCAGTGACAAATTTTATTAAAGGCCGCTCAGCAGGGGCAACAACAGACAAAGTTAAAATGATTTGCAGGAACTTCTGGTTCCTGCAAACCCAAAAGCTTTGCAGGAACTCAACTTACAAAGGGTTTTATTATAGCATTATAAATGCTAACTTAGCACAGTTACATTGTCCTTAGCTTTAGTCTTAGCATGTTCATGTTAACTTTAGCACAGTACTAAAGCTAACATTAGTTTTGGTAGCCCTAACAATACTAACAAGGATTGTTAGCAGCTTAGCATGCTAGACATTTGTTTAGCATGTTTAAATGTGCATAGTATAGTAATTATCCTGCTTATATTAGCATAAGAACTATAATATTAGCTTTATAAATGTTAACTTTAGCACAATTTCATTGTCCTTAGCTTTAGTATTAGCATGTTTATGTTAATTTTAACACAATGTTAGCATTAGCATGCTAGACATTTCATTAGCATAATTAAATGTGCATAATATACAAGTTATCCTGCTTATGCTAGCTTAAGCAGGATAACATTAGCTTTGTGATTTCTAACTTTAGCAGAGTTGCCTTTCCTTTAGTTTTAGCATGTTCATGTTAGCTTTAGCATGGTCAAAAGTACAGGAGTACTGTAGTTGTACTCAACTACAATTAACAAACTCAATTGTAGTTGAGTACTTAACTCAACTACAATTGAGTTAAGTACTCAATTGTAGTACTTAACATAATTTGTATATACTGCCATGCTAAAGCTGTTATTTGCAGCACATTGCATGCTAATTTTAGGTTTAGCATGATAAAATCATCATTTTGTTAGATCCATCAAACCAACACCAGGAGCCAAAATTGAACATAGGCACAAACACACATCACAGAGGGATTTATATCCCAAAATTGCAAACATAACTTACTTTGATAAACACATGAAGTATAAGCTATCGTCTTCAGAGTGTAATGTTTATATCAATAGGTTGAGGCTATTTCTGATTTTTTTGCTCAAATTTATGCATTTATTTGACTCTTTGTTTATACTACTAATTAAATTCAAACACAAACAGACTTTTGTGTGAACAAAACATGAAGGAAGCTGATTTAAAGATAGCTAAGCTAATAGCGATGCGTTTTGTGGAGCAAGTGGCAGGATGGTAATGTCACAAACACCAACTTTTATATATATTTTTTAAATGATCATTTTCATCCATTGTTTATGTCTGTATTTACTGTGTCTGGTTTCCTCTGGTGCAGAATTATGACGTAAAAGTCGAACAAGAATCCCTATTCAGTTTCACATATGGAAGTATAGTTTCCTGCTATGTGAACGTAGTTTTAGTTATGGACTCTACTAAGATGGCTGCTGGTAAAAAGCTGCAATATTGAAGAAATGAGAAGTCCAGGTTACAGTAATTTCAGGCGAATATGATAAATAATGTTTTCTGGTCTGAGTTTCTTCCTCAGGGCAGCAAAGCAGGTCAGAGGTCATGTTGTTAGCTAAACACAGATCAATCCTGTCCTGAAGAAAACCTGTCAGACATTTGAGTATACTGATGCACACATACATTTGCATCAGTAGGTTTGTAAATCAAAGTTTCATGTTTTGAATGGCCTAAACCTACATCATTTTTTTCTAACAGATTTTTTGTTTCTAATCCGGTTGAAATGTTTCCCCTTTCAGTTTGAATGTTCCCAGAACAAATACAGATGGACTGAGAATTTAAAATCCAAATAAAAATGTTTGTGGTTGCAAAATATTTCAAAATAAAAAGTTTTAAAAGTGCATGACTATATTGAGAAATGATGCAAGTCAAACCTTGATTGACAAGAAATATAAATAACTTGGTACAACTTATGTTTGTTTACAGTGACAGTTGCTTCTTTGACATTTTCTCTTCACACAAATTAAAAATTAAATAGAAAAACAATCACTCATTAATCACACTTTTACAGTTTTAATGTTGCTGTTATTGCTTGATCTTACTGAATAATGAAGCTCGCAACAATTTGAAAATATAAAAACACTTTAATTTTTAACAAACATAAAGCAACTCGGATTTAAAAGCATTAAAGTCGGATCAGATGTCCAACCTACAATGTGGTGCCAGTTGTTTCATACTTTACTCTATTTACAACAAATTTATCTTTTCTACCAAATTAAAATGCTGAAATGACATTTTTAAATATTTGTTTAAATCCAGCAGTTTCCCTTTGTAGCCGCTTCGATTCACGTTGAGATCCGATCAGGATTTATTAACCCAGAACTTTAAAAAATATTCCCTGAAAATAAAACCTATAACATTCAATTAATTTAATATTTATTTCTAAAAAGAAGCAATATTTGCAAAAATACATCTTTATTCTATATTTCTTTAAAAAAAAAAAATTAGAAGTCATGAGAAACCTAAGAAGGAAATAAAAATGGGTAAAAAGCATAATTACTCCTGTGTGTAAAGGATTACGCCTCTCACACGTCTTCACCTTCTAATTACAACAAAAGCTTGATTTTTTAAAAAAATATATTTAAAACACTACAATAATCTCGATTAATTAAACGTTACACAATTTGATTTTTGCCTCTGCAGATGAATCAGAAACCCATGAGGATTCATGTATAATTAACTAGTTTTTGGCCTTGATTTATCTTTTAAAAAAAATAAAATATTCACATCTTTTAGTATATTAACAAATCACAGGCAATAAAACCAAAAAATGGTTGGACAGATGGAAACCCGGTGAACTGATTAGATTTAATTAGAGAGAAAAGAACAAACTATTTTTAACCAGTTTTATTCAAACCTGAAAACGGGTAAAATTATTCTGATTTATTCCTGGATGATACATCCAGCTCATGAGCCCCACAAATACTTTCAAACTCCTGTAAAAATATTTACTACTGCCTACTTGAATAGTTTGAACACCAAATATACCTTACTGTGCATTAATATGCTCAGTGGAAACTGTTTTAGCACTGCTGCTACTTCCTTTTCTCTGCTTCTTGGAGTTACAGCCAATTATTGGCAGAGAAAATAAATGCCGCTCTCTGATTGGCTGGTTTGTAAAAATGCTAGCCAATAGTGTGTCAAGTAGCATTGGGGCTCTTCTGCGTTGTCAAATATTTTTGAAACAAATTTTTTTTAAAAAGCACACATGAATTATGCGACGTTTGTCAAAATTTGTTCATTTATTCTTTGAATTCATTTTGTTTAGTCTGCAGGTTATTTTCTCCAGATATTTATTGGTGTTTTAAGTTCTGTTATGCTGCCCTTGGCAGTTGGTGGTTACCGTAGCAACCAGTAACTGGCAGTTCCTTCCCCCCTTTTCTGTTGCCGTCGGTAACTGTGGTATGTATTACTATCAGCTCTGTGTTTTCTTTACAAGTACTGTATTTTAGACAAAGTTAATCATATACAGTGCTTCATGAGTTTTAAGTCTTTAACTGTTATTAATATTGTGCATTTTAGTTATGTTTAATTCTAGAACTGTCAGCTGCTGCTAACTGATTTTAGCTAGAAAAACATTCATCGTAGCATAATGTGAGAATGTTTCTGTGCGTCTGAAAGTGAGGAAAAAGCTGGTTTAGTTAGAATCCTCTGGAGTTTGTATGTTGCCATACTGAACAGTGCATGCATGCTGGGATCGAGGGTGTGGGATTCACAGTGTTCAGCTCTGTCAGGATGGGATGTCAGTAGCTGCGTCTACATCGACCCTATAATTGCACAATTTTATGTTTTGAAGATAGAACTGCGTAACAGAAACGCAGCAGTTTAAAAAATATATATTTTTGGTAAGAGGTTTTGATGCTATCATGAGGTGTTTATTTTTTTTTTTGGTCGTATCGAAACTGATTTTTGCCAAACTGCGATGGAAATACTTTTTCCACATCACACAAGTCACATGGCCAACAAATGACCAACAACCAAAGACAGGAAGTAGTCTGAGGATCATGCAGAGGCTTGTTTTTTTACTAATTTAAGTTTATTTACGTGTAATTTTAAATGCGCTTCTTATTTAATGGAAAACCACAATTGCAAAATGGTGTTTTTTTCAACACTTCTGCTGAAGGAAACATTACTGCCTTATTTTATTTATATTCTCCCATATTTAAGAATAATAAATTACATTTTAATGCTCTATTTATTCTCTCTAGTGAGCAAATCAAGACTAGCTGGGAAAAAAAACTAAGTGTTTATTTTTTGTTTCAGTGGATGGTGTTTTCTGGAAATTTAATATTGCTCACAGCATGAGAGTTTGTCTAAGTCCTACTAGATGATTCATCCACAGTTAGCAAAATAAACAAAGGAATTTGTAATCTTGGTAGTAAATACGAAGCATAATTGAATAAAATGTGAATTTCTGTGCTAAAAAAAACCCAAACTTGCCAAAAAAGCTCTCGTCTCTGGTCGTCTTTTATCCACTTTTGAAATACAATTAAATAAAAGAAAGGATGAGCCTGATCACAGAAGAGCTCACTTTCTCCAGCGTGAGCTTTTGTCACCTCGCGCGCCGAGCCGTCGCCGCGGTGCACAGGGAAGCCAGGTGAGATGAGGCGAGCGGCGGCGCTGTCAGAACAGCACGGCGTCTGGTTCTGGCTCAGCAGAGCGCCTGCTTTGATGCCCCGGCAGCGGCGCAAACGCACATGGATGTTTCTGTGCTTTCTCGGAGCGCGGCATGCTGGGACGGCTCCGGTTGGCAGCGGGCTTCTGTGGATTCGGTGTTGGGAGAACGCCTGCAGGTACAAAAGGAAAAGAAGTTTGTGAAATTACAAACTGTGAATTTTTTATTTTATTTTTTAGCCTCAGCTGGAGTTTGATGTATAAATTTCATCTCCTTGATGGTGAACATCCATGTGTGAGGAAACAGTCACAGTTTAAGGGCTGGATATTGAACACGCACTTATCCAAGGGAGACCTGACCTTTCTCTAAATTTGTTCAAGGAAATATATTTACAAATGTCTCCGAGGCAGAAGAAAGTTTTGCAGGAATTAGTTTTTTAAATGTTGGCTTCCATCACAATCCAAAACCACTTGAATAAGACAAACGGTGAAAGTTATAGAGCCATTATATCCATTCTTTTTTGATTGGTTAAGAATAATACTTTTATGATTGTGCCAGCTGTGGTTTTAAACAGGAATT
This sequence comes from Phalloptychus januarius, assembly GCA_902982915.1. Lineage (NCBI taxonomy): Eukaryota > Metazoa > Chordata > Actinopteri > Cyprinodontiformes > Poeciliidae > Phalloptychus > Phalloptychus januarius. The sequence continues at coordinate 1,083,560 of CADWAE010000133.1, read as the reverse complement.
TGCCCTTAAAGGGACAGAATCTCTGTTTGTAATAGTATTTTTTACTATTACATCATGCAGATCTTGGTGTTTAGCTTAATGTATGTTATTTAATATTTTTCACGTTTTGTTAGCGCAACTATTTCAAAACGTGTAAAAATTAAACATAGCAACAGGTCAAATAGTTAAATGATCATGCTTGCTACAAATAAATTAAAAAAAACTACAAAAGGTCAACATAAAACCATCAGCTAAAAATAAAATGTTCCCTCTTTTTTTTATCATTTTGGACTTAACATAATTTATATTTTCTTCTATACTCAGATGACCAGATCAATCAGTCTAAATGTAAATATTTTGAATTCACTGTAGACATTTCTATAGAGGTGAGGCTTTAAATACAAAACCACAAAATACTTTAAAATTTGTAAAATTAAATAACTCAGCATGTTTACTCAGAGATAATGTAAATTTCCTACATAATACAAAAATATAATATAAGAGAGACTTCATTAATAGTGTAAAGTACACAGATTAGGTGACAACAGTCAAACAGAGCTACTATGTGGATAAATATCAAAATCTCCTAACTAATCTATTAAGCAGGTCCTTTGTGTAGTTTTACCAAGTCATTTTGCTATAAAACATTAATTTACAATCTAGAAAATTTTAATTCTCACCATGTTTTTCTCCAGGCCGTGAGCAGATGTCACCAGCATCCCATTCATAATTCTCATCTACCGAAGACTGCCTCCTAAAGAGAAACAAAAACATTAGCCACAGGCGCTAGTGTTAGCATGCTTTACTTTTTTACATTAGCTTTTGGTTGGCAATTAGTATTAGTAAACTCTCAATAGATTTAGCATGATAGCCCTAGTATTAGCTTGCTAACAATAACTTTATTGGCCTTTATATGTTAGCATTTACTTTAGTATAATGAATTGGAATTTGGTTGCTAATCTTAGCTTTACCATCACACTAACATTGGCATGCTAGACATTTCTTTAGCATGACTGAATGTACATATTAACTTAAGCATTATAACACTAGCTTTACAAATGCTAACTTTAGCACAATTGCATTGTCCTTTAATACTATCTTGTTTATGCTAGCTTTAACATGGTCACTATTAAAAGAGTGTCTTAATTAATTGTAGCACTTAATTTTAATTTCTATATCCTGCAAAATTCGGCATATTACATGCTAAGTTTAACATTGGCATGACAAAATTGATGTTTTGTTAGCTCTATCAAATCAACACTAGGAGGCAAAAAAAAATTTCTAAGCATGATCTATTAACTTTACATATTATTAGACTGCCTATAGGCGCTTTAGCATAATAGCTAATGCATCAGCATGCTAAAGCTTAGCATTAGCATATAAAGCCTCTATGCACAACCTTTTCTGAATTATATTCTGAAGTTCTATTCAGTTAGCAGTTGGAAAGCGTTTCCAGTTATTAACTTTTAGACATTAGATGAGTTATTGGTTCATGTTGATAATGACCATAGAGGTCATCTAAAATCCCTGACAGTGTCTTCAACTAAATCAAAATTCAGTAAGTAGTTGTGTCCCATCACCTTCGTTTTGGTTCTGTTTGTCCGCCTTCCTTGTCCTCTGATCCCCTCTGAGTGTCCTCTGCAGTCTCAGGTGAGTCTGTCAGCGTTGGGGACAGGTGACACAAGGGCAGATGCCCGTTAGCAGCCTCCATGCTGCCGCGGCCGCTGCTGGCATAGCTGCTGTAGCTGCCACCGGAGTCTGCCACTCCTTCATAGCCTCCTGAGTCCACTTCCAGTGCCTCCAAGTCATTGTTGATGGGCGGTAAGTATGTGGAAACCTTCTTCAGGCTAAGAACATAACCTGATTCCTTCATTGTGTCCTGATTGGGAGTTGGATTATTGGCAGTGTCAGCTGAGGGGGTAGGTTCAAAGGAGCAGGGCACATCAGGATTTGGACTGCGAGTTGGACCATCAGCAGTTGAGAAATGTTGCCCAGTTTTGGTTCTTGTATGAGACAATTCAACCGAACAGTCCTCTTGGCTGAGTGACTCTACCCATGCGGATGGTGTGAGAAAGGTACTCTTCTTCTGTCTCCTCAAGTCTAGACTCTGACTTCGCTGACTGCGGTCCAAGGTTTTGGAGCCTCGGGTCCTACCTCTCCAGTGTTCTGGATCTGAGGTTTGCTGACCGTGATGGGCCACGTCAAAGCTCCCAACAGAAGCATTCCTGCTGCAGTTGAAGCTTGTGCTTCTTCTCATGTCTTCATGCCTGCTTCTCTGAGACAGAGAGCAGCCATTTTGAACATGAGAAGCAATCCTGTGGTGTAACATGGGCTTCGCAAGTTGCAACGTGGGCAACTCAATCTCCGGCTCGTCTACGCTCATCTCGACACACGACTCGTTGCCAACTGAACCAATTGGTTCACTGAGCATTTCGTCCAATCTTACAGGGTCTGGTACTGTATCTGGAGTGTTTCTGTTGCTGTGAATTATTGTACCATTACTAAGAATGTTTTCTTTTTGTGGATTATGGAATGAGTCACTTGTTTGGTGGTCAAAGGATGAGAATCGTCTTGGACTATCGTACCCTTGAGATGGATCTGTTCGACATCTTCGGTGAGGGAGAGTTGAGCTGTCAACAAAAGAGTGGCGGACTCCACTGGGTTTCTTAGCAAATGATTGAAGAAAATAAGGAGAAAAAGAAGGAGTCAAAGAGGAAGATGTATTCAAGTGATCTCTGATTGGATTCAAAGTTGAACTTGAATCATAAGGATGGGCTTCCCAGTTGGTTGAGGACGATGTAAGGTATCTAGATCTGTCCTTACCAGCTTGACGATAAATGTTTGGCAAAGTCTTGCTTTTGTATTCCCACATAAGACTCTCAACACTTTCGTCTCCATTCCTTGTTTCTCTTTGCTCTGTCTTGACGTTCATGGAGTTTCTTTCTAGTGTGTACCATCGAAGCTCCCTTTCCATTTCTTCCCTCTCCTGTGCCAGCCTCAGACACCGACTAAGGTTCCCTTTCTCGCGTTCATGTTCCATTTGGAGAACCAAAGTGCTCGCTGTAGTTGAAGGCTGATCGATGCTGGCACGGAGATGTGGGAGGACGGGAAATACTGGAGGCAGTCCTCTGTTGACACAAGGCATGGTGCAAAAACTGGTGTTTGAGTACAAGCTGTTCTGATCAGGCGAAACAATGTAGTTTTCCTGAAGTGTCGGGAGTTGACCCAAGCTGCACATTTGCCTTGAATGACCTTCCAGTTTAAAGGGAGGAATGTCAACAGAAAGCACACATGGCAGGTCTTTCTTGTCCTCCTTTTCCAAGTGGAGTGACACAGATCTTTTGACTCTGGAAATTGTATTGCTGTTCACACTTATTGTTTCATAGTCACCAACTGCAAACCGGCCATCTGGACCTCTAGAGATCAGCTCAATGGAGGGAGAAATTAAAGAAGTTGTCTTGGAAAGGCGGCCTCTGCTGTAGGTTGGTTCTAGAGTCCTGCGCCGACGGTTATTCTCTGTGCTCAAAGTGGAGCAGTCCGTCTGAGAGGAGGAAGTGGTGAAAGACATTGTGGGGTAGTGGGAGCTGGCTGGGAGGAGGCTTTTCTTCAACAAACTGTCTGGACTACTGGAGCCTGAAGTCTTACTGTGAGAGTGAGGGAAAATATAGGGAAGGGCAGAGGAGAGAGATTTGTAAGTGGAAGAAAAAGTGACCGCATTTAAGCTCAGCCAGCAGCTTGGATAGATCATCGCAAGGGAGATAAGAAGATGAAACAGAAACCTGTTGGCATTTTCAGCACATTCAAAGGAAGGAGGAAGGGAAAGGTTACTGTCTAATATTGCAGTGGAGTGATAAAGGGGTACTCACATTGATGGGGCGCACTTATAGATGGCAGGAAGGGGTTCTGAAAGGGAGGGATGAGGTGTAAGATGGTGCCCGACTTTATGACCAGGAAGTGAAAAACAATCAACCCCATCAAGAGCTAATTAAAAGGATCCATGATTAGTTGTAACAGTAGACTTTGAGAAATATTTTAGCTGTATAAACAATACAGCTGTAGGTTATTTAGTTTTTAGAAATGTTAACAAAATATTGTCACAGGAACGTTGCCATGTTGTTCATGCTGCAATGCATTATGGGTAAATAACGTCTAATGGTCCAACTGCCTGGGTGTGTCCAGCCAAAACAGTATGAGTAATGTCTTTAAACCTTTTCAATTTGAACTGGAGTGCGTTGAAAACGATGGGAATGTAGAAATCACATAATGAGGTGATGAAGATGAGGGGTACCAAATGGAGGAAGAGGACAGAGTTGGCTGTAGCAGCGGATGTTTGTGTGATCCAATAAGTACTTCTATGAGTAAGTCCAGTAGTGCCACTGGTGCAGAACTCTGCTAGCATTTAAAAGAGCTTCCAGTGCCGAGTTTTGCTTGTTCAAATGACTCAAAGTCTTCTGGAGAAAAATGTTGAGGGCACAACTTTGGAAGCTCCTGCTCCTGCGCTCTTCTTTTTTGTCATTTGGGAAATTATTCAGATTCAACTCACTGCTTTGTTTTTAAATCACAACCAACAGTGACACAGTGTGGCATTATCTAAAATTACACCAGTCAAACGCAATACGATAAACAACTACCCAGGTAAAGTTAACCGTTCTGTGTTTACTCTGTAGACTTCAGTACAGAATGGACCATTATGTGTCATCTGCCCACCTCCATGTGTGAAAAATATAACAAAAGATCTAAATGTTTTGGAAGCAATTATTAGTTTTGGTGCATCACAAACAGCATTTTTTTAATTAACAGGAAAATTATAACATATTTAATCCAACTTGTTAAACTAATCTTGGATCCCTTTAATGGCTCAAGGCAACTGGGCTAGCTAAAGTTAATTACCCTTTCATTTATCACCGCCAAATGAGAAATTACACAAATCTCCAAGCAATGTGAACAACATCCATAATTTTTACAACTGGAGGGATGAGGAAGGGACAAGATAATTCCCAAATCCATGAAGAGTAATTTATTACCCAGATATGAAGCGGCTCAATATTTTACTGAATAAATGATTAACATGAAGTTCATCAAAATGTGCCAAGTCTTCATGGGAAGATGAATATTTACCATTCTCCGTCTTCCTGCGGCGACGGTCCCTCCTGCGGCTGACAAGGCAGGCAGAACCGAGCAGCAGGACCAAGGCCAGAAACATGAAGCCGATCCCAGCTAGCACGCCGGCTAGCAGCGACTCCGGGACAAACGTAGACGTCGCTGCGAAGCTCTCCGTCACTGAAAACAAACAAATAAATAAGTGACTGTAAGTTTAGCCACAAGTAAATTCCAACTGACAGCATTTAAGTCACAAAACTCAGTACTATAATTATTACTACAATTACCACTACTACTGCTATTATTATTATTATTATTATGTAGATTTTCTTGTTTTGTGAGTTATTTTGTAATAATTCTGTCTATATAATGTAATTTATTTGTTGGCTCTTTTGCTCAGTATGTTGTACAGTCACATGAATATTACAACATGGTTTTAACTACAAATGTTTAATAATTATTGAGTCGTATTTCATTAAATTGAGATAAGGGGTTGAGCTAAATTAGAGCTAACTTCTTTTTATATTTTAATTTAATATTATTTTGTTCTTGGTTATGTATTTATTCGTTTTCTCTCCTCGTTTCCTTGTTTTTGAAAAAACAGTTTGAAATAAGTATATTAACAAACTCAATTTAGTTGTTCAAACTAAATGTTGGTTCGTCAACTTGATCGTTCACCAATTAATTTTTTTTATTTTTTGTATTGTTTTGTTTTGCATTTTATTATTGTGAATATGTGAGTTTTCAGAAAGAGTTTAATTTTTATATCTACATCTCAATAATAATCCTCATTGACACAGTTGTTTTTCTACAGTCCCTGAAAGCGAACTACAGATTAACTCCTTATTTAATTTCTTTCTCTACAAATTAAATGACCTAACAGATTAGTTATTGTTACATAATAATGATCTGGGTCTTAATATCTAGATTTTATTCCGAATTTAATTGTTGATCTGGTTTCCTGGTGGAGCCTGATCATCATAATCAAACCTTCAACATGTTGGTTTTGCAGCCAGACGACTGAAACTCAGCACAGCTGTTTAAACAAAAACACAGATTTGCGTTGAGGCTGCAGCGACTGATTGATTCCTCCGTCCGGTTTAACATTCACGTCACACACAAATAAAAGTCGAACAGAAAGAAGAAGAAAAAAAAATTAGTGGAGCCATTTCTCCGGGCCGGGCTTCGTTCCCAGGGGCCTCGCTCCGATTCCTCTCGCTGACGAGAGACGGCGTCACTTTGAAGAGGAGAGGCTGCTCTCTCTCAAACTCCTACCTGCGGTGGAGACGTTGACTGATGGACCGGGCTCGCTCAGCAGCTCCCCCCGACGAGAAAGCATCCGCAGCTCGTACACACGGTCCTGAAACCACACACACACACACACACCCCGGATGAAACCACACTTTGTCAACACACGGCGCTGTCTGCAATGCTAATGAAGTTCATTTGAATGCATGCGGACCCATACAGGAGAGGGAAGGGGGAGACGAGACGAGAACAGGGAGGGAATAAAAAATAAAAAGATGGAAGTGATGACTATCGTGTAAAACTGGAGCCACTGCAGCACCGACAGAACCAGAGGGACCGGCTCGCTACCTTCTGCAGACCCCGAACCAGGATTTGGCTGCTGCTGGCGTTGATGTTCTCCTCCAGGTTAGACCAGTCCTCTGCTGCGGCGGAGCGGGACTGGAGGACAAAGCCTGTGATGGGCGGCTGCTGGGCGCCAGCGAGGGCCCAGCGCAGGACGACACCTGCTGAGCTCTGATTAGCCGACAGCGACGCAGGGGGCTGCGGCTTGATGCTGCTCTCCGGAGGATCTAACGGGGGAGAATCAGAGACTTTCAGTCAATTAGGGAAGAAATTAAATCAACGCAGAACCCCGAGGGTTTGGGACGAAGGAGGAGGAGAAGCTACTGTTAGCGCCACTGAGGAGAAAGCAGTTAATTACGTAAAATCAGCTGGACTGGTGAAACCAGCTGCTTCTCAGTCAAACGCTGGTAAAAATGTTGCTAGTGTCGATAGGACTTCCTGAAGGTGGAGTTACAGGAAGAGCAGGAGCTTCTTAAAGAGACAGAGACACAATTTCAAGGCGTTTAATTAGGAAGTCGTTCTATAACAACTGAAGGTTTTGTAACTACTTGATTGTGATAAGAAATGCCTGGAAAACACATAATGCTGCCCTTTAAAGGATCTGACACGCAAATAAAACATAAATCCATCTACAGATAGAGTCTGTACACACATTCTGTTTTACTACAACAATGAAAGTAGTAATGTGAATATTGTACATGTTTGTAGTGAAAAAACCAGTGAAATGTTTCCTCAAGGTCAGGTCCAGATGACCTCACTGACCTTAGTGACCTCACAGCCGCCGGGATACTAACGACACTCTAAGTTTGTTAAAGTCCAGGAAATATTTGTTCCTTCAATAATTCACAACAAAGTTCAGCACAGGCTGAAAACAAGAACATTACTAATGAATACACAAAGTTGGGAAGTAACTGGATACATTTACTCAGTTACTCGAGTAACTTTTTTTTATTATTTGCTTTTAGGATTGGGCTGCCCAGAGGAGCAGCTGGTAGAGCTGTTGCCTTGCAGCAAGAAGGTTCTGGGTTCGATTCCCGGTCTTTCTGCATGGAGTTTGCATGTTCTCTCTGTGCATGGTGGGTTCTCTCCGGGTACTCCGGCTTCCTCCCACAGTCCAAAAACATGACTGTCAGGTTAATCGGCCTCTCTAAATTGTCCCCAGGTGTGAGTGTGAGTGTGTGCATGGTTGTGTGTCTCTGTGTTGCCCTGCGACAGACTGGCGACCTGTCCAGGTGACCCTGCCTCTCGCCCGAAACAATAGCTGGAGAGGCACCAGCAACCCTCCCGACCCCAATAAGGGACAAGGGAGTAGGAAGATGGATGGATGGCTTTTAGGATTATTTTTACTACACTGTAGTTTGAATAATTTTAGTCTGAAGTATTTCTACTCTTATTTTAGTAACATTTCTGAATTTTCTGCCCACTGAATGAAAAACAAAACAGCCAAAAGTTCACAGACAGACACAGACCAGCAGTTTTCATTAAAGTTTTATACGTTTTTAAAGAAAGAAACTGATTTGGAAACATTTTATTTTTTGTTACTTATATGCATTATTGCCCTAAAAAAACCAAACAACTAAATTTAAACTTAAGTTTACATTTTGATCCCTCTACTGATGTGATTTTTAAATATTGAATAATTTGATCATTTATTCAGTACTTGAGTAGAATTCTAAACAAATACTCTTTTACTTGAGGACATTTTCCTTTAGTACAACTACCAATATTTGCATGAAAGAGTTTTTTTTAGCTGAAAGTCAGACTGTCTTTGGCGTTTCTGCCAGTAGTAACATCCTGCTGTTGGTCATGTGACTCCAGTGATGCGAAAAAGTGTTTCAATTGCAGTTTTGTGAAATATATCCTTTTCATCCTAAAGTTTTTTTTCAAAACTGGCAAATTTGTTTTCCTACTTTCAATTTGTGCAATTTTTATGGCTTTTACAGCTTCGGAGAGACGCAGGTTGTGTGTAAATATTTGGTTTTAGCCAACATTAGAGACCTTGTTCCAGTTCTGCAGAGATAAAATACAGGACTGACCCAAAGTGCGTGTTGCTGCGATCTCGCTGAAAGGCCCTGTGCCAAACTTATTCTGAGACAAGACGCTGAACTGGTAGTCTGTGGCGGGGGAGAGGCCCGAAACCTGCAGGCTGGTGCCGGATGAGGGGGGAACCGGCACGGAGAACCAGTCCTGCCTCCCGTCGCTCACCGAAATCCTCTTCACCCTGCGGAGCCGGAGAGACCGAGAGAGGAGGAGGAGTGAGAGCAAAACAGCAGCGGGGGTTTCTGGGAGTCTGGCTGTATGAAACATGACAGGAAAGAAGGTTTCATTAATCATTCATGCTCATCATCTGCTCGAGATTTCACGGCAGAGACGAGCTCTGATGGATCGCCGTTGCTTCACTGAGAGCGCGCAACTCCAATTAGGTGTGATTTTCATGTTTCTACCAGAGATGAAGCTTTTCTCCGACCTTCAGGGCTTTAAGAGGAAGAAAATAATCATTAACCTATTCAGGACGGCAGGAAAATATTCACGTCAGTCTGAAAACAAAAGACGAGATGCAAGTGAAGTGGTTTGATTCTTTAAGAAAACCTCATGCAAAAGGTTAAGATTTTTTGTTTTTTTTACTAAAGCTGAAGCTGCAGACAATTATCTGACCCTTCTTCACCTTTTTAAAACGTGTGAAAGTGGAACCGTCTGTCAGAGAACAATACGGTCCTTTTAAAGACAAAGTGTAAATGGAAGGAAATATAAAAACAAGCTGCCATCATCGTCTTTCCCTTCGGTCTGAACTCTGTCCAAGTCACAAAACACAAACGCAGAAATCTAAAATAAAAATGTCCCCGTTTAGAATGGCTTTGGATTAACAACAAATTAAACATTGGCCAACATATTTCATGTGCGTGACTTTGATGATTTTAAAATGTAATGTTAGTAAAACGTTTCCTTTCTTTATAACTTTGTAATTTTTGTGCTTTTACTTTGCAAAGCGCTTCGAACTGCCTTGCTGCTGTTTGTGCAAATAAACTTTTGTTGCACTTTGACTTAATTTTATTTATGTAGCACATGTTCAGCAACCAGGCATTTCAAAGAGCTTTACAAGAATTAGAGGAAATACAAACAACAGAAAATCTTCAAAAATAATTCACTACTTATATCCTAATAGGAGTTTCTTTGGAACTCGCGTGTCAAACTGAAGGCCCGTGGGCCAAATCCAGCACACCATAGCATTTTATGTGGCCCTTTAGATTCGACACTAAACACTAAATGTGCCTAAAAATTTTGTTTTCAGTCAAATCTATGTAGTTTTTTTATCTGTTTGTTAAGAATTTGTGCTAATCATCCAGTTTCTTGAGAATTATCATGGAAGGTCACGTAAAAATCAACAAATTCCTGCACATTTTGGCACTAAAACATAATTGGGAGTTTATTGCAGATTTTTCTCAAAATATTTCTGAAACTTTCTTACTTTCTTACCCTCAGCTTTAGTTGATGTCATATTACAGACCGCGAGCAATAAAAAGCCACCGTCATAAATAAGTACAAATATCACAAATATTTCCAAATTAGAACCACAAACTATTTGATTTTTATTGCAAAAAACATCACAAAACCCTGAAGGGACTGAAAAGATGTTCAATAATATTGTTTAATTTCAAGAATTTAAACATGTGAACCGGGTTTATCAATACATTCTGGAAGAACCGGCCCTTAAAGGGAACCGGGCTATTCATGGTCTTGATTTGGCCCAAAACAGTAATGAGTTTTCTTTCCTGTGAAGTTTGTCTGAATCCAGATCCGTTTCTACTGTCATTCTTTCACCAGACTTTATGTTGATCGGTCACATAAAGTGGCAGATAAACTCCCTGAAGGTCGCAGCTGGATGATAAAAACTGATTCACAAAAGAAACGAGCTCATTAACGAGCTTTTATCAGCTGTTCTCGATTGTCCCTCCCAGGGTCCAAACACCGTAAAGTTACCCTCCACTCCGCCGAGAGCAGATAAATGAATTCCTCATCCTGGAGATCAATAGAGCAACACCGGGCCGTTGATGGCTGCCATGGTTACGGGCGGCTTTACACCCACCAGACTGAGAACGTCTGCGCTGATCCTCCGTCGAAGCCGGCCTCCCAGGACACGTTGGCCCGGTCCGGCCCAGGAGAGACGGACAGCGCGGCGGCAGCATGAGGACTAGTTCCTGCAACGCAGCAGAGCAGAGAGGAGAGGAGTTGGTGGAAGCCGGCCAGCGATACCTGCCGGAGCAGAAGGTCGGAGCTGCAGCTACTGAAGTTCTGCATTTATAACATCGGAGGCGGAGCGGAGGCGCCGGTTCTGTTCAGGTGCACCGGGAAGGTTTTAGGAAAGAAAAACAGGAAACTGCTCATGTAATCATGATACACCGTCTCAAAAAAGAAGAAAGCTGCTAAAAAAAGACAGCCATTCAGAGAGCCTGATGCAAATACTCATGGAAAATTAATGGAAGGACAAAATGTGGTAGTAGATCATGGGATCATTATATGCCATCTCAAAGAAATACTTAAAAAAGACCAAAACAGAAGACTGCTGCGCTCCCACTCCCCCTGGTGGCCGTTCAGAGCGCTGGATGCAAATATACTCAAGGAAAGTTTAGTTGAAGTAAGAAATATGGTAGCACATCAAGTGATCATACGCCATCTCCAAAAAATTTTTAAAAATTATTTTTTTAATTTTGTGGGAGAGAGAGCTACTAAAAACAATGACCGTTCAAAGTGCTGGATGCATACTCATGGAAAGTTTAGTGGAAGGAAAAAATGTGGTAGTAGATCATGTAATCATGATACATCATCTCAAGAAATACTACAAAAAGGCCAAAAAAAGAAGAGTGACTGGCCATCTTGTTTAGCAGCAGAGTGCTAGATGCAAATATACTCCTGAATAATTTAGTGCAAGGAAAAAAAATGTTGCAGTACATAATGATGATACACCATATCAAAAAATACAAAAAGGTGACTATCAATATAGATATTCCATGTTATGGTCTTTATAATAAGGGAGAAGACTGCTGCTAAAATAGATGTCCGTTCAAAGCTCTGGATGCAAATGTACTCATGGAAAGTTTGGTGGAAGGAAAACGTGGTAGTAGATCATGTAATCATGATACGCCACCTCAAAAAATAATTTAAAAAGGCCAAAAAAAGAACAAATCTGCTAAATAAGATGGCTGTTCAGAGAGATGGATGCACTGCAGCCTTGTGAGAATTGTTTAGCAAATATAATACTTTATTTAAAAGGGGGTAAAAGACGAGGCTTTACATTGGACTTAGCCATTTTATCCTCTGCTAATTTTTTCCTTCCACCAAACTTTCCATCAGAATACTTGCATGCTGCATTCTGAACATCCCTCTTCATTACCAGAGATCATGTGTTCTGCTGTCATGTTAGCGTGTTTATTTCATTGATCACCTGAAACATGCCGTGTCACTTTAAGGACGGACTCACCCAGGACAAAGACTCGTGTGCGGGTCTCTATGGAAGCGGCGCGGTTGGAGACGCTGCACTCCCACTCCCCCTGGTGGTCCTTCAGAAGAGGCTGCAGCAGCAAAGAGCCGTTGGGTTCGATTGAGTACGAAACAGAACGAACCGGGTCAACCTAAAAAAAAAACAAAAAAAAATACCAGTGACTAGTTGAGACAGAACAGCTGAAACAGAAATCCTAAAATACTTAAAATCACAAAATTTTACTTGACGATTTTCTGCAATTTTGTACCTGAAAACCCAGTAAAACATATAAGTGGCCAGTTTCAAGCAAAATACAACTTTAGTGGTGCCTTAAAGCTGGAGTATACACATTTTTATGTTTTTATCTTTAATTTTTACATATTCATTTAAATTGCCACCATGTCCTGACATCATGAGATAGATAATCTGTAAAATGATCCACCTCCTCCACCTCCTTCCTGATTGCTGTCATTTTTGGCTCCAATCAGAGCCAGGAGGCGCTGCCAATCAATCTTGTGCACACACTGATAAATGCGCTGAAGGCAGAGAAATAACTTACCGTTACAAGAAAGCTATGCTAATGAGCCGTAGCATTCTGATCAGGCTTCATCAGCTGCAGCTTAGCAGAGAGAAAAGGGAGAGTAGTGATTGACAACGCTAAGCCCCGCCTCCTGGCTCTGATTGGTTGTTTCTAGCTAGGCACAGGAAGAAGGCGATTTTCTTATTTGTGTGAAACTGTAGACACAGTGACAGTTTCAATATATAGAAGAATATTTTTAGAAAAGTTGCAGACTGCAGTTTTAAGATGCTAAATACTTAGAAATTATGTATTTTATGTAACTTTATGTGGGTTTATTACCTAAAAACACAAATGGTGGTAATGATCGGGAATGACTGAGATAACAGAGATTTAAAGAAAATGTGGAAACATCAAGCAGAATAAAACGAGTTTAACTTGGCCTTAAGATGTCAGATTTTAGAATATGTTCAAACTTTCCCCACAGTTGAGACGTTCAGGACAACATCTTGTGCTCTATTCAGCCCAACTTGGATTTCAAACAGTTAGAGTTAAAGTAACTCTTTCCAAAATCCCTGCCATGGAAAAACACTTGTGCTTCCACTCATCATCCCTTTGGACATCGTTTCTCTGCAGCTGCTGCTCTTTTCTTGGAGGCAGTCTGGCCTTTAACCCGGTAATGTGGCTTCTATCCAGGTGATAGAACGGACGATGTGGATAATAGATCACAGGGGATTGTGTGAAATCCTCTGGGCTTTGACTGGATCGCCAAAGGCGAGTGTGTGAAATGATTGAGCTGCATTTCACCGCAGAGAACATTTCATCTCCAACACTCCAAGCCTCTTCCTTTAAATCCTCCCACTGGGGGAGGATTTAGAAATCAGTTCATTCAACCTTCAACACAAAGCTTTGGAGATACGATGCAACGATTTAGCCAGATGGTATTTAAACCCACGACGCCGAAATGTTACTGGAAATACATCTACATACAGGATGGATGAATGGATGGATGGACGGAGAGATGGATGGATGGAGGAGGACATCTACATACAGGATGGATGGATGGATGGAGGAGATGGATGGATGGATGGATGGATGGATGGATGGATGGATGGATGGATGGATGGATGGATGGATGGATGGATGGATGGATGGATGGACCGACGGACAGCTGGACGGACGAACAGATGAATGGATGAGAGTGAAGTGGTGAGCTACTCTAAGTGTTCTGGTTCTTCTGGACCGTGTCCAGTAAAGTCTCCTCCAGGTCCGGCAATCTGCTTCTGGTCGAGGTGTTTCAGTGTCAGAACGTGATGTTGGGGTGAAGCCGGAGTCGGGCCGACAGATTAGGATTGGGCTTCAGTAATCCTGGCACTGCTGTGGTTTGTTGCGGTAAAGAGCGGACCGAGTCCTAAAGCAAAGCTCCTCATGCATCGATCCGGTTCTGACCGTCACAAACGGCCATGAAGTTTGGATCCTGGTCATCTCCGGTATTGCCTGAGATATTGCTGTCATTACTATTCTGCGGCCCAATGTTTATACATCATAATTTCTTAATCTGGATGGATGGATTGAGGGATTTCTTAATCTGACACACAGAAAATTGGTAAGCATATTGGCCTACCAATATGGCTGCCGGTGAAGAGTTGGTCTCACAAGGCAGCCCGAGCATTTCCCAGCCAATTCAAGGTTTTCATTATCTGTTCTTAGGCTTTTGGCAACATTTCTTAGACGTTCCATAGAGAGACACACGGCTTTGTTTAAAGAAAAAAATGTATGTCTTCATTTAGAATATCTTTATTTTTCTTTGTGTCTGATTTACCTTGCTCCAGGTGGCTGCTGCAGGTGCGTTTCCTTGACAGGGGATCAGCAGCGTCCTCCCGGCGTCCCGCCTGTATTCCTCGGCTGGAGTGACGCTGAATGTCGGGGGGTCCTGCCAAACGCCAAAGCACCAAGTTGAATCAAGGACAGCAGCAACACAAAACAAGGGATTTCCAGACTGGATTACTGCCGCCGTGGACTAGATTATCTTAATAACAAGAGGATTAGCCTCACTAAGTGCCATCATTGTAGTCGGGCAAAGTTGACTCCTATTAATGTGGGAAGACCTCGAAAGGTCGGTTGGAAAAGGTCAAGAAAATGTTATTTCTTCTTAATGCACAGTGAGAAAAGTCATCATGCTTGATCTGAATAGAGATTTAATGTCAATGTTATTGTAGAACTGATCAATTCACCAAAACACCTTTTATTTAAAACACAAAGATGGTAAACAGAAGCAATTATAAAACATTTTTTATACATATAAAACTCATCATGTCCATATTTTTTCTGGTATTCCTCCGTAAAACTCTAATTAGCATAGCAACTAATTAGCATAAGCTACCACAACATGGCCGCCCAACTTAAAACACAGAATTGGCCTGAGAAAGCAGAAAGAAGGCCAGAGTAACCCTGGAGGAGCTGCAACAAAACTTTTCATGTGTTAAAATGGCCTAGTCAAAGGCCAGTATTTTTAAAAACAATTTCACACAAATTTGTGTTGGTTTGTCAAACTCGGTCCAGATAAAACAGATTACAGTTTGAGGCTTTCACTGTAACAAAATGTCAAAAAGTGAAAAGAAAAGTGAGATACTCCAGAGAACTTTGAGTATTTCAATATTTCATCACAAAGAGAGAGAAATAAATCAAAAAATGTGAAAAGGTTTAATGAATCTAAGGCCAAATGATGAACAAATACAAGACAGATTAATGACGTCTCTGTTAGCGTTTTTCACAAATTGATCAACAAGAGAAAGTTAAACTATTACTGCAAAAAAACTAAATCTTAGTATTTTGGTCTAATTTCTAATGTAAATGTCTGAAAATTAAAGGTAATGTTTCAGCAACAAATATGAGCTTTTTACAGTCAATAACTGGTTAATTTTGACAAAAAGAACTAGCAGATTAATTCACCTGTAACACAGGGAACGTTTCTTATTATCAGTGAAATAATCTGCAAGTGGAACCAGAACTTTTGTAATCAATATTAAAGAATTATTGACTTAAAACAGATTTTTATATCCTGCAGAAAGTTACTTTGCTTTATTTCAAATGTACCAAAATATTTGGGTAACACTTTACACAAGACTGACATTACACTGTCATAAACATGATATAACACCTGTTATAAACATGAAGGAGTCTTTGTATCATTCAGTAAATAATGACACTTTTAGTGCAAGTTTTAATAGAAATCTGCCATTATTTACCAAATAATGCAAACTTGACACTTTGAATGGTCAACTTTTAGTGCAGCTTTACTGAATGACACTTCATGACAATAACAGGCATAATAACAGGTGTTATATCATGTTTATGACAGTGTAATGTCGGTCTTGTGCAGTCCCCTTCAAATAAAGCGTTTCCCATATTTGCAGTAGAAACTAGACCAAAGAAAACTTGGTAAGATGAGCATATTAGCTCTCGTGACCCACATTGCTTTATGTACGTACTGACCTGCAGAACCACCCGGGTGGGTCCAGACGGGCCCGTGGTGCCGTAGCTGTTGTATGGAGTGCAGCTGTAGGTGCCCGCTGCGTCCTCGTTGACCGTCGCCATCACCAAAGAGCCGTCGGCTTTCAGAGTCCATCCTGGGTACTGGGAGAAAGACGCACAACTTTACTTTATTTTTCTTCTGTCCTGACATTTCAGGCGTAACGGAGCCATCAGGGGCGTCAAACTCATTTTGGTTTTGGGCCAAATCAAGATCATGAACTCTCTTAAAGGGCCGGTTTCACCTGAATGTACTGATAAAACCTGATCACAAACTGCTAAAATATTAATGAATTATTAAAATTAAATAACATTATTGAACATCTTTTCAGCCCTTCCAGGATTTTGTGATTTTTTGCAATAAAAATCAAAGTACTAATTTGGAAATATTTGCAATAATTGCACTTATTTATGACAGGAAATCAGCTTATTAATAATTAGCTTATTAATAAGCTTATTACACGAGTAATAAGCATTTTATTACTCGCTTTATAGATCATGGATTATAATCTGGCATTAGAGGCAGCTGTTTATTACAATTAAGAAAGTTTTTGACAATTTTTGAGAAAAATTTGGTAATTAAACTAATTATGTATTAGCGCAAAAAAGTGTGAGGATTTGTTGATTTTGCGTGAATTTCCACAATAACAAAAAAGAACTGGAGGGGCTGATTAATATAATTTGGCAGTAAACAGATAAGAACTGCATTGATTTGATTGATAACATGATATTTAAGCACATTTAGTGTTTAGTCTAGAATCTAGAGGGCCATATAAAGGGCTTCGGTGGGCCGGATTTGGCCCACGGGCCTCGAGTTGTGACACGTGATCTAGAGCAACTAGTTGCTTACATGTATCATTACAAAAAAACATCTAAAGTGATATAATGATAATCTGTTTTTGCATGACTTCAATCATTTAGATTATGTGCTTGTGTCTAATTTAAACTTCAAATTTAACTGATGTAAATGCTTAAAATGCCTCAATCTGTGTCCATTTGACCAATATAATGTACGAGTCTCACTTTTCAGTTGAATTACTTCATGAATGCGTTTCTTTTTTATTTATATTCCAATTCATTCACATTACTGTATGGGAAGAGCAGAAATCTGAGAAACTACGAAGACGTGTTTGACCTTCTGAGAGCCGTTTTCCATCACAAATCTATAGCACCTTTTTTCCCCCCTATGGTATGCATTTTTATCCGTCTGGCATTTATAAAAAAAAAACGTTATCTCCAATAAAACATAAAAATATACATACTTTCTGGCTATTTCCATCAAACACAACAGAAATGTTCTTTTCAGGTTTCATGATCAGTTTTCAAGACACAGAATTAAAAGCACTCAAAGTAATTTTTTCCATTACGCCTTTCGTGAAAAGCTTTCGCCGTGCTCAAAAGGTTCTCCACTCGGCTTAATGAAGCCAAAAGGGCCATTATTCTCCGCGGATTGAAGCCGTAAGTATCGCTGCGGCTCATGAAAACCGCAGCAGGATCGGAATAATTGGCAGAACAGCAGCCAGAGTCCGGACCTCTGCACCAATCTCCTGCGGTGCGTCTCATTCTCCGATACATCCACCGCTCCCAGTGTCAGGAATACAGACGGGAGGAAACCCCGGACACTTCACAAGAAAAAACTAAGTTTAACTTTTACCTCAAAAGACAGAAACCAATAAGAGGAAAAGCGGTTTTCCAATCAGGAGGAGTGGAAGGTTAGTGTCCTAATCTGTAATGGGTCCTCAACTCATTCCTCCGATAAAGAGGAAAAAAGATCGAAGGGAAAGTCGGGGACGACGCGGAGGTGAGGAATTCCTGAGGGATTGCTTCCAGAGCTTTTAAGACTGGACACATTACCCATATCCATTAAAATGTATGTGATTGAATGGCCTTCCGCTGCAAAGCCGGCACGAAATTTCCATCCTGAGCAGAGGGAATGTCAGAGGATGTCCTTCCCTTACACATATATTTATACAGAGTTAAACCCAGAACTGTTCATATCTCTGGCAGATTCATGCCTAAAGTTCTATTTTTATATAATATAAACAATTTGGAGCTGCTCAGCTGAGTCCGAATTAAATCTGAATTGGGAGACAAAGATGGGAGGGGTGACAAGAAGGGTTTATTAATCTACAAATCAAGACCTCTGCAAAAATATCAGATCACAACTTTGTTTTTCTGTGACCAGAAGATAACCTCCTTGTTCAGAGACAATCTGTACAAAAACGAACTGCTGAAGAACCTCTGCAGGGTTTTTTTGAGGTTACAGATCGGATTGCTCTTTGCCAGCCTCGTGGAGACTTAGTAGCCAAATATTGAAACTTCTGTGCAAACAGCATCATGACACATAAAGTCAGGAAACTTATTAAAGAGACTCTTATAGAACCAAACAACTGAAAAAGCTATTCCCCTCCGTGCCTGTGGTGGCGCTACACCAAGAACTACTGAAGGAAACGGCCTGAAAAGAAGTCAAAAGAAGACACAGAGCGCACTTTCTCCTTCACGAAATGTAAACAAATGGCATCAGATTTTAGCAGTTGGAGGATTTTTCTTGTTTCTCCCGTTAGCGCGAGACTCGCGTTTGTTTTCATAGCATTTACCCAGAATGACTTGCGGCACCAAAGTACACTTCAACCAAACTGAGGTTTGATTTCACCGTTTTGGTCCACATCAAAGTTTGATTACGCATTCACGCCTCGACAAACAAACCAGTCTGAGTAAAGCGGACGAAACATGACTGATGTGAATAAACGCTAAATAAATTACCATTTTTTATTGATAATCTTTTTACATAGTTTTATTAGTTTTTAGTTTTGCTCATCTTTCTATCAAAAACAAACGTCTTGCCCGAGTTTAAATAATTGAAAAGAAAGCACAATAGTTTTAATTCTGCAGTTTGAGTCTATGAAAATAACAAACATGATGTTGCGCTCTTTTAGCCTACTTCATGACGTCAGGCAGGTTCTAAGTAGGCGTGAAGCTTTACAAAATAAAATCATCACTAAAAGTGGATTTTTATCACAAATTTTGTTTTGATGATTTGAAACATTTAAGTGTGACCAAAAAAAAGCAAAAACAGGCAAAATAAATCTATGAAAAAACAGTTTTTACAGCCTTGTAGGGGATCCTAATTGCTGCTACTTTCCTCCGAAAGCCCATTGAAAAAGCAAGGCTGTTTACATTTTTCTCCCCACACCCCCACGCACGCACACCCCTGCGTCTTCCCAGCCTGAAGCAGACGTGACAATAACTTCATTTCTGCAAATGCTTCAAAACAAAATCTACAGGAGTGTAAAAAGCAGCTCTGCTGAGGGAAAATGAATAGATTCAGCCACTTTACCTGGAACCACCATCACTTAAACTGCTGTTGACAACATAATGATGTGCAGAAATTTGCTTATATTTGAAATCTGCTCAGGGAAATTTCACATAATCGTGAGATTATTGTTTATTACCGAAGACAGATCCAGAGGCTCTCCGTCTTTTATCCAATCCACTCGGAGCAGCGGAGGCTGAGCTGCCACCGGGCATCGGATCCCGCCGCCTA
Organism: Phalloptychus januarius; assembly: GCA_902982915.1. NCBI lineage: Eukaryota > Metazoa > Chordata > Actinopteri > Cyprinodontiformes > Poeciliidae > Phalloptychus > Phalloptychus januarius. The sequence continues at coordinate 1,063,823 of CADWAE010000133.1, read as the reverse complement.
GACCTGTGGGAAGGTACGTTTCCTCGGGCATCTGGAGAGCCGTGGCTGGGTCTGAGTGCAGTTAAAACACAAATCGGAGCTGAATCATGCCTCAGTATCCTACTGATGTTTCAACAGTTCTACCAGAGAAAACAACACATTCAATTTGTTTTACACGAAATGTCAAGGATTTATTCGTCTCCAAATCAAAGACTTCCTCTGGGGAAAATCAAAAACAACTTGTAAAATAAAGAACTGCTGAAGAAGAGGTTTTTTATGATAAGAACATTTCTGAATACATCTTGACGTGAAAATGAAACAAGCTTAAATAATAACAAGTAGGACCAGTCTTGGTAAAATTATAAAGGTTTTCCCACCCAGAAACGCATTAGAAACAAGGAATTAAACTTGTCAAATCATCTCTGCATTTTCCTTTAACCAAAAATATCTGAGGTGAGAGAAATCAAGGCCACTGCTGGTTTGAAATGATAAACTGATTCTCAGCTATAAGCTGATTGCACAGCAGCCTCTCGGGGTTTTTTGAGGTTACGGATCGGATTGCTCTTTGCCAGCCGCATGGAGACGACATGAATGCCATGAGTGAAGATGTAACCAACTACATGAACCTCTGAGTGGACAAAGAAGGACTTAACATAAAATCAGGAAAATTATCAAAAATAAAGTCTTTGTTTTGGTGCTTCTTCAAACTCGCCTTAATTCACAGCCACCACCGTCTACAGTAACTTTTTGAAGAATCTTGAGTTAAAGAAGCATTTAAACTCCCTTTGGGATCAGTAATGTAACTTTAAATGCAGCTTTCTGCAGAGATAATATAACTTGTTCATTTTGACATCAAGCAGAGCTGAGTGTAATGTATTTTCTCTGAGTGAACTAAGAGGAAAACGCTGAAGCCGCACGGAGACGGAATGATTAATTATACCACAATATAAGAATTTCTTTGCTAACAGGTAATTATAGAGAAACAGCAACACTTCAAACAAACAGACTGAAAACGTGGCATTTTCTACTGAATACAGCAGCAACCTTTTGAACAAGCACATTTTAGTCACTTTTTAAAGGAAATAATGGAGAATTGTTTTTAAAAGAAGGTATTTTTACTGTAGCACTTTAACTTGACTAAACTTTTGCTAGAGAAACATTTAATTGTAGTTGACTAAATGAGCATCAATACTTTTACTCCATTATTAGATTACATTACATTCATTACAAATAATGGGAATTAGTTTCACCTGCAGCAGTAAAACCTTTGGCTTCAGCTCACTTCGTTAGGAAATCATTTAAACAGCCGCACATTTAAAACGCTACTTACGCATCACAGTTAAGATGGCAGAGGCGGTGGGCGGGGTCAGCAGCCCATTGGTCGGTACGCAGGTGAAGTTCCCGGAGTCTTCTGGCAGCAAACGGAAGATCTGCAGCGTCCCATCAACCAGGATCCTCACGCGTGACTTCATGGACCTGCAGAGGAAACGGAGCAGAAAAACTGGATTTCCAGCCTGACACCCAAACATCCAAAGGAGTTAACTTTCCAGAATTAGTAACAGTATAATTGAATCATCTTCATGTTTTGAGCTCAAGTATTGCCAGCCATTTCCTGCACATCAACTCCAAATGCCCCTCTGAATTGCTCCTCTCATCAAAATCGTGTAGAGAATTAACCTGAGCCCGACTGTAATGAGTCGCGGTACGTTCAGCGGAGAAGCGCTAACGAGGGGAGCCCTAATGGAAATTACCCCAACCCTCTTCACCCCCGTCTGCTCGTCTGACCTCCACCATATTCAGCAGCTGCTAGATGGCAAACTCTGGTAGTCACAACCATTTACACTCAGATCCTCCGTCTCCCAGTTAGACGTCAACAAACTTGTTCTTTGCAGCACATTTTTGCTTTTTTATGCTGAAATTAAACACCAGAAACTGAGGTGAGCAAATCTGAATCACCTTAAACTGGTGAATGAAAAACAGTTTCATTAATCACTTTGTTTCGAAAACCAGCCACAACAAGACCGTTGTTAATTCCTTCATTGCAAAAACACAAAATATTACTAACTAGTTCTGGACTAGTTCTAGTGTAAATACCTTCGTATACTTGAAATAAGAAACTAACTTGCAAGTAGCTTTTCAGCAAGAAATATGTGCTTGTTTTGAGTCAATAATTCCTTAAAATTGATTAAACAGTTCTAGCGCCAGTGGTGGAACATTCCACTGTGCCGTTACCTAGCAACCCCAGCCAAGCCCAGCCCGTTACCTAGCAACCCAGTTCTAGTTCCATTGGCCGATTAACTTATAACAAGACATTTTTCCCATTTTATAAGTGAAATAATCTGCTTAAAAGTTACTTGTAAGTTAGTTTTTTCTTATTTCAAGTGAATTAACAAATATGCATGAGAAACTGGGCCAAAAATATTTTGTGTTTTTGATAAGACTTTCAAAACCTGAGAGACCAGACACATGGCAATGAAAAAAATCAAAAAAAATCTGATATAACAAGTTTGGTTCTACAGTGTAACACAACACACACAAACTGATGTCACTCACAAACATTCAGAAGTCAGGTGGGAAATCTTCTAAAACCTCTAGAGTTAAAAGATGAGTTCAGAGAAAACAAACATGGCCGACTGGAACAAAGCAATAGCGATAGTTTGTGGACTATATTTAACAGGAAAAAAGAAAAACAATAAAAAGACATCTGTTGTTATTTTCTCAGCGTTTCCATCACTGTGCTGATTGGCTCCACGTCGCATTGAACATTAACAATCCAACATGTTGATTTTCCCTGATTTTAGATTGAATCGGTCCCAACATCCTTCCAAATCACACTTAACACAGCAGGAATATCTTTTATGATTACCTTAAGAGTTATCCTGATAATCATGGCATCTTGGAAGTGGAAGTTTCTTTAGTCTAGTTTCCACAAAACTAACTTACAAATAACCTTTTGGCAAGATATGAGATTTTTAAGTAAGTAAATCCTTATTATTGATGAAAAAGTACTAGTTCTATTGGTACATAATCTCAGTTATCACAAGCAAAAAATGTCTTATTATAAGTGAAATAATCTGCCAACAGAAAAATGTTAAGGATTTACTTACTAAGCTTTCAGGAAGATATAGGAGCTTGTTTTAAGTCAATGATACCTTTATATTGATGAAAAGGTTTTAGTTCCATTGGTGGAACATTCCACTGTGCCGTTACCTAGCAACCCCAGCCACGCCCAGCCCGTTACCTAGCAACCCCGTTCTCGTTCCATTGGCAGATTGCTTGACTTATAACAAGACAATTTCCCCAAAATAAATAATTTACCAGTAGGACTAGAACTTCTTCATCAATGTTAAGGAATTATTGACTTAAAACAAACTAATATCTTGCTGAAAACTTACTTATAAGTTTGTTTTGTCTTATTTCAAAAGAATCATTCACAGGAGGGACAGAAAGACGGTCAAAACCATCAATTTTCAAGCCAAAACAGAGGAAACTTTTGTCGTCCACATCTAAAAAGCTTTGGTTTTATAGGATTAGTTTGAAGCTGCTTTTGAGAGTACAACACAGATAAGAAACTACTCCACTCACTCGATATGATGGACGTTTTCTCCGGCTTTCTGCCACACGTACGTCATGTTAGGAGGGTCGGCCACCGCCTGGCACTGCAGCAGTGCATTCTGGGACATGTTGAGGGTTGTGTTTTTAGGAGGAATAATGATGACCGGTGGACCTGGAAAGAAGTGACGTTTTTATGCTTCTTTTTTGTGAAGAAACAAAAACCAGTTCAGGATAACAACTTTCAAATCTGTGGAGAAAAACAAACATATAAATCTTAAAAGTGGGTGCCAACATTTTTAAACAGGAAGCTAATATTTCAGGACTTTTGGAACTTTTCCAGGCAAAGATTTTTGGAAATGTGTTTTTCAATAAAAACAGTTTTAGTTAATTGACCTTGTTTCATAGCGATGTCAACCTAAAACCTTTAGAAAACAAGACGATCTAAACTTCTGGAGGACAAATATTTGTTTTCCGACTAAAAAAAACGGCAAAGATGGTGACTAGAGTTAGGGGAAAATTACTTTTTAATTTGAGCAGTTTAAATTACAATTTCAAATTTTATTCAGTATATTTTGTTGGATAACCACAATAAATTGATATTCTGAAAAATGTAAGTGTTATTAAAAATAAAAAAACATAAGAAATCTGTAAGGAAGCAAGTTCTCATTCACAGAATTGGCCAAAATACACTAAACTAAAGCAGGTTAAGTTTAAAAAGCTGGAGGGTCTGAGGAAGATTTGACAACAAGCCGACACCTGACAGAGGGAAGATGTCGGACCGCTCCGCATATAGACACGAGACTGAGAAAAACACGCGGTGGTGGAAGCTAATAAAGGGAGAGCGGGCAGTCTCACGGGCTGGAAAATACACAAAGACAAGGAGAAAATCAAACTATGACACCTGTGGGAAGCGGTTATTTGAAACAAACGGGTTGGGCCCAAACAATGACAGAAAGGAGACAGCTGCAACCTGACAGGAATTATTTTCTGTGTGGGTTTGTTCTGGTTTTGTCGTGCTTCTGGGGTCTTAAGATGATTGTTGTTCGGGTAAAAAGTTTAGCGGGTAAAGAAATTTAAAGAGTGTTTTTTCCACGTAGACATTTTTTTACAGATGGGAATTAGTCATAAATACAACAGATATCATAAAAAATCTGCTGAATTTCTGTCATGTAAAAAAAAAAAAAAAGAAGGGATATTTTGACATATATAGTAATGGACACAACTATCTTAAAAGTTAGTTATCCTGACCCTAAGGCGCTACATCAGTTAATAGTTACGCTAACTTAGCTTATGTCCTATGAAGGACATCTTCCATTTTAGCTAAGTTAGTTAATGCTAACTTATCTAGAAGACTTTATATCCCATCAATAATATCTTGTTTCCATGAAACCATATACTTTCAAGCTAAGTTAGCGCTATCTAACTTAGGTACTGCTATGTAGCCAAGTTAGCATAACATTAACTGGTGTAGAGCTTTAGGATTAGTGGAAACATTTGTTCTGCTAACCCTAAAGCGCCACATCAGTTAATAGTTATGCTAACTCCTAAGTTATGTCCTTTCAAGGATATCTTTTATTAGTTAGCTAATAATGGGATTTTCTAGCTGATGCTAACCGAGCATTAGCAGCTAGGTTAATGCCAACAACTATTAGCAAAATAAATTCTTACTTTGAAACATAAATTCTTTACTTTGTAGCCATTCCAAAGTATATTCATAGTAAGTAATGCATTCAAAGTGTAATATTATATCATAGTAATTAAGAAGCAAAACACTTAAAATAAGTGAGAAAAAAAATCTTTTTTGCAGTAAAGTCAGCCATTTGCAGAAGGCTAATAAGCAGAAGCGCGCCTCTCCACCTGCTTTACATGTAAACAACAATAATCTCTGCAGCGGTCACTACACATCAGGCTTGTAATCCAACATCCGTGCGTAAGTAACAGGTCAGAGGTCATCAACGGCTTTCAGACTGACTCCATGCAGATCAGATATTAGTCTGGATTAATCCGCTCGCTGTGGGAACGCAGCAGGAAGCCGCCTCCAAAGCCCAGATAAAGTGATTTCAGTCGGCTCATGAGGATTATTAGTTGTAATGTGACCACTCCGACTGCGAGAGCCTCAAATTAAGTTAAACCTGGATGAGACTCGGTGGTAAAATATTTTAGAAAACGATGTAAATATATTTCCTGGCTCTCCAGAGGAGAGGAATCTGCAGTAGGAGTTGGAGTAGGAGTACAGGAGAAAGTCAGAAATAAATCCCACTGTTTGTTATGCAGAGCTGTGTCGGTGTAATCCAATGATGCTCAGATTCATATTTGCATATTCTTCATGCTTTTGTCCTCAAAATTGACTCATTTTTACATTTTCCTGACAGCCAGTCATGACTGCGTACAAAAGCTAAAATTAAAACACAAAGACTTTACGATGCTAATAAATCCCCCGTTTCGTTTTTCACTTGGTTTCAAAGTGAAATAAAATAAGGATGACTTCAGTTTGAGCTCTAATACAACAGCGTCGTCTGACGCAAGGCTGGGAAAGAGAAATGTAAATCACAGCGTCTTCAGGCACAAAGACAGGCAGGCGGCGACAGCTGACCTTTGATCTCCACCTTCGCCACGCGGCTCGCGTTTCCCTCGGCGTTGGAGGCGTGGCAGGCGTACAGCCCGGCTGCCTGCGCCGTCACCGCCGGCAGAGACAGCACTCCTCCCTGGTGAGACAGAGAAACTCAGGATGATTTCACACGCTTCAAGAAAAAGTTACGCGCATTAAAAATGCAACATTCGGTTCTGCACACCAGAAACTTTCTGATATTCACTGCTATTCTCTGCCAGCGGCTGCAGTTCTTTAAGTTTCCTCGGCGAAAAATTAGGAAATTCTTGCAAGTTAACTTCAAACAAACTGACACAAAGCTGTCGAAAGAAATGTTCTTCACTCTCGCTTCATTAGCTAAACTAATAAAGATACTTGGAGAAAAAGAAAATGATCTTTTACTGAAGCAGGATGAAACATTCATTGTAATACATTCATTTCCTGACGGAAAAGAAAGTAGAAAATCATTAGTTTAACTGTCAATTCCTTTAAATAAATGTAAGTTTTCATAATGATGAGTAAAAAACTCCAGCATCATTTATCAGGATTTTATCCAACTGGAGCGACATCTACACAGCATGATGCTCTTTGCTGCTCTTCAAAATGGGAAAAATAAGGAAACGTTTCTTATTTTCTGTCTGCTCATTTTTTAATGCTTATGTAACCCGGGTCTAGATTTTAAATTTCTATTCTCTGCAATTTCACTTTTAATCCCTTTCTGGTTGGAAAATCCCGCGATAGTTAAAACTGTTAGAACCGATGCATTGGCATCTGTTCTCGCGGGACTACCGAGCAGCCAATCGCTGTTCAGTATTCGAGTCATGTGGGTCACCATAGCCAATTGGTAGAGTGTATCAGCTGGAGCGGGAAGGTGGAAACAATCAGAACACGCCGAGAGGAACAGAGCTGCGGGAGCCACTTACCTTTTGAGAAAAGAAGGAAAAACTATATGAGGATCGGGATTTCACTGCGGATCTGGTAAGGTTCCGTTAGCTTATTGCTGACGTTAATTGTTGTTGTGGAGCGATGGAATGACTCGCTGATAAGTAGACGTAGACAACCATGCTGCCTCTGAATTCGAGACTTATAAGGTGCTTTGAGTATCTATTGGACGTTTGTTTTAATTTACATTGTCATGCTAATTAAAATATGATGTAGATTTATTGAATTTCTCATGAAGTGTAAAGTATATTGAATTTGGTATTTATTTATTGACATTGATGGGATGTATTTATTGTGCAAAGAGCACAATAAATACATTTATTCCATAAATAGAATTCCATAAATTCTATTTATGGAATTGTGTGCACACTAGAATGTGATTATATGTTGGTCCTGTTCATCGTGCAGGCCAGATGGACGGCGAGCTAGAGGTCCAGGCCTAGAGCCTAAAGAAAGATTGCACTAGAAGTGCCAGAAGAAGACTGTTTCTCCTGCCAGTGTGGTAGGAGGCTCCACGCAGCTAGCTGAACATTTCGGTCCAACAGAACGTTCTGTTTAGCCCGGACCTGCACTAAACCAAGTAGTTTGGATAACCTGCTTGGAACCTGGATTACCCTCAGTTGGGTGAAAGAACTGAGGGGTGTGGGTTTGTGGGCTTGGTTCTTGTCTTTTGTTTTTGGGTGTTTGTTTTTCCATTTTTTTGTTATATGGCCATATGATTTCATTTATATTGTAAATATGTATATATCTCTGCACTTAAATACACACAATCGGCAATTGCAAACCTTTTAGTCTGTCTGCTCACTCATGAGTCTCGTACCTATACTTCTGAGATCTAGCCCATTTGACACTGGTTGTGGTTTTAACCATCTTACCCTGATAGTGCGGCATATTATTTTAAATATGCTACACTTAACAGCTTAAAGCTTCTTAAATAAGGACAACAAACCAAGTCATTATTGTTTGAGACTTCACTGACATCAATCCTTTTATTCCCAAATTCCACAGAGCAACTCATTTGTTCGACCACAAGAGAAGCACAATTTAAGAAACACGTTTGGTTTAATCGCTTTTCGGATTGCTTTGCAAAGCACGGAGGTGCCTTGCCAAAGCCGCTGGAGTCTTCGTTTGAGAGTCTGTTGCGACATTTCCAGGCAACCCAATTCACCTCTCATGTCCTCGTCGTTAAGGTGCGTGTTTTCCTGCTTTGCATGAAGAGACACGATCTGAGCATGAAGTGCATCATTCTCATTTGCAAGCATGTTATATTTTGCTTGCAAGTCTGGTTGCCTGGTACTCCTGCCAGTTTTGGAGCACTCGATTGTCCTTTGGAGATCTTCCACCATCTGGTGGACTTCTTGGTTTTCTTTCTCGAGTTTTCTGCCGAATCCTGCATTGGCAACCTGGAGGACAGCGTCGCCTCGCTAACAAGTAAAGAAGCGTCCATAAAAAGAAAATCCAGGATCTTGCTTTGAAGGTGGACGAGCTAGGTGATGTTCTTTTCTGACCTGTCCGCAGAGGTCTTGAAACAATGGAAACGATACGACCGGGTGAAACGGCAACTCCGTAATCCGAATATAAAGGGCCTCCAACGCCGCCGGCGGCTTTAATTTAACAATTGCATTTATTTCCAGTTGTAATTTGATTCTGACAAATTAAATTATACATTAAATGATTTAGATATTTATTAGTACCAGTTTAAAGGCACTCTGTCAGTCAATATTTTAATACATAATAAGAGAAAATAATACAATGTATAATTTTAAGCGAGGAGGAAAGTGTGGCGCAGTGTATGAATGGGTGAATTCCCAAGCACAAGCCATTTTGAATTCCATACGGAGGTCAGAGGTCGAAAGTGTTGTTTATCCCGCTGCTCTTATTCTCCCAACAACATGATTCTAGAAATAAAATACCAATACAGGCATCCAGAGAAGAGAAATTTTAAGAAATAGCAGTTGCAGCCACTTATTTTTTTCAATGTTTTGTGTTCTACTCAATAAACAGAAGCATAAAGGGAAAAAGACGAGTGCTGCCCCCGAACGCGGCCTTGACAGACGGAAAACTCAGCAGAAAAGAGGAATATTTTAAATTCACTGCAGAAGGAAATCTGAACGATTCAGACCCTGAAAACTCCACTTCAACTCGCAATAAACATCCAACGATCACAATAAAACCGCAACAATAAACTTTACCATCAAAAGTGAGTAAAAAGTTAATTTAACATCTTGTGAGAGAAACTTTTTAAAGTTTATTCTGTTTATTTATTTATAATAAATTCAGTTAATTATTGCTTGTGTACCTGGAGGTTTGCACTAGGAACGGCGCCGCCATCTTTTAGCCAGGTGATGGTTGGCGTAGGGTTGCCAATAGCAACGCAGTCAAGAGAGAGGCGGCTTCCCACAAGGGCCTGGACGACAGGGGGCGGGGCTTTGGTGAAAGAGGGCGGAGCTAAAAGAAAAGAAAACATTTTTGTTTTTTTCCCTCAAGATAAAAATCAAAGGATTATCAAAAAGACTCAAAACATTATCTCTCAATCATTCACCTGACAGCAATCGAATAAATACTTAAATAGTTACATATAATTACAAAAGGGAAATTACGTTACGCTATTTGCAAATTAATTTTTTCATTTCTTTCAGCATGGATTCATGAAAGTATTTAAATTTGTAAATTAAATGGACAATCATAATATATCAATTTGTGCAATTTATAATAATTTGTACTTAATTACTGGAATTACACTGAAATAACTGTATAATAAATAAAGTACAAAGTTCAATGTTAGTCAGAAAGTTGATGAATGTTAAACAGAAATGCAGCTGATCTTTTTTTTTTTTTATTTAATTAAGCTTTCCTGCTGCCACTTGGTTACAGATTTTAAAAAATGATAAAACCCAGAGAAAAATAAGATTAACTACAAATGTCTGCAACTTTACAGTTGTAACAATTATTTTCCAGATCAAACCAGTTTTCACATTATATTTACTTATTAAGAAATTACAAATAATCTACACACAAGCCTGTTGTACCAAATATGATACAAACAGTTTCAGTAGAGTCTCCTGTGAGACGGACGGACGTGGAGAAGGCGTGCGACCGCGTCCCTCGGGGATGATTATCATTTCTTGCATCAGGTTTGACATATTTAAAGTCAGGCAGCATTCAAGATATAAATGCAAATGTATAAAAATCTACATTTCTCAGATATTTGATTTGAGCTTTCACAGGGGACTCTGCTGAGTGCTGGACGCTTGTTTTGCTTCGCAGGGCGCAGGTGGTGTGATTTGTTGAGGAAGGAGCGGGTAAAGATCACACCAGCAGAGTCCAGCTTCACTTTGATCCGATCTGATCATTTCTTCTGAGCAACAACAGCAGAAGGTCTTCCAAAACACAGACTTCAAAGCACACACACGCACGAAAAAAAAAGATAATAATCCATATTTCATACCCAGATTTAATATTTAAACCCATCAACAGGCATAATTCTGCTTATTCTAACCCCGAAGTCACAGATTATTAGATATTACCTGAAGCAAATAGAAACTTTACACACGTCCAACTTCTTTAAGCAGCATTTAAAAGTTGGAAGTTTAAAGAAGTTTGATTATTTATTGCATCTGTCAGATGATGCTTATTTTGGAGTGCAAAATAAACGCAACATAAGCGCCAATATTATGGAGGACTCACTTTTTAAAGAGGCAGAAACTACCTAATGAGGCTATAAAGCATTCTTTTGATTTTCTGTGTTATAAATAAATAAAATTTAGACTTTGATGTGTTTAGAAAAAACAGAAAACTGTGAAACTGGATCAAAAATAATGCACCTCTGAAGAGGAGCAGAGACGCCTGATATCTTCTGGTAAAATGTTTTCCCTTAAATCATTACCGCTCATTATAAATAACTAAAGAACAACGTTGAGGTGGGTATTTCATACAAGCAAACGCTGGATCCCCCGGTGTAATCCCACCAAGTGGAACAGGAGTTTAGGGTTTTATTTAAATTCTGGGTGAATGCATCTTTAACGTGTTTTTTTTTTTTTTTTTTTGCCACAACTGTACCCTGGCAATCAGCTCTGTCAGGGTCAGGATTGTTTTGTTTCTGAATGAATAGGACAAGATTTCTGCAACATGATGCAACTTTTAACCAGGAAATGTGACCAGCTTCCCGCTGTGCAAAAGTTCGGCTGTGTCTTCATGTAAAACATATTTTTATTTAACTGAAAAACTGCCAAAAATCTTGACTTTCAAATAAAAGCTCACCTTCCTAAAATAAACCAAACTCGGCATAATAAAATCTCCTGTGTTCTTTCAAAATAAAGTTCAGAGATACTTCCAATATAAAAATATTTTATAATGATTAGAAATAACTATTTAATGAATAAGCTACAACATCTTCAAGAAACAAACAAATAAGTCCTGTGGCCTTTTATTTAAGCACAGAGCATTGTTTGTGTAGTCATCATTAGCTAATATGTAGTTTTAGCTACTTGTTAGCTAAAATATAGCTAAAACTAGCTAAAATTATATATTTAGCTATAAACAAGCATATATGTTTAGCTAATATATATATACATAAATACATATCGGTACCTATCCCTATAGCTATATGTTTAGTTAACATATTGTTAAAACTAGCTATACGTTAGCTAAAACTAGCTATAAAATCCTATTTAGAGTTTTCCAGACACACAAAAACATGCAAAACTTAAGTTGTTATTTTTTTTGGACTGTTGTAACCATTAAACAGGCTCCCCTTCAGCTCCACCTTTCAGTAGAGATACATTGTTGATGTTTCTCTTCATTTTATTTTCATTAAAATAAAAATTAAAAAATGACTTGCAATTAAGTAAGTATTGGAAAAAAATCTACGTAATTATTATATTGAGGTGGTGGATGGTTGTTGTCAGTAGCTCCTGAAAATTCAAGTAATCAGGAACTTGATTACTGATTACTTTTCCAAGGAGTAATCAGTAATCCAATAAAAGTTACTTTTTCAAGTAACTGTGCCATCCTGATACTCATTAATGACAGGAAAGGTAAAAATCACATTGTTATCCAAAGAGAGCTCACTTTATGAGCATGAATCCAGCAGGATGCAGCTCACCAGTCACAGACAGTAGAGTCCAGTTGCTGCTCTGCACTTCCTTTTCTAGTTTGTCCAGCTGAAATATCCGGCAGCTGTAGAAACCCTGGTCCTCCAGCTGCAGGCGCTCCAGCCTCAGGGTGGCGCTGCCCAGCAGAGACGCCCGCCCTGCAAGGACACAGCGGAGGAGAGAACACTTCACTTTTCATCTTTCAACTTTTTAATTTGTGGAGAAAACAAGCAAACAAAAACACAAAACAAAAAAGGGGCAAATGTTTCTTTTATTATTTTTTTTTCAGTTACAAAAACAGACGCTCAACGAACGCTGCGCACACAAACTCAGAAATCGGATCTGCTGGTTGCCAGGTGACGGCTCCCTGGAGCCAGCGCCGCTCGTAACATCAACCCTTTATCTCTCGGAGGCTGCAGACTAACTGTCCATGTAGATTTCACACCTTAACGCATAGATCCAACAGGAAGAAAGGAAAAACCGCACCTCCTCAGGAAGAAAATAAAACGTGAAAGCATCAAACAGACTGCAGGATCGCTCTGTACCACAAGGAAGCCACTGTTGTGATGGTAATTATTAACAGATTCAGTGGATTGGAGGGAGGCTGGCCTGGCGGCGAGAGACTGCTGGCCTGACTGTAAAAAAAAAAAGGTCCAGGAAGTTTGAGCCAGGCATGGTTCCAGAGATAACACACCCTGTTTACCTTTCCTCGCCACCAAAGGGGATCAAATCCACAGGGAGGGGGACAGAAGTGGGAGCGAAAGTGGAGCAAAACACACATCAGCATACACTCAAGGGATTAGCTCTTTCCAAACCCTGCCCTTTGACCCCCTGTGGTTTTTATCTCCGCTGCCTTCCTGTGATATAGGTCAGTGCAGCGCCGAGCAGAAGAGTCAGACATGCCGCTGGATTTCATCAAGGGAAAATGGACAGACGTGGAAAAAGCAAAAGATCCGAGTGAGACGAGACGCAGAAGACAAAAGTGATGCACATCATGACTTTGTTGCATCAAATTTGTAAAATCCCTCTGGATCTACTGTCCTGCATCTTTCATCCATTCGTCCTGCAGGATCCATTCAGGGCGTTGGAGGCGGAACGCTCTGTGTTCAGCAACAAGGCAGTTCAAAGTCCTTTGCATCATTAAAGCACAAAATAAAAACATGCAGGCACAAATTAAAACAATCAGGAGCAAACTTTACATCTTGAGCGACATCATGAAACATGTTGGTCAATGATCCATTTATTATGCGTCAAAAGAAACGCTAGACTGGTGGTTAAAGGAACTCACCGTTTCGGCTGTTTTTAAATTTCCTGAAAGTTTATTTATTCCATCATTAATACGACAATTCAACTAAAAAACATGAAATCTAGTAAGTGCACTGCTAAACAAAAAGATCTCATCAAGAGGTTATGAAGTAGTTTCTAGTGAAAATATTTCAGTTCACCTGAAATAAAATAAATACAAGTCATTTTCTAACAGGAGATGGAAGCTTGTTTTAACTCTACAATCCCTTAATATTAATGAAAAAGTCCTGGTTTTCCAGGCACATATTTACTTCATTATGGCTTGAAATTGGGCCTCTGTCTCTTTAAGAAACTCCTGCCTTCAGGATGTTGTCACAACATGGCTCCTCTATTAACCCTTTAACAGCTTTTCACTGTGAAGTGACTCCTATAATCTGTTCCATCAGATGTTTGCTAATTGCTGATGGCTAGTCTAAAGGAGCATAGAGGAGGAGCTGCGCCTTGAAGGCGGAGCTATGTCCATCAAGGCGTTTTCAGCTGAATAGTTGCTGTGTACATTACATGATTCCTCAAACATGCATGAAAGAATCAAAACAACACTCCAGGAAATTACATTATGCAAAAAAAGTAGATTTTATATAAACCCCTTTAAAAACATATTAATGCAACCTACTCTAGTTAGTTTACTGGTGTGCAAAACCTCTTCAGCTACATTTCAGTGAATCCAGACAAGCAAAGCCTCAGCTATTTGCTTGTCCAACACATTTTTACAAGTTAAACAGACAATTTATGGATCATATATCCAGCTGGATGACAACCGACGCGGCAATGTCTGCAGGCGGATTGAAAAGCGGCGGCACGGTTGGAGGTGAAGGACTTAAAGCAGCGTCGTTTCTTTCTGCGGGACGTAGAGTCAGAAAAACATCTGCATATTTGCACCAGAAAATGTTTCTTGGCCTCGTTTTCTCCTCCTTCACGTCAGCCGCACGCTGGAGCGCAGGTGGGAGCAATAAAATATTCAAAGTAAAGAAAGTTTAGTGGCTGAATTTGAATGCAGGCAGGAGCTTCATGCTAGGCTGCAGTGAAACAAAAAGATGATGTAGCTGAGTGATGAAAAAAAGAAATCCAAACTGGTCACAACCAGATTACGCATCAACAGAGGTGGTAGAGTAATTTTACTCATGTAAGAGAAGAAATACTTCATAAAAGTAAAAACTTAATTTTTTTCTAAAAAGTTACTCAAGTGAATGTAACTGAGTAAATGTAACTAGTTACTACGGAAACTCTGCTTATCCAAAGGAGGTTTGGTACAAAATGAATAACAAAAGGTGTGAAGGTAGGAAGAGAAAATTATAATTTAGTATTTTTTGAGGTAAGACAAAAGATTGACAGAAGTCTTCTCTAAGCTAAAATATCTTTGGTTTATGAGAGGACACACAGGGACAACGTCCAACAGAAAAACCCCAGACAGCATTTAAATCCAGGATTTCCAGGCCGTGAGGCGACAGGGCGGGCAGAGACAGAGAGGGGAAATTCAAGCTTAGATTAACCCTAATCTTTGCTACGCTGAGCGTGCTAACAGAGTAACAACACGGAAAAGAAAAAGCATCAGCGATGATCTTCCAGATGAAATTTTCTGGGAAGGTTTGTAAGGCCACCTTCGATCTATTTGACATCTGTCGTTTCACAGGGAGGAAGGACGTGTGAGGATGTCCCTGCAGCATCCGGCCAATGAAATACTCAAAGAAAAGAGCAAAAACATTCAGAAGGAAGTTAGTCCAGGAAGCTTTGCATAAATTCGAGCAAGCTAGAAATATTTTGGCACAAACGCATATCTGTTGCCTTGTTTTGGAGACTCGGCACCTGCCCATAAACTCCCTCTATACTTGTATTATGGTGAAATGTGAAGTTATTGGTCCAAACTGGGTCATCAATGGGACAATTGTCCAAACTACCAAAGCAAATCCACAACAGAAGGACTGAAAAAGAAAAGAATCAAGATAAAATTGAAATACTGAACCACAAATCTGAACTGAAGCAATGATGGAAAGAAGAGTGGGCCAAAATACTTCACCAGTATATCTGGGTGTAATTATATTTTTCAATTATGACATTAAAATTGAATTTTGACTATATAAACCTGAGAGGGTAAAATCGATGTGTACAAAGGAAGAAAATCATTAAGGTGCCAGATCACAAATGTAGTAAAATGAGATGGCTTTGGTTTTGCATTACCGATGTAAAAAAACACACAACAGGATTTCCATTTTCTTCTTTGACCAAACTTCACTGCTGAAAATGCACAACTTTTATCCCTCAGCTCTTCTGTGTTGCTGAGAGCGTCGTTTCTTCTGCCGTCATCTGTTGGGACTGCAGCATCAGAACCTGGTGCCTAAAAAGGCTCAACACTGCAAAAACACAAAACCTGTCCTAGAAGTTTTAGTCTAGTTTTTAGTGAAAATATTTCATTACACTAAAATAAGACAAACTAACTTACAAGCAACTTTTTCAGCAAAATGTAGAAGTGTTTTTAAAGTAAATAATTTACTTATAACATGGGAAAAATGTCTTGTTCTAAGTGAAATAATCTATCAGTGGAACTAGAACTGGGTTGCTAGGTAACGGGCTGGGCTTGGCTGGGGTTGCTAGGTAACGGCTCTGTGGAATGTTCTACCAACGCAACTAGAATTTTGTCATGAACATTAAGGAATAATTTACGTAAAACAAGCTTATCTGTCTTGCTGGAAAATGACATGTAAGTTAGTTTGTCTTGTTTCAAGTGTACTAAGATATTTGCTCTAGAAATCAGACAAAAGTTACTTGGTAAGATTTTGTGTTTTTGCAGTGCACAGCCGGATAGAGAAGGCTGGTTCTCTTCTGGGGACGACTGTGGAACGATATAGAGAAGGATTCTTCATAAAATTAAGAATATAATGGACAATTCTGACCATTGTCTTCAGTCAGAGGTTTCTTCAGATTCGCTGTAATACAGACTGCTACCTGCCAACAGCTGCCACCTTCTACAACAAAGCTTTGAAGACTTTGATTCAACAACATTTAACTTCCCTTTGGGATCAATGAAGTATTTTTGAATTTGAAGAAATAATGTCCACTTCATGAATATCTTGTATTACTCTAAAAATAAAAGCTGCAAGCATGGCATGAATGGCCAGATGGTATCTGCAACTAAAATCTCAGAAGAAACATTGGCTTATTATAAAAATGTTTTATGAGAAGGCAGACAAGCACAACATTAGCTTGTGAGGTTGGTAAAGTTCCTTTAAAAAGTGAAGAAAGACATAATTAGTACTATTATGGTTACTGTAGGCATCAGAAAGTATTGGGTCAGTCTATCAGGATCTACGTTGGTCACTTCACATCTACAGAATTGGATTAATCTTTCTCTGCAGCTCATTCAGTTTGCAGGTCTCCTATAAGTTATGGATAAATTATGGAGTTCCTCAAGGTTCTGCTCTGGTGTCCTTGTTGTTTCTGTTGCACATGCCCTCACTTTGGCATAATTTAACATCTTAGAAAGCTATTTTTGTGTTAAAATTCAGTTATACGTGTAACGTATAAAGAATGTTTTTGAAAATGGCGAATGCTGTGAAACTGGGATTTCTGTCCACACAATCTCTTACCTACTTAATTTTAACACCCAGCTTTGAAATACATAAAATACATCTGGAATAACAGGCTAAATGCAAACATTAAGGTCTCAAACGTGTTTTTGGGACAGAAGTTTGCTAAATATATCATCAAAACCACCACAACAAGGCCCAACGTCACTACAAATACACCTTTTCAAAACCATGTTCACTTCTTCTCTTTATGCTAATCTGTTTGTGCACAGCACTCACCATCAAAAGTAGCAGCTATGTGGGTTTTTCAAAAGCCCAAACCAAACAATACCCTTTGTCAGCACAATTCAACCACACAATGCATTAATTTGTCAAACTGCCTTTGACTGAATCTCCCTAAAGGCTCCTTTCCCTAATACTCTTAGGTGACACTGAAATACAAAATCATGCAGCGAAACTCTCCAAAAGTAAAGGAAATAGTTCAGAAATGAGCTGCTTTTAAAGATTAGAGCATGAATTATAACATGAGACACTCATCGATGTCGTTTCTTAAGAGACAAATGCCAGCAGAGGGAATATCACCATCATCTGTGTAACTTATTGAGACATTTTTATCAAGGAGTGACTATCAGAGGAAAGCTAATATTCCCATTGATGTCCTTCATAAAGCGCCCAAACGAGTCGGAACAACGCTGACAAAAGGAATATCTGCAAAGACCACGGTTTGTGATTTTATAACATTTTATTGAGAGCGAAAGACGCATCAAACATATTGATTTTCCATCTTCCTGAATGGATGTGTAACATTTCAGAATTGAAATTTTCAAATTATAAAAAGAAGCCTTTAGGGAAATCATCCACAAAGTGTCTTGTTTGGTTTGACAAAAATTATTTAAATTCAATACCATTTCAGACATTTATGTCCCTGAAAATGTGATGTGCGCGGGCAGAGAGCCCACTTCATCTCTAGGAGACGTCGTCAGCTCTTGGCAAGTCAAGCAGAAGCTCTCAGGTTTCGGGTTTCGCTCCGTCCCGCTCGTGGCTTTACGGAGGGCTACTGAGTCACGCCTGGAAATCTGAATTGAAGCAAGTGATCTAAATCTGAATACAAGGCCTAACTGGATGCTCCGCTGAACAATCCCAGCACCGGGATATCATGTTTGTCCACATGGGAAGGAAGCACATTAATCATGTTGAATGTTGCTCCTGCTTTCAGAGGGACAACGCGTTTATACAGCTGTATTTGCTTTTAATAAAGTCAGCAGAAGCACGGTTCCAACATGGGACTACATTTCCTGCCCACAGTGCTGACATTAAGGCTTTGATCACTTGCTCTGCAACAACAAACACTTAGACCTCTGCTAGCTGTCTTCACAACCCCGGGGAATCGGCAACGGATCTCTTTTTCAGAGGAATCAAATAAAACTAGGAGAATATGGAGAGAAAATAACCTGGAATTGGCATTCAGGGACCAAATAAGAGAGATCTCTTTGCATCCAACCATTTTTATATACCGGGAGAAATTCTTCTACAACTATTCAAGCTAATAGCTATTTGAGCTATCATTAATTGGAGCAAGCTATCTGCCATTTAAACTAACAAGCTGCTCAAGATAACTCTTTCATTTAGCAGCTATCCAAGCTAACAGCTACTTAACCAAACCAATATTCACTAATAGCTATTTGAGCTATAATTAATTCAAGCTGCAGGTATACAAGCTAGCAAGCTACTTGAGCAAACAAGTACTCAAATTCAGAAATTCATGCTGAATTTGTTAACACCTATCCAAGCTCAGAAGCCATCATGCTGTCAACCATTTGAGCTAAAAGTTATTCCAGCTAAAATTTGTTTGAGCTTAGCTTCTCAAGGTAGCAACAAATACTTAGACCTCTGTTAGTGTCTTCATAACCTCAGAGGGTTGTGAATCTCTTTTTTAGGTTTACAAACATTCAAATACATCAAAAATACAACTAGAGAGAAAATAATATTAAATTAGCATTGGGGAAGAAAAAGATTTTGAAAGAAATTATTCTTCATGGCCACTGACACATATATCTTTGCATCCAACCTTTCAAATAACTAGGAACAAATTCTTCTAGGTTGCAATAAAAACTGCTAAGTAAGCTAACAACTACTCAAGCTAACGACTATTTAATTTAGCAGCTATTCAAGCTAACAGCTGTTTGAGCTATCATTAATTCAAGCTGCAGGGTACATCACTGAAACTAACATGCTACTTGAGCTAGAAAGTATTCAAACTTAGCAACTCATGCTAACATCTTGCCAAGTTAACAGCTCCCCAAGCTCACAGACCATTAATCTGACAGCCAGTCAAGCTAAGCTAACAAGTAATAAGAACTGGGTTAATTTAAGAGAGTAGAAGAACAAAAATGTAAAGTTTCATCAAAAAGTGCATTTTGTACAAGGAGATTGTGCAATTTTATAAATATTTCTAAGCCTGTTTATAGTGATGAAAGTCATTGAGATACAGCTTCAATTTGAAGAGAAAAGTTCAAACAATCATCCATTTTTGAGTTACTGACTCAGATTAGCCATCAGTTTCACTAATCCCTCCAAGATACTTACTTCTCATTACTACTCTACACAAACCCACTTCACAGAAAAACATGGAAAACCCACTAATGTGGAGCAGAGCTGGAGCCAAATCGTCAGCCTCTGCAGACTGATTCACTTGGATAACTTGCATTCGAATCACAGCAGCCAAACATCAGCTGGAGGCTGTCGTTTGACTCTTGAAGCCAAACTGCTCCGACACCCGAGAACACGCCTGAGGGGCTGAAATACACACTGCTCATTTCAACACTAAAGACTTCAAGCTTCCCATGCTGCACCTGTTACTACCCCAGCAACCAGCACCTGTGAGAAAGCTCAAGCTCAGCATCAGTGCAGACAAAGCGTCTTTCCAAAGCCCTGTGAATCAGTGGAGAAACGGTTTTCTGTTTGTTGTTACCAAGCTTGTCCGTTTAAAGACGTGGAATGAGCAAGGTGTGCCGAACTGTAATTTGTCATTCAAAAGGTAGGCAAATGTTAAGGTTATAAGCAACCTGCAGATTGCCCTGCTTCCTCTGACTTGGACGATGATTTATGCTGCAGATTGTCGTCTGAATCAACAGCAAAAGCCGGCTGTCTTTTACAAGCCTGCGCTGGAATTAAAGTGGCTACTGCTCCCACTTTTGATAATTCAGCCAATCAGCTCAGGTTCACCCCGACTTTACTGCTATGCAAATGTCAACATGAGGTTTCCTGGTTGAGGCTGGGAGAGGGAGTGGCTGCCCACTCGGAGGGGAAAGGCCGTGACTCAAACTAAAAGCAGGTCCTGATCCTTCGGCAAACACAAAACTAATGGCGGAGATTACGGCACATCACTCTCTGTTAGCACAAGAGATCAATCTGAGAACAGTGTAACAATAAACTTTGGATATGCAATGCAAGTGAAACATCTTGATCTAAACACTGAAATACTTGAAAACATCCGTCCCAAATGCCTTGCAAAAGTATTCATTATTCACATTTTACAACCAACAACAAACTATTTTTGGGGGGATTTTGGTTGATATCCCAATACAAAGTAGTGCATAACTGTGAGGATGGAGGAATTGGTAAAAGGTTTTTAATATTTTAACAAATAAAAGTGTAAAGTAAAATTGTATGCAGCTCACTAGAGTCCAAATTTAAACTTTTCAGACAAATATTCTTAATTTTGGTGGTTATTTACAAAAATTCTAGATTGGGTATTGGTGATCCAAATCCATTTATAATCCAGTGCATTTATGTCCGTGTTTAAAAAAAATAAACATTTAAAATAATTTCAGCACATTTTTTCTGCATCAGATCAATATCAGCCGATACTAAACCTCAGTAGTCTAATTTAGACCCGTTTTTTTTTATATATCAAACACAATAATTGATTACTAATTAATACCAGCTACATCAGAAAATATAGAGGTTACAAGGAAAAACATTGGAAGAAAGGAGGTAAAAACAAATTTACCATTCTTGAGACGTAATCATAACTACTACATACTTTAAAGAAAGCTTTTGGAAAATAGAAGAAAAAAACAGAAAACTACATCTTTGCACCGTTCGTGCATGTAGACTTGCTGTCGGATGCAACTTCAGCTCTGATAAAAAATGTAAACGTCCGTCAGATTATATCGCCTTAGATCTGTTTTCCATTCTTCTGAAGAAATTCTCTTAAATGGAGACATATCACATGTCTCAGCTGGATGTAGAAATCAATCGGTGTGGGTGAGAACTGCCTTTAGCTGCGCAGCATGTAATGAGTGATGCAACAGGGAGTAAGATGGGTGTTGAAGAAAATTTAGAGAGCAGTAATTATGCAGTCAAATGTTAATCGGTCCTGGCTCCTCCTCCTCAGTTTTCATGTTGATGGAAATAAACGAATTAGGTTAAAAGCTATACTTACTACCAGTTTGCTGCCTGCTTACCTCCCACCTGAGTGCTAAAATGTACCAATTCATTTCACTCTTTGAAGTTCAGTCAAACTTTGCCTGATGTGGCAGAACATACACTGCAAAAACACAAAATCGTAAGTAATTTTGGTATATTTAAGAGTGTAAATATCGTATTAAACTTGAAACCAACTTAGAAGTAGCTTTTTAGTATGATATGGAGGCACTAATAATATGGGAAAAATTTACATAATAATCTAACAGTGAAAGTAGAACTGGGTTGCTAGGTAACGGGCTGGGCATGGCTGGGGTTGCTAGGTAACGGCGCAGTGGAATATTCTACCCATAGAGCTAATACTTTTTCATCAATATTAAAGTGTTATTTACTTAAAACAACCTTTTGTATCTTGCTAAAAAGTTACTTGCAAGTTCGTTTTGTCCTTTTTCAAGTTTTCTAAGATTTTTGCCCTAGAAACCAGATAAAATTACTTGGTAAGATTTTGTATTCTTGCACTGTACTGGTAATTTTCTCTTCCTAATTTCATAGGTTTTCCCATTCATTTTGTACTAAAGTTTCTTTGGATATGCAATGGTGTTGTGCATCATATTTAAGTGAATAATTTCTTAAAATTGATGAAAAAGATCCATTGGTAAAATATTCCACTGCGCCGTTGCCTAGCAACCCTGGCCAAGCCCAGCCCGTTACCCAGCAACCCAATTCTAGTTCCAATGGCAGATTATTTCACTTATAACAAGTCATTTTTCCCATGTTACAAATCAATTTATCTGCCATCAATATAAAGGAATTATTGACTTAAAAGACACCTGTGTATTTAGCTAAAATGTTACTCATGTACACTTGAAATAAGACAAGAATAAGCTGTTTGCACTAGAAACTAGACCAAAAACCAGTCGGTAAGATTTGTGTTTTTGTAGGATATCCAAAACAAAATCCCTGCACAAGTTCAGAGTTAAAATCTCTACAGGAATCTCCACAGCACGAAAAACTGGACCTGAACAAAAGCGAAGATCTGAGGCACCCAGGCAAGCTTTCTTTTTGTCCACATTTGTCCCATTGTTTGTGACTTTAAAGCCAAACAAAGGCAGCCCTCACCCATTGAGGCTCTTTTTTCACCTCCGACTGTCTTTGTTCGCCGTGCCGCGGCTTCGATCGTGAACAATAAGCGGTGATGCAATGCCAGAGTTTGCTTGAAAGGCCACCAAGGTGTGGCGCAGAATGAAATCCGAGAACAAGAGTCTCGTTTCATTTTTGACTCCAGCCAGACGAGCACTCACTGCACCGCCTGTACTGCCTCTAATGAGAGAACATTTTCACAGACAAACATTATAATAATGCTGGCAGGAATAATTATATTTCAAGCAAGGTGCTAAGTGCAGACATCAGCATGCTGGCAAACAGGAAAACTTTCCTCAGGGAACAAGGGTTTTTCTGTAGAAGGGTATATGGCCGTTTTTTACAGTCGTACATAAATTTCAGTTTCTAAAACTGCCTGTGGAGATTATTACAAAAACATTCTTCAAATTTCAAAACATGTCCACAGGTTGTTTTTAAAGAGTCGCTCTATTATATTAAAGTGGTGTGCAAATATCTGAGAAGTAAAAACAAAAATGTTCTAAAAGCTAAAATGTTCATAAGGAAAATATTTATTCATTTATTTTCTAAAAACAAAACAACAACCGTTAGCTACAGGGAACTAACCTGCTAATAAGTAGAGGTCCACTGTAAGGTGCTAGCATAATACATACCTCATGTAATGTTACATGCTGGTGCAAAGTGTTAGCAACTAATATGGATCCCTTGCAACGTAACGTCAAGCGAGGAAGATCCTGCCCGATCTCTCCACTGGACGTCGAAAAGCTGCTCGCTAACAATGGCTACCATTGGTTTTAACTTCAGCTAAGTTTTAAACATAACGCACTAGATCTTAAACGAATTCCTGACATGTACAAGAAAAAACAACTCCAGGACAAATAGATAAGGAGGTCAGGAAAAAGTTTTAAATAAGAAAAAAAAGGCAAGGTAGTTATGCTAGCTTGACTATGACAACCGTAACATGTAGATGTGCGGTGTAATTCTGTGGTTTCCATTCCGTTAAAATAAAATAAAAAAGGCGACCTAAACACCAACTCTGACAGATGTTATTAGGTAAGTTACCCAATAACAGTGGTAGATTAGCTACCACTGTTAGCGATCACTTATTGATAATCGCAAAACAAACATCAAGCCTGAAAACATGAAGCTGTAACGGACTGAATGTTCTGTTCTTTGTGTGGGAAATGAATCCTGAAACATAAAATGCCGTTGTCAGTTGCTATGGCAACGAGTCTGCGTGTAGCGCAGCAGACTCGTGCTGCACTAAGTTAATAATCCCTACATCTCCAGGTTTCATCTAGTTAACGGATTTGTTCTGCCGCGGCAGCGTAGCTATGGACGGCATGTGAAAGAGTCTTTTCACCCTCCAACATCGTGCACAGAATTTCCAGATGTAAACAATAATGTGCCAGGGGTCCATGCCAACATTAACACTGCAGCTAATGCTAGCAGCTAACAGTCGTATGTTTTATCTAACATGTAGCACTGTTCTGTTAGCATGCTGTATTACCACATTAAACTTGTTGGTTCTGAACTTTCCTCTTCTCTAGATCTTAATCTACCACATTTAACTCTGTAATCTCTCATGCAGAGTTGCTGTTTCTTCAACCCAAGACGAGGTTTAGATGTTCAGCAGTTTTCTAATATTTGTTATGAGTCTACTGTCCAAGTGACTTTAATAAGTGCCACTCACCTTCAAAGTGTGGATGGACTCTGGGTGTGTAGGGTCCAAATTTCATCAGGACAGGAATGTCAACGCCTTGCTGCACCCATTCCACCACATGTTGGGTTGCAGACCGCCGCCCTGCTGGTGGAAAACTGCACTCCAGTTCCACCGAGCCTCCAACCTTTCCACGGACCTCTGACTTCCCACCATCAGCGGCCACTAAAGAGTTCATAAGCAGCGAAATGAGAGGTTATTTTAGGGCATTCAGGCACTATAGCTACAATATTTCCCCTGGAATCAATAAGGAGATACTTACAAAAGTGGCAAATGAGTGCAAATGCAACGAAGGTATGCCAGTCTGATCTCCCTGACCCCATATCTGTCAGTCAAACAACCTGCAGCATGTTCAGCCTGTTGGCAAAAGACACACAATTGTCACATTCCCATTACTTCCTTGGCTGCACATAAGATGACAGCCATCTGTGACAGCTTTAAGACCTAAAAAGACTCTAACCGAGCTGTCAGTTCTGTCATCGTCCTACAGGAAGGGGAGAGAAGAGAACTCGGGGTTTTTCTCTAGTTTTCCAATAACTGGAACTCATCCCATATCATTACACAAATGGGAAGAGCAGCTTCTGCAGCCAGAAAGCCTGACCTGACTCTCCTCTTTATACTACCTAATGGAATAAATGCCAAATAAATCTCTGGAGTCACGTGTTTTATTTAAAGGTGTTTGGCTGAAGGCTTCGCAGTCAAGGACAGGGACAACTGTGTCAATAAAGTCCAACAAATGGCTCAGTTTTGCTTCAATGTTTGAGAGTTTAATTGTTTTAATGCAAAACATTCCTTCATTCTGTCTAGATTGGGATACACCAAAGCTTCGGACATATTTGTCTCGCATCCTGGATATTTGTGACGTTACGAAAAAATTAAAGCTGCAAGCAACCATCTGTTCCCACTATGAAAAGGTCGCACCACCAGGTGTTTCAGCTCCTAGTGCAAAACGAGAAGCTGATGCTGGTTTCCAGGCTCCTGCACTGCAAAAACACTCAATTTTACCAAGTGAAAATCTTGTCTATTTAACAGGCAAACTAAATGCTTTTGCACAAAGTGTTGGTATTGAATCGGTATCGCCGAGACCAGCTTCAGTTTTACTCAGCAGTGGATTGGAAGGGAAATCGGTGGCACCAATTTTCATTTTGAAAGTTGATTTTTGAAATGAAAAATTGACAGTTTTGGTCCTTTTTGGACAAAAAAAAGGGATAATTTTTGGGTGCGCTGAGCATCATTAATGGGAATTTATTGTGACAATGATAAAAATACGCAAGATAAGAAATTTATCAGGATAAATGTTCACCACTGTTGGGTAAGAAAGACTGAACAGGAGTAAGGCAGGTAACTTTAAGGCATCAAATTTAGCGTTTTGTTTGTTTTTAGTTTAGGACAGCATCGTACAGTCATCGACATAAACACTCGTTAAAGTCAAATAAATGTGAACGATCGTCTTGTCACATTCCCAATGATTTCTCCACTTTCTGATTGTGAGCAGCCACACACACACACACACACTCCACCGCCTCAGCAGCGGCCGTGCAGATCTTACTTTCCAATCCCCACTCCCACGCCAGTTTTTATGGCCGTCTTCATCTTTAGGGCCGGAGCAAAGTCTGAACCGGTGCAAAAACAATTACGCCGGCTGTCAACAGTCGCCGTGCTTCGCTCAACCCGCTCCCATGCCTCAGCAAACGGCGTACGAGACTTTCCCCAGAATTAATGTGGAAGTTAAAACTCAATCTGCAGCCATTCTGTTCATCACTGTCAGCTGGAGCGTAAACACACCAATCCACAGTCCTTCACCTGCCTGGCTCCTCGCCGCCTTACAGAAAAACTTTATGCTGAACAAACTGCATTTGATTTAAAGAGGACAAAGGCAGTCGAGTAAAAGCCGCAACACTGCTGCAAAGGAGAAGGACAAACTGCAACTCCAAGCCTGGCAGTCCATCACTCAGTGTCTCTCTTCTGCCTGCAGCTTTCAGCAATAAGTCAGTAATTAATTTCAAAAAGCAAAACTTTCATACGGTAATATGGTTCAAATTTTCACAAATGCAGCTTACAGCTTTTGAAAACTCAAAGTTAAATTTCTCAGATGTTTTTATTTTAAATAAGAACAATAAAAATGGATAACAGAGTGTTCCAATGGAAGGAGGAAACATGCCGATAATTTTAACAGTCATGTTAAAGTGATCGGTATGCAGGAAGGCGGAGTACCCAGAGAGTACTCCGCCTGCATTGTTTTCTTGATTCTGCAAGATAACAATGCGAACAACGGCTACTAGCATTGAAAGTAATATTAGTTGGTTTTCATGTACCAAACATCAAGATTTCTGTCTTTTTATGTTATTTTATCAATATCTGTTACTATATGGAGGAAGTTTTTATTGGAATTTAAAAGTAAAAAAAAAAAATTTATTTTATTCATTCTTTATTGGGTGCCTTTTGCTTTTAAAGTACTTTATAGATCTTTATTTGTTGCTTTTGCAGATTTTTCCCTCACCACAGCTTTTTCTTTCACTCAACTTTCCACAGATATGCTTGAACGCATCATTCTGAAAAGCCATCTACAGCTCCAGTTTTGCTTTTTTTAAATACCCAACTTCACATAAAAGTAGCCAAGAAGCATAAGAAAAAGAAAAAAAGACACAACTGACAGCTCCACATAAATAAATCAGTTTCTCGCAGCTTTATTGGTCAGAACGGCACGTCTGTGGCAAAACAAAAGGCGATAAAAACATAAAGAAGATGCGAGGGACAGACAGAGAAGCAAACACAGCGAGAGGGAAGATAAGAGGCACAAGAAAATCTCATTAAGCTGCAGGACATTTTCTGTCATTAAACCAGAACTAAAAACTGTGAGAGCTGCCAAACAAACGCTCGGCCGCTTTGTTTGGACGCCGTGGCGGCGGAGCCGCATATTCAGCCTCCGTCTCGACACCGACAGCACAGCTGCGGCGCCGACACTCGCTTTAAAGATGTAATGAATGAGCAGGTAGCCCTCAAAGCAAAGCAGGTTGTCTCTCACTGATTTATCACCTGACAGAAATAGAAACGTCAGTGACAGGCCCGCTGTTGAGATCCTCTCCATCTGCGTAAGGAGACGGGCTGAATGAGCAGGACTGAAGCTCAGATTTATCAGGGAAACAAATGTTTTCCCCATCAGAATGAGTTTCTCCTCCAGGAAAAAGTTCTTCCAGCTCTTCTTACGCCACGCCAGATTATCGACTTTCACTCGGGCGGTGGCTGTGCCCTTTAAGGAAAACGAAGCACTAAACTTTTCCTCGGAGCATTTCTCTCTGCCAGGAACAGAAATTGGACATTAACCTCTAGACGGAAACAGAAAACACTTGGAAGAAGGTAAAAAGACGTACGACTCGAGTGAAACGTTGGAAATAATCAAGATCAACAGCAAAAGCTAAAGTTAAATAACAGCATAAAAGATCAGAACAGGTGCTTTGCACTATAAAAACTTAATGCAGTAACTAGTCATTAAAATTAAACATTGTACTTTGGAAATACAAAGTCAATAAAAGCATTAATCAGGGTTTGTGTATTATTATAAGCCTGGCGGGCCTCCAGGCTTTACTTGTGCCAGGCTTGGCATTGCTCATTTATTTAAGTCTTCTTAAAATATTTGCATTTTTTTAAGGCTTTGTAGTTGGTGGTCAGGTGTTAATCTTCCAGTAACACATGATTGTTGTGTTTTTATTGGTGACTAAAAGGCCAATCTGACAATTGCTTGAAAACCAGAAAGTCACATTTTGGTGATTGGCTATGTAAGTGTGACATCATCCGCCTGAGTCCGCCTCCGATTGGTCGATCAGGCTCCTCCGACGCCTCCTCTCCTGATGGCATTGTCAAACTTCCATTACAAAATGTGTTTGTATGAATTAACCGTTAAACTGCTTTTAATTTCTCTTTCCAGATATTTATGGTCACTTTATCTTTTTTATGATTATATTTTTCATTCATGTCAAACCTAAATTTGAATATATATTCACATTCAAGTTCAAAAATACTTTATTAATCCCAAAGGAAAATTTTATCTTAACTTAATTTCATGTAATGTTTAAAATTACATGCTTAAATTTACACATTTAAAAACAGCTGGGCCAGATAAAACCCTTATTAGGAAAGCAAAGTGACAGAGTGTGAAACTAAAGAAACAAATCTCTGTAAAGATTTGTTTCTTTAGTTTAATTAAATTGATAGATTGTACTTTCACTGATGAATTAAACTAAACATAGCTTGCTCTGTCCCAGTAATAGTTAACATTAAAGCTCAAATGTAAGAAAAGAAAATGTGAGTTTCTAAGATGTGGAAATCAGCAGCAACGTAGAAGCCGAGTTAATAAAGTTGCTAATTTGTTAGGCAGGAGATTTCACTTCATAAATGTTAATGGTGCTGACACAATTCTGCTAAAAAAAGAATTGAAAAGCACCAAGCGCAAAGTACGGCTGTGGCTTTTAAGGATTATCGTCTTTAACCCAAATATTCCACCAGATAAGCCAGAAAAAGCGCTGCAGTTCTCGACGTTTATCGTTTTGGGAGCTGATTTCGTGATCACTAAATGACCCAAACGCCAACCCGCCATTAGCAAACTCTCTCTTTGCAGAGAGAGAAAGTAAAGATGAAAGATTTGCCTCATCACTCGATTGGATTTTATTTCCTACTCCGCTTTTCTAATTACCTGCAATGATAAGAAAGCTGGAGAAAATTTATCTTCCAGTTTAATTTGTTTTGGACACGCTCTTTGAAAATTAAACGACAAATAGGAAGATTTTCTACAAATAATGGAGTTAAATTCTACAAAAAAATAAAGAAAAACATGAATAGCTGTTTCTGTTCCCTTGAAGAAAGTCACCTGATGACACTGAAAGGTAGATCTGTGTTTCGTCAGCGTAGTTTTGTCAACTAATCTTATTTTTATCTTGTTATTACCTGAAATAGCGAAAACAAATTGGAGGAGTCCTAGGATTAAACCTTGGGGCACTCCGAGTTGTCTTTACAAATTAGCTTGCATCTAATAAACCATTTGTGCAAAGTTTGATTTAAAACAAGTTCGATTTGAAACTAACTTTCCACAAATAGTTTACTAGATGCCAGATAATTTGTAAAGACAACTTGGAGTACCTCAAGGTTTAATCCTAGGACTCCTCCAATTTGCTCGCACTGCAACAGCGAGAGCAAATTGGAGGGGTCCAAAAACATGTGCAAATAAAAAATTTGCACCAGTTGGAACAAATTTGGAGCAAAATTTACTGATATAGTGGTCACTATATCAGTGAGAGCAAATTGGGGGGATCCTAAACTTGTGCAAATAAAACTTTTCACAAGGTTTAAAATCTTCCTTAATGACCTAAGTCATTAAGGAAATTTTCTTGAGGCGTGCAACAAAAAATGTAGGGGAACGCAAGGTCAATATTTACCAATTTCAAAACAAAGTGCAGCACAGAATGTGCATTTTCAGACCGAAGAGCAATTTTTATGAGGGAACTTAATGGCAAGGCAAAGAAAAGTGACTTTTCAGAACTTGACTTGCCTTGCCTACAAATCATGAATCTGAAGAACTAACAGCACCCAACTTCAAAATGTTCAACAAATGCTTTCCATATGAAAGGTCAAAATATACATTTTTAAATTTTAAATTCCTCTCATCTTTCATAGCTTCCCATTCCAGCTTGTATTTAAAGTTTCATGTCTTTCTTTGCCAAACTCGCCGTCACTCGAGTGTTTGAGGCTGTAAAATGTCATGTTGGAACATCTACTGTCAGCCATCTCTCTCAAGAAAGAAATAAAAAATAAAATGTTCTTCATTTGCATTCACGCTGCTCTGTGATAGGAGTTTTCCCCAGGGAGCTTACTTTATTCAGCCTGGCCCCTGTTAATCTACATCTTATTTTTTCCCCATCCTTGCACGTGTGTCAGAAAGGATGGTTTTTATAAATCCAAACACGCTCCTTCCATCACAATGGGTACTCTCCGTCTGGCTCGGTTTGATGTGCACTTAGGGGGAAAATAGGACAGGCGAAATAAAGAGGGTTCCACTTTAGTAGTCATACAAATGCTTGGAGTGCAAATATTTGGCATCTTTTCTGGGAATCAAGGTGAACGCCACAATGTCTTGTTCACCCCATAGATTGAGTGACTGGAAAGCTCTGGCTTACAAAGTCAAGAGCAGCAAAATGGAAGTCAAACCAATGTCATAAAGTCAGTCTGTAACTTCACAGTGGTCACGAATTGCTTCTTTTTCTGCTGCAATAAGGGTGCAATCACACCAACCCTGTTGGGTCCTCCAGCTTAATCAGAGTCTAGTTGTTTTGCCAGGAAAGTTCGGTTCGTTTGGGGAGGTGTGAACACATAACTGAACTCAAAAAGGCAAAATCTGGTCCGCTTACAAACCTCTGTCTCAGTTTGAGTCTGTTATAGTGAACTCTGGCATGTGTATGTGAAGCAGGAAGTGGACTACAGCACAGGGCATTCTGGGTAAACAACTAAAACAAATGTGCACTAGCAAACTACGCTAGCAGGAGAAATGGCTCGTGATCTTTTACCAAAGACAAAACCTGCAACTACTCGATTTCTTTTTCCATTTACAGCATCTTCTTTCTCTGCTTATTGGTGCAGCACCCCCACAGGTGAGGAGGGGAACAGGTGTTTCAAAAGGTTTGATTTGTTTAACTCAAGGCAGTGTGAAAGCGAAACGCAGCAGCTCAAAATGTAACAAATGTTGCAATTTTGGTCCCCAATACCAAGTGGGAAAACACCCTAAAACTGAAAAGTCACTTTCCACAAGTCGGGTTCGTCCAGGAACAGTTTCTAAATTCGTAAAGGGGCCATGTTGATCTGATCAAGCTATTATGAACTCCGTAGAAGGCTTCAGTCATCACATCTTTCAGGACTGAGACACATTTTACTGTGAAATGTACAAATCAACCTTCAAGCAAAAACAAAAAAAATAATCTCAAAATTAGTCATAATGTCCTTATCCAGAGTGAAACGAGTCGTGTACCAACCCTAACCCTTTTGTGGTAAAATGGTGACTATTTATTACATCTACTTAGATAATTATGTGGCTGTGACAAGAATACTGCTCCTGGAAAAACATTCCCATTTGTAAAATGCTTCTTTAGAACACCGTTTTCCATTTAGAAAGTTATTTGTATCACCAAACTGCACACAGTAACCATACCTAATCATATTTTTAAATGTATTATTTATTTATTTATTGATGCTTTCATTGAACAAGCAGAGAAGAACAGTGAACTAACAATCCAGAAAATTTGAATAGTTTTGAGGGGGTTTACACTGCAAAAACACAAAATCTCACCAAGTATTTTGGCCTAGTTTCTGGTGTAAATATCTTACTACACTTGTAATAAGACAAAAATAACTTACGAGTACCTTATTTTAAGTCAATAATCCCTTAATATTGTTGAGAAAGTTCTGGTTCCATTGGCAGAATGTTCCACTGTGCCGTTACCTAGCAACCCCACTCAAGCCACGCCCGTCGCCTAGCAACCCAGTTCTACTTCCATTGGCAGATTATTTAACTTACGCCAAGACATTCTTCTCATAAGTGAAATAATCTGCCAAAGGAATAAATACTTTTTCATCAATATAAAGGAATTATTTACTTAAACTAAAGTTGTATTTCCTCCTGAAAAGTTACTTGTAAGTTAGATTTCTCTTATTTTGATTTTAATACGACAAAACTAGAAACTAGACAAAAGCACTTTGTAAGTTTTTGTGTTTTTGCAGTGTAAATATTAATTACCAAACGAGTGAAATCAAAATTCTTAGGTAAGTAGCATATCACGATAAATGAGAAAAAAAATACTATAAATGCCCCTACTTATGTCTGATTAATTCAAGTTTTGGGCCTTAATTATTGTTTATATCAATAGAAAAAAATTTGCTTTTTACCATTTGTTTTGTGCAGAAAATAACAGCATCTCATTTGAATACAATAAGTCTCTGTTGATCTGCATTGCAAAACTCACCTCAGAACTGATTCAAGGCCAAGCTGTTGTATGAAATATTAAGAGATTATTACGATTAGGATTTTAATATTTCAGCCAAAGGGTGTTTGAGAAGAAACTCAGAAATTAATTGGTTTTAATTTAAAGTCAGAGCCTTCTTCTTTAGATCCTGAGAGCTGAAATATGAAACTGCTCAGGGCCACAAGCTCATCTCTGCAAAGCTTTACTAACGCCTAAAATTACATTTTTCTGCAGAAATAATATTTGAGCAGCCATGTTTTATAGCCCAAAAAGCAAGGTGAAGCTTTTATAAAATCCTTAATTCCAGTTTCGGGGGTTTTAAAGAGCCCCCGTCAATATTTTGACACCAGCAGCTAATGGCTGATGTGACCTTTGTTATGTAGGTGATTTAATTCCACTTCAGTCTGCTTTAGCTGTCAAAATGAAGTGTTTACGGTACTCCTACAGATCAAGAGGCACCATGCGGGCTCTTCTCCTTCTCAGGTTAATTAATTTCCCCTGAGTTCGTTTCTCTGATGACGTAAACTTGGTAAGAGGGAAAAATTATCCATTAAACCGGGAGCCCAGCTGGAGCGTCGAGAGGCTTGATAAAAACCTACAAGACAGTTTCTGAAATCATTAAACAGGGCTCATCTGGGGATTTTATGAATATTTTTTCCAATTAACACTGGAATGAAATGAAGATAGACTCAACACTACAGACAAATGCATAACATTACAAACTTTTTTTTTTTTATTTGGGAAGCAAAAATCCCCCAAAAGTACCTTTTGTTTATATGCATTTACTTTGAAAGTTCACTACATAAAAAAACTTTTATATTGAACATTTTATAGTGCGGTTTATCAGAAAGTCCGAAGTGCACATCATAAAGGTTTCAACCCCTGATAAAAACCATAGTTAAAACAAATAAAATAGATTTTTGGGCTGCTCAGTGGCGCAGTTGGTAGAGCTGTTGCCTTGCAGCAAAAAGGTTCTGGGTTCGATTCCCGGTCCCGGTCTTTCTGCATGGAGTCTCCATGTTCTCCCTGTGCATCGTGGGTTCTCTCTGGGTACTCCGGCTTCCTCCCACAGTCCAAAAACATGACTGTCAGGTTAATTGGTCTCTCTAAATTCTCCCTAGCTGTGAGTGTGTGTGTGCTTGTTTGTTCGTCCTGTGTGTCTCTGTGTTGCCCTGCGACAGACTGGCGACCTGTCCAGGTGACCCCGCCTCTCGCCCGGAACGTTAGCTGGAGAACCAGCACCTCCCGACCCCAGAAAGGGACAAGGGTGTAGGAAAATGGATGGAAAATAGATTTTTAGGTAATTAAATGACAATTAATTGACAGATACATTTATGTACAATAAAGTGGAGTTAAAGTCATTATTATGATTTTTGGCAAACATTCAGAGAGATGTCAAAATGAAATACCAATAAATGGGGTGGGCATTTATTGCATCATTTATAATTTATCGTGATACATTTCTTGTATGATAATAATATTGATTTCTTGTCACATAAATTCCAATTGTGAGAATTTTAAAAAAACCAAAAACAAATTATTGTTTGGATTGTTATTTTCTATATTCTCCACTGTTCAATGCGAGTATCAATAAATATGATTAAGTGCATTTTAGAGATCACACTTCTATATGATGTTCTGAAGAAGCTAATTACAAATTAATGTTTTTTAAGAGCAGTATTTGTGGTGCACCATTGCTGTGTCATCCAGTCACAATCATACATTTAATCAAAAATGAAATAGTGATATTTAACTCCATCAAAATGGTATCACAAAATATCGCGATAAAGCGTCCACATCGCCCAACTGTAGCGTTAAACAATCGAAGAATATCAAGCTAACCGCTAGCCAACGTCCGAACGTTCGCCCAACGTTAAATGCTAGCTAGCTAGCTAACATTCGTTATTAGCCATTTGGAAAAAGTCGGTTTTATATTCCAGCTTGCCAGTAATTAGGCACCTTATCTTTCCTTTATGAGTCCAAAGTCCTAACCCAGTTAGTAAAGGGGAAAAAAACAGGAGGTGTGTGGCTTTAAACCGAGAATATCAATATAAAACTGTCTCTTTTAACATTATAACAACCCAAAGAAAGTTAATTAGCTTAGTTTAAATAGTCTACGGGCCACGGAGAGCGCATGCGGTTAATTTATCAACATTTAAACACTTTTGATCGTGTTTTTAATCTTACCTGGTGGATTCCCTTTAAAAGTAAATCCTCTCCATGTTCAGTCCAACTGAAGCGACAGTTTGAAACCGAGTAGAATGAAGGTTTTGTTCCTCTCAGCGACAAAAACCACCGGGATCCTCAGCTGAAACACGAACCTTTTCTTTTCTCCTGCGTCTTTAAGAGCCCACCGGGCAACAGGTGTTCGTTTCACGTACAGGTGACGCCTCTCCTCTTACCTCTCCGTCCCTCCCACCCCTGCTGCTGCTTCCTTGTCCTGCCCAACTCATCATCGTCATCACCAACAGAGAGCACATCCCAACTCTGGAAGCTCCTGGATTTTAAATCCAGGGTTTGTTTGTTCAAGCTGACACGTTTTCCATTTCCAATCCCTGATTACGTCCGTCTGAGCTGCAACCACCAGAGGGCGCCCTTTGCCTGTTGGATTTCGGTTAGAAGTTATGAAGAAAAATGTCGCAAATATCAAAACAGTTCTTCTAAAACATGGTCCTAGAACCAGAATTCACACAATTTTCCCACATTTTGTCACAAAACTCTGATTTCTTTCCCTTGTTTGTTCAATAAATTGAAAAAAAAAATGCAAACAATATTCTGAGATTTAGCAAACTCAGATAATTTTGGTTACCTCAGCTGGCCTAAAAAGTTTAAGAAATGACTCTGATTTCATGTCAGTGAAAAAAATTTGTTTTGTCTACATTTAGTGTGAAATTAACTATAAAGAGAATAAGAATAACACTACAACATATTTTTACAAAAGTCAAAGTAAAAAGTGGCTATCCAGATTTGTTGTTAAAAAGATGACAGAAATATTAACTGATCAGAACATCTGATTTAAAAGTTATGTAATCGGACACAAAAAAAGTAAAGTTTTATGCCGACTTATTTAATTTAATTAGTATTTAATTAATGCATTATTTAATTAAAATACAAATTGAAATTTGTATTTTATTATTATTGGAATAAATAATTCCAAATTAAAAGGAAAAAAAACAATGCCAAATTACACTTAACACAAAATTTAACCAATATTAACAGCATTTTTTTAATAAATAATTAATAGTAATATTAGCAATACTGATATTAAAACAGCATATTATGGCCATCGTCTATATATATATATATATATATATATATATAGAGTACATTTCTGCCAAAAACTCAGATGAGAACAATTTCAAAAATATTCAAAGAAAAAAAATTTCAGAATTTGAAAAGCCAAGTGAAATAAATTCTGAAATTAATTGCAGAAATTTTCTAAATAAAATAAAAAACACTGAGAAATGCCCAATTTGTTTTTCTAAAATATTTCTGAAATGAATCTCAAAATTTTGGATTTTATTTCTAGCAAATCTTCAAACTTGATTTTTCTAGAAAATCTCATTTTTAGGCAGAAATGTTGTCCCTTATATCCCCCTCATCTACAATCCCCTAACATGCTGCCGTAGTAACAAGTCAATTTATATATATTTTTTGATGACGTTCAAAATACGTAGCATTTAATAAACAAACTGACATTTTATTTTCTGATTCATTGCAGATACGTCAAAACATTCTTTATTGTCACTCCAGCATAACAAAAAGAAACACTGCTTTTAAACACAGAGCAAGAATACAAACAATTGTAAAAAATATACCTACACACCGTAAAAAATCTACTTTGGATTATAATCCAAACACTCTGTGCCAGAAGAGCCAGTGAGGATGAGAATCTAGAGCTGCAGCTGCCTTGGAGCGACGGTAAATATGAAATACGTTACGATTTCTGTGCCGAGTTTTTGCAGGCCAGCTTCCTCTGCTGCTAATAAAACAGCCTGAGTCTCTGAGGTCGGTCGTGCTTCGGCGTGGAGGCTAATAAAGCGAAGAAGAAACAAGAGCAAACAGAAGAAGCATCTCACAGTTATATATTTCTGCAATATTTCAGCAAAACTCCAACATGTCGGCCTCCGCCGCTCCATTTTGTTCTGCTACATTCGATTCAGAGAGTAAACAGTCGTTCGGGTCAGTCGCCGAAGTCGGGGATGTCATCGTAGGAGTAACCGCGGTAACCCTTGGCGGCGTAGTAGGCGATCCTGAGGTGGTAAAAGCCGGGCAGGAAGACCAGGAGGCCTATGACGATGACAGGGATGGTGCGGTCGGGATTCTGGCAACAAAACAAACATCAAATAGAGAAGGTGGAAATGCAAAGGCAAGGTAGGAAAATGTAAAACAGAAGCACAGCAGGAGGCCTTGCTTTTCTGTAAACCATGAGTCATTCAGGGTGCAGGGCTGGACTCCACCAGCAGATGGCAGCATGACACACCGAGTCGGTGCAGGTCGGCATCCCTGCTGGTTTTCAGAGGTGCACTGCAGCATCACTGCAGCATCAAGGCTTTAAAACAATCTGCTTTTCTGCGTTGGTGCAGAACTGGAGCTGCAGTGCAGATCTTTAACTCTACATCTTCAATTTTCCTGACTAAAAACAAAGGAATTGATCTTGTTCGGTAGATAAACTCTTTCCTTCAGTTTTGGCTGTTCAAAAACTCTCACAACTGTAATTGATATTCATTAAAAAAATAGATAAAACAAAAGTCATTCATTAATCAACTCTGACAACTTTTCACCAAACAGAACTGCTGCATAACTAAATGTCTAAAAGTGAGTGAGTTAGCAAGTTACAGAGTGATTGAGTTACTGAGTTAGTGAGCAAGTGAATGAGAGTGAAAGTGTTGGTGAGTTAGTAGGAATTGAGTTTGGGACTTTGTTTGTGAACAACTGAATGAGTTGGTGACTGACTTGAGTGAGCAGAAGAGTTAGTAGAAACTGAGTAAGTCAGTAATTGAGTGAGTTAGCAAGTGAGAGACCAACTGAGTTAGTGAGTGAGCAAATAAGTGAGTGAGCTACCAAGTTACCAAGTGACTGAGTTAGTAAGTGAGTAATGAATGAGTTAACGAGTCAGTCAGTGAGTTAGTTAATAAGCGAGTGAGGCAAAATTGCAATTGAAGGAGCAACTAACTTAAACATTTATCAAATCCTGAAATATAAGTGCATTTCTGTGGACGGTCATTTCTGTTACAATCAGTGAAGCGTTTTGTTTGTGCAGTCTGAGGTTTGGTTGTTTTGGCTGCAGTTTTGAAGCGTCTGTTTTCAACGTTTGTCCAAAAACAAAGGCAGTCATCAGAGTGGAAGCAGCCATGTTTCATGCAGGTGAGGCGGCTGAAGCATCCTCAGGTTTCTCTGCTCACCGAATCGACTAATAGGACCAAGTCAGCGGTAAATCCTGCTTCACCTGGGCTTTTCCTGCTGTGATGCAGTAAAAATATCTGACGCACCAACTGGTATAAATTATAAAAACGGCTAATCTGTAGCTTAGGGTCCGTGACTTACTACTTTATTTAGTCCATGAAGCTTTTAAATAAAAGATTATTTAATTTCACTAGATGGACTAAAAGTGCCACAATCAATAAAAATCCATATAAAATATTAAATATTTCAATAATTTCTTACGTTTATAATAGATATGTTAAACATGTTCATCTTTTAATACGATTAAGATTATTTTAACTATGTCACTCTTCTGTGTTAGATTAAGGGCCACAAGTGCAACAATTCAATGCATAATTTGTTAAATTTTTTTACATATTTAAACCTGAATTCAATATACTGTAAAATTAAATCAAAAATATTTTTAAATAAAATGTTATTTAATATTACCCCTTGCTACTAGTAACAATGTTTGCAGATCACTGTGCTGTAATAATAAATCAAATAAAAAATAAAATTATTTGGTTTTCTGCAGAATGTATGTACATTTCTTGAACTATTTTTACATTTAACTATTTTATTATTGTATTTAATAATTTATTAAAACATCTAATATGTTTTATTTAATGGGTGCATGTAATTCTAATTTTATTTAAATAATTTCTGAAGGTGTTTTAGACTCTAGCTGTTTCTACAACAGTTTATTTCCACTATCCTGACTATTTCCAGGCAAATATTGACATAGGAATCATGCAGACATGAAAAACGCTACAAAACTAAAATGAACCAGTGCTAAAAATACAACATTTCCAGACTTTAAATGTGAAACCCGAATAACTGAAGAAGAAACTTCAAATTCACCTCAACGTTGATGATCCCGGCCAGAAACAAGGCTCCCAAAATGATCAGCAAGGAGCCAATCAGGAACAAGATTACTGCCACGCCAATCGCTTTGTAAGGGATCCTTGGTGGACTCTTCTTGAACTAACACAGAAAATGTTATTATTACGCAGTAAAACAAAATAGTTTTTCAATCAGCATATAGTTTGGCACCATTTCAATTAAACATTTTGCTCTTGAAGTCGATATCCGATACCAATATCTGTATCGGTTCTGATTCTATGCTTTATTTATTTTACATTCTATTTACAATTCCCAATTACACTTTTTGAACCACTTAATACAAATTTGTTGCAGTTTATTTTACAAAGGCGCCAATACAAACATTTTGGCCAAACAGCAACAAGAGGAAAATTAATATTGGTTGGTAAAATTCTCAGTTTTATTTCGCGAGCTGATACCGATATGCTAAAAAAAAGGCTAAAATCAGCCGATACCGATGTTAGAGCCGATATATTGAGCATCTCAAGTTTATTTTTACATATTTGACCAAAATAATCAACTTATTGATTTTGTCACTTCAGTTTTTTATTATTTGTTTTCATGGCTGTTATACTCCTAATTGCACTGACTGAACAAATCAAAGTTGTTTTTACACATTTGACCAAATTTGGGAAGTTAATGATGTAAAGTTATAAAATAAATTACTAATTCGATACATTTAAGTAAAAAAAAAGAGACGTTTTTGTCAATATAAGGCTGTTTTTCTGTCTGTTTGATATCAAATATTGGTATCAGAAGTAAAATAAGTGGATCAGTTCTAATTCTAACTGCATAATCAATCAATGAAAATGTTAAAAACTTAATGATGAGGCGCTGACCTGCAGGTCGATGTAGCCATCGTCTTCAGCAGCCAGTCGGGAATACTTGACCTTGTTGTTGGATAATCCAGCTGTCAACATGTTGCTTCCAGATGCTGTTAGCGTAGCATAACAGCTGCTTGGGGAGAGAAACGCAGGCTGGTAGTCGCAGTTATCTACAGCTTGTTATACGAGTTCTGATTAATCCAAACAAGTAGAAACCCAGCAAATGAACTAGGTTGATATAAAGTCTGGAAAGGTTTAGTAGTAGTAATTTATCCAGGTGTGGATAAATCAGGAAGTACATCTTTAAAATCTAAATATAAAGAGATTGAAAGGTTTTTTCAGAGTAAAAATAGTATTGAAACATGTTCCTATAAAATCCAAATTTTCTACTGAAGTAGAAAGAAAAAGGAAGAGAATCTGGAACAAGTTTTGAGTTCCCAATTAGACAAAAACTTGAAAAGGTGATGCATTTGGCTTTTAATAGTTTGTAAACCGTTTGCCTTTAAACAGTTTACAAACTGTAAACAGCTTAAATATGTTTAAACCTTGTTTAAACATATTGTGCACCTTGTTAGGATGGTTTACCCAACTAATTGTAGAACTTATTTCATGAAATTCAAGTTCTTAACTTTCGAAAAACAACTGGACAAAGTAAAAGTGTGGGAACATTAACAGTTTAGTCTTTTTGGCAGATATAAAAACTTCTAGAAGTAAAATATCAGACTTCTTAAACTGCAGCTTAAGAAGTGCCATAACAAAACATTCTGAAGCTGCTGAGCTTAAATCCTTGAAAAACACTTTGCTAAAAGAAAATCCAGACATAAGCAACACATTAAATGTTAAAAACATCCTAGAAAAGGCCAGGATGTAAACATGAGAGAAAAAGTAACCCTCCTAGCTGACTGACAGGCTTTTTAATGTGTTATAAGTGACTACAGAGACGTCTAGGACTACATTTATTCATCTAGTTTATACCCAATGGGCTGAAAATATTCTCAAATTCTTTGTATGTTGTCAAAGTTACGTCTTTGTGCTTTTTTATGCTAAAAACTGGATTGTTCATTCTTTTCTAGATGAGTAAAATCACTAATAAGTGGAATAGCTGCCTTGTACCTTTTGTGATGTCATCGTTAAAGCCTTTTATTGTGAAGGTAGTTTATTTCTTGGTCAAATAATTACAATAAAACGAGCAGGAAAACTGAACAAGGCTGGTTCTATAGGTAAGAGCTGAAGCTAAAGTAAATTTAATCTGTTATTATAATGAACCAGAGTAGCAGCTTTAAGTTGGAAATCGTCCGAAAAGGACGTAACTGTATAAGATGAGATTTTTAATACAAGTTTAATCAGTCGTCAAATTGAAGATATTTTTAAAAGGCGTCCGGGTCTC
The DNA here is from genome assembly GCA_902982915.1 of Phalloptychus januarius. NCBI lineage: Eukaryota > Metazoa > Chordata > Actinopteri > Cyprinodontiformes > Poeciliidae > Phalloptychus > Phalloptychus januarius. Next base: position 1,023,054 of record CADWAE010000133.1, on the reverse strand, counting down.
ATACTGAACTAGGAGGATTTTTAAAACGCGCAGCTAATTTATGAAGGCTTATTCGCTCCACCAAGGGCTCAATTAAAAGGCTCTTGGTTGAATTTACCGTTTTAGCTCCCTAATTAGCTCAAGCATTAGCCTCCAAGAAGTTATGAGGGGAGAAAAAGAACGAAGTACAAAAACAGACGAACACTGCTGCTTTAGTCCTCTCTTACCTTTACACGAGGCAGAATAAACCCAATTAGCCTCGCTCTGTTGCTAAGTTCTGTCCCATCCACAGTGTTTCCATTGAGGGAAAAACTTCCTTGTTTTTCCTTCACGGCGCATGCGCACACGCAAATCCCGTCTGTTGCCTGGTCGCGGTCTCGTCGAGCCGAGATTTAAAGAGGAAGAAATCAATTCAAGTAATTAGTTTTTAGAAAGATAATTATCAGCATTACGGTGTGATTGTGAATAAAACGATTTTTTGAGGGGATGTTTTTGAATAAATGTCTTTTAAGGTTTAATATTAATATTACCACTACATAAACTATACACCTGGATGAACAGCTGAATATAGATGCCGTAAAGTACCGTAAAGTGTACCGTACTTTACTATACCCTTAATTGTACCGTTGTTACCATTATTTTCTAGTTTTGTAAATTTTCTGAGGTTCAAAAGTCTAACATTTTCAACTTTTGCAACTCATAAAATTCTACGTTTTCTGACTTTAATATAAAAATTTCTGAGATTTTTCTAGCATTTTTTTACTTTTGAAACCCAGAAATGTGGGCTGCACAGTGGCGCAGTTGGTAGAAGAAGGTTCTGGGTTCGATTCCCGGCCCCGGTCTTTCTGCATGGAGTTTGCATGTTCTCCCTGTGCATGCGTGGGTTCTCTCCGGGTACTCCGGCTTCCTCCCACAGTCCAAAAACATGACTGTCAGGTTAATTGGCCTCTCTAAATTGTCCCTAGGTGTGAGTGTGTGTGTGCATGGTTGTTTGTCTTGTGCGTTTCTGTGTTGGTCTGCGACAGACTGGCGACCTGTCCAGGTGACCCCGCCTCTCGCCCGGAATGTTGGCTGGAGAACCAGCACCTCCTACCCAGAAATGTCTGTTTTTTCTGAAAAATGTCTCAGATATTTTTTTGGTTTACAGTAATTAATTAATTTTCTACATATCTGTAATGGCCCAAAACACTTGATGCCATAGATTTACTACAAAATGGTGAGAAAAATATTTTATATAAGTTTGTGTTGTTAGCCGTATTAGCTTCTTTAATTAGAATTTCTGACTGGTTTTTGGACTTGGAATTGGGACACGATGATTTAATTGGGTTGGATGTTATTCCTTAATTTTCTTTTTGATCTTCCATGATGTCAAAGAAGCAGCGTGTTTAATGTTACATTTGAATCCATCTAAATGTATCTTTACTTAATGTTTTAGCTTTCTCTGGCCAAAACTTGTAACTTAGTGGAAGTAACGACTGATTTTTAACTGAGTAATATTAAAAGGATGTCTCATTATATTTGGCAGTTTATGAATATAATCATTACAAGTCCTTACTGATCTAAAACAGCAACATTCAAGTCTCATTTAATGTCGGATGAACGCAGTATTAACATTTTGTTATTTGTTTTCTTACCTCTATGAATGACATGTAGCTTAAAGTGTTGTTTACTGAGACACTTCTACTGCATCCATGAAAACTACAGGCCGACTTTTGTTTCATCAACAAGCCTCCCACCTCCGACTGCAGGGAACAATCTAAAATTTACCGTCTGCCTCTGCACATGGCAGGAAACCAAGGACGTCCCAAAACAACGAACGGCACTCAGACACAAACTCCTTACCGTCATAAATAAGGAGACACAGTTAAAGCAGCAACACTTTAATCATTGTGAGAACCACAAACAGAAAAAAAAATAATTAAAATTAAAAGAGCAGTAGTGACTTCACTACTGCAAGAACTGCATGTCAGCAACATCCTTTAGTTTCTATATTAAATCAGATTCAACATCTGCATAGCTGAGGGTTTATGAAGAGACATGACAGCCTACGTTTAAGCTCCTGCTCATCCTGAAACTCTGCCTCTTTTAACCCTTTAACATCATTTTTACCAGCGTTGAACTGAGAAGTAACTCGTTTAATGAGCTCTGCAGTTCGACCAGGTGTTTGCTAATTGCCTCTGGCTAGTCTGAAGGAGCTGAGTGGGGCGCTATGGCTTAGAAACTGCAGCTCAGAGGAGGAGCTGAGCCTCGAAGGCGGAGCTAGGTCCACTCAGGTGTTTTGCACAGCTGAATGGTTGCCAGGGAGATTAAATGATTTCTCAAACATACACGAAAGAATCAAAGCAACTCTCCAGGTTTGCTAACTTTATGACATGATGTAAAGCTCAAAAAAGTCAATTTTACACAATGCTGCCCCTTTAGGGCATCGATATATAATCTCTTTAATAACAGATTCTGGTTTCTGCTCCTTAAAAAGCCGCTGCTAGAATCGAATCCCTGCATTTCTTCCAAGTTGCATTTGTTGACATGGAAAATATCAAATGGCTGGCAAGGTCCTATTCTCACCGCTGACAGAACCTGAGCTCCTGCTGCTGTTAAAAATAAAAACCTCTGTGAGGCAGAAAGGCTGCTCTCGCTGTGGGAGGAAACGTGGCTCACCTCGGAGAACCCGGACTGCTGACTTCCCAACAGCTTTTGATTTATCTGAGCACATTTTGCTCTCATTTTAGATCCCAGAGATCACGTTAAAGCCTTGTAACCCAATATGAAGTAAAGCAAACATGTCTATGAGAAGTCTGCAGGAATTCTGCATCTAGAAAATCAGATTTGACCTAAACTGGATGAACTCATCTGGATGAATCGGAGGAAAAATTTTAAAATGACAACTATTAGTTATTAGCTCAAGCAATCTGCCGTTTACAGACGAGAGGTGAAGAATAAGGAAGACAAAACATGTCAAATAAGACCAAAACTGATTTTTTAAGACATGCAAAACATCATCCAATCAGCATAATGCATCAAGATTTTTTAATTTCCCTATACACAAAGTAAAAGCCCTAATTTCTTAATATTTTAAAAGTGGCTGTCCAAACTTCCTGAATGTCCTTCAATGTCCATTTTCTGTTTGGGCAGCCTGTCTTTGTGAGCTGAAGTGTCTCCATGTAAAAATGTCAGGGGAAATTTATTCACAAAACATAAATTAACGAATCTGAAACCAATCAAAACAGCCCAATTTCATGCAATCTGAAAATCCATGCAATTTTCAGATTGCATGGATTAGTTTGCAATCTGTTTGCAAACTAATCCATGCAAACAGATTAGTTTTAATGTTTTGCAGTGTAAGATTAGAAAGAACGGCTCCAGCTTGCTAGCATGAACATAATCCCTCTGTTTGCAGAGTCTAATACAGTCCTGAGGACGTTTGAGATAAATCCCAGCCATTAGCGTCTGGCTTTAAGCATCGTTTCCACTTCATTTCCTTCTTACTTACTTCTGTCTTTAGCAAACCCCAGAGTCTTTACAAGTTAATGAAACCAAAGGGCTCATTCCAAATCCTGTTTGGCTCATCTCTAAATGCATTTGTTGAATAATTTGGTACATAGTACGCTTTAATTCACCAGGTTAAGTAATTCTGCAGATGCTCTCTCACTTCTCTCCAGAGACGTTTCCATCCCAGGGAATTAAATTAGGACGACATAATCTCTCTGGAACACATTTAGCTGCGTCTCTGCAGGGAGGAAAACACTGAAACGCCGCGCAGGTCAGTCTGAACGTCCAGGAGAATTCCTGCTTTTATGACGGAAAGCATTTTGAACCGACTTGTTGCTGAAACGGGCTACAAATAAACTCCATTGATCGATTGTTGTTTTATTCAGATGACTCTTCAACCCATGTTCTACTATTTTACTTTTTTGTTTTCTTTTTGTTTTCCTTATTTCTTTTTCCTTCAGCTTTTCTTCTTTTTTTCCTTTTTTCCCTTCAGTTTTTCTTCCTTTTTCCTTCAGTTTTTTCCTTATTCCCTTTTTTTCCCACTCTTTCTTTTTTCTTGAGTTTGCAACAACCTTGTTTATTTGGTTGCACGATAAAGTAAAAAACATTCGACTTGAAATCTTGGTAATTAAGTTCTTCAACTTAGAAATGAAAGGTCAAAAGATTTCAACCTTCAGATGAGTAAAATAAATTCTGACAATAATTTAAACTGTGAAAAAAGCAAACTGGAATTCTGTGTTAAATAAAAATAAAATTTAAAAGGTAAAAAAAGTGAATTTTTATTAGTGGATAAGCAAACGAAAGGGATATTGAAAGGGGAAACTGAGTTTATCTGATTTCTTTTAGTTCTTGTTAAAGTCGCTCTGAGTTTCCCAGAATATTTATTTTGTATTTCCAGGCTTTCAAATTCGCTGCAGAGAAATACTGACCTGCTTTTGCTCAATAAATGGTGATCTTCTTCAGGATTCCTCTCAGCAAGCCGAGTTCAATATTTTCCCCTGCAGCAACGAAACAGAAAAAAACTCCCTGAAAAATACAGAAATAAAAAACTTTGACTTTTTAGGCGACTCGTGCTTATGGACATTTCTACATTAAAAACAGCACTGCAAATGTAGATGGTCACAGGTGAAATTTCAAGTTTCTAGAGAGTGGCACAGTTTTTCCTTCCACTAAACCTTCCATCAATACATCTGAATACAACACAAACCAGCTAGCATTTACCTCTGATGTCTTACTTTCTTAAACTGTAAGACGAGTACTGTCTGATGGACAAAAAAACCTTTTTTTTAATAGGTTTTAATTTTCAAATTTCCACAGAGTGGCACAGTTTTTCCTTCCACTAAACTTTCCTATAATATGTCATAGCCCTCCAGTAATTACATTTAGTGGTTTACCCTGTTTGGTGGATAACTGCTAAGTCTTCCCCATAATAATTGTAAATTTTCAGAGAAATTAAATTATCTTGTTCGTGCACCTTTTTCTTCCTTCCACTCAATTTTCCATTAATGTGCTAAACTTTTACGGCTTACTGTGGAACTGTGGCACTTTCCCTCTTCCTGAGCCGGTGGCGTGACGATGCGTTTACGGAGGTCGGGACACGCGCCAAACGCATCGATGACATCGTAAGGATGATAAATAGGCGGCTTCTTCTCTCCAGTTATTGTTTCAGGCTGATTTATTTACAGCCTCTCTGACGGGTCAGCAGCTTTACCACAGGTATCTGTGATCAAACTTTCGCCTCCTTCAAGCCTGCCTGAGACGCAGATTTTATATATTTATCTTCAGTGACAGCGATGTCTCGTGTGTCTGCTGCCTCGGGCCGAATCGATCTAAGTTATAGATCTTCCTGCTGTGTGGTTTTCAGTTACAACTTTTTTGGTGAGCATTTTTCTCATCTTGTCCTCCTTGAACTCTGAATTGTTTTTTAGTTGCTTAAAATGGGGGAATTGATGGGATGATTGTTAAGAAGCAGACGTATAATTGATAAGAGCGATTGCTGTCCATCTGGGAAGGACTATAAAGTCCAGGGCTAACAAATAAAAAGCTTTTCAAACGGCGACGAATTTCCTCAGGATTGGATGTTTCAGCAAATTCACTCCAAAGTCGCCCCATGTAATGATTCTGAAATCGCATAAAACCCAAGATGTCCATCTCAGACTCTACAGGCTTTAGTTTATATTTTTGACAGGATGACAGAGTAAGCGTGGGCATTTATCGATTTATCATTTATCTTTCATCGTGATCAAAATAAGAATTTTAATTTTCTGTTTTGATAAATTCCAGTTAATATTGTTTAAAATCGTCAGGATTGTTAGCTTTACTATTTTCTCCACTGTCATTGCAATTAAAGTATCAATAAGTGTGAAAATATTTGTGCAGGTCAGTTATGCAGATCCAGAAAACTTGCTAAGCCCGGTGGTTGGGCACTCAGGCAACGCGGCGTGTTTTTGAGTTGAAAAATGTTTAAAACTGACATGAAATTTGGAAATAACACTTGATAATTTGTGTTATTGCGAGAATAACATCTGAAAACCAACTGCAAAGTATTAAAAAATGCAAAAGCTGTAAAAATCTTAAATAAATAAGCAATGCTTAGCCTGATGGGGGCACAATTTTAAAATCATCAGGTTTGTTAGCTTTACTATTTTCTCCACTGTTTTTCAATTAAAGTATCAATAAATATTTGTGCAGGTTAGTGATGCAAATCTGTGGGAAACCACAGAAAACTTGCATCGTGTTTCTGTGTTAAAAAACGTTAAGTTGACAGGAAATGTAAAATATTACTGGGTAATTATGCTACTTCCTTTTTTTTTGTTTTTATTTTCTGAAACTCTGGTCACAATTTATTTTCATTAACTTCCATTAGATTTCAGAGAGTATTCCTGTGGTTTGGTTGCGTTTATTTCGTCAATCCTCCTCTTTCCTTCCATTTCGCTGCAGATTTTATAATTGAAACTATAAACTTTACATAACCTGCAGCCGAGCCGCTGGTTGGGGAGTTTCTGCTGATTTTTTGCAAATATCAGAACTGCTTGAAGGTCAGGTTCCTCGCCGTCTTGGCAGATGGGCATCTGGAAGAGGCATTATTGCACCACGATTCCCACTGCATCCCCTCATAACTGATGTTGTCTCGCTTTGGCCGACTGCAGGCATTAAACCGATTACACTTCGGCAGAGTTTTCCTCTCTCTTCACTTCTGCTGCCAGGGGAAGACAAACACATCCTCCTGTTGGCAGAGAAATATGTTTTGTTGCTCTCGGCTTCAGCTGGTTAAATACTAAATTATTCAGAGGTAGGTAAAGGCTTGTGCTGGTGAGATTAGAGTTCCTAATTGTGCCTCCATTTTTTGTGTTTTTGCGGCTGGACGAGAGACGATTTGCCTTTTAATGAACGTCAAGTTAAGAGGAAATTAAGGAAATTTATCATTTTGCCTGTTATTTATCATGATCAAGATAAAACGTTTGATTTATTATTTTCATGAGAAAACCTCCAAAAACTGTCAGGATTGTTAGTTAAACCGTTCTCTCTGCTGCTCTTTCAATGAATGTATCAATAAATTTGCAGAGAACTACAGAATGGGAATGTTTTAAAAGAGCAGTTTTTTGTATTTCTGATAGTCCAGCAGACTTGACTGGGTTTGGGACCAAAACTGCAACATTTGTTACATTTTCAGCTGCTGCGGTTCGCTTTCACACTGCAATATATGAAACGATCCAACCTAATTTAAAGAAGCTATTCCCCTCCTCGCCTGTGGGGGCGCAGGACAAAGAACTATTGAAGGAAACGACACAAAAAAACTTCTTCACAAAATCCCCTGCGTTGTAGTTCACTTCCTGCTTTTGGAGCGCTTGGTGTTCACATATGCATTTGAACCAAAGTTCACTTCAACCAAATTGTTGCTTTTTGTCTAAAGTTAATTTTAATAGTTTTTATGAATTAGTTATTATTGGTGAAATATTGTTTACTTTTAGGTTAGTTTTGAGTAGTTACAATAGTAGTTTTAGGCGAGTTCGCTCCACACCTCACCAAAAGAACCGGTGATTTGGATTAAAGTGGACTAAACAGGGCTGATGTGAATCCTGGATATCAGTGTAGAAACACAGATTAAGCCAACATGTTTTAGGACAGTAGGAAGCTGAAGTACCCAGAGAGAAACTACGAATGAATGGAGAACATGCAAAAATCCCTGTAGAAAGACAGAATATCATGGAAAAGTAATATAATTCAAATGTTTTTCCTTTCACTCAACTTTTCATTAATACACCTAGATACAGCCAGATTCCTCATTTAAGACATTTTATGTCTGTAACTAACTCCTTTGGTGGAAGGTGTCTGCTCAATAACACTCACACTTTCTCCTTCCACTCAACTTTCCGTTAACGTGCTTGTTTACTGAGAAGAAAAATATGTTTTCAAAGCCAGACGATGAAGTCTGAGTCAAATGATCCATAGCCGATGAGAGGGGAAAAACTGCAGAGGTCACCACTCAATCACAGCCACCCACACTAAAGGGCGATTTAGACACTCCAATTAGCCGAATGTCTAATTTATCAGAGTCTCTACCTTACAGCCCACATGTCTGAAGACAAATGATCATAACCTAAAGAATGAGCTTGGAGTACCAAAGCAAAACAGATGCTTAGAGAGACTTTACATGAATAAACTGAACCTAGCTGCCATTTTTATAACATTATACAAAATTAAGAACAGAAAATAGCAGCTACATGAGTAAAGGTGTTGCAAAAGTATCACTATTTCAACATATTTCTACTCAAGTAAGAGTAAAAAAGTATTTGGTAAAAAGTCTTATCAAGACTGAGCAAATTACCAATCATTTAATATTTAAAAATGACATGATGAGATGGAACAAAATATAAATTTAAGTGGAAATTGAGAACCAAAATGACAATAATTTATATAAGTAACAAAAAATAGCAAAATCAGACAAAAGAAAATTTTGAGAATCAGTTTCTTTCAATATAAACTGCAGGTGTGTGTCTGCAGTTTGGTTAAAACAATACTTCATAATAAAATTACTCAAGTAAAAGTAGAAAATACAGCACAGTAAAAAATACTCCTAAAAGTAAAAAAACTAAGAGCCAAACAAAGCTCTTTCTATAGATGAAAAATGCCCCAAAATGCTCAAATATAATTCTTTTTCCATATTTATCTTTTAAAGTTAGTAAATCTACCCAACTCTGCGTCTAGGCAACTGTTGCTAATTTGCTGTGGTCAATATAGCAACCAGTTGAAGAAAACCCAAAAGCTTTGTTTCCCGTTTCCAGTTATTACTCTTGGTACCATCATTTGTCAAAATGTCAGTTGAGCGAAGCTTGCAATTGCAATTTCCTTGGTCCCAAATCAAAAGGGATGACAAGTAAGATCGAATTTTACACAGACTGCTTTCCGTTTCGGACGGGAGAGTGTGCAGGTACACTCGCTTAGATCTGGCTGGAGCTGAATAATGAGAAAACAAAGAATCTACTATCAGCTTGTGAAGAAAATTAGCTTGTGTACAACTACTGATGATAAGGTTTATTGTGTTAGTTTAAATTTTTAAATATTTTTAACAATTCCTTTTGTTGAAAGCTGCCCTAAAATAATCCTAAATATCTAAAAGTAAATTTGTTGATGATTTCTCATTAAAAATGTTGGAAATATTTTCTCCAAAGTAGCAAAAAGCACATTTCTGGAACAAGTTGCATAAGTCAGAGTTTTAATTTTACAAAATATAGCAGCGATATTTGAATGCCTGTCTTTCTGAAGCACATGACTGTCATCTGCATATCTCGTTAGTCTAATAGCATAAGTGCCTAAGTCATATTTATTCAAAACTATTTTTTAATATTTGAATAAATATAGTCATGTTATTAGGCTAACAATACGGAAAACACTGATACTGTAATGTTTTGTTGCAAAAAAACTGCAATTTTAGCTGTCAAATTGTCAACATAATCCGCAAAAGTGTAAGTGTGCGCGTGATTTAAAAAAGAAAAAAGGACTACAACACTACAACTAAGATAACAAGGTCAGGAAAAACGTTTTAGAAAAAACGGGAAGGGATAGGTAAGCCGGTCAGTTATGCTAGCTTGACTATGACAACTTAACATGTAGAGGTGCTGTGGAATTTGATGTTTCAGTTCAGTAAAAGAAAAAGGTGACCCAAACACATTAAATCTGACAAATCGTCAGTAGATCAGGTGTTTAGATTGACTAATCAACTACCGCTGTGTTAGCTTAGCTAATAGCAGCGGTAGCTAATCCACCACAACAATCACTTATGAATAATCGCAAAACAAACAACAAGCCTGAAAAAATAAAACTGTAACGGATATGCTGTTCTTTGTGCGGAAAATGTTTGCGTGTTTCTTGGTGTTGAATCCTAATGCACTAGCGGAGCGTTGCCATAACAACGGAGTTTGCGTGTAGCATAGCCAACACAGAGTGAGAAAAAATAAGTATACAAGTGATTGAGTTTCTCTTCCAAGGGTTTTTCTGCGTTATTTTTAAATTAATAACATCGACCTCCCCAGGTTCTGTTTTGCTAACAAAATTGTTACCATAACTAAAAGAATTGTGTTTTTTCCCTCCGGCGTTGTGCGCACGAACAACATTTCTGGATGCAAATAATCAAATGCAACGTGTTCATAGAGAAAATAAGAGTGGGCCAAGAACACAACCATGTGGAATCCCCTAATAGATATCCTTAAAGTCTGAGCAAAAGCCAACAACATTTTTTTGTGTTAATAATTTAGACAAAAACTATAAAAACACTGAGGTTCATTCGGGTGAACGAGTCACAAAACTTTCAGGAAAGCAAAACAGCTGAGGAAAAGCACTTTGTGGCTTATTCTTCACTTTTTGGAGAGTTTGCTTCAAAAGATTAAAGGTGGAGTGGAAAAAGCAGAGACATATAGTAGATTCATAAACGGTTGTCAAATATTTGTTTGCCTGAACCACAGAGCGAACACACAAGTTTGCTGCTGCTGCTGTCAAAAAGAAACTTTGACACTTAATATTTAACATTTTAAGGTATTAAATAAGAAACGTGATTAATGTTTAACGTCTTCTTCACACTGTTGTCTGAGATATTTGGACAATATCATATCAAATATGCTAAGACTGGGCTTTTAGTTTTGTTGGTTACATTTACTTTTTTTTTCGAATGCACGATTAGTAATATTTTTACCACATTGTACTTTGAGTAATGTCATTATGAAGTATTTCTGCTCTTACTTTAGTAACATTTCTGGATTTTCTACCCTCTGGATGAAAAGCAAACATGTTTTAGTCAAAAACACACCAGACACAGACACACACCTGCAGTTTTTGTTAAAGTTTTTTACGTTTTTTATTTAAAGAAACTCATTGGAAAAAAATATTGTCTTGCCTGATTTTGTTATTTTTTTGTTACTTAAATGAATTGTTGTTGTTTATGTTCTTAAAATACCAAAATTTACACTTAAATTTATATTTAATCCATGATGACGCAATTTTTAAATATTAAATAATTGATAATTTTATCAGTTTCTGAATAAACTGAATACACTTTGTTTTTACCAAACACTGTTTTACTATTAATTTGGTCATTTCTTTACTTTTGCCTGAGTAAAGAAATGTTAAAGTTGTGCTACTTTTACTTCAATTCAATCTGGTGACGTATTTAAAGAAACACCGAAACAAAATGCATCGTATATCGTATCGTATATAAACGCCGGTCTCTAAATGGATATTTTTATTTCCCAGAACCAGTTCATTCGTCTTATCTCAGAGTTTTATATGTCGGTGAAAACGGCTGCAGTGAAGGTTGAACGTTTTTCACAGAGCTGCAAATTGGTACCTGCATGTTTGTGGATCTTGCCAAATAAAAGCGGATTATAAATGTTGACACACATTAAATGTTCGTCTGGCAGAGACCATAAAACCCAGCAGGAGGCGCTGAGAAAACAATCGGCAGCTGATGCAGCAAACATTTCATTTAATGTAGATTCAGTTTAATCATCTCAGCGTAAAAGTTGCAAGAGGACAGATGTAAAATGAGAACCAGGTCTAATTTATTTTGTCTTCTCCGTCTGCTTTTCCACCCCTATAAATTTAAAACCTTTTATTGCTGCTTCGATGTAAAGTTCAATCCCCTCCTTTTACCTCATTCAGTTGTTGGATTCTTTAATTTTGCCTCTGCAGCTCCTGCAGCTCCTGCTTCCGGCTGTATTTATGAATTTCTCCTTTTCACACCTTGTTTTGATCTAAGCCTTCATAGAAACACAGCCGCCAGGGTCAGCTTCTTATTCTTGACATTAGAGCGGAGGCGTACGCTTCAGACGTGAATTAAAGTTTTTCCTAAACCGCCGACCCACGCAGCGCTGCACAAAACAAACTGTCAGCTTTACAGATTTCCAGGCAAATGTGTCATCCTGTTTCAAGGCCTGCGTCAATGTTTAAAAGGTGGAGAGCAACTCGCAAAAGATTTACTTTTCTTTTCTGAAAGATGGAGAAAACACAGCCATTTTCTCTCATCTTATTGCAGGAATTATAGGTGTAGCGAAATATATAAATCTAGTTTTTATGATGCAAGAAATTACCAATTTCAAGTCTAACAACAGACATTTGAATCAGAGAAATAAAGTAAAGCAATGAACATTCACACTGCAGATTTTGTTTTTGCTAAACTCAGATTTTTTTCATATTGCTAACTAAATGCAATAAAATGCGACAGCCAGGAATACCAGTATTTACGAGTATTGACATTAAAAATCGTCTCAAAGTCATAACAATACGAACGAAGCTAAAAAAAGAAAGTAATGGACATTTCTTGGAGCATTTATCTGTATAAGGTGCATTTCATTGTCAGACTTCTTTCGCAATTTCACAATTATGATCTTTTTCATACTTTATCATAAATTGATTAATTCTCTAGTATTTCTTCTACGTTGTGCTCTCCTTTTTCTCCTTTGTCTATTTATTTAGATTTTTTTTTCATTTACATGCTGCTGGAGAATGACTCCGTTAGCTAAATGAAACCTGGAGGTATCATTCATTCAGTCCACTGCGCCACAGCAAGGGGGAAAATAACGGAGAAAAACCGTTAAATAAAAACTCAGACCCATTGTTTTCCTCACTCTTTGTGTCAGCTACGCTAAAGGCAGACTCGTTGCCATAGCAACCGACAACAACCGCACTTTATGTCTCAGGATTCAACACCGAAACGCAAACATTTCCCACACAAAGAACAGAACGTTTGGTCCGTTGCAGTTTTATGTTTTCAGGTTTGATGTTTATTTTGCGATTATTAATCACTGCGGTAGATTAGCTACCACTGCTACTAGCTAAGCTAACACAGCGGTGGTAGGTTAGCTAATTTAAACACCTGCTCTACTGATTATATGTCAGAATTGAAACTTTTAAAAAACTTTTTAACTGAACCGAAACATACAGAATTCCACATCACATCTACATGTCAGATTGTCATAGTCAAGCTAGCATAACGGAGCAACTGTCTTCAGCCTCACTATTTGTTTTCCTGACCTTGCTATATAGTTGTCATACTGTTGATAATTAGTACCGAAGCAATGGATTGATTTTTCTTGAATATATCATGAATATATTTAAAATTTAGCGCATTATATTGATAACTTAACAGCTAAGACCAATGCTAGTCATCATTAGCCAGCAGCATTTTGCCTTCCAGCTAGGATATGGAGGCAGGATGAACATGAAGATCCATGGTCTAAGTTGGGAAAGTTATTATTTTACATTTTTTGTATTAAATATTTGCCACATTAACTATTCTAACTAGTTTTAATAATCAATTTTGGCACCATCAGTTTTCCATAGAATGAAGGAGCTGCTAAAACCTTCCACACTTTTACCAAGGTTTTGCTAAAGAAAGTTGGGAAAGTTTGACCAAGTACTGGCTTAAATTTTTTTCTATTGTAGAAACAATAAAAAAGAAACAAAAAAAGGACTAATTACAAAAAGGCAACAAATCCTAACAGATATTTTTGATTATCTCTGATGATAGTGAAGCAATTTAATTATTCAAACAAACAAGTTGTTGCTATGGAAAAAGATAATATTCCAATGAGTTGTGAGGCACTTTATGAGCTCATTTAAGTGGTTGTAATATTTTGCTGCGATTTAATATCAATCAAGACATTTTCTAACCTGTTTTTATGTCCGTTAGTCTCATTATTGGAGCCTTAATTGTCTGATCCAGCTCATAATTTTGTTATTTAACATGCAAAAGCAGCGCTCCACAGGAGGTGGTTGTTAGTGTGTGAGGATGCAGGCAGCCACTCACACCTCAGAGCGTCTGAGCGGGAGGCGGAGCCACAGCGGATCAGGTTGGCGGTCCACTCTGATTGTATTTTCCATCAGAGGAGGCAGCAGGACCGACTGCAGGAAGGAGGAAATCACTTCTCCAGGTTTTCTCTGGCTGCCTCGGTAACGAATTGCTGCCCTCGGAGAAAATTATCTCAATTCTCCTCTCACACTCTCAAAAAAAAAAAATTTTTAAAAAAAGGTAAGACTTTCTTTTTCCTGTTTTTCTCCTTTCATCCTGCAGCTTCTTTCCTGCACTAAACTACCAATCAGTGCAGCGACGCTTCCAGTTTCTAAATATTTTGCTTGTGATTTGTAACATTATAAAAATGTAATTTTTAAAACAAACAAACCGCAGGTTGATTTAGGATTTGGAAATTGAGATAGAAAACCCCTGAAGTAAAATGCTCATTTAAATTTAGCGGTGGATTCCCATAAATGCATCCCATCAGTGCGAGTGCAGCGTAACCACGGATGTCGCTCAGGCATTGAGTTATGAATTTCAAGCAGTGGCTCATCCCTGAGGAGAATGGCCAACATTTTAGGAAATGGACATCTTCTGATGTAATCCATCACCTGAGTGCTTCCCGCTCTGCAGACGATTCAACAACTGTTAGCATCACAGTTTGGAGACGCGCCGACGAATCCAAAGTGAGTTTTTATGAAGCTGCAGGGTGTAAGTTTTACGTTGTTTTTTGCATATTTATTAAAACTCTCGGCATGTCGTGACCAGAGTTAGGTAGTAACTAGTTACATTTACTCGATTATATTTACTTGAGTAATTTTTTTATTTTTTACTTGAGCAAAATTTCTGGATTTTCTCCCCACTGAATGAAAAACAAACAAAAATTGACCAGACACAGACCTGCTGTTTTTCTTTAGGTTTTTTAAGGTTTCTATTGATTTGGAAACTTTTCTTTATTTTTTGTTACTTTTATGGTCCTTAAAAACCGAAACATTTCCACTTAAATTTACATTTTGGTCTATTTGATGAAGTGATTTTTTCAGTTACAGCTACTTGACTACACTTTGTTTTTAGCAAAGTTCACCAAGACAAACCTGCAGTTTTTGTTGAAGTTTCTTAAGTTTTTTATTGAAAGAAACTGATTTGGAAACACATTTGTTTTGCCTGATGTTATTTTTTGTTACTTATATGAATTGTTGTCATTTTTGTTCTTGAAATATCAAACTTTCCACTTTATATTTTGGTCCATCTGATTATGTAATTTTTAAATATTAAATGAGTGACAATTTGATCAGTTACTCAGTAATTCAGTACAAAATACATTTTTATTCTTACTCGAGTATTTTTCTTGGACGGCTACTTTTCATTTTTACTTTAGTAAAAATACACTGAAGTAGTTCTACTCTTCCCTCAGCACTTCTGCCCAAAAACAACCAATCAGAGCCAGGAGGTGGGTCTTAGCGCTGTCAATGAACCCTGCGTATGCGCTGCTAAATGTGTTAATGGTGGAAAAACAATGTGCCGTTACAGGAAAACATTGCAGCATGAAAGAGAGCATTAGGGATGTTGTGAGCAGCGTGTACATGTGCATTACTGACATCACCAAGTCCGTCCTTCTGGCCTATTTTTCATGAAAGTTACATATTGCAGCTTTAAAGGGGTGAACAAAGACGCAAATCAAACTTTGAGAAGTTTTATTTCTTTGAAGGTTTTCCCTCAACCTTTAAAGAATGCTCTAAAAATCCATTGAAATAAATTAAAATAATGGTTAAAGTCCCACTAAAGTGCCTATTTTTATCAGAATTAGCCTCCTTCCTTGTTGGAGTCTTGTACGTTGATGACGAAGGTCAGGATTGAAGTTGTGGAGACGTTTAAAACCTGGTTAAAACATTTTATTCTGCTCTCTTCAATTAACTTCTAAAATGCGTGATGCCCCCCCCAAAAACAAATTTTTAAAATGTATTTTTTTGCTACTAAATTAACAAAATATGAATACTTCTACGCGACCTCGTGCAACATTTAGAGGATAACCTCTCAGAAAAATATTCACGCTGAAGCAGAAAGCACCAGTGGTTTGCTAATTACTGCTGACTAGTCTGAAGGAGCTGATATGTAACGCGGAAGCTTGAAAACTGCGTCTCGCCTCGAAGGCGGAGCTAGGTCCACCCAAGCGTTTTGTTCAGCTGAATGGTTGCCAGGCAGATGAAAAAAACTCAAACATGCATGAAAGAATTAAAGCGACAGTCCAGGAAATATTAAAATGAACAGAATATAAATACTTCCACCAAACCCTGAATAACGTTTAGAGAAAAATCTCTCAGGAAACCTTTAAAAAACATGGCCGCCGTACAGTACACCCATATCATGTGTGATAACGACGCTCCCTCGGCTCTTTTCAAGCCACATTAGTCCGGCTAACACCCCCGCTGATGCCCTGAACGGTGTTTTCTCCATGATGGTTCCCAAGCATCAAGGACAAAGCTTTAGTCCATTGCATTGTAATGCAGCAACGAGAGCAGAGCCGCCTTTACATTTCACATGTAGATTGGAGAATTATACCGCTGGCTGCTGGCTTTTCATCAAATCTTATCTCTGGAGGACGAGAGCAGGTTCAGTTTCAGCTACTAGCAAAAAAAAAAAAAAGCCGTTTTCTTGAGAGGTATCAATGTAACGTCTCCATTATTGTCATGATTCTGCAGCCCAAATTGAAGAGAAAGAATGAAATGTCTGCAGAGAAAGGCGGCGTGATTCTGCTTCCAGTGAAGCGATGAAGGCTGGGAGGGCAGGGAAGCGATGACCAGCCTGCAAAGGTCATATCTCACTTTATAACCCATCATCATTTCATCTGTGTGCTGCTCTCCGCCTGCTGCCCTGCAACAAGCTCACTGTACATGAATGAAACATGAACTGGAGAGTCTGGCTGCATCACGACCAGCCGCCGTGCTGAGCGGGGGATTAATGAAGCCGTTTAATGTCCTCAATGTTGTGCAGCTCCGTTGCTCATGCTAATTGATTCATTTCTGCACCAGATTCACAAAGCAGATAGCAGCAAATGCAGGAAAGAGGAGGAAGAAACTCCGCCCATTGAGTCAAAAAGATGGCGGCTATTCTCATCAGTTTGTTTTATAGTGTTTGAACATTTTATTATCTTAAATTGCATGCAATTTAGTAATTTGGCACGCAGCATTTAACCCTTCCAGCCAAATGTGCGGTACCGTAATCCCGCCACTCTCTGCGCTATCTGAAATATCTGAAAGGTTTCTGAAAGTGGAGACGTTGCGCTTCCCTGCCAAATATGAAATATCCAGGCGGAGATTTGAAACTTAGGACTTAAAGGGTTAAAACTCATCTCTGGCAACCATGTGTAGCTATGGCAACCGTGTGTTGTTTTTTACAACGGGGAGCAGCTGATTAGCATCTCAAAAAGTCTTTGGACAAAGAACAAAATGTACCGATTGTCAAAGACCTGCATGAGTCGTGTTACTGCTGATTAACGTGCTCTGTCTCATCAAATAAATTAAACTCAAAAGACGCCTGGAAAACAACCAAAGTCCAAAAGGAGTCTATTAGCATGTCATAATAATCATGAGAGGGAACAAAACAGTATTCAGTCAGAAGCTTCTTCAGATTGGCTGCAAGACTGACTGCTACCAGAGATTCTGTCACAACAACATTTCATTTTCCTTTGGGAGAAACAAAGTATTTTTTAATTCAATTACATGATTAGTCGAACAAAATGAGGTTGGTCTCAGAATATTTTTAGAAAATTTGGAAATTTCTGAGTTTGAAATGTCAAAACATTTGCTAGAAAAAAACTAAAATGTTGTAATAGATCTCAGAAATTTTCTAGAAAACAATTTGAAAATTTTTGAGTTTTAAAAGTAAAAAATTAGCTATAAAAAAACTGACATTTTCCAATTAATTTAAGAAAAACTCTAGAAAAAAGTGGAAATTTCTGAGTTTGAAAAGTCAAAACTTTTCTAGAAACAACTCAGAAATGTTGCAATTGATCTAAAACAACATTTACAGAAACAATTAGAAAATTTCTTAGCTTGAAATGTCAAAAAATTCCTATATAAAAAAAAATAGAAATTTTGAGATTGATCTAAAACATTTTGTAGAAAACAATGTGAAAATTTCTGATCTGGGGAAGTAAAAAAAAATAATAGAAAAAATGAAACAGCTCCAACCAGCAGACAGTAATTTTTAAGCCTGAATAAAATTATATTATCAGAAGTAGTTTCTACTCGATGACTAGAAACGATATTTTTTAAGGAAGTGAACTCTGCAAAAACATGCAGCTGTGCACCAAACTATCACAGTGCAACAACAGCAGCAGCATAAATACTTCTGAGCTTGGAAATAAACATGTTCTAGAAAATAACTCAGACTAATCTCAGGAATTTTGTAGACAAAAATAAATCTCTGAGCTTGAAAAGTTAAAAATTTGAATGTAAAAATTTTCTGAAATTGCAAACATTTTTTCTAGAAAATTTCTGAAGTTAATCCCACTGGTTTCAGGGTTTTTTTTCTCCTTACAAATATTCAAGATTTCCAACTCAGAAAATGTTCAGGTCACTTCTAGAAAGCATGTGAAATTAATCTAAAAACTTCTGATATCTTTCTCAATTTTCAACTTTTCAAACTCGGACAATTCCAAGATTTTACGAAAAAAAAAACTCATCTAGTAAAATTTCTAAATTTTTGGCAGAAATTTACTTTCACTTACAACAGCCAAGCAGGGGTTAAAAATTGCCACAACAACTAATCTCTCCACTATCGTTTGGCGCCCCTCTAGAGCAGCACCCACATGTGTTGCATAGTGCATGACCTTTTTTTTTCCCCCACTGACTCTTCACACTAAGAAATCTCATTTCAACTATACTCAGAGCCACAGTTCAGTTCGCCTCTTTCATTTCTGCGCCGCCTCAGGGTCCTGAAATCGCAGATAGTGAGTGTGTGGTTCCGCCTCACAGCAGGACGTGCAGCACAAGTCTTTGATTCTGCACAAACGTGCAACAACAATGACTTTTTTTAAAAATGCCTTTTCATTCTGCTGCAGCTTATCTCTGTCAGTGACATTTCTCACTCTGAAAGGTGCGGAGTCTATCGGCACCTGAAGCGCTCCGAGGGGGTTGTGTAGTGCCCTCCTCACGGTTCAATTCTCCGCCTGTCAGCCGACGAATGACATAAAGCCCAACACACACACACAGACCTTCAGCAGAGCTGTCGCTGGTGCTTGGTGGACTGTTTGCCCTTAAAAACATAATTATATGGCTTTCATTTATCGTCTCGCTGCATGCTTGGCTGGGTTTCTCATAATGCTGCGAATGATTTCGCTGTTGCTCCCTGGAGATCATCATTTCCACTCCGGTGTCTTTGTGTTTACATCTTATTTTTATTCAAAGTGATGATGCTAGTTCAGAGCTAACTGAAGCTAGCCTACAGTTTAGATAATATTAACCAGAAGGCACTTTGGTCCAAAGACAAAGTTACTATTATTTTTTACTTTAATGTGAAAGAATGAAAAGATTCCTACAAAATGGCT
Source organism: Phalloptychus januarius (assembly GCA_902982915.1). Taxonomy (NCBI): domain Eukaryota; kingdom Metazoa; phylum Chordata; class Actinopteri; order Cyprinodontiformes; family Poeciliidae; genus Phalloptychus; species Phalloptychus januarius. The sequence continues at coordinate 1,003,753 of CADWAE010000133.1, read as the reverse complement.
ACAATAAAAATGATTCAACAAAAAATAAGTGCATAAATATCCACTCCTTTCATGTCAGCATTTATGCTATATTTGGAGATTCTGACTTTGGAAAAATCAACTGGCACGCCCTCCAAAGTCAGGATTCCCACTGGGAAACTTGGAGTAGTTCAGTCGATCCAAACTGCTCCTTTTGTCCAAACCTGAGAGGTGCAGAAAATAGGCTTGAAAAACTAAGACATTTTAGATTCATCTCAAAAATCCTAAAGAACAAAAAATCTGAGCTTGAAAAGTCAAAATAAGACAAAAAAAAAAGAAAAAGATCAGAAATTTTTAGATTAATTTGAGAAATTTAATACAACAGAACAACAAAATTTCCAAATTCAAAGTCGAAAATTTTTGCCAAAAATCAGAACATTTTTTTGATTAAACTCAGAAATTTCATAAGAAAAAAAAAGCTCAGCTTGAATTTCTGAGAAGTCAAAATTTGACATGAAAATAATATCAGAAAACATTTTGGTAGTTTCAGAGCTTGAAAAGTTGATAATTGCTGTGAAAAAACTGACATTAAAAAAATTTTATATCAGAAACTTTATAGAATAGAACAAAAAAAAAATTCCCAGAAATTTTGTATGAATAAAAATGAACATTTTTAAGTTTGAAAAGTTGAAAATTGGCTTGTAAAAAAAATTACTTTGTAAAGAAGAAATTAGAATTTTTGAGCTCAAAGTCAAACAGTTTTAAAATTTAGAAAATTTCCCAACATTTTTAAATTTTAGGTTCACCCTAAGTGGGGCAGTTTAGTGGATCTAAATAACTGCTGGATCCTGGATCCAGGTGTTATTATATCTGTAGCTCACTACTGTTGGATCACATATTGGGATCAATGCATTCTGATCAGTTTCTTTCAGTTTGTTTACTTTGTCTGATTTCGCTTGCAGAGCAGAAAGACAACAGGCTGAGATTCTTCTGGATAATTGTGTGTATTCTCTACTTCATTACTCTGATCTCTGCTGCAGATCTAATGAAGGGAGAAGTTTGTTATTTATACCTTTTAACCACGTCGGAGATGTAATGAGCTTTGTATTGCCAGTTGCATCTAATGTGTTTTGTCATTTGGCTTCTCCACCAACGGAGAAAGAGCATCACTTTGGTTTGTTTACTGGAAAATGTCCCCATTATGAATCTTTCTTCTTCTTCTACAGATATCCTGATCAAAGGCTGCTTTTTGAGTATTTCCAGACCAACTGTGACCAAATTGGACGTTGAGCCAAAGGAATCCGGACCACGTGATCGATGGGTTGTTGGCAAGAGTCGGTGCATCTGCAAATGAAGCGGCAGGGCAGTTTCTGCAGCTGGGGAAGCGTTTATCCTGTGTTGGACCGTGACCATCATGGTTCCCACTGAGAACACAAGTGTTGTATCGCCAGATGACTTCTGCCCCAACTGCAGCTCGTCCGCCCAGTCGGAGGTGCATGTGGCGAAGGCGGTGGCGCTGGGGGCAGTGCTGGTGGTGTTTCTGTTGTTCGGCGTCCTCGGTAACATCCTGGTCATCCTGTCCGTGCTGCTCCATCACCAGTGGCGGTCCGTGACGCATTATTTCATCGCCAACCTGGCGGCGGCGGACCTCTTGTTGAGTTCGGCCGTGCTGCCGTTCTCGGCCGCCTCGGAGGCGCTGGGCCGGTGGGTGTTCGGACGCTCCTTCTGCAACGTCTGGGCCGCCCTGGACGTCCTCTGCTGCACTGCCTCCATCCTCAGCCTCTGCGTGATTTCCATCGACCGCTACCTGGCGGTGAGCTACCCCCTGCGCTACCCAGCGATCGCCACCGGACGGCGCGGCCTGACGGCAGTGGCGGCACTCTGGGGAGTCTCCGCCGCCATATCAGTGGGCCCTCTCTTCGGCTGGAAGGAGCCCGACCCGGAAGACGAAACAGAGTGCCGAATCACGCAGGAACCTGGATACGCCTTGTTTTCCGCTTTGGGGTCTTTCTACATACCGCTAGCCATCATCCTGGCCATGTACTGCCAAGTCTACACTGTGGCGAGACGAGAAACCAAAAGCATCAGAGAGAGCACGAAGGGAGAGGAGGTGGAGATGGGAGGAGTCACGTTGAGGATGCACAGAGGGAACGCAGCAGCTCAGAAACACGAAGACGGCGAGGAAGCGGGGACGCACAAGCGTCCATCGTTTCCTCTGCCAAAGCTGCTGAGGTTCTCAGGGGAAGAAAAGGCGGCCAGGACGCTGAGCATTGTGGTCGGCTGCTTCATCCTGTGCTGGCTCCCCTTTTTTCTGGTTTTACCAATAGGTAGGTAACCACAAAACGACTTTTTTCATCACTCGTTTTCACGTGACATTCATGAAGCAGTGTATTATAAGCCTGGCGGGCCACCAGGCCTTATTTGTGCCCCCACCAGGCTTAGCATTGCTTATTTAAGTTTTTTTGTTTGCATTTTTAAGACTTTATAGTTGGTGTTCAGATATTAATCTTCCAATAACAAATAATTGTCAACTTTAAGCAATTTTTAAACTCACAAACACGACTGTTTGATGAATAGCTGCAGAGTGCCCCAACGACCGAGCTGAGCAAGTTTTCTGGGGGAATCCTTGTGATGATACTGTGCCATATTCTGTTCCCATGTGAACTAAAGACGTGGTTATTCTTAGCGGAAATCTGCTAAGAATAACTTGTCTTTCATATTTTAGTCATTTTTTTCTCAAATTACAATTCTTTTGTGCATGCTTTCTGTCTAATACACAAATAAAGAAAGTATACTGATGAGCAAAATCTGCACCATGTACTCATTTATCTTCTTCCAACAACTTAGAAACAGCGCCGATCAATAATCAGCAGCAAACTAAATAATAAAAACCAGGTTTCCATAAACTGACCATTAACTTCCTTCCACATTTGTTACGCAAACATGCAACATTTTGTAAAGAATTAGCCAAATACAATCGAACTTAGTCATCAGTAATTTTAAACTAATTAAAAAATGTTTAAATGTTATTTACTTAGAGTTAGCTGCAAACAAAGCTATCTTGAGAAGCTTTAATTCTCAGTCGTACATCAGGTCTGTGAGGTTATTAGCGGAAACAATGGGGAAATCAACGACGAAGCCCAAGAGGAAAAATGATGGGGGACACAAAGTCTGGTTGGACATCAGTGTGAAAGCTGTCAGACGCATTTTGCACGTACAAAATGGGTGAATAATGACTTTAATAATTTCAGCTGATGAAAATCTGCTGCCAGGAAAATGCATGAATGTAAATACCGAAGTTACTGTAGCATGTTTTCATGCTGCCATAGAGCTAAACTTAGAATGTACACACATAAAATCACTTAGTGATCTGGAAACGATTACATGTTTAGCATTGAGTTGTGTTTATTTGATACATCTGTCAGCCGTTAGCCTTGAGCCGTTAGCCAGATTACTTCCAGATAATATAAGACATTGCTTTGGTTAGAACAGCATTCATGACAAAGAGGATTCATAAGTCTGGTTTCTTTATAGAAAGCCTCAACATTCTGGAAATTAGAGATTAGAGGAAATTAGAGCTGATATGATGTGGTGATATAAACTTTAACTTTTATCACAGTATTTTATGGTACTATTATGTTAACGATAAAATAGACTTCAAGAACTATTTATTACTTCCTTTTTAGGTAATGGATGTCTGTTACCGCAACCGCACTGCGTCTGTTTTTTTAAATACCAAGCGTACATTTAAGATTTAGCGCATTATATTGACAACTTAGCAGCTAAAACCAATGCTAGTCATCATGAGCCAGCAACTTTTTGCCCTCCAGCTGGGAGACGGGTGAAGTCGCACTGCAAGGGGTCCGTTAGTGAGATTAATCTGATCTAATGGATGCACTAAGATTAAATTTTCTGACATATTCACAAATACACATTCTGATTAGAGAGCATAAAACATGTAGAACTGAAATTTCTACCCAAGCAGAGATTCAGTTTTTTTGCTGCAACCATGACTTGCTATGCCTCATGTTGTGAGGAGAGTTCCAACATAACATGTCTGAGTGTTTATTAAAGTAGCAGAGAAACAGCAAAACCACCGTTTCAACCTTTTCAGAAGCGAGTATCTAGTAGTAAATTGCCGTCACTGTGCAATTTGTTTGCAGCTGCAGCAGATTTGAGTGATTCAACCAGAGGGAGCAATTAAGCTCTGCTTTTCCAAGTGAGGCTCGGGTTTGATGCGCCTGCCAAGAAAACAAGTTATTATGTCAGATGATTTATGCAGGAGAAAATGGATATGTCACCAATGACTTTGTTTGGCTAGAATGGATTCACGCAAATCGAACGCTATTATTCAATACCCTTAATCTTATGTTGCATATACAGAGTAAACTTGAAAAGTTCTATTTAAGTATGGAAAAGTTTCTTCAAGTTGTTTTTTGATGAATTTCCACAAACCGCCTCTACACCGTCATGTTGCATGCAGCACAGCTGCAGGCCTGGATCTGCAGGGTGGTGGCATAATATATACGTAATAGAGTTCAAAACCAAAAGTTCTGCAAACTCACCTGAGAAACTTTCCACTGGAAGTGACTGGCAGAAAGTTAGCTTACCAGCAGTAAGGATACATAGCCGAGAGTTAGCTAATAGCATTTAAAACCAAAAGTTCTGCAACTCTCCATGAGGAACTTTCCCCCGGTAGTGACCCGGTCTTCAGCCACTTATCTATTATTATTTTTTAATGCAATCCTTTGGTAAGCTAACAACAGTTAGCTAACAGATGGTAAGCTAACGGTCAGTTACCAACAGCAAGATAACTTTCAGCTATGTACTCTAATAGTATTCAAAAGCCAAAGTTCTGCAACTCTCCGTGAGAAACTTTCCATCAGTATCTTTTTAGCAATCTGGTTTTAAGCCACTTATCCATTATTATATTTTAGTACAATCCTTTGGTAAGCTAACTGTAACTAACTAACAACTAACATTGGAGTATTGTATTCATATTTAAGCCAACTGTAGCTGGCTTACAGCTTACTGTAAGCAGGAGGTTCCCAGACTGTGGGGCACGCCCCCTAGGTGGAGCACCAGGCCATTGCAGGGGGGCGCAGGGTTGATGAAGGACTTAGTCTAACTCTAGCCATTGGAATCCAGAGGGGGGCCCAGAAGGTGTTTGGAAACCAATAGGGGGGAACAGGAGAAAAGGTTTAGGAACCCCTGCTGTAAGCCAACTCTCAGCAAATAAACGCTTGCTTACATGCAGTACCTCACATACCACTAGGGGGTGCCAGCAGACCACATTTTGACAAAGACTGCTCTAATTTTAGCCAGGATGTGAAGGAACAAACAAATTTCTTTAGGTGAGGCATAACAAATGCATCATGTTGCCAAGTCGATACCGACCAAAATCCCAGAGGAATGTTGACTCAATGCCACAAAGAACAAAAGCAAATTTCATTTAAGGTCCAAGGAAAGATTAAATATTTAACATGCAAAGCTGTAACATAAATTAGCGCTTTAGCAGCCACTTTTGTTGCAACATGAACCTTGGTGCTTTAATTAATTTGCACCAAGCACAACAACAGGGAGGCCATCTTTTTTTGACTCTTGTGTCTTGACCCAACTCGGTCTATTACATCACTGAAAGGAGACAAAGAAATTCAATTACAAGCAAGCAAATAGAGCAAACGAAACGGTACAATGGGCTTCCTCTGCAAGATGAAATGGAATAACCCACCTACTGCTCCCGCCTAAGAGAAAACTATTATAGATAACAGGCAGCAGGTTTAATGGACTGCAATACCAGAGTCACCACTAACTCCCAAAGCAGCCAGTCATATGAGGAGAGTCATGCATTTCAATGGAGACAGACCTTCACAGCTCATGAAGCTGCTCTCAGACCATCATCGCCTCAACGTTTAGCATGACATTCACAGAAAAAACGCATTTATGTTCAAAACTCTGCAGATAAAAAGCCCGTCTCAAGCTTGTTAATGGCAGCTTTCAATGGAGCAGCTGCAAGAGCGCTAGTTGTTTACGAGGCAGCTCCATTTTCTGAACACCGAAGAGTCCGTAAAGTGCCTGTGACGCATTGATTTAAAGAGATTCAACAGACCAGAAAACTGGACAGATTTGTGAACCAAAGAGGAAAGGTACAAAGTGGTTTCCATCAGATTTCTGATTATTTTGTGCGTTTTGGATGAGTGCACATGCATTTTGAGTCCAGCAATAGGCAACAGCCCAGCAACCAGGCAGGGAGCCGCAACAGGATTAATTTAGTCTGGAAATGGCTGGAAAAGATCCAGCTTTGGATTAACATGCAAACAGAAAAGAGGAAAATCCTTTCAGTTTCTGACTCTTATCTCAGGTTCTTCTGTCTACATGATAAATAGCAGACTTTCTACACATAAGTTTGTCCAATCAGATGGGTTTGATCTGTGTTAGTTTCCCATTACGTTTTCATCTTGAAATTAAATCACCAATTGATTGAGAATCCTGGAAATTTGAAACCTGGCTAAGTTTAGTCACGTTAGTTTTGTCTTACTTGGTAATATTTTGTATTTTTGAAGTATTGCTGATGGATTACTATCAAATTAGTGCTGTCAATCATGCTCGTGTGTTACCACTCTCCCTCACTTTGCTCTCTTTTCTAAGATGAATTCTAAGGCTAGTCAGCATAGTCACTGATTAGGGCAGATTAATGGTTTTCACAAGGTTGATTGACAGCGCTAAGCCCCGCCTCTTGGCTCTGATTGGTTGTTTTTGGTGCATTTCTTCAGATGGTGACATTATCTCAGAGAGAAGGTGGAGGAGATAAATCTTTTAACAGATTATCCGTCTCATATTATACAACCACAACATGGTGACAGTTCTAACAAACATTTTTTATAAAAATGATCTACTGCAGGTTTAAACTCTTACGTAAAATTCTAATGCTGCGTTCACACCAAACGCGATTTGAGCATCAAGCGTGTCTGGCTAACAGTCAAAGTGAAGGCGCGTTTCGAGCGTTTGACGTGTGAAGCGCCTCCAACGCTGGACTTGAAAAATCTGAACATTCGCGCCAAGCGTCAACCAATCAGAGAGACTATGTGACATAGTGGCCTGTAGTTGATGTCCTGCCAGGAGATGCAGCTACCGATGGGGGTTAGCATGTCATCAGAGATAAAAACAGTGCTGATAGCAACTGTCAGCGTCCAGCTTGCTTGTGAAACTCAGAAAACTCACAAAACCTGTAAATTGTCTAGTAAATTCAAACACGCACCGACTGCTACATTCTGTTGATTTCAGTAAATAAAGAATAGACACTCTCAGTATTTCATCCGCCGTTATTTAAAGTAACCGGAGAGGAAAGAAGGCAAGAGGCTCTTGTTATCAGCTGCCACCGTTTGTTCAATAGAAACTGAACACAAAATGTTCAGCAAAGACTCCTGAGCCTCCGTTATGATTGCAGGAGTTTTCACTACATAACATTTTGGTGCCACTCTCTCAATTTCATCCGTCATTGTACAAAGAGACCAGCAAGGGAAAATAACGGCTCGTTCCAAACAGGAAAATGTCAGGTGATTATGGTGCATTTGAGGCACCAAAGTCGTTTGTGAATTACAGAATATTCAGAATTAATTTGTGCACCAAATTCTCCAGGATGTTAAACCCTCCGTTATACTTCTACCTGAGTTTTTTTTATTTTATTCTCTTTCCTCAGGCTCCATCTTCCCTTCCTGCAAGCCTCCTGAAACCGTCTTCAAAATAACCTTCTGGCTGGGTTACCTCAACAGCTGCATCAACCCCATCATCTACCCGTGCTTCAGCCAGGAGTTCAAAAAAGCTTTCCACAACATGCTGAGAGGGCGCTGCGTAAGAACCGCTGCTCCCGTCACCAAGCAAGGACACATCGCCGCTCATTCCTCCAGCCCAGGTCCGACATCCAACGCATCCGTTAGCTCTGTCCAAAACCGCGCCGCTGCTTCTTCTTCTTCGTGGGCTTGCTGCAGAACGCTGTCAACGTCATCATCGTCCGTTGGTGATCAAGACCCGGATCGAATTGGACACGTTCAGGGGAAAGGTCTGTTAAAGGCCTGGTGCCTTTCAGCCCGGCGAACCTCGGTACCACAGAACCCGTCCACAAACGGATCAGCTAAAGTCTTACGCCTCTCTCTTGGCATTTCCGGCGAAGCCGTTTAATTGGCTTCTCCGAGTTCGGGACATTCAGTCTTGTTATCCAGCCTCCTTGGAGAAACAATTATCTACAACTCTGTCGTCAAACGCGAGATAAAAATGACTGCAGAAAGAGAAACATGCATGCTCAGCAGGACACTTCTGGACCGGTTCTGCTGTTGGACTGAGCCAAACCTGAACACAAAGATAGACGGCATTTCCTTTCCAAGGATTAACAAGCAATCTGCTAAAAAAGAAACTGCAAAGCAACCCACGGGATGCGATTTATCTAAACCGTCTGCAGTTTGCACCAAAGAGAACGATGGTAGGGATAATTACTACGAAGGAAGCTGGTGTTGTGTTAGTTAAGATTGAAAGAGAAGCATTCAAACGACAATGTCACAACAGAAACATTCGGTGCCTTGTTTTCATTTGTCAGGATATCGCCATAAACCCAAACATGTTGGTTTTGGGATTTAATGTGACAGAACACCAGGAAGTATAAACCCAGCTGGACTTTCATAGCGTTAGAAGTTTGAGAGACAACTACAGCACCAAAATTAAGACTATTGTGCACCCAAAGGTGGCTACTTCCTGTCACAAGAGGTTATATTGAGTCTATTTACTGACCTGAATAATGATAAACAATGGTAGCTGGTATGTATGCTAGTCATTAGCCTCTCCAAACTAACTTAAGTGATTACTCTCCTTCTCATTTGCTCATTACTAGCTCCAGCCTATAATCAGATCAACCGTTTATGGGTTTATGTAGGACATGAACTTTCACAACAAGGAAGTAGGCACTGCTGCCTCTGCAAGTCTTAATTTTGGCCAAAATGATGCACCATATTCAACAAAGCGCATCATGAAGACCAAGAAACGGATCAAGCAGGTCATAAAGGAAACCTGTAGGGTGTTTTCAGACCCGATAGTCCGGTAGGTTCGGTCCAATTGGGACCAAAATTGCAAGTTACATTTTCAGCTGCTGTGGCTGTTTTTCACACTGCAGTGTCAAACAAACCAAACTCATTGAAAAAGCTGTTTCCCTCCTCGCCTGAGGGGGCGCTGCACAAAGAACCACTGAAGGGAACAACATGAAAACCTCAAGAGAAGACACTTAGCGCAACTTCACAACAAAAGACCACAAGTCGTTTCTCCCACTAGCGCTAGAATAACACGTTTGTTTGTCTTAGTTGTGTTTACCCAAAATGCAATGCGCTGTAGTTCACTTCCTGATTTTGGAGCAGTCTCCGGGCCACTTAGTGTTCACATACGCATTTGAACCACAGCAGATTTCACTTTAACCGAACTGAGACCAAGATTTGTAGGCGGACCAGAGTTCGATTTCACGTTCACTTCCCCAAAAGAACCAAACTTTTTAGAAACTATTACAAAACATGGCTGGTGTGAAGTCACCATTAGTGTCAGTTTGGGCTGTTTGTTAAAAAAAAATAAAAAAACACCAACGAACAACCAACGTCTCTATTCTTCACAGTCCTACTTTAAATCCTCACATTTTCTGCGAGAGCAGATACTAAACCAAGACTCCTAAACACACAAGGCTTGCTAGCTGGAGAATTGGGTTTGAATGTTGAAAACATTTTTAAAATGTTCTTTTGAGAGTTGAACTTGAGTCTAAAGTGGAAACTCTGTGGTTTAATTTCACTCTACTCACACCTAATTAAAAGGAGAAGATTGGAAATTACAGTTTTGTACCAGAGTCGTTTGACGAATGCATGATTAAATTTTTGCTACTCCACTATCACTCCTCGAGTTTTTAAACAATTTAATTAAATTCTTCTCCCTGGTGATACACATTGCCAGGTTTAAAATGTTCCAGAACTTGCTTTGTTTTGTGAAGAAGAAAAAAGGTTCATTTTAATTTTTTAAATCAATATAAGAGCTTCAAAACACTGCTAGCCTCAACTGTGTCCATCATGACTGCATCTGTTTTGCCTTCACAGCCCGTTTCTCGAGTGATTGTCTTGAAATTAAGTCAAGAAGTGTCACATCTGACTCCATCAGTTTGGACGTTATTCATGGAAATGAAAGCACAAGCCCCCTATTAGACATTCAGCTCTCATTTTTTGGGAAGCAGCGGATCCAAAGGGTGACACCGCAGTCGTCGCATTGAGGCAACGGCTGTCGTGATGAATGGATCCGGGTTCTCGTTACTGGAAAGACGGGCTTTAACCCAATCAGTTGACTGAGGAATGTGAAGAGTCATCACAAAGAGCGATTATGATGAATAATGTCGAGGCAGCAGAGAGACGCAGATGACGTGGACTGAATCGATAAGTGAGAGGAGAGAGGAGTCTGCGGTTTGTTTCAAGCTGGAAGACTTTTCCTTCTTTAGAATATCAGGGTTTCTCAGTGAAAGTTGATTAAAAAAAAAAACCCCGATTGGATTTGATGACTTGTAAAAATCATTTTCATTGCAAAACTTTTGTGAAAATGTGCAAAAATGAGCATTCTTTGTTTGCCACCCACAAAAAACACCAAATCTTACCAAGTATTTTTGTCTAGTTTTAGTGCAAATATTTTATTACATGTTAAATACGACAGAACTAAGTTTTAGCAAAATATAGGCGCTTTTTTTAAAGTCAATAATTATTGAAAATTGATGAATATTCAATATATTGAGCAGATTATTTCACTAATAGGAAAATGCCTTGTTACAAGTGGAACTAGTACTTTTAAAAAAATCTATTTTAAGGAATTATCGACTTAAAACAAACTCCTACCTGAAAACTTACTTTTAAGTTAGTTTTGCCTTATTTAAAGTGGAATAAGATATTTGTACTAGAAATACTTGGTAAATGTTCATGTATTTGCAGCATATTTCATGTTCTGGAAAGAATTTGCTGATAAAGTTACCACATTTCCCTTCAGTGTTGTCTACTGGAATTTTCTGTCTTGTTAAACGTAAGAGCAATATTTTGAAAAACACCAGGAGCTAATCGTGACAGAATGAAACTTAGTACCCGAGTATGAGGGACTAAAATGCTGCTGTAAAGCTAAATACAGCAGTGACCTGCATAGTAAAATATTTTCTTCTGATACAGCAAGACAGGGACTTAATTGGATAACAAATCAAATATTGATCTACTACATTTAATTATTCAATAAGCGTCTAGATCCAACAGTGTATTAGGGACATTTTGTAGGTAGAAAACAAATTTTTATTTATTAAATAAATAATTCTACCCCAATTTTTAAAAAAAAATACATTTCTGGGTTCCAAAAGATAAATTTAATTACTTACCTTTTGAGAATAATCTTACAGGTTTTCTTAAAAAAAAAAAAAAACTTGGATATTTTTTGAGCTGCTGAAGTAAAAAAAGTCGAACATTTTGAACATTGAGCTCAGAAATCTCCACGTTTTCCTATAAAATGTCTAAGATTAATCTAAAAGATTATGAGTTTTTTTTTTCTTGCTCATTTTTGACTTTTGGAGCTCAAAACCTTCTGAGTTTTTTATAGAACGTTTCTGAGATTAATCTGAAAATTTCTGAGTTTTTTTCACAATAATTTTTGACGTTTGCAGCTGAAAAAAATTCCAAGTTTTTTATAGAAAATTTCTGAAGTTAATCTAAAACTAGTTTTTTGGCTGAAATGTACTGTCTCTTTTTCCATTTTCAAAGGCATTACACCCGTCCTCTTGTACAGATAGCCTCATCATCTTTATGTATTTGCAGGTAAACCACAATATCTGATGCTTTTAAGACAAAATAAACGGATCCTAATATTAAGAGATCTCAGAATATCCCACAAAATCTTATGTCACTAACAAAAGTGGCTTGAATTGGCTCAACACGATCGATATAAGTTAAATAAAAACGGTTCATCATGTTTACCTGTCATCCTCCCAGGATCCAGCGGCCATTGAGCCGGAAGTATGGACTCCTAGCGGCTCGCGACCCTTTACAGATAAATACTACAAGTTAGCCAAACATGCTATTCTCTGCATTAGCTAAACCTGCCGAGTATTTCAGGTGATTTATCTCTCGGCAGTCTAACATATATGTCAGATTTGTGAAGAGCACGACGTCCATTTCTTCTATGAACAGGTTCTCTCACCTTAACAGTTGGTTTTCAAAAGCAGCTCCAGATTTCAACATGCTAAACATGTTAGCCTGTAGCTAACCACCGTTAGCCAACCGGAACAAGTACAATTAGCTTAAAATAAGGCTTCCGTCTCCCTGTAAGAATAGACAAGGAATAAATAAATATTTTTATGACGCATACAATATATCATCATGAAAATATCTTAAAAATGTAATATTTTATATTTTGTTTTTGTGGGGGAAAAATAAATCTCCAGAGCTTTTCTCAAACTTACTTAGAGTCTGTCAGGCTCTTAGATTGCAGTGTGGATGTCATGGTGGATGAACCAGAGCTGGTTTAACCTTTTCCTAAAGTGAAAGTGATGGGCAGGCAGGCGCAGAGGTGAAGGCTACATGCAGCAGCGTTCAATTACCTGTCAGGTAGTCAAGCTGCTAACATTTGGTGCCTCTGCTGCAGAAAAAGCAGAACCGTCCAATCTCTTTCCTGCTTCTCTTAACATGTTATGGTAATATCGGCAAAAAAATGAACTATTTAGGCTTGGTATAATTATTTCCATTACAATTTATCACCTTACATACTAACTGGAAAATCTGGAGCAGCTGCAGAAACCTCTACAAATTTGGCCTAAGCAGAAATATCGAAAGAGATCAAAACACTTCTGGTCCGAAAATCAATACATGTGGAGGGAAACAAAAAGAGTCCACATCTATGGAAGGTTAGAGATGCCAAAAGTAAATAGATAAATATACCATGAAATACACATTGAATCATAAAATAATTCAAGTCATTAAATAAATAAAATTACCACTAAATAAGTAAATATATTAAATGGGATATAAGGGCCAAAAAATTTAATTCCCACCAAAAACAACTTACTAGAAAAAAACAAGAAAATCACTGAGTTTAAAACGTCAAACATCTTCTTGGAAAGAACTTGGAAATGTGAGTTTCAATAGTTGTAAATTTTTGTCTTTTGAATCTTCAGGTTTTTCTAAAACATTTCTAATATTCTGCTGTCAAAATTTTTGAATTTTATGTAATGTCTGGCTTTCTAAACTCAGAAATGTCCTTATTTTTTCTGAGACTAAATTCAAAATTGTGGCAGTTTTTTTGGCAGAAAATGACTTGTCCTCTTATAATGGTCCACACTTTTCAAAATTACATTTTTAATTCTGAAAAATTCAAGCAATTTTGCATAAAATCTCAATAAAATTCCTCAAAGTTTGAGGTTGCAGAGGAAGACGAAATTAAAAGTTGCGAGGGTTTGTAGCGTTTGTGCATCGCTCTGCTGGAACATGACTCACCATCGCCTCTAATTTGTCCCTCTACTGCAGCGTCATCAGCAGATTTGATGATTAGATTGTTAGAGGGAAACACCGGGGAACCATTACTGGTGAGCTAAAAGCACTGAGCTGCACAGACAGGAATGATAAAGATGTTTTTAAAAAATTCTCCTCTGCCGCCGTGTTGTCATGCTCACCGTTTCTTTTGCAGACATTTGATTCTGCAGATAAAGAAAACTTTACACTGATCTTCTGTTGTCTTTCCTTACTCTTCCTGCAATTTTTTTTCTTTGGTAAAAGTGATGTCTGTGCAGTTTTTCTTCTCACACATCTCTGCATCTCCACAGCAACTGAACTGCTCACCTTGAAGTTCTTGATGAGAAGAAAAATTATTCTTTCAGCTGTAAAACTCTGACATGTGAGGTAAATCAGATGCAAAGCGATGGTGGATGCAGTCTTTTCTTTGGCTTTGCTAACAGAAGAAGATAAACTCTGCATTTCTTTTAAATCAATCTGTTGACGAGTGATTTCAGCTGAAATACACGAACTAGATTATTTTGTAAAAGGGGGAAAAATAACTTAAATATATTTAATAAAGAATAGAAATGGATCTGTTGAAGGTTAGACTTTTTTTCCCTACATAATTTTGACTTTAATCTGGAGGATAAATGCCAGATTATTGCTGTCCCCAATGGCACTAATCCTCTTCCACACTTTTCATCAGATTTTAAAGAATCCAAACATCTTTTCCTTCCTTTTGCAAGCTAAATATTCTCAGATTTTTCTATCTTAGAAATAAAATAACACATAGAAGTGAAACTTTGTATGGTTGGAAATATTTACACAAACTGCCGTATAGGGGGCACAATACTCATAAAACCTTGTACATAATTTCTTCGAAAGAAAATGTATTATTTTGGCATTTATAAAAGAATAAAAAGTTGATTTAAATATTAAAAGTATTAAGTTAATACAGACTCTCGGTAAATATGTGGTAGTTGATTTCAAATGCGTAACTGATGAATGATGAAGGATTCACGGCCATAGCAACATGTGTTGAGTCGCAACCAGCTTGATCTGTAAATAGGACGGCACTGCCCCCTAGTGGAAAGCTTCAATATCTCTGGATTGCTCTGAAACGCTTTGAGATGCCACACATTATTAGAGTTACTTGCTTATATTTAATTCAAAATTGAATGAAGCTATTTGGGAAATTAATTTATTAATAAAATAAATAAAAACATGCCACAACTGAATAGTGTGGCATGCTTTTTGCTGTAATTACAGCTCCAAGACCCTGGGGTGTGTCTGCACCAACTTTACACTTCTTGAAACTGAATTTTTGGTGCATTTTACAGAAATTTGAAAGTCATTGTGATGAATGGAAATGAATAAGCTGATGTTTTTTGTTGTTATTTTTGCATATTGGAAATCGTGGCTGAAAAAAAGCGTTTCATGTCAGTCGGTATCGATAATTATTGATCAGCTTTTTGTTTTAAATATCAGAAATACTGACGAACATGAGACGTGACTTTTCTTGTTTTATCCAGTTTTCCCCTCCACGACCGTCGAAACCTTAAAAAGTGCTGAGTGCAAGCTACTCAACAAGTTGTTGCTAGGTAACCAAAGAATGAGAGTTGCTTGGCAACCAAAGAGCAAGTGAGTTAGCTGATTTCACCAACTTTGCTTCAGTGAATATTTTATTTGTTGAATATTGCATATTCAGATGTATTACCTACTGAGATATATAAAGTTATTGATTTATTGTCCAGGCCTTATTTGAAATATATTTAATATTCTGAACTGAATTTGAATTTAACTGAATTTGTAGTAGAAGAGCAACAAAAGAAAACACTTAATACTCTGAAGTCCTTGTTTTGTTTTGTTTATTTTATTTTTCGCTGTCCACATGATCTTTTCGTCGTAACAAGCAAGCATCCCAGAAACCCTACAGCCACCAGGACAAACACCATCACACAGTTTCACTTTCACAAAAAGTAGGGGGAGAGCTTACAGAGGAGGAGGTGCGGGGCGACTATGGGCCTCAGGAGGGGAAAGGCTATCAACAGCATCAACAACCTCAGAGCAGAAGGAGGAACCTGTCAGTCTGCAGCATGTTGGGTACATACATGTCACTCACATAGCGTTAGCGTAGTATGGCATAGAAAGAAAGATCCAAGCTGACAGAGCATCAAAGGAGTAAAACTGTGCGTGTAAACGGAGGAGGCCTGGGACACGTCGAGGACGCCAGAGGAGATCAAAGTCGATTCTTCTACGGCTGCAGAATCTTTTCAGAACAGCCTGGAGTCCACACAACAACATAATCCAAAAAATATGTCAGCGCAGAGTTGTCGGTAATAGCGCAGAGTTGCCATGACAAACATAGGTTAGAGGTTTGTTGCCAACAGCCAAAGGAGCGGGGAGAGAAAAAGTTCAGAGGAAGGCGGTGAAAGCGCGGTTCACTGCCAAGCTGTGTCGCTGTGGTTTTAAACAAACTCAACTGTGTAATAAATCTTTAAAAACAGCGGGCTTTCAAAAAATTTCCAGTCATTGCAAATAGGATAATGCTCCAAAAGAAAAAAGCAGTGCATTATTATTCAATGCTATTCACAGGCCAGATGAGCACCGGCTAGCTAGCATTAAAGCTAAAGCCATTCGTTTAATGTGAATTAAATCTTTTACTTTCACAATATGATTAAAATAAAAAGCTTAACCTAGTCTTAATTGATGAACTGACTGAAATTTTAAATGTTTACTCATTTACTTAGGATCATTTGTTAATTAAATGAGTAAGTAGTGGATATTATTACCCAGCTGTTCCTGGGCATAATTCACAATTTGCACTTTATCCTGTAATTTATGCATTTAAATATTTCTCAAATCCTGGAACAAAAGTGTGTGGTTTTTTTTATCAGAAAATTGCAGATTATAGGTGTAAACACAAGCATGCTAACATAGTAGATGCTAGATATTAGAATTAGCTGTCGCTAATCTGCCACTGTGAATTTTGCGTTGGCTTGGTACCGCTAAGGTAAAGCTATGCTAATAATTGTCTGAGGCAAAGTTTTGTTGTGGATATGACTAGCATGTCCTTGTTTTAAATAAATAAATCATAGATTAGGATGCTACCATTTGCTTAAGCAGTATTTAGCATCCTAGCATAGACTATAGCTAAATATGACAATGGACATTAGCATTGTTGAGGCTTTATGTTAGCAACTACCATGCTAACATAAAAAGAGACTTGCATGAATTGTCTATCAAAAGAAATCTTTAAATTCCAAATGATGTCCAAAGCGAATCCACTTAATTAAAGATTAACTCCAGGTTGTGTTTTTACATTTGAATCAGGATGCTAATAAAAGCAGACGTAGCTTGTTTTTGGGAGCATGAAAATGACAATTAGCTTTGAACATTATCATACTATATATGGTTGTTAGCCAATATCCAGAGATTAGCTGAGCCTAATGCTTAGATGTAGATGTCAATATTAGCATACTAGTGTTAGCATAAAGGTAATTAGGCTATTGTTTTTGTGGACGCTAGTGCTTCTGTGGCATGCTAATAATGAGTACATAATTGTTCAAAGCCCATAATTAGCACAAATGTTAACAATAGCATGCTGGTATTCACTCTCCTGGATATTACCATCCACTAATGGTACCATACTATGGTATGTCATTATGCTAATGTAGCAAATATTTAGCCAAAGCTAAATATTTGGTGAAAAATGAACTATTTTTTAGCAGGCGCCTCCTGTAGGTGTCCCATCCCTCATCCGCATCAACACTAAATATCAGTCAGAACTACGTTAGCTCATGTCTATGTTCAAGCGTAAATCAATAGTGCTCAGCCCTTAGGCACCTAGTTACAGAATAACACTAAAAAGCAGTTTGACAACAAGGTAAAAACTCTAAAACATTAGAACATTTCAAGATATCGATCTCATTTTTCCTTTGCGTGGGGCTCAGTCGAGCTGAAAGGCCCCTACGAAAGCACAAAAATCTGGCACCTTTGAATCGGTTAATCCTGGCTATTTTACATCTTTTTATCTTACGTCCTTCACTTACTTCAACAACAAATACAAACAAAAAGAATAAAATCAAAATATCAGTACAACTTCTGTTTGTTCAGGCACGTAAAAAGTGGAAATGAAGGAAAGATCTCGATGAGTAGAAAACAGTCTGTATGCAAAAGCAGCAGTTGGTTGGTTGGTTGGTGAAGGATGGCTCTGAATTTCTCAGCTTCCGCTGTGAAATTTGGACCTTTGTGACTCAGGAATGAAAACAAAGTGGAAAATCAGTCATTTCCCAGACTTGAGAGGTCTAACTAAAAGGATGTAAAGAGACAATAAGGCATGGAAAGGCGAGTTTGACAGAATAAAACCTCTCAAAAAAGCCATCAATTCTGCAATGCAATGACTGAAAACAGAGATGAAGGGTGACACTGCAAAACAAACAAAAAATAAAATCTCTTTCATTATTTTGACTCTTAAGGCAGCATTCATTGTGAATTATCAACAGAATTGAGATTCTCGACCTTGCTGCTGCAACACTAAGGCTGATCAATTTGGTACCTATTCTTCATTTTAGCTACAACCAAAATAAAAGTAAAAGAAATGAACAGAAATACAGCATCTTGCATAAACGTGACCTTTTTTTGTCCTAACTGACTCACCTGAACCCTCAACAAAAACTGCAAAGCAAAAAATAAAAAGGACAAATGGAATAAAGTAAGTACAATATATATATATAAAAAAAAAACAATGCAGTCAAAAGTGCTCAAAAAGCAGTTATTTTTTTCTCTTTCTTCCTTTTTGTTTGTTTTCTATTTATTTCTAACTGTGTCCAATAGAGGCAGGGGAAACAGGAAAGTTGGTAGGTGAGAAGAACTGCATGGGAGGAAGTGCCGGGGTCAGGCGCAGTGAAAGGTTCGGCTCCTCTCGCCCTGATCTCACCGGCTGAACGCCATCCTTTGACAAATTTCCTCCTAAGCAGGGTCAAGCGTCAGGACTTGGGAGGCGGAGCTTTAACCCAGGCTGGTGATGTTGGCCCTGCCACCTGGGGGCGCCACAATGCGCTGGGTGTTCCTACGTGGAACGTTGTCGTCAATCTGAGCGCCTGTGTGACCAACAAAAAGTGACCTGTTATGCTTCCTTGAACAGGCCAAAACAAAACATGTTCATTACATTTTCGAGTTGTTTTAGGTTTTCTTGTCACTTTAAATCCAAAGAGTCTGCTGCTGGCCACGCCCCCAACTCAACGTTTACAGATGCGCAGACGTACAACCGTACATGTTTGAAAACCAACAAGAATGGAGCAAGTGGTTTCCGGATATTAAGTCAACAACAAAATACTTGTCTTTTCCAGCAGCCATTGTACAGCACATTCATCCTGACCATCCTCTTTATGAGTCTGCATTAGAAAACAGTGTCTTCAGTAAGAGGTTTCTTCAAATTTGCTGTATTACAGACCGCTACAGGAGATCTTTCCTCATAAGTAACCACCATTTACAATAACTATTGCTTTTGAATTAATATGAGCTACAGCAACATTAAGTTTCCCTTTGGGATTAATAAAGTATTTTTGAATTTGAATTGGATTAATACAGCAGTAAAACCAGCTGACCTAATGTCTTGGAGCTCAGCTTGTGTTGCTAGGTAAAGGGTGGAATTCCGCTGGGGTTGCTAGGTAACGGTCTGTGCTTCTCTGGGGCTACTAGGTGAAGGGTCAGTGCTTGTTGATTTGTGATGTTGCATTAAAACGGCTCATTGTCCAAACAACAAAAAACATGAACTTATTGTCAAAAAGCACCTGGATTTATTTTTTCTTTAGAAGTAAAAAGCCAAATGGATTAATTAATTCTCAGTTTTATCTACAGTTTTACACATTTATCATGTTAAAATCATAGTATTGTCCATGACAGTGGATTAATGGGATTATATGGTTTAAAATAGTTGATTAGATAAAAAATATCCAATTATTGACACAGAGAAATTTAAGCCAACCCCATGTCTGACATGGTAAAAATAAAGCAAAGCTTGGTTCCTTAGATTTTCAAATAGGAACAAAATATTCTTCAGGTTTTCTAAAAGTCTTTACCAATTAGTCAAAAGTCAAAATGGTGACTTTTGTTGAATTGGGTTATATTTCTGAAATAAACTCTCCTGCCAGACAGAAACAGGCTGCAGGTTACTGACTGTGAGTAAAGTGTCTGGACTGACCGGACAGGCTGAAGCCAGACTGGTGCAGGTTGCGGACAGGTTGGTTAGGCTGTTTCGCCGGTGAGGTCTTCGCAGAAGAGACGGGTGTCATGGTTTTAGGAGTGACGGACACCTCGCACACCGGACCGTCGTACAGTCCTCTAGGTACACCCCTGAGCTCAGCCAGCTAAGAGAAACAACACGCAATATTCAATATAGGAACCAAACGGCAGTCCTCAAAACAACAGGGCAGCACCATACCCTGCTGCGAGCCTTTATCCTCTTGTAGACGTAGTCAGGGAAAGGTTTACGGGCCACAAAGCGTCCTGAGCCCTCAGTGGCGTGGAGAGTCCCCTCCTCCAAAACAATCTTTCCCTGACTGATGACCACCAGAGGCCCGCCGCGCACCTCCAGGCCTTCAAAGATGTTGTACTCTACAGTCTAGGAAATTTAAAAAAAGTAAACACACAAAAAGACAGGGTTATTTTTCGCAAACTATAAAAGTTTGAATTCATTCTGCCAATTTGCTTATTTTGGTATTTATCCCAAGTTACAACTTGCTGAAATAATAAAACTTAAAAGAAGCTCAAGACAGAATTTTTTCCCATCATGAGAATGGAGTAATGTTTTATCTTATCCATAGATTTAAACAATATGTTATAAAGTAGGCAGAACAAGAGGAGTAACATTCATTTGCAACAGAACGTTGAATGAACCTGAGTATCATGTTATCATGCCATTTTAACTGCAGTAGACAGTAACCTTTAGATAATAACCTACCTAAATGATCAGAAACTCAAGCAACACCTACACAAGCTAGCAGTTAGCAGCGTAAACACTAACGCTACTTTAATTACTAAAACTAATGGCTGCTTAAGATAACATCTAATAATACTAACAGTTATCAAAGCTAACAATATGTAAGCTAACAGCAACTTGAACTAGCATTTTGCTAAATTAGCAGCTACCTAAAGGTAACAGATAACCCAACATCTAACTAACATCTAGTCAAGCTAGCATCTACCAAAGCTAAATTAGTCTAAACTATTTAGTCTAGTACAAATAAAAGCTAAAATGCCTTAATAATAACATCTACTTAAGCTAACAGCTATGGACTAATTCAAGCCAATGGCTACTTGGCCTAGCAGAAACCTAAAATAACCATTACTCATGCTAACAACTCGATCATTTTAAATGACACTAAACCTGTCTTACAAAACATCCAAAACTATTCCTTTCACCGATTTGTTACAATGTGTTCCCTGCGGTCTAATGCTACTAAAAGAGCTAATTGTATGGCTCTTTTAGTAGCGGGTTAGGGTTAGGGTTAGAGGGATAAGCTGATGGGGAACGCAGGCGTTCATTTTTATCCCAACAGATGAGGAAGCTTGGCCAATGAAGATGTTTGTGTGTTTGTGTGTGTCCACTCTGGAAGCCTTATAATGCTCTTTCCTAAAAGCTACTGAAGCTAACGCTGAGGTCATGGCAATCAAAACTTTATCCCAACATGAGCTCACCAGTAGGATTAGCCACCCCATTACTCACACGCTGCTGTACATAATTTCTCCCATGGAACAAAAAGAGGCTAAAGGACATAACAGGATTAAATTAGCACATTTCCAGAACATCCACAGCAATGGTCTCCATGTCTTCCTAAAACATACATACACAGACAGGCAGCCTGCAAACAATCAGACCCTGATGTGTTTCAGTTCTCTGGCAGATTTTATGAATGACATCACTCCCTCGACACCATGTGAGGCCCACGCCCGGCTCAGCAGTCTTCCCACAGCAGTGGACTGACACCCCCCTCATTCCCACTGATTTCAGAAAATGGAGAACATCGTACGGAGTTGTGGCTCTTGGCAGAGATGATCTTCGTGAGGTCTGGGTCCCAGAGCACCAGGTCTGCGTCCGAGCCCACTGCGATGCGGCCCTTGCGGGGGTACAGGTTGAAAATCTTGGCTGCGTTGGTGCTGGTGACGGCTACAAACTGGTTTTCGTCCATCTTACCAGTCACCTGGAATACATTAGAACAGACGTGAGAACTGGATGGGTCCTCTATGCTGCATGTTTAGTCTGTCATTCCTAAACAATTGTTTGACTGTTCTCGTTTGTTTTGTTTTGCCAAAAGTGGTTTGTTTTCTGGCAAAAAATATGCTAATTAACCAGTTGCTAAGGGCCCCCCCACCACCAAGAGCACCAAGCAAGCACAACAAAAATACATATATTTAAAATAACAATTATCAACACAAACTAAAGGCATTACACTTAAAAAAACTATTTCTATATCGTTTTTCTAGTTGTAACCCCAAACAGGGAGCCTCTCCAAACACTTTCTCAACAGGGGGCGGCCCAGAAAGTGTTTGGAAACCATGGGAGGGTGGGAGGGGCACAGGAGAAAACGTTTGGGAACCACTGGTTTAAACATTTTTCAAAAATAAATTTTCATTTTCAAAAATTTTTTTGGTTCAGTTCCATTTTATTTTTTTCTTTTGACCAAACTTTTTGGCCCCAATTTAGCTCCATATACACTTAAATATCACTCCGCAAATTCAAAATATTTTTTTCAGTTTGTTACTCCTGTAAAATTAAAATCAATACAATAACATTGGTATGATTTAAGTTAATTAAAAATTATGCTAATGATAGAAATAGCATCTTTAGCTATTGTGTGTAACATAGTTACACACATAGAGTAGCTCAGGAATTATAAAGAATTTGGTGTTGACATTTTGGGTTGGGGGGCCCCAAATAAAAATCTGCTCTGGCCGGGACACGCACCACACATTTGTCCCAGATGATAGACATCCTCTCCTCTGTGCCATTGACTCCCTCAGGAATCAAGGTAAAATCATCTTTCCCCACAGCGCGCTGGGCCGTGTTAAAGGGACAGTGCGCACTTCCTGTCACCTGCAGGTCACCACTATAAAGATTAAAAAGGAGTACACACACATACACACACAGAAAGAAAGAAAGTGTATATCAATGCATTGCTGAGACAAAAACATTTCCAAATGGTTCTCCAGTTGGATGCAGGTTTTACCAGGACAGCAGGGAGTTGAGATAGTCCGGAGTGGCCGGGTCAGGGCTCAGCGGAGGGGACGTGACATAAGCCGCGGCCTTGGCCCAGTTCTTACTCCAGTAGTGGGACCCGTCTGTTCCCAGGCTGGCCGTGATCGGCTCTCCATAGACCACAGTGCCTGGAAAAACAGTACAACAAGGTTCTGCTGCTGTACAGAGGCAGGTTGCTATAACAGCATGTTAGAGACACTGAAGATTCAAAAATTTCTTCCAAAAAGCTCAGAAATCTTTAGAATATTTATGAAAATTTATCAGATTAATTTCAAAATTTAAATTTTTCATCCAAATTTTGCGACTTTTCAAACTCATAAATATTCTAGAAAAAGGAAATTTATGAATTTGAAAAGTCAAAAATTTGTTTGAAATTTTAGGATTAATCACAAATATTCTAAAATTTCTGAGATTAATTCCAAAGTTTTGGAGCTTTTTCAAGCAATATTATTGCCTTTCAAACTCAGAAATGTCCATGGTGTATCTACTACGATACAAACTGAATTTACTGACCACAAAAAAAATACTCTGAATCAAAATTAAAAATGTTGACAACAATGTCAGAATTTTGATTTAAAAAATCCAGATTTTTTATTTTTACTTTAAATGGCCCTAATCCTCTCCTATAAGAACTTATACGAGAAAATACCAATAAACTTGAAAAGTGTACTTTAAAAAATTATATATATCAATTAAAAGCTTCAACAATTTATATAAATAAGACATTTTTAAAAAAATCATAAAATTTGTACTTTGTCAATTGTGCATATATAAGTATTTTTTATTTCATGCTGCTGTGTTGCATAGAGGTGCCTCAATCTAACAAAAATGATCATTTATCATATAAATATTTATGTATGCAATAACTTAAATCAAATTGGAAATACATATATTGCGCTATTTACTAAAAATATAATGAATTATTCATGAAATATTTGTATTCACATTATGATAAAGGCATGTTTATCAAAAATACTTATTTGTTCTTGTTCTGCTTTGTAAAAACGGCCAGAATTAGCAAAAAATACACATATATACATATTTTCTGTATCAGTAACAGATCCTCACCCTTCTTCCTTGCCTGAGCGATGACATCAGCAGCGCTCTTGCTCATCACCTTGGTAACGTACAGCGGGCAGTTCGTCTGATTGGCCACCGTCACCGCGCGGTTAACGGCTTCCGCTTCCACCTGGAAAACAAAGAAAATTTGATGTAGACATCAAAATCTAAGTCTAATCATGTGACTTTTATTTAGGGGTATCAGTAAAAGCAGGTGAACACAAATCAAATGCAATCTTCTTTAGCCCTTTTTTATGTTTTACAGTCAAGCTTAAACATTAACGATGTGTTTTTTTCCCATTTTTCCCACCAAGCAGAAGGAAAAAGGGAAGAAAATGCATGTTTTAGCAATAACACAGTGTTATCTTTATAACAGATGTCCTGATGACAAACCCCATCCTTTGTTTTGGCGTTTTGTTTTCGCCAAGGCCGAGAAGCGTCCAACGATTATAAAACTGTCAAACACTTCAGTACGAAGCAGTGAACGACTGAAAAGGTCAAACTGTTGTAGCAACGAAAGAGGCAGGGATAGAAATGCCAAGTCCAAGCGTTCACCTCCTCTGGGTGGCTCAACACGTGTCCTTCAGGTCCGGTGATCCCCTGCTCCAAGATCCGCCTCTGCTCCTACAAACGCACAAAAACACAAACAAACTCGTTGGAAATGTCAACCGCTGAGTCACGTCCAGGTGTTTCCGATCAACAGCAGAGAAAACCGATCACAGCCGTGACCCCCGTAAACGACTATCCTCATCTGCTGGCAATTACAAACGTCATGTGGCGACCAACGAACACGACTCGTATATGTTAGAGCAGGACTCAGGCCACACAAAGCCTGGTCATTACATTTTCTGCACAAGATTATTCTTAAATAGTGAAATTTTAGTCTGCGTGTCTTCAGCTCCTTTCACAATGAGCTTCTTTTAGTGCATCCTGTCACTTTAAACACTAATAAATTCCTGTTGGCCACACCCCCAAATCAGCGTTTACGCATGAAAAAAGCTTTATTTTGAGACAAAAAGTAGTCCATACTATTTAAAAACAATACAAATATATATATTGTGTCACAATTAACAACCATCAGAATAAGAATTAATTTTCTTGGTATTATGCACGAGCAAAAGCAAAATAAAAATTTCAAAAAATAGCAACTCTCAAAGGCAATTAATAAATAAGTATTTATATATCAATGTATATACAAATATAGTCGAAACACATGGAAACAACTCGGTTGTTAAGGCAAAATGAAAATAAATAAAAGATAAGATGATCAGCCCTCAGCTGAATTAGCTGTGTTCAGGGAAACAACAGCTCTTCAAGCACATAAAGCAGTAAAAACCACGTGGCTAAATTCCAATCGGGTTGCTAGGTAACGGCGGAACTCTGCTGGGGTTGCTAGGTAACAGGCTATGT
This sequence comes from Phalloptychus januarius, assembly GCA_902982915.1. Lineage (NCBI taxonomy): Eukaryota > Metazoa > Chordata > Actinopteri > Cyprinodontiformes > Poeciliidae > Phalloptychus > Phalloptychus januarius. The sequence continues at coordinate 978,547 of CADWAE010000133.1, read as the reverse complement.
TACCTAGTGCCTGCTGAATTTGTTACTTTACATTCAGAAACCAAAAAAACCTTTACTTATTGCCAAACAACGGCTGGCTGGGCGGATTCTTTAAGAGTTTGGTTTGTCTTTAGAAACAGTTGAAACTCAAAATGGAAGTACGAAAATCTGCAAAACTAGCTAAACATTTAGATCCCAGTCAAGGGAAAGCAGCTCTTATTCATACCTCAGCAACGATGTCCCCGTTCTCGGCGTGAACCTGGGCGATGGCTCCCAGATCGCGGATCACGCTGAACACCTCGTACACCTGCACCGAAGAGAAGAAGGGCGATTAAAATTTACTACTTGAAATCAGATCTGATGACAATATGTACATATAGTGGTGTGAAAAAGTCATTTTTCAAGGTGATATTTTCACCATGTTATTCATTCAATTACAAATGTCACAGTTTCAAACTAAAAATTTAGTTAGCAAGCTAAATATTTAGCTCCAAAATAAATATTGAGTTAGCAAGCATGTTAGCATGGAGGTAGAAAGAATTTATATAGATGTTCACAAGACTCACCTTTTATTTTTGTACTTCAGTTTATTAACAAGTGATTTGAATATTAGCTAAAAATGTAGCTCTGAGCTAGCTCAATGCTTAGTTTGTGAAATAAATATTAATTCTGAGCTGACATTGAGCGGGTTTAACAAATATTTCTAACTAACTTTATTCTGAGCTAAATATTTAGCTCTGAGTTAGCCAAATATTTCCAGCCTAGCTCAGAAGTGTTTAGCTAGCTAAGTAGCTTGTAAGCTAAATATTTAGCTAAAAAAATAAATATTTAGTTTGAAACTGTAACATTTTATAAATGTAAACATGATGAAAATATGGCTTAGAAAAATGACCCCACATTTTGTTTCTCTTACAACTTAATAACCCAAAATATGAGGGTTTTTTTTGGTTTTTTTTACCAACAGTAGCTTGTTGTTCAATCTGAAAAGACAAACATTTGAGCTAAAAAGTAATTCCCCCCCCCTAAAGTTTCCACAATTTATTTGCTAATGCAGTAAAATGGGTTCACTGAAGGAACCATCGCCTTCCTGCTGCCAAACATGCAGCAGCGCGACGCCGTCAGAGTTCAGCGGAAACAAAAGAGGAATAAACTGCAGCCGGCATTCCTCACGCAGGTGCAAAAACCGACACAGATCTGCTTCAAAGCTGCTTTCGAATGGGATTAATTCATTTTCACCATGACTCAGAGCGAGATCTGCGCTAAGATACGGCTTTTATTACATCGCACTCTCCCAAGAGAAACACTCAGACTATCATTATGAGAAAAAGCCTCGCCAAGACAAAGACTCTGGATTTAGCTCCAGCTTTGCCAAAAATCAAGCCAGAGGCATGATTTGTTTTATTATAAAGTCATAATGTAAAGTCCCAGCCGCTCTCAGAAAATCCAGGAAAATCCAGTAAACTCAAAATCACTGCAGAGTTTGCACTAAAGCTTTATTTAAAGAAATATTTTAATCTGATTTACAAGAGAAGCTGATCTGCGACCAGGTCAATTTTGCAACATTATGTTAATTTTATTACAGATTTATCAATATTTATGCAGCAGAATAATTCAGGGTTGATGAAAATGTTGTTTGGAGAAATAAAGGAGCCGTACCTGAGCATCAGTAAGCTGGAAAATATCTTTATATGCCAAGTAGACCAGGAAAGAGTTGACGCCTGAAAATAACCAGATTAAAAAATAATGATTAAAGCAGGAAATATGACGATCTCAAGTTAATTTCTTTAAACAGACTTTATGTGGGCCAAAGAAAGCAAACTGTTGGTGGTTTGATTACAAGAATCTCCTACTTCAGATTTAAATCTTTCATTCATTTACTTTTCTTCCTCTTTCATAATGTTTTTAAAGTAAAAAATTAAAAACAAACCCAACCTTAATATATTAAGAGTTTGTATCTTTCCTTAAACCTCTTCCGATTATTTATTTGGAACAAATATAGGAGAGGATTTAAAAGTTGTCAGAAAAACTCCTTAAATCTTATTCAACACAAAGGTTTCTATGCTGCCGGTTTTGTTTGTGGTGCAGTGATGTGCAGACGGGTCAGAGGTCCAGTCCGCACCGTGGTCCTTCACCAGCGTCTCCATCTCCTCCTGGATGCCCTTGTGCCACTCGGTGACGTCGACGTGCAGCGAGTAGTCGCAGCAGGACTTGCCGTCGGCCCACTCGCGCCACTGCTCCAAGGCGGACGTGAGGCTGACGCCGGGCTCCGGAACCACGTGATCGACTGGACATGCGAACAGAAACCAGAAGTTCAACCGGAGACGTTTTAACGGCCAAATTCAGTGGAGCATTTCCAACAGGGTTTCATTGGAACAATATTACAGATGTGAAGTTTGTCAACATGTGTTTGTTTATTCTTTGAATTCATTTTGTTAAGTCAACAAGTTGTTTCTTCAGACATTTATTTGTGTTTTTAGTTTTGCTACCACGCTGCTCTTGGCAGTTGGTGGTTACTATAGTAACCAGTAACTGTCAGCTCCTCCCCCTTTGCTCTGTTGCCATTGGTAACCGTGGCACATATTAGGATCTTCTCTGTGTTTTCTTTACAAGTATTATATTTAAACGTTTATTTAAGACAACTTTAATCACGTACAGAGTTTCATGAGTAATTTTAGTATGTTTTGTATACATTTTTAGCTGTTATTAATGTTGTGCTATGTTTAGCTTTACAAATGTTAACTGCTGCTAATTGCTGCCAACTTCTGTTAACTGATGCTAAATGTAGCATTAGTAAAAAGGTATATGTTTTGTATACATTTTTAACTGTTATTAATGTTGTGCATTTTAGCTATGTCTAATTTTACAAATATTAACTGCCGCTAACTATGGTCAGCTGTTGCTAATTGTTGCTAATTGCTGCTAACGTCTGTTAACTGCTACTAACTGATGCTAACTGCTCATTGGGAGCCATTGCTTTGTTGTTTCTTCATGGTTTTTTATTGTATTTTATTTAATGTTTAGGGGCAGAAGCTGCTGTAATGATGTTAGCCACCAACTTGACTTCTTCTTTTGTTAGAATAAACACAGTGAAGTCAACCTACTGGACCTGAGACAAACATTGAAGTGTTGCACACTAATGATCTTGAAAGGATGAGCAGAATGAGGAATTTTCCAGTTAATTGTAATGAGTTGCTCTGATTGTGTTTCGTCCTCAAAATGGCGGCTATTGTGTTCCAGACCTGACTAAAGCGTGAAGGGAGTTTGTTTTTGCAGCTGACACAGCACAGGGAGGGCTAATGCAGTGGTTCCCAAACAATCACTGGACTAATGTGACATTTAATTTAAGGTTTTAATTAGCTGCTTTGTTTTTTTTGTAGTTCACATAAACATAAAATATATCTAACTTTTCAAAGCTGAAATAAGAAATATTAGCTAGGAAATCTATTTCTTTTATTTAAGCTATTTAATAGATGCTTTTAGAAGATTTTTGATGGATTTATGACATTTCTCCCCAACTAATAAAGCATCAAGGCATTTCAGAAAAATACTAAATTTGATCATAAGGAAGTGTTTGCTGAAGAACAAGTATAAAAAATGAAATATTTGTCATTACAGGGTTAAATTAAGATATAATATCTGTTATTGCTTATCACAACTGTTGAGTATAAAATGTGTTTATCATGATTTTTTAAATTGTTTTCTTCTCCAGATTCGCTGAATATATAAGTTGAAAGAATTTATTTGCCTGTTATTTCTTGTTAGAAACTTTATCTAACAAGAAACAGAAAAGTTTCTGACAAGAAAAAGGCCAAAAGACTAAAAGATCCTAAGTACTGTGGGAATAAAATAAAGTTTGATGTGATTAATATGAAATATTGGAGGTTTTTTATCATCAAAACTGTATTTTCTGGTAATAAAAGCAACAATATGTGATCAGATAATAAAACTGTTCGCCACAGATTTGAGGGGTGTCCAAAGTGTGGTCTGGGGACCATTTGTGTCCCTTGAAATGATTTTATTTGGACCCTCATTATGAGTCAACAATGGTAAAAACAATTGATGACCCAAAATTTTAGAAAATTACCTCGTTTTTTTATTTTATGCAACAGTTTGAAGTTTTTTTAAAATCTTTTGGGTCCTTAATGAATAATTACGACTTTGTCAGGTGAGCGACTCACTGATCATGGTGGTGCCGCCGGCCAGCGCCGCCTTGGTCCCCTGGTAGAAGTCATCGGCCGCCGTCATGCCCCGGTCGGGCATCTGGAAGCGCGTGTGGACGTCGATGCCGCCCGGCATCAGCATGCGACCGTGGGCGTCAATGGTTTTCACCCCGCCGGGAACGATGAGGTTCTCTCCGATTTGTCTGAAACGCAGACATTGAAACGGGTTGGGCCGAGCAGGGAACGCAGGACGCCATAAACAAGCGACGTAAACTCACTTGATGACGCCATCCTCCATGTAGATGTCAGCACAGAACGACTGGTCATCATTCACGATCTTCGCTCCTTTGATCAAGAGGCGGTCACTCTGACACGAAAACCAAAGACAGGAAACCATCAATCAAACCAGTGGCTGCTTCAGTTTCCAATAATTTATTGATACCACTTAAATGGAAGTGGAAATAAATTATGACAGAGGTTGCTCCACTGGGTCTCCTAAATGTACATTAAATTAATTAATAATTAAAATCTCAGGGTTTTTTAAAAACAAACAAATCCATGTGTAACTAATCAAATCCAGTCATGCAGTCATTTTCAATCCCTACTTGCAATATTAATACATTGTTTTCCTTTTATTTTATTCAACAATCACTTGAATAAACAGACTCGTTGCCATAGCAACTGACAACGACACCCCTTTATATTTCTGGATTCAACATCAATAAACACTCAAACATTTTGAGAACAGAACATTTTGTTCGTCACAGCTTTATATTTTTAGGTTTGATGTTTTTTTTCCGATTAGTAGATTAGCTATCGCTGCTATTAACTAAGCTAACACGGCGGTGGTTGATTAGCTAATTTAAACACCTGCTGTGCTAAAACCAATGCTAGTCATCGTCAGCTAGCAACCTTTTGCCTCCAACAAGGAGATGGGAGCTTATGCTCACGTTCCAAGGAATTCAAACAAACAGTAATGATATGTAAATGATATGTAAATGATATGTATGTTATACACATGGAGTAGCTTCAGACATGTTGGTATGGAAGGCCCCATTGAAAATCTGCTTAGGACCCCAAAAAGGCTTGGACCGGCCCTGGTTAGAAGACAATGAAAGAACTGGTCGGACAAACCCATCCTGTCCTCAGCACTGCAGAGAGACGCGAGGCGCCGTCCAATGAGAGCGCAAGCCATGTGATCAATCGTCCTCGCCTGCTGCTGCACCAGCAGAGGAGGAAGAGGAAGAGGAGGGAGCCCCCCATCTCCACCAGGGTCCCCGTCTCTCCCTCTCCAAAAAAGGCGTGGCAGGTCTGGTCACAAGGACTCGGGCGTCCCCGGCTAACAAAGGGCTCTCTGTTCGAGGCGGGCAGCAGCAGAACCGGACCCAGCGCCGCTCTGGCTCCACTAAATAGAACATCTCTGCAAAGGTTGAGGACTTCTGTCCAAACGTTGGTCTGCTTTGAGTCGGGACGGTAAATTCTGCTTTAGAACTAAATTTATTTGGCAACTTAAACTTCACTGCTGAATGATTAAAGTGAAATAAAAAAATTATTTATTGTCACAACTCAAATCGAGGGCTGAAATGATTAATCAGACTAGTGTTGAAAAATTGGTCATTATCAATAACTATTGATTAGTTTTTTTGTTTTGAATTAGTTTTTTGGGGGGCCACAAACGGCCCCCTTGCCGTCCTTTGGACACCCCTGATTTAGTGAGCGTTCTGGGTTTGAACCAAGCATGGTGAACAGGAATAAAGTAAACAGGAAGTGGACAGCAGACCGACTACGATGAGTAAAAAATTATCTGTAATTCTTCAAAACAAAATATTTACAATCACTTTACGCGGAAAATGACGAGTTTTTCTAAATTTTCTCAACTGATTCGTTTCCACACTGCAAAAACACAAAATCTCACCAAGACTTTTCAGTCTAATTTCTAGTTCAAATATATTATTACACTCAAAATAAGTCAAAACTAACTTACAAGTTATATTTCAGTTTGTTTTAAATCAATAATTATGCAATATTTATGAAAATGTATCAGTTATTAGTAGAGATGTGCCGATCTGATACAAATATCGGTATCGGCCCTGGTATTGGAAACAATTCTAGATTGGGTATCATGCTCTATAAATCTATTCAGTCTATTTCTATGCTTTATTATGTATTTTACATCATATTTATGATTCCTAATTGAACTTTCTGAACCCTTTGAGAGAAGTTTATTGCAGTTTATTCTTACATGTTTGGCCAACATTTTGTTTGTGTCTTTATTATTTATTTTACATTGACTGGACTGACTGAACTAATTGAAGATATTTTTAACCAATACTGTGAATCTATTTGTGTATTTAAATGTTAAGATATCAGATAAATTTGTATTTTAGTACATCTATGTCTGTGTTTTAAATAAAACTGAAATATCTGAAGTGATTTCAGCTGTTTTCATGTATCGGAATCGGTCGATACTAAACCTCAGATATTGTATCGGAGGATCGGCACATCAGTAGTTATTAGTCAAATGTCTTGTTTTACTGACAGATTATGTCACTTGTTCATCAATATTAAGGAATTATTTAGTTTAAACAAGCCTTTAAATTGCTGAAAATTTTTTTATAAGTTACTTTTGTGTTATTTCAACAGAAAATAGACAAAAACAGTTAATTTGGATGAACTCCACCAATTTATTCCTGCACTCAAAACTGAACTTCATATCTGGACAGTTAGACATGTTATAAAAAACTTTATTTTGGTGCTGGACATTTAGCATACTGTTGTTTCTGTAATGAGAACAGCTGCAGTAAAGTGACTCCATGGTTTAATGAAAGAGAATTACAGCAGCTGCAGGCTGTAAAACCAAAACAATGATGGAAAAGACGCTAAACCTCACTTTAGAGTCGAGGAACATGCGTTAAAATCGTGCCATAATTAAAAAGAAACAGAAAGGAGAACGTAACCTGACGAAACGCAGGATGCAGAGTAAAAAGTCTGCCTCCGGCGTAACCTGGCAACATTTTGTGTTGTGTTTCCGAAGGGGAAAATATCCTGGGAAACGTAGAGGAAGTCAGGTGGCGAAAGCTGCCAGCTGAATTACGTGTCTCCTCCTGGATGAAGCAAAAACGAAAACCCAAAACAACCGGATTTCTGTTTGCAAAGCTGCAGGAAAAACCATTAAAACGGACAAAGTGTGCAGAGAAAACACCACAAAATGGGCTGAAACTTGTTTTAAAATATGAAACATGAACCTTTAGCTCAACCACGTGAAATATCTACAACAAAATAAGCTTAATGAAGATTATTTTTCCCATTAATGAGAAAAAAGCCCCCAAAATTTCGCAGCTGAAGGATTAAAACTTTACCCTCAACTTATTTCCTGCTTGTTAGCAACAAAAAAAGGGGTTTTATTTTTAAAAAATCTTTCAAAACAATGTCTTAAACTTGTATATTAATGCATTTTTGCTTCTTCTATTTTGATTTTGTCCCACAAACCTCCTTTAGTTCGAGAAAGTTTGAATCGAAAATGTTAAAGACGTGAATTTTAATTGTCATGACGTTATTATTTTAGTTTTTACATTAAATAACGATCTTAAAAAACCTTAAATTCAATTCAGTGATGCTGTTTACTGCAACTCAGTACCATTTACTAAATCTTTGAGCATAAAAAAACTTGTTCTATAGGTAAATGTGTTTCTCTAAATTTTATTTCTCAATTTGTAACACAAAAAACAACAAAGAAGTTTCTATTTAACACAAAAAAGTTTTTAAAAAAATCTTTATTTTGCTATGAAAGCTTGAAATTTGTTGGTGAATTTGTCCAAACTTTCTTTTTGTCTCAAAGTTTGTAATAAAATCCTGTCCTCTGGTCGTCGCCAGAGGACCAGAGGACTGGTCCTCTGGCGACCAGAGGACTTTAACTGACCTCCTTTCTGCCACCAGGCGTCGGCCATCGAACAGTGTCTCTCTGTTATGATTAGAGCATAACAGAGCTCTAAACCATTTCGTTTCTGGGTTTTATGAATGAAGACGCTCAGATTGAAGCTGAAAGGCTCAGAAAGTTCAAGCGGAGTCGGACTGTAGGCCCGATTGGACCGGTGGGGCTGTGAGACATGATGGCCGACGGCGAGGCAGGGCGGTGGGAACTGGTTCCCAGCACCAAACCAACAAACACCGTTGGTTACAGTAGCATAAAGGATATACATAAGAAAGGAGAAGTTATTCCTGCCAGAAAACTCTGAAATTATCAGATTAAACTAAAAAAATTCTTCAAAAATCAAGGACGTTTCAGAGATTTCTTTAATTTTTGGAATTCAAAAATTTCAGTTTTTTAAAGAAATTTTTCTGAGATTAATCTCAAATTTTAAATCTTTTTCTTTGCAAATTTATGACAGTAGGAGCTCAGAATTTTTTTTTGTGGAAAATGTTCAACTTTTTCAACTCTAAAATTCTTTTTTTATATATATAAAAATTACTGAGATTGATCTAAAAAAAAAATTTCTACCAAATTTTCAACTTTTTGAACTGAAAGTCGTCCTTGTCTGTTGTTCAAAATTTCAGAGAAATTGACTTTCTTTCCCGTAAATTTGCGTTTGAAGCTCAGAAAATTTCTTGTTTTTTTGTTGAAAATCTCTCAGAGTAATCTCAAATTCTTGAGAAAAAAAATTTCCGAAAAAAAACTTTTTTCTTTTCTTTTTTAGAAAAAAAAACAATCTAGAAAAACGTGAAAACTGACATTTCCAATTTTTTAAAGAAAATTTCAGATTTTTTTTAAGCAATTTTTCCGTTTTTTGGAGCTCAGAAATTCAAAAACATTTTTCTAGGAAATTTATGAGATTATTGTAAAAATTTCTGAATATTTTTGGTGGAAATTTACTCCTCTTTTTTTATTTACCATCAGCCCAAAATTCTGCTTCTTCACTTGTCAACAAATATTTTTTTTTAACTTTGAGAAAAATAAATAAATAAATTAGTTAGTTAGAATCTGATGAGTGTAGAATAATTCAGTCCAGGTTAAGATTTATTGTGAATCAGATAGAAGAGCAGAAATGTTGCTCCATGTAGCTTCACACAAAGAAAAAAATTAAAGTATCTCAACCTTGTTGTAAAACTGGTAAATGTGATGTGGAGCCACCATTATATCACTCTACTTCATTTGTTCTGAGCCAACTGAACTTTATCACGTCTTTATAACAAAAAAGTTATCATATTTTATGAGTTTTATATCATAAATACTCATGGCCGCCCCCGACACAGCGGAGCCCTTGGCAAAGAGCCATCTCACCCACGTCAAGAAACACCAAACATTAACTGCATGTGTGGGAAACAAGTCTGTAAGACGGATATAGCATGATGATCTCTGAAATGTTTTTGTTTCTTTTTCTTTCAGAGTCCTTTGATTCCTCCTGATAAATCTACAAATGGTCTTAAAATAGAAAAACTATTTTTATCCTCTGTCCTGAACAAAAGACTCTCTTTGTTTCCAAAAATAACTTTTTATTTCATCAGAATGTTTTAGAACTCGGTCTGATTTTAAGGTGAAAGTCAGATTAACTTAATAATGTTAACATTATTTTACAGAGAATAAAATGTATTTAATGTTTAATTTATTTAATTTTTTAAAATCAAATATTTCAAAGCATATTTTTCTAAATGGGTTCCTATTGAGAGATTATTAGTAGTCACCATCTTGCCTACATTAGATGATTCTCAAAGTGAAATCTGTTTGTGACATAAAGTGAACGAACCAGAAAAATAAGTAGACAGACTACTAGGGATTGAATGATGATTCATTATTACTATTTTCAGGTTTTTATACAAATTTACAGAAAAGAAAGCATACATTTTATTTTTCTTTCATTATCAAGTTTCTTTCTGGTTACATTAGTTTATTTTCCCCAATTATCTAATCAGATATTGAGAGGTTTAGTCTATGAAACGTGCTCCTGTGTGGAGAGATTATGTTTTTGGCTATAAATGTGAAATGTATATATTTATTGTAGAGTTTTGGATTAATAACTTGTCTGAATCTATCATTTTTATCACCAACTGGCCTTCTTTATATTATTTTTGCTTACTCCAGTTAACGATTAATCGATTAGTTGCCAATTAATTCAATAACCGATTAATCGTTTCAGCCTTTAATTACAATCTGAATTAATAATCAAATAAAACTGAATATTTTTCAGGTGTTTTTGCTGTTTGAAATATTCTTCTCCCAGTTTTTTATTCATTTAGCCATCAAAAGATACCTATAATGGATTGGTGGAATGAAACATATGGAAGACCAAAACTGGCGTAATTAAAAATAAAAGTAGAAATATATACATTTTGTTTTTCCTTTCACTTAAACATGCATTTTTGTCAGGAAATGTAAACATTTTGTTTTGTCTTTTCCTTGTACAAACTTTACATTGCCTTGTTTCCTCTTTTTTCTTCACCATAAGCATTTCTGTCTCATTATGCAAATGAGTTGAAGCTTAGTAACGTAATCAGAAAGTAAAGCTTCTTTTTTAAAGAAAAAAAACAAATGCAAACTTTGTTTTTGCGCGGGTATGGCCAGAGTCAGTTTCCACGTTTTCGCTGTGGAAGCTTCCAGGTGGTGAATTTGCAGATCCTCATTCATATTTAATGGAAGTGCAGCTGGACTCAGCATTCAGACTCAGCTCAATATTTTACCCAAACCGATTCATTAAAACCAAAAAAAAACAACAACAACACTGACATCTTTTGTCTTCCTTTCGGCTTTTCCTGCTTTGGGTTTTAATCAACTTAACATTCATTTCCTCTGCAGCATCTGTTCAGTTTAATGGCTCCTCTATGAAATTATAAAGAAAAAAGCAAGAAATCGAAAACTAAAAATAAAAGGAATTGATAGACGATGACAGAAAAACTACAGCTTAATGTATTTAAGTTTCCAGAGACATCAGCTTGGTCTCTGACCCACTTTTTCTTTCAAGTGCTTCTCAAGAATAATCACGTCTATCCATTTACGTCTGACTGTAGGAACCCCCTAATCCGCTGATCTCTGCGCCGAGCAGCAGCTGCTCCTGCAGCGCTTCAGGAGAAGAAGAAAATCTACAAAACCTGCCGTCCAGACCAGCACATTTATCCCGTTTCTGCTTTTAAATGCGTCAGATTAAATAAAAATCTTCATTTTTATTTAAAAAAATTTAAACGAAAGCTGAAAATGTAAACACAAAAAGTAGCTAAACTGCAAAAACAGAAAATATTACAAAGTATTTTTGTCTAAACTGATTTACAAGGAGCTCATTCTGAGTCAAAAGTTCTAGTTCCGTTGGTGGAATGTTCCTCTGTGCCGTTACCTAGCAACCAGAGCCACGCCCAGCCCGTCACCTAGCAACCCAGTTCTGCTCCCACTGGCACATTATTTCACTTTAAATAAGACATCTTTCCCATGTTATAAGGAATAAGCTCCTGTATCATCCTGAAAAGTTACTTGTTAGTTTTGTCTTATTTCAAATTTACTGAGATATTTGCACCAGAGTTAAACAAAAACACTTGGAAAGATTTTGTGTTTTTGTTGTGTGATTTAATTTCTATTTCTTTACTTAAATTCAGATAAATAAACAAGAAATGAGGCAACACAACATGAAGCAGGATGAAAGATCACAAGGTGTTATCTTAGTAAGGATTAATTGGATAAAAACATTTTAACATTCTGCAAATGTTCCATTTAACCATCTATTCAATAGTAGAAATATTTAAAAATATTCAAAGAAAACAGTTCAATTCCATTTCCCACTCAAAAAATTTCACTTTTTTTCCAGAAAATTTTATCTAAAAATTTCAGAATTTTTTTTCTAGAAAATTTGAACGTTTTTTGATGAAAATTTGCTCTTTTTTCCTCTAACATGCTGTCATACGGCTTTTTATTTTTGAGCCTGTTTTTTCCAGTTAACCATCAATCGATTACTAAATTAGCTGACGTTTATTTCGGTCTGACTGCAACGCTGCATGCCTCCATTAAAAAAAATTAAGAAATAAAATGATTCCAAAGCTATAAAAAAACTACATATACAAATTCTCATTCCTCGCCTCTGTTAAGGTCAGAGTTCATGATCCAACAATAAAGAGAGAGAGAAACAGGTCAAAAGTGGCATTCGCGGGACAAAAAAATTTACCCAAAACATTTCTCTTATTAATAAAAAATGAAAATCTTCCAATGTGGCTGAAAAATTATTGATTGGTTGATTCAGAGTCAGTTGCCAGGTAAGTTTTCTGCATCTCTAATTTCAAAACTTTAATACAAAAGAAATCAACCGTCAGAACTGCAATTGGTGAATTTTTCTTGTCGGTTTGTGACAGAATCATCCGACTCCAGTCACCAGACAATTTCTTTCCCAAAACCTGACAAATAAATCTGGATCACCCAATAACACTCACAAAATTTCAGCAATTTTGACTGACATTTATTCCTATTTTTCTTTTTTTGCACGTTTACTGTATTTAACTTTTTTTTTTTTTTTTAATGTTCCGATATTTGAAGTTCAGAAACTTCTGATTTGTTGAAAATGTCTAATAATCAACTAATTAGATTTTCTTCTACCAATTTTTCTAGAAAATTTCTGAAATTACTCACAAAATTTCAGTTGTTTTAGCAGGAATGTCCTTTTTTGTACGACGCGCTGACGCAGATTTTCCATGTTTGCTGTATTAAAATCATTCTTTTAATGGAGTTGTTTTAGGTTTGATTAAATACATTCATTTTAATTAATAAAACCAGGATTTGGGCCACTTTATTTCTAAACACTTGCTAAATTTATCCAAGTTCAAGAAGGAATAAAATCTGATTTCAGTAAACACCTGAATAAACTTTTTGTTAAAACGCTTTATGTTAAATTTAAATTTTCATCTGCATCTTTGGACTCCCCTGTTGTAAACGAATGCAAAAGTTCTGATTCTTTACCTTTTTATCTGGTTTGTATCCAGTTTATAGACACAGTGAGCTCCTTCCTGCCCTGCCTGCATGCATCCTGCCCTCACTGCACAGCTGAGACAGAAACATGAAGGAAATAGGACCCTGCGTCCCCTCCCTGTTCTCCACTTTCCATTGAAACCATCATCCCTGCAGCTCTGCCATGAATTCAGGGGAATAATCTGCTTCCACCGCTAATATCCGCTAAAAATAGCGCAGAAGGAATGAAGACCGCTGTCCTGGAGGAATAAATAAATGAACAAAAAGGGAGTTTGAGGAGGGGGATCGCTGTGCTTCCACCAGTTGGTGCCTAACAAAGACCACCGGCGTGAAATCTCCAGTGGCGTGGAAACCGCACAAGACAAAGCGTGGGGAACCTGAGCTCAGATTTACGCAGACACTTGTCGCAAAGATGCTGCGGACACGCAACCGCTTCCTTCCGTTAGAAATCCTTTAAAAGACAAACTCCTGCGGATCTGAGCTGAGATTTTGCGTCACCAAACGTGACATCCCGCGTCCACGCCCGCAGGCCCACACCGAGCCGAGCCGAGCCGAGCCGAGCCGCGGGTCGACCCGCCGGGGACTCACCGTGATGCGAGGGATGTTCTTCTTGCCCTGGTATCCGGACATCTTTCCCGGCGCTCCTGCTCGTTTTTGGGGGGATTTTTTCTTGTTTTTTGTTGGAGTCGGAGGAGCGCGGATTACCAGCTCGCAGCCTCTTAACGGGAGCGGAAACAGCCGAACCTGGAGCGACCCAAACCGCCTCGGAAGTTCAGACCCGAACCCTGACAGCCGAACCCAGCTCTCCACCGGCGCGCCGAGACCCTTTACCTTCCCAAAGCGGAACCAGACAAGAGCAGAAAGGAGGCGCAGCCCGCACTGGAAGGGTCCGCACCGCGCATGCGCAGAGCCTCGCCCTGCTCCATTGACAGGCGAGCGGCTCTAATGCCATCAATTCCCTTCATGGATTAGGATGGAGGGAGAGGAGATGAGAGGGGGAGAGGCTGCACACATTCCCAGGAAGAAACGCCCAGCAGCCATCTTAACTCCAGGATCTTATTTTATTACAAGAACTGGGGATTTTATTAAAATAAGGACGTTTTCTGCCTCCAGAGAGGCTAAACTGAGAGGTGCAATGGAAAGCAGGAACATTTACAGGCGTTTGGAGATCCTTTTATAAACTCCTTTCAATAAAAGCTGAAAAGCCCATGTTCCTAATGAAACATTGACCAACATATTTCATCTGTGTGAGGAAATGTAACTAATTTTGACTTTAAACCGCCTTGATGCTGATATATGCTGTACAAATAAACGTAAGAAAATTTGAGTAAATATCAAATAAATCTGGATGATTGTTGCTAAGCAACGGCTCAATTCAGTCACACCAAAAATGCATCTGATTATTGACTTCTGGGTGTCAGATTAATTTTCCTTCTTTTAAAAAACATGTTAAAGTTATTACTAAACAGCTTCATCTGCATTCATTTAGCTCTTCTTAAATTAAGTAACATTGAACATGTTTTCACATTGATCAGGTGTTGTAGATGGAAGAAAAAAGGAGAACATTTCCTGTAAAATAAATTCAGAAATTTTTAGATTAATCTAAAAACAATTATGTAAAAAAAGTTTCTGTTTTAAAAGCTGAAAATTTTCTAAAATTTTCAACACCTTTCCACCTCTTTTTAGCAAAAAGGAAAAAAAACATTTATTTCAGGGATTTTCTAGAAAAATTATTTCTGAGGTCCAAACGTAAACAAAGTTTGGTGAAAAATATATTAATCTCAGAAATTTTCAACAAAAACTTGGAGTTCCCATAGTCAAAGATTTGGAAATTCCTGAGCTTCAAAAGTTGAAATTTTGTGAGAAAATAACTCAGAATTTTTAGAATAATCTCAGAAATTTTCTAGAAGACAGAAAGGAAATTCAGGAATGTCACGTTTCCATGTACATGACAGTAAATGTGACTTTCCATCAGGTAAAGCTGAAGCAGCAGAAGAGCAGAAGAAAGAAACACTGCCACCTGCAGGTGGGAGTTAGCATCACTTAAACCTGATGGGGTTTTTTTTTTAAGTTTTTGAGAAAAATTGCAATAAACCCACAATAACATCTGTGCAAAACAATGCAGGGATCTGTTGATTTTGCGTGAATTTCTGCAATGGTGGAAAAATGTGCTTTGATTTCACTGATAAAATTATATTTTAGCATATAAGTGTTTTATTTATGCATCTCTCTGGAGTCAAGAGGGTCGGATTTGGCCGAATGCGTCAAACATTACACGAGTTTGACATGTTATGTATCTAGTTAAAGTTATTTCAGTAAATAAATAGAAGAGGGTTGCATCATCTTTTTGTTTCCAGTTCTCTCTTTAGACTTCGCATGTCTGTATTATTAAAAGTTAAGTAAAAGGACATTTCTGAGTTTCAAAATAATTTTTTTTACTTTAGTATCTCAGAAATTTCCTTGTTTTTTTGTTTGTTTTTTTTCTGAGATTAAATTCAAAATTTCCGATTTTTTTTTTTAATGCAAATTTTCAACTTTTAAAGCTCAGAAGTTTTTTTGTGTTTTTTACATTACATTAATCTAAATATTTCTGAGCTCGTTGGTGGAAATTTACTTCTTTTTTTTCTACCCTGATCGTCGTCGTGTTTTTATCCTAACTAAATTTTAAATTTAGACATTTTTTTCCACCAGAACCAGAACAATCACCACTAAAACCTGACCATGTTTTTAGCATCAGAGTCATTAAATGAAAACCTTTATTTTAATTATATAACGTTTAAAAACTGATCAAATTGATATTCCTGCAGTAAAGTCATAATGGGAGAGATTCTTATATGCAAGGGTGGAAGAGGCTTGGTTACTTAATGCTGCCAATCAATATGTAACATGATGCAGCGATTCAACGCCCAACCCAAAGCTTTTAGCAGCAGGAAGCTCTAAACCGAACATAAAGAAATTAGAAAAAAAGTTCATATTTTACTCAAAGTTTCCAAAACCAACAAAAAAAGAGCAAAATTACAGATTTTATTGATTTGTTTTCATATTTTTGATTAAATATGCATTTAATAAATTATTCAAACATTCAAATATTTTCCAGATTTGACCAGATAATTAAATAAAATAAATACTTATAAATATAAATACACTCTAAGTTTATTATAAATGCAATTTATATTTATTTTTGAGTGAATATATATTTTAATTAATACATCCACATGAAAGAAACAAGGAAATACTTGGAAAATTTCAGATTTATCTAAAGAAAATTCTCAAAAAAATATGGAAAACTCTGAATTTAGAAAAATTTTCAAGAAAACAAATCTGAAATTTTTATATTAATCTCAGAAAAATTCCAGAAAAAATGAGCTAGAAATAATAAAACATGCCAGAAAAAAAAATGTAAAATTTTACCTTTATCTAAAACACTTCAAGAAAAAAACCCCTGGAAAAATGGAAAAGTCTCAAATTTCTGAGAAAAAAACTGAAATTTTTATAATAAACCTAGAAAATTCCATAAGAAAAAACTTAGAAATTTGTGAGAAAATAACAGTATTTTTTATAATCACCTCAGACATTTTCTAGAAAAAAACAAGAACATTTCTGAGCTAAAAATAATAATAAAAAATATGCAAGAAAATCGGAAAATTAATCTAAAAAATTCTCAGAAAAAATATAGAAACTTCTGAGTTTGAAAAGTGAAAATTTTGCAAGAAAACAACGAAAATGCAATAACCTCTGCAGCAACTTATCACCCAGAACGTTTTGTATTATGACAGCTCTCTGTGTTTATAAAAACGCATCATCTGTTCATTAGTTCATATATAAATCGTGTAAATAAATCTTATTCAAAGACTTTTTCGCTCCATAGCCATCAGAGTGACAAAGCCAGAGCCACTCCCTTCAGCTCTTCTGCATGAACGCCTCGTTTCAGCGCAATGCCTTCTGGGAAATGCAGTCCAGCCAAGTTAACTGCTCGTGCGGGATTCAACTTATTCAATTTGCGCACGTTTAGATTCAAACAACCGATTGTTGAATGAAAGATTCAAGTGCAGAAAATGCAGAAGAATCGGGTCATATCTTTGGTACCATGAGGGATAGAAACGGAGGGGAATTACCCGCCTGTCATCCAGGTTCTGGAGCGCCTCCTTGCCGGTACTCTCCCGGATCTCCACCTTCCTGGGCTGGGAGATGTCGCTCTGCCGGTCGATGACTCTGCCGCTGCCGCCGGCGGCGCTCCGTCCTCTGCACGCTGACAGCGCGTCAAAGTCCAGCGTCTTCGCCTCGGAGGAGCCCTCCACCGGGCAGAACACGCCGCAGAATTTCTGCCTGGGCCTGTTGGGGCTGTCGGAACCCACGCTGTGGAAAAAGGGTGGCACTTCCCCAGCGGTTGACATCTTTTGTTATTATTTTTTCCTGCCTGCACAGACGCTCAGAGTCGCTCCTTTTCTTCTTTCTCCTGCCGGGCAGCCGCCGCCTTGAGCCGGTTCCGGAGCGCAGGTGGTCGCACTGTGACAAAAGGAAAACAGCGCTGGGGCTGGGATCACTCCCACAGCGAGAAATAATGGAGATTAGATTAAAAAGGAGCTGCTGAAGCGAACTCTGCAACAATCCCGAACTGCTTACTCATCCGTCTAAACAGCCCGCATCGCAAGGTGGGGAGACCACGGCGAGGCTTTGTCACAGAAACCGACCAGGGAGGAGTTTTTCTCTCTCCGTTCACCGCGATGAGGAATTACCTGTAGCCGGTTCAGATCGGATTTCTCCCGAACGAGCCGACTGAACCGATCAGAATCCGAATAAGAACCGATCAGAACCCGAATAAGAACCGATCAGGACCTTGGAGAGTTCCTCAAAGTCACACCCAGTCCGGGAATGTAGGGCGCTGCCCCTCCAGCACCACACCCACACCTTCACAACCAAAAGTTCGGCCACTTCCACCTGTCCAATCAACAACACAGCAGCAGCTATAATCTGTCTTCTGAATAAAGATTAACTTTAGATGTGAGCAAGCTTTGTAGAGTAGAAACTCTGACCAGCACGATCAAAAATGGACTGAAATTGTGTAAGAAGCAGCAAATCTGATGACATGATGCTACCTTCCTTTACCTGCTAGCTTTGCTGGAGGATTTAGCTTCCAACAGCAGTTAGCTTTGCAATGATGGTAACTTCAAATACTTCAAATGTTAACCAGCTACCTCATATAGTGCTAACTTTACTTTCCAGTGGTGGACTATTGCCTTCAATCAATTACTTCTGTGCCAAAATACTACAAAAATATTAGCTATCTGTGCAACAAAACAAACTTTAGATTAAAAAATTAGCAAGTTTTCCTGTAGTACCAACTCTGAATTCCAGCTGCGGCTAACTTTTAATATTAGCTAGATGTTCTGAAATGCTAACTTTAACTAACTTCCCATATTAGCTCATTGTGCTTTAGTGCTAACTTTAGCAGTTTTGGCTAACTATATTTTTATATAGTTAGCCAAATATAGTAATATATTGCTTTAAATATATTTAAAACACATTTTAAATATATTTAAACATAGTTATCTGTTTTATAGTACTAACTTCCGATGTCAGATATCTGTGCTGCAGTGCTAAGTCTAAATATTAGCTATCTGTGCTACAAAACAAACTTAAGCTTCAAACATTAGCTAATTCTCCTGTTGTGGCTAACTTCCAATATTAGTTACTTGAGCTGCAATGCTAACTTTAATTTTAATTATTAGCCATTTGTGCTAGTTAAACTCCAGCTTTAATTAGCTATGCTGCAATACCACTGTAACTTCAAATATTTGCCAGCTATTTTGTAATGCTACCTTTAAATTCCAGTTGTGGCTAACCTCTGATGTTAACCTTCTGTGTTGCAATGTTAGCTTTAACTTCAAATATTAGCTGTATGACCTATAAAGCTAACTGTAGCTTCCAGCTCTGGCTAACTGCAAATATTAGCTTTGGTCTTGTAGCGCTATCTCTAAGCACAATTTCTTTTTTTTTTTTTTAAATATTTGTCTCTTTACAGATTTATTCTGTTACATTTTAGACTAATTTTAATCAGACAAAGCCAAGTTATTTACAAAATAAAGACAAAAAAAATCCTTATACAAGTAGTCTTGATAAATAATTACCAAGGATTTCTAAAGATCTGTCTTGGCAGCTTTACTGTGAAACATTTTGGCATGAGATTCATCTTTAGCTTAGCATCATAAGTGGAGCATTTCCGTGAGTTGTAACTACATTAGTGCTGCATGGCGATCAATACCAGCGCACTCTAACACATGTCAATGTCTGAGCAGACAAAAGCTCTCGCTGGCTGAGGCCATGAGAGCGTGTTAGCAGCGAGGCCATGCCGGCCCAGTTTCCATAACAACGCGGTGGGCAGCTA
This sequence comes from Phalloptychus januarius, assembly GCA_902982915.1. Classification (NCBI taxonomy): domain Eukaryota; kingdom Metazoa; phylum Chordata; class Actinopteri; order Cyprinodontiformes; family Poeciliidae; genus Phalloptychus; species Phalloptychus januarius. The sequence goes on along the minus strand of CADWAE010000133.1, from coordinate 959,091 downwards.
ATGGTTTTTTACTGCGACCATTAAATCTCCCCGGGGACTGAGTGGGGGTGGTCGTTTCCGCAGGGAAACGCACGTCTGAATATCAGAGGTGTTTTTTGTTCCTGAAAAGCGAAACAAATATTTCTGCAGCAGAGGCAGATGAAAGAGTTTGTGGAAAGTTGGCAGCAGGCCCAAATAAAAAGAGAGAGTGATCTGCGTGGAGAGTTAGGGCACGACTTTGGCATCCACAACAGATGTAGGACAAACTGACATGAGCAAAACAAGTCATGATCCACTTACTGGGAGTGTAAACACGGACGGATTATTCTGGATCGGTTCTGCCTGTTCAGACGGAAATATAAGCAAAGATTGTGCTTTTTTTTTTTGTTACAAATTTTCTAGTTTTTTATTCTAGATTAAATGAGGAGAAGATTAGGTTCGGCTGAAGAAGACACAAAAAAAACTCAAGTTGTTATTTAGTAGCAATGATGGAGAAGAAACTGCAAAGGATTAGGGACTGAAAGAAAAAAACGTTAATCTTCTGACATCAAAAGTCATAATCCTGAGAAAAAAAGTCAAAACTTTAAGAATTCTGAGATTAAAGTCAGATTAGAGTCACGATTCTATGAAAAAATAATTCTGAGAAAAGAAGTCAGAACTCTGACTGTAATCTTCAAATTCTAAGACTGAAACTAGAATTCTCAGAAATCTGAAATTAAATTCTGAAATCTGAGAAAAAAGAAATCTGAGATTAAAGTCAGAATTCTGACGAAAAAATAATTCCTGAGATTAAAGTCCTGAGATTAAAGTCAGAATTTTAAGAAATCTGAGATTAAAGTCTGAAATCTGTGGGATAATAATATCCCCAACTCTAATGTCTTTCTACCAGACTGAGATTTAAAGAAAAGCAGCAAAAGCAAATGAGGTGGATTAGCAGTATCTCCCAAGAACATCCCGGAAATTGAGCTGCTAGCAAGTCAGGACACAGCAACAGTCTTCAGTCAGAAGCTTCTTCAGATTAGATTCAAGACTGATGCTACTGGAGAGCCATTCTGCCCACAGCATTATCATCCAAAATGGCTGAAGATATGTGGGTGAAAGGAGCTAAGAGTGCTAGCTGCTATGTTACAAACTTACCGTATTGCTTTGTGATAACTAGCGGCTAAATGAGGCTAGCTAGCATTACTATAACAGTACAACTAGATGAGGAAGCTGGAAGCTAATGTTAGCATCGCGGCACAACCAGTTGCTATTTTTGACGTCAACAGCAGCCAAACAAAGCTAATTTTGTGAAATATTACTCTGATACGGAGGAGAAAAAGCAAGTTTATGCCAGATATCATGTTAAATCTGTAAATAATCCCTTATTTACTCCACCTGCTCCCTCATTTTCCGTGTTTTCATGTGTTAGTGAAGCCACATGAAGTCTCACCATAGAGTCGGAGCTGGCCGCCTACCCGTAACCCATAGCAACGCCATCAGCTGCAGTGGGCGGAGCCGCCGGTGTTTAAGCTTCTGATTGGCCGATAACAGGTGTCCTGAAATTCCATATAAGGAAGGAGGAGGAAGCAGCATTCATTTAAAATATCTGGGGAATAAACAGCTGGATAACCCTGCAAAATGTAATTAAATAGTTATTTGTAAACACAAACACATTCTAATTATTTATTTTACACAATATGGTTTTATATCTCTATTATTTTTATTTTTGTGTACATTTTGACAGGTGTAAGTGAGTCTAATTGTGATAATTTCAGTGTAACTGACAGGATATGACAACGGAGAGCAGTGCAGATTATATGCCACCAGAGTGCACTGCTTACCTCTAAATTAAAGGTTGATTTCTGCGTGTAGTTTCAAATTTCCATTCATGTAACGCTATCCAGCTCTGGCCTCAAGCTGCTTCACACCATTCATCATTTTCTCAAAAAATGTAAACAAATACATGAATATTAATTAATTAGAACCTTAAAAATTATTCCAGTAATTCAGTTTATATAGTGGAACGAATAATTAGAGTCATATTTTCAAACTTTTAGTAAATTTTGATGGTTATGGCTTACCGCTGAATAAGACAGTTTTCCTTCTACTAACTTATCCATTAGTAAGCTAGCATAAAATACTTCGTAAAGAGACATGGTCCTCATGAATTAACATTTTGCAGATTTTATTAGAAATATGCGCAAAACTTTGTCAACATTTCGCTAATGTAGAAAAAACAGTTTTGGAATTGTGGTGCTTTTGGTAAATAAGAAACATTTAAAATCGCATGTGAATAAGTTTGTTTGCGTAAAAAAGTGTTTTTATTTCGGTTTTGCTAAATAAACCAATTTTGATACTGCTAAAAAAAAAACAGCCTTCTTCATCCCAGCAGCAGAACTTTTTAGCTAAAAACAAGTTTTTTCAAAACTTATTTTTTTCAGTAAGTGAATCTATTTAAAAATGTCAAATTGTGCAGTTATGTGGTTGAAAATAAATCCGATACCATCTATCAGTCAAACACTAAATAGCAAAACAGACTCCAGTTCCTTCGAAAATTATATTTTTTACAAAATGTTGAGACCTGGAATTCATTCAGGCTGCTGTAGAGCGAGAGAAAGCAAGACTTCAATTGTTAACATCAAAGATAAATTTGTCACCTCAAAGTTGTTTATTGTTGCCCTTTAAAGCTTTTAAACTCCCTCTGTTATGGATTATGCTGGATTTTAAAGTATTGGCACCTTTTTGGGAAGGATTCTCATTCTCACCTGCTAACTTTGTTTTGCTTGCTAAATACTCGATGATGGTTATAATTGTGTTTTAGGACAGCAAAACTCTGTTTTAAAGTGACTTACATCTCTCACATCACCATAATTAGCAGAAATCAGGTGAAAAAGCTAAAACTTATTACAGAAATAAAATTTTACAGATTCCATTTTTGTTAAATCAGACAAAAATTGGACCAGAAATCATCCAATATCTTTAACAAAAAAAACAAAAACAAGCCTCCGTTTCCACTCAGGTCATGTTTATTGACAAAATGTTTGTCAATGTTTTCAATGTAGCAGGAAAAAATTAAAGCAAATGCATCAATACAAGAATTTTTCTCAGACTGTCACAGTCTTAAGGAGGAAAATCTCTCTCCACACTCCTTTTCCTTCAGGAAGGAGTTTTATTTTCCCGCTTTTGAAACATTTTCACGTCAAGCTTGATTCCCAGTGTGTGCGTTCACAATCTCTTCGACAGCAGGAAACGAAAACGTTTCAGAACAAATAACAGGAAAGAATACAAAATGTAAGGTTTAAATGCAGCAGGAACAAATACAAGCAAGAGCGCAAGGGGGCAGCAAACGAAAACAAAACAGGAAGTTAAAAACAAAACAGGAAGTTAGAAGGTTTTTAATGCAGAGGCATGCTGAGCTGTTTTTGTCTTGTGTTCGTGGAATCATTGAGATTGTTTGGATGAGGGAACGGGGAACGTTCTTGATTTGTTTCTGTTCAATAAGTGCAAAAGAAGAGAGTAAAAATCACAATTTCAACCCATCTTCTCCTGAAATGTCGATGGTGCCGATTAAACTCATCTATAAGTGCATCAAATTAAAATATTACTCTGATGATTATCACTTACAGCCAATGGAAACATAAAATTCAGCTCCTCAGAAATTTAGAATAAGACCAATACAGCATTTTAAAAGAGAATCAATATTCTTCAAAAGAAACATTGATGGAAAGTTTAGTGGAAGGAAAAAACTTGGAGAGAAGCGTCAGAAGAGAGAAAACAAAATGTCATATTTTTCCAGATTTTTAATAACATTCTAGATATTTTATGATAAAGAAATAGTTAGTTTATGATCCCATTAATTTATTTAGCTTCCATGCTTCATCTGGTTAAAGAAGTTAAGGAGGCAAAATAAAAGTAAAATTAATTAATTTATGAATCGCATAAATATTGAAGATCAGATAAAATACATAATTTAATTAGAAATTAAAGTAAGAAGCCCTTTTTATATATATATAGACACATTCAGATTATTTTCTTTAGGAATTTCATTTAGGGGAAAAATTTAGAAAAATCTAATATTTTCTAATGATAATTTTGATGATAATTCATCAATAAGTCCAAAGTCAGATCATTTTTAATGCTCTGATTTAATATCCTATTTTCTAAAAGCTGAATTTTGTTTTTTCATCAGCTGTAAATCATAACCATCCATTTTTTCCATCATTTTCTCCGTCCTGGTTGTACAGTTTCACTGCAGACTTTGAGGCTGTCATGCGAGTACCGTCTGTTTGTGCGTTTCTACGTTTGCACAGCCACATTCTGTCACTAGCAGATCTACGGAGTGCGTCACTGTTTACGCTGGAGTGCAGGAGCGCCGCTTTCCTGAAACAAAAGCATCTCTGAAGCTAGAAACTCCTAGTAGAAACGTTAAATTTCCTTGTGAAATATTTTCTTCTTGACAAACATTCAGGAAAAAGTCGATTAAAACGAGTCGGACTGAACCTGAAGAGTTCTGCACTGCAAAAAAACAACATTTTACCGAGGGATTTTGTCCACTTTCTAGTGCAAATATCTCAGTACGCTTGAAATAAGATTAAAGTAACTTATAAAGGAACTTTTCAGCAACAACTAGGAGATTGTTTTATGTCAATAATTCCTTAATATTGATGAAAAATTACCATTTCCATTGGTGTGTTATAGCTTACAGTTACGACTGAAACAAGTGAATTTTCATCAAAAGACTGAAATTTTTAGATTAATCACAGAAATTTAGTAGAACAAAAACTTTAGAAAATTTTTGAACTTGAAAAGTAGAAAAAAATCTCAGGAATTTTGAGATGAATCTCAGGAAGTTTCTGAAATTTCTGAGATTCAAAAGTCAAAACTGTTAAGAAATTTCCATGTTTTTTTCTAGAAAATATCTGAGATTTTTTTCCCCTCAAATTTTCCGCTTTTGGAGCGTGGAAATTTCTACATTTTCTCAAGAAGATTTCTGAGATTAATCTAAAACCTCAGTTTTTTTTACACACATTTTCCATTTTTGGGGCTGAGAAATCCATATTTCTTGGAAAATAACTACTCTATTTTTCACCAATATTAAGGAATTGTTGACTTAAAACAAGCTCCAATATCTCGATAAAAAGTTATTTGTAAGTTTGTTTTGTGTTATTTCAAGCGTACTGAAATGTTTCCACTCTAAACTACAGAAAAACTACTGGGTAATATTTCGTTTTTTTACAGTGTGTGCAACCCAAACTGGTTCCCAGTTAGTGTCAGAGTGGCTTTTGCTCTCAAAACTGGTCAGAATAAAGGTTGAGTTGGCTGGTGTCTTTGTAAACAACCACTGCTTGCAAAATAAATAAAGTAGACACAAGAAAAAGAAAAATGGCCACTTTCAGAAAAAGAAAAAAGGCGCGATCACATTTCCAGACTGCGTTTCGGTCTGAATTTGGTCGTGATCAAGAGCCGGGCTGCTTCACTCAGGTGGCACAATCTCTGGTCAGTCTCTGTTTTCAACGCTGAAATACGACCTCAGAAAGCTGCAGACGGTTAGAGGAAACCAGGAGGGGGGAGGAAGGGGTTAAAAAGAAGCAGGAGGAAGAGGAGGCAGGCAGGAGAGGAAGAGGGATGAGAGACGGGGAATCTTCTCACAACAGCACAAATCCTCCAGAAACGGCTCGTGGCAACTTCTCTTCAGGCACTTTTCTTCAGTTTGGGTTCAGAAAGAGCTGGCCGGCGGCGTGGTCAGCCTCTTCCCGATGTAAACACTGAGGGAGGAGCAGAGGAGCCGTCAGACTGGGGCAAACAGAACCGGCGCCCCCTGCTGCCGACAACGCTTCATCAAAAATCTGCTTTTTCTGTCAACGGCGGGAAAGACGACGACGGGAAGAGGCAGGAGGAGGATTTTAATTTAAACTGAGTTTCTTATTTAAAGGAAACAAATTGTGTTTTTTCAACATTAATGGAATATTAGCTGCAAAGTCCAAATATTAGGATTTTTAATTTTTTTTATGAAAATGAAGTCATAACGTTAAAAGAATCCAGTCGAAATAAAACCAGATAAAGTTTTAGTATTAGGAAAATTAATCAGTAATTTTGCTAAAATTACATGAAATCTTATTTTACATTTATTTTGTGTTAAATTCAACACAGAAATAGTTCAGAGGGATGTCAGCAGGCCGAGGGCGGCCATCTTGTATGACGACCATGTTTTACGGCTTCTTTTTATTTATATCAACTCTAGGACAAAATATTAGGAACAAGCTTAGATTTTTTTCCCCCCAAAATAAAGTCAGAATGTTTCAAGATATGATCGAAATAGTATATTAGGAGAAAAAATATATAATTTGATGAAAACCCCACAGGAGAAATAACATAAAATTAATTATCCAAGTTTTAATCTATTTTTTCTTGTTATTTTATTACTTTCTCCTGGTAAAATTATGTCTTTATTATTACTAATTTCTCATAGTCCATCGTACGACACACAGAAGGACTGCTTGAAATTTTAGGAAACTTTTGAGATCCAAAAGTCGAAAATTTACAGGACAAAAAAAAAAAAGATTTCAAGTTACTTCTAGAAAATTTCTGAGATTAATCTCAAAAGTTATTCTTGCAATTTTTCCACATTTAAAATATTTTGAAAAAGTGATTTTATTACAATTTTAGTTTAATTACAATAACACAGTCATAATAAAGACGCAGTTTTACCAGAAGAAAGTTTGAAAATCACAAGAAAAAGTAGCTTTAACGAGAAAATGCTTGGATAATTAATTTTTTATTGTTCTTCCCATAAAATTATATATTTTTTCTCGTAATATAACATTCTTATAACAATATTAAACCTGAAAATGAAGCTAAAGGTGTTATCTGAGTTTTCGACTACAAATATAGCTCAAATGATTAATCGTCTACTAATTTAGGGATCGATTAATCGTTAACTGGAGTTTATAAGCTTAAATAAAAAACAATAGGCTGATAGAAAAACACAATCATGGGAGTAATTCAGACAAAACTGTACAAAAATATATCAATTTTGCATTTAATATAAAATGAAGAGATTTGTTTGTAAATATGTTTTACCAAAAACTCCTATAGTGGAAGTTTTAGCTTCAAATTCTTTAAAAAAATTTAAATAAAAAGAAACTTTTTTTCTCCAATTATTAATCAGCCACTGAAAAAAATCATAAGTAAAAATAACTGAAGCAGAAAGAGCCGAACTTCTCACTAAAATAGCTAAAAATCTACAGAAATGCCTTTTTCTTTTTACCCGATTAATCGTCACAATAAGTGATAGAATGATGCAAGTTAATTCGTACCCCAGGCCCAGAGCGAGGATGTGCGATAGCAGCAACGACGGGATGAAGACTTTGAGAAACTCGGCAGAGAAGATCCCGCCCTTCTTCATGGCGCCGGTCTTCCTCATGCTGAGCATCACCGAGCGGCGAGGGTGGCGGAAATGAAACTCCCTGGAGGAGAAAAGACTGTAAACACGCAGACCGTAAACACGCAGACTGTAAACACGCAGACCGTAAACACGCAGACCGTAAACACGCAGACCGTAAACACGCAGACCGTAAACACACAGACCACAAACACACACCGGAAACACGCAGACCGCGAACACTCAGACCGCGGTCTAGAGTTATAGAGTTCAAAGTTCTTACTAAAAACCCACTGGATGTTTTTAGTAAGAACTTTGAACTCTATAAACTTCAAAGTTTATAAAAGAAATCTTTGATGTGTTTAAAACCATTTGAAACCGAAAACATTAACAATAAGCTTAAGAAACTGTAAATATTTTACACATCGTTGTTGTTTCAGCATCACAGTCTCCTCTGTTTAATGAGGAAACCGCGACACTCTGTGTCCGTCTCCTCTGCACACACACGGGCCGGACGCCTGTTGCTATGGAAACGTGGGGCGCAGCCGGTTACCGAGCCGGGCCTTACTTGGGGGGAATGTTTTCCGGTCGACTGGACCAGTCGGCGACCCAGTCTGCGTCCTTCATCAGGATATCCATGTCCCTGTCCTTGTCCAGGGTGTCCTCCTCAGACTGCAGGGCGCAGGAAAGAGGTGTTACCAAAAACACCGCAACACCGCAGGGGACAAGATGGCAGCAGAACTGGCGTTTCTGTGGAAACGGGACAAGCGTCTGACCTGGCTGTCTCTTCTCCCGGTCGTGTCCACGTCGAAGATGATCTGTCCCTCGTCCTGGGGGGAGTGGGGTCGCGGGGGGCTGCGCGGTGAAGAGAGCAGGGGCTTTATTAGCAAAACCAAAGAACATCTGATTGATAAAGTTTAACAAAGAAAATACCGCAGGTCAGTTTTTACAGCGTGAAAACGAATCCGCTCATCCTACTGTCACACTCCTACCTTTTACCTGATTCAGAAAAATTTAAAACTATTCAGAATAATGTTACACTGCAAAGACACAAAATCCTAACATGTAATTAAAGTCAACTTTCTAATATCTCAGTAAACTTTAAATAAGACAACAAACTTACAGGTAACTTTCAGCGAGATACAGGAGTTTGTTTTAAGAAAATATTTTCTCAATATTGATTAAAAAGTAGCAGATCTTACAGATTATTACACTTCTGAGAAAAATGTTTTGTTACAAATTAGATAATCTGCCAGTGGAACAAGGACCATTTCATCAAAATCAGGGAATTAATTATGTAAAACAAGCCCTGAGAAGTTACCTGTAAGTTAATGCTTAAAGTGAACTCAGATATTTACACTCTAAACCTAAATTACTTGGTAATATTTTGTTTTTGCAGTGTAACATTATACAGAAAATGTTTTATTTTATTTAACATTATTTAAAAGTCTTATTAGAGTTAAAAAATAAGTTAAAAAATGTTTAAAGTTATTTTCTAGTAAATTGTTACTTATCTGGCAACTAAAAAACAATCTAAAACCAGAATGGTTCTCTCCAGGTACTCCGGCTTCCTCCCACAGTCCAAAAACATGACTGTCAGGTTAATTGGCCTCTCTAAATTGTCCCTAGGTGTGAGTGTGTGTTTGTGTGTCCTGTGTGTCTCTGTGTTGCCCTGCGACAGACTGGCGACCTGTCCAGGTGACCCCGCCTCTCGCCCAGAACCTTAGCTGGAGGCAGCAGCACCTCCTGACCCACTAAGGGACCAGGGTGTTAGAAAATGGATGGATGGATGTTTTTCAGCACAGGTTCCCTCCTCTCCTTGACCTTCCAGAACAGAAGCTGAAGTGGAAGAACCAGAGGATTAAGTCAACTAAAAAACGCCTCATGTGGATATTATTACTCAGAAAGCTGCTGTGTCTGGATTCGGGTTGCTGATTCAGCGTTCTGGGCTTGACAACATCGTAAGATGTCGACTCACTGGTGGCTGAAAGTCCAGCAGCTGATAAGATCCCCTTTATCATAGAGACACCAGCAGCTGAAGGGTCGCGTGTTTTTAACACATCAAACAATGACGCATCGTCATAACTCTGGTTTTATCTTCCATAAATAAAACTACTGACATTTCCTGACCCGTAAATCATATTGAACGTCTTTCCACATTCAATTTGATTAATAAAATAATATTTAAAGACAGAAGGTTTTATTTAGGTTGGACTTGAGAGGGCCACATGAGAAGCTACGGCGGGCCAGATTTGGCCCCTGCTCCCTCAGTTTGACACACATGTTTGATGAAGTTTAGTATATACAAATAATTTTGGGATTTTTCACTAACCTAAAACAAGAAATGTTTAATCTAATTTAACTTCAGACACAGAGAAACAAAAAAAAAGTCTTCTCTGAAAATATTTTTGGACATTTTCTCTTGAAAAAAAAAAAAGCTCTATAAAAATCTGACATATTGTTATTATTATTGCACTTTGCAGTTTGAATGTCAAGCACTTTCCAAACCTTGAAATCCCCTGACTGAAATCCCAGGTTATTCCAGGACCTGTCTAAGCGTGATCTTTCCTGGGCCCACCTGTCGCAGGACGAGTTGCTGCGGCTCGACTCGTGCTGGGCGTCCAGCAGGATCTTCTCCATGTCTCCGTTGTGGATGGACGAGGACGACGGGACGTGCTCCAACCCCCCCACCATGGCCTCCTCCTCTTCCACCTGAGGGAGGGGCAGCAGGCCCGGCAGCGGCCCGGCCGTCGAGGACGACTGGGCCTGCTGGGTTCTGTTCATCTCCAGCTCCACCCAGGACCCTGCAGGGAGAAACCGGACGGGAGATTTACCCCTGTATGTTTTCTGGAGGATAAATAATCAGAAATGACAAGAGAAGAAGAATTATAACACAATAAACATAATTATAATGATGAAAATCACTCAAAAAACTAATTTGTTTTCATGTGAAGTTACGTCGGCCTGTAATAATTCAGCTCGACGATAAATCGATCCAGAATTTATGGCGATAAATGATAATATCGTTATTTTGAGACAATTTTTCAAGTTAAACACTAGAACTGGAAGATATTTAAATATATAAAATAAATAAAAAAAACAACAAATAAAATTACTTATGAAGACTCTGTAAACAAATATACCCTTCAAAATAAGAGCTTCAACTGAAGCATTTTATCATCCAGTTTTTGGTAGAAAAAGAGAAAAAAGGACAATAAATCATAAAAATAGACATTATTGAGCTTCTGTTAATTTATTGCTAATTGTGCCAAACCTTTTTATCTGGTGAAGAAATGTGATTTTACTATCAGACTCATCAAATTTCAGTGAAATTCAGCTTTAATTTTCACAATATTAAGACTTAAAAACAGAGCAAACCTTTAATAGAGTTTGAAAATAATGATTTAAAAGTCAAACTCACCAAACTAATTTTAGTGGGATATAAACTGTCCCAGAAGTTATTGCAATAAAATGATAATATTGTTTTTTAAAGATCATTTCAAGCAATACAATAACACAATCTCAAATATCAATAAACTTTCAATTTTAATTACGTTTTAACACTGGAACTGGAAAACATTTTAAACAGTCAAAGTAAATAAACAAAACAACAAATCAGTCATTGTAAACAAACACAATGAGACCAAAACACCAAACTGAATTTTTTTTATCATCCAGTTTTTGGTAGAAAAAGAGAAAAACAATAAATCATACAAGAGGAAATGATTGCATTTGTTTTCATTCATCATGTGATTAATTGATTTATTGGTTTAAGTCTCAACAATTTCCAAAAGTTATTCTGAGTGTAAAAGTGGCCGGACTCACAGGCTGCTCTGCTTCTGCTAAGATCTGACTCAACAAACCACTTTTATGTCTAAAATTGGCCATAAAAATGACATTTTTGGCACTAATTATTAACTCACAAACCCGTGTTCATGCTCTTACATTTTGTGACAATAAAGTTGGTTTCATGGCGTCAGTTTAGGAAAGTTTTTCACTTATTTATGTGGCCAGAGTGTGGATGACAAATAAAGCAACCAGACGGCCGGGTTCTATTTATTGCAGCGTGATGAGCTGGCAGTAAACGCTCGCCTGTGTAAGCAGGGGGATAAAACGCTCCCACCGGCTCGTACGTGAGCTCCGGCATGGACCTGCAGCTCAGATACAAATATAGAGGAGGAGGAAGAGCAGCAGGACGGAGAGGAGGAGGAGGACGAAGAGGGGCGGCTTGTTACAAACCCTGCAGAGCAACAATCAACGACGAAGAGCAGAAATACGTAAACAGGAAAACACGGCAGAAACGGAGAAGCGGCTCCTCTGGTCAACCTGCGGATTACGCAGCGGACCGCGGGCCTTTGTGCCGGCCCGGCGGGCTAAAACCGCGTTGCCATGGCGCCCATCGCTCAGAACATTCTGGCCAGACGGACAATATCAGCTGCTGGATCGTGATGTGACCAGATAGGAGGAAAACAACATGTCTTCCATCAAAACAGAGCGACACGGACGGGAATATGAAGAATAATCTGAACATAAACACAAGATTCACTAAATAATCTAGTTAATCCAAGGGTTAGAAGATGGCGCACTGCAAAAACCCAAAATCCTACCAGGTATTTCTGCTCTAGTTTCTAGTGAAAACATCCTGAAATAAGACAGAAACTAACTTACAAGAAACTTTCAACAATAATTCCTTAATATTGATTAAAAAGAACAACTTCTATTGGCAGATTATTTTACTTACAACATGGAAAAATGTCCTGCTACAAGTAAAATAATCTGCCAGTGGAACAGGAACGTTTTAATCAATATTAAGGAATTATTTACTGAAAACAAACTCCTATTTCTTGCTTAAAGGTTTCTTATAAGTTAGTTTTGTCTTATTTCAAATCTACCAAGATATTTTACCTAGAAATTAGAACTGAAATATTTGGTAATATTTTGTGTTTTTGCAGTGCAGATTGTAAAATAATTAAAGTTTTTTACTTCAAAATGTAGGCAAAGAGCTCAATCAGACTAGAAGGTGAAAATCAGTTTGCATGTTTTTCTAAAAGGGAAAAAAGTCTGGACTTTAACTAAACAAAGGGTGCTCAAAGCGCAGTCCGAGGGCCGTTTGATGCCCCTGGACTCATTTTGTGCAGCCCCCTAGACTACAATTTAGCCATAAATTAAATAAATTAGATTACCTTTTTTTCTATTTCCATGTTAATAGCACGATATCGACTCATTGATTTGTACCTTGGTCGGCTTATTGCAATAATGGTTTCACTGGTTTATAAATTGTCCCGGTAATTATTGTGATAAACAATTTTGTGACCATGTCCAAGTAAGATATTACTAATGGCATGAAGCTACCAGAACACGCAACACTGGAAGATATTATAAATATCCAAAATAGAACACAACAGCCAAAAACTGTAAATAAAAAACAGAAGCAACTGAAACCATAAATACAATAAAAACATAACCGACCTTCATGAAAATATTCGTCATCAGAATGGAAATTATGGAGCTCATTTTCATTTATCACGCGGTTAATTGGTTAGTTACTTATTGTGATGGGCTTACACAGTTTATGTTTTACAACTTGGTTAAAAACAGAACTTTTTTTCCGAAATAAATATCGATTTATATACTGTTTTTACTGCTGAGACTGGATGAAATATTTTTAAGTTTTCTTTAATTAATCCCAAAATAATAAGCAAACTGGATGCCTTTAATTTAATTTAGCAAAAACTATTTGAATTTCTGCATTTCCTATAAAGAAATCTGATTACTTTATTTGTTTAGCTAAAACTTTTGTTCCCTTGTTGTCATGACCATAAATAGCAACCAAGTCACAGCTCCCCCCTAAATAGTGATGTAAAACATATCCTAACCTCTGTTAGTTGGGCCTGAGTCAGTGCAGCAGTTAATATTTAATGAACACCTCATAGTTTATGTCATAGTTGTATCTTATCTACATATTATTCGGTTATTTAGCTTATAAACCGCCGTTATTAAGGGTTAACTGTCAAATATTTGCATCGATTTCACCACGTTGGACATCTTCCACCTCTGCTTGACAAGTTTAGCCCGCCTCCACTCTCAGCGGGACACGCTGATTGGTTCACGTCACTGTCACTCTAACAAGCTGAAAGGCCATTGGTCCACAGACTGTCAATAAACATGGAACATTACGTTCTAGGCCCTGCCCCTTTCGCTGAGGCTTCGCTTGCAAAAAAATATATAGATAAATGTAAAAATTAAACCACTTTTGTTGACACACGCCGATCAATAAATGGCTTTTATTTGTAAAACAGAGTATTTAGAGACGGTATCAGAGGGAAAACAGCCTATAGGGTGTTTTAGGGCGTCGGGTTGGTAACAGTTAGCTTACCGTTAAGCCCCGAGTCTCCGCTGTTGTCTGTAGAAGTAACGTTAGCCGCGTTGGACATTGTGGTTCCTAGTGAGGAGGGAGGGTTGCATTAAGAGCTCCAACTACTCCTGTCTAAACACATTCAGACGAGCGTTAATATAACCGACTCGAGGTGTCGTCAGTCCAAGGCAACAGAACCAAAAAACTGAGACGCTAACTCGAAGCGCCGTTTGTTTTCGTAGGCTTAGCTGGAACTACAGACAGCTGCAGACACCAGCCAATCACAGTTCCTCGGAGGCGGGGCTGTGGGATGACGTAACAACCTATGTTTGACACAACAGGGGTGGGTCAAGTAACGAGTTGGAAAAAACGAAAATGAATGGCAAGCCGATTTGTCATATTATAGCTACACGTAGTTAAAGGAGACAGCTTGACAAGAGAAAAGTTTTCAGAAAACATAGCAAGCTCAGAGTTAAATAAATATAAGTTAAAATATTTTAATGATGTCTAGTAAACATCTAATCACCTACTATAGCCTAGGGAGGTCAACTCACCACAAAAAATGAGAAATATTATTTTTAAAGAGCTGCAAATCCATTTAAAGGTAACTATAATTCTTATTTAAAAAAAATAATTTTAAGAAATATTTTTTAAATAAGAAATTATTTTGAAATAGTTGAAATATTAGCAATTACGAAGAATTGTTTTAGATAGCAATGTCTACATTTTAAAAATTCCTTTATATTCCAATCTGACTTGCCATACTTCAGATTCACCTTCAACTCTAAACAATGTTTTATTTTTTTCACAAAAAGAAATCCCAATGCTTTCATTAAAACATTTATATTTCCAGAGTTCATTATATGCTACAATGTCTTACCATAAAGAGAGCTACCTATTAGCTTGAAAAATATAAACATGGCATCTAAGTTTGCCTCAGACGGTGGGGACATGCATGTCCCCACGTACAGAGTCAGGACTCTATCCGATGAGTGCTTATTCACAAATCTCTGTAACTGGACCCCCTCGGAACAGATTTTAATCCACTCATGGTTCAAATCCAAGAACTTTTCCATGATGTCTTTGAGCAATCTTGTTAAAAATAAAAATAGTAAAACCCACCAAATAGAGTTCTTAAGAGTTGCATTTTATGCATCAGAAACTAAAATGTTACACTAAGAAGTTTTTTTAAAATAAAAAGAAATGTTCTAGTAATTTAATTTAAGAAGTAATGCATAATTTTGACCTTATAAAACAGAAAAATATGGGATATTTAGACTTTATAAGCCACAGAAAGTAAATTTTAAAGGTGCTGTAGCCAAGCATGTTAGTAGAATGTTTAGTGGAAGGAAAAAGTGTTGACAGGAATGTCTGAGGACGCTGTTTACATCTCAGTAAGTAACCTGGATTTTTTTTAAGGTCTCACCAATACTACATGCTAATTCACACAAAATAATATTTGATGTTTATCTGCTGCATGTTTTCCTTCCACAAAACTTTCGATTAATATGCTTGGATACGGCTCTATATGCTTAATCTGCTTATTTTATGTGTTTTATCCCAATTAATAAGTATTTTCAGAACTGAAGATCATATTAAATCCGTTCTGATTTAATTGATATTTGGCACATTGTAATTTTATGAATTTTTCAGCCATAATCAACAAACAGGTAAAAAAAAAAAAACATTAGAAATGCATCACTTTTAGTGTAATAAATCCAACTTTCATCTTTTCCGCTGGATTATTATAATAAAATGTTGAACATCTTAATTTAAACAAAAACAAAGGATGAAACGAAGTCACTCAACCAAAACAATGCAAAATAATTCCTTTATTTTTCCCTTTCCTTCCACCATCAAAGTAAAATTATAATTCCACATTACTGGAGGAATCAGTGTGCTAAAAAAAAAATCCTCATTACAGTAATATTTTCAGTGGTTAAAATAACTTATTCAGTGTCTCAAATAATTTTACGGTTTTTAAATCGCAGTCACACAACGCAGACATCCAAAGGACTGGTTTGGTGCACAAACAGAGTCCAGTGTGAAACTTAAGATCTCAGAAAAAGAAGCTAAAAGTCCGGCTTCGTTTCACAAAGTGGGACGGAAAACAACCAGCGAAGTTTTCAACAGTATTTCTTATAAATATGACAATCATAATATTAACGATATTATCTTTGTAAAGCCTTTCTTTATTACCCGACTGCTGTTGCACACAAAGAAATTAAAAAAAATTAAAAAAGGGGAAGAGAATCTGATGCAGAAAGACAGCCATCTTGAAGGGAGATAAAAGACTAACTTCTGTAGTTTGGGAGAGTACGACGGAGAACTAGGATCACGCAAAAAAAATTTAAAATAAATAGAAATACGAGAATAAAGTACAGTATCATGAGTATAGACTTATCATAATATGTAAAGAATAAAACTGAAATAAGATTAGAATAAACTTGGAATATTACAAAAATAAAGTCATAGTTTTGTGAGAATAAAGTTGTAATACGAGAATAAATTCATATTATAAAAATAAAATTGAAACATAGAAATAAAATCGTAATAACACAAAAATAAAGTTGTAATAACACGAGAAACAAGTCGTAATAACAGGACAATAAAGTCATAATAGTACGAGAATAACGTCGAAATACTATGAGAAGGGGAAAAAGTCGCAATAGTACGAGATTAAAGTCGTAATAACATGAGAATAAAGTCACAATAATACGAGCATAAAGCCGCAATAAATAGTACGAGAATAAAAATATAACATTACAAAAATAACGTTAAAATAATGTATTTTGAGGATAAGGTTGTAAGATTACGATATTCTTGTATTATTACGACTATATTTTTAGTTTATTGCAACTTTGTTCTCGTTCAGGTTTATTCTTGTAATTTAATTCTTTGTTTTCCTTTTTCTTAGTGCGACTCTAATTCTCCGTCGTAGCTCAGACCTGGACAACCTGTGATTTTAAAATCACGACGGAAATGAGTAAAAATGTGATTTCTTTAAGAAACGTAAACAGCAAAACGTCATACGAGACAAAAGAAAAAAAAGTTGTTTTAATTCTACCAGAGAACAAATAAAAGGGATCGTTTATAAAAAAAAAAAAAGGTCTAGTCAAAGTTTGAAGACACGACGGGTTGAGACATAAAAGTCAAGTCGGGTCAGCAGGCGAAAGGAAAAACATTGGCACGACTTAAACAACAAGGCAGCGGACCACTGGACACCCCCGTCCACAAAAAGGTCACGCAGGGGTCAAGGAGCTCCTTCCGGATGATCCTGCAGGTTAAACTGCCCACCCCGCGCTCCGCCCCTGTTAGTTCACTTTATCCTGGAATATGTAGAGGTTGTTCGTGGTTGCCACGGCGATGATGTTGTCCTGCGGATGCCAGGCGGTGTGGAGGATTTTCTTGTTGAAGTCCAAACTGTCCACGCTGATCTCGTCCTTCTTGCGCTTGCCGCCGGTGCAGACCTTCCGCGGCTTGAGGACCTGCAGCGGCTTGCTGTTCTCCCGCGACGCCTCCAGCGTGACGTCCCGCCGCTGGCCGCGCTCGAACATCCGGAAGAAGTTGTTGTAGGAGCCGGTCATCACCACGCTGCCAGGGGGAGGAAGGTGAGACAGAGACGATAAGAAAACTAAACAAAAAAACTGAAAAAAAAATTGAAAAACTCCAGCTTTTATAAGAGGATGTGGAAGAAGAAAGTTTAGTGGAAGAAAAAACATTTTGGTGTTGATTTCAAAGTGCATTAGCAAGCTTCCCAGAGGGATTTGAAAAACAAAGAATAACACTTAAAACTGCTTATTTTTGCTAAATGATCAATTTTAAATTGGACGTCTTGCTAACGTCAAAATATTTCTACTTGTACCTCAATTGCTTCTCACTGTCAAACTGAAAAATTACAGAACAGGAAAATTTAAAATGTAGTCAAATTAAAGGTTGAATTCTTCTAAATTTGTGAGATACATTACTTATCTTTTTCTGTTAATTCAAATGTGCAAGACCGCTGGATAAGAGTAAATTTCCACCAAAAAAAACTGAACATTTTTCAAAAAAAAATTTGGAAATGTTTTAAAAATCACAAATGTTGACTTTTGAGTTTCACAAGATGTTTGACTTTTCAAACTCAGAAATTTCAACGTTTTTTCTCATTTTAATTCCAAAATGTATAAAATTTTTTCCTGGGTAATTTTTGACTTTTTAAGGTCAGAAATTGTATGTTTTATTTTCATGAAACTTTTTGAGGTTAATCTCAAAAAGTCCCTTTTTTCTAGAAACTTTTCAAACTTTTCAAGCTTGTGTATTTCCTTATTTTTTCTAGAAATTTTCTAAGATTACTCTCAATATTTCTGAGTTTGTTTGCTGGAAATGTGCTACTCTTTTTCCCATCTACAACGGCCTTACAAATCACCTTTGTACAATTATCCTGGAACCTGTTTTAATCCAGGGAGTGGAGATGATTAAACCCCTCAAACAGAGGAATCATTCAAATCGGCTCAACGTCTGAGCGGATGACAGAGAGAGAAAACAAAACGCTCCCTGGGCGTCCCGACCGGCGACAGATTACTCATGGGTTCTTAGAAAGTCATAGCGGGCGTTGTGCTCCTACCTGTCGTTTCCGTTCCAGCAGCACTCGAACTTGTCGAAGATGCAGTCGTTCTCGTAGAGCGAGCACAACTTGCTCCTCAGATACTCATGAACCTGGAACGATTCAAACAAACAGCCGTGAAGCAGAAGAGGAATCACTTCTTCCTGCAGTCTTTTTTACGTCTTTACAGGTTGTTCATCCTGACCTCTAGTGGCCGCTATGCAAAATTACAAGGAGTGACTTAAAATCAGTTTTTTTATTTAAGGTGGAGCTGACAGTTGAGTAATAACTAGTTACATTTACTTGAGCAACTGGAAAAAACATTTACTTATTTACTTGCACCACATTATGCTTTTAGTTATTTTATTATAAAGCACTGCTATTTTTTCTTGAGTAAAAGACAAAGATAAAGATAAAAACCTGCAGTTCGTATTCAGGTTTCACACGTTTCAGATGGAAAGAAACTGATTTGGAAACATTTTTATGTTTCCCTGATTTTATTTTGCAATTATGACCGATTATTAGGGCCGTGCTACAAATAAATTAATTAATAATAAAAAAAAAAGAACAGTCAAAAAATACAAAAATTAATAAATTTCAAAAATAAAATTGGAATAATACGAGAATAATGTCTTAAAACTATGAGTTTATTATTTTCTGACAAGTCTTACAAACCGTGGTAACTTGTCACCTTTATCAGCCAAGTGGTTTTTCAAAAGGTGAGTATGTTAAAGGCTTTTTAACTAAATTTGCAACACTAGTGCTACATTTCAGCTTGTCAGAAGAGGCAAAGTGCATGTCATCTATTTCCTATCATTTTTCTGCGACCTACAGGTGCTTCCTTATTCCCACAGTATATTGTTATTGATTTCTAGTGTTGTCTGTGTGATCAGCTTAGCTGCTTTGCATGTTTATGTGCTTTTCTGACAATTTTGACAATTGTCGTATTATTTCAACTTTTTTTTTTTTTTTTTTTAGCATGTCCCTATTTTTATGCTTTACACAATTATGTTATTTATTTAAATTATTTTCATTTTGGTGTATAAAATATATAAACTTCCATGTAGCTTTATATTTTGATCATCTGATTATGTACATTTTAAATAAAAATATTTGATGTTTTGATCAGTTTCTCAGTACTTAAATTGCTTTTTTCATTTTATTATTTTTACCTTTTTTAATCTTGAACAATTTCTTGGACAGCTATTTTTTTCCTTTTCCTTTTTGAAACATCTCAGCTCTTACTTGAGCATAATTTTTCTGTCGTCTACAACCTGAACGTCTCAACAGCAGCTTTTAAATTAGAGCAGAAATATCCAGGAAATGGAAATAAAAACAAAGCATTTTTATTTGTTAAGCGATGCTAAGAGAAATTTTAA
This sequence comes from Phalloptychus januarius, assembly GCA_902982915.1. Taxonomy (NCBI): domain Eukaryota; kingdom Metazoa; phylum Chordata; class Actinopteri; order Cyprinodontiformes; family Poeciliidae; genus Phalloptychus; species Phalloptychus januarius. Next base: position 939,430 of record CADWAE010000133.1, on the reverse strand, counting down.
AAATCTTTTTGAGCCCATCAGAGTTGAGCTCTCACCTGGTACGTCTCCACAGGCCGGTTTTCCATGTTCAGGTCCCAGATCTTCACGGATAAATAGTCTCTGGTCATCATGTAGCGTCCGTTGTGACTGAACTTGACGTCTGAGATGGACGATATGATCTCTGAGAAGAAGGAGCGGTTGCTGGGGTTTTCTGGCTCCTCGAACACTGGAAGAGAAGAAGACGGAGAGCAACCGTGACCAGAGGGATCCTCGCTTCATCCGGCCGTCATGACAGAAGGAACTAATGATTAATGTCACGAATGAACTGTAGGAACTCAGGTTAGCGTGTTGGTTCCACTGCTGCAGACCAGAATAAATAAAATATTAAAACCTGCCGCCAAAAGTCACAATTATATGAGAAAAAATTTGGAATATGAGAAATAATAATGTGGGAAAAAGTCATAATAAGTCATGTGAAAAAAAAAAACGAGAAAAAACTCGGATTGATACAAGAAAAAGTCATAATACGGAAATAATGTATTAGAAAGTCATACGAGAAAAAAGTCGGAATGATTCGAAAAGTCATAATCATACGAGAAAAAGTCAAAATACACAAATAAAGTGGTAAAAGTAGGAGAAAGGAGCTGTAACCTTATAACTCTTACATGAAAAATAAAACATTTAAATGAGGAATTGTGAGCATCTTTTGAAGTTATACTTTATCAGTTTACAAATGAGGAAGAACTTTATCTTCCAACACATCAGAATCAAATTATCAGCAGCAGAAGTTAAACAATTGTTCAAATAACTATTTATATAAAAAAAAAATCAAAACCTGGACGAGCTTAACAAATCTTAAAAACTAACAAAAAAACGTTTTTCCAAGTAATTTTACTATTCTATTCTGGCAATATAACATCTCCATTCAGATAAAATTATATAACTTTATTCTTAGAATTTAAAATACACAAAAGTCTCAGCTTGTCCCTAATTCTTATGTCCGGGAATTTACCTACTTAAGACGCTAATGTGACATTTTATCCTTATCATCACTGATGAAGTTTGGATTTTACTTTCTCCGCATCGTTTTAAATTTCCAGCTTAGAAAAGTCGAGCTAACTCACACTTGGAGTGCTTGTCGCAGAGAGCCGACGCCCTCATGTCGCACAGGCGGATTGTCCCTTTGCTGCTGCTGTAGACGAAGGTGTTGCACTGATGAGGATGAAACTCCGCCGCGGTGATCACCTCGGTCAGCTCCTCCATGTTGGCCGGCTTGATGTCAACGATATCTGAGGAGCGCGCAGTCAGGGAGCGCCAACAGCACGGCCGAATTCACACACCGACCAGTCCGCTTTAATTCAACCCCGGGTCGTTTGTCTAGAAAGTCCAGTCCGTTTTGGGAGGTGAAAATTAGCAATCGAATAAAAAATAATAGCCGGTGTTCTATCAGATCGTCGTACGCTGCATGTAGAGTAGCATACATGCAGTGAGTGCGCATGCCTGCGCATGCGCACTAAGAAGTCCGACTTTCAGAGGAGCTGTCAGTTCAGCATACGAGACAACTTACGACGAAAAAGTCAATAAATTGTTTTCAATGATAATTAGACGGATATACTTGCATTGTCATGGTTTCAAATTGTATTTAAAGCAGGGACTAGCTGCAGCTACAGTACACTACAAAAACTCGCCTTCGTGTTCCTCGATGATTTTCTGACTAGCTAACCGCTGTTAGCATACAAAGTGTATGGCGATCTAACTTCTACGTCAAGATGTTATGATGCTGATTCAGTTAAAGCATCTGGTAATGACCGTGTATATAGAGCCGTCAGTTTGTGCTAAGAGTATGACGGTCTGACAGTTTATCAGCATTATTTTCCCTTTGCTGCAGTCACTGTAATTTTTAAACCTTTGGTAAAAACGACAAAAACTGGACTAATAATGGCCTCGTTTGTTAGTAGAAGGTGGTGATATTCGTGACAATCATCAAATAGGATTAAATATTTTATAAACTATAAGAGCCCTGGTTTAAAACTAATTTTAGCGGCGGTAATTATGTAAAATTAAACTATTGACCAATTTAAAAGTGAAATTTGCTTAGTCCTCCCTTAACATCTTGACAGAAACCACGCTGTTTATAGATTTATATTTAGGGAGAATACATATTTAAAATATTAAAACATCATATTCTATTGAAATCGAGTAAGAAACAAGGAGCTACAATCATTTTTGTGAGATTCCTGCTCATATTGGAACAGCCTTGTTTTGCGGACGACAACCAGTAAAACCAGTAACGTATATTAATAGAGAAATCATTCAACAGCTCTCCATTTTTGTTTACATTTTATGAAGCAGGAAGTTGTGATCAGTGTCTTCTTCAGAGGTTTTGTGTGGATTCCTTCAGTATTTCTCAGTGCAGCGCCACCACAGGGCAGGGGTGGAATAGTTTTTGGATCGTTTGACACAGTGATGCAGCAGCTGAAAATGTAACAAATGTTGCAATTCTGGGACCAAAATGTACAATTTATTTAAATGTAAATAAAGTTTCTGAGATTGTGTTTGAGGATACTGAAGCTGCGGTCGGTGATCTCCAGGTTCCACAGGTTGATGCGCAGGTCGTCCGCAGACAGGTAGGTCTCGTTGTCGCTGTTGACGGAGACGGAGTTGATGTGGTAGGTGTGAGCGTTGGAGAACACCCGGCGAGGGCTGGCCTCCACCATCAGGTCCATGGGGATTAAAACCGGGACCTGCAGCCAGAAAACAACTTTCAAACACTGGAATCTGCAGAAAAAGCTAATAGAAACTCTCTGATTTCCTTTGAATGCATCACTGCAGCATCATGATGTGGTTCTGACTGACCCGCAGTGCTGTGATCGTGTTGGGATCTCTGTATCGGCCATCTTCCTCTTTCAGGTTGTAGCCTTCTGGTCGCTTGTCTCTTTCACTTATTTTCCATAATTTTATAGTTTTATCTGCAACAGGAAGAGAAAACGGAGTCAAGACTTTAGCAAACTTTTCCCCACTTTCAAGCTTTTGGAGCTTCATTTCGTTAAATGAAGCTCTAACTTGCTGACTGTTTACTGCACCAGTCAGAGTGCAATAAACGTTTAGTATTCTGCTGCAAACATTTGTATTGTTGTTCCACTCATTTTATTTTTGTATTTTTAAACATTGTATAAAATAAATGTAGGTATAAAATCCAATCAGGTCTGATTGGAACCATGTTTATTCATAAAAAATGGTTTAAATGGTTTATTTGCATATTTCTGCCTTTAGTTTGTGTTGATCTTGATATACAATATTAGCATTTTTTGTTATGGCTGATAACTGATATTTGCCAATATTATATATTTTTATATGTATGTAGGAAAAAAACAACCAGAAACAGATAAAAATAAATATCGGTTGTTCATATCGGCCCAGTTGTACTCATCGGACCGATACTGATATGTTAAAAAATTACTCATATCGGCCGATATCGATGTTTTTCTCAATATATTGTGCATCCCCAGTTGAGAATAAATAAAAATCCAGCTTTTAGCACATCAAGATGAAGGCTTATCATTTACACTCCTCCTTGTTGAGGTCTGAAAAATGTTTGGGCGATAAAATGTGCAGCTTTACCGTTGGTGGACAGCAGGAACTGAGCGGCGTTCTTCTGGGGAAGCCAGCGGATCTTGTTGATTTTCTCCTCGATTTCTAAACTCTTCAGGTAGTCGAACTCGGGCTCGTGGCTCTGGAAGGTGCTGTAAACGTTGTACTCGCTCCTGAACTGGGGCAGGTTCTTGTTCTGCCAGGAGAAACGCCGACATTTATGAGACGAAGCACGATTTAATCCAGACAACACAGCAAACGTTTAGCAGGGCTTTACTTCTACTTCCTGCTGGAAGATGACGACGCGGCCGCCCTTGTCCCCGGTGGCGAGCAGCTCCCCCGTGTGGTTGAACTCAACCGTCGATATGATGTCGGCTGGGCAGAGAAACGACACATCAGAATGAAAACATGTAGCTACTAAACGCAGCAGTAGCAGTCTGTGTCAGAGGGAAGGACGGCCGACGGGACGTAATTGGTTTCATTTTCGCTCCAGTTGTTCAAACCGTCTTTCAAATCCTGGACTCCTCACACTGAGACACACGCACACTCACACACTTTACTGTCCACTGGACCAGAAAGACAATGAGCGACCAGATTGTAGTGAGGGTCCTTTGTGCTGCCTCAGGCCCAGAACGGGGTGTTTTACAGTTTGCAGAGACATTTTGTCCTTAAATGTGGATGTATTTTATCATGAAACATGGTGGTGGCTGCATCATGCTGCGGGAAGCTGGTCAGCTGGACGATGGATGGAAATAAATTTAGTTCAATCCCCGAAGAAAACCTGTCAGAGTTTAACTATTTTGTGCTGATTTCTCAAATAAAATATTCAGATTGAATTAATCGTGATTAATCGATAATTGAAATAATCAACAACTAATTAAGTAATCCAATAATCGCTAACTGGAGCGTGGAAACTAAAGAAAAACTGTACAAAATATATTTACATTTTACATTTAAGATCACTAAAAAATTTTTGTCGATGTTTTACCGAGAATCTAAAGTTGCGGTTTTACCTTCACTTTGTTCAAATAGTGTAAAAAAACAAATCATATTAATCAAATTTTTAATCAATAAAATAATCACCAGATTAGTTCTACGCTGTATTAACATCAAGTTAAGCAGAAAAGGCTGAACTTTTCATATGTTGATGAAAAAGTATTTTTTTTTAGCTGCAAGCGTTCACTAAAGGAATGCAGTTATTGTGTTTTAGGCAATAAAATGTTTATTTTTTTCCTTAAAAATGGAACTATTTGCACATTTTACTGCATTCCCAGTACTATATAAAAACAATTAGGTGGCTAAATGAAAAAGATTTGCCAAGTTTTTAAGAAAAAATAAATCAATTAATCGATTAATCGTCATACTAATTGATTAATCGTCAGAGTATTTGATTACTAAAATAACCGTTAGTTGCAGCCCTGTTAAATAAACATTTCAGGTTTGTCTCCCAATAAAAGCTGCATCATTAAAGTTCCCTTAAAACCTGCTTTCTGAAGCTCAGATTTCAAGTCATTTTCATAAAACGCTGAACTTCATAACGTTTGAACTTTCCCCGTTTAGAAACCAGGAGCACCACTAAGTCATGAGTCCAACCTTAATGGACATAAGGGAGGGTTTCCTGTCAGAAAAACCTTTAGGAATTTCAACTTTGAGGTTGAAGAAGTAAAAATATGAGCATAAAGAATCAAGAGCTCCGATATCCAGATGCTAACCAAGCAGAATCAATTCAATGTGGAGCCAAATGTTGTTGAATGAAGGATTATTTTAAATCGTACCTTCAGCTACGTCGTCGTCAATGGCTCCCTTCACCTGGGAGAAGCACCACTGCATGTCACCTCCAGGTCCTTTCAGAAGGAAAAAACTTGTTAGATTACATTTCTATCATGCTGCAGGTTTATTACATCAATAAATCCAGAAAAACTGCAATAAATACCAATTTAAATAACAAATGCATTAGATAATAAGTCAAATAACTGCACCTTTGGTCTTTTCTTTGCTAACGTTTTCAAATTTGTAAATAAAATTTTTAAAAAGCTCAAGTTTCAGCAGAGTCATGAAGTGAGCAAGACATAAACAAGATGCAGAACAAACAGGTTGGTGTTGCAAAAGCTTGCAAACATCCTCTAACTGCTGCCTCAAACGGAGCGTTAAAATTGAGAAACTTGTCGAAAAAAGGGTAAAAGCAGCCTAAATATTTTGACAAATTTAACATCCACACAATTCATGTGTGTTCCAGTAAAACCCAGAAGAAACTCTTCATTTTTAATTTCAACACCAGATCACAGAAAACTGGAAACATCAATTACAGCTTTGGTCAGAGTTCTGTGGTTAACACTCATTACACTGTGGACAGGAAGGATCTCCAGTAGCAGTCCGTCTCGCAGCTAACCTGAAAGAGCCTCTGACTGAAGACTGTTGCTGCACGACTTTCTAATGACATTTTAACAGCTGAGGAAGAAACTTTGCTTCTGAAAACTGGAACCATTTATGAGGATGTCGGATCCAGTTTCTGTTATTGAGTCAGGACTGCATAAACAAATTATCAGTGGGAAAGAATGCAAACGATATGATCAATTAGTTAGAAAACTGTAAACATTTTTCATCAGTTCAAGTCAACTTAGTGTCTGTTTATTCCAATTCTATTTCTGATTAAGCTCATAGGTCAAAATTAGAGAGCATTTTGTTGATAACATATTATAATTCTAATGATTAATCTAAATTTTTAGGCAAAGTAAAACATTTTTTGTTGTTTTAAAGCCAGAATTATACATGTAAGCGCATTTTTAGAGTGAAATACTTCACAGTTGTGAAATTGTGGTTCTAACACTGAGATCTCATGCCAGTTCATGTCTGGGCTCAGTTTTCTTCCATTTCTCAAGAATAGCTTGCAGATAATGTTGATAAACATTTTTTAAACCACTCAATTATCCTGCAATAAAAAAGTAAACCAATAACTATGGATTATCACTTTAATTTCATTCCTTTGTATGCTTGTATGACGGCTGGTTAAGCGAAAAAATGCCTTATATTTTGTTGAAGAAAAACATTCTCCTTTAAATCTGCCCTATAAGGAAATAACCACTGCTTAAAAAACACAAAGAAACTGACAAGAAGCTTGGATATTAACTGCTCAAAAGCAATTTATAAATATATATTTTAACGCTAAATGTTAGGCAAATTTAAAACATTAAAGTACATATGCATGTTTGTAGATATCAATATCTGCATGTGAAATATTCACAGCCCTGAAGGTATTTTGTAGATTAGATTCCTGTTTGAACTTGACGCTGAAAATCACGGATCAGTGATTTTCAGGTATACAAATGGCTAAACTAGCATTTAGTTTAGAAGGTTAATTCTGCTTACCGCCAGAAAAACAACAGCATTATCACCATTTTCTTTACATTTCTGAAGTTTATAGTTGGAGCTGCGCAAGATATTAATCGTGCAATCAGAAATGAGAGCTGCCAATAACATAATTTCACTTTTAATGTGTAACTTTAACGGTTAACATGCCGAAAAATAAAAACAGACATGTTGGGATGAAAGCAGAGAAAGAAAAGTTAGGAAAAAGTATTGATATTGTCCTTTAAGTCCAATCAATCTATAAAATATATCCCCTGTTGTTTTTATTAATGCCAGCTGATTGGAGATTTAAAGGAGAACAGCAAAAGCAACTGAGGTGGATTAGCAATGCGTGTCTTCAGTCAGAGGCTTTTTCAGATTCGCTGGAACACTAACTGCTACTGGAGATCAGTCCTTCACACAGCATCTCCATCTAAAATAAATATTGGATATCTCTCCCGATTTTCCTTTGGGATAAATTTAGTATTTCACTTTCAGAGAACAGGATAATATCTTTCATTACACGTCTCTTATAAAGTGGATGTGAAAGAATCGCTCTTCTGGGCGATCCGAGTCAGGTGATCCGGCTCTCTGAAAGTATTCCCACCAGCAGCGCTGCTGTGTCTCGCCTCGCCTTGTCAAAGCCAGCAGCCGGGGTGTGTTTAAGGACAACATCCCGTGTGGAAACCGTCACGTATTTTCCACTCAAAGCCAACCTCCCAGTTTCATGTCTGGATTGGTCGGACCCAACTCTTGACAATGAACCGTTGGAGCTGAAAGAACTGCAGCAGAGCTCGGCTAAAGCGACTGTTAGCTTGCAAAAATAGTCGGAGCGACCCGGTTACCAGATCATCTGCTGCCAGCAGCTGGCCGCTCGTTTTTAGCCGGCAGAGGCGGCCAGTCCGGGGGGGTGACACTTGTTTCTGCTGGCTAGCTAAGGGTTAGCACTGCTAACTTTGGCTAGCTGGTTAGCTTCCGTTACCCCCACGCAGCATAAAACGAGTCGTTGCGAACCAGAACCAAGCGGGTGAAGCCCAGCTCCAGGCTCAATTACCTGCCATGACGAGACACGCAGCGGAGCTCGGTCCTGCTCCCCACTCCCACGCGCTGATCCGTGGGATCTGAACTTTTTCTTCCGCTCAGGATCCGACGGAGGTGTGCACAAACCCGCACGTTGCGCCCCAATTGAACCGTATAACCAGTTAATTTATTACACCCCCCTTTATTTCCCGCTCTTCCTTCAGCTGGTTCCTGTAGGTGTCACCCACTGTTCCCCCCTCCGTGCGTCTGTCAGCAGCCCGGCTACTTCGCATCCCATAAGTCACTCCTTCTCTTCTTCTTCTTCTCCTTCTTCTTCTTCCCCACCCCTCAGCAGACGTTGTTCCGCACGTGAATCAGAGGGCTCTTATGCGCGCGCATGCATCGCAGGAAATGAGAAGGCGCATTCTATCTATCTATCTATCTATCTATCTATCTATCTATCTATCTATCTATCTATCTATCTATCTATCTATCTAGAACACCCTTTACACCACTGGTGTCAAACTCAAGGCTCGTGGGCCAAATGTGGTCCACCATATCTATTTATGTGGCCCTCTAGATTTGAGTGGGTCACATAGTTTGATGACAGCTATGTGCTTAAATATTATTTTATAAGTCAAATTAAATTTGTTTTCTTTTCAGTAAAACCAAATTACATAAATTTGGTGGAAAGATGTTATTTACATTTTCAGAAATACTAATCACACGTAATGAAAACTGTAATATTTAACAGTTTCTTAATGACTAGTTTCATCGTTACATTCTGCTGCAACCGGCCCTTTAAAGACATTGATGCGGCCCAAAATGAAGAGTACAGTAGACGTCACCTTCAGGGGAAACGGACTCAGCACCAGCTAACTAGCTAGCTTAGACCTAATTTAATGCACTCTAAGCTGGCCAAAAGTTGTCCAAACAAGGGTACAAACTGCCTTTAGAGTCATTACCAGCTGAAGAGGATGATATGTCTACATCGTTTACATAACATAGATTAACTATCTATCAACATATTATTGCCTTTGGTGTGACTAAAATCCCTTTTGAATGTTTTTCTGTGAGTCATGTGTGCTTTAAAGGATCCACTTCTCGGCTGGAGGCACCAATGCGCTCCGTAAATGTCTTATAGCACAAACACGCAGGCCTTGACTTGGGTGAGCAACAGCTCTGCCGCCCACATGGGTACGTCAGACTCTGTTTCTCCTTGAAAGACTGAGCATGCCAAGTAAAGAGAAACACTGTGTTTGTACACTACTGCAAAAACAGCAATGATGAAAAATGGAAGAAGGGACACAAATGGCAACTGTAAAAAAAAAAAAGAAATAGAGCTGAATTTCTCTGTCTTTAGAAGTCTTATAGCAATGTTTGTAATTACAAAGTCTAAAAATATCTAAGAAGTTTCTATTAAAAAAACTATTTAGAAGAAAAAAATTAGATCCACGTCATCTACTGTATTTTATTCATTTTCCAAGCTACTGCCAGTCATATGCTGTTGCACTTTTTCGCCACCAGAGGGCGACAAAGCTTTAAAGCATTAAAACCAAGCCAGATTTCTCAAGTAATTTCTAGTGGCTTTCTTCAGGCCTTGTAAGGACATAACTTGCTAAATCAGATGTAAAAATATGCAAATTAATTAAAGATAACATACTAACTAAAACTGCACCACAACTACTGCCATGTATCTGGACAATTTTTGTAAAAAAAAAAAGTCTCATTTAAAAAAAAAGCATTCATTTGGTTAAAATCAAATTTAAAAATTATAAAAAAGAAAATAGAAAATGCATGCATATTGTTTGCATATCCTCTTATAATTATTGCCCATATTTCACAGCATCACCAAAGAAAAAATAGAGAAAGAGGGAAAGAAAAGAAACAACAAAACAATTTGACCTAGCTTGCTAGCCTTGTTTATAAAATAACCCGACCTCAGATTAGATGGAAAACATCTTTAAACACCAAATTTCAGGCTGGACTTTGACTAAACCATTTTAACACATAAATACACTTTGAAATAAAACATAACATAATAGCTTTTGCTTTATATTTATGGTTACATCCATCTTCCAGTCAGCTCTGACCTTCTCTGCCCCTGGAGAATAAAGCTTTTCCCCCAAGAAGATGCTGCCATCATCAAAATTTCACCATTAAAATAATCTGTTTTAGAGCACTTTTGCACTTTCTTTCACATATATTGCTTTAAAACCAGAGGTGGGTAGAGTACACAAAGGTTGTGCTCAAGTAAGAGGAGAACTACTTTTACTTTTACTCAAGTAACAATAAAAAGTAGCTGCCAAGAAATGACTCAAAAGTATTTAGTAAAAAGTCCACTCAAGAACTTAGCAACTGATCAAATTATCAGTCATTTATTATACAAAAATTACTAAATCAGATGGACCAAAATATAAAGCTAAGTGGACATTTTGTTATTTTAAGGACGAAAATAATAATAATTCATATAAGTAACAAAACAGAAAAAAGAAAATGTTTCCAAATCAGTTTCTTTCAATAAAAACTTCAGAAACTATGATGAATGTTTGGTTAAAACATATTAGTTTTTCATTCAATGGGTAGACAACCCAGGAGTTTTACTCACATAAGAGCAACAATACTTTGCAAAATCACAGAATTACTCAAGTAAGAGTAAAAAATACAGCAGTCCTAAAAGTTACTAAAGTAAATGTAACTAGTAATAACTATTCAGCTCTGTTTAAAACCTACTTATTTCGGGTAAAGATGAATAACATAAAAGCTGTTCATTTTGTTTAGTTAATTAAAAATGGCGTTTGGATGCTCGTGGGTGTTTGTCCGCCGCAGCAGCGGGCCGGGTCAGGGAGGGGACTGTTCGGGGTGTGTCCCGTCCCGGCAGCATAAACAGCGGCTCACCGCTCTGCGCCTCGCCGACTCGACGCCTCTCCGCCCCGGCTGCAGCTCGGAAGCGCTCCCCATCGGCTCGCTCACACCCAGCACCCGTTCACCCACCCAGCCGTCCGTCCAGCAACCTCCACGTTCAGGTAATCTCCGCGTTTAGCTTCAATCACAGGGGGGCAGATTACGGAATTATAATCCGGGTTTGACTGCAGCCTGTTTATGGCCTCTATTGGAGTAACGGCCTGATCTCAGTAGGAAGCGCGGTGGATAAGGGATCGCGCTGGTTTAATCGGACTTTTTCTTTTGCAGAGGATATCTAAAAACGGACTAAAGGCGTTTTTTTATTTGCCTTTGTGCAACGCAGCAGGCGCCATATATGGGACTGAAACTGCAGTTTGGATGTCTGTGGTCGCACACTCACGCAGTCAATTCAGTTCTCACTAGATGAGGAAAGTGCAAGTATGGCAAGCGATTTTGTATTTATTCTCCATTCACAACTACAGGGATACATACAGCTCGATATTTTCTGAGCTGTATGTGCGTTTTCAAAATGCAAACAGTTGTTAAATACAAAAAGAAAGAAAAAATCCGTCTTGTGTGGCGCCCCTATTCAGCACCCACCCACTGTTTGCATCACTAGTCCTTCTAATTAAGTTTAATTCAATTTTATGTATTTATACAGCTGCAGTTGAAAACAGATGTTATTTTAGGTTCAGTTATTCAGTTTTCTGTGAAATGTGACTCCAATTTATTACAATTGCCTGTTCACAGATTTTTTATAGAGCAAATCTAAGATATTCTAAAGCAAATGCAGGTTTGGCAGCTGAAATAAGTAATAAATACTACTAGGCTTACGGTTTACAAAGCTGCTGATCTCGGACATGCATAATTTACAGTCTAGTTTATTTAAAGGTTCGCTAGTTTTAATATTCATAGTAAGCTAATAGACCCCACTATAGCTCAAAATGTTTACTTATTAATTAGTAAACCTTTTCCAAAATGTATGTTTTCCCTCATAGATAAGAAGTGAGTTGACTAATTCAAGCTAATTTATATTCATATTGCATCATTCCAAACTATAACATGGTTAGCAAAGGTTATTACACTGTTTATGTCAACTACACTTTTCTGTCTATTAACCTCATTTTTTCAGCTAAAAATAACAATTAGTTCACTAGTTTACCTAAAATGTACTTAACTTTTGAGCCTCAGATTCTCTCTAGTTTTCTATCAACACAAGGTTTGTCCTTACAATTCGACTAGTAATGTTTATTATAATTTCCAAGTTAACCAAAGCAACTAAAAATATAAAATTATTAATAATTAGTGTACTTCATACAAGTCTTTTAACATTCATAGTACAACTATGACACAATTGTTGCCTTAAAGGCAACTATAAACCCCCAAAATGGTCACTAATTAACTTCTATTAAATATTTCCGCCTTCAGAAGAAGCTAATAAAGAATCAAATTGTTTTTGCATTAATTTTTCAATACAGCAACTAAAAGTTAAAAAGAGATGGAAAAATGACTCTTGGTCCTGTCATGAGTCATTTTTGGTTTCTATGGAGAAAAACAGCTTTGAGGAAGTTTCACCTCAACATCCTCAAACTGTGACAGTAAAAAGCAAACTGAGTGACTCAGGAAGAGGAGTTGAAAATCAGACATGAGATTTTCCAGAGCTAACCAGCAGTTTTCTGTCCCAGTGCATGTTTTCTGTTGGGTTGGACTCCGGGGTGTGTCTCCTGCTGTTGACATGCGGGACGTTTCCTTTCAGCTGTTGAGTCCAGATGCCCTAGTTTGGCATCCTGTCCTCAAACAGCTGCAGCATGCCTGATAATACAGCAAATAAACTACGACACAAGTTAAATTTAAAACTTCCTGATGAGTGATTTCACACCATCAGCCTGCAGAAGCGACTTATCGATGCTAATTAGCAAACAGTGTGAAGGAGGAGGTTGGAATTAGCGCCAGATAGCTTGTTGGATTTTTGTTTGTTGTGCTTTTTTACAACTCTCCCATGAAGGATATTTTTCTCATTGTCTCCACAAATATTTGAGATCCTCCTTAAGGACGCTATTAACTGTTTATTAAAGCTCATAAACCGGCGCTGAGCTAGCTAGCGGGCGCTGAGCTAGCTAGCGGGCGCTGAGCTAGCTAGCGGGCGCTGAGCTAGCTAGCGGGCGCTGAGCTAGCTAGCGGGCGCTGAGCTAGCTAGCGGGCGCTGAGCTAGCTAGCGGGCGCTGAGCTAGCTACGGAAGCTCGTTTTCATTTATGTAAAAACGCCACACCCCTCCCCACTTCTAGCCGCCTGTAGTCATTTTATTTCTATACCTGGTTTAGTTTATGTTGTTGTTAGTTCTTGGTAAAAATAACTGTTATGTCCCTTAATAACATGGAGGCTGTTCTGTTTAGGGAAGCAGCTAGTATGTTAAGTATGTGCAGATCTTTATCTGATGCATCAGAGAGCCACAGAAAGCTGAGGAAGAATGGCATTCAAGGAGAAAATGAGTCATGAGGAGACCCCCTCCTCTCCTGAAGGAGGCTCTTATTTTACCAGGGTGGGGGATGGAAACCCTGGACAGGCTTTCAGGGCCTTCAAATCCACCTCATAATGTGGGTTATTTTTCAGCAGCAGACAGATCACAAGGCACAATCAAAATGTAGTTTCTCTGCAAATGAATTCCCAGTTTGAGTTTCCAGTCAGACAGCAGGAGGCTGGTGGAAAGTGGGGGAGGGAGCGAAGCATGCGGGGCCGGGGCCGGGGCAGCACAGGAAGGGCTGCCGGGTCGGACCGGGACCGGCTCAGTCTGCAGAGAGGCGCTGAGCCACAGTCATATGACCCGTTCTGTTTGACAACAGACTGGTTTTACCCCAAACATCTTCATGAGTCACCAGGCGAACGCACTGCACAAACACAACGTGGTGCGAAGTATCTTAATCTAGTCTCTGGTGCAAACATCTCATTGCACTTCCAGTTAAAGTAAACTAACTAAAAAGTAACTTTTCAGCGAGAAAGAGGGGCTTTTATTAAGAGTCAAAAAATAGTGGCATATTATAAGTGCAATAATCCTTTAATATAACTAGCACAATATTAAGAAATTATGGACTTAAAGCAAACTTGCTTAAAAGTTACTTGTAAGTTAGCCTGGAGTCATTTTAAGTGCAGATATTTGCACAAATTCTGCAGAGTTAAATCCACACTGTGCCGAGTCTATTTGGTTGTTTTGGTGTTAATTTCAACAAGAGCTGAAATCCTTGTAACTATGCACTCGCTTGTCAATTTAACTCTGCAGATTTTGCTGTGAAACATATGGAAACACATTCCTGCTGCTTTTCATGACACAAATATATGTTTTTATGAACAGACCTCTGATCCAGTAAAGAGTCAAACTTCCATATCGCTCAGCATTAAATTATCTTTTATTAACTTATTTATTTTAGTTTCTGATGATATACACTGAAATAAAAGTTTGCGTGTGAATAACATGATGTGTTTCAGAGTTCATCCTCCCAGCTCTGAGCCTCACAGTTACATGAGGAGAAACGAGGCGAATCAAAAGGGAAGCTGGACTCAGAGTCACTTCCCTCTGACTCCTCCGCGGGACGGGATCAGATTCCTGCCGTGTCTGTGGGCAGACGGCAGCGGGCGCAAACTGCATTCCTGTGGAAAAACAAACTCTCTTCGTTCTCAAATACAAAAAAAAAAAGAAAGAGTTTAAAACAGCTGGGAATTACATTTTAAACATGTCATGTTCTGGTTTACTTCGGATTGTTTTTGCCGTCAAAACTGCTGGGGAATATTTGAACCATTTGGCTTTTTTTGCTGCAAAGTAAAGCTGCTGAAGAATTAGCTGAGGCTACATTCAAGTGAATCATAACTGTAAAATTATTTTGCTTTTTCCTGCCTCTGAACTCAAAAACACTTCAGCTACAATAAATGTATTTTCTTAATGAATGCACTAAATATTAAACATCTGAAACAGACTCCAGCTGAGTTTATATTTGCTTAATTTACTGGATTATAAAAGTTTATAGAAATTTAATTAACAACAAAATGTTCAACTCCAGGTTGAAACCATAAGAAGGAGAAACAAAAAAAGGTCTAAGTGCTGTGAACAAAGTTCAAATTCTGAGAAAAAGTCACAATTGCGAGAAATAAGTCAGAAATATGAGATTAAAGAACAAATTCAGAACAAAAAGTCAAAATTCATAGAACAAAGTTAAAATTCTGGGGAAAAACGGTTAAGATACGGAGATTAATATTAGAACTCTGAGAAAACAGTCACATTTCTGAGAGAAAAATCACAGTTTGGAGATTTAACTGTCAGAATTTCTTTTCTTGTAATGGCCCTAATGGTCTTCCGTACAACCCGGTTCAGATAAACACCTGCCTTATCTGTCGGTGTGGCGCCGAGTGTTTTCTGGGCAGCCGGACCAGGATGAAGTGTTTGCTATTTGTGAGCCCAGATGTTTAGGACGGACATGTTTCTGTGTTTGTCTGAAAACATTCAGTCAGAGTGGATGAGCTCAATACAGGAAGAAAACCAATTCCTGGTTCCTGGAAAACCTGGAACCAGGAACTAAATCTGGACTGGTCAAAGTCCACAACTAAATCTAAATAGTATTATAGGGCGAGACTTGAAGAGTGAGCCTGTAAGAGACAGTCGGTTCGACAAAGTCGAGATTGTAGCTGATTACAAATGCAAGTCACACATTCCAGATTTCAGTTGTTAAACAGCCATAGCTGCGACCTTGTTGTGGTTGTAAAGTGATCAAATGTGACGGCTGGTGTGAAAAGTTTGGGCTGAAAGTATTATACCTGCAATTAATACAAAGAACACTGTAAAAACATAAAACCTTCTCAAGTAATTTAGTTAAATTTTTAGTGCAAATAACAAACACTTTAAATAAGACAAAAACTAACTTACAACAAGCTCTTATATCTTGCTGAAAAGACCCTTGTAAGTTAGTTTTGTCTTGTTTCAATCATACTAAGACGTGCCGTAAAAGCTAGACTACTTGCTGAGGTTTTGTGTTTTTACAGTGCTCAGCAGTAAATTACGTTTCCCAAAAGCCTCTTCCTGCTTCAGCTTTCTGCACATGCAGCGTTTCGGTTGCCATCACCAGGATTTCCTTTTGTTGGTGAATCATCCTCCCGCTTGTTAATAGCCGCCCAGGCCCCTGATCTTTATCTGCGTAACCATGGTGACGGCGCGGCGCTCAAAGGGAGCGGCGGCCGCGGGCTATGGCTCATCCGCGGTGTTTCACCCCTTGCAGGCAGGATGGCAGTGCAGCACGCCGAGTTTGAGCGGGCCGGTCAGAACCCCGGCCTGCAGGTGTGGAGGGTGGAGAACTTCGACCTGGTGCCGGTTCCGGAGAACCTGCACGGTGGGTTCTACACCGGCGACGCCTACCTCATCCTCAACACCATCAAGCAGCGATCCGGGAGCCTGCAGTACGACCTCCACTTCTGGCTGGGTGAATATTAGAGACAAACAAAAATATCTCTGTATCCGCATTTAAAAGCCGAGATGTTTTCAGTTTTCCAGTTGCAGCTGCAAAGCGTGATGATGCATGTTTCCCTGAAAACATTTCAGTCAGAACTGAGACAGTTTCTGCACGGAACGGCTCTCCTGCTCGCAGAAACATCAGGAAACACGACGAAGGATAAAATGCAAAATCACTGAATGGCTGGCTTTGCTTTTTATTGTTACCGCACTGTACAAACACCAAATCTTACCAAGTATTTTTATCCAGTTTCTTGAGCAAATATATCAAGGTAAAACAAAACTAACTTACAATTAACTTTTCAGCAACTTACAGGAGCTTATTAAGATATTATTTCACTTAAAACAAGAAATTATTCACATTTTATAAGTGAAAATCCAATTTTTTAATTTTATTTTTAATATAAAAAAATTTGTAATAAATTTTTGTAGTGAGAAAATTTTGCAGAATTTTTAAAATATTAAACAAATAATTTTTTAAATATTAAAACTATTTTAATGTAGAAAATAAAATATTGTTAAACCAATATTTATGTAAAACAAGCTCTTATATCTTACTGAAAAGCTACTTGTAAGTTAGTTTCCTCTTATTTCTAGTGTATTAAGACCTTTGCACTAAAAACTGCACAAAAATACTTGGTAAGATTTTGTGTTTTTACAGTGCAGGAATTGGTGACACATTAAAAGCAGAATTATGTTGTAAAATAGTAAAAACATAAAACTTCCAGTTCCCTTTTTCTACCACAGGCTAGCAGTAAAAAGAAATAAAACTTTATTGGTTTGCTGATTCCAGAAGCAGAATAGTTCATGAATTTGCATAACAAATGTTAGCGTAAGCCATTTATGACCGTATTGTCTTAAGCTTATAGTTTCATTGTTTGAAGTAAGCTGATCTTTATTGATTCCTCATTGGAACCGGCTGCTGGTCGACGAGTCAGAAAGCTGGGTTCGGATGGTTTTATAGATTTATAATGTTTTATTCAGCATCAATTCTGGTTAAATATTTGTGCATTTTCACTGGATCACTGCAGTTTGACTCCAATGTTATTTGTTGCTAACAAGTTGCATTTAACATGTTAAAATGTATTTCTCTTGCTCCAGCAAAGTCCACTTTTCAAGAAAATAACTTTTTGTTTTAGAGTTTGTGACCTGAAAGAATTTCCTTATCTTGAAATAAATGTGCCTTGCAAGTCTAAGTATGCTTAGAAAAGGAATAAAAAAAGAGGATTATGATTGATTTATGTTTTAAATTCACAATACTAATTGTTTTTTTTGTTTTTAAAAGCTACAACAGCTGAGCACTCCCCACCAAATCAATGCAGGAATTCTGGTGCTTGCTTTTAAATGACAATTAGTAATTTTCTGAGTTGTTATTAAATTGTACTTGGCTCTGCGTACCAAAAAAAAATGCAAATAGAAAAATCTGGTTTAAACTGGAATCAGATCCAAAATAAATGGAAAATTTTAGTATCTTATGTTTAGTTTTCTTCATAATTTACAAAAAAAATAAAACCTACATTCCAAGAGAAATTTAAAAGATTTGCAATGATATACGGTTTGCAAGACTACAAAATGGCTCCTTCTAATATAAAAATGTTTTGTGTCTTTAAGGATTCACTGCTAAACTTGAAATCTGTATCTTTTGGATTAAGAACAAACGATACTGATGAAGTGAATTGTTTCTTCTGACGCAGGTGATTTCTGCAGCCAGGATGAGAGCGGCGCGGCGGCCATCTTTACTGTCCAAATGGACGACTTCCTGGGGGGGAAACCGATCCAGTACCGCGAGGTGCAGGGACACGAGTCCAAAACGTTTCTGGGCTACTTCAAATCTGGAATCAAGTACATGGTAGGACGTCAAACTGGGATTATATTATAATCCAGCCTGTGATGGAAGCGTTTCAAAATGATAATAACTAAAAGAATCTTGTTGCAGGCTTGATTTCTTTTGAGCTGAAAGGTAAAATTTGAGTTCCTATTGGCATTATTATTAGATTATTATTGTCATTTATTAATTATTTATTTACTGGTTGTTATTTACACTTGTCATTATTATTACTATTATTATTATAATTATGGGTCAGTTAATTTTATTTTCCTTTTATGAGAATAATTTTGTTTACTGTAATATTCAAGTTCAAAAACAATTTATAAATGCCAAAGGGAAATTAAATTAATTAAAATTATTCAAATAAAACTACAATTTATTGAGTACAGCTAATTGAACAGACATATAAATACCATAACTTGTTTTTAATTACAAATGTTGTATCGTTATTGAGTCAGTAAGTGTTATTTTTAATTAAATTACATAAGTGTTCACTTCTTCCTATTCCTTTGTATGGACCTGTTGTAAAGCTGCTGGCTAACAATGACTAGCGTTAGTTTTAGCTATTATGTTGTCAACATAACATGCTAAATCTTTAATGTATGCCTGATATATAAAAGAAAAAGGGAAGCAGAGCTTTGCTGCACTACGACAACCAGATAACAAGGTCAGAAAAAAGTTTTAATTAAGAAAAAAAAAAGCGAGGTAGATGGAAGTAGGTCAGTTATGCTAGCTTGACTATGACAACCTGAACATGTACATGTGCTGCAGAATTTTGTGTGTTTTGGTTTAGTAAAAAAAAATAATAATGTGACCTAAACACAAACTCTGACAGATCATCAGTAGAGCAGGTGTTTAAATTAACTAATCAAGCTAATTAAGCAAATGTGTGAAATTTCCAGATGTAAACTAACACTAAAGGTTCCAGGTGAACATGTTTCTCTGTCTCAGTTACTTCTTTTCTTTATGCTTCCTGTCTGAAATAAATAAATATAAATGTACCTTCCAGAAAGGAGGCGTGGCTTCT
Source organism: Phalloptychus januarius (assembly GCA_902982915.1). Taxonomy (NCBI): domain Eukaryota; kingdom Metazoa; phylum Chordata; class Actinopteri; order Cyprinodontiformes; family Poeciliidae; genus Phalloptychus; species Phalloptychus januarius. The sequence goes on along the minus strand of CADWAE010000133.1, from coordinate 920,247 downwards.
GGGTTCAAACACGTCGTGACCAATGAGGTGTCGGTGCAGCGCGTGCTCCAGGTCAAAGGTCGGCGTGTTGTCCGGGCAACAGAGGTGCCAGTCAGCTGGGACAGTTTCAACCAGGGCGACTGCTTCATCTTGGACCTGGGGGCCGTGAGTCAGACAGAGAAGATCATCATTAGTTATGGAACAAAATATCATCTGACTTTCACCTGAAACAAATAAGCCAGCTGCTTCTGCTCATTTAATTAGTGGATCTCTGGGAACCAAACGCTCCTCCTTTCATCCCACAGGAGATCTACCAGTGGTGTGGCTCTCAGAGCAATCGCTTCGAGAAGCTCAAGGCTACGCAGGTCGCTAAGGGTATCCGTGACAACGAGCGCAGCGGCAGGGCCCGCGTGTACGTCTGCGACGAGGGAGCGGAGAGGGAGAAGATGACGGAGGTCCGACCAGTAAACCCACTGAAGCGAACGACCAAACAAACAGAGACGTTTACTGAAACCGCTGCCTCTGCTCACAGGTTTTGGGGCCCAAACCAGATCTGCCTCCTGGGGATTCGGATGACGTCAAAGCTGATGCTTCAAATAGGAAGAGGGCGAAACTATACAAGGTTAGAGCGTGAATGTGATGCAGATGATAGATGGAAGCATAGAGAATCAAATCAAACCTCAACTTCGTCTAATTCCATTTTAAACGGTTCTCACGACTAGCGCCAACATTACAAACAACTGAGTGTCATCTGCATAGAGGAGAACAATAATCCAAAACCAAACTTCTCCTTTCTGAAAGTTTTAAACTTGTGTGACTTCCTCTAGTTTATGTGTAAATATAATAAAACACATTGTCTGGATTTATAGGGGCCCTATTAACTGCTTTACACACATCCCACACTATTTGCTCACCATGCCAATCATTAAATTCTGGTCTATTAGTCACTTTTACACTTTGTAAACATCAGCACAAACCAGGCAATTCAGATATAACTATTGGTCTCCTGAAAAACGACGAAAACTAATCACAGTGAAAAGTGGACATGTCAGGGGAAAAGTAGTGGACATGTGGCTACTTGAGCAAAGCTATAGCCACAACTGGAGGTTAGCCCAAATGTTTCACAACCAAAGCAGCAAAGCTTGCTGCTACAGGAAGTTAGCATTATTAACGTCAACATCAAAATAATGTTGTCCACTTAAAATTAGCTTTAGCACTATAACTCAGTTTACTGCAACAAGAAGCAGTAATCCCAATCAATCCAATCCCTACTCTCCAGATTCTCCTCAGTCCGGGTTGGTGTGGACTTCCGGGCAGATCCGTCCTCTCAGTCTGGTTGGTTTTTTACGTAGTACAGGTTGGTACTGCGAGATGACTCTTCCTGTTTCACATGTTCCAGGTTTCCAATGCCAGCGGCGGCATGACTGTTGCTCTGGTGGCGGCGGAGAACCCGTTTGCTCAGAGCGCCCTGGAGTCCGGCGACTGCTTCATCCTGGACCACGGCTCCGACGGCAAGATCTTCGTCTGGAAAGGTCAGGGTAAACTTCGCCACAGGAAGTACTTCTACCAGCAGCGGAAGCTGAACTCGGTGATTATTTCTCCAGGCAAAGACGCCAACATGGACGAACGAAAGGCAGCGCTGAAGGCAGCTGACGAGTTCATCAAGAAGATGGGCTACCCCAAACACACGGAGGTCCAGATCCTGCCGGAGTCGGGCGAGACGCCGCTCTTCAAGCAGTTCTTCAAGAACTGGCGCGACAAAGACCAGACGGAGGGTCTGGGCGTCGCCTACATCGCCAACAGCATCGCCAAGATCGAGAAGGTGGCGTTCGACGCCGCCAGCTTGCATGAGTCGTCGGCCATGGCGGCGCAGCACGGCATGGTGGACGATGGCAGCGGGGAGAAGCAGGTGAGATGGGATTGGTCAATGAGCAAGCAGCAGCTCTCAGTTAGCTACAGAGCCCCCTACTGGACATCGGGGGGCCTTTCTTTTCTTTTGCGTTGAATCACAAAAGTATCACAAGAGTATTAGGGCCATACTACGAAAAAATAAACCAAAAGGATAAAGTCAGAATATTATGAGAATACAGTCATATATTTACGACAACAAACTTGTGTGAAAATAAAGTTGTACAAGACTAAAGTTAAAATAATGACAATAAAGTCATAATAGTATGAGAATAAAATCGAAGTAATCCCATCAAAGAAAAAATCTTGATATAATGACTTTATTCTCAGAATTTTACTTATTTTTTCTTAGCTTGGCCCTAATGTTCAGTTTTGCCATTTAACACAAAAGAAAAGAAAATCCCCCCATGTCCACTAGGGGGCTCCACAGTTCAATCTACTATATAATAATGGCAGATGTAAAAGCATTACAGTAACACATAAGACGCATTAATCTGCCGTACTAAACCATAGTTTCTATTGATCTTATCATCCTGAGTTTAGCAGAGTATTTCAGGTGGAAATATTTAAGCTATTTAAGACAAATCCTGATTTAATGGGATCTATTTGTCTGTAACCATGACAAGATCTGGCGTATTGAGGGATCCGATAAAGTGGCGGTGGATCCGTCCACACATGGACAGTTCTTCGGAGGAGACAGTTACATCATCCTGTACAACTACCGCCATGGAGGACGGCAGGGACACATCATCTACATGTGGTGAGAGGACGCCACACTTCCGCACTTTTCCTTCGGCTGACGTGTAACTTATCGGTTTCCAAAGTATTTTTGAGCCTGTTTTTAATGTTTCATGTTTTGTGTTTCAGGCAGGGGTCGGACTCCAGTCAGGATGAAATCGGCGCCTGTGCGATCCTCGGCTCCCAGCTGGACGACGAGCTCGGCGGCGGTCCTGTCCAGGTGCGACTCGTTGTTGTCATGGCGACTTCCTGTTTTCTTACGGCCAGGAACTCTCAGCTCCGTTTCCTCCTGACCTTTCCATCCTTTCACTCCCCGTTCTGTTTTTATTCCTGCTGCTTCTTTGCTCGTTGGTTTCTGCCTCGCCCTCCTCAGGTTGTTGGTGCTCCTATAACCACTCAGGTATTTCCCTCCCCGCCTGCTTCTCATCCGCTGATGTTGAGCTAACCCTTTGACCTTTACTTGTGACCTCACTTCGCATGGGAAACATTTTGGGTTTATGTTGCCATTAAATAAGCTGGCTGTTCACCAATACGAATACATATTGAAAGGTTTAGTGGAAGGAAAAACTAATTTTTTAAAAAGCTAAATGCTTGGATAGAGTTGGTTTTACTAGAAATTTGGTTTTTGTGGCTCCATGTGGATGGTGTCATTGGATGTCCAGTCAGAAGTTGTAGATTTAAAAAAAAAAAGTTCCTTCCACTAAACTTTACATTGATCTGCTTGCACTATGGTAAACAGCCAATTTCTTTAGTGATGAACCTTGAATCTTAGCCTGCTTGTGGAGCATTTTTATGACAACTCAGAGTGGTTAAGCCACAGTTGTAGCTTGGCTACTTATACTTTTTCCTTCCACTAAACTTTCCCCTCATAATATTTCATACTGCGAACAGCCAGCTTGTTTAGCAGTGGCATGTTGTGTCTTACCTTGAGAAACTAACTTGTAGTGTTTGGAGTCTGTCCAGTCGGAAGTAGTAGATGTTTTTTAAACAGTTTTTCCTTCCACTCAACTTTCCGTCAATATTTATGTATATTAGTGAACAGCCAGCTTGTTTACAGGTGGCCTATCATGGCTTACCCTACATGTAGAGGGTGCCAGTCAGCAGTTATATTAATGTAGTCAGCTTTTCATTCCACTAAACTTTCACTCAAAATGTTTGCACATGGATTAACAGCCAATTTGATTACCTGCCTGTAGAGTTTTAATGACAACTCACACTTATTATTAATTATTATTATTAACTCACACTCATATTTATGTAGACTATAGTATGATTGCATTAACTGATCTTCTTGATGACGTAATTAATCGACATTTGATGTGGTTAACTCACAGCTCTGAGCGTCCCGCCTGGGCCAGCTAACGCTGCTGTTTGTGCGCCAGGTGAGGGTGATCCAGGGTAAGGAGCCGGCCCACCTCATGAGCCTGTTCGGCGGCCAGCCCATGGTGGTCTACAAGGGGGGAACGTCCAGGGACGGAGGCGAGTCGGCTCCGGCAGAGACCCGGCTCTTCCAGGTGCGCTCCAACTCTGCAGGGCACACCAGAGCCGTGGAGGTGAGTGGTGATCATCGCGTCATTCTGTCTGCTTCTTGTTTATTTATGTAGAGTCGATTTATCCCATGAAGAGGACTGGCGCCAACCTTAACAAGTGTTGCCTGCTTAGCCGGAGCAGAGCTGACTCCTCTGCGCCTCAGAGCAGATTAGAGACGCGATGCAGCGCCGCAGTAAGAGGTCTGCTCGGTTATTAACAGACACACTGTAGTTTATTTTCAGGCACCGTACTGCTGGCACCATAAACCTTCTAGATCTGTATTAATCCGCTGCTGAAAATAGTCCCCAAACACCATTTGCTCTTGTTTGACTACGAATTGATGCGCTGCAAAAAAACTAAGTATTTTTAGTCTAGTTTCTACTGCAAATATCTAATTGAAATAAGGCAAAACTAACTTACAAGTAACTTTTAAGCAAGAAATAGGAGCTTGATTTAAGTAAATGATTCCTTAATATTAATGAAAAAGAACTTGTTCTACAGATTATTTAGCTTTTAACTTGTACTTATTCATTAATACAAAGGAATTAGAGACTTAAAGTGGAACTATAATGCAAAATTCCCGTTTTGCTCATTTTTAGTACTTCCATGTTGGCTTTTACTGCTTCTTAAAACAACCCAAATGCTTAAAAAAAAACTCACCCAGCTGGTTTTTGGCAATGAATTTATGTTTTTTGGTGTCTGAAAAATGAGCTGCTTCAAAAACCCCCCAATTGTTAAGTCACAAAGTAGGGAACTCAGCCTGGCAACCCCAGCGGAACTCTGCCATTACCTAGTAACCCCAGTGGAACTCCGCCGTTACCTAGTAACCCCAGTGGAACTCCGCCTCTACCTAACAACCGCAGCGGAACTCAGCCTCTGCCTGTGTTCCTGCAGCTCGACGCCGTGGCCTCCAACCTGAACTCCAATGACTCTTTCGTTCTTGTGAGCCCCGACGGCGCCTCCCTGTGGGTGGGAGTGGGCGCCAGCGACACGGAGAAGCAGGGAGCTCAGCAGCTGTGCGGCATCCTGGGAGTGTCGGCGTCCGATGAACTTTCAGAGGGAGGAGAAACTGGTGAGCACAAAACCTAAAAACAAAAACCTTACCAAGAAACCCTCGTCTTGTCTCTAGTGCAAATATCTTAGTGAAATAAGATGAAACTAACTTAGAAGTTACTTTTCAGCAACATATAGGAGCTTGTTTTAAGTAAATTGTTTCTTAATATTGATTAAATATGGACAGATTATTTCACTTCTCCAATAAATAATTCCTATTTTATAGGTGAAATAATTTGCCAGTGGAACTTGGAACTTTTTCATCAACATTAAGGAATTATTCACTTAAATCAAACTCCTGTTTCATGCTGAAAAGTTAATTGTAAGTTAGTTTAGTCTTACGTCAAGTCTACTAAGATATTTGTACTATAAAGTAGACCAGAAATACTTGATAAGATTTTGTGTTTTTGCAGTGTAAGGTGGATATTAGCTACAGTAAACATGGTTTAATGGAAGACAAACGATTCTTAAAGTGACGGCATGTTATTTTTCCAGACCAGTTCTGGGCCGCTCTGGGCGGGAAGGCGGAGTACCGCACCTCCACCAGACTCAAGGATAAGATGGATGCTCACCCGCCGCGACTCTTCGCCTGCTCCAATAAAACCGGGAACTTCATCGTAAGCTTTTCCAAAACAAAATTTTAAAATTCCTGACAATAACCAGAGAAAAAAAAAAGCGTATTAAGACGGGATTCTAGCTTCGGTTCCCCCAATAACAACAACAGTTCTCTCTCCCAGATCGAGGAGGTCCCCGGGGAGATGACCCAGGATGACCTCGCCACTGATGATGTCATGATCCTCGACACCTGGGAGCAGGTAAACATCACAACTTCCTGCCTGCTATCAGTTCTGCGCTAACAACGATGATAATGTAACATAACCACATTTTTTTCACGTCAGGTGTTTGTTTGGATCGGGAATGAAGCCCAAGAGGAAGAAAAAACTGAAGCCATGGCGTCTGGTGAGAATAAACAGAAAATACTCACCGTACAAACAGAAGCCAAAGAGTTCACTGTAAAAACACGAAAACTCACCAACTATTTTTAGTCTAGTCTCCAGTGCAGATAACTCACTTCACGTGAAATAAGAAACTAACCTTCAAGTAACTTTTCAGCAAGAAACATGAGTTTGTTTTAAACCAATAATTCCTTAATACTGATTTTTAAAAGTTCCATTGGTAGAATATTCCATTGGCGCCGTAACCTAGCAACCCCAGCCACACCCAGCCCGTCACCTAGCAACTCAGTTCTAGTTCCACTGGCAGATTAATTCACTGATGACAAGCTCAGTGAATGTTTCCCATGTTACAAATGAGACAGAACTTTTTCATCAATATTAAGGAATTATTTACTTAAAACAAGCTCCTCCTGTATCTTGCTGAAAAGTTTAGTTTTTCCTGCTCAAAAATGAGAACATTTTAAAAAATCTGTACATCATTAATGATTCAAAACCATAGAAAGGGATTCAAACTATTAAAAGAAAAAACATTTTTACATTTTTTGGTTCATTAATTGTTTGAAATCAAAAGGGGTTGAATACCAGACTTCCAATTTATGTTGGATCTGTATCACAGGTGTTGAACTCGAGGCCCAGGGGCCAAAACTGGCCCGCTGTAGCTCTTTATGCGGTCCTCCTGAATCCAAATTACATCAATAAGTCCCTCCAGTTTTTCACTAATCTGCAAAATTCAAACATCATCAAAAATTTTTCTGCAATTTTTTTCTCAAAATTGGCCAAAAGAAAGTGACAGCTGCCTCAGGCTCAAATTATAGTCCGTGATTGATATGGCAATTATTAAGAAGCCACGTTTAACGCAAATATTGTAAAAAAAAAATCCTAACAAATATTTGAAACCACAAAGTCTGTCATTTTGATTGGAAAAGTGGTTAATATTACTTACTTTTACTGAATGCTGAATCAAACATTTATTGATACTTTAACAGTTTTTATCAATACATTCTGGCTGAACCACTTAAGAGCATCCAGCCAATCAGTAAAGGTCCTGGTGAAAACATTAAAAATGGCTGCCTGTGTTCCCTCAGCGGTGCGCTACATCGAGACCGACCCGGCCAACAGAGACGCCCGGACCCCCATCGTCAAGATCAAGCAGGGCTTCGAGCCGCCCACCTTCACCGGCTGGTTCCTGGGCTGGGACCACGACTACTGGACCAGCGACCCACTGGAGCGGGCCATGGCAGAACTGGCCCTGTGAGCGAATCACCACCAGCGCCATCATCACTCTTCTTCTTCAAGCATTATGCAACGACCGCCAAGAATGGCTTTGTTTTTTAGCTTCCAGCTCACTTTGTTTTTTAGTTTGTTTTTCTGCTGTTAGTGCCACAGTAGTGCCTATTAGAACCAACAGAAGACATTTAGTTTTGCACTTTTAAAATTTTATCAAAGATTGTTCTAATTTTATATTGAATCCGCAGCTCAGAAGGAAAACAAGCGGTGCCTTAATCTCATCTAGTTTATTGTTTTGGAGGTACAGTTCCAAATGAAGGACCTCTTTGCTGATTTCTTTCATTTCTGTATTTATTTTTTTAGTTACCAGCAGAAATCAGAGTCCTTTAAAAAAAAGCAGCTGTTTTGGTTTCAAATAAACCAAATTCAACATGTTTCTGTCATCTTTCATTCACAAACCAGCTCACAAACATGTCTGAGGGTCGCGTCTTTATTTAAAGTCCTCATAAATATTAAATATTGAAATTAAAATCATAGCAAACAAGCTGGTAAAAAAAACAAGCTGCAATAGTAAACCTCGAACACAAAATCTGGTGTTGTGCAAGGAGTTTTTGACAAAAGCTTGAAATTTATGTGATTTTTTAAAAATAAACATGTAAAAAATTATAACAGTATATCGGGGCAAATGTAGATAAAAATCCTTAACTCAACCTGAGAAATGTTTGAGAAAAAAATTCTACATTTCTAAGCTTCAAAAGCCAAAAACTTTCAACTTTTGAAACTCAGATCATTTCTGAAAGTCAAAAATCTTTAATTAATTTAAAGAAACTTCTTGATTCAGAAATGTCCTTGTTTTGTTTTAAATATTTTCAGGATTTTTGGCAGAAATTTTCTTCAATTAATTTCAAAATTTAATTTTAAATTTGCTCCTTTTTTTTCAATCTACAGGCTCAAACCACAGAATAAAGTGCAGTTGGAGGTTTTCCTTCTTCCTGTTATAAAAGTGTGATACCACTCGCTTTCTACAGAAAACTGCTAAACCTTGCTGCAGCAGCACACACTGATCAGCCAAAACATTATGACCACTGATGGGAAAAAAATAATTTTCATGTTGGAATTTAGAGTTTCTTTTTCAGATTTCACACTTTTCCAGAAACAATTTAATTTTTCAGCCATTTCTTAACATTTTGGATACTGAACTACAAGATTAACTGAATGTGGTTTTTACTTTAAAATATTAACAGTTAATTTCTAAGCGGGACGGAGCGGGAAAGGTGGATGAACCAGGGAGAAAATGAACATCCAGAACCAGCAGCAGGTCGAGCAGAAAGTGAAGGAAAAAACATTTTAGTCAGAAGGATGTTTCATCGATTCAATAAGGAATCCAGGTGACGCGAGAAGTCGCTACTTTTGATCCCGATCTTTAGTAAAGTGGTCATAATGCAATGCCTGATCACAACAGTGGGTCAAGCTAACATGTTGAATGTTATATCTCACAGATTAATATAATGTTAGACAAGTATTTGGTTTGTAGAAAATGGAAATAAAGTCTCCCTAAACTGTAAAACTCTAAATCTTACCAAATATTTTTAGTTTGGTTTCTACAGCAAATATCTTTGCACCTTAGAAATAAGACGACACCAACTTACAAGTCACTTTCAGCAATAAAAAACAACTTCAATAATCTTTCAAGCAGACTGTTTCACTAATATCAGTGGATCTAGAACATCAACATTAAGGAATTATTGACCTAAAACAAGATGCTATTTCTTCCTGAAAAGCCACTTGTAAGATAGTTTGTCTTCCTTCAAGTGCACTAAGATATTTGCAGTAGAAACTGGACTGAAATGCTGGTAAATACTTTGTGTTTTTGCAGCGTGTGGCTCATCTGGTGAAATGTTGTCAGTGTTATAGTATCAGGACAGATCAGCAGTGGACGTGTGTTTATCTTTGATTTAACAGCAGAGGATTTGGATGGAGGTTTCCTGGTTCGTTCAGTTAAAACGATTTAAGGAGTTTTTAAAATCCAAACAGCTGCTTTCAGAGGCAGGAGGCCCACCCGACCCGTCTATGTGCATGTGTGTGTGTGTGTGTGTGGGCGGCGTTCTTCCTCAGCGCTTCATCAGGCTCTGCATCATGTCCATCGGCAGCGGGAAGACGATGGTGGAGTTCTTCTCGGCGGCGATGGTGTTGAGGGTCTGCAGGTAACGCAGCTGCAGAGCCGACGGGGCCTCAGAGATCACCAGGGACGCCTCCTTCAGGGCCCGCGACGCGTTCATCTCCCCCTCCGCCGCGATCACCTGGAGGAGGAGGAGAAGGAGAGCCTTCATCTCCACATAAAACCAAAGATTCAGACAACAGCTAGCAAATTTCCAAAGATGAAACACTAAAGCTACCTTCACACTGCAGCCTGAAGTGACCCAGATCTGAACTTTCTGTCGTAATGCGGCCTCTATCTAATACTTTCATGTCAGCCTGAACATCAGATCGTTATGTTTTTCTTTCAAATGCGACTCAGGATACTTGGATTTGTTTCACATGTGACCTGAGTCTACACGGTCGGGTTGCATTCATCTGACCTGAACCTGTCGGGAAACGACCGTATGCAGTGTGTAGCACTAAGCACTTCTTTTTTCTTTATGGAAAAACACTGAGCACGCTCGTTACGTTATTGCGCCCTCTACTGCGCATGCGGGACATTTTGAGGTCGTTTTGTAGTTCACATACAAGTCGAATATTTTTGGAAGTGTGAACGACAATTTGGCTGAAATGTGAACGTAGCTTAAGTTGAGCCTTTCCGTTGAGCTTCTCAGTACGACATTATTAAATGCCACATGAAGGGATCATTTATCGTATCGTTTATCATTCATGGTGATAAGTCAATCATCCTGCCTGACAGCGCTCTGCTCCGCCTCACCTTGGCTCTGGCCTCGCGGCTCGCCTCCGCCTCGGCCGCCATGGCTCTCTGGAGCTGCAGAGGCAGCTTCACGTCCTTGATCCCCACACGCTCCACCTTGATCCCCCAGTCGTCTGTGGCTTCGTCCAGAGTGGCCTGTTCACAACAAACTTCCTGGCTCGACTCATCACTCTGTAGCTAAGCTTCTTTAAGTGCTTTAATTTTTCAAAATGATGTTTGGTACAGTGCTATTAGATTGTACTTTCAGGTTTTTCTTGGTGCAAATTATGTTGCTCTTTTAGCTCTGTTGCCTAAATGTAAACTTGAAAATGGCCAGTTAAGTGTGTAGTGTATAAATACTACTTCCTGTTTGTATTCTTTACATAAATGAATACAAAGTTACCACAAGTCTGAACCGAAAGCGGTGGACGCCATCTTGGTAGGCAAGCGCAGCATGACGCATAGCGAACCCACGGCTTCGACACCAACATGAAGAAAGAATGTGGACACTCTTAACCACTGTACAAGAGACGTGAACAAAATGGCTGCTGCCGGGATCGACAACTCGTCTTGTGAATAACAAGTTTCTGGTGACTGGCAGAGTAAGTACATGTCCGTGTTAACAAGCCGATAAAAGGTAATTTTATTTCGATAGCATATTTTCAGCAACAAGGCAACACAAACTGCTTAAAAGCCACATTAGCTGAGCTAATTTTGCCAGGTCGGCCGTAGATTCTACAGAAATACCACTGATACTTATCTTAGAATACTCAGGTAGTTGTAATGTCCTTTTATTGTTTATAAGTTAAGTAGGAACTAGCTCTAAGCTTGTGGGTTGTTCATTGTTGTCATAGCAACTCCATCGCAACTGCCTACCAAGATGGCTGTCAGTTACAAAGTTTATGGAAGTGTGACGTCACATTGAAACAGAGTTTCATTTCATACTGTAGATTATTTTAGAGGACGAGACATTGAGAAGGAGGTTAAGCACCAAAAAAAAAGAAAGAGTCGTAGCCAAATCAACAAACCTTCGTTTTTTCATGACTGATAGAGGAGTTGTGCGTTCTACCTGCATGCTGCGAGCGATCTCCTCGCGGTCCGACAGGATCTCCGCCAGGTTCTTGGTACCCAGGACGTTCCTCAGGGTGGTCTGGGCCAGCAGCCGGGTGGCGGCGTCCGCGTTGGTGATGTTGGCCACAGCCAGGGTGGCGTTCTGGACCCGGTAGTACACCACGCCGTCAACGCACACCGTCACCGAGTCTTTGGTCAGAACCTGAGAGAACAGGAACGTTTTCAAATAAATTCATCTGAAATGTCAAAATGTTTACAGTAAAATTGGTTTTCATTTGCTTTGTGCTGTTTTAACTTTCTTAGTCACTACATTTAGTTTCTTTATTAGCTCTAAGTCATAATCACTGAAACAATAAATGCTTGAAATATACCACAACTGCATAAAAAGCGAGTCGTACCTCTTGTGGCGGGATGTCGAAGGTGATAGTTCGCATGTCAACGCTGACGAAGATGTCTGTGCACGGTACGATGAAGAACAACCCTGTGGTGTCACAAGAACGTAAATAAGTTTTACCAGTGTAAACACAATAATGAGAAAACCCATCAAATCAAACTCTGCTAATGAAACTGCAGCTGTGCACAAGGATGGATGTTTGCATGCTTCAGTCTCCATGACTGGCAACACATTGCCAGGATGAAAAGACATCAGCAACGGCCTTGGAAAAGTTGCTGGCCGTCTGTCTGGGTTATGAGGCAATTTCTAAAGAATGGGGAAAATTGTAAAATAAAGAGCCTCTGGAGAAAATACCAATCAACGAACACAACTGAATGCTTTCCACATGTTCTTGATTCTTCACAAGGACTCCAAAGCTCAAAAATGACCCTGTGCTTTGTTGTACATTTTAGATCTTTTAAGACCTTTTAATGCCAACTTGAATTAAATTTAAGACCAAAAAATGTATAAATATAGAGGTTGATTGAGGGATCCTACTGGCTCCTTCTGTTGGGTTGGGAGCCAAGTGGTGTACGTTGTCCACCATGACAGACACAAAAAAGCTACCTAGCTAGCTAGTATATTAGCAGCTAATTAGCAGTAGCCTCAACCGTCTCAAGTTGCAGAACAAATTAAGATGTCCGCCTGCGATTCAAATTTTTGCCACACAGAAAAGTCCATCAAGCAAAAAATAATAATAATACATTGACTTTCTTAAGGCCAATTTACATTTTTAAAAGGATTTGAGACTTTTTAAGGATGCCCTGTTATGAAGTCCTTCAACTTTATTGACTAGCTTCTGTTGTCTTCCCATCCAATTTATCTTCCAAGCTCTCAACCAAAAAGTCTCTTCAAATATATATAGCATAAGTATATTTTTATCTTTGGTGCTAAAAATAAGCTAAAGAAATGAAGCGATATGAAAACCAGGAGGGTTTATCTGAAGCAAAGAGCCGTTTAAACCCAGGCTTACCCGGCCCCTTGGCTCCTCCTTTCAGAATGCGCCCAAGGCGAAAGATAATGGCTCGCTCGTACTCTTGGACAATCTGAACAGAGAAAACACTGGTACTGGTACTTTCTGTATTTTCAAAAAGTAAAATAGATAATAACACAATTAATACAGTCATTGTAAAAATTTTTTTTTAAAAAGACGCTTTTTTAGACATTTTTTTAACATGTTTAATGCACAGCTCTGGGAAAAAGTGAGAGGTCCATTGTGAAAAGTGAAAAGCAAGTGAACTCTGGTACAGTTTGAAGGCAGAAGATGCTAGCGGACTGGATACCGCTCCATATGCAGGAAGTGAACAATAGCGTGGGGCATTCTGGGTAAAAACAAAACAAATGTGCGAGTTTCGTGCTAGTGGGAGAAATAGAGAAATGGCACATGGGCTTTTACTAAACACAAAAGAGAAATCCTACATTTCTGTTTACATTTTGTGAAAAAGGATGTTGCGCTTTGTGTCTACTTCATAGGTTTTTGTGTTGTTTGCTTAGTGCAGCGCCCCCACAGGCGAGGAGGGGGAACAGGTTCCTAAATGGTTTGATTCATTTGACTCAGTGGCGTGTGAAAGCGAACCGCACCAGCCGAAAATATAACAGAAGTTGCAATTTTGGTCCCCAATCAAACAGGACTAGTGAAATATAAACCCAAAAAATGATTAGTCAATTAAATTAGTTTGTGTTTGCTTTAAAACCAGGTCTAACTTATATTTGATAACCAGCTGACCTTATAGCACATCCATATGGAGAGGGGGAACGTGACCAGAATCAGCAGGAGAGAAAGTCCAACCAGCAGCCAGCCGACCATGCCAATGTCAGAGTCTGTATTCTCCAGAACTATGAGAATAAGCAACATTGTTAAATTATTTCTCACACTTCCAAACCGTTCTTCCTTCCTTTCATTTTTCTTGCATAAATCTGAGTTCTTGTAATTACTGCACTCAGTGGCAGGAAAACAGTGACCTCCCATTTCCCTATTACCCAGAATATTTACAAGTTTCCTATTCATGCACAGACATAACTTACCAACTCTTTTTTGACCAGTTTTTTCTTTTTAAATTAGCTCTATAATCATTTTAAAATGTCTATGTTGTATTTTACAACATAAAATACAGTGCAACATAAAATACTGCACTGTATTTTATGTTGTAATTTTGCATTTACTGTACAGTATAATGTTAATTTTGTTATATATTTATGTTTTTTTTCTTTGTGTGACAGATCGATTGTGACTTTGCTGCTGTTAGACCTGAATTAATCCCCACTCTGGGACAATAAAGGATTTTAAATTTTAAATAGCTATTGTCAGGAATACAATCAAAATTGATTACTAGAAACAGCAACCACCATTAATCATAATCCCATTTACTTTTAATTACACCATGGTCTGCTCTATACTCAAATATTTATATATTATAACAGAATATTATCTGCTTTGTCCGCTCTCTAAAATAAAATGGCGGCCATCCGCCATTTTGACCGATAACCGGTTGACCGTTAGCAGAGAGCATTTCGAAGGTCAATAAATCAATCAATGTAAGAAATCAAATCACCCAGAGTATCATCTTTAATCACTTTAAATGTTTACTGCTATAAAACACTTCATTTCCATAACAAAAACAACTTCGCTTTTCTATTTGAGAAAACGACAGGAAGGCTAATAACGGCTGCTACCGTTAGCATTCCGTTGTTTAGCATCGAGCTAACAAGTGAAGCCACGACTTCATTTGTCAAAATTTCACCATTTTTAACATCGTGTGACGGCGAAACTTCAAAAATAAACAGTTTATGTTTGAGAAGGAAGAAAAAGTGGTGGCGTACATACAGTGTACATACAGTGCACGGTGCGGCTCAGGCTACATCTTGCAAACCGCTAATAATATAGCAGAAAATGGACCGAGCCTCACCGGACTGGCGCTCTACTTTTTTGGGCTCGTTGACCGAAACACTTTGGTTGTCCATAACCAAAGCGGGAGAAATCCTGGGACGAACGCTTCAATGTGTGCGCTGGGAGAAGCAGCTTCAACGTAAACACCGGTGTTCTGAAGATCAGTGCTGTCCGTAAATCCGTCCTACCTTGTGGTAATGCGCATGCGCACCGGTGCACCGCCACACCTTCACAATTAAGAGTATAAAGATCGAGATCTCTATCTCTCGAGATAGATATCGAGATCTTCCACACAACAACGAGTAAACAACAAAACCTTCTGATCATGTTTGCACCTTTCCCCTCTGTATTTATTATATTCCTCAGAATCAGCCTCCTTTAAAAAGCAGCTGCTTCCGTTTCAAATAAACCAAATTCATCATGTTTCTGTCTTCTTTGAGCTGGAACAAACCAATCACGAACGTGTCTTGTTGACCACATCTTTATTTAAAGTAGTCATGTATATGTTATATATTTAAAATCATAGGAAACATGAAGGTAAAAAAATAAAATACAAGCATAAACCTTGAACGCAGCCTCAAATCTGGTATTGTGTAAAGGCTTTTTGGCAAATACTTTAAATTTCTGTATTTTTTAACAGTAAATATGTAAAAACCTATAAGCAAGCCTAAAAATATAAACTGAAAGTCGACTGTCACAAAGAACAGTGCGGCGTTGACCAGCAGGGGGCAGTAGAACACAGGTTGAAGGCTTTCCTTCTTCTTGACTCAGTAAAAAATAAACAATCATCCAGTAGTCAACAGTAACAACATGCAGCAGTAAAACGTAACAGATACTTTCCACAGTGCAACAATAGCATACACTGATCAGGCAGAACATTATGACTGAAAAAACTCCAGACTGAAATTTTTGAAAACGCTGTGAAGGCCTGTTGCAAATCAGATTTTTCTTATTACGATTCTTGACATAAAAGAAGAGCTAATTTAGAGGCATAAGTATTTAAGAAATCTTTTAAATTTGTCACTGACTGAGATTTTAGTACTTTAATGGAATTTCAAATGGGCGTGGCCAAACTACTCTGCAGCTTGAGTAGATTGGCTAACTGGTAAGCCATAGAGAGAAGAAACTTGGTTTATAGGTAGAACCATCCAAAAGGTATGTCTGAAACCCAACAGGAAGTCGGCTATTTTGGATCAAAGGGTCATTTCTGACTTTTCACATATGTTAAACCTTAAGCTCCTCCTAATATTGGAGGTATTGGTTTCATACTTGGTCAATTTGTCTTGAAGGTTTTAGTGATTAAAGTTATCAAAAGTTTGAGTTTTTGCGAGTGTCAGAGGGGTGGGGCCAAGCCTCAAAGCTGGCCTTCTCACGAAACATTTCGAAACGCTTTAACTTTCACACACCCTCCATTACACCAAAGTTGGTAGGTACGATCTGTGCCAGTTGTCCAATAATCCGATGTGGTCAAACGGTGCATCATCTAAGCCTCACAACAGGAAGCCATTGTTTTTCTGGGAAAGCTTAATCTCCGACCCCCTTACTCTAGTCAACATGATCTTGTGTCAGAGGACAGATAAGTTGGTCTCCCTGACATTAAAGCTCAAAGAGTTTTCAGTGGTGGGAGTTGCCATGGCAGCAAGGCGAAGTTAGACGTCACGCCGTTGCCATACGTTTGGCACCAAACTCGCTATGATCGATTCTAAACCACTGATATTTGGTGGGCGTGGCCTAACTCCCCTCGGGATTCACATGAAATGAAAGGAAAACCATTTCAGTTCAGATGGATGTTCCACCAAAGCATCCTGGTGGAACTGTTATGGAAGCTGTTACTTTAGGAAAATGGTCATAATGCAACGGCTGATCTGTGTATCAAATAACAGCTGAACCTACGGGATGCATAACTACCAACAGTCGAGCAAACAGGGATGCATGTTATACGTCACAGGTTAATATAAAGGAAAACACGTGTTTGGTTTGTTAAAAATGTAAAGAAATTTTCCCCAGCAGACAGAAGGAGACTAACAACAGGTGAGAGGTTGACAGAGAGTTAAGGCTTCTGGCTGAAAGGTTTGTAGCCCCTGATTTTGTAAAAAGTAAGAAAACTGAAGGTTAGATCAAATGAAAGGCACCACTGACATATGAACTGTTATACTCTGGGTTTTAATAGCTTATACGTGTCTCTAGTCTATCAGTGTAAATACTTCAGATACTCTGGGTTGATAGAATGCTTTCAGTATCTATGTACAAGCATCCAAAGACTGGAAACGTTTCATCTTTCAAATGGATAATAAAGTTAATTTATGGAATATAAATGCATTTCTCTCCAGTACTGCCGCCCGTCCGCCATGTTGCTTATTTACACTTAAACTTTAACAAAGCAGGGGGGAAAAATTTGAAAAGTGTGGCATTCATCTGAATTAAATTCAATTCCCAAATCCGTTAATTACGTTTTCCAGTAATCAGCTTCTGAAGTAATCTGTAAACAGACAGTGGTGGCAGCATCATGCTGTGGGGTCATTTTCTTCAGCTGATTAGAGTTGATGGATGAAGCTAGACAACCCTGAAAGAGAGTGAAGACAGATGCATGCCACACTTCTCAGATCTTCCTGTTGTCTTCATCATTAAACAGCACCTTACACCTATCAATATCGATAAAACAAGCTCTTATTTCTTGTTACTTGGAAGTTGGTTTAGTCGTATTTCAAGTGTACCAAGATATTTACTGTAGAAACTAAACCAAAAGTACTTGGTTGGATTTTGTGTTTTTACTGTGTGTTTAATGAAATCCTAATAAAACACTGAGGTTTGTGGATGTGAGGAACAAATGAGGATGAGGAGGCGTGAATAGTTCTGCAAGGCACTGAAAGCGATGAATAAAAGAATCACCAGTTTGTTTTTAACACCAGTTAACATGGCGCTTTCTCTACTGGGAACCATTAAAGTTAAAATACTGGATTTAATAGTCATGTGACTCGTGTGGTGAAATGCCGTCATGGTGGCATTGGAAATTCAAAAATACTTTATTGATCCCAAAGAGAAATTAAATGTTGCTGTAACTATTAATTCAGATTCTTCAGAGAGTTATTGTAGATGTTGGCAGGAGAGATTTTAAAGCCAGTCTGAAGAAACAGTGTTACAATATCAGACTGGGAGTGTGTGTGTGTGTGTGTTTGTTTCTAATACCTTGTGGGGACCGTTTTCCTGACACTACATTATGGGGACCCACTGCTACTAGTGGGGACTGACGCCTGGTCCCCACAAGGGGAAACGTTACTTTTGGGTCAGGGGTTAGATTTAGGACTAAGGTGTGAATTGAGTTTTGGTTAGGGTTAGGTGTTTAATGGTAAGGGTTAGGATAAGGGTAAGGTTAGGCTGTAGAAATGAATGGAAGTCAATGGAAAGTCCCCGTAAAGATAGCCACGCAAACATGCGAGTGTGTGCATGTATGTGGGCGGCGTTCTTCCTCAGCGCTTCATCAGACTCTGCATCATGTCCAGTGGCAGCGGGAAGATGATGGTGGAGTTCTTCTCGGCGGCGATGGTGTTGAGGGTCTGCAGGTAACGCAGCTGCAGAGCCGACGGGGCCTCAGAGATCACCAGGGACGCCTCCTTCAGGGCCCGCGACGCGTTCATCTCCCCCTCCGCCGCGATCACCTGGAGGAGGAAGAGGAGGAGAGCCTTCATCTCCCAGGAACAACAACAGATGCCAAAAGTCCTGGGTTTATCTTGAACCCCACAGGAGCAGTTTGGGAAAACCAGCGACAGTTTAGTTTTTAGTGTTTCCAGGCACAAACCAGATCACCATACTGCCACCACCTTGTCTGACTGCAGGATAATGTTGCGTCTCATCGGGACGCAGAAATCATGAAGACGATACTTAGTAAATGATGTGAGACGGTCACTTTGTTCTTTTTGGTCAAAGTTTTTCGCCGTAAATTGATCGTAATAATAAAAATAACTTTAATAAACAATACATCTTTGAGTAATGAATCAATCTTTGCCAACATAAGATTACTTTAGAATTTTATTCTAAAGCTTTTCATCCTATATTATCTGAAATATAGTATAACCACTTTTATTGATAGATTTAACGCATTACTTGAGTATTTTCTGTCACTGACTGGCTCTGTTGATCTGGTTTATGATTTACAGAGAATATTCTTGCTAAAATCAGATGGATTTCCTGAATCTTATATTAAATCCTAATCTGTTCTTTCCTCAGTAAGGATCTAATTATCTTTTGGTAGGATTAGGATTGATGGTGTAACTGTTTTGTGAGGACAGATTGAGATAAATTACAGCTCTGAGAGGAAACAGGCCTGGATCTGGATCAGACATTAAACATGGCGCCCGCCTGACGGCGCTCTGCTCCGCCTCACCTTGGCTCTGGCCTCGCGGCTCGCCTCCGCCTCGGCCGCCATGGCTCTCTGGAGCTGCAGAGGCAGCTTCACGTCCTTGATCTCCACGCGCTCCACCTTGATCCCCCAGTCGTCTGTGGCGTCGTCCAGAGTCGACTGGAAGCAGAGAGAGAGAGGCGGGCACACCCTGTAGTTCTCACATCGTCCACCCTTCAGGGCCGCAGAGTTACAGAGGAAGCTGCTATGTTGCGTGTTGGGAGGAAATCTCTAGGAAAACTTTGACTGGTCCATCACACAGTCACTCTCACAGCTCAATAACCCGCCGGAGAGAAACTACAAACTCCATGCAGAAAGACGTTTGAATGTACCGCATATTTATTCTAAAACAAAACTGTTATTCCTCAAGTGTTCTGTCTGAGCGTTGACAGAGGATGTGCTCTGGCCCACAGGCTGTGGGATAATCAAACTTCATTTATAAAGCAGTTTTCATACAAACAGAGTTAATATCCACTGATCAGGTTTCAAACATTAAACTTCTATAATGTTCTGAGTTAGAGAGTTTAGTTTGGAACCGAACCAAAGACAATTGTAAGCATTTTTTGCATGTTTTGACAGTTCTGTGCCTCTAATATTACATTTGTGAGAAAAGGAGTTGTACTGTAACGCTGCTCTAAATGTTTTGATAAAAACGGTCCAGGAATGACACAAACAGGCCGTTCAGTTCTGGAGATATTTGCAGACGTTTCACAGAATTTAAGCTAGCATTAGCATTTCAGCTAATTTTTACTTAAAACACAAGCTAACTAACTGAGTGGACTGAGTTAATGTTAGCCATGATGCTAATGTAAAACAACCTAATAATGATAGAATTTGAGGTTACATTAACTTTTTAGCAAAAGCTAAAGTTGACTTTCTAAATGGTTTAAATTTATGTTACCCAACATGATATCATTTAAGATAACAGTAGCTAGCTAATTTGTACTCAACAGCACAAGCTAACCATCTGAATGGTCTGAGTTAAAGTTAGCCATCATAATAGTGTAAGGCAACATAGTAACGATGCAATAAAGCCAACATTCGCTTTCTTAAAATGTTTGCCTTTTGCTAACATTAGCTTTTTAGCTAACGTTGATTCAAAAGCTAAAGAAAGTAGGAAGAATACAGCAATGAGTTCAGGAGAAAGATTTGGAGCTGTAGAGGTTGCAGACTCTTGAGTCTTCCTGTAGTTTCAACTGCAACAGAAAATATTGGTAATAGAGATGGTAAGAGGTCATATTTGTATCTGTAGCTATAAGATTCATGTCTGCCATGTTTAATGTTCAGTATAAAACCAAGCTGTCTTTGGGATTACAGCTCACTGGGTTGACCTTGTTGGTTTGGTTCTGACAGAATGTAGAACCGGCTCGTGTTGGTCTGAACTTCCCAGCAGGTTTTCTCTATGAGTCTGCTCTGTTTGTGAAGCCTCAGACCAAAAAGGTTTCGGGAAACTGAGAGCAAAACCTCAAAAAACAATTAAGCAAAACTACAAGCAGCATAAAGAGGAGAGCGCCCACGCAGAGAGTGGCTGACGTTCTGTTTAATGCTCAGAGCTGAAAGAGACGACAAAGTTTCACTTTTATATTGCAGCTTATTGAAAAGGAGCTACATTAAGTTTAAGCCTCATTTAGAACATATTTGATGACTGATAGAGGAGTTGTGCGTTCTACCTGCATGCTGCGAGCGATCTCCTCGCGGTCCGACAGGATCTCCGCCAGGTTCTTGGTACCCAGGACGTTCCTCAGGGTGGTCTGGGCCAGCAGCCGGGTGGCGGCGTCCGCGTTGGTGATGTTGGCCACAGCCAGGGTGGCGTTCTGGACCCGGTAGTACACCACGCCGTCAACGCTCACCGTCACCGAGTCTTTGGTCAGAACCTGAGAGAACCGGAGCTTTTTCAAATAAATTCACCTGAAGGTCGAATCATTCCAGTAATTCAACTCAAAAACAGACTCAGGTATGTTTATGCATGATGTTAAATCTGATTATGTTTCTCATTTTTTATTATAAAATGAAACCAGTGAAAATGATACAGAAACATTTTGTTTCAGGGGAAGAATTTATATTTATCTGGCAGGCAGTCAGTGACTCCACACAAAAGCTAGAGGAATATTGATTAAGCATATTAATGGAAGGTTTAGTGGAAGGAAAAGTGGAGAAGGAAGGCTGCAGGTTATCACTGCTCTGTGGGTGAGCTGAAGAGTGGAAAACATATCTGGTGTGCAGACGGAGTGGAAAGGTAGAGAATCCGTGTGTGAAGTTTGATGAGTTCAAGATACTGTCCACTAAATTGGCCCCAAACAGTTTCACTATCAAACCTGTAACTGTCCCCATGTCTTGTGCACCTTTGACTACAACATGTCTTCCTTCCACTAAACCTTCCATTAATACTCTTGGATGAATCATTTCGAAACTAGCTTTTTTCTTTCAAAATGCCAGACCTGTGTCGGTCAAAGCAACATCTTTACACTAAAAATCTGTTTTATTTGCTTTGTGTTGCAATTTAATTTACAATAAAGAAAGTAAATTCAGTTCCTAAGCCATAAACATAAAAATTCTAGTAATAAAAGCTTGAAATGTGTCAGGAGTGTAAAAGAACCGAGTCGTACCTCTTGCGGCGGGATGTCGAAGGTGATAGTTCGCATGTCCACGTTGATGAAGTTGTCAGTGCACGGCAAGATGAAGAACAATCCTGTGGTGTCACAAGAACGCAAATACATTTTACCAAACCATGAAGGTGTTGTTGCGTAGCCACAATGATGAGAAAACGCATCAGTAAGTGTTTGGGAACAGGACGAGCGTCAAGTCGAATCCCGCTGGTTGAACGTTTAATGTCTCCATGGCTGAAAAACGGCATCAAGCTGCCCGTGTGTGAGGCGCCTGAGCATTATGGTGCGTTCACACCAAACGCTTTACGCGCGCCAAAATGGCGTCCAATGCTTCAAATTCGACCCCTGTGCACTTGATCTTTGGTGCTAAAAATAAGGTTAAAGTATTTAATCAGCAGAAATGAAGAGATGTGAGAACCAGAAGGGTTGATCTAAACCCAGGCTTACCCGGCCCCTTGGCTCCTCCTTTCAGAATGCGACCAAGGCGAAAGATAATGGCTCGCTCGTACTCTTTCACAATCTGAACAGAGAAAACACAAGAGTACTTTCTGTAGTTTTAACATGTGAAATAAATAAAAATCACAATAAACACTGTCATGGTAAAGAGAGAGACACTTATAGAGTTCTAACATGTTTACCATAAATCATATCTACAAATGGTTTTAAACTCAAGCTAAAAAAAAAGTTCAGATGAATTATCGGTGTTTCACTTTTTACCAAAATCTTCATCAGGGATCTGAGTGTAAAAAACAACATCCTCTTCTCCAGGTAATCATATTTCATACATTTTACTCCTTTTTTAAAATCAGTCTTATCTATGTGTATATAGTAATCCATCTTAGACAGAAAACAACAACCAGGAGCTTCCAGCTCACATCATCATCAGTGAGCGCCTCTATAGTGTCCTGGAGATCCTGGATAAATCTATTGATTAATTGATCATCAGCTGTTGTGCCAGAGATCAATTGCTGCTGCGCATTAGTCCAGAAGGGTTCGACGGCCATTTTGAAACAACTTCAACCCAAATATTTAGCAGTAAGAGATTCCAGGAAGGTGGAAAGGTTTTTATGTCTCCATGAGTGAAAACCAACAGATTCACCAGTTTAAAGAAACTTCAACACCAGAGGCTCATGTCAGACTGTAAAAACACTAAAACTTACCCAGTAGCTTTTGTCTAGTTTCTGCTGCAAATATTTTATTACCCACGAATTAAACTTTAAGTAACTTATCAGCAAGACATGGAGGCTTGTTTTCAATAAGCAATTCCTTGATGTTAATAAAGTTCCAGATTATAAAACGGGAAAATTGTCTTTTTACAAGTAAATTTATCTCCCAATGAAACTAGAAAATTTTCACCAGTATTTAAGTTAAAACAAATTATCTTTGATGATTATTTTACTTTTAACATAAGAAAAATGTCCTCTTATAAGTGAAATAATCTGCCCATGGAACTAGAACTGGGTTGCTAGGTAACGGACTGAGCTTGGCTGGGGTTGCTAGGTAACGGCGCACTGGAATATTCCACTAATGTAGCTTTCAAGCTTTTCAAGCTCTGATTTATTGCTGATAAGTTACTTGTAAGTTAGTTATGTTTTATTTCAAGTGTTCTAAGATATGCACACTAAAAATTAGACTAAAAATACTTTTAGGTTTTGTGTTCTGGCAGTGCAGCAGGTCTCAGTTAGCATGTTAAAGGTTAAAGTTCGTGACAGGATAATTAGAAATCAGGTGGACACGTAGAGTTTGGAGCGGCTGGAGGAGAAATGTCTCGGCACAGCTTCTGAACAAAACATCTGGATCAAAGTCCTGTGGACAGATGATGCCAAAGAAACTCCCAGAGGCTGGAGTTCGGTCCAAACACGCTCATCTATGGGACAATAGTCCTGGAAACATTGTGTGGATCAATACACTCAAGGGTCTCGATCAAAGTTCAGATTTTAACCCGATTGAAACGTTGCTGTGCAACCCCGACTGAACCACAAACCACAAAACCTTCCTGCAAACTGACTTTCAGACGCAGTAGGGGAAGGGTGATGGTCGGCCATGTTGCTTATCTTATATTTATTTACAGTAAATATACAACTGTTGGCTCTAATTACAAGAAGCAAACACAAAACCATGAGCTGAGTCAGAATAATTTCCTCCACAGTCAGTACTAGCCAAACATTTACTCCATAAAATCACTGAGGATGGCATTAATCATTTAATGATTAATTAAATGACTCTTCTGACTATTTCTTGTCATAAGAACTTGTCATAGGTTTAGCGTCATTACAATGAATTCGAATTAAAACTCCGCCAAACTCTCCATGTTTCCTGTTAGTTTATTTTCTCCACTGTTTGCTCCATGACAGTATGAAAAGAAAAGATGATTAACTGCAGGTTAGTGTCATGGTTACACAGTCGTCTTTACAGTTATCACAACTTGGTGATAAAGCTTTACGTCCATTTCACCCTGCAGGCAGCTTTAACACCTGGCACTAATGAGCATCTGACCTTAATGCACATCCATATGGAGATGGGGAGAGTGACCAGCATCAGCATGATGGAAAGTCCAACCAGCAGCCAGCCGCACAGGCCGATGCCCGAGTCCGAGTTCTCCAGAGCTGGGAGGAAAACAGCACACACACACAGTCGTGTTTTCATCACTTATGGGGACTTCACATTAACTTCCATTAATTTCTACAGCCTAACCCTTACCTTAACCTTTACCCCTACCCTAACCATCACAAACCGAACCACTAAGCCAAAAACAAAAATTTCCCCTGTGGGAACCAAGAAAATGTCCCCACAAGGAGTAAAGACAGAACTAGGTTCCCATTAGGATATAAAAACCTGTTTCACGCACGCACGCACGCACGCACGCACGCACGCACGCACGCACGCACGCACGCACGCACGCACGCACGCACGCACGCACGCACGCACGCACGCACGCACGCACGCACGCACGCACGCACGCACGCACGCACGACGTTAAATAAAGTCATTCATTTATCAGCTTTTCGCTAGACATTTTCTGTAATCACATCATGCATGCTACATCTTTCTAACACCTCTAAACCATTTGTTTGTTCGGGTTAGTCGGGTTTCCTGTCCTCTCAGAGTCAAACCCAGACACTCATGGTTACTGACGACATTCATCCAGACGGTGGATCAGATCCGTACCTTCAACATCGTGTGAACTGTAACGGCCCGGACCTACAGGCAAAGTAAACCAAAGACAAATCAAAACGCAGTCCTGCCATGAGCGGCAAGCCCAGGACATCCTAAGGGTGCCAGTGCAGAAGCCAACAGAGACCAACGGCTTTTATTTTAATTGAGGTAAACAAAAACAAACTGGAATTTAGAAAAATGCAAAAAGCAGATGCAATTTCTGAAAGCAAAAATTAATTATTTAAAGTATCTATCTTGAAGTACGACTGGAATCACCTCTACTTCCAGCTTTGATTTGATTAAAACATTAGAACAGAGATCCTGATACGTTTTGATTATTAACTGAAATGTGGAAAAGCAGTTTGAAAGTCTGAATATGCCCCAAAGCCAAGATCAAGAGCAATATTCATAAGGAGAGCAATCTGAAAATACTGAGTCGCACATTTTGGGTTTCCTCCCGGCAGATTGCTGGTAGTTTGACCCGTTCTTCCTGACCCAGTTGGTGTAACTGAACCAGGTTTGTTCCCACACACATCCTCAGCGCTGCCCACTACTGTTTATGAAGTGCAACACTTTGTCATGCAGGAAAACACCCAGCAAACCCCAAATACTCCCACCTCCAACCTTCACAGGTAGGATGGTTTTTCCCTCCCTTTCACTTATAGGGTGATCAAGGCCAAAGATTTCGGTTTCACTTTCATCTGATCACATGAAATCTCTAAAAATGTGTCTTTTTTGTCCCTGAGTGAATTTGCAAAAGTTTTATGTTGCTTCAGTGTAATGACTTCTTCCTTTCTGAGTGGCCTTCCAGGCCATGTTGGTAAACTTTCACTGTGGATAATAAAACTCAAACTTTATTGAGTTTGAGTATTTTTTTTCTCCCTAGTTTTGCTCAAAACTAATCATTTTTTCAGGGAATTCTTTTGAAAATATTTTGATGTTTTCAATTTTTATTCAAAAGATGTCTTTTCTGAAGTAAAGTTATTCCACACTCAGCCAAGCGATTTAAGGTGTATAAATCCGACTTGGTCATAAGACGTTATAATGTAAAAGACTTCTATTTATTATTTCATGTTACTGTAGGCAATCAGCTCAATAAAAAACAAAACAAACATTAAGTAATAAATATAAAAAATGCAACAGTAGCTCTATATATTTTCTGCCATGTCATACAGTCAAACAATGATCATTTAATAGATTTGAACAAATTACAGACTGTGCTGATGGACTTTTTCAAAATTAATTATGTTTTATAAATTATTCATTTGCTGTTCCTACACTAACACCTAATTTTAGACCAACCTGTTGCCTTCCCCTGCCTGTCCTGACTCTTTTCATCCTCTCTTCTCTCTCTCCATCCTCACAGCTGAACGACATTAAATTTATGTTAAATAGGTTTAAAATATACAGCAGTCATCCACATATAAAAAAACATGGTACAAAACGTCCAAAACTGTGAAAGGACTAAATGGGGGGGATGGTGGGCGAATAACCAGGAAACGTAGAAAATGTAAAAGTGTTGAAATTGGTGCCGCCTTGCATTGGCACTCTTAAGTGATTCTGGGTTTAAATGGCCACATAATGACTAATGCGATCAATACTGATTACTAGAAACAACACAAACTGACCCCACCCGTCATTAACGCTAATCCCACCCACTTTTAATTATAGTCCGCTATGCATTACAACGCCTTTTAAATAAACGATATACAGTCACACTTATTTTCTTCACACAATGCACTTTAAAAACGTGCAAGCAGTCGGATGCTATTCTTATTACAGCACATTTAATTCGGCTGGACAAAACAACAACTTCGCTTTTCCATTTGGGAAAACGACAGGAAGGTTGCAGCTGTTTCCGTGAACTTTCCGCTATTTAGCGTTGAACTAGCAATTAAAGCCACTGCTTATCACAATGTTTAACATCACGTGAAAGAGAAACTCTACAAATTAACCGTTATTATTTGAGATGGACGATAACACGGTGCACCGTACACAGCTGAGGCTACATCCTGAAAACCGTCAAAACGCCATTAAAACGGACCCACGTAAAACGGACCGGGCCTCACCGGACTGGCGCTCTCTTCTCTTGGACTCTTTCATCAAAACGTCTTCGTTGTCCATAATAATTCAGAGCGACGGAGAGGAAACGCGGGGATAATCGGTTCAACGTGTGCGCTGGGAGAAGCAGCCTCTACGTAAACACCGTCTTCGCCCTGGAATTTGTCTTGCAGGCGTAATGACGTAAGCACGCATGTTTCATGTGCGGTTGCGTGGTAATTAAAGGCATTTAACTAATTCAAAAACTAAAGTTTATGATTATTGAACACACTTATGTGCTTAAAAAACATATATATGCAATAAATAATTCTGTTCATGTTAATGATTATGCCTTACAGCTAATGGAAATATGAAAAAGCATATTATTTCTTGCTGAAATAATGTAATGAAACAAAAAGTAGTCTTGTTTCTGTTGAACATGGATTTATAAATCACTTCATAAACTTTTGTTTTATTTAACAACTTATTTGAGTTAAACTGACTGGATTATTGTAGTTTTATTGACAAATAAAACTGTAAACTGAAAGCAGCAAAATGAGCTTAATGAAAGATGGCCTCCACTTTAGGATGATTTTGCTTTGTCTGGATTTGTTGGGATGGGTTCAGTGAAAATTTCACCCAAATATTTTTTTAATGTATCTGTGCTGGTACAGCAAAGTTGTGCCATTATCAAGCTGGTATTAATGCATATTAGGGTATATTTGGTGTTTCAACTATTAAAATAGGCACTTTTAGAAGGAAACTCAAGTATTTAGTTCTTCACATACAGTTGTACAGCTGTGAGGAGAGTCTTAGAGCTGTTAGTCAGCCTCCTGCACACGCTGATAAATGTGCTAATGGGGAAAAACAACTTACAGTTACAGGAAAACTGTTTATCTGCCGTCATGGGTGGCCATGCTAACTAGCATTAGCACTTTCAGGCTATATTGTGATGAATCAGCTGTAGATTTACAGAGAGTTTCTGACTGAACAGAAGCAACCAGTTAACAGAAATGTCAAAACTTTATTTTCTTCCATAAATATTACGTACTGCAGCTTTAAGAGTAATGATTGCATGCAAGGTATGGAGGAAGAATTTGTCTTCTCTGCAGCCTAAAACCCACCGGGCTGTTGTTCTTAGTCAGTTTGTAAAAACACACCACGTTTATTTTTAGAGCTTCGCCACACGCCAGAGAGAGCAAATCAAGTCCTTCAAACGCAGCAGCTGATTGCTGAATTCACCAGCTCTAATCTAACTTACCTATTAATACCAGAGACTGGCAGCGATCCTGACACGGTCACAGAAGAAGCTCCCATCCACTGTTAGCAACAAGTTTAAATTGGTCGTGCTGCACATTTTGTTTGTGTATTGTCAGCAAAAAGGAAAGTTGTTTTAAACGATTAGAAGAAAAACAACATTACTAGAAAACAATGATAGCTTGAAAAAACAGACTATCAACTTGCTGACGCTTCAGTTGTTATTTACCAAATGGGTATTTATCCTTGTTTTAAAGGAACTCGACGTTTCAGGAGTTTTCTAGAAGTTTGTGCAAGGAAGGTTGTTTGTTCAACAACCTATTCCAATATAAGGAAACATCTGGAACTGATGTTGCTACATCCGAATGATTCAACTAGAAGGAAGAGAAGGAAGAAACAAGAAAGAGGAAGAATAACCTTCGTCCATCGACATTTCACTACAGTCTGTCCAAAGAACAAACCACAAACATTAGACAACAGGTCGAGAGGTGACTGACGCTGCAAAATCAGCAGATCTCCCAAAATTAAGATAAATTGACTCACCTATAAAAATTAGGTCTAAAATGATTTCAAATTCATCCCCATGATTGTTTGTTAACTTCTGCCTGGAACTGAAGATGTTTCAACAGGAAACAGAGTCAAACCAGATCGTTTGTGTTTTCAAACACACATTTTTGTCTGCAATTCTCGTTATGCAAGAAACTGAACAAAAAAAAGCAAAAAAGCTGGCTGACTTACAGACTGTGGGTTCATGGTAGGTGTGGTTAAATTTGACAGAAGACAATAAGCGATCACAGTGTCAGAGTTAATAGATCCTTTAAGGCGGCCATCTTCCAGTTGCTTTACACATCCACTGGTTGAAACGGCATTATAAATGTTTAATCTCTTATATTTCAGCATAAGCTGGAGGTAAAAGTTTAATGAATAAATAAATAATTAAGCTGAAAGCTGTGCTCTGCACCGAGCCACATGATTAACAGAAGTTTTCCTCTTTTTTTTTTTTACAGTCGACTTCAACATCTGGCAGATTCAAGCTGAGAATATTTTGAGCCAGGTTGTGTTAGAGAGTCTGGGTTTGAGCTAATGAGAAACAAATAAACAAGCTAAAAAAACACAAGAGCGAGACACTAAATCTGATTTCTAAGGATCAGATAGAGCACTTGAAACTGAGACTATTTTGATATTCAATGAAACTTGAACATTAATAAGATGCAGTCACACTGTTTCTGTATTCCCATGTATGCTGCAATATAAAGAAAAATACATTACGCATGTAGTAAATATAAGGAAAAGTAGCAAATTCCAATAGAGCATGTATATCGGAATTCAAGTTGTGGAATTCACAGTGTTCAGAACCAGGTGAGTTACTTCTTCACATTTAGTTTTTCCCATAAATAAGGATCATCTGCTCAACTCAGCATTAAAATATGATGTTTTATGAGTTTCACTGAGTGGTTAAATAATCATCAGACAAATTACAGAATATTTCAGACTTCTCCATCAATTCCCTGCGCTGAAATCTACAAAAGAGGATAAGAAAATTATACAAAAATAGACGAACGTTCAGATGTTTATTTGTAAAAATATTTTATAAGATTTTTTTTATCTTTCCTAGGAAACTGTTTACTTAAAATACGACAAAACTAACTTAAAAGTAACTTTTCAGCAAAATATATGAGCATTTCAGTGTTGATGAAACAGTACCAGCTCCATTGGCAGATCTTTTAACCCATAAAATACATTTCTCCCATGTTGCAAGTGAAATAATCTGAGAGTGGAACCAGTCATTTTTATCAATATCATGGAATTATTAACTTAATACAAGCTGCTACATCTTGCTAAAAATGTACTTGTAGTTTTGTCGTACTTCAAGTGAACCAAGATATTTGCATTAGAAATAGTGTAAATACTTGGTAAGGTTTTGGTTCGGCTCTCCAGTAGTTGCTCCAGTGCAGTGATGACTCCTTTTAGCTGCAATTGCATTGATTACCAGCTGCATTTATAATGGCTAAAAGCTTCATTAAAGCTTCAAGTGTTTCACGTTATCTCTTCGCTCTGTTTGTAAAGACTTCCTTACTTCTCTAAATCGGCTTTGAGCTGAAACTATGACGTCGAAAATGT
Source organism: Phalloptychus januarius (assembly GCA_902982915.1). Lineage (NCBI taxonomy): Eukaryota > Metazoa > Chordata > Actinopteri > Cyprinodontiformes > Poeciliidae > Phalloptychus > Phalloptychus januarius. Next base: position 889,993 of record CADWAE010000133.1, on the reverse strand, counting down.
GAATACGCTCCTTTTGTGGTGGCCATGAAGAAATTTGTTTGTTTATATTAAAGGAAAAAAGTTGAAAATGTTCACTTTCAATTCAAATAAGCTGCTTCTGGCCCCCCAACTCTACATCTACATCTATACTTCTGCTTTGAAAAGCAGAAGTATAACCTCCTGCACAACCAACATGTGAGTTGTTAGGTAACGGCAAAGTGTGACTTTAAGGGGAAGTATTATGTGAAATTTACTTTTTTGAGCTTTACATCATGTTATAATGTGTCGCTGTAATTTAACTTGCATTTTTTCATGCATGTTTGCAAAATCATTTAATCTCCATGGCAACCATTCAGCTGTGCAAAACGTCTGGGTGGACCTAGCCCCGCCTTTGAGGACAAAGCTCCTCCTCAGAGCTGCAGTTTCTAAGCTCCAGAGCTTCCGCATCACAGAGGCAGCTCCTCCCACCCCTCAGCTCCTTCAGACTAGTCAGTAGCAATTAGCAAACACCTGGTGGTGAGCTGCTGAGCTCATTATAGAAGCTACTTCTCAGTGATACCCTGGTAAAGACGTTGTTCAAGGGTTAACAGAGGAGCCATGTTGTGATGACTTCCTGAAGGCGGAGTTTCAGAAAGAGCAGTAGCTTCTTAAAGACACAGATGCCCAAATTTCTAGGCATTAAATTACCATGTCAAATTTCTATTGTTACATACAGCATTTTTACAACTGAAGGTAGCATAGTTACTTGTCTGTGCTATGTGGCTGGAAGACACATAATACTGCCCTGTTAACAATCGAGAGGTTTTTGAAATTTTGGGATGTTGGGAGTCTGGCTCATTTTCCAGACTCCCAAAAACCTGAACTTATTGCACAATTGATGTATCGTCTGCATATTTCAGGATGTGATTGGTGTGTTTTTTTAAAGCACATCAAGTAGTTAAGACCCAAAAGGAAGAATAAAAAACTTAAAAATGTTATTTTTTTGACAACACGTCCTCTTTAAGTCTGAGGCCATCCCTCTGGGAGGAGACCCAGAGGGATGGCCTCTGGCTCAGACCCAGCTCTTGTTGAAGGGACTATACATCCCTGAAAGCCTGGGAACATTTGGACCCTCCAGAAATGACTGGGGACATGCTGGCCAAAGATATGCCTGCATTTTCCTAATGAACCCAATACGCCTCCATCCAGAATGTAGAAAAATGTTTTCGCAAAAACATTAAAAAAATCAAAACCACATATCGTATCTTAAAACCTGGGTTTGACTGAAAAATCTCCATGGTAACCCACGTTAATGAAGCTGTCAATGCAGCCCTGTGGAAATACAAGCATGCAAATAGCTTCAACAAAGACTAAAACCACTGTAAACACAATAATGAGGAAGCCTATTGGCAAATGTTTGGAAACACCGGGATGAATGAAGGCCTGGCAGGAATCCAAGTCAAACTCTCTGCGTGGAACTGCAGCTGCGCCGACAGCCAGGCAAAGCTGTGCATCTTTGCAGCTTTCATTAGCTCTCTTCAAGCCACTCTGGTTGAATCAGTGAGTTCGACACGGCGAGGCTGATGGAAACAGACGTGTACTAGGTGTAAAATCATTTAGCAAACATTAATACAGTACCAGCTAAACAGTAGCTGGCTGCATGCTGCGTCAGGTCAGATCCCAACCATGTGTTCGGAGCAGCGAACGAAGATAACGCCGTTTCCTCGCTACCATTTCCACAGATCTCAATAATTTCATTTCTTGTAAGTCAGGCGGAAGAAAGTCGGATCTGCTGCGGCGCATTAAGGGATGAACAGGAAGTTCTGGAGGGGAGCAGCTCTCACAAAAACAGACATGCATTCATTCTTTAACAAAAAATATTCAGGAATCTGTTTGAAACTAATGACCTTCTGCTTTTACATTGATTAACAAAAACACTCATGTTTATTTTTTATCTTACAATGATATTTAGTTTCCTTTTTTCAATTGTATTGTTTTCAGTTAAAGGAGAAAGAATCCCAAGATCCAAAGCGGGAACACTTCAAGTCCAGTAATGTTTGTTCACTGGCTGATGTTCTTTTTATCCAGCGACTAGTGAATAAAACGCTCAGATATGAAGCTCCACAGCAGGAGAAAGTGGCTCAGACATTTCCTGTTTACATGTTTCAAATTGGCTGTTTTCTTAATTTGATGGTTAAAGAAGTGGGTTTTCTACTGAAATCAATTAGGACTCAAACTGTTTTTGTACCTACACATGTGAATGCAACAGCAATGAAACAATGTAGAAGAGAAGAATAATGTCTGAAGACGTAGTAAGTAAAAACACATTATACTGGTGTGTTTTTAATGGATTGTACTGTTTATTTAAAAGTTGTTTTAATCTGGGGAGCCTGCACCAATAAAACCCTCACTAATGAATTTAACACCAGCAGGTTTACAGACATGGAGTGTAAACTCTGCTCTGAATTTCCAACATTACAACTTAGTGTCTCTTGAAATGAGACAAAACTAACACAAGTAAATGATAAGAGTTTGTTTTAAGGAAAAAATTTCTTAATATTAATCTTAAGAAGTACTAGTTCCATGGGCGGATTATTTCACATATAACATGAGAAAAATGTCTTGTTATGAGTGAAATAATCAGCCCCTGGAACTGGAATGTGGTTGCTAGGGAACGGGCTGGGCTTTGCTGGGGTTGCTAGGTAACGGCGCAGTGGAACATTCCACCAATAGAACTAGAACTTGAAAAGTTACTTGTAGGTTAGCTTTGTCTTGTTTCAAGTGTATTAAGATATTTGCATTAGAAACCAGACCAAAAGTACTTTGTAACATTTTGTGTTTTTCTAGTTTACTGTTTTAAATAGTTTGTTATTGTTGAATGTGTTGTGGTAAAGCAATCCTTCACATTGTGTGTGTTGGTACAGACATACATCTAAGACATGAGCATTGGGCGAAAAGCAATAAAAACACCTTGCCTAGTCAAAGTCCAGACCTAAATTCAGTTAATAATCAATAGAAATGCTTGAAAACTGATTTTCACAGAAGATTTTTTTTTTTTTTTTGCAAAATGTTATTATTGATGGAATTGCACCAAATATTTACACAAATCATTTCAAAATTATCAGGAAAAAAAGTCTCCAATATTTTTCAGAGAAATGTGAGCTTCTGGTATTTATTGTGTTATTTATGCCACAGTCTAAGCAGCAGGAAATGGCAGGTGGAGGGTTTTCCCTCTGGCTCCTCTGTTCTGCTCCATCTTGTGGTCAGTTCTTGGTAAATCGGCATCAAACTGCAAATCTATTTCTTAGTTTTCAGGGCGTTTAATCCAATTTTTAAAATTAAAAGTATCAAATTTCAAATTTAACCCACATATTGCTATTTTGGTTGTTGGGCTTTAGATATGGAATAACAGATGATGGGATGTGAAATAAAGTGAAGAAAGATGTTTTTCATACTATATTGTCTTATTTTCATATTCAGTTTATGTAGGATCCACATGTAGCTGCAGCAATGCTGCTGCTATTCTTATAGTAGCTACTTTTCCTTTACAAACATGTGTTAATGTAAAAAAACATATTTTTGCAATTACTGTGTTTCCATTAAATAAGAAAAGTAATAAAATCACACATGAATAAGTTTGTTCATGCAACAAATCAGTAAAAAACATCCCGCGCCATCATCTTCGTTGTCGTTGTCTTCTTCGTCGTTTCTAACAGTAGTAACTGTGTCATACATGTGACACATGTAACTTGTGTGATGCATAAAAAGTGTTTCTTCTACAGTTGTACAAAATACACTAATTTTGATACAGCAAAAAAGACAAATACCTCATCCTAGTGCACAAATATATATTTTTTAATCAAAAATCATGCATAAAGTTGTAGAGGAGCTTGATTTACTTTATTTATTTATTTATAAAATTATCTGAGATATGTTAATCTTTGATATCTTAACCTGAAAATTTTAGATTTTTTTTTTCTCTTGCACATTTTTGACTTTTGCGATGTCTGAGTTTGTTGGTGGAAATGTACTCGTTATTTTTGCCGTGTTAGATACCACACTGTCACACCTGTGACTGTCTTAATAAATATGGAAAAAAACAGGCGATTGTAAAAGTTACCTATTGCAACTTTAATGAAAGAAAATCACTTTAAATTAGAATCAAATTGACTAAAATACTTTAAAACACCTTTGAGTTGTGTCGTTTCATTGATAAATAGGACACATCTGTGTAGAAACGGCTCCAGTTCCCTCCCTGTTCAGCTGATGTGGACACAAACAAGACTTTAATCTACAGCTGAGCGAATCCCAGTTTCCCTCCTAACCAACTGTAGAACAGCAAACTATCCCAAACTGTCTAAACACAGACTGCTGTGTGTGCTTTCTCTCGCTCTCTGCTGCTGGCGCCTCTGAGCTGTCATAGCAACGCAGGGAACCAGGCTAGCATGTTAGCATAAAGGACGACAAATAAAGGTGGAGGCCATGACAGTTTCACATCCAAACGTTACTTTTCAACCAGTTTCTGAGCAGAAAAGCCAACAATGCCTGTTTTGATCTTCCAATATGGCGCTTATTTATGGGATGACTACATGACTAAACACTAACAGAACCATTAATATTTCTTCTTACTACTTTTTTCGTCATTTGGCTTTTTTAAAAAATCACTTTTAACAAACATCTTATAGAGGAAAATTTGTCATTCTGTTTCTTTATTTGAAAATATAAATATAGACATTAGCTTCCTTCAGTCTTGTGATGTCCAGGGCAAAAGTTATTAAGTTAAAAGCATTGGGGGCCACACATTTTCTTTATTTTTCAAAAAACTTTTGTGCCAAACAAAAAAAAAAAAAAATTTGATTTTTGAAAATCTATTTTTATATGTATCTGGTATAAGACAAGTCCAATTTCTAATTTTTGGGGTTGATTATTATTTTTAATTGGTTGCAAGATTTTATTTTAAATGAGAGAAGATCAGTGTTTGTGCTTCTAGTTACCCCAAAATTAAGATGAAACTACAAAATATATATTTGCATTTTATATTTTTTGGCAAATTTATTATTTTTCTGTAAAAAAAAAATACCAAGAAGTGTCTATCAGTGTCAGCTAACTACTCTTGGCCCGCCTAAAATCCTTCAGGTGGCCACAAATGGCCCCTGGGGCTCATTTTGGACATCCCTAGTTTAGTCAGTATTGATCAGAAATTATGAGTTATAATTTTTCTTTAAAAAAAAAAAAAACACTGAATAACACCTGCAGCTCCAAATTAGTTTTCATTCAGCTGAGTTAAAGGCAAAAATCATTTTTTTATGTTTGTTAATTTGTGTTTTGTGTCGTTTCAACATAATAATGGGCCAAAACTGAAAGTTTGGGAACTTTATTTCAAATTCTTCATGTTTATTTCCATTTATTGAACTGAATCTATGAACAATATGAAAAACTAACAGAAAACAGAAGCTAAATTTAGAATTTAATTGCTGTTTTTGCTAAATATCAGCGTCTCAGGTGGTTGATTTTACACAGTGGTGGGTTTGACAGGAACGTTGCAGCTCAATGGGGAAAGGGCGCCCCCTTGTGTTGAGCACAGAGTAGCACTGTGCACAAAGTTGGAATTTGTAAGGTTAATAGAAAATGTTCACTAAGATATTAATATATTATTTTTGGCTTTAACTGACACAATACAAACGCAAGCAGAACACTAGTAATTCACAGAATTATTGTATTTGGCAAATTTCATATTCACAAATGTAAATTTTAATAATTTTCACCCTTTTGGTTAAAGGAATCTAATTATATTTATCCACTATTTCCAAAAGTAAACAAAGAAATCTGTAAACACATGAATGTTGCAGATCATTGAATGTTTTTAATTCATCATAATACATTGTAATACCTGCTTTCTGTTTTAGTGAGAACGTATTTGTTGTAGAAGCCAATGCAAATGGCATACTTTATTTCACATTATTTGTTCTTCTATGCATTTGTAAAGCTGTTTTTGTTTGAATGCAAAATTAAAGAGGTGTTTTGTATGTTTTATTTTTCTTGTGCACCTGCATTGAATCATCTCTGGTTGAAAACTCTCGTCCAGCTGCAGATGGACTTTCATGTCCTGTTTATTTTGTTGCTTCATTCTGTATCAATTTGTTGCTATGTCCATCAAGCATCGTCAGTTATTTTTTATAATAATTATATTTACACTAAGACATGGTGGTTGTTTTTTTTTTGGCAATTTTTCTGTGGAAAATAAAAAGAAATCATTGCACTTGAACTTTAAACTCTTGGTCTTTTTGTTTCCTCTGGAACAAACTTGAGTTTAACACCATAAGTTCTGGAAGGTAAAATGATCCCCATCAATTTGATGAATGAGATTATTAAATAACAAATTTTGCTGGACATTTATCGCGATAAATTATAATATTGTTAATTTGAGACCACTTTCAAGTAATGTAATGGTAAAAATAATGCAAGAACACATTCTCAAACATCACTAAACTTTATACTCTCATGAATATTTAACACTAGAACTGAAGGATATTTTAAATATCTAAAATAAATAAAGAAAATCACTAATAAAATGAATCATGAATCAAAATTATCCTTCAAAAAATGCCTGGTTGAGACCAAATCACCAGACTGAAGGCGTTTGTCATCCAGTTTGTGATAGAAAGACAGAAAAAATAAAATAAAACATGCAAATGGAAACTATTGAGCTCGTTTTTATTTATCATGCGATTAATTGATTTATTGCTTATTGTGACAGGCCTAACAACAGTATCATTTTGGAAATCCACAAAAGTCCATTAAACATGCGCAAGAAATCAAAGGAGCAAATATTGCTGGAGCTCCTTTCCGTCTAATCCTCTTTTAATTAGGGTGAGAAAAAATGTGGGACCTCTGCTGGATTAGTCACAGCACACTGACGGAGCACCATGCTGGGAACCAGTGGGCGGCACTGGTGACCACTGCAGCCAGTTAGGAGTAAATCCCCTGGAGTGAGAAGCGATGCACCCGTCTCCCTGCAGCTACCTGGAGCTCCAGCCGCCCTGCGTCTCAAATCAAAGCCCGTTTTGGTCTCTGGTGAGCTGGGAGGGATAAGTTACAGCATATGATTTGCTCATTTTCAATCTTTTCACTCCTGCTTGATGGGGGCGACTGTGTCTGCTGTCGCACTTGCTCCCTATTATCCACCCTCTTTGCTAATCCTGCGGGGTAGTTTGTCCTCCTCGTTATCTTTCCTCATCCCTAACTATCTGTCTTCATGCTCCGCCTGCTTCGTCCGCCCTTTTCTAACCCAGTAACGGAGGTTTGGCCTCATAGTGATGGGGATCCGGGTGAACAAAAGAATCAATTAGCAGCTGGAGCTTCTGCACATATCCTCACATAGAGCCGACCCAGGTCAGCTCAGTCACTGGAGAAGAAAGCAGCAGGCAGTCATTTTGACTGCTACTTTATCTGTGTCCAACGTAAAGATCAGAGGAATCATTGCTTTGCTCTAAAGAAGGTAACCAATCTGTAGAGTTTTCCCCAAAGATTCCAACTAAATCCTACTAAGGTGTAAAACCATGTTTTGAAGTAAATGTTGAGGTCAATCCTGACCGGACGATGGTAAACGGGATCAAGGTGACACCTACAGCTTAGAGAAAGAATGACTCTACTTTCATATCCGAGTCATAAAAAGTTGGTAGATTTGTTGCTTTTTTGAAAAAGAGTCAATACACTTAAAAACAGCAAACTCTTACTTTTCTAACGCAAATATCTTAGTAGACGGGAAATAAGACAAAACTAACTTCAGCATGAGCAATTAAAGTAACTAATTCCTTAATATTGATGAAAAAGCTCAGCTCCACCAGATTATTTCATTTATAGCTAGATATTTTACCCAAAGACTGCAAAAACACTAAATCGTACTAAGGAATTTTTGTCTGGTTCCGAGATCAAATATCTTAGTAAACTTGAAATAAGACAAAAAAAATTACAAGTCAGTTTTCAGAAAGCTGTAGGAGCTTTTTTCAGTCAATAATTCCTTAATATTGATGAAAAAGTTCCATTTGTAGAATGTTCCACTGCGCCGTTACCTAGCAACCCCAGCCACGCCCAGCCCGTCACCTAGCAACCCTGTTCCAGTTCTATTGGCAGATTATTTCACTATCATAACAAGACATTTTCCCCATGTTACAAGTAAAAGAAAATCTGCAAATGGATCTGAAATGTTTTCATAAATATTAAGGAATTATTTACTTATGACTCCTCCTTCTTATGGCTCCTCTGTCGTCCCAAAAAGTTACTTATAAGCTGGTTTTATTTCAAGAGCACTAGAAACTAGACAAAAACATTTGGTGAGATTTTGTGTTTTTGCAGTGCATTCTAAGTAAAACAATCTGCCAGTGAAACTAGCATTTTTTTTCATCCAGATTAAGAAATTACTGGCTCACAACAAGCTCATACAACTTGTAAGTCAGTTTTGCCATATTTCACGTGTACTAAGATATTTGCAGTGGAATGTAGACAAAAATACGTGGTGAAATTTAGTTTTTTTGCAGTGCAAAATGGTCTGAAATTCAGAGCAGAGTTTACACTCCATGTCTGCAAACCTGCTGCTGTTGTTTATCAGGTTGGGTTTTATTGGCGCAGGATCCCCAGACTATGAAAACTATTCCCCAAAGCTTTAAAGAAACAATAAAATCCATTAAAAACAGACCAGTATAGTGTGTTTTTGTAGTTGTTTTTTACCCCCCATGTCTTTGGACGTTATTCTTCTCTCCTGCATCGTTTCAGTGCCAGTGGACAGACATTATTGGGCCTGCGGTGTTCCTGGGTTGGGGCTTGGGACACTGGGTGGCAGTGTGTCCCCCCGTACAGGAGCAGCCATGCTCACCATCTGCTCCCTCAGTCTGTGTGAACTCAGGTCTGCTGAGGTTTGACAAGCGTGGAGATTAAGAGAAGGTAAAACATCCTGCGTCACATGGTGGGAAGTTTATTCCTTACATGGAGGAAAATCTTTATATCTGTCTAGAAATATGGACAATTAAAGATGTTGACTGCTGAAACTAAAGAAAATACTCATGCAACTACTTTATTCCAACATGTTTTATTATTATTTCCTTTGAAACTATTTTAGCTTTTCCTTTTCTTACAGAATAAGCAGCACGTTGAATGGATAAAAACTTTAAAAAGGATGTTCAGAGCTTTAAGAAACAATTTTCACACTTTATTGTGAATTTATTTCATATTTAGTCATGTAGTGCAATTTATTTAAATTTCAATATTTCCATACACTCAATTATTTTATTCTATAAATGTATTTAGAATTAATTCATCTTTGAACATGTGCAGTAGTATTTATTTAACACATTTTAATATGATGGAAAAGTTTATTTCTGTAACCTGAGTGAAAGAATAAAAGGCAAAAAAAATTTTTTTAATTTTAATTAAAATAAATCAAACAATTTCTGACAACTCGACTTTTAATTTTATAATAAAATGTATTTCTTTTTAATTAAAAAACATTGTATACTTTATGGTTTAAACGCAGTAGAATTTTGGAGTTTAGAAAATAAATAACTTATTTATTGTTCAATAAAATATGTTTTTGCACAGAAAGCTGCGTCCGTCACTTTTCTGACAGTCAGCAGAAAAATTGAAGCAGGATTAACACCGAGTCGCATCCTGATTGTAAATTTCATGGAGAAGGCACAAAAACTAATTTAATCCGGTTCAATCTCTGCAGGGATGACAAACATGGCGGAGCACGTGGGGTCAATTATAAAACCCGCTCCGTACTTTGCCAACTTCCTCTTGCTCGTGTTTTGTTTTTGGTCCATTTCAACAAACTCAAATGCAACTTGACAGAAAATCAATTCGCGTTATACACGTAATACGGGATTATCCCACCGATAAGCCTCCAAAAATCGGGATTTCACTCTGAAAATTTAACGGCGGGGAAGACGCGGGGGGTCAGGGAGGTCACGGCGCCGGTAAGCCGAGAACTCGTAAATCCTGTCGATCTGTTTTCAAATTACGGCAGTAACAGCATGCGAGGTGTTGTTTCCGTGTCTTATGGTAATGTAATAGCTGAAGCAGGGCCTCGGTCTGCAGCTTCTCCCCGTTTGTTCGCAGGTATCCGCGCTCCCTGCCATGTTGGCATTCCGCTCCACTTCTCCCGTTAAAAAAAAAGAGAAAAAAAAAACTCTTCTTCTACCTCTAAACTTGGAGGATGCAGCAGCGCCCACACAGCTGTTCTCCCCGGAGCTGGCGTGCATAAAACATAAAAGGCGAGCCTATATGAAAAATGCACAGAGCGCTGGAATATAATGTGGTTGAAACCCCGCTGCTGTCGGGCAGGAGAGGGATAAAGAGGGAGGCCTGCCCTGGATGGATTCCTTTTTCTGCAGGATTCGTTTGACTGGATGCCTGTGCAAACATTTACTTACCGTGCTCAATCCGTGGATCACATTACAAAGATTGATTGTTCACTCGCCTCTCACCCTCCACTGTTTCATTGGCCAATATGAAATCAAATGGGATTTTCCTTTTTCTTTTTTTTTGAACCAGGGGTAGAGTTGTTATGCACAGAATCAGCGGCAGCCAGAGCAAACTCCCCCCTCGTTGTTCTCATGCATCGCGGCGCCGAGGCGAGTGGAAAACAACTCCGTGTGATTGTTACAGTTGAGGCGGCGGCGCACCGCTTCCTCCTGTTGCAGCCGCGTAAATTAGAAGAGCTGCCGTGGAAACTTGCAAGGCAAATAATTGGTGCCTCGCCACCTACCGCGGAGTAATTGCAAAGTTCACAAAAAGAAAGTGGAATTAAACAAGAGGGGGAAACTTGGGATCTTTCTATGGAAGCGTGTCGACCAATTAGAGCTTGTAGATTCAAATCAAATGAAATCCAATCAAGTTTTTCACAAGAGAAAATGGTGCACAGCTGTGGATGGGTTGTCAGGGTGATATCACCTTTAGTAAAACAAGAAAAACATTCAAATTAAGAGCATTTATCCATCCATCACCTGTACACATTATCTTAGGACAATGAGACCAGTTAGCCTAGCAGTAGCTGCGTCAGCATTACAAATGTCCACAAACCTTTGTCAATATTCTGCTAATGTTGAAAAAAGAACAACAACACAGTTTGCAATTATGGTGTTTCCACTAAATATTAGACATAGTCACTGCAGGAGGTTAGCATTGCTGCTAATACATAGTTAGCTACTCTGAAGTTAGCATTAGTGATGAAGTATAGTTAGCCACTCTGAAGTTAGCATTAGTTCTGAAGCATAGTTAGCCACTCTGAAGTTAGCATTAGTTCTGAAGCATAGTTAGCCACTCTGAAGTTAGCATTAGTTCTGAAGCATAGTTAGCCACTTTAAGTTAGATTAGTGGTGAATTAGTTGCACTACTTTATGCTCACCAATAACTAAGGTTAATTGGAAGATTGAATTCAAATGAACTGGTTTTGTAACATGCCGTGATATATTATGAATGGGTGCTCCAGAAATAAACTGTTTTTACTCTTTATGTTATGTTATGTAAATTGCACATGCTCTGTATTTAAGTAATAGAAACAGATGGGGGAGAGGTAGTAGCATCACTTTATGCTCCACCCAAATAATTAAAATGTAGACTGAAAGATTTTCAATTCCCCTCACCATCTTCTGCAGGCCGAATCTTAAAAAGCTGATCTTGGAGATTCTGTGGGTGCAAAACTAAATCAAAAAGACATTAAAGAGTTCAAGCTTTTACCCTTTTTCTTTTCCAACCAGTCAAACTTAACCGGATCCATAACATCTACTCCCCTTTGTGGTTTTTTATCAATAAAATCAGCTGGTAAAACAAATGAACGCTGTCGGTAGACGGCAGAAGATGTTGATCTGGGTGTCTGAACCGCTGAAGTGAAAGTAAAGAGCAGAGCTCCGCTGCTGTGACCCGAGGGATGGAAGGTCAGCACACTTTCTCCTCCTCTGTAACCTGCTTTCAGAATTACCAAACTGCTCCTGGAGATTAGCCCCCTTCCTGCCAACACGTTCTCCTCTCCATTTCCCCTCTACGTCTTCCTCGCCGCGTCACTTTCTCTCCCCCTCTCTCTCTCGCCCCCTCACGTCGTTAGCATTTAGATAGTTGAGAGCAGAGGAGCTTGGGTAATAGGCTTTCCCCTCCTCTCCCCTCCATCCCTCTTTGCTCAAATCAGCTGAAGTGAGAGGGATTAAATCAAAAGAACAACAATGATGATGAGAGCAACTGCAAGGCTGAGAAATGCGGAATCAGGGGGTGGCGCAACGCCTGATCGGCTCTGAGCTCATTAACCCGGGCCTTGACAGAACCCATGTTAGAGGTGATTGGAGATTATCACATTTAGGGGATACTTCATCCCCTTATCTCGCCCAGCGTCACCTCCCCTTCCTGGGCTCCCCTCGTGCTTCTGTTTCTCTCGATTTCATCCAGGTCAGCTGTCCGCGGTTCGATCCTCCTGGGGAGGGGCGCGCAGATGCCATCAACACCGGCTCCGTGTCCGCTTGATCTCCTAATTCTGCTTCATTTAAACTTCATCAACTGTTCCACTGGACCGGAAGCGGAGAAGAATGAAAACAGCTTGTGTGGAAACAGCTTTTTCTCCCTCGCTCCCTTTTTTGTTGTTCGATCTGGTACGATGCCCCCAAAGCTGCTGCCGCTGCTGCCGCCCCTTCGACTCTCGTAGCGACCAAATTTACCTCAGAACCTGCAATAAAGGCAGGTATTCATGCACAAACGCCTGAAAAACAGGCGTTTGTGCATGACCGGAGCTCTGCAGGGCCGGCCCAAGCCTTTTTGGGGCCCTAAACAAATTTTCCTTTGGGGCCCCTTCATTCCAACATGTCAGCACCAGGTACTTCATCATTCCTTAGCTACCTGCTATCGCTAACAACATTTTCAATTAACTTACAGCCTACCAGCATAAAAATGGCTAGTGATTATAACCTCAAATCCAGAGCTTTTAAATGTGGCAGATTATTTTAAACTATCTGAAAGTAACATCAGCTCATAAATGCTAAATTTGTAGTAAAAAAGTTTGATATCTTACATTTTCCCAGCATTGTTTCCCCATTAGCCAACATGAGGGAGGTATTAACCAATGAAAAAGAACTATAAAAAAATACAGAAATTGTTTTTCCAGCTTTTTATTATTAATGGTATATTTAATACTGTTAAATATATATTTTGTTTTATTTTTCCTTCTTTCTCTTGTCTTGTGTATAAATTTTATTTAGCTTACATGATACCAGTGTTGTTATGGTTACTGATTTTACAAGCGTAGCAAACAAGCCAGATTCATTAGTATTTTTCAAATACAGAGGTATTTAAATGTGTCACATTATTTAAATTATTTGAAATTAACATCTTCTGATGAACATTAAATTTGTATTAAACAAGCTAAATTGTTCGAATTCTTACATTTCCCAGCAGTGGTAGAAAGAAGTTAATGAATTATATAAAAACTATAAAACTTATATAGAAATTGTTTTTACATGTGAAATAGCATTTGGTTTTTATCATTATTGGTATATTTAGTACCTTTAATAATACTTATAAATAAATATAAAACACGTTGGTGCTTTTGGGGGCCCCCTGGTGGCTGAGGACCCCAAGTAGCTGCATAAATTATCTATTCATTGGGCCGGCTCAGTGTCTTTGTATTTATTTTTGATTGTGTCTATTTTTCTACTTCTTTGTAGAGTTTTTCCACATGTTTTGGATCATTTTTCTTTCTGTAAAACCCCAGTATAGAATCATTTTCAGTCTTCTGGTCAATTATTTATTCAAAATGTTCTGTTGTTCCAGATGCACATTACCAACGTTTTCCTAATTTCTTAAGGTCATTTTTACTTAACCTACATCATAACAGTGTTATTAGGGTTGTCGATTTTAACTTTACCGGAGTAGAAAACAGTTTTAATTAGCATTTTGAAATGCAGAGAGGAAATGTAGATCACTTGGAGTCTGACAGTTTTCTGACATCAAACGCAAAATAATAATATTTCTATTTTATTTAAATATTCAGCTCCACTGTTTGGCTGTAACCAGTGAAGAACGCCGTTTTTCCAGCAGTGCAGCATGGTGGAAAAAAGCTCTATATTTGTTCCTCTTTTCAAACTCAACAAAACATCCAGAGTTCAGTTTTCAGCCGACCGATGCTTATTAATTCGGTGGTTCTGGACTGCGTCCGGGTCCAAGCTAAACTGAACCGTCAATATTTATATCTGCTCTGGTGTCTCGCTATTTTCAGGAATAATCAATATACAACACTGGTGGAAAGTTGAGCCACCTGTAAAAAAATAAAAAGAGAAAACTGAAGCAGAACCAAACCCGGCAAAACATTAACGACCCAAAACATGTACAGCCACTGTGGGCTGAAAAAGTCCTGGACAGCTTGAAAACACCTTCTTGTTGAAATCATTCATTTAATTAGTAAAACAATGTCTTTTTATTGTTTAAACACTTCTAAATCACTTTCTTTTCAGGAGATAGACATGCATATGTGAACTTTTCTTCATAAACTGACTATTAGAGTGACTTCATGTCACAAAGACAAGAGGAAAATGGGAAATGGTGAAAATATTTTCACTTTTAGATCCATTTCTGTTCTGGAAAATATTGCCAATTAACTCTGTGGTCAGAGTTTTCTGTATCTTCTCCTCAAACCTGCACCGACTCTATTTCTGCTGGAGGTTTTTCTTATTAAAACAGGGTTGTTCTTCTCCACTGTCGCCATGTGCTTCATCATTAGTGCAGCACATTACTCTAAAAATATTTAAATGTGGACACAAGAATAAAAATGTGTTTTTCATATTTCCCATTAGCCACTTGACTTTGAGGATGACCGCCGTTTTTCAAGATGGTCACCATTTTAGAGTCTTTTAAACCAAATACTGACATTGGACATTGGTTGTTTTTGACTTTGCTTTCAAGTAATCATGTGCAGTAAAATCTAAAACTTTGGACTTTGCCGTTTGCGAGTCTCACACCAGTCGTCAACTGGAAGGAGATGAAGAGAGACAGTTGTCTCAATGGTTAGCGTTAGCTTCTGCTAATTTTTATGTGTTTAGCGGTTAGTAAAAGCTTAACTTTTTGGTTAGCGGTGCCCAACAATGGCAATAACTATTGTCGATTTTAGTGCAAACACATATTCTCAATCACGACCAGGGCGGCCATTTTGAAAAATGTCCACCAGAAAAAGGAAACAAGAGCAAGAAAATGTATAATGTTCAAAATTATACATTATATGTTGGGCACTAAACACATTCGGTTAATTGTTGATTTTATTGCAAAACATAATTTTCCATAATAACCATGCTGGCCATGTTGAAAAATGCCTGCCATCTTGATTCTTTCATTTGGGTTCTTGTCGCTGCATGTGAAAGATTTAGCTGAGATATTCAGTTATCTGCTGGATTACTGTCTTGATGCAGTCGGCTGGGTTTCTTCAGGCGGCTTTACAAACTGAATTTAACTGAACTGAGTGAAGTGATTTGGAAATATTTGGTGGTTTGAAATGTGGCTATTATGCTGTTAGCAGTGCATCCTGCAATTCTTAAGTCTCTATTTATTTTTATTTCTAGCAGAAAGTTGCCAAAGTTAAGATTTAGTATTGTACATAAGACTAAATGTAGGGAGAAAAGTAGATATTCTGCCTGTGCTGCTGCTGTAGCCTACAAACTCACGCATACACTCCCCTAATTTGGGTAAAGTCACTAATCCCACCGGTCGTCAACGATGTGCACTGCTCCCGCCTTTCACACTGGGAAATTTAGCATGCCCCCTTGGCTGAGGCAGAAAATGAGATTACTGTATTTAAATGACTATGGTAATGGCGGGCATGCTGCCGGGCCCCCGTAGGATACGGGATTTTCTCCTGCGCTCATTGTTAGCAGTTTTGCAAAGTGCTATCGTCCTGCTTTGGCTCACAATGGGGATGTCATTTAAAAGACATTTCTTTTTCTTTCTCACCCCCCCCCCGCGTTCTCTTTCTTTTCATGCCCCTCTGTTCCAGCTCCATGTACCGGTCCCCAGGAGGCCTGGTCTCCGACTGAGTGAGCGTCAACCTTCCACCCGTCCAGACATAAGGTGAATATTCTTTATTTAAAGGAGAGGCTGAGTGATTGGACACGGTCGGTCTGTTTTGGAAGACATAATCCAATCTATGTTTGTAATGAAGTGTACTCTCTGAGGACGGACGCCATGTGTCCGCTGTGAGACGCACAGACCAGGTGGCCGGAAGGTCAAGTGTTTGAGGGTACCTGTGCTACCCTAAGTGCCACCGAAAGTCAGGATTTTCTTGTTGATCAGTTACAACAGCAAACAGCAGCAGATTAAATAAAAATACACATATTGCCATGAAAAGCTTTTTTTTCCACATTTCGTCACATTAAAGCCTCAAACAACAATGTATTTTATTGGGATTCATCTGATTTTCAAACACAAATTTTTCAAATAAAAATCTAGAAAATGTGGTGCGCAGACGTATTCACTCCCCTGTGCTGCCCTTAAATAAAACCAATCAAAACCAATCAACTGGTTTTGAATTATATAAATGTATATCTACCAAGATATGGTTCCACCGAAACTGAGACAAGAAGCACCGTACTGCTTAATTTCACCCCACAAAACTTTTACCCTGTTCGCGGTCCAGCGGGGTCGCTTTTACAGCTTTTATGTATGTGTGGTTTCGGGAACTGACGGTCTGATGGAAATTTTATGTCTCATTTTTCTGAGCCAACCTTCAAATTCAATAAAAAATATACATATTTTAATGGTGAATAAGTTAATGTGCAATGTAAAGGTTTAGTTCAAAGAATATTCATGTGCTAAAATGACCTAGTCAAAGTCCAGACCTACATCTGTCTGGGAATCTGTGGCAGAACTTGAAACTGATGTTCACAGGTGTTCTCTATCCAGCCTGACTGAGCTTGAGCAAATTTGCAAGGAGGAATGGGCAAAAATGTTAGAATATAGATGTTCAAAGCTGGTAAATAGATTCTTAAAGAACTTATGCTTGGAAGCAAGAAGAATGAATATAAGGGTGTTTTCACACCTGATAGTCCAGGAGACTTGGTTGGATTGGGGGTCTTTGGCAAAAGACCAAAACTCCCACATTTTCAGCTGGTGCGGTTCACTTTCACACTGCACTGAGTCAAACCATCCAAACCCCTTGAAAAACCAGTTCCCCCTTTGCTTGTGATGGTGCTACACCAAGAGCCACTGAAGGAAATGAGACAAAAACCTCCAAAGACAACACTAGGCGCAATTTCCTTCTTCAAAAAATGTAAACAAAAATGGAGATCTTAGCAGTTGTAGGATTTCCATTTTGTCTTTGGCAAAAGACTACAAGCTGTTTCTCTTGCTAGCACCAGACTCTCATGTTTGTTTTGGTTGTATTTACCCAGAATGCCCTGCACTATAATCCGCTTCCTGCTTTTGGAGCGGTCTCCAGTCCGCTTGGGGTTCATATATGCAATCAAACCGCACCAGAGTTGTCTTTAGTCAAACCAAGACTGAAGTTTGTAGGCCGATTAGAGTTAACTTTTATGGCCTGTATCAGAGTTTGATTGCGCATTCACACCTTCCAATCAAACCAGATTCTCCAGGTAAACAAAGTATAGTTCGATTAAAGCAGACTAAGCAGGACTGGAGTGAATTCACCCTTACAGTGGGTTTGAAACTTTCACACAGCAAACCTGCAGGTATATTACAAGCACACGTACAAGAACCTTCAACTCACAGCCTGCTCCACTTTCAGCCAATCGAAGTTAATTGTAAAAATTACCATTATGTTGACGTTTAGTCCCTCACCAAGTTAAGAGGTTATTCATAAAGAATTCAGAAGAGGAGGACGCTGGAGAGAGATGGAGTAAAAGAAGAAACAGGAATGTGCTCAGGAGGATGTCAAGACACCGGCGGGGAGCGGCAATGTTGCCGTTGCTTTTCTTCTGCGTCACGGAGCACTTCATCATAGGTGGGTTTTTCCTTCCCCATCCTCTCCCTGCCTCCTCGGGCCCCCTGCCGCAAGCCTGATCTATTGGTTCTCAGCAGCGCGCGGCACGATAAATCATGAGAATGGGGGCCGGCAATGATTAGGTTGCAGGGTGCAGAGATGGAAGGAGAAGAGAAAAGAGAGGATGGATGGATTGGAGGAGCAGGAGGAGGGGTGAGCAGCAGACAGGTTACTGATGGTGTTTGTTTCTCCGAGGCCTGTACCTGCGCAGGGGGCAGATTCCTCTGGGTGTTACATAAAGGAGCTATGGGTCTGCTGAGGCCCGACGCAGCCTGCAGGAACACATAAAGTGGAGCTGGAATTACTCAGGCGATGAGATAGATATATATATATATATGTGGGCATGGCTGCATTGCTTATTCCGGCCAAGCCTATTATATCAGCCCTTCTGCTGAGGCGAAGAGGAGGAGGGAAATAGGGAGCAAGGTGAACCCATGGGAGCAGAAAATGTAGATTAATACTACTGCATATTTTAGCACAATTAAAACTTCATTTGTCTAAATGTGTTGGCTTTAGCCTCATTTAAGCCTCTGTGGCTTGGTTTAGATGGGATAAATTAGCCAATGAGAAGCAATAAAAGGCTTGTTGTATGGCTTGTGTAACATTTTAAAGGATGGATTGTTACACCTTGTTTTGCCCAACTCCTGGGGATAGAGCTCCCTGCCAATTACTGACATCCCCCACCCCTCCAGTCCAAATGTGATTATAGAAATACCAGGAGGACTGTTGATGAGATTGGAGCAAAACTTGGGTTTATCGCCTCATTGACAGAGATTTGCATCATTTAGCCTGTCATCTTTTTCTCAGGTAACGGGACCCCGCTCACGCCGCCATGTTTGCAGCAGAGGACAGGTACGAAACACAAGCAGGGATGGTAATGAACAAGGTTGCGTGTTTGGGTGACTGACAGCCAAAACAAGCCCCTCACACCTCCACCTTCCGCTCTCCGAACCGCGCCAATCGCTTCTGCATTTAATGGCTGCTCTCTGTTACTGTATGTTTCATCAGCGGCGCAGGGTGGCAGGTGGGAGGGATCCCGCCTTTGGAGGAGCAGAGAGAAGGCTTTGTTTGCTTTAGTTTACACGCTCTCGCGTTGTTTGTTGCATGTTTGCGTGCCAGAACCCCGCCGTCAGCCGGCGCCGCGATCGAGTCTGACAACTCCACGGCCATGTTTCCAGGAAGGGAAGGATCCAGGTGATTCTCTCTCTTTGAGGTTTCCGCCACAGAAGGCACTCTAAGAGCTAACGTGGGTGATTCTCTTCTTCTTCTTCCTCTTCTTCTTCATGGGGGCATAAGGAGAGGAAGGGGGTGGTGGGATTACAGAGATGATCCTGCCATTCATCCTAGCTCTAAACAGAGCCCCCGTCTTCCCTCCCCAAACCCTGCTAATTCCCTTTTGATGAGGCGTGCTAAATAAATCCCATTTCCACGCCTTTATTCCCCACCGACTCCTGCTGTGTAGATCAGGGGACGCAGATTTTCAGCGGGCTTCTGCCGCCGTTTGGGACCCACAATGGAGCCCGCCCCGTCCAGTCAGCCTCATTATGCCTGTACACAGACATGCCCCAAACACAGGCAGACTGGCACATTTACACATCGACCTCCACAGCAACACACCGTAATGGCTTTGTGGAGTTTTTGGGACAAATACCCAACATCATGTCATGTACTTTCAGTTTGCAGTTGGACAGTTAAAGCATCCTCCAGGTGTCCACATTGGTGTGTTGGATGTGATTTTTGTGTGTGTACTGTACATCTCCCTCCTGTCCTGTCGGCCCTCTCCACTCTCACATGCTGAGCCCCAGCGCTTCGGCTGTGACGCTAACAAGCTCCTCTGTCTCTCCCGCTCCGTCTACGCCGGGGCCTGGTTATTAATGGGGACCAGCTGGGAGTGGCGAAGGTACATGCACAACCAGACAAAGCCCCATATATAATCATAAAGTCGTAACAAACGACCTGATGTAAATGAGGTTTGGAGGTGTTTTGAGGTAGTTTGGAGTCAGAAAACAGGGCAATGGATGGTAGGATTGTGGTAAATGGAGGACGGAGGTGTTAACCGACATGAAAAAGGTTCGCGCTCTCCTGGACGGCTGGTAAGGACCTGCCTACTGGGCCTCTGACCTCAGCCTGGACATGGCAGAGTGGGGGTCAAGACTTCAGAGACAGCCTCTCTGGTGCCTCATATGTCTGCTGATGGGGCTAATAGGCTGGAAAGAAACCAAAAAAAAGACTTCCTCTCCCTGACTTTAGAGTCATGGAGAAATTTTTCACTTGAAGGTGATCATGTTACTTTACAAAGGAGAGATATCCTACTCATGCAGGGCTTACGCAGACACATGCTTCCAATTAGCAGGGCTTCTTCATGTAAATGCTTCATAAATTACCAGCCCTGCCCTGGGATTAGGTGCTCATAAAGAGAGTTAGCATCTCAATAAACAGCAAAGGTTGTGTATGGAGAGCAAATTAGGGGTACAATGAGAGGGTGAGGAAAGCTGGGGGAAGACAGAGGAAGGGCAAGCTAGGTGTAGCTGGAGTTGGAGTAAAACACAGTCCTGACTGTACAAACAAGAACTGAGGGGGCATATTTGTAATCTGTAATATAACAAATATGTAGGCACAAAGGATTGTCTCTGTTCATAGGGACAATCTATTTATAAAAATAAGGTTGATTATGTGCACTTTGGGCCAAATGTATCCCTTGGTCCAATCCCAACACAAACCTTTGATGGGTTCATGACCTATTAACTTGACATGAAACTTACACAACAGAATGAAGATGGCAATAAAATGAAGCACTGTAAGGAATAGTATTGAAGCACATTTAGCTACTACATGACATTAGCATCAGAGCAGAAGCAAAGTTAGCCACAACAACACATTGATATTAATGCTGAAACATATTAGAAACACAGTTAGCTGCTAAAGAAGATAGCATTAGAGTTGAAGCTTCTTTAGCCACCTTAGCATTAATGCTGAAGCGTTGTTAGCCACAACAGGAAGTTAGCATTAGAGCTGAAGCTTGGCTAACCACCACAGGGACTTACCATTGTTGCTGAAGCATAGTTAGCCATTACAGAAAGTCAGCATTATCTCTGAAGAATAGTTAGTCACTACCGGGAATTAGAATTAGTGCTTAAGTATAGTTAGTCACTATGAGAAATTAGCATTAGCATGACTTAGTGCCACAATGTAAGCTAATATGTGTTTCAGTTGTCTTGGCACTCAGCTAGAATCTGTGTATGATTTATTATGTTATTGCTATATTAATACTAGCAGTACAATCCCAAAACAACAAAGTTAGTTTTGTTTTTATGGTTTTAAACACAAGTCTGACCCCAAACCCCACTTCTGGCTCCGACTGGTTGTGTCTAGTCAGCACTGGGAGAACTGGGAAAAAGCAGAGGAGCTATTTTTGTGTGTGTGTTACACTGTGACAGTGACATAGTGACAGTTTCAACAAATATGTAAATAAAACATTTTTAAGAAAGCTACATACCACAACATATATTTAATTTACCATAAATGTCTGCAGTGATTTTCATCAGTTTTGCTTTTATTGTATTAAAGTCTAATAGTTATCCAGACTTTGTGCAATTTTTATGAAGACAAGAGATAAAAACATAAGCTTGACATCTGATGTTCTCTCCAGTACATCTGTTCTTGTCCAGTTCTGGATTGGCAGATTGTGGCGTACCGTTCTCTAGGGGAGTACAGCACAGAACTTTCCCTCCTCTTATCGACTGAAATGACAGTCCGTTACTTTCCAGCTAGCAGACAGAACAGATGTCCAGCTCCATACAGCTCTGTGTTGAAGAAGTCTCAGCCCATCCTTACCAAGAGAAGATAGAGGAGGGAACAAGTGTCTGTCTGACCAGCTTTGGAGTTTGGATGCTTAAATCTAAGGCTCCCACCCAGGACCAAGCATCAACATAACTGAGGATCAAAGAAATTAGATACTGGCTGGGTTTAGCTGGGAGGTTCAATGTTACATTAAAGACAAATATTGCTCCTGGCAGTAAGTTTAATGAAGCTAAATATATTTCAGTGCTGTCCAAAACTTTTGCATCATGCTTCATGGCTTTATGTTTACCAGTTCATTAGTGCTAATATTCAGTATTTCCATTTTTTTTCTGGGTCATTAAACTTTACAAACTGTAATTAATTAATGCTTTTGGAGAAAAAGGGAAAAAAATAAACATCCAACCATTTTTTGGGTAATATTTAAGTTAAAATTTTTTGGTAAGTGAGCCCTTTCAAAAACCTTCAGAATGTAACGTCGCAAATCAGCAGATATCGCCTGTTACCTAGCAACACCACTGAAGCCCAGTCCATTACCTAGCAACACCAGCTGAGCTCAGCTCCAACACGTTTGGTCAACTGGTTTTAGCTGCTGTACAATGGCTGCTGGAAAAGACAAATGCTTTGTTGTTGACTTACCATCCAAAAAGCATTTGCTGCATTCTTGCTGGTTGTGCAGGAGGCTCCACTTTGCAAAAGATGTATGGTTGCATAATTTCACATCTGTTTGCAGGTATTTTCACCTGCGTGTATGAACGTTGAGTTGGAGGCATGTGGGTAAGTAGTAGTTTATTTGGATTTAAAGTGATAAGAGGCCCTAAACAGCACAAAGCCAGACTGAAATCTGTTATCCAACAATAACATTTTGAAAAAAAATGTACTAAACATGCTCTGTATAGCCCATAGACATATCCCAACCTGTTCAATGAAACATAATAGGCTGCCTTTAACATAAACTTATGGATTTAAAGAAAGTTGTTTTTTTTAATTCACTAAAACCTTTTTTTTCTCCTTATTGTTATTACAACCGAGCCCCTGTATTCCTACAAAGATATGCAAGATAGACTGATTATTCGTAAATTCAACAAACAGAAAGAAATTTAGTAAGTGGTGTAAAAAAAGAAAGACTAAGTTTGAAAACTATTTTGTGTATCTGTGGATGTAAATATTTGGTTTGTACTGTATAGTAGAAATATAATCAACCTTTATATGACTTGGTGTGAAAGCTATCGTCTAATCCATTTTGGTGTTCTACAGAGTTGACTAGACTCCAAAAGAAAGTAAGAAATAGTGTAAAACTTGCAAAATTCAAACAATCTGATGATCCATTCAAGCTGGAATGAACTGCTTGGAGTTTGTGCGATGAAAGACTTTTCTGGTGAACAATCAATTATTACAGCCACAAACACTGATGAGATTTTTGTCTGCTTTAGCTCTAGTCACTTGAGGCTTGTAGATCTACATCAGACACAAATACTGCTGAACAACTCAAAGCTTTTTTTGCTCCACAACTTCTCCTACGCTCAGGCTGTCTGCTGAATACGTGATGGGATAATTTGATAGGGCTGCGTGCCTGTGCTCAGTATCGCAGATAAAAGCGGGGGGCATTACGAGAATTAGGCCGCGCAGTTTGTGCAAAAGGTGTGGGGTTGGTGGGGGGCTTTTGAATTCTGCTGGGAACTTAAAGCGTCTGTAAACACAGAGCACACAAGCGCTTTAAGGCGCTAAACCTCGGGCCACACTGGCCACACAATCCACTGTCATATTGAATTGGCGCAGAGTTGTGGGAGAGAGGCTGGTGAGGATGGGAGTTAAGCTGAAAGATGGAGCCCCCCGGCGTGACAGACACTTGTCCGTGCAAAAGGAGCTGTGCAGAAAACTCACACCACCCTCTCGGCAACACTCTGCTTCACTGTCGATCACCAAGACGCTTGGCAACACCGGCTGTCACCCGCACATGTAATATAAATGCAATCTCACATTTTTTCCCTCCCTGTGATGTGTATCAACCATCTCGCAGGGCCAGACTGACACACACTCGCTCAGTTGTGAACACAGACAGTCAATAACAGAACGGGGTGCAAGATTAAAGTCTAAGCCCACCTTCTTTTCATGTGGCAGAGCAGCCGCTGCCCTGAGATCTGGCACCAGATGGCGCTGTGCCGGTCGGTGCCAGGAGATAATCGGGACAGATCGGGCCGCATTACTACCCATTATCTTCTAATTATTCTTGTGTGGAGCGCTGATCCTGCCGTTTGTGTAAGTGGATGGCGCAGAGAGCCTGTCGCCCCCGGCATCCCGGAAAATCCTCCCCGCTTCCCTCACTCCCCTCTGGGGATGGAAGGAGAGATCAGCCGAGGGGAAGAGGAGGCAGAGGAGCAGGTGGGAAAAGGACCTGATATTCCGGCTTTGTGGAATACACCGCGGCTTATCATGAAAGTGACACCGGTGAGGCCAGAATGAGGAGATCACCTGTGACCTATGCGTCTGAGTCGTCTGAAACTTACAAGTTTGACAAAACAGGAGCAAGAACTGCAGTTTTTTCCTCTCTGATGACTCTATAAAACCATGGCGAGACTACAGTTCAAGTCTCCCAGGCTTCATTTGTACTGCGCCTGAGTGGAAACAGGCCCCAACCCCCCCTTCACCCCAAAGGATAGAGCTAACTGCGCAGAGACATATGGCCTACCATGTGCTGGGTCCCACGTGCACTCTCTTAAGCGCGATTCAACCCAGAACATCTTCGCTTAATTATCAGCATTTTGTTCAGCATCCTCCCTGTTTTGCATATTAATATCCGTCAGATCTGAACGTAATTTGAGGGGATGAAAGCTCAGACTCTGAGGACATACAGTCACGGTAACAAGAAAATACACCTTTGAAATCTATTTTCTATTATTAGGTGGTCTTTACCAGACTCTAAGCTAACTTTGAGTGTACCCAACAGATTCTTTCATTGCTATTAAACATATCAGGTGCTGTCAATCAAATAAATTTGATTTGTCCCTTATCAGCAAGTGTGATCGCCACTTTAAAAGCAGGATTTAGTTTGCCTGCAGCATACAGGTGTGTTTTAACTCAGTGTCAAGACAAAGAGATAACAGACACTTATTTTCAGAATGAATCGTTTCTACCCATCAAACATGGAAGGGTTGTAAGACCTTTTCCAAGCAAATTTAAGTCCATTGTTCTTTAGGGAACCACCCAGAGACGAGGGCATGCAATGCTCAGAGAAATTGCAAACAACCATTTCGCTCTGGCTCAGACTCTACAGGCCACAGTTAGCTAGTTAATGTAAGAGATTATAGCAGGGTAATAGGAAAAAGACTGAAAAGTATGCCTTGTTTGGAAGGAGGTCCTAGCAGTAAGTCTTCGCTCTGCAAGGAATATTGCAGAAGAGGTTATACATCACTAAACCTCTGGAACAATGTCTTTGACCGATAAAACCAAATTAGATGTTTTTGGTCATAAGTTACATATTTGAAAAATATTTAGCATGGCAAATAAGCAACTTTTATACCAAATATCAAGGACGGGAGTGGAAGGGTGATCATATGGACTTGAGTGTCAGCCAAAAGTCCCAGACATTGGACCAACCATCAAAGTCTTGGTATCCTAAGTATTCTAGAGACAAATGTGAGGCCACCTATCTAACCGGGTCAAGCTGGGTCATCCTCAGGGTAACAATCCCAATCATGGCAGCTAATACAACAAAACTGAAAATGAAAGGCAGTAAGTGTTTGAAAACCTTCATGAACTGAAGCAACTTTGTAAAGAAAAGTGAGCCAAAATCCTTTCCCAAAAAAGTCGTACTTTTGCACAATTTAAGTTGCTTTTAAAAGATTTTAGATCCAGGATTATCGTTCTCATTGGAGCAGGACTTGGTATCCTACTGAAAGAGGGTGTGCTTTCCTTTACTAGAACTGTATGATTGTAAACACAAGCCTCGCTGAGGAGGAGTGTGCATATTTTGAAGCAAAGACTCCCAACTGGGAGTCAGAGATGATCTGTGTGTTTTCCTCTACCTTTCTAAACAGGCCTCTTGTGTAAATGAGTATTTGTAGAAGTGTCAAAATCCTGAGATGAAGCACGAGCTCAGTGAGTGTGTGTTTTATTTGCCCATCATAGCCGACACTGAGCACTCCAAACCCGCCCGACGTGCGCGTTCTGCCGTGTTGTACCCATCTCTCTGGCTGACAAGTAATAAAACATAGCGTGGCATTGCTGATCAATCTCGCCAGCCCACAGGCCGCACAGCGAGGGCATGTATATGCAAATGAGAGCAGCTAAATGCCACCGAGGGGGGAGGAAGAAAGGTAGGCAATCACTTTGGCTGACAACCCGCACAGGAAGGAGGTAGGGAAGGGAGGTGGCACCTGATATACAGGGGGAAATTTTTTATGCAAGGGAGAATAAAATTCCAGAAGATAGAGACTAATCAGAACTACGAATGCTCTTGTGAAAGGAAGAGGTGCTAAGTTTGCTTCTGTGTGCACGGCTGCAGTGGAAGAAAAACCCAAGAGCCGTGATTAAAATGTAGGAGAGGCTTTCTGCTAAGACTGGAACCATTCTTCGCTGAGCCGAGGGTCAGGTCAACCGATCCCAGAGGCCACTTGGGCAAATCCCAAACATAAACACGGCAGAAGAAAGGCAGAGAAAGCACAAGAAGGCTGCTGGTAAAAAGGAATGATAGAACTCATCCATGGGAAGATGAACAGCCTGGGAGATCATGACGGGAGAGCTGATTAACTGGCCTTTTAGTTCTCTGAGAACTATCCCAAGGATTCCCACTCTAGCTCCACAAATCCTGACCCTAACGCTGAATATATCAACCCAGGGAGCCACTGCAGCAACAATGAGAAGTCTATAAGCCAGCCCAGGCTGCTCCATTGACGGTTCATTAAGCAACAATGAGGAGAGATAACCACTGCATTGCTGTATCAGTTTGCTTTGCGCCCTGAAAATGGGGGGATTCCCTGTAAACAAAAAAAATGTGCATTCGAGGAGAATGAAGCAGGTGTTTTTTGTGATGTGTGGAAAGCTGCAGCTGTCAAGCGCACCATTATCAGTTTTTTCTTTTTTTTATCTACCTGTGACGAGATATGGCCTGTACGGTTTCAAGAGGAGCGAGACAGAAGGGAAGTTTTGATATAAAAGCTCAGGCCCGGGGCACCAAACCACTTCAGAGGACTACGTTTGAGATCAAAGACAGAGCAGCAGGTCAAAGATCAGAGAGATTCTCCTGAAAATGAACCGTGCGTTTTAGATTGCAGAAGATGATGTCATGCCTAAATCAAGGAAGCTTTTGTGAGCCTTTCTAACTAAGTTGGCATTTGAAGGACTTGCTGTAAAGATGTCAAGCAATCAAAAATACTACACCTAAGATTTGAACATCAAAGCTAAATGCAAACTAGGGTTTTATGGTTGTCCATCCATCCATCCATCTGCTTGCAAGGATCTTCTTAAAAGGGACATGTAGAGACCAACTTGAAAAGCTGCCTGGGCGTCCAATATAACTTCCCATCTGCTGTGGCCATCGTCAAGCGTCCTCGGTCAATTATCGTGGGGGAACAAAATTCCAACATTTGTTACATTTTCATTTTATGTAGTTCACTTTCAAACTGCACAGTGTCAAATGAAACAAACCCTTTGAAAAACATGTTCCCCTCCCTGCCTGTAGTGGCACTGCACCAAGAACAACTGAAGGAAACGACAAAAAAAGAAAACACTACGCAACTTCCTTCTTCGCAAAATGTAAACAAAAATAGAGTTGGGTCAGATTTTAGCAGTTGTAGGATTTCTCTTTTGTCTTTGGTAAAAGACCATAACTCACTTTTCCCGCAAACGATAGACTCGTGCATTTGTTTTGCTTGTATTTATCCGGGATACCCAGCCCTATAGTCCACTTCCTGCTTTTGGAGCAATCTCCGGTCCACTCGGCATTCAAATATGCAGTCAAACCTCACCAGAGTTCATTTTAATCGAAGCAAGACCTAGGTATGTAGGTTGACTGGAGTTTGCTTTTTTGGTCTGCGTCAAAGATTACGCATTCACACCTCCCCAAATGAACCAGAAAAGGTGGCGATTTTTATGAGAACACATTTTGGCATTAGGATTAGGATTCCTCAAACATATATGAAAGAATAAAGACAACACTCCAGGTATGTTTTTGATGAGGGAATGACATTATAATGCCTAAGATAATACCTAAGGCTGACAACCTGTCCAAAGTTAGAGGCAACAACTCTGCATGAACGGATGTTCACATTTGTCAAGCTGGGATAGCAATTGTTGCTATGGTAACTTGGTGACCCTCCGAGTTACCACTCCTTGGCTTCCTACGGATAAGTTTTGGTCTTTTTCTAGTCTTATTTATCCGCGTTTCAATTGCTTAAAACTTCTTAAGGCAACTTTAGTTGAGCTGCCTTTTTATAACCATTCCATGACTTATGAAAGTCAACACTAGCCTTGCTTTCTTCAGTAGTGCATAATATCATCTTTACCCTTTTGGTGAGGGGCTAAGAAAAATTGCCCTCTGTGTCACATCTGTCAAAATTGCCCTTTGCCTTAGGCAAAGATTAAATCATGGATTACTAATTAAAAGTTCCAATACTCAGATCAAGACAACAAGAAGTTTGACTGATTTTTACTCTAGCATCTCAGTCTTTCAAAAATAATGCAGTGTCACTGAGACAGTCATAAATCAAATCCAACTCCAACCCTTTCTGTAGACACCAGTGTGTTCATCTTCAGCACAACAGGCTGGGGCTTCCCATGAGTCTGTGATCGCTCTTAAGATCAGGGTTGATGGGTTAAGTAGCAACCAAAAATTGCAGACATTGCTGTTTTAAAATTTTCTTTGCAGCTGTGATTTCTGACCTCTTTGACAGCAATCAAACTTAAATCATGGTTGAGCCAGGAGGTAATTGTGTATTATTCAACTTATGGTGACCAGGCCGTGCTGCTTCAGCTTGTTGATCGCACGCATGTATAATTTAAAGCTCTCCGCACATGTATTATAAATGAACATGGTTCACGAAGTAGCAGATAGGCTGCAATTAACATCCCGGAGCTCAGGCTGTGCAGTTTGACTGTCTTTAGCCTATTTTTTGGTTGCTCTTTTTGCCTCTTTCCGTCCTTTTAACCCCCCCGCTCTCCTTTCAAACTCTTCCATTACCTTCTTCCTCCCCCCAAATCTCTCCTGTCTCCCTCTTTCTCTGGGAGTCAACTTTATGAAAGAGTCTGAGTGAGAGTGAGTGAGTGAAGGCTCTAGAGGCAGTCAATACCTTATCAACTCCTGCCGAACGCTGACACCCTGACGTCCTTGACAGCAAATTATTACTTTTTCATGACGCAACCAGGTGCAATTACAGCAACATCTTTGGGCTCAATCCTGCTGCTCCTGCAACTGTCAAAAGGCGTTCCTGCTGGGATCCTGGAGGAGCTGAGACATCAGTCTCACAGTCCCTCCATAGATCTCAGCAAAGACAGACTGACAGACATGAACGACGCGAAAGAGAGGGACCGAGTGCAAAGGGAAAAAGAGAAGAAGCCATTCAAACGTGCCCAAAGATTCAGTAAATAGTCACATTCAACTCAGATTCCTTTTTCTCGGCGCGCTCAGCGGTTTGTTTAGAGGAATGCTGAGTGACAGCGAGAATGTGGCAGAGTTTTGTTGTTGTTGTTTCACCGCTGCTAGCAGCCCGGTAAACAGCCGTGTTTGTAATGTCATCACAGGCTCTCCGTTGCCTTTTCTTTCCTGCGTGCCACACTGTAAACCCTGTGGGCTTGATTATAAAGTTTAAAAGCACACTTTATTGCACAACAACACGGAAGGGGGAGAAAAACAGCCAGGTAAACCTCAATTAAGACTTCAGAGTGTCACTTTCTCCCCGTGGCACAGCAGCAGAAGAAGAGGAGCACAAAGACCTCACAAGCCTGTGATGCCACCCCTGTGAATAGGTGGTGGGTGGGTTGGTGGTGGTGGGAGAGAAACTTTGCCATCCTGGAGGTGGATGTTGCCTCATGTCTCTTTGTGTTTGGTGTGTCCTCCTGGCTGGCGTTGGCAGGAAGTGTGTGTGTGTTTGTGTGTCCTGGTAAAGAAGGACAGAACAAACCGCTAAGATGCGGCAGAGACACCTAAGAGTCTCACCTTTAATCTCACTCTCTTTTTCTTCCTCACTTTCTTCCCCACTTACCCAATTCCTCCATTTTTAATGCGCCAAATTACTTCCAGATTACATTTTTTCATAGCACACACACATTGGAATTATGCAGGTAATGACACCTCGGTGAGCTGTTGGTTTTCCTCGGCCCTCTGTATGTTTTCTCTTTTCTCTTTCTCCCTTTACTCCCCAGGACCTCTCTACCCCCTTTTCTCTCTTTTTTTCCCCTGTGTTGTCAGACACAGATTTATTCTGCCTGTGATGCGTGTAGAGCAGAGGAGTATGAGCGAGCGAGCAGGCAGGCAGGGAGGGTCAGCCGCAGAAAGGTGTGTGTGCATGTGTGTACAATAAGAGATAAGATCATGGCTCCCCGGGGGCTTGTTTGGCCCTGTACCCGATCCATCAAACGCCCGCTCCAAGTGCCAAGGTCAACTCTAATGAGCATTTTCTGGGGTCTTATTCTCAACAGTGAGCGCCCTCCCTACCTCCTCCTTTCCCTCCTGCACCAGCACTCTCTCAATGCACACAAACACGGACGCTCTCCAAACACACCTTGGACATTCCTGCTTAGCTGCAGGATGGATGGTTGTGTGACAGGAAATATAAGACGCTTGCATGCATCCCATCAGACATATCTGCAGGAGAGCAGGTGCACAAGACGGAACGGGGGTGCAAGGTGAATGAGCCGTGTCAGGCAAGGACTGTGGCAGGTGGGAGGACTGTCAATACTTTTCAAGACCTGATCAAAAATGTGTCAAAGCGTCAACTGGCGATTGATGGGACCAGATGACAAATCCCAATACTGTTTATTATGTTGAACCTGTCTGATTTAGCTTTTTGATGTAAGGCAGTGGTCTTAAACTGCATTCCTCAAGGGTCAGTGTCCTGCAACTTCTGTCTCTCTGCTTCAAAACACCTGGCTCCAGTATTGGCTCAGCTCTGCAGAGCTTGACTGTGTGATGCAGTTCAGTCATTTAATTCAAGTGTGTAGGACAAGGGACACTTCGAAAAGTTCTAGGGTTAAGGTATTACAAAAACAATGTGGTGAAAAATGTGGTTTCGCCTTTCGGATTTATTCTGTTTTCATTTTTTAAAGAACAAAAGCAATCCAGACCAATCGGACGCTATCCATTCATCCATCCATCTTCTATTTTATCCGAGGTTTAGGACACAGAGGCAGCAGAGAGGCCCAGACTTCCGTCTCCCAGCCACTTGGGCCAGCTCCTCTGAGGGAATCCCAAAGTGTTCCCAAGCCAGCTGAGAAACATAGTCCTTCCTGGGTCTTTCTCTGGGATGTGCCAATGATATCTCACCAAAAAGGCATCCCAACCAAATACCTAAGCCACCTCAACCGGCTCCTCTCTGGAGGGTTGAAATGACAGGACCATCGCTCACATCACTGCGGACGCTATGCTGCCTCAACATGGAAAGCCCCACTGACTTACAGTCTAACTAATCCTCTTGTTAAAGCATAACCCTGCCACTCGCAAATACGGAAAATTCAACCAAGTTGGCAGAGCCAAGAGAAACAATCAACAGTGAGATGCATAAAGCATAAAACTAGTTCCCTGAACTACTTATTTACAGAGTTTATCAACAGAAAAGTTTATATGGGGATTGCTTTCACTTTAATAACTAGTTACAAAATTAGCCACTAGTTTTATGTCTTGCTTTGTCCAGAGGCTCTGGACTATTGGCTATAGAGAAACAATTGTTTTCTGTACGCATGGACACTTAAAATTTTAAATTTCACTCTATTGCTAGGAAAGCCATTAGCCAAGCTAGTCATGTTCCATGAAGTGTTTGCTACAGCAAGCAGTGAGTCTTTTAATTACCTGTGGATGGATTTTCACACAGTCTTCTTTGCTGAAGGTTTTTAATTCAACTGCACTGGGGAGTATTTTAATGTGAATCAGTCAAAATTACCAGACTTTGACTAGGCATCTCCAAAATGTCCATGCTTTTCTTTTAAGCATTCAGAGGTACACTTGCTGTGTGCTTTGAATCATTGTCCATTCTTGCCCAGTCTTTTTCCTTTACTCGCTGGCCCGGCTGAGTTGTTGAGATTGGTTCTTTGGTAATTTCCTGGTTGAGTCAGCAATGTGTTTTTAGAGTAATTCAGGTAGGTCGGCCATTGTTGGAACATTTCATTCCATCTTCTTTTCTTGATTTGCCTAAGTTCTTTTGCAACTTTGCTTCTGAGCTGTTCAGTTGAAGTGATTTTCTTTAATTCCAGAGACCTGTCAGTGCTGAAATTGAACTTATTTATTCAATTTGCGGTTTCACAGAACGAGGTGGATTTGGACATCCCCCCCCACCCACCCCACCTCAAAATAGACGTAATTGTCATTTAGAAATTTCTTGTTGGCCTGAAAGATATATGGATCTCAAACATAAGAAATCTCCAAGGTGGCAAATATTTTTTTCACAGCACTTTATAATGACTTCCGCTGCATGTTTTCCATAATTTGGGAATAAAAATATGCCTCAGTGGCAGAGACAGTAGGTGGGCTTTTAAAAGGAATCTGTCCCACATCATCACCTCATCACGTGCTGTTCTGCCAAAAGTAGTTAAGGTCTGAAGGCTCGTGCAAGTGTGGGTGTGCACCAGAGCATGTGGAGCATACTAATGAAGCAATAAAAGTCACCGTGGGAGGGGTGAGGGGCATGTTGGGGAAGGGGAGGAGAGAATCGGGAGCCTCTGACAGGAGGTGTGATAATTGAGATGTTGTGACCTCACATATTACCTGCATATTGGCCAAATTAGGGAGCAGGGAGTTCAGGGCCAGGAAAGAAGGCTGGAGGGTTCCCATGATCCACCTTGAATGTGTGTTTTTGGGACAAATGTGGAACACAGCCTGACGTGTTCCTTCAGAAACTCCAGTCTGTTGAAGTGGTTCTGAAGCTTTTTAGATGTAAAAACACAACATCTTACAAAGTAACTGTGTCTATTTTCTAGTGCAAATCACTTAGTCCCCTTGAAATAAGAAACAACTAGCTAAAAAGTGACTTTTCACCAAGATGTCGAAGCTTGTTTTAAACCAATAATCTCTTAGTATTGACTTAAAAAGCACTTGTTCCATTGGCCAAATTTTTTGCTTGTAACAAGACCTTTTCTCATGTTATTAATGAAATAACCTAACACATTTGATCAATATTAAGGAATTATTTACTCAAAACAAACCCTTACTTATTGCTAAAAAGACATAGTTTTGTCCCATTTCAAGTGTAATAAGTTATTTTTACTAGAAACTACACCAAAATTAATTGGTATGATTTGGTATTTCTGCAGCACATCATGTTAAAATATTCATAAGTCAAGATGTCAGACCAACAGCAGCAACAATTACCATGTTTAATAAAACATATTTCATTACTGGCTTCAAGAGAAATAAATTAAAGCTACCAAGAGATTTTGTATGACCGCAAAGCCTTTCACATTTTTGATTGAAGAATAGTTTATTATGGGTTTCTTTCTTTGCTTTGGAGCTCTTATAAGTTTGATATTCTTTTAAACTTTACTGAATATAAAAATCTGGAAAACTGAGAATCTTCACACACGTTTGGTTTGAGACAATAAAACATTTTCTTAAACATTTTTTTGAAAACGTGCATACAGTGGCGGTTTTTGATATGGCAGTATCAGAAAGGAGCGGAAGATAAAATGTATCTTATTTATCAGTTCTCCCCTGAACAAATGTGGTTCTACTTGTACAAATGGAAAGTTCCCCTGGTTTCTATTGACTTCCATGCTTTCTGCTACACAAAAAAGCTGTATTTAATTTCCCTTTGGGATGAATAAAGTATTTTTGAATATAATTTCTTGCATTTTAATTGGTTGGAGTGCGGCAAAAGGAGAGGCTTGCCCAGGGAGAAGTAGCATTCAGCTTCCATGCACCACAAATCTGGAACAAACTTACAAAAAACTGCAAATCAGCTGAAACACTGAACACTGTTAAGTCTGACAACCCACCTGTTTCAAGTCCCTTTAGAACCATAATAACCAAAACATTAACCAACATTTTTATGCGTAGCAAAATGTAATGTCTGCTGGTTTACTTTGTGGTGTCTTTTATGACTGTATTTTTATGACGTAACGCACGTTGAACTATCTTATTGCTGAAATGTGCTGCACAAATAAACTTGATTGGTTAGATTTACAAAGCTAGTCATAGTGATGTGATTAAATTCTTCTTTTGTCATTAAACTTGATCAAATAAGTTCCAGCCCCAAAATGGAGTCAAAGTGACTGCTTTCTGGCTTATTTTTACAATTCCTCTATATCATGCAGGGCTGAAACAATTATTAAAATTCCTCAAGGAAAATTTATCTGCCTCGAAGCTTCGTTAACTTATGTTTTATCATGTTGCGCACCGTGTTCCGCCCGGATCATTATTTTTGGTAGGCAGTTCTCTTACTTCCGCCTATGAGTTGTTGTGAAGCAGCATGGTGATGAATTGTGCAGCACTTTGTCAGGATTTGGGGACAAGTAAGGATTGTTGAAATTTGTACGAGAGATTTTTGCAGTTGGTACCACGTTGTCACGGTTTTGGAGGATTCCTGGATTAATCATAAAAATATTCTATAGAGTATATTCTTTTACAACAGTCCTAATCTCATGGAGCAAATTTGTTATCATGACAGGCCTAGATGTGGTTCAAAAAAGCCTCTTCACTTTCCCACCTGAAGTACTAAGGCCAAGGTTCTGTGTGCCCCCAACAGGGGGAGAGTTTAGGGGCAAACCTCGACCCTCTGCCCCTCTCCTGCAGGTACCGGAGGTGTAGAAGTCTCCTCTCGGTCCACCAGCTCAAGAGTCTCCCTGTGGCAGCTGCAGGGGACCAGCTACCCGATACAAGCTCCGTAACACACCATCACTCAGGAGGAGCATTCCTGACAGATTAACATTGAACTTTGAACTGTGACATCACTGCATGAGGAGAAACGCCGCACACTTCCAACAGGATGAGCGGCAGAGAAATAACTGAAACGTAACTGTTTCAGTTACAAAGTCATCTGTTTGAAGGGAGTAATACCAGAATTGTTGACCTTGGATTTAGGTCTGGACTTTGACTAGGCCAGTTTAGTGAATTAATGTGCTAAGCTGTATAGTTGTTGCTCTGCCTGACAACTAGTAGTAAACCCAGCTAAATAAATGTTTTCTACTCTGAAGAAAGTAAAAAAATCTAAAGACAGTACAAATAAATGTTAGTTTTGAAACATTTCTGGCAGGTTTTTTTTGTGGTGTCCCTTTTAAACACGGCAAAGTTTTGAGATTTTATGTTTCAGATTTACATTGATTTGCAGCTCCTTTCCTACAGAAATCAGACTTAATTTGACTAAAATAGTTCAGATAAAATTTAAAGGTTTTCCAATAAGAAAAAAACATTAATTCTGAAGTAAAAAAAAAAAAAAATCTGCATTTTATGGCCCTTTCACACTTAAAGTTTTGGACTGCATGGCAAACTCAAAGGATCGTTGCTAGGAAACCGAAGCGGGGTGGAACTTGGAACTGCTTGTTACCCAGCAGCAGGTTGTTGCTAGGCAACCAAAGAGTGAGTGAATTAGTTGATTCTGCCAGCTAAAGTCTTTCCTCTGCTTACGTTGCCACATAAAGCATCTATGCTGAAATTAAATAAAATGTTTTTTATGTGGTGGGTTGCACTGTACATGTATTATAATTTAGATTTTTAAAAACACTTATGCTATATTTTGCACTTAAACAGTTTCTGTTGCTGGAATTGTCTAACTGACTTGAGATGATGCACCTACTTGCAAACTGGGACACTAATACCAACTTCACTTCACAAATGCAGCACAGGCAAAAATAAATAAACAAAGACAAAAACAATTCTCTGAAATGCATCATGGTAAATTTTAGACAGGGTGTCACAAAGAAGGACAATTTGTGTCTGTCACCAAGAATGCAATTATACGTTCTTCATGGCCATTTCCCTTTTGCCAACAAGAGTCTGGGATAAATATGCACAGACGTACTCCAACGTATACACACTAAACGTTTTGTCAATTACCGTTCCATAGGAGCCTCATTAGTCTCTGCAAATCCAAAGGAAAACTGGTCAACGCCGATGCATCCACCACTTATCTCCTTATTTTCAAGCATTCTTTCAGGTTTTGAAATCCAAGTTTCTTGATCGGGACTGGCTTCTCAGTCTTCAGCTTCACCCATCAGTACCTTTCTGCACGATAAGTGGTGATTTAATCCGAGCTGCCGACTCAGGAGTATGTCACCTTCGGTTTTGGAGCAGATTTAACTCCTCAAATCCTGGGAATGGAGTCGGCATTGGACGTCATGCGCTGGTTTTCCACGTTATAGTAAATGTTGAACTTCATTCACAGCAAGGAACAGGAACGAATCAAGAAAAATGAGACACAAGTCTGACACCATAATGCAAAGGTCGTCTTATTCCCCCTTTCTTGTGGTTTCACCTGCCGTTTCACTCGCCCATTAGGATGATTTCTACCCTTGTTTATGTCCAGCGGTGGAAAAGCCAGCATGCAGAAGCAAAAGTTGAAATATAAATAGCCAGAAGCCCCTGTGGTATTCTAGAATTCCAACACTGTCATAAATGGCAGCATATATGGATGTGCTATATATATGTCCAGGCAGCCTGGCAGCAGATGATAAAGACAGATGGAAAATCATATATGAAAACAATGACTGTAACTGTCAGAGCTGTATAACTGTCAGAAGTACTCCCAGTTAGTGGTTGAACAGGATGAATGAAACGCATGTGCCTGTTCTGTTCAGCATAAACACACAAATAAAAGACTCCTGAACTGATGTCTCAGTCGTCCTTCCTTCCATCTTTACATTGTTACTGTTTTCTCAGATTACCAAGAAATAAACAAGACTTGAAGGCTGAGCGTAGGATTTGTTCAATTGCTGGAAAAGATTAACGATGACTTAATGCAGGGACTCAAAAGTACCCAACCTAAAATCAAGCTGATAAGCTAGCCCAATTTATTCCTAATTTAAATTTTTTCTAAATGGATATTTACTGTAGAGCCAAAGCCTGAAATGGATTGTTAAGACAGTGCATTAAAACCAAATAAAAATAAAAAGACGGGGTAAATTTCCACCAGAAACTTCAGAAATTTGGATTTTAGCTTGGTTATAAGAAAACAAATACTTTTATAGAAAACTGTGTTGGCAATAATTTTACTGCGATTACAAATTAAAACTCTTCATCGGCATCTATGGAACAAATCTGTATCCTTTTTTTTAATTGAACTTGGAGGGCCACACAAAATCGGTCCAAGGGCAGGACACCCATTTGTTTCCTTTGTTTTACCAAGTTCTTTTTGGCAACGCAGCCATGAGCTCTACTTGTTCAAGTTGAGCTAATTTGTGTACAGATTGGAACACAACTAGTCCATGGACTAGCTTAAATGCTAAGCTAGTCCATGCTAGCTAGCTTAGCATTTTCTACATGGTGACTAACGGTTAGAGACACATACCTTCTCCAACGCAGGTTTTGATTCTGTCTTACTAAGGTTACTTACTTACAAAGAATATGAGCATTAATCTTCTGACCTTGTAAAAGGTTTTCGCGTCCTGTTCGCGGTTACACCGAGGGCGGCTCCTCATGGCTCGTATCCATCTCCGTCCTCTTTTTCCATCCAAATGTTAACAAAATAACACTTTTCTGTTTGCATCCGTGTCTGTTTGTCGACCGTTCAGTGAAACCAGCTAAATGAAAGCAGTATTAGGCTACCAACTGTCTGTGTTTTGGCAAAGCGGACCGGAGTTAACGCCTGATACGTTGTTTTGACGTACGTAATGGCGGAGTGCGTCGCTTACTGCAGAGCATGACGTCACGCGCAAAGGTAACGCAATTCACACAATTTGAAAGTCTGGTGACGAAACGGATAAATAAATAGCTATAAATTGGAATTAGCCAACAGTTTAGGCTTCTGATATGCAAATGTACGGAGCCCCTAAGGGGACATGGAGAAAAAAAAGGAAAGAAATCCCGACTTATTAACTCGAGATCCCCACTTTTTATTTCGAGATCTCGAGATCCCGACTTTTTTTTTTTCTTTTCGTGGGATCTCGAGATAATAAGTCAGGGAAAGTAAGTCGGGATTTCTTTCCTTTTTTCCCCCTCCATGTCCCCTTAGGGGCTCCGTAGTCAAAAGTACTAGCTGGGCAAAAAAGTAAAAAAATAAAGTAAATAAAGTAGTATATTTTTATTGGGGGTAAAGAAAGTTTTATTTTTTGTAGATCCAAAACTTTAAAAGGATTTGCCACGTTTGCTGAGTTAAAAGAATGACACTTTTCAGAACTTTTTGGGCTTAATTGAACAAATTTATTAGCAGCATAAGATCAAGATTTGAGTCTCTTTCTTTCAAAAGGTTTTTTATATTTAGCTAAGGTCAATAAATTAGATAAAAGCTCACTAGAGTGCAGCAAAGCTTGTTTTTCAACAAACAAGCTTTGCTTATTATAAAAGCATGATTCTAAAAAGATGAATACTTTGTGTTATACTTAACATTTTCCATTGAAAAAAATATAATTTTCCCTTGATTTAACATAAAAATCTACGTCTAGTAATCAATGTAATCAAAATGAGCAAACTAAACCCACTGTCCTTCAGGTCATTACAGTTTACGGTTAAACTGAAAACTTTCTTGCTTAGTTTGTTTCTTTCTTATAAATAATCTGTTTTTATACACAAATATACATGCATGTTTTTATGCTTTTTTTTACATTTACCCTACAGTTGCCTTCTCTTTTAATCATATTTCTTTTAATGCTATTTTTAATAACTGTACACAATCATTTTTCTTGTACTGTGAATTTATCCTTACTGTACAGTTTCTTATTACTATTTTTATTTTGTATTTGTATTTGTATTTTACCCTGGTGTGCCTTTGCTTTTCACTTTGCTCCTGAAACATCAGAGTTTCCACTATTGGACAATAAAAGGACATTTACTAAGCTCTGGTTGCCATTAAAATGAAGACATAACATAAACTCTTCTATTTATGTTTGTCATCTCCTTACTCATTATGAAAAAGTACAAATAAAAAAAATCATGTTATAGCTATGTTCATCAATTACCCTAGATTTAGGTTAAAACTAACCGCTGAAGTTAGCCCTAATATGGTGACCAAACAAGAATATGCTAACGCTAACTGATTTTAAAGCTTATTTACCTTTTTTGTGTTACAGATTCTAGGATGTAAACAAGTACACAACTTACAGCTTTGACAGTTATGGGCTAGGCTAACTGCTAACATTAGCTTTGGTGATCAAAAAATAAGAATAATTGATACTTTTAGCCTGTGTTACTATTTTTGTTCTATATTAACTCTCTATGCATTTTTATGTCCTGTAATAAATAATATGGGAACTGATAAGCAGATAGCATTTACTTAACCTGACCTGTTAGCTTAAGCCTTAAGCTAATTTCTGACATTAGCTTTGAAGATCAATGAAATTAGCAATAACATTGTCAAGAGTTGAAAACAAACTAATAATGTACAAATAACTTTATTATGACCCTTTCGTCCCAGTTCTTAATGTTTAAAATGCACATTTAAGCTCAATTTTAAAGATTAGCTTAGGAACTCATAGAATCTCAACACATTAATATTTGCTTGGAAAGTAGCTAAGTAACAAATCAGCTAATAACTAAAACATTTAAAGTTCAGCTAACTCTATTGCTTTTTCCTGATGGACTTCACAGTTTGGGGATTTGGGGTCAAAGGTGAGTGAAAGTTGGCCATGCATGAAGAGGCTGGCATTCCTCCTGAGGGCCGCTGATGATGGATGCTCCTGGCTGCACGTCCTCTGCCTCCCCACACCTCTCTCCATTGGCACCACACTCACCTCTCCAACCTCTTGCCACCATCCCTCCATCCCCTCTTATCCTCTGACCAGATGTGTTCATTGAACTCTGTCAAAAATAATAAAACGCTCGCTGTAAGGGCCATGTGTGCTGCGCCGACAGCGCAGGGCGGGGAGGCCGAAACACAGCTCCTTCACTCCCAGGTCTTTGCTTTTTTGTAAATTCATAAATGAAAGAACAACATAAAGATGAACCATTACTACACTATAATTTTATTGAAAGGACTCAATTAGTTGTCAAGAAAAGTCATGAATCTGTGACTGTTAATATGTACAACTCTGCAAAAACACAATTTTACAAAGTACTTTTGGTTTAGTTTCTACTGCAAATATCTCAGCAAATCAGACAAAACTAACTTACAAATGACTTTTCATCAAGATAAAGGAGAAGAGCTGAGTTGCAACTAGCTACATTTTCCTAAGTAACTTTTTTGGAAAAATTTACATTTAGGAGTATTTTTACTTCACTGTACTTTGAGTAATTTTATTATTATGAAGTATTTTTACTCTTACTTGAGTAAAATTTCTGGATTTTCTATGCACTGAGTGAAAAACAAACATGTTTTAACCAAACATTCACCAGACCCAGACGCACATCTGCAGTTTTTTATTGAAAGAATCTGATTTGGAAAAAAAATATTTTGTCTGATTCTGTTACTTATTATATGAATTAGTCATTTTGGTCCTTAAAATACCAAACTTTTCCCTTAACTTTATATTTTTGATACATGTACTGATGTAATAAATATGAAATGATTGATACTTTGATCAAATACTTTTTTACTCTTACTTTGAGTCATTTCTTGAATGGCTGCTTTTTATTTTTGGTATACTCTCTGCAAAGCTTGTTTTAAGTTAATACTTAATATTCCTGAGAAAATATTAGCTCTGCTGTCAGATTATGACTCTCATATCATAAGTTAAATTATTTACTACTGAAATAAAACAAATTCATCAATATTAAAGAATTATCGACTTGCTGAAAAGTTAGTTTTGATTTATTTCAACTGTAATAAACATTTTCACTGTAAATTTGAAAAAACACTTTGTGTTTTTACAGTGTATTTCTTATATCTTAAAATAAACAACAACAAATATCTTAGTACACTTGAAGAGAGACTAAACTATATATAAGTAGCTTTTCATTATACATTGAAGCTTCTTTTTAGTCAATAACTCCTTAATATTGATGAAAATACCAGTACCATTCAGTTATAACAAGACATTTTCCGTATTATAAACTGTTTCAACTGTACAAAGTAGAAACTATTTAAGGTTTGGTGTTTTTGCAGTGAACTGCTTCAGAGTCACTGGGATAACTGGGATCGATTAATCCCAGTTAATCGACCTGCTGTCTCTGTCAAACGTTCGGAAAAGTTTCTCATGGTTTCCACTCCGATTATTAATGTGCAGCTGAAGAAGTGTCCACCTCTGCTGAAACATGACGCGGCTCCAGATGATGAAGAAGAGGAAGAGGGGCTTTAAGGAGGAGGTGTTTCCTCTGATGTTGCTGCTCACCGGGGCCCCCGGGGACAGAATCAAACCCTGCCTCGCTTCAGTCCCTCTGAGCAGGGTGACCAGCCGGCCTCCAGGGAGCTGCCAGCCGGGACGCCGAGTGATGCCAAAGATGGCGGCATGCCGTCCACGCTGACGGCTGGACTGATGATTTCCTTCACGAACACAGACACGAGCGCCTCTTCCCACCCTCCACGTGGCCCTGCAGGCAACACACACACACACACACACACACACACATCGTGGTTAGGCCTCCAATTAAATCAAAAGTGGTTTGTTTTTATTGGTCTTTTGCGCTGACAAGTGGGCTATCATTCTGACGGCTCTACCTGTCAGCGAGCAGCTGAAAACCCTCCGTTGACAATGCCCAATGCTTCCAATTAGAGGAGAATCAGACTCCTGGCGCGTGAGCCATCCTTCCTCCCTCCTCTTCCTCTCCCTCCCTCTTTTCTTCTGCTCTCCCTCCACCTCCTCTTCCATCCTCTCCTTCCTCTCTCCAGGAGAAGGGGGTCTGTCTCCGCTGCAAATTACCGACACAAAACGAAGGTGGTGGCGGCGCTGGCGCCGGGAGCTGCCGGTCCAGGGGCCCTGTCAGCATTAATGAGACGATGAAGGTTTATTTTGCCCGCATGCATGTGCTAAATTCTTTCTTGTGTGACAGCTGACTGGGAAATGTGAGTGTTAACCTTATAAAAGATTCAGCGGGTTCTCATTATTTTCTGTCAACTCCAGTACCTGATGGCGTTAAGGTGCATCATTTGCATCCCTGACTGGTCCGAGGTACGGCAGCCGCTCCACAGTCTTATTTCTCCGTGTTTTTCAGCTATTTGTTTGTTGTGAGGAGTCATCTTTTCTTTTTTTTGTGTTTTTTTCTTCTTTTTACACGAAAGACACGCTTTTCCTCCACGCAAAAACGATGGAGATGCCAAAGTTTATTCAAAGGCGACACAGATTTTTACAAAACGTATCCAGATATGAGTTTAACATGTCTGCTCGGTGACGCAAGTAAATAAAAATGTAGCTTTGTGGGGGGTTTTTTTCCTTACCCAACCACAAAGGAG
Organism: Phalloptychus januarius; assembly: GCA_902982915.1. NCBI lineage: Eukaryota > Metazoa > Chordata > Actinopteri > Cyprinodontiformes > Poeciliidae > Phalloptychus > Phalloptychus januarius. The sequence continues at coordinate 847,606 of CADWAE010000133.1, read as the reverse complement.
GGAAGCTGAGGAGGCCCAGCAGGCGTTGCTACGGGTTCTCTGATATGACTGAGGAACGGGGATAAAACGCTATGACGTAGACAATTTATTAGCACTGACAGGTCAGTTACAGAGGCGCAACTTTGTGTTTTCTGTTACAGAGCACATCCTGAAAACACACGCAAACTGCTGCTAAATATAGAAAATGCTGACTAGAGATAATTCTACGTCACTTCTGGCGCCCCTGAAGCGCAGCGCCCCAAGTTTACACTCTTTAAAAAAAAATTTTTTTCTATTTTTAATTTTTTTGCACCACTGGTCAGTAATATGATGAAACATGCTGCTCTTGCTAGTTTATAAGATTTATTAACAATATTTTAGATGAAAATGTTGAATTTTGTAGAGTTTGTTTCTACAGTTACAACTACAAACTTCAACTCATGCTTAGTTTGTTTAACAGCATAGCATGTTTAAATATATATATATATATATATTGATATATATATTAATGTTTGCTTTTTGCTGTAGATCTGGACTTTGACTAGGCCATAATGACTCATTTGTAGCTCTGGATGTATGTTTAGGGGTTTTGCCCCTCTGAAAGGAAAATCTTTTTCTTCAAGGTCTCTGCTAAAAACAAACATACCCACAGCATTATTCTGCCACCTCCATGTTTTCTGGTAGAGATGGTGATTAATGGTGTTTTTTCAGTCGTGTTGGTCAAATCATCACATTTTGGCCTCCTTTCACCAAATGCTTGTCATGTCCACTGGGCAATTTTGTTCAGTATTAATTTTGCTCATTTCTAACAAGTCAAAAAAGAAAGAAAAAACACAGCCAAACAAATACAGACATAAATAAACAGTGTTTAAAATCCTGTTAAAGGCAAGAACACAAAGTTTGGAAGAGACTCTGAATTGTTTATTTGCAGAACTTTAGATTTATTTCACCAATCGTTTCCCCATAAATGGCAGATTTGTGGAGTGAAAAACGGATAGTTTTGATGTTGACAGATTCTTTCTGACCTCCTTGTCATTTTCTGATCAATGTTCCCCAACATTTAGTTTTATTGGACGCCTGTGTGTTTGCACGTTTACAGCTTGCCATACTCAGATGCTCCCATTTAACATACCGGAGTAAAACGGGCTGAACACAAATTCACACCAAAGTGTTCATCTTATTTTTTACATTTCAAAACATTTTTTATATAATCCATGTAAAACACATTGAGGTTTGTGGTTGTAATGTGAGAAAATGTGTAAAAACTTCCAGTTGTGTGAATATTTATGGTAAGAATCTGAAACTGGGAGCCAATTTGTCCCAAACCGAGTCAGAGTCGAAGGTTTTGTTGATGTGCAGCAGCTTGGAGGGGCTGCTGGCCTGAAACTATCCCAGTTTCCTCCCTTTAACGTGGATCAATAAGGAAGTGTGTTGGGGTGTGTGGGGGTGTGTGTGTGGCGCTGAACTGGCTCTCACTCTCTAAAAACACTTCCTGGAAGAAGAAGAAATAAATAAATAAGTAAAAATTGGGCTTCACTTGACAAGAGGGACACTTGTTTAAAAGCAGCAGCAGTATGAGCCAAATCATTACACACAAACAAAACTCACACACATCCGCCCCCTCACACACTCACAGTCACAGGTTTGGCTGCCTGGCTGCTACTACAAATAAATCCACAATCCAGGGGATTTGTAAAGTTTTCCAGAAGCATATAATTTTAAATTGATTTTCAAACAACACATTTTGCTCACACAGCTATTAAAGGAAAGCGATGGATCTAAAAACATACAAATTACAGCGTTTAATTTTAATTTCCAGCATTTTTTCCCTTGGTTTTGAGTGTTAAAAGCAGAAGTACACTTTAAAACAACATTTTAAATCACATCATATTTAGGTGCGAGGATCACACTTATCAATAAAAGTGTGAAATTTGCTTTTATCTTTTTCTAGATCTGAAAAAATATGGAAAAATAAATGAAGTTCAGAAATGTGTTTGTTTCCAATATATGTTATCAGACTTCCTAATTATGAATTGCTCAAAACATTCGATTGTGAGTCCGATAGATACATAACAGATGAACCAAACTCGTATTTTCTATAGTTAGATTTTTTTTTTAAGGACATTGATTGGTCCCAATATTATGGTAAATGAAACATGTCCCTAAACATGAGAGAGACGCAAATCATGGATATTTGTTGGGAAAACGAGAGGAAAAACATTTTCTCGACACAATCAGATAAAAATCAAGACAACAAAACTGGAATCACAACAAATAAACTCATATTATCTCTGCATTACGAAACAGATTAATAATTTTGGAAAAAATTGAACTAAAGATTATTTTTCAGGCAAATTAGAGACTTTAACTGTTACCACAAAAGAGGAGATTGTAGTTGAAATTGATCCAGATTGGACAATAAGTCGACAATATGATGAAATATTAATTAGCATCGCAGTACTGACATATTGTAATATCAAAATAACGAGATAATGAAAGTGTTTACACAACAGCTTGAGGTTTTTTCAAACTTCTATCTGACATTATCTCAAAATGCTGCTATAAATGTGTTCTTGAGACAGTTTTATCTCAAAATAATGAAATAACTACATTTGTTTTCACAGTTTAATGAGATGCATGAAAGCAAAATCAAGTACTAGACATCAAGACATTGACACAGCGAACTGCAACGAGCTTCAACTGACACTATGTCCAGATAATGACGTAATAAAACTGTTATCATGATTGAAATGTTCGTCACAAAATGGTTTATATCACCACAGAACTACATGATATGATTAAAACCAAAATAAAATAACTTGACGGATGAGAGAAAATGTTTTATAACGAAACAAAATGAGATCATTTGATTTTTCAGCACAGAAATATGCTTGAAATCTGATTTTCTCAAGATAATGACAAAAGTATAGTTTAATAAAGACAAAACATGATTGCGGCGCTGTTATCTCTAAATAAAACAAAAAAACTGTTTTTGATTAAAATTTCCTATCTCCAAATTTAAAATAAAAACTGAAAACCATCCACTGAGGCTATGTGAAATATTATTTTCTCAAGACAATGACATAATTATAGTTTAATAAAGACAAAACATGATTTCTGTCCCTACAAAAGACAATAAAGCAAATTAAAAAAAATAAAAACTATCCAGTGATGCTATTTGACATCATATCCCAATTTAAGATTCAACAAAACAGAAACAATTAACAGTGTTTTTAATAACCTTGCATTATTTTATAATGGGAATATTTTTACTCTCAAATCAAAACAATGATGAGGTCTCACTGTGTCAACTCATATCGAGATTATTTCTTTACTGAAAATGATCAAAGGAGCCATTAAAACACACATTGTTTTTTATATATATATGTATATATATATATATAGTGCCTCTAATACTAAAATAAATATGTATCAAATCTGTGTATTGCACTTATTTAAATCTGTACACTGATGCAGATTTAGGTGCAAAACTAAAACGAAACTAAAATCCAATTAAGGAGGTTTCTGCACCTCCAAGAAGTTTGATGATCACAAAGAGGAGGAAGAAGTCAGTTGAGCCGCCTTATGATTAATTCAGCAGAACTTTAACTGGAGGTTGCGGACGCAGGACAGAGAGGATACAAAGAGCAGGACAAAAAAGCAAACCCTGAGAGGAAGCATCAAACCACTGCGCCTTTTTTCATGCCCCAGCAGAGGAGAAAGAAACAGCCACGTCAGGGTGGGTGTGTGCAGCCTTATATCTGTGTTGTCCCCGCCTCGCATGTGACAGCTTGCAGCCGTGATGGGACCCCATGGGAGCGGGGAGCGGATTCACTAACCTGCCGGTGTCTGCGAGGCCGGTGCGCGCCTCCAATCTGGTGGTCACATGGGGCGGAGGAGGAAGAGGAGGAGGAGGAGGAGGAGGTGTGTGTTCGTGATGATGGTGGGGGTGTCGGTCATAATGGGAGGGGGATAGTTAGATTATTAGGGGGCTGTCGAGGCCAAGGCGTGGGGCAAACTGTTGTGTTGGATGGAGCGCAAAGTGTGCGCACAATGGCATTTAACGCATATTAAGGAGGACAATTGTGCAAGAAATGGCGCATTGGAGTTTTTGAATCCCGCTGCTTGGACTTTTTAATCGCGATTTCCAAGGACAATTAGAAAGTTATTTTTCTAACTATCGACATTCAGTAAAAAAAAAAAAAAAGAAAGAAAAAGAGTTATAGATATTTAACTTTTTGCAAATGTTTAATATCTGGACATGTAACAATACAGTCGAACTGACTGAATTAAAATATGAGAAAAAGAAGAAAAAATTCAATAAAGTTGCTATTGGAAGCAAATTAAGATGGAAAATTGACTGAAATATAAATAAAATGTGATACAAATAAATGTGTACGAAAAATTAAAAACATATTTTTTCATGTTTATTTTAATAAACATTAAAAAAAATCATTAGTTAATAGATTTAATTATTTATTCTAGAAGCTTAAAATTACAGCAAGTAGAACAGCAATAAGTATTCTGGTAAATGATCAAATATTTAAATAAATCAATAAATTCAAAGTCATTAGACAGAATCAAACTGGTGGAACGGTGCAAATAAATACATGTAAAAAAATAACATGTGTTTTTGTTTTTAGTGGCTATTTTTTATTATTATTATTTGTAAACATTTATTTTTAATAAATAAAGGAGTTTTTATTTTACAAAATTTTAACAAAATAATATATATATATATATATATATATATATATATATACAATTTTACTTTATATTAAATAAAGTAAAATGTTTTCATTACTTTAACTAAAATATTATTAATAATAAATCAATTTAAAGTGACTTTAAAACTGAGCTAACTCAACTGGATTCAACATAAATAAAATGTGGACTCCTCAGTTGATTAACAACACATAATAAAACTCAGCAGATGGTGAATGCCAAAATGTAAAACACCGAAGAAGAAGAAGATGATGATGATGTGCAAGAAGGAAAGAGATCCGCAGAAAGAAGACGGGAGTGGAGGAGGAAAGCAGCGAGCCGCTGCTCATAATAACCCCATTATGAGCCTCATCAATGATGTAATGAAAGCAAACAGTGTGAAAATTGCCTGTAAACAGTTGGATCTGAGTCTCCTGATGAATCCACTCTCTCCTATCAAAGCGAGGATGAGCCAGAGAGGAGTGCAGAGGACGAAGGGAGGAAGGAGGGAAGAAGGAGGGAGGAAGGAGGGGAGGTCCACTTCCAGCTCCCCTCAGCCAATCAAGGCTTGTCACAGGGGACTCACGTGGACGAGGCGCTCTTAAAACCTAGCTCCTGACTTTTCCTCAAGTTCAATTTTTTGGGATTCCCTCCCACCCCAGCGCATCAAGTCGCTTTTACTTCCCCAGTTGTCACTATTTAACCCAGTTTATCTCTCCTTTTTTCCCCCGGTTTTTTTCTCTCCTCTGCTTCCTCTTCCTCCTCTTTTTTCCACAGCAGCTCCGGACTCTCCTGCCACTTCCAGCTCTTTAAAACCCGTTTTTAAAACCCGCTTTAGCTGCTCACAGGAATGCCACTGAAGCGCGTCCATCGGGAGGACGGGTCCTGTCCATGGTGCTGAACACCGGGAGACATTTCCTCTTCCTAGAGCCGAATCGATCGCTGCACCACCCGCGGTATTGATCGCCGACAACAAGAGCATCGGATAAGCGAACTGTTTTTATTTGAATTTTTATCTGGAACTATTTCCGTCGAACGATCCGGCGGGAGAACTGGAAGCAAAGCGGATGAAAACGAGCAACAGCGGCGCGTTTTCCGGAGAGGTCCGAGCATAATCCGGCTTCCTTAGAGTAAAACTTGCACCTGAACCCAAATGGTCATTTGAAAGAAAATTTAAGAAAAACGGCCTCAGCGGAACAATGGAGGCGTCCACCAATGGGTCCAGTTTCGGCATCGACTCGCTGCTGTCCCACCGGCCGGGGAGTCCGCTGTCCAAGGCGGACGGCCTGCTGCCGGGGGAGTGCCGCTCGCCGCTGGAGTTCAGCCCCAGATCGGACGTGGAGAGCGGCTGCTCGTCGCCTCCGTCGCCCCGCAGGGAGTGCGTGGAGGAGGCAGCCCAGAGGCAAGTGCACAGCGCCGGGCTGCCGCCGCACCTGCAGCACGCACAGATCTCTGCGGGCGCGCAGCAGCGGACCGTCACCTCCTCCTTCCTCATCAGGGACATCCTGGCGGACTGCAAGCCGCTGGCCGCCTGTGCGCCATACTCCAGCAACGGGCAGCCGACGCAGGAGGCCGGGCGGCTGGCCTCCAAGATAGCGGACGATTTCATCGAAAAGATCCACAGCAACTCGTCATCGGACAGCGAGTATAAAGGTAACAACTTCTCCCGAAACCGAAATATTTCCTTCTCTGCTTGAACTTTTTATGCAGGAAACAGAAAAACAACAAAAATAACTTTCTATGTGTTACCCAGGGGTTATTAATCACGCTCCGACTCTGGCGGAAAACATTTTCCCCTAATTCTTTAGTCTCTGCTTGTGATTCACATTTTTCTAATTCACAGTTATATATATTTTTGGCAATTAACGGAATTATTTCTTTATAACATTTTAGATTTTTCCATCTCGACTCAATATTCCATTTTAATAATTAAATTAAAACGAGACATTGCAATAAAGAGGAAAAAAAAAGTAAACCGAATTAAATGCTGTAGAAAAAATTCGAATGTAATTGAGTACGAAATTACATTAATCGATCGATTTAAATGTATTATTTGATTTAATTCGCAGGTCTTTGTTACGTTTCAAGCGGCTCCGTCTGTTCGCGTCGCAGCGGCGGATTCTGCTCAGATGACAGATAAACCAGCGAGTCTCTGCGCTGCAACACAATGAAGCTGCAAACCAAACCTCTCCTTTAATTCCAACCATATTTCATATTACAATTAACATTTTTTCACTGATTCGTGGATTTATTTGGATAACTGATTGATAAAAAGCAGCCACGCGCACCTTTACTTTGATGTGGCCGCCCGGATTGTCTCGCGGATTTGATCCAATTTGTCCAATTTGGGCTCTTTAATCAGACGTGTGAGCGCGCGCGGCTCGTGGTTTCTTTCCTTTCCTGTGAAGTTGCGCCGGCCGCGCGTGGAGGGCTGCAGCCCCGTCCCCTCGTGGCTCAATTAGGGGGATTATTATCGCGTAGCTTCCTGTGATGCTTCCCTCCACTGTTCGAGATCTCTCGCCTCTGTTCGCGCTTCTCTCCCTCAGAATGGATTATAAGAACTCATGTATATGATTTCTTTGCACTTCACGCGTGAAAAGAACAAAGACTGCGCGGCTCTGCTGACGGGGAAAACATCAGATCTGAAATATGAATATTGAAGGAGCTTCTCATAACAACTTAAGGCCAAAATCAAACAGCCCCGTAGCCTGGAAAGGCGCTTTGCGCGCTTAAAATCGCGTTTTGGAAAAACTTTAAGGTCTATTCTTTAATCCAAACACAAACGCTGTTGCAATTTACAAGGAATAAAAGTGAGATTTTGGGCGATATTTGAAGCTGAAATTGCGTTTTAAGCAAAAAAATTAAAAATATAATATCAGTTTGCACCATCGATTTTCAACGCCTGTCACTTTACGGACCCAAATACGCAAATTAATCTAATATTGTTAATTAAAACGCCTTTAAAATGTCAATAAAAGCTTTTCTGAAGAGTTCCTAATTTATGCTCTTTGAAAATCTGAAAATTTCTGATTAATCCGCCACATTTCCTTTCCATAAATCAAATTTAAAATATTTTAAAAATTTGTTTTAGAACTTTAAAAATGTGCTGCGCGAATATTTCCAGCCGTCATGAGACACATTCTTCCTTCCATTTTCTTCGTGTCATTTTCTTGCTGGTTTGTTTTCCATCGGCAGTGAAAGAGGAGGGGGACCGGGAGATCTCCAGCAGCAGGGACAGCCCGCAGGTCCGGCTCAAGAAGCCGCGCAAGGCCCGGACGGCCTTCACGGACCACCAGCTGGCGCAGCTGGAGCGCAGCTTTGAGCGCCAGAAGTACCTGAGCGTCCAGGACCGGATGGAGCTGGCGGCCTCCCTCAACCTCACCGACACGCAGGTCAAGACCTGGTACCAGAACCGGAGGTGAGGACCGCGCCGGTTCTGCTGCTGGGGTTTTACTGGATTTGAGAACCGGGTCTCCGAGTCATCACTGAGGGGAAAGTTCACGTTCATTGTCCAAACTGATGAATTCACATTTTCCCTCCATCCATTTATAATAATTTCAGCTGCATTTAATTTATTTCAAACTTTAAGATTAGTCTTGGAGCCTATAACATCGTCTCTTTTCTTATTTAGCTAATAAAATATGTTGAACCTGGACTTTTCCATGCAGGAATCCTCTCTAGACCGGTACTTTGGTTAGACCTTTTTATCCATTTTAAGCCAAATTCAGATGAATTTCTACCAACATGAAAGGAAATGTGTTTCCTTAATTCATTCTAATGAAAGAAGAAGCAAGAAGGTGATTGTTTCTTGAGTTTTCAACAGTTTTTTATTGGTTGGGTGAAATGGTGATCCAATAACAAACTACAAACATTTACGCAAGTCAAATGGCCTCAAAGTTTATACTTTTCCCTGAAACACAACCTCATGTGTTTAGTTTCAATTTAACCTGAAGGAAAACATGTCAGATTTAGTTTGTTTAAACAACCAATCAGCTTCACACATGGGGCCCATTTTTGGAGGAGTTAGGTCCAAATGGGTTGATGAAAGTCAACTTTGGTTAAAACGTAGAATAAACATGTTTTCCACAATTTGAAAATATTCTCTTAATATCCATCCCAGAAATATCGAAACCTTGACTTATTCCAATCAACCATTTATTTACAGCTTAATAACAAAGTGCTGGTCAGAAACAGTTTGTTCTCTTATTTAGAAAATGCATCACAAATTAAAAGTAGGTGTCTTCACTTTCGGTTTTCACATTGTTTTGATGGAAGGATGTTTTCTTTTGCGTTTGGAGCAACCAACTGACAGCGCCATGTTTGTTATTAAATGTCTTCTTTCAGTTCTTGACAATCACCTCATGTTGGTTGGACACATCATTCAATGGTTCAGGTTGAACAAAGCCAAAAACTGGATTTATTTTTTTTAAGGTTTTTGTGGCAAGAGTTCCTTTTACTGACATTAGTCAGACAGGAAGTGGGTGGAGAGAAAAAGGGAAGACGTGCAGAGAAGGTCACAAGGTCAGGAATCGAACTGGAATAACAGTCCAAGTCCCAGAAAAAACTTTTTTTGTAGCTTTTCTTATTTAGACATTAATAGTCAACCAACATTTACAGAACATCTGAAGCCCATGAATGGTGGAATGATGGGCCCCAGATTGGACTTTCCTTGGGTAGCTTCATGCTAACCGCTGGTTTGATTTAGATCAAAAAGTGGAACCCATATGGATCCTGGATTTGTTGCCCAGTTGAGAGGGGGCCCATTTAGCTTTGCCTATGTGTGTTGTATTTAGTTAACCCCATGGGTCTCATATTAGAAGCCTAGCATGATTTCAGGCCCAGTTAGTGCTGAGAAGAACAACATGACATGTTTTTTTGCTTTAAAATTTTAACCAGGAAGAACAATTTAAATGTTAGTTGTCCTGCTGTTGAAACCCCGAAATTAATTTTGTATATTTATTTTTAGTTTTTAAAATCATTTTGAGTTTTTTTTATGACGTTTTTCAGCTCTGACAATCATAAATCACAAAAACTTGTGCTTGTCATCAGTTTTCAAATGAGTTAACCCAACTCTCTAAAAAGTTTATGTTCATCTTACTTTTACTTATGGGACCCATAAGGGACTGGATGAAGAATAAAAGTTCAAGCCTTTGTTTTCATTAGTCTCCCCATATTTACTCCCTATATTAGCTTGATGTTGGTCATCTTTGGGTAAGTTGTGGGACCCATCCGGTCCTGGCTGTGTTGTCCCATTTGAACATATTTTCTTAAGACTCACTAAGAGGGTGTTCAAATCTTTACTCAAGCCAAGTGGGTCCACTTCCAGAAGCTCATTGTGAGGACAGGCTCACTTAGAACCCATCCAGCCTGAACTAACATTCTTATGGGGCCCATATTCATTTTGACGTCCACGGATAGGGAGGAAGCTAAGTACTTTTGGAGGTGTATGCAGACACATTACAGGCACCTCTTGGGGGTTTCATAGCACAAACAGCTGTCAAATACAGAAAATGCCGACTAAAAATAATTAGTCCACCATCATTTGGCGCCCCCTCTTGTGGCGCCCGTAAGAGACACGCCCACTTTTTGCGCCATTGTCCACAGAATAATAATAATGTGTATTTTAGGTCGGTCAGAAATTTTTTTATTTGGGATATATAACCTTATTATGGCCCATTTGATCCATCCTGATGAATTTCTAGCCAAATTTTTATATCAAATGTTTTCACTCACTTTGTCATTTTTTCAATGCCTTCCAATGAAATTCTGCATGGCAGGATCATTTATAGAAAGAACAGCCCCTTCAATTGCTTTAATTTTTTTATTTTAGTTTTGAATGCTCAGGAAATGATTTCTTGTTGTTTATTTTCAACATTTGCAGCAGAGACCATACTGGTCATCACAGTGTGTGATTGAATTAACCTCAGCGCGCTGCTTATTCATTTCTTTTATGTTATTTCTAACTCTCATGCAGCTAAATGACAGAAATAAATATAAAAAAACCACAATTTGAGTCGGAGTGGCTTATGAATAATGCATTGTTGCATGTGTGCATATTAATAATTCAAACAAACTACTATATCTACTCAATTATCTTTATTATGAATTATTCACCTGCGCGGAGTGCACGCTGGCAATCTGAAAGACGTGTTTGGGTGTGAACACAAAGTGGCAGGCTGGAGATTTGGGTGATTTTAAAAACAGAGCGGGGGGTAAGAGAGGCTGGAAAAAAAGAGGAAAACATTCCCTGCTTCTAATTGGATCCCAGGTTAACAGATGGGAGATATTTTGGCGTGTCAAACACAATCGCTGCCGGCTGCAGGAAGACTAAAAACAGCTTGTTTTATTTCTCTGCAGGACAAAGTGGAAGCGGCAGACCGCGGTCGGGCTGGAGCTGCTGGCGGAAGCGGGGAACTACTCCGCCCTGCAGAGGATGTTCCCGTCCCCGTATTTCTACCCGCAGAGCCTGGTGTCCAACCTGGACCCCGGGGCGGCCTTGTACCTGTACAGGGGCCCCTCGGCGCCCCCGCCGGCCCTACAGAGACCGCTGGTCCCGCGGATCCTCCTGCACGGGCTGCAGGGGGGAGGAGAGCCGCCGCCGCCCCCGCCGCCTCCACTGCCCCCCATGTCCGGAGTGCTTCCCCGGCCTGCGCAGCAGCGGTGAGCCGGGCCCCCTGCTGGGTTTTTATAAAACAAACTGGACCCACTTTGAATGAGCAGGACGAAATAAAGAGAAAACGATGAACAGTTCGGGTCTTTATGGGACAAAACTGGACGGAACCGAGCCGAAAAGACTATAAACGGACTTTTTGTTGTTGTTTTTGTTTGTCTTTGCGAGACAGAAGCTTTATTTATAATTTATTTATTTTTCAGAAGGCAGTAAAGCCTTTAAGTTAAGTATTTATTTACAGTTTCAGTATTCAGGCTCCGGTATTCGACCTCCAGCCAATTATTATTATTATAATTACTATAATAATAATAATAATAATAATAATAATATTATTATTATTATTATTATTATAATTATTATTATTATTATTATTATTTGCAGGTAAAATGATCAAACTTTCATGTCTGAATAAAAAGTAGTCGTATCATCCAAAGCAGCAATATTTTTTAGTTTTTTCATTCATCCGAGTCGTTCACGTGTAAATAAGAAATAAGAGGACTTTTTTTGTTCGATTGTTTGTTACTGTGTTCAGTTGAAACCGAACTGGTGGGATGATAAATATACGGATGGACTGAATGTTTGGATCCACAAACCTTCGGCTCTTGCCGACTTAAATATGTCAAATTATTTATATCTAAAACGCGGTTTTAGCCCCCCAGCAGATTTTAATGCTTCACCTTGGTGAGGCCTCATTTTGTATTTTTATCGATAATCGATTAATCAGGCTTGGGCCCCGCGCTCAGGTGGATTTGTTGACGTTGTGCATCATTTCTGTTATTTCATATGAAGCTGTGATAATAACTCCGTACCGTTCCGACTCTCCTTTATATTGGTGAACATGTATATTGCAGATATCAACCTTGTGGAGTGATTTTGGTATAATTACATTTCCTGGATTTTATTCGATTTGTTCCCTCTTCTTTTTTTTTTGCATTTTAGTTTCTTGAAAGACGTTTCCTCCCAAAAAGTGGTGAAGTTTATTTTTATTTTTTAGTGAAGTTCACAGCAAAGGTTGAACTGATTCAAAAAAAGAGAAAAAAAGAAAAAGGGGGGATTTGATGTAAAAGAGAATTACTTTTATAAATGTGGAAATAAAAAAGATGTCTTTCATTTAATCACGTGAAACGCTTTTGGAGTTTTGTGGGGAACATGGAGGGGAATCAACATGTGGATTTATTAACAATATGTTTATTGCTGATACATTTGTTTGAATTCGTCCAAGCACAAAATCTGGATTTATATGAACGAAACAACAAAAATCTGGGTGAAATGTAAACACTTTGGTGTTTTTCTCGAACATGGCGTCCACTCTCCCCGCCTACAAACAGCAGCGACTCCGACCCGTTGTCCATAAACAATGCAGGGAGCGGCATGAAATATTCATGCCATTCATCGCAATTGTTTAAGTGCCTTTAAATGATCCCCATTTTGGAAAATTGATTGTTTCCATGCGCGTATAGTTCTTCCCTGAGAGAGTGCGAGATGCGCGCTGCGGTGCCAAACGGCTCCAACAGCTGGTGACCGGGCTGGAGCTGCCTGCAGACCCGGGATCAGAGCCGGGACAGCTGGTCAGCGGCGGCTCCACCTCCCAGAACCCCCCCCCCGCCCCCCCGTCCAAGACTGAGCGCACCCACACGATCCCTCCGCGGCGCGTCAGGGGTTAAAGGAGTTCAGGCTGACGGACAAGGCTTGGCGAGCAGGATGTTAACGACGAGACAAAAGACTTTAATAGGTTTTAATTGAAAGTCGATAATGGGTTTGATAGCCAGCTCCCCCTGCTGTCAGCCGCGCACGGCACCTGTTATCTGGGAGCCCCGCTCCGCCTCTCCGTGGCTGATCCGGCCGTGAAACATCAAACTGACGGCTGGAGAACTTGCGCTTTTATCAGGCGGAAAATTGCATTAAAAACGCAGCGAACTGCGCCAGGTTCTGGCCAGTCTGGGTCATGCATGACGCCTGTTACTTACAGTAAAAAGAAGTTCCAAACAGGACATGAAAATGCTGCAAAGAACAGGAAGGAGAACCAGCAGACATATTTATAATGGGTTGATTTTACAGAGGATGTCCGATAATAGCGACCAAAGCGTGGACCAATCAGGACCAACAAACAACCCAGCAAAACAACTTCAGCCAACGCTGATAAAACAAACAAAATGCAGGGAAAACCTGTTTAAAAATAAAAATAAACTAAATAAGACGAAACAATTAAAGTCCTATAATTTTTAATATACGTTATTTTTTCCTGTAACTTTAAAATTAATATTTTTCCACTTAATTCATATTAAAGCACTTTGAACTGCCGTTAAATGGGCTGGAAATAAAATGACCTGTATTGGTTCAGTCACTTCGTAAAGGCTATTCTTTTTATTTCTTTACTATTTTTATTATTATTATTTCGAAATTAACATATATAAATTACATAAAATATAATATAAAACGATTGTTTTGGTCGAAAAGTGAAGAACAGCGAATTTATGGACTCAGGTTGTTGCGATGACAAAAATCAAACGCTTATCCTGATACTTACATTTAAAACTAATCATTTTTGTTATCATTTCTCCTTTTTTCGCGCCTCGTTCCGTTTTGATCCCCTTGTAATTACGGCACATAAACACCGTTGTGAATCTTTTTCGCCTCCTCCTGAAGTTCAGCTTTGATTATTTTTATGGCCACTTGCTTGCCTTCTTTATTTACACCGAGCAGCCCTGATACCTGCAGCGCCAGAGCAGCGCCACAGCAGCGCCAGAGCAGCGCCAGAGCAGCGCCAGAGCAGCGCCAGAGCAGCGCCAGAGCAGCGCCACAGCAGCGCCTGCTGTATGTGAGGACACAACAGGGACCCAGCAGCGCTTAAAAATTCCCTCTGTTCACATTTCACCTGGATAAAGAGGGAAGGAGGGGAAAAAATACCTCCCAACTTGCCAAAAGATCATTATATCCCCATCATGTGGCTCCGTGACCGATTCAGATAACAACTGCGCATTTTCTTTTAATACTTGCAAAGTGCGCAGCTGATTATCACAGGAATCAGGGCCCAGTGCGTCCTGCCTGATGACTCGGAGATTTCCCTTTTATTTCGATGTGAAAGGGGGGAGCTGGTGGTAAATCCCCCGGCTCTCACCGCGGATTGTCCCCGGCTCAGGGTTAATGAAGTGCGGATGGAGTGTGGTTAAGATCCCGACAGACAAAAAGAAGGAGGAGAAGAAGAAGAGAAAGGCTTATTCTCTCAGGATCAGTGGCTCATTCTAATCCAATGGACCTCTAATAATAATTTTAATAATAATTCAAAGGAGAAACAAAAACAAGAACAACAACCTTCTGATGAAATTAAGAGCGAATCAAAGCCTGATCTGGATTGTTCCTGCTTTTATTTGTATTTTTAGTGGACCAGTGAGGCAGATCTGCATTAGATCTTTATTGTTATTGTAAAAAGATCCGCAAGGGAGGATGAAAAATACATCAATTAAAATGTTCAGTCACACGGCCTATTTTTTTCTTCTTTTTCTTCTTCTTTAGCCACAAATGAAGAAGATCTAATTTTACAGTTTGGTGCACAAAGTGTGCATTAATGCTGGTTATTATAGCTGCTCTTAGGCGGATAAGAAGCAAAATATTTTATGCACAAACAGCCAAAGCTTTGCTGCATGCGTGTAGTGCATCTGGAGCAACTTTTGAAGCCAACTCCGCACGCAAAAAAAAGTTGCAAAACAAACCGATTTATTGCGCAAAGAGCTTCAATCCGAACAAAATATTTGAATTTAGCTCGAGAAAATGCGCTAAACGCATCCTGCAGTGTTAATTATGTCGTTTAAATATTCCCTTTAACCATTAGTGGGGGAACTAATTACAGCTCTAAATCAAACGGATCTGAGTTTCTGACCCTTTCCAGTTCAAAAGGAAAACTACATTTAGGAAGATGCTTCCATATTAGTTGGGAAAATAAGCTGCAAAAGTTGATCTGATGATGATGTGTGATAGGATGAATTAGGAACTGCGCTGTGGGAATATCTTTGAAGGAAAAGGAAAAGGAGACATACTTTAGCCTGGAGGTAGGAGTGGAGAAAGCGGAGGGGAGATAATTTCCCCCAATATGACGGAGGGGAAGAAAACATACAAACTTGGGTCAGGGGCGCCGGGATTGACATCCCAATCTCAGCAAATAATGAAAGCTTTCCTCTCGGATCACAGGGAGGGTTAGCGAGGAAAGGGAGAGCTGGAGATGGAGATGAGGGAGCGGGAAGAGGCGGGCTTGCTGCCTCGCATAGCCACACACACGACCCACTGCTAGCAGACCGCTTCATGTTCCCAGAAACAATCAAACTGGTGCCACTGGTTGACTGTCAGCTGCGCGCTTTACAGACTGAGAGACGACTGCTAGCTAGAATGCTAACCACAGACATGCGCTCTGTTGACATTTTAATGTTTATTTATTTATTTAAATGTTTATTTGTTTATTAAAATGCTATTTATTTAATTTATTAAAATGTTATTTATTTATTTAAATGTTAGCCGATCGCTCACGTTTGTCCGTGACGTAAGCGAAAGGCACCAGATCCGCTGTGACGCTAACCGGAAGTTACGTGCGCTGTAAACAACAATCCTCAAACTTATGAAATGTTAACACAAAATGTCAGGTGTGTGTTTCCCTTCCTTATTTTCATTCCGTGAATTTACTCCCAGGAGTTAGAGCCCAGAAATGTACTCAGTGTAAGAGTAGCGATACTACATAATAAATTAGTCAAGTAAAAGTAAAAAGTACAGCATTGTAAAGTTATTTTTTTCCCCCCAAAATGTAACTGAAGTAAATGTAACTAGTTACTATGCAACTCTGTCTATTTCATTTATAAAAATTTTAGAAGCTTCCAATGTTGACTAAAGTACATGAAGTTTGTACTCCAGTGAGAGAAGCCCCATTAGAGCTATTGTAGATATGAAAAAAATTAAGTGAAATTTTTGCTAAAAAAATTTATTTGGGAAAATTTTGAGAAAAAACATGGAATTTTTATCATTTCAAAAGCTAAAAATTTTCAACTTTTGAAAACTCAAGTTTTCTATGCTTTTCCAGAAAGGTTTAGAGAAAAATTGTACATTTTTTTTTGCAATTTTTTGACTTTTCAAACCCATTTTTTTCATTTTTAGAAAATTTCCAAAATTAACCCAAAATTTCAGGATTTTTCTACTTTTGGAGTTCTGAAATGTCCTTTTTTTTCTAGAATATTTCTCAGTTTTTTGGCAGAAATTCACTCCTTTCTTTTCTACCTAAAATGGCTCTAATACACCACCATATACCCTTCTGTTTGTTGATTGTTTGGTAGAAATTTTGCTGCAGGGAATCCAAGTCAATGGGAGAAAGCCTAGACTGTAGCCAGGTAAAAACCAGACATGTTCTCTGCTTTTTGCTGGAGGATCTGGACCCTCGGCTACCGAGAAGCGATTGCTGGCTAGTTAATTTGTTACATTTAATCAAATTAAGTTTATCAAACTTATTAATATATTTAGAGGATAAACTTACTTGTAACAAATTAGCTCAAACATTTTTTAAATTTGGATTGCAAACTTGGACATTTTTCAAGTTTAAGTGGAACTACCGCTTATTCTTCAATATTGAGGAATTATTGATTTAAAATAAGCTCATAAATCTTGCTGGAAAAGTTACTTGTAACCTAATTTTGTCTTATTGGGAGTGTACTAAGATATTTTCGCCAGAAATATTTGGTAAGAATGTGTATCTTTTGCAGTGCAAATGTAGTTTAGTATTCAGATGTGACCAAAATTGAAGCATAATTGAGTGATAACAGGTGAAACAGACAGAGAATCTCGTTTCTACTCAAAGCGATTCATGCAAATAGTGTTGATGAAGTGCCATGAAAACACAGACAATCAATAACAACCAGCAGCCACCAACACCTCTTTGATTTCCTCTCAACATGAATTGCTTCTTCTTTTCCCAGATATCGCTGAAGGCTGCGCTGCTCCACAGCGGGGGGCCCGTGTTAGACATATTACTATGGGATGACACAGATTACTCAATCAATATCTAGTTGTGATTGTGAGAGCGTCGGCCCCTCTCCCAGCGCTCTCTCAGGAGCCACTTTGGTCAGACGACATGTTGGAGAAACAGAGAGAAAAACAGCCTGGGGCCCCGACTCCCACCGGCCAACTAGCCCTACAAATGCCTCTGGGAGCAAACGGCTAGCTCAGTCAGATACCAAAGCTGACAATGATGTGACATTCAGGAAGGAGAAGCAAAAAAAAAAAAAAAACCACAAAATTGTTTTTTTTTGTCACAGCATAGACATATTAGATGTAGAAAGAAGATAAATGTAGTGTGAACAATGGAACAAAGCTGGGTAGTAAATAACATTTACTTTTGCAACTTTTTGTGGGGGGAAAATGTACTTTTAGGACTATTTTCATTATGCTGTACGATTTACTTTTACTTGAGTAATTTTATTATGAAGTATATCTTCTCTCACTTTAATAAAACTTCTGGATTTTTAACCCACTGAATGAAAAACAAAACATGTTTTGACCAAAGATTCACCAGACACAGACACACCTGAAGGTTATGTTAAAGCTTCAGAAGTTTTTTTTATTGATTTGTAAAAATTTTATTTTGCCTGAATTTGTTATTTTTTGTTACTTATATGAATTATTGTCATTCTCGTCCTTAAAATACCAAAATTGTTTTTAAGCTCGTATGTTTTGGTGTCTGGGAAACATTTAAAAAACATTCTACAATCAGCAGACACTGCGCTGTTACCTAGCAACCCAAGCAGAGTTCTAGCACTTTACCTAGCAACCCAAGCAGAGTTCCAGCACGTTACCTAGCAACCCAAGCAGAGTTCTAGCACTTTACCTAGCAACCCAAGCAGAGTTCCAGCACGTTACCTAGCAACCCAAGCAGAGTTCCAGCACGTTACCTAGCAACCCAAGCAGAGTTTCAGGACGTTTGGTGGAAGAAACGAAATAAACATGTTTTGTATGGCTCTTAGATGTTTCCTAACCTGTTCAAGGAAGCATAATAGGTCACCTTTAAAGCTTCTTGTTCTATATATGTTTTAAAAACAAAGAAAAAAGCAACATTCTGATCTGAGATAAAACAGACTCTCCTCTTGTGTTTTGATGGGTCCTAAATCCTAAGGTTAGCGCCACCTAAAGGCAAAGATTTAAGTCATTCTTGTTGATGGAGTTAGTTTTTTTTCGGTCAGAAATGTAGATGTTGGGAAAACATGATGCTAACGTAGATTAGGAACCATAGTGAATAGTCCAAATCTGCAAATATGAGACCTTCTCTAAAATTGCTTATAACTCTGTATTTTATTAGCTCAAACAGTAAACATGCTTTAATATGAATTAAAACACACAGTGAAAACCATCTTAGCATCAGCACAGAAACTAACATCTACAGTTCGCTATTTGGAGTTCAGCTAATCTAAAGATAAATGGAGTTCCTGGATTTCCTGCCTGATAAACACCAGATAATGGCGTCTCAAGTCGTACTACACTTACATACTTCAGCTTCCCAATACGAACTTTCTTTCAAATATTTAAAATATGCTCTATGGGGGAAACAAAACATTCTATATTTAGATTTCTTGGGCTAATCCAAAGAAAAGTAAATTTGCCAGCAGGCGCAGCGTAAATGTTCAAGGAAACTTCCGGGCCACTTAATTTTGTAAATAAAGTCTAATTTTAGTTCTGGGCCAGTTATGTTTTCAATCTGTTGGTGTATAATTTAAAACCTGTGATGTTCTGGGAAAACTCTGCGTTGGAAGCTAACTGGAAGATGTCACTGTTTGTGTGTGAAAAAGTGAGAAAAAATGTAATTTCATGAAGCATCTCCATTTTTTCCCCCTGTTTTTACATTGTCTGTATTTTGCTACTGAATTACTTCTCACACAGAAATGTTTTCACTGCAGAGTTTACTTGACGACTTTCCTGTCGGTAACGTGTAATTGTGTTTGTATTGGTGACTTTGATAATGACAGTAATTCAGCAAATTCTTTCACATGTAAATCAAACCGAGGCTTATTCCGTTCCACCATCGCCTGAATCGATTGTGGAGTTCCTGCTCGATCCCCTGTAGGCTACAAGAACACATCAATCGCTCCCTTTCCTCCCCGAGAAACCAGCACCGCTCCCTCTACCGTAATTTATCCCAAGCTGAGACGTGAACGCTCGACGTAATGAAATGCTAAAAAGGAAAAGTCATTGTTTACTTTTTGTTCCGACGAACAAACGCGTCTGCATGTCAAGCACTGCAAATCCAGCTCCGAAAGCGTTTAATATTCCTCTCCTGAATACAATCAATCAAGTCGATCAAGTGTATTTGTACAGCACGTTTCAGCAGCAAGGCGCTTCGAGGTGCTTTACATAATAAAAAGCAGAAAGTTACAAAGTTGTAAAGAAAACAAGCACAACAAAATTTTAAAAATAGCAACTCTTGAAATGAAGTCAAATATTTGAAGAAAGTAAGTATATCTCAGTAAATAAAGATACAGTAACAACTGAAATCAATGAATCTGCTATCCGAACAGTGATTTATTTTGATCCGTTCCAGCAATCGTAATCATAATTAAAGCTGGATTTCTCCCAGAGAGGAAGAGAGGAAGGATTGATTCAAACGCCAGTGATCCTGCTCTGCTCTCTGGCCTCCAGTGTGAGAGAGCTGCCAGACATCAGACAGCAGCAGCGTTAAAAATACATGTATACCACTGCTCATCACTTATTGATGACCTCTCCTCCCTTTATGTTTATGAGGTGAGAGGCCTCCAACGGTGACCCCGAGGACCCGCCGAGGTGTCCCACAAGCTGCCTGCTCCTTCTAATTGAGGCTCCATCGCTCACGTACACGGAAAAGCGCAACGCAAGGGTCACCAATAAATAGCATACAGTCGCCATGATGATTAAGGGAAAAGTTGGCAGACTCCGTTCAGAATGTTCATTCGTTCTCAATCGCGTTCTACTGTGACGCAGCTCTCGAGTGACGTCACGCGTCCCTGCAGTTGCCATGACAATAAACGAGCCACAACTAGCTCTCGCATCGTACATTATAACTACTACTCGATCAGTTTTTGAGTACTCTACCCGCCTCTGTGTAATACTAAGATAAATATCAGTGATATTTACTTACGACCGAGCTTGCAAAATTAGCTTAGCTAATGTAGCTTTATCTGCTAGCTGACACGGACATGTAGCCCACCTGTGTGTTACTTACTCTGCCAGTTTACACGAAGAGTTCGTACGTCCTTTACAATCCGTTTAAACATCGATGCGTCCATGGATTTCAGATGAAGCTCCTCGGTAGTTAGGTATGTCTGGCATATTTTCCATCTCTATCTCATACGAGTCCATCCCGACATATTGTTTATGCATCTCTCTCTCATATTTTTATTAAGAGTCCACATATTTTCTCCCGCGATGCATCGTGCTGCCGTTGCCGACTAAGATGGCGTCGATCCCTTCCGGTTCAGACTTGTACCGTGGACACAGCAGTAGTGATGTGCGATACCACCGATACTGAGAAAACTGAAGCTGGTACAGGCGATTCTGACCTGATACTTAGTGCAAAAGACACTTCATTTAGTTGTTAAACCTAAAAGAAAATAAAACAATGTTATAATTCAAATCTTGGTTTACTAAGAAGAATATCACTATGGTCTATGCAAAATGTTGAACACATTTTTTTTCTACAAAATCATTCTTAGATCATGAGATTTTGAACTAATCAGTTCTGCCTATTTTGTTTTAGGGCCTCTTGTTACCTAAAAAACAACCCCCAACTGTTTATACTTAGATGTGAAAATGGCTGCAAACAGATGGATAGTTATACAACTGTACAGTTTTGAAAAAGCATTAGTGAAGCCTCCTGCACAACCAACACGAATGCAGCAAGTGGTTTCTGGATGGTAAGATGGTAAGGTTGCTGGGTAATGAACGGAACTCTGCTGGGGTTGCTAGGTAACGGGCTGTGCCTGTGGAATTGTGAAGTTAAGTTCCGGAGAATTTTGAAACGGCTCATTTTCCAGACACTAAAAAACATTACCTTGTTGCTGGGTGTTTTTGTAATTGTTTGGGCTGTTTTTTAGAAAGCAGAAACCCAAACAGAAGGACAAAATCATGGAAAAAGGTGATTTTTTTTCTATAATACGTCCCCTTTAGTGGCTTTACTTTTTCTTAGTTAGAGAATGTATTGTAGAGACTAAAACAATAAAACTGAACTCATATCTAAATTGAAAGTCAGCTCTGAGCCTCTGGCTACAAAACTCCAGCACTCTGTGCCTCTTGAGACTCAAATTCCTCAAACCTCTAAGAGGTTTTATACCAGATTATTTTAATTATTTGTTTTCTGTCAAAGAGAACGTTGACTTTCTCCAACAAAAGGAGACTAAACACAGCAGAGTAGCCCTAAAAAATAAACTGATCAACTATGTTAACATAAATATCCAATAATGTTTTGAATATTTTGTTCATCTGCCATTTTGTAGTAGATTTGCTTCCTTGTTTAGGATCATTTTCCTGTTTTTACCAAACTTCAGCTGTAGCACCAATGGTTCTACGTTGGAGTCATTGTTGAGCGTTTTTACACCTGATGAGGAGCAAAAGTGCAGCATTTGTTATGTTTTCAGCTACTACGCTTCCCCAGCTGCATTAAAAAATATATATTTAAGATATAATTTACAAAAAATAAATCCACAAATAAGTAAATTTGCTACAAATAATTTGAAGCTACATTCCATACAAAAATGTGCAAATACCAAGCTGTGACTTTAGCCCTTTTAAACATACAGACCTTCAATGGAATCGTTTAAAGCATATTCATGTGTTGGAATGGCCTAGTTAAAGTTCAGACATATTCCAATTAAGAATCTGTGTCCCGTTTCACTCTCATGAAGAAGTGATGCTCTACTGTGTGCTAGCTTAAAATATAAGAGCGACTTGAAAAAAATGCTTTTATTTTAACAACTATTTTTACAGTGTAAAATTTAAATAGTTAAATTCCTCTCAAACTTTGGAAGGAATTGTTTTTCCAACATCTTGAATTTCACTCATAAGAATGCAATTTTGGCTCAAAGGAATGCTACTTCTGAAATTTAAAAAGTTAGCAGCGTGAGGGTGGTTTGATTATATGCTAAAACAGCTTGCCGTACTCCAGGGGGCATGTTTAAAACAATCTGAGGGGTTTAAAATCGGTTAAAACGCTGATTTCTTTTCTTTTTCTCTCTTTTTTTTTGCATTATTTAAGAGTTATAAAAACAGCAACCCGGATGGAGATGCCAGTTATAAATTGTTTGTGCAGAAATATGTGATGTGTTGTGGATTTTTTCGTTTGTTTGTTTGTTTATCCTCTTTACTTCTGTCAGTGTTTACAAATGCGATGAATTATTCGGCGCGGCGCGTTTGTCCTTTAAGAAGACGCTGATATTCTTGGGGAAAAAGTGTTACGAGAGCAGTCAGGAAAAGTTGATTCCCATAAACAGGCTAAGTTGAGACATCTGTAGTGAGAAACCACTTGAATCGGCGCTGCACATCACAGCCTGTTGACTTTTTTTATTGTGTATTCTCGGGAATTTGTTGCGTTTTCTTTATTATTCTTATTATTAGGGCTGAGTTTGGGTGTCAGTACCCATCAGGCCTGCGTGAGCCTCTGTGAAGGCGACGCCACAGACGGTGCGTCACATCCAGTTAGCAGACACCCAGCGCGCTAAAGAGGTTAAACTGCCGCGCCTGGCACAGCCAATTGTACTGAAAGCCGTTTGAAGCCGGGTTTCTCTCCTTCCTCTTGCATCAGGCTTCACACGCTTTATTCGGGTTGCCACTCCAGACAAACTTCAAACCTGTGTGTGTACAGGTGTGGGTGTCTGTGTTCATGAGTGTGTGGGTGAGTGTTTGCGGCTCCAGAGGCCTTTGGTGTTGTTTGTTTGCGCTGCTTTCCTTTCTATAAACCGGGCTTCTGATCTTCCAGCCAACATGCCTCCAAATTCCTCTGCTGTTCCCGGCGCCATGTAAATAAATCGGTGTCAGCTCGGCTGATGATGAAACGAGCAGCGATACAATCCTGGGAAAAAAACCCCCAAAAAAACGTGTGATCTGCGGCTGCAGGGAGTTTTTTGTGTCTCTTTCTGTCTTGCACTCGTCACCAGGATGTCCAGGTGGGCAGAGTATCCAGATTATACTCAGGGGAAGGGAAGCTACATAATCAGATGGGCTGAGATATGAAGTTACGTAGAAATTCTAGTATTTTAACAATCAAAATGAAAATAATTAATATAAATAACAAAATTAGACTAAATAAATCTGTTTCTTTCAACATAAACTTATGAAACTTTGTTCTTCATTCAGTGAAGTTGCCAAAAGTGAATAAAGTATCCAGTTTGGATTTAAATGGTCCAAATTAGACAGTTTTTTGTTTTTTTTTAAATTATTTGTCAGATTTTGGATTTAAATTCACAAATTTTGGGTTTAAATTTGATATTTTTAAGTTTAAATGAGCCAATTGGGGTTTAAATATACCAGTTGTTGGTTTGTCTCTTCCAATTTTGATTTTAATTTCCACATTTTTGTGTTTAAATTCACCAGTTTCCAGTTTAAATTAGCCAGATTTGCCAAATTTGGAATTAAATTCACCAGTTTCAGGTTCAAATTCACCAGTTTCGGCTCCTATAGAGGTGAAAAGTTTGGACTCCTCTATGTCTCTACCGGCGCCTTGTGGGCCGGGATGCTGGCAGCAGCGGTGGCGGCCCAGAGTTATGGCTCTGTCGGGCCAGCGGTCGGGGTCCTCCGAGGCAAATGGCGTGTCACGAAGTGGTCAGTGAGGTCGGCTGCCACCGGTCTCGCTGGTCCAATTAGGGGCTCTTTGGCCCCCTTATGTTCCCAACATGTCCGCCTTTGACGGATTCCCTGACACCTCCGGCCCCTGAGATGAACACACCTGCCAGCGTGAATGAGTTCAGGTCTGCATGAGAGAAAGAGACGAGGACAAACAGAAATAATCCTCACCGTCCTGCAACAGAATTAAACTTTTTCAAACTTTCTGTCTGTTTTGGGGGAATTTTATTTGAAGTGAAAGAAAAACAATCCATAGTTTTCACCTTTGAAATGTATTGAAGAGGAGTAGGGTAAATGAATTTAAAAACTAAACAACTCTGACTTCTTTTTTTCATATAAGAATTTTAAATTTAAAGTCGGAACTCCAACTTTTTGTCTCAAAATTTTGACGTTTTTCAAAAAATACCTACTTTTCTTCTGAATTCCAACAATTTTTCTCAGAATTTTGTCATTTGTATTGCTCTCCTCTTCCATCGTTTGCTATAACTGAGATGTTAGAGGAAAAAGCAAAAGGCATTCTGCATATATGAATGAAACATAATCTGCTCATTATGTGACAAAAGTGTTTGCCGTACTGGTTCCTTACAGTGATTCTTTTGGTTTCTGTCAGATATTCTGAGGGTCATGAAGATGGAAAGAAAAGAAACGAAGTCAGAAGACGGAGAGCTGAGAAGAAAAGGGCAGAAGGCGGGAAGGATGCCAGGGAAGCGGCGGAGGCTCTGGGGATTGCAGCTGGCGTGCGTCAGGCTGGCTGGGCGCGGCGGCCGCCTTGGTGTCCCTTGATCTCGCGCAGAGGCGGGTTTTCAGCAGGCTTTCGGGTGCCAAGGCGCCGCCATCCAAACCTGGAACCGTCCTCATCCTCCCTGCGGACGCTTGGAAAAACAGAAAGAAAACACACGGGAAGAGCGCGTGCATCTGCAGGACGGGTATTCATGCATGCACACACCGCTGACAGGCCGTACACACATGTTCCCGTGGTAACGATGACAATGTCAACACATGCTGCTGCACTTCCTGAGTCATAATGAACTAGAGGAACGGATCCGTCGTTTCTTCTTCCAGGGTTTTCTCTGACAATTTGTCGCCTGCCTCTTGGCTGCAGGTTGGATTCGGACCATCAGGAGGAGAATGGGGAGAGACGGGAAATAAGAGCAACCACAACCAGAGTCTGTTTATATATGGCAACCTAATCTGGACGAAAAGACATGCCACTCTGCGACCGGGTTGTTGCCTTCAATTAGGCTCGACACAAAATGAGAGGCGAAGGCTGGAGGCGAGGCGAAGCGAAGAGACCGAGTCACGAGAAGCAGCTCAGATGAAGAGAAGAAGGTTAAAACAGCATGTTAGGGATATTTAGACAGGAAATAAAGAACTACAATCATGCCAAAAAACTCATAATGGTTGAGATTAATCTCGGAAAATTTCTAGAAAAAAACGCGGAGATTTTGAGATTCAGTTTGAGTTTGTTGGGTTTTTTTTACTTTTGAAAGTCAGATAAGTTCAAAACACTGAAAAAGTAAAAAAAAAATTTTCTAGAAAATCTTGGAAATTCATCAGTTTCAAAAGTATAAAACGTAAAATTTTTTAAACTTAGTTTTCCAAAGGTTAAAAATTTGTGATTTTTAAAACTCAGGAATTTTCTGGATTTTTTTCTAGCAAGTTTTCAACTTTTCATATTCAGATTTCCTTTCCTTAAATTCTGAGATTAATCTCAAAATTTGAGTTTTTATAGTAATTTATGACTATTCCTACTTAGACATTTCCAGGTTTTTTTTCAAGAAAATTTTAGAGATTAATTGCAAAATTTTTCTGATTTTTCTGGCAAATGTTCAGCTTCTCAAACTCAGAAATTTCCTATTTTTTTCTGGAAAATATTTGATAATCTTAAAATTTCTGATTTCTTTTTTCTAGCAAATGTTTTTGAAACTTGTACATTTCCATTTTTTTTTTTTTTTTTTAAATTAAAATTTAAATTTTTTGCAAAGTTTTTACTTTAAAAATTAGAAATGTTTGTTTTTTTTAGAATATTTTTGAGATCACTCAAAATTTCTGAGCTTTTCCAGCAAATTTCTTCACAGACAGTAAAGCCCATTTGGCTGCATCATGTTGAGCTGAAGCTAGAAAATGAATCCTGATCTAAAGGTTTGCTTTCACTCCACTGAGTCAAATGAACCAAACCCTTGAGGATGCTGTTCCCCTCCTCGCCTGTGGGGGCGCTGCACCAAGAACCACTGAAGGAAACAACACAAAAACCTCAAAAGAAGAAACTGAGTGAAACTTCCTTCTTCACAAAATGTAAACAAAAACCTAGTGGCAGATTTTAGTGATTGTTGGATTTCTGTTTTCTCTTTGTTGAAAAATGGCAAGTCATTTCTCATGCTAACGCTAGGCTAGCAGTAAGCTAGCGGGTGTGTTTTAGTTGTATTTATCCCGAATGCTCTTGTAGTTCACTTCCTGCTTTTAGAGCAACCTCTGGTCTGCTTGGGGTTCACATATGCATTCGAACCACACCAGAGTTCACTTCAACTGAACCGAGACTGAGGCGAATCGGAGTTTGATTTTTGAGTTTGATTAAGTTTTCGCATTTCCCCAAACACACCGGACTTTCTAGGCAAACAAATTAGAGTTCAATTAAAGCGAACTAACAGGGCTGGTGTGAATGACACGCCCTCAATTTCCAAATCTTTACAGGAAAACTCACATCTCCTTTAGCTGATTATAGTTCTTAATGCTGTGTGGATGTTTTGCAGCAGGAGGGACTGGTGCGCTTCACACAGTAGTTTTCATCCAGAGGAATTAGGTGTAAATACTCAATAAAGATCTCAACCAGGAAGTCACGAATTGAATACTTTTCCATTCCAAAATAAGAAGCAAGAGGCCAACACTGAGAAAATTCAAAAAATATCTACTTCCTTGCTTCCTTCCGCCTGCGTACAAGCAGAGGATTTTACTTTGGATGCTTTTATCACCTGCTCACCTGAGATTCCCTGGAAGCTATTAATTTAAAACCACAAAGTTTACTGCCTCCGTTAAAGGAGGAAAAAGGGTAAAGGAGGAAAGGGGGAGGGAGGGAGAGAAAAGGCAAAGAGTATCTTATTGTTTTTATTAGATCCATTCCCTGGGTGTCCTGGTCAATAATGACTCGATATATTAGCGGGCGCCTTGCTATTTGCGCTGTTTTCCGCCTGTTTTCCCTGCCGGTGATTGAGCGGAGCTATTTTCACGAGCGGAGGCGGCTGAGGGGACCAGGGAGGCTAACGCGTGTTTGATCAAAGTTTATGTGAAATTTCCCGGGGCCTCCTGTGGGAGCTGCTGTTTATGAACTGTAATAAAAAGAGTCATTTTGACGGCGTGACCCCGCCGCGCCGGGTGAAGGATTTGGTTATGTCTCTGTTTGCGAGGAGCAGGAGGTGGAGTGGGAGACGGGAGGAAAAGCTGGATGGGTTTTCGGAGGAAGGCGGATCACGCAGCGGCGAAGGATGGGAGTAAAAAAAAAAAGGGAGTGTTGGAAAGACGAGTGAACAGAGGGGATTACAAGCCTCGGTGTTGTCTCAGCAGCCAGCCAGCACCTCTTAATGAAACACTTTGGTTCAATTCCTGACTCATCCAGCGCCGCCTGATCAGCTTTGTCCCCCACAATCCTCCTCTCCTCTGAATATAATGCATCGTAAATGAGAAATTAGAATGCAGAAGACTCTCAAACACGGGAACCAAGAAGAGAAAATGAATCTTATCGAGTGCGTTACGAGGAAACCACATCGATAAGAAGGTATAAATAGTAACCTTTGAGAAAATCAAATAATGTTGACCTTTTGCTAAGTCGATAAGATAATCCTCCACGCTCCTTTCTGCCTGCGGAGATGCTTGAACAGTATTATGCTTTTAATGAAGTGATGAGCAGTCTCAGGCTGCGAAGATTACCGCCGGACTTGGACAGATGCTTTCCAAAAGCTACTAAATGATAGGTTAATATTAACATTAGCTTGCCTGAAATCATTCTTTCCAGCATATTGCCTGTGGATGCATTGCTTCAGGAAATCACTGTGAATTTCTTCAAACTTCTCCAGACTTCCTCCTAACCTTTTAAATGCTCTTAAAATAGTTCCTGCAGGACGTTTTTAGGCTCTGGTGGCTTTTCCCCTGGTTTTCTGTCCAGTACTTGTGTGTATTTATGTAAATATATGAAAAAATTAACTACAAGACTCGGATTAATCTCCTCCGCAGATTAAACATGTCTGTAAGAAACTCATCAACTGGTGAGGTCTTGTTTATCACCGACTGCCCCCCCGACAGCTTCGTGGGTATCACCTTGTTGGAGCAAAGATTGTATTTCCTGTCTGTCAAACTCTGTCATGTTTGGTGTTTTTCATAGATTCAGTTACAGAAATGGGAATAAAGACTGTCACTAAGGTTAGTCTATGACTTATCAGCCAAAATGTTTATGGTGTTTGGAGTCTTGGCAAAATATTGGTAAGTCTTAACAAGATATAAGCAAATTGTTGGTAAGGTTTTGACAAGATCATGTTAAAATATTGGTAAGGTGTCAATAAGGTCTGATGACATGGGTAAAGTATCAGTAAAGTCTTTGTAAATCATTGGTAAGGTCTTGTCAACATATTTGTACGGTCTTGGTAAGGTCGTCAGAAGATCTAGTCAAGACTTCAGTAAATTATCGATAAGATCTTGGTAAAGTATTGGTAAGCTATCAGTAAGGTCTTGATAAGATATGGGTAAAGTTTTGGTGATGTCTTGTGAAGATTCTGGTAGAATATTGGTAATAATTGGTCTTAGGAGCATCTTTACAAGATACGAGTAAATTATTTGTAATGTTTAGGCAGGATTACATATGTCAACATATTGGTAAGATCTTTGTAACGTCTTTACAAAGTACAGGTTGAGTATCAGTAAGGTCTTGTAAACGTACCGGTAAAATCAAGTGAAGACGGGAGTAAACTATCGGAATGTTTTAATTTTTTAAGTTGTGCGGAAAATATCTGTACAGTCTTGGTAAGATATTGATTATGTCTTGATAAAATGTTGGTAAGGTCTTAATCTCATCTAGATGGGGTAAAGTACCGGTACGTTCTTAGGAAGATATTGGAAGGTCTTGACAAAATATAGGTAATGTTCCTCTTGTCAGCATATTGGTTACCAACGTTTTGGTAAGGTCTTGTCATGTTGTGGGTAAAGTTTCTGACTTCACCCACAACAATATCTTATCAATATGTCAGTGAGATATCGGTAAAATCTTAAATAAATGCTTACGATTGTTGTCATCATGTGTCATTTGGTAAATAATGCAAAGTTTACACTTTTAGTGAATTTTTAATACAAATTTTGCTTTAAAATTTGAATGACACTTCATGACAGCAGTAATAAACGTTACAGTCATTTATCTTTATGACTGTCATGTCAGGCTTATGCAAACCTCTACTAATAAAGCCCAACTATAAAGGCTAACTGCTTACTGGGAAAGTGTAAAGAGATGATTCAAGACTTTTGCACAGTGTTATGAAAGGAAAGACGTCGGCTTTAAGTTAAGGAAATCAGAAGAGCCTCCCAGTCGAAGCTGCGCTCCGCTTCTCTAAATAAACCCCAGCAGGTCAATGAAATCTGCAGGAGAATCAGTGAAGCCGCGCCGCGACGACGCTCCCGTCTGAGATTTACCACGAAAGAAAAATCAATGCGGCAAAGACGGATCACAGCGAACACCAGAGACCCATCAGCTGTAATAGCCGTCACGACACGCACCACTTAAAGAAAAAAATCACATCTGTCAGACGAGGCAGGAAAACACACGAGAGCGTCTCCTAATTTCTTTTCTCATATTTAAGGTCTTTAATGTGGAAATAAAAAGAAACGGTGGTAGATTATTTGTGCATCTGTTCAATAACATGTCCTGGACTTCCTGCAGGCCAAACATGAGCATGCACATCCATCACAGAGCTCACCTATGGGTCCGTGGCTGCACGCCACACACACACACACACACACACACCCCCACACACACACGCACACACTCAGAGGCAGGCAGGCAGGCAGAGGATTATTGAGGTGGTATCAAACAGGAATAATAAAGCAGGTTCTTAAGATTTTAATAAGAATAAAATGAAACAGTAACCACCAAGGGGCCGGCAGGGTTAATCCCTTCTATATTACTGAAAATAAAAAGAGGATAAAAACAGACAGGAGGGCAGAGCTGCTGCTGCAGGAGGAGGGAGAGCGAGGAAGAGGAGGGGGCTGCAGGGATGAGAGCGAAGAATATGCCATCAAAAGTGGATCCAGTTAAAAGGGATTGAAATTAACAAGCAGGTTTTAAAATAGAACCTATAATTTCCTTCCACATGCAGAAAAACGGCTGAGTTTAGGCCTGAGTGTCACTTCTTCTTCTTCTTCTTCTCCTCCAATGTCAGCGCGCGAGCAGATGGCATGAAACAGTTGGCAGGAGCGCGCGAGCGTGAATATCTGTTTACTAATAACCCTTTAATTACTTCAGATGGGCAACGGGATCAAACATGCAGAACCACTCAGGAATTAGCCTTAAATGAGACCGGACTGGAAACCCGGGCCCCGATGCTGCAGCCGACCAGAACCTGTGCAGTGAAAAGTGTCGCTTTGAAATCCGTTACAGACTTCATATTCTGTCCTTAATTTGACCGAGTTTTATTCCCAATCAGACACAGCAGATGCTGCGATGCAAATTTAAGGGCGGAAAATGATTCATGTTTGAAACGTCAGAAAGTGGAGGGAATTTTTTAAACGCAAAATAAAAGCAGAAAAAAAAATCTATCATTAAAACACCTGCAGGGTAAACCGATCCACTTTTTTCACTTCCGATACCGATATCTGACATACCAGCCGATATCGATCCGATACAGAAAAACAGCTGAATTCATTTCAAACGATTCGTGTTAAATTAACTTAATTACAAATTTATTTCCTAAATCTTAGATTCACCAACAAGCTTCATGAAACATGAAAAAACAAGTTCAGTCAGCGCAATTAATTAACCAATGTCAAATAAACACAGTGAAATGAACCAAAACAGTTTCAAACTTGTAAAAATAAACTGCAACAAATCTTTCAAATGGTTCAGAAAGTGCACTTCTAAATTATAAATATGATGTAGAAAAATAAAGAATAGATCTGCCCTGATGGATCATTGATATCTGATCCAGAATGTTTTCAAATATCTAACCGATACAAAGATTAATATCGGATCGGTGCACCTCTACTCATGAGTTTAACTTTTCTTCTTTTATTAATTATTAATTATGTTTTCGTTTTTAGTTCTAACAATATCCGCAGGGAAGGCAGCATAAAACTTCTGGTTGGATTCAGCAGTGTGTAATTTCACTGTAAATATTTTTATTTTTAGTGCAAATATTTTTAGTTCACTTAAAATAAGAGAAAACTAACTTACAAGTGACTTTTCAACAAGATGCAGGAGTACATGTAAATTGTAAATTAGTTTTGTCATGTAACAAATATAGAATTTTGACCAACAAATTATTATTATTATTATTTTTATATAACATGTTTTAAAGTTTCCCCCAGAAAACTTGCTGAGCCTGGCGGTTGGGTTCTAAAGCGCCGTTTTTTTTTGAGTTAAAAAATGTTTAAAGTTGACAGGAAATGTTGAAAATATCAGCTGATAATATTGAAAGATTAACATCTGAACACCAACTATAAAGTCTTTAAAAAATGCAAATATTTAAAAAACAATTTAAAAAATAAGCAATGCTAAGCCTGGTGGGGCACAAGTAAAGCCTGGCGGCCCTCCAGGCTTATGATGTGAAAACCTTCACTACTGAAACCTTCCTGCCATTTATTATAAGATAAAAACATCTTACAAATCTTTTTTACTGCACTAATCAATTGTTTTAAATATTTTAACAATGTAATACACAGCGTTGTGTCCACTTTGGTGAACAGATGATTTATTCCAGGTTTCCTTCCAGAAACGACTCGCCGTTTGGCCTCAAAATGGACCAAACTGACTGACTAACCAAATGTTTTCCTCAGGAGGAAAGTCAGACGCATTCGATGAGAAATCTGCAGAGTCCATGCGAGAACCAGTCTGCCGATAAACCGGATCCGAGGGCTTACTGCTGATCCTCGCTGTCGATTGTCACTTCTCGCTGCCCGGGGCCGGATGTAGAGCCACAACGCAAAGCCGCGACGCAGAGCCGCAATGTAGAATTTAGAATGTCTCAGAATTTAGATTTTTTCTCAACATTTTTCTTAAAATTCTGACTTTAATTTTGGGAAAAAAAAAAAATCTTTTTTTTTTTTTTTACTAGAATCACCTCAATCTCTAAAACAAACCACTGAAAAAAGCTGTGGTTCTCAAAATTACACTAAAATATTGTTTATATTGACTTAATGCAGAAACGAGTCAAAACTAGTGAAATAGATTTGGTGTTTTTCTGGCTTTAACGCAGCTTATAGGCTGCTCAAAGTTGATCAAATGTATTGATCTACAGCACCAACAGGGTCGATGTGAAGCACAAAAGCTTTTCATATTTCTTATTTGTTCAAAGCAGTGAATCTCTGCACATAAAATTATGCTTTGCTACTTTTTGTTTCGTCTACAACAGTAAAATAATTCATTATTATTCATCAATTATTCATCCTGCTTTTCTCCCTTCCAGCTGCTTGCTGTATTCTTGTTGGTTGCGCAGAAGGCTCCACTTCTGCTTTTCAAATAATGTATAGTTGTTTAATTGTGCAGATTATTTCACTTATTCACTTCAAACAGCCTCCTGCATCTTGCTGAAACTTACTTTCAAGTTGCTTTTGTCTCATTTCAAGTGAACTAAGATATTTCAAATAGAAGCTCGACTAAAAATACTTTGGTGTTTTTGCAGTGTGACAATTATTTCGACACAAACCAGCCAGATTTGGTTCTTTTTTTGCTTATAGAGACCAATTTAATCCCAGCTATTTCTACTCCAGATTCTCATCCTCACAGTGACCGGCACCAACGTCCCACGTTGCGCCATTAGAATCATTTATAGCTCCATCCACCGATGCGTTTCCTCCACAACTCGCAGACACTTTCATTATTTTGTACTCTTAATGCATATGCCTCTGTTCATATACAGTGAGCGTTATGAGGATGCGCTCAGGGAGAAAATCCCCGCTGTGTGTAAATGTCATGGTGGGAAAAAAATTCCCTCGTGTGCCAGAATAGAGTTAACCTTCACCATTTTGTTCCGCTGAGCCCACCTCTCAGCGAAGCGCCTTACAAAGATACCCTCTCCGTCTTCCTTCTACGCCTTTCATTACGTGAACGGGGAGCGGACGCCGCTCGCCGGATGCCCTTTTCTTTTTGCAAGTGTGTTGAGAAAGCATACATTTTAATGACAGGACCTTTACTTTTAAATAACTGCGAAGAAACAGAGAGAGAGAGAGAGAGAGAGAGGTAGGGGGGGAAATAAATTGCTGTTCAAAAGGAGATAACACTCCTGGCATTGTGGGATTGCTGGGGATTGGCCAGCTGTGTGGCAGCAACCCCTGTGTTGAGACCAACCTGTATAAATTAGGATAAAAATAGCCTCATCTGGTGTAGAATTACCAGGGGTGTGCTTGAGTGCTCCAGCACATGCTTAATGTACGGCGAGGTGCAGAAAGGAAAGCATCATATGTCCAGCCTGCAGCCTGTATGTGCGAGTGGGCGCGCATGCTTTACCCTAAATCCCACTCAAGTGTAATGCAAACAGTGGTGGCAGCGTGTGTGGTTATTGTTTTCTCTGAGCTTGGATCCCAGTAAAGACCCCCAGGCCTGCGCCGCCTGCCTGTGGCTGCGGCCATGCGGCCGGCTTCGGCGCCGTGCTGCAGCCAGAGCGCTGGCGCCGGCCCCGCAAGGAAATTAAAAGGGGATTAAGGCTGGCTGACACTTTGTGGCCAATTACTCATTTCTTTCTCTGAGTGAGAAGCCGGGGTGGCAGGTTGGAGTGGCATCTTGACTTGGCTGGGAAGAGCAGGGCGAAGGGGCGTGGCCACAGGGGTGGCGCCCGACACCCTGAAAATCTGACTGGTCACCCCCACCAGTTTGTTCATGTCATGTTGGACTTAGATTAGCATTTTGTCCACACTCCCTGTCAACAGACGACAAAAATGCTCCTTTTTGTTCTTTCACAGCTGCAAAATTCACATTTTAGTTTGGTTTTGGTTTCTACAGCTTCTGAAAACAACCCAAAAACATCCAGCTGTTTTTTAGTGTCGGGAAAATTAGTTGTTTCAAAATCTTCCTTATGACTTATCATTCAGGTCATAAGGCTATGACCTGAATGATAGCCTTATCATTCAGGCCCTTTGCCGTTACCTAGCAACCGCAGCC
Source organism: Phalloptychus januarius (assembly GCA_902982915.1). Taxonomy (NCBI): domain Eukaryota; kingdom Metazoa; phylum Chordata; class Actinopteri; order Cyprinodontiformes; family Poeciliidae; genus Phalloptychus; species Phalloptychus januarius. Next base: position 813,080 of record CADWAE010000133.1, on the reverse strand, counting down.
TATTCCCAGGATGTTTGGTCAGCTGGTTTTACCGCTCTATATGCTGTACAATGGCTGCTGGAAAAGATAAATGTTGTTTTGTTGAGTTTGGTGTAAGGAAAATGAGCCGTTTCAAAAACCACAACGTAACGTCACAAATCAGCTGGGGTCACCTAGCAACCGAAGGGGGAATTCCGCCCGTTACCTAGCAACCCAAGCTGAGCTAAAGCCCAATTTGGTCAGTTGGTTTTAAACACTGTATGTGCTGCACAATGGCTGCTGGAAAAGGCAAGTGTTTTGTTCTTAACTTACCATCCAGCAACCACTTTCTGCATTCGTCTTGGTTGTGCAGGAGGTTCCATCCATTTTCTAGCACCCTTGTCCAGACTGGGGTCGGGACGGGTGCCAGTGCCTATCTCCAGCGAACGTTTCGGGCGAGAGGCGGGGTACACCATGGACAGGTTGCCAGTCTGTCGCAGTGCAGGAGGCTCCACTTCTGCTTTTCAAAGACACATCGTTATACAATTGTGCATCTGTTTGCAGCCATTTTCACATGCGAGTGTAACCGTTAAGTTGTGGTTAAATATTTTTGCAATTAATCTACGTTAAGCTAAACAGTCTAACCGTGTCAGTAGAAAAATTAGCCTGTATCCTGTAACAAACAAATCTCCTGCATAGTTTTCACATGCTTAACAGAGTCATGTGTGGCTTTAGGACAACATATAAGGTTCATTTTAAGATGTTTGGGCTACATTTGGACATAAATGCCTAGTTCTGAGCAGCATGCTAGCATAAAAGTTAGCATGTTAGCATAAATCTTAGCATACTAACATTAGTAGCTGTTTTGTTTTGTTTTTGACTTGTTAATGCTGAATCATAACGTTAAAGTGACTCTCCGCTTGTTTCTGAAAATATTATCCACATTTGTCCTATATTTTAAACTACATTGGGAGTAAATTTTGTGCAGCTCACTTCAATTACAAGAATGATGAAAACTGTTTTCGATTCAGTAGGTTGTGAGTATTATGTGCGATTTTGTTTATTGTAAGCAGATACTATTAAAAAATGTTTTAAAATGCCTCAGATTTGAGTCGTGTCCTGTTGGTTTTCATACTTTAAAATCAATCTAAAGTCGTCTAATTATGGAAAATTAAAGATTATAATTCCCTTTTAACATGCACTATGAAATAAAATCCCAGCAGCAGCTAGTAACCAGCCTTCACTTCTGAACTTTGCAGCTCTAATAGCAGGTTGTGTAACCTCTCATTGTTAGCAACATTTCCTTTCATTTGACCAGCTTGCTCTTGATCCCACATTAAATATGCTAAGCAGCCATTTCCCTTTTTGATTGTGATGCACAACAGGCAGCTCAGGTTTACTGCGTCTTTGTGTTAGAGCTCAATATCATCGCTGCAGGGGAAAACAAACTGTACAGATGCCAGTGTTTGGTCTGCTAATTAGCAGTTTGTATTAGTAATTAATAGGCATTACCAGTCAACTGGGCCCCTTGCTCGGCTGCCTGTGAAGGGGATCCAGGCGGCGCCATCCCCCTGCAGCGCCGCGGCACAAGGAGAACATTTCAGCACTGCGGTTGCTCCCGAGGCCAACTGCAGTCACTGTTTACCGAAGGGAGCGTTCAGCATAAAGCATGAAAAGCCTGAAGCAGGAGCTCAGAACATTTTCCAGAGATGCTTTTCTCCAGCACAAATTATGGATCGGTTCCTTTGATCAGCAAGTCAAAGTCAAAATTTATGTTATCAAAATTTAAATGTGTCTTTTAGCCTGGTGTTAATGTGTTATCTGGTTAAGAAGGAAAGATGGGAGAATGGAGAGATGCTTCTGTGTAAACTTCTGTTTGACGATACCAACTCTTAAAAAGGAAAGAAAAAAGAAGAAATTTTACGGATTAAAGCCTCACGATTGATTTTATGCTTTCATACAAGTGCCTTTGATTATAAAAATGATTTTTTTTTACTTTGGCTTTCAAAGTGTTTTAATATTTGATGTGGTAGGTCAAGATAAAAGTATGTAAAATCCAATAAAACCACTTGCCTTCAAAATTCTATGGAGGACTGACCCTGCCAAAATTGGCAATAATTATAAAGAAACAAAAGGCCCAAAAATTTAAAATGCATAACGTATTAAAAAACATGAGACAAAACACTCAATAGTGCTGGAAATAAATTGGAAATTGAAATAATAGTGATAATGTTAAAATCATACTGTTGTAAATGACAAACAAATATTAACATATTTCACACTGCACAATCAAATAAGCGGGAATAGTTCTTATTGTTTACTTCTTTGGATGCAATATGCATTTGTTTATTTCTATTTTGACAGGACTGGTCCTCCGTAAAATTACACAATTTTTTTAAGTGGAATTTTTGAGTTGGGATTCAAACCCAGAACCTTTATTATAATTTTTTTTGCTGTTACATAACAGTGATACCAACTAATCCAAAACATAAAACCCCAATAAACATATTTAAGTTTACATTTGTACGTCAAGTCAAATTAATTTGTTTAGCACATTTCAACAAGAGGGCAGTTCAACGTTCTTTATATCAACAAGCAGTCTGGTCACCAATTTGTTACCATACTGTCACAAATAGAGAAACCAGTGACAAACATTTCATTTTGATGACCACCATCATCAAAATGATCAAATCATGTTGTTAAATGTTCCATTAATTATTAATAGAAATCAGCTCTAAACATCTGGGTTTTTAGTTGTGATTTAAAGGAACTCAGTGTTTCGGCTGTTTTGCAAGTTTCTGGAAGTTCGTTCCAGATTTGTGGTGCATAGGAACTGAATGCTGCTTCTCCATATTTGGTTCTGGGAGAAATGTTGTAAAAAAAAAAAAAAAACTTTTTTATTTTATTTTTTAGGTGATCAATTGTAATTTTCTCCAAATACAAAGTTGTTATTTTAAAAATACACCAGCAGTATTGTCCTTTGGGTGATCTGATGTCACAATGGGTTTTTTTTAGCTGCAAGAGTCGTCTGCAGTAAAAGGAGGGACCGGGTCGGTTGGCGTGCTTTTTTGTCTGTTGGCCATATTGGATTTAACACAAATAATTTCTTGCATTTGCAGCTGCTGGCCAGTAGTTAATGGTGTATTTTATGATGCATTAGTGTTCACTTCAGCGGTCTGTGTGCATTTATGACAGACAAATTCACAAGAAGCACAAGAGCATGGCTTTTAGAAAGCTGTCCACTGTAGTGACCACTAAGCATGAAAGGGTTCATTCTGGAAATGTTCACCAGGTGATAAAAGGCCGACTTTGTAAAAGTCTTTATGTGGCTCTGAAGGTTCCAGATCACTACCCCAACCAGATTTGATCACTAGTTTCCAGCTGTAACAGCAGAAGCTGATCAGACTCTAGATTGTTCCTGCAGCTTTGTAAAGTGACACAAAGTGTTAAAACTGCTGCAGAAGTTCAAAGAATTGTGCATAAAGACGCTTCAAAGCTGCTAAACGTTTTCGGACTGTTGGTTTGGGTCGATGATGATCTGCGGCGCGGCGTGGCGGCGGGGTTATCAATTATCCAGCGCGCAGTGGCACTCTGGCTTCCTCCAGACCTGGTGTTAAATTGAGTTGTCAGCGCTGTCTTTCTGATTCCCCTCATCACGCGAGCGGGCGGTGATGGCGCGTGACGGCCGCTTGCCGCAGCGCCTCGCCGGCTGCCTCTCCTCATCTCGCCTGCAATTCATCAGCTTCCCAGCAAAGCCATCCAGCCGCAGCCTCCACGCCAGCGCATGCGGCGCTGCACCGGCGCCAGCCAGCCTACCAAGCAAAAAGGGGAAAAAAATAAAAAAAACTCGGCTCACCTTCCAAAAATCCGACGTAGAGGACGGGCTGAGGTGGAGTCCGGCCCCCGCGTCTGGTTCAGGGGGTGGGGGGGCTTTGAACTTCAGGGTGTGTGTGTGTTTGTGCCGCGAGGAGGAAAAGCCTGGGAGTGCGTGAACTTGGGAAGTCGTGTTGGGACGAGGTCTCAGGTGAGGGCAGAGGACGAGAGACGCGGAGCAGGGAGTCTTGGCGCATGACGCTGCTGAAGGGCAGCGCAGAATCCAGCCGCAGCATCCAGCCGCAGCATCCAGCCGCGGCATCCAGGCCGCAGCATCCAGCCGCAGCATCCAGCCGCGGCATCCAGCCGCAGCATCCAGCCGCAGTATCCAGGCCGCAGCATCCAGCCGCAGCATCCAGCCGCAGCATCCAGCCGCAGAATCCAGCCGCAGCATCCAGCCGCAGCCGAGAGGCTACAGAGGACAATCAGGTGACAGGAAGGAAAGAAGGGATAAGAGTAAAGCAGCAGGGCGCTAAGCTCTTGCACTTAAGTATTTATTTGTGATGAATAGTGATGGCGGCACACTTACAAAGCAGTTGTTTCATATGGAGACCAAGAAGCGACCGAGGGGACGAGTCAAAGTCTGCCGGCCCGCCACCGGAAACACTCCCTTTACACTCTGAATTAAACATTAAACGCCATTCTGAGATATTAACCTACTTATTGAAAAAAAGAAGCAGTGATTTATGTCGATTTGGTTGGCTCTGCATGCTGCCCAGCTGTCACCGCAGAGTCTGTAACCTAAATTATCCAGCGATGCTCTTTCTCTGGTTTAGGGAATAAGCAGAGCTTCAAAAAGCTCCTCTGCTAACGTGGAGCTCCAGCTTTATTTTTAAGTTCTGTAATTATTCCATCTTGGTGATAATGAGCGCCTTGTTGACCTTGTGGATGAAGAATATCTTCTTTTATCTCCACGCTTCATGTTTTCCAGGCTAATTTGAGAAAACAGTGCTTAATCTTTCATCAAACAAGCAGCAAAACATTGAGCCTTTGGAACCGCAGCGGGAGAACCTCCCCGGTTAATGTGCAGCTTCCAGGGCCCCGGTGCAGAGCTGGCAGCGGGTCCGGCGGCCATGGATCAAACAGCCATAACCTCCTGTTCCAAAGATAAGCTGCAATCAGATCTGCGGGGGATCTTTAACCGGAGAGGGAGGGTGTTTGTGTGGAAAAGAGGCCGAACAGACGGGGGAAGTAAGCATGAAAAAGAACAACGGGGCGGGAGGGGCCGGACTCAGGCGAGTGTGTGCGTGACGCTCCTGCATGGGGCCCCGCGGGGGGCCGCGGACCGAGCCCCTGCGCTTAATTGGGCACTCAAATGTTACCAGGTCCCCTTCCCAAGCGACTTGGAGGGACACATGGCCAAACGAGGGAGTGTTGAGGAGAGAGGAAATGGAGCAGAGGGTTTAGCACCTCCTGTGGCCAAGAGTTCTTCAGCTGCCTCCACCCAGCGAGGCGGCAAGGCCGGGCGGGGCCGGGCGAGAAGGGGCCGACCCGGCAAGGCAGGCCCTGTGGAACACCAAAGGATGACGGGGCGAAAGGTGGAGGTTTCACTTTCATTTCTGCATCCGTTGAATTAATCATTCAACGGATGAGGAACAAACTAAGAGAGAAACACTAAAGATTGAATTAGGGGTGTCCAAAAGTGAGGTACGTGGGCCATTTGTGGCCCTTGGGCTGATTTCTTTTGGCCCCAAACTGCACTGCAAAAGCAAAAAAATCTTACCAAGTATCTGTGTTCTAGTTTCTAGTGAAAATATCTTAGCTTCAAAATGCTTATTTAGCCAATTTGAGAGGTAAAAGTTTTTCAGTATAAGTCTCTTAGTTTTACCTTTTGTTAAAACTTGGTTATAAAATCATGAATACTTTGTTTTGTACTTTATATTTTCCCTCTATAAGAAGATTTAGTTGGTAACTATTTTTACCCTGATTACCAATTAAAAGTCTCCATCTGCATCTATGGGCCAAATTTTTTTTAATCATTTTTTAATTGAACAAAACACAAAATCTTACCAAGTATTTATGTTCAAGTTTCAAGTGAAAATAACTCAGTACACTTGAAATAAGACAAGTAACTTTTCAGCTTGTTTTAAGTCAATAATTTCTTAATACAGATGAAAAAGTTCTTCCTTTGACAGATTATTTCACTTTTAACAAGACATTTTTTTCCATAGTTAAATCAGCCTAATTGAATTATTTAATATGCAAAATTACAGATTGTTTGAATAACTAATGCTAAAAGTCACCAACATGCTACAATTGTGTTTTAAGACTTAAAAGTAATTCAATTAGCTTACTTTAAATATTTAGTTTGTAAAATTACAGATTTGTTTGGAAAAATAAATGCTACAATCCTGCACCAGTGCAAGACGAGCAGAAAATCGCATTTTTCCAGTGCATCAAAGCCGCCGCCATGCTAATCCCCTTTCTTATATAAATAGCTCTTTTGGTGGGGAAGGTATCTGCCGCATGGAGCTCTAACCCTTCTGTCCCTGAAGCTACAGCCAGGATAAGCTGCGTGTTGGATTGGCACATCGCGCTGCCTGGGGCCTGCTGCTGCGCTGGCCGACCAGTACAGATGGAGGGCAGGGCTGGGCACTGCCAGCTTGTCAGTCGGATTAAAACGACTCATTTATTCACTGAAGTACCGTGCAAAGCGACCGGGCCAAAGCGGGGTGAGGCGAAAAGGAGGGTGAGGGGGATGCGGTCCTCTGCTCTCCGGTCATCCGTCCGCGTATCTTATTCCATCGCCTGCTTATCCTTCTAGGGCTGCCAGAAGCTATTACGGCGGTGTGCGGAAGGCGGACGGCGGGGTGGCATCTCCCAGTGCCCTGGTGACAGATTGCCGCTCGGCATTGGCGGCAAAGATGGCGAGGGGTGGGAAGTGATTGGCTCTGACGCTCAGGAAGTGGGCACCGAGGGCTGGAGGAGGAAGAGGAGGATGACAAGACCTGGCTGCGTGACCTTTCCTAACGACCGGGTTACCGCCAGGGGCAGAGGCCTTTAGGTGCATGCTCGGCAGCGGCGGTCACCGTGGCGATCCCGAGCCGAACACGGACGCGAGGGCAAGAAGAGGTGGCGGCGATGCTGACATGTCTGGAAAAGCCTGCTGTTCCCACAGAAACCTGGGCGAGGATAAGTAGAGGACGAACGGCAAGATTAGTCCAAGACTCACCTCTGGAGTTCCAGGGCCGCTGCCAACATCAAAGCCTCAAAGTCAAGCGATGGCAGGGGGAAGGCATGAGAAACAAGATGGCCGATATACGAGTATAAATAAAGCTACAGGATGGAGCTTTACTTAGAAAATCTATTTTGCATATTTTGTTAAAACTCTCCATGACGTGAGTTAGATAATCAGGGAAACGATTGATCTCCTAGTATTGCCCTTTGAAAAAATGCCTAAAATCAACCAATCAGAGCCAGGAGGCGGGGCTTAGTGCTGCCTATCAAACCTCATGTACACCCTGCCTAATTTGCAGCAATTTTCCGTGGGCCAAATCCGGCCCGCTGTAGCTTTTTATGTGGCCCTCTAGATTCTAAACACTAAATATCATGTTTTCAATCAAATCAATGCAGTTTTTATCTGTTTACTGCCAAATTATATCAATCAGTCCCTCCAGTTTTTTGAGAATTATGCTGGAAATTCACCCAAAATCAACAAATCCCCACCTTTTTTTGTGCTAATAATTGGGAATTTATTGTAGCTTTTCCTCAAAAATTGTCAAAAACTTTCTTACTTGTACTAAACAGCTGCCTGAGCCTCAACTGGTGTCAGAATATAGTTAATAAATAAACGCAAATATTTCCAAATTAGTGCCACAAACACTTTGATTTTTATTGCAAAAAATCACAGAAAGAATCAGAAAATCCTCGAGGGACTGAAAAGATGTTCAGTCATATTTAATTTTAACACTTTGTTGATGTTTTACCAGAGTAAACAGGTTTTATCCACACGTTCAGGTGAAACCGGCCCTTTAAGAGCATCCATGATCTCCATTTGACATGCCTGGCTTATAACAAGACAGCTTTTCCAAAAGTGAAGTAATGCCAGCAGAAGTAGCATTTGTCATTCATATCACAAGCTAGTTTTGCCTTATTTCAAGTGCACTAAGATATTTTCCGTAGAAACTTTAAGATTCAGCTGCATGCAATGCATCCTAAAGGTAAAAAGCACCGAAGCTCTGAGCGGGTCTGGATCGCCGTGTTTCCAAATGGCACACACCCAGGTCAGTGACAGGCCAAGTCTGTGTACGTGCATGAAGGAGGGGCAGCTTGGAAGGGTTTTATCGGGTCTAATTACTCCAGATAGCTGTAATTTACAGGTTGACAGCAGGGAGAAATCGGCAAGATTCACACTTCTGCGGGTCAGCATCTGTCGCCATTACAACGCCGCCGGTTGGCCGGTTGGTTGGGAAGGAACTGTAAACAACAAACGGCGTGTGACAGATTAGCATCGCGGGCTAAAGGACCTTCCACTGACACATCATTTCTCTCGCTCCGCGGCTCAGTTTGGCGGCAGCTGTCAGCGATAAAATGGAAAAGGCAGGAGCTGGGAGGGTGGAGGTGGCTTTTGTTCCAGATCCAGAGAGGTGGGTGGTGGAAGGAGGAGAAACCGGGGGAAGAAAATGAAAATGGAGGTGGGAGGGAGGGTTAGTTGAGAGTGACCTGTTTTAAAAGTCTGGCCTCACTTTTTAATGGAGTATTATCTGGGAATCCAGGGCAGGGCAACGTCAAACACTGGTTTTCCGCTGACTCTAATTACCCCGGCTGTTTCTTTTTTAGGTCTGCAGTACAAATTGCCGGTGTCATCCTGAAGAGGTAATTTTAGCTCCATTTGCATCAGCCTGTGTGGTACAGTCAGCGCTGAGCTGCTCTCATCCCGGTACATCCAGGCCGCGAACACATTTGTTAAAAACCTGCAGCCCTGAACTTTCTGCCTCCTGCGGGTCGGTCCGGAGCCAGACCGGGCCTGGTGGGTTCCCACCTCATTTCCAACAAACAGCCCCTGTAATGGAAGGATCCTGGCAGAAACATTTCTGCCTGACCTTCGCCTGGAGGACGCTTCCCAAGCTGCAGGCCATCTAAAGTTTCATCGAATTCCTGGAGAGAAAACTGGGACTATTAACAAATTAGAGCAATCACAAATAAACACTGTTAATAAGCTATGTCTAACTTTGTAAGCCTGGAATATAAATATGCATGCAGTTATGCAAGCCCCGCCTTCCGCCGCACTCCAACCAATAAAACACAAGCAATTGTATTGTATGTTGTATAACTTCACATTTATACAAGTAACAGCAAACTAGTTCAGGGAACATCTGATAGATAACATATATTTTATTTTCTAGTTCTTGGTTGGACTGCCTCTTAATGATGGCGCCCTGGGTAACTGCCATATAACCCATATGAAACACCTCCCGTTCCTCCAGTTAGAGTAAAAATATGTTGAAGTATCACTACTGTTAGTTGAGTCCAGTTTTTGGTTCTCTACCCGCCTCAGAATAAGTTGGATACGGAACAACAAATGAATAACATCAAGCTTGTAGAGTTAATAGTTCTGAAACAAGTTTGATTTTATTTAGAAGTTCAGAACTTAACTCTTAGATGTAACAGTTAAGCTTCCTTGAACAGGTTAGGTCTACGAGCGAAACAAACAATGTTGATTACATTTTTTGAACAAAGTCTAGCCAGTTGTGAGTTCCCTTCAGCTTGGGTTGCTAGGTGACCGGTAGCGTTCCGCTTGGGTTGCTAGGTGACCGAGCAGAGTTCCGCTGGGGTTGCTAGGTGACGAGCAGAGTTCCGCTGGGGTTGCTAGGTGACGAGCAGAGTTCCGCTGGGGTTGCTAGGTGACGAGCAGAGTTCTGCTGATTTTTCTGGAAGTTTTTCAAACAGCTAATTTTCTAAACACTAGAAAACTTAAACTTACTGCCTAAATTGTTTGTTTTTTTTTTTTACTGTCTGTTTTTTAAGTGCTTTGGTTGTTTTTAGAAGCAGTAGAAATCCAAATGGAAGTAAGAAAACAAACTTGTAATTTTGTATAACTCGTTCTCCTTTAAGAGACAATGAGTAGCACCAGTGTTATTTTTGCCTGAAGTGAGCGAGGAGCAGCTGTGGCTCCATCCCATCAGCCATCACATCCATAATGCTCGCTGGTCGCGGGGTGAGCGTACGGGCCTGGCCTTGTCCTGTTCAATATCTGACGGCAGGCTGCCTGATGGCTACGAGTGCCAACCTCCAGAGCCCCTTGGTGCCAGATGGGCAACCCAGGTCTGGTCCATTAGCGGGGCCCAAGCAGCGGTTAGAGCGGGCCTGGACCCCAGCCCTTCTGGCCGTCCCCTGGCACTGCCACAGGGCATCTCGTCCCGCCGCCAGCTGCCCAACGCCGGGTCAGACGATGCAACAGCCGCTGCCTACCTGAGTGCTGCAGGCAACCAGCTGCTGGTTCCAGCAAGACGCTACGAGGGAATGAGAAGGTCCGATTTCTATGGGGAAAGACTTTTAACAAGTTTGTTTTTCTATTTGAAATTAAAAGGTAATGTTATTGAGGTTTTAAATAAGCGACACTATTCTGTATGTAGCAGCAAAGGAGAAACAAGAAACTGGGATAAAAACCCAAACTGATAAATAACCGTCAGGAAGTTCAGCTCAAAGAACTCAAAGTATCGTCAGTTTGTTATTAAGGGTAGATTTGGTTTGATTGGAGAAATTGCAATATTTGTTATATTTTCAGCTGGTGTGGTTCACTTTCACACTTTCTGTGAAAAGAACCAGAACCTGTGAAAAATCTCCTCTTTGCTTTTTATTTGGCGTTCTCATAAAGTTACGTTATTCTCCCATTATTACAGCTGTGTGACTTTATTCTCCTGATTCAAGGAAAGGAGAACAGCTTGACCCGACTGTTCTGTCACACAGCTGGTCTGAAAACACGTTTCAGACCAGCAAGATGGCCGCCGTGGCGCTCTGACATCAGACTGAACAATGGAAACACAAGAAGAACATTGGTGAAAAAAAAATCCAGATTTACAAAAAGTTAAATCTTTCAAAACCAGGAATTATCGCTCAGACCTTATTTTCTGATTGTTTAACAAATAATTACACAAGCAGCTCTAATAGTTTGGGAGTTTTTCATCACAGTGTCTTTTATTACACTGTGACTTTTTGTTAAGTTTTTGAGAGTTATGGCTACTTTGCATTAGTTAAACATCGTTTAGGTTAAGCATAGTTTTATTAGGTTTAGCAGTAGTTTCACTTTTTTCCAGTCAAAGCAGAGTATTATGATTATTACACAGAAGACGCCGTTTTCAAAACATGTATTCAATATATTGCTGAAGGACCAACTGACTGGTGTTTTCCAGTTTGCGCAGCAGCGTTAGAAGGAAGATGGAGCGCCGTAATTTACCAACAGTCGACGCAAACTGCTTGAAAGACGTCGGCTTGGAAGGCTAATAAATGGTTCTCGTTTGTTTTATAAATGCAAACTTATGGTTTTACCCCATTTTATTTCCTTTAGTTAAGGAAAATGTTTTCTCAGTTTCAGTTCTTGTGACTTTGTCAGCTTTAGTTAACCATCATAACCTTGGGGACAAAGAGAATCCAGTCAAAGACGGTTCTTTGACCCAGAGAGATTTTATGCATGCTAACCAAGCTCTGGTCTTCCACGTTGTGTATTTATGAGTCGGGTTAAGATGTGGGGTGTTAAGGCATGTAGCACGTGTGTAGGTTCCCTCCCTGTAGACGAGGAAACAGAGAGCAGGAGGAAGGAGGGAGAGACATGCAGCACATCACAGGGGAGTGTCAGTGTATGTCTGAGCAGCCTGTACCTGCCACAGGACCTCAGGCCTCTTTTAATTAATCATCACACAGGATGAATAATTCAGCCATTATCCCTCAGAATAAATACAAGCTCTGGATTTTGTTCTGGTTATTATGTTTCCTTCACAGATTGGGGTCTGACCATAGAAGAAGAAAACCCTGCAATGACGTTCAAATATACTTTAAATATTGTGCTGTGCAAACAAGAAATCAGAGTTGGGTCAGATTTACTCAATAACATTTAGTTGACTAACTTTTTTTTATGTTGTAGTTTTTACTTTTACTTGAGGGAAATTTCTGGATTTTCTACCTACTGAATGAGACAAACGACAAGCCTGCAGCCTTTGCTGAAGTTTCTTAAGTTTTTTATTCTGTTCTTGCTAAGAACAGAAACAAAAACGTAATGAGCATCAATAGATTATGATCGCAATGGAATAAACCGTGCAGCTCAACCTAAACACAATTTAAACAAACACAAGGTTTGTGCTGAATGTTATCTGTTAGAAGCTGTGATGCACTTTTTGATTTATTCCAGTAGTGATTACTGGTTTCCTGTTAAAACATGGTGTATTCCTGCACTGAATGCTTGTTCTGATCTTGGCACTCTGTAACCTTTTATGCCGAGCGTCCCTGAGGGGGGCTGGTCGTAAAAAAACCCTCCAGCGCCGCGTTTCCCCACTGAGGCGAAGTAGGTGGAAGGGGAAAAGGCAGAACCGCTTTTTGTTGTCCCTCCTTAAGGAGAAAGAGGAAAAGGAGACGTAATTAAGAGCTGCTGCATGTAACCTGAACAAATCAAACCATAGTGATGCATGGTGGTGGAACTATCATGCTGTGGAAAATATTTTCTTCAAATGTTGATAAAAAATTTAGAAAAAAATCTGACTGAGCAAAAAAGAATGTACAAAAATGCCTCAGGGCTGAAATGATTAATTGGATTAATCGTGATTAATCACGATTTATTGATTATCATCAATTAATTTAGTAATTGATTAATCGCTGACGGGAGTATACAGACTCAAAAGAAATCCATCACATTGAGATCGGCTCCACCTTCTTCACATCAGACGGAAATGGTCTCAATCAACGTTTTTTCTTTGAAGATATTAAAGTTCAAAGGTCAAAAGATCAACCAGCCTCCCCTTGTTACTTAAATCAAATAAAATTGGCAACAAACGTTTGTGCTGCATTTCTGCAGCAAACATTTTAATTTGTGCTGCTACATTTTAACGATGATTTTAAACAGTTGTCAGAGGTCATCAGAGGTCAACCAGATGCCGTCACTTTTACAAAATCTAACAAACTTGGTGTCAATCAACTCAACTAAGTTTGTGCTGCAAAAATGTTCATTTGTGCTATTTTTGCTTTGGAGAGATAAATGAAAGCTTGAAGGTCAAAAGGTCAAAATGCTTCCATTGCTTACTTACTCCAATCAAACAAAATTTGTGTCAAATGCTTGTGCAGCAAAAATGTTTTCTTTGTGCCGCTTATCGTTTTAAAGATGTTGATAAAAACAAAATTGGTGTCAATCAACTCAGCTACGTTTGTGCAGCAAAACGTTGTTTGTGCTGCTTTTGCCTTGAAGATCTTAGTGATGACCTCTGGAAACTTTTTGTCTTTTACATTTTTGTTGATACCTTCAAAGCAAAAGCAGCACAAACCAAACATTTTGCAGCACAAAAGTAGCTGATTGGAAGAAGGCAGCTGGGGATGGTCAACCTTCCATGACCTCTGGAGACATTTATTAATTCATTTGAAACAAATTCATGTGCAACAAACAAAACCTTTTGTTGCACAAACATTTGGCACCAATTGTGTTGGATTTGAAGTCTGAGGCGGGTCCGTCTTCACTCAGGTGTCAGATTCCGGAAGTGAGGCTGTCAGGTGAGGCGTTAGCAGTCGGCGGCGCAGAAGGAGCGCTAAGTCGACAGCTAATCGCCGCCGCGGCGACCCACCGGGCGCCGCCGGTCTCCAGAGGAAACCCGAACTCCACGTCCTGTTAGCGTCTCCCGGAACGGAGCGAACCGCGCTCTGAATACGTTTCATTATCATCGCCATAATTATATCAGTAATTGTGTGTACTCTGTAACGCGCTGCAGCAGCAGCAGCCGCCTCCTGGGAAGGCCGGATGATTAAAACATGCATGGTGAGCCATGCATCAAAACGTCCCTGCAGGCTTCCTCACCAGATCCAGGCGCGCGGCTGCCCTGACGCCCGGCGCCGCCAGGCTGCAGGATGAGGTCTGCTGAGGGTTGAAAGTCTGAGCAGGATCCTGCAGGCAATAACAAGACAGCAGCTGGACTTCAGAGGTGCAGCGGATTGACCCGAGCTGATCCCATCCATATCCATAAACCCACACTACATAACCTATATACCTTCAGACACGAGTCCAGCCTAAATAATTCCTCCAGCTCACAATCCTGAAGTTCAAATCCGGCTCCTTCCATCTCCTTGTGCGGCTGACAGCAGAGGATAAAGTTTTTGTGACAGCATTTGATGAATGTTTAATCCGACATTCATACTTTCCCCGGGCTGGGACCGAGTCCCAAGTCAAAACCCACTGCAGACTCACAGCAGCAGGTGTGTGAAATATTCATCCGCGACACGCCTCATTAAGAATGAAACGCCGTTCATTTATTTACTCCGATTATCGAAACAAAAGACAGAAAATGGAGGGATTAAAACATGGTGGGTGTGCGATTCCGTGTTTGTCTCGCAGATTTGTAGTGATTTGTTTTGTGACAAATAACTCTGCCTGTCGTCTTGCTGAGCGTTTACAGCGAACAGGCGGCTTAAACAAATCACCGTCTGTCTCAGATACTCCAGTTCTGCAGCGGCGCGACCTTTGACCCGCCCAGAGGCGCGGGGCTGACTGGTCCCACAAAGCGAGCTGATGTATGGACTCAGCCGGCAACAGAGAACCTGATAGTTTTTACTAATTAATGACATTTAATGATCTCTCCTGACGGGAAGGGGCTGCGCTCGGACAAATGAAATGACGGATGTCGCGGCTGTCAGAGTGACAGCGCCGCTCCGCCGTTCGTCTCCGCTCACGCTGAATGGATGTGACACACTGATGACATCATGTCCCAACGGAGATCATTAAAGTTTCATCTGTTCTAATCTAATTACAGTAAAAGATATTCTCATCTTAACGCAGAGTCTTCATGAGAGCTTCAAGAAAACAGCTGAACGGCATGAAGGAGATCGAAATAACAAAAAACATTTGGTGTATCTCACCAATGTGCATCTGAAATGCTACATTCAGCTTCAACTCTACTGGAAAGGCTTTCGGTTACAGTCCTTACAGAAGTGCCTTTATGAGATCAGACGCTGATGTTGGACGAGAAGGCCTGGCTTACATCCATCCATCCATTTTCTAAAACCCTTGTCCCTTACTGGAGTCAGGAGGTGCTGCTGCCTCTCCAGCTAACATTTTGGGCGAGAGGCGGGGTCACCTGGACAGGTCACCCTGGACAGGTCACCTGGACAGGTCGCCAGTCTGTCGCAGGGCAACACAGAGACACACAGGACAAACAACCATGCACACACACACACTCACACCTAGGGAGGATTTGGAGAGGCCAATTAACCTGACAGTCATGTTTTTGGACTGTGGGAGGAAGCCGGAGTACCCAGAGAGAACCCACGCATGCACAGGGAGAACATGCAAACTCCATGCAGAAAGACCGGGGCCGGGAATCTAACCCAGAACCTTCTTGCTGCAAGGCAACAGCTCTACCAACTGCACCACTGTGCAGTTGGTTTACATCCAAAGTACTGAAATCAGCTCATTAGCTGCGTTTCCATCGATTATATAATTGAGCAATTTGATATTTTGAAAATAAATACATTTTCTTGAAAAAAAGATGGAAATTTCAGAGTTTGAAAAGAGTCAAAGTCATGTGATCAACAATCGGATGTGACTAGTGGCGCAAACCACAAAGAAGACGACAGGAAGTAGATTTATTATGTTTTTTAATGACTAATGTAAAAATAAAAGTCCCTGACTAATTGCGGGTTACACTAACCACATGATAAACTTATTCATGAGTGATTTTAATTGCATTTTATATTTAATGGAAACAAATGTGAAATTTAGTATTTTCGACATTAGTGGAAAGTTTTATTTTAATTTATATCATATAGCCTGGTGCAACTGCTGCCGAACAATAAAGCTGCTCCTCCTGCAAACACACATTGTGGACCACAAAGAGTTTGACATAACATCTGTTAACCTCAGATGTGTGCATCCAATAAGTTTAATTGTATAGTTTAATAGAAATGTGGCCTCAACATATTGTGTTTCCCAAATAGTTTTGTATGTTGTGATGCACGGAGGTCAAGAGATGGATGGAGAAAAATGCATGTAAAAGAGGTCATAGATACGAATCAGCATGTAAATATTTGTTGTATTTGCTGTTACTTACAGAAAAAAACTAAGGAAGCAAAATGATTTTTAAGTCTTATTAAATTTATTGAATAATTTGAGATAAGGAAACAGAAGAATAAATTATTATGACATCTCAGAGAAGACTTTATGAAAATAATAATTAAATACGTTTGTACTTCTTCCTTTTCAAATATGCAAATTACTGTAATGTTTGATTAACTGTCGGGGTATTGTGTTTATTTTCATTATTTATTACTTTATGAAATAAAACAGAGGATTGTTTAACCGATTGAGAAGCTAAATGAAATTAAAACCTTTAAATCCTAATTAAACTGTTCTACTGACTTTTTAAATCAGTTATAAAAATATACGTTTCTGTTTTTGCTACACAAATCTGCTGATCCATACAGAATACTTATTTGGAAAATAAAATGTGTTTCTAAATATTTTATTAGTCGCTTCCTCTTACCCGCCAGTTTATGACGACGTCACTTCCGCTTCCTGGTAAAGATGGCGACCGCCAGTCCGCCTGGCTCTGCTCCTCCGGAGTCTGGAAGCCTTGCGATAAAGACGGAGCCTGTAGACGGGGCCGACGTGCCGCCCACGCTGCGGGACGTGCCGGTGAAACGCGAGCCGGTGGTGCCGCTGCTGTCCCCGGTGAGCGGGCCGCAGCCGCTCCGCTGGTCTCCGGATCACCGCCTGGCTGTGTGCACCGCCAGCTCCCTGTCCGTGCTGGAGCTGCTCTGTGACATCCAGAGCAGCAGGCAGGAGCTGAGCCTCAACAGAACCTCCATCCCTGTCCCGACCCAGACCCACAAGCTGCAGGTAAGTAAAAGGTATTAGAACCAGGAGCTGCGGCTCGGTGAGAGAAAGCAAAACAGAATAAAAGTTTCTGCAGCGAGATGTTGCATTAGGACGTAAACAAACAACATATATTCATCTGCTTTCATGCATCCTCTGATTCTGGCTGCTTGGTTTAATTCCAGCCTATTTTTCTGTCACATTTTGCAGTTAGTTTCCGTTTTATTGTACATAAAAAGGTGAAAGAGTAAGTTTCTGCCCAAAACATAAAAACTCAGAAATGTTGAGATTAATGTGGGAATTTATAGATAAAAACAGGGCAATTTCTGAGTTTGGAAAATTTTGAGATCAGTCTCAGAAATATTCTAAAAAAAACAAAAAAACCCAGAAGAAATGTCTGATTTTCTAAAGTTGAAAATTTGCTAGAATAAACAAAATTTAACACTAAATATATAGCAAAAAAGCTAAATAATTAGTAAGTAAAATAAATACTAACTTAATAGTTTATAACTGAAAAACATATTATTTAGTATTAGTACTAAATACTAACTATATTTAGTGCTAACATGTTGAACTTTTAGTTATTAAATATGTAGTTTTTAACTACATATTTAGCTTTCTTTCTACATATTTAGTTTGAAAAACAAATTTTAGCTTGAAAACGAAATGGATAATTTAGTAAATAAGTATTTAGTCAGAAAAATATTTAATTTGGGGCTAAATATTAACTTTAACTAAAGGTTGTGCTTGGAACGCTCGCCTTTATAAACGTAGGAATAAAAATATATTGTGAAAATACGACTTTGAAAAATAAACACACATTTTTCCGTACCACCTTCTAAATTAACCAAATTATTACTGTTCATTTTTTACAGTGTAACTTTCCAAACTGTTTCAAGACCTTTCAGAGTAAAAGTCACATTTTCTGATAATTAATTCCAATATTTTAACAAACCAGAATGAAAACAGAATTTGGACATTAAGCTCTTGTTAACAGTATTTAACTGCAGTCGTTTGGTTTTCTGGTTCTAAGGTCGGACCAGCAGATGAGCTGTCGCGCGCTGTAAACAAGTTCTCGATGGATCCGGACCCGACTGTGCGGCAGGTTTTTCTGGCGGACACGGTGATCAACCCGTCAGTCGGGGTTCACAGCGGGATGAAGTTCGCCAGCTGGTCTCCGCTGGGCTGCGACTCGTCCGGCCGCTGCCTTCTCGCCTGCCTGACGCTCGACAGCCGACTCACCGTTCACAGCAGCCGCGGCCACCTGGAGTGGAAACCGCTGGTCAATCTTACCGAGAAATACGGCGAGCGGCTAAAGCAGCGAGGCTACGCCAGGAAGGATAACCACCCGCCGCAGGCGGACCTGCTGGACCTCGCCGAGCTGCAGCGGCGGTTCCGCATGCAGACGCCTCTGAAGATGGAGTGGTCGAGCATTTACACCATCAACAGGGTTCAGGCGGACAACAGCGGCGTGGATGAAGAGATGGTTCTCCTCGCCGTCCTGATGGAAAACGGCGACCTGGTTTTGTGGAAGTTCGCGCTGCCGTTCGCGGACGGAGACGACGTCGTCTTCTACGACCTCATCGAGTCCGGCGTGAGCAGACCCAGCGACGTGGCGTGGTGGGAGCACGAGAACGGCAGTCAGCGGATGGGAGGGCTGATCGTCGGCAGCGAGGTCGGACCCGTCAAGATCCTGCCGGTCAGCCTGCTGAAAGTGAAGGGCTACTGCACGCTGCGGCTGCCCGTCATCCTGTGGAAGGAGAGCGACGAGATCGCAGTGGAAAACATCCGGTGCTTCCCGGTGACCCACCCGATCCATAAGACCAGCTGCAGCCTCATCGTCGCCTCCAGGGGTTGCTACGTCTTCTGGTGTTTGCTGATGGTTTCGCCAGACGGACTGAACATTCACAATTCCCACATCACGGGACTCAACTCGCTGCCCGTCGTGTCCTTGGCAGTCAGCCAGCATGAAGTCACGATCTACTCGTGCTCCATGGACGGCTGGATCAAGAAACTGACGCCGAGGTTCACAGAGAGCTCCGTCGTCTTCAAAGTGGAGGACTTGGTTCAGCCAGAGAGCCTCACGGGGCGATGGATACACGGCATGGCCGTTAGCCACAGCGGCGCCTACGTTGCTCTGGTCAGCTCCCCGGGGATCGTCGGTAGCTTCCACCCCATCCACAAGAACTACCAGATCCACTTCCTGACGCTGAAAACTCCCGAAGCGGCCGCGTCGCTCCTGCTCAAGGCTCCCGAGCAGAACCTGTTCAAAACGGCGGACTTGCTCGACCTGGTGAGGTGGCAGGTTCTGAAAACCAAGCGCGTCCCGGCGTCGCTCCAGGAGGAGCTCGACCGTAGAATCCAGGAAGTGGACTCGCCGTACTTGTGGCGCATTAAGCTCTTTTTGGCGCGGGTTCTTCACCAGACCCTGCAGGTGCCGCGTACGCAGCAAAAATGGAGACCCAGGCAGACGGCGGTCAAAGTGTTGGTGCAGGATGAGGAAGAGGACGAGGAAGAGGCTGCTGAGAGGGTGGAGGGCGAGGCTGGTGGAGTGGGAGGGGCAGCAGAGGGTCGAAGGACTGAGGTTCAGGCTCTGATGAAAGCAGCTGAGAATCATCTGATGAGGGATCACATGAAGAAGGTTCTGGGCGTTGTGTACCTCAACACCTGGGTGCCTCAGAACATCTGCATCCCCACCTGCGGCCTGATGGACTTTCTCTCCAGGGATCCCAACGACAAAGATTCAGAGGCACGCGCTTTTTAAAATGCTAATTTTTACACTGATAAGAATGTTTAAAGTTTATCAAAGGGGCTTTATTACGTAAAATTGAACTTTAAATTACTTTATAATGTTATTCTGTCGTCAAAAACGTAACTGGAATGTTTAATTGATTGGGGAAAAAAAATCCTTTAATCTCCATGGCAACCATTTGGCAGTGTAAAACGCCTGGGTGGACTTAGCCCCGCCTTCGAGGCGTAGCTCCTCCTCCTCAGAGCTGCAGTTCCCAACTCCCACCCAGCTCCTTCAGACTAGCCAGAAGCAATTAGCAAACATCTGGTGGAACACTGAGCAACAAAATTTCTTTTAATTTATAAATGATGTGATAAAAATCGATATTTTTTAGAATATATTTTTTTACCCTAAAATCTGTTTTTCAATCATCACAATAATCAATTTATTGATAGAAACTTTATTAATCTCAGGTTGATTATTATTGTATGATAATGAACTAATTTCTACTTTACATTTATTTATTCTCATATTATATCGACTTCATTCTGTTTTTTTAAGTTTATTAATTGTACAACTTTATTCTCATATTATTATGACTTTATTATCGTACAATTGTGAATTTATTCTTGTATTTTGGTTAAAAAACCCATCTTTATCCTCCCAGAACACACACAGATGCGCATTAATTAGATTTGTGTTAGTAAAAAATTAAAAACAAATATCTTTTCTGTTAAAAATAATAATCAAGGAAGTTGTGCTTTTATCATGAGTTAAAAAGCATGTGGAGTGTTTGTGTTTTTGTCAGGAACTCTGCGCTGCGGTTCTGATGAACTCTGCTGCGGTTTTGGCTCCTCCAGGTTCTGATCGGCCACATCCGGAAAAAGCTGAACAAGCAGACGTTCCCGGAGCGCTGCAGCCTGTGTCTCGCCCCGCTGCCCTTCACCGACTGCAAACGAGCCGCCTGCGAAAACGGACACGTGTGGCTCAGGTCCGAACGACGGTCTTTATGAAAATAACGGTTTCATCTCCCCTTCCCTCAGACCAAGCTGCTGCGGCTGCTGCTCCTCCGGGAGCCTGACACTTAGGACACAAACTGAATCTTAATGCCAAATTCCTCCTCTGACAGTTTATTTATCCTCGGAGTCGTAATCAAGCCGCCCACCTTTTGATATTTACTCAAGCATCGCTCTCATCTCCTCATAAATATCATCCGTCAGCCGCTCCTCCTGCTGCACATGGCGCCAGCTCCTCTCCTCGCCCGTCACTCGCACATCCGCCAAACTTTTCTCTTTTTGTTTTCTTTCTCTCTCTCCATGTGTGTGTGTGTGTGTCGCTGTCCCTTCCCATCCGCTTCCTCATGTATTTGTGGCGCTCTCCTCCAGGTGCGTGTTGTCATACCAGGCCTGCCAGACGCTGACGTTCAGACGCTGCCTCCTGCAGGATTGCATTGCCAGACTGCCAGAGCCTGAGGGTAAGCGCCGCTTTCCGTCCTCCTCCTCCTCCGTTCTGCAGGCCTGTCACCCTCAGCGACAGCCTTCGCCCCACGCCGGCGCTCAGATCCCCGCCTGGCATGTCGGGTTTCCACCCGCTTGAGGAGTTAATGCCTGATCACCAGCGACGCTTTGGAAATCAGCCTAGTTTGCTTTGTTTAAAGTCACGTTTTTCTTTAATTTAGTTCCTCCGCCACATTTTTTAAACATTTATTATCTTTATAAGATTTTGATTGATTGATGTTACGATAAATCCCAATTAATGATGTTTTAAACGCCCCAAAACTGTCCAATTTACTATTTTTCTCCACAGTTTGATCAATTCAAGTATCAATAAATAAGAAAATGATTACAGAAGCAGATTACAAAATAATTTAATGCACTTAAAACACATTAAAACACTGACTACTTCTTATTTTAACAGCATAAAATTCAAATATATTGTAAAATGTATGAAGATGATGAGATTTTAATTTATTGTTGTCATGATAAATTCCAATTAATGACATTTAAAATCCCCCAAACTGTCCATATAGAGTTAGTTTTACTACTTTCTTCAGTGTTTGCTCAGTAAATATTAAAATATGATTAAATGCAGTTACTGTGTGCAAATAGTTTTTTAACAGTAATTTAATTTGGTTCAATGCAGCTGCTGCAATCAAACACTTATTACTTCCTATTGTAACAGTATAAACACTTAATGTATCTTAATATGAATTAACATGAGCAGTGGAAGCCATCTTGGCGCTAACAAAGAAGCTAAGATCTACAGTCTTACTCGTCTTCGCGCTCGTCGTTTCAGCCAATCAGCAATGAGGAAATAAATGTCGTTCTTGGATTGGCTGCTAGCTTATAGCATGTCAGTTAGCATGTTAGCTAGGTACTTTAGCTAAATAAAATGATTATTTGAAATCGTTTTGTTTTTACTCGGGTTCTTTGTCCAATATGAAAGTTTTAGTTTGGAAAGCTGAAAAACATTGTCTTCAGTCAGAGGGTTCTTCATATGTGCAGGAGTACAGACTGCTACAGGAGATCCTGCTGTCACTAGCTTCAATTACCTTTGAAGAATTTTAAATTAAATTGAGTTACAACATGTAATAATTTGCATTTAGGAACAATAAAATATTTTTAATTGAAATATTTAGGTAAGTAAAGCAAAAAATAACTTTCTTCAGCTCTTTATGAGCAGAAAGCCAATATTTTTATTTTTAAATTACTCGTTTAATTTTTGGGAGTAAATTAGACAACTCTGACCTTAATTCAGCAGGATTAGATCTAATTTTCTTATTTTCCTGACATTTAACGACTTGTTTGCCCTTCCAGTAATCTCTTTTTAATTTTATTTTTACCTCCACGAACAAACGGCTTCATTAGTTTTCTTTCTCTGGCTGCTTTGGCAGAGATGTTTGGATTTTCCTCCAGGAGTTTTCAGTTCGGCTTCTGCCTGCAGCTCACATCTTCATCATGTCAATTTAACTGAACAATCTGCACCATTCAGAAATCCTTTTATTTAGTTAAAAAAAAAAACGTTTTTGTTGTATTTTGAAGGTGAAATGCCATTTTGGTCCTCTGAGGTTCTACGACCTTAAGAATGTTGCAATATAAGATCGAGGGTTCTCAAATTCTGGCTTGGGGGCCATTTGTGGACGTTAGAATGATTCGGTGCGGTCCTCGACTGCAAATTAGGCAAAACTTTGGTTTGTCACATCAAAAAAAAACAAAGTTTTCATCAAACGATGAAGAAACACGTTAAAAACAAAGAAATTTTAAATAATATATTGTACGAGGAAACATTGCAGTTATTAGAAATAGGAATATCATGCGAATTAAAATCCAGTTGAAATGGAAAATGTTTTTATCTTTTATCAGCCAAATAAAGTAAGAATGAGCCACATCCTGTTCATGTTACTGAAAAAGACAAAACTAAGTCAACCAGGGAAAATTCAGGACATTGTTGTGTTTTAGTTCATTGCTAAACAGGTAAAATAATAAATATAAACTTCGTTTAAGTAAATAAATTGAAGATTGGACACCATTGGTTTAACTTGGAAACTGACTGCAAAAACACAAAATTTCACCAAGTATTTTTATCTGGTTTCTCCTGCAAATATCTTGGTTCACCTTAAATAAAACAAAACTAACTTATAAGTAACTTTTCAATAAGATATAGCAGCTTGCTTTAAGTAAACTATTCCTTAATATTGATTAAAAATACAAGTGAAATTATCTGATTTTTTTTACAATCAACTTTTGCAATATAAAATGTTTCTCAATGTAGAATAATTCAAGTTGTTTGGAGGCGGCCATCTTTGTTTATAAATAATAATTTTGAGCTTTCTTGTACATTTCATATCAGATTTCAATACTTTTATGATTTAAAGCACTAAAGTTGGCAGATTTTATGTTCAAAATGTGTGAAATATTTATCTGTGACCTCATTCAGCAGCAATATTGCTCAGTTTGGTGGATAAACTTCCCATTTTGTGGTTTTCTGAACTGATTTCCAGTTTTTGCTGCAGATCCAGAGTGGATAAAGAACCTGCTGAAGGCGCCCTGCCTGCTCTGCGACTCTCCCATGATCTGAAACCAACCTCCACACCTCAGGTTTACTCAGAATCGCTGCTTTAAAGTCTTTATTTTTGATACGTGTAATTTATTTTATTAGTTAATATTGTTATAATAAAAAGAGCAAATAAAAAAGACCCTTTATTAGTTGTTGGTTTGGTTATTTACTGGAAAATCTGCTGCTTTAAATGAATGTTTTACCTCCAACTTTGCGGCTCTTTTTATTATTTTTCTCCTTCAAATTAATTCCCCCATGCAGGCGCCGTGTTTGCAGTAGGAAAGTTTAAAACGCGGTTATATGCGGACGTCTTTATTATATCAGATGGACTTCAGGGGCGCCATATATAAGCCCGCTCATTTTCCCCGTGTTGACTGTTTCCAAACCTTTGCTGTAGTTTTTATTGCGAGTTACTTGCTCTCCAAGTCCTATTTTAGTATTTCTTTTTTCTTTTTGTTTGAGCGCAACACATAATACGGTGTGAATAATATATACTCTGTAAAAAAAAATTGAAAAAAGCTTGGCATACCTTCTTTAATTGGCACTGTAAAACAATTTTGCGGCTCTGGCTGGAGGAGGAAGAGGAGGAGTGCCGGCGCTCAGTCATTCCCTCAGATGAGGACTTCCGCTAATGTAAACGCAGAAGAGACGAAGCGGCGAGGCAGGAAGAAAAGGGGAAAGTGTGGTTAAAAACGCGGCGCGTCCTCTCCCGCGGGGACGCCGCCCGTAATGAGATTCAGCAGTAATGAGGGACAGAACATGGAGCCAGATGTGATTCTAATTCTAATCAAGGCGGGGAGTCGAGCTGCAGAGCGTATTGTTAAAAACGATTAACCCTTCAGCGCCGTTTGGACGGGGTTACAGCCTGGGTGATCAGAAGAACCGGACGACGGATTTTACTGGGATTTCACTTGATAAATGCATCTTATCAAGTGTTTTTGGTCTAGAATCTAATCCAGATGTCCTCATACAGTTGAAATAAGACAAAACTAACTTTCAACTAACTTTTTAGTAACATGTAGAGGTTTGTTTCTTAGTCTGCTCAGTTCTGCCTGTTTTGAGCTCCTGTTTTACTGCGTCTTGTCACTTTAAATTCAACGTAGCTGCTGCTGCTGGCCACGCCCTCAACTCAACTTTCGCTCATGAAAATGGCTGCAAACAGATGCTAAACAACCGAACATCTTTGAGAAGCAGAAGTTCTACTAATGACGCAAAGCATTCGGCGCCACGCGAGGCCCTGGTTGGGACACCGACCCTGCGCGCGCCTCTTTTACGCCGTTTTGGTGGTAAATACAAAGAACCTGTCTTAGATGATTGTCTGGGAATTAGCAGATAGTGGTGACCTTTGAACTCTTATCACATTTGTCATTTGGTTTCCCAACATGAAGAATTGTTTCCCGCCTTACAAATGATTTTTAAATCATAAAACAAATCAAGCCTGATGAAGAAAATCTATCAAAGGTGATCTACTATGCTTCCTTGAACTGGCTAGGATAGACATATGGTCTATTCAAAGCATGTTCATTATTTTCACAAAATAATGAGATTTTACTCTGATCATTTCTGCCTGTTTGAAGCTCCTTTCAGATTTTTTGGGCATTTTGTCACTTTAAATCCAAACAAACCTTTACACTCACATGAAAACAGCTGCAAACAGATGTGCAATTGTACAACCGTACATCTTTGAAAGGCGGAAGTGGAGCCTCCTGCACAACCAACAAAAATACAGTGAGCTGTTTCTTGATGCTAGACCAACACTAAAACACTTTTCTTCTCCAGCAGCCATTGTGCAGCGCATGCAGCAGTAAAACTAGCTGACCAAACATGCTGGAGCTTAGTTTGTGTTGCTAGGTAACAGGTAGAACTCTGCTGGGGTTGCTAAGTAACGGTCAGTGGCTGCTGATTTGTGACGTTACACTGCGGATAATTTTCAAATGACTCATTTTCTAGACGCACAAAAGCAAAAGAGTTATTGCCAAAAACCGACTGGATGTATTTGAATGTTTTTAGAGGCTGTAAAAGCTCAAAAGTAAGCACAAATATTTGCAAATTGAGAAATTGGGTTGTTGTGGCGTACATTAGAAAAACGGAATCGGGTTCAACACACACCAATCATCTTGTGTTCTTGAGAAAACCAAGTTTGGCTTCTTGAAATGAACACATTACTTTGAGAAAACCATTAAGAAAATTAACTTATTTGGAAAAAACAGGGAATTAATTTATCTCAAGAAAACAGTCAGAAAATTAACATATTTGAATAAACTCGTTAACTTGAGAAAAGCATTGGGGGAACGCAACTGGTTTCCCCGTTAAAGTATTTTTGTCCAGAACAGCTGAGGAGTTTGATTTCTGCACTGCAGAAACACACAATTAATGTGTTTCCAAACATGAAAAACTTTGCATCAAACAAATCTATTTTGGTTTTCTGAATGCAATCTGAATGATGTCAACTGTAAAAAATGTCCATTCCTACCAGTGGCGTCTTTGAGGAAGCGTCCAGGTGAGGTTATTTGGCTGAAGACAGATCATTGTGAGCACAGGTGAGCCAAGTTACCTTATAGATTTGGTTGCTGAGCTTGAGATTGGAAAAGGATGGGTGCGCTTGGTTCTTTGTGATGTGCGTGCCAGTTGGGTGGAGATGGTAAATACATTCAAAGTGGACCATTTGCTGCTTTAACTTGACAGGAACAATGTCTTGCGATGCGTGACACGATCAATAAGCTCCGGTATCCTGCTGAAACATGACTTGTGAGTGGGTTTATTTGCAGGAGAAACCAGACGAAATGACTTGGTGGGATTTTGTGTTCTTGCGGCGCGAAGGCCTCTTGACGGTTGGGTAATCAGGCCGTTCGGCTGGGATCGCTCTGCTGTTTGTTTGTCGACTGGAATCGGCTCCTCAGGTTGCTCCTGTTGCCGCTGCAGGTGGAGACCAGCGCGTTGCAGGGTTCCATCTTCCTCCCGCTTTAATATAATAATCCGTCAAAAAAGCGTCTCTGCTTGTAATTACCTGAGTCCCCCTCCCTTCTTCCTCTCCTCCGCCGGCTTTGCTCTCGAGACTTCAAACAGGGGAATCGTCTCTTTGCATGCAATATTTATACCCTTTATGTCAGTGGCTGGAAGACATGAAACATTCATGACACCTTTTCACACCTTAATTTCATGTGATATTCCTTTTGTTTTGTTTAGACTCAAATTTGAACATGATATGTCCCACTGTATCCTCCTGAGGGGATCAGTTCATGTTGCTCTGGAATATTTCAATTGAAACACGGCGGAGGCAACTTTCTGTCGCCGCGGCAACCCCTACGAGTCATCAATTGATCCTATTAGCAATATTACAGATTTGTGAATGATTTTTATTGGAGTCACACTTGGAAACCTCTCAGACCACTCAGATTTTATTTAATGTTTCATGGATCTCAACATGTCAGGGTTGATGTTGCAGTGGAGAAAAAGAGAAAAGGGCCCACAGCATGACAGATCTGCCACCGTACTTTACTGTTATTGAAAGTGTTTAATCTTCATTTTGAGTCACATCAAGATCATAAATGCCCTTAAAGAGACGGCTGTAAAAATAAAACCAAGTGACAAACTCGAAAAATGTAGCAAGTTCCTGTTTCTGCATTAGGCGACAGAGTGTTAGTTTAGACAAAATAAAATATAAAATTATGAAAATAAAATCAAAATAATAGAAGAATAAAACCAGATTTTGAATGGGAAACAACTTCCCACTTTATTCTCAATTTTGTATTTTTTCATTTTCTTAGCGTGGCCCTAATAACCCATTGTAGTATTCAGGTTGTACTTCTACTAATTTAATAATATTGAACATCTTTTCTTTCAAAATGATGTAATTTGGCAGAATACACATAAAAACTGCTTTGATTTGATTGATAAAGTGACAGTTAAACTCAAAGCTGTTCCCTTTACGAGGCTCTTCACGGTGTGGAGGGCCACATTAAGACGTAAGGCGGGCCACATTTGGCCCCCGACCCTTAAGTTTGATTCATATGGTTCAGATGAGAAGCCACATTCTTGAATCTGTTCTCTCTGACTTATTAAATGGATTTTAGTTAGAGGCAATCAGAGTAAAAGGGGACTGAAGACAAATGCATGCCGCAATTTTCAGATTTTTATTTTTACAAAAATCTCGTTTGTGTTTGTGATGTGACAAAATAAGAAACGTGTTTGGCACTTATTTTACGTGCAGGTTTATATTTTAGATTGTGGACGATTATTACATCATCACATCACCTTGTCTTTAAATTTACCAATTTAATGTACGTTTTAATCAGCCTGCCTGTCTGCTGCTGAGCACATTCAAACCTTTTCTTTTATTTTCCTCGCAGGCGCAGGTATTATTTCATCCTGACTACAACGCTCCGACTCGTCCTCTGCTTGCTTCCCTGCACAGTTACTATATTTGAGTAGCATCCAGACGGAAAACACATATTCCCTGAGCTGCAAACATGTCTGTCTGTAAAGTTTGAGCCCAGAAATACACTCCGATAATCACGGCGGTGCAGAAACAACCCGTCTGTCTCCCTCCGTGCCCTCCCAGAGGATTCCTCCCTCTCTTTCTAAAGTCGTCTAAATTGAGCTGCATCCCCCCCTTCAAACTTGTCAGTGCTAATGAAGTCGGTATTTGAGGTTGTCTTCCTCTCTTTCAGCGCTGATGGGGTGAACATGGTTGTCAAACTGGTCGACACACCCTTCCTCTCCCCCGGGAGCAGAGGAGCGGTGACCCGAGACCGTCCTAGAGGGGGACGTTGTCCAACATTAGAGTCGCTATTTGTTCCTGGCTTTGGGGCGCCGAAGTGGAACTAATACTGAGCAGCACAGCGGACATACAGAGGGAGGGACGCTTTTTACTGCTACATTAATTAAGCTCATTTCCAACATGCTCCCAGCCCACCAACTCCTGCCCTCCGGTTCTGCTGTAATTAAGAGTGTGTGTGTGTGTAAATATAAAATTATCATCTCTGTATGTAAATATGTTAATAAACCACTAATTTACAGTAGTGGGCACACTTCAACTAAAGTGTCAATACGAAGAGCTCTTGTGATGTCACACTTCCAGGAACTTTGTAACTGGCAGCCATCTTGGTAGGCAGTTGCTATGAAGTTGCTAAGGCAACAGCAAACAAGGATTAGCTCTCGCCTCGTTTTCATCTAAAGTAACAATATAAGTACTTTACAACTATTACTCTACCCACCTCTGTGTAATACTAACATAAATATCATTGATATTTACTGTAGTTCTTCCTGCCAAACTAGCAAGATTAAATTAGCTAAAGCTGCTTTTATCTGCAAGCTAAGACATACATAGCGAAGGCGCGGATCACTTGTGGGAACTCTTTTTCTTGAAAGAGAGAGCTTAACTTCCCAAAATTAATGTTTCCAGTTAAAAAGTGCTCATTTATTTGGTTGTTTTGTAAACTTTCAGTTGAATAAAGTTTGATATCTGTACTGAAGTTTTGGTTCGCGATTGTTAAGAATTCTTCACGTACATATTAACGTTGATGCTCTTATTTTGAAGTCTGTTTCCACAGAAGTTCCATTCCCTCTCCTCAATTTCTATCTTTTTTTGACAGAAACTTCACTGAGCAAGTAGCAAGTGCATACATGTTGACTATTAACATGGTTGATTTTTGTTAGCATTAGCTTCCACTACATACTATGTTGCTATTGCTCTTTAGCAATAACAAATCTAATGTAAGCGCAACAAGGATTTTCAAATTGGGAATGCTAATGTCAGCATTTATAAACTACTATTCAACTCTAATATTTTACACAATATGAATAAGAAATCTGCATGTGAATTAATAAAAGCAGTGTGCAGAAGTTACTGATTAACCTTTCCAAATATTTTAAATCAAATATTTAGATCGGGTTTAGATCCTGGACGAGCCCCCAAAAATACGCTGCGGGCTAAAAATCAGCAATTGTTCAAAAACATGTGTGACCCCAAAGCACAATTTTACGATTCAATCTGGGATATGTGGAATAAATACAAAATTAATTTGAATTAACCACAAAAGAATAAATTATTTGGAAGCCATAGAATAAACAAATGTTGACCCAAAGTTCACTTTATTTGCAAATTTGCATTTACTAGGCACGTCAGTTAAAAATAGTTAATCTTCAAAACTATTAATAAGACATCTTTAACTCTTGTGAAACGGTGGCAACGCTAAACCATAAAACGGTTTAGATGAATGATAAAAATGAGGAACATTGCTGCTTTTATATGGTTACTACATAATTTTAATTACATCTGAGTTTAATATCCTCCATGTCTGTTGCTTTCAGTGCGATTGATGGACAGTTTTTCCTTTTTTCCCAGGACTCAAACACTTATTTCATGCATAGATGACAGCGATAAGTGATGAAAAAAGCCCTCCTGGCTGTGCTTGAGCGCTCTTCAGCAGATTTTAGGTGAAACACGCAGTTGAGGGAGGCCTGCAAGGCGTCACGCCGCCTTCGTAAACGCAGCGGATGACGGATGTCTGTCTCCATCAGCGCCGCCGCGCTAAAGTGACAGCTCTCTGTTAACGGTGACAAGTCAGGGCTCCAGCGGAGACAGATTGCCTTCAGGTGGCTCCGTTTTCAAAATCCTTGCTAAGAATCTGCAGCGCTTAACTTTCTTTTGATGGCTGAAGGGCTCTCAGCGGCTTTTTATTTTTTATTTTTCAGATTTCAGCTGAAGAAAAAGGGGGTTCCTTTAATATCTTGTCTCTCAGAGATCAGAGGGTGTCACATTCTCACACCTCATATGTCACAGCTTCTATCAGAGGCGGTGTAAAATTCCCTTAAAAGTGCATTATGCAATATAATAGCAGGTTGAGATGACATTTATCTGCCAAAGGGAGGAAGGCTATTACAGACCTGCTTCCTTTTACAAGAGGGATTTCATCATGCAGGACTTCTTTTTCTGTTTTGTCTTGTGATTGCAGCTGATGATTGAAATTAGACATGATCTTGAGGATCTTTCCTCCAACTGTGTTTCCTCTGTGCAAAAACTACATCTCACAGTTCACATATTTAAGAAACACAGACCCTCGTATGTTTTTAATCCACACATAGAGGGGAATCCAGCAGTTTCTATGCAGAGATAACTTCAGGACATTGTCTGTATGGATAAACTAGTCACATGAATCACTCCTGCGAGATTTAAAGCTCTTCTTCCACACAAAAGGTCTTCAGATCCTGAAGGTTTCTTCTTCTCTGCACTCTGAACTTAAGTTCTTTCCACTGCTTTTCTATTGAATCCATAAAAAGTTAGCTGTGCTAATCCTAAAGTGATAAACATAAATATTACCGCTAAATGCTATGGCGCTAATTGCAAGCATTAGCTCTGCTGGTGCTAAAGCGCTAACTGTAAACATTGGTTCTGTTAAAGCTAAAGTTCTATGTTAACATAACATTCAGTAAAAGCTAATGCTAAAGTGCTAACTCCTGAATTGTTCATACCTACCATGTGTTAATGACACGAGCTCAGACGTCGCCCCCAACAGGTTAAATTTTGTTATTGCACTGTTGGCAATTCAGGAAGTGATTCACTGAAACAAAATTTTACTCGTGGTCTCAGTTTTATAGTTGTTGAGTCAATAACCGAAGACTTGCAAAAGCGGCCAAGTAAATAAGCGCTGTAGGATTCATCCAGAAAAATCAATTTAGGGTAAAGCTAGGTTTCTTTATGCTAACGTTTTCAAAGTGCTAAATAAAAACGTAGCTCTGCTATTAGCGTATAATAATAGTGGTAGGCTTCACCCAACCTACCACTGACCGAAGCACATTGGGATAAGCAGCAGGAAAATTATCTTAAAAAGTTGTGGCAAACTGACCTAATCAAAGTTCAGACTTCAAACCCATTGAGGCAACCGACTATGCTTCCTTAACAAGTTAGGAAGGCTCAATGGGCTTTATAAGACTGGTCTGCTCAGTTCTTCCTATTTTGAGCTGTTCTTGTCACTTTAAATCCAAATAAGCTTCTGGTGGCGGCGCCTCCATTAATTCAACGTTACCACTCACATGAAAACGGCAGCAAATATACAACCGTACATTTGCTTTGAAAAGCAGAAATGAAACCTCCTGCAAAACCAAAAAGTATGTAGTAAGTGGTTTCTGGATGGTAAGTCAACAACAAAACACTTGTCTTTTCCAGCAGCCATTGTACAGCGCATAGAGCAGTAAAACCAGTTGACCAAACATGCTGGAGCTGAGCTTGGGTTGCTAGGTAACGGGCGGAATTCTGTTGGGATTGCTAGGTAACGGGCGGAATTCTGTTGGGGATTGCTAGGTAACAGGCGGAATTCTGCTGGGGTTGCTAGGTGAAGGGTCAGTGCCTGCTGATTTGTGAATTCACATTTCTCAGGTTTTTGAAACGGCTCATTTTAAAGACACCAAAAATAAAAATTACTTATTGCCAAAAAACAGCTAGTTGTTCTTTTTTAAGCTAAAGGATTGCTTTTAGATGCAGTGGAACCTCAAATGAAAGAACAAAAACGTGCAAAAAGTGAATTTTTCATAATTCCTCCCTTTTAAAACAGGCTATTGGAAAACCCTCCAGTGTTGCAATATTTAAACAACTCTATGAAGAAAAGTGGGTCAAAAGGAGGTTTAGGTGGCAATTAGTTTTCAATTCAAGTCTATTTTGTATTTACTAACGTTATCATTGTTTGATATCTGAAACATTTCAATGGGACAAAACCAACAAAAAAAAAATCTCATTCTCTGTCATTCACACATTATTTCCCATAATTCATGGGTGTTTTTGTTTTGATTTTCTGCTTCCTCGGTTGGCTGCGGACACCCGGCGTGAATCTCATTCCCACCAGAAACATCTTCTCAGACGCAAACACCGCCGTGTTCAATACTTATTTCCCCCGCCGTACCGGAGCGTCCCAGGACCTCCAGTTGGGACGGCGCCAGAGCGGTTGATCTAGATAATTTTCCTTCTCACCGAGGGGAAGCGAGGATTTATTTCAGGGCCTGGTTATGCAGAATTTCTAATGAGTATTTTTGTTTTTTTATTTAGAAAAAAAACAAAAACAAATAAGAGTACCGGTAATAACTATGTGCAAAACCATTAGAATGAATATTTATGTTGCTTGTTATGAAATATTCATTAAGTAGGTTTAAAAAAAGAACAGCAAAAGAGAGAGAGAGAGAGAGAGAGAGAATGTTTACTTGTGAGTATTTGTCTGTAAAATGGGGGCGGCGAGGCCCTCATCACCTATTGCACAGGAGTGCTGACAGCCCCCTCCTTCCTTCTCAGGACTGAATATCTGACATCTCTTAACAAAAGCAGCAGCACTGCCATCTTCTTCCTCTCCTTTCTTTCTCTCCCTCTTCCCCCTCCATCCGAGGCGATACGACTCCCTCCGTTCATCCGATCCAACCTCTCATTCCTGCACTTCCCCTTCATTCCATCCGACCAAATTAAGAAATTAATGAGGGATAGGTTCTTTACCAACTGCCCCTGCAATGTTTACCACTGATGAAATTATAATGCAGGCCCTGCTGTATTATTTATAAGCCAATTAGGGGAAGTGTTACTTGATTTGATGGCGAGCCGACACAGAGTACATTTAACTAATGGAGACCAAGAGAGTAAAGGGAACGAGAGAGGGGAGGGGAGGGACAGCTGAGGCGGGCGATTCTGCACCATGCTCTAGGATTACGTGGCTAATTGCCCTGCTTTATCTGTCTGTCACGGATAGCCATGCATATTTTAGCGTTCCCAAAGACTTTGATTGTTTGCACTCGTGTTGGGGCTGTAACAAGTAGAGCAGAGGCCAGAGTGGAGTGTAGTTAAAAACTGGCAGCAAGGGGGAGGAGGTGGGCGCCGCGGAGGAAGAGACCAGAAAACTCACGGATGCACAGGGTGACAGGTGGAGGAAGAGTTTCTGACAAGGAGGCGAAAAATGATGCAACAGAACGACAGTAATTAATTCCACTTATTGTAGCCGAGACTCGACCTTTCCTCCAACTGGTTTTATCTGATTGGGAAAAGCTTGTTTGCACAACCTTCTGACAGGAATGTGAGACAACATGGAGTCTGCTGCTGCCGCTGGATAAAAAAGTAAAGTACAAGTAGACACTGAAATGCCAAATATATTGACTAGTTTGTGAAAATATTAGGGGTTCTTCTTCTCTTTTAAAAAAATCAAGAGCAAATGCGCCAGGATGTCAGTTCTTGTAGGTTAAAATTGTTACTGCACTGCAAAAACACAAAACCCTGCAAAGTGTTTTTGATCAGATTTATATCACAAATATCTTAGTTCACTTGAAGTAAAAGAAAAAAGAACTTCAAGATATAAGAGCTTGATTTAAGTCAATCATTTTAAGAAATACTAATTCAACTTTCAGATAATTTCAATTCTAACAATTCAGTTAAAATATATTTCATGGACCCCAAAGCAAAATGAAATGTAACTCATGTAATTAAAGAGTTATTGTGCATAGTGATGGCAGCGGACAGGAAAGATCTCCTTCTGATTTTACACACTTAGGACATTTTTCCCACAAGATGAACAATCTGCCAGTAGAACTAGAACTTTTCAAATTTATATTAAGAAATTATTTACTTAAAA
Source organism: Phalloptychus januarius (assembly GCA_902982915.1). Classification (NCBI taxonomy): domain Eukaryota; kingdom Metazoa; phylum Chordata; class Actinopteri; order Cyprinodontiformes; family Poeciliidae; genus Phalloptychus; species Phalloptychus januarius. The sequence goes on along the minus strand of CADWAE010000133.1, from coordinate 778,864 downwards.
TAAGCTCCTATATGTTGCTAAAAAGTAATTTTCTCGTCGTTAGTCTTCTCTGATTTTAAGACAGAATTTGAAATAAGACAAGTTTTGCATTAGAAATCTGACCAAAACACTGACCAACAGCCAGGATGTGAACTCTTGTTGGTTAATTTTTTACTACACTGCAACAAAAGAATATCTTACAAAGTATTTTTGTTGTAGTTTCTATTGCAATTATCTTAGCACACTTACAATAAAAGAAAACTGGCAAACTGGGTTTGTTTTAAGCAAATAATTCCTTAATTTTGATTTTAAAAACTGTCTCTTGGGATGCAAACATGGAGAAGCAGCATTCAGCTTCAATGCGCCACAAATGTGGACCATATAAAGCCTTTTGTGCACAAAACCATTTTTAAATAATGAGATTTTTTACCTGATCAGTTCTCAGAATGAGCTGTTTTAGAGCCTTTTGTCAATATAACTCCAAATAAACTCAATGTTTACACTTGCAAGTTAAAGTGGCTGCAAACAGATGCGCAATTATACAGGCGTGCATCTTTGATAAGCAGAAATGGAGCCTCCTGCACCAACAAGAATGCAGCAAATGGTTTCTGGATGGTAAGTCAACAACAAACCACTTGTCTTTTCCAGCAGGCATTGTACATTGCGTACAGCGGTAAAAGCTGACCAAACGTGCTGAATCTCTGCTTAGGTTGCTAGGTGACGGGTGGAATTCTGCCGATGTTGCTAGGTAACAGGCAGAGTCTGCTGATTTGTGACGTTGCATTCCGGAGGTTTTTGAATCGGCTCATTTCCCAGACACCAAAAATTAACTTATTGAAAAAAACTGACTGGGTGGGATTTTTTAAGCACTTGTGTTGTTTTTAGAAGCAGTTTTGGAAGCATGAAAACATGCAAAATGCGAATTTTCCCCTTTAATAAACTCCTGGACTGAGCGACTCCGACTGATGAGCTTTTGGAAAGCTGATCAGACACTCATGCTAAGGAGGGGAAACTGGAGCAAAGGCATCCCTAATTATCTGATGAAGGGGGGCAGCTTATCTGAACGGCTTCTTCTTTCTCTCCGCTTTCATCCCGCCATCTCACATGGCGCATCTTTACATAACAAAAGGTCCGTACCTGGCCGAGCCGCTTCAGGCAGGACTCCTCCGCAAACGTCCCAGGTTCCGGGTCTCCGAGCGATCCGCGATTAGATCCGGCTTCACATGACATACGGCGGCTAATTCTGGAGATTTTTCTTTTTGCCCAAAATGTTGCTTAGCGAGGGTTTCCGAGCCGAGCGTTTTGGAACGTTTACGGGTTTTTCCTCGCTGCAATGAGAGTGTAATTAATTCACGATTAAAAGCATTAGTACGGGCTTTGTATGGTGATTTATTTAAAGGCTGGTACTAATGCTGGCTCGGTTTCCTCCTTTAGGAAATGGGTAATAAGATCCGATGCCAGGCCTTCTTTAGCATCCCTCTCCACACACACACACACACATCGAGGATATCAGTGTGTGTCTTCGATTAGAAGGCAGAAAAGCTCTGTCACCAGCAGCGTCACAGTCACCATGTTAACTTATTCATCCCTGTTAAAGCCCATGTAACAGGATAGCTGTTAATTAATATTGCTGTCGGGTAAATGGTTGCCGCCGGACCGTTGCCACCATCCATCAGTAACATTATCTCTTGTGTTGTTTTCCTGCCAGGCCTCGGGCTCAATTAAGATAATGCTATGCAAACGAGGTCTCTCGCCATTACCCTCATCACTGAGGAGCCGTTAATGGCATAATTGGGGCACTCCAAAGAACAATTACCTCGCCGCCTGCCCTAAGAGATCACCAATCATCCGCGAGCATGACTGCCGAGTCACAAGTCGCGACCGCCGGGCGACAAGCGAACCAGGAGGTTAGCAGCTGGGGAACGACGAAGAATGCCGGCGTATTCCGTCTGACGACACGCAGCTTCCAGGAAGAGGTTCAGTTGATCCTGGAGATCCTGGAGATCAACTCCAGGATTCTGGGAAAATCTGGATGCATCAGTATGACGGCGTCTTAGCGCCGCTGGAGCAGAAAACATTTCTGCTAAAAAGAAACTCGGCAATTTTGGGATTAATCTTGGAGATTTTCTCGAAAAAAGATGTAATTTTTACAGTTTTAGACTTCTGTAAATTTTCAAATGTCCAACATTTTTCCAATTTTGAAACTCTGAGAATTTTATGCTTTTTCTTTTGTATTTCCGACGCTCATCTAAAAACTGCAACGTTTTTTGAAGCACATTTTTGACCAAATTTTTTCTAGGAAACTTCTGAGATCAATCTCAAAATTTCAGAGTTTTTCATGACAAATGCTTGACTATTTACATTCAGAAAGTTTCTGAGATTATTCGCAAATTTACATTTCAAACCCAGAAATTTAAAATTTTTCTTCCTCTAAACATTTCTGAGATTAATTACAAAATGTCTGAGTTTTTCTCACAAATTTTTGATTTTTCAAGTTCAGAAATTTCAAAGCATTTTTCTAGAAAATTTTGAGATTAATTTAAAAACTCCTGAGTTTTTCCAAGCAATTTTTTGACTCTTCACAGTCAGAAATTTCCAAGGTTTTTTGGCATTTTTTCTAGCAAATTTCCGAGTCTTAAAGGTTTTGTTTAGATTGTATTTCCCCAGAATGCCTTGCGCTGCAGCCCCTATCCTGCTTTTGGAGCGAATGCGGTTTGAACGGCATTCACATTATGCGTTCAAACCGCACCAGAGTTCACTTCAATCGAAACAAGGCCGAGGTTTTTAGGCAGACCAGAGTTTGCTTTTTTGATCTGCATCTGAGTTAGATTACATCTCCATCCATCCAACTGATCTCTCTTGTTTAATGCATAGATATAATTTGATAGTTTCATATTTTCTATTAATACTGATTGATTTTTACATGAAATGGATAGAATTAATAAGGTTTTTAGACATTTCTGGAGTAAAAAAATCTGTTATTTTCATGCAAATATGTTGTGAAATATTTAAAAATTGAGATAATGTTTTAAATTTCGATCAGTCTGCACAGCAGGATGAAATTGTTTGCCTTTTCTCTTCCTGTTGGTGTTTTTGTCTTCTTGCATCACATTTTGTAGACAGACATAAATCTGTATCTGTCATAAATGATTCAGTGTCAAGCTATATCCCTCTAAAACCGACCATGAACAAACTGATGCAACCTGGACTTTATTTAATTCATTGACATTTACCCTGTTGTTGTCAGTGAAGTAATGGACATTAGATATGTTTGTTAAACTTTAAGCCAACAGTGGCAAATCTGATTCTTCATTTGCTTAAAAGTTTAAAAGATTACAAATCTAGACCACACACAGTTTGGAGAAACTGAGCTCTGCAGGAGAGTCTTAAAGAGGTTTTCTATTATTTTAAAACAGTTTAAATGATTTATGTACCTTCATAATTACTTTTCCTGGATGTTCAGTTATTCAAACAAAAGACAATCTTTTGCTGTAGAGCTTTATTCACTTTATTCTCATCCAAACTGCAGTTCTTTGGTAAATGAACGATAGGTGCATTACCGCCACCTACTGGACTGGAGTGCTTATATTATTAACTACAGCGGAAGAAAAATGACAGAACGGAGAAAAGTGAGTTATAAGGTGTTTTTGAAGATAAATTGCAACATTTGCTGAGTCCAGCAAACCAAACTAATTGAAAAACCTGCTCCCCTCCTCGCCTGTGGGGGCGCTGCACCACAAATCGGACCAGAGTTCGATTGTGCGTTCACACTCCCCCAAAAGAACAAGACTTTCTAGACAAACTAGCAAGAGTTCGGTTAAAACGGAGTCAACAGGGCTGGTGTGAACGCACCCTGGAACTGGTTTCCTTTAGAGGTGTTACTGGTAGACAGTATCTTACTTGTACATAGATAGACGTTTGCTAACACGTGAAGCTAGCAAGTTGTCAGTTCCAAAGCAGATTTCAAAGATCTTAAATTAACTCCATTTTGAATGTCAGGTGGACTGGAGACCGCTCCAAAAATCCACAAAATGGACTACTGCGCAGGGCATTCTGGGTAAATACAACAAAAACAAACACAGTAGCTTAGTGCTAGCGGGACAAATAACTTATGCTATTTTTCCAAAGACAAAAGACAAATCCAACAACCGCTAAAATCCGACTCCATTTTGTGACGAATGAAGTTGCGCTCATTGTCTTCCTCTGTGTTGTTTTCTGCAGCGGTTCTTGGTGCAGCGCCACCACAAGCAAGGAGGGGATCCGCAGCAGCTGAAAATGTAGCAAATGTTGCAATTCTGGTGCGAAATCGAACCGAGTCTACCGGCGTATCGGCACTGAAAACACCCAGAGAAATCTAAATCTTTGCAATCTTCCACAGAAGCTTACACTAGAAAACAAGCTGCAGTGCGGTCATTATCATTGTATAAATAAAGAAGAACTTAAGACAATCTGCAACATTTCTAGTAAAAGCAACGAGAAAAGTTTCAGTAACACTCACAAGACGCAGCGCTGCTGTCATCTGAATTTGTACATTTCCGGGAGATTTTCACATTCCCACACAGTTACCTTCACAGCAAGTTTGTTATCGACCCGCCGGGTTTTTCTCTCTCTTCGGCAGCAGACACAAAAGCCGCATCTCTCCAATCCTGACACTGCTTCCTATCTGTTGTCTTCTCACACCTCCACTTTGCTACATAAGTCACACAGACGAGTCTCAGCTCCAGCTATAATGATTCCTCTGACACACATTGGGGCGCATCATTCCACCGCGCAGCACAGCTTTGCAGCTCAAGGCCCCTAAACCTGCCTTACTAGCAGGATGCTTCCTGTTGGTGTGTGTGTGTGTTTGTGGTGAGTGGCTCCTTGGGAATTTTAAGAGTCAAGCCCCCCTAAATCTCCCTGTTTCAGCTTTACAAAATCAATAGGATAAATATCCTATTTGGCCCTCTTCGTCTTCAGCCGCCCACCTCCAGCTAGCTCAGGTTAGCGGAGCGGAGAGTCTCAGTCTCACCTCAGGCTATGTTTAAAATAATCCCTGCTTTTTTTGTTTAGCTCTGAATGACCGAGGATCTCAGATGCAGCTTTTTAGCTAACAGTGAACAAGAGGGAAAATCATGTTAACATATGCCATCGGAGAGTGCCACCGGCTACGTCCTGAAATCGGCCCGGTCCAGACGCGGATCGAAGCGTGTATGGATCGTGACCAGCACCTGCCGTCGAATCCAGCTGCTCCCATCGATTTTTCTGTCCTCAATTATATAATAGAAGCTCTGTTCTGGGCTCATACCCACAAATCAGGAGAGCATTTTGACATGTATAAAAAGAGATTCTCATCGACTGTTTTCCTGAAGCCCCACTGGAGAGATTTGCAGGACGCGGTGTGAGTGATGGCTGCAGCAGGGTGCGTCCGTTGGGTTTATTTTCCGTTCCAGGTGATTGGACTAAAAAGACAAGAAGGCACTGAAACAAAACTTTGGGCTCGCCGTTCAGCCCACTGTGTTGAAAAGCCCCTGGATTAGCTCTCACGCTACACAGCTGACTCTTCTAATTGGAAGACATTCGTGTTTTTAGCCGTCCAATCCGTTGGTAACTTTTCCCAAAACGCATTCGTAGATCCATTATCCTCCCAGGCATGTCGGTTATTGACAGGAAAATGAAGGTTAGTGGGGTCATTGTGGGTGAGCGAACGGTTTGATGGCACCAAAATATTCCACAGCAGCCATGTTTAGTCCGCTTTAATCCAACTCTAGTTCACTTTTTGTCTAGAAAGCTGGTGGGAATCGGACCAAAAAAACAAAAATAAAAAACATTCTCAGTTTGGTGGAAGTGAACTACGTTGCAGGACATTCTGCAACCAAAACAAACATGCTAGCCTAGCGCTAGCGGGAGAAATTACTCCTGCTTCTACCAAAGACAAAAGAGAAATCCTTTAACTGCTAAAATCGATTCCATTTTTGATTATGTTTTGCGAGGAAGGAAGTTGCACTCTCTGTCTTCTTCAGAAATATTTATGTCGTTTTCTTCAGTCTTTCTTGGTGCAAAAACACAAAAACCTACCAAGGATTGTTGTCTAGTTTCCAGTGCACATGTTTTAAATACACTTGACATAAGACAAATAAAACATACAAGGCACTTCTTGGCAAGATATAGGAGCTTGTTTTAAGTCAATAATTCCTTAAATATTGACAAAAAACTTCTAATTCCATTGGTAGAATATTCCACTGTACCGTCACCTAGCAACCCCGGCCACGCCCAGCCCGTTACTTAGCAACCCCGTTCTACTTCCGTTGGCAGATTATTTCACTTTTAACCAGACATTTTCCCCCATGTTTTAAGTAAAATAATCTGCTAATGAAACCGGTGCTTTTTCATCAATTATTGAATTAGCGATTTAAAACAAGCTCCTCTATCTTGCTGAGAGGTTAAAGACCAAAACTCCTCTGTAATGTTTTGTGTTTTTACAGTGAAACAAACTGTTTTCTGCCCTTGTAATCCGACTCTTTGGCTCGCGGCGCTTTAACATCAACCTAATTTCGAGAGGTTTGTCTTTCCTGTAAATGAGAGCATCCTCATTATCACCGTGCTATCAGACACCTGGAGCAGGAAGACAGTGGAGAGGTGCTGGCAGAAGACGGCTGTGTCGTTTGGAGGGAGGGTAACCTGAGAATCAGATCCTAATCTTGCCACGCTCGGGCATTTTGGGGGATAATTGTAGCCCTGGCACAGCTCAGGTGATGATACAGCCCGAATTATCCGTTTGCTCTTCCTCCGCCTCACTCATCCCTCCTTTTAATCTCTTTCTCATTCCTTTATTCGTGAATAATCTGCAGAGTAAACCTGCAGTGACGTGTGGCGGGGAAGGGTTGTAGGCGCAACTTTAGCTGGAGTAATGAGGCCTAATCCTCCGCTGACTGGGGCCTGTTTAAACAGCTCTTGGCTGAGCCGCCCGGTAATGGAGTAATTAACCCCCGTCGGCCACCCGGGTCTCCGACCGCCAACGACCCTCGCGCTTCGCTCAGATTGAACTCCTGCTCCAGGTTTGTCGCAAAGGATAATGGAAATTGATCTGCACTGGTGAGAAATAAGCTGAAACCAGAGAACAGTACGGTTTCCACTCATGCATTACTTCTTCTTTTGCTTTTTATTTTTTTTTTTTTTACATAAATGACAATCAAATAAATCTGAGAAGGTTTCCAAACCTGATAGTCCAGTAGATTGGGTTAAACTGGGGACTAGAGTTGCAACATTTGTTACATTTTCAGCTGCTGTGGTTTGCTTTCATACTGTGTCAAACCAACCAAGCTAATTGAGGAACCTGTTCCCCTTCTCGCCTGTGGGGGTGCTGCATCGAAAACCATTGAAAGATGCAACATGAAAACCTCTGAAAAAGACAATGATCACAGCTTCCTTCTTCACAAAATGTAAACAAAAATGGAGTGGCGTCAGATTTGAGTAGTAGTTCTCTTTTGTCTTTAGTGAAAAACCATGAAGCATTTCACCCATCAGCGCTAAGCTAGCGTGTTTGTTTTAGCTGAATTTACCCCGAATCCCCTGCGCTGTGGTCCACTTCCTGCTTTTGGAGCGATCTCTGGTCCGCTTGGCGTTCACATATGTGACTGGGGTTTGTAGTGAGTTTGCTTTCTCAGTTGATTATTCCTCCCCAAACGAACCAGACATTCTAGGCAAAACCCGCCTTCAAACCTCGGTCTCGGTTCAGTTGAAGTGAACTCTGGTGCGGTGTGAATGCAAACTGGACTGGAGACTGCTCCAAAAGCAGGAAGTGGACTACAGCGCAGGGCATTCTGGGTAAAAACAACTAGAATCCATAGAAACTGGCCACTTCAGTTCTCATATTTCTACCCATATTCACCCCCATGTAGTGAGGAATACACCGCCAATGGAGACAAACGCAACCTAGACAAGAACCGAACCAGAAACTAACTGGCTTCAGTCAGACTTGCCATTTGAGAAAAGGCTTACATCAAGAAGCGAGGCACATACTTTTCATAACTGACCAGGTTAGTTTGGTCAGCTTTGTTCCCCTAAGTGGGACAAACTATGCAGAATTCACATTTTGTGTGTTTTTGAACTTCTATTTGGGGTTTTTCTGCTTCTAAAGCAGCAAACCGTTTTAAAAAAACCCAACTAAATTGATTTTAGGCCATAAGTTAATATTTTTTGGTGTCTGGAAAATGAGCCGTTTCAAAACATTCCCAATTGTTAAGTCACATTTCATGGACTTACCATGGACTCTTTGCTTTTGTGCGTCTAGAAAATTAGTCATTTGAAAATTATCCGCAGTGTAACGTCACAAATTAGCAGGCATTGACCATTACTTAGCAACTTAGCAACTTACTTAGCATATTGGTTAAATACAAAAGCTCCAAATGGACTGTTACCTAGCAACACAAACTAAGCTCCAGCCCGTTTGGTCAGCTAGTTTTACTTGCTGTATGTGCTGTACAATGGCTGCTGGAAAAGACAAGTGTTTTGCTGTTGACTTACTATCCAGAAACTACTTGCTGGTTGTGCAGGAGGCTCCACTTCTGCTTTTCAAAGACATACGGTTGTATAATTGCACATCTGTTTGCAGCCGTTTTCATGTGTGAGTGTAAAGGTTTGTTTGGATTTAAAGTGACAAGATGCCCTAAAAATGCTCTTTCTGAAAGGAGCTTAAAACAGGCAGAACTGATCAGAGTAAAATCTCATTATTTTGTGAAAAATAATGTAATGAACATGCTTTGAATAGACCATATATCTACCCCAAATTCCTAAGGCAGCAAAATAGATCACCTTTGATAGATTTTCTTCATCTGGCTTGGTTTGTTTGATAATTTAAAAACATTTAAGCGTGACAAAGAAGCAGAACAACAGAAGACATCTGTAAGGCGGGAAACAATTCTTCATGTTGGAAAACCAAATAACAATCTTGATAAGAGTTCAAAGGTCACCACTCCCTGCTGATCTGATTCCCAGACAATCATCTGAGGCAGATTTTTGTATTTACCACGGAAACAATCAGCGTAATCAAACGGCGTAAAGGAGGCGCGCGCAGGGCCGGCGTCCCAACAACGGCCGCGGCCCGTTTGAAGTGAGCAGCCAGCGCGCATTACGGCAGATGAAATGCTGTCACGCGCGGCCGCCGAATGGTTTGTGTCATTAGGAGAACGAAGCGAACAGGGAGAGCCGAGCCAACCTGCTCTGAAGGAAGGCGAGATTAAGGCGATGTTCAGAGACTCTCGTCTGTCAAGACTTCAAAGATGCCATCGACACTCCTTGTTTCTGCCGACGCAGCGACCAAATCGCACACTCTCTGCTGCCTCTGTGGCTGTCAAAGCTCCTCTGACATCCCCTTCATCAGGAGCAGGGGCTTTAATCCAGACACGGATAAATAAATCAACACACAGGGGTCCTGCACCTCTCAGCGCCTCCTGGTGGCGGGGTATCCGCGTCCGATGGTGAATTATCAAGATTAATTCTCCGGAAAGGGAGGATAATTAATGCAACTGAAAGGGGAGAACCAAATTAACCAGCATGCGGTGCATTTTTTCCCTCCACGTCAGATAATTCAGAGCGAGGAGTGAAATGAGCGGCGGCATCAAGGCTCGTCTCCTCCTGCACGCCTGAAAGGAATTTCAAAGTCTATCTATCAGTTTCAACAAACAGAGAAATGTGTTGCTTTCCACCTTTTTCATTCTGGCGCGCGGGATCCGCTTTGACACAACCATCTGGAGCCGACGTGATGAGAGGAGAACAGAGGAGTTTGAGTTTGAGACGACGTGCCGAACACGCCAGGAGACGAAGGGGAGACGAATGGGAGACGACCGGGCCGCCGGTTCCTGCCTGGTTCAGGCGGGAAAGCTGGAAGCAACACAGGTGTGGTGAAACATCCTGTGGGTTGCCAGAGTACGAAAACAAACAGATTCAACTTTTTCATTATGTGCTAAACAGGATGAGAGTAAAAAAAAAATAGAAAAGCTTACATTTTATTTAAAAGGGGAATTTATAGTGGAGCCATTGAGTAAATTTCCACCATAAAACAGAAATTTTTAGATTAATTTCAGAAATTTTCAAGAAAACAAAGTTTCAGAAGTTTAACATTTTTAACATCCATCCATTTTCCTACTCCCTTGTCTCTTACTGGGGTGAGGAGGTGCTGGTGCCTCTCCAGCTATCGTTTCGGGCGAGAGGCGGGGTCACCTGGACAGGTCACCTGGACAGGTCACCCTGGACAGGTCACCCTGGACGGGTCACCTGGACAGGTCGCCAGTCTGTCGCAGGGCAACACAGAGACACACAAGACAAACTACCATGCACACACACACACTCACACCTAGCGAGAATTTAGAGAGGCCAATTAACCTGACAGTCATGTTTTTGGACTGTGGGAGGAAGCCGGAGTACCCGGAGAGAACCCACGCATGCACAGGGAGAACATGCAAACTCCATGCAGAAAGACCGGGACCGGGAATCGAACCCAGAACCTTCTTGCTGCAAGGCAACAGCTCTACCAGCTGCACCACTGAGCAGCCCACATTGTTAACATTTGAGGAAAATTCTAAATCAAACATTTTTGACATTTGAAACAGAAAATTACAAAGGCAAAAATCTTAGGCTTTTGAAATTTCCAAAGGTGAAATATTTTTGATTGTTGAAACTGAGAAAATTTCCAAAAGTCAAACATTCTCAACTCAAAATCTTTGTTTTTATTAAACAAACATTTTTTGAAATGCACAAATTTTGGACTAAAGCTTCCAAGTTGCTCTCAGTGTCTTCCTCAGGGGTGTTTTGTGTTGATTCCTTCAGTGGTTCTTGGTTCAGCGCCCCCACAGGCCAGGAGGGGAACAGATTTTTCAAAAGGTTTGGATCATTTGACACAGTGAAGTGTGAAATCGAACTGCAGCAGCTGACAATGTAACAATGTTTTGTTTTTTTTTTGCTTGTTGTCAGTAGAAGCAGTAGAGATACAAATCGAAGCAAAATGTAAATTTTTTATAATAATAATTCATAATTTGTTCTGGAGTTAATTTGCATATTTTGAAACCAAAATATTTCCAAGACACAGAAAACCGTCTCCTTCCTGAATGGGTTGATGGTCAAACATTCACAGGTAAACATGGAAATTCAACCAACATAATTATGAACCAAATTATGTTGGTTCATAATTTCCTGTTTCTTTTTTTTTATTACTACTTTGACTCCAAGTACAGAAGAAAACATCTATTAGAAAATCTCCCTGAAATCGGGGAAGGGAAAGCCATTGTTGCGCCTGTCTGGGAGTTTTTCCACCACTTCTTCATCTTTTTGTATTTTAACTACAAATTTGAAGCAGACAGAGATCACCACAACAAAAACACACGATCTGAACCAAGAAGCAAGATCTGTTGCTCTGCCGTGTTGTTTTGTTTGTTGTTTTTTGAAGACCGGTCTGGCAGCCGAAACGTGCTTCCCTTTCAGAATACAAAAGATGCCTTGGAGGCAACACAAGTGAAGCTCTACGCTGATGACTGCCTGCTTGACGAACGTCACACTGGAGCGAACAATTCTGCTCTTTGTTACCCGATATTTTAACATCAGGTGGCTAATGCTGTGAAAGGGGTTAAAAAATGAAGGAGTGAGGCAGAAAAAACTAATTTATATACTATGAGAGATATGTGAGGCCCCCCAGGGGGGGGGCCTGTAAGTTGTGAAAAATTAAAGGAGACGGATTCAAACTGTCCAATTTCCACATCAAACAAACCCTAGGCTCAATACTCCTGGAGTGGCTGCCTCATATCCAACACATCGACTCAGAAAAAAGGTTCCCCCGCTCCTCTCCTCCCCTCCTCCACCAGTCCATCTCTGCAGCCTCTTTTATTTTATTTCTTTCCTTTTTTTTCTCTCCCTCTTCACCAGTGCTCTCTCCATTTCCTCAATAGCCACTCTGTAATTCCCATAAGCACTGTACTGGTTACACTAGCCACTGTCTCTCCCATGCCTAATTATACCCTTGTGAGTTTATTAATCAACTTGTGAATTATTTAAGAAGGAGAGCTCTTCTGCCTGTAACTGGGTTTGACACCGTGAAGGGGAGACGAAGAGCGGGGGAAAAGTGGGAAAACGAAATGAAAAGAAGAAGGGAAGACAGAAGATTGCGGGGTCTTCTTGCATTCGTCCCAGGAGGACGATGCTGCAACCAGACGAGACAAAAAAAAAAAAACCTGTTTGTCTTTTTTTAATGCAGTTGTTGTTTTCTTCGTCCCACTCTCTATTTCCATGCATAAGTTTCCACGATAAACAGGAAATTCATGAATATATGGAGCGACATTGAGACGGAAGGGCGAGGGCGAGGGAGGAAGAGGAGCGAAAAGTCAAAGCCAAAGAGCGAGCCGAGGCGGTGCTGGGAGCTGCGAAATTATGTAGACAGCAGGATGCACGCATTAACGTACACAGGCATCGGTAAGCAGATGCAGCCGGGGTCGATCTGCTGTTTGACAGCGTCTCCCCGGAGCTGGTGATGGTGGTCGGCCGGCCCCTCTTAACGACTCCCATCCACTCTGACGCAGCGAGAAACTCACACCGTTATTATTTTTCCTAGTATTTCGCACGCTCAGTCGGACCTCAACGTCACTACGAGAATCAGAATGAAATCCTGGATGAGGAGGAATGTTCAGAGGGACTCCAAGGAGAGAAACAAGAGGATGCTGTGGGGATAATTTACTAGCAAAGGCCTGGGAACTTATAGTGCAATGGTACAATTCCACTAGAAAACACAAATCTGTTGGAGTGAAAGTGGAAAAATGATCCACAAACTCGACGAAACTAAAGACGTTTTCACACCTGGTAGTTTGGTTACGTAACATTTGTTGCTGCGGTTTTCTTTCACACTGCATTGTGTCAAGCGAACCAAACCCGTTGAAACACCTGTTCACCTCCTCGCCTGTGGGGGCGCTGCATCAAGAACCACGGAGGGAAACGACACAAAAACCTCAGAAGAAGACAAAAATGGAGTAGCGTCAAATTTTAGTGGTTACAGGATTTCTCTTTTGTCTTTGGTAAAAGATCACAAGGAATTTCTCCTGCTAGCACTTAATTAGCATGCTATTTCCTGCTTTAGGAGCAGTCTCCAGTCCGCTTGGTGTTCACATATGCATTCAAACCGTACCAGAGTTGACTGCAACCGAACTGAGACTGAGGATTTCAGGCGGACCAGAGTTCACTTTTTGGTTTGATTACACATTCACACCTCCCCAAACAAACCTTCCCTAAAATGCTCGGTCTTAGTTCGATTAAAGCGAACTCTAACACGGTTTGAATGCCTGTATTTACGCCAAGTGGACTGGAGACCTTTCTAAAAGCAAGAAGTGGGCTATAGCACTGGGCATTCTGGGTATATACAACCAAAACGAGCGCTAACTGGAGAATCGACTGCTAAAATCTGACGCAACTCCATTTTGTTTGCATTTTGTGAAAGAAGCTGTGCTAAGTGTCTTCTTCAGACGTTTTCATGTTGTTTCCTTTAGTGGTTCTGGGTGCAGCGCCCCCACAGATGAGGAGGGGAATTGGTTTTTCAATTAGTTTGGTTAGTTTAAAACAATTCAACAAGAAACAGCACAACACCAACAAATGTTGCAGTTTTGGTCCCCAATCAAGCCGAGTCTACCAGAGTACCAGCTGTTATATTAAAATCAGATATGTAGGAATTATTCCCTGAAATGCTCCTTATTATGTAACCTGCCCTTTTTTTTTTTTTTTACTTCTGTTCTCAAGTTTTTCTTTAAATATGTCGCCTATTTCCAAACTTGGGACTCAAACCAAACCTCCAAAAGGCAACAGACACAATTTTTTTCACTGCACATTTATTGAGCGATCGCGCCCCAGGGATGCACCAACGCGTGTTTTCAAAGATGCGTCATTATAGGTTCGGTTTCTGCGCGTGTTCGAGTTGCACATCTCATTAGGCCCGAGCGAACAGCGCCGCTGTCTGTGAGGGCACACGAGTCCACATCGCTCCGTCTCTGCGGGATGTTTATTAAATTAATAAAAAGTTGCTCAAGGCAAGCCGCAGCGGCGAATGCCCTGAGCTCGGCCGTGATTGGCACTCTCCGCCGCCCCGCGTTGTCTCCTGGGTCCCGGCTGCGTTTGCTTTAACTAACTGGCCGTGACTGAGGAGAGCGGACTGACATGCACCCCCCCCTCTCTGGTCCCCCCGCCCCGTCCATCCGTCTCATTCCTAGTCTGTCCAACTGGTCCCCAGTTCCTCCAGGATGGGGGATACGGGAATCTAGAGGAGCTGAGACCTCCAGCTAATTTGTGGTTTGTAAACAAGTTACTGTAAAGATAATTAATTTAAAGGAATCAATTAGTAAAGCAGACAGTTGTTTGACCGCGGTAATCGCTTTCTAAATATGGTTGTAACGGAAAACGACTTCATGTTGTTGATAAATAATAAACTACCGATTTGCTCTTAAAATAAACGCGACCTGATTTGGATGGTTATACTGTTTGAACTGAAAGGTAAAGATGGAAGCACTGAGCCAGGGGTACTTTCTGTCGGCAAGAGGAAAAAAAAAGACATTTCTGATTTTGGAAAGTTTTATAGAAAAAAACGTTCAAGTATAGTCTTAGAAATTTACTAGAAAGAACAAAATTTCTGGGTCGAAGAGTCAAAAATTTGCAAAAAAAAAACTCAGAAGTTCTGTGAACAATCTCAGACATTTTCTAGAAAAAACACAAAAGGAAAGACAAAAACCAGAAAATTGAAATATTTGTGACTTTGAAAGTTTTCAAGGTTTTTTTGGTAGAACTTTTTCCTTTTTTTCTATCTACATATTTATATTTATTAAGCATTTTCAAACAAAGTGCTGAACGGAAATAAAAATAAAAAAAACAAACATGTGACCCAGAAAAGAAAAGACTAACAAAGAAGCACTTAACCAGGAGTACTTTCTATGTGAAAGAAAGAAACGGGTCAGAGGTACTTTCTACAGGAATGAAAGTACACAAGGTTACCGACAGCAATAGATCAACTAGTAGCTCCGTCCAGCTCTGGGTCAGGAGTACTCTCGATAAAAACAAAAGAACAAGCAAAGGACATAAAGTTAATGACCAGATTCCCCAGCAACTCAGAGCAGAGCGAGGATTACTTTCTACAGGAGAGAAAAGCAAAAGATTTAGGAAACTCTTGGGGGAAGAATTCAAAAAGAAACTTAGAGACGAGCCATTACCTCACAGAAACTCCTTATTTAGACTGTGAGCATTATGTTCCCGTTAAACACAAAAGAAAAGTCAAACTCTGTGGAGAATCTGTATAAACCACCCGCCCCGCCCCCCCATACACCCCCCCCCCACACACACACACAACAAAACAAAGGGAAAAATTAAAATATATTATCATCTTTTAAAAATCCTTTTAAAAATAAACAAGACAAACACAAACAAAACAGAACAAAAAAGCCCCGCTCTGTCTCTGCGGCTGGTTCGCCGGCTCTCCCAGGACGACTCGTTTGCATAGAAACTGTGAGAGGCAGGGATCGTCGTCGACGGGGAGAAGATTTTCATGTGCAAATTTCAGCCTTACCAACTCTGCATTATTATTATTTCATCAGCGCCCGCGGATCCCCCCCAAAACACCCAGACGCCGTCCCTTGCGGACACTTCAAGATTCAGACCAAATCCCGTTTCCTGTCGCCGCCGCCGTCTTGGCGCTGATCTTCCCCCAGAAGGCCTAGAGGGCTCACCGAGTGACGCACCGAGTCAATCAGCGACTGAGATCCAACAAGGCAGGGGAGTCAAACTCATCTTTCACTTTGGGCCACATCATGTAGGTCACGAATGTCCTTAAATAGGCCGATAAAACCCATCAACACCAACTGTTAAATTATAAAATATTATTGTAAAATTCACATTTTGCATGTTTTTATTCTTACATTTGGGTTTCTACAGTTTCTAAAACCCACAAAGCAGATTTTTGGCAATAAGGTTTTTGTGTCTGGAAAATGAGGCGTTTCAAAATTCTCCAACCTCAGCGAAGCCCAGCCCCATTACCTAGCAACCCCAGCAGAATTCCGCTCGTTACCTAGCAACCCCAGCAGAATTCCGCTTGTTACCTAGCAACCTAAGATGAGCTCCAGCACGTCTGCTCAGATGGTTTTACCGCTGTATGTGCAGTACAATGGCTGCTGGAAAAGATAAGTGTTTTGTTGTTGGCTTACCGTATAGAAACCATTTGCTGCATTCTTGTTGATTGTGCAGGAGGCTCTACTAATACTTTTTAAAGATGTACAGATGTATAATTGTGTATATGTTTGCAGCCATTTTCACATGTGAGAGTTAATGTTTAGTTTTATTGGGATTTAAAGTGACAAGAGGGCATACAACTGCTCATTCTGAAAGGAAATCAAAATAGGCCGAACTGAGTAGACTGAAATCTCATCATGTAAGAATGATTTTTGTGCAAGAAAGTAATGAAGATGTTATGTATAGGGCTGCAGCACATTTCATCTAGTGGTTTTACCACTGTACAATGGCTGCCGAATAAGATAAGTGTTTTGTTGTTGAGCTGCCTTCCAGAAACCACTTGCTGCATTCTTGTTGGTTGTGCAGGAGACCCCACTTCTGCTTTTCAAAGATGTACAGAAGTATAATTGAACATCTGTTTGCAGCCATTTTCAGGTGTGAGAGTAAACACTGATGTAATGGGGGTGTGGACAGCAGCAGCTGATTTTATTTAAAGTGGCAAGACGCTCTAAAACAGCGCAAAATAGGCAGAGGGGACCAGACTGAAATCTAAAGGATTTTGTGTGAAAAAATGTAATGAACATGTTCTGTATCGCCCATAAATCTACACCAACATGTTCAAGAAACCATAATAGTTTAGTAAATGAAATAACATTCAGCAAAAGGGGGAAGCTACCTGGAGAGCCATAGATAGGAAAGGTTTATGAATCTTTGGTCTAGAAAGTTACATAAAAAGCTATGACTTTGGCCCCGGGGCCTTGAGTGTGACACATGAGAAAAGGGAAGGATACACCAGTTGTGACCAGCGGTGCTGGTGTTCTCTTGCATTAATTGCTTGTAAACTGCATGGTTGGAGGCTTTCTGGCTTTCAACTTTAAAAAAGAAGATTACAGCCAATTAGCAAGTGCTCTGAAAAAGCCCTGGGCGTCTGGGGAATAGTGGCTGATCTCTAATATGGGACAGCTGTGAGCAACAAAAGAACAGTCCTGGTTTGGAAAGCACACACATCTAATCTCACATAAAAACATAAAGAAAAACCTGACGGATAACAAGAGCTGCTAAAAGAAGTGCCATTACCAGCATGAAAAATGAATGAGAGCATAAACGGGGAAAGAAACGCTCCCAAAGTGGCAAAACGGGAACAGGCGAGGCGGTAAATATGTTTTAAAAGGTGCAAGTGGGGGAGTGGGGCTCGTATTTTATCCTTTTAAATCAATTTGTCAGCTTCCCCTTGCAGCAACGGTAACCAAAAAGAGCCGAGTGTTTCCCTGTAAACTGCCATCTTTAATTTCTTTGTCTGACGTGCGGCAGCGTACCTCGACGCACCAGAGACCCGAGCGTGAGGTGAGCAAAAGGTTCAAAGCCCAGAAGGGAGCAGAGCCCGTGCACCTCTGAGCGTGGCGGATTACGGCGCTCGCTCTCATGTCAAACAGAGGCGGCAAGAGGAGGAACACAAGTCGAAAGATCTCCACAGGCTCCGTAATCTGCGACGATTTATGCCGAGCCCCGCGACTCCGACATCACGAGTCCTTGATTTTCTTCTTTATCTCTTCTCTTTCCTTCCGTTTCTCTCTCTTTCTGTGCGCTGCGCCGCATCCCCAGCATCTTCCTGCTTCTGTCAGCAGAAATCTCAGACTGCAGGTTTACAGAATCTCAGAGTGTTTTCACACCTGATAGTCCGGTAGACTCGGCTTGATTTGGGACCAAACTTGCAACGTTTGTCACATTTTCAGCTGCTGCAGTTTGAGTTCACACTTCACTGTCAAATGATCCAAACTAATTGAGAACCTGTTCCCCTCCTCGCCTGTGGGGGCGCTGTACCAATAACCCCTGAAGGAAATGACACAAAGAGATCCCAGAAATTTCCTAGAAAAAACTTCAGTTAGAAAATATATCAGAAAAAGTCAAAAATTCTTTACATTAATATAAAAAAAATCTACAAGAAACTTGGAAGTTTCTGAGCCAGAAAAGTAAAACAATTGTGAGAAAAAGACAAACTTTGGAAATGTTTTGTTTCAAAAATAAAAATGTGAAATTTCTTAGTTTTCTCTGGAATATTTCTGAGATTAATCTCAAAATGTCTGAGATTTTTTGTGGAAATGTACTCCTCCACTCCTCCTCCTGCGCCAAGAGCCACTGACGAAAGAGTCTCCAGTCCACTTGGCGTTCACACATGCATTCAAACTGCACCAGAGTTCACTTCAACCAAACTAAGGTTTGTAGTTAGACCAGATTTCGCTTAAATCTTTGGGTAAACAAGCAGCTCCACCGGCAGGTTATTTCACTTACAATAAGGGAAAAACATGTTATAAATGACTGAATAACGTCTTAAGTCCAGTCATTGTGTCCCAGCATGAACAACAAAGGCCTAATTTCATCTTCATGGACAACAACACTAAAGGTCACCAAGGTCACATCTTTAAGGTTTCGCTGCTGGTGTCAATTTCCACTTTCATCCAACCTGTGCTCAAGCTCAATGTTATGAAGGAATATAGAAATAAGAATGTATTTTTATTAACCCATTTCTGAATTTTTGAGCCATCTTTAATAAAAACGTGCATCTGTCACAAAACAATTAATCGATCCAAGTTTGAACTCTATTTACATATTTTAATATGAACAGTTTAACTCTGATGAAAACCTCTGCTCATCTTCTTAATTATCGAAAACTATATTCCGGAAGAAGAGCCCTTTAAAATATTCTGCTAGCCTCAATATTTCAATATTAGCCCTAAAATACACCGTTACTGCCTCAGTGCTCCATCTACTGCTTCTCCTAATTCTGCATGCAAATCATTTAGTAATATTTGATTCTCTGGCTGAGCTCGGGGGAGGATTCCTTCACGGTTTGACCCTCTCCGGCAAGTCAACAGCTGCTTCCCGTCAGGCTTTAGTGGCAACATTGGCATCCTTCAAAATGATGAGTTTTGCCTTTTTATTACATTGCAGTTAGAGATAATTAGAGCTAATGGCCTCGCTCGTTAAAAAGCTCTACAGCTAATTGGCCAGACGAAGAAGAAGCAGCGAAACGCCACTAGGAGGTCAGGAGTTTTAAAAACAGGGATCTGAAAGCCGTAAACATGGGGAGGCTGACCACAGACCGCTGACAACTTCCTTATCAAACTGCATTTTTAATCAGGGATAATCAATATTCAAGGCAACAGATTTAACACAGTTTATATATCCATCATGCACCATGAATATTTTATGCTTTAAAAAAATCTAAAACCCCAACACTCCCATGTTTTTATTCCCAAAGTCTACAGCAATCTGGCAAATCAGATGTGATTAATTATAAATTGAACTATTACGGCGCGCCTCAGAACCTCACGTTCACAAACTGCTTCTGCAAATGGGAGACGAGCGCGTTTCCTCCTGGTATCTCTGCCGCGCGCATGCAGTCACTGCCTCAGATTCTCATGCAACGTCTGTTTCTGGGGGCGCTCATTTCATTTGGATCTAAAAGACTCCGACGGACAGAGAACCGCAGGACGTCCAGAATATATGAGCACACCCTGCCATCCAAATCAACCCCACTGCTTCCCTTTGAAAGCCTGATTCGGAATAAGTGTGAAATGCTTCCTGCAAGAACCGGCGAGGAAAAAAAAGAGCATTCGCCAAACAAAGAACATTATCACCAACGAACCAAAGGTGCGATTTGAGCCAAAACAGCTCTGACTTCCCTGGAGGTGTGTTGTGGTATCTGGCACCAAGATGTTATCAGCAGACACTTTGACGTTAGCAGATTTGGAGGCCAAGTCAAAACCTTCAACTTTCTGTTGAAGGTTTTGACATTTTTGCTTTGGCATGGTCTGCGGCAAACCTTTGGTAAGTGGTAGGTCAGTGTTTCTCAAACTTAACCATTTTCATTTTGTGTCACATCAAGATCATGAGTGTTGTTGAAGATGCTGCTTGTTATAACGAGGGATGTATTATTGCAAAATTTACATTTTGCAGGTTTTTGGATTTCCATTTGGATTTCTAGAGCTTTGAAAAACATCCAAAGTCTGAGTGCTTTAAAAAAAAAACACTCAGCTGGTTTTTGGTAGTAATTTAATATTTTTTTTTGTTTGGAAAACGAGCTGTTTCAAAATTCTCCAACCCTAGCAGAGTTCCACTCGTTACCTAGCAACCCCAGTGGAATTCTGCCCAGTACCTAGCGACCCAAATGGCGTTCCAGCATGTTTTGTCAGCTGGTTTTGCCACTGTACAATGGCTGCTGGAAAAGAAACAGCTTGCTGAATATTTGTTGGTTGTGCAGGAAGCTCAACTTCTGCTTTTCAAAGATGTACGTTTATATAAGCATTTGTTTGAAGCCATTTTCAGATGCGAGTCTGAACATTGAGTTTATTCGGATTTAAAATCTCATTGTGTAAGAATGATTTTGTGCAAAAAATGTACTGAAGGTGTCCTCTGTGTTCAGGGAAGCATAATGGGTTACCTTTAAAGGACAGCTTAGCTGCTTGGAAGGAAAATGTACAGAAATTAGAGGTGGTTTAAATCTTTCGAGCAAAGAATCAGGTCAAGATCTTGAGCAGTCCTCCATGTTGGACCGTTCACAGGAGGCTGGGACACTCGTGGAAGCGTAGCCAGTCAAAATACATTAGTGCAGTAAGTGGAAAAAAGGTCTTTATGGGATTTGTTTTCTAAAAATACGCCCACAACCTGGGAAGCTGCAGCGTCTCAGGAGCCGCATCAGAAACTCTGCAGCCCGAGGACACCTCGAGCAAAGGCAAGAGAAATAAACAGGAATAAAAAACCATGCCCCAAACCACTCCTATTACAGACACGGCGCTGCAAACAGTGGGAAACAATACTTAGAGAGGAGCAGGACAGAGAGAGCTGGCATCCAGGGGCAGAGGGCTGCAGGGCTGGGAGGGGGCCACTCGGGCAGAGGTGGATGGTTGGGATGCTTTAATGGGCTCAGGGAGGCTGGAGAGTCCCTGCTGGAGGCCCACAGGAGGCCCCTAGCCTGTGGTCATGCCGTGGGCAGGCCTGCCTCGCAGCAGTCAGGTGAGCTGACAGACCCACCCCATGTGGCCTGCCGTCACCCCACATCCCCCTCTCACCTCCTTCGGCACAGATGTTCAGAGTTTGGGGAGCAACAAGCTGAGCACAAATAAATAAAGATGGAGATTCAGCGACTCCAGGCCAGATTCTCCTGTTCACATTCATCTCTCTATTTCAGTTCAGACTCAAGCTGCTTCAGCGGTTTACCAGAAGATTAAAGTTACTAGCTGGTTATTTTACTTTAGATTCACTGACCAAACCCCTAACCCTCCCGCACCTGTTGCTGCACATCATTAAGACAGGTAGCTCTGTTTTTATTTGTGGGAGAAGAAGTGGAGTTGGTTGAGGAAGATAAAACCCTTGGTGTTAGCTTCCTCCAGCTGCTTCTCTGTCTCCAGTCCGTTGTCCAGGTGAAGATCCTTCCAGAGGCTGCAGATCTTCTAGAAGTCCATTGTTGAAAGCATCATCCCTTCATCGATCATCTGATGGGGCAGCAGTGTCAGAGCCAGGCAGCTGAAAGGGCTCAACAGCCTGATAAAGAAGGCCGGTTCTGGTTCTGTTCTGGTTCTGACTCCAGATTCTTAAGGAAATCAAGAAAATGATAGAATAATAGATGTTCATGAGGCTGTTTGGGAAAACAGAGCATCTGCAGTCAGAAGCTTCGTCATACTCAGCTATGGGAGACCTTACCTGCCAACAACCATCTACAATGACTGCTTGAAGAATCTGAATCAATGAGTCACAACATTCATTTTCCCTTTGGGATCAACAAATTCAATTGAATTGATTCAACTAGAGCTGCACCGAATTCAGTTTTCTGACCGATCGCCAATTATGATCTAGAAAATGCCTGACCTGCCGATTCCGATCTTTTTTGCCTGAAATGGCTAAATTTAGTCAAATCCACTGAAAGTACCAAAAATGATCAAATATTACAGAAAAATAAAAAATTTAGATTTTAAAAGAGCTGAAAACTTGCAGTAGCTGTTTTCAGCAGTAGCGATCCTGCTGGAATTCCACTTGGGTTGCTAGGTAACAGGGCTGGGCTTGTCTGGGGTTGCTAGGTAACGCTACAGTGTTACCTAGCAGTACGCAAAAACATTTACAGAGTATTTTTGGTCTAGTTTCTCCTGAAAATATCACAGTGCACTTGAAGTAAGACAAGACTAACTCACATGAAACGTTTCAGCAAGAAAAAGAAATTTGTTTGAAGTAAATATTAAAGAAAACGTTGTAAGTCCACTGCCAAATTATTTAACTTATAACAAGACATTTTTCCCATGATTCCTCAGAAATTCAAGGAAATAACAGAGAGCTATACGTAGCCGCTCCAACGCCTGAATAAGACGCTGACGTCTCCTCTGATTGGCTGATAGATGATGAGCTCCAGCACACAAAGCGTTTCACAACAGAAAGTGACCAAAGCTTCGTTCCCCAACATGCTTGCCATATAAATCTCTGTAGACGGTCATTTACAAAACAAACCAAGAGTCCAGCACATTCTACAAAGTTTTCAGAGTTTAAAAGAAGTGAAAACTGACAGCTTGAGTCTGTCCTTCAACACAAGTTTTCCTCTTTGTGTTGCATTGTGACTGTACTTATGGAGTCAACCTTTTGCCTCGCCGATTCCCCAAAGCCCCGTCCATACAGCCCACTGCAGGAGCTAAAGCTGGGCCCGGCCCGGCCCGGCCCGGCCGGCCGCCGAGGCCTGTGAAGCCTCTGGCATAACTCTCAGCGCAAGGAAAAGAGCAGCTTTATCACCGCTGCTCAAACATTCATCACACAACCTCTGCTGCAGCACGCTCCAAAGGGGGAGGGAGCGGGACGATACCGCCTCCGTCTATTCCCATCCTGCAAGCTTCCGATTTGGGAAGACGGTGGCAGAAAGGCAGCTTCAAAGTTTTGGGGGGAGCCGGGTCAACTCACATCACACCGAAGAAGAAGAAGAAGAAGAAGAGGAGGGACGGAAGAGGGGAGGCTCTGAGCAGTCAGGAGGGAGGTCATTATCGGGCCGTGTTTATACCCACACTGATGTGAGCTGCTGCTTTAACGTTCAGAATATAGAGCTGCTGCCGGTACTGCAGGCAAAAAGTTTATGTCCCTCTCTTTGTCTGGTTTGTGCTCACAGAGGAAGAGCTCTGCCTGGTTTCTATGGTTTTCACTCAAAGAGATGAAAGCAAAACCTTTCCAGGAGGCTAATTAAAGATCCATGCTCAAATATTGGAAATATTGTGGTTCATTTTGGACATTGGTGGATAATTTAAGATGGACAAAATGACTGTCCTTCTTACAAACACTAAATCTTACCAAGCATTTTTGGTCTTGTTTCTATTGCAAATATTTTAATACATTTACAATACTTACAAGTGGCTTTCCAGTTAAATAGAGGAGCTTGTTTCATGTGAATAATTCTTTAATATTGATGAAAATGAAAAAGTCCTGGTGAAATATCTGCCAGTGGAACTAGCAAGAGTTCAAATGTTTACTAAGATACTTGCAGTAGAAACCAGACCAAAAATACTTGGTAAAATTTTGTGTTTTTGCAGGTTTGACCATTTGAGCCAACAAAAACTATAATTTATAATTTATAATTTATAAAAAGAGAAATGTGTCTTAAATTCACCCAAATGTAAAATGGTAAAATATCACACAAACAAATAATGAATTTTTGATTTTCAAAGAGCTGGAAACTTGCAGTAGCTGACCAAGCGTGTTGGAATTCTACTTAGGTTGCTAGGTAACGGGGCTGGGCTTGGCGGGGGTTGCTAGGCAACAGCAAAGAGCCCACAACACAAAAGCACAAACTCTTACCAAACATTTTTGGTCTAGATTCTAGAGCAAATATCTTTGCACACTTGGAATCAGGAAAAAACTAACTTATAAGGAACATTTAAGCAAAATACGGGAGCTTGTTTTCAGTCAAAAATCCTTAAAATTGATGAAAAAGTTCTAGTTCCACTGACAGATTATTTTACTTTTACCAAGACATTTTTCCATGTTATAAGTGACATAATCTGAAATTATGGAACTGGTATTTTTCACCAATCCTAAGGAATTATTTACTAAAAAATAAGCTCCTATTCTTTCCAAAAACTTACTTGTATGATAGTTTTATCTTATTTCAAGATATTTTCACTAGAAACTAAAAATACTTGATAAGATTTTGTGTTTTTCAGTGTAAAAAAAATATATAAAAGGTTTGTGAAAGTTAAACCAAAAAGGTTTGATTTTAAAAGACAGTCATCTCCAGTACTAACCAAATGCATGTAAGCTTTTGAATTCAAGAAAAGATTAAAAAAAATCTCTTAAAACAATATCCTTGTTTAGTTTTCTGGCATTTATCAAATAGAAATAATTTTAGTAATTCTAACGACGCTAAAACAAGAGAAGTTTGGTTGGATTTAACTTCAGAAAGTGAGAAACAAATCTTTCTTTCGATGGTCTCAACTCTACAGGTATTTCAAGCAGAAGTTGTGGATTAATAATAGCAAAGCAAAGTCAAAGTATGCCACACCAGTGGTGTTAAACATGATGGTGTATTTGGCGGCGACGGTAAAAACCTCGTGCTTTCGTTGGGAAGGCGAAAAGAGGCGAACAAAAGCCTTGAAAAGGAGTCCAATTCTCCAGCTCCTTCCCCAATCCGTGCTGTTACCCGCTCGCAAAGTACACAAGAAAAAAGAAAATAGTAGCATGCATATCATTCATTAGCAGCAAATAAAAGAAATTCTCTCTAATAGTGCCCCCAAATCCCAGAGCTCCCGGCACGGCGGAGCAGGGAACTAAAGAAAGAGGGGGGTGGAAGAAGAGATGCAAAAAGGAAGCCGTCTCCCTCAAGTGCTTGTTAGGCCCAAATTATTATGGCGATGAATAATTTTAAAAATAAATAAGAAAATAAATAAATAAAAAAGAAACATTTATAGATCTAAGTATTATCAGAGGAGCTGCGGGTCTGTTGCCAAGCTCTCCAGGCCCGTTTGAAATCCGTCTTTGTTTTTCACTTTGATCTTTAACTGCTAACCTATCCATCGCTTCACCTGATCCCCGTTACAGCGCCTTCACCCACTTCCTCTCTGCTAAACTTTTCCCTTTTTTTAATGCCCCGTGCACTAAGCGGTAATCATCATCATCATCATCACTTTTCTCGCCCTCCTCATCATTAGCTTTAGGTTCTTCCACAGCAGTACTTAGCATGCGGCGCAGGGAGCCGGATTGGGCAGCGGAGAGGGGAAGCAGGAAGCAGGAAGCAGTTTCTGTTTCACTTTCTCTCTCACCAGATCAGTTTTTAACAACTTTTCCTCATTTTCTTTCTTGTCTTCCGTTTGCCGATTTGTTCCATCTAGTTTTCTCCTCTTGGTTTGTCTTCTTTTGTTCGTTTTCTATCTCAACAGTTTATTTTCTCCCCATTCTTTGCTTTTTTTCTCTTTTCTCGTTTTAATTTTGTCTCTCTACCTCAACTATTTACTACGAAAGAGCATTAGGGCCGCTGAAAAGAGAAACATATGTGACGTTTTTATGGGAATTCTGAATTTAAACACAAAATTCTGACTTTAATCTGAAAAAGTGAGAATTCTGAGAAAAAGAAATGAGATTAAAGTCAGAATTTAATCTCTGAAAAAAGTCATAATTCTAAGAAAGAAATATTTATTTTGAGAATATTATGGCTTTTTTTCTCAGGATTCTGATATAAAACTCAGAATTCTGAGAAAAGATTTCAGAATTATGAATTATGAGATTAAATTCTAACTGACACAAAATTATGACTTTTTTTTTCTCAGAATGTAATGTCAAAATTTTCCAAAAAAAAGTCATAATTCTAAGTAAAACTTGAGATTCTGAGTCTAAAATCTGACATTTTTTCCTCTGAGGAAAAAGAAATTAGACTTTTTCTCAAAAATGTCAGAATTCTGAGAAAAAAAATCAGAGAAAAAGAACTGAGATAAAAGTCAGCATCTAATCTCTGAATTAAGGTGTTCTCTGAATTATGAAAATCCAGGAAGATTGTATTGGCTCCTGAGGAAAGTGTGTAATGAGCGAAGGGGAGGACATGCAGCAAAGGTCATCATGCGGGAACTGATGATGAAGACTATGGCCTCCATACATGGGTTGTAATTTACCCCTGTGCCACCACAGCACTCCAATGTCAATTTGTTTAGCCTGAAATGTTGCAAAATATAGCAAGAAAACCGTTGAGTCGGTGAGTATTGTTAAATGCAAACGTGCAGACATGCAGGTTGTTGAGCCGTTGCCCCAACAGATGATGGCAGAAGAGATGACGCTCTCAACCGCAGACCTACAGAAGATTAGTCAAACCTCTCATGGGAAAGCAGACGAGGAAAGTGGATGAGTAAGTAAATTGTCATCACAATAAGGTTTGACTACAGTAAATTCAGTTTTAAACTCAAATGTTGATAGTCGCAGACGGAAGGATGAGCGATTTATAAGAAAACCTTGTCAAGATTGATGAATAGTCAAATTACAGGGTTCTCATAACAAACAGATTATAAATAAAACGTTCTTAGCAGGGAGATCCGCAAATCTCAAGCGATCGATCCACAGAGGAACGAGCGCAAAGTCTCATTCCTCCAGTCCTGCTCTCCGAGCTTGCTCGCCAGGTCCGGTCCCATCCATCAAACAGCCACGGCTGCTCTCCAGCGGATCTCACGGGAGGTCGTGACGAAGAGGGCGCGCGCATGGGAGGACTCCCAGGCCAGTGGCCAGGCCCATTCGTTATCAACAAAGCCGGTTCAGCGACCAGTGACAGCTCTGCCGGAGCTCGTGGAGGCGGCTGCCAGCTCACTGCAACTAAACTCGACCAGTCCCGCTGGCGAAAACCGCTCCTAGGTCCTGCGCTTGTGTTGTCCCCTTTGCAGACAATCAGTATCTAGTCGCCTCGCGTAATCTCATCTCGCCTGGCCTGTAAACAGCTGTCAGAGCGTTAAACAGCTGGCTGTTGAGCGCTGCGCAGCGATTCCGGATCACTTGATTTAAAAAGCATCACGTGTCTACCGGCTGAGGCTCTGATCATCGAAGAGGATTTTTTTAGGGTTTAAATAACTGAACAAAATAAATCATTGTGAATTAACAAATAAACAATAGGAAAATGTTCGGGTTCAGTAGGTAAGATTGGCCAATCACCGATCTCCCAAAATTAAGGAAGTGTTTTGACACTAAACTTCCTAGTTTAGCGTCAAACTGGATTCAATACGTCGCAGACAAAAATCAGCGATTGGGTAAAGTTTAAAACCTGCACAAAGTCCTTGCCTCCAGCTCCTGATGGTGTCTCAAACGCCAAGGGTCAGGACCCTCTGCACGAAGCAAACAGAGTAGAACAAGGGGCTGGTTCTTACCAGGCTGGTTATTACCCAACACTGGCTGTGATTCATATCCGAATGAGACCCCGGCCCCCGCCCTCGCCTCTCATCTTCCTCCGTCACCCCCTCCTGATCTCCCAGAGCCCCCGAGTGGCTCGCTCCATTCCGTTTCATCACACATCAAACGAGCCCGGCGCTCTCCACGCAGGGCGGACCCAGGGACCCAAACATCTGCACGGGGAGGCGTGCGTGGGAGGGGAACCCGGGCGTCCGAGCGCATGTGGAGGAGGGCTGGGCGATCAAGGACGAGCGCCGGCTGGGGGACGCCGGGAAGAGATGGTGGGGAGCCGGCTGGCCTGAAGCCGCTCTCCTCACCTTAGAGCTCGACTCCCTCCGCCTGCTCCCCGTTTTGACAGGACAATTAGGTAATTAGTCGCCTCGGCGCTAATAACCTCATCATTACTTGCCTGTGTGTGTCTTCTCTCTGTTTAAAATTCCTGCTCAGCCGCTCCCAGAAGCCCCGAATTAAAAGTGGAGAGGCTAACGGAGGCGTACGGTTACCTCTGTCTGGCGTCTCCCCCGGCTGCCAGGGCTCTGATCTCGACCAGAGAGGGTCAAGATCACTGTGACAACCATTAACACCGAAGCCATTTCATCAGTGCCTCGTCGTGTCAGGCGCCGGCTGCAGGGGGACTCTGATCATCGCTGACATTTTCCCGGTTAGGAAAAGTGGCAATCCGGAGAGCTTTTTCTTTTTTCTCTTTGCTGTCACAGAGTCATCAAAGGGCTTGTCTGAGAACAGCTGTTGACGTCAGCGTGCGGCTACAAGTGTTATCCCCACTCCACATATGAAGGGTTTTTCCCCGACTAATCTGCATGTGCATCAGGCAGATCTGTAACTTCACAGGCATGTTATCTGTCATCCAGCAGGAGTCATATTTTGACAGACGTTTCAGGAGGAGCGTGGAGCTAACAAGCTGAAAAGCCAATACTGAAGATCTATCTCCACACAAAGAGACCACCTTATAAAGTCAATACATAAAAACGTCATTAAAAAGTTCATTTATTTCAGGATTAAGCTCAAAATGTAAAACTAAGAGTGGTAGGGAACGCTAACTGAAAAGCTAGGAGCGCTAATCATAAACATACATAGCAAATACTAATGGTAAAGCGCTAACCATAAGCAATCATTATACTGGTGCAAAAGTGCTAATCATAAACATTTGTTCTGCTACTGCTAAAATGCTAGTAATTTTAGTGTAAGCACTAATCAGAGTGCTTATGATTAGCACTTACAATAAAGCACTAATCATGAGCATTAGTTCCACTGATGCTAAAGTTTTAGTCATAAAACTTTAGTTTCGCTAAAGTTAAAGAGCTAATCATACACATCAAGTTTGCCAAGCACTAAAGTGCTAATAATAATAATTAGTTCTACTAGCGCGCTACACAAACATGGTATATAGCAGAACCTAATGCTAAATCTTCCTAATACTTTGCACCATCAAAGTATTTATCAAAAGCTAAAGCGCTAATTAGAAACATTATTTCTGATAATGCGCTATACTGACATAGTATACAGCAAAAGCTAATGCGAAAGTGCTAAGGCATTTAATTAAATCATGTTAATACCATGATGTGTCAATGAAAAAAATTTATTTCATTAACCTCAATAGGATCAAATTCATCATTACCTCACTCATAGCCAGACATTTTTTCCATGCTATAAGAGAAATAATCTGCCATTGCTCGTACTTTTTCAAAAATATTACAAGGAATTACATAGAACAAGCTCATATATCTCATTCAAAAGTTAGTTGCCAGTTAGTTTTGTCTTTTTTCCAAGTGTACAAAGATATTTGCACTAGAAACTAGACCAAAAATACTTGGTAAGAGTTTGTGTTTTTGCAGTCATGAAACAGTACAGCAACATGTGGGCGAGACATTTGTAAAACGTAATGCTGTATTCCTTGATATACCGATGAAGAACTGCAAAAGACCTGTTTTTAAGTGTACTGTGGGGGTTATTAGTGTGGAAGCCTCACTGCGCACATCTATATTTGTATACAAATGAAGTTTTCTTGATGAATAAAACATCTAAACTGAATGTGGAGAAATTTTAACCACAGAGGAGAGCATAAAAGAACAGGGAGATAAATCTAATTGATTCAGCCACTCGCAATATTCTCGCCTGCAACAAACTCAGGCAAAATGGATTTTGCATCTTACTCGCCTTTATTAGGCCCAGCTGAGCGCAGCGCCTTGGCTCGACATCAGGTTCGCCGTACTTTATCACGACTCTGGCTAATGAGAGATAACTTTCCTCCGACTCCAACGCTCCTAAAGTTGTGCAGTTTTTGCACCAGCAATTACTCAGAGTTTGTTGATGTTTCTTCAATTTGTTTCAGTGAAGGAAATTTGCAATACATATCCAGAGGCCTGCTGTAGGGCCAACCGAGCCGGGTTGTAATCAATTATAAGGTCTCAGGCTGTTTGACAAAGTACCTGAGGATTTGCTCCTGGCCGGACTGCTGCACCAGAGGTCACTGCTTCTTTCTGACATCTTCATTGTCACAAACTCTCCTGTTTGGTTAAAAGTTGTAGATTTTGTTGCCAGAATAATCTGAAAAGAGGTCAAAGTTATTAGGCTAATTTTCTGTTTCTTTTTGGAAAACTATTCAGTTCATTTCAAATAGCTTTACACCAGATATTGTATTGCTAAATGCTGCTTTTACATTAACAATGGAGAATGTTAACAGAATGAGAAAACTGTACTTTATGGTAAGGGTGTCAAAACTTTTTGGCTAAATATGTCAAGTTGCAGCACAAAATCTTTAGTATTTTCAATTATAATTGCAAAAACAATTTTTTTATTGCTAAATAAACAAACTAAACATGGTATTTTAATCAAATAAGCAAAGCAGTGAGATTTAAAACAAGCTTAAAAATTTTAACCAAACAGAAAACCATATCCTACATTTGCAACAAGAGCAGTTTATAACTAAACTTCTTACTTTTTTCCAAGTTTATTAAAGTCTCCATTTGAGTAAAAATCACTGGGTCCCTATTACTAATTAAATTAAAAGCAGCATGGCTCTTCTATTAACCCTTTAACGTTTTTAACAGTGTTGCACTGAGAAGCAGCTCCTATAATGAGCAGTTCTACCAGGTGTTTGCTAATTGCTGCTGGCTAGTCTGAAGGAGCTGACAGGGGGAGTAGTGAGGGAGCTCTGCTCTGTGAGGAGAGGAGAGCCTCAGGAAGAGGAGGAGCTGCGTCTCAAAGGCGGAGCTACGTCCACCCAGGCCTTTTGCTCAGCTGAATGGTTGCCATGGAGATTAAAGGATTTCTAAAAGCAACAACTCCAGGTTTGTTTTTGATGACAAAACAACATTGTAACACGATGTAAAGCTCAAAGAAGTTGATTTTACAAACTGCTGCCTCTTTTAAACCAGATATAGGAATAACTGCCACTTCTTATTTCGTAAAACAAAAAGTTTTCTGCACTTCAGTTTAAATAGTTTAAATTAAAGGTTGGATTTTTCAACATTTTCCATTGGCGACTGTCCTTGGGATGTTTTATTTTCATCCATCACTGGTTCCACTACCCGCACATAAATACTGATAAGTGAGTCAAATTTGCTTTTTAATTCAGATGCCAAGACCACAAAAATATTCTCTGAGCCATAATTATTAGCTTCATTAATGCCGCAGCAGTGAGATTGGGATAATGTTTGAGTATCAGCATCTCTCTCACAGCACAGGGTGTAAAATATGTGATTGACAGGCAGCTCTCAACTCCGATCAAGGCGGCGATGGGAGGGGTGACTGCTTCCTGGCGTCTCGTATTTGTTGTGTTTGACAGGTGCAGCCAGGCATCCTGGAGTCCTGGTGGAGCTCTGCGCCGTTTATGCAGATTAACACGTCAAAACTACAAATGCATAAATAAACTGGCGAGCACAAATCAGGCATTTAGCCCGAGGCGATGGCATCATTAACAGATTAAACAAAGTGACTAATCACAAAAACAATCCGCTTCAGAAGTGGAAGGAGGTAAAAGACGCCAAAGCGTGGGGCTAAAAAGCTAAGCTATCTTAATTATTCAATGACAGGCAAACAAAGGATTCGTAAATAAATAGTCCAATGAAAATAAAAATATAATCTGATGGAGTTTAGAACCAAGAGAAGCTGTTAGACAGACAGGATTCAGATATTCTTGGTTGGTGTTGAAACACCAGGTGAGTTTTCGGTGAGAGTCCGAGTTGTAGCTCTTGGACTTATTGCCGTTTCTTCAAGCTTTGTGCAGTGAACTTTCATCCTTCCTTCTGGGTTGATTGATTAACTCAAGACTAAAGTTTCTCTGTCATATAATAAGCTAATAGATTTAAAATTGATGTACAACACTAGCCAGTTGCTTCTAGCTTGGCATTGTAACACCAAGAAACTACCAAGACCTTTGCTCTTTTAAAGATCAGCACAATTTCTAATGATTAGCTTGATCCATCATTATAAATAACACCAATGGAGTCAGAGTGGGGCTCTTGGGCATATTACAGTTTCTTCATGCTTTGTGTGGCTGGATATTAAGGTGAATTTGATGTGAATGTTACACCGTAGAAGACTGGCAACTCAATCTGGAAAACGTTTCTCTCTGTAACATGATAAACTTCACATAGTTTTGAAATTGGTGTATAGCCTCTGCCTGAGTGTTGGCAACAATTAGCTTCTCTAGGGTCATGGTTAAAGTTTTTCCAGCTTGGCATTGTAATGCTAAACCAGCAAACTACCAAAACTTTTGCTTTTTTCTAAAGACAGGTTCCCCTCCTAGTTTTTCTATCATAATGGAGTCCAAGTTGGAGCTCTTGGACATGTTGTGGCTTCGTCCAGCTTTGTGTGGACATTGAGGTGAAGTTGATGTAACTTCCACTTCTGTGAAGATTGATTGACTCATAAAGTTTCTCTGAAATATAAGCATCACAGTTTTAAAATGGATGCATAAGCTTTGCTTGATTGATGGGTAAAAGTCTATTCAGCCTGGTACTGTGGTGCCAAACCAGCAAACTACCAAAACTTGCACCTCTGAAAATTATTTGTTTTAATTATGAAGAGTCCAATTTGGAGCTCTTGGCCATATTGCGGTTTTGTCAAGCTTTGCATGGACATTTGTGTAGACAATAGAATTTGACAAACTTCCACTCCTGGGAAGTTTGTAATTGTCTTAATAGTGATTCTCTCAACAGTAAAGTTTCTCTGTAATGTGATGAACTTCCCATTATTGTGGAACGGGTGTCTAATTGATGGGTGGCAACGATTCTCCCCTAAGGTCATAGCTAATGTCTTTTCGTCTTGTCATTGTATTGAGTGTTTAAACATTGTGTTTAAGGGCCTTCTGGTTGTGGGGAAGCAGAAAAGGTATACTTAGTTTTTTTCCACGACCGTACCAACAATCATGTCTTTTTCAAGAGACTAAAGCAGCCTTAACCTCAGCCTCAGCTTCTTTCATTCCTCAGTTGTAAACACAGTCTAAATTGGCCTAAAAAGACTCCGGTTTTCCAGACATCCCTCCACGCGCGCTGCAGACTCCTGCCTCCTTTGACCTTCACACCAAGCCGCGGCCTGAAACCTCGGCTATTGATTTTTCTAACTATCTGTTTACTCCTCGTCTGCACACTTTCCCAGCTGCTTGGAGAGCATCACTTGCCCCGAGGCGATCAGCAGGGCTCAGCTTGTTCCAGTCTTTGATCATCGTTCAGCCAGCGGATTAACATATGCACACTCTCTTCCTCCCTTTGTCGCTGGGCTTGATAATAAATCTACAACCCTTCCTCTATCACTCCCTCTGTATCTCTCTCTCTCTCTTTCTCTCTGCCTTGCTCCAATAAGGGACGAGCCATGAATCAATCACCCCGCTTTACGCCTCGTGTCAGACATGGATGCAAATCACAGAAGGATCTGCGGGTAAAGCTCTGCTTATTAAAACCCGATGCCGCACTCATTACGAGGCCGCCTCATGAACATGCATGTCGCCAAGGTGAACAGCAGGTAACACTCGGTAAAAACAGCAACACTGGTGGAGATAAAACACAGACAAGATTAGCCGATTTCTAAGACTATTATCTCAACAGAGGCCAAAACTAAGCCTCATCCGCTCTGCCAAACCTAAAGGAGAATTGAAAGCTGATGAAGTTAATTACCGAGACATTGTGGGAGGTTAAAGCGTCGTCTAAAAGAAGCTTAATCGGAGGGGAAACTGCAGGGCAGAGGTTTGGGTTCGTAGATACCCTCGCTGTGCAGTAAGTGTCCTAATTAGGGTTAGTTTGAGCCTACAAACCATCCCAGTTAGCTCGCTTAAAGGGCCAGGGCTTCTGGGGCTTAAAACAACAATCAGGCCTCTGCAAGTAGGACAGCAGATACATGTATGAGAAGCAGAAATCCAGGTAGGTGAGAGGCTTTTTTCCTCAGAATCTAACCTATCTGCTTCCTCTTAGGCCACAGCTGAAACACGCCCTCGCTCCCCGTTGCCTTTCTTATTTATTACGACCTAATTATATCAGCGTGTCTGCAAGCAGTTCCTTGCCCTAAATGCCGCAATGCTCTGGTGGCTGAGCTCGTTCTTGCAGACCTTATGGTTAGGAGCTGTGTAGCATTTAACCACGGCTCTCTCTGAACCACACGGGGTTGTTTAGCATTAACTTTTTTTTTTCCTCCCCTTTTTTGCAGCCCATCAACGATGCAACGGACCAGGCAGAGGAAGCGCATGCAGTGAATGAAAATACAGGCGCAACGTGAGTTCAGGACCTCTTCATCATCATCTTCATATCATCTGAGTGCCGGCCTCGGCTGCCCTGGCAGATGCCAGATCCCATGGAAACCCATTTTCACCCATGTGATTTAAGAAAACATTAAAATTTATATCTCATAACTGCACACAGCTAAGTCACTTCTATGAGATATTATCTCATAACGATGAGACATGGAAGTTATTATTGTATATTGCCTTGATGGATGCAGTACATCTTCATTTTCCCTGTAATTGTGATTAAACTAGGAGGAAATGATTTTATTTGTTCTTTTCACATTTTTATTTTTTAAATAAAAACTTTCATTTTATGAAAGTACCCTACTGTTCACTATATGCAGGTGTGTCTTGTTTAGAGGGATTGACATGATCAAAAATTGCTAGTTAGTAATATTTTACGTTTGTTGCATTCTCTCTTCATTTATCGACTCACCTGCATTTAATGCTCATGTATCACTAAGGCGCATCTCATTCACTAATGTCAATTTGGTAGAATAACTTATTTTTATCACTCTGCGACAAACAAGATGTAGTAGCTGACTGACAACATGCCAGCTAACGCTAAAACAGCGAGCAGAATGCGGGTAACCATGGCAACCAGCGGCCTCCGCCGCTCTAGCTGCAAGCCAAGCTGCGCGCGCATTAGCCGTGTTTACAAAAGCCGTGCCCGACCGGGGTCCTGCGTCCTACGTCACATAGGACGGCGAATAAACGACGACCGGAAGAGAAAAGCTGGTCTAGCTTTCAGCTAGCTGCCTAGCCTCCACAGCAGCGTAACTCACGTTGCCCAGCAACCGTGACAGCGTGAAGCACAGACGGGCGAAGGGGGAAAAAACGGAAGTTTGTTTGTTAGCCACGTATTACTCCAGATTCCTGTATTATTATTTTATATTTGATTCTAAAATGTTTAAACGTGTATAGCACATTTCTACAAGGAATGAATATAAGCAAATTATTCATTTACAAAGGTAACACTCTCCAGACCTCAAGATAAAACATCACAGTTAAATAATACTATTATGTTTGAAGGCTTAATTTTCATCAATCAAACCAATTTGCTCAGGAGTAAATTAAATATTTCAGTAAACCAAACATTTTGCAACCTGTGTCAATAGGTTGTTTAAAAAAACACTCATTTAATTTCCCTCTGGGGTTAATAAAGTATTTTTGAACTGGGGAAAGCCGGCGGGAGTTTGTAAAACAATGTGCATTCTCGCTTTTAGGCGAGAATGAACTTTTAGGATGCACTAAAAGCGTTGTAAAAAATCACGTTGTGTCACTTAAAGTGTAATATAGCAAAACAATTTCTGAATTAAGGGATATGGTGGGCCATGAAGGATCCACCAGACCCATCCTTCACATCTGGGGGAAAGAAGGACGAGCTTGAAGGAGTCTACGAATCGGACAGGCTTTGTCGCCGCGCTATGATGTAACCAGCCTACAAAGCCAGCCTTCAAAGGATGCAGACCAAATAATCCCTTTATAATAATGTGAGAAATCCACAATATTCTGTTATTCAGTCAGTTTTAATGCATCCAACATTATGTTAGTCGTAGCTGATAATAAAGTACATTAAGAATGATAAACACAAACGCTACGTGGTGGTAGTAGCAGCATCCACCACAAACATGGATCCTATTATGAAGAATAAAAGTGACGGCCAGCTTCCTGGAACTCATCCGTCCTCTCAGGTTGGGGAAAAAACCGGGCCCACTCGGCCTGACAGTGAGACAATCAGCCTTGTGCTGCTCAGGGTGGGAGTGGGGGTGAGGCGGCGGTGACCCGGCATGCCGAGATGAGGCCTGCTCCCCACACTGATGAGCTCTTCTTCCACAGACATCAAACGGGGCAGCGCCGCAGACCTCCCCGCGACCCGCCTGCGCTGCCTTGTCTCCTGCTCTGTGCTTTTATTTGAGTCTGATGCGGGCAGGCACATCAGCAAATATCGATCACGGCGAGCTCGGTAAAATTCTCCCTGCAGGTTTTTGACAGGTGATTACAGAGGCTGGGAATGTGTGCGCACATTTAGGTTTTTCTAACCCCTCCAACCTCTGAGACTGGCTGAGGAGAGCAAGATGAATTTCTTTGGTTTGTCTCAAATCATCCACAGAAGAGAGACATGTTTAAAAAAACACATCCAGACGAGGAGGCACACAGTGCAGCCCAGAAACGAGGGGATGAAACGCAGAATTTGGAGAAGATTAACCAGCTCTACAGGTTTTCTGGGCTCAAATATGTTTTAATGTTATTGTTAAAGTATTATTTGAATTTTTTGGTGAACAAAATGGAGCAAATTGCCACAGGACAATTGAATCTACAAAGTCTGATGTGAAAAAAATTTGGTTATGAGCCA
Organism: Phalloptychus januarius; assembly: GCA_902982915.1. Lineage (NCBI taxonomy): Eukaryota > Metazoa > Chordata > Actinopteri > Cyprinodontiformes > Poeciliidae > Phalloptychus > Phalloptychus januarius. The sequence goes on along the minus strand of CADWAE010000133.1, from coordinate 742,196 downwards.
CTCAGTTTAACCAAGAAGACTTCTAGTTTCAGGATCAGAACCAAAATGAGAAATAATGTTAAATTAATTCTGTTAAATTTTTATAAAAGTTTATGTCCATAATTCTTGAAAAACTACAAATTAAACTAGAGACATAAGAAGTTTCAAACTGCTTCCAAGTTGAATTAGAATTATTGGAAAACTACAAATTTGAATTTTTTAAATATTTATTTTCCTGATTCACCTGTGGGGGCGCTGCACCAAGAAGCACATAATGAAACAACACTAAAACCTCAGAAGAAGACACTGAGCATAACTTCCTTCTTCACAAAGCTTAAGCAAATGAAGAGGCGTCAGACTTTTAGCGTTTGTAGGATTTCTCTTTTGTTTTTATTAGAAGCAAATTTTCCCGTTAGCGCTGAGCTAGCATGTTTGTTTTCATTGAATTTACCCAGAATGCCTTGCTCTATGGTTTAATTCTGCCACAATAATGTAGAATAATGTGAGAAAGCCACAACTTTCTGTTCAATCAGTCAGCAGGTAATGCGTCCAACACAAAATAATGTTAATTTTTTTTTTATTCGCCATATTGGGAAAACTTTAGCCATTCAAGTTATGGAAAAACATCACTTTTGAAGAGAAAGTTCAGGCTTTTAGGAAAATGGCTCAACAAGATTAATTAATTTTAATGATTTCTTAGACTTTTAAAGGTAATTGTGTTGTTTTGTATTTCCTGTTTGCATTGATTGTATTTATTGACTAAATTTATCCAGTTAAGTAATTTGAACTTTGTTCGAATAGCCTTTGTTTTTATGCAGACAAATCCTTTATTGTACATGGACATCAGATCAGAACAGATTTTTAGCTAATTCTGCATTTACAAAAATATTAATTAATGTGCATTGTCCCTACCAAATAAATCAAAGTTTAAGCTGCAGCATGCAACTTTTATAAAAAATATTTTCATATACTTGATGAAACTCTCATTGTGTCATGACAATATATGAGATCTGTGGAAAAAAAAAAAATCAACCTCCTCTGCCTTCTCTCAGTTCTAACTAGAAACAACCAATAAGAGCCAGGAGGCGGGTTTTAGTGCTGTTAATCATCCTTCTGTGCACTCTCAGGTATGCTTAAGCTAGCATAAGACGTCATTAATGCTAAGGCTAGTTAGCATAGCAACTGATGACTGCTATAAACAGATTTCTGTTGTTTCTCCGCCATTAACACATTTAGGAGCATACATGAGATTGATTGACAGCGCTAAGCCCTGCCTCTTGTCTCTGATTGGGTGCATTTCTTCAGATGACAATAATAGCTCAGAGAGAAGGTGGAGAAGATTTATATTTCCACAGATTATGTCTCATATTATACAGTAACAGCATTTTGACAGTTTTAAGAAATATGTAAAAAAGATATTCTTATAGAAGTCACAGCTCCAAGTCATTTAACTTTGTTTTTAGCAAACAGTCATTCTCTATGGATCACAGATGAACAACAGCTTTTTGGCTAATTCTGGTACATTTACCAAAATCTTCATGTGCATTGTCCCTACCGAGGAAATAAAATGAACTTTGGATTGACTCATGAATCGATAACTTGCACCGCGTCCAATAACGCGTCTTCCTCCAATCATCGGAATTCAAATGACTTGGACGGGTCCCCAGCCGTCTGTCGAGGCCTCGCTGCTCACCGATAGCCTGCGAGGGGAACATGCTGCAGACTCGGAAAGCCTCGCATTCGGAACGTTATTAATTAAGCTGGTGGAGAAGAGAAGAGTCTCCTCTTTTTTTCATGACAGGGGCTCCCGAGGCGGCGAGCAGTGTGGATCTTGGCGCTGACCTGGCCCAGCAGGGGGAAGGAGTTGTGTCTTTGAGGTAGAGTTGGGGCGGGGGGAGGCTGGCTTCATGCCGACAGCCAGGCCTGCCACGTCTGCGTGCCCGCTTTGAAGTGTCACCTTGAGGGAAGAGCCGATGGCCGGGAAGCCGGGAGGCGGGAGCAGCGGAGAGGAGTGGCACTGTTGGCATCGGCAGACATGCCGCTTTAATATTGCATGGGCTCCTGTCCATCTCTGTACACACTCAGGACATTCCTTCTGCTTGATTTGGTCTGAAAGAAGATCTTTGTTGGGGGTTTTTTCATCACCTATGTTTGGTTTCGAACAAATGTCAAGCCTTTTACAGTCAGCGGATGTTTTAAACAAGCCGCTGCGTTACGGACGCTGACACGTTGGGCCTGCAGAGCCGAGGCTGGTAAATAATCAGTGGAGCAGGGGCGCATCCACCAGGAGCTTAAAGGGCTGAATAGACCTGGGGGCAATGAAAGGCTTTTGAATGTTGCCATTTTATCAATCAAGTTCATTTGTATGGAACATTTCAGCAACAAGGCAGGTCTTTACGTCGTAAAAACATTAGAATAAAAAGTCACATCCCCGATAAATTCCTAAGATTTGATCAGACTTCCAGATGGTTATGATTTATTCACCTCAAGATGAATTGTTAAAATGGAGATTGATCATCAGGAAAATAATGGAGCCAAGCTACGGAAGAGGATTAGGGACAATTAAAAAAAATAATAATAATTCTGACTTTTTTTCTCAGAATTATTTTTTCCCATCAGAATTCAGATTATTTTCTTAGAATTGGCATTTTTCTCAGAATATTTTGCACCCCAGAAATTTTTTTTCCCTCATAAATTTTTTTCTTGGAATTTTTTCTCAGAATTTTCTCAGAATTGTGAGCCTGTGTTATCCTAGCTGCAGCTAGCATAGCATGTTATGAATGCAAAGGCTAGTTAGCATGACCACCGATCACAGTGGATAAACGGTTTTCCTGTAACATTAAGTTGTTTCTCTGCCATTTAGGAACATGTAGGCTCATACATGACATTGATTGACAGCACTAAGCCCCACCTCTGGCTCTGATTGGTTCATTTTGACTGAGGTCAACGCGGAGGAGCTTAGACTTTTCACAGATTAAGGTTCTTATATTTAGCTGTAAAGACATGATGATATTAACAAAAATGTAATGTTTTTGCACACTGATGTAATCTGGCAGTATACAGCAAATAACTGCTTTGATTTTATTGATGAAAAGATTAAAGCACACAACTGTTATCATGAAAGTTTCATTGACGCTCAGTGGGCCACATAGAAACATACGACGGGCCAGATTTGGCCCCCGGACCTTGAGTTTGACTCAAGTTGTGAAACAAAACCAGAAATCTCAAAAGTTTGACGGAGATTCGCAAGTGGAAGAATCAAGAGCAGCGACATGAAGATGCATCCCAGGATCATCAGGATCATCTTTTTTGACTTCCGATATCCGAGTTTTAGTATCGGCTGATACCAACTTTAGTTTGTTCACTCAGTGCAACTAGGAGTAAGACAGCAAATGCAAAATAAATACTAAAAAAATCCTGAAAACGACAGAAACAATAGATTGACTAACTTAGTCAAACATTTAAAAAATAAACCTTCTTTCAAATGGTTCATAAAGTTCAATTACATAATGTCAAATAAATAAAGCAGGGGTTGCATGATAAACATAGAATTAGACTGAATTGATTATTCCTATAATATTACGACTTTATTCTGGTAATATGAATACTTTACTTTGGTATAAGAAAAAATTTTAGCCTGACAATATTTCATCATAAAGTTGAGTAGAACTCAAAGATGTAAAACAAGATGGCCGCCCCAGCTGTGCTGATATCACAAAACAATAAAAACAAGGAGTGTTTCATGAAAAAGAAAAAAAACCCCAATTGATTAATCAATAAATTCGATTTACTTTTCATCTTTTCCTGTAATCACACTTTTTCCTTCCACTCAATTTTCCAATAAAATGCTTGGATACAGCAGCCAGTGGTAAGTAACTGTGTATTGACGACTTTATTAGATTTTTAAAAACATTTTATCCTATTTCATTTTGATCTACTGTAATATTCTAGACTTGTGAGAAAATTATTTTGGGATTTTTTTATTAGCAGAAAGCCAAAACCATCAGAATGAACAGAAGTAAAGGCTTGAAATGAATCCCTCTGAGTGTAATGCATATATATGAGTTTCACTTTTTAAATTAGATTAGTGAAACAAACAGTTTTTGAAGATATGGAAAAAAGACTTCAAGCTGAGGAATTTAGACTTTCGATAATTGGTAAAACTTTTTTGTCAGGGTTAGAAAGAAAACGGCAGGTTTATTCTCGCTCCGGCTTTTGCTAATTGCTAACGCCGCCGTCTTTCGTGAATAAGGAAGCGGAACCGCCAGGGAACCGAACTTTAACTTTCATTTCTCCCCTCTTTAGCGGCTACCTCGTCCCGACCCGCTGCTGCAGCCGGCGGCGGATCCAACATGGCGGCAGTCAGTTTGAGGAGTTTACCAACAAGCGGCGGCGGGATGAGGCGATTCGAAACGAAAGAAAAGAAATAAATAAGATGGCGGGTCTCTACTTTCTACTTTCCACCCGCTTTAACAACCGTCCCAGTTCACAAATAGCAGTTTTAACTCCCCTGATTAGCACTGACATCTGCAGCCTTTCATCTCGTCCTCCATCTTGTTTTTTTAATCAGATTAACCCAAACGGGCGTCCTTTAATGGCCTCTTTTTTTAGGAAAGCTGAAAGAAGGGAGATAATTAAAATAATTAAACCGCTGGGACCGGTCCATGCGCCGGCTCTTTTCTTCTCTTCTCGCCTTTAAGTTTTCATCCCGCCTTGCTTACGGATTCAAGCGGCACACAGAGAGGAAGAGAGAGAAAAGGACTCATCATCCTCGCTTTAATTGCATTAAGTCGACTCTCGGAGGTCCAATTTTTTTTTCCCTCCAAAACTGACAGCCGGCATCGGATCGGATCTGATCTCCAGGTGAACGTCAGCCATCTAAATCTGGAGGCAGAGGGAGGGGGTGGACGGCGCTCTAAACAGCCTTTATGCAGCATATTTATTTAGTCAGAGAGTTTATTTAGCATAAGGCCTTAAGACTAAAAAAAGGAGGGAAAAGTATCCTTTTTAAGGATTATTTATTCATGAACTTTTAAGCTTTTAATGAGGACAAATGAAGCCGTTTTCCACAGTGTCAGTATGGAGTATGCTTACCAAAAATATTCTTGTTTAGCATTTTCTCCCCTTTCTGCACTGAGGGATCCGTGAGGAATAAACACTTATATTTAATAAGTACAACTCGGAGTTTGGAGAGTTGCAATCAGTTTGTTTTGATCTTCCATAAATTTTGATCAGACTCCGAATGGCGATGGTTATGATTTATTCACTTCAAGATGAATTGTTAAAATGGAGATTGATCATCGGGAAAACGATGGAGCCGAGCTATGGAAGACTATTAGGGACAATAACAAAAAGTATTCTGGATTTTGTCTGAAAATTTTTTGTTTCTCAGATTTAGAATTTTAACTTTTTTCTTGGAATTCTGACATTTTTCTGTGGATTCTTTTTTTCCTCAGAATTTTCCCAGAATTTTTTTTATTTTATTTTTATTTATTTTTTTATTTTTCAGAATTCTGACTTTTTTCCCTAACAGATACTTTTGTTTCCCAGGATTTTTTGGGGGGGAATTCTGACATTTTTCTCAGAATTCTGTTTCTCAGAATTTTCCCAAAATTCTTTTTAATCGGAATGCCAATTTTTTTTTTTTCTGAATTTTAACTTTTTTCTTGGAATTCCAACATTTTTCTGTGGATTCTTTTTTTTTTCCTCAGAATTTTCCCAGAATTCTTTTTTCACCAGAATGCCAATATTTTTTCTCAGAATTCTTTTTTTTTCTCTCTCAGAAACCTAATTTTTTTCTCAAAACTCTGACGTCAGGATTATGACTTTTCTGAAAATTCTGACTAATCTTCTGAGCTCAAAAGTTGCTTCCACTATTGGCACTGATCCTCTTCCATACCAAACTTCATCCACTCTAAAATAAAGATTTTTTTGCTCCATAAGCTCAAATGTAAGATGATTTCTACTAAATACTACAACCACTCATCTTTAGACTGTGATGCATGGTGGAGGTCGCATCATGATGAGCTCACGCTTTTTCTCTGATATAATTACTTGTAAGTTGCTCTTTCAAATAAACTTATTTGGTTTGGCATCAAACTTTCTGTCATAATGGGAAAAGTATCCAACCCCTTACAGATTCTTTCTGTTAGATGTTTCAGATCATCAAACTGGAAAATTTAACCTGAATTTAAATAAGTTGACAGCTTCCAAACCAACATGAACAAGTAATCACGCCCCCTACTGGTGGCAGCAGCCGACATCAAGAGTTCATGATAACTGGGGCAAGTTTATAGTCTCTCAGGAGGAATGTCGCTTTCTTTCTTTACACAACGGGAAAGTTTGAATGGATTTTACTCCACAGCCAAGCGGAGATGCAAGGCGTTCAGCCACCACAGCATCACACTGCCACCACCGTGTCTGACTGCTGGAATGGTTTAATCCACGAAGTGATGAGTTAGTTTGATGTGATAAAAGCCTGAGACAGAGCTTAAGCTTCATCTCGTTCTTATTGTTGAACTTTGACCCTAAACAGAGAGGTGAGGCCTGTATTTATTGTTCTGGGTTGTTGGATGAGTTTCTGATTCAGAAATGACTTTATGGGGTGCTGTGGTGGAGCAGGGGCAAAGCACAACCCACATATGGAGCCCTTAGTCCGGCGGTCGCAGGTTCGATTCCCGGCCTGGTGACATTTGCCGCATGTCTTCCCCCTCTCTCATTTCCCCATTTACTGTCTAGCTACTTTCAAATAAAGGCCAGTAGAGCCAAAAAATCCTTTAAAAAAAAAGAGATGACTTTATTTCTCATTTGTTGCTTCATTTCTGTAGATCTGGGACGTTTTGGTCGACTTCATGCCGTCAGGCAGTTTAAGTGACTTCTTGATCTTATGGGTCTTGCAAAACAGTTTATTTACAATTAAATCCTGATTTAAATCTAATTACTTTCCTCTTACTTTAAAATGGGATCATCTGAAACTTTTAAGCTAGAATAGAAGAAATATTTTCCTCCTTTGAATTTATACTCCTAAAAAACTATCAGCAGACGTTTGAAGCTGACCGTTTCCCTCCTGGTGCAGAGAGTCATTCACCTGCTCTGCAGCCAAACTGGATTCAAAATAATGGATCAGCTAAAAGTTTTCAAATTTAAAACAAACCGGAATAACTTTTTCGTTCTGTAACCTGAAATTCGAGTTACTTTCCCTCCTTTTTAATTTATTCTCCGCCGTCTCCCGCACTGATAAAAGAGGCGAACGCGGCAACAGCCGAGTTATGATTTACATTATAGGTATGTTGAATATTATAATCACTCGTCTTTAGATAGATTCAAGCTGTACTTCCTGTCAGAAGGAGTGTAATAAATTCTTGCATGAGGATTTTTACCGAGAGCAACAGCCTTGAACTTTTACACGAGCCGCCGCGTCTTTTTCCTCCCCTCCTCCTCGCGCGCTTTTCGTTTCATTCGGATCGTTTTCACAGGACTTCATTTCAAGTATGGAGGAGAAAAAAATTGTGTTGGGGGGGGGGAGTGGAAGAATCCCTTTGGCTGGAAATACTTAAGATTTATATTTAAATTTTCATGGAATCTTTGAGAACATTGAGGAGCAATTTCACATTTGCACTGACATCTAATTTCTCAAGTAGAGTCTGGAAGCACAAATTGCAGAGGATTCCCTGTGTGCCCAATTATCCGGCATCAATTTCCTTGACCCTGTGGATTGCCGGTAAATTAATCATACGACTTTTTTCTTTTTGGACTCTCTTTTCTCATGCAGTACATGCACACATTTGATAAACTAATCATATTTGGTCGGTTTAACTAAAGGAATTAGAAAAAGAATCGCAGAAAATCTCAAAAGTTGAAAACCCTACAGACGTACAGAGTCACATAAAGCTACGGAAAACGCTTTTGATGCAGCAAAATGTAGCAAAAACAATTGTTTTCTTTTTTTTTAATTATTAAAAACTGCAATGCAGCGCTCTCAAAAACACTTACATTAATTTGAAATCAAAACTGTTTGCCGTTTTCCCATATTTTGAACCTCTACAGTCCACAAACTGATAACTAGACCGAAAAATTGGAACAAAAACCACAAAATAACTGATGGAAACTCTTCCTCATATTCATTAAAAGAAATTAAAGCAAATTATTTTTAAAAATGTCCAGTATGTAAAACCCATTAAGTGGTAAGTACTTCAGAATAAGCTTCAAAAATCCAGTGTAAAAGGAAATGTTTGCTCATTTTTATATAGGATATAAAAATACATAAACTATTTTGGAAAATCTAAGAGAAATTTTGCAAATTTCCCATGTTTGGAACCCCAAACTGTTGGCGTGTGACTAAACATTAAAACAAAAAATAAAACAAAACCACAATAGATGAATATAGACTTTATTTTAAAATAAGTGCTTGTTAAATTTGCTATTTTCCCTCATTTTAAACCTGTACAGATCATCAACTGGCAGGTACCTCAGAATAATCTACACACACACATATATATATATATATCACAAGGTATTGTGTTAGACAATCTTGTAAAATACAGAATAAATTTTTAAAAATTTAAGAAATATATATTTAAACAATTAAAGAGCTACACGAAATGCATTATAAAACTATTAAAAACTAGAGTCCTCCCATCAATTAAGTGGGAATAAAGGTCAATTCATTTAAAAATGTATATTATGGAGAGCAAATATGACACAATGAAGCTGTTTGTGTCAAACTGTGAAGCTTTTTAACCAAAACAAGGAGAAAATGCAGCAGGAACATTGTTTATGATTTTTAAATTAAACTATTTTTAATAACCTTCAGTTGTTAATAAAAATACTTTTAGAAACCCAGATTGAAGCGCCTGAATCACCTGTGATTGCTGACCGGCTCCATGTTGCCGGGTCGCTCTACCTGTTGATCCCGACGTGGAGGAGGAGGTTCTGGAGTCGGATTCTGGAGCAACAGTGTCCTCTGGTGGGACAGAGACAGAAATCAGGAGAAAAAGAAAAACACCTAAGATGATGATGATGATGATGATGATGATGATGATGATGAAGGGTTGAAACGAACCATCAGACGTCGGGTTTTCCAGTGACACCAACTGGTTACTGTGGAGCCTGAAAAATTAATTACTGAAGTTACATTTGTAATGTAGGTTCTAAAGTCACAACAGTAATGCTCTCTGACTTTTTGAAAAAAAAGACAATTTATCATTTTTTTACATTCAATTTATGAGAAAAAAAAAAAACACCATTTTATTTCTAGTCTTATTCTTCAAAACAAAGAAAACTTTCGTAAAGTCACTTTTTTTTTACTCCGGGATGTTGCTAAGCATGATGCTTCCACCGTCTCACCTGTTTCACCGCCGTTTTCGTCGTTACAAAGCTACATCTACGCCCCCTTGTGGCCGTATTAGGCCTATTTCTTCCGTGTTTCAGAATAAAACCTAACAAATTCAGAATTGTTTTAAGTCGTTACATAACACCAAAACAATTCCCAGGTATGACTAAGCTCTAACATTTAAGGAATATTAAGCTTCCTAATTGACAAATACTGAACTAAAACTGAGATTCAGACGAACATAAACAGCTGGTGTCCAAACCCAGCTGCTATTTCTGATTAATCAAGTCAGCCACTTCAGCTCTTAAGCGTAACAAATTAATTTCAACTTTTTATAAATATTTCTGTATATAACATGATGTAGTCATTGCCAATAAAAGTGCTTGTATTTTTATTGTACGTTTTGCTTAAATATTGACTTTTTTTTTTTAAGCGGGAGATATTTTTACCCCGATACTTTTTCCGTTCAGAAAAACACAATAAAACGATAGAAATTATCAGAAAAGTATCAGGATACATCTTATAAGTCATAGGAATTATCATAATAGACCGGAAAACGTCAAAAACACAAGAAAACATTAGAAAATATTCCGAAATAAATTTAGCTTACCTCACGGTTGAGCTAGCCAAACTTTTATTGCTTCCGGTGTCCTGACCAATCAGAATTCTCGAAAGAGACGCGTCTCTGCAGCCAGCCAATCAGCGGCATGATTTTTTATAATTGAAAAAAAAAACTAAATGTCGGCTCATATTATGTCAATGAACAAAACAAACAAACAATAAATTGTAGTGCAAAACATTGAAGACGATCTTTATTGTTCACAGTTAAACACAAGCCACTGCTTAATGAACTTCCTTTTTTTTGCCGTTTTGTCCCAGATGCTCCGGCTCAGCTCCGAGTTCTGGTTGTCGTGTGTTTGTGCTGATTGTACCTCCTGTTGGTGGTTTCCTGTCGTTTCTACGGTTGGCATTTAAAGAGGGTTGTTGAACATGCTTCAGATAGCGAGGCAGAAGGAAATGAAAGCAGGAGTTCCCAGTGGACAACAGGCTTTTCATGATCAGTTCCAGAAAATTAAATAAAACCTAAGAAATGCAGGAAACCCGTCGGACCAGACGCCTGGAGTCGCCATTATTGTTTACAGGGAAGATAGAAGTGCTGTGAACCAGTTAACACTCTGAGTATCAGAACAAAGCAACTGAATCCAGGAGAGGTGGGATGTGGAGTTTGTACATTCAGAGTGCTTTCCTCAGGATGTTTTGGCAACGTTTTCTTCCTGACCGTTGAAGCTACCACGGAAATGCTTCAGATTATTAATACTCCTACATTTTCCAACAAAGCCGGAAGAGTAAACATCTGGAAAACCTTCAGCCAGGACTCTTCTAGAGTCGGAAATAATTTTAAAAACTATTGAAAGATTTGATTTAGGATTTTTTTTTAGTTTTACTTCATAATCCAAATTTAAAAAAAAAAATCTAGAACCAACCTGAGCTTTCTTCAAGGAAATTTGGGAATTGCTTAAAAGTTACAGTTGTAACTTGATAAAAGTAAATATAGTTTACATATTTGTTCAAACTATCACTGTGTCGTGACAGTTTGGTATTGAGTGGATAATCTGTGAAAAAATTTGCTCCTTTTCTAGCTAAATGCTAACTAGAAACAACCATTCAGAGCCAAGAGGCAGGACTTAGCACTGCCAATCAATCTTGCATGGTGCTGCTCAGACCCTCTTTGTTCTCTAGTAAACTGCAGCTAGCATAGCATGTTGTGAATGCTCATGCTGGTCAGCGTAGCCACAGATGACAGTGTTCTTCCCCATTAGCACATGTAGCAGTACTGATTGACAGCGCTAAGCCCATCCTCCTGGCTCTGATTGGGTGTTTTGGCCTGGGAGGAAGTGGAGCACATTGATCTTTTCACAGATTGTCTGTCTGATCACACACTCACATGTCATGATAGTTTTAACAAATATGTAAGAAACATTTTTATAAAAGTTGCATACGATAGATTTCAGTCATTCCCAGAAGTTTTTACATTTTATGACACAAATGTTCTTCGTGTTTCATTTTCAAACTCTTTATGGGAATGATTTTTAAAAAAAAGAAAGAGAAGCAGGAAATCCTGTTGTCCACTTAAGAGGACAAATAACACTGAATGCGAAAGAGTTGCGGACGTGTGACTCTTTTGCTGATTTGTAGCTTTACTCCGTTAGTTTCTCAGTTCTGCGTCTTTAACTGTGCTCGTGTTGCGTTTCGTTGTAGTCCATAATATTTAGCTGTTGCCGAGGGCGGCCGGGTCCCGAGGGGCCCCTGGCGCCGCCCTGCCCGGACCCGGCCTTTTCTGCGAGGGCTGCCCTGGCTGAGGGGTCGCAGTCTGGGCTCGGGCGGCTCCTTGGCATGCACAGTGACAGCAGCGGTGCCGGCCGGACCCGGCTCCACGCACAGCTCGGTCTTCAGGCTGTGGGCGAGGCCGGCGAGGCGCGGCGGTGGCGGCTGCTCGTCGTCGCACTGGCTCTCGCTCTTGTTGCGGAAAAGCTCGCGCGCTTTCATGCCCAGGAAGCTCTTGGCGCTGGGGTAGGAGCCCACGGTGAGCGGGGCGTCCGCGGCCGGCAGGGTGGCAGGCGGGGCGGCGTGGGGGCACGGCGCCGACAGCTCCATCAGCAGCGGCGGCGTCAGGTCATGGCCTCCGTTCATGGAGCTGGCTGGAGGCGAGGAGGAGTCGCTCGCCTTCGGTTGCCCCGGCGATAAAGTGCTGCCATTCGTCCCCCGGGGGGAATCGTGAGGCGACAGGCTGTTCTGCTGCTCGACGGCGTGAAGACCGCCTGCAGCGGCGCCGCTGGAGGGCAAAACGAAAAGAGAGGGAGGAGTTTACCAACAGAAAGAAGAATGTATGAAAAGATATAAAAGAGAAAAGAATAAAAGAAAGAAATGATAAAAAAAAAAAAAAAAGAAATGAAGGAAAGGATGAAAAAATAAAAGCAAAAGAAAAAAGAAAGACAGAAAACAAAAGACAAAATACAAAATGTTGCCTCATCCATGTCGCTGTTAAGGTGCAGTAAAGTTTTTGAACCTGATTAAATCACTAATGTTGAACTGATGAGTTTTCTGACTTTAACCCTCCTGACCTGCAGTCTGGACGCGTGCGCGTCTCGGCTCTGCCCCCTGGTGGTGAGCTGCTGCCGGTGACGGTGGCCGGCGCCTCCATCTCCACCCGGCTGTAGAGCTGCAGCAGCTCGGTCTGCAGCAGCTGGGTGACTCTCCTCTGAGCCTGGAACCTGCAGTCTGACGCCTGCAGCTCCGCCCTGCAAAACGCAAAGAGACCAAGTCAGAAAGGACACGGATCACAGAGGTCGTCGGGTCAGAGGCGGACGCTCACTTGGCTTGGCATTTCACGTCCTCCAGGAACTTCTTCTGCTCGGCGATGAGGTGCTCCTTCTTGGAGAGGAGCGTCTCCAGCTCGGCCGCTCGCTGCTGCGCCGCCTCCAGCTTCTGACCCTGGGCCAGCAGACTCTGCCTCAGGGAGTCCACCTCTTTCATGTGGGACATCCGCAGCATCTCCGTCTCCTAGCAACAGGAACAGCTGCTTCAGTGGAACAATATGTGGCGCATGGGCCATTTGTGGAACTTACACTCACTTTTTGTGGTCCCAAGTAGAGTTCAGAAATGGCACAAATTTGTTTGTTACACTTTTTATTTTTCTTTAGAGTAAAATTTGATGTAACAATTTTCTCACAATGGAAAATGTGAATTAAACACAATATACGTCTTTTCACAAGAAAACTTTTCTAATAAATAGAACTGCGTCAGAACAGAGACTTTGCTCTGTTTTCATTTAATTTATTCAACTTGACCAAATGTCACGACAGAGGATTAGGGCCACTGTAAAAAAAATAAAAGTAAAAAATTCTGACTTTTTTCTCAGAATTCAGAATTTTACTCAGAATTTTACTCAGAATTTCTCATTCATTTTTTTAGAATTCCAACAGTTTTCATTGGAATTCCAACTTTCCTATCAAAATTCCAACTTTTTTCTAAGAATTCCAACTTTTCCGAAATCGCGACATTTCCTCAAAATTACGACTTTTCTTCAGAACTATGGCATTTCTTCAGAATTACGACTTTTATCTCAGAATTTCTTATGAATTTTCAGAGAATTACAACTTTCATCTCAGAATTCCAACTTTTTTCCCAAGAATTCTAATTTTTCTCAAAATTCCGACATTTCTTCAAAACTATGCCATTCACTCAGAATTACGACTTTTTTTCTCAGAATTCCACCCAAACAGTATTTAGTATAAAGTATAGATGATGGCAAAATATGTCTAATTTGTCTCTGTATCCAGGTTTAATTTGATCAATTCATTAAAAAACATATCTATAATAATAATGAAGGAGAATAATAAAGGATATCTGGGTAAATATATCTAACTACAATATGTTTTTGCTCCATTTCTCTGCGTGTGACACACACACACACACACACCTGTTGTGGCCGTCGTACCTTTGTGTTGCTCATGCCTGGGTGCTGGGCGTCCTGCATGGACAGCTTATGCGCCTCCCCCAGCAGCAGCAGCTGCTTGTTCAGGAAGCTCATCTGCTGCTGGCTGCTCTCGCTGTTGCTCAGCTGAAGGACGAAGGAGACAAACAGGGACATGGAAGGACAAACAGCCAATTAGGACACAAATAAGGACGATGTCAGCTTTAAGGAGGAGGACAGAACTCGAGATATTTGGTCCATTCATCAATATTTCAACATAGTGGTCAAGAAGTACTACATTACCCACAATGCTGTGCTGTAATGTTTGGACAACAAAAAGAGGAAATGAATGAATGTGCAAATATATAGAAATTAATTTGTCTTCTAATCATCTGCTTTTACAACTTTATTGAAACCAGAAAAAGTTTCAGCAGCAGTGAAGCTGAAACCTGTTCGTGTTGCTTTAAAGCAGAAACCAGTCCAGTTCCCAGCCTGAACTGGTCCATCAATGGGTTAAATAAACTCCAGTAGTGAATTCACTATAAACTAACACATTTATATACTGGGGTTATGCAAGACTCTATAAAAACAGATCAACTTTGTGACTTCACCTCGTCTTCTGTCTGTGAAACTGAGTTGGTATTTATAAGAGGTTCGGTTTAATAAATGGATCCAACTGTGACTCCACCTTGACAGTCATCTGGTTGAGCAGATGCCCGGTGTGGCCCACTTTGTTGTTGGCCGTCTGAAGCTCCGCCTCCAGGTCGTCCATCCTCTTCTGACATTCCTGTAACTTGTTCTGTGGAAGCCGTGAAAACGGTTAGAATCCCAGACGGGACAGCGGCGTCAGTTTGGCGCGATCTCAGAGTTTCGGACCTGCAGCTCCTGGTTCTTGGTGTAGTAGTCGTCGCGGCTCTGCTGCAGCTGCCGGATCTGGCTGTGCAGGCGGGTCACCACGGTCTCACGGTCGTCCCACAGCTGCCGGTAGCGCTGCTGCTCCACCTGCAGGCTGTCCCTCAGAGACACGATGTCCACGCTCTGCAGGTTCAGCTGGTCCTTCTGCGCGCGCGCACACACACACACACACACACACACCCCCACAAACGTCCAAACACACACACACAGATGCTCCGTGTTTAAATGTCTATACCAATAAATTAGATAAGGGGTTCCCTAAATCTGGTGCGGGGTCCATTTGTGTCCCTTTGTATAATCTTTGTGGTCAACAACTGAAGTTCAATTATGATGCAAATCGGTTTCTTATTTTTCTTTAGGATGAAATTATTATTTGCATAATTTTCATGCAATGAAAAACATTCAATACAACACATAATATTTGCCTTTTCACAACAAAATGTTTATAATAAATGGAACCGTGTCTAAACAGAAGCTTTTACTGAAAAGGCAGCTTTGCTGCAGCCACATCAACTTTTATTTAATTTAGCAAAATTGGCTAAATGTAACGATAAAGGTCAGTGCAACTGAAAAAAAAAATCTTACTTTTATCTCTTAGTTTTCTCTGAAAAATCTGACTTTATCTCAGAATTCAGGTTTTTTTTAAATAGGAATTCCAAAAATTTTTCCTCAGAATTTTGACATTTTTGCGGAGACTATTTTACTTTGTTGTCAGAATTTGGACGTTTTTCTCAGAATTAAGTTTTTTTTCTCAGAATTTCTACTTTTCTCTCATTATCAATTATTTAAATAGTCCAGACTAGACTTGACCATTTTCAAGTCTAGTCTTAAAACTGACATCTACCAAATAAATTAGGGACAGACTTTCAGTGTTGATAAAATGCAGGTCTGCTAAGAATAAATAGCTACATGATTCACTTCATGAACTGTCATCATAACTGACAGACACATTTATTTGGACTTTGGCATCGATTTTAAAAAGTCAAATCCTTTCTCGTTTCTTTTCAAAAATTTACATTACAACTTATATGGCAAAAAAAATTGTTCTAACTTGAAGAGGTAACTGATAGATAAACGCCTGCTGGCCCTGTTTTAGCTTTATTAGCTTAGCAACATCCTGTTTCTTGGAAAGAAGTATCAAAACGTTGAAAGTTGAGGTGAAACTTGCCATTGCGTTGTTCTGCTCCTCCAGCGCCGTGGCGTTGATGATGCGTCGGAGGAGCCGGCGGTTGCGGACGGCGTGCTGCTCCCTCTTGTAGCGCTCGTACAGCAGCTGGTTGTGCAGCAGCAGCAGCTGGCTGCGCAGCGTGTGGAGCTCGTCCAGAGGAGCCGAGCCTGACAGCAAGACAACAAAAATTACATCTCTGATTACCACTTTAATCACCTTCTTTTCTAAAGAAGAGATGAAAAATGACATTTAATTTGTCACTGAATTAGTTGACAATTATTGCAATAATCGATTAATCATAATTAATCGATCATTAATTGTGATTTTTACAGTTATTTTATACAACCTAAATGAAGGAAATCTGCCTAAATATAAAAAATATCACGTTTTTTTTTTTTTGCAAATGGCCTTTAAAGATGCTGTATACTCCAATTACTGATTAAACATGTACAAAATCTGTGGATGATTATTTCAATAATCGATTAATCACAATTAATCTGATTAATTGTTTTAGTCCTATCCGAGTTCTACACAACTTAAAGATATAAAATCTGGCTACACATAAGTACATATAAATGGGGCTTTATTATAGCAAATGGCTTTTTTTGAGTCTGTATCCTCCAGTTAACGAATAATCGTTTACTAAATTAGTTGACAATCATTTCACTAATCAATTAATCGCAATTATTTTGATTAATTGTTTCAGGCTGAATACTTCTGCTCTGTAAGTCCTGATCCTGTTTCTCATTAACTACTCCAGTTAATCAATTGCTAAATTAGTTGACAATTATTTCAATAATCGAATAGTCCTGATTAATCCGATTAATTTAACCCCTACTCGTGTTCTCAACAACCTAAAAGCAGAAAATCTCCCTAAACATAAAAACGTTTTTTTAGCAAATGCCATTTTTTGAGTTTGTATCCTCTATTTAACGATTAATCGCTTACTAAATTAGTTGAAGACTATTTCAATAATCAACTAATCCGACTAAGCTTGGTGAGTCCTGAAACGTCCTCTCACCTGCAGGCCTGCAGTGAAGGCAGCAGGCTCGGCTCAATAGAAATGACATGACTTCCATCAGGAAACCAGGGAGGTTTATTAAATTCCAGAAGATTAATGAGAGTTTTATGTTGTTGTGGGCTGCAGCTGGAGAAAATGAGATTCTTGTGGCCTGGCATCCAAACAACAGAAGCCGAGTCATCTCTAAGTGGTCGGCTTTTCCATTTCAGAGGTGGAGGGATTCATGGGAACTGTGGGAACTTTGTTTTGATCAGCCTGAGCTGGAAAGAGAAAACTCCCTGTTCAGCTCAGTAACACTTTAACATACCCCTCATGTCTCAGAGCATGTGACACATCTGATACTCACTGACTGCAGAGCCGAGAAAAACACAACTTTTACTTTACGTTTAACTCAATATCTCATAAAAATCCTCGTTTTTTGTTTGTTTGTTTCAAACAGGAAAACTTTCAGTGATTTATTTCAAGAAGGAAAACATTTTGAGTGATGAAGGCTTGCAGTCAATAACAGCATTTTCATTAAAAATGTGCGCAAAACTTGTCAATATTGTGCTAATGTCAAAAAAACCCAACTGCAAGCAAGACATGCAATTAAAATCTCAATAAGTTTGTTCATGCAATAAGTCAGAGGTGACAAACTCACGTTGGTCTTGGGCCAAATGAAAATCATGAATGCTGTTAATTGTTCCAGAATGCCTTGGTAAAATATCAATAAATTGCTCTCTCTGTGTTTTACAAATAATATTGAACATCTGTCCACAGCGTTCGGTCCCTCCAGCAGTTTGAAAATGTTTTTATGATTGTTTTTCAGTCCAAATCACTGATTTCATGGAGCTAATTTAGAAATATTTGCAATATCTGTGCTTAAATGTGACTTCTTGTCGTAAAAGTAAGAAATAACCGACTCCTACAGCAGCGAGTTAACATCACTTAAACTCAATGTTTTTCTAAATTAAACTTCGTTATACATTGTCATAAAAAAATCCTGGGATTTGCTGATTTTGTGTGAATTTCCACAATCACTGTCTGCAGTCCAGAGGGCCACACAAACAGCCATTGCGGGCCAGATTTAGCCCCCTGGGCCTCGAGTTTGACACATGTGCAATAAGTCATTAAAAACACATGCCCTTCAACTACTTCCTGTCGTCTTTATGTCATTTCCTCCAGTAGTAACATCCGGGTTTCCGATCATGTGACTCATGTGAGGCAAAAGTTTTTTTCCTCACAACCATCCTGGATCAAAAATGTATGGAACAACTTGAGTTTCTTTCTAAATTGCCGTGTTTCTGTTAAGCAAATTTGCTTTAGTAATTTCAATTTGCACAATTTTATGGTTAATTGAAAAGCAGCTCCCTAAAGGCGAAGTCAGAAATATGAATCAAAAGTTGAGTGGAAGGAAGAAAAAGATGTGCAGCCAGAACATTTCAGCTCCTCTCTGTGCTTACAGCCTGACCAGATTGACAAAAGATTTATTTCCACAAACATTTTGAATCTGCTAAACTACTTGCTGGTTCATTCACTTTGTCATTTGTTTCTTTTTGTTCGTTTTTCACAACAATCTGTTGAATATCAAAGAGAAAAGTTCTCCTTTTGCAGCTCCTTACCTCCAAAGTGAGTCCAGTCAGCTGACTTACTTGGCAAAGGTAATCTGTGAAAGGGAAAGACAAACCAAGACAAGTTCACTGACATAAATAAAAACACTAGAAGCTCGACAAAAATAATTGGTAAAATTTCCTGTTTTTGCAGATTTCTGCCAACAGGAGAAAAATCTAATTTTATTTTTTTTTGAGAAGAAAATATGTCAATAATTGTTTTTCACAATTATTGTTTATACTAGAAAACCTGTGATTTTATATCAGTAAATATCGTTTAGTCAAAATTCACATTTTTATCTTATTAAAAAGTTAGAACTAATGTATAGGAAATAAATGTGTTGTTCAGTAAAATGCAACTGGAATTTAATATCAACTGATGTTATATTTAATGAAAATATTAAACAACAGATAAAACAAGCAATTTAAGTTAAACTAAAGTTAATTATGTTTTTAACTTTAGTATACCATGGCATGTATTCTGCCATGTTGCCTTCAAAGTCTTTAGTTTTGGTTTTTATTTATAAAAAATAGTTTCAGTAATGTAATAAAGTGACATTAATTGTGGATTCTGGATGTAGATCCGTCTCGATCCGTCCCAGAAGTTATCGCGATAAATGATACGATTTTTAAGGAAGACTAATGAAGATTTAAAACCAGAACGTCACGTTGACATTTTAAATATCCAAAATAAATAAACAAAACAACAGATCAATGACTTTGAGACCAAAGAACCAGACTGGATATTTTCATCCTCCAGTTTTTGGTAGAAAGCCAGAAAAGCGATGAATCCAGTTTGTTTTAAATGATCATGAGGAAAACTGATTTAAGGCCCAGTTGCCCTCCAGAAGCACGGCATGAAATCTGAGCGTCACCTCTTGAGGACTTTGTCGTGTGCGTCACTCCCCTGCTGAACAAGGCGATCCAGCACCTCCAGTGGCGAAGCCGACACCACGCCCTCCTCCTCCCCGTCCTCCAGGCCCTCCTCGCGCTGCAGCAGCCTCTCCATCGCCGCCTTGTGGACCGCCTCCGACGTCTTCTGGCCCACGAACAGCGAGGCGGCCCTGGGCAGGGCCAGCGCGAACAGCGACTCGTACGGAACCGGCGCTTTGCCGCACGGGCTCGGGGAGAACATCTCAAACTTGGAGGCGTCGTCGTCGGGCGCCGAGGGGCTCCGGAGCAGGTGGTGGTCGATGGGGGTGAAGCCGGACTGGAAGGACCAGGACCGATCCACGGCGGAGCGATCTAATGCTGCCGCTCTGTCGCCGGCGCCGCCTGAGGCGTTCTCGGCTCTGTCCGGAGTGGACGCGGCGTAGCGCGGCTCTCTGGCGGAACCGCCTGGGTGGGCACTGATGGAGGAGGTCGGGTTCTGCGTCTGGCGGCCGGTCAGAGTCTCAGTGGTGTGGAAGAAAGGAGAGTCGTAGCCTCTCAGCCCCGGCAGCTCCTGCTTGTCTTCAGTGAGTTTCATCAGCTCCTCTGTGATGGCAGCTGCAGCAAAGAAACTCACGATTAATCTGATTAATCACTTACACTCTGCATTCTGCTTGTGCTTTTAACGTAGTTTCTGCTGCAAATATCTTAGCACACTTGAAATAAGACTAACTTATAAGTAACAGCAAAATATAGAAGCTTTTTTTACGTTAATATTGACACAAAAGTTCCTGCTATGTTAGTAGAATATTCCACTGCCGTTACCTAGCAACCACAGCCATGCCCAGCCCGTTACCTAGCAACCCAGTTCTAGTTCCACTGCCACGTTATTTCACTTAAACATGTTACTTTTCCCATGTTACAAATCCAATAATCTGTAAGTGGAAGTTTTCCATCAATATTGGCTTAAAACAATCTACTAGTTCTTGAAAGTTAGTTTTGCCGTTAGCAGTTTAACTGTAAGGTTTTCGTAACACTGACATGACCATGAAGGAGTCTGTATGGATGTTTATGGCTGCTGTCATAAAAGTGCCATTCGGTGAATAAAATCACTGTTGATGTGACTCTGCATGATTTTTCATGGTCGCATTGTTTTGCATCTCAAACTGACCTTCTTCTCTCTCCTTCTCCGTTCTCAGCTGAAGGTCCAGCTCCTGCTTCGTCACGAAAACCGACAGCTCCGTCAGCGTCATGCAGACATTCGCTGCACTTCCTGCGTCTGATAAGGAAACAAACTAATGTTTAAAGACGGCGGACGTCTTTGAAGAAAACACTTACGGAAAACACAAAAGGTTTCACAGATTCTGTGGTTCATCTTAGATAACATAAGGTAAAAACAAAGCTAAACTAAGCAAGAAATAAGCTAAGCTAAGTAAGGCAAGTTAAGAGCTGAGGTGAAACAAGCCAAGCTAAAATAAGCGAAGATGCAACACAATAAAGTAAAAATAAGCTAAGGTGAAATGAGTTAGAATAAGCTACAAATAAGGTAAGAAACGAAACTAACTTAGCTTAGTTAAGTTAGCTAAAGTTAAGCTGCTTAAACAATATTAGCTTATATAAGAGACAACACAATAAGGTAAAAATAAGCTAAGCTAAACTAAGCTAAGCCAAGATAAGATGTGATAATGTAAAAAGATGATAAGCTAAAAAGAAATAAGCCAAGATAATCTACAAACAATGTAAGCTAAGGTACAAATAAGCTAAATTAAACTAAGCTAACCCAAAATAAGCTAAGATACAACACACTAAGGAAAAGATAAGCTAAGCCAAAACAAAATAAGCTATTGTAAAAACAAGCCAAGCTAAATTAAGTTAAGCCAAGCTACACAGAGAGAAGCTAAGATATAATACAATATGATAAAAACAAGCAAGCAAAGTTAATGTGAAATAAGCTAAAGTAACACAGTGTAAACCAAGGCAAAGATAAGCTAGGTTAAGTTAAACCAAGATAAGCCTAGATAGGATACAAGATAATGTAAAAAGATGGTAAGCTAAAGATAATCTACAAACAGTGTAAGCTAAGGTAAAAATAAGCTAAATTAACCCAAAATAAGCTACGATACGACACACTATGGTAAAAATAAACTAAGTTAAGTTCAGTTACTGTGGCCCAAGAGTTCAATTAAAGCTGCAGAAATTTCTGACTGGACGTGTTAACTTCGTTTTATTTATCTATGGCATCTGCTCCACCTCCAACAGTCTCACCTCTGTTTGCAGCTCCCTCTCCGCTCTTCTCCATCTCTCTGACTTGCTCCTGTCTCACCAGTCCAGGTTTGCTGGTTTCTCCTTGTCGACGATCCTAAAAAGAAAAAAAAACTTCAATTATTAGGACTTTATTTTAGTCTGAAATAACACTATATGGTAACCAAACAGTGATGGACGAAATGCTTTGGCAGTGACAGACATGGTGGCTTCAGGTTATTTAAGAGAGGCTGTAACGTAGCGCTATCAGATGCAGATTCATGCTTTATTGGATTCACAGGCTTAAAATGCAACTTAAACATGTTTCCACTAAACAGCTGCAATGAATTTTGTTCTTTAAATGTGCATTTTTGCTCAGATATGTGCAATTTGTTTCCACCTTGGTAACAAAACTGTAAAATACAAAGTTCTGAACACTTCAAGTGCAGTTATGGTCACATTTTAAAGCTACAAAAACATTTTTATCTCTGTCAAACTTTTGGCCATCGCTGCATTTTTATCCACAGAGGCATTAATATAAAACAGACGGGGAGTTTTCATACTTTTCTCGGCGGACTGGACTGGACCGTGTTGGCTGGTAAGCAGATTACAGGGAAGTCATCTGACAGAGTGGGAGGTGGGGATGAGGTGGCTGGCGTGCTGGAGGCCGGCGTTCCTTTTCCTCCTGCTCAGAGCGAAACGGAAGCAAATGAATTCAGGCGCGGCGTTAAACACCGTGGAGCTGCGGCGCGTTGCTTCTGTACCTGACGCGCAGTGGAAGCGGCTGGGCAGGTGTGAGGCACTGTGGGAGAGCTCCAGGTTGGGCGACATGCCCCGGGAGGAAGGGGGCGTGGCCATGCCGCACAGAGAGGAGGGGCTCCACAGGCGGTCCTTCCCCCCACAGGAAGAGTTCAGTTCACTGTTTGAGTTCTGCACATACGAACGCAGGACGATTAGGACCACAGGTTAAAAACAAAGAAAAAGGAATTCGGACGTTTTCTCAAAATTCTGACTTCAATTTTCTGAGAAAAAAGTCAGAAATCTGAAATTAAAACCAGAATTTTGAGGGGAAAAAAGTTCAAATGTTGAGAAAAGTTAGAATCCTGAGATTAAAATCTGAATTTTTAGAAAAAGTCAGACTTTTGAGAACCAAAAAATTAAAAAACTTAGAATTTTGAGAAAATTCTGATTTCTGGGCAATAAAAAAAAAATTACAACTGCCAATTTTTTCTAATGAGAAAAAATAAGATATTTTAATGAAAGTAATCAAGATTGTTCCCAACTTCTGGTGCTGAAAATAAATTCATGGTCAGCTGTTGAAATTTGTAATATTCTTATTTAATTTTTTGTTATTATTCATGTAGGAGGTCTCATAAAATTATAACTTTATTCTCAAAATATTTCAACTTTATTCTGATAATAAAATTTTATTATCACATTATTTTGACTGTATTGTTGTAATACTATAACTTTATTCTCGGAATTAAAAAATGTAAAATCTAAACCTGGCCCTAACATTTCATCATAGAGTTGAAAGCCCAAATGAATAGGAAGAATCAAATCTTCAAAAGTCGATTGACTGACCAGCCCTAAATTGAGGGATGATTACGCAGCTGATGGATGATGTTACCTGCCGTCTGGAGGTCTGCGGGCTGCGGTAGGACGAGGAGGACTGAGTCCCTGAGAGCGGCGGCAGGGACAGGGGCGGGGGCAGCGGCTGCCGCGGAGTCGAGAACGGCGTCGAAGAGGAACTTCCTGTCCAGAACAAACATGGCGACCAATGTAAACAAACGTAGCGACTGCTAACTTACTGCTAACAAAACGAGGAATCAATTCTTCCTAAAGTCTTAGCCTGAAGCTAATCTTACACCTTCAGTAGATTTGAAACTTTGAAGCTCAGCTTTGGCTAAAACATATTTACATATAAAGATGTTGTATTTTTGTACACTTTTGGTTTCATTACTGCTGTGAATATGTTGTTTTCTCAGTAAATTGCCTTTTTGAGTCTCCAGTTAACGATTAATCGATCACTAGATCAGCTAATGATTATTTTAATAAACGATTAATCGTGATTAATTGTTCCAGGCCCAGTTCAAAAATTCTATACTTTGAGAGAAAACGTGTATCTTGACTTTTGGCAGTGAAATAAGCAGAAACACGGTGAGATAAATGCAGCATTAAAATGTGTAAATGTGTTTTCCCACCGTAGCTGCTGTGCAGGTCTGTGTAGGGGCTCGATGTGGAGTCCTGCGCCCGCAGGTGAGCTTGTGGGTAAAAGTTCTCAGGCATGGTGGCGTAGCCCTCCTCACAGGACGCCTCCTTGGGGTCTAGGGACACTTTGGCACATTCAATGACGATATCATGGATTTCATACTTTTTCCACCTGGTGAGAAAGCAGAGCGTCATCAGAAAGAGACAAACGGATGAAACTAAAGGAGGATCTGATCCAGGAGGAGCAGGATGGGTTTACCTGGTGGGGTCGAGCTCGTGGTCCTTGGTTCCCGTCACCAACTCAGGATGTATACGAACGTGTTCAAGCATTGGCTGAAAGGGTTTCACACAATTATTAACGATGACCTGTTAAAGTTTCATTACATTTTGTTCATGAACCCTGAAAAATTTAAATCTTTCAGGGCGTCTTGTCACTTTAAATCCAAATTAGCTGCTGCCCACACGCCCAACTCAACATTTACACTCGCACGTGAAAATGACTGCAACTATACAACCTCATCCTTAAAAAGCAGAAGTGGAGCCTCCTGCACAACCAACAAGAATCCAGAAAGTGGATTATGGATGGTATGTCCACAACGAAACACTTGTCTTTTCCAGCAGCCATTGTAAAATCAGCAGACCAAACCTGCTGGACCTCAGCTTTGGTTGCTAGGCAGCAGGCAGAGTTCCACTGGCGTTGCTAGGAAACAAGCTGGGCTTAGCTGGGCTTGCTAGGCGAGGGGCAGCACCTGCTCATTTGTGACATTACACCTCACCTTCACCACCTCCTCGAAGGTCTCCATGTTCTCCTTCATGCTGTAGTGGGAACGCAGGTACGACACAAAGTTACACGGATACATTCCGTAGAGCCTGTGGAAAAGGGAGTAGACGGAGGCGTGGAGGTGGATCAGGTAGACCTCGGAAACGTGGCCTGGATGGGAGGAGGACAACCAGGACAGTTAGCGGGACGAACACGGAGCTACCAGAACATTCAGCGGCGGCGTCCTGTCCAACCTGGGTTCTTGAGGTTCCACGACGCCAGGCGGCCGAAGATGTCGAAGTACTCCCAGAGGTGCTGCTTCCCGGCTTGAGGGATCATGGGAAGCAGAGCGATGAGCACCAGAACGCCAGTTATCAGCACCACTACGTCTGTGTCCGTCTGCAGGGAAAACATGGAGGTCATGGAGGAAACGGGCAGAAGGACACTTTGGTCTGATTCTGCACTGAGACGACTTTCTGTTTCTATGAACTGAACTAGAGGAAATTAATACAGGCAATAAATCTGGATAATAAATGAAACGAGTCCAAATGTTTTAAAGGAGGAAAGATGGAGGCAGGAGTCAGTCCATCCATCCATCCATCCATCCATCCATCCATCCATCCATCCAACCAACCATCCAACCAACCATCCATCCATCCAACCATCCATCCATCCAACTCCCTGCCTGGCTCATAGACTGACTTTCCTAAATGTGTTTTAGAGAAGCAGGACTCTCCATTCTGAAGGACCGGCCTCCATATTTAAATCAGACTGACAGGGAGACCTGGTCTGGTCCTCACTGCCACCAAAAACCCATAAATCCATCAGAGATCTCCATTGTCATAACAACCCAAACCATCTCTACCTTCTGCTGTGCGCCGCTTTACCTTGAGGCATTTCAGCAGCGAGAGCAGCAGAGGGTAGCGGGCCATCTTGTGGATCCAGGACGGCTGCTTTCGGACCACGTGGCCGAGCAGCATCAGGGTGGGCAGCCGGCAAGCTGGTTTGGCCATACAGTCGTTCATCTTGTCCAGAAGGTGCTGGGCAAACGGTTCACAGTAAAAAAACAGATGGTTTTTAAGCTTAAAGGAACAAAGGAGAGCAACAGCCAGAGTTACAGCTCATTAGAAATGACCCGGTTGGGTCAAAGCCGACTCTCACCTTGTCGTGCGGCTCTCTGACGGACGACAGGACATGCAGGGCCTGGGCAGAGTTGGTTTCCAGGAAGTAATCCACCAACCCGTTCAGCAGCATGGAGCCTCGCTCTGGAAGGGAAGCAGCATTTTTAACCGGCTTGTTTGTTCAGTCCTGCTGAGGTGGACGGAGCCAGATGGACCCACCGGTGCTGAGCTGCTCGTTGATGAGGCTCCGGATCTCTTCGAGCTGCTGGAGGTCGGAGGTCTCCAAGAGCGGGAGGAGGTCCCCGACGTTGGGCTGCTCCCTGGCCATGGTGGCAGTGCTGGAGGTGGAGGCCGCGCTTCTCTCACAGTGTCAGTCCCAGCTTGCCTGGAGGACTCCTGGGGCCCGCCCACCAATACAGTCTCCAGGCACCGCTGGCGGATCAGAACCAAAATCCAGAGTCAGAAACGGGCCCAGGGCAGAAACAGGTCTCTGGGTCACGTCTGGTTCTCGTTTAAAACCTGAGGAGAATTCTACAAACATCCAGGCAGGAGCTGCAACTAACGATTAATTTAGTAATCGATTATTCTAACAATTAATCGCTTTCTTTTTAATTGGCACATTCTGCAGATTTGTCATTAAAATACTGAAATCTTTTCTATAAAACATTAAAAATACATTAAAAGATAAACAATCCAATTCATGTTTGAAAATAAGAAAAACATTTTAAAATGCAATAAAACTTTTATTAATTATGATTAACCCTGTGAGTCATTTTTGCCCTAATCCAGATTAGTGCTGGGTGATAAATGGATTTTATTGATTAAGTGAAATTTTTTTTTTTTTTTTTTTACAAAATTTAATTTGTGAAAAATCTGGATTTTTTTCCTCTTTTTTTAAGGTTTAATTTAAAAATGTGGATTTTTTTAAAGTCACATTTTGAAATTATTTCCTGTCATTGATGAATTGGTCACAGAAATCAGTCCCTCCAACATTTTGCCGTTTTTGTGATTTTTCCTTAGAAAATCACTGAATTTGTGGAGCTAGTTTGGAAATATTTATAAGGAATTTTGCAACATTTGCGCCTATTTTAGACGGTAAATGTAACTTTTTTAAGTCACCATTGAACACAGAAACTAACTTTATATCAAGTCAGGCTGCGCCAGCACAGTAGTAGAAGTCAGAAATACTGCCACCTGTAGGTGGGAGTTAGCCCCAATTAAAAAAACATTTTTTGAGCATTTTTGTAGAAAATTTGCAACAAACTGACAATTATGTGTTAAAAATCGCAGAATTGCAAAAAAAACAGGAGGCATTGATTGATAAATTGGCAGATAAAAACAGCTTTGATTTGATTAACAAAATAAATCCTGGTCTTTAGTTTGGTTTCTTTTCCTGAGGCACCAACTTTCCTCAGCTTCATTTAGAGAAAACAAAGAGAAAATGAACAACCTGAATCTTTTCTAATATCAACAGAGATTAGATATTACTGTCAGCAGCAGATCTACAGCGTAATCCTGACAGGCAGCTCATTAATGCCAGGCAGCTTATTCACCAACCTGGAGCAATGATTCAGCACAAACCGATTCATCGGCTCTCCAGATCTCACTTCACACGTCTGAGCAGAGAAAGCTGCTACTAAACGACAATCAACTGAAAGTTTCTTCAAACACAGCCGCGCTTCTTCCGCAACCAATCAGCTCAGCGCTCGTTTCTGATGCGGCGAAGCGTCCGCAGCTCAATCGTCCCTCTGTTTCAATCAACTGCTGACTCATGTGGCTGGACGTCCGGCTGAGGAGACATGAACATGAGCAGTGTTCAATGTGATCTCAGGCAGCCGGGGAATGCGCCGCATCGCACAAAGACGCTTTATGCAGCGCCGCCGCGACCAAGGAGGCGCTGGAGACGATATCTATCTGAGCGGGAGCCGCGAGCTGCTGCAGATGGCGGCAAATTGGGGACATTATCTAGATAGAAAACAAAAAAAGGAGTAAATGTAAATAACACTGGAATTCTGAGAATGAGCTCAGAAAATTTGTAGAATGAACAAGAAAAATTTCTGAGCTTCAAAATTTAAAGAATTTCAATTTTAAACTTTTGAAACTTTTTTTTTTTATTTTGGAAGCTCAAAATGTTTTCAAACAAATTTCCAACTTTTGGACTCAGAAATTTCATTGTTTTTTCTTTAACATTTCTAGGATGAATCTAAACATTTCTGAGTTTTCTCACACAAATGTTCAACTTTTGAATTTCAGAAAAATTTGAAAAACATTTTCTACAAAGTTTCTGGTTATTCAGACTATTTTATTTACAACTTTTGGACTCAGTAATTAGATGAATCTCTAAATTTCTGAGTTATTTTTTTGACTTCATTGGCCCTAACAAGCCGTCATGCTGCTCCAAATGTCTTGAGGTGTGTGACATTTGTCTCTATTTTCTATAAATTTGTGGTAAATGTTCAATAACAAAATAAATTTTAGAGTAGCGGTGCTACATTTGCTCTGATTGGTTCTTTGTTGGTTGTATTTTTGGTCAAGTCGCTGGATGTTTGGACAGTTATTGGATGCTGCGGAACTGGAAGTATTTTTGCTCTGACTTTCTTGCCTTCAGAAAGAAGTTATGATGCGTAACTGTGGCAAAAAGGTATCGTTTTTACAAATGGAGGCTGCTGATTAGCATCCCAGAAACTCCAATAACACTTGAACTACGACCCAAAAATCATAGTTAAAAAGGAGAACATGTTTACATCCATAAAACCAAATAGACGTTTAAACAGGAGATGCAAAAGCAAATGAGGTGGATAAGCAGAGCTTCCTAACAGCTGATGATGTCATCCAGGTCATGCTACAGTGAAATACTCTGTATTGTGATGCCGAGTTGTTAGCATGTCATGAGACTGTCATACAGAAAAGCTTCAGTCAGAGGTATCTTTAGGTTTGTTGCAACACTGACTGCTACCAGGGATACTTGAATCATATGAGTTTACAAAATTTTTTTCCTCCCTTAAAAATAAATAGATAATTGCTGAGTTGAAAACGCATTGAATTTTGAATTTTTCTGCAGGCTCCAGTAAAAACATCCTGATGGTTTTAACTCGAAGAAAGCAACAACAAAAAAATCCGAGCAGAATACTTACTGCTCGCTGGTTGCATGTTTAACTGAGATGAATTAAATGCAACATGGTTCAGTCAGCAGCTGCTGCATGAACACTGACCACTGGCTGCTGCTGCTTGTCGTAAACAACTCGCAGAGAACAATGGGCAGGCTTGGCTTTACTTTACCCGCTTCTGAAACACGAACACTTCTTTTCCGTGACACGCCGAGCAGCGATTTCACAAAAAATAAATAAATAACGCAGATTAAATCTACATGCAATCTCTGAAACATCAACTCTATCCATCACCTGGTCTGCCCGGTAGGGAAAAAAACACAAGTCAACCCAGCGCTGACAGCTAACGTTAGCTGGGAGCAGCGACCCACAGTCCGAACAACATTTATTCCCCCTGTCAGTCCGGCTCGGTTCGACCTTCAGCGGCCACATCGGTTCGGTTTGAACCCAACGCAACATCTGAGCTGGAACCCGCTGATAAAAACCCGGTTTATTCACAAATAAGTGGAGCTGTTTACCTGTTAGAGTAGATTCACTCCACAGGGCGCCGCCATCTTGAACACCTCACAGCCCATCCCACCGCAGTCAGCCTCCGCTGTCAGGCTACGAGCGAACTAATCCCGCAACCCGAGCGGCTCTGAGCCTCAATGCCGCCGCTTTCCCACCAGCACCGAACCGGGACAGCTTCTGAAAGTCATCCTAATCCCGACAGCCGACACTCCGCTCGAGCTTTCACTCGGATAACGGCTGATTCTTATCTCTGTCGCGCAGTTAAAGTTTGTTTTCCCATCGCTGCTGGTGAAGGGCTGAACTGTGTGTAATGCGGTTTCGCGTGACCCACATGCGGAGAGCGCACGCGCAGTTCTGTTTTTTTTTTTTAAAATAAGATTTTACAGAAACACGTCTGTATGGGTTTTGTTTGTTTTGCAGAAAATAATTGTTGCCAGTGTAGAAAAAAAAAATTGGAATTCTTTATGTCAAAATGCTCAAATTAAAGTCGGGATTGTGAAATTAAAGTCAAAATTATGATAATAAAGTTAGAAAATTGGTATTAAAGTTTTAATTCCGAGAAAAAAAAAAAAAAACCCTGAGAGAAAAGTCTTAATTCTGACATTAGCGTTGAAATTCTCATTGAGCAAAGTCAGAATTATGTTAATAACGTTTGAAATTTTAATAACAAATGTAGAATTCTGAGATTAAAGTCTGATTTCTCACAGATTACAGCCATAATTCGGAGATTAAAGCCAAAAGTATGATATTAAAGTTTGAAATGTGATAATAAA
Organism: Phalloptychus januarius; assembly: GCA_902982915.1. Taxonomy (NCBI): domain Eukaryota; kingdom Metazoa; phylum Chordata; class Actinopteri; order Cyprinodontiformes; family Poeciliidae; genus Phalloptychus; species Phalloptychus januarius. Next base: position 712,126 of record CADWAE010000133.1, on the reverse strand, counting down.
GTTAGAATTCTGTGAGATTAAAGTCAAAATATTTTTAGATTTCATTTTATTATATATTGTGTGACGCATTGAGGTTTTTCTCCACTAGATGTCGCTCGTGCACTCAAACTTCATTTTGCCTTTCTCACACCGAAACTCTGAAATAAAAATGATGATGAAGAAGACGAGGAAGATGATGATGGTGGTTATTATTGTTATAAAACTGAGCTCTCCGTTTCATTGAATGAATAAACTCAATCAATGAAATCAATTGCGATTTGTGTCGCCATGGCAACCACCGGCGCGGTCAGTGAGCTGTGCTTGGATAAGCAGACTGGTTTGGTGTGTGTGTCTTTGGAGGCGCTAAAGTTACCAATGTGGAAGATTAAGACTCTTAAATCTTACACACAACTTTACTTTATTTTACTTTACTTTGTGTAAATCCAGTAAACCAAACAGAAAGAATTTGGGATTTTTTTTTTCTTAAAAAGTAAAGTTTTTGTTTATTTTGTTTCTGCATTTACTTACTTTAATTACTAAGTGTTTATTTTATTTTTTGTTGCGTATTTCGCATGTTTAATGTGCATTTGTGTAAAGAAATGTCTCTCCCCCTCACACAGTCGCGGCTGTTTTGTATAACTGTTCCGAAGGCCGCTGTTTTTCTAAGCAAATTTCCACCTGCAGCCTGTCCTTTTCATTGGCTGAAACCACAGTCAGATTCCCCTGCGAAGTTATCTGATTGAAAATCAGGGAGGGGAGAAAAAGACGGAGCTGCGAGCGCTGATGATGCTTCTTACTCTGCTTTAACGCGTCTGCAACTTTTAGGAAACGGATTTCTTTCTCTGCATTTCTTTTTTCCCTGCGACGCATTTTGGATCTATAAAGTTTATTATTGTTGTTTTAATTCGGGCTCAATTAACGGTGAGTTGGTGTCAACTGTTGCACATTTTCATAAATTATATAATAACTCAAGCAGGTAGTTAACATGTTTTTTTTGTTTTTGAATAAAACCAAGAATAAAAAAAGTTCTTTAGAATGACTTTTTAGCTCTAACCAATTCTAAAACCATAAAAATATACATTCTAATGTGAAGCTTAAATATTTATTTGACATTATAATAACATTTTAGGATGTTTCATTTTATTTATTGCGTTAAAAGCAAATAGAAAATGCTCTGTGTGCTGTTTTTGCGCCGCAGAATCAACATGCCGCGGTCATTTCTGGTGAAAAACAAACGGTGCGCCTCTTATAACATCCATCGCACTTATGAAGAGGAGCAGCCGGCGGAGTTTGAAGACCAGGGTAAGACTTTATCTGTACATTTAAATGGAAAATGCATCGCATTTTCTTCGCTAAATAAACGATACTTGCTTAAATGTCGCATGCATTAAAAGTTAAAGTTGCTTGCAATGTGCTCAGCTGTTTGGTTTATTTCTTGCGCATTTATCAGAAGTCCCGTCGCAGCTGCAGAGCACAGACTCATCAGAGGAGCTCCTGTCTGAGGGGCCCTCCCTGTCCGCAGGCCGGTGCTCCCCTCCGGAGGATTCAGAGCCGCAGTGTCCGTTACCTGCGCACCCAGAGTCGGCCAGCCCGCCGCAGGCCCCCTCACAGCCCTACTACCTAACAGGTCGGTACCTCAACGAGACCGGCTTTACATTAGCAGGGGCCTGTTTTTAAGCGTTTTATATCATTTGATATGGATAATCATATACATCGTTCCAAACAAGTCTGGACCGGAAGTGGTCCGCGCGCCATCTTAGTAGGCAAGCGCAGCAGGATGGCTAGAGATCAACAAAAAGAAAATATGTGGGCATTCTTCACCAATTTGAGAGAGAAAAAACATATCGGGATTTATGGAGAAGATGTGCCTCCGATCCCATATTAAGATACAGTTAGCTTAGTTAACACAAAGAGTGCATACAAAATGGAGGAGCTTCACCGCTGATATCCATGCACTCATACAATCAATGTTTAAATGGATTTGCAAAGGATGTACAAACTCTTGAGATTAATAACAAGGTTCTGCTGACAGGCAGAGTAAGTATATGAAGTAACAAACACATCAGCTAAGCTAATTTTGCTATTTCTTTACACAGAGGTCTGTAGAGTACTCAAGTAGTTGTAAAGTACTTAGATTGTTTGTAACTTAGATAGGAACGAGTGGAGAGCTAGTTCTAAGCTTGTGGCTTGTTTATTGATGTCATAGCAACTCCATATCAACCGCCTGCCAAGATGGCCGTCAGTTACAAAGTTCACGGAAGTGTGAGGAAAACTATGTATTGATTAGTTTTGTGTTTTAAATATGTGAGATACTGCCGGGCTGATTGCGAGACCTTTCCTGTTTTATCCACAGGTTTTACTCAACACAGTTCTTGTTTGAGTAAAGAACTGTGTAGCAGTTTGGGTAACAAACTGCTACTTGTTACCCAGCAAGTTGTTGCTAGGTAACCAAGGAGTGAGCGAGTTAGTTGATGGCACCAACCTCGCTTAGTTGGCTGTCAGAGGTTGTCCTGTTATAAGCCTGTACTCTGCCTACATCTCCCAGAATGCTGTGTGGTTCTGGATCAGAGTTCAGTGAAGAGGTGTTTTTGTGCAGTCGTCTGATTCAGTCTGTTCCTCTTTTCTTCTTATTAAACTTCATATTATCATCATCCTGCCAGTGGGACTAGATATGAAAATTAGTCACTTGGCTATAATCTCATATATTTGCATGTAAATGTTAGATGATGTCCAGTGAACCATTTTTAAAGAATAAACTTGAAACACGTTTTGTACATCCATTTAGTTCTCAACTGCTTCCTAAGAAAAACACTCAGCAGTTTTTTGTCAAAAAGTTAATTGTTTTTGGTGTCTGGAAATAAGCCATTTCAAAAGACCTCCGGAATGCAACATCACAAATCCACAGGTACTTACCTAGCAACCCAAGCCTGTTACCTAGCAACCCAAGTGGAACTCCGGTATGGTTGGTCAGCTGGTTTTACCACTCTGTGTGCTGTACAATGGCTGCTGGAAAGCTAAAATCTTATTATCAAAGAATGATTTTGTGCACACACTGTTATCCTAACCAGTTAAGGGAAGTATAATATTTGACCTTTCAACTTGTCCCTGTGTTAGAGCCCCACATGGCCGAGTTCCCACCTTACTACAAGCCTGCGTACGCCTGGGAGCCGGTGTCGTCGTCCTATGAGCTGCGGCAGCTGAGCTTCAGCCCCACGGTGCTGCAGCATGCCAGCAGCCTGTATGGCGCCCACATCAGCCGCAGTCCGCCGCCGCAGCAGCCACTGGACTGCAGCACGCACTACTCCCCCACCTCCAACACCTACCACTGCATCACCTGTGACAAGGTAGGCAGCTTTTCTCATCACTGCACGGAATATCCATATTTAAAATGATGATTTCATTTATTAAAATAAGGGCCAATCAAAACCAACCTCGCCTTGTATAAATTATTCCACCTAGGGGTGTCCAAAGCGTGGCCCGGGGACCATTTGTGGCCCTCGGGGGCATTTTGGGCGGCCCCCCTCAAACTCAATTTTAGAATGGAGCAAAAAACAGGAAGTAGAGGTTGAAAACTAGCATGAACCACATATCTCAGAAAAATGAAAAAGAAGGCTGGGATCAGAAACCTTTCAGAGTTTTGTGCCTCTGGTATGGCACAGACTGCTTGCCATACATTTAATTTATTCATAAAATGTTTTTCCATTTCTCCTTTTAGCACAACACTCTTTGCCAGAAAAGCTAAAAACAACTTCAAACTGGTGTAAAAAAATTTTTTTTTTGCGAAATTCAGAAAGTTTGTTTGAATTTTTGCCATTTCCATCAGCATTTTCTCTAAAATGTGCGTGAGAACATGTTGACGGCTACTGAATCAAAGCATGTGTGGGACCCAACTTACGACATGATTGAACCAGAGCCAGGTTGGTTTTAGTAAATGTTTTCTGTTAACAGGTGAAATCAACATTTGTATTTTTGTTGTTTTTTGTTGTTCAGGTGTTCTCAACTTCTCATGGACTGGAGGTTCATGTCAGGCGGTCACACAGCGGAATGAGACCTTTCGGTTGCAGCATCTGTAGGAAAACCTTTGGGCACGCTGTGAGCCTGGAGCAGCACATGAACGTTCACTCCCAGGTAAATAAAAACACACATTACTTTGTGTGTAAAGTAATGTTTTGTAAAAATTTAGAAAATATTAGTTTGTTGCCATGCTTCATTTATTTGAGAAAAGATTGATTCTTTGATTTAAGTCTGAAAAATCAATTTAAATGCTTAAAGGACTGTAGTTCTTCTTTTAAAAGATCGCAGTTTATAACTTGTAAATGGGGCTAAATAGTTTTTTTATTGCATGTTCAGGAAAAAAGCTTTGAGTGCAAAATGTGCGGTAAATCCTTCAAGCGGTCCTCCACGCTGTCCACACACCTGCTCATCCACTCCGACACCAGACCGTACCCCTGTCAGTACTGCGGGAAACGGTTCCATCAGAAGTCGGACATGAAGAAGCACACGTACATCCACACAGGTAACTACAGTGGAGATCTTCCCACTGTGTTCTGGACTCAACCTGCTACAACCGTCCAAATATAAAAAGTGTAATATTTTAGTAATATTACACTTTTTAGGGCTGCAATTAAGTTTAATTTTAGTAATCGATTATTCCGACTATAAATCATATGAAAAATGATCACATTCTGCTGATTTTTAATTTAATGTTAGAAATACTTTTTAATAGATACTTTTTTAAAATGTGAAAACAAACAATTTATTGCCTAAAATGCAGTAACACAAAATTCCTTTAATGAACGTTTGATTATTTGTAGCTTGATTAATATTCATCTGCAGCTAAAACAACAGTGTTGGGATTTTATCACAAAGAAGTTAATTTATCATTTCAAAATAGGTTTTTCATAATTATTCAGATCATATATAATGCAATATTTAGACAATACAATTCACAGGACAGAACACAATACCAGGAATTATTTTAAAAGATTACAAGAATAAAGTTGGATGAGAAAAAAGTCAAAATAATTTGAGAATATAGTAATAAAATTATGAGAATAAATTTGAAATAATGCAAGAATAAAGTCCTAAAATTACAAAAAGTACAGTCATAATATTATGACTTCATTCTCACATTATTTTGACTTTATTCTTGTAATATTATGTCTTTATTCTCATTAATTTATTTGATATTTTTTCCTAGTGCTGCCCTAACACTTCGTAATACATCCACACTGGATTTCTAGTTTTTATTTGATTTCCAGTTTGGGGTTTCATTTCTGTCCAGAGATGTGCTTGATGATATCAGCTACTTTCCAGGTGCAGCATGGAGGAATTGTTTCCAGAGGTTATAAAGCTGCTGATAAATCAGAAAAATAAGTTTAAACAAATATCCCGTCAATTTGCATGTCTGGTTTTCCTGCTTCGCGCCGCGCTCTATAAAAGGAAGTCTGTTCAGTTGACATTTGTTGACAGCATGGCTTGTTCAAATCTGAACAATGGCGCGATTCTTCACGATTGGTCGCTAATAGAAACTTTACCTGTAAGATGAAAACATCTGATGCTGTTTTTAAGCAACTCTGATTTTTTTTTTTTTTTTTGCAGCTAAAGGAAAAATCTAATCAGTTTGGGGAAGAAAAAAAAAAAGTAAAATAATTTTTTTTTTGCAGGCGAAAAGCCGCACAAGTGCCAGGTTTGCGGCAAAGCGTTCAGCCAGAGCTCCAACCTGATCACCCACAGCAGGAAGCACACGGGATTCAAACCGTTTGGGTGCAACGTTTGCTCAAAGGGCTTCCAGAGAAAGGTGGATCTGCGGCGGCATCACGAGAGTCAGCACGGCATGAAGTGAAGGAGCCCGAATGTTTGTACATATTAGATTTCTATAAAAACAACGAGCGTCAGGTGTGCCTAGGACTGCTGCAGGCAAACTGAAATGTAATATATAGGAATCCATCTTTAAAAATACATGTCTGTATAAATGTGAAAAATTGGTATAATTTTGTATTTATATTCTGGTCACTGTAAAGATATTACCAAGTTTTGTAGAGTCTGGTTTCAATTCAAATATCTAATGTTACAAATCAACCGTTACCTGGCAACCACAGGGAAGACCAGCCCGTTACCTAGCAACCCCAACGGAACTCCTCGAAAATCTTTGTGCACTTGAAATAAGACAAAACTAACAAGAAATATGAGCAATAAAATAATCTGCCAGTCAAGCAAAACATTTTAACTTACAGAAAAAAATTATTTGGATTATTTCTCTTTTAACAGAGTTATGGAGTTACTAGATACATTGACACGAGTAACTGCTTTGAAAAAAATTACTTTATTATACTGTACTTTTTACTTTTACTTGAGTAATTTTATGATAAAGTATTGCTACTTTTACTGAGTGAAATGTCTGGATTTTCTACCCACTGAATGAAAAACAGGTTTTAACCAAAGGCGCTGACACGCAGCTGCAGTTTCTGCTGAAGCTTCACAAGTTTTTATTGCAGGAAACTGATTTGGAAAAAATACATTTTGTCTGATTTTGTTATTCTTGTTACTGACGTCAATTATTGTCATTTTGGTTCTTAAAATACCAAATTAACATCTGATGATGTAATTTTTACATATTAAATGACTGATAATTCCATCAGTTGCTCAGTACTTGAGCAAGTTTTTACCAAATACTTTTTTACTTTATCTTGAGTAGTTGAGTAAAATATGTTGAAGCAGTTCTACTCTACTCACCTCTGGTAGCAAATAACTTAAAAGTAACTTCTTTTTTTTATTTTTTTTTTTAAGCAAAATACAAGAGCTTATTTTAAGTAAATAATTCTTCAATGTTGATCAAAAATTGCAAATTCACTTGCAGGTTATTTCACTCATAATATTGGAAGAATTTAGTAATCTGCTAGTGGAGCTAATAACTTTTATAACCAAGAAATGATTTCCTCATATAAGTTGCTATCTTGCTGAAAAGTTACTTGTAAGTTAGTTGCGTCTTATTTTAAGTGAACCTGCTCTAGAAATGACACAAACATACTTGGTGGTATTTAGTATTTTTGCAGTGTTTGAATGATTCAGGTTGTTGGGGATAATAAATGATTTGATATAAATTGCAATCCTGGAAAATCTTTGCTTTTCCTTTTCATAATAATCCATGTTTCATAACCACACACTTTTATTTTGTTTATTTCCACGCCTCGTTCTCGTCTGAAGCAGGATGTGGGGTTCCTGCAGGACTGTTACGTCGGGTGAAAATCTGTTGCGTGACCAGAGTGATCCTGCAAATGACACACCTGCAGCGTCATGCAAATCCACGCGCAGCGCCTGATAGTGGACTAGAAAGCAGCAGGAAGGGAAAGTTAGAGAAGCGTTCAGGAATTGAAACACAAATGGCTTCGAAAGCATGAAAAAGCAGAAGTCAAAGCAGAGGAAACTCACAAATTCTGCCTTTGGTTTCATTGGGAAACAGGGATTAATGAATGTGTGTGTGTGTGTGTATGCGTGTGTGTGTGGAAAAGGGATTGATTACTTGAGTTAACTGCCACCCCACCCTTCCAGTCTGTTGGATTTACTTACAACAAACAAACGGCAAAAAAACGCCGCCTTCCTCAAACAGCAAAGCTGCTGGCGCGTTAAGCTGCTGGAGGCAAATCAGATCATCAGGAACGACCTTTAAATCTGACGAGGAGGCCGGCGCAGCAACGACGCTCACCTTTCAGCAAGAACGAGTCAGTGAAAAACCCACAGAACGCACCGCACTGAAAAAACACAACATGCTAACAAGTATTTTTAGTCTCATTTCTAGTGCAAACGAGACTAAAAATAAGAGTCAATTAAGCTAATTGACCAACTAAGTTAATTTTCAGCAAGAAACTAGCTTTCATTTCTTGCTGTTTGTTACATTTGTTGCACAAAAGCGTTCTTACATAGAGAGATTTTAGGTATTTTAAGGCCTCCTGTCACTTTAAGTCCAAAGAAACTGCTGCTGGCCACACCCACAAACTCAACATTTACACTCACACGTTAAAATATATATCACGCAACTGTACATGTTTGAAGAGCACAAGTGGAGCCTTCTGCACAACTAACAAGAATGCAGCAAGTTGTTTCTGATGGTAAGGTAACAACAAAACACTTGTCTTTTACAGCAGCCATTGTACAGAGCATACAGCAGTAAAAATCCTCTTCATGAATCTGTATGAGAAAAACAGAGGGTCTTCAGTCAGAGGCTTCTTCAGATTCACTGTAACACTGACCGCTAGAGGAGATCTTTCCTCATCAACAATCATCATCTACAATAACTCTTATTATATTCATATGAATTACAACAATTAATAAAGTATTTCAGAATTTGAACTGAATTAATGCAGCAGTAAAACCAGCTGACCAAACGTCCTGTTGCTAGGTAACGGGATTCCGCTGGGGTTGCTAGGTAACGGGTTGAGCTTCTCTGGAGTCACTGGGTGAAGGGTCGGTGCCTGCTGATTTGTGACTTTGCATTACTCAGGTTTTTGAAACGACTCATTTTCCAGACACCATAAAACGTGAAGTTCCTGCTGAAAAATGGTCCGGTGGGTTTTTTTTGTTTTTTTTTTGTTTTTGTTTTTGTTTTTTTCCAAATCTTGGTTTGTTTTTAGAAGCAGGAGGAACCAAAATGGAAGTACAAAAACATGCAAAATGTGAATTTTGCATAATCGGTAACAATTCTTCAATATGGATGTAAAAGTACTTAAAAATTATAATGTGGGGAAAATTTCCTATAAGTGAAATTATCTGCTGGTGGAACTTTCCATCAATATTAAGGAATTATTGACCTCAGACAAGCTCTTATAACTAACTGGAAATCTACTTGTAATTTAGTTTTATCTTATTTCAAGATATATAGGAACTAGACAAAAAAATACTTAGTAAAATTTTGTGTTTTTGAATTGTTCTTCCACATATTTCTTGTCCAAACTGACGTTATTGGACCAAACAACTCGTTTTGCTTTAAATTCATGACTTCAGCTAACTGCAAACCTCTGAGGTGTTCGCAGAACACAACACACCATCTGGATTTCCTCCAGATAAATAAAGAAAATTATGCAAATTCACAATCTGTTTTGGGAAAACAAAACAGCTCACCAATTCTCACACATATGCAGAAGTTGCATTTATCCCACAAATGGCCTGTAATTCTGGATATTTTTCCACATTTTGAATGAAAGCAACTTTTATTTAATGCATCTTGCAAAGTTACAAATTCAAACTTGATGTGTGTGAGTTGTAAATGTAAAATAGTTGAGTTTTTTCCAACAGTGAAGCAGAAAATCCAGTCTTTTGTCAAATCTAATCTGAAAGAGTTTACACGACTGCAAACCATAGCTGCAGAAATCAGAGTGTTCCTGAGAACGGACCGTCTGACAAACAAATCTGAGGTCTCTGTATGCAAAATTTGTTGGCAAATAGAGGCGATAGGGTCAGGCCTTAATCCTTGGGAACAGTTAGACGTGCTGCGGCTGCAGAACCCCGGTATGAGGAGACGGAGCAAATCAAAACGGTGCACAGGTGAGCAGCAGAACAAAAGCCTGGGATCCTCCAGGGTGGGACTGAGCAAACAGGACGCGAGTCCTGGAAGGGGAGGGCCGCGGCTGCCGGGGGCAGCCTGGGGAAAAACGGGAAAAACCGAAGCAAACTGCTTCCTGAGTCAGTCCTGCAAGGTACAAAGCGGCTTAAAAAAGTTTTCTTTTTAAGGTGATATAGTTTAGATTCTGCTTAAAGTTGTGCTTTCTGTGTTTTTCAGAAAATGTTTGCAAGAAGCTCCATTCTTCTCCTTACAGATCAGCTGGAGCAGAAATGTAACACTCACAGCCAGAGTTTTGCAAAGTGTGCAAACTACCTGGCAGAAACAGCCAAAGAGATAGAGCAGGATGTTCTGGATTTGTTTTGCAAATCTCCATGCAAATGAGCCGCAGCCAGTACACTGGAAGCCATGCAGGATGTGAAGGGAGTCTGAGCAAACGCCCCGGGCGTCAGAGATGCATTCATGGAGTTCAGGGTGGGAGCCGGAGAGTTCAGAGTCAGTACTGGGAATCCCAATCACAGTTTACTGTTTTAAAGCGTCTGTCATCAAACCGTGCACCGCAAAAACACAAAATCTCACCCAGGAGTTCAGAGACGCTAGAAACAAGAGAAAACTGTCTTACCGGAGGAGCTGGGAAGCAACTAGTTACATTTAGAAAGAGTTTACTTTTAGGAGTATTTTTATTTATTATGAAGCATCTTTACTTTCACTTGAGTAAAATTCACTAAATGAAAGACAAATTTTAATCCAAAATTCCCCAGACACACAGATGTGCAGTTTTTGTTCAAGTTTCATCAGTTTTTTATTGAGAGAAACTGATTTGGAAAAATATTCTTGTTATTTTTTGTTTTTTGGTCCTTAAAATACCAACATTTCCACTTTATGTTTTATATTTTGGATGATTTGATTATGTAATTTCTAAATATTAAATGATAATTTTATCAGCGGGCTGCCCAGTGGAGCAGCTGGTAGAGCTGTTGCCTTGCAGCAAGAAGGTTCTGGGTTCGATTCCCGGCCCCGGTCTTTCTGCATGGAGTCTCCATGTTCTCTCTGTGCATGGTGGGTTCTCTCTGGGTACTCCGGCTTCCTCCCACAGTCCAAAAACATGACTGTCAGGTTAATTGATCTCTCTAAATTGTCCCTAGGTGTGAGTGTGCATGGTTGTTTGTCCTGTGTGTCTCTGTGCTTTAAGTCAATAATTCCTTAATATCGATGAAAAAACTCTGTTTCCATTGGCAGATTATTTCAGTTATAACAAGACATTTTACCCATATTTTAAGTTAAAGGTATTTTTCATCCATATTAAGGAATTTTGAGTACCTATTACACAAACTTCACGCTCTTATACTTACATTTGGGCGTCAACTGCCTCTAACAACAGAAAACACGAAGCAGATTTTTGGCAATACATCTGGAAATCTGCGCCGTTACCTAGCAACCCCAGGGAAAGGAGCCCGTTACCTAGCAACCCCAACGGAACTCTGCAGACATGGTTCACAGTTGAAATAAGACAAAACTAACTTACAAGTAGCTTTTCAGCAAGATGTCCGAGTTTGGTTTATGTAAATAATTCCTTAATATTCATGAAAATGGTTATGTCACTTATAACATTTTTACTATATCTTAAGTTAAATAATCCTAAGATTTTTTAAATAATCTTAAAGTTAAATATTCTGTGGAACTAAATTTTTTCATCAATATTATCAAAACAAACTCTTATTTTTTTCCTAAAAAGTTACTTGTAAGTTAGTTTTGTCTTATTTCGAGTGTTCTGAGATGTCTGCACTTGAAACTAAACCAAAAATACTTTGTGTTTTTCAGTGTAATATTCAAGTTCAAAAACAAAACAACACATTTTTACATGCAAAAATTAAAAACTATTCAAAATACTGTCAAATTATCTACGCATAAAGACACAAATAATTTAAATTTTACATATAAAATGAGAAAAACAACAAAACGTTTTGAGGTTTTTTTATGTCTAGTGAGATGCCAGCATCATTCCTGAACAGTAAAAGTAACTGTCGGCAGATTTCCTCTGTGTGACTGACGACAGGAAGACGCAGAGCGATCTGCTGTCAGGATGGGGGCGTGATGCAGGCCTGCAGCCTGCCGGGCTGCAGATAAGTCCTGTGGTGACGGCTAATGACGCTAGCTAACATCCACGCCTGATGAGCATCAAGAGTCAACAAAAACAAAAACCATCAACTTCTGTTAACTTGTTTTCCTTCAAGGTTCACACCTGGCTTTAAAGCTGCTTCATGACTTTAAGATAAAATTGAATGAAACTCTTATTAGTTATGGTTTTTAGACAAATTGAGGCAATTAGATAAAATAATTATATAAAGGTGACATTAAATAAATCCCAAATCTTGGAAACTTGACTGAACTTTGGTTTGCAATAAACATGTTTTTAAAGTCGTGTTGCTTCAACCAGCTGTTTTCTCTGAATTAAGTTCAAATTTCTAAATTCCAAGTCAAAAAATAAAAACAACAAGAACAGGTACGAACCTGGAAAGTCAGTTTTCTAACCAACCATGACCTCAAAATCCAATATGGCTCAAAAATCCAATATGGCTGCTCTATGGGAACATTTCCCTCAAGTGTAAAACGCATATTTACTGTTATTAACACTTTGTCATGTTTAATTTATTCACATTTCTGTTAATGCAAATCTGAAATGTTCTGTATTTTAGCAGTTTATCTTCTGGTACATTCATTTAAAATGTTCCATATGTTTATACTAAATTTCCAGGTATATTTACAAACATTTCTGGTATTTGGAACTAAAATGTTCTGTAATGTTACAGTGTATCTCACAAGCATTGACATGAAAAAAAAAACAGTTTTTAAGAGGTTTTTTTCACAGTGTACACTAGATTTTCTTTTAGGACATCAGAGGGAAGAGGGCTGTTACACTTTTCATTCCATTTTCCGTCCAAACAAAAAGCAGAAGCTTGTGGTGGTAAAACGACGCTCTGTGTTAATCTCTCTGCAGGCTGAACATCAAACTACCTGCAGAAACCAGATAAACCAGTGTCCCTCCACACTTTTCACTTTTATTTGTGGTTGTTTTGGCGCTTCATCGCTTTGCATCCAGATTCGCTAACCTGTCATGATTCATCCAGAAGAGGTGCTAAATCTCTTAAGACATCAAGGCGCAGGGTTTTTCCAGGCCTTTGAATATTTTGCATGTTGTGTGCTGCTTTGCATATTGCATGCTACACTTCGGTCAAATCAGTACAAATACATCTGAATATTTTGCTACAAGTATCTCAGGAATAGCAGCCAATCGATCTCTCTTATTCTTCTGTTACAAAAACAAAGTAAAATGTGTTTTCATTTTGATCTATAGTATTCTTGTTTCTTCAAGATTTTCCAGTTATTATTTGATTTTTTTCACATGTAAAAGCCGGATGTTGCACACCAGTAAACTGTGGGCACAGATCGCTTTAGAACATGCTTACTAGGGCAGCAGCCCAGAGCTCCAATTTTTGGGGGCGGCCCACATATTTTAATTTTATATTTTATTGAATGCATGTTTTTTCAGATATATTTAAATGGAACTTTGTATATTATATTCTGACCTGTGAATTTTATAATGAGGTGTTGTGTTTTTTGTGCTTACTTGTCTGACAGTAATGGATGATGGTTAGCTAGCATGCTAATTCCTACATATTTATTTAATTCCTGTTGTGACTTATGCTAATGTTGATTAATGTGCAGACCTAATTAAAAATGTTAACTAATTTAGATATTATGCTTCATAGTATTGCGAAATTAAAATAAACTTATCATCGTACAAGTTTATTCTTGTAATATTATTACTTTTTTCTTGTAATTTCATGACTTTGTTCTTGCATTTTTATTATTATTGTTTTTAATTTCCTTAATGTGGCTCTAATATCCCATCATATGATCATGATGTTGCCCCAAATTAAAATAAGATTGGCACTTCTCCTTTATTGGTTGGGGCACCAAACGGTTTGCAGCCCAGGGCCCCAAATTCTTGTAACTCCAGCCCTGCAGATCAACATAATAATCCATTTGCCTACAAAAGTTGAGTCTCAAACTTCGAAGTCATGCATCCAAATGCAGATTTCCTCCTCCACAGATAAAAAAAGCCCAGCTGCTGAGAAGAAGAGCAGAACGTGACGAGGAAAGTCAAAGAAATGAGTGAAAGCAGAGGGTTGAAATCATCTTGCAGCAGCCGCCGATCCAGGCTGCCTGATAACCTTATCTTGGCCTCTCCATGCTGTAACGGCTGCAGCAGCAGCGAGACGGGGAGGAGCGGGCAGATAGCGACTAAACGCCGCGGGATGAGGACGTCTGTGATCAACGGATGGCCCTGACAAGGAGGGAAGACACGAAAGATGGAGCAAATCTTCACTACAGCGCAAACAGATTGTCAGAAACAATCAGCTGGGTTTTCTGTCAGGGCTTCACTGGAGTCGTGTAGCAACTATTTACATTTACTCAGTAGTTATACTGATTAATGGCTTAGTATATGTGTCAAACTCAAGGCCCGGGGGCCAAATCTGGCCCGCCATAGCTTTTTTTGTGGCCCCCTACATCAATAAGCATATAAACTCATTCCAAGGGCAACAAATGGCCCCGAGCCACACCTTGGACACCCGGGGCTTAGAATCTGGCCCTGACCATGAGTGCATTTGCGCCCCGGACTGATACAACTATCTCACTATTGGACTCACTATGCATTAGAGTACACCTGAATTAAGACAAAAATACCTTCTGAAAGTAACTTTTTCAGCAAGATAACTTATTTTACATCAATAAATCTTGATGTATAATAGTGTAATATAGCAGTACTTTTTCTACTACCTGCAGAATAAATACATTTATTTCATTTAGATGCAACTTTTAAATTTCAGCCCATCCATTCATTAATCCATTAATTGCGCAAATCAAAAAAAAAATAATAATAAGCAGAAATCAGCTGCTTCTTTAGCTCTTAAATTCAATGCAAGCAGTACAAATTAACTTTCCAAGTATGTTTTACAGCTGGGTTTGTATTTGTAATGGAAATCAGGATTATTTCCTCAAACGGAAACCACACTTTAAAAAATGACTGTAGCAGGTCAGTAATATTTGATCTATTTTTACTGATTGCTACAACCAAATCAAATTAAATCAATGTTGAACTTTTCTTCATTTAAGAGTTAAAAATGTCTTAATAGCACACCATTGATGTATAATGTTTGTAAAAGAAGACAAACTTGAACTAAAGTAAATAAAGTGATGGATGAATATCCAGCAGCATCTTAGATAACTCTGTAAACACTCAGATGAGCGTAGCGCCTCTGCTTCTTCCTCGTGGGATGATAATCTGTTGACAGTTCCAGGGTGCGACTGAGGAAAAATCCTGTTTATTCAGATCCTTTTTAAAACACAGGATTTCTCAGATTACTTTTAGCAGCAGCTGAGGCGCCCAGCTACAAATCCAAAATATTTGCATAAAGAATTTTTAAAGAACAGGTTGGTAAAGTATAAGCTTTAAAAACACACACACACACACACAGACACACATTGTCAGCAATAGTTTTGAGAATGCTGCCCTCATGTGGCCAAAAACTGTAAAGCAGCAGTATAATTTTTAAAGTAATAGATTTAAAAACTTGATTTTTTTCACAATTTTTTCCTCTGGTACAAGAATTGATCTTTAAGCGAATGAAAATGCAGCAAAATATTAAAATCTTCACAAATCTATAAATAAAACCAGAAGAATTATGAATGAAATCATCTGTAAAATTATATATATATATATATATATATGAAAACCTCCATTTGCTTCAGGTGTATTTAATTAAAAATAAACAGAAATTTCTTCATGAGTCCTTAAAAGTTTTACTTTGTTTTTTATTATTATTTTCAGTTATTTTACAAAAAGAAGAATCAGTTGTTTGTCATTGTTATTAAGTGGCAATTGAAACTAAATAATAATTTTGATTTATTTATTATTTACTAATCACAGTCTGAATATTTTTAAAAATACTAAGATATTCGTTTTATTTTGAAATTCAATTATACATGTTTCATTTTTAATTTTGAAAGTTTATCTAAAACCCACAAAAAACACATTACTGTTTCTTAAATTAAAATATCAATAACTAAAATACTGATAGAAATAAAAGATGGGTATGGAATTTTTTGTAGAGTGACAGTAAAATAGAAAATACAAAAGAAAATACAGTAAAATAGAGAATACAAATTTAAATTAATGAGACATCAACTCTAAAGTACACAATTATTGAGTCAACCAAAATTTAATAATAATTTAATTTAATTTTTGCCTTTTGATTTAGTCTTGTAAACCAAGTCTGACTTCTTCGTATAAAAAATTCAAACCAACTTCGAAACTATTTTTATTTATTTATTTTATTTTCATTCCGGTTAGTGAACCATAGAATTTTACACCGGAAATGGAAGCGGAACCTTTTACATCGCGAACGTGTTTCCGCCCGAGCTTATTTTGCACGTTCACCGTTCGCGCACGACGTGAATGTGAACGTTTCTTGTTCATTTTCGCTCGCTTTTTGACGGCAGCAATGGCGGCTGCAGGTGCTGCGGATCAGGGGGATGTGACGCTAAACTTTACCCTGAAAGAGCTGAGTCTGTCCGGCCGGACCGGAGAGGCCACGCCGGGCGGCTCGTCCGCCGTGGAGCTGCGGAACAAGAAGCTGGTGTGCGTGGAGTATCCCGCGGTGGTGACCAGCGTGGAGAGGATGCTGGAGACTCTGGGAGGAGAACACACGGTGACGAAAGTAAGCGGAATAAACAGTTGCTGGTTCGGATTCTGTGTGAAATTCGGTTCCCTTCCTGTAAATGTCTGAAATGTGTCCAAATTCACCAAAACGTTTGAGTACAAAAAGAAACAAAACGGAAAAAACCCAATGGGCCAACAAAACATGACCGGGTGTGAACGTCAGGCTGGAGTATTCGGTTCCCCTGGGTCGTTCAGAAAAACCCTCGACTTTTAATCTTTCTGAAAGAGAGGAAACATGTTCTCTTATTTAACACGGACAAAATGTTTTGTCATCGGAGGAAGAGAACAAATTAAAAAACGGGTCAATATTTCATTTTTTTAATAAGAAGCATAGTTGGGTAGTAACTAGTTACATTTACTTTAGTAACTTGTCTGAAAAAAATTACTTTTAGGAGTATTTTTACTTTGCTGCTCTTTGAATAATTTTATTGTGAAGTATTTCTGCTCTTACTTGAGTAAAATTTCTCAATTTTTTACCCACTGATTGAAGAACAATCATGTTTTAAACAAAAATTCACCAGATGCAGACACACCTGCAGTTTTCAGAAGTTTTTTTTACTGAAAGAAACTCATTTGGAAAAAATTATTTTGCCTATTTTTGTTATTTTTACTTACTTTTAAGAACTATTGTCATTTTCAGCCTTAAAATAAAAAAAAAAAAATCAACTCACCTTAATATTTTGGTCCATCTGATGATGTAAATTATAAATATTAAATGTTTGATAATTTGATCAGTTATTCAGTAGACTTTATATCTGATACTTTTTCACTCTTTCTTGAATGGCTACTTTCTACTTTTAAGTGAGTAAAATTACTTTGAAGTAGTACTTCTCTTACTTGAGTACAATATTTGGGAACTCTACCCAGCTCTGAGTGTATTAAAGCTGAAGTATGTGACTTTTATAAAATATATTTTTCTTACATATTTCTTGAAATTGTCATTATGTTGTGACAATTCGATATAAAATGATCTGTCGTCTCTCAGTGCTGAATAAAAAGAACCAATCAGAGCCTGGGGGCGGGACTTAGTGCTGTCAATCACTCTCAGTGTGGCATTGCTCATTGCATTCTGTTATGGTGTAGCTAGCAGAGCCTGTTGTGAATCCTAATCCCAGTTAGCATGGCCACCAGTGACTGTAAGTTGTTTCTCCACCATTAGACGATTTAGTATGGAGTACATGTGGTTGATTGACAGCGCTAATACACTTCTTTAAAACTGTCTTCATGTTTATTATTTTAACATTCAGGGCTAGAATTACCTGATTGCATCTTTAAAGATGGAAAGTTTATTTTGTTATTGTGATTCCCAAATATGAAAAAGTATTCCTGTTTTTCCCACAGACGTTCAGTGACCCCAGCAGGCGACTGGAGATGCGTTTCCGGCCCCGTGACCCCTTTCTGCCACGCTATGTGTGGAAACCGGCTCCCGTCAAGCAACCTCCTCCTCAGGGTGCGACGGCGGGTCCGAAAAAAAGACCCCAAAGACGCTCAGATCCAGATGGACATCCTGGGAATCATCGGAACGACGTACAAGTTCCAGGGTAAAATCCACACCTGCTTCACCGTCTCGTTTGTTACATTAACAGAAACTGAAAACGTGATTTTGCTCTGCAGGGATGGTGGACTTCCAGTGCCTTGCTGTGGATTCCCAGGATGGAAAACACGTCTCTCTTTACGACAAAATCATCCTCCGTAAAGCGGAGAGTCAAGCGTTCTTCGCGCAGGACGTTCCGTACTTCCTGCCTCCGGCCATTTTCTCTCGCCTGGACAGTCCGGTGGATTATTTCTACCGACCCGACGCCGTTCAGAAGCTGACATCGTCGCTGTGGGTCGCCCTTAAACCAAGCAGAATACGGAAGACGATTAGTGCCACTGAAAAAGACTAACATGTTTACTTTAATCTCAGAATTTTGACTTTAACCAAACAATTCAGATTATCTTTTTCCACAGAATTCTTTTTTTCCTTTTTTAATTAAAATTCCAACTTTGTTTTCTCACAATTATGAATTTGTTTGTTTTTTCTCAGAATTCATAGTTTTTTTCCCTCAGAATTCCTTTTTGTTCACAATTTTAACATTAATTTCAAATAGTTTTTCCTCAAAATTCTGATATTTATTTTTCTGAATTCAGATTTTTTTTCCCTCAGAATTCTAACTTTAAACTCTGAATGTTTTTCCTCAGGATTCTGACTTTCTGAGCGAATCAGTCAGATTATCAGTCAGTGGCTCTAATCCTCTTCCGTAGGAAAACGAGGGAGTTGATTTGTTTTGTAAATGTTTTCCTGTTTTGCGTTTGCAGCCCTTTGCCCGTCAGTAAGAACTTCATCGGTCTGAACCGCGCCCGGCGGCCTCACAACGCCATCTTCGTCAGCTTCACAGATCCCACCGTTCCCACCGAGTGCCTGGAGGCGGCGCGGGTCAACTGGGGCCGGCTGTGCCTGAAGGAGCAGGACCTGGAGAGCGAGGAGAAGGTCAAGAAGGTATTTGTTCAGCTGAAAACACGGCCGGCCCGACTGGAAAGTCGGAACCTGTTATGCAATGTGGAACGGTTTGGTTTAATCTAATCTCTGGAAAACATTTTGCTGCTCAGATGTTTGAGAGTCGGCCCATCTGGTCCCGCAACGCCCTCAAGGCCAACCTGGAGCTCCACCCGGAGAAGCTCAAGCTGCTGCTGCCCGTCTACGCCTACTACATGGTGAGCAGCACGTTCTGCTGCAAAGCAACCAGCGTGGCAACCTGGTGACCGCAGCAACATGTTGCAGCAAAATGCTGCACCAAGATGCTGCAGCAGGATGCTGCACAACGAGAAGACAAAAAACTTCTAATATTATTTCTGAATCTCAGAAAGTTGTTGCACCAAATAAAGATCAGTTTAGAAATGTAATTTTAAAACAGAAAAGTGACTCATAGACACGCTGAGGGTAAAAAAGGTCTTTGCTAACCGGACTTTTAACAGTCAAATCAAATAAATGGAAGGTTTAGTGGAAGGATAAAATATGGCATACCTGGACAGGACAGGTTTATGTTATTTCTTGTTTTCTAACAGCCAGATGTTTTCTCTAGGTGACCGGACCCTGGAGGAGCCTCTGGGTTCGGCTCGGCTACGACCCCAGAAAGACCACAGAGTCCAAGAAATACCAGATGCTGGACTTCAGGATCCGGGTCAGCTCCAAATATGGTGAGAGGAACCAAAGAGCTGCATCAAAACACCAGCTGCCGTGTTCTTGACGAAGTAACAACGTCATTATTAATCTGGTGCTGCTCAGGATTCAATGAAACCGATTCTTTAAATAATGTGGAAGAAGGTTTGGGCTGCAAGTAATGATTAATTGATTAATGTATCCATTATTCTGATGATTACTCGAATTTTAAAAATGGCACATTTTGCACATTTGTTAATTTACCACTTAATAGTTTTTTATTAAAGGACGCAAATAAATAATTTAATTCTTTATTGTATATTGTATATAATATTGTCTAAAAATCTCAAGCAGGTCAAGTTTTGGCTAAAGCATATTTACAGACAAAGATCTTACTATGCAATATATACACACATACATATATATATATATATATATATGTATATATATACATACATATATATATATATATATATGTATGTGTGTGGGGGGGGGGGGAGGTGTGTCTTTAGAACTGGTCTTTAGCCAGACCAGTTCTGCTCTGAATATGTTTTATTTACCCAGTAAATAACCTTTATTTGAGTTTGAATACTCATGTTAACAATTAATCGATTACTAAATTACTTGATTATTTCAATCACCAAGTAATCATAATTAATCTAATTTAACCAATTAATCATTTCAGTCCTATAAACATCAAATGATCCCAGTGAATTGAAATTGTTTTCTCTAAATCTCACAGGGTCAAATATATACATACATGCTGTGTAACGCTGGCTGGAAATTTGATCTCCAACTTCAGCTGGTTGAAATTGTTGGTTTTCTGACATTTCTTTTAGCTTTAGACTTTTAGCAGGTTTTCTATGGGGTTGAGTGCTTAGAGATTGACAGCATTGATTTATTTAACCGTCCTAAACCCAGTTCCATGCTGTATTGCACGTTTTCTTCAGTTTGTTACCGTTCCCTTCATGTTTTTAGTCTTGCCTGCCAGATGCTGACTGCCAGCCAGCTGTTTCTGCTGTGTTACATTTTCTCCCTGCTTCTCTTCCTTTTTCGAGGCTACGCTCCACCCAACATACCGGTGAAGGCCAAGAGGAGCACCCTGAGCTACAGCCTGCCCACCACGCTCAACAAAACAGGTCTCAACATGACATATTCAGGCGCATTGTAGAGCTGAAAAACGTTTGATATAAACATTACATATCAGCCAATATCCATCATTATTAAGAGGTTACATTGAAATATCTGAAATACTGATATTGATCACTTCTATTCCAATATATATAGATTTTAATTGTTGTCCAGCCCTATTTCATTGAATTTTCTTCACAATAATATAGTTTTGAAACTAAAGCTTCCACCAATCACGTCCTAAGCTCCCCCGGCTGCCAGCCTGATGGACA
The DNA here is from genome assembly GCA_902982915.1 of Phalloptychus januarius. Classification (NCBI taxonomy): domain Eukaryota; kingdom Metazoa; phylum Chordata; class Actinopteri; order Cyprinodontiformes; family Poeciliidae; genus Phalloptychus; species Phalloptychus januarius. The sequence continues at coordinate 691,265 of CADWAE010000133.1, read as the reverse complement.
TTCCCGCCCCTGAGGGCCCTGGTACCAGCCGCGACCCGCCTCCCGTCTCCTTCCAGCTGAAGGTCGGTGAACAAAAACACCAAGAAGATCAATAAATCTAAGCATTTTCCTCTGAAACGACCTCCTGTGCTTGTGCAGGAGTCTGCTTACATGTTCAGAGACGGCTTGCTGCCTCCACACAGACAGATGTTCTACCAGCTTTGTGATCTGGACGTGGACAGGTACCGGGCGTCTGTAAGACTGGGCCCCGCTGCGACCAGCGTTCGCTAACGGTTCTGCTTCCCCAGCATCAGGGAGGCGATTAGCCAGAACGACGGCGAGGAGCAGGAGTGTGACGAGCGCGACGGCTGGTGTGTCGTCGGCACCACGGACAGGCTGAGGGACATCATCTCCACTATGATCAAGAAGGTGGTCAAGGAGAAGAAACCAGGTGTGAGAAACAGCTGCTATGTATTTCATCCTGTCGCAATCCACTGGATCAGAGGATACAGTTTGGATCATAGTGAGAAATCCCACCTGCAGTTGAGTTTATGTGATCCTCAGGGAGATTTTTCTCTTGTTTTCAATGATTAATACTATTAGTATTAGTTAAATTGGCATTTTGGATATTTTTATTGGGTTTCTACTGCTTCTAAAAATAGCCCATGTGCTTTAAAATAATCACCCAGATGTTTTTTGGTGTCTGGAAAATTAGCCATTTTAAAAACCTCCTGATTGTTGAGTAAATTCCATGAGCGCTGCACTGTTACCTGGCAACCCCAGCAGAGCTCCACCCGTCACTTAGCAACCCAGGCTGAGCTCTGGAACATTTCTTCAGCTGGCTTTACTGCTGTATGTGCTGTACAATGGCTGCTGGAAGCCAGAAACCACCTGCTACACTCTCCCTGGTTGTGCAGGAGGCTCCACTTCTGCTTTTCAAAGATGTGTGCTTGTATAATTTTGCATCTTTTTGCAGCCATTTTCACGTATAAATGTAAACGTTGAGTTGGGGGGCGTGGCCAGCAGCAGCTTGTTTGGATTTAAAGTGAAACAGGCAGAACCGAGCAGACTGGAATCTTACTAAGAATTATTTTGTGTAAAAAAAAAAAAAAAAAAAGGGGGGGGAAAAAGTAATGAACATGTTTTGTTTTCACCCATAGATCTGTTCTAACCTGTTCATGGAAGCATTATAGGTCACCTTTAAAGATGATGATTTTTTTTTTTAAACCTTCAGTTCATTTTCTCTCCTTTCAGAAAAGCAAGACAGGTACCCCAGAAGACGACGGAGAGGACATTTCAAATACATAGAGAAAGATCCAAAAGGAGAGGATGAAGAAGATGATGATGAGGAAGACGAGGAGGGTGACAACAAAGAAGACGAAGAGGAAAACGAGGATGATGAGTTTCAGCCGTCGGAAGGAAGTGAAAACGAAATGGAGACAGAAATCCTGGACTATATGTGACGAAATAATCTGATGTACATTTATGTAAAAAGTTAGGGTTTTTTTTTTTTTTGTTGTTGAATGTAAATAAATACATTTCTTCTGAAGCTTTGAGCTGCTGAGTCTTTACTTGCCGTTCGGTGGTCCAAAAGGGAAGTCTAGGAATGTCTCTTTCCAGATTCTCCTCTGGAAAATCTGGCTCCCTTAGGAGCCAACATGATTGTGTGATCACAAACAATCAATCGACTAATAATTAATGGTCAATTAATGGTTCACTAGATTAAAATTAGTTCCAATCAATTGCATAACAACATCAGTTAGACCTTATTTAGTATTGTAATTTGGCCTCCAGCCAGCAGAGGGCGCCATTTGTCGTACTTGAAACAGTTGGAGGAAGTATCTGAGAAGAAAAATGACAACGTAACGGTTGTTATGACAACAGACCTCAGCTGCACTTTGGTGCTAAACCATTCAGTGATTTATGGGCTAACAGAAGTATTTTAAACTGTGTTCTCTGAGATTCAGGGACTTTAAAACTGCGGTGATGTGCTTTCATCCTGGTTTTAGAGAGAACAGCAGCAGCAGCGTTCTGGATCAACAGAAAATTAAATTACTTTGTCTTTCTGAATCAGTTTCTGATAGGCAATAATCTAATCCATAGATTCGCAGTTTTTTCTCTTGATTTGTTTTTTTTTTTATTAAAAAATGACTGTTGTCAATTCAACTAAAGATAAACATATAAATTTTTCTATATCTACATATTAGTTGTTTCATTCCTGGATTGTTCCTCAGGTGATAGAAGACTGATTTTGTAAATATTTTTATGTGTCCTGAATGTTCATGTTTGAATTATTTTTATTTATCCTTGAAGATTTGCCTTCATGAGGTCATTTAAAGGTGCGGCACGCCTACAGCGTAGCCTTTCACATGTCTCTTTTTAGTTTATTTAATTGCATAAGTAAATTTCCATGAATTGGTCACTTGGCAAAAACATTTTTGGCTTGCTTTGAGAAACCGATATCATACTCTGGATCTTTTCCTCACGTGTAAGTTGAGGAAATTAGCAAATTTATGATCATGTTAAAGTCAATTTTCAGTCAAGTTTGATTGATATTGAACTTTTCATGATTACTGTATTTTTCTTTATGTGAAGTCTAATATTTATCTGAGGAAAACTCGGAAACATGCACACATGAGCTGGTTAATGATTATGTGCCATGTATGCACATGTGTCAGATACTATTTAAAAAGAGCGATCCTGACAACCATCCTGGTTCTCAGGGTTTTATTCCTGATGGCGGTTCTCTGGGTTTTAATTGCTCTTTCCACTCTGCTGGAGATCATCTCTGCCACCTCTGTAAGTCCTCCTCAAAAAGCAAAACTCACACAAACAGATTCAGTATTGAGATTCCTATGTTGCTTCTAATCATTTTTTTTTTATTTTTCTATAAAAAAAAAATGGCTTATTTAAGCCTAAATTTAACCGTTTCCGTTTGCAACCCTTGCAGCTCGGGTTGGTGTCCACCGAGGGAGGGCTGGTGCAGGGTCAAAACCTTCTCCTGGGCTACCGTCGCTACATGGATGTTTTTAAAGGCATTCCCTTCGCTGACATCCCTGGACGGTTTGAGAAGCCAAAGCGTCACCCAGGCTGGAGCGGTGGGTGACCCAAACATGCTTTCTGTCCACAACAACCAGGACAGCCGGAGAAGTCTGTTTACTTCCAGAAAACAATTTAAACGTATTTTTTTATTTATTTAAAATAAAATACGTAGTGGGAGAGGTGTAAATTATACAATTTTTCACTTATTTTGACATCAAAACTATATGTATAAATTTTTTTAAGTCCTTAGTAATAAACTAAACATGCAAAATTTTATTTAACTGAACATAATTTTTTTTTTTTTTTTTTCCATTTGCAAGTTCTTTTTGGGCTCAATTGAAAACTATTTAGTCCATTCCCAGCAAGCAAGATTTGGGTAACGTTTTTGGAAAATGGCTGCTGTATTTGGGAGAAACAAAGTGTGTTTATCTTAAAATCACTGGATAGATGTGATACCAGCACATCTATCCTTACGTAATACGTTTACCGTACGTATTTACGTAAGGTAAAAATGATCACTCGTTATTCACGGAAATTAAGGACTACATTCGCCCACGAAAAGCTAAAATCCGTGAATATTTGAGAATCCTTCTAAAACACTTTTTTTAACTGCCTGTTTTTAACAGCTTCTACACCAAATATAACCTGATATGGATAAATTAATAAGGGCGTGTTAGCATTGTTAGCACTACCGCAGAAGCTAACGATAACGGTCTTCTTTGTGTCCGCTCTCGCGGGTTCAGCCAAACAGAGCTAAGGAAAATAAATGGCGCCACTGGATTGGCTGCTTTGTAAAACGGCAGCCAATGGCGTGACGAGTAGCATTTTAGCTAGCTGTCTCAGCTTCCAAAGATGCATTTTCGATCTTTTTTTTAATGTTCAACAAAAAATAGTAGCACTACTTCAACATATTTTTACTTCAACATATTTTTACTCAAGTAGAAGTGAAACTTAGCCGTTCAAATGGTTAAAATAGCAACTCTGAAAAGCATCAGAATATCAGAGTTAATGTTTTAAAAATAGTTATCAGAAAAATATGTAAAATTATGTGCAAATTCTTGTGCTTTAAAGTCTAAAATTGAGAAAAATACTAATAGATTAAAGAGTAGTGAAGCTTTATGAAAATATTACTCAAGTAAAAGTAAAATGTACAGTGTAGTAAAACTACTCCTAAAAGTAAATGTTTCCAAAAGGTTACTCAGGTAAATATAACTGAGAAATTGTAACTAGTTACTATCCACCTTTGAATTTCATCAGGTCATCATCACATTTAGATGCATGAGTAGCTGCCATTTGATTGAATTATTTTCTACTAGTAAATTAATCAGTTAAAAAATGCCACCTTGTGTTGTTTTGTGCCTAACCAGGTACTCTTAAGACCACCCAGTACAGGGACAAATGCCTTCAACTGGACCTTTTTATGACCTCCGTCTCTGGCAACGAGGACTGTCTTTACCTGAACATCTGGGTTCCTCACCTCGGCTCAGGTAAATATCTACGTCTACCTACACAGGCGATCACATTTAGACCAAAACTAAGTCTAGTGTTTTTCCAGTGGCCTCCAACATGCCCGTCATGGTCTGGATCTACGGTGGAGCTTTCATGTTTGGGGAGTCATTTGGGACAAACTTCATGGGAAACTATCTTTACAGTGGACAGGAATTGGCAGAGAGAGGAAACGTTATTGTTGTGACATTGGGATACCGCGTGGGAACCCTTGGCTTCCTGAGTGCTGGAGACTCTTCTCTTCCTGGTAGGAACCTTTAAAAATATCTAGTCGGCACCTTCAATGCTTCGAGCTATCTTCACCTTGTCGGATCTTGTTTAGGAAATTATGGGCTGTGGGACCAGCAGGCCGCCATTGCATGGGTGCACAGAAACATCCAATCATTTGGAGGAGACCCAAGCAACATCACCATCTTTGGAGAGTCTGCCGGAGGAGCCGGTGTTAGCTTCCAGGTCAGAAGTGTAACTTCTACCATTCAACAGATTTTTAAGAACATAAACACTTGTATAATAGATGTTATACTGAATGGATAAAAGCCATTGGTGGGCACACTGCCATTGTCAATATACCAATGTGCTAATAGCAGAGCTCATTTTTTGTTTAGTGCTTGTTTAGTTGAAAAAGTTCAGTTGAATAAAGTTCACTGTGTGTTTAGAAGTTTTGGTTATTGACTGTCAGGAATTCTTTAAGTAGTTCATGTTTGTATTCATGCTCTTATTTTGAAGGGGGTGAAGACTGTTTACGCAGCAGTTCCGCTTCCTCTCATGTTCTCTCTTGTTTTTTTGAGAAATGTTATTGAGCAAGTGGCAAGTATATAGAAAAACACAACATTGACAAACACATTTAAAAACTCATATATGCAGTGCTACCGTGGTTAGCCAGGCTAAATCGGCAACAAAGCTAGGAAAACTTATCATGGTTGAATTTAGCACTTTAGCGTTAGCTTCTGCTGAATACAATAATAATAAAGTTAGCTTTAGTGGAGCTAATGCTAATGATTAGTACTTTAGCATTAGCACAGCTAACCTTTTAGTTAGCGATGTCCATCACTATTGAAAGCCTTTCTGAATTACTTTGAAAGGATGCTAATAAATGTGTTTCCTGTTTCTCTGACAGACACTCACCCCTCACAACAAGGGACTTATTAGGAGAGCCATCTCCCAAAGCGGTGTCGCCCTTTGCCCTTGGTCTATCAACAGAAACCCTCGCAAGTATGCAGAAGAGGTACATGGTTCCTATTAGATGTATTGTGGGGATAATTTAAAATGCATAGTTTAAAACGTCAGCAATGTGACATTTTTAGAGCTTTTTCTCCAGGTTGCTCTGAAAGTCAACTGCCCCATTGACAGCAGGATGGCCGACTGCCTGAAGATGACCGACCCAAAGGTCCTCACTAAAGCGGGAACCGTCTCTTTGACTAGCTCTGCTGACGGTAAGCTAGTCCACACTCAGTGGCACTTTAGCATTTTAGCTAACTTTGAAAACACTTAGCTTTGCCTAAATTCATTTTCTAAATAAATTTTAAAGCGCTAATTTACTTGTCCGATTTGTAGGCTTTCATTTGAATAAAGTTCAACGTGTTTCTTGAAGTTTTGTTTTACACTAAAATCATGTCAGTGTAAAAGCTCTAGCGTTAACTGAGCTAAAGTTTATTAGTGCTTTAGTCTTATTAGTGCAACTAACAGTTTAGTCTTTGGTGACCACTACTGAATGTTTCATTTTCTCGATATCACTATTCATATTTTAAAATTTAAACTCAGGAAATGCCATGAAAATTAGCTGTATGCATTTATTTGACCCCATTTAGGGCAATGTACTGAGTTGTAGCATATTTCACTGACTGGTGTCAAAATGGTTAACTTTAGCGCTTTAGCTTTAGCAATGGCTAATTCCCACTAATACAATGTCAGTGTAGCATGTTAGCAGAACTTCTAACATTGTAGCAAATTTGACCCATTTGTTGAAAAATCCTTTGTCAATTGGCGATAAATAACTTTGATTAGTGATCGTAAGCATCTTTTCTTCCAATATAAAAAACCTTCTTGTATAAAACGTGAACTTGAGGTGAAAATCAGAGTGTGTTGTATTTTTCTATGTAGTTTTTTGATGTTAATCAGATTAATCCGACTCCGTGTCTCTGTTGCTCAGACCCTTTCATCAACAACCTGGCTCTTACTCCTGTGGTTGACGGCGACTTCCTGCCTGATGACCCGTCCAATCTATTCCACAACGCCGCCGACATCGACTACTTGGCCGGAGCCAACGACATGGACGGAAATCTCTTTACCAGTTTTGATGTCCCGTCCATCAACTCTATTCTGACGTTCACCTCTGTGTGAGTTCAAGTTGTATTTACTAGATTTGGGACACAAGAAGTCTGTTGAAAGCAGGTAAAAGTTTCAAATCACCAGCTATTTTAATAGTGTTTTATTAAAATAGCTGACACTTATCAAAATAAGTGTTTTGATCTCTTTTGTCGGCTTTCCGGAGGTCCTTCAAGGGTTTTTCTTGGATTTTAGTTGCTCTTTTAACCATTTTTTGCCTGTTTCCATCGTCCATTTGCTAGTAGCTCAAATAGTTTGAAATGAAACAGACAATTTTCCCATCACTCTATCTAAGCAAGACTTCTAATTTATCTTGAAGTGTGTGGAATATTTAGTAAATCCAGCTAAAGAAGGAAAATACAACATGTCTTTATAATAACTGAAATAATCAGGATCTTGACCAAAGTTGAGCATCCAAAAGCCAAGGAAAAACCTTTAAAGGAGACTTATTATGCAAATTTCACATTTTGCATGTTTTTATACGTCCATTTGGTTCTCAACTGAACAAAACACAAAGATAACATCCAGCTGTTTTTTGACAATAAGTTAACATTTTTTGGTGTTTGGGGAATGTTATTTGATTGCTAAGTCACAATCAATTGCCACTGTGCCGTTACCTAGCAACCCCAGGAGCCCAGCCCATCACCTAGCAACCCAAGCAGAGTACCAGCATCTTTTGGTCAGCTGGTTTTACTGTAAATTTGGCTTCTGGAAAAGAAAAGGGCTTTGTTGTTGCCATACAAATGCGGAAACCACTTGCTGCGTTTTGGTTGGCTGTGCAGGAGGCTCCACTTCTGCTTTTCATAGATTTACAGTTGTAGAGTTGTGCATCTGTTTGGAGCCATTGAGTAGATGTTGAGCTGGGCAGCGTGGCCAGAAGTTTCTTATTTGGATCTAAAGTGACAAGACGTCCTAAAGCAGATAAAATGTCATGATCTAAGAATAATTTTGTGCAAAAAATGTAATGAACATGTTTTGTATCGATCTGAAGCGGTTTAAGGAAGCATGAATGGTCACTTTCAAAAGGCTGGTGACACCACTGACCACTTTAAAACATTACAAGGAAGTTGAACTCCAAACCTTTGCGCAGCATTTGATGCCTTGTACCAACATTCTTGTCCTGCCTGAAGCGATGAGGTCAAGAGGCTCTTGGGTGCCTTCACCAAGGAGAAAGGGACCGCTGGTTTTGAGAATGGCTTCTCCACCTACACCTTGGACTGGGGATCCAATCCCAGCCAGGAGTCCATCAAGAAAACTGTTGTGGCCATTGAAACAGACTACATATTCCTGATTCCCACTCAGGCTGCTCTTTATCTCCACGCCTCCAATGCCAGGTAAGAATACACCCTTCTTTTACAAATATAACATATTTGGTTATTATTAAAGGGTTTTGTCTTTTTATTTCTCCATTTAAGAACTGGTCGCACCTACTCATACCTGTTCTCTGAGCCCAACCGTTTGGGACCCTACAACAAGCCCTGGCTGGGCGCTGATCACGCCGATGACCTGCAGTATGTCTTTGGAAAGCCTTTCTCCACGCCGCTGGGCTACTGGCCGAAACATCGGGTCTTGTCTGGACACATGATCGCCTACTGGACCAACTTTGCCAAGACGGGGTATGAATAAAACATAAAGTATTTTTCAGACTTGGAAACGGATCTCGGTTGGTGAAATTTTCTTCTTCTCTGGTTCACAGAGATCCTAACGTAGGAGATCTGAGCGTTCCTGCAACATGGCCGACATTTACATCCACTGGACACAAGTTCCTGGAGATCAATTCCAAGATGGACGCCAGCTACGTGAGGCAGAAGCTGAGGTTGCGCTATGTGAATTTCTGGACCAGCATTTTTCCCAACCTTCCCTCCATCTACTCAGAATAAAAGCTGCGTTTGCAATGAGGCCAATGTCTAGTGGCAACACCGAATAAAAATTAGAAAAATAAATTGGTATATTTGGGTTTTTATTGCTGCCTCATTACTCTGGAAAGTATCTCCAACTAATTGTCAAGGTGCTGTAGTTATTTTAACTGCAAAGAAAATGAGAAAAAATAATCAAGAATGTAAAACTTCCTTATTTTTTAATTTTAATTGGCCTTTACAAAACCATTAGTCTAACTTGAGCAATTCCAATAACAAGGAAATAATAACACAAGAAGGAACTTTATAGTGCAAAAGACGTATATTATTTCCTTAAACTCTGAAAATTTATTTTGATTCGTCTGTATGCAGATGACAGCATGCTCTACTTTCTCCTCTTCCAACTTTTAACTCAGCGTCAGCTCTGTTGATAAGACTACTGATACTTCCAGATATGACCAGATGTGTCAGAAAAACTGTATACAATGTTTGCTGATATGCAAACTCTACATCACATGTCAAACTGAAGGTCTGTGTGCCAAATCCGGCCCGCCACAGCTTTTTATGTGGCCCTCTAGATTCTAGACTAAACACTAAATGTGCTTAAATATCATGTTATCAATCAAATCAATGCAGTTTTTATATTTTTACTGCCAAAATATATCAATCCTCACCTCCGCTTTCTTGAGAATTATCGTGGAAATTCACACAAAATCAACAGCTTGCGCTAACAATTGGGAGTTTATTGCAGATCTTTCTCAAAAATTGTCAAAAACTTTCTTAGTTGTACCGAACAGCTGCCTCTGCTTTAACAGATGTCAGATTATAGTCCATGATCTACCCAGCGAGTAATAAAAAGGCACATTTACAGTCATAAATAAGAGCAAATATTGAAAATATTTCCAAACACTTTGATTTTTATGGCAGAAAAGTCACAAAAAGAATCACAAAATCCTGGATTTTGTGATCCTCCATGATTTTCAGTCCTGAAGGAACTGAAAATATGTTCAATAATCTTTAATTTTAAGAATTTATTGATATTTTAACAGTTTGTGAACTGGGTCTATCAATACATTCTGGCACAACCGGCCCTTTAAGAGCATTCATGATCTTGATTTGGCTCAAAACGAAAATGAGTTTGACACCCGGGATATACATGATCTGGTGATATTAGCTGGCTAGCATAATAGCATATAGCTACCTGACTAGCTATTCAGCTAAATTGCATAAAACTTGGCATTATATTTCTTTTGTAAAAATTAAAGGTACGCCAGCTGAAATGGAGGAAAAGAAACAAAATAACCCTAAATAGAAAAATAAAGCAGTTGCAAGTGCTTAACAGGTTTATAGGTATTGGTAAACTAACTGAAAATAATTTCATGAGCCTTTTACATTTTGCCTTGTTGTTGTATTCTTATGAATTTTAAATAACTATAAAACCTGGTAAAAACTCCAGAATTTTAAAGATTGTTTATGTTTTGTTCATAAAGTCAATATTTAGTCAGATTGATAAAGAAATACATCATGAACTTAACTTTACACTCTGCATAGTGTTTTGGGATTTTATGCTGTGTAAGACAGCTGTGCAAACCAAGTGTGGCTTCCTGGTAAAGTTATTTTTAGTTGTTCACGTTGTTGTACCCATGTGTTACCATGGCAACCTGTTCAGGGTGTACCCCGCCTCTCGCCCAATGTCCTTGGAGGACGGATGGATGAATGGACGATGTCAAAACACAACGTGGACCCAACAAAGGCTCCTCTGAAAGGACGATCACGTGCACTTTGACCTCGGTAAAGCAGCTGCCAATCATATGAATGTATTTTTTTTGAACGTCACATAAAAGCTATAAAGATGGAGGTTTTCTCTTTTGATCTAACCTTGAGAATCTGGTTAATATTTATATGTGGAACATCAAAAATAGTTTCTCACATGTCAATTTTCACATAAGTTCCTTACATAAGCTGGTCTTCATCGATTTTTGGCACAATTTGGCCAATCAATAATAATATTCTGTATCTTTTCCAAACATCAGTGACTTTATTTTATCATTCATGTTCCAACACTACACAAAAAAAGAATACAACAGCATCTTCCTCATGTTTTAGGAGCAATATTTGAATTATTTAAGTCAGTGTCAAGTCTGCACACCTGAGCCGGGTCCTGGTTGCATAACTGTGGGAAAAGCCGCACACTGGGTGCGCGTGTGCCAGATGTGAAGGAGGGTGTGTGGTGGGCAGGTCTCCTTTATAAATACATGCCTGATGATCATCCTGCTGCTCACAGTTGAATCCTGATAACAATGCTTGGGATTTTGGTCGCTGCTGCCGTTTTTCTGGAGGCCGTCTCCGCCAACTCCGTGAGTTTCCATCCAACAGCAAAATCCTCACCACCTTCCACCAGAAATAAAATCTAAGTTAACGGTTTTTTGGTTAAACGTGTTCTAGATCCAACTAGAAGTGAATTGTTTGTATATTAAAAGCAAGAATATGTACTTACTGAGCTTTTCCGTGTTTGTCTTTGCAGCTCGGGATTGTCTCTACCGAGGGAGGAGCGGTGCAGGGCCAAAATATTCGCCTGGGGTACCAACGGCACATGGATGTCTTCAAAGGCATCCCCTTCGCTGCCCCTCCTGGAAGGTTTGAGAAGCCGAAGCGTCACTCTGGCTGGGATGGTGGGTAAACCAGCCAGTTAACCAGCCAGTAAACCAGTTAAAGTTACCACATCTGCCTTTATTATGAGCATTGATGTCCAACTGTGTCCTGATTGGTCAGAAACAGGAAGCTGAAGACTTCAAACGTTTCATATGAATTATAATCCTACAGACTTTAAAGGAAAATGTGTTACATTCTTCTTTATCTGATGGCTCTGTGACGTCTGGTGAAGACTTTTCTCATTTTCAGCAAATATTTAAAATGATAAACTGTTTGACTCGTTGTGTTGACTAAAATCTTAAATACATTTTGTTTTATTCTAATGGTTTGCTTTTTATTTCTGGGTGATTTTACTGTAATATTTTTGTTTTAAATATTTGGTATTGAATAATATTCCAATAAAAACAAACCTAAAATGCAGATTTAAACCTTTAGATGCACAGATGGGAAGTAACTAGTACTTAGTTGCATTTACTTGAGTAATTTTTTTGAAAAAAATTAATTGCTTTTACAAATTTTTTACTAGGTGGATTTTTTTTTACTTTTACTTCACTGATTTTATTATGCAGTATTTCTTCTTTCTTGAGTAAAATTTCTGGATTTAATCCCCATTAAATGAAAAATAAACAAAATTCACCAGACACAGACACTCGCCTACAGATTTTTTTTAAAAGTTATTTTTTGTTACTTATGTAAATGATTGTCATTTTGATCTTTAAAATACCAGAATTTCCACAAAACTTTATATTCTAGTCCATCTGATTATGTAATTTTTAAATAATAAATGACTTATAATTTGACCTGTTACTCAGTACTGGGCAATACTCAAAAACGTAAGAAAGAAATAGATTTAAGGTTGATTTAGCTTGATTGCTACGACATTAAACCACTTCCGGTTCACCATCAAGTCACTTCCGGTCTGGCGGGAACTCACTTTAACCCTGTGAGAAATAAACTGTGGAGCCCCCTAGTGGAATCGGAGGACTGAATCCAAAAGTCGTCTTAAATGTTTGTGTGTTTATTCTGATCAGGCACTCTGAAGACCACCAGCTTCAAGCCAAGGTGCTTCCAGCTGACGATTCTCATGGACGACGTCTATGGCAGCGAGGATTGTCTTTACCTGAACATCTGGGTTCCTCACATCAACTCAAGTAAATCCTTGGACTTAGCACTAAGTGTGACTGAAATTTGACCAAGACTAACTGTAATAATCCCTTCAATTGTCAGTGGCCTCCAATCTGCCTGTCATGGTCTGGATTTATGGCGGAGCTTTCTTGGTTGGAGCCTCGACGGGTGCTAACTTCCTGGACAACTATCTGTACAGCGGACAGGAACTCGCAGACAGAGGAAATGTCATTGTGGTGACATTGGGATACCGTGTGGGATCCCTGGGTTTCCTGAGCACCGGAGACTCTACTATGCCTGGTAGGCATCTTTTGAAAACATCCAGAGGTTCAATTGACTTTTTTCTTGCAAACATCACTTTGGATCTTGTTTAGGAAATTATGGGCTGTGGGACCAGCAGGCCGCCATTGCATGGGTGCACAGAAACATCCGCTCGTTTGGAGGAGACCCCAGCAGAATTACCATCTTTGGAGAGTCCGCCGGAGGAGCCAGTGTTAATTTCCAGGTCAGAAACTGCCCAGAGTAAAATATCTAAATCAATCTGGAGGGATTTTTAAAAAGAATCTGCTTTCTGTTTTTCTTTTTTTGTCTCCCAGACTCTCACTCCCTACAACAAGGGGATAATCAGGAGAGCCATCTCCCAAAGTGGGGTCGCCCTTTCCCCTTGGGCTATCAACAGAAACCCTCGCAAGTTTGCTGAAGAGGTACATACAATGTTTTTCATTTTATGGATGATCTGAAATACATATTTCCAAACAAAAGTTGTTTTTGGAACCTAACCCTTCAGGTTGCTCTGAAAGTCAACTGTCCCACCGATAGTCGCATGGCCACCTGTCTGAGAATGACCGACCCCAAGGCTCTGACACTGGCCGGAAAGATCCATCTCGCTGGCTCACCCGACAGTAAGACAAAGGCTCACCTCCTTTTCAAGACTCTCTCAGCAGCGGAACATTGCTATGTTCTTGATCACTTCAGCCCAGCATGTTTATCCCTGTTTCTCCATTGACCAGGCCCTCTGGTGAACAACATGGTTCTGTCTCCTGTGATTGACGGCGACTTCCTGCCGGATGATCCATCCAATCTGTTCCACAACGCCGCCGACATCGACTACATCGCCGGAGCCAACGACATGGATGGACACATCTTCACAGGCATTGATGTCCCATCCATCAACTCTGCATTTTTGGACACACCTGTGTGAGTTCAAGTGAACTTTTGTATTGGCAAAAGGTAGAAAAGGTTTAAACAACCCAGAGTTTCTTTGGCATTTGCTCCCAATAATCCAGTTCATCTTCTGAAATGGTCAAATGTATCATTAAATATAAGTGTTTAACATCCTTCTGCTGGCTGCAGTGAGGATGTTAAGAGGCTCTTGAGTGTCTTCACCAAGGACAAGGGGACGCTTGGTTTGGAGAACGCCTTCTCCACGTACACCATGGACTGGGGAACCAAACCCAGCGGGGAGACTGTCAAGAAAACTGTTGTGGCCATCGAAACGGACTACCTTTTCCTGATTCCCACCCAGGCTGCTCTTTATCTTCATGCCTCCAATGCAGGGTAAGAAGATCTGTATTTATAAATATCACTCTCAGATGTTTCAGGCATTTCTGCAAAGGCTGGGCTCAACATTTGAGCTGGCATTAATCAAAACAGTGTCTTGATTGTAATGTCAAGAAGTATATTTTTTTTACCTGTAATAAAAGTAAAAAATGTTGATTTATTTTTCAAATCAAGTCAATTTATATACTTTTTTTTCGATATTCATGAAGTTCAGGTGATATTTATTGTTTTGATCCGTTACATCCTCTTGTTTTCCACTGAAGAACTGGTCGTACGTACTCGTACCTCTTCTCTGAGCCCAACCGTTTGGGAGGCCTCCTCACCCCCTACCCGTCCTGGATGGGCGCCGACCACGCTGACGACCTGCAGTACATCTTTGGAAAGCCCTTCTCCACCCCGCTGGCGTACTGGCCGCGCCACCGGCACGCCTCTGGATCCATGATCGCCTACTGGACCAACTTCGCCAAAACGGGGTACGAATACCACCCAAAGTCCTCTAATGAGCCTGGAAATAGATCTACATCAGTGTTTCTCAAACTTTGTCAGGCTGAGAACCACTTTGTCCACATGTGTCAAACACGAGGCCCACGGACCAAAACTGGCCCGCCATAAAGTTTTATGGGGTCCAGACAGACTTGTAAACAGAGCCTTAAAAATAACCTTTGTGTGCTTAAACAATGTTTTGATCAGTTAAATGAAAGCAGTTTTCAACAGAAGTGGATTAGGTACACTGAAAAAATTATTTTTACTTTTTTCTCAATATTTGTCAGAATTATTATGACTTTAATCTTTTTTAATCAAAAGTCAGAATTCTGGGGGGGGGGGGAAAGTACAAATTCTGGGAAAAATATCAGAATTTTTAGAAAAAATTAAAATATTAGAAAATAAAAGCCAAAATTCTGAAAAGTTTAAATTTAGTGTGCTGATGTTTTTCTCAAAATTTTAACTTTTGATTTATTCGAAATTAAAGCCCAAAAGCCCAAAAAAAAGACTTTAGTTGCTTTTCCAAAAACATAAGTCCTCTTCTGCACCATTAAATATAAAACTACCACAAATGTTATCAATTGTAGCTATTTATCATATATATTTTTATATTTATTTGATTAAATTGAATTTAATCATTTTGAATTAAATAAAAACAACAATAGCTCTTGAGCTGTGAGCAGAGCATTCTGCAAGGAAGGCCATAATAAACAAAGAACAGTTCTCACCAACCGAGACTCGTTCACCACTTAGAGCCGTTCAAAAGAATCGAATTGTTCGTAAACGACACATCAAAACTCCCAGGAGGAATGATTTGACTTCCTCCCACCACATAAGTATTTCTGGCGTTGCTTTCTTTCCACTGGTATCTTCACATTGTCTTTAGACTGTTAAGCCATTTATCATAGTTTATTTAAACACAATGTATTAGCACAAACTAGCAAACATTAAATAAACGGTCCGTACAGCAGTACCTGTAGGGCACTAGGGTCCAAGACTACAGCGAGCAAATAAACGGTCCGTTACATGCAGTACCTGTATGGCCACTAGGGGTGCCCGCGGACTGCAGTCTGAGCAAATAAACGGTCCGTTACATGCAGTACCTGTATGGCCACTAGGGGTGCCCGCGGACTCTGAGAAAGACTGACCTACATTAGTGACATTTGGTTTCTCTCTGGTTCGCAGAGACCCTAACCAAGGAGACCTGAGCGTCCCAGTTTCGTGGCCAAAATTCACGTCCAGCGGACACCAGTATGTGGACATCAATGGCGACATGGACGGCACCTCCGTGGGAGAGAAGCTGAGGATGCGCTTTGTGAATTTCTGGACCAGCGTCCTGCCCAACCTCCCCACCATGTACGCGGACTCAGAGTAAAGATGAAGCCCTCCGTCACAAGTCTTGGTTTATAAAAATAAATGGATGAAAGAAATAAAAACACTTGTCTACTTTTTTTGTTGTGTTTAAACTGGGTAATTCAAACTGTTTTTCTATTTTTTCATCATCTTTACACTTTCTAAAGTGGTACTTAATATTGTGACTTACAAATAAAGCATAGCATCAGTTCAATATTCAAATAATTTTGATTCACTTTATTATATTTATGTTGGCCTACGTTTTTTTTTATAATTTAGCAGAATTTTCAGATTTATATGTAAAATGAATGTAAATAAATGATCATGATGACTTATTATTGTTGATGGCAGTCAGAATAACAGTACAGATTTGTATTATTTTTTTCATTTGTTTTTTGTTTTCATTTAAGCAAAATATTTTATGTAATTTTACTTTAAAAATATATTTAGAAGAAATATTTTTTAATTTTATTAATTTAATTCAATTCGCAGAAACAACAGCAGATGGCGCTTAAGACTCATTTCTCTTAAATCCTTTTTGTGAACTTTGTTATAAAGAAAGCAAATCTTATTTAAATCCAATGAATAGGAATCAAATAAATGTATTTGAAATATTATTAAAATATTTATGTCTGGTATTTTTTTATAATTTTCATTGTCAACATGACTCCTGTCCAAAATTAAATATTCCTGTACTTTGGTGATTAATTATTTTTATACCAGTTTTGACACAGATCCAAAACTTTTATTCTTTAAGAAAATAGAAAAATATTAATCTAATATTTTTACAGTTTTGTATTGTCAATAGTTGGATGTTTGGGTGAGGAATTGTTTGGTAGATTGGTGGGTTAGCAGGGTTTGTGGTTGATTAACTGGCATGTTTGATGTCAATTTTGGTTGGTTTTTTTTGGTTAACAGGTCTGTTGGGTCATGATTGGTAGGTTGAACAGTTAGTGTGTTGGTTGGTGGTTTTAGTTGGCTGATTAATTTGTTATTTGGTTGTTTGGTTAGTTGATTGGTTTGTTGGTTAGCAGGTGTGTTGGATCATAGTTGAAAAATTTTGTTGGTTATTAATTGGTTGTTTGGCTGAGGTGTCATTGATTATTAACAGATCAGTTGGTAATTTGGTTGCCTGTTTAATTGGTTGATTGTTTGATTGGTTGGTTTGCAAATCTGTTTGGATCCTGCTTGGCAGATTGAATAATTGGTTTGTTGGCTAATTAGTTGGTTTCTTGGTTAGATTGTTGGTTGCTCTGTTGACTGATTAATTTGTTGGTTGATAGCTCTGTGTTTGGTAGACTGAATATGTAATTGGTCAATTCTTTGGCCACTTGATTGGTTAGCAGGTTTGCTAGATCATGACTGACAGACTGAACAATTGCTGTGTTGGTTGTTCAGTTTGCTGGTGTTTTGCTTCATTGGGTAGCTTCTTTCTTTTTTGGTTAGTTTAATTCATAATGTCTTTATTGGTTAGTGAAAAGATTTATGAGCCATCCTCAGTTCATAAAATAAGACACATGCAAAACAATAAATAGCCCTGTGAATATTGTTTGGTTGCAGATAAAAGCTTTTGTTCATTCAGCACCAACTTCCATTTTTCTTCTAAAGAAAACATTTTTGAAGTAAAAATGCTATCAGCTGTCACTTTAAATCCACTCCCTTGTCTTTTATTGACGGTGCCGGTGTTTTACGACAACTTAAACATTAAATCTAAAGTACTTTTAATGGAACGGCTTCTGAAGAGTCAAAGTCCAGGTATCTTTATTATCCTCCAGGGGTAATTCAGCCAAAGCTGGCAGGAACAGATGAAGGTAATAAACATGAATAACAACACACCTGTTGAAACAGGTGGATTGAAATGCACTTTGAGCCCTGGCTCAATGTGACTCTTCCCTGGGAATATCAATGCCGTCCTTCATAAAGATGTCTTCAACGTCTCCCCGACGACCTGGGAGGAAGCTGCAGAAGTTTCTTTGTGAACCGTTTGCTTCTGTTTAACAGGGTAGGGCCGCCTGGCTGACTGCCAGCTGCTGCTGCTGAAAGTCTGGACAATCTACATTTCAAAGTCTAGAGTTTATCTAGAAGCGACTGCCGAAGCTCTGTCAGATCTGAGCTGCTAGCTGGCGTTCGAGAGATACGGGAGAGGCTGACCTCAGTCTGGGAGGTCAAATCTGATTGGCACCTCAGTTATTACCTTATGATGTAACATCTTCATTATGAAAAAATTATGAAATACTCAACACTTTCCAGAATAAACAATTTTAATGCCAAAAGCGTTACGCCACCTTTGATGTTGTCCAAAAACTTGCTTGCAGGTGATAATTTTGGGTGTGTCATTACCCATTTTGCCAAACACCTAACGGCAAAATTACACCAACAACCTTCAGCACAAACTGCAAACTTACAATTAGAAACACGCCTAAACTGATTTCTAACCTTGAACAAATGCTTTGAGATTAATTTCAGAACATTTCTTGAAAAAACATGAACAAATTTGGAGAAAAAACGAGAAATTGTGAAATGAATCTCAAACACTTTCTGCAGAAAACTTGACAATTTCAGAGTTTGAAAAGTTGAAAATTTGTGAAAAAACTGATTTTCAGAATAATCTCAGAAATTTTCCAGAAAAATAAATCAAAGATATTTTTTGGCTCGGAAAGTCAAAATTTTGGAACTTTTGAAACTCAAAAAAGTTACAAAAGTTAAAAAAATACATAAAAAATTTACTTTTGAAACTCTGAAATTTTTCAAAAAATTATTTACAAAAATTCTGAAATTTATCTGAAAATTTCAGCTTTTTTTTTCCAAGGTCGGAAATTCCAACATTTTTTCCAGTAAATTTCTAAGATTAATCTCAAAACTTTAGTTTTTGGCAGTAATGTATTACTTTTCACCGGCACTAACTCACTGTCATATAATAATAAAAAACATAAATATTTCACACTGTATGGATCAATCTTCTTAAATCATGACACTGTAAATGTTGAAAGCTTGATGTCCGACTCTCTAAAGCAGGGGTGCTCATTACGTCGATCGCGATCTACCAGTCGATCGCAAAGGTAGTATGGGTAGATCGCATGACATTAAAAAAATAGACGTCAGCCTATCATCCATCCCATCACTTGACGCTTGACACTTAGGCCACCACGCATGCGCACACAACAGTGCTAAGTGCAGCGCAACTAACAAGCTAGCTAGCGAGTTGGTTACCTAACTCGCTAGCTAGCTTGTTACCTACAATTTTAAGCCCTCGTTTTTTTCTCTTGAACTCAAGAAAGGGTATAAACATGAGTGGGGGAGCTGGACCAAGTAAGAAAACAAAAACGTATCACTTTCATACGGAATGGGAGGAGGACTTTTTTTCACGATGACATTTTCGAAGGTTTGCCTCATCTGCCAGTCTACCATCGCAATACCAAAGAAGGGAAATGTGGAGCGGCATTTTCGGACTGTTCATGGAAAATAAAACACCGACTTCCCGCCGAAAAGCGAGCTGAGAAAGAGAAAGGTGAAGGAATTAAAATGCCAGTTGTCCGGACAGCAGTCATTTTTCACACAACCTACTTGAAAAGCGAAAGCCGCCACCGGAGCATCGTTCCGGCTGAGTCATCTCATCGTTAATAACAAGAAATCCTTCCAAGACGGAGAGATGGTAAAGGAAGCCTTCGTTGAAGCAGCTGACTATGGAAGCCCATTTCCGCCATGAAAAAAAAAAAAAGACCAACAGTAAGTCATAATTATGACTTTCAAAGTCATAATTATGAGATACAAAGTCATAATTATGACTTTCAAAGTCATAATTATGAGATACAAAGTCATAATTATGACTTACAAAGTCATAATTATGACTTTGAAAGTCATAATTATGAGATACAAAGTCATAATTTGACTTTCAAAGTCATAATTATGAGATTTCAAAGAATCAAAATTTTTTCATTTTATTATTGAGATTCAAAATGTTGCGTTTTCTGGTTCAGTACTCGTTAATAAACCAACTTCTTTTCGTCAGATAGCTGTGATTTCTTTATTGCTAACGGTTAGCTTCTCAACTTATTCTCTTCTCATACAAGTGTGCTGCTTACACACAAGAACTCACTCACATTGCCCCCAGTGGACAACAGCAGTACAACATGTACATAAACATAATGTGACAGGATACAGAACACGATATGTACCTTCAAAGTAAATTAGGAACACATAACACAAAATAACTCAAAGACAAGTTAAGATGAGAACATATTTTAACACAAAATCATAATTTCACTTTCCAAAACAGCCAATTTTGTCATTTTCAGTAGATATGCTGTCTTGTAGGAGATTTAAAGCTATTCCATCTGATCGGTAAAACACAGATTTTTCCTTTTAATGGATTAGAAACAAATTGAGTAGTATTTCAGATGCGGTTTAACCAATGATGAAATTCTATTTTGTGTTATGTGTTCCTAATTTACTTTACATGTGCGTGTTCTGTATCCTGTCACATCATGTTTATGTGCATGTTGTACTGCTGTTGTCCACTGGGGATGGTGATTCTGTGTGTAAGCAGCACACTTGTATGAGAAGAGAATGTTGAGAAGCTAACCGTTAGCAATAAAGAAATCACAGCTATCTGACGAAAAGAAGTTGGTTTATTAACGAGTACTGAACCAGAAAACGCAACATTTTGAATCTCATAATAAAGTCGAAATTATGACTTTGTATCTCATAATTATGACTTTGAAAGTCGAAATTATGACTTTGTATCTCATAATTATGACTTTCAAAGTCATAATTATGACTTTGTATCTCATAATTATGACTTTGAAAGTCGAAATTATGACTTATCTTTTTTTTTTTTTCATGGCGGAAATGGGCTTCCATAGCTGACTCATTGTTCCGAGACTTTAAAAACAAGACAGAAATATTATCTTCTTCCTTTTCGGGACGATGCTGAGGTGGATTCACTTGCATCAAAAATTGCAACACTGTTTCACCTGAACTCTTCTGGAGTGGAAGATGAGATTTTGACACTGCAGGCCGACATTGAGCTGAAGTCCAGAGCTCATGGACAGTTCTGGAACTTACTCACAGAGATAAAGTACCCCAACATGAGGAAATGTGCTACCTCCTTGACTGCATTATTCGGCTCCACTTATTTATGTGAGTCAGCCTTTTCTCACATGAAGATCATTAAGTCCAAGTACCGCTCCACCATGACTGGCGATCATTTGGAAGTGTGCTTGAGGCTGGCTGTCAGCACCTACTGTCCGGACTATGCATCCCTGGCTGATTCAATTCAGTGCAAGTCATCAGAGTAAACTGTACATAGTTAATTGTGTTGTGTTGTGCAATATTGGCTCATTAGGTTATGCAAGGTACATCAACATACATTGTACAAAGAATCCTCAATATATTTATAAATAAAATATATGTTAAATAAATATATGTTTTGCATTTTTGTAGTAGGTAGATCATTTTGACTTGGCCATTTCATAAGTAGCTCGCATGCTGAAAAAGTGTGAGCACCCCTGCTCTAAAGTATGGTGACACCTTCTGGCCAACTTTCATCCAAATCCTCTCTGCTGCTGGCCGACTTTTTTTTTTAATTCAACTTCAACCTGCTGCTGAGCCGCAGCTCCAGCCTTTTGGAAGACCATCCTCCCCAAAGCCTCTCCGCTTCATCAACGCGCCTGTAAATAAATCCGAACCTGTGTTACCACTTCCTGGTACCGAGGCCCCCGAGGGACATCATGCCCGTGAACGCGGCTCTGGCTCTGGGACTCGCAGCGGTCCTGCTCTCGTTCCCCGGGGACTGGGCGCTGCGAAGCGGCTCGCTCTGTGCGTGGCGGCCGGACTCACCGTCCTGGTTCTGGTCCGGCTGCACCGGCTGCTCTTCCGGCCCCTGGAGCTGCTCCGGACCCCGGAGGATGTGGGATACATCACCCAGGACGGACGCAGCAAGGCGCGGGCCGCGAACGAGGCGCGCCGCCGGAGGAAAGTCGGGGAGCTGCCGCCGGTTTACCCGAACGGCTGGTACCGGGTTCTGGACTCCCACATGCTGGGCCGGGCAGAGGTCAGGAGCGCCTACATTCTAGGTATGGCGCAACTTTTAACGCTGAAATTGCACTTTATTTTGCGCTTGAAGCACAGAAACATTCAAACTACTTCCATTTCTTCTTCTGATATTTTATTTCGTCAAAAAGTTTGGAAGTGTGACGTCATTTTCACAGATCTTTGGAAACTGCGAGAACACAAAGACTTTACTCAAGTAAATGTAAAAGAAATGACTGGAGCAAGAGTAAAAGAGTTTGGTAAAAAGTGATTAAATTATCAGTCATTTAATATTTATATAATCGGACAAACAATTAATAAACTAGTTGTCCGATTTTTTAAGTGGATTTTTTTTTGTATTTAAAGGACCAAAATGACAAACATTTATATATACTTGACAAAAAAAACATATTTTTTTTCTAAATCAGTGTCTTTCCAAAAACTTATGAAACTTTAACAAAAGCTGCAGGTGTGTCTGAGTCTGGTGAATATTTGGTTAAAACATGTTTATTTTTCAGTCAGTGGGTAGAAAATCCAAAACTTTTACTGAAGTAACAGCAGAGATACTTTATAATTAAATCATTCAAAGTACAGTCAAGTAAAAATGTAATGTAACTAACTCTGCAAATTGATGACAAGTCTAAGTTACATTTGAGGAAAAAACTGTCTCAACAAAATAGGTTTACTGGTAAATGGCAGGATTATGTAAAATAGATTTTTTTAGCTTTATGTCATGTTTTAAAGTTATTACCTCATTAAAAACTTATCATGTTTTTGCATACCATGCGTTTCCACTACAAAAGTGAGCAAAACGTTGTTGACATTTTGCTAATGTAGAAAATTTTAAGAAACGCAATTAAAGTTAAAACATGAATAAGTTTAACTAAACATCCTCCAACTACTTCCTGTCTCCTTCTTCTTCTTAGTTTCTAGCAGTAGTAACATCCGGCGGTTGATCATGTGACTGGTGTGATGCAAAAAACAAGTTTTCATTGCGATTTTGATGCCAAAAAAACAAATCATCCTTGTGCCAAAACTATTTATTTATTTGTCTTTAAAAAAATTTTTTTGTGGCGCAGTTCGCATGGCAACCACTCAGCCGTGCAAAACTCCTGGGTGGACTTGGCTCCGCCTTCGAGGTTTCCAAGTTTCATTTTAGTAGTTTAATTCATATAAAACAAATGTAATTATTTATCTTTTAATTCTTTAAAACTAATTCCAAAGGCAGTTTCTCAGGAAGTCAGATGATTTCATAACACCAGTAGCCGATGTAGGTTGGTGTTTCTACTAAAAGGTGTGTTCAGTATATTAAATTAAATTAAATTCAAATCTAAAAATACTTTACTGATCCCAATGAATCCCAATCTGTCGTCGTTTGGCTCCATATTTCTCTCAAGGCTGTTTTTATCCACATTGTTTGTTCATAACAGTTTTTCCTTCCACTCAATTTTCCTGGACAGAGGATTAACTTTGTAAATAGATTCTTGACTTTGCCTTGTTAAGAAGCTTCAGGTGTGACTTTGCACAAAGAAGAAGGAAGTTGTGTGGAGACATCTTTTGTCTTTTAAAGCACATCCTGTCGCCTTTTTTCTACCTCAGATTTTTCTTCCACTCAACTTTCTGTTAATATTTTTGCATGCAACCACTTTCTTCTGCGCCTTCGCTCTCCTCCCTGCTTGTCTAGTCAGTACTTTTCCTCACTGCTGCTGTAAACCTGTCAGCACTCCAACATCAACCACAGCCTCTTTTAGTTTCACTTGTTGGCTCTGAAACCAGGAGTAGGAATTTGTACCAGCTGAACCCGCATCGCAACACCCAGGGTTTCCTTTTGGATTCGTTGTGAAACTGTAGACATTTAACGGTGAAAGTGGGAACGAAACTCAGCAAAACAGCCTGAAAGTGAAAGAAAATATCAGGCCAAACTGACAGCTTTTTAAAGTTTTTTTACTTTTAATTTTAAATTTTCCAATTGTGTTTGCTTTTTATTTGCTTCCTACTTGCTTCGTTGTTCTGTTTGAGCTGCTGCCATGATACCAGATTGTCGTGTGTGCTGCAGATGCATTTCACACACAGAGACGTTTGGGTTTTGTTTGGGATCTCTGAACATTTCTGCAGAAACAAAGTTCCTCTGAACCCTCTGACCTCGTTTTTGACTTGTGGTTACCTTAGAAATGAAGAGGTGTGGCTGGAAGGCAATGGGTTCATTCAATAATACGACAAACTTCCTCTTGGCTCAGCAAGCTGCTAATAAACCAGACAACAGAGTTGAGCACATTTTCACTTCCTTAAGATATTAATGTCATTTTATGGGGTAGAAAACATCATCAAATATCAGGAACATTATACTCACCTTGTTGATTATTGGTTTATTAGATTAAAATTAGTTCCAGGGGTGTTCAAAGTGTGGTGCGGGGGCCATTAGTGGCACTTGGACTGATTTTGTGTGGCCCCACTGCAATTCAAATATGATACAAATTTGACCCGTTGAAGCCGGTGGAGGCTTTAAATTTGTAATTTTCTTACAATGGAAAATGTTAAATGCAACTGAAAGTGTTTATGATTTTATAGCCACACTTTAAATCGTGTTTAGTTAGAAAGTTTCACTGAAAAGGCCATCAAAATCAGCTTTTATAGAATTTATTAAACTTAAATTTAGTAAACGTTTCGAAAGAAAGAGACTCGAGTTCTGTTCTTATTACCGGAAATAAATGTTTTAATCGAGCCAAAAAGAAACTGAAATCTGGATGCTTTTCTCTTTAAATACAGCAAAAGTGCCAAATCTGACGGCGTATTATAGCCACTGTAGATGTTTAAAAAAAATTAAAGTTAAAGAGAGTAAATTTCTGCCAAAAAAATCTGAAATTTTTACTAATCTCAGAAATTTTCTAAAAAACAATTTTATTTTTAGAAAAATTAATGTCAAAATACAGAATTTTTTTTTTTCGATCAATTATTTTTATTTTAGTTGTTTGACATCCACAAAAACATGTACAAAACAGCACAATTACAGTAAGTGGAATAAGACATACAGATAGAGAAAATTTGTATAACTCCCCTCCCACCCCTCCTCCATGGCGACCCGCTACCCCGTTCCCGAAGATCTCAAAGTAATAGCATTTCTAAAAGTGGACAGTTGAGAGGATGAAATCATCATTTACAGTTACACATTAAGAGTTTTACATAGAGTTATTATGTTGCACTTTTTCTTTAACCAAAGAATAAGCTGCATCCCTGCTCTCATCGTTTCTCGACTGGCCGTATGCATCCTGGCTACTGAGCTCTCCATCATTACGACATCTAAGAAGGAGTTAGCCCATTGTTGCCATGGCAATAAGTGTGGTGATTGCCATCGTAGTGCCAACATCCTCTTAGCTGCCGTGAGGCCTGCCCACAGTATGCGCCTTTGTTGAGAGGAAAGTTCTAAAGTGGAGTCATCATTGAGTAGGAACAAAGATGGTGTTGGTCGAATACTAGTTTCCAACAAGTAACTCAATGTGGTGGAGATTTGTCTCCAGAAAGCAGCCACACCGGGACAATCCCAATACATGTGTATAAAACAGCCTGAAGTCTTAAGTGTACATAGGTCACAAATAGGAGATGTGATAATTTTCATAGCATGACATTTCCTGGGTGTTAAGTACATCCTATGAATAAATTTAAAGTGTATAAGCCGATGGTCAGGGTTTTTGGATGTGTTGTGGAGATTCTCCCATACTGTATCCCAGCAGATTTCTGCATCACCCATAGCTGAAAGGTCTCTCCCCCATACATTTTCTACAGGAAGCCTAGCATGAGGATCCGAGATAAATTTATATAACTTAGAGACTATGCCACATGCCTGACCCTGCGAAACAAGAAGTTCTTGTAAAGGGTGGGTTGGGAGAGGCACACCCCATGGCACACCGTATGCTTTCATGGCTGATCTGAGTTGTAGGTAAAAGAAGAATGTAGAACCTGGTAAATTATACGCAGTCTGTAAGTCACTAAAAGAACGCAGGCCATCATTGTTCATAAGGTCTTTGAGGAAAAATTTCAGATTTTTTTTGTGTGCAAATTTTCAACCTTTGGAGCGAAAAAATTTCCTTGTTTTTTATAGAAAATTCAGAATTATTTTTGTGGAAATTTGATTTTTTTCACCTACATATTTAGTCTAACACACTGGACAGTGTTATTAGTTATTAAGTTTTCATCTTTCATTTTTCCTTTCAGCAAATTAAGTTTCCGTTTTGTTCATCTTATTCTTAAACATATTTATTAGTCTGAGAAAACACATTTATTCAGTCTGTATTTTAACATAATAACGTTAAAATTTAATGATGTTTTTTAATTAATTCAGCAAAGTATGAAAAACTGAAAAACTGGCCTGAATTAGTTGGTACCATTTTGTGTTTGCAGTGAATGGCTGAGTTCCAGGTATTTGAACAGCAGAAACATCTGCTGGTTGAGACACAGTTGCAATTGCAACATATTTCTGCAGAGTATTAGCCTGAACATGAATTTTCGGCACAGCGATTCTTATTCGTCTGTTTATAATTGTGATAGAGTTTCTCCTGCTTGGTGAGCAGAATGAAAATGTTTCCTCCTGATTTATCGAGGCTTCACATCCTGTCCTCGTCTCCCTGCAGTTTGCAGGCTGGTTGGGGGCGTTTGATCATTAAAAATGGGGTTTCAAAGAGGATGTGGGGCTTTCATGTTCGCTGTCGCTTCGCCTGGATTGCATCACCAAAACAAGCCGAATATGAAAGAGTTTCTGAGGCTGGACACAACAGGGAGAGCTGCTTTTACCACCAGATTTTCCTTTCACTATCCGTCCGTTTGATGGGATCACCAGCAGAATATCAATCAAAATGCAAAGAAATGTTGACAGATTTATTGCTGTTGTCAGAAAGTTGAGTGGAAGGAAAACCTGAGGTAGATAAATTGGTGCACAAGCAAAATTATAGTCATTAAGAATATAACTTTTTTTCTGATTTATTTATTTGGGGAAATCTTACAGATTTCTTTTTTCTGTTTTTTGGGGTTTTTTTTTTTTTTAATCATCACACAAAAACAACTTGTGTAAATTCAAAAGTATTTATACTCACTATGGGAAAAGAAAGCCATCCAAGTCATATGTAAAAAGCAAACAAAACATTTTACAAATTGGAAGGAGAAGGAGAGATGGACACATTTTGTAATTTTCCACTGAAAACCTGAATTTAAGAGTGAAGATGAAAATGTTGGCGCTCAAACACATTTTTACTGTATTTCTACTTAACAAAACAGCTTTTCTCTCATTTAAATGTAAGTTTTGATAAGTAGTGATGTGGAGTATCATCAAATGCTAACATGAAGGAATCACGATATATCGGCACCAACAGCAACAGATGTATCGGTATCGGCTGATATGACTCATTGTTGACGTATCAGTGTGATAAATTAAACTGAGCTGATACCAATGACTGATATTTATTTTTATCTGTTTCTGACTGGGTGTAGTGAAATATACATATATAATACTGGTAAATATTGGTTATCGGCCAAAACAGCAATGTATTATCAGATATCAATTCAAATTTTTGGGTCGGTTTCTCCCTAATTTTATTTTACTAAGGGAAAACAAACTAACTCACCAAAAATTCATCTCAGAAAATTTCTAGAAAAAATTTATAACATTTCTGATTTTTCAGATTTCAAGAGGTGAAAATTTTCAACATTTGAAAGTCAGAAAAGTCCGTTTTTTTTTTTTTATTTCTGCGTGCTCTCAAAATTTCAGAATTTTTTGGTGGAAATTTACTACTTTCTTTGTTTTTTAATATCTACATTATATGCCGTCGTAGATTTTGAACATTTGCTGTATTTTTAGTAAAGCGTCTAGTTTTTTGCTCGATTGAACAAATTTATTATATAGTAAAATATTTATTATATAATAAGAACCAGATGTGGGTCACTTTCTTTCAAAGCTTTTCCTAAATTTAGCTAAGATTAATAAATTAAATGAAAGCTGAATTTGTGCATTGGTAATTTTACCTTTTGGTAAAGTTTGGTTAAAAAACACAAACACTTTGTAAGGAAATTACAAATTAAAAGCCTCCATCTGCATCAAGGGGCCAAATTTGGATAATTTCTGAATTGCAGTTTGTGGCCGCACAAAATCAGCCCAACAGTCACAAATGGCCCCCAGACCGCAGTTTGGACACCCCTGAGATATAATGTTTAAGTACTGATGTAGGAAAAGCTACATTTTGACCAGCTGTTCATCCTGCAGCAGGTTTGTTCTTAAAAACAGTGTTTGGCTCTTTCTCCCTGCAGCCTCTGTCGTTTCACTTTCCCATATTTTGCTGACACCGGCTGGGAATCGTCTCCGTGTCTCCCTCTCGTCCTGCAGTCGTCGTGTATCAGGTTCTGCCTACAGAGCACATTTTGCCTGATGCTGTCATAACAGATTGAGACGGGACTCGAGTTCTGCAGAGCGACAGGCTCTGGCAGCGGCGCAGTGCTGAGTCACGGCGCGTTTGGATTATCCCTGTGATCCGGCCACGATATCCTGCCAAGGCGAAGAACGAGCCGGCTCAGTTCGCTCTGATCCAGCTGAACTCAGAGGAAGAAAGAGGGACAATTAGGCCGGTCACATTAAACAATAAATCAATTAATCGCATGATAAATTAAAATGAGCTCAATCGTTTCCATCGTTTTTCTCTTTCTGGTCTTCAGTCTTGGGTTTTGGTCTCAACTAAGAGAAATAATAATTCATATTATTTGTCGTTTATTTTGGATATTTAAAATGTCTTCCAGTTCCAGTGTTAAATGTTCATTACAATTTAAAGTTTATTCGTCTTTCAGAATGTACTAGAACCATTTTATTACTTGAAAAGGCTCACAAAACAACAGTCAGTGGGATTAGCCATCTGTTTTTGCTGCTAGCAGATAGTTTTATTGTGTCTGCTGCTGGTTTAAATAGATACAAACCATTATAGCTGATAACAAATAATTCCTACATGCAACTGTATTTTATTTGTGGCAGCCATATTGGATATTTAGGTCCTTGTTTGTCACAGTTCCAGGTTTGTCTTGCTGCCATTTCAAAAATCAACACCAATCTCCTTTACTTTAATGATGTCCACTTGTCTTTTCCATCATGAAGAGTGTCAGATTATGTTGTGCCATATCGGCATGCCATAGAATAATAATCAATGACTAAATTGTTTGAGTTACATTTATTTTAAAGAATTATATAAAAAAATTAATGTAAGATTGCTTATGCAATACAAGTTGTTTTGTTTACTTTTATAGATGTGTATTTAGTACCTGATCTCATTGGCTTTATTCAAATACGATGCTATTTTGAGCAACAAAAGGATATTAAATAAGATCCAAAAATAATATTCTGAGTGGTTTGGATATTTATCAAACACGTGTCGAGTGTGCAGCTCCATCAATCGCCCTGTTGACATTTCTGCCTGCTAAATGTCAAACTACACCCTGGTGAATTTTGCTCTGGTCCTTTCCATCCTGATTAGCTCAGTAAGTATTAGCGGTACATGTTCAGCTCAGACTCCTACAACCCAGATCAATTTGTAGAATTGGATAAAACCGGTGCTAAGCACGCGTTAGCATCAACAAGAATACATAAAAAGAGTTTTAAAAACACAACCTATTTGACTCCTTAAGTGGCTAAGGTGGCTACAGCACAACACTAACATTACATTGCAGCCCCTAAATTTGGACACGTGTCACAGTGGCATGCTGAATTGCTTGCTGAATCAGCTAGCTGTGTTGCAGTGCTAAGGCTAACTTTCTGTACCAGCTAGCTGTGTTTCAATGCTGAGGCTAATCTGTTGTACAAGCTAGAACTGTTAAAGTTAACTTGCGAACTTCCTATACCAGCAGTGCTGGGGCTAACTTGCTGTACCAGCTAGCTGTGTTGGAGGCTAACACATGGTCTCAACCGAAGCTAACGTGCTGTTTGCCAATGCTAATGTACAAGCTAACCGTGTTGCTGTGCTACAGTTAGCCTTCTTTAGCATATGTTACAGTACCAAGTAGGTTCTGTTGAAGGTTCTGGTGCCACTTCTAGTGGAGAGCTGTCTCATGGCCTGTTTTTTCTGTGATTTGTTGCTCAGGTCAGCAGCTGGTGGTGTTTCGGGGCCACGATGGAAAAGCCTATGTGCTGGACGCGTACTGCCCCCACCTGGGCGCCAACCTGGCTGCGGGGGGCCGCGTGTTGGGAAACTGCATCGAATGCCCTTTCCATGGCTGGCAGTATCGGGGAAGCGACGGGAAATGTGAGAAGATTCCATACTCAGATAAAGGTATGAGAACAACACAGACAGCTTCCTGGTTTGGTTTCCGCGGTTCCATCACTAAATATGATGGAAAATATGAGATTTTATGACTGTTTTCTATTTTCACAATGGTCTCTCCTTCCTTCCTTTCCGTTCTTCCTTCCTTGTCTCCTCCATTTCTTTTCTTAAATTTTGAATAATAAAATTTTCTTCCTGAGTTCCTTCAGTATTTCATCATAAAGTCATTATATGTCTTACCTGTATACATGTGTTTTTCTCTCTCAGTGCCTAAGTTCGCCCAGGTGCGCCGCTGGCCCAGCTGTGAGGTGAACCAGCAGGTTCTGGTCTGGTACCACTGTGACGGGTTGGAACCGCAGTGGAGCGTCCCGGAGCAGCCGGAGGTCGCTAACGGCCAGTGGGTCTACAGAGGCAGAACCGAACATTTCATCAACTGCCACATTCAGGCAGGTGGAAAAAATTCAAACTAGATATTTACGTTTATCTGGAAGCAGCCAAACTATTAAAGCTTAAAATATATATTACACGACACATTTCTCATGTTACAAGTGAAATAATCAGCCAGTGGAACTAGAACTGGGTTGCTAGGTAACGGGCGTGCCTTAGCTGGGGTTGCTAGGTAACGGCGCAGCAGAATATTCCACCAATGGAGCTAGAACTTTTTTGTCAATATTAAGGGATTATTGACTTAGAACAAGCTACTATATCTTGCTGAAAAGTTACTTGCAAGTTAGTTTTATCTTATTTTACATGTAATAAAATCTAAACCAAAAATATTTGGTTATATTTTCTGTTTTTGCAGTGTGAACTGTACTAGTTTGTCTGTCATCATACGTTTTCCTTCAACATAATGTTCCATTCGTGTGTGTTGATATAGGGATGCTGTACTTCTAAATCTGTTGCTTTACTGCTCACCTTTTTTTCTTCCACTGAGTTTTCCTTTGGTATTTATTGGGTAGGAAATTTCACATTTCTGTTTACTATTACAGCGACAAGATTGGTAGTTAACCAGCATTTTCTCTTCCAACTTCACAATGAACTGTATTAGTAAATCAGATGCTTCACTGTTTGGTTTTTTATATCACATTTTTTTCCATTAAATTTTCCTTTACTGTATTGGGATTTAGGGCTGCACAATACTAAACATTACAACTTACTGATCATAATTAACCAATATTTTTGTGACTTTCTTAGTCTTTATTATTATTTATTGATTATAGATTAATACATTTTTGGTCAATTTGGTTTCAAGTTGTTGCATTTGAAATATTAAAGCCTACCATATTTTTGGTAGCCTTTGTTGAATTTTCTACTAAAGTAAAAATTTAAATTGCACCAAAGAAGATGCAGTTTGCTGATGCATTTACAGACTTAAGAGAGAGTGGGAATTTTCAGTTTATGATGTCTTTTTCTTTATTTTACTTGCTGGTTTTTGGTTTTCAGTGAATATTTAGGGGGTAATTGTCGCTGTTGTTGCTAAAATGAATTGTTTCTTCAGGAGATTCCAGAAAACGGAGCGGACATCGCTCACCTGGGTCACCTGCACACTCCGGGCATCCCCAGCGGAGTGGATCTGCGCTACACCAACAGCAAAACCTGGGAGTTTGTGCGACACGACTGGAAGGTAACCACAAACATTTCTTCTCTCTTGCTTTAAATGTTGAAAATGTTCAGAGCTTCTTCTTTGCTTCATTCGGTTGCCGTTATCTCTCTGTGCACTTTGCTCCTGTTTATTCAACCAAAGATGTCCTCTGGTGCCTTTTCCGTTTCATAGAAACACTTATTTTGGCCTTATCCGGGAGGATTAGCGTCTTAATACAGCGACTCGTTCTTGATAAGCCAGAGGGATCCAGATATTCCTTATTTCACCGTAACAGCGAATAATTTTTGTCTGTCTTGTTTTTCCCTTGCAGGTTGAATGGGATCCGGAGCCTGAACCCAACAGTCACTGCTCTCAGATGAGGGTCAATCATTCACTCACCTTGTTTGGATCCCGTTTGCCTCTGCTGGATCTGCACGTCGTGGCCAGACAGGTACAGTAAATACACACAGCTGAAACCACATATTTACATTTTGAAATAAATTAATTAAAATAATGAATTACTTTTCTCAAATTCAAAAGTTTCTTTGTTTATTTCATAGAATTACCCTTTAATCTGTGTATAAGTTTGAGCCCGCACACCCCCCATTTCCCCAAAAAACAACCAAAAAACAAAAGACGATGGATATTAATAAGTTTCCCAGAAAGATTACCTAAAATATAAAAGCAAGGCAGCGAAAAGGTGGTTAACAAAATATACATTAAGATCCAAAAAACTACTTCTTAAATGAGCTAATTCAGCTAACTATGAAAACATTTAACGGACTTAGCTTCTCCTAACTACATTTATTCAGAAAAATTTAAAATCTCTAATTTACTTAGTTCTTTTGTAAACTTCTTTTGGTTATAAACTGTTAAGAATCCTTCAAGTAGCTAGTCGTTTGTATTCATGCTCTTATTTTGAAGAATCTGAAGTCTGTTTTCACAGCAGTTCCTGTTTCCTTTGCTTTCTTACTGACTTTATTTCAAACAAGAAACAAAAATAAAACAGTAGATAACAAGACACGAAAAGTGTCTCGGGACATGGACAATAAAGTTTGGTTTTAAACTGATAAACAAAAATACTTAAAGTAGTTTGCCGTTTATATTCATGCTCTTATTTTGAAGTGGGGAAAGGACGTGCACACTGCAGTTCCTGTTTTCTCTATTTTACTTTATTTCAAACAAGAAACATACAAGGAAAAAATAAAACCATAGACAACAACATATTAGCATAAAAACAATATCCAAGGGCAATATAGAACATGTAAATTATTATGAACTGTTGGTTATAAAACGCTGAGAATAGTTCAAGCCGTTAATATTCATGCTCTTATTTTGAAGTGGCTGAAGGCTGTTTATACAGCAATTCCTGTTTCCTCCGTTTTACTTTATTTCAAACAAAACAGTAGAGAAAACTATATGAACATAAAATAGTATTTAAGGACTTTGCAGAATATGTAAATTATCATGTTAAAACTAAATTGGTGCTCAAGGCTCATAATCTGAATTGAAGTTAGCGATTTAGCATTAGCTTTTGCTACACACAGGGTTGGTGTAGCACTTTACGGTTAGCACAGCTAACTATGTAGCTAGCTGATATATAGTGTACATGTTTTGATAACTATGTTCATAAATTTCAGTCCTAATAACAACAATTGATGGCTTTAAGCGCTAAACCCAGCGGTTTATGTTTTATTCCGGCTGTTCGTAACTGTTCCAGGTGGGCCCCGGCGTGGTGTTTCTGCGGTTCGACCACAGCTTCCTGGGCCGGGGCCTGATGATGCACTGCGTGACGCCGGTGGAGCCTCTGCTGCAGTGCGTCACTCACACCATGTTCTACCAGAGGAACATCCCGGCTGCGGTGCCAAAATTCATCCTCAAAGGAGAATCCATTCAGGTGCAGCATTATGAATGTGCATGTATTTAAATTAGCATTTTTATTCAATCTTAGACATAAATTAGGTTTGAAAAGGTTATTGGCTGCATTTTTCAACTGCTCTACCTTTTGTTTTATTTCTATTTTATGAATTTTTAAAATTATTTTTCACATGCCTAAATCAGTTGCAAGTATATAAAAATGATTTGTTCTAATTTTAAAGAATCGTTGAGTGCCTTTATCAGCCAGTGCTTTGATAGTTTATTTCTGCTAATCTTTGTAATAATTTTATTTTTTTTAAAATTAATTTTAATATTAAAGAAGCTTCATAATAGTGGTGAGCTTAAAAACGAAGATTTATTTAGTACATTTATCATCCAGTTCTTTTTTGAGTCACTTGTTACGTCATATCGTTCTTTTTTTGTTGTGCATATTAATAATTATTTTATAGCCCTAACCCTACCTTTGGTTTAGTCTTTGAATATATATTTTTTTATTTTATTTTTATTTATTTTATTATGTACTACATTGTTTTTTAAATCTTAAATATTTAAGTTTTGAAATTGTTTATTATATAAACAGTTATTCAATTTGAAAGGACAATTTTTAACCTCTAGTTTTATTTTATTTAAGCTTCTTTACATATTGTGAGTTTGTTCTTGATGTTAACTTCTTGTTAGAAGTAAAATAAATTATTATTAATTTGATTTATTAAGCAAGTTAAATGAAAACTTAAATATTTTATTTTTAAGCATTAGATCTGTTCTTCAGTAGCAGTATGTTGTGTATTTCCTTTGCAATGCCTTTATTCTGAAGAGATCACTGGGTGCATGTGTCACCCACTCCTCCTCGCGCCGTACAGTCACAGGAAAAGTGTGAATACTTCCTCATTAAAGCTGATAATTAGCTGGGTGGTGAAGAAACACTGTCTGCTTTTTGAACTAGACAGAAAACGTGTAAATTAGCATAAAAATCAAAATAAATGTCGGTTTAAAAGCTGCAGATTATAATTGCCATCAAATAGTTTGATCAAACTTCCAGAAATTTATTTTTTTTTCTCTGCAATGTGGGGCTGAATAGAAACAGTTGGCAGCTGCTGGCAAGTAAAATGCCAGATCTCAGCAGCTGCTAGAGTCACTGTGGAGTGACATTTAACAGCAAACCCCCTGCTGCTGAGTCATCGTAATTTACTGAGACAAGACAGCATAATAATACACAATAATGAATATGTTGAGTCACCACATCCAGATGTTTGTTTGTTTGCGTCTGCAGTTTGAACGCGACGTGATGATCTGGAACAACAAGACGTACATTTCCAAGCCCCTGCTGGTGAAGGAGGACGCTGCGGTTCGGAGGCACCGCCGTTGGTTCAGCCAGTTCTACAGCCAGAACAGCCCGCGGCTGGAGTACCGGCGGGACACTTTGGACTTCTGACCCGCCTTGGAGGTCGCCTTGGTCTGGCTCCAATAAACCTCTCAGAGGAGGGATGATTTTTATCTTTTTTAGGTTGGAAAATTAAGCTAGCCAGTTTTTTTTTATGCTTTCCTAAAGGCCAAGTGGAAAAAATATCCATCCAAGATAGTGAAGACAAATAAATTCCCTTTAGCCCTTTAATGTGAAAATTTACTAACATTCCTTCAAGGTTTGAATTTGAAGGAATGTTTTGTTCACATATAAATGTGAACAAAAATTCTGATTTTGCATGTTTTTTTAAATTCTGTTTGGTTCTCTATTTTCTACCCAAGTGCTTAAAAACCGCATCCTGCTGGGGTGTTTTAGCAATAAGTTAATGTTTTTTTATGTTTGGAAAATGGGCCATTTCAAAAACTTCCAGGATGTTGAGTCACATTCCACTGGCACTGCGCTGTTACCTAGCAACCAAAGATAAGCTCCTGCACATTTGCTTAGCTGGGTTTACTGATGAATATACGCTGTATTGTGTCAAACTATCAAAGCGCTTTGTAAAACCTGTTCCCCTCCTCACCTGTGGGAGGCGCTGTACCAAGAGCTTCTGAAGAAGACACTTGCTTTTTCACAAAATGTAAGCAAAAATGGAGTAGCATCAGATTTTAGAGGTTCTCTATTGTCTTTGGTTAAAAAAAATTACAAGCTAATTTGACATTAGCTCGCAAATTTGTTTTGCTTGTATTTACCCAGAATGCTTTGCGCCAAAGTCCACTTCCTGTTTTTGGAGCAGTCTTCAGTCCACTTGACGTTTACATATACGTTCAAACTGCACCAGAGTTCACTTCAACAGAACCAAGACTGTGGTTTGTAGGCATATCAGAGTTCACTCTTTTGGTCCAAATCAGAGTTTGATTACGCATTCACACCTCCCCAAATGAACCGGACCTTCTTGGCAAACAAACTGGACTTGGATAAAAGTGGACTAAACATGACTGGTATGAACTATGCACCTTACAGATGTTTTCCAACTTGGTAGAGTAAGGTAAACAAAAATGAGGTGGGATCAGATTTTAGCAGTAGTAGGGTTTCTCTTTTGTCTTTGGTAAAAGACTACTGGCTAATTTTTCCACTAGTTATACACTCGCGACCCGTTTGTTTTGGTTGTATTTACCCAGAATTCCCTGTGCTGCAGTCCACTTCTTGTTTTTAGAGTGGTCTCCTCCAGTCCGTTTGGTGTTGAGTTTGATTACGCATTCACACCTCCCTAAATGAGTTGGACTTTCTAGTCAAACAGACTAGAGTTCAATTAAACCGGATTAAGATAAAGACTCGGTTTGATTGGGAACCAAAATTGCAACATTTGCTACATTTTAGCTGCTTCACTTTGACTCTGCACTCATGAATTAAACCCTTTGAAAACCTGTTCTCTTCCTCACCTGTGGGGGCGCTGCGCAAGAACCACTGAAATAAACAACATGAAAACCAGTGCAACTTTCTTCTTCACAAAAGATTTTTTAAAAAAATGGAGTAGCGTCAGATTTTAGCGGTAATAGGATTTTGCCTTTGTCTTTGGTAAAAGATCACCAGGTAATTTTCCCACCAGTAATATACCCCCTAATTTGTTTTGGTTGCATTTACCCAGAATACCCTGCACTGTAGTCCACTTCCTGCTTTTAGAGTTGTTTCCAGTCTGTTTGGTGTTGAGTTCAATAACGCATTCACACCTCCCAAAACGAATCGGACTTTCTAGTTAGACTAGAATTCACTAACGAATTTGAAAAACCTGTTTCCCGCCTCACCTGTTGGGGCGCTGCACCAAGAACCACTGAAGTAAACTACAGGAAAACCTGAAGAAGACCAGCGCCACTTTCGCCTCACGAAAGGTTAACAAACATACCGTAGCCTCATTTTACTGGTTGTAGGATTTCTCCTTTGTCTAAAATCTTCTGATGTGAAACATTAAAGTGACAAAAACAACATTAGCTTTAGCCAAACAGGAGGAACTTATCATCTCTGTTGCTCCTGAATATTAATTTTGATAACTGACAGATGATCCACAGCTGTGATGTTTATTTAAATAGGCAGATTGAAGCTGTCTCCCGTGCCTTCGTGTGCTTGCTCATGCATTTCTCATCTAGAAGCTTCCAGTTGAATATGTTAGCGGGTTAAATCGACTAGAATCGGTGGGGAAAGGGGCTAGTCTGCCGCATTTCGCCATGTTTTGTGGGAGAATTGTTTGTGCCGAAGCATCACATTAATAATTAAGTCAACTTAGCTATTTAAAGGGGGAAAACACAGTTTTAAAAGCTTGTTAGGCCTGTTTTGGGTATGAAAAATTACCTGCCAGGTAGAGAAAACGCTGACTCGATTAGTGGATGTTGAGTTGAATCCGCAGCCTTGTGACGAGCTTCACAAAGCAGACAAACAACAACAGATGGGGCCAATCATCGGACATCTGCTCCACAAGAGTTGCGTTTGGCTGCAGCGGAAGTGTCAGGAGTCGGTGATGGTCCCATCTGCAGCAAACCGTGCGCATGATTTCAGCTCAAACAGCACGCCGACCGGACCAGCCGAACCTCATTCTGCAGAAAGAGGAGTCCCACCGGAACTGCTGTAAGTTCAGGACTGTGGAAAACCGGAAGTCATCTTTTAATAAGCAGGAATGCAGCTGCAACTAACGTAATTGATTAATATATCTATTATTATTACTATTATCTGATAAAAACAAATTGTGCATTTTGCTGAGTTTTCATTTAACCATTTACACCTTTTGTATAAAATAAAAATATTTAATATTTATTTAAATAAGAAAAACATTTTAGGCAAATAAAATATCTGTTAAAGCTAAAAGAAACGCTTCTAACTTTTCAAAGTGCCACTATGATAGCATGGTATAAGACATAATCTGTGGAAAAGTGAAGCTACCTTCTCCCAGTGGTAACTGGAAACATCCAATCAGAGACACTTGCTCTCTGCTAGGTGCAGCTAGCATAGCATGCCGTGAATACTAAGGCTAGCTAGCATGGCCACTGATGTAACGGTTTTCCTGTAGTTACATCCGTAACGTTACAGGGACATTAGAACATTTAGCAGGGAGTAAATGTTGATTTAACTGATTAATAACTGCTATAAAGCAACTAGAAATGCTAACTGAGATTTTTTTCAATATTAAATACTAAATGTATGTATTATTTGTAGAGTTTTGGTTAGTTACTGCTCTGAGTGTGTTCCTAAAGAAATTGACCCTTTTTTGAGTTACACATTCGGTTGACGATTATTTCAGTGATTGATTAATCACAATTGATCAGATTAATCGCTTCAGCCCTAAACATGTCCATGTTTCACAAACAAAGAAAAATACATATATTTATATCAACAATTTTAAAATACATCTTTTTTTCACAGTCTGACATTAAACAAGATTTTCTGCTAGCTGAAGGTCTTTTTTGCTTTTGGTGGGTGGATTAGCAACATTTGAGCTAAACATTAGCACGCTAGTGGTTGTATTGAGAACACAAGCTAACTACACAGTTAGCTTGTGTTCTCCACTGTGACGCAAACATTTGATTAATAAACCCTGCAGCCTCCTTCAGGGCTTTTATTTTTAGCTTCTCAAAAGTAAAAACTCTAATCTGGAAAAGATTCTCCATGCTCAGCTGCAGCACTGAGACAAAGCAAACCAGAAGGGAAGAATAGTCGAGTTCCACATGCATGATTTATGCAAGAACCTCCCGCTAACATGAAAAACACATTGGAAAGGCAGGCATCCATCTGAAAATGACTCCTTAAAGCAATTCATTTCAAGGCCTCGTTGTGGTTTTTGGCGCTGCTCTTGCAGAAACAGGTTCGTGTCAAAAATGCCCAACAATCACAGTCCAATCGGGCCTCTTTGCTCAGCCTCACCCCGTATAACCAGTTGTTTTCTTCACACCATTCCTCTTTAGCATGCTAGCTCTCATTTGCTGCACAGACCAGGAGGAGAAGCTGAGGACAGGCAGTTTGCAGAGAAGCAAGCTGCTGTCATGTCGAGCGCTAAAGCATGTAGGCGTTGAAGCGCAACACGTTCTGACTGTTCTGTCCTTCACTTCACTCCCCCTTTGAAAGCTTCAAACCACGCCGATTCATCTCTCCTTCACTCAGGCCTTCATCTTCATCAACAGAGGGGCTTTTAGAGAGAGGAGGAACAATGATTAAAAAGATCTGAGATCATTAAGATGTTAAAACCTTGAAATGAGTGAAATTATTTTAGTTTTATGTCATTTAACTTTCCACATAGAATTGGTTAACATTTCAAAAATGTCTGGCGATTTAGACATTAATCCCTAATTGGTGTGTATTTTCTACAACGTATGATATTTACTCTTTACTTTGTTTTATTCAACAGCATACGGAGGCCATTGCATGTAAAAGACAAGGAGTACATTTTAGAAAAAAAGTAGAAATATTTTAGGTATTTTAGGAGCCAAAATTAGAATAATTTATATAAAAATATAATTTGAAAATCAGGCAAAATAAAATTTTGAACATAAAACTTGTGAAACTTTAACAAAAACTGCAGGTGTTTGTCTAGTTTTGATGAAATATTTGGTTAAAACAAGATTATTCTTCATTTGGAGAATGCAAAACTGTTCCTTAAGTAAAAGTAGAGATGCTTTATTCTAAATAAATACTTATATACTTTAAATATATACTTTATTCTGCCCCGCGCTGCGTTTTGGACGTCCCGTTCTGACACATCCTGCATCTTCTCATATTGTTTTCCAGAACTTATTAGAAGGAACTGCTGATATGGCAACTGCTGCTTTTCAGCAACATCCACACACAGAAACATGAGTTCCTCCCTTTGCTCTGCAGAGGACTGTGTGTGTGGGCGGAGTGTGTATCGCTCAAAGCGTCTTCCTACAGTGTGTGTGTGTGAACTTGGTTTTTGTCTCGTTGGGTTTATGATTTATCCTCTAAGAACCGGAGAGTTGTTGTTCTGTTCCAGGCTGGATTCTGGCGTAGGGCGGCATGAGGGTCGGTCCAGGTTCATCGATGTGTGAGGAGGAGGATGAAGATAATGAGCCGCCTGTGACAGTCAGGCTGCAAGCTAAGCATTAGGAGCGACTCTTTACATTAAAACTTATTTATCTTAATATTTTTAGGAGTTTTGTGATGATAGAGACGCTTCTTCTCCTGTCTGAGATGTTTTTTAAATATTTTTCTGCTTTTTGTGTTTTAATTTAACTGGGACATTGCAGATATACAAAAATATGAGTACATTTCCACCAATCAAATCTCAGAGACATTTTCCAGAAAAATCAAGAACATTTCTAAGCTTGAAAAGTCAGAAATTTACTACAAGAAAAAAGAAAATGTTTAGATTAATCTCAGAAATGTTCTAGAAAAAGCTCTGACAAATTTCCATTTTTTTCTGACACTAATCAGAAATTTTCTTTTTTTAATTCAAACTCTGAAATGTTTTTTTTCTAGAGGTTTCTGACATTATGCTACAAATACCTATTTTGTAAACCTTTTTTTTTAAAGGTTTTAACTACAAATGTCTGATGGTTTTGTAGCAAATTTTCAACTTTTAAAACTCAGACATTTCTATTTTTATTCCTAGAAAGTTTCTGAGATTAACCTCAAGATATGAGGGGGATTTTCAATATTTTTGACATTTCAAACTCAGACATTTCCTTTTTTTTCTAAAATTTTGTTGGGCTGTCAAACTCAAAAATTTACTCAAAAAAAAGAAAAAGTTTGATTGATCTAAAAAATATTTCACAATTTTCTCTAGACACTTGAATTTTTCAAACTTTTTCTTATTTTTTGTAGCAAATTTTCAAACTGAGGAATTTGTGACTATTTCAAAACTTATATTTTGAATATTTTTCTAGCACATTTTTGACTTTTCAAGCTCAGAAACTTTATTACTTTCTTCTAGAAAATTTCTGAAAGAATTTTATGTTTTTTGTGCAAATTTTCAACTCTTCAAACTCAGAATTTTCAGTGTTTTTCTATAAAACAGATTTTTTCTAGATCATTTCTGAGATTAATCTAAAATGTCTGCTTTTCTTCTGGCAGAATTTTACTCCCCACTTTCTTCTATCTACGTTGTCGTTCCTTCTCTCTGAATAATGTTTTAAATGTTTCTCTGCTCCAGGGAGTTTGTTTATTCGCTTTAACGAGGAAAACCTTCTTTCACAATAAATCCTTCCAGACGAGCCCAGAGGGAAATGCTCATGTTCGCTCATGTTCCTAATTTATTCAGACAACAGAAAAAAAGTTTTCCTTTTTTGAAAATACAGTTTATTTCATTCTCCTGCATCTAATATTAACTACTTTTGCTTTGTTTTATTTTTACTGTCCAGTAATGACTAAGACCGCCATTTTTGGCAGTTCTTATACTTTTTTATATGTTTAATGGAAAAATACAGCCTATCACACATTTATCATCTCTTTAATGCTGTTATTTATATCAAATATTCCTCAAGTTAATGAAAGTGTAGTTTTCAAATGATTACAATCATTACTATTACATATTGATTTTACTTTAAAGCCATGTTTCTCTTATTGCTACAGCTTGTAAAATAAAAGTAACTACGTGCTGAACACATCAAACATGGTGGTGGCGCCATCATGCTGCGGGGATGTTTTTCTTCTTAAAGAACAAGGAAGTTGGTCAGAGTTCAAGATGGAGTCTGCAGCAAAAAATAGTACTGAGGTATAATTGTGTCTTCCAGGACAATAACCCTAAGTATACCACTAAAGGGCATTTTCTTGTGTTGGGAATGGTCCAGTCAAAGTCCAGACCTTAACCCAACTGATTCCACTTCCACATTTTCTTCTTTTGGAAGAAAGAAAAATATTTCAGCCTCTAGATGATACTATTTGCAGTGGAAGGTGGTGATAAATAAAAATGCACACCGCACTTTTAAGATTTTAATTTGTAAAATAAGAAAATCCATTTCGCAATTCTGCGCAACTTTAGCTGTGAATCTTCGTTGATGTTCAGCTGATGTCAAAAAAAATAATTTCACAAATTAAAATAACACTTTTTACAGAAGCGCAACACATTCAAGTGATATTCAATTTTTTTGGTAAAGTGCGATAAACCTGTCCAGAGAAAACATCATTCTCCTACTGCTTCCTGTCCTTCTTCGTTTTCACCAGCAGTAACATCCTGTTGATCACGTGACTTGTGTGATGCCCATTACGTCACACAAACTACGGCCGGTGTTCTGCCTACCTGGCTATGCAACAAGCCGCCCTATCGTGTTGATGAGCATGCGCACACCGATGTTACGTCACAGCTTGCTTACTCTGGTTTTGTTTCGTCTGTTTTATATCGTCACCTCATCCCAGCGTAAAACCTCATTGTTTTTCTTTTTCTACTCAAAATCGGCGCGTTTCCTATTATTTTGTAATTGCAGTTTGTGCGAAAAGTAAAAATAAAAAATCCTAATAAAATACAACAGTTGCTGTTGTTATAATGTGACAACGTGAATTCAGATTCAGATTCTTGTTTTTTTTATGTCTGGTTTTGCTGCTCTGTCTGCATCGCCCTGATTATTATTATTATTGTTATTACTGTTATTATTATCATTATTATCCTTCCTCGCCGTAGAGAGAGCTCCATTGAGGACGCGCGGGCTCTTGTTGTGAAGAAGCCTGTTTCCATGGCAACCGGGAGGCTGATTTGCCTCGTTTCTGCTCGGGCTGCAGGGACGATCCCCGCAGCAGCAGCAGCAGCAGCAGAAACATGCAGACATTAGACTGTAGGAGGAGATACTCGCTACCTGCGCTGTTTGTTTGGTCTTCAGGTTTTCCTCTTCTCTGAGGATGAGACTAAATGTTTAGGAAGACGAGAAAGACGCAAAGAAAGAAAGATGGCACCCATGTTTGGTGTGATTGATTAGGTTTG
Organism: Phalloptychus januarius; assembly: GCA_902982915.1. Taxonomy (NCBI): domain Eukaryota; kingdom Metazoa; phylum Chordata; class Actinopteri; order Cyprinodontiformes; family Poeciliidae; genus Phalloptychus; species Phalloptychus januarius. The sequence goes on along the minus strand of CADWAE010000133.1, from coordinate 648,301 downwards.
GTTGGTTTATACCCAGGAGGGATAAATTATGACCCAAATACAGTTTTATCACTTTGGTGCTCAAAAACGCAGAGATAAAAATATATATATCAAATATAATAAAGGTAAAAAGAAAAAAAATGTTTAACTGTTAGAGATTTTTGTGATTATTTAAATTAATTTGCATTCAGTTTATTTATTTTTTATGTCTATTTTTATATTTATTCATTCATTTTACATGTACTTTTGTTGTTGTATTTGATTTCATGATTTATTATTAATTATTACTGAGAACCAATAGTGCCAACATTCTCCAACTGACAATTTAAAATGGAAGAATTTGAATCAAGAGTTACAACATTTAATTTCCCTTTGGGATTAACAAAGTATTTTTAAATTGAATTTGAATTTGAATTCAAGTTGGCAAATACATATTTATGTGTAATCATTTCAATAAAAGTGGAATTTACAAAAATAAAAATCATTTCAGAATCCTATATTGCAGTATATTATTTTATTTCATTCTGTATAAAGTAACACATCTAAACAAGTGGGTGGGGCTAAAACTGCTATTTTTGAAAATACAGTATAAAATAATTTGTAAGTGTTTAGATATGTTTATTTAATCAGTTACTGACACACAGAAATCATGTCAACACAAACAATCACTAGTTTCACATAATTTTATTGATCAAATTATGGCACTTTTGGTTCTCTATACTCCACAATGTTTTTAACACTTAACGCATCAAAAAAGCAGAAACTAAAACAGTGTTGATGTATTTTAATGTGTCTTTTCTCTGATGTGTTTGGACCAACATGTCACCAGAACCTCCCTGTTTCAGCAGCAGCAGTGGATCTGCAGAAGCTGCTCGGAGTGAATGAAGCGGATCCCGCGGGAGCGCGCACGAGCAGCGGATCGCCGCGGCGCGCATCGCACAGCTGTCAGCACCAAGGACAGCACCGGCACCGGCTGCGCTCCAGACGCGGCTCGGGAGACCAAACGGGTTGGGACGCGGTTCGACGGAAGCTAGTGCGATGATTTAGCCAGCCTTTAAAAAAAAAAGTCATTACATTTTTTTTTTTTTTTTTTTAAGAGGAACAGAGAAAAAAGATGCAATTCGGAGGTCTCCGCTCCTGATCATGCACATTCCTCCGCATTTCGCATAGCCAGCGCTTCTCTCCGGGCTTCCGTTCTCCTTTTTCGGGGCTCCCATCCTCCCCCCGCCCCGGTCGGTTTCGTCGCCCACCTGGATCGCGCCCGCCTCCCTCAGTCCGAGCCGAGCCGAGCCGCCACCGCGGAGAAAAGGGACCGGGCTGCGCTGTGCGGGTTGGCGCTCCACGCGATGCGTCTGTTTCTGCTGGCGGTGCTCCTCTCGTGCTCCTGCGCGCGGGCCGGTTGCGAGCCCAAGATCGTGAACATCGGGGCCGTCCTGAGCCAGAAGAGGTACGAGCAGGTGTTCAAGGATGCCGTGAACCAGGCCAACCAGGTGTACGGCCGGGACAAGTTCAAGCTCAACGCCATTTCCGTCACGCACAAGGCCAACGCGATCCAGATGGCTCTGTCGGTGTGCGAGGACCTGATCCACAGCCAGGTAACCGAGCCGCCGCGCCGCGTGACCGCATCGGAGCAGAGTGTTCTCTGCGCTGGAGGCGCCATGAGGCGTTCAAAGTTCATTTCCATTTAAGGAGAAGCGTACGGAAGAGGAATATGGCCACTGGAGAAGGAAAAAAAAAAATCTGTTGTTTTTTTCAAAATTCTGAAATTTTTCTCAAAATTCTGATTTTTTTAACCTCACAATTCTGAGTTTAAACTCTAAATTCTGACGTTAATTTCGGGACTCTGACATTTTTTCCTCATAATTTGTAGAATAATCCCAGAATTCTGACTTTGTTCTCACAATACAGAATTTAATCTCAGAATTCTGACTTTAATCTCTTAATTTGTACTTTTTTGCAGAATTCTGACATTTCTCTAAACATTCTGACTTTAATTCTCAGAATTCGGACTTTGATCTTACAATTCAGAATTTAATCTCTGAATTCTCACTGTTATCTCAAAATTACAGAATTTTTTCCCAAAATCCAGGCCTTTTTGCCAGAATTCTGATATTAATCTTCAAATTCTGACTTTTTTGCTCATAATTCAGACTCTAATCTCAGAAATTCTCTTTAATCTCAAAATTTGACTTCAAAGAATTCATACTTTCTTTGCAGAATTCTGATGTTTAATCTCAGCAGATTAAAATCAGAATTCTGAGATTAAATTTCAGAGTGAGACAAAACTAACTTAAAAGTAACTTTTCAGTGTTAAATATAATCTTGTTTTAAGTCAATAATTCTTGAGTGCGCATTGTGAGAGACATATTTTTGAGCCGACTGACGTTTCCTGTGTTAAGACATAAATTTCTATTGGTTATTATATAGTATTGAAAAAAACTGGCAGGAATGAAAGGTTACATAAGTTACCCTTTGTGAATTAAAGTATTGACTTAATAATAATAATAAATCCACTGAAATGCGGCTGCAGCATAAAGATCAGACCTGATGGATCTGATTCCAGCTTCACAACATAAATATTTCTGTAAACATTTAAAAAGTGACGTTTCTTTCCACTTTTGTTGCTCCAACATGACGAACTCCCCACAGATCTTTCAGCGCCGGCGTTCAAAAATAGCCTTTGGTTTGAGGCAGATTTCAGGCGATGGGGCCGTTCCACTTTTCCGGGCGCACATCTGCAGATCCGCTGAAGTGCACAGGAGCAGGTCAGGGGTGAAAATCTGCAGAACATTAAAACATCCTGCAAGAAGAGGCTGCAGCTGCAGGCGGGGGACAGTTCAGGGCAAACTGCAGCTTCATGGTGCAAGGCGACAACTTTTCAGGAGGGATTGCTTCTGTTACTTCTGCATTGATGCAGGAAAGTCAAATACATTTTTAATCTGGGCCGTATTGAGATAATGGATGTCCTCGAACACATTTCACCTGCTTCAGGTGAAATGTGTTGATAAAATCCAGTAGCAAACCTCTATTACGAGATATTATTTATTGATAACGATCATAATTTATCAAAAATAGGGAAATGAAACTGCAGAAGAGGATGAAGTCCACTGAATCAACAACAACAATACTTCTAGCTTTTGATCTCAAAAGATTAAAGTCAGAAAACTGAGAGAAAAAAGGGGATTAAAGTTAGAATTTTGAGAAAAGTCAAAATTCAAAAAAAGTCAGAATTCTGATATTAAAGTTAAATTTTATTTTCTAAAAAGTCAAAATTCTGAGAAAAAAGTCAGAATTCTTAGAATTTTTTAAATTAATTTATTTATTTATTTATTTTTTTTTTTACAAATGTCAGATTTCTGAAATTAAAGTTAGAATTTTGATAAAAGTCAAAATTCTGAGAAAAAAAAATCTGAATTTTATTTTATATTTTTGCTTTCTTGGCCAGAGTCTTCTTCCATATAAAACTGTCTTCTTTATTTCATTTGTACTGTTATTGTCTCCAAACTGTTTTGGTGCAAAAGTGTGAAAATGCTTGAATTTTCCTGTGAACCCTGGAAGAAGCACCATGGTTATGTCACAGCAACCTGAGGCGTGAATCTCTCTCCCACTCATGTAATTAGGCTTTATACAAAAACCCCAGAAAGAACACCCACAGGTTCAGATCTGCTTTCTCATCCTCTGCTTGCTTTATCGCCTCACACCGATGCATTCCTGTAGAGTAACACAGTCCCACCCGATCACATTTACACCCCAAACACCAAACAGTCCTGATGTGCAAAAGGGAACAAACCGTCTGAAGTGGACAGAAAGTCTGTGGGGAGTTTAATCAGATGAGATTAGCTTGTAGGACGCAGTGGCAGATGGAGGAGAAGAGCTGCCTGCGAGCATTTCTTGGAAGGAAGACCTCATTTCTGACCCAGCCATACGGGATGCTCCCATCCAATAATCCGGGCCGCAGCATCTCTGCCAGCCTGATCCCCTTTCCCCTCCCTGTTCGCCTCCCAGGCGTCTCATCCACTCTGGTTTTTAACCCAAACACCCACAATGACGAACAAAAGACTTATTCCTCCTGCGTGACTAACATCCTTCCAGACGAAAATGTTATTTTTAACCTTTTTATGCAACATTTTGGAGCAGAGAGGAGTCTGGTTGGATTTATCTGCAGGATGTGATGTCTACATTAATAGCTGCAGATGCTAATGGGGGTAGATCTTCTAGCTTCTCGTTAATAATCAGAAAAGAAGAAGAGATTTGGATTTTACAGAACCAAATTAATTTAACTCGTGCTACAAAAAATTTTAATCAAAATCATATTCATCATTCCTAGCTCCCATGATTCTTTAGGTGAATAATGGGAGCGACTTCCGCCGCAGACCGGAAACGGCATTTGTTTACACGCTAGCAAGGCGCTAACCGGCTCTCGTCAGACGTTTTTGTCTATAAAATATGAGAACATCAGCTGCCACAGCGCAAATGTGACAACAGATGCTGAAGGTGAGTGGGAGGATGACTTGAAGGAGTGTGTCGCTGTTTATAATCTGGAAGTTTGGCGCATGCGCACAGCGCCAGAAGGTAAAGTGACGATTCTTTTACTTGCTATCCGTAGCCGCGCTGCCGCTGCACAAGTAGCACAACTCCGTTAATAAAATAAAAACTGGACAAGTAAAAATGATTAACTTAGTGCGGTGAGCCGCAGCAAAGGGAAAGTAACACAGAAAAACCGTTGAACAACTTCAAAACCTCTCAAACGCAGACTTGTTGCCATAGCAACTGACAATGGCTCCACACCAAAAAAACAAACACTCAAACATTTCCCATCACGGAGAACTGAATATTCTGTCCATTACAGTTTTATGTCTTGAGCTTTGATGTTTACTTCGTGATTATTGATAAGTGGTCACTGTGATAGATTAGCCACCGCTGCTACTAGCTAAGCTAACACTGCAGCGGTTGATTAGTTAATTGAAACACCTGCTCTACTGATGATCTGTCAGAGTTAGTTTTTGGGTTGCCATTCTTTTTTTTTTTTATTCGTAACTGAACCAAAACACACAGAATTCCACATCAAGTCTATATGTTATAGATGTCATAGTCAAGCTAGCATAGTTAGCTAAGATACCCTCTCCCTTGATGTTTTTAAAATTAACTTTATCTTGTAGTGTTGACAACAAGATACAAAGCACCGTGTCGGTTTTATATTTTTACCAGCTGAAAAGGAGACAAGAGGAAGTTACCTCTCACAGCAGCAGCTTGGAAGGTCAGAAAAAGCTTTGGTAAAAAAAAAAAAGATAAGTTTCATGCGTACATTTAAGGTTTTGTGCGTTATGTTGACAATTTGACAGCTAAAACTACTGGTAGTCATCATCAGCAAGCAGCTTGTTGCCCTCCAGGGTTAAGATTGTGATATTTATGAGATACAAGTTGGCTAGAATGTTATTCCATAGATTAAAACAAAAATATATTTTATTACTTTTTACACACCAAACACTATGGAGGAAGTTCAGAACAGTTATAAGGACTAGATGAAAATAAGGGCTTGTAAATGTTTTAAAATATATTTTTAAAAAAATCATAATTAAATATTTAACTATTATTTAATATTTAATTAATTATACTTTTAGGGATTTTTTCTCTTGTTTTCAAATTTAAATAATTAATGATGGAAAATATTAAATGAATAATTTAAAAAGTGAGTTATTTATGAATCACATAACACATTTTAGCACTAAGGCAGTTCAAAGTGTTTCACGTCATAAATAACAACATGCAGTCACCAGTCGAGAAACAAGTAAGAATAAGAAACCTTTCATAAATACAAATCTAACATGTCGGTCAATGTTTCATTTATTATGTATCAAAATCAACTAGAAACAGGTGAGTTTTTAACTGTTTTGCAGTTTTCTGGAAGTCTGCTCCACATTTATGGCCCTTTTGTATCTCCATACAAAATGAAACATATCAACAAATAAATAAATGTTAGTGTTGATGTGTGTTTTCATCCTTTTTTCCTGCGTGTCTCTGCAGGTTTACGCCATCCTGGTGAGTCACCCTCCTCAGTCCAGCGACCATCTCACCCCGACGCCCGTCTCCTACACCGCAGGCTTCTACCGCATCCCGGTGGTGGGGCTCACCACGCGCATGTCCATCTACTCCGACAAGGTGAGTTACGGATGAAAAAGGCTGGAGAGTCGGCACTCGGATGAACTGAGGCGTTCCCCAGGGACGCCTTCAAGAGCTTCCTAGATTAAACGTCCCATCAGTGTCCATTAGGGCAGCTGTGATTAAACGGCTCTCCAGATGAAAGTCGAAAGGCTGCTATTAATATTGCCCCTGATATGTAAAAAAAAAAAAGCTATGACGCACAAACCGCAGTTATGAACTCTTAAAAGCAATCAGATGAGTTAAAAAAAAAAAGCAGACGCATTAAAAATTTAAAGGAGGCCTTGGAAGATCTCCATTAACATTGGAGGGAGGATTTCACAACACCGGATCAGCAGCAGGAAACATTCAGAGGCTTTATTTCAATAATATGGTTTCACTCAAGAGTAGAAACAGCCTGGATTTTAAAAGTAGTTTTAAAATCTGAAATATTAGAAATGCACATAACATTTCAGAGACTTGCAGGTTACCTTACAGCTACTTTTTGATTCATAATGAGTCTTTGCAGATAGAACATACTCCATGCTCTCTTAATAGACGATAAATTATTACTTTTCATTTTTGTAAAGCTTTCTCTTCCTCGTTGGTCTGTTTCCCGCTCGGTCCTCCTCAGAGTATCCACCTGTCCTTCCTGCGGACGGTCCCGCCGTACTCCCACCAAGCCCACGTTTGGTTCGACCTGATGCGCGAGTTCAACTGGAACCACATCATCCTGATCGTCAGCGACGACCACGAGGGCCGGGCGGCTCAGAAGAGGCTGGAGACGCTGCTGGAGGAGCGAGAGACGAAGGTGAGATGCCGGGGCGCTGCGGCCTTCCCCCATCTCCTCCCTCCACCTTTAGGGAGTGTGTGAGCACGAGTGTGTGCGAGTGTTTTTCGGAGATCCTCTGTGTACCTAGCTGTTTCCCTCTCTGTTGTCTGAGCACATCTCTTCCTCACCATTGTGTAAACATTGGCTAACATTCCCAGAGACATCAACAGCGTCTAATGTGGTCTAATCTGACAGAAGTTTGTATGTTTATTTGCTCATCTTCACGTTGCTTTTCGCCACAGTCCAAATTATCTTGTGTCTATCCACACTGGGAGCCAAATAGTGGACTTTAACATGGGGCTCTGCAAACCATCGCAGGAAAACAAAATGTAAGAAGTATTTACACCCTTTCCCCTCCAACTTTTGCATATGTTGTCATTTTATAGATGCAATCTTTCATTTAGCAGAAGGAATATAAGATTGAATTTTTGTGGTTTTACTTGCAAAGTATAATAAAAAAAAATGGTAACAAAAAAAAGCATTTCACGTCACACCGAACATCGTCTCAGGGAAATATGGCGGTGGCAGCATCATGCTGAGGGAATAATTTTCCACAGACAAGACAGGGAAGTTGTTTAGAGTTTATGGATTTTTGATTTTTTTTTTTGCAGAGAAATCCTGCAAAAAATAAAAATAAATATTAGAAACAGCAAAAAATGGGAAAATCATAAACATTTGGAGAGTAAACAAATAATTTTTGTAATTTTTAGGGCTAACTAAACTTAATATTTTAATAAAAAAAACTTAAATTAAGTTAAATCGGACTTACATAGCGCTTTTCTACCCTCAAATGGTTCTCACGAATACTTAATATTAATACTAATTCGGTAAGTAATTAATAATACTTTCTATCTTTATTTGAGCCCACATGCCTCAGTGCTGTTGTTACACTTGAATTTTCCTGCTGTGGATTCAAAAGTAATTTGATTACAAGTAACTTTATTAGTTCCATCACAGCCTAGAAACTATCAGTATTACCAATATTTACTTTACTGGAAGTGAATTTCTAACTATGTTTCTCTGACATTACAAGTTTAACTTAAAAACTGTTTTCTGACTTTAAAAAAAGTTTAACAAATTAAAATAAAAAACTCTTTTTTTACTTTATATAGCATAATATTCTATTTTTGAAGGTAAATAAAACTTTGACACAAAAGTTAAAATGAACCTGAACATTTTCATGTTCAGCTGAAACAAACTGAGAATAGTGGCGTTTTTCCAGGAAACGCACATTTCTCTCCTCCCTCCATTGTTGTTTATGTTTGTGTTGTTGACGCCTGAAAACAGCAAATAAATCTTTTTAAAAGAAAAAGGACAAAAATAGTAACACACAGCAGCTTGGATAAGTTATTTTAATAGGACTGAAACGATTAATCGGATTAATTGTGATTAATCAATTGTTGAAGTAACTTATTGAATAATCAATTAATTGTGAATTGCGGTATACAGATGGTTATTAAGTAATTAAGCCAAAACTGCAAAAGCTTTACACATTTTGCATAAAAAAAACACTTTTGTTGTAAATTTACACAGAATTCAAGTCACAGAGTTTTAGCTTTTTTTCTGTTTGAATTTACTAAAACAATGCTATAATTTTGCATTTTAGGTGATAAAATGTTTATTTTATTATTTTAAAACATTAATAATCAATCCAAAATAAAACTCATTCAAATTTGCATTTATAACATGAGAAAAAGTCAAAATGGATCATGTTCCTAAACTTTGCTGTTAGCTGAATTCAGAACATATGACAGTTTCCCTCTTTAGAAAAAAACACTATGAAAGTAAAAAAAAACCTGAACTTGATCCATTTAACAGGAGGTAATCTCTGTGGGACGGGTTCTCGCTCCTCTCGGGACGAGTTTCTGCTGTAATTATGTGCTGGAGTGAAATGAGTCCCGATTCGGAGGCTTAATTAAGTCAGAAGCTGCAGAGATTCAGAATATGACATCCACCCCAGGCTGTTTGCTCGAGCTGAAGAGAAAGCTGCTCCGATCGCTGGGATCAGCGAGACGCCAACAGGAAAACACTTCAGAAAAAAAAATCACGCCGCCATTTACTCCGCTCACATCATTTAGCCGAGAGTCACATCCTGCATTTATGGAGGAAAAAACAGACAATTAAAAGCTTGTGATGAGGATCCAGGAAGCTGCTTTATGCACGACGCATAAAGCAGCTTGGATGTCAAAATGAGCCCATCTGTGCTTCCAGTTAACGCCGCAGCTCGTTTTCCTCCAGACTCCAGTCAGGAGTGCATATTTAGACACAACTGCAGAGCCAGTTTAGCATCTTTTAGCTGCTGTGGAAATACATCCGAGTTCAGGAAGTGATTATTGTGCGAAAAGCTCAGAGTGGAAAAGATGAGGACTGGAAATCCACACAAATAGACAAAAACAGGGAGAAAATTGATTCTAGGACTAACTATGTTTCTACTGTACGTCACTGTGTTCAATAGACTAATAAAACTGACATGCTGTGTTTCTAATTCCCACACAACCTGCAGCGAAAGCCAGATATTTACATACACCGAATAAAACTCACAAAACATTTAACCCAAGTCATGCAGTACAAAAGTCAGTCTTCTATGGAGCTAAACTGGTGCCATAAAGTTTGTTCAAAAGAAAAAACTAAGATTTGAAACTGAAAAAAAAAAAAACTGAAAAAACAAAAATCAAACATTGAATCTGAACATTTCTTTCAGTTTCAAATCTTTATTTTCAGTTTCTAACTTTTTTCAATTTAATTTTTCTTCCAGTTTCATTTTATTTCCAATTATCAACTTTTGGAGCTCAGAAATTGTCATGTTTTTCTTGAAAACTATTGAGATTAATCTAAAAATTAGAGAGGTTTTTTCTCACAAATATTTAACTTCTCAAACAGTAATTTTCAAATTTTTCCTAAAAGAAATTCTGAGATTGATCTCACGATATCTGAGTTTTTTCTTGCAAATTTGCAACTTTTCAAACTCACAAATTTCCATATTTAAAAATAAAAAAATATGAATCATGTATGTAATGCTAGAGAATAAAATATTCCTTTAATAGGAGGTTTGGTGTGCCAGTAACTCTAAAGGACTCTGCATACGTTTCTAAAAACAAAGTGTTTTGAATTTGTGAAAGTAGATCTTTGTTTCTTCACAGAGAAGAACTGATGCAACCTTCAGGAAAGGAAGCAAACAGCCTGGGCCGAGAGCTGCAGGCGAGCTGCAGAAGCTGTGAATTATTAAAGCACAAACTGCAGAGAAAAGACACAAAGTGCCAGGTTTCTTCTGCCTTTTAAAAACCACCATGTAATTTTGATGCGGCACCACTTAGGGGAAAAACAGGAGCATGAAGAACATAAAGAGGGATTTATTTAGGGGCTAACAGAAATGAGCAGAAAAAACAAAAACTTCTGTCCTTAGCTTGTTTGTTAAAACCCAAACTCACATTAAAAAGGTATTTGGTTAAAATGTTACTCACTGATCAAAACATTAATAATTTAATATTTAAAAATTAAATGAGTGACGAGCTCAGATGTAAAGTTATATGGAGATTTTGGTATTTTCAAGATCAAAATTAAAAGATTCTGAAATTAAGTTTTAATTCCACTTCAAACTTACAGTGGAATTAAAACTTTTTCATTAATATGAAGTAATTATTGCCTTAAAACAGCTTCTATATGTTGCTGAAAAGCTATTTGTAAGTTAGTTTGGTCTTATTTCAAGTGTATAACAGATGTGGAGTAGAAACCAGGTCAGAAACACTTGGTAAGATTCTGTCTTTTTGTAGCGTGGGCACTCTGCCGTTACCTAGCAACGCCAGTGGGCACGTTACCGAGCAACGCCAATGGAGGCCAGGCCCGTTACCTAGCAACGCCAGTGGAGGCCAGGCCCGTTACCTAGCAACACCAGTGGAGGCCAGGCCCGTTACCTAGCAACACCAGTGGAACTCCAGCAGTTCCTGTTAAAAAGGTTGCTGGTAAATTCAAGAGTTTTGTTGTTGACTAATGAACATATTTTCTCTACTTTTTGTAGAGTGAATTTGTATTATTAAAAAGATAAATAAAACGCGGTTGAAGAACCTGGAGTATATAGTTAGTTTTGACTTATTTCAAGACATTTGAAGTAGAAGCCAGACCAAAAACACTCGGTAAGATTTCACCGTCTTTCGAATGGACTTGACAGTCGGGAGTTTTTTTTTTTTTTAAGTTCTTGAACTGTTTTTAGTGTCGGATGAGACCCAAATGGAAGTACAGGGACGCTTAATTAAGATTGAAAAATGTTCCAGGAACTTTTCTGAAGCACAATAAACCTTCCTGGTCTCTGTTTCCCAGCACGCTCCAGTCACGTCCGACTCCTGTGGCGATGTTCTTTGCAAGCCCCACTGCTAAAGCTCCCAATTTGAAGCAGAAAAGTGGAGATTTGTTGGAATGCTTTACTGCCCTCCATTTTCAACTGTTTATAATATTTTTCTGTGTCTGCATATTTTCTCTGTGCACATTACTCATCAGAATAAAAAAAGGAACTATGAAAACCTCGACCAACTGTCCTATGACAACAAGCGAGGACCTAAGGTATATTTGCATGGTCAATGCACGCCGCCCACCAACTTTCCAAACGTAGCAACTAGAAACAGCCCAAACCGGTCACCAGCCGACCCAGAAATGCCCCCCTCTCTCTCTTGGTAGCACGTCTTTTCTTTGATTTTTTACTTTCAGACATTTCCCTATAATAAAAAAAAAAAAAGAATGACTGTGGTATGAAAAAAAATAGATTTTTTTCGGTTGTTCCAGAAAAAAAAAAAAAAAAAGAAGAGAACAGAGCCCCGCTTTTCTCATTTTAATTTTTTTTTTCCGTCAATAAAGGAATGCATGTTCTTAAAAACACACACACACACACACATACAGAAAAAAAAGAGTTTGCAAGCTCATTCGTTTGTGGAGAACCGGTAGTTTGGGACTCAGACTTCCCAGATGCTACTTCCTCCCTCTCCGTAGCACCTCCCTGGTTTCAGCAGTTTTTCTTCTTTTAATTTGATTTGTTTATCTTTTCGGAGGGAGAACGCCCCCCTCACTCCCCTCCTCACCTGTTTTTAGTTACTGGTTGCATTGACCTTCTTCTCCCCCTCTACCTAACACATGCACGTTCTTCTTTGGAGCCTTGATATAACCCTCAGTTTGCATGCAGACAAATGCAAAAGTTTTTTTCCCTTCAAGCTTTTTCTTTTTTTAGTTCAGCCGGTTCCCCTGGATCGCTTTCCTTTTTAATCTCTGTCTCTCGTTTTTTCAAACCAAATTGGCCACGCTCGTACCACGCAGGTAAAGCGGCAGCATGGTGTCTGTGCTCAGGAAAAGTAGCTGGCTTGACCTTTCTTCTGCCCCAACCGCAGGCAGAGAAAGTCCTACAGTTCAGTCAGGAGACAAACTTAACCGCGCTGCTGCTGGAGGCTAAAGAGCTGGAGGCCCGGGTCATCATCCTGTCCGCCAGGTGAGGCGACCTTTCACCTTTCTGCCTGGTTCAGCAGGTAAAGAAGCTGCATGGTCTGTTCACGGTTTGTAGAACCACGAATAAAAACGCTGAGTTTGATGATAACTAGTTGCATTTACCTGAGTAACTTTTTACTAATAATGTACTTTTAGGAGTATTTTTACTATTTTGTACTTTGAGTGATTTTATTATGAAGTATTTCTACTTTAACTTGAGTCAAATTTCAGGATTTTCTGAGTGAAAAACAAACAGCCTAAAGTTCACACCTGCAGTTTTTGTTAAAGTTTATAATTTTTTTTTATTGAATGAAATAGATTTAGAAACATTTACTTTGTCTGATTTTTATAATTTTTTTGTAACTTATGTGAATTATTGTCATTTTTGCCCATAAAATACCAAGATTTGCACTTAACTTTACATTTTGGCCCATCAGATGATGCAGTTTTGAAATATTAAATGATTGATCGTTTGAGTCGACTTTTTACCAAACTCTTCTTTACTCTTACTTGAGTCATTTCTTGGACCTCAGTATCCGGGCAGCAGAAACGTCCTGGGTGACAGAACCAGCTGTTAGCAGGCCCTGCTGATCCGCCTCCTTTGCTTTTGCTGCTCCTCTTTAAATCTCAGGGAAATGTTGGTTTCCTTTTCAGCTTCTCTGGGATTTGTCGTAGCTCAGGTGCTATTTCAGCTGCTGAGATGCTAATTAAGCTGCTTCCCGGTTGTAAAAAAACAAGCTTGTTGCCATGGCTACGCACCATAAAACAACTAAAAAAGAGAGAGAGCAGAAAACGCTTCCAGATACACGTATCCAAAAAGCAGAGAAATGTGGCAACAGAACATGAGTTACACAGAAGCTGCCAGCCGGATCGCTTCTTGTAGTCTGTCAGTTTACATAACAAGGGTTTAAAATCCCAACAAACGGAAGCAGTGCAATGTTTTAACTATGTTTTTTGTTTTTTATCTCCAGCGAGGACGACGCTGCCGCCGTGTACAAGGCGGCCCGCTTCCTTAACATGACGGGCTCGGGTTACGTGTGGCTGGTGGGGGAGCGGGAGATGTCCGGTAAAGCTCTGAGCGAGGCGCCAGACGGTACGTCCATCCAGAAACCCGCCCCGACGTTCGGCCCAGAATCAAACAGAGACAGATAAAGGATCCCAGAGATCAGATAGTGATCATCAGATTAACACCAGAACACCTGCATGTTGTGCTAAACTCTGAAACCTTCTGTGTTTAAGGATTAAATGGACTCAAACACTCAAAACTGAAGTCATTTAGTTGTTTTGTTTAAAGGTGACCTATTGTGCTTCCTTGAACAGGTTAAGACAGATCAACAGGTGAAACAAAACATGTTCATTACAAAATCATCCTTAGATAATAAAATTCATTCGGTTTAGTTCTGCCTGTTCTAAGCAGTATTGGGGCCTTTTGTCACTTTAAATCCAAATAATCTGCTGCTTATTTGGAAACACTTGTCTTTTCAAGCAGCCATTTCATGGTGGTAAAACCAGCTGACCAAATGCTCTGGAACTGAGCTTCGGTTGCTAGGTAATGGCTGGAATTCCATGGGGGTTGCTAGGTAATACCCGGAATTCCGTTGGGGTTGCTAGGTAACGGGGTAGTGCCCATCGAATGTGACTCAGCAATCGGGAGGTTTTTGAAACGGACACCCAAAAACAACTGGGTGTTTTTTTTTTAAGCTCTTGGGCTGTTTTTTTAAAAAAAACAGCAGAAACCCAAATAAAAGTACAAAAACATACAAAAGGTGAACGGTGTACAAATGGACTGTTTTACAGGCTTTTTATGCCTTTAGAACATTATTGATAATTGTATTTTTGTTTTTTTGTAATTTTTATATTCCTCTTTATATGTTAACATACTTCAGGTTTTTGCTTATAGACATAATAAATGAATCCAGATTTGGTTGCCCCTACCAACATGATACCATTCCTAAGCTACAATATGTGTGTGACATTAGCATCATTTGAAATTAACTTACATCATGCTAGTGTTGTATTTTCTATTGATTTCAACCTTTCAGGAATAGCAAGATAATAATTATTTTAAAATAAAACATCGGCTGATGAAAACTACATTTACATGAAACAAAGTAAGTTTGGTATCTTATATTTCCCCAACAGTGACAGCAGTCAACAGCAGGAAGATATTAATTGGTGAACCAACAGTCTTTCCTTATGTAATGTCATTTAGTTTGTATTATTCAATGTTATTTTAGAAATATGTATATTTTATGATGCTAGTGTGATGCTCTTGGGGGCCCCCTGGTGGTGTGGGGGTCCTAAGTGGATTTCTTTCGCTCCTGTTGGTGACGGTTTTTGTTGCCGCCGGGCCTCAGGTCTGATCGCCCTCCAGCTCATCAATGGGAAGAACGAATCAGCCCACATCACCGACGCCGTGGCGGTGGTGGCCCAGTCCATCCAGGAGCTGTTTGAGAAGGAGAACATCACAGAACCACCGAAGGGCTGCGTGGGCAACACCAACATCTGGAAGACGGGGCCGCTTTTTAAACGGTGCGCTCGCCACAAATCACAACAGCCACACATTGTCCTCTGATTTGAGATCTTCACCAATTACTGCAACTTTTCCATAAATCTGACCAATCAGCTTTCAGTTCTCTGCATTTCCATCTTTTCTGACCAATCACAGCTCATTTAAATGAAAACAGATATTTATTTTGCATTTCTTCAGGCTAACTGACTTGGTGTTTTTTTCCCATGCTTTCTTTTCTGAGTTTATTCCTGAAAATGCAGAGGATGCCCTTCGCCATCAGATTTAGCCGAGTTCAGGTTCTGCATCCTGCAGACGGAGCTGACCTAGTTACAAGAGGCTCCGCTGCTGCGTCACTGAAGAAAACGCAGTTTATTAAAAGTGATGCAGCTGCAAACAGGCTCTGTGTTCTGTCATCATAATTACATTTTCCAGTAGAAACGTGTTGATTTGCTGCCAGACGGAGCTGAGAGGAAATAATTCATATTGAATCTTCTACACTGTGAGGGCGACAATATGCAAGAATCCATTCGCTTTTTAGCACAAATACATGTTATGAAAACGTATTAAGCTCAGGCTAAAAAATGTTTAAAAAAGAGTAAAGTTACAAGAAGGAAGTTGAATATTGAGAGAATAATCATATTAACTTTATTATTGTATTTTTATGACTTTCTCAAAATTTTAATGTTATTTTGACTTTATTCTTATAATATAATGACTATTTTCTTAAAATTTGACTTTCTTCTCATAACTTTATATTATTTCCATGACATGATTTTATCTCACAACGTCGTGTTTTCTTCTCAAAATATGACTATTCTGACATTATTTCTCTTTTTTCTCTAAATTTATGACTTTATTCGTACGATATCAATTTTCCTTTCTCAAAATATGTCTTTATTCTCATAACATTGTGATTTAACCTCAAAATTAGATTTTCTTCTCATAACTTTACGACATTATTCCCATAATATTCTGATTTTATCTCGCAATATGACATTTTTTTTTTCAAAATATGACTTTATTCTCATATTATTTTGACTTTACTCTCATTATTTTGACTTTCTTATTTCTCTTAGAATGACCCTCCTGTTTTATACTCCCATATTGATATATAAATAATATTTTTCTCTCTCCCACAGGGTGCTGATGTCGTCCAAATATCCGGAGGGTCTGACGGGACGCGTTGAGTTCAACGACGACGGAGACAGGAAATACGCCCACTACACCATCCTCAACTACCAGAAGTCTCGCCTGGTTCAAGTTGGCATTTATAACGGCACACAGGTAACAAACCTCCACACCAACTGTGAGGAATTCAAATTAATATCTTGTAGCCTTCGACCAGCAGGATTAGCAAGTTTTCTGGGGAAAACCTTGAGTGTTTTTCTAATATTGTATAAACTAAGTAAAATGTGCAGAAAGTTTTTATCTGATTAATCAACTAACCGTCAGAGTAACTGATTACTAAGTAACAGCACTGATATAAGATGTTAGTTCTGCTCCTTGTGTCGCCTGGAAGCTTTTGAAAGAAGGAAACCCGACTGGACGGCGCCGATCGGGTAGAATGTTGCTGCAGGTGTAAACAGAGCCGAGGTGAAGGCAGTAAAAGCAGAACCAAGCTGAGTCATTAGCGATGCTCAGTGTGTGGAGCCTCATCTGCAGCCTGCCGTCTGTCAGCGCTAACGCGGCCGCGTCTCCGCCGTCGCTGCAGGTGGTGATGAACAATCAGCGCAAGATCATCTGGCCTGGAGGGGAGACGGAGAAACCGCAGGGCTTCCAGATGTCGACCCGATTAAAGGTGGGTGGACTCGGACACGGCTGTCACCTCCACACACATCCATCCGGTGTTCCCACACCACAGGAGCTGCGCTGCAGAAACACAACATTTACCAAGTGTGTTTGGTCTGTTTTCTGCTGCAAATATGTTGGTACACTTGGAATGAGACAAAACCTGCTGACTTCTCAGCAACATGTTTGTTTTAAGTGAACAATTCCTTAATATAGATGAAAAGGTTCTAGTTTCACTGGCAGATCATTTCACTTCTAACATGGAAACATGTTTTATCTTGGTAGACACTAAAACTAGAAACTTTTCATCAATATTTGCCAATTATTGACTTGAAATTACCTCCTATATGTTGCGAGTTTGTTTTGTCTTATTTCAAGTGTAGTAAGTTGTTTGTAGTAGAAACTAGACAAAAAAAAAACACCTGGCAAGATTTTGTGTTTTTGCATTGTGGGCACTGCGCCGTTACCTAGCAACGGCAGCCAAGTCCAGCCCTGTTGCCTAGCAACCTAAGCGGAACTCCAGCATGTTTGATGAGCAACTGAAAGTTTTCAGCTCTTTTGAAAATCCCTAATTTCTTTTTTGTGTGTGATATTTGATCTTTTTAGTTACTTTTCAGTGGATTCAACTAAAGATTCGCACAGATTTGTCTTTTCTGATGAATTGTCCTGTTTTGGCTCAAAACACAAAATCTTACTAAGCATTTTAGGTCTAATTTCTACTGCAAGCATCTGAGTAAACCTGAAGACATTTTAACTTATTATATGGGAGGATTTCTTGTTCCACTGCTAGATAATCCACTGATCACAAGTATTTTTAATCAATATTAAGGAATTATTTATGTAAAAAAAAAAAACTCATGTATTTAGCTGAACAGTTGTCAGTCAGTTTTGTATTATTTCAAGTTGACAAAGTTATTTGCGCTAGAAATTAATAAAAGATATTTGATAAAATTGTGTTTTTACAGTGTAAGATTTATCCATTTGTTTTTAAAATGATAAATGTTTTATCTACTGCAGGTTTTCAGCTCTTTGAAACTCACTGAATCCTCATTTATCTCCTTCAGATTTGATCTTCTCAGCTTCTTTTCATTGGATTTAACTAACGACATGCAGAGAGATTATCCTCTTTTGCTAAATTGTCATTTTGTGTCGACTTAAATGGTTTATTCCTTAGGTTTAGGAGTCTTTTAATGCTTTCTAATGATTACAGTTTAATCTGACCTGTTGCAGATCGTGACGATCCACCAGGAGCCGTTTGTGTATGTGAAGCCGACGATGCAAGACGGGACGTGCAAGGAGGAAAATGCATTGAATGGAGTTCTAATAAAGAAGGTTATCTGTACCGGGCCCAACGAGACCATCCCAGGTAACACCACTGGCTCATTTCAACACATAGACAGTAAGTTAGAATATTATTCAAAGGTTAAACTAGTCTGGTAAACTAGTTTGTTTGTAGTTTTATTACTTAAAGAGCGACTTATTTCAAGTATATTTTTTACACAGTCAGGTCCACTTTAGCTTAAAGTGCAGCATCTTTTCTGACGTAGCTCTTCAGAAACAAAAGTCTCTCCAGCCTTTATGTTTCCATTAAAACCAATGACTGCTATTGGTTTTCTGGCAGGGCGTCCCATCGTGCCGCAGTGCTGCTACGGATTCTGTGTCGACCTTCTGATCAAACTGGCCATGACCATGAACTTCACCTACGAGGTCCACCTGGTGGCTGATGGGAAATTTGGAACCCAAGAGCGGGTAGAAAAAATAAAAACACATTTCACACGGCAGCTTTGCATCAGAGACAAAGGGCGTTTTTTAAAAAAGATTTTTCACTTTTCTTTCATTCCATCAACTTTACTGAACAGACAAAATGGAAGTCAACGTTTTTTTTTCCAAATAACTACAAATTATTCGCAGAAAATTAACTAATTTGCCATTTTTTGTAGAGCATATATAAAATATTTGAATATTTGCGAAGCTGAAGCTTATTGGCTGGTGTTTGCGAAGCAGCCAATCCAGGAGCAGCATTCATTATCCTCGGCTCTGATTGGCTGAGAGCGGATAAGGAGTACCATAGATGCTAAAATGGTTTCCACTGTGGATATTAACTCAGACAAACATATATTTTTGTTTATTGAATTATTAAGATGGGTAGTTATAAGTGCTTTTGACTGGCTCAAGTATTCAACATTTTAGTTGTTTGTAGGCGGTTGTGGTCCATAAGCCTCACAAATAAAACACCTGGTTGATTTTTTAGCAGTAAGTTAATGGTTTTTGGAAAATGAGCCACTTCAAGAAACTCCAGAATGTTACATCACACCCTGGCACTCCACTGTTGCTTAGCAACTGCATGTGAGCTCCAGCCCGTTACCTAGCAACCCAAGCTGAGTTCCATCTCGTTTGGTCAGCTGGTTTTACTGCTGTATGCGCTGTACAATGGCTGCTGGAAAAGACAAGTGTTTTGTTGTTGACTTACCATCCAGAAACCACTTGCTGGTTGTGCAGGAAGTTCTACTAATGCTTTTCAGAGATGTAATCGAGCGCCTGTATGAAGCCATTTTCATGTGTGAGTGTAAACGTTGAGTCGATGGGCGTGGCCAGCAGCAGCTTATTTGGATTTAAACTGACAAGACGCCAAAAACAGATACAATCTCATTATTAAATAATGATTTTCTGCAAAAAAATGGAACAAACATGTATTTTATAGACCATAGACCTATCCTAAACTGATCAAGGAAGCATAATAATTTGTTTTCCAAATATTTATGCTTTATTTAGGCATAAAGTAAAAGAAGAACAGGGAGCATCCTGTGGTTGTTGCATACATTGTTTTAAATGTTTTGAATCAGTTTTTGGTTAACACTTTCATGGGAAGTTCTGCAGGAGTCCACTTTTCATCTGGGTTGAGGTTACTGCAGATATCCGTAGAGGAGAAGAGGAGGAACACTGGCTGAACCAAAAATAACCTCTGTCCTTATTCATAATGCATCAAAGTAGGGTATCCCACTGTGGCGCTGCAGCAAGCATAAAACACAAAGAGCAGCAGAAACAAAATCATCATTTACTTCATTCGTATGAATATAAAACGTGTTTAGCAAGTAAGTTCATTAATTTCCATTCTCATTATTAATACTTTGTTTACAGAAGCTTTTATTTCCTGTATTTGGTTGTCGTGTTTTATTTTTAGTCTTTATTAAATGTTCTATACAAAATACTAACAAGATACAGCCCTGGAAAAACTAAAGAGAGCACTTACAATTATCTCCAATTTAACTTTTTTATAGGTTTATGTTTGAATAAAATGAACATTGATCTTTTATTCTATGAACTACTGACAACATGTCTCTGAAAGTCCAAGCAAAAATGAGAAAAGATGCAGTGCTAAAATAATGCAAAGAGAACAAGTTCATAAACAACAATACCAAATGAATATTTGGTGAATAACCAGGAGGTTCTTAATGGGGTTCAGTCCAGAGGGCTCTCAATTTTCCCCCAGAGTTGCATGTCTTGAAAATGGTGTCAAAACAACAATAATTTGTTTTGCATTCCTTCTTTAACGTTTGCCATGCAGACACTCAGACCCTGTAAAAAAGCAACATGTTTAGTTACTGGATGAATTATTGAGGAAACACGATGAATTATGTGTTCGGATTGTTGGCAGTGCTTCGGCTGCCAACAATCCGTACTTATAGCTGCAAAGATCATGGATGTCAGCCAGGATGTTTTGTCGTAAGGAGTTGTTGCTCATGCTTCAGTCGCTCATGTTGTGTTTTCCGCAGCGTTGTCAGATTAGCACAGAGTTTCTGGGTTAATGCGACATTTTCTAACACTGAAAAGTGCAGAGAGGGATGCAAAGCTCACTGTTACGTCAAAAAAAGCAGTGGCGATGCAAACGATGCTCTTACAGAGCACGCCCTGCAACGCGAACTGCCTCAAACCAGCTTGGTGCCTGACGCATCTGTGTGTGCAGACTGGCGCTCCTACGCACTGCAGGGTTATTGATGCCTCTGCTTTTGTGCTCCAGGTGAACAACAGCAACAAGAAGGAGTGGAACGGCATGATGGGAGAGCTGCTGGGTGGGCTGGCTGACATGATTGTTGCCCCTCTCACCATAAACAACGAGCGCGCCCAGTACATAGAGTTCTCTAAACCCTTTAAATATCAAGGCCTCACTATTCTAGTCAAGAAGGTGAGAAACACACACACGATCCTTTTGCCCAGTTATCTATTACTAGAGGTTCTACTGTGGTACTTTAAGTTGAATTTAACATTTATTTTTTATTTTGCACGTTATTTCCGCTTTTACAGTCCCCATCATTATCTAGCTAACAGCTGCTGTGAGTCAAGCTAACAGCTGCTGTGAGTCAAGCTAACAGCAGCTCAGAGTCAAGCTAACAGCAGCTCAGAGTCAAGCTAACAGCAGCTCAGAGTCAAGCTAACAGCTGCTGTGAGTCAAGCTAACAGCTGCTGTGAGTCAAGCTAACAGCTGCTGTGAGTCAAGCTAACAGCAGCTCAGAGTCAAGCTAACAGCAGCTCAGAGTCAAGCTAACAGCTGCTTAAGTCAAGCTAACAGCATGAAATCAGATCAAGTACCGTTTAGAAATCAAATTTCTTCATCTTAAATATCTAAAATTAAAAACTAGTAAGTGGAATAATATCTGTGTTGAGATCTTATCATCGTTTCTGTGTGTTGTACAGTTTTATTCCCGTTTTGCCTCCACTGTTGCCGCTTCATGTATTCTGCTCCAAATTGAATGGACCTCTGCAGCCCACCTGTCTGATTCTGATGTAATCCACTGGTAACTCGGTGTACTGTATGTGTTTTTAGGAAATTCCTCGAAGTACGCTGGACTCATTCATGCAGCCGTTCCAGAGTACGCTGTGGCTGCTGGTGGGTCTTTCGGTGCATGTGGTGGCGGTGATGCTTTACCTTCTAGACCGGTTCAGGTACAAGTAGGGCGAGTTTGTCCCTATGTGTGTTTGTTTACACAGTGTGTGTATGTTTATATGCACTCCTCAGCACTGCAGATCTTCCCTCAATGTGGATGAGAAGGCAGACAGAGGTGAAGATTGCCTCCGACCATCCCACTGCTCTGTCCCCGTGCTGCAGTCTTTAGCCTTTTTCCTTTTCTCTGACAGCTAATCTCTGTCTTGCTTCGCTCACTCATGTTCAGTTCCCTCCTTCTCCTGGGAAAATGCTGGGATTCATTCCCCTGTGTGTACTCAAACACATCTCATTTTATCCTCTGCAACCCTTCCGATTTCTTCCCTCCAGTCCATTTGGGAGATTTAAAGTAAACAGTGAAGAAGAAGAAGAAGATGCCCTGACCTTGTCATCTGCCATGTGGTTCTCCTGGGGAGTGTTGCTGAACTCTGGAATTGGAGAAGGTGAAACTTAACTTACGTGCTTCTCTAAGGTTGCAATATAATCAGTTGGGCTATTTTCACTGTAAGAACACAAAATGTTACCAAGTGTGTTTTAACCAGCTGATCAAACTGCTAGCCGCTTGGGTTGCTAGGCAACGGAACTGGGCTCGACTGGCGTTGCTAGGTAACGACGCAGTTCCCACTCTACAGAAACACAAAATCTTACCAAGCATTTTTTTCATTTGGTTGATAAAATATTATTTAAGCATTCAACGGTTATTTTCTTTAATCATATTTTAGAGATTTCTTAACAGGTTTCATCGACACATTTCACCACAACCGGCCCTTTAAGGACATTCAGAATCTCGATGAGTTTGACGTCCCTGATCTAGACTTTAACCAGCTGCTAGTAGCTCTAAATGTTGCCTGGCTTGGCTCCATTTGAATAGATCGCTACTCCAATTAAAAGGGGAATTCTTCTTAATCAGAAATGAACATTCAGTGTGTTATAAAGTTTAGCCTTTATCAGATGTTTCTTGCTCCTGTTAGGAAGGGCTCCCTGCGTCTCGGCCCCTGTGTGGGCTGAAGGGACAGGCAGCTCTGGCCTGTTTGCTCAGTGCTGTACAGGCAGACACTGCTGCCTTTCATTGGTAGTGGCGTCTGGAGGTTCCTCCATTTGGATTCTTGACAGGGTGAAGAAAATCACCGAGGAAGCCGCAGCTTCCAGGGAAGGGGTCGTCATGGCGACAGAATCAGTCAAAAACCGGGCAACAGGGAAAGTACAACCAATCAAATACTTAATCCATCTGTTTGTTACTAGAGCAAACAGACTAAGCCACCAATCAGTCGAGCTAAAGGCAAATCCTATCAACAAGGTTAACAAAGTTTATTCACTAGGAATAGGATAGGAATAATCCTATCCTATTCACTTTTTCACCTTTTTATACTTTCATTTTGGTCTCAACTGCTTCTAAAAACAGTCGAAGCATTAAAAACACACCACCCAGCCGTTTTTCGTCTTAAAATGAGCCGTTTCAAATAACTCCTTATTGTTAAGTTGCAATCGACAGACACTGCCCCGTTACCTAGCAACCCCAGCCAAGTCCAGCCCATTGCCTAGCAACCCAAGCTGAGCTCCAGCACGTTTGGTCAGCTGGTTTTAACGCTGTACAATGGCTGCTAGAAAAGACAAGTGTTTTGTTGTTGACTCGCCATCCAGAAACCACTTGCTGGATTTTTGTTGGTTGTGCAGAAGGCTCCACTTCTGCTTCTCAAAGATCTACGGTTGTATAATTGTGCATCTGTTTGCAGCCATTTTCACATGCAAGTGTAAGCATTCACTTAAAGGGTGAAGCAGCTTATTTGAATTTAAAGTGACAAGACGCCCTAAAACAGCTATAATCTCATTATCTAAAAATTATTTTATGCATAAAATGTAATAAAAATGTTTTTTTATAGGCCATAGATGCATCCCAACCTGTTCTAGAAAGCATTATAAGTCACCAGAGTCTTGATCTCAACACAGGTGCACCGCGCAGCTTTTCAGCGAGAATCCTTGGTATGGTGTGGGCTGGCTTTGCTATGATCATTGTGGCTTCTTACACTGCCAACCTGGCTGCCTTCCTGGTGTTGGACCGGCCTGAGGAGCGCATCACCGGCATCAATGACCCAAGGGTGGGTGGCACACCAACCATTCATATGATACTGTCTAACATCAAGAAGACAGATCAAGGTTTTATTCAGCTGTTCGTTCTTCAGCTTTTTATTTAACCAGGATGTAATTAGACAAGCTAGCAGCTGGTTGCGGTCAAGCTAACAACTGCTCAAAGTCAATTTAATGGCTGCTTGAATTTGACTTGACTGCCTACTCAAAGTTAATTTAATGGCTGCTACGGTCAATTTAGTGGTTTATCTTAGTCAAGCTAACTGCTATTTGGAGCCAACTTAGCAAATGCTAAACTCAAGCTAATAGCTGCTCCAAAAGTCACAATAGAAAATGCTCAAAGTCAATAAACGACTCCTGTGAGTTGTTTTAGCTGCTTTTCTGAGTCAGGCTAACAGCTACTTCCAGCCAACTTAGCAAATCCTCAAACTCAAGCTAATAATTGCTCAAAGTCAAGCTAGCAACTATTACCTGCTTAGAATCAAGCTGAATCCAGTTATCCATTTAAAATCAATTTATTGACTGCTTTGAGTAAAGCTAAGAGCTGCTTCCTGTCAACGTAACATAATGACTCAAACTCAAGCTAACTGCTACTTTGCACTAACTTGAAAAAAAAGGTAGCTGTTGCTCAAAGTCAGGATTGCAAATGCTCATAATCAAGCTAACAGCTGCCTAGAATCAATTTAATGACTGCTTTGAGGAAAGCTAACAGCTACTTGCAGCAACTTAGCAAATGCTCAAACTCAAGCTAACAGCTACTTGCAGCACCTTAGCAAATGCTCAAACTCAAGCTAACAGCTACTTGCAGCACTTAGCAAATGCTCAAACTCAAGCTGGCTGTTCCATTGCAAAGTGAAAGACAGGAACTGATCAGTGGTTCAATGTTTGCTGTCCTTCTCTGTGTGCAGCTGAGAAACCCATCTGACAAATTTATCTACGCCACGGTGAAGCAAAGCTCCGTGGACATCTACTTCAGACGGCAGGTGGAGCTTAGCACTATGTACCGCCACATGGAGAAACACAACTATGAGAGTGCTGCAGAGGCTATCCAGGCCGTGCGTGACAAGTGAGTCTCGGCCAGGCCGGGCCGACCGGAGCGTACGTCGGCCGGCTGCTTCACGCAGATTAGGGTCGGTCCAGTTTACGGCAGGCCGGTCGGGAACATGGACCTCCGGGCCAGATGGAAGCGGCAGGACTTACTGCAGCCTTTCATTCTGACCCGGGTCCATTACTCCTGGCGCTGACACAAACAAGCGTGAGCTAATGTTGCGCGTAGGAGCGCCTTTTCCAGGTCAAACCCGGCCGAACGTCAGAACCCGGTGGGGGGAGGCGGCCTCACCCGTCTGGCCTTGGATTTCATTTGGTAAACGCTGAATGACACTTGATTTGGTGTGCGAGGAAGAGAAGGTTGGGAGGCGTAAATGTGTATGTAAATCATTGTACTGTTGCACCATAACCCCCTCCTTGCCCTCCTCCCTCCTCCCTCCCTTCCTGCCCGTTCCCCCCCCACAGCAAGCTGCATGCTTTCATCTGGGACTCTGCGGTGCTGGAGTTTGAAGCCTCGCAGAAGTGCGACCTGGTGACCACGGGAGAGCTGTTTTTCCGTTCGGGCTTTGGCATAGGCATGCGCAAGGACAGCCCCTGGAAACAGAATGTGTCCCTGGCCATTCTCAGGTCTGTCCCAGCGGAAGCTGCGATTCTCGTATGAACTCTGATTTTTGTTTCATTTCTTTCTTATTCGTATGATTTTATAGTCACGTTCCGACAGTTTACTACAGCCATTCAATATGCAGTTATGGAGGAGGATTAGAGCCAATGGAAAAATTAAAAAAAATCAGATTTTAGTCTCAGAATTTTCACTTTTTTGTCAGAATTTTTATTTTTTTCTCAGAATTATGACTTTTCCTCATTCTTTCAAAATTCCATTTATTTCTAAGAATTCTTACTTCCTCTCTGAGTTTTGACTTCAATCTCAACATTTTGACCTTAATTTCACAATTCCAACTTTTTTCTAGGAATTTTGACTGTTTTTTTCAGAGATCACTATTGTAATTTTAATCTCAAATTTCTTATTTTTTTCTCTCCAAATTTTGCTTCAGTTTCAGAATTTTGACTTTTATATTAATCCCAGAATTCCAATTTTTTTCTAAGAACTGACCCTTTTTTTAAGAAATATCTTTTCTCAGAATTCTGATATTAATTCCATAATTCTGACTTTTTTTCTCTGAATTTTGACTTTAATCTTCTGAGATCAGAGGTCAAGTTGCTGAAATTGTCTTTATTCAGATTTTTTTCTCTCATAAACCTGAGAAACAAGTCATATTTTTCTTTTTTTTCAGGGCTGTAATCCTCATCCATTCTCAATACATCGGCTTATGTGACATCTTCTTATATCTTCCCTCTCCAGCATTGTTTGTCAAGTTTCTGTCTGTTTGCTGGGCCATCTGTCTGTCCCACATGGGAGTAAGCGGCTCGCAGGTTCTGCCTCTGGAGGCGCCGTATTAACGTCTCCACCTCTCTCCCCACTCCCCCTGCAGTTCTCATGAGAACGGCTTCATGGAAGACCTAGATAAAACCTGGGTGAGATACCAGGAGTGTGACTCGCGGAGCAATGCCCCAGCCACACTCACCTTTGAGAACATGGCAGGTATGGTCCCCTCTGCGTAGAAAAAGCCTTAAAAGTGATTGGACAAAAACTGCAGTGGTAAGTTACTGTAGCCCTTTTTTGTCCAATACCTTTGCCGTACTTGGTGTCAGCGTGGGTGACAGTTTTGTGCCGTTCTTCGACATTGTTGTTGTTGTTTACAGCCGCTGTCGTCAGCTTGGAGCTGGTGAAGGAAACCGGGGCGACCGCTGAGCATCACAAGAGTTCATGCTCAGCGGGAGCGGCGTGATCGGAGACCGGATCCTGACCCGCTTCCGTTTTTCTGTTTCTCTCCCCCAACACCAGGAGTCTTCATGCTGGTGGCCGGAGGCATTGCGGCGGGGATCTTCCTCATCTTCATCGAAATTGCCTACAAACGCCATAAAGACGCCCGCAGGAAGCAGATGCAGCTGGCCTTTGCGGCCGTCAACGTCTGGAGGAAGAACCTGCAGGTAGGGATGATTGTCCTCCGCCGAGAACCGAGAAACGTGACCGCCGTCATCTGATGACAGGCACGTGTCAAACCCGAGGCCTGCGGGCCAAATCCGGCCCGCCGTCATGTGGCCCTGAGGGACACGTAAGAGAGCCTTGAAATTAACAGTTGTATGATTGAAAAATATTATACCAATCAAAGGAAAGCAGTTTTCAAAGGGAGAGGATTAGGGGCAAAGAAAAGAAATCTGTCTTCCTTCTTAGAATTTACCAGAATCGTTCTGATTTAAATCTTCCAAGATCAAAAGTCAGAATTATGAGGGAGAAAAGTAAAAATTCTGAGAAAAAAAATCTAATCTGAGGAAAAAATTTGAAAATTCTGAGAAAGGACTAAATTCTATAAAAAAAAACAAAAATTCTAAGAAAAAATCTGAAAATTCTGAGAGAGAAAAAATCATGTATGAGAAAAAAGTCAAAATTCTGAGAAAAACTTCAGAACATTTTCTCAGAATTTTGACTAGATATTAAAAAATAAAACCCAGATTTATTGGGTCATAATCTTCTGCATTCTGCCAAACTCCATTGATGTGAAATAAAGTCCAGCATCATTTAACTCTTCGAGTGCAGGGACGGCTCTTTATTCCTGTTTTAGAAGTTTGTTAATGGGTTTCATCATCACATTTTACCACAACCGGCCCTTTCAGAACATTCATAATCTCCATACGGCCCAAATTAAGAACCAGCCTGACGTCCCTGGGGTTCTGCACCTTCAGGTCCGGATTGTTTTCAGGAGCCGAACTGCAGCCGTATCTCTTGTGTGTGCCTGCAGGACAGTAAGGAAGCCTCTGGAAGTCAAGCGGTGACGGGGACTCCCTCGTTAGTATGTAGCTCTCCTACGTCACCGCTCGCCAGTAGAAAATAAGTAAACATAATGGATATCATATAAAACCTCGTAGCTGCTTCATGGCATGGTGGAGTGTTTCTTTAAGCTGATCTGCTTCGCAGGGTCAAAGAAAAGTAGGAATGGTTTTAGCAGAACTGATGCTTTGATTGTCCCAACATTGACTTTTTCTCTCTCTCACAGCAACGCAACAGCCAGGAGCAAAACATACAAATAGAGCATAAAAACAATCGATGCTTTGTCTGAGTCGACCCACATTTAGAGAGCGGAAACATGACATGCACTGCAGGAAAACACGCTTGAGGCTCTGCAGAGCAACATAAAACAATCTGCTTAAAGGCTCAGTGCACACAAACCTTCCACAGGGTCTTCCAGGTTGCTGGTACACTCATTTTTACTATCCACGTGCAGAACTGTGCAAAACTTCATATTTGGTATTTAAACGCTCCACTTCTTGTCTGATTACCAAGATTAAAATTACTTAAAAACAGTTGATAAACGCTACATTAAAGCATATTATTAATCAGTGCCATTCCCTTTCTGAAGAGAAAAAAGGAGAAAAACTCTGGCCTTTTGAAAAAGTTGCACTGTAAAACTAAGTTTGGTCACTCGTCTCGACTCGGTTTCGTTTCCTTGTTGCTTTGACTTTAGCTGTCAAGTTCAAAACCTTTAACTGTCTTTAGAAACTATATTAAAATAAAAATGGTTACCTAAGAGAAATTTTTAAAAAGTTGCCTCAACTTTTTAAAGTTTTTATTTAACATACAAATAAAACCAAATTAATTTATACGCCTGTTCCCCTCCTAGCCTCTGGGGGCGCTGCACCAAGTATTGCTGTAAGAAACAACATAAAAACCTCTGAGGAAACGTAGCGTCAAATTTTAGCAGTTGTAGGATTTCTTCTCGCTAACGTTAGTCTCTCACATTTGTTTTGGTTGCATTTACCCAGAATTTCACGCATGTGCACAAATATGGAGGGCAAAAAGGCGACATTTTCACATGCCAGCCGTGGCCGCGCTGCCGTGATAGAACAACTCAGTTAATTAAGTGAAACCTGGAGATGAAGGGATTATTAATCCAGTGGGACACAGCAAAATAACGCAGGAAGTACATTAAAGAATAACTCAAAACCTCTCGTATTCTTCTCTTTTCTCACTTTCTGTGTCGGCTAGGCTACATGCAGACTTGTTGCCATAGCAACTGACAACAACCCCACTTCATGTTTCAGGATTCAACACCAAAAAACGCTCAAACATTTCCCACACAAAGAGCAGAACATTCAGCCTGTTTTATGTTTTTAGGCTTGTTTATTTTGCGATCATTAAGTGATTGCTGTCGTAGATTAGCTACTGCTGCTATTAGCTAAGCTAACACAGTGGTGGTAGATTAGCTAATTTAAACACCTGCTCTACTGATAATCTGTCAGAGATGGTGTGTTTAAGTTGCCTTTTTTTAGTTTTTAAATAAACCGAAACACACAGAATTCTGCTGCACATCTACATGCTAAGTTGTCATAGTCAAGTTAGCATTGCTGAGTCACTTCCCTCTCCCCCTCTCCCTTGCCATTATCTTTAGTAAAACTTTTTCCTGATCTTGTCATCCACTTGTAGTGTTGGCAATTAGTAGTAAAGTAGTTTCTTGTATGTAGCAGGCATACATTTAAGCCATTTTAGAACATTATGTTGAGAATCTGACAGCTAAAACCAATGCTACTCACTGTTAGCGAGCAGGATCTTGCAACATATCTATAGAGTTCACTTCAACCAAACCAGCAGGTTTGCAGATGGACCAAAGTTCAGCTGTGCATTCACACTCCCCCAAATGAACCAAACTGTCTCAGCTAATAAACATGGCTGGAGTGAAGTCTAAACAAAGCGCTAAAGCATGACTCAACAGTTTTGCACGGTACTGTATCCGTCTGAATCAGCTCCTTTGTTCTTGGGTTGACTGATTTCAGCTCTAGTCAAGCAGCAGCAGGAAAAAGTCCCTTTACTCGGCCAATCAAGAACATGATTTGCTGCTGAGCTCCGATGCAATCAGTGCGGCTGTGACGCCTGAACATGACTCAGGTTTCTGTGGTTTAACGGCCGGTCGAGTCAGTGGTCCGGCCCCGGCAGTGTGTCTGTTGTCTGTCTGTGTTTGTCCCTGCTGGAATGAGACAGCAGGGGCTGGAGGAAGGTACAGTATGAATGTAAGTGCCTGTTTTACGGCGTCTACGTCACGCTGATAGACGCATCTGTTAGTCTCCTCATATGGATGTTCGAGTTTCAGAAACATGAAGCAGATTGAATGCATGCAGGGTGGCATCACTGAGAAAGGAGAACGACACATTAAACGCTGATATTTCGAGGTCCTCGTTTTCTAGTGGACAAAGATGGCCGCCCCTGCTTATTGACCGTCACCGTGGAGACGTATTTGCAGTGGCGTCTTTGCAGAAAAACTACCCAGGGCGCCTGCAGAGTCCAACTAATTCAATTAGTTCAGCTTGACTGTTATTTCGGATCCTATCTGCCGCGCTGATTACTCCACGCTCCAGTTTTCATTTATTGAAAGTGACAACTTGCTTATGTAGGACACAAATCATGATGACGGAGAATATAAGATCAGTTTATGTGCCGTCCTCCTTCCTTAGTACGGCAAGCAGAAAAACCTGCAGTCTCATCGTTGGCATCATTTCGACTGCTTGTATGTTTTTTTATATGTAGCTGTGTGCTTATACTGCCTCAGGTTGGTGTATTACAGCCTTACGGAGGACTGTGCACATTCAAGAATGAATGTAGCTTCAGAGAAAGTGCACATCTGACTAAATCTGTGCAGGATGCTGTGTGAAGATGCTGCTTTTTTGCAAAAGCTTTAGAGTTTAATGCATGACTCAGAGGCACTTAGCTGTTTTTCTATCCCAATAGTGATGTAGATCCTTATGATGTATATTCTTATACATTTATATACTTTTTGTGTCTATGTTTTAATATTATGAGAATATGTTTTCCTAAGAATTTAATGGAAATCGAATGAATTCAATGAAGAGGCATGATTGTTATTTTTGACTTTGTATTTTACGTTCACAACCGTTTGTCACCTTTCATAGAGTTTAAGTGGTAAATAGAAATACTAACATAGTGAGTATCATTTTTCATTAAATAGTCAGAATAAAATCTACTAAATCTAAGAACCAAGTGAAACGCTAAACAAGCTAAAGGCCGATTTGGGTACAAGTCAAACTAAAGCTACGTTAGCTAAAATCAGCTAATAGCCATTCAACGTCAGAGTCAATTTAACAATTTAAAAGTCAAGCAAATATATATGATATCTGAATTAAGGAACAAGCAGCTCAGGCTAAGAGCTAAGCTAACAGCTATGCAGGCATTAAGCTAATAGCTACTCAAACTGAGAGTACGCCCCTGGAGCTAGCAGCTACACAGATTGAGTAGTCAATCACAAATTAAGCTAAGTGGAAGCTAACAAGAACTTTGGTTAAAAATCAAGCTGCTCGGATTGACAGTCAAGATAAAAGATGCTTAAGCTAACAGAAAATTAGCAGCTAAATAAGCTGTAGCGGACTAAAGGCCAAGCTAACTGCTAACTCTAGAAACAGCTAGTTATGTTGAGGGTCTGTCTAGCAGCTACCCAAGTTTAGAGAAAAAAACTGTTCTGTCTAAGAAAACAGCTAACAGCTACAAAGGCTGAGTAGCCAGTGATGCTAAAGCTAACAAGAACCTCAGGTAAAAGTCAAGCTGTTCAGATTAAACTAAAATCTGCTTAAGCTAACAGAAAATTGACAGATAAACAAGCTGAGACTTGAGTTGCTGCAACAGAGTCAAAGTCAAGATTACTGCTCACAGCTAAAAGCTAAGCGATCTAAAAGATAGCAGGTGCACAAGCTATAAATAAAGCTGACGGCTAGTTAGGCTAAGTAGCGTCTAGTAAAGCCAACAGAAATGAAACTAAAGCTGGGATAACGGATCTTTTTTGATTGACATCCTAAAGATTTACATCACTGCTGCCATTTCTCCTGCTGAGGCGCTTCCCGTCTTGAGCTTTAGCTTCACTTTTGGGAGCAGAGCTTACTCTCTGAACAACTAAAACCGGCCTCACCTTGAAGCAAGCGCCAGGTTCTGAAGCTGAGCCACCGTGACAGAGTGTTGCTGCAGATTGTTTCCGGGTGGAAACAGGCGCCGCCGTTTATTAAGTCCCAGTCCTGGCTTCGTCCGGCGGCTCTGCATGCCCAGCATGGCCGACACTGCGGGCACGCAGCGCCTCATCAGGCGGCTTCACACCTGCTGCTGACGCTGAACGTGACAGGAAGACGGGACGTGTCGTCACTTGGGCTTTGATTTGTTGTTGTTTTTCTCCTCTGAAGCAAATCGAACACAGTAACGTTTTATTTGAAGGGTTGAGCGTCAGGCTGACGTGACGGCGCCAGAAACATGGAGGAGTTTTCATAAAGGTGAATGTCATTCTGTAAATAACGACACGGTCAGTGCTAGTTTTAATTCAACTTTGCTTTAAAGGTGTCATAATTATTAAATAAAGTTAACCGTTTCAATGCAACTTTACTCTAAAAATATCATTTGCCGAGTTTTGTAAAGTGGACGGTTTTATTAGACTTTTAATGCAATTTAAAAAAATTCCATCATTTAGACTGAATAATGCAACGTTGACACGTTTAACTCAACTTTTAATGCAACTTTGTTTTAAAACGTGTTTTCCAAATAAGGCAAAGTTAACACTTTGAAGCAATGCAACTTTAAAAATTTAAAATTTACTTTATTAATGGACATTTAATGCAACTTTGCTGAAAACATTGTGACTTATAGACTGAATAATGCAACGTTGACACTTTTAATTCAGGTTTTAATGCAACTCTGCATTAAAATGCCATTATTTACTGAACGACTCTTCATAAAAGCCGTAAACATTCATAAATGCTCCGTCGTATTTTGGACGCCGTCGTGTCGATCTTGTGCTCCTCCCCTCCAATGAAGCGTTTCCACTTTGTGTCACTATTTACCAACATGAGGTCTCATCTTTCAACAGGAAAAGCCCAACAGATTTTGTTCTTTCTTTACTTTCCGTGAATGAATGTGAAGCGGTGATCACCTGCTAACCTGAAGCGAAAGTCCTGCTGAAACAGCCGAGTCATGTGACCTGATGAGAGACGATGCTCTGCAGGCCCAGTGCTGGCCGCCATCGATCTGTCCTGCTCTTTGTTTCATGTTTAATTATTATTATTATTCTATGTTTTCCTCCCTTAAGACGCCCCTCCATCCATGAAGGCATGTTGAAATTCACACCACACTGCCCAACCCCAAACTATCCGCCACATATTCTTTAATCATCTCAGATTGCTTCTTTTTGATTTATTTTTATTATTATTAGGAAGGAGCTTCTTTGCTAATCTCATCATACGGTTGGTTATATAAAACGGCTCCATATCGGGTTTAATTTAATCAGGAATGTGGGTTTGCTGCTGCGTTAGGGACCCATTCCACCAGCCATGCTCCATCTCATCCCCCTGTGTGTGGGGTGAATTTCCATTATACCGATTTACGGTATAATGACTTTAAATGGGCTTCAGTTACTGACTTTTGTCGCTATTGTTTTCCCTTCGATATGCATCCAAAACTGTAGCTTCTCACTTTTTTATACCTGCCTGGCTTTGGATGTGGATGTTTGCTTTGCTAGCAGTTTTTAAATAAATATTCGCCATATTTTTAATTTTTTTTATCTTTATTTTTTTTTTTAGTTCCCTTGGCTTTTGGTTAAGGATCTTGTATAAAGTAATAATCAAGTGGATGGAAATTTATTTTATTTTTTTTTCTCCCCCCTATGCAGCCCTCTTCCTCTGTAGAGACTCAGGATGTAAGAATACATTAATATGAGTTTCTTGTTTTGTTTATTTCTGCACACAAACAATGTGAGAGTAGCTGTGATGGTGTGAGGGAGGGCAGGCGGGATGGCGCCACCATGGCTGCAGAAACACAGAGAAGTTATTCTTTAAATAACTTTTCCACTTCTGTTTTGAAAAGCAAATGAAATTATTCGCTAGAGCTTTCGATCGTAATGCTATGATGGCGCATCGTGGATAGAAAAAGGAAAAGGAGGAGTAAATTTCTGCCAAAAAACTATGAAATCTTTAGATTAATCTCAGAAATTTTCTAGAAAAAATGAGAAATTTTTGACTTTTCAAACTAAAAATCCTCCACGTTTCTTTCTAGAAAATCTCTGAGATAAATAAGTCTACTAGCTTTTTTCTAGCAAATATTTTGACTTTTCCTTCTTTGGAATTTGCTTGTTTTTTCCTGAGAATTTCCGAGCTCAGTCATATAAAATCTGTCCAGAAAGTTTTCCAAACTTTCAATCCCAGAAAGTTTTTTTCTAGAAAATTTCTGAGGTTAATCTAAAATTTCTGGCAAATGTCCTTGTTGAATTTCTAGAAAATTTGTGAGTTTTTTGGCCAAAGTTTACTTGTTTTGTATCTGCGATGCGCCGATATGCCGCCATCTAGTGTCGTATTAAGATCCACTGAGTTTGAAAGTTTGCACAAACATCTGAAAATGATCCGTTTTTGTGATGTAAAAAACTGGAAATGTTCCTGGAAATTCAGATAAATATCAATTAACGAGTTAAGATAAAATTGATTGATCTTATTGATCAGGCCATTTTTAAAAAAATAATAGTTTTCTGCTAAATTAAGGAAAAAAACTAATTTTAACATTATTTTGTATTAAATACTGACTTAATAAACATAAAATTGAGGCTTCCTCACATTTTTAAACAAGCATATTAATAAACTATGAAAGCGATGCTGCGCCCCGCGCTGCCTAACCGCATCACAACTCCTACAATAAAATTATTAATGCTGGACTGTTTACTGTTAGTTTTTGCCAAAGCCGCTCAAATCTGTTTTTCTAAATTACTAAAAGCTCACAACGCTTGCAGTAAAGGACGTTTTTGATTCCCAGGTGTTTCTATCATTGAAAAGCTTCGAATCTTATTTTCAGAATCTGTAAATAATTGAAAATGCCGAGTCGGCCTGTTTTTATTGTAACCAGTCACATTTACAAAACAGCGCCACCTGTCTTTAGGAGGAACAGAAACAAAGAGTTAACAGACTAACATTTTAACTTCAGTTGTATAAATTAAGATGTTGTGTTATTGCGGAGGCGTGAGAGTTTGTTAGCCTGGAAAAGTCTGACGGACAAAGATCCGAAGAAGAAGAACTAGTCCAAACAGAACTGGATTCAGATCCGGTTTAGATGTGGGACGTCTTTAAAAGTCTCTCTGACCCGGTTGAGTTGAAGTCAGTTTCGCTCCAGTCTGACAGATTTGGAGCGTCGATGCCAATTCAACACGTGTCGCATTGAAACCCGTTAAAGGCAAAGAAGTTGAGTCACTTTAAAGATGCAAATGATGCATTAAAGATGCTTTAATCGTTTCTTTACATCACAAAAACCCAGGAGAGCAAACTTTTCACATCCATCAGTAGCTCATGTTTAGCATTTGTCGTCAATCCATCTCAAGGCTGCGATCAGTTGGGTCAGAGGGCTTCCAGGCAGCAGCCGTTCATTTAGATGGGTTAAGTAAATATAAATACCACTGACATCTTTTCTAGTCATCACTCATCCCAGTGCATTTCCCAGGATGTTTGAGCACATGGTGGAGGACTGCTCCACCATCCTGTGCAGTAAGACCTAGAACAGACACACATCTAACAACAAGCTTTATCCCTTTCTTTCTTTCTTTCTTTCTCCCTCCTTTCACTTTTATTTGTATTTTTTTAAATGCTTTAGTGTTTGTTCTACAAGATCCTTTCAAAACTGCGTAGACTCTAAGGTGGGGTGTCGGGTGCTGGGTGTAGAGCCACTGGGTGCGGCTGAGCGGCACAGTCGCCACCCCGGCCGTAGCGCACGAATAATGTTTCTACATATATTCATTTTAGGATAGGAAAAGTGGTAGAGCAGAGCCCGACCCCAAAAAGAAAGCCTCTTTTAGGTCCATCAGTACCACCCTGGCTTCCAGCATCAAGAGACGTAGGTCCTCCAAAGACACGGTAAGGAGACGAAGGATCAACGACCTCCACTCCACGCTCCTCCTCCTCTGTCTCTGGTTTCACCTTCTCCTCTCCTCCTCTGTCCTCTCTGCATACATCCCCCCATCCCCGAACCAGTCCCATGTCCAGCCCACTCATTTCCACGCGACTCTGCGCAGCCTCTGCCAAGTGTCTGTCCCTTTTGCCATCGATCAGCCATCGCCATGTAGGGTCTACTTCTCCGTTAGCGTCAACCAGTGAAGGATTCCAGGTCAGGCCGGCCCAGGTTAACGCTGAAAAACAGAAACGCTTTATTTTGAAGGGGTGTCGTGAGACTGTCGTAAACATGAACGAGTCTTCAGGATTGTTTGGCTTGTCGTTAATGTCAGTCGGTAAATAATGACACTTGGTTTAAAATGTCTTTGGTATGACGACCTGAGATTAACAGAGAAAGAAATTATTTGTTACGACAATTTGACAAAACAAAGTCAAGTTGAATAATAAATAGGCAAAGTTTATATATGCTGCTGTAGACATCTTGCTGGAAGAAAGTAGGATAAATGAGATGAAAGTTAAGCCATAAAGCTATGTAACTTTTTAGAGTTTGATAATCAATACTTGTTATAACATATTTATGACAGATTATAATTTCTTGGTTCATGTCTAATTGTCAAAAATAAGTTTTTGTCTTGGTTAATGTGAAGTTGTCATAACAAAGACATTGCTGTCTTTATGACACCTGGAACCAAAACAATAAATGTTATTTATATTTGACATTAACCACGACATCATAATCTGTAATAAATGAGTTATAACACTTTTTAACGTTGCATATTAATTAAAAAGAGTAACAACAAATGGCAGAGTAATGTAATCTTAACACATAAAGCTACATATCTTTTTAAAGTTTGATAATCAACACTTGTTATAACATATTTATAACAGATGATAATTTGTTGGTTAATGTCTGGTTGTCATAGCAAACACAAAGATCTTTGGCATTAATAAAGACAAAAAAATATCTTGAAACTTGACTGTATCCAAAACAATAAATGTTTTTGTTATGACAACTCGACATTAACCAAGACACCATAATCTATAATAAATATGTTATAACACTTATGAACTTTGCGAATTAATTCAAAAAGACTAAGATCAAATGACAGATTAATGTAATACTTATATAACTTTGACAATCAATACATATTTAGAATTTCTTGTCTAATATCTAGTTGTCATAACAAAGATCCTAAACAATGACAACTTTCGTTAAAGGTGTCATTATTTACCGAATGATACTTAACGACAACAGTCATAAACACTCATGAAGACTCCTTCATGTTTACGACAGTCTTCCGTCTGCCCCTTCAAAATAAAGCGTCTCCTGAAAGCCTCCCGATAATCCGGGGTCTCTAGGGATTTTTGGGGTCTTCAAGAGGACGGGGGCGACAAAAGCCAGCAAGCCGTGTTTTGTCTTGAGCTGCTCTTCCCTCCAAACCCTGGTCTCGGTGTGGGTTATGGCAGTGGTTCTCCTCCTGTCCAGTGGTGGCGCTGCAGTGTGTGAGCCGTGTCTGTTCATATGATTGTGTGGAGTCATTTTGACTGCTTGATCCTGTGTGTATCCACAGTTCCTTTGCAACCAACCCTGCACTTTCCTCAGTTTGGGTTTTGATTACGTTTTGTCGAGCATGCGCTGGTGTTCTGTGATTTTGTTGTTTTTTTTCTTTCCAAATTCATATTCAAGGCAGTAGTGATGGCCATTCCTGCTAAGAAGAAACCCAGCGTGTTGACTGACTTAACAACATGTCTATTCTCAGGATTACACTCATGGATTTTGATTGATAATCTTTTGATTTCTCATGTTTGTCACAGTTCTCCTTTATTTTCCTTGTGGTCTGAACTGTGCATGCCTCTTTCAGGTTGTATTTTCAGGTGAAGATGACTGTCTTCTTTTCTGTTTGAATTCTTCTTCTTTTGTAATCATGCAACAAATTGTGAGAACTGTCCGATATCACAGGACAAGCATGATTATTTTGTTGCATATTTTCAACGACTGCAGCTGTGTTTGAAATGTGAATGTCACTCAGTCACTATATTTTGTTCACGAAGTAGCACAGCTAGCAGGGCTACTCACACTTACCATTTAGCAGCCTTAGCGTAGCATCTTTTTCTCAGTGGGAACAAATGTTGCAGCTAGCGCTCCAGAATTAGCTAATAGGAGGACAACATTACAGTTCTTCATAATTGTTGAGCTTCTGCATTAGATTAATTGCTCGGAAACATTAGCGTAAACATGCTAACGCGACGTCTGGCTCGCTAAAGATTAAACTAATCCCAACGACTCTACACTACGATTATGATAAATAGGAGGATTGTTGAGCTTTATGGTCTGTTATTACTTAAGGTTTAGCATGCTAGCATTAGCATTAACATGCTAACATTACACTTAATAAATGCCATGTACAGCCTCTCTTCAACACATTGTCTGCCATAAAACATATTTTTAATCCATTATATTATCTCCTTTATTCCCAGATCTTTTGACACATTGGGTAAATTCTGGTTATTTATATTTATATATTTTCATATTTAAATAAATTGTCTCTTTCAGAGCAAATATGTTAAAAAATGTGGGGAAATCAATGGGATAGTGTCATAGTAGTTCTTTATTTTCTAAGATTGGGTGTATAATCACAGTGAATTAAGCTGAATTGAGGCAAATAGTTTTTGCAGAGCACATTTGATGTGTGGTAGTTTGCCTGTTTTAGGTAGAAAATGCAGTCAGAGAGGGAACAGCAGGGTTATCTTACACACATAAATTATTACAGATCATAAAAGGATGTAGCTATTTTACTCGTTGTTCCTAAAACTTCACATTTTACTGATCTAAGCCCAATAGTGCTGCTAATTGTTTTCTCATTGGTTGTAGGTCAAGAAGAGGGGCAGATTTTCCTCCGTTGGGTTTTTGTTCATGAGTAAAAATAAAACACCTGTGCTGCTGTTGGTTGTTTTAAATTTAGATTGTTCCACCACATTGACCTAGATTCCCCATATGTTGGTGAAACATCCCACTGATTGCCAGGATAATTACTTTTACATGCACCAGCTGAAGCCACATGTTAAGCTTTATCTGATTAAAGAAGCAGCGCAACAAGTGGGTATGTACGGACATGTGGGAGCTTCAAAATGTTTGTCAGAGTCCGATTATCGTAAAGACAACCAATTATTTTAAAAAAAAAAATCTATTTTCTGCTTATCAAAACAATGCACTAACCTGGAACTGCTGCTATCATAGCATATTAAATCCGCCAATAGGTTTGTGTCGGTTATTAGCATTAGCATGCTAACACTGCAGTTACTTGGCTCAGGATTCATAACACTTATTAATAACTGTCACAATGCTCAATTTTTGTGTAGTTTACTGTGTCTTGGCTCAAATATCTTGTGAACTATGTAAACAAAGTAAAGTTGGACGTTAGCATCTTAGCGCTAGCATGTAGTGCTACATTGTTCTTCTTGATAACTGATTCACTTCACAACTTTTCACAGTATATCTACTTTACTATGAAACTATTCCTACTGCTTAAAATAGAAGATTAAAATATACAACTAAAAACTGCAATTTGCTTACTAAGATTAGTGTTAGCATATAGCAATGGATGCAGTCCGCAATATTCATATAGTACATCAACAGTCCAACAGTAAACACTAGATTAAATAATGATGGATAATCTTTGATTCATTTTTAACCAAACATTTAAGACTTATTGTCTTTTAAATGATTGATTAAATTACACTTTGCATGACATTAACGTTAGCATGCTAATGTTCTGTTGACATAAGGAACTTTAAATATAATACATCCTGCACCATCATATAGTATTATGATGCCAGTATTAGCATGCTAGAATTAGCACACTGGATTAATTTAGCACAATATTACACTTGATAACGTCTATACAGTGTATTTAAAATATGAAACACTTATAGTAATCAATATTGAATTATAAATATAATTAAATATTAAAATTAGCATGCTAATAATGCTGTTAATGTGCTAACGTTATCCTTTGTTGACTAAACCACTTGCACTTCTTAATAATGGATACAATACCTCGGCAAAATATATTTACTGTCAATAAAACACATTTCCAGTCAACTGAAAGGAAAAACTACAACTAAACCTTAGCATTAGCCTGCTAGCTCTAGCATTGATGATATTATTTGATTAAACACAACTGATTTACACTTAATTATAAATTCAGGGCTCAGCTTCTGTAGTATCTATATTTATTGTGCCAAGTAATATTAAAAAAGTGGTGTTGTATACGGACGTTTGGTATTATCATGCTAATATTAGCATTTTAATGCTAATTTAGCTCTCTGTTTGCTCAGACAGCACTGCATTATGCTGCACATTAACTCACGAATTAAACTTTCTCTCTATTAGTATATTTATTGTTCAAATATTTAGTGAATTATATAGTAGATAATAACAAAAACTGTTTGTTTTTACTAACATTAGCATTGACATGCTAACACCATGTCCTGTTTGATTGACTGCATTTCTTTATGATCTATTAGGACCAATAAAATGAACATTGCTCTTGCTGTACCAGTAGATAAATTTTTTATGGGCTGTATAGCTGCTGAAAAGTTACTCTAACAATAATAATAATAATAATAATAATTTTTACCGCTGTGTACCAAACGGACGGCTCGCTGTGTCGTGAATTATATAGTGAACGAGTGGCCAATTCACCCAAAGCACATGCTTGACGCAATGAGAGTTTCAGGGTTTTTGCAATTCCCTTACAGTTGAGATCAAAATCAGTTCTTTGGGACTTTGAGGAATTGAACGGAAAACGCTTGAAGTGACAAAATGTTGACCCTGAGGTCAATCGAAGCTGCTTCGCCTCAACCTTTATATTTATCTGAACATCTTCAGAGGAAAAGAAAATAACTGGTTTGTCTGTATCTTTGTATTTTGGGGTTTTTATCAAGGCACATGGATCTTACATCAGCTACGTTAAGCTAGTAGCATTCTTAAAAACGGCTGAAATAGATCTTGTGTATTTTTTCTTTTGCTGCAAAAGTTTCCTTCAATTGTTTTGTTTGAAGACGATGGTTAATTTGGGTTGTTTAAGGTCTGAAGTTGGCTCCGGAGCCCTGATTGGGGGCAAAATTAGAAAATGAATCAAGATACGGTTCAATTTAAACCTAAATACCAACCATCTCCAGTCTTTGACCATTATTTTAATTTTATATCAATGTTCTTCTTTTTTATATTAATGGATATCAATGGACTTGAGTGTCAGTGTCCCTCACCCACATGCCACACCGCTCCTCTCTTCCTCTGCAAGCATGCCGACGCCTTTACCTGTCCTAGCTGTAGTTACCGTAGCAACAGTGTGTAGACTGTCCTCTGGAATAAGCAGCTTTATAAGCCTACCTGTGCTTGTGATGTCAGTAGAATGTCTTACTTTGACTGGTCCACTTGACGTCGTTAAAGGGAATGAAAGGTACACGGAGAACAAACGGGGCTGTAAGGTGTCTGACGATGAGGAGCATCCAAAACTGATGGTGAAAAATAATCAGTACTGTGCAAAAGTCTTCAACCAACCCTTTAGGTGTTATTGTAACCGTTTAAAGTCGTATTTCAGGTTTTCTTTGGCTTTTGGCTGCTTTTTCACAAAAAAGTTTTCTTTTTTGTTTAAGTTGCGTCATCTGAGGTTCTTTGTTGCAAAAAGTCTTTGCAACGATAAAATCTGTTCCCATTTTTAGAGGAAATTCTGCAAAAAAATACAAACATAAAAAAACCACTCGGCTCACAGAAAACTGCAAAAACACAAAATATTACAGAGTATTTTTGGTTCAGTTTTTAGTGCAAATATTTTAGTACACTGGAAATTAGACAAAACTAGTTTAAAGGGAACTTTAAACCAATAAATCCTTAATATTGATGAAAACGTTCTGTTTCTGTGTTTAAGCGTTTTAATTTGACCTCGTTTCATTTGGTTCAATATTTATAATATTCATTATTTTTGATGGTTCAAATGCCTGATTTTATATAGTTATTCAATTTGGGGGATTTTTTTTTTCATTTTTGTTAAATTATTGCAAAAACACAAAATCTTACCAAGTCATTTTCTCTAGTTTCCAGTGCAAATATTGTAGTAAACTTTAATTTTGACAAAACTAACTTACAAGTAACTTTTTGGTAGGATGCAGAAGCCTGTTTTAAGTAAATTATTCCTTAATATTAACAAAAATGTCCAGTTTTACTGGCCGATTATTTTTATTTACATTTTTCTCACATTATCAGCAGAAAAAAATCTGCCATTGGAATTAATATTTTTCAAGTATATTGGTATATATTTCTCTGAGAAGTTACTTATAAGTTAGTTGTTTTTTTTTTCAGATGAACACCAAACAATTTAAACTCAAATATCCGGATATTTCCAGACCTCATCTATTCTCCAGCGTTTTGACTGAAAAAGCTTCCAAATTCAGAAGAAAACAAACCAACAAATCATCCAAGTTCTCCAAAAACAGCCTGAAAAACCTTCGATTGGCCGAATAAAGCCTCTGTTTGCACAGCACTGCCACATCAGCGTGGATGCTGCTCTTCCTGTTAGCATGTTAGCATCATAAGCTCAGCGGCTCCAGAGTTTTGGCTCTGTTAGCTCAACGTAAGAGGCAGCTCAATCAGCTTGAATAGGATAGACACCGATGAGACGGGCACAGCTTTCCTCACTCACCTCTCCAGTTTTAGAAAAACACGTTTCCTGAGCAACGAATGAGACGATTGGGATTAAAGTTCACTTCCTGTTTGGGTTTTTTGACACTTTCTTTTGCTCCAAAACGAGACAAAATTCATCAGAAAGCAGTTTTGTTCCACTCTTGGCGATGGGATCTTGTTTCCCCTCTCAGCTCTTTGTGATGCAAAACAATCAGAGCGGCGAAGGAAAGACGAGACGCAAGACTGACGCCACCCTGGCAGCAATGAAACGGTTTCTCCTGAGCCTCAGAGAAGTTTGGCCGAGAAAAACTCCTTCAAATCGAACAAAACTGGAACCAAACGTTTGTGCTGCACGAAGTTTAGCTTGTGCTGCT
The DNA here is from genome assembly GCA_902982915.1 of Phalloptychus januarius. Taxonomy (NCBI): domain Eukaryota; kingdom Metazoa; phylum Chordata; class Actinopteri; order Cyprinodontiformes; family Poeciliidae; genus Phalloptychus; species Phalloptychus januarius. The sequence continues at coordinate 605,440 of CADWAE010000133.1, read as the reverse complement.
CTTACTTTGAAGATTGTAATAAAAGTTTAAAGGTCACGTTACCCAAATCTGACATTTTGTTTGCTTTTTGCCAAATTTATTGTCATCAAGAACTGATGCAACTGATGCTGCAGAAACCGAAGTTTGTGCCGCTATTGCTCTCAATGTTTCCAAAGGTCATGAAAGGTCAACCGGCTGACCCACCTTCTGCAAAACTCACAAAATTATTTACAAAATTGGAGCCAATCGACTCTGTTTGTGCTGCAAACATTTTATTTGTGCTGCCTTTGCTTTGAAGACACAGATGTTGACCTCTGGAATCATCTTTATGGGTTTTTATATGAAGGCGCCACAAACCGAAAATGTTTCGCTGCACAAACATTTGACGCCAGTTTTGTCAGATTAAAGGTTTTGTGATGGAAAACTTCACTCAGGTTCCTCCTAAGCTGCAAAAATTAGCGACTCAGCCTTTCCTGCAACGACGCAGAGAAAAACAACAAGTTTAGGAGAAATGAATTCCTGTTTGTGCTGCAGAGGCTGAAATAGACGCTGCGTTCAGCTTGCTGTTGTCCAGCCTCTCGTCGGCTCCCGTCTAACCGCTCTCAGGAAAAATCCAACAACTTTCAGCGCTCTGCAAAAGTATCAAGACCCTCTGTAATATTATAAACGTCGGATTGGAGGTTTATGAGGGAGACCAGCACAAAGCAGCATCACTGCAATTCAGACGGAAAGTGAAGTTTGGTTTTAAAACGTTGCCTAAAATTAGAAAATTGTGGCGAAACTGAAAGCATCTGTAAAAATCTCCATGGAAACGTTGACAACAGGCTGATCTTATTGCTGTGGTTCATAAAAACAGGCTGAGAGGAAATGAAAAAGTTATTAGTTTGTGGCCTCACATTGTGAAAAGTTAGTTTATGAGTTCAGTGTCCTGCTGCGTCGCCACCGGGTCCATTACTGTCTGTTTCCACATTTTTACTCACTGTGAGTTGCACTATGATGCTGCATGGGCGCCACCTACTGGTCAACTGATTCATCAGAAAGTTTTGTTTTAGGTTTCAGTTTCAACTATCAAACATCTGCAGCAAAATCAGAGTAAAGATGATTTTATTTGGCTTTGAATGCAACGTTCTAGTTGCATTTATTCTGCAGATGTGAAAACTAACAGTATTAGATAGGAATTAGGTAGAAAACAGGTCATTTGTTGTACTTTGGGGTATCAAAGTCAAAGGGGTGAAATATTATTTCATGCCAAATTTTCTGGTTTTATTTGCAAAGAAAAAATAATAGAGCTTCTTCCTATGATGGCGCATTTTGGTCCGTTGTGTTTAGAAAAAAAGGAGAACATTTCAATCGAAGAATTTTGAAATTTTAGAATAATCTCAGAAATTTTCTAGAAAAAACATGGATGTTTCTAAATTTTAAGTCAAAATTTTTTAAAAATTTGAAAATTAATTTTTTTTTTTTTTTTTATCAAGCAACCTAGAATTAAATTTGAATTTGAAAATTCTAAAATTTGCTAGAAAAAAAAATTTGAAACGTTGAAATGAATCTCGGAAATATAAAAGGAAAACTTAAAAATGTCTGAGAACTTTTGACATTTCAAACTCAGAAGCGTCTCATCTTTATGCAGAAAAGTTTGGACATTAATCTAAAAATTTCTGAGCTTTTGAAGTAAATATTTGACTTTTCAAACTCAGAAATGTCCAGGGTTTTTTTTCTAGAAAATTTCTGAAATCTCAAAATTTCAGAGATTTTTCTAGAATTTTTTTGACTTTCCAAACCAATAGATTTTATTATAGGGTAGTTTATAAAAGTAAAACACTTTTTAAAATGTCCAAATGTTTGACTTTTCAAACTTAGAAGTTTCAGGGATTTTTTTTTTAGAAAATTTCCCAGCAAATTTTAGACTTTAATCTTTGAGGTTTCATTATTTTTTCCGCTGAATTGGCTCATTTTTTCCATTTAAATTGTCCCTAACAGGCCGTGATATTTCTCCCTTCGGCTCCAAATCAAAGCTGCGTTTTGTGTTGCTCTGTCACATGAACGTCGGTGTGATTCTCCCTGAGAGCGGTTAGCTTCCTCCTGCTGCTGCGTTACACACAACGAGGCAAAAGCTGATAAAACGTCTCGTTTTCTCACTAATTGATTCCTCTTTGTGTGTTTCTTGTCGTTCTTTGCTTCCGTTCTCCGTCACGTTTGCAGCAGTTCCCACCCACTGACGCCACGGGCCAGCTCAACCTGTCTGACCCGTCCGTCAGCACCGTGGTGTAGAGACAGAGAGGGAGAGAGAGAAAGAAAGAAAAGAGAGCGACGCTGAGGCTGTTCACGAAGCAGACGAGTCAGAAGAAGAAGAAGACTCCATGTTTCCTTCAGCTGAATGAAAACCTGAAGAAGAAGAAACTGATGAACTTTGCACCTTTTTTAAAAACAGGATTATCTAACTGGTCTTAGATGTTTTTAGGATTGCTAAGCATGCACAGAGGAACCCATCTTACCCACATATACAATCTTTTCCTTCTGTATGTTCTTACCTTAGCCTTGTTTTGTCCTTTTACTTGCATAAACTTAATGTTCGGTGTTTGATTTATGGATTTCCTGCGTAGCTTTTAGACAAACGGCTCATCTTAGGGATAAAAATCTGTTTTGGATGACATATTTCTCTTCCAATTGAGGCTAAACTAGAGCAGAAGAATCGACCTGTAGTGCAATACGGAAAGCACTAGAGACAAATTATTTTTAATAGGAATCATATCTGAGTTTTTATTGACACCTTAAATGTTTTTAGACATTTTATTGGGAGTCATGGCACTTAAACGAGCTTCTCATGTCTGCAGGTGAAAATGAAAGCATGCCTGTGCTTGTATATGAACTTGTAGGAGCTTTATGTATCTGAGTGATGATAACAATTAATGCAATTTCTAGGAAAAGTTTACTTGCACTTTCATGCCCAAGGCAGTTATTTTTAAATGTTGGCAAAAGCTTTGACTGCTTAGTTTTCCACACCTTAAGAAAAAGGGAGACGATAAAAGTGGGATGCACTGAGAACTGTTTTTTATTCTCTCTTCCTCTCTCCTGCAGCTGCAGTCTTTCTCACCTCCAGCGTTCAGAGGGGTTGCATCAAAGGGCCGCGTTTCCCAGCCAACCAGCACTCGGCCTTTCGTGCAAAACCTCAGCCAACTTTTGCACGAAACGACCGGAGTGAGTTGGAAGCTGCAGGCGCGTCTCGGTTAGCTGGGGGAACGGGCCGTTTCCCGTTTTCTGGAGGTGAGAAACACCTGCTGCCCACCGCCGCCTGCAGAGCCAGGCGCCGCTTTGCACTTTATCCTGATTGGTCTCCTTCGTTAAAACGAGCTGAGCGACCAGGGAACTGCAGCAAAACTACCCAAAAGTCTTTGTGCTCTCTAACAGAACCAAGCGGCTTATCGAAGCCTCCTTTACGCCTCTGCATGCTTCTGTATTGGTAACATAGTGCTTTTGTTTGCTTCTGCATATTAGCTGAGCTGTGAGGAAGCATTTAAACTGAACGACATGTAAATATGTGGGAACGTTGAGCTGCAGCAGCGAATGTCTGGAGCTGCAGCTGGAAACCGGAGAACTTTTGTAAAACTCAGAGACGCGTCTGAACGCGCAGCAGGAGCCCCGACGGCGACATCTGCTTGTTTTTCCTACATTTTCCAGCTTTGAATCATCATGTTTTTACTGCTGTAAATAAAAAACGCTGACATCGACAGGTCTGACTTGTTTCTGCTTCGAGTGACAGAGAAGGAAAAGCTGATATCATGACTTTCTGTCTGCAGCGTTCAGGAAGCTGCAGGCAGAAGCAAAACGCTTTTTATATTCTGAGATTAATTACAGAAATTTTCTGGAATAAACACAGAAACTTCTTTGCTCCAAAAGATAAAAAGTTACTAGAAAACTCATCTCAGAATTTTTCAAGAACAAAAACGAGACAATTTTGAGTTCTGCTGGGTAGAAACTCCAACATGTTGAGATTAATTTAAAAAGAAAAAGTTGGAAATTATTTTAGTTTTCCTTGCAAGAAATGCAGAAATATTCTAGAAAAAATTTGGAAATTTCTGAGTTTGATAAGTAAATTTAATAGAAAAAACTGAATTTTTTAAATTATTCTTATCAATCTTCTTTAAACAAACAAGGGGGGTTTTGTGCTCCAAATGTTCAATATTTATAAGAAAATAATTCTAAATTTAGAGACTCATCACAAACCATTTTAAGAGGAAAAGAGAAACTGGCAATTTCTCATGTTTGCAAGAAAAACTCCAAAATTTTGAGATTAGTCTTAAAAAAAAAGAGAGAAAACTTGAAAAAAATGGGAAATTTCTGGGTTTGAAAAGTCAAATATTTACAAGACAAAACTGAAAAAATGTGATTAATCTAAAATATTTTCTAGAAGAAACTTGTGAGTTTTACTAGTTGTGATTTTTAGACTTTTGAGCCCATTGAGCTTCCATAAGTCGTAACATTTTGGTTGTGCAACATCTTTAAAATGTTCTGTTTTATCCAAGTTCTCATCCAGCTGCTGTACAGTAACTAGTTTCACCTGGTTCTGTTGCTCAATCACCTCCAGCAGCTTAGAGCCAGCCAGTTTCTCTTATCCATTTGTCAGATCCTTCAGTTGTCTCCTCCTATCGCCTCACTGGGACGTTTTAAACTCACTTTTCAGTGTCGATCGCTGCACAGGTCACCGGGGCTCAGACGCCGCCCAGAGTTCAATCGCAGCAGAAACTGCAACCTTTTCCCAGGACATTCAGCGAACGATTCCTGCTGAGATAAAAGCCAAAGGAAACCTGTGAAGCTCCGCCGACCTGCTGGAGGATGAAGCTGCTTCCAGACATTAGACAGATTAATGTCTGACCTGCTTCAGCCAACACAACAATGTCTGAAAAGCAAAAACCACTGGGATTATTTCCTCAGATGAAGAACTAAAATATTAAATCACAATCAGAGACATAGAGCAATGTAGAAAGTTAAGTCACAGTTATGATGTTTTTATGACTGAGTATTGGAGGCATTATAGCTGTAAAGAAAAAGAGGATTATATTTCTACTAAAAAACACACGGTAATGTCAAAATTAGAGATTTTTTCAAGAACATTTTAGACATTTAAACTCAGAAATTTCAGAGTTTTCCTGAAAATTTTCAGAAATTAATCTCAGAAAGTTTCTTCCAAAAAAATCTGAAAATTTCTAGAAAAAAATCATTTCGATTTTTTTGCTGGAAAAAAATCTTTTTTGAGATAAATTTCAGATCAGATATTTTTTGCAGAACATATGGAAAAGTTTACAAAAGTATACAAATTTCGACTTTATAAAGTTTTTTCAGCAAAATTTCAGATTTTTTTTCTATTAAATTGCAACTTTTCACACTCATTTCAGAGATAGAACTCAATTTTATTATTTTTTTTATTTCTAAGATTAATCTGAAAATCTCTGATTTTTCTGCTGAAACAAAAGTCTTGAAACTTTTGGAGTTTGAAAAGTCGGAAATCTTCTTGGAAGAACTGAAGAAAAAATAAGAATTTTCTTTGTTTCAAAAGTAAAACATTTTCAACTTTTGAAACTGAAAACGACCAAAAGTCCAAAGTTTTTGAAAATGTCAGATTTTTTGCAGCAGAAATGTGCTCTTCCTCTTTTCCCCCATCCATTGTGGGTGTTTGCTTCTCGTACATGTGAAGGTGGATGTGCTCATGCGAGGCTCCTCCCCGCTGCAGCCGCGGAATGGAAAGCAGCTCCGGGCAGAATGAAGGCATTGCTGCAGGACTGGCTCCGGTATCCCTGGTTCTGCTTCCTGCTGGACTTTGAACGTTCATCTGACTCAGACTTTAACATGCAGGAAGCCAGCAGGTGAAGACAGAAAGAGGAAGAGAAAAACTTCATCCTCCTCTTCTTCTTCTTCCACCTGTTGCCGAGTGAAGGCTCATATTTCCAGAAGCAGAAAGTCTCTCTTCCACTTCATGGCGCGGTTTTCCGCCCTTCCCATCGCTCCCATCGCGCTGCTGCTGTTCGGACTGGTCGGCATCCTGCTGCTCACCATTCCGTCCCAGGACGTGCAGGACGCGCCGGGGTTCAAGGTAAGGTCCGCGCGGCAACGGCGGCACGTTGGGTTTAGTGGAAAACATCCAACTTCACTCTGAGCAGGTGTTTCCTTGAATTAAATCCAGAGGTTTTATGGTCGTATAGTGAATTATAAAGTTGACTTTAATCACATAAATTGATTTAACGTGGTTTAACTAATTAAACCACGTTTTTGTTTGTCATAAAAATTAGTTTGTAACTTTGATAAAATAATGTTTTTTTTTTCTTTTTTTAATTTGTTATGAGACAAAAAACCCGGATTTCCTCTACTTTACACAGATTATTCCTATCATAACGTGTCACAACATAGATGTGAACTTTTATTTTTTTTTATAAAACATTTATACTGCAGCTTTAAGGCAAAATGCTGAACTCCAAAAGCCTCATTAGCTGCTTTTCTATTGCAAATGTGCGAAAAAACACAATTTAACTATCATTAAATAAGAAACGGAACTAAAATCACACATGAATTAATTTGTTCATTAAAAGCAAAATCCTCCAGGAACTTCCTGTTGTCGTCTTCTTCGTAGTTTCCGCCAGCAGTAGCATCCGCTTGTTGGTCATGTGACTCGTGGTGTGAAAAAAATGTTTTAAATGGTTCTGTTTCCTTTAAGCGAAATTTATTTCCAAAATGTCAAAGTGCAGCTCATTTAATTCAACATGAGTGAGTTTTATGCTCGTTTTTATCACCACTTTCATATCGTTTTGTTTATTTAACTGGATAAAACTGAGAAAATATCACTGCTTTCTGTATTTTCTGTTAAAGTTTGAGTAGTGTAAAAAATAAAAGCAGGAGTTAGGAACTGCAGTTTTATTGTTAGAAAATTTTGTCATTTATAACAAAAATCAAGCTGCTCAGATTTACTATATTTACTTAATTCATTTAATGAACACTGTTGAGGCAACGAGTTTCACATCTATTTTTTGAAGTAAGGAGAACTGATTAGGTTTTGCAGTGACTGCTGGTGTGATGCAACTATCAGGAAATTAAACGCTGAGTAAAGGGATCAGGGCTGATACTCCATAAATTAGTCATGTTAAAATTCTTTAGAAACGGTAAAGCAGGAGTTTGATTCCTGCCTTGAATCGTTTCACCTGGAGGCGTTTCACATCACAAAGACAAGAAACAGCTTGTTAGAATCGATAAATCCTGCAGTCGAGTTTCATCTACACCTACTGTAACAGAACCAGAGCTGAGCAGCATAGAAGTATTACTGCGCTCTACTTTTCACTTTTACTTGAGTAAAAATAGGTTGAAATGCTGCCATCACCTCTGATAAGGACTTTCATCTCACAAATTTAATTGAAAAGGAGAAACTATTAACATTTCAATCATTCAGTTTGCATAATTATAGCTTACAAATAATTAAACTTTATGTTAGTGTGAAATAAAAACCAGGCTGCCCAGTGGCGCAGCTGGTAGAGCTGTTGCCTTGCGGCAAGAAGGTTCTGGGTTCGATTCCCGGCCCCGGTCTTTCTGCATGGAGTTTGCATGTTCTCCCTGTGCATGGTGGGTTCTCTCCGGGTACTCCGGCTTCCTCCCACAGTCCAAAAACATGACTGTCAGGTTAATTGGCCTCTCTAAATTGTCCCTAGGTGTGAGTGTGTGTGGATGGTTTTGTGTCTCTGTGTTGCCCTGCGACAGACTGGCGACCTGTCCAGGTGACCCCGCCTCTCGCCCGAAATGACAGCTGGAGATACCAGCACCTCCTGACCCCAGTAAGGGACAAGGGAGTAGGAAAATGGATGGATGAAATAAAAACCAAAACAAAGAGGATTTTAGAAATGTTTTATTCTGGCCAACACAGACATAAGGAAGACTGCTGACACTGTACTCAAGCTAACTGCTTAATAGTGTCGCATCTAAGCAAACGAATAGAAAGTTTAGTGGAAGGAAAAAGTGTGTTGTAGAAAACGGTGCTCAGGCTACAGAAATAATCACTTTTTTTTTTTAACTTCTTGTGGCCACAAAATAGGAGTAAACTGAGAAAGAGAAGATATTTATGTATCACCAGCTGTTCTGTGGTGCTGATGCTAACTTCCTTAGCTTGACTGCTGTTTTAAAGGACGTGTGCTTTAGTGTTAACTTCTTGCTTTTTGTACAAGCAAGCTGTACTGCAGAACTAAAACAAACTTTTTACCTCCTCTAGTCCCCCCTTACTGATGCTTACTTTCTATATTAGCTAACTGTGTTGTGGTTCTACCTGGAACAGCTAGCTGTAGCATAGTGCTAATGCTAACCCTCTATAGCAGTTATTTGTGTTTTTAGTGCTCATGCTAAAATTCTGCAGTAGTTAACCTTACTTCACTGCTAATGCATTGCTGTGATTTAGTGTACTTTCTGTAAAAGCAAGTTGTACTGCAGCGCTAACACAAACTGTACCTCAGTGGTAATGCTAACTTCCTATAAAAATTATCTCTTTTAATGCTAATGCAACTTCTCAGTAGTAGGCTTTGTTGCTTTGGTGCTAAAGCTAGTTTTCAGAAGTAGTTTACAATGCTTCAGTGCTATCGCTAGCTTCTTGTAGTCATAAGAAGCTAGCTACTTTGAGTAGTATCTAGCTACTACACAAAGTAGCTAGCTAATTCTTCAGTTCAAATGTTAACTGTAGCAGCTGGCTGTACTTCAGTGTAAAAACTAACTTCCTGTAGCAGCTTTATGTTATTCAGTGGTAATGCTAACTTTCTGTGCTGCATGGCTAATGCTAGCTTTTACATTAACAAGAACAACAGCGAAAGAAACAAAATGACAAGCAAATCGGGTGCTTTGCATAACAAATACAAGTAAAGCAAAATCCCACTCTGCAGGAAATGCTGAAATAAAACTGCTATGACTGACAAAGAGCAGATGGCTCAGTTAAACTGCAGATAATAATCAGAACCTCACCTGTGAGAAAAGTGCTAATGACTGAAACCAAGATGATAAGTAACTAACTAAACTAGCAAAAGATATTTCCACGGTTGTTTTGCAGTGTTTTAGTATTCAAAGCAGGATTTCTTCACAGTTTGGTTCAAGTTTCTACCCCATTGTTCCACCTTAATAATGCAAACAGACTGATATCCGCTGGGGTTCTTCTTAAGGTTTACTAAAGCTGCTTCATTAGTCAAACTGGCCTCACACAAACACAAAGAAATGATTTTCTTACAGCTTCCAGGAAGGGAAACAGAGCTGTTTTCCTAATAGGTGAAAGGACAAAGCAGAGCATGAAAGCTCATTGTGTCTCCAGTAAGTAGGTTGCTACAGCTCACTGCACAGCAGAAATGAGAAAACATTTGAAGGAAGAACATGGGAGTCAGTAAGCATGCAGACACACTTGTGTTAATTTTAGGTTTATATTTGGAGGTGCATATTCTTCTTGTATTAATGTGTTTTTATTTAGTCAGGCTGAGAAATACCATAATTTTAAAAAATCCTTTGGGGCTTTTAGATTTAGCCAATATTGTCCAGTTCTTTAGGTGGACCAGAGTTTATTTTTTTTATCTGTATCAGAGTTTGGTCCCCAAACAAACCGGGTTTTCTAGACAAATGAAGTGGATTTTGGCAGTCCAGTATATCCCGATCTATTGGGGACCAAAATTGCAACATTTGTTACATTTTCAGCTGCTGCAACATTTTCATTTTCAGTTCACTTTCACACCGCACCTAGTCAAACGGTCCAAACTGAAAAAAGCTGTTCCTCCCCTCGCCTGTGGGGGCGCTGCATGGAAAACCGCTAAAAGAAACGGCAGGAAAACCTCTGAGGAAGACGCTGAGCGCAACTTCCTTCTTCATGAAACGTAAACAAAAATGGAGCAGCGTCAGATTTGAGCGGTTGTCGGATTTGTCTTTAGTCTTTGGTGAAATAAATCAAGCTAATAATGTTACTAGTGCTAGCTAGCGCTTTTTGTTTTGGTTGTAGTAACCCAGAATGCCCTGCGCTGTAGTTCGTTCCAGGTTCACATGTACGAACCAAGGCCGAGGTTTATAGCTCTTATAGCGTCCTCGTTATTCTGGTTTCTTCCGCTGCAGTATGGGATCGTCCTGGATGCCGGTTCTTCCCACACGTCTTTGTATATCTACAAGTGGCCTGCAGATAAACAAAATGGCACCGGCGTGGTCACCCAGCACAGCGAATGCTCTGTGGACGGTAAGAACCGGCGCTTTGCATGTCAAATACCAGCCAGAGATAATCCCACTGTGCAGGGAAACTCATCCAACTGCCACAACGGTTCTGGTTACAAATGCTACAGGGGAAAAAACAGAAACTATCACCAGAGGTCAATACTTAGTCTTTTATTGCCCAATTACGCACTTTATTTTATCAAATTCACATGACGCTACAGATAATTTAAGTGATTAATCGTCGGTTAATCTGTTGATTAATCAGATGAAAAATTGCCATCCTTTACTGTAATTGATAAAGTGTTCTAGGCAGCATGTTTATTTTCTAACTTTAAAGAGAAATTGAATTGTTTCACATCTTTTAATGCATTTGTATAAAATAAACTTTAATTTGCAGACCCTCAAATTTGTTATTTGATTAATCAACAGAATAATCGATTACTAAAATAGTTGTTAGATGTATTGTGCTCTGGAATCGGCTGCCTGTGCAGGTAGATGTCGTGGGAACCAGCATTTCTAGCCTTACTGGTGAAAACAAATCCTAGCAATGACGTAATAAAACAGCCGTCACACGACCTGACACAGCTTTCCATAAATGATGCAGCAGGTGATGTAACCAGCTGTGTTTTATGACTCTCTGCCCAACCCTCACTAAGGTGGGGGGATTTCTAGCTACGCTGGCCAGGTCGGAGCAGCGGGCCGAAGCTTGCAGGCGTGTTTGAATCGGGCCGTTAAAGAGATTCCTAAAGGGGAACACCCGAACACACCTGTGTACCTGGGAGCCACGGCCGGCATGCGGCTGTTAAAGTGAGTCACTCTGTGTTTTATCCTTACACCTTTGAGCTTTTATGCTTTGTTTACAGCACATGTGTCAAACTGTAGTTCGGGGGCCAAATCCGGCACGCCATAAAGTTTTATGTGGCCCAGAGGGACACTTGAAGTGACCATTGTATGTTTAAATGATATTTATCAACCAAATGAATTCATCAGATTTATTTTTTAATCTTTCGAGATTAAAAGTGAAAATTCTCACATCATTGGACTGGAGGGTATGCTTGTGTTTTGTGTTATTTAATTAAGAATCTCCCCTAATGTGCTGTTTTTGTTTTCGGTTGTTCTTCTGTGTTTTCTGTCTCTTATCATTTCTATGTATTGTTCAACCTTTTTTCTGGAGTGTCCTCTTAAAAATGTCAGCAAAAAAATGAAGTTACATATAAAAAAAAAGAGAAAATTCAGGGGAAAAAAGTCAAAATTTTGAGAAATAAAATCACTTCTGAGAAAAAAGTAAAAATTCAGGGGAAAAATGTCAGAATTATGTGAAATAAAATCAATTATGGGGGGGAAAAAAATCAGATTTCTGATAAATAAAATGAGAAAAAAGTCAAAATTCTGGAAATAAATTTGAGGAAGAACTGTTGTTTTTTTTCCAGCATGTCCAATCCAAAGCAGTCGGATCAGATTCTGGCCGAAGTGGGCCGGGAGATCCAGTCGTATCCGTTCAACTACAGCGGAGCGGTGATCCTGAGCGGGCAGGAGGAGGGCGCCTACGGCTGGGTCACCGTCAACTACCTGCTGGGAAACTTCATCAAGGTGCCGACGCATTTTCACCTCAAGGACAAAAAGTGAAATCCTGGAAAGTTTTGGATTTCAATTTGTCCTTATTATACAGTTTTGTAATATAACGTTTGATTAAAAGCCTAATTTTGGAAAATGTTACTTACAGTGCAACCCAAATATTTTCTTTCACTTAATAGAAAGATATAAAAAAAATTTCCCTCATTGTCTGAAGTTCAATCAAACTCAAAGTTTCTTGTTTTTTGTTAGTTAAAATCGCTAAAATTATTTCTAAACGTTTTGTGTTTAATATTAGTAGGAAGTTATCTTACCTTATTTGTTTGGATTGGTCCAAAATGTTTAATATTTAGTTATTTCTGATGGTTAAATTACTTAATGACCACCTCATATTTTATACATTACATTTATTGAAGTTAAAATATTAAATTTTTAAATGATTGATTTGTTCTCAGCACACACTGCAAGAGCACAAACTCTTACCAAGTATCTCTGTCTTTAGCTTCTTGTGTAAATATCTTAATACACTTGAAATAAAACAAAACTAACATACAAGCAAGAAATAGCTTTTCCTAAGTCAATAATCCCTTAATATTGAAGAAAAACTACAAGTTACACTGTCAGATTATTTAACTTATAACAAGACATTTTTTCCCATATTTAAAGTGACATAATCTAATAGTTTTTATCAATATTAAGGAATTATTGACTGAAAAGCTGCTATATGCTGCTGAAAAAATAATTTTAACTTCATTTTATTTGCACTGTAAACTAGATTAAAAATACTTGATAAGATTTTGTTTCTGCAGTGCATTAATGCCTGTATTGTGTAAAATCATCACATTTTGCTGTAGAATACCAAAACAAAACTTTATTAATACAACAGGAAATAATATCATATCTTACTGTTTTTGGTTTATTTGTGTTTTTACCTTGTAAATGTTTGGATTTGAATTGTTTGAATGCTGCTTGTGCAGTACGAGTTTGTCGGCCGCTGGTTCAGCTCCGGCAGAGCGACGGTGGGAGCGCTGGATTTCGGCGGCGCGTCGACGCAGATAACATTCGTTACTCAGGAAAAGGTGGAGGACGAAAGAAACAGGAAGGAGCTTCGTCTTTACGGCCAGGACTACTCGCTGTACACCCACAGCTTCCTGTGCTACGGCCAGGATCAGCTTTTAAAGAGGCTGCTGGCTCAAATCGTGAAGGTAAGAAGTTTCTGCTCTCAGTGCCTCCGAATTTCTCAATAATGCGACTAAAAATGACCTGAAGTCGCACCGTTGTGACCAATCACTCAAGCAATAAAAAAAAGTTTATAGACCTGAAGGTTTCACTGTGATTCGACTATCATTAGGTCCATGTTGTGGTCTAAACCTGGGATGTCCAATGTTTGGCCTGGGGGCCATTTATGGCCCTTCACATAAGTTTGAATGGCCCCTGACTGCAGTTCAAAAATGGTGAAAATGTGAACTTTTTGTAATTGTTTTAGAATAAGATTTCAAGTTTATACGATTAATCTGATTAATCGTGACAAAGTGATTATTGAAATTAATCGTCAACTAATTAATCAAGTTTATTTCTATGGGACATTTCAGCAACAAAGCAGCTCAAAGTTCTTTACATTATAAAAACATAAAAATAAAAGTCATGAGACACAAAAGAAGCACTGTTTTATTAATCGATTAATTGTTAACTGGAGAAAAAGAATCAAAGACTGGTTTTTAATGTAATCAAACCAAAACTGTAAAAATACAAACATTTTGCATTTAAGAAAAATAATTTTCTGTAAATATGTTTTAGCACAAACTCCTCTTAGAAATAGTTTTAGCTTCACCAGAGAAATTCTGTTATTGCATCTAAAGCGATAAAATGTTTTTTTTTTAACTTAAAAAATGAATTTAAATGTTTGTTTGTTTATTTGCATTGTTTAATGTTTTTCTAATATTGTTTAGAAAAGATTCTGATTGATCGATTAATCGTCTGAATAATAATAAAATAATTTTTTTTCCTTCTGCTTTTATTTTGATTCATGCCACAAACATTCAGTAAATTTTTACTCAGAAACACACTGGAGCACAACAATCTATTATTTAATACATGTCCTGTATTATTTAAAAAATTATATTGTTTGCCAATAGAAGATTAATATTTCCAGCACCCTCTGCTGGACAATGTGAGAAACTGCAATAGAATATTATTATCTAGGTTTCACTCATGTTATTCACCTTTTGTAATCTTACATTTCAGTCTGAAATTTCAACATTTGACATGTCACAGTTGGTAGCTTTTGTAATTTATTGACTCTAAATCAAGACGTCCGCTTTGTTTGTGTGTTTCAGTCTCAGGGTTACTCTCCAGAGATCAATCATCCCTGCTATCCTGCAAACTTCACCAGGACACTGAAAATGGAGAATATCTTCGACTCACCGTGCACCGTGCAGTACAAACCCGACGCCTACAACCCTCAGAGCAGCGTGACGCTACGCGGCAGCGGACATTATGAGAACTGCTTCGGCAACGTGACCAAACTCTTCTCCTACGACGGCTGTCCCTTCTCGCGGTGTTCGTTTGACAAAGTCTTCCAGCCAAAAGTGACCGACAGCTTCATGGTGAGAAAGACTGAAGGAGTAAAGATTTGTGAAACAAATTAAAATTATTTTAAAATTATACCGTTAGGAACTTTATTCTGTCAGATGCTTCACTCACATCGGGATGCTGGATGCTTGGCTAATATTTCTCTGACCAATTGAGCACAAAAAGTTCTTTCCAACTCAGTCAGATGATCCTAAAATAATAATAAATAAATAATCTTGACCAGGCCTGTAATAATAAGTAATAAATCAATTAATCGCATGATAAACTAAAACAAACACATGTGGTTTATTGTTTTTCTCTTTTCTCTCTCTCTTTTTACCAAAAACCGGATGACAAAAGTGCAGTCCAGCTGGTTTCTGATAGATATTACTGATTCTAGATGATCTACTGTCACTTTTGTTTGTGTGTGTGTGTTCTCCTCTGATTTATTTTGTAATTACCACTTTTAATCCACCGAGTTTCATTAGACATCTGTTGCTAGGCAACAAGCAAAGCACTACAAACTTACTGCCCCTTGCAGAAAAATTAAGAAGCACATGTCCCTCTGTGGAATAAGACGCTTTTCTCTCTCGGGTTTAATCTGAAGCTGCAGATTAAAAATGCACCGAGGCGCATAAATTATGGACACAAGACATAATTTACACAAGTCAAAACAAGACGAGGGAAAAATTCAGCCGGAAGATCAGGGCTCTGAGGCGCACAGTCGTACTGTCTGTGCTTTGATTTAAACAGTTTTTCATCTAAGCTCTCTTTTTCTTTTTTTTTCCATCACCAGGCGTTTTCTGCTTTTTACTTCAGTCACTTGTCCCTGCAGAAGATCACAGGGGTCAAGGTCAGTACGCCGCTGCAGCTGGAGGACGCCAGCAAGATGGTGTGCAGCATGAACTACAGCCAGGTAAACAATTTAATCCGACTGTTTAAATAGAATATCAGAGAGAGGTCAGCAGAGCACCCAAAAATTATACTCAAGAGGAGCACCACTTCAACATATTTTTACTCAAGTAAAAAGTAGCTGCCAACGAAGTTACATTACAGGAAGTAAGGGTAAAAAAGTATTTGGTAAAATGTTTACTCAAGTACTGAGTAACTGATCAGATTTTCAATCATTTTATATTTAAAATTTACATCATAAGGTGGTTCAAAATATAAAGTTAAATGGAAATGTATGCCAATAATTCATATAAGTAACAAAACCAAGCAAAAGAACATCCAATATATAGAATAATTTTGATGTAAGCGCGTCTTTTCTGTGTTTTTCCACGCGGGGGCCACCAGAGGGCGCTGTGGGGGCCTTAGAAAGTCCCAGATGAGAAGAAAATGAAAAATGAATCCTGTACATTTTTTATAATCAATTTGTTTTCTGATATTCAGTATTTTTTAACAATTAATTGCCAATCAAAAAAATTATGCTCATAAACATTTAAAATCAGGCAATAAATAAATATTATTTTTTATTTTTGTGAATTAAAACACTATAAAAAAATTTTATTGTTTAAAAATATGACATATTTTCAATATTTAAAACTAATTATTCTACAATATTTATTAAAATTTGGCATTAAACTAAAAGTTTAGCTTGGAGATAGATATATGACTACAGACTAAATATTTAGTTTGAAGCAGCATATGTAGGTAGAAAGCGTCGTATTTAATTAGAAGGCTAAATATTTAGCTTCAAACGAAATATTTATTTTGGAGCCAAATATTTAATGTGAATCTAGATATTGAGTTAGGAAACTAAATATTTAGTTTGAACTATGAATTTAGTTAGCAATATTTAGTTTTGTAACTGGATATTTAAACTTCTGCTTAGCTGCAGACGTCTGTGTCAGAAAAACCGGATCGTCTGAAGGATTACTGCGCTTGCTCTGTGTTCATCAACGCTCTGCTGCTGAGAGGATACGGCTTTGACGACACGTCGTTCCCTGACATCTCCTTTCAGAATACGGTAGAAAACGTCTTTTTAATAAGTTACTGACGTCCGATGAGCCTCAGACTTCAGCGCTTGGTTGTTTTTCTCCTGCAGGCGGGCGACGCGTCGGTGGGCTGGGCTCTGGGCTGCATGCTGGTGCTGAGCAATTTGCTCCCTGCAGAAAGCGGCGGGGTGAGGAAAACTCTCACGGTCGGAGCGTGGGGGACGCTCCTCTTTCTCTTCATCGTCCTCCTCATCATCTGTGTCTTTCTGCTGTTTCGAGCGCGAAACAAGAGGAAAAAAGGAGGCGATGAAAACGTCATCTAGACACAACAACCTGCCTCCACAGCTCTGAAGAAAAGAGACTTTCAGGACTTTTGTTTTTTGCTACAAGAAAGTTACAAGAAACTTAAGTGTATATCTGCTTCCCCCATCATGTGCAGGACTGGTATTTATTTGAACTGTCTGTTTTTTTTTTTTATTAGATTCATAATACAACATAATCTTTCAATGACACCAGACGGCCAATAAGTTTGAATTTAACATGGCGGTTTGGTCTGGTTTATAGTTACACTGTCAAAAAGGAACAGCAATAATTTGGGTTATTTAGTTTGTCAAAAATGAAAAAAATTATTTTTTTTAACATATTTCCAACATGTTAATTACACATTTATAAATATTAGTTTATCATTAAATATGTAATTAAAAAAACTAAAAATTTAGATTACAAACTTAAAACTTTGTTAGCAAACAAAATATTTAGTTCCAAACTAAATATGTAGTTTGAAGCTAGATATATAATTAGCAACTAAATATTTAGCATTAAACTGTTAAATATTTATTTAAAAAACTAAATATTTAACATTTAATTAGCAAGCTAATGTTTAGCTCTACACAATATATTTAGTTTAACACAAAATATTTAATTAACTAGGTAAATTATCTAGCTTCAAACTAAATACTTAGCAAGCTGTCTACATATCTAGCATAAAGCTAAATATTTGGCTTGCTATCTAAATATTGAGTTTCAAGTTACATATTTATTTTGGAGCTAAATATTTAGCTTCAAGCTAATTAATTAGAAGCTAGATATTTAGTTTGAAACATGATATCTAGCAAGTTAAATATTTAACTAAAAGCTTAATATTTGCTTTGAAGTTAAATATTCAGATATCAAGCTAAAGATTTTATTCAAACTTAATATGTTTATTTTCACAGGCAATAGGAACCATAACTGCCTGCAAGTGACTGAAATCCATGAATACTTGAGGCCTCCTCCAAAAATGCTCATCACTGCCTATTTTAATACTTCAAACACCAAATATACCTTAATATGCATTTATACACACAGTAGAAAGCATCTTGGCACTTCAGATGCTAACATACACAGTTTTTATTATATCCTGAAGGTTCAGCCAATCGGCAACAAGAAAAATCATCGGCGCTCTTGGATTGTTTGCAGACACAAACCAGAGGCGAATCAGTTAGCATTGCATCTTCGTATTTCAGCTTCCCAAGCTGCGTTTTCCATCACATTTTAGATTTTATTTTCTGTACAAATTAGGCTAACAGGTGAATTTTCCATGAAAGGTTTGGAGTTACATTTCACAGAAAAGTTCTTGGGACCAGAGTTACTGTTTAGAACCCAGTATTTGTTGCCTATTAAGTTTCAGTCATCAGCAATTCATATTTTGAATGTCAATATTGAATTTAAAATCAGCTTTATTTTGTCTGATCAAACAAGGATTACATCACTTTCACATTTTATTTAAATTATATACATGAAGAGCCCTAAAGTTGACCACACAGTCCAAAAAAAGATCCAATCCTTTCCCTATCAGCACCAGGTTGAGCTGACTGCAACACTCGTTAGTGTGGAGGTTGTTACTGAGGGAAGGCAGCCCCATGGGGATGTTTCATTACATCACAGATGGAGTGAACTGACCTCGAGGTAACTCCATCAGTGTTTATAGGTGTATGACATTATTTTTATGTGATGTATTTAATGTAGAGATGTATCCGTCAACTATAAAGTGACTATAACTGGGCATTTATTGCTTAATCAGCAGGTCAAATACTGAAAAATCAGATTTTATTTGCCCTAAAGTGTATAAAACTGGAAAACTCCCACTTTCCCAAAACATGTTTTTTCATGCACGGAAGAGGTTTAATCTTGAGATTTTATGGATAAATAAGGATAATTGTTTAATAATCTTGTTTTATGTTGGACTCAAAGTTAACTATCAATGAACCTGCAGCACATTTATCTTGTTTGTTACATTGAGTTGCCAAATCAAACCAAATTAGACACGAGTTTGTTATAATAGGAAAATATCACCTGAGAGGAAATCATTTCACTGAGCTGTCGTTTCATCCAAACAGGATGGCAGAATTTTTGTTGAATAAAAATGTTGTGACCATTACTGTACATCCTGACTGGAGTGTGTTTCATAAATTATTGTTAGTGATTTATTTATGTCATTTTGAACCCTGGAAGTTGAACCTGGAGCAGTGAAGCTGCAGATGTCATAAACTTATACAGCCTTGTTTCAATGCTCATCATAAATGTATATAAACATACAGTTTTTAACCAAAGTTTTCTTTATTTATTGTAACACTTTTAATGGCACTATTTTAAGAAAACCCTGCTTCAAAACACATTTTCTGGCGTTTTGTTAGCCTAATATGCCCCTCTCAATATGGCGGGCGACTTGACGTATAGTTGGTAGTGGACAACGAACAGCATCTTCCTGTTAGCCTTCAGAATAAAAGCTAAGTGAAAAACATAAACGCTTTTTGTCTTAACGTTTAATAAAATAATACAAACGATTCATGATTTAGCTATGTAGTAAACATTTCTACACTGCTAGCATGTAGCTTAAATTACTCGATTAACATTTAAAGTTTTCGACAGTTTGCCCAAACCGGAAGTGACCGTGTTTTTCGTTAGCAGCATCATGGCGGCGCAGGTTTGAGAGCACTTTCCTCTCCGTTTTTCTTGTAACGTCCAAATACAATCACAGCAGTCCACTCGAGTTTTCCTCGCACAGAAGCAGGAGCTGGAGTTTGATGAGAAAGTCCGAGCTTTCGGTCTGTTCCTGCTAGCTTTGGTGCTCGGTTTGTTAAAGAGTTGGGAGATGTGCACCCAGACCAAAGCAGCGGCTATCATGGCTAACATACCGCGGGCAGACATCGACCCTTCTGGGGTTTTTAAGTACGTCTTGATCCGGGTTCACAGCCGAGAGGAGGGAGACGACTCGGAGATAGATATAGTCCGAGGATACGGCTGGGCTGAGTACCACGGTGAGCACAGAAACTGCCTGAAAACACTCTGTATGGAGCTAAATTAGGGCCATGAAGTTTGCTAAAATATTTATCTCAAACCAAATATATAAAAATGTGAAAATAAAATATACTTTTGAAACAGCTATTATTTCCATCGAAATATAATAATTAAATTTATGTTTAACTTTAAAATGCCAATTTAATCAAATATTACCTAGATGTTTCTTATTAGTTTTCAAAAGTTGGTAACAAAGCTTTACATAAATGAATGACTTAACCTGAGTTTGTTGAAAACATCATTTAGATGCTGTAAAAAATATTATGTATCAACGTATTTTTTATATTTATATATTATCTTAAATTTCTCACCAATCATAATAAAAATTCAAGAATTTTCTTAATTACTTTTTTCCCCCCTAAATGTATGGACTCCTTTTTGTCTCAAAATGAAGCTTTATTTATTTAATTCATTAATTACTATTTTTGGGAATTGTTGTCTCCTTTTGAATAGGATGATGTAAATAAGGATATAAATTCAGGAAAATAAAGTATATTCTCAAATGTTCTTAATGCAGCACCATTAATGAGATTTAAGATTTCTTTTTGTTCATTTTTTTTCCTTCCTGATAATTTTACCTTTTTGTTTATTTTGCTTGCTTTTTGAGGGGTCGATATTATCAAAGCCTTAAAATTTAAAAAGTTGGTCTCAACACTGAATCTGATTTTTTGTACTTTGTGCAAATTCATCAAAATATTTTTCCAAATATTTGTATCTTTTACAAGGCAATTTAAAGATTTACCAATTGACAAAATGTCTTCACATGGTGTAAAACATCATATCATGAAATTTTGTAGGAAATTTAAACAAAATGGAATACAAAAATGCTTTTTCTGTGTTCACCCAGAACCAAATCTAAACATGTAAAAGTGATAATGGCTTCTTTTTTTATTGCACATAATATTTGCTAAAATAGTCTATGTGCTCTTTGGAGCAGGTGATATATATGACAAGGTTTCTGCAGAGCTGGAGGAAGGAGGCCTGCTGGACTGCGAGTGTATCGGAGGAGGCAGAATAAAACACAATCCAGACGCCAAGAAGATCCATGTGTATGGATACTCCATGGTACGGAGCAACAACGAGGCTTGAATTAATGCTTTTTTTAAAATTACTTTTTCTGTGACAGGAAGTTAATGTTTGTTTTGCTGTTTCAGGGCTATGGAAGAGCAAACCATGCAGAGACCACAGAGAAACTGAAGGAGAAGTACCCAGACTATGAGGTGACCTGGGATAACGAAGGCTACTGAAATAAATAGCATTAAATATTCTGGACTGTCATTCAGTTTCAACCTGATATGGAACTCTGATAGAGCGACAATTCATCAACTATTCACTGCATTAAGAAGGGACAACTAATGCACAAATGTCATTGTTTGGCTGGATACATCAGTGTTAAATCTCTTTCATTATTTTTACAACCTCCTTCATTTGTGCTAATATTAAAAATACTAGCTAAATATTAGCATAATCGGTTTTTAGGTATGTTTTATAGGGTGAACGTTGTTTCCTTTTGTTATTCAAAAAGAGCTGAACTGTGATAAAAGTAGTAAATAATTAATGAAATAGGTTTTTTTATTTTTGTTTAAATTTGATGTAATTGCTCGTTGCTACATTTGTTTCCTGCATTATTTCATATTTCTGATTATAAAGAAAACTTTCAACTAAATTTACTTTGGATTTTGGTTCTTTTAACGTAAAGATTACTGGAAAAATCACCAAATATTTGTGCTGCATCCTTTTTTTGTAGACTCAAAACATGAAATGATCAGCAATAAAGATGCACAATGGCAGGTCTCCAACTTTCCCAGTGAGAATTTCAACTGTGAGGCAGTTTCCCCTGTATTTCAAATTGGGTACTCAGAAAAAACTAATTTGAAATACAGCAATAAAAGCTTCTGAGATTCTGAAAAGGTAATTCTGAAATCCATGAACAACTGCTTCTTGTTTTCAAATAAAGTCAAAACACTTAGTTGTTGACCAAATATTCATATTTCCACATGTTTATGCAACACAAAATTGTGGCTTAGTGTAGAAAATCTATCCTGCTCTTATCTTTAACACCTGATATCTATAGAAGCCCATTTCTGCCAAGAAACAAAAAATAAAAGCCTAACAGGAAGTCATACATACAAAATAAATTTTGACTTTCAAAGTCATTATTATGAGATTGCAAAGAGAGAAGTGATTGGTCAAATGAAGATGGCTGGTAATATTTGGGAGCAGGCCAACAGGGAGTGAATTGTATCGTTTACTTCCTCCGCTGCATTGCTAAAAGTACAGTCAGACTACATTTCTAAAACATCACAGAAAATCAGCGTTATCGTTGACAATGTCTCCTTCTGTTTCCTGATTGGCCCGGTTTAAATTCTACCAGAGAAATCCAAGTCAGTGGTAGAAAATCCAGATGGAACACTGAAACGAGATGAGAATTGAACTGATTTGATAAATCAGCTGATTTGATCAAATTTGAGCAGCTGCCCATAATGAGCAAATCAATCCCAGATCTGAAGTGAAAGGTCTTGTGCAGATATTGCTGAATCAGGTAAGACATTGTCATTATTTACATTGACTGTTGACTTGTAGATGTGCTGAATCGCCAAACAGGAAGGAGGAAGCCATTCAAGAAACATAAAAGAGCCATTTTCTTTATGATACATTATTCTTGGTATTTATAATTTATTACATACACTTCCAGCATGTACAAGTACATCTCTTGAGCAATATACGGATGGACGTTGTCCTTCGATGGGTGTTTTATGGTCGTCAGTTGCATGTTGGGTAATTTTAAAGTCCGTCTTTTATCTCTGAGAAATAAAGGTCGGGATCGGCTGGTGAAATTTCCATGAACAGTTTTCAGACTGAGATGTGAAGGAAGGGAAAATATGCTGCGTTTTTGGAGCTTGACCGTCTTGTTGCTGTTGTGTTTGCAGCGCGGTGAGAGCAAATTCTAAATTCAAAGGCATTCAATCGCGTTTTTAATAAAGTTAATGTCTTAGGTGGTTAAAAATTTTTTTTACTTTTATTAAAATTTAAGAAATCAACACTCAAGAGTTGAAATTGGCTTTAAATAATCAAAATTAAAGTGAGTCAGACTCTTGGAAGTTTGTTGCATTCAGAAAGATTAATGGGTTTATTAAGTTGTCATAACTTTATTGCACCATTTATATCATAAATTACAGGTGACCTATTTGTTTAATATGTCACTGCAAAACGCAACATCTTTTGTTTAGTGCAAATATATTATTGCACTCAAAATTTCTGTTAATTATGATGATTTTTTCACTTGCAGTAAATGAAAACATGACATTTCATATTAGAAGCACCAGCTCAATAAAACACTATTATAGAAATGTGGAAAAGTATGTTTACTGCTCTTTGGCCTTTGAGCCTGTTGCATTCTGGGTCATAAATACTTAGAAATATCCAGATAAGGAGTCTTCATGTCAGATATTTAGTGCAAATGTCAGAACCACGTAACACTTCTTTGATTATAATTGTTCTTTAAGTAGAATCGATTCACATTAGGATGTTAAACCAAAAACTGCAACATTCAGAGTGATATTAGTTTGGAGAATCATAATGAAATGAAGGAATTAGGCTAACAGCTTTCCTGTGTTAAGCTAACAGGTGCTTAATTATGAGTGTTATCCCCTATCAAATTTAACAGTTCATAGAAAAACTACATAATACTTCATTGAAAAAGAGAGAAGTATTACTTTTGGCATTTTTATGACACAGGTACATTTTAGGTGCTACTATCCTGAGAGAATCTGTTTTGCTAACCAAATTACATGTGAATGCTCATAGCTTAATTAGCTAACTAACAAACTTACTAACAAATATTCTGTTTGTTTTTGATTCATATATGTGGTTTTTTAAGGAGGGGAAAAATTATTGTCTTTTAGAGTCGTTTTTATGAGGGATAGAAAATTTTAGCATCAGTTTGTGCAGTTAGCATAGCAAAACAAATGTTTTCTATAAAAAAACAATTCAAAGTTTCTTATTACTATGTTTTCTGAATTGACAATCTACTCATAGGTCAAAAATACCCAGTAAAAGTAAGTTTGACTTATAGTAAATTATACATTCATACTACAAGTTATGCATGTATACTTGAGACTCATTATAATGGGAGATAACTCTAATCTTGAGATAACTGACCCCTTAAATTGGCTAAACAGAATGTAGGTTAGCATCATTAGCTTAGCTTGCGTCAAGACTGGAACTTTCACCTATTATCTAAACTAATATTGTTTTGAAAACCAAATAAGTCTGCAAAAATATAAAACGTATCCTTATTTGTGATAATACCCTTAAAATCCATTTACGGATAAAAGCATAGATGTTTTAAATTGATTATAGTTCATAAAAATGTTTACCTTCATAGAGTTAGCAAAAATAAACTCTTGTAAAGTGGATATCTTTACACTTGATGATATTTATTCGGCTACTGACTACATTTTACTGGATATTTAATCTTTTTGCGCAGTGTTTGCTTCGGGGTCTTCACGGTGTGGGACTCCTGAAGGGAAATGTGACTTTGTGTGTGATTTCTCCGACTGTAGCGACGAGCAAAACTGTGGTAAGCTTAAGCTACTAGCCGTTAGCCTACTTGCTAACGGCTAGCGCAGTCAGTAGTCTGATTAAATGTAAATTGATAAGGTTTTTTTGATAACTAAACTCTCTACAGGCTACTCCGGCAAATCGTTTGTGTGTGACTTTGAGGATGCGGGAGTTTGTGGATGGAAGATTGAATCTCTTGGTGGGGATTACAAATGGCAGAGAGTTCAGAGCGGGGACGAGATGCCGGAGAGCGGACCGACGTCAGACTACACCACCGGCACAGCTACAGGTGTAAAATTACTGTTTCTTACATTTTTGCATAACACAGAAACAATAGTTGAAGTATGATAGGCTTGCTGAAGACGATTGGACCAATCTTTTCTCAGTAGATACTTTGCCTTGCAAAAATATGGACACCCCATAAACCTTTCTTTATTATCATTATTAAAATGTGTATTTGTATTTTTACACACATTTACACATATTAGTGCATCAGTATGAAGTAACGTGAAAATTATGCATGGCTTGCAAAATAATTTTATTTAAAAAATATTCACATTTAAATAGTCATTTAAATCTTTTCATACACAAGTAAAAAGCCGACGAAAAGCTGAAAAAAAACCCTAAAAATAAAAAAAACTATTACAGAAATGGACAATAAACAATATTTAAATTCCTCTAACTGAACGACAAATATCTTAAACATTTGTCTTTAACTTCATTTTTAATTCATAAAATTCTGAATGGTGTGGCATGTATTTTTATGGAGCACCCTTCTATTCAAAACTTTACTCATCTGCGTTTCAGAACATGATGAAAAATACAGTAAAGTTTCTGTTTGTGACGTGACAAAATGTTCAAGCGCTACAATACTTTTGAAAGGCACTGTAAAAAATATGTTGCTGTTTATATGTCATTGACATAACTGGTGCTAATAAAACCATAAACAGTTAGCTGGTAGCATGGCGCTGGTGCTGTAAACCTTAATCTTTATATCTTCAATGAAAACATTTCTTGTCTCCTGCCATCCAGGCTGGTTCATGTCAGTGAGTGCAGTGAAGACAGAGTCTCTTCAGAGTTCAGTTTTAATCTCTCCGGAGATAAAGGGCTCTTCGCCGACGTGCCGCCTGCAACTCAAATACTTCCTGTGGGACTCAGGTAACCGCCGACAGCACAGTGTTGGCTAGACTGGTAGACAATGGCTGAAACACCTTAAACATTCACTGGTAGAGATGAAGAAAACACATGAAAAGCTTGAAAATCAGTTATTTTTCTAACTGCTGGAACATTTAGTAACAATGAAGGATTTGGAGAAATGTGAGCCTTAAATAGAAAACCTGGAAGAGGAAGAATGTTGGAGAAATGTGAGCCTCAAATGATAAACCTGAAGTCTATCCATCCATTAGTCATCAATTAGTTCTCATAATCTAGTCCATTCAATACTATCCATCCATCCATTATCCATCCATCCATTCCATCCATCCATCCATCATCATCCATCCATCATCATCTCATCCATATCCATCCATCCATCCATCCATCCATCCATCCATCCATGGTAATAGATGTTGTAATTCTTCATAATTTAAGCTTAGGGTAGAACTACAGACATTATGTTGGAATAAACTCAGCTTAGTGAAGAAAAACCCTCCAGAAAAGCATTTAATATCCACTATGTGGACATGTCTCCCTGGTGGAGACCACATGTCTCCCTTGTGGAGACATGTGATGCTGTGGACTTGTTTCTCCTCTGAAGGTCAATACAAACATTCACAGTTAGCTTCTCTGAGAGGCATGATGATCATGTCTCCACCAGGGTTGGTGTTTTTGTCAACGTTGACATTCGTTGTATTGACGTATACTTTAACCACAGGTCACACGGGTTTCGGTCCAACTCCTCTGTGGGCTTCGATCCTCCACCAGGACTCTCAGGAGGCCGTGGTGTGGCGCCCCGAGGCCTCCAGCGCCCGGAGCTGGAGGGAAGCCACCGTCTTCCTGGGCCGCGTTTCCTCCCCTTTCCGGATCCATCTCCACTCGGCGCGCTCAGTGGGACAAAACGGAGACGTAGCCATAGACCAGCTGGAGTTCCTGGACTGCGCTCTGCCCTGTGAGTTTGACTAATCAGAACAGAAAACTGTGATATGAGCAGATTATTGATGTGTTTCCATGTGTGCAACCCGACAGCGCCCCCTGCTGGGCCCGCCTGCCCCGCAGGGATGCTGGCGTGTAACAGGGGAGGCTGTGTGGAGCAGCGGCAGGTCTGTGACGGTACGGACGACTGCGGCGATGGCAGCGACGAGGCGCCCTGCGGTAAGAAACGACAGCATGTCATCAGAAAACTGCAGAACAAACGAAACACTGAGTGGATTTGTTTTAATTCATCCTCCAGACAGTTACTACCGCTGTGACTTTGAGGAGGATCTGTGTGACTGGGACCTGAGATCATTTTCCAAACTCAAATGGATCAGAACAAATCAGGAGAACATCTCCAGTACCGATCCCTGGAAAGGTCCAGGCAGAGATCACTCCAAAAATACGGCATCAGGTGATTCTTTTTCACTGTTAACCTTCAGATTCTCCCGAAGTTTAAGTCTTTAATTAGTTTCTAACTGGTCCAGAATAATTACTGCTTACAGAACCTTTTGGTGCCGGACTAAAACCTTTGATTGTTGTTTTCATGGCAGGGCACTTCCTGTACGTCACCGTCCCTGACAGCGGTCTCACCATGGACTGGGCGGCTTTTCAGAGCCCAAGTCTTCAACCAACCAACAGCTCACATCCATGTAAGGTCGGTTTGAAAAGCTGCAGTCAGGCTGGTTTACAGCTTTAGCAATTAGGGTGGATGGATGGATGGATGGATGGATGGATGGATGGATGGATGGATGATGGATGGATGGATGGATGGATGGATGGATGGATGGATGGATGGATGGATGGTTATGGATGGATGGATGGATGGTTTACAGTGTTTTAAGCAGTTAAGGTTTGGATATTTCTGTATCTGATCTGTAAATTCTAAAATTTCTGGGCTCAGTTTGTTGACATGTTTTTGGTTCTGTTGGTTTTCCGTAGATGTTCATGTACACTCACCAGTTCGGGCCGCGGTCCGGCGGGCTGACGGTGCTGGTGGCGGACCGGCTCATCTACCCAGTCTGGAAAAGGGGCGGAGCTTTAGGAGACCTGTGGGTGAAGGCGGAGGTGGAGATAGTGTCCAACTACACCTTCCAGGTAAGATGAGAAGCACCAGCTACCATAAATAATGGTACAGAAGATAACATCATTAATATAGAAATAATGCTCAATAACGATGAAAGACATGCAGATGAAACAAAATGGCCGCTGCTGACTTTTAACATCAGTTTAAGGACTGATGGTGAAAAATGGCCGCCTGGCCCAACCCTGGCACCATAGCACACCCGTCCAATCACTTTTTAATGTTATTTTATTTTTATTTAAATGTCTAAACACATTTTGTAAAAAAGGGTAAAATAAAAAAAAGGGTGAAAACATTTGATAAAGTGTTGAAAGTATATCCTGTTGCCTTTTATTCTGTTAAATCTCTACAGATTCTCATCATGGCAGCCATCAGAGACTTTGACTATGGAGGAATCGCAGTGGACAGCATCGTGTTGTCCCCTGAATGCCGCTGGTCACCTGGTAAGATTATTTCTAATATACGCAAAAATGTAAGAAATGTAAATAAATTTAACAAAGAAATCAATAAAAATATCCTTAAATTTCCTATTATGTGTTTTTTAGCATTAGCTTTTGGTCATTTTTTTATGCCTTTACTGGTTTAGCGTTTCAATATGTTTCACAGTTTAGCATTGCCTCCTGCTACTAGCATTAGCATATCTAAGATTTTTATTTAGCGACTTAGCCATTTGTGAGCCTGACCTGTTGGGTGTCTGTGCCCACGACTGGAAATATACTTTGTATCACAGCCATTTTAAAAAATGTCCGCCAGAAAAAGAAGACAGGATCAATAAAACATATATGATGATTTATAAGGCTTTAAATATCGGCTATAATTTGACACCAAACATTCATCCAATTGGCAATTTGACTGCAAACACTAACCATGTTGGCCATTTTGAAAAAAATAAAAAAATGAACAGAAAATATGATTTTTATGTGTTCAATTATGAATGATTTGACTGAAGAGTTCATCTGTGATAAACATTGGAACCTTTATTGCAAAAATATAATTACCTTGAAGACCATGGTGGCCATCTTGAATTTTTCACTGGCTAATGTTTTGTTGTGAAGAAGCAAATCCGTAGAAACATCTGTGCTGAGTTAGGTTCTTGTGAAAATGTTTTCTAAAATGTGTAATTATCTGCTGCACTAAATAGATAATACCACCGTGGAGGATTTCCCCAGCCCTCCTAAGCATCCCTGCATTGACGATCCAGAGAAGATGTGTGATTTTCAGGCCGACTGCGATGCTGCTGAAGACGAAGCCAAATGCGGTGAGTTTGTTTAAACCGAGGGATCTGTACGATGGTGTACTACAGCCACTATGCTACAAATGGGAAAAAAGGAGTAAATTTACACAAAAAAACTTAAAAATGTTGAGATAAATTTGAAAAATTTTCTAGAAAAAAAAACGTTGAAATATTTTAGTTTGAAAAGTCAAAAATTTGCAAGAAAAAAAATCTGAAATTTTGACATCAATCTCAGAAGTTTTATAGAAAAATGTGGAAATGTAAAAAAATCAAAAACATTTCATATTGAAACTCAAAAATTTTCCAAGATTTTTCTAGATTTTTTGGCAGAAATGTCCTCATTTTTTCCATCTACGATGGTCTTAATCCGCCGATGCAGATCTGATAAAAGAAGTATTGTTCTAGCCATGTTGACAAAGTTCCACTTCTTCTTGGGTTGTTGCTGCAGGGGATTTCTCCTATCCTGAAGGCAGCTCAGGCTGGACGGACACCAGTACCGGGAGTCAAGGTTGGCTGCTGGATAAAAGTTCAACAACTGAAGGTACAGACTGTGGCATCTCAATTAGCCGATGCATAAAGTGTCTCTAATAACATATATTTTATTTTCTTGATTGAAAGCAGAGTTCTTGTATGTAGCCGAGGCTGCAGGTCAGCAGCTGACCGAAGCCCAGACTCGGACTCCCCTGTTGGGCCCCACCGGTCCGGCTTGTAAGCTGAGCCTCGACTTTGCGCTCACTGGGAGTTTGGATCACATCGGTAATTTCCCATCAAACGTGTGAAACACGCAGCGTTTTCTCTTTAAAGCAGCGAAGGTCTGTCTGTGGTCCAGGTGAGCTTTCTGTCAGAGTGATCGACAGCTTGCTGGGAGTGAGGCCTAAGCTGTGGGAGTTCGCTGGGAAAACAGGAGCAGGAGACGAGGAGGAGGCTTGGAACCACGTTGACATTCCTATAGGAGTCAGGAAACATCGCTTCCAGGTCAGATATATGATGCATAAGTTACATTTTTCATATTTTTATACTTCCGTTTGGTTTTCAGCTGCTTCTAAAAAGCTGAAGCGCTTAAAAAAAAAACAACCAACCATATTTTTGGCAATTATTTAATGTTTTTTGGTGTCTAGAAAATGAGCTGTTTCAAAAACCTCCTGATGTTTCGTTGGACAGGCACTACGATGTTACCTAGCAACCGCAGCCAAGCCTTTATCTAACTGAACGTTGAAAACATTTGATTGTTTATTTTAGCAGTAGTGGACAGAGCTAATTTTTGGTCTAACATTTTAGCGGTTTAACTAACTCTGAAAACTTTTAGTTGCCTTATCTTCCCCTACGTCAGTTTGTCCAGATAAATTCTAATGCGCTAATTAATTTGGGTGTTTTATAAACTTTCAGTTGGATAAAATTTAACATGTGGATTGACGTTTTTGTAATTGCCTGTTAAGAATTTTTAGCCGTTCATAGTCATGCTCTTATTTTGAAGGAGGTGAAGATGTCAGTTTTGTTTCTTCTACTCATGATGGATTTGACAAAGTGTCTTTATTACACAAAAAACAACAACAAACAAATGTGGTATACAGAAGAATACACCACTTACATGAATGTACTGTGTTGTAACACCTGTAGTCGAGACATGGTTGAAAATAGCCCTTTAGCATTAGCGCTTTAGCATTAGCTTCTATGTTGATATCGTGCCTTTGTGCTAGTGGAACCAATGTCAGCAAAAACCTAGCATGTTAGCAGGGGTCTGTACGCTTAATACATAAACTGTAGATGTATCGTACCTCTCTGTCCGCCGTTACCAAAACAGCTAATCCTCACTTTTTTACTCAGCTAGCATTTGAAGCTCGCGCTGTGAAAGTTCAGCCGTTTGCTTGGATCAAAGTGAGGAACGTTCGCTTCATCAGCTGCCACGCCGACTACACCCCGTCTTTACCAACAGGTGACCCTCAGGAAGATTCCCAAATAAAAAATAACAAAAAAATAAGTGTTGGAAGTAAATGAACTTCTCTGGACGACAGGGCCTTCGTGTAACTTCGAGGACGGACTGTGTGCCTGGTATCAGGACAACAGTGACAACTTTGACTGGTCTGTGGTTACTGGGATGGACCACAGCATCGGAGAAGGTCAGATCAGAAAGATTACCTTCCTTATCACTTGTAGAAAACCTCAACATGTGAAGGAATTTAA
This sequence comes from Phalloptychus januarius, assembly GCA_902982915.1. NCBI lineage: Eukaryota > Metazoa > Chordata > Actinopteri > Cyprinodontiformes > Poeciliidae > Phalloptychus > Phalloptychus januarius. The sequence continues at coordinate 574,656 of CADWAE010000133.1, read as the reverse complement.
TACTTTCATACACAAATATTTATTTTGGAACCTTAGGTTATAAAATGTTTCACCATTTCTATTGATGGTAATAGAAAAACCTTTATCTGTAGTGAACGAATCTTTCATTGGAAAAAGAGAAATAAAATAAAGTTAAATAAAGTGTTTCTTAGTTGTTTAAACCCTTAAAAACTAAACATTAAAAACTGAATTTAGTTTATTGCTTACAATGTTAAGAAAAAATATAAAACTGAGAATAAAATAACACATTTACAAAAATAAAGTTTCTGAGAGTAAAATCCTAATAATATGAAACCAAAGCCATAATATTTCATAACACTTGTAATATTTGTAAAAGAATGACTTGTTCTAGTATTATTTTGACTTACTTTATTTTTAGAATATTATTTATTTTTTATTTTCTTAGCATGGCTCTAATACCCCGTCATCATTTGGGAGCAGCTGCACATAGAAATCATCACTTTCATATCTTTAATTGGGGAAAAAAATCATTCGTGGCCCATGAGTACCATCAACTTAAAAATATACATATACTTTTTTATTTTTAAATAATATATATTCATAAAAGAAAACATAAAAGCTGTCAAATTAAAAAAACATATATTAAAAAAGATATGTTTTTATTGGGCAATAGAAATGTATCACTTTTTTTTATAAATTATGTATGAGTTTTTATTTATTGAATTATTATAATATAATATGAACCATTTGAACGATATTGTAATGTACTGAGATCTGTGTTCCTGTGATGGAAATCCTGACCCGGTTGCTGATGACCAGGCACCAGCCTGGTGGTGGACATGTGGAGTCCGTCGCTACGTGGAGCTTTTGGACGCCTGCTGTCATTCCCACAGCAGCCCACTCCCACAGAGAGCTGCCTGACCTTCTACTACAAACTCTACGGGCCGAACGCAGGTGAGCTAACCCAGAGTTCACCTGACATGAGCGCCACCTCAGGGATAAATGATGACTCTAACATCCAGGTGCTCTGAACGTGAAGCTGACCGACGGGCTCGGATACGAGACCTTACTGTGGACCCGCAGCGGCGCCCACGGCAACGAGTGGCACGAAGCGCACTGCCCAGTGCCTCAGCAAAACACCAACTTTCAGGTTTCAAACCATTCAGTCAAACAAGCTTTTTTTGTTCTGCTTGAAAGTCTTAAATGATCAGATTTAATCTGAGGAAACACAAAATTTAAATTTTAGTTGTTGAGGGAAAAATATTATTATGCAAAATTCACATTTTGTACATTTTTTGCACCTTCATTTGAGTCTCTACTGCTTCTAAAAACAGCACAGAAACTTTAAAAAGGAACAAAAAGAGGCATCTTTTGGCAACAAGTCAATGCTTTTTGGTATATTAAACCTCCGGAATGTCACAAATCAGCAGGCACTGCCCCGTTACCTAGCAACGCCAGAGAAGCTCAGCCCATCGCCTAGCAACCCCAGCCTGTCACCTAGCAACCAAAGCTGAGTTCCAGCAAAATGTAATGAACATGTTTTGTATGACTTGTAGACTTCTCCTGAATAAATCACTTCTAGATGAAAACTAAAAGCCTCCCAGTGTTGCACAGTTATCCAACTACTGATTAGAGTCGAGCAATACTTTAAAAAGTATCTCACTTCACTGATTGCTTTATTTCAAAACTAAATAAGTGAGATTACAAGTTACTTTATAACTATAGTTTCATCCAGCAGCTGCTGATTAACGTCAACAAAGTTTCTCCTGATTGTTGAAGTTCGATTTAAAAACTGTTTCCTCTCTAATAAGTCAATAATTCCTCAATACTGATGAAAAAGCACCAGCTCCACAGATTAATAAACATTACCTTAGTAGATTAACAATAATAATCCGCAGATTACTTCACTTATGGCATGAGAGAAAATGTTAAGTGAACCAATCTGCTTCATTTGGATAGACAGAACAGAGTAAAGCGTTAAAAATCTTCGTCTTCCCCCAACAGTTGGTTTTGGAAGCGGTTCGGTCCGGTTTCGACGGCCAGGTTGCCATCGACGATGTGGCGTTGGTGGACGGCCCGTGTGCCATACCCAGGAAATGCTCCTTTGAAGGCCAGAAGTGTGGCTACAGCAGTTACGGCGCCATAAACTGGCTCCATAGAAACGGACACACCACGACGGCGAACGGACCCAAAGCAGACCACACTCTGGGGACCGAGCAGGGTCAGAAAAAACCCCATCAGAGAGCAGAAAACAGGAGAACAGGAGATTTATCCCGTCCCGCTGTCTGCGTCCAGGTTACTACATGATGGTCAACACCGGCGCAGACGTTCTGCCACCCGGTAGCGCTGCTGTCCTCATCTCCCCCGTCCAACAAGGAACCACCAAACCCGAGTGTGTCAGTTTCTGGTACCATATGACAGGAGGGAACCCAGGTGAGTGTTAGACCCATAAGACTGCAAGGCTGCGTTCACACAGCAGGTAATGTGACCCAAATACGCTGTTTTAGTCAATGCTCCATGAAAATCTGTTGTTGTTAGCTGTGCTTTTCTCTTAGCTCCCTTCATCTTGTTTTAATCTGTTGTCTTAGACTTTTGTATAGTTTTCTTTATTTCATATCTGCTGCTTGTTTTGAGTCAAAATGTGTTTAGTTAAGTCGTTTTCAACCTTATTTTGATAACTTTTGTCTGTTTTTACTTAGAAAAATCACTCATTGTCCAGAAGCAAGAGTTAAAAAAAATGTGTTTGGCTAATTATGACTCATTTACAAAAAATGTTAAATTAATGTGTATTTAATTAATTTCAAATTTAAAAACCGTCATTGTTCTTCTGGAGTCATAAACTGTTCACAGATGTTTCATTACAGTTGCATTTGTTATGAACAACCATGCAAAAAAATGTTTACTTTCCACTTGCTATGTGAGTATTTCCTAAAAAAGCTACTTTCTGTCAACTCCCTTCACTATTTCTCTTTCTTTTCTTTGCTTTATTTTATATTTGTACCTTATTAATTTGCCGTCTCCTCAAAGCTTTTTCTGCTTCTATAAATGCGTGTTCCTTCCAGCCTTCTTCACGGTGTACATCAAACCCGAGAAGGGAGAAAGAGTCCCGATCTTCTCTGAGAACCTCAATGAGGGAGACGACTGGCGCCACGGCAACGGCAACATCTCCATTGGACTTGTGTTGTGGCAGGTACAGGGCGGCGTCAGAGAGCATCTCTTCCCCAGGCGGGTTGGTGTTTCACTTGGTTTTGCTCCACAGTTGGAGTTTGAGGTCGTCGGATCTGGAAGTCAAGATTCCCACGTCGCTGTCGATGACATCACAGTCTCGGCTCATCCATGTGAAGATCCAGGTGTGTTTTGACACCCCACACCTTCTCCAAATCTAATAGCATTGGTGTTAAACATTTGCGTTTCCATTTGTGCCGCTATCATTTTAAAATATTAATAAAGAATTTATCAGCAAAGGTCAACAGCAATAACTTGAAAGCAAACAAAATGTAGCTGAGTTGCTTGACACCAAATTTGATTGACTTTGTAAATGTGAGCAGCACAAATATAATTTTTTTTCTGCACAAACATTTGACACCAATTTTGTTAAATGTGGCGCTGGTTGACTTTTTGACCTTTAAACCTTCATTAATATCTTAAAAAAAAATGAGCATCTTATGTGACGCTTGGAACCATCAACTGCATCAGTGATGTCAAATTTTCTTAAAGGAAAAGCTTGAACTTCATGCATATCGAGGTTCTGATTTCCTACCTCAGGTTCCAAGTGCAGTCTGGAGAACGGGATGTGCAGCTGGATCAACATTCAGGACAAAGAACGGGACAAGCTGGACTGGGAGCTGACCAGTCCGGAGAAGGAAAAGCATTATCCCGTCCCGCCTGAAGACCACACTCTGGGAACAGAGAAAGGTCAGCTTCAGAGAGGAAGACGGCAACTTGAGCTGCTTTGATCGGGTTTTTAAAGAGGATCTGTTCTGGTTCTAATTCAAAATCAGGGTTTGAAATGCTTGACATTTACATAAGTGTTTTTCAAGGTTTAAAAAGTGCCTGATTTCTATAAAAAGTCCTTGAAAAGTGCTTGATATTCAAACTGTTTTGTTATAATGTTGGTTAAATGTCTAAATTTGGAAAGTGGTATCTACAGATATTTACGCACACTGAATAAAAAGACATATACGCATTTTTTCTCTCTGTCTGAAGCTAAATCAAACAAAATATTTATTGTTTTAGGCCAGTTAGAAATACCAAAATTATTTAGATTTGCAGGATGACATAAAACTTAGTGAGAACATTTTTAGAGATTTTTTTTTTACTTTCTCAGATCAGTCAGGTGTATAGGTTGTGTTTAAGAGAGACCTCTCAAAACATAAAACTAAGAGTTATACTTTAGTTTACTAGAATACTATCAGAAAGCATTGTTAATAAAAGTAATAAATGATCATATAATAGTGAAGTAAAAATTTAGGTATAAACCAATGAACTTAAAAACGAAAAAGTACGTTGCTGGAAAACATCAAAATGCTTGAATTTTACTGTTGGAAAAAGTGTATAAACTCTGCTTCGCTTTGCATCCAGGTCACTTCCTGTTCTTCCCAAGCAGCAACCGGACAGCAGCCAATCAAAACGCCTGGCTGGTGAGCCCTCAGCTGCCGCCGCTAAAGCCCACCTGCCTGAGGTTCTGGGCCTACAAGCCCCAGTCATGTAAGGCCTGTTGTTTTTATTGGACGATGGAGTCTGGATCGTCGGACGCGTCATGTTTGGTTAAATGTTCCCAGCGGACTGCCAGCTGAGGGTATGGAGGCTGTCCGGAGGTCTCATCCACCAGCTGCTGACCGTGAGCGAGCTCAGCGGACACTGGAGACATTTTGAATTGAACGTCACGTCTCGTGAGGGCTACCAGGTCAGACGTTCCAGAAAACTCCGGGCTTGCGTGGTGACGTCACGCTCGCTGACTGTTCAGTTGTCGACACAACAAGCTAAATCTTAAATATTCGCGAGATGTATAAAAGTTAAAAGGAGTAGCAGTGATTTGCTGCTAAATGTCAGCACATCAAAAACTAGATAACAATGTCAGTGGAAAGTTTTAATTAAAAAAAAGCGAGAAAGAAGGAACTAAGTCAGTTAACTATGCTAGCATAGCTAGCATAGCTGGACGACTTCAGCATGTAAATGTGCTGCGGAAATCGGTGTTTTTCAGTTCAGTTAAGCAATAAAGGCAGCTCCTGTGTTCAGACTGCCACTTATTAATAATGAAAAAATAAACATAATACTGTGACAGACTCAATGTTCTGTTATTTACAACTGTGTATTAGGAGCGTTGTAGATAGAAAAAAAAAACGAGGAGTAAATTTCTGGCAAAAAACTAATTAATCTAAAAATTTGGACATTTTAAACTTTACATGTTTTTCCAGAAAACTTTTGAGATTAGTCTCAAAATGTCATTTTTTTTCTTTTTTTCTATCTACAATTTCCCTAATATGCCGTTGTACTTCTTTGTGTGGGACATGTTTGCATGTTCTTTGCTGCTGACTACTGATACATTAGTAGAGCTGTTGCCAGTCGGTTGCTATGGCAACAGGTCTGTTTATAGCATAGACCTGTTGATGGACACTGAGGAAAAAGGAAGATTGCAAGTGGTTTTGAGTTGTTGTTCAAAGGTTTTTCTGTTATTTTTCCCTTTCCTGAGGCTCTCCACAGATTAATACTACCTACGTCTCTAGGTTTCATTTAATTAACAGAGTTGTTTTGCCACGACAGCGCAGCTATGGTTGGCAAGTAAAATAATAGTTTTTTTGCCCTCCAGTGTTGTGCTCTCGCGCAAAATTTCTGGTCATAAGCAATAACATGCAATGTGTCTATAAGTCAGTTGGCTTATAGAATGCACCTCTGCTGCATTCTTGTTCTTATTTTTAACAGATTGTGTTTGAAGGCATCAAAGGAACATCAGGTTATGTAGCACTGGATGACATGGAGTACACTGTCGGGTTCGACTGCGCCACCAGAGTGACAAAACCAAGTAAGACTGGAAATTAGGGAATTTATCGTATCGTTTATCATTTAATTTTGATTTATCGTTGTCATGATAAATTCCAATTAATGTTTAAAAAAACTGTATGTTTTGTTATTTTTAATATTTTCACTACTGTCTGTTAAATGAGAGTAGGAACGAGATAGATGGACTTAGTTTCATCACAGTATTTTGTGGTACTATTGTGATGATCATAAAAAAACACCCATCTGTCCTTTGACAATAAGTTAATGTTTTTTGGTGTCTAGAAAATGAGCCATTTCAAAAACTTCCTGATTAGTCCACATTGGACAGGCACTGTGCATTACCTACCAACCCCAGCAGAGTTCCATTGTCACCTAGCAACCCCAGCTGAGTTCCACTGTCACCTAGCAACCTCAGCAGAGTTCCACCGTCACCTAGCATCCTCAGAGGAACTCCAGTACATTTGGTCAGCAGGTTTTACTGCTGTATGATGGTTGCTGGAAAAGACAAGTGTTTTGTTGTTGACTTAGCATCCAGAGACCTCTTGCTGCATTCCTGTTGGTTGTGCTGGAGGCTCTACTAATGCTTTTGAAAGATGTACAGTTCTAACATTGCAGATATGTTTATATCCATTTTTAGGCATAAATGTTGAGTTGTGGGGCGTGGCCAGCAGCGGCTTATTTGGATTTAAATTGACAAGTTGCCTTAAAACAGTTAAAATAGGAAGAACCAATCAGATCAAAATCTCATCATATTAAAATGATTTTGTGCAAAAATTGTAATGAAAGGTTTTGAATAGCCCACAGACTATACAAAACCTAGCCTCTTTAAAAGATACCAACATGTTTGTTGTAGTTTTTGGCAGCTGTTCTAGGAGTAAATTATTTCTGTGTCTCTTTCAGCCTCGAAGCCGGACAACGCCGGAGGAATCGCTGCCTCTGTGATCGTGGCCCTGCTGCTGATCGGCACCCTGGTCGCTCTGCTCGTCTTCTACCTGCGAACCAAACCAGACGCTGAGTCTCCATCGCCCATTATCGGCATTAGTAACCAAGGATATGTTCCAGTGAGTTAAAACATCCCGATAAAATCCAGTTGTTTGACCTTTTCTCACCTTTTTCTCTCTTGAAACGTGTTTAATTTCGATGAAATTGCCTCTCAGGAGTATCCTGAGACTGTTCCTCCAAGACAAAACCACCCAATGGCTGCAGGATTCAACAACGTCTCTGTGAGTTTTATTCAACTCAGTTTCTATTTTTGTAAACAAATGTTGGCAAAAGCTTCACCACTAGGGGGCAGCAGTTATTAATTTAAATATCAGGCTTCAAATGGATGCCTGTCTTGTAATAAGACAAACATGTTTGATTTTTTAAAATTTTTAGCTGTACGATATTTACAAACCCCGTTGTAACAAAAAGTCAAGTTAACTTTTTGCTCCATTAAATTACTGTAAATTTAGTTTATTGATTTGCAGGTAAATATAAGGTTGTAATATAATTTCGTAGATGGGTCTAATAATCTAAATGAATTGTTTCATCTGTATAAGACTGTACATAATATTTCTATAGACTTAGAAATTTCCAATATTTTTCTACAATTTTTAGTTTTTTGCTCACAAATTGTTGACTTTTCAAGCTCAGAAATGTATTTTTTCCCAGAAGATTTCTTAAATTAATCTCAAAATTTCTAAATTTTTTGCCAGAATTTAACTCTTAATTTTTTGTCTTTGACCTACAATGGCCCTAGAACATTGTGGTACATTCCTCAAAGCATCTATTTTAGTTTAAAATCTCAGATATGATTTTCTAGATGTGAAAGTAAGAAGTTCACATCCACTGTTCTTTGGCAGGAGAATATATTTGTTGTTTGAGTTTTTTGTGAGCTAAAAGCAGGTATTATCTGTTTGTGGTTGGTTCTGGTCCCTAACTAATACAATCTACTGTATTTGAACCGTTATACATGTATAAAATTGCTGATTCATGGAAAAAATGTCAAGAATAAGTGAAGATTTTTGCAGATTACTGCAGTTTAACTGATTATTCTTGTCCTGCAGATCTCAGCCGAGGTGAGGAAGAGGGAGGAGGAGTGACACGGGGAGCTTTTCTGCCACCTAGTGGTGGTTTGGGAAAATGCAGGTGATATCACAGCAGGAGAACTGCTTGTGTCACCCTTAATTATCACACCAACATGTAAACAGACACACATTTACACAGAAAACAAATGGCCAGAGCGCTGATTAAAGCAGATCTGTGGGGATCCGGACCTTCAGCATGGGGAAGTCGGAGCGACATCGTAGCTCTCGGTTCCGCTAAGCTGCATGAAATGGGCCTGAATAATAAATGACTGATGCGTTAGCGGAAGCTGAAGTGGGAACCATGCAGTTAGCAGCAGATTTTGAGTTTTAGATTAGATTTTGATCCGTTATTTTCCAATCTTTTCCGGTTTCTGTACCAAATGCTCACTGGCTATAGTTTGTTGGTCTTGTTTTCTTCACTTTCCTTCTGATAAATGACCACAGCTCTGCAAAAACACTAAATCTGACCGAGTAAATCTCTAGTGCAAATATCATAGTACACTTGAAATAAGACAAAACTAACGTACATGTAACTATTCAATAAGATATGGGAGCTTATTCCGCATAAGCTGTGTTTCCATCACCCATAACAACCATAAAAACAAAATAATTAAACATTTAATTCAAGCTGGTAGAAAATAACCTAGATGTCAAAGAGCTGTTAGGAGGTAATGTCCGTTTTCAGGAAGTTTTTATAATTGTCTTCCCTGATTCTTCAGCTTTATTAATATTTGTGTTCAAACGGAGAAGAAATGAAAAACCTTGATGCTGACATGGTCGACTCTTTCAAACTGATCATAAATAAAGCAGATTTTAAAGCACTTGTCTTTTGTTTTCATTTTGATCTCCTTTCTTTTATTTCCTTCACTCTTCCACCATTTTGTTTTTTATTGAAACCAGGTCTCTGTATGACTTATGACTGATTTATGTATTTTGACAAATCTGATGAGTGTAAACTCATTTGTTCCCCACATGTTGTGGTGTTTCATATTTTTATCACAGAGAAGTATAAAAACAACACTTTATGCATCTAAAACCGTTTTCAGCTCAAAATTTGAAATAAAATATAATATCAACTTCAGCATCACTGGCTAGTTGTCATTTACAGATGAATATTCAAAAAGCAACAGACAACATTTTGAGTTTGCACTGCTCACGCTACTCACGCCGCCCCCTGTCAAGACAGCTCCCTGGGCAAAGAGCCACACCAAACATAATAAAAACCGCTTGCAATAGATAACAAAAAATCCTCTTTTGTCTAACATTAAAGGCTGAAAACACCTTAATTTTAGTCAAAGTCCAGACCAGATGGATTTCAGAATAAGTGGAATAAGTATAAAAAATAGTTTGTTTTGCAGGAGCTCATCTTTTAAAGGATGTGCAGCTGTTACTGGATTATTTTACAACGGAGGATTAGCGCCATGTTAATAAATTAGGCAGATGAAGTCATAATATTACAGAAATAAAGTAATTAGTTTATAAAAATAAACTCATAAGAGAATAAATTCATAAAATTTTTCTTGTATTATTTGGTCTTTATTCTTGTAATATTATGACTCTATTGTGTTGTTTTCTATATTTCCTTAGTCCATCCCTATTTTGATATAATCTTTATCCGAGGTGCTGAATAAAAAATTCACACTTAAATTTTCACATATTTATTTGTGAAATATTTTTAAAAACCAAAACTTTTCGACTCTCTTGTCCATAAAACCCCAGTAAAGCCTTCTTCACATAGCGAAGAGCGAGTTTTAAATCCTCTTGCTTCTATACCTGCTGTCAGGTTTCACTCTGCTGAACCTCGTGATGAAGTGATGACGACACGATGCCCTTAGCAACGGTCGCGTCTCTACGGCAACATCCTCCGGTGTCCCCTCTGAGCTGCTGCAGCTGCAGCGCGACCCCCATCTGCTGTTTCCGAGCGAGGCAGGAGGGAAAACCCGGGAGTGAAAAAATAAGGAAAAATATGAAAATCCCCATTTAACGCCAATCGGGGAAGGGTTTCTGAACATGGCGCGTTGCCATGGGGAGAAACGTGCGAGCTGAGCGCCTGAAGTTGGAGCGCGTATCAAGGTAACTTCACCTCCTCCTCTTCATCACCATCAGCCTCTGGTTCTGTTGACACCTGGTGGTTTCGCAGGGAGAGCTCTGCTTGAATGGATCCCGCTGTGCTCATCTTCCTGCTGTACGTGATGATCGCGCACGACCTGGTGTGCGGCTTGATGCAACACCGCAGACAGAGCGCCAGACCCAGAAAACCCGCAGCTGGACATTTGTTGCGCTCAAGGTGCGTTATTTCAGCTTGAGTTTAATCACCTGGAGTAACATTTATTTTTTTCCCCTGAATGAAAATGTTTGTATTTGACATGGGAACATGAGATAAAAGATCAATATTGGCAATAATGTTGATATAATAATGTAATATATTTTTCCCTTGAATAAAAAAAAAATTCAAATACATTAAATAACTCTGCTTCTAGCTTTTGTAAATGGAAAAAACAAACAAAGCTTTTAAAACACTGATGTAGACAGTGATAACTCCCTCTTGTGGTGGGAAGAAGGATATAAAACATATAAAACGGATCTTTTAAATTTCTGCGGAAGCTTATCTGATAAATTAAAATATATATTCAGGAGCAGTAAAACAAACTTTCTCATCGCAACAAAAATGTCTTCATTAGAACGCAACACAGAACGCATTAAAATGTCAGACTTTCTCGTTAAAACGAGATACAAACTCGTTAAACATGATACAAAATTCAAAACTGATAACAGATAACGAGATAAAAAACTCATTAAAATGAGAATTTTCCACGATACAATACTAGTTGAAATTAAAAACTTTCCCATTATATTGAGATAAAAAAAACTAGTTTAACGACAAAATTTCGCATTATTACGTTACAAAGGGAAACTTTCTCGTCAACGAAATACATAACTCGTTAAAACAAAAAAACCCAAAACAAAACAAAACTTTCTCATTATGAGAAGTTACAAATACCGCTTTAACGAGTTTACCGCTTTAACGAGTTACCGAGATACAAAATTCAAGACTCTTACAAAACTCATTCAAACGACAAACATTCTACTTCCGCTTCCGGTTGAATGGACGCAGCAAATCGAGGCAGCTCCGTTAAATTTTTTACAATTATTTTTAAAGCGTCGTGGGTCAACAAATATTGACGTTTCGTATAAAAAATAACTCTGAACAGTACAGACTATGAAAGACATTCGGGAATGCACTCAAGAAACTTTACGAACCGAATCCCGGCCGGCTAGCTTAGCGCCGGCTAGCTTAGCACCGGCTAGCAAAACACCAACCGACATGGCTAGCGAGGCTAATGCTAGTAAATCTCTCCGCAACGCCGACCCGAACAACGATGCTTCGGGGTCTACTCAAGACGGAAACATGGAGGGAACGTATCGTGAAGATTTAAGGGTTGATATTAAATCAAATTAGCATCAGGAAATACGCAAACATTTAACCGAAGCCAAAGCGGAGAATTTTAAAATGTTCCGAAACGAACTATCAGAGAAAATAGAAAGACTGCATAAGATCTACACAATTCTTTATCAGAGCTCACTCAGGCCGAATAAGACAAAGAAGAAAAAGGTAATTTATAATCTGAGTTTATTTACTGATTTCTTTTTTAACTTATGAATGTAAGTTTGTGTAGATAAGTTTATTTGATTTTATTGTCATTAATATGACATTTTTATTGATTTACTTCTATCATTGCATTGCCACACTTTTATTTCTTATAAAACTGTGGATATATAAAATGTCTTCCTGTGTCAATATTAAATGTTCATTATTATTTAAAATTAATTGATCTATGAGAATGTGTTCATTTTACTTACAGTATTAAATTTACATTTTCATTTCAATGAAAAAAACTTTAATGAAGAATTAAAAAAAACAACCAAACTTTTGCATTATAATAAAGACAGTTTCTTTTTACTTATTTCTCGTTATAGCAAAAACTAAATTTGTTATAATGAGAAATTTGCACAAAAATGAGATGCAAAACTTGTTAAAATAGCAAATATTTATGTAATACAAAGCTCTGGAAGATAAACTTTCAACTTATGTGACACAAAAGTCATTAAAACAACACTTTTACTTTATAATGAAGCATAAAAGTCAATAACAGAGAAACTACAAAATTTGCAAAATTTTATTACTGCAAAAACAATTTGGTATAGGGATAAACTCATTAAAACATTCTTGTTTTTAACATTATATAAAAATACATTCTTCCAGCAGATTTACCCTTTATCCTGTATCTGTTTTTCTCTAAACAAAACGTAAACCTCCTGTAAGGTGGTGACATCTTACTGTTGGTTTCTTATTTAAATAAGAACACATTTCAGTTTTAATATGAGATTAATCTAATTATGAGATATATAACTTGTATTTTACTAAAATGAGAAATGTACCAAGAAACTGCTCTTGAATTTATTTTCTACCTCTGGCAGTTATGGGCTTTTGTATATTTGTATCTTTTCCAACTCAACTCAGTTTATGTGCTCAGTGTGCAACAGCTAAATGCAGGAAGTTCTCTGAGTGTTGCAAATTGAAACCAAAGTAATGCTCCAACTCCCAATTATGCGCCCAACAGTCCATGAGACTATTCAATAAATAAATGTATTTTTATGTCATCCAGTATTTTAAAATTGTTTGGTGCTGGATTGTTTATGCCTCTCTGAATAGGTTCTTCCTTGTGTGTTTGCTCCACAGAGCCTGGGCGGGTCAGGGGGTTCTGAGGACGAACAACCGAGGAGGGAGAGACCCGAGGAAGACCGGACGAATCGTGAGAAAAGCCTAACAAAGAGAAAAGGTGAGCAATAATATTACTTTTTCTTATAAAAAGAACGTTGCTATTGTAAAAGTAAAAACTTCTCCTTCTTTAAAGACAAAAGTGTTTATTGGGATAATATTACTGCTACAGTTCCCCACATGTGATCAAGTCTGACCCAGACTGTCAACCGGAAACTATCAAAACTGAATCTTATCTAAACGAAACAAGCAAAAAACAGTTAATTATTACCTCTCTTACTTGCAAGTCCGGTGTAAGCATAAAGTCATAACATCACTTATCTTCTCATTTGACGTTCAAAATATTTCACCAAGATATAAAAATGAAAACACTTTGTTTATTGCTGAAGTTTTTAAATCATGGTTTCACAATAGACGACCAAACATGCAATTTATCACAATAATAATTAGAAAACTTTAAGCATTTCTCTGTAATCAAGTGTTTTTATCGAAGAAGTCCAAAGAGACAGAACAACAGACATTTTTTATGATCTAAATCTAAAAATATGAGAATAAAACAGCATCAGTTCTGATTTGATTTTTCAGATTTTTTTGGATCACAATATAGAAGCAAGTTCAGATCACTTTGATCTCAACTGATTTATCCACAAATAAAACATCAAAATACAAGATAAAAACTAATTAAAGGAAAACCATTAGAGTCCAGAGAGGTTTTGATTTTCATGAAATATTTCTGTCATAAGAATGAAAGAAATCATCAGCAGTGATTTCCTTTATGGCTCCTGCAACACAAAGAACTAAACCGGAAAAATAAAGGAGATCAGAGCAGCAGAGCAGAGACATCAGAACCACGAACCTGATCAACAATCTGAGAGATAAGAGAAAATCTATCTGGGTTTACAGAACTTTGCTGAGGATCCAATATCATAAATCCAAACTCCAGCCAGTAGCGGTTCAGTGAATTTGGTCTGGACTCTGTGGAGGAGAGTCATGGTTTCAGAGACGCTGTAGAAGGACAGAATACCTGCTCTGTGATCAGGTACACTCCGACTCTGGAGGAATCTGGACCTGAGATGGAGGTCCTGATGCTGTTGTGACTAAACAAATAACGGTTTTGAGAACAATCTAATGCCCAAGATTTATCATTATTTCCAAAAATACATTCATCCGCATTTCTTTCTCTGCTGATGTTCTTGTTTGCGACTGCTATAGAAACCTTCCCTCTCCTCTCCACCTCCCAGTAACAACGTCCAGTCAGACTCTCTCTACTCAGGACCTGCCACCATTCAGTGAATCTGTCTGGGTGTCTAGAATAAGACTGAACTTTATCCATCAGCTTCACCTTCCTGTTCCCCTCTGATAGTCTCAGCCTTGTGTTTGCTGTGTTTGGATCCAGAGTGATTTCACATGAATATCTTAAGAATCCAGCTCTGCTCTTTGGTTCTGGTTCTGACAGTAGAACATCCACCTCAGTGACCATCAGTGAGATGTTTGTCCATGAGTCTCTCAGGGCGTCCTGTAGTTTGTCTCTGAGCTCTGACACAGCTGCTGTCACGTCCTCAAAGTGTCTCAGAGGACGGATGTTGATGCTGGATGAGCGTTTAGACTCACTGAGTGCTGGCAGTGAGGGGTAGTTGAGGAGAAACTGGTTGTGATCCTCTGTGTGTGAGAGCTGCTCCAGCTTAGCGTCTTTCCTCTTCAGCTCAGTGATCTCCTGCTCCAGCTTCTCCTGAAGCTCTTTGACTCGACTCACTTCAGTTTCCTGCTGGGATCTGATCTGCTGCTTCACCTCAGAGCTTCTTTTCTGGAGGAGACGGATCAGCTGGCTGAAGATCTTCTCACTGTCCTCCACTGTTTTATCAGCAGAGCGATTGATGGCCTCCACCTCCTGTTGAAGCAGCTTCACATCTTTCTCCTGGTCCTGGATTCTCTGCTGGATGTTTCCTCGTCTCTGCTCCAGCTCTCTCTGCCTCTCAGTCATTTCTGCTGCAGCTGACACTATTTCATAGCCTTTATGTTCAACCAAAGACCAGAGATAACAGATACACTTCTGATCAGTGCGGCAGAAGACCTCCAACATCTTGTTATGCTCAGAGCAGATGTTCTCCTGGAGGTTCTTGGACGGCTCCACCAGCTTGTGTTTCTTAAATGCAGCTGAATCATAATGAGGCTGAAGGTGTTTCTCACAGAAAGAGGCCAGACAGACTAAACAGGACTTGATGGCTTTCAGTTTTCTTCCAGTGCAGGAATCACAGGCCACATCTTCATGTCCAGCATAGCAGTGGTCAGCAGGAGCAGCTTGGAGTCCAGTCTTCTTCAGCTGCTCCACTAAAACTGCTAGGATTGTGCTCTTCTTCAAAACAGGCCTTGGTATGAAAGTCTCCCTGCACTGAGGGCAGCTGTGGATTCCTTTATGATCCTCTTCATCCCAGTGATCTTTAATGCAGTTCATACAGTAGCTGTGTCCACAGGGAGTCGTCACCGGATCCGTCAGTAGATCCAGACAAATCGTACAGGAGAAGGTCTCTCGGTCGAGTTGACTGTGCTCCATTTCTGCTCTCAGTCACTGTGACTGTGACTTCTCAGGTTTTTGTTCCTGAGAACACAAACCAGTTTTTGTTGTCAGGAAGAAGTTTTAGTTCTTCCTGAGAACAAAAACTGGTTTAACTAAATCTAAGTCTCGGGTCATTTCAGAGAGAATGCAGCCAATCAGGTTTAAACCAGATCTTGGTTTCGCCCAGCCTGAAAATTCAGACCATAATAATCATCCTGTCAATATTACAACTAACATTGTATCAGGCCACGAGGCTTACATCTATCCATAATAGATGGTTATGGATAAGAATGGGCCCAACTGTTCTTGAGAAATATACTTAATAAAGAAAACATGACTGTAAATATTATCAAGGAACATGATTAAATATTACCGTTTGTCTGTATAATAGCACTTGCACTACTGGATTTCCAGATTTTTTTAGATTATGTTTCTCACTGTGGACATGAACCTCAGGTGAAAATTTCAAACCTTTCCATGATTTATTTCTAAGTCGCAGGGTGTTCAAATACTTATTTTCCTCTCTGTATTCTGGAAAATGTTAGTTTAAATATTACTATTCTTCTTGTCACTGAACTGTGCACTATAGAAGTGCAGTTTTAAAATAGCGTTTTTTATGCTTTTTTTCCTGCACATTTTCTATCAAGATTTGAGATGAATACAGATTTAGAAAAGAACACCTGGCCTCAAAATTACTTAAAATTAGATGTTTAAGACTTTAGAATTGATTCAGGACTCCAGGATAAAAATTTGAGTTTTACTTTAGACTTGCAAAACATTGACTTGGTCCCACCTTTGAAACAAACGCATGCGTCCAGCGCTAATGGGAGAAATATCTTGTGGACTTTTACCAAACACAAAATGAAACTGGCACCACTGACGCTACTCCATTAGTTACATTTTTGTGAAGAAGGAAATTGCGCTCAGTGTCTTCTTCAGAGGTTTTTGTGTTGTTACCTTCAGTGGTTCCTGGTGTAGCACCACCACAGGCGAGGAGGTTAACAGGTTAACAGGTTCTTTATTGTGTTTGGTTCGTTTGAAACAATGCAGTGTAAAAGTGAATGTAGCAAATGTTGAAATTTAGTTTCCCAAGTGAACCAAGTCTACTGGCCCAGGAAAAGATCCTAGATATAATAACTTTATGTAGAAGAAAAAACTTAGATGACACAGTAATACAACTGATATTTTTTTATGAAAGGTAAAAACCGAGTATTACCCAGGAATGGAGATAAGTCAACTGGAAAAATATAGCTTTATTTTTTCTTATGTACTCAAAGATTAGGAAGAATATTGTGGCAAGCCCTCGGTGTTGCTGGAGACTCTCTGGTCAGATGGATGTAGACCACATATACATATTCCGGTCTTGTCAAAAATGACTGGATAAAATAATACTAACTCTGAAAAAATGAAAGGATGTAAAACCCCAGAACATTTAGGACAGTCTACTCAGGGTGTCTATTTGTAGACTTGCATACTATAAACACAAGATGAATACTTGGTAAAACCGTTGCTTGAAGTAAGTAAGGAAACCATCACAAGATTATGGTATGAAGAGGAGCCTCCACCTGTGGAGCAGTGGCTGTGTATCATGGAGGAAATATCTGTGATGGAAAAACTCACAGATATCTACAGTTCACAGATGATACCACCATTCTGGGTCTGATGGCAAACGATGATGAGACCCTGTCAGGACCTGAGAGCCAGCACCTGTCCAAGTCCAAGAACCTGGCGCTCAACACCACCAAGACCAAGGATGTCATAATGGACTGCAGGAAATGCAGGAGGACAGTTAAGGTGACTCTGAAACATGCACTCTGTGGAGTGCATGGACAACATCAAATTCCTGGGCATCCACATCACCTTGGACCTGACCCGGTTGCTGAACACCTTTTTTCTGACGAGGACGGCCCAACAAAGGCTCTGCTTCCCTAGGAAACTGAAAAAAATGGACTTTTAAATATTAAAACCAAATAATTGAGCAATAAACTGAGAACCTTGTTATTTAAGTTTACAGAACTCAGCAGATTCTCGACGCCAAACTCCAGCCAGTAGCGGTTCAGTGAATCTGGTCTGGACTCTGTGGAGGAGAGTCATGGTTTCAGAGACACTATAGAAGGACAGAATGCCTGCTCTGTGATCCAGGTACACTCCGACTCTGGAGAAAACTGGACCTGAGTTGGATGTCCAGATGTGCCAAAATCTGCTACTGCTTTGAGAACAATATGATTCCTAAGATTTATAATTATATCCAATTTTACATTGATTTTCTAATCCTGCTCTGCTGATGCTCTTGTATGCGGCGGCTACATGAACTCCCCCTCTCCACTGATGGAGAACATCAGAGCCAATGAAGGATTCAGAGGGTCGATTGATCAGAGATCATATTGATCTGCTGGGAAATGTTGATGATGGTTTATTAGTGTTTAGATTAACCCAGACTGATCATCCTGGAGCTCTGAACAAAACCTAAAGACGGAGCCGTGCGGTACCGGTACCGGTCCAGCTGCAGTCATCCTTCAGTCGAGCCGCCCGCTTTGTGAATGCGCCTTTATGGGCAGAAAGAGTCTCAATTCTGTAAATGTGCAACTTCTGCACATGATTTCTCTATTGAGAATAAACATCCACATTTCCCACTCAAAGGCCTCTCTGACTCTGTCTGTCATTAAATCCCGGCTGAACGCTCTGCTGCTCAAACAGGCATTTGCACAATCTCTTTATTTTCTTTTTTTTAAATAATATATTATTTTTATTTTTTGTGAGGTGACCTGAAAGCACATTATAGTAAAATACACAATTATTATTATTATAGTTATTCTGCCACAAACAGGGACTGTTGCCATGGTTACTGCCTCTTTTAGTGGCAAACTTCTTGTTATTTATAGTAAATAATAGTAAATAGTATTCCTGTCACGATAACAAATTTTGCTGAGCGATTAATTGTCTATGGCGATAAACAATAATATTGTGTGAAGACCTTTTTACACTGATTTAATGGAAATGACATTGAATGTTCAAAAGAACATTTAACATGGAACTGTGAACATGACCAAAAAAATAAATGAACTCTCAGTCTACTTTAAAAAATCACTTGATAAAAACTAAACAACATAAAACAAAGTTGAAAAAAACACATTCAACAGAGTGCAGATATGACGTCTCATTTGTGCCTCACTATGATTAATTTCAAAAAGATGCAATCCAGGTGCAATAGTTCACCCCTTAAGCCAGTTCACACAACATATTTATGAGCTACAACATTAAACGTCTAACATTGTGCTGCACGAGTTGTCCTGTATGTGTCTGAATGAGGTCAGCGGAAACTGTGCGCCGACATGGTTTCCACAGCTAAGAGTGCTAGAATTGACAGGCAGCCAATCAGAAAGTGCGGATTTACCTCTGTACTTTCCCCTCAGAAAGCACAGAGGGGAATCCCAAATAGCTGAGGCACAACCCGGGACATCGGAAATGATATGTGGAAACAATGTTAATGTTTATTCAACATCTGGTGCAAAGAATATCCACAGAAATTGTGCTTTGCCGCTGCACCACCACAGCACGTACGCCGAGTTTTACTGTGAAAATTGCACACTCTATTATGCATGAGGCACCTGATCTATTTCAGCAGCAAATAAGACACTGCATGAAAAGTTTCTGCACAATAGTCGACTAAACATGCAATTTATCACAATAATAATTAGAAAACTAAGCATTTCTCTGTAATCAAGTGTTTTTTATCAAAGAAGTCAAAAGAGGCAGAACAACAGACATTTTTTATGATCTAAATCTAAAAATATGAGAATAAAACAGCATCAGTTCTGATTTGATGTTTCAGGTTTTTTGGATCACAATATAGAAGCAAGTTCAGATCACTTTGATCTCAACTGATTTATCAACAAATAAAACATCAAAATACAAGATAAAAACTAATTAAAGGAAAACCATTAGAGTCCAGAGAAGTTTTGATTTTCATGAAATATTTCTGTCATAAGAATGAAAGAAATCATCAGCAGTGATTTCCTTTATGGCTCCTGCAACACAAAGAACTAAACCGGAAAAATAAAGGAGATCAGAGCAGCAGAGCAGAGACATCAGAACCACGAACCTGATCAACAATCTGAGAGATAAGAGAAAATCTATCTGGGTTTACAGAACTTTGCTGAGTCTCCAGTATAATAAAGCCTAACTCCAGCCAGTAGCGGTTCAGTGAATTTGGTCTGGACTCTGTGGAGGAGAGTCATGGTTTCAGAGACTCTGTAGAAGGACAGAATACCTGCTCTGTGATCCAGGTACACTCCGACTCTGGAGGAAACTGGACCTGAGATGGAGGTATAGATGCTGTTGTGTTTAAACAAATGTTGAGAACTATATAATACCCAAGATTTAGAATTATATCCAAAAGCACATTCCTTCCCTGTTCCTTCTCTGCTGATACTCTTGTATGCGACTGCTACAGGAACCAATTTCCCGCTCCACTCCACCTCCCAGTAACAACGTCCAGTCAGACTCTCTTTACTCAGAACCTGATGATAATAAGTGAATCTGTCTCGGTGTCTAGAATAAGACTGATCCTGATTCATCCGCGTCACCTCCATGTTCCCCTCTGATAGTCTCAGTTCTGTGCGTGCTGTGTTTGGATCCAGAGTGATTTCACATGAATATCTTAAGAATCCAGCTCTGCTCTTTGGTTCTGGTCCTGACAGTAGAACATCCACCTCAGTGACCATCAGTGAGATGTTTGTCCATGAGTCTCTCAGGGCGTCCTGTAGTTTGTCTCTGAGCTCTGACACAGCTGCTGTCACGTCCTCAAAGTGTCTCAGAGGACGTATGTTGATGCTGGATGAGCGTTTAGACTCACTGAGTGCTGGCAGTGAGGGGTAGTTGAGGAGAAACTGGTTGTGATCCTCTGTGTGTGAGAGCTGCTCCAGCTTAGCGTCTTTCCTCTTCAGCTCGGTGATCTCCTGCTCCAGCTTCTCCTGAACATCTTTGACTCGACTCACTTCAGTTTCCTGCTGGGATCTGATCTGCTGCTTCACCTCAGAGCCTCTTTTCTGGAGGAGATGGATTAGCTGGGTGAAGATCTCCTCGCTGTCCTCCACTGCTTTATCAGCAGAGCGATTGATGGCCTCCACCTCCTGTTGAAGCAGCTTCACATCTTTCTCCTGGTCCTGGATTCTCTCCTGGATGTTTCCTCGTCTCTCCTCCAGCTCTCTCTGCCTCTCAGTCCTTTCTGCTGCAGCTGACACTGTTTTATGGCCTTTATGTTCATCCATAGTGCAGAGATAACAGATACACTTCTGATCTGTGCGGCAGAAGATCTTCATCACCTCATCATGCTGAGAGCAGATGTTCTCCTGGAGGTTCTTGGACGGCTCCACCAGCTTGTGTTTCTTAAATGCAGCTGAATCATAATGAGGCTGAAGGTGTTTCTCGCAGAAAAAGGCCAGGCAGACTAAACAGGACTTAATGGCTTTCAGTTTTCTTCCAGTGCAGATATCACAGGCCACATCTTCATGTCCAGCGTAGCAGTGGTCAGCAGGAGCAGCTTGGAGTCCAGTCTTCTTCAGCTGCTCCAATAAAGCTGCTAGCATGGTGTTCTTCTTCAAAACAGGCCTTGGTATGAAAGTCTCCCTGCACTGAGGGCAGCTGTGGATTCTTTTCTGATCCTCTTCATCCCAGTGATCTTTAATGCAGTTCATACAGTAGTTGTGTCCGCAAGGAGTCGTCACCGGATCCGTCAGTAGATCCAGACAAATCGTACAAGAGAAGGTCTCTCGGTCGAGTTGACTCTGCTCCATTTCTGCTCTCTGTAGCACTGACTGTCTGAGTGTAACTAACTGAAAACAGAAATTGGTTTGATCTCTAATCTATGAATTACTTTTCAGTGCAGAGGCTGCAACCAATCAGATTTCCCCCTCAGCAGATATCGGTTACACCCAGTTTCAAGGTTCAGATGATAAATGTTTCACCCAATATTTTATAAGACCATGGGATTAATCACAGATGCCAACGCTGTATAACAACCCGCTTCTTAACTTATCTTAGTCACATTTATTGTTTTTATAGCTTATCAGCAACAAGGCAGTTCAAAGTGCTTTACATCATAAAAACATTGTAGCGTCCCCAGTAGCGAAACAGGCAATATGTTGTATGTATCAAATATGTTGATGAACGTTTCAGTTCTTAATAGTCAAAGGCAACTCTACATAGGTGGGTTTTTAGCAACTGGCAGCATGTAGATGTTGAATTGGAGGGGTCCCAGGATTGAGCCTTGTGGGACCCTGCAAGTGACTTCTGTCCACCTCGTTCCAACTCTCCAGTTGCTTAATAACATATCATGGTCAACAGTGTCAGGTCCAACAGAACAAGCACTGTGGGTCTTACACAGGCTATATTTATGTGGATTTCATTGAGCACTTTGACGAGGACAATCTGCGTACTGTGGTGAGACTGGAAACGGGGCTGAAAGACGTCTAATCAGTTGATCATCGTTAAGAAGCCATTAACATTAACACAGCCTTTTCTATAATTTTGCTGATGAATGGGAGGTTGGAGATCGACCTGTAACTTTGCTATAGTGATTTGTCCAGATTGTTCTTTTCATCAGTGGTGTAATAATTGCTGTTTTTAAAGACATACTATATGAATGGACTGGCCATGAGAACTATACTTTCTAAAGTATGCCTGATTATACAAATATTTTACCAATAACAATAATTATATCTTATGTTTTGTCTTTTTATCACTGCTGTTGACTGGAAACTGTCAAAACTGAATCTAGATGAACTCAGCTAACTAAACAGTGCATTTGTTATCTCTTACATTCAACCCTGCTTTAAGCATAAACTCAGATCCTCACTTGTTTTCTTATTTGAGTTTTATTTCATGTTCATAAAAAAATGATAGGGCACCTTATTGTTTGGCTGATTTAGACAACAGCAGCATTTGTTGAATGCAAATGAAAGCCCAGATATCCAATTTATTTAAAATCAATTTATTCTTTGGATTTATTCCACAAATAGAGGTTATTTATCAATGACTACATGAACAGCCAGCCTTAGAGTGTTTATTACCTCTGATATCTTTGTCTATAGTCTGTCATGTTCATATTGTATTTATTTATAATGAGAAGTTCTACATAGGCTGATTGATATCTGAACAAAATCATATTTTAAAGATGCAAAAAGCTTTAGCACATCAAACATCTCCCAAATAATTCATACAATTATATAGTCACAAAAATATTTTGAAGGAGTACAAGTAAAAATTTGGGGTTCGTTCACACTAACCATGTTTAGTCAAATTGGTTCAGTCATTGGATAGTTCTTGGTTCAAAACTAATTTTCTCGGTTAGCACTCGTGGGAGAATTAACTCATGGTTTTTTCCCAAGCACAAAGGAGAAATCTTACAAACATTAAAATCTGCCGCCTCTCCATTTATTTACTTTTTTGTGAAGAATGCCGGTGGTCTCTTCTTCTTCACACGTGTATTTTCCATCAGTGGTTCTTGGTGCAGCACCCCTACAGGTGAGAAGGGCGAACAATTGACATGACGCCGGCTCCGCCCCCATGCTGACATTGAGCAATCCTTCCCCAAACTTTCCAGGGCACTTGTCAGCAACTGACCAATCAGCTTTCCAAGTACACTACTCCGGCAATATTGACAGTATCTATCATAGAAAACACGTTGCAGTCAGATTTTGAGGAAAATAATAGATAATCACGGTCTAAGTTGTCAGTGGGTAATATGCAATCCCGACAGCCGTTACCCTGAACGTGTAGAGGGCGGAATACTATTTATTACATTTCCAAAATCAAAAAGGAGTCTGAATTTCGCAAGAAATGGATCATAGACTGCAGCCCACTTCACCTTAAGTTGAATGAAACTGATGTACCACATTAGTCAGCACTGCGAAGGTAACTGGAAATAAACATCCCATTTTTTAAATAAGGACACTTAATGATAGTTCCATGCTAACGACTTAACAACTCATGGCTGACGGCTCAGGCTCCGGCTAACGGCTCCGTGCTAACTCCTCGCGGTTCCATGCTAACAACTCATGGCTGACGGCTAAGCATCACATAAACACAACTCAGTTAAATTAAAACAACAATGCTAAACATCTAATCATTTCCAGATCGATAAGTGAAGGTAGTGATGGTGGATTTTATGCATGTAGATTACAACGGTAGCTCTATGGCAGCATGCTATTGTTATTTCTAAACATCTTCCCGAAGGCAGATTTTCACAACCTATATTATTTAAGTCATTACATTTTGTACGTGAAAGTGCGTCCCACAGCATTCGCACTCGCATCCAATCAGACTTTTTTTGTCCTTCATTTTTCCTCTTGGGCTTCATCGTTGATTTCTCTGTTATTTCCCACTAATAACCTAATATACTTGACGTAGAACTAATTTGAGAATTTTCTTGCCTGTCTTCTTTGCCTTAGTGTTGGTTTATAAGGCAAAAATGACTCAAGAAATGTCAGGGGTAGCATTGAGGTCCGTTACGTCTGCCATAATAACAGTTGTCTTGTTGGAGGACAGCTCTTCTTCCGCAAGGGGCTGGGCCAGCGTCATGTCAATTGTTTTAGGAGTTTCGATTGTTTGATACAGTCAATGTGAAAGTGAACTGCAGCAGTTGAAAATGCAACAAATGTTGCAATTTTTGGTCTCCAATCAATCACAGTCTACCGGACTATCAGGTGCGAAAATAACATTGGTGTAATAATTTCATTTACAAGCAGATACTTAATGAGGCACCATCACAAAGTATTTACAGATAATTTTCTTTTTACAGGTAAAAACACAGAAATGAATCAAGAGAATATTATTAAACACACAAAAAATCATAATCACTTTTTTCCTGGTCAAACACTGATATGCAAGCAAACATTAAGAACAAATAACCGAGTAATAAACTGAGAAAATCTCATTATTCAAATTTACAGAACTCGGCAGAAATTCCAACCCAAACTCCAGCCAGTAGCGGTTCAGTGAATCTGGTCTGGACTCTGTGGAGGAGAGTCATGGTTTCAGAGACGCTGTAGAAGGACAGAATACCTGCTCTATGATTCAGGTACACTCCGACTCTGGAGGAAACTGGACCTGGGATCGATTTCCGAATGTGGTTGTGGAAAAATGTACAATTGTTTTGAAAACAGCATAATGCCCAAGATTCGGTATTATGTCCAAAAATACAATCATTCCACCCTCCAGCTCTGCTGATATTCTTGTATGCGACTGCTACAGAAACTCCCCCTTCCCACTCCACCTCCCAATAACAACATCTAGTCAGTCTCTCTCTACTCAGAACCTGATGATAAACAGTAAATCTGTCTGGATGACTAGAATAATACTGTGGTTGTTTCATCCACGTCACCTTCTTGTTCCCCTCTGATAGTCCCAACTCCTTGTGTGCTGTGTTTGGATCCAGAGTGATTTCACGTGAATATTTTAAGAATTCAGCTCTGCTCTTTGGTTCTGATTTTGGTTCTGGTTCTGACAGTAGAACATCCACCTCAGTGACCATCAGTTCGATGTTTGTCCATGAGTCTCTCAGGATTTCTTGTAGTTTGTCTCTGAGCTCTGACACAGCTGCTGTCACGTCCTCAAAGTGTCTCAGAGGACGGATGTTGATGCTGGATGAGCGTTTAGACTCACTGAGTGCTGGCAGTGAGAGGTAGTTGAGGAGAAACTGGTTGTGATCCTCTGTGTGTGAGAGCTGCTCCAGCTCAGCGTCTTTCCTCTTCAGCTCAGTGATCTCCTGCTCCAGCTTCTCCTGAACATCTTTGACTCGACTCACTTCAGTTTCCTGCTGGGATCTGATCTGCTGCTTCACCTCAGAGCTTCTTTTCTGGAGGAGACGGATCAGCTCGGTGAAGATCTTCTCACTGTCCTCCACTGTTTTATCAGCAGAGCGATTGATGGCCTCCACCTCCTGTTGAAGCAGCTTCACATCTTTCTCCTGGTCCTGGATTCTCTGCTGGATGTTTCCTCGTCTCTCCTCCAGCTCTCTCTGCCTCTCAGTCCTTTCTGCTGCAGCTGACACTGTTTCATGGCCTTTATGTTCATCCATAGTGCAGAGATAACAGATACACTTCTGATCAGTGTGGCAGAAGATCTTCATCACCTCATCATGCTGAGAGCAGATGTTCTCCTGGAGGTTCTTGGACGGCTCCACCAGCTTGTGTTTCTTAAATGCAGCTGAATCATAATGAGGCTGAAGATGTTTCTCACAGAACGAGGCCAGACAGACTAAACAGGACTTGATGGCTTTCAGTTTTCTTCCAGTGCAGAAATCACAGGCCACATCTTCATGTCCAGCATAGCAGTGGTCAGCAGGAGCAGCTTGGAGTCCAGTCTTCTTCAGCTGCTCAAGTAAAGCTGCTAGGATGGTGTTCGTCTTCAAAACAGGCCTTGCTATGAAGGTCTCCCTGCACTGAGGGCAGCTGTGAATTCTTTTCTGATCCTCTTCATCCCAGTGATCTTTAATGCAGTTCATACAGTAGCTGTGTCCACAGGGAGTCGTCACAGGATCCTTCAGTAAATCCAGACAGATCAAACAGGTGAAGGTCTCTTGGTCGAGTTGACTCTGCTCCATTTCTGCTCTCAGTCAGAGTGACTGAGTCTCATTTCCTGATATCAGCAATTGGTTTGACCTCGGATTTATGATTCATGTGTTCATGCAAAGAGGCTGCAGCCAATCAGGTTAGGTAGATGTCAGTTCCACCCAACTTTAAGATTCAGATCATAAAAGTAATCTTGCCAAGGTTTCACCTGACATTTTTATAAGGTTTTACATTAAGGTTAATCATTAATGTCAAATGTAACTAACAACCTGCTTTTGAGCTTATCTTAGTCAAGTCAAATTTAATTTTATAGCACATTTTTAGCAACAAAGCAGTTCAAAGTGTTTTTTATCATAAAAACATGATACTGTCCCCAGTTATGAAACAGAAAAAAAACAAAAGAATGCTATAAACTATAAAGTAAAAATGAGTACATATGGGATAACATGTATTTACTAACAGAAGCCGATCTGATCCACTAATCTTATCTAGCTTGGCAAAGGTCTAAGAATCAACCTGTGTCCTCTTTTGGTCTCCGGTAATAAAGGTTTGATTGATAGACTTGCTGACCAGGTTATGTCTGCACGTTTACAATGAACAACAAAAGCCACTCTACTGTTGCCAACTCAACAACTCTCTTGCTTTACTGAGCAACATTTCAGACAAAAAAATTGGTATCGGCTAAAATCTGAATCGGCTTTTGTGCTTTTGTTGGAGAATTGAAAGGTGGCTAAACTCTCAAATATATAAGTAAACAAGTAATGCACGGAGACGTAGATCTGATTCTTCTGCTGGCCATAGGCGGGCATCGAGATTTATTCACATCCACGGATTCGTCTTACAGCTTCATCAGTACAAAAACCCTAAAATCTCTGCCTGTTCTTAACATCATCGTTTTTTATGCAATCTCATCTTTACTGGTGTGAGTTGGAAAGTTTCGACCAATAACATTATACTATCCTTGATTTACATAAGGATCCTGGCACCCCTCTACATGGAGTGTCTATTGGACCTCCTCAAAAATATTCAGACCTTTTGACCTCAGCATCTGCTCCATTTCAGAACTGCTGATTAGCTAATTCATCAGCGATTGTTGCTCTTATCTGTACAAACAGCATACTTCCCAAATCATATTTGGTCCAACTTTGAGTTTCGCACGCAAGCTGAGAGAGGGAGTCAGGTCAGTTTGACCCAACGAGGCGCCAAGAATCTTTTCGCAAAAACAACTCCATAAATAGTATTTCCACTCTTACACTTTTCAAAAGATCGGAATCAGCAATCGGCCAGAAAACCGCAATTGGTGCATCCCTAGTTTTTACCAATTAGAAAACGCTCTTTTTAAAATACTTTGGTAAATGTTTGAATATATTTGTGTCTGGACGTATAAATTCACGTGGCTTTGTTGAGTGGTGTTGATTTTATCGTGTTGATGTGGGTCTTCCTTCTGCACCGCCACCTCTTCGCCACCCTCATGTGACTTCAGCCATTTTTCTGACTGAGTCGCTGGATTTCTGTCCGCCTCGTCTCTCTTCACAGCTAAACTGACGGAAACTGAACGTCCAGCAGCTTCTGGGCTCTAATTGTGTTCAGTGAGCTGCGAGACTCTCGCCTCAGCAAACAGCAGTCGCTCGGCATCAGCAGAAGGCCTCACTGGTTTGGTGCTCATTTCCGTCTCTCCTGGGGTTTTATCGTCTCCTTCTCTGTTCTTGTGGGTTCACTTTGCTGATATCAGTTTAGATTAAAGGTTTTTTTGTTGGCTTTTCCGGCTTGTAGGAGTCAGAATTACAGATATGGTTTTTTGTAATATCAGGCAATTTGATTTTAATTCTGACTGACTTTCTTGTCCAAAGAAAACAACCAAATGGATTCATTGGGAGTCAATGAAATGCCTGTAACTCCTCCTACATCTGCGGACAGCCTCTGAAATGCCATCCTGCAGGAAGTTTAAATACCACAAACAGGTTTCATCTGATCAGGCTCAGTACGCTCTGGATCGGCAAGTACAGCAGATACAACACCTGAAACCAACTGCCACACTGTAAGTGCAAATGTTTTAAAATAAATAGAAACCAAACTCATGCTCAATACGGATTAATAATCTGTAATTGTTGGTTTGAACCTTTGATTTACGGGCAAATTTGGGAATGTTGTTGAATACGTAGTTCAATATTTAGTAAATAGCTGGAGGAAAAGAGGAAAATAGACATAAATTGCACAATATATGAACATAATTTTGGGTTTGTCCTTCTGATTTTGTAACGTAGCTACTGGAAATGTTCACCTACGCCGATGATACACTGATTTATACTAGACCCCACGTCATTGTGTTCACTGTGTGTTGCTTTTAATCCTGTTCAGTTAAACTACAGAAAATCAGCTTCAAACTCAGAGATCGTTGCTTTTTATTTCAAAATAAATGTTTTTCACACATAAGTTCATCTTAGTCGGGTGAACATGTTTCTTCTAAAGCGCTGCCTGCCGCATGACTCCTGACCTAAATCTGAGCAAACCTGCTGCAGTCACTGAAAATTAGGGTGATGACAAGGAAGCCTTCCAATCTCAAAACTGAAAGCTAGGATCTGACAGATAAAATGCAATATTCCTTTTGAGTATTAGGAGGAAGTTAAGACTTTTAAGTGTATATCACTTTTAACCGTCTGGGACTTTATAGATGTGATTCTTCCTGTCGGTGAACATTTTTCTGAAGTTTTTATTTTATAAATATGTTCTGTTTCTCTTTCCGACCAAAACGAGGCTTGAAGCTAATGAATTGTTTGATTTTTTTCTATTTGGTGATTTATGTGCATATTTTTTCCCCCTGTAAAACAGTTTATTTAGATTTATGCCTTGCAAAAGTTGATTTTAATTACTTTAAATAAAATCCAATTGTCTTCAGGAGAAACCATAACAGCAGCTAAAGGTGGTTCTATGAAGCTGAATACAAATGCCCTCCACACTTTTCAGATTTTTTCTTTATATTTTCAGAAAATATGAATAATTGTTCTCTTATAATGATCAGTTGAACATTTTTGGTTGTAATGAGACAAATTTTATGCTTAGGGTTACTCACAAAACCACCTAACAATTAAGAATATGACTCTTCTCAGTGAATTGGAAGCAAAAATAAGTTTGTGATCAATTACATTTGAGGAAATTTATAACTATCCATGTGTTTGTGTGGACTGGATTATTGCATCTTATTCTGTGTTAATTTATTCCACTATCTGTCTGATAAAATCCATGTTGTAAATAAAAAAATAGCATTGGAAATGTAAAAACACATGTAAACATGAGACAGTTTTTGGAGACAATGTAAATGTAAAATTATTGATTTTAAACTCAATCTACTGACTTTGGTTCTGTTTATGGCTAAATGTTTTATATTTGACCAAAAATCACCTGAATTTGTGTTATTGGCTCTAAACACAAAGCACTCAGTGCAGCGTGATGAAGCATAAAGGCGATAAAATTAAAAAGTAAAGAAGCTTGAATGGTGAAATTAACGTAGAGATGTGTTGTGACTGCAGGAAACCATGGCGTCAGTGTCCAGCAGCTCTCTGCTCAACAAGGCGGTCCGACAGCAGTACATGAACCTGCCTCAGGGCGGGAAGTGCCAGGTCACTTACATTTGGGTGGATGGCACCGGAGAGGGGCTGCGCAACAAGACCAGGACCCTGGACACAGAACCAACCAGCATCGAAGGTAAAAAAAAAATTAATTATGGGTAAAACAGCCTCTTAAAGAAAAGCAAATATGTTAAATAAGGGCTGGAAGTGATGAAGATAAATAAAAATTGTAAAATAACCATTAATGGACTCGTTCATGTATTCCAGTTCAGGTATTCCAGTACTAAAATTTTGTGATATTTATTACTATTACCTAAACGTATAGAAATAAATTATTAGGCAAATTATGGTAAATTTAATTTGATAATATATATATTATAAAATTAATTCACATATGTAATGTAGTATAATTACAATGTATATGTAAATAATATTCATCTTTCTAAATTATAAATCTTGATAATTGTTTAATTTTGAAGAGTTAGAAGAAATTATTAAAATAGAAATTATTAAAATAGAAATAATAAAATAAAATAATCGCTAAAAATGTAAAAATTTAGCTGATCAGAAATAAGTACGTTTAATAAAAAAATCTGGAAACAATCTCTAAAGAAAAAGATTAACATTAATATCTTATGGAAAAGATAAAAAATTATTACATTTGTAAAAAAAAAAATAATTTATGATTCATTATATTAATTGTTTTATATTTTGATTTTTTAAAATAATTTACAATGTAATTTAATTTTTTTACTTTAATTTGTTAGTTGATTTAATCTGATAGAGTATATATATATATATATTTCTCAAATATTGTGGGTTTTTTTTTATTTCCTAGCATACCCTAAGAAGTTAGATTAAATCTGATCTTAATCAAACAAGAGAATATTTTCTATTGTCATTTTGGAAACTCAGGTAACACGTCATGAGTAACATTATCTCCCACACCTGATCAGGATTCTATTTTTTCCCCGTGACGTCAACGCCGTGGAGAATGTTACAAATCCAGTTTGGCTTTCATTCTGCATCAGTGATCACTGTGGTACATTAGCTCATTTAAACACCTGCTCTACTGATGATCTGTCAGAGTTTGTGTTTAGGTCAGCTAATTTTACATTTTAACTGAAATGAAACACACAGAATTCCACAGCACATCTACATGTTATGGTTGTCATAGTCAGGCTAGCATAGCTGAACTACTTCCCTCTCCCTTGCAAATAAATGTTTTTTTCATTAAAACTTTTTCCTGATCTTGTTACCTTGATTTTGACTATTAGCACAAATCACTTTATGTTCCAGATGTACATTTTAGATTTAGTATGTTATGTTGACAACTTAAAAGCTAAAACCAAAGCTAGTCATCGTTAGCTAGCAGCTGTATGCTTTTCAGCAGAGAGATGGGGGCATAACGCTTTCTCCTCTCCTCATCAGATATCCCTGAGTGGAACTTCGACGGGTCGAGCACCTACCAGGCCGAAGGCTCCAACAGCGACATGTACCTCATCCCAGTCCGCATGTTCAGGGATCCCTTCACCCTTGACCCCAACAAACTCGTCCTCTGTGAGGTCCTCAAATACAACCGCCTTCCTGCCGGTACGTTCACCTCCGTTCACATTTGGAGAAACGAGTTGTGCTGCATTTCATTTGGTTCCTTCTCCTCCAGAAACCAACCATCGCCACCGCTGCAACCAAGTGATGCAGCAGGTGAAGGAGCACTGCTTGTGGTTCGGCATGGAGCAGGAATACACCCTGCTGGGGATAGACGGACATCCGTTCAGCTGGCCTCCACACGGATTCCCAGCACCACAAGGTGCGTGACAGAGAGCTGCAGTTGCCTTGGAAAAAAAATTCCCAATGAAAAACTTCCATGTATTTTACTGGGATTTAATGATATTTTAGGTAAAAATGTGTTTATTTTATGGCTAAAGTGGATTATAGTTCCTCTTTTATATTGAAGAACAAAGAAAAGTTTAAAATTTGCATATTAAGCAGCGGTGAGTAGAGTAGCACATATTTTATCTATCCAAGAAATCACTCAAATAAGAGTAAAAGTATTTGGTAAAAAGTCTATTAAAGTACTGAGTAACTGATCAAAATATCAATTATTTAATATTTAAAAATTACATCATCAGATGGACGAAAATATAGTTACGTGGAAATTTTTGGAATTTTTAGGACAAAAATGACAATAATTCATATAACAAAATCAGACAAAATATTTTGTTTCTTTCAGTAAGCTTTAACAAAAACTGCAGGTGTGTCTGGTGGATTTTTGTTTTTCATTCAGTGGGTAGAAAATCCTGAAATTTTACTGTAGTAAGAGTAGAAATACTTGATAATAAAATTACTTACTACCGCGCAGTAAAAATACTCCTAAAAGTACATTTTTCAAAAAGTTACTCAAGTAAATGTCATTGAGTAAATGTAACAGTTACCACCCAACTCTGGAACTACGTCTATTTTGTAACATTCCCGATGTTGCAAGAAAGGAAAGAAATCAACTTAACAAATTTCCTCCCATTTTGAGCCACGTAGTTTTTACAGATTTGGTTTTTCCTCCACCTTAAGGCCCGTATTACTGCGGCGTCGGAGCGAACCACGCGTACGGTCGAGACGTGGTGGAGTGCCACTACAAAGCCTGCCTCTACGCCGGCATCCAAATCTACGGCACCAATGCTGAGGTCATGCCGTCTCAGGTAGATCGACAACCTGGGGAGGCAATCAAACTGAATATCGAGTTGTTTCATTTGAGACTAATCTCAAGTTTTCTTTTTCTCTTTTACAAGCAAGTTTTCAACTTCTCAAATTTAGAAAAGTTTTTGACATTTTTCTTGAAACTTTCTGAGATTAATCTAAAAATTTCTGAATTTTTTTCCTCTAACAAATTTTCTGCTTTTCAAACTCTGAAAAATTCCCATTTTTTTCCAGAATATTTCTGAATTAGTGAAAATGTACACTTTTTTTTTTTTTAAATCTACTTATTGTAAAAATCAGTTTCAGGTTTTGGATCTACAAGAATTGATTTTAGGTTGTTGGTCTTTTTTTTGGCCTAATACGACTTTCACCCACATGACCCAAAGTTTGGACACCCCTGCTATAACATCATCCTTCCCTGTCCAGTGGGAGTTCCAGGTGGGTCCCTGTGAAGGCATTGAGATGGGCGACCATCTTTGGGTGGCGCGCTTCCTGCTGCATCGTGTGTGTGAAGACTTCGGGGTCGTCGCCACCCTGGACCCCAAACCGATAAAAGGCAACTGGAACGGCGCTGGCTGCCACACCAACGTCAGCACCCAGCAGATGAGGGAAGAAGGAGGACTGCAGTGAGTAGACATTTATAAACCTCCTTATGATTTTTATTTGTTTTATTATGAAGCAAAATATCCATTCACAGTAACAAAAATGTGCTCATGTGATGTTTGGAATTTATTAAAGTGATATATTTGCCTATAAGTGCAATAAAAATAAACATTTTTGTTAGAAAATTCTGTGTTTCAATCTGTTCTTGATAGTTCACTGTAAAAGCACAAAATCTTATCAACTATATTTAGTCTAGTTTCTAGTGCAAATACCTTAGTACACTTAGAATTAGGCAAACCTAACTTACAAATAGCTTTTCAGCAAGAAATAGGAGATTGTTTACATCAATAATTCCTTAACATTGATGAAAAAGCACTAGTTCCATTGGCAGAACATTCCACTGAGCCGTTACCTAGCAACCCCAGCCAAGCCCAACCCGTCACCTAGCAACCCAGTTTTAGTTCCAGTAGCAGATTATTTCACCAAACATGTTTCCCATGTCATAAATGAAATAATCTGCCAGCCAATTGACATTTTTCACCAATTTTAAGGAATTGACTTAAAACAAACTGAAAAGTTACTTGTTAGTTAGTTTTGTCTTATTTCAAAACTAACTAATATTCGCACCAGAAACTAGGCATAAATACTTAGTAAGATTTTGTGTTTTTTTGCAGTGTTGAAGAAGCAAAATCTTGTTGATTTGACCAAAAATTACACTCCTGTTTTATACACTTGAAATTAGTTTTAAGTCACCAGATTAAGTATTTTTTTTATTTAAATGTGCTAAAAGTAGGTTAATTGTTTACATCTATGCTGAGTTTTAATTTCAACCCTTTTAAAACACAAACATCTTCAATTCTGACTTAAAAATAATGAGTCCAATAATGAGCTCTTCTCTCCCTCTCCTGACAGGTACATTGAACAGGCCATTGAGAAGCTGGGCAAAAAGCACAAACGGCACATCGAGGTGTACGACCCGCGCGGCGGACAGGACAACATGCGGCGCCTCACGGGTCTCCACGAAACCTCCAACATCGACGACTTCTCGGCCGGCGTGGCCAACCGCGGCGCCAGCATCCGCATCCCGCGGCAGGTGGGCAAGGACAAGCAGGGCTACTTCGAGGACCGCCGCCCTGCAGCGAACTGCGACCCCTACGCAGTTACCATGGCGATCGCTCAAACCTGCCTCCTCGATCCAACGGAAGAGGAGACCAAGAAGGAGGAGTTAGCCTAGGCTGCGTTCACACTGCAAAGTGAAATGACACAGATTGATTGTTTTTTGACTTACGGGTGTTCAAAGTGGGTCCGAGGGCCATCTGTGGCCCCTAAACAGATTTTGTGCGGCCCCCATATGCATTTTAAAAATGAAACAAATTTGGCTGATAGATGCAGACAAAGACTTTTAATTTGTAATAAGGGTAAAACGATTGAGGATATAATTTTCTTACAATGGAGAAAGTAAAGTAAAAATCAAAGTGTTTATGTTTTATAACAAACCATCACAGACTTTTACTGAAAAGTGACCAAATTAGCTTTAATTTAATTTAGAAATGCACGATTCATCGACATCAGTATCGGCTGATATCAGTCATATATTTAACATGTTGGTTTCAGTCCAATTAATAAACAACCAATATTTATTTTTTTCTGTTTCTGGTTGGGAGTTTTTTTTCCAAACGTGTCAGAACAGAAGCGAAATGTACATAATATTAATTATCAACCATAAAAGAAATATTGATACCTGATATCCTTATCGGCCCAAACTTTTGTATCGGTGCATTCCTAGCTTAATTCGTTAAACTTGGCTAATCATAGCAAATGTTTTAAAATAAAATCACCCAAATCCCGTTCTTCTATTATCAATCAAGTCAAAAAGAAACTGAAAATTAGATGCTTTTCTTTACAGCAGACATAAAAAAATCTACAATGGTGTATTAGAAAAAAGGAAAAAAGGAGGAGTAAGTTTCCAAAACAAAAACTCTGAAATTTTGAGACTAATCTGAGAATTTCTGATTTTTTTTTTCTAGCAAATTTTAACTTTTCAAACTCAAAAATTTCCCCGCTTTCTTTTTTTTTCCAAGAACGTTTATGAAAATTTACTCCTTTTTTTTTTTTTTTAATACGATGACGGCAATACGCCATCGTAAAAATTTCTTTGTAGTTTTGGATCTATAATAAATATCCATTCTGAAAAAAATAATGACAGTTTTATTTGCTTACTTTTAGGTTGTTGGGGTTTTTAATGTTGATCTATGACATAAAATGAATTAAATTGCATTATAATGTGATAAAATAAAAAATTAAAAAAAATAAAGGCCGCGAATACATTTAGAAAGTTCTGTCATCCTGAAGAACAATAAACATGTTTAACATGACCCAAATAGACAAAAACTTAGAAAAAGAGGCTTATAATAAATATAAAATAGTAACAAATTTCATCCAAACATGATAGAAAAGATTGATGGTGGCAAAAACGCACAAAAATCCAACCGAGTCTACAGAATAAGAAGAAAAACAAACTCAGTAGGAAAACATGAAGCATGCAAAAGAACTAAAAGGGATGCAAATGATTCATAAAGAGGATCTAAAAACAAAGATGCAAACCAAATGAGCATGCAAAGTGGATTTGAATGGACACAATGAGAAACAAACAGATGAGAACGAGTGGAAATGTAAACAGAATTTGATTTATCGTTGTTTAATGTCTCTTCAGGTCAGCGTGTCTTTGCCTCACAGTCCATCCGGGCCTTTAAACGGCCATCTTTGTTCTAAATGTAAACGGTAGTCATAGAAGAAGAGCCTGAATTAGATGTTTGTGTTTGTATTACTGTCACAAAATAAGTGTTCATGTGTTGAACTTTACGTTTTCCTGTCTGAAGTGGATTAAAAGAGAAGGGATTATTATTTAGTTTATTTGTCTCTTTGCACATAAGAATCCAAAAGGTCTGGTTGAAGTTGTTTTCCTGGTGCTGGTTACTCCAAAAACACTAACTGCACCCAAACTGCTTCATCTCACACAATATAATAAACATAAATAAAAGAATCAAGATATTGAATCAAAGTTCAGACCTCAATTTGGACATCAAGAAACTTTTTTTTTTAAATGAAAGACATGTTACCTTGAGAAATAAATAAAATTCAGTGAAAAGTAAGCAAAGAGCAAACCATTTTGCAAACAAAAACAAAAGCAAACAAACTGAGACATTATTGGATGATGTATGGAGTTAAATAACGGACAATACTAAAAAAATAAAAACTGCAAAAAAACTTAAAGTGAAAAGTCCAGACATTAAAGTTTGTGTTTGTAAAAAGTTTAAAGTAAGAAAATTACTGAGCCAGTATTCAATTCCATCATTTGGTCACTAGATGGCGGTGTTGGATTTTCTCTCATAACTCCAGCCCAATAAATCAATAAATACCTATAGAGTCAGAACAGCCCAGCAACCCATAAACAGCAATGTTTCACACTGAAATGCATCAAAACAGAAAAGAAGACTCTTTTCATCGAGTTTTCAGAGACGTAGTGAATGAATGAGGTAATCTAATCTTGATCATTGATCCACGTCAGGGTGATGAATGGCAACGCTAACATTTTACCTCATTGGCAGCCTCACGGCATCAACACAATTTGCTATTCAATCTGTTTCAGGGGAATGTTTTCAGTTAGTAAACATTAAAAAAGAATCCCATAGCAATCTAAATGATTCCTGGGATTAGATTAGTGGATAAACACCACATTTTAATGGATTTAGCTTGAGTTTTCATCTCTGAAGGCAGGAAGTGTAATCAGAGACAGGAAGCCTTCAAACACAGAAAAATAAACTTTTTAGGTACTTTTGAGTTGAAAATGTTTGATTGTTGTAATTATGAGTATTGCCAATTTAATTAAACAAACACAATTAAATAGTAACTTTAGTATTTGAAAATTAAATCATGTTCTAACACTAAGACCCTTGAAAGAATTGATTTAGATTTTCTTCAGCCTGATTTTGTTATTTTTTGTTATTTATATAAATTTTTGATATTTTTGTCCTTAAATACGAAAATGTCAAGATAACCTTATATTTTGGTACATCTGGTTATATATTAAATATGACATAATGTATAATTTGATCGGTTAATCAGTAATTCAGTTTACCAAATACTTTTTGTTTTCTTTTACTTGAGTAATTTCTTGTTTGACTACTTTTTACTTTTACTCGAGTAAAAATATGTTGAAGTAAATTGGGTACAATTTTAGCACAATTCAGCAATAGCAGCTGTAATCAATTTCAATATACAGGTAGCCCCTTTTGTGCAAAGACTTCAATGTAACAGCTAAAAGCTATTACAATTAAGCTAAAAGCTATACTTTTAGCTGTTAGCACACTAGGAATCACCTTTTTGCTGCCAAAATACTGTTTTAAATGAGTAAATATTAAAATTATCCAATACCCATCTTATTATTATAACTTTTAAAAACAGTTTAAGGCACATGAACCGGACTGTGCTTCGTAAGTTTGAGGTTTTAGGGAAAATATTGGTAAAAAATTAGCCTGCGTTAACGGCCGTTTGTTAACGGGCTCGGTGACGTCACGGGTTGCCATGGCGGGAGGGTGGGCTCGCGGCGGCGGCAGCAGGTGAGAGTGGAGCGGCGGCTCAGTCAGACGCGGAACAGCGGAGTACCGGAGCGGAGCGATGGGAAAGCTACAGGAATTTGACATCACTTTTGCCAACAACAAGGTGGTTTACGGCCCGGGGGAGTCCATTAGCGGATATGTGAAAATCCGAACCGGCAGCTCCCTGCAGTACAAAGGTAACGGGTTCGTCTTGTAGCAACACACCGGAGAGACAGGAAGGAGGTTTTTAACGGCTCCTCCTGTCTTTCCTCCGCCCGGTTCGGGGTTTGGATGTAGCTTAAACTTTCCCCGGTGTGATTAAAAATTCACGAGGCGTTTTTATTTGACGGTTCAGTTGTTGTGACGCGTTGTTGCGGCGCTGCCGTTGTTTCCCCTCGGTGAGACGCGGCAACCCGCCGCAGGCTGCGTGATTGTTTCAGGTTGTTCTCCTGCCATCCTGAGCCACATCCTGCTTGTTCTGACACGCTGCTTCCTCATGTCTGCTGCGTCTGAACTTTAAGGAGAAGCAAAAAAAAAAACACGACTAACAACAGGTGTTAAAAACCTCATTTCTCCCGCATTTGGCAGTAAGCGGCCAGGATTTCTGTGTAAATGTTGCTGCATCGTATTTATGCGGAGGGGAAAGTAAGTGACTCCATTAAGTAATCCGTGTGGCATTCTCCTCTAACAATAACAGCGGCTGCTGTCTTTATCTCAGGGGTGTTCAAAGTGCGGCCCGAGGGCCATTTGAGGTCCTTGGGCGGATTTTTTTGAGGCCCAGCAGAAATGTAAAAAAACCCAACAAATTTGACCCGTAGATGCAGATCGAGACTTTTAATTTGTAGTTTCTTTACAGTGGAAAGTAGCACAAAGTGTGTTCACCCAGAGACTTTTACTGAACAGGCGACCAAATCAGCTTTGATTGACTTTATTAAACTCGACTAACTGTAGCTAAAGTTCTGAAAGAAAGTGACCCAAATCCTGTTATTACTGAAAATAACTTGGCTCAGTCGGAAAGCTGAAAGCTTGATGCTTTGCTTTAAACACAGCAAACAATAATATTGATTTTTGTGATTATTTTCAGCTAATAAGACTATAATAATGCAAGTAGATTCTCTCAAACTTGAACTATTAATTAACATTGCACACTGGAACTAAATATAATAAACAAAACAAATAAAATGGATGCCACAATTTTCTGTAAAATTTTCTAAAATTGAATGACAATAATCATGTATAAGCTTGTAATAATACTTATTATTAATTGTTATTATATTAATAACAGGAATATTATCTAATATATATGTATAAAACTTAGTTAAACAATTATATTCTAGGGTTGTTTATGTCCGATTAACATTGTAAGTTCAAATTTATCATCAAAAATTGCAAAAAAATTTCACAGTTAGAAAATAAAATTTACATATTTCCATGAGGAATGTGGAGCCTTCTCAATGTCTGGAATAAATGCTCCAGTTAATCAATGTCACAATAAGTTATTTTGGAAATTATTAAGCAGTTACTTGATTAAAATAATTGTTTTTCCAGATCTGAATAATTAATTTGTCACACAAATGTGTTATTAACATGCAGGATGTGCGTGTGTGGCAGCATTCCTCTGCATTATTCCACAGCCTGATGGATGGTGGAGCGCTTATCGCTAACGTCAGTGTGTGGAGTTGGGTAATCATTACTGGGACTTTAACTGGAAATGCAGCAAACACTTCAGATGGGCTAGGCATAAAACAAATAAAAAGCAAAAGATGAATGTGGGGAACAACTCGGGCTGGCTGTTGAGTTCAGGGGGATCTGTAACAGTGGTATTATACAACAGGGACTAAAAAATTAAGTTATTTTATTTAAATCTTCTCCAACTGATTAGTTCTGATTTACTCCAACTTGCTTGTTTTCATGTTGGTGTCGATCAGATTAAAGTTTTTCACTGCTGAGCCAAAGCAGTCCGTCTGAAGAGTCAGCTGGGCTGTCGGTCCCATCATGTTAACGCCACGGCTGCATTATGTCCGATCTGACGTTCATATCCATGTCCGATCTGACGTCGCCGTTATCCATGAACGAGAATTAAGCTGCTGAGAAGTGTGCAACTCCACCTTCCATAAAGATCCAACTATAACACATAATTACACACATGAACTCAAGTTGAGTTTGTCTTGCTTCAGGTCAGTTTGCATTTCTTTTTTCAATTTTTAGAAATATTTTTAAAAATTCACAAGTTTACATCAGTATTTGACTTTGGTCAAGCATTTTTTACTTTCTTCTTAGTATCGTTTGCTGCAGTTTTGGACCCGTTAGTAGGACTGGTGTAACTTAGCCACCTTGCTAGCACACACCTTCACAGGTGTACCCACAGAGTCCTTATGCTACTTTTTAACTCAGGGTGAATTCACACCAGCTCTGTTTAATCCACTTTAATCCCCAGTTTGTTTCTTCTAAACGAGAAGAAACAAACTGGGGCGGTGTGAATGCAAAATTGGACCATAAATGTGAACTCTGATCTCGGTTCTGTTGAAGTGAACTCAGGTGCGGTTTGAATGTGAATGCCAAGTGAACCAGAAACGGCTCCAGAATCAGGAAGCGAACTACAACGCAGGACATTATGGGTATATATATACAACCAAAACCAACATGCTAACCATCGCTAGCGTAAAAGATGGGTCATTGTTTGTTTTTTGTTTTTTTCCAAAGACTAAAGGGAAATCCTGCAACCGCTAAAATCTGACAGCAATCCATTTTAGTTTACATTTGTGAAGAAGGAAGTCCCGTTCATTGTCTTCAGTGGCTCTTAGTGCAGCGCCCCCACAGGGAAGGAGGGGAAGAGCTTTTTCAAGGGGTTTGGTTCATTTGACACCAGCTGAAAATGTAACAAA
Organism: Phalloptychus januarius; assembly: GCA_902982915.1. NCBI lineage: Eukaryota > Metazoa > Chordata > Actinopteri > Cyprinodontiformes > Poeciliidae > Phalloptychus > Phalloptychus januarius. The sequence continues at coordinate 534,375 of CADWAE010000133.1, read as the reverse complement.
TGTTGCAACTTTGGTGTCCAATCAAACCGACTGCTGGACAATAAGGTGTGAAAACACCATAAATTAACTGTCTGATGAGGATTTACATTATTTAATTTTCAGCTATTGCAGATGAAAATTGCAGTTATGGTATCAATGATTTACTTTTCTTTTAGAACCCTCTATGTATTTTACTTTGTCAGTCACTTCAAGTTGCTTTTGTGCAGTAAGGTTAGCTGGATTCCTTCCAACTCGCTGAAAAATTGGTCAATATGCAAAATGTCAATTTCAAATAATTCCTATGAAATAGTACATCCAAGCAGATTTTTGAGATTGAGATATTTTATACTCTAACATGGCAACAACTTCTGTGATTTAATGACTTTGAGGCTCTAATTAGGGTCCTTGTCCATTTTGAAGTTTAAAGTTTGTTCCCTCTTGCATCACGACACCTTCACATGATGCTGCCACCACCGTACTTCACTGTTGGGATGTTCTCAGGCTCGAGAGCGGTCCCTCTTTTAAACCAGATTTAACAGCAGTCAATATGGCGGAAAACTTAAAACTTTAGCTTCAGAAGTTACGTCTTTGTCTCTGAGTTCATGTTGCTTCTTCCTCCCTGAGCGGCATTTCAGCCCATGTTGGTAAAAACCATGTTTCACCCTGAATTATGTCTGTTTTTTTTAAATAATTTACACGTTCTATGGGTTTTCTTTCCTCTGCAAACAGAATTAACTCTGAATCACTCCTTACATAGACTGGAGAGCATTTTAGCGTCATATTTATTTACACTACAGTGAGTCTTACCATGTTGCATGATGAAATAAATACAGGTGGATATTAATAAGAAAGTGCAGCTTCTTAAAGTGCTGAATGTTTCCGATGCACCGCTCTCAGCCTGTCTCCATTATTGATGATGGAAACCATTAGAAAGCATTTCTATTGATTGGCTCCTTCATAAAAACATCTCAGAAGAGCCTGGAGTCTTTGAACAAAAGACGGCGAATAGTTCAGGACGCGTTTCAATGAACTTTTTCTGCTTTGAGCAAACAGAAAACAGTTGGAAAACAGTAGAAAACCTCCAGTTTTTTTGTGATTGGAGCTGATAAAAACGCAGCGTTTCATGGAGAAGCAGAGGAAGTGAGTCAGGCCGTGAGGCTGCAGCTTGTTCTATGTGTCATGGAAAGATACAGCTGTTGTTGGAGGAGTTTATGACCCCTGACATAAACCCTGAGTTTACCGAGCTGTCGGTAAATGTTGGTCAAAAGGCTTCAGCGTCTGTTTATCCAAAACCCACACAGAACATTAGAGACTGATATTTTAATAATAATGCATTGAGAATAGAGGGAAGCGCAGTAGGAAGGAACTTTATATCTTTGCGATGTATTTTTCCTACAGGAAAAATGTGTGTCATTCCTATATTGAAGCTCTTGTTGCTTATGGAGATGTACAATATGAACTTAAAGGTTCTGCACAACAAGTGGTGATAAAATGTATTTAAAAACCTTTTCCAGTCTTTTTTGGCATTAGGTTTTATAGCAATAAACAGAAATACCGCTGTAATAAAGATAAACCTCAAAAAAATAAAACAATTTAAAGATGATTGAATAGTGCAGCAGTCTAATTTATAACTTCATTTAATTCTATTTTTAAAAATAACTATATGTATTGGTTCGGTTATGGATAATACACATTATAATATGAAGTTTATCAGAAAATAAATTCTTATAAAGATATATATATTACACAATTTTTCACAGAAAAAACCTCATAGTTCATCACAGCAGCAAATTGCAGAGACGAGAAGCAAAGTTTTCCCATCAAGACTGAAGAAAACGATGATCCAGTTATTAAAGGCAACTCAATAAGTTAAGCTTTAGTGTTTCAGCAAAGTAACTCTATTTGCCGTTGCTAGGCAACCAAAGAATGAGTGAGTTGCTAGGCAACCAAAGAGAGCGCGCATTAGTAGATTTCACCAACCTAGCTTAGCTGGTGTTGGGTTGAGCGGCTAATGCCTTTCCTCTGCCTACATCTCCCAGAATGCTGTGCGGTTCTGGGTCAAAGTTCAGTGGATGTCCAGTCATGCATATTATCTATTGATGTTGGTCTGTTGTGATGCATACTGTTGGTTTAATGTGAGAGCACTCTCCCCCTCCCAGGCTTTTCTAGTATTTTCTTCATATGTTTCTTTTACCAGCTTAAGTAGCTACGACAGAGCAGCACTATTTTCATTTCGATTGCTTGATCAGTTGTTGGAATAATTACCAAAATAATTACTTACAATCACCTTAATGTTCAGCCACACTTTTCAGACAAGAAATAAATCGGTATGGTTCAAGTCTGGAGTTGGTAAATTGATCTTTTTAAATGTCTGTGATCAGCCAGAGAAGTGCAGCTGTAGTTTTTAAGCCCAGGAAGCATGGCTCCTTTGTGACGGTTCTCCCCACTGTCGCCCTGTGCTTTCTGAAAGTAAAGATTCACTCCAATTGATCTTATTGACCTCACATGTCCATATAGCAGCAAAATGAGCTAAAAGTTGCACAACGTGAGGCTTATTACACGTTCATATTTTCCATGTAAGGTTTTGAGTCACACTGACTTTGTTTTGTTTTTCTGTGGCGAAGCTCCTAAAATGCTGCGACTTTGACTCGTTGGCGTGCTTCTCTCTTTTTGTCTGGCATGATTCAGCCTCACTGAAACCAGCGTCTGCGGGTCGCAGAGTCACATGGCGGCCCGACCGACAGGCACAGGATCTGAAAACGGAGCAGCGTTTGCTCAGACATGTCTGCTTCGGTGAAAACTGGACGGTTCAGATGAGAGAAACTGAAACGTTCCCATTTACACTCAGTTAAATGCAGCTACTGTATGTCAGAGGTCTGAGAACGTTTTGTCACAAGAGCCAAAACTGTTGATTCGAAAGAAATCATGGGCCAAGAAAAAACCTGTAACCTGAAATCAAGCAAATAAAGTCGTCAGGTTTTTGTTTTGTTATTGTTATTCCAAAACTTGGAAGGGGTTTTTATGGTGGACCACCACAGATGGAAAATAAATACATTGTACATTGCTGGAAAAAATGTACAATGCTGGAAAAAAAATAGGGAAATTTTTCAGTTTGAAAAATTTTAAATGTGCTTTAGAAGAATTTTAAGAAGATTTGAGATTCTTGTAAACATTTCCAGATCTTTGGGCTTTTGTAATTTTTCTGAATTTCAAAAGTTGAGAATTTTCTAGAAAAAACCCCAGAAATTTTGAGATTAATCTAAAAATCTTTTGAAAAAACATCAAACTTTTGACTTTTGGAGTTTGAAAAGCTGAACTTTTCCAAGTTTTTGGTAGAAATTTTCTGAGATTGATCTCAAAATTTCTGGACTTTCTCCTTTTTTTTCCTTTTTTCTAATGCATCGTTTTGCACCTTTGCTGAATTTAAAGAAAAGCATCTAGTTTTTAGTTTATTTTGGCCTCTATTGGACAAATTTAGTTTCAGTAATAAGAACAGAATTTGTGTCACTTTCTTTCAAAACATTTGATATACTTACTCAAGTTTAATAAATTAAGTCAAAGCTGCCTTTTCAGTAAAAGCTTCTGGATAAACCTGTTTTTTTTAAAAAACAGAAACACTTTGTGTCGTACTTTACACTTTCCATTGGAAGAAAATCACAAGTGAAGTCATCCACATCTATCAGTCAAATTTGTTACTTTTTTGAATTGCAGCTGGGGGCCCAAAAAAATCAGTCCAAGTGCCACAAATGGCCCCCAGGCCGCACTTTGAACACCCCAGACCCAGATATTAATCAAATTCAGACCTGATGTTGAATAAGAAACATCCTAGATTGAACCACTTGTGGGTCTTTAACTCCTCAGGATTCAGCTGGATCCTGTCCCATAATCGAAACGATGGATCGTTATCAGGCTGTAAGCTGAAAGCTGTAAATCAGGCAGCAGTTGCTTCTGGTCCTGCACAGTTCTAGTTACAATCCTGAGTCATAAATGATGCTACTGCTCTGATGGAAACAGAGGCATCGACTGGTGGAAAAATATCACAGGTAATTCATAACACAAATAGATTTAATTACAAAGAGTAATGTGTGTTTAATGTTCTGTTTGTTTCTAATGAGTCTGGCTTACAGCTGGTGAATCCAGTTTCAGATAGATTAAATATTATTTAACTCTTAAATTAAATATTACATTTGAATTTAATAATTACATTTAAATATTTACTTTAAGTATCTAATTCTAACTGATATATCAGTGACTAAAGAGGCCATGTTTAAAAAGTGCTGTCTCCAAGTATATTAATGGAAAGTTGAGTGAAAGGATAAACTCAAATGGCTTACAAACTACTTCTTTGATCGATGGTGATGTATATATATATTTCTAAACATTTTGTTAAGTCAGTACTTTAAAAGCTCCTGCTCTTTCTGAAGCTCCGCCTACAGGAAGTCATCACAACATGGCTCTTTTATTAACCCTTTAAAACGTTTTTACCAGCGTTAAACTGAGAAGTAGCTCCTATAACGACGTCAGCTGGTACTAATTGCTGCTGGCTAGTCTGAAGGAGCTGAGCGGGGGAGGTGCTTCGTCCCAGAAGGCGGGGCTAGGTCCATCCAGGCGTTTTGCACAGCTGAACGGTTGCCATGGAGATTACAGGATTCCTCAAACATTAATGAAAGACTCAAAGCAACTCTCCGTTTACGTTTTTGATGATGGAATAACTTTACAACAAGCTGAAAAAATGTTGATTTTACGTATTGCCGGCCCTTTAACCGAGTCGCTGCCTCAGAATCCTGGTCCCTGAGACTCGGGTCTGTTCTGATTCAGGAATGTGGGATTTGATTACACAGAGGCTCAGAGCGACTCGCGGTGGGCGGGGAGCATCAATTCACATGTGCTTCATTAGTCGGCTGGAGGCCCCGGCCCCGCCGCGCCTCCCTGCTGATAGAGCCATTTTAATTAACCCTGACCTCCGACCTCCACAGGCGAGGGGTTGTCTGACACCACAGCTGGTTTTTCAGCTCCGATGTAAGAGGATTTTTCTGCCAGAGGTGGGCAGAGAACCCAACAGTAAAAGGAAAAGGCAGCCGTCCAAGAAATGAAGACAGTGTTTGGTAAAAAGTTACTCAGTAAAATTATCACCAATATTTAAAAACTGCATCATCAGACACACTAAATTACACAGTTAAGTGGAAATCTTGGTGTTTTAAGGACCAAAATGACAATAATTCAGGCAAAATAAATTTACTCCAAATCAGTTTCATTAAAAAAGTTTTAAAACTTTTAACAAAACCTGCAGGTGCGTCTGTGTCTGGTGAGGTTTTGGTTAAAACATGTTTGTTTTCCATTCAGTGGGTAGAAAATCCAGAAATCTCACTAAAGTAAGAGAAGAAATACTTCATAATGAAAGTACAGCGCAGTAGAAATACTCCTAAAAGTATATTTTTTTTGAAGAAACTAAATGTAATTGAGTAAATCTAACTAGTTGTAACCCAGCATCCTCTTGCAAACCTCTGCAGGTCAGCGCCGAAGGCGGGAGAATTAAAAATAGAAAACCTGTTGAAAGACGAGACGACTCAGGACCTGCTGGTATGCCGTTATCACCCCCAGGTCCGGCTGCGGCTGCTGCTGCTTTGTTTTTGCAGCCCAGTAATAACAATGAGGCAGCAGCCGCTGCTGAAATGTAGGTCCCTGCTGACACAGATATAATCAGGATTAAACCCAGCAGCGTTTCTTAATTCATAATGTTTTTGCTGGATTAATCTTTGCTTGGCACAAGATTTCACGCACAGAGTCCGTCATTAACAATATTATTCTGATTCTGTCAAATTTTCTAATGATCAATTGTGCCAGAAATGATCACAATAAATGATAATATTGTTTAATGGATACATTCTCAATGAGTTTAAATTGTAATGAACGTTTTACACTGGAAATGGAAGAAAATCCTATTTTAGACGAAGAAAAAAACATTTAATTCCTCTTGTGGCGAAGGATGCAGCTGCAGCCGAGAAAAGTTTCTGCTTCACTTAACATCAGTACAGTGTAGGGCTGATCTGATGATTATTTATTAGATTAATAATTGGATCTCAAAAGGTGCTGAAGAGGAGATATAACTTCAAATAAGCATCATTTTCAACTTGTTTCTGGGGTTTTTAAAAACAGGAAGTGTTATATAATAATACTTCCTGTTTTTATTCATGTTAAAGCTTGTTTGGACCATTACAAGAAGCGTTTTTCACTTGAGACTCCATCCATCCATCCATCCATCCGGGGTCGGGTCGCGGGCGTAGCAGCTTAAGAAGGGAGGCCCAGACTTCCCTCTCCTCCCCAGCCACTTGTTCCAGCTCCTCCAGGGGAATCCCGAGGCGTTCCCAGCCGAGAAACATAGTCCCTCCAGCGTGTCCTGGGTCGTCCCCTCCTCCTGGTGGGACATGAACTCCTCACCAGGGAGGCGTCCATCCTGACCAGATGCCCGAGCCTCAGCTGGCTCCTCTCGACGTGGAGGAGCAGCAGCTCTACTCTGAGTCCTTCCTGGATGACTGAGCTCCTCTCTAAGGGAGAGCCCAGCCACCCTACGGAGGAAACCCATTTCAGCCGCTTGTATCCGGGACTTCGTTCTTTCAGTCATGACCCAAAACTCATGACCATAGATGAGGGTAGGAACGTAGATCGACCGGTAAATCGAGAGCTTCGCTTTTTGGCTCTTCACCATGACGGACCGGTACAGCGCCGCTTCACTGCAGACGCTGCACCAACCCGCCTGTCCATCTCCTTTCTTCCCTCATTCGTGAACAAGATCCTGAGATACTTAAACTCCTCTACTTGGGGCAGGACACCTCCCCCGACCCGGAGAAGGCACTCTATCCATCCTTTTCCTCCAACTAAACATAATTTAAACTTTGATACTTTCGTATTGCCATGACTTGGTACGGTGAGAGCGGATTAAACGTCTCCTGGTTTCATGATGTACATTCTGCAGGGATAAGCCTCTTACATGCAAACACAACGAAAGATTGATGCGTCCTACATGCAGCAGACACAGACATTCATAAACCCATCAGTCAGCTGCATGAATCGTTCTTTCGCCCCTTTGAAGCAGCTTTCAGTGCAACGTTTCTGGCAGTGTGAGGTAACCGAGGGCAGGCCTGGGCGGACAGACGAGTCTCTGTTCGCCTGCAGGGGATTCCCTTACAGTTAGAGGTTGTGGATCATGAGATCAGGTGGCTCTGTTTCTCTTGGAGGGACATTAGATGCCTGGAAAGTAAGACGGACTAATCAGTTGAAGTGCTTTAAGATTTAATGAAGGTAGTAAAAGTGGCTTCAGGTTACAGGGAAGCAAAAAGATGTTACGGCATGTTTTAGTACAGTTGCTCCATTTTATCTAGGGATACAGGGTTTCCCCCAGAAAGCTTGCTACGCCCGAAGCTCGGGGCAATAGGGCAGTTATCCAGCTGGCCGCCATGTTTTTGAGGTAAAAAATGTTTGAAGTTGACAGAAAATTTGAAAATGTTACTTGACTGTTATTCATTTTTGGAAGACCGTAAGATTAATACCTAAAAAACAGCTATAAAGTCTTAAAAAAGGCAATAATAAAAATTTTAAAACTCAGATAAAGTAAGAGTGCTCAGCCTGGCGGGGGCAGAAGTGAAGCCTGGTGACCCGCCAGGCTTATAATACAGGGAAACCCTGGAATAGAAATGAAAAATAATGCAGATATGCTCTAAAATGAAACTAGAATAGGCCTGTCACAATAACCATTTTAGATGGATGATAAATTGTCCCAGAGGTAATTGCAATAAAGGATAATATTGTCATTTTGAGACCATTAAAGTAACATAATGATGTAAAAACACATTCTCAACAATTAAACTTTAAATTCTGATGAACATTCAGCTTTAGAACTGGAAAACATTTTCATCCATCCATTTTCCTGCACCCTTGTCTCTTGCGGGGGTCGGGAGGGTTGCTGGTGCCTATCTCCAGCTATCTTTTTTGGTTCACCTGGACAGGTCGCCAGTCTGTCGCAGGGCAACATAGAAACAAACAAGACAAACAACCATGCACACACACACACTCACACCTAGGGACAATTTGGAGAGGCCAATTAACCTGATAGTCATGTTAGGGAGGAAGCCGGAGTACCCGGAGAGAACCCACCATGCACAGGGAGAACATGCAAACTCCATGCAGAAAGAGCGGGGCCGGGAATCGAACCCAGAACCTTCTTGCTGCAAGGCAACAGCTCTACCAGCTGTGCCACTGGGCAGCCCTGGAAAATATTTTAAATATCCAAAATAAATAAACAAAACAACAGAAAAAACAAATAAAATGAATTATAAAGTTCCTGTAAACGAAACGACTAGTTGAGACCAAAAAACCAAACTGATTCGGTTTTTGGTAGAAACAGAAATCATTCAGCTTGTTGTAATTTATTATTGATTTATTGATGAAGTTAGCTCAGCTATTGGTGTTTGCAATATTAAAAATAGAGGCGCACCGATTGCAGTTTTCTGACCAGCTGCAGATTACCAATCTTTAAAAACAGCTGACCTGTCTATTCCAATTTATTTTTGTCTAAAATGTTGCTAAATATAGCAATAAAGTTGCTGAGTTGTAACTGTTGTTGGCTGCAAAGTGCGGATGTGACCTGGAGGGACGAGCTGGAGTCAAACTTCTCCCACGGAGAAGCAGAAGACGACGGCGGTCGATGTTAGTTGAGGGAGATGAGATCGACTTGCAGATATCAACTGATCACCGATGTCCCAAACTAAAAATAATAAAAAACCTGATGCTGCCAGGCCCAAGCTGGTTGCTCTTAACATATTATTCCAAATTAGCCACTTTACAGTACTTGAATCCCGCATCAGAGTGGATGCTAAATGCTAAATATCTCATTTATTCACATCTCAGACATTTATCCCTCCTTTTCTCGAAGGGGAATCTGTTTACAATCACAAACTGTGACTCCTCTGGTGTCGATGTGTTCGGTCTTAAAAAGACGATGTCCGACTGACTGCACATTTGACTGGAGTGGAAACAGGATGAGCCGTGTGACTCAATCAAAACAAAATTCCCCATTTCTCCAGAGTTATCATTGTTTTGCTGATTAAAGTGGAGGAAGCAACAAAAAGCTGTTTCCTCAGTGAGGGAAAAGGTTCCCTTAATAGATCATATTTTCCTGTAAGATAAAATAATTTAGCAGAATATCTAGTTAGAAAACGGTCTTAACGGCGTAATAAAGCTGCAGCTTGTAACTTTTATTTTGAAAATACATAAATATATTTACAGATTTGTTAAAACTGTCACTGCTTTGTGACAGGATGCTGTTTATCCACCAGTTTGTGACGCCAGTTTTTTGAACCTCTGCACTTCCTTTCGCTGCAAGACGTCACCACACAACAGCTCATTGAGATCAAGATCTGGGCTTTGACTAGACCTAGCACTTTCCCTTTCTTCATTTTGCTGGTCAGGTTTCACTGCAGCAAAGCCATGATACCATGACGCTTCCCCCTCCGTGCTTCAGTCAGCACTAAGCTCCGTGTTTTACCTGATAAAACCTTCTTAGACTTTAGACCTGAGGCGACACTTGTGATGAAAGTGTCGCCTCTTTTATTCCTGTTTTGTCTGAGAAGCTGAGATCTCTTTGGTTTCTGATCAAAAAAACTCTCTGAGGTTTCCTTTTGAGCTGTCGCTCAGTTTAATGAGCGTAAATAAGGAAGTGCCGACACCAGCACTCACCCAGTTTCTGTTTACCTTCCCCAGAAACTGCACATTTTTCCCCAAGCATGAAGTTGAAACATGACTCTGACTCGACATGTTTTTTACTTGCGGTCTGGGAAGTTTGTGCAATTTGTTGCTAAAATTGCTGTGGAATGGCTCAGTGACTTATTGATCGGTTTAATTGGGATCAAAGTTACTGAAATTGGGGGAATTTTTTGGTAAATTTGTGTTTTGTTCTCTAAGCAGTCAGACAAATAAATTGTGTGAGAGAAAAACATTTAAAATATAAAATGTTATTATATCTTAGAAGTGTGTAACTCTTCATAAACTCCCAGTCTGATTCTGGTCCAATTGTCAGGAGGAAGTGACTCTATAAATAGGGAAGCCTCGTCACAGCGCGCTATGAGGATTAATAGGTTCATAAAGTAGCTAGTGGCTATCAGATGGGAGCGTGCCGGAGAGCTCACTGATATGATAAAACCCAGAGAGTCTTAATTCAACTCCAGGGTTGAGATAAACCGGGGCGGCTGCTGAGTCAGAGCACGGCCTGCTAGCTTCCCGCTAGCGCTGCAGGATGAACTGCAGGTGAAACGCAGCGAGGAGAACCAGACGCACCAGGAAGTCCAGAGCTTTGTTGTCAGGTTTAAAGAAACGTTGGGATTCTGGGAGGTTGCTGCCGTGGTTACAGCCTGATCAGAATCTGATTTCATTAATAACAGAAGAGATTTTAGATCTGGATGGGATGGAAAAAGAGAGAGAGAGGGAGAGAGGGAGAGATTCCTATTTATTAAATTACCATAGAAAGAGGATTTTATTTACTGGCTTTATGTCCTGTTACTGGCATAAATGCTGCAAAATGGCTGTTGGGCAGTTTTAACCAACAACATCCAACCAAACATGCATCCAACCAAACATGCATCCATCCAACCATCCATCCTCAACCATCCATCCAACCAACCAAACAGCCATCCATCCATCCATCCATCCTCAACCATCCATCCAACCAACCATTCATCCATTCAACCATCCAGATTCTTAAGATTAAGATTCTTAATTTTAATCTTAAGATTAAGAATCTTTAAGATTCTTTGCGCCCTTTAAAATCAATAATTAATCTTTATTGTGCTAGAAAGTGTAATCTAGGAGAAACCTGTCTCATGTCTTCAAGGAAACCTCATAAACTTTGGTGAACTTCTCCTTCCTCATGTTTGACTGTTTGGACCAGTCATTCAGTCTGGTTCTAGAGGCCGGTGCTGTTTAAGGCATTAAGTTGCCCTGAGAGCAGTAGCAAAGCGTTGTGGTTTCTCTTTGTTCGACATTACGCTCCAGATCCCTCACAGGATGTTTGTGCCGACTTCCTTCCAATGAAACAACTTTGTTCTTTTTCGTTTCAACAAACTGCTGTTCAAAATCAAATGTGTGAATTGGGATTTTTGGTAAAGGAAGCAGCTTAGTAACCTAGTTGACGTTGTTTAAGAAGTGAATGACGACAAACACTGGAAGTAAAACCAGGAGAGGAGCCAGAATTACACGACTCAGATTTAATTTGACCATTTTATTTGTTAAATGTTCACACTTTCTGGCGAACATGTCCTAAAAACCTGCTCCTGTAGCTGTTTTGCAGCAAACCAGTTTTGTTTAAAGTATAAAACCAAATTTTCATTCCTTGTTTTTGGCTGAACTGCGGTGAAATCAGGCTGCCGTGATGTTACCGGCTATTTTACTGGTGAACTTCTGTGGCTTTCGGTTAAAACAGGAAGTAATGTTTACAAAGGAAGTGGAGTTCAGAGTGTGAAGCTAACACTTTACCTCAGCGGCGGTTTCTTTAACCGACAACTTCACTCATCATGTGACTGATGGTTGCTGCTGGGAAGGAGAGACGTTACGATAATTCCAGTGTTTCCTGTGTATTACATTAACTTAGGCCTCTGCTGGACACAATGATGCATGACTAGTTAGCCTGATTTTAATTAAACATTTATACTCATGTTGGAGGAGCTAGCTTAGATTAAGCAATGATGTAACCGTCGGAAAGAATACTTTACGTTTGTTTTTATTAAAATCTTTTCCAAACTACTACTTTACATTATAAGAAAATTATATCTGTAATAATTTTACCATTATTACAAATTAAAATGTCCGTCTGCATCTATCGGCCGCACAAAATCACTCCAATGTCCTCAAATGGCCCCCCGGCCTCCATTTGGACACCCAGTCCTTATTGTTACCTCAAATCGTGTTGATAACGTTTACGGTTGAGATCATCCGCTGTTATTATTCAGCCGCCTTGGTTTTAGGCTGAAACGCGTCTCAGAGTGTTTGTGCCCAGTTTCCACATCCAGCTGCTGCAGCTGTTCTTGCTGCTGCTGCAGCAGCTGGGATTTTACCAGATGACCCCGTCCTGACCTCTCCACTGCCTGAGCTCTTCTCTCCCCACGACTGACGGCTGTAAACAGCATCTGACTGCTTCCCTGTCCGTGTTGCGCCGTCTCCACGCTTCGCGCTTCAGAAGCAGACTTTATTTAGCGGTGAGATCCGGTTTTACAGCCGTCCTTCTTCTGGCCGCAGTCGGTGCCAGCAGCCGTGCCGGTGCAAACGGCTGAGCCATCTGCCATTTTGGGTGTGAGCGAGCGAACCGTGTGAAGGCAGAACAGAAACCTGCATGGGTGTGACGGATCCATCGGTGTTTGATCACAGCCTGCAGCGTTAAGGACATTCCTGCATCTAAAACATTTATGGTTCAACGTGCGATTAGCTGATAAAGCAACAAAGACACAGAGCTGGGATATTTCATAACGAGTAACTACCAGTCATATTTAAAAATTAATATTTTTAAATATACAGATCAGTGGAAATTTGGTATTTTGAGGATAAAAATGACAATAATTCATATAAGCAACAAAAAATAACAAAATAATCTTTTCCAAATTATTTTCTTTCAATAAAAAACTTTATAAACTTTAACAAAAGCTGCAGCTGTGCGTCTGTGTCGGGTGAGTTTCTGGTTAAAACATGTTTGATTTTCATTCAGTGGACAGAAAATCCAGGAATTTTACTAAAGTAAGAGAAAAAAATACTTTATAATAAAATTACTCCAGTAAAAGAAAAAAGAATAGCATAGTCAAAAGTCTCCTAATAATAATAATAATAAAAAAGTTACTCAAGTAAATGTAACTAGATATTGAGTTACTACCCAACTCTGACATGATTAATATCAATTTATAATCGAGTTTAAAGCAAGTTTTGAGTCGTTTGCACACAAATGACTCCAATTATTGTGATTAATTCGTCACTCAAATGGAAAATGCATCCAATGCAGCTATTAAATACAGAAACTAAGAATTAAAAGTTTTGAATGATAAATATAATTTTTTTATACCAAAAATTAAATTTTATAGACTATAATCATGATAAAGATACTTTTATAATGGAGTTTAAAGCAAGTTTTGTGTGAGATTCACTCCAAATGTTACTAGAGGGGAAAAGTCCTATATGTCTGTTAAATACAGGAATTAGTGGCCCTGAACAGAGAATAAAAAGATTTGAATGATTTTTGTATCAAAAAACTGAATTTTATTGACTGTAAACATGATAATCATTTTAATAATTTGTATTTGATAACTGAGCTTGAAGCTAGTTTTGAGTGATTTAACTCTGTTAAATGGAGTGGAAAGTGTGTCCAGCGTGGCTCTTATTGCATAAATAAGTGGCCTGAAACAGAGAAGAAAAGGGTTTGGATGTGAAACAAAGCGGTGAATAGTTGCTGCATTGTCTGTGTGAGGAGACAACGCTGCGTCTGCGCCGTCTTCCCGCTCCATCTCCCCCCGTCTTTCTGTTTGGGTATGTGTGTTATCAGTTATCGTTTCCTCAGAGGCGAGGGCCGACAAACAGGAAGTGGTTCCCTGTGCAGGCCTGCAGCCGCGTTTCTGACGCTCGCTTTATGTTTCCTGGCTCCTGCTGCTGGACGGGAGACATACTGACAAACACTAGAGGATAAAATGGTCCATTAAGAGTCAAATCTGCTTTATTGATGGTTTGATTCCTCCAGGGGTGTCAAACTCAGTTTCGTTTTGGGCCAAATCAAGATCATGAACGTTCTTAAAGGGCCGGTTGTGCCAGAATGTATTGATAAAACCTGATCACCAACTGTTAAGATATCAATGGATTCTTAAAATGAAATAATATTATTAATAATCTTTTCAGTCCCTCCAGATTTTGTGATTTTTTCGCAATAAAAATCAAAGTGTTTGTGGTGTTAATTTGGAAATATTTGCGCTTATTTATGACCGTAAATGCAATATTTTTTTACTCGCTGTATAGATCCTGGACTGTAATCTAACATTAATGAAGGCTCAGGCCGCTGTTTAGTACAAGTAAAACAGGTTTTGACAATAGAGTGCCTTTTTTGTTTATTTTATCTAAATTTGTCATAATTCTCAAGATATTGAATGGACTGATTGATATAATTTGGCTGTAAACAGATAAAAACTACATTCATTTGACCGATACCATAATATTTAAGCTCATTTAATGTTTAGTCTAGAACCTAAAGGGCCACATAAAAAGCTGTGGCGGGCCGGATTTGGCCCACGGGCCTTGAGTTTGACACATGTGCTCTAGGTCTTTCGCAATAAGCAATAAATCTATTAATCACATAATTAATTAAAAAGAAATCAGTGATTTCCAATAGCCTTATTTATCGTTTTTCACTTTTCTCCTTTCAATATCTAGAAAGGTTTATTGAAAAATGTGTACTGAGTATGTTTTTGTGGTGTAGTAGACGTGTAGTGATGTGTGAGTGACCCTGGCTGTCTTCTCCTCTCTGCAGCCATCAGGGTGAACTGTCTGGGCTCATGCGGCGTCTCCAACAAAATGAACGACTCCTGCTGGAGTCTGGAGGAGCAGTACCTGAACAGCATGCTATCAGTGGCCGATAAAGGTAATTACTGACGAGGCTCAGGTTGAATTCAGTCCTTTTTTTTCTCAAATATCTAATTATATAATGTATAAAAGGTTAACAATCTTACTGGCACCATTGGAAGACATTGAGAGGCGTATCTTAGCCTCACAGTAGATGGGAGCCCTGCACCGCGAAGCGCCTATAACTGCACAATAGAGAATTTTTGGGAAAGTTTATTGGCGATATTTTCTTATTTTTATTGCCCATAAGATAAAAGATGTGGCCTGATGCAGGACTATTGGTAAAAAACTTTCTGGCAAAAAAATTGGAACTGCTAAAAATAGTACTGTTAGCTTTATTCCTAGCATGAATAGCTTTTAGTCTGACTCCTAACTTAACTAGTTATCTTGATTTCCAGTTTTAGCTTGAGTCGCTGTTAGCTTGACTTGCTGCTTGAGTAGCATTTGCCTGGACCCCTAGCGTCAACAGCTGTTAGCTTTATTAGCTTTTAGGTTGACTCGTACCTTTTCTCTTTGTTAAATCTTAGTTTGAGTTGCTATTAATAGCTAGTTTTTTAAGCCGGATTCAACTAAAATTACTTTGAATTCTTTAAGCTTACTGAACGAAACAGCTCGTCACTTCAGCAAGCCGCAGCTTTTTGTTCTGGTTTGGTCTTTAGCACACATTTCTGTTAATGTTTCAGCTCACCGCCCTCTGGAAGGGAGGCTATTTTTGGCACTTTAGCTCAGAGTGAAGAAAAAACTTCAATGAAAGACGAGACGAATGTGATGGCTCTGATTCCCAGCAATAGATCTTAATCAACTTGTCAGGACTCGGATGGAGAACACGCTTCAGAGAGGAAGATATGCATAATTCAAAGCACTCCCTCCCACTTTCTGAGCCTCCCTTCATCTTTGCGCTTGCTTTGTTTTCTATTCTTTCCCAAAAATGGGCAGCTCGGCGTCAGAGGGTGACACAGGAAGGGTGAAGGAGGATCAGGACAGGTCAGAAAAAGCAAGCGGAGCTCTGGGTGACTGATAATGAGGAACGACAGTCGCTGGGCGGTTAGACGAGGGAAGACGTCGGCGTCCGCTCCTCATGCTGTCACCCTTCTCTGTTAATGGAAACCAGGAATAGATTCTTTTTTGTCCTCCAAAAGTCAGTAGGAATAAACTTTATCTTTAGACCTGCTGTATTTATATCCAGGGCCGGATTTAGGAGAATAAGGGCCCTCGGGCTGGAGCCAGTTTGGTGCCCTATCCCCAAACATCCATCCATCCATTTTCCTGCACCCTTTTCCCTTACTGGGGTCGGGAGGGTTGCTGGTGCCTAACTCCAGCTATCGTTTCGGGCGAGAGGCGGGGTCACCTGGACAGGTCGCCAGTCTGTCGCAGGGCAACACAGAGACACACAGGACAAACAAACATGCACACACACACTCACACCTAGGGACAATTTAGAGATGCCAATTAACCTGACAGTCATGTTTTTGGACTGTGGGAGGAAGCCGGAGTACCCGGAGAGAACCCACGCATGCACAGGGAGAACATGCAAACTCCATGCAGAAAGACCAGGGCCGGGAATCGAACCCAGAACCTTCTTGCTGCAAGGCAGCAGCTCTACCAGCTGCGCCACTGGGCAGCCCCTATCCCCAAACAATAATAAATAAAAAATGAAAATAAATAAATAATTTTCTCATGCAAATTTCAGAATACTAAAGATAATTTCCAAATATTTAAGTTTAGTTATAATTAATAAAAATCAAACAATATTTTAATAAAAGGCCACTTTGATGAGTTCATAACTCTCATATGAATTTGCACAGTATACATAGAAAAACATTGTTTGGGCCCAAACCGCGTTCTAAACTAAGGCCCAGTTCATTTATAAATATTTTAAGCAAAATTACAGCCAGTTAGATTTTGATATCTCCATTAAAAAAATTTTTTTTTTACCATTAAATTTTTTTTTTAATGATAAAATTGCATCTTTATTCTGCTGAATTCTTGTAATTAAACAAGATTTCTCCTGCCTGGTGCTAATACTCAGCTCTCACAAAAAGCTTTAGGCATTATTGAACTAAAAGCTACTTTTTGAAAATATTTTCTGTCATTGTAGTTTATTTGTTTTTAGAAAAGAATGCAAGAAGAAACATACACAGAAATATATATATATATTTATTGTGGGCACCCCCAAAACTTGTAGCCCTGGGCTAGAGCCACGGCAAAACCCTTTATAACGTCTGACTGAGTTCATTGATGTTCCTGCTACGTATTTATGCTACATTTCTGTTTCTGGCTCTCTCTCTTTGTTTCTTTCTTTTCTCTTTTCTTCCTTTCATTCTGTTTTCTTTTTTCTTTCTCGCTACAATTCTTTTCTTCTTTCTTTTTGTCTTTCTGTGTTTGTTTGTTTCTTTCTTTTCCTTATTTTATGTTTTTGTCTGTTTCTTTCTTTCTGTCTTTCTTCTTCTCCTTTCCTGCGGTTTTTGCATGTTTGCTAAAACATTTAGTTTAAAGCTTCGCTGCTTCCTCTAACAGTAAACATTATACACATCAGATTAATGGAAAAACTCCCGTCTCTAACGAGGCGTTTCTGTCTGCGAGGATTTAATTAGGCCGTCAGCTCCTCTGGAGAATTAGTCAGCCAGTCGGGTGAAGGTGTGTGTGCTCGACACACACGCGCCTAATTATTGGTCCTTATGTTATAAGTTAACTGGTAATAAACAACATGATTATTAAAGCGTGTATAATTATCTGCCTTTTTCAGTTTTTGCTTGTAGCAATAAGTGGGGGAGGGGAGGACAGTTTTTAGTACTACAGGGGATATACATCACCTGTAGTAGTTTGGACCTGGGAGTAAAAACATTTTATATTCTATAACCTTTTCCTTTATCTCACTGCTTAAATGTTTTTCCTTCCTTTCTTCCTTCCTGCTTTTGTTCCTTCAGTTTGTACTTTTCTTAATCATTCTCTCTCTCGTCGTTTATATCTCTCCGGTTGACCTCTGACCTTTGCTCCCTCACAGGAGCCCTGGCGCCAGGCGAGTACAGCTTCTCCTTCCAGTTTGTCCTTCCAGGTGAGTCTCCGCCGCACCTTTCAGTTCCCACGCCTCTATCAGACCATCAGCGACGTCACAGAAACAAAAATAAAGCAGCAGCTGATAACCTCACACATGAGTCACAACAGATTAGCTGATCTGGCTGTAACGTTTAGCGCGTGCCTTAAGTCGTCAAACTCGAGGCGCGGGGGCCACACCGGCCCGCCGTAGTGTTTCTATGTGACCCTTAAAATAAACTTAATTAGGCCACAAAACTCAGTAAGAAGATTAAAAAATAAGTTTACCTTTTTGTCCTTTTTTTGTTTTATCTGCTCAACAATAAATGTAAATTTCATGAAATCTGTATATCAGATAATCTGTATATCTAAAAAGAAAAAATATTTCCTAACTGTCAGGTTGTTTTCTATTTTTTGGCCAAATTTGGCTTGATGTCAAGGGCCAAACAAGTTCATCTTGAGGGCCACAAATGGCCTGCAGGCCACACTTTGGACACCCTGCTCTAGAGGGACGCATAAATAAAACCGGCCTGATAACAGTGTGCTTAAGTATTATTTTATTAATAAAATAATAGCAGTTCTTAACTACTTACTGCCAGATTTCATCAGTTAGTTTAATTTCTTCCAGTTTTGTGGAAATTTATGCAAAATCAACAAATTCTGGTCAATGTCAAAATTGACCAGAATTTTGACATTCTGGTCAAAATGATGAAAATCTTTGGGTTTAAATGATGCCAACATATTTAATGTCATATTATAGTCCATGGTCTGAGTGGTGAGGAAGAAAATGTCACATTTACTGTCAAACATCGGCGCAAATATTTCAAAATGACACTTTGATTTTCATTCCAAATAATCACAAAAACAATTCCATTAACGTGAAAAGATGATCACTTAACGTTTTACCAGTTTGTTGTCGGGTTTTCTTACTACACTCTGGCAGAACCGGCCCTTTAAAAGCGTCCATGATCTGGTTTTGTTGGTTTTAAATCGTTTTGGCTTGAAGAGCGTTCACATCTTAACCTGAAAGATGTGAAGCTGCTGGCAGTGAAGCAGGAAGCCACGGCGAGGCTGATGGCGCCATCCTGAGTCTGTCTGGTGTTTTCTGCTCTCATGCATGATTCGGCTCAAACTCAGAGGCGGGGCGGCCATTTTATTTTTAGCCCTTCATCCTTCACTCTCTGGGTAATTGGTCTCCATCCTCAGAAGCCCCCAGTCTGAAGGAAATCACATTAATGTAATTATGTAGAGGTTAAATGTTGACTGGGGCTCACGCTGCCCCCTGCTGGCAAAGCAACAAGCCTGCAACTGTTGGGCTTTTTCTTTTCACTGAAATACTAAATACTAGAAGCTGGGCGACATGGACTTTAATATTTTAATTTGTGGTATTATAACATGATAGAGGATTAGAGGAAAGTTATAGTATTACAACATTATTCTCATATTTATGACTTTATTTTGGGATTATTTTGAATGTACTCTTGTGTTTTGACATTATTCTTATATGAATCTAATTTTTCCATATTGTGACTGTTTATGTTAAATACTGGCTTTATTCTCATCGATTTACAGCTTTATTGTAATTAAATTTTTTTATTTTGTCTTGGTATATTTATCAATATCCTACTATTGATCGATATTAATACAAACTATTTTAAAAACAGTTTATTGTTTCTTTTTTAGGCAGCCATGTAGCGGTTACGGCATGGATTAGCATTTATAGAGCCACAAACAAACAAAACGTTCCCGTTTCGTCCCTCTGATCGGTCGTCGCATT
Source organism: Phalloptychus januarius (assembly GCA_902982915.1). Lineage (NCBI taxonomy): Eukaryota > Metazoa > Chordata > Actinopteri > Cyprinodontiformes > Poeciliidae > Phalloptychus > Phalloptychus januarius. The sequence continues at coordinate 514,952 of CADWAE010000133.1, read as the reverse complement.
TAGCCCGACGTGAAACATGCGTCGCAGCTGAAGAAGCCAGACGCAGTAAATCCAGACATAAATGTAACGTAATATCATGATAAATACGTGACTAATATCGGTGGGAAATATGTCTGATGGAATATTCAATATTCACTGAACTCTGATCCAAAACTGCACAGCATTCTGGGAGATGTAGGCGGAGGAAAGGCCGTAGCTGCTCAGCTAAAAAGACGTGGTGGAATCAAGTGACTCTCGCTCTTTGGTTGCCTAGCAACTCACTCGTTCTCTGGTTGCCTAGCAACAATCTGCTGAGCATCTGCTGCAGCAGCAGCAGCAGTTTCATGTCTCACCTCTGCGCCTCATAGCTGCTTTATAAAATAACCAGCATATTAAATGTGTGAAATATTTAAAACAAACCAATTAACACATTAAATATCTTGAATTTTTAAAAACTAAAAACCATTTAATAATTATTGATATGAACCGTTTTTATTGCGATGAGTTTTTACCCCATATCTGAGTGTCGTAAAAGATGTTAGAAGCTGTTCATGTTGGGAAAGTGTTTTAATCTTTGCTTCGTTTGGCTTTTTTAGTCGCCATCCCCACGTCGTTCGAAGGACCGTTCGGGAAGATCGCCTACCGCGTGAGGGCGGCCATCGACACGCCGCGCTTCTCCAAGGACTACAGAGCCCAGAAGGCCTTCTACGTCCTGAACATGCTCAACCTCAACCAGGTTCCCGACATCGACGTGAGTGTTCACCTCTCACAACGTAGACTCTCTACAGATGAGCTTTCAGGGCAAAAAGATGTAAAATTAATACCCAGAATACAGAAAATAAGTCTGACAAAACTCCTATTTCTGGAAAAAAGAGACATAAACGCAGAAGTCCTCAGCCAGGACACACATCTGAACAAAAAATCTGGACTTTTCCAATATTTTAATAACACAAAGCAACACAACTTTTTGTTTAGATGAAGATCTGAAATTGAGTTTTGTATGTTTGCCTGGAGGAATCCAGTTTAAGTGTAAACAGAATATACACAAAATTGAATCTATTCTTAGGATTTGATTCACTTTTCCTCTGAAAATATTTTCATATGTATGGTGAAGCTTCATAAATAAAATAAATGCAGATTAAAGTCCTTTAGAGTAAAAGTTACTGGTCAGATTTACTAAAGTGAAAAAAAATCAAAAAGGCTGGTTATTAAAACATGAATATCTTGTGTTGTTGCTAGCTTTATGTTTATCTTTAGTTAAAATAAAATAATCTGTGAACCAGCTTTGGAGGGCCATAGCAGATCAGTCGGGGGGCCATAAGTGGCCCTCGGGCCGCACTTTGGACACCCCTGCAGCAGTTTTGCCAACATTTAGACACGAACATTGGCCCAGGTGTACTTTCCCTCCACCGTAGCTCCATCAGTGCCAGAGGCTCAGCGACACAGAGAAACACATTTTATTTACTTTAAAAATTTGCCCCTCGCAGCAGGAGAGCTGCGCTGTAACCACGAAGAAGTTCAGCTACCTGCTGGTGAAGACGGGGACGCTGATGCTGAAGACTCGCAGCGACATGCGGGGCTTCGTCCCCGGCCAGGTCATCAAGCTCTCCACGGAGATCCACAACAAGTCCGGGAAGGACACCGGATACGTCCTGGCCAGCCTCATACAGGTACGGCTGCTGGGACTCACCAAGAACTGGGGGAAGGTTGGGGGCTTTTGGAGATTTCATCTTTTGAAAATCTGGATTTTTTTTCCCACTCTCCCTTGATTTGAACTGATAAAATCACAAAAACTCTTATTTCCACGGAAACTACTATAATAATAAATACTGTTTATCCTTGTGTCAAAATCAAAATCACAAGGTTTGATAGGATTAATCGTGATTAATTCCGATTAATTCCGATTGTGCTGGAAGCACCACGATGTGCGTCCAGGACAAATGTGAACATTCAATTAAATTTCACACCAGTCCTGAGTAGAGCTGCAGCCAACTAACTATTATTTTAGAAATTATTATTCTGTCAAATATTTTGATTTGATTTTTTTTTTTAAAGTTGATTATTCTGGCGATTAATCGATTATTCAGATAGAAATTCTGCAGATTTGTCATTCAACTACTTTTGCTGAATTTATACAATATTAAAAATATTTAAAAACATAAATTTGCAAATTATTATATGCCTGTTAATTAAATGATAAAACAACAATTTTATTACCTTAAATGAAATAACAGCGTTCTGGTGGTCAACACTTGTTCACTTGAAGGGAAGATGCATTTCTTTTTTAAATTAAATGCAAAATGTTTATATTGTTTGTAGAGTTTTGGCTGCTTCAATACTCCAACTGTGTTGTTCTTCCAGCAAAGAACCTTTTTATAACACCAAATATTCCAGTTAAAGATATTTCAGTTTTGATTAATCACGATTAATCGTTGCATAAGTTAGTTTTCCATTTGGATCTACATGCAGCTCCGCCTGTTTCTCCCTCCAGAAAGTGACGTATCGGACCAAGCGGCCGATCTTCGACCTGCGGACCATCGCGGAGGTGGAGGGAGCCGGAGTGAAGGCCGGAAAACACGCGGAGTGGAAGGAGCAGATCATCGTCCCTCCTCTTCCTCAGTCGGTGCTCGCCGGCTGCCGCCTTATTGACATCGAATATTTCATTCAGGTAATAATGGGTCTGTCTGTGGATCTTTTTATGGTTTGTGGTTATTACAGACTGTTTTTCACATTTTTACGGAGAACCGCTGCGACCCACATGATTGCTAATATCATCTTTTCCTACAGTATTGATCCACTCTGGATACTGAATTATTAATAGCGAACACTTATAAACCCAGTCCAGACTGCTGTCTGTTTCTATTGAAGAAGTGTGATCAGTAATGTTAGTACTCTATGAACTTTTTATCACATTTAAACAACAAACTTTGATTTATTTTCTCGGGATTTTATGACACCATAAACACACAATTTTGAAGTGGAAAAATCTTACATTTTAAGATTTTGCAGCTCACTTTGTTTTGAGTTTCAAAAACATGTCCAGGTTCTGCTTATTAAAAGAGTTAGTAATATTTAATCTTGACTGCTCAGTCTGTTATTATCAAAGGAGGAACAGATGATTCTAGATTCTGTGAATCATTTAAACCATCTGCCTGACTCCTAGCTTCAATAGCTACTAGCTTGACTCCTAGCTTCAGTAGCTACTAGCTTGACTCCTAGCTTCAGTAGCTACTAGCTTGACTCCTAGCTTCAGTAGCTACTAGCTTGACTCCTAGCTTCAATAGCTACTAGCTTGACTCCTAGCTTCAGTAGCTACTAGCTTGACTCCTAGCTTCAGTAGCTACTAGCTTGACTCCTAGCTTCAGTAAGGCAAGGCAAGGCAACTTTATTTATATAGCACCTTTCAGCTGAAGAAAATTCAAAGTGCTTGTACAGAAAACAATACAAATCAAGCAAATTAAAAGTAGACAAAATACACATTAGAAAAAAAAATTATATAAAATAAATAAATAAAAAGTAGGAGTTTAAGAATAGGCAACTTCAAATATAAAGGTTTTTAACCTTGTTTTAAATAGACATATTATAGTAGCTGTTAGCTTGACTCCTAGCTTCAGTAGCTGTTAGCTTGACTCCTATCTGCAGTAGCTGCTAGGTGGAGTCCTAGCTTGAGTTCCTTAGAAGCTATAGTTTATGTTCTTGCTGTTACCATTGTGTTACTTTAAAATGGTCTCAAAATGACAGTATTATTGTTTAATGGAGAAATTTCTTTATTTAGCGAAATCCGTTATGGTAACAGACCTGTGTGTGTTACCATAGTTACCATTAAAACTGTTCTTCTGGACCACTGTTTTTGTCCCAGGTGTCTCTAAAGTCTCCAGAAGCGGTCGTCATTCTGCCCATCTTCATCGGGAACATCCCATTGAACCTGTCCCCCGCCGGCTCCATGCCCACCAGTCCCAGTCCTAGCTCTGCACTGGCTCCCAGTGCCATCGGAGTGATGCCCAGCGCCCCGCCGGTGGAGGACGACCCCGATGGCGAGCTGGGCGCTGGGGGCTTTGCCAGCGAGGAGATCCCCACTAAGAGCCACTCGCAGCAGGACCCATCGGGGCCACCGGCCACCATGTCGCCTAGCGCCTTTAGCCACGCCCCTGGCGCCGCGCTGCCGCCCGACCGGCGCCCCAACGCCACGGCGCCGCTCTTCTGCCTGTCCACCGGAGCCACCATACCGTTCTTCACAGAGGGCGACGTGAATCCAATCCCCACATCCTGCTCACTCATCCTGCCGCCCGAATACAGCAGCTGTGACTATCCTCAAGGTGAGGAGACGGCGCCCAGCGTCCAGCAGGGGGAGCCGAAGAGCAGGATTATGTAGTTCCTGTTTCACCCATTTATACATCCAACCATCCATCCAACCAATCAACAATCCATCAGTTCATCCATCCAACCATCTATCCCTCCATCCATCCACTCATCCATCCATCCATTTATCCACCCTTCCATTCAACCTTCTATCCATCCATCCATCCATCCATCCATCCATCCATCCATCCATCCATCAATTGTGTGTCTTTTGGTTCATTTATTGTTTGGTTTCATCTTTCTGATAAACTGAGAAATCTGTCAATTTAAATCTAGTAAAAATCTGTAGTTCTGAAATGTTTATCTAACGTTAACGTCTCAATCTTTTGAGATGTTTGCTCATTCCGGACCCTTTGTGTTCCAGAACCGCCGCCAACGTACGAGGAAAGCTGCAGCAGTGTGGACTCTAGTTTTAACAGTGGACAGTAGAAGAAGAAGAATTGGACGGTGAAGTGTCATGGCCGCCTCCTGGCTGCTTCCACTTGCCCACCATCCAGACAGAAACTCTGTGGAGGACGACTCCGCCCTGCAGATGGTTGATTTGGGCTGAAAAAGGGATCGTTTCTTATTTCTCTAAGACTTTTGGTTTCCGCCTCGCCTCTCAGCCAGTAACATCAGACCCAACAGGTGAACTTTGTGCCTAAAAGGTATTTCGAGATCAACATTTAGGGTTTTCTGTGACGGGACCTGTTTTATTCTGGGAGGAGTGTGAAATCAGTTTTTTTTTTTTATTTCTGCAAGTTGTTGCATCTGTGATGCCTTTAGAGTAACTGTAGCACCCGGTCGCTTTCGGACCTTTCTGTCTGGCCTTCTTCTGCTGTCGAAACAAATCTGAGCGGTTGGGTGTACATCAGGGTCATGTATTCGGCCCCAGATGTTTGCTCATCATCAGAGCAGTGGTGTGTTGGTAATGTGCCAGTTCCTCTGCTGCAGAAACCTCAGAACACAACAGAAACCCTTTCTGAAGGATGTTTGTGATTTTATTTCAAAAGAAACTCAGTTTTTTGTTTATTTTTTTATTTTCCAAGCTGTCAGAACTTTTTGTCGTTGTTTTAAGGTCTGAATAAGTTTTTCTGACTTTGTGGATGTTTTCCTTTGGTATTTGGCTGCTTTTTCAAGCTATTTCTGCCTTCTCGCTCAGCACATCGCGAGTCGGTTGCTTAAAGAAACACCTGATTGATTGATTGATTGATTGATTTAAATCAATCAGCTTAGCAAATATTCCTCTGGAAATGTTTACAAACTGCTCTGTGTAACGGAAAGACAGTCAATAGAGCGATTGATCGAGACCAATTAGAAATATATTGTCAGTTAGTTTAACTGAATGTTTTTAAAAGTTGTCTTTTGCTCCATACTGCCACCTTGTGTTGGTTTTATTTTTTATTCAAAAGGGAAAAAATCAATATTGCCAGAAAAAAGTAACATGAGAATTGAGTCATTATATTATGAGAATAAACTCTGAATAATACAAAAAAATTTGCAATAATATAAAAAAACTCAATGTTATAACGAAAGTTGTAATATGACGACAATAAAATTGTAAAAAAATATTAGAAAAAAGTCTTAATAATAAAGTAATATTTCCAGAATAGTCATAATATTACAAGAATAGTTGTAATTATGAGAAGAAAGTTGCAAAAGTACAAATATAAACTCATAATATTACTAGAAAAAAGTCTTAAAATTAGTAGAATGAAGAAGTAATCTTATGATCAAAAATTTAAATGTCAGATATCTTGTGATGTGACACCAGTTTTGGACATATTTTATTTTTTAAAACATCAGCATCAAATTATTACCAGCAGTAAGACTTTGAAACGACTGAATCTATTTTGAAAAATCAAAACTAGACAATTTTCTCCTAATTTTACAACTTTCTTCTGGCAAAATTGTGTCTTTGCTAATATTCTGACTTCATTCTTGTAATTGAAAGAAAACTCTTAGTCCGGCCCTAAAACTCCACTTCAATCTGTAATAATTTGTGTTGAAAGCCCCACTGCGCCCCCTGTGGTCGGTTCTGGTACAGGCTTTAGCTCAACTTGTTTTTTAAATCTTGAAGTTTCCAAACTGAGTTTCTGCAGTTGCTAAAACGCATCTTAAACGAGTCTGAGGATCCTTTCTGTTGCCTCATGTAGACGACAATGTAAATGTGCACAAAGCAGCACTTTCTGAAACTTTGAATGCGTGTGTGAGGATTTAAGATATAAAAACTAGATGCCACACTGATTTTTTTACTCAATTTTTGTGTTAAGCAGTTTTTCCCTCATCACCTGAGTTTGTAAATCTTTTATGTCGTCATTTAATATCTTTATTTTTCTTTTGCACATTAGAAATGTTTTATCTCGTGTGGGTCAGAAGAGGGAAAAGGAAGTGAACTGATTGTTTGAGTTTGAGAGAAAATCTAAATGTTGAATGTTTTCTACCACTTTGCTGTCAATCTGGGTTCCTTCACACTCCTGAAACTTTATGGAAAACTAAAAGAAATTAGCTTTAAAGCAGATTAACTTTGGATTCCCATAGTATTTGCAGTATTTTGCTTTTAGAACTAACATTTCTGTACGGAAACTGGAAGAATCTGATCATGTTCAGATTAACTTTCTTCTTATCTCGTTATTTGGAGATTCAAGGGTAGAAATGATAACAATAGTTTATTTTTGTCAAAATGGCAAAAGTAAACATTCGTGCTGAATGTTTTCAGCTTCAACTAGCAGCTTTTCTGTTGGTATTAACCTGTTTGCTCAAGAATTTCAGCTTAACTGTCTCGAGATTTTAGGAAAGTTACATTTTTTTCCACAACAAACTCAAGATCATATTATTTGGAGATAATACAACAAAATTGTTGCTTCAGAAAACATTAATAATGACTGAATCGAACTGTTATCACTTTAAAACAAGTTTAATATCCAACTATTTCAAGATCAATTTGGTGTATTTATGACAATATTGCAGGTTTATTAATATGCATTGTCTCGTTCAAATAAAATAAATTTAATTAGTTGAAGATTGCAACAAAAATCGTTTGAATTTTCTTGCCTGGGATTTTTTTCAGTAAAGTGAGACACGACTAAAGGAGCTGGACATGTTATAATGAGATATGGAAACAATATTTGCAAAAAATAACTTATATTTCAATATGAAAATAACCTAATCAAATTGTTGTCACATTTTAAACATAACCACTCAAAAAACTTATGAAACTCAAAGTGTCAACTCAAAATAGTGTTGAGAGAAAATATTAAACCTGCTGCTCGTTGTCATCTCTCGTCTCCGGGTCCGTAAAAACGAAACGGGAAACCACGCTGTTATATTCAGAAAATCAAATGCATAAAATAATAATAATCATAACCATCAGAAATCAAACCATGAAAAAGAGAGAAATAAGAAAAGTAGAAAAAATACCAAAAATCGCTGAGGCGAACCCCAGCAATCTGACTGATTGTTTTAGCTTCGAAACCTTTATAAGAAGGCGTGTTTTCCTCTCTACTGCATGCAGTTTGGGAGGGTTTCTGCTTGTTTAACTACAAGAAGTTTCACATTTGTAAGGGAAGATGTTCTAAATGATTTTATGACTTTTCTTGCCAGGCTTGGTGAGGATCAGGGAGAGATTGTTTGTCATTTGTCTCCTGGAGGATTTCACATGTCCGTGTGAAAGCCTGGAATCTCTCCAGGTTTCCTCCTATGCAAACACATAAAAAACTCCGTAACTCTTATACGGTTCAGGAAGGACTCTTCTAAAGAAAATGGATGTAGATGTAGACACATATTCAAATTAATATGAGCTAAACACTGGCTAGATATAAAACTAGACTAACTTTATCAAATCATGCAAGAAAAATGTTCTACTGATCAGATTATGTTGTTTGAGCCATAAATCTAAATCTAACCAAAACTGAGGCATAATCAAGATTAATATTGATCTAATATTTAAACAGGTTAAAACTAGCATCAAAACTAGCATAATTGAACTAATATTTCCAACAATAGTTAGATAATTGTCATAAAATTATCTCTAAATAATGTAATCTAGAAATAATGAAACAACAAAGTTTTTAATCATCTTCAAATCTCATTATCTCAACATAATGAGACATAAGAAATAAGATTTTCCAGTTTTATTGCTTTAAAAACTCTGATCTGAAACATTAAAGCCACAAAAACACGTTAAGCATTTAAAAGCGTTGAAAATGTGAAGGAACCCTGTTGAAACGTTTCCTCTAAATGTGAGAATCTAAAGCACAACTACTGTCCTGATTGTTTTCTCACCTTTTAAAGCAATCAGACATGAGACGACATCAGCAGGTTTCGATCTGTCATAATGTAATTAAAGTCTCTGTGATAATGTGACTGCATGCCTTAAACCGTCTGGTTTCACTCAACATGAGCCGGTTCTGTTTTCTAAATCTCTGCACTATGTAGCTCATAAACAACGAGACACTTTTATCTGTTTTTACCCTGATTTTAGAAAACATCCCTGCTGCCTTTCAGACCTGCTTCTGTTTGTCTCAACAAAAGGTACGATAGCTTTATGAAAACCTGCTGTTATGTTTCTTGTTTTCTTCCTTTCACATGTAAACGAGTGGCGTCTAGTTTTGTATTTTTCTACTTGTAAATTGTTTACAGGTGCAGTTTGAATTTACTGAGAAAAGCACCTTGACCAGTTCATGTAACGTTTCCAGTGCAGAATCAGGGTTGTACTGTACAATATAATAATAAAAATCACTTTATGTTTTTGTAGTTTAAACAGTCAGCTTTATGTGGGAAAGTATTTATTCCTTTACAATTTTGAACTTTTTTGTTGTACTTAAAATGTTATTGTTCAGTATTTTTATTTTGATCAGTTATTTAGACAAGAAAGTTTAATAGGTTGTTAGGATTAGCAAAATTATTTTGATTTGCTTGTAGCCGGAATATTGTGATGTATTTTTATACGTATATGTACATAATACAAACAAAAAAACTTACATTTTAATTACAATGTATTAGATATCCATAATTTTGCAAGACAAAAATAATAGTTATAGTTTTATTATAATTAAAAATAGATTAGGTGATTTGGTGTTCTAAGATGTGAACTTTAACTTGATGTTTTGTAGTTGAGCCCTCTTATTTTGATTTACATATTGTTCAGTTTTTATTTTACTGATAATCATAACAAACACTAATGTGTGCGTGTAAGAAATTATTTTATCTTATTATTTTATTTTTATTATTATTTTAGTGGCTCTTTTTATCGGTTGTGGGGAAATCTGCCCCTCGCAACATGGTGGACGCGCTGACGCATCATTTTTCCCGCCGCGCTCACCACTTCCTGCCAGCTGAGCGCGAGAGAGTTCAGTTGATCAGCTTTAAAGACACCGAAGTCAGTCGGCTTGGCTCGGCCATTTCCGTTAGTCACATGGTACCAGTAACAAACATTATGGCGTCGTCAACAAGAAACGGTTTAAATTAACCCCTCCGCTAGCTTCGAGAGCTAACGCTAATAAGCCGCGTTATTTAGCTATTAAAACAGAATACGAGCTCGTCCTTTGAGCTGTTTTAATCCTGAAATTATGGGAACATTTATTTTAATCGTTGGAATTCAATGGCTGTAAAAGAAACTCCATTACCCGTGAGCCTCTGCGGGTTATTTATGTCACGGGTTTAACCCACCCTCGCCTTGCCGCCGTGATTCTGTTTATTACAGAAGTGCTGACTTCTGCTGGTTTGCATTCAGCTGGCGGCTCCTGTCGGAACTCCGAGTTACAGCTAAAGTTCTGATGGGACCCGAACTGAACACCAGCTGAACCCGGACTGTTCGCTTCACCGTCAACATGCAGGTAGGTTTTCTGTATGGAGTTAAAACAAAGCCAACATTTTAGGAAGTTTTGCTCCATTATAAGATTATTAGTGGGCGTAAAATCCTTCCTAGCGTTTTAACTTTAAGGCAGCTTTAATGTAATAAACATTAATATTCTAAACTGGAAGTAAAACATGGATCATAAAACATCTCTCCTTATCAACTGTCCTACTTTACTAGACACATTTAGATACATAACCAACCGCATGTTTATCTAAATATCAGCGCAGTTAGGACAGTTTGGAGACTGTTGCACTAATTTGATAGTTTGTATTTTCCAGAGTTTAAGCATTTTCCCTATAAAGTCTTGGAAATCAGAACAGAAATATCTAAAGCTTTCCCCTTTTAATCGAATGTCTGAATGACCAGAAAGCAGCAATTTTATATTGAAATGACACACTATCATTGATTTACAGCGCTAAACTTTAGGTTTTTGTTTGTTAATGCAAGTTATTGCTCTTTTGTGGCCTTTAACAACTTTTAAATTATAATTGAGTTTTTTTTTTGTTAATCTGGGTTAGAAACCAGGAAAATTCTCTAGATATCTTTTGCCATCCCTGAAAATCAACCCAGCTGCTCAAAGATGATATATTTTTAAATGGTGTAGGAAATCTCAACACCTATCTGATTTTAAAATCTGTAGCTTTTTATTTAGACTTTGGCTGTTTTTTATTTTTTTGAATCCTTGCTTTTTTAAATATGTATCTTCTTCATAAAGTGTCTTCTTTATGAAGAAGATACTTACCAAATTAACTATAATCTGAAAACTTTGTGTGTTTAAAAGCCAAAGGAATGTGGATAAAAAGCTCCTTCTGTTAGCTCAGTTTTAGCTAATGCTAAAATCCAGTTTTCTAACAAACTGTTTTGTATTTCAAAAAATAGTTTTCACTTAAGAAATTGGAAGAAAACTTGAGTTTTCTCCCAGCTGCAGACGTTTAAGTTACAATCTTCTGAAAATGATTGAAAACAAGATGAAGAATGAGTGGAAAAAGCTGCCAAAGACTAGAGAATGATTAATGAAATATAAGAAATGTTAAACAGAAGCAGTTTGTTAAACATTGTGAATCATGGCATCTAAAGATTAAATGTAAAGAAAATGGATTGGGAACAAAAATAAATCAGATTGTCCATCTTTTACTCCTTTGTGTTTTTAAAATATTTAAAAGAAAATTATAAAAAGATGCTTTTTATTGCCTTGTATCCAAATTCTATTCATTTTTCACTCTATTCTTCTTTTCTTTTTTGAGTTTTTTTTAGTTACTAAAAAACCTTCACAGATGAATAACTCCTAAAAAGTTTTGCAAAAAGCCATTTCAGTGTGCTGAGGCGTCCATTTTCTCTGAAATGACAGCTGTAATCTGAACCTGTGGTTCTTTAACTGCTTCTATTTCTTATTTTTTTACACAATCAGGTTGTAGAAGTTAAATTAATCTGTATTTACTGTAGGCTAATCCTTTCCAGATGTGAAAAATGTAAGATTGTGAAAGGAAGCCGTTAGATTTGCTCCACAAACCTGCAGATTAAAGCCTCAGACAACGCGAGTTTATGCGAGTTTATGCGAGTTTATGCGAGTTTATGCGAGTTTATGCGAGTTTATGCGAGTTTATGCGAGTTTATGCGAGTTTATGCGAGTTTATGCGAGTTTATGCGAGTTCATGCGAGTTCATGCGAGTTTATGTGCCTCAACCTGCCTGAGTCACCAACAGGTTGGAGTTAAGTGGTTTCCTAAACGCATGGGAGGCGTTTCTCTGGAAATGATCGAGTATCTGATGCAAACGGGAGTGGAAAAGCAGCAAAAAGCCAAAGAGAAACGATGACAGATGGTCAGAAATCCTGGAGAACTGAGACCTTAAGGTCGCTTTAAAATGTAAAACCAAAACATTTGCATCTAAAATGGGCTCCGCTGTGCAAAATATGACATGTTAGGCCTTCAGATTATCAGGTTGACTTCATGTCTGTGTTTCAGCTTTATTTGTTCACCTGGAAACATGGAAAATCCTGGTTTTCTCAATCATCTGTCTGGATATCTCGTAATTATCAGCCTGCCAGTCGACTCATGTTTGTTTGTCTTGGCTCATAATCTGATGAAACACGTCTGCTGCGTTCCCAGTAAAGCTTCATTATTATTAATATGTGATGCTTGATGTATTTATTCAGATGTTTGGAACATTTAGACTGAAAAAGTAATTGGATTATAGAGGAAGCTAAATGAATTTGGATGCCGTTCTTCCTCTTTCTTGCATAACTCTGTTTGTGGAAAGTCACGTATCTCATCATGAGTGTAGATGAAACCAGAAGTTTAAAAACACCAAATAAGAGGATAAACTTTATTCCTCACTTTGGCTGAAGTTAAATCAGACCAAACTTTCATTGTTTTATTCCATTTGCTAAAAGTAATGAGAGAAAGAATCTGCCGGAGATTATTAAAGTCTTCAAAGCCAGAAGTGTGATGTCATGGCTTTGGAAACTTCTGATTGGTTAACTGACACATTAGAGTTAATTGGAGTTTGTGTGTGGGTTTTCAGGCCACACATGGAACTCTGCTTCCTGGGAAAGTTAAAGGAAATGAGAAAATATGGCAGGAAGAGAATCACTGAGCAGCACCAGGCTGGTTCTTCCTTGGGAACAGGAGACATTCAGCAGAAGATAAAATATGGCAGGAAGAGAATCACTGAGCAGCACCAGGCTGGTTCGCTGGAATTGTAGTAGCTGATTGTAGTAAAGCGCTGGAATTGTAGTAAAACTTTGGAGTTGCAGTAAAGCGCTGGAATTGTAGTAAAACGTTGGAATTGTAGTAAAGCTTTGGAATTGTAGTAAAGCTTTGGAGTTGCAGTAAAACTTTGGAGTTGCAGTAAAGTGCTGGAATTGTAGTAAAACTTTGGAGTCGCAGTAAAGCGCTTCAGAGTTGCAGGCTCTGGCGCTGTAAGTACTGGGCGTTTCGAGGTTGCCATCAGGCTCTGAGTGCAGCTGCCCAGAGATCTTCACACCCAGACTGATGACAGCCAGGAGAAAAGCCGGGCCGCTGACAGAACACAAAGAATGTCTCAGTCCGACATCCACAGCAGCTGGACAGAACAAAGCGCCACTCTGACTGAAGAGACGAGTCGGGGAGAGATCGGCCACAGCAGCGTGCTCCCAGTTACTTCACCGTTTCAGGAACGGCTGTTTGTGTTTGCAGAGTGCAGAAGCAGAAAAGAGAAACCCAAAACGGTCCCATCTGTCTGGATGTCTCTGAACTGAAGCCGTCTGACTTGTTTTGAGCAGAGTAACGTCTGCAGGTGAAATCAGGTCACACAGAGGCTGCATCTCAGTTACTAAGGATTTATTTAGTAGCTTGAATGTGAAGTAAATGAAGCTCATCTGCTTTCCTCAAAGACCAGGAAGCATAAGATAAACAACCGGTTTCAGCTTTTCTTTTTTCTATCAGATGACCTTTGAGACGTCGAGCAGCGTGACCCTGCTGTTCGACTTCTGGAATGTTCACGGCCCTGCGGGTAAGCAACGCTAACCTTTAACCGATAACCTTTCACCTGAGGTCAACCCATCAGAACCAGGACGTCTTGTTCAAATGTCACGGATCAGAACCCATGATAAAAGATAACAGGAATAAACTACCAAACTAAAATTTATCCCCAGACTAGTTTTTGGTAGGAAACCAGATATACTAAATCTGAAAAGTTTTGCTTGTTGTTTGAAATGTTATCTGAACTTCGTTTATTTAGATTTTATTTTTAAGTCAAACTATATGCGTCTCAAGCCAAATACCAATGAGAAAGCTTAAAAACACTGTTAATAAATAATGAATACGCCAAATAAATAAATGTCCACATGAAATAACAATAAAACAATTATTTTAATGCAGAGTTAATTTATTTCATAATGTTTTTATTCTGCAACGCTTACTTTGTAGCGTTATGTTATGTATTTTAGGGATTTATTTCACAACTGCTTTAATTTCATGTTATTGTATTCAAATGGGGGCGGGGCTTCGTTTGTGGGCGGAGCTAAGTTGGTGGAATTAAGTCACATCTTAATACATTTAACATAAAAAAAGTTATGTAACAGTTTATTTGATCCTATAATTGCTAGCAGAGTTTAGTAGTAGCTTTACAAAAGTGTAAAAAAAACACTATAATGAAATATGAATGAATAAATACAACTGTTATTTATGGAATTAAAAAAATATAAATGTATTTATTTGATGGAGTATTTTAGTTTGAGATAAAACTACTCTGAGCAAAAGTTTAACTCTGCTGTCTTTATTTTGTATCAGAGTAAATAAACTGGTTGATTAAGATCACATAAATAATATTTAAACGTAATTGTATAACAGAACATATTAACAATAAAAATCAAAACATTCATCCATTTAATTTAAATTATTCTGCTGAAACTGGTCTGTCAGAATTATTCCAGAAATCTTAATATTGAACTGATTGTTGTTGTTTAACTCATAGGAAGGGATTCAAAAGTTTATTTTTATGTTTTCTTTAGCGTGTAGAGGAGTTCCTGGTTCTACTCAAGTCTCCGCCTGCTTCAGTATAAACTCCTAAAACTCTGCAGGTTTCATAAACATGTGAGAAAAAACCAGATGCTGTTCTGCTCTGCAAACCTTCAGTTTAATGTTTAACAACAAAAGCAGCCAGAATAAAACTTTAATGTTTAACAGGAATTTACTGGGGATGTTTTTCCAAGTTTTGCATTAAACGTTTGTTGGTTTTGTTGTTTTTGGTTGAGATAAAATGTCTGACAGCCTTCAGACTCAGAATTATGATAGTTTTTCATTACAGTTTAATTTTTTGTGACTTCTTGATTTAGTTTTTCAGAGTATGTTTGCTAGTTTTATTAGTTAAATTTAATTTAGTTTTTATTAGTTTTAGCAGTAGTTTTAGGTTTTAATACTGTGGTTAATTTCTTGGTGCAGAACTAAAAAAAGTCAAAGTGTATTGTGATTGTGGGTTGAATACTAAACAGGAGATATAATTTCTAAAAATATAATCAATCAAGTCTGGCGATGTAGCGTAGCATAGCACAGCGTAGCATAGCCAGGAGGAATACGGAGCGCTGTAATTTGCTGACAACTGACATAAACTGTTTGTGTCATTTTGAGAGCCTAATAGATTCATAAATATGAATATTAAGGATATTATATCTATCACTTTAGTTAGTTTGATAAGTGCACAGTATAGTTTTGTTAACTGAAATCTATTTTCTCTGTTTCAGTTTTTGTTATTTAGCCGGTTTTAGTTGACTGTGACGACCCTGGTAGCCGTTTTGTGAGGTGGTTGTCTGTTTCCCTCTCCGCCTGCAGGCATGGTCCTGTCGGTGTTCGTTGTCCTGCTGCTGACCGTCATCTTTGAAATCCTCAAAGTGTGGCGGGTTTGGCTGAGCAGCAGCTCCAGGCTGGCCCAGCCTCTGTCGGCGTACGCCGCCGCATCGTCCAGCCGCACGGAGAGCTGCTCCGCGCTGGACACCAGTCCCTCCGAGTCCTCGTTCACCGCCACAGAGACGCAGCCGCCGAGCGCCAGGAAGAGGTGGGAACGGGTCTCTTGATGTTTATTAGGAGGACTGCAGCCATTACGCATATTCATACCAAACATATTCATTGTTTATGCAACGATCTGAAGTTTTTTAAAAAGCAACACCAAAACCAGGACAGACTACTTTTTTTTTTTTAAGGTTTTATTGGCTCTAGTGGCCTTTATTTAGCAGTGAATGGACATGAAAGAGGGAAATGAGAGAGGGGAAAGACATGTGGCAAAGGTCGCCAAGGCCGGGAATCGAACCTGGGACGGCCGCGTCGAGGACTAAGGCCTCCGTACGTGGGTTGTGCTAATCCTGCGCCACCACAGCACCCAGGACAGACTACTTTGGATCAAATTTATGGATCAAGATTTGTGCACAAACAAGGAATTTGAGATAAGGTCAAACTTCAGGGAAATTAAAGGCTTTTTCCACAAAGTTGCAACATTTGTTACATTTTCAGCTGCTGCAGGTCTCTTTCACACTGCACTGTTAAATGAACCAAACTATTTGAAAAACATGTTCCCCTCCTCGCCTGTGGGGGCGCTACACCAAGAATCACTGAAGAAAATCAAACAAAAACCTCTGAAGCCACTGAGCTCCACTTCCTTCTTAACAAAATGGAAGCAAAAATGGAAGAGTCAGATTTTAGCATTTGTAGGATATTTATTTTTGTCTTTGGTTAAAAAAAATTTTAAAAAAGGCATTTCTAACGCTAAAACATTTTATTCCGTAAAATGCAACAAACTTTTAGTGAATTACAAGGTTGACGAAATTTTGGGAAAACATTTTTATCTCAAATTTAAATGTATGTATATATATTGGCCTAATTATTTCTCTAAATGTTATTTTACTTTTACTTGACTTTGCAATCAATTGCTTTCCAAAATTAGTTGATACTTGCTTGAATAATCACAATTAATCTGATTAATTGTTTCAGCTCTAAATTAAACACTTGTTCTTTTTCAAATATCTGCACTGTCTAGTTTTTTTAAAATTAATTTCTCTTGACTGAAGGGAACCAAATAGATGCCATTTTGTTCCACCCCGGCTTAGCAATATGGTGAAATGACTGTGTTGGTCTGCAGCTGGCTGCTGCACGTCATCCAGACGTGCCTCCACGTCCTGCAGGTGACGCTCGGCTACATGCTGATGCTCTGCGTCATGTCCTACAACGTCTGGATCTTCCTGGGCGTCGTCCTCGGCTCCGGCCTCGGCTATTACGTCGCTTTCCCTCTGCTGGGCCAGATGTCTCTGTACGGCCGGGTCAGGCACTAACCGGGCCAGGAAAAGTCACTCTCTTTGGACTGAAGTGTGCAGAGAGCTGCCTCACAATGACTTGCAGAAAACTCACCTGTACCTGGAAACCAGAACCGCAGGAGTCGACCAGGAAGTGTTTATCAGGCCAGAGCGAACGCGAGCACAAATAATGTGGTTTGTCCGGCTGCAGGGCTGATGGGTTGTTGTTAAAGCACATCATGTCAGAGGCGCGCGTGTGTGTGTGGGGATGGGTGTGTGTGTGTGTGTGTGGAAACAAACAGCTTCTGCTCTCTGTTTTGGCAATAAAAGCTCAAGTCTGCAATCCTTACAGTTGGCGCCGTAGCTGTCCAAACCTTTTGGACCAAAACATGCAGGCCACTTTTTCACTTCATTAAAAATGCAAAAAGTAATCATGTTTTTGTTCTACCTGCTTAACAATAAACTAAATTTACATCCAAATCACAAATTACCTTTGGGCTGTTGCCTCATTAAGAGAAAAACAATTTCCAATTTGCTTTTGGTCTAATCGTTTTCTATTCCGCTGGCCAAATAGCTCACATTCTTCACTTGTGGTCAAGAGCCGAACAAAATCATTTCAAGGGTCACAAATGGCCCCCGGGCCACACTTTGGACACCCAGGCACGATAGTAATGCTACATATACTTTGGTCAAAAATCTGCCTCTTTCAACAGATTGTTTACAAAGCAGATGCTTTTTGTGGGGGGTTTTTGTTTTGTGTTGCAGATTTTCACTAAACTCAAATGAAATCTCCTGCTAACTGATTTGCTTCTCAGTCTGGAAACTCCTCTGATGAGTCACTTTGGCCATCAGCAAAATGCTCCATTGTGTTTTTGTCCGTCAGAAACTCCTGTAGCCTTGTAGCCGTCTGTTTTTGTTTGAAATGGAAAACTTTTTACAACCCGTATCTTCAAAAGCTTGTGATCAGTGTTTCTGCTTCTCTGTTTGTGATTTTGTGTGAATCAAAAATAAAGATTAAAGATGCTGAATATTTGCATCTTTAAAATGTAGACCTCCAAGCCAGAACTGTTGGCTGTTCTCGAAGATCTTTTGTGTGACAGTACTATTAATTTCTTAGCCACATTCCGTCACTGAAATCATCATTGCTTCTGAATAATGTCCAAAATATACTTGATGCAAAAATTGTGAAAAATTAATTAATTACGAGAGTAATATTATGACAAAAGTAATAGCTTTATTCTCGTATTATCACATTATTCTTGTAAATTTCTTTTTTGCAAGAATAATGTAAAAAAGAAATTTACTTTCCAAGTTGTGTGTGGAGTCACATATACGGAGCAAAAACAGTCTCATAATTCACAAATACACAAATCGAGAACCACTAATGCACAGACTAAGATACACACTTGTGTTGTTGCAAACACAGATATTTCTTGATTTACCGTCTGTTTGTGGGCTGTGGGTTGAGCTGCATTTCTGTGAATTTTGAGACTCCCTTTGCATCTCAGATGCACAGAACACAATGCACTTGTATCTTTGATGTAAACACAGATATTTCTTGATTTACCATCTGCTTCTGGCCTGTCAGTTTGCCTCACTTGCGTGTGAATTTTGAGACTCCCCTGATGTTCACACACATGTGCACAGAACAAGATGTACAAAACCAAGGTCTCAAAATTCACACACAAACAGCCCAACCAACAGAGCAGAAGCAATTTGTAAATCGTGAAAAATCTGTCTGCATAAAATTTCAAGGGTGTATCTTGATCTGAGCATTTGTGAATTATGAGACTGTTTTGGCTCCATACACGAGTCAAAGTTCAACACAGCGCGAGCGCGTCTTACGTCGCGTAGCCAACGGTTGCTTTGCTAGCTTAGCTTTCACCGACGGCAAACTGACGGACATTTTGTCAGGATAGTTTCACCTAAAGGCGGAAACCGGACTCTCGAACCTCCGGTTGAATTTCAAATTTCTCAGGAGTCTTAAAAGTGGATATTATGTGCTGCCTTTTTAAAGCGGGACTGTTTTTCCGGCTTTGTTAGCTTCTGATTCAGCTAACAAGACCCGCTCTGGAGACGGTGTTGTGCGTAACATTGTGACTCCTGCTTTCTTGCTTTTTCCTGTTTAATAGCACTTTTTTAGGAAACGTTTTTACGTTAAAGGTCCAAAATATTTAGCCCGTAAATGCCAAGACTTCTTTAATTATGGGATTATTGTGAGCCTTCTTCAACGGATGCTACGTCTGGACCAGTATGGCTGCCTTCACAAGCTATGAACCTGTTGTACATCGCATCAGCTGTCCGTGCCGGGAGGCTTATCCTGACTCTTCCCATCTTTAAAAGCCTTTTTGAGTAAACATTACCTGGAACCGTGGCAGTTAGAGATCTTGGTGTCGGCGGATGTTGTAGAGATGGCTTCATCCAGCATGAGGACACAGGAAGTCCACAAACGGCAGTGGTGAGTCTGGCTTGTTGTGTAATCTGTAAGATTCTCTGTCTGTGTTTAAACTGTAAGTGAATATGACTGAAAGCGTTTTACTTTCACTGTGATTCAACACATCCATCCCTGATTTCAAGGTTTAGATTAGGGCTGAAACGACTAATCGCAATGAGTCATCGATTAATCATTAAGTACAGAGACTCAAAAAAAGGCAAGCAGAGCAGTAATTAAGCCAAAACTGTGCAAAAATACATACATTTTGCATTTGAGATCAAAAATAAAAATAAAAACTTTGTTTGTAAATATGTCTTACCCAGAACTGGTTACATAGTTTTTGCTCAGCCGGTTCAAATCTTTAAACATTATTAATCATTTAATCCAAACAATAATCAGATTAAACCTGTTTCCAGAAGAAAGAGCTGAGCTTTTCACATGCTGGAAGTATTTTTAGCTGCAGCTGGAGCAAAACCTTCACTAAAGAAATACTTTCTTGCAATTTAGCCTATACAATGTTTTCTTACTTGCGTCCTTTAATGTATTTATAATATATAAAAGATCTTTCGTGGTTACATGACAAATCTGAAGAATGTGCCAATTTTTACTAATTATTAACCAATCATCAAATTAATTGATTAATAATTGTTGGTTGCAATTAACAAATGCCTTGTTAGTTTTTATCTCCAATGTGCCAGTATAAAAGTGACTGGATTAATGATTTGACATTTAAAAATAATTTCAATGTAATGTATTTATTCTAGCTTGTTACTTAATGACTGCATTATGGAGTTAAAGAAACTAGAAACAATGGAATTGGACCCTCAACCCCAACCTGTTTCAGTTATATATAAATATTTTGTAGTGTGTGAAATGTTGCTGGATGATATTTTGGTTATTTAACATTTAAATGAGTTTTATAAATTGTTTTGAAGGACATTAATAGTTGAGTATATAAAAGAATATTATTGGACTTTAGACAATTCTGCATAATTAATGCCATCAACAGTTGGAATTAAGTTTTATCTCTTGAGAAATACACAAAACTACAAACCTTTATTTAAATAACTGATAGAGTAACATACAGTTCGATCAACGCTATGATCCCGTTAATATGAGCGAATGAAATCAGCTTTACATCATGACAGGTTAACGAAGCCCATGAGATTATAAAAATATGAAACAAAAACATTAAATAAAAAAAAATCATATTTAACTCAACGGATTTACTATAAACATGTATTTAAAACAGATGTTGCTGATTACCTTAGAAGAGCAATAATTGTGTTGAAACAGGAAGGAAATACAGGCGGTTCTCGGCTGTGGCTGTAGCGCCCCCTGCTGGTCAGATGCACGTAGTTACACTCAAATGAAGCAAGCTGGTTAAGACAAGCTGATAAAATGTTTGCAGATGATGAATTTAACCTGAGTGAAGTTGACAAGATTTGTGAGTTTGTGCAGTAAAATGTTTTGATTTAAATATGTTAATAAGAAAGTTTTCAGAGGTCATTATTAATGTCTTCAAAGCAAAAGCAGCACAAACAAAAATGTTTGTTGCACAAACGTAGCTGAGTTGTTTGACACCATATCTGTTTCGATTTGTGTAAATATGAGTGAGGGGCGTGGTTGACCTCCGACCTCTGGAGAGTCTTCTATTAATATAAGGTTGCGGCGCAAATGAACGTTTAACTGCACAAACGTTTGAAGCCAGTTTTTTTGGATTTGGGTCATGTGGGCCAGCCTGATTGACCTTTAAACTTCCAATAATATCTTCAAAACAAAAGCAGCAGAAACAAAATTGTTTGCTGCCCAAACTGGAACAAATGTAGTCGAGTTAATTGACACCAATTTTGTCTGAATTGAAGGTGGGTTTTGGTTGACCTTTTATGACCTCTGGGAACATTAATAACTACAACGATAGCGGCACTAACCAAACATTCTGCTGCACAAACGTTTGACACCAATTTTGTTAGATTTGTAGAAAGTGGGAGGAGCCAAACTTCACTCAGGTGTGATTTTAACGTTCGATTTTCTTTTTTGTTAAATGTCTGACAAATGCATTAATAAATAAATTTATATTTTCTCATCGTGTTTTGGGTTTTTACAGTTTCCTATGCTAGCAGCAGTTCCACGTCCACCGGGTCGGCCGTTTGGTCCGGACCGTTAGGGATCGTTTCGGTTTCGGCCTCATTGGTCGGGGACTGGAAGCCGCTGTCGTCGTTAAGCGAGCCGCAATCTGTCGCTAGTGCTGGGACTCCGAGTCGGAAGCGTCTGCCGCGTGCTCGCTCGCTTCCTGTTCGCTTCCTTCGCTTCCTGTTCGCTCGCTTCCTGTTCGCTTGCCTGTTCATTCGCCTGTTCGCTGTCCTCCTCCTGCACCGCCATCTCCATCTCCTCGATGGCTCTCTGGATGGCCGCTTCGTCCTGCAGCTCCTTCTGCTTCCTGCTGCCCATCAGCTCCCGCATGATGGACTTGGATTTCGTGATGCTGTCGCTCACGATGGTGGTGACGTGCGTCACTTCCTCCTGCAGCCCGTCCTCCATGGTGATGGTGCCGTTGGAGGTCTCAGTCCCGGTGGTGGCGTCCTCCTCTGGACCCGGCAGAACCATCTCCACCACCGGGTTGATCAGGTCTCTGATTTGATTCACGCTGTCAGGAGACTTCAGGTCCTCGGACGGACCCAGATCCTCCTCTTTGTCGTCCTCGGCGACGTCCCCGTCCTCCTCAGGAATGAACTCCACCCCCGGGACCTCGATGCAGGACTCGTACTGGAGGGGCAGCCCCTCCATCTGGATCATGGAGACCACCTGCTTTCTTCTGCCTCTGAATCCCTTTTGTTCGTCGCCGTGTGGACTGTTGGATCCGAACTTGGCGCCCCAGTCCACCGGCGGGGTTTCCTCCAGGAGGTGCAGGTTGGGGTCGCTGTTGGTCAGAACGATGCTGTCTCTGTACAGGTTGTGTCTCCGCTGCACTGCCGCCTCCTTCACCGCTGGTCAAACACAAACGGACACAAGATCAGACATCTGTCATCACACTTCCTACATGGTTTATTTTAAACTTCAGAAGAGGCGTCCGCACATCTGCCTGTCACAACCTGGACGATAAATTGCCCAAGACATTATTGCGATCAACGATATCGCAAAGTTTTCTATTTACATTTATTCTAATTTCAAAGTTACATTAAAATATTTTAAGTAACCAACAAAATGACCAAAAACGATAAAGTGAAATTAAAAACAACTAAAATCATAAATGAAATATATTATGAAGTCTAAAAAAAATGCCTTAAAAATATTAATAATTAGAGTAGAAATTAAGCCATATAATTTACAGGGAAATACATTGTCCCAGAAGTTATTGCAATAAACAATAATATTATTTTTTATTTTGTTTTGATAATTTTTCAGTAACATAATGGTAATAAAAGAACACGTTCATTTCATTTCTAATGAACATTTAACAATGAGTCGGTAAAACATTTTAAATATTTAAATAACAATAAACACAGAAAACAACTGAATACCAACTATACACTAAAAAAGCAACATTATTAAAATATAATTAGAATAAATATAATTTTTTGCATTTATTCTGGTGGGAGCAAATAAAGCCTGGTGGCCCGCCAGGCTTATAACGCACTGAGGCTAACTGATCTTTACAAAATGAAAGTTTTTAAATCTTATCATCATTAGACCATTTTCAAGTAAAGGCATTTTCAATGCCTTTACTTGAAAATGGTCTCCAAACAACAATATTATTGTTTATCCCAATTTCTGAAAAAATAATCTGTTTTTTGGAGTGAAACGAAAGGACAGTTGTCGTGCGGGTTTTTTTGTCCTCACCCATCATGATGTCCTTGGAGACGGACTGCAGGACGACCTCTTCGTACATGTTCTCCACCAGCAGGAAGCGGGACAAGTCCTCAAAGATCAGCTCCTGGAAGCGAGGCAACTCCTGCAGAGAGCATCACAACCTTAACACATCGAACCCACATCTGACAGGAGCGAGGCGGAACCGCAGCGATACTGACTGGTGTGCAGGACGGGGCGAGCTGCTGCAGCATGTAGGGGATGATGATCTGCAGCAGAGCCTCTCTGAAGAACTTCTTCCTCACCGTGCTGCTGTCGTAGTCGTATTTCTGACAGGAACACAAACAGACAAACCGTTTTCATTCTGTTTGTTAAAAATAAACCACAGGTAAACGCTGGCTCACCTTGAGAACTCTGTCCTGGCATTTCTGGATGTTTTTGCAGAGATCGTCCTCCCCCTGCGCCTCCAGAGCCTGGTGGAGCAGCTGCTCAAACGTGAACACCGCGTTGTCCATTTGCTGCCCACACGAACAAATTTAAAACGTTTTCACACAAGAAACTCCACCGTGAATTAATGCAGAAGTTTCAATATCAAACCTGGAAAAACCAAAGACGGCAAACGAGGAAGAGACAGACGGATAACTGCAGCAATATAACATGAAATATCACACCAAAGCTTCCCCTGCATGCACAATGCAGTATTTTTAATATTCTTTGAATTTTAATGGAAGCAAATTATATTAAAATTAATTTAAATAACATTTACAGCTGATTGGATAAACCTTTCTTGCACCTATTGCCCAAACTTCATGTTCATTTATTTATCTATTGTCTTTTAAAAGCTGAAAATCTAAATATTTAGCAGGAATATCATCATGGCAACATTCATCTTATGCAGCCCTTTGAGTAGTAAGTAGTTACTCTAACTTGAGTAATTTTATTCTGAATTATCTGAACTCTTGAGTAAAGTTTCTGGATTTTTGGGTTCTCTCCCCGCCTCTGGTTATTGGTCGTATTCACAGGAAGTGTGTTATGTATAAAAGGCCAGCAGGTGGCAGCAGAGTTGCGAGTCTCACCTCCCTCATGAGGATCTGGGCTCTGCTGACGAACACGTTGGGGCTGGAGACGTCGAACCTCTGCTGCAGCCCCTCCAGGTTCAGCTGCTGCATCTGCTGGTAGCCGCTCTGCATCTTCACCGGGTGGAAGGCCAGCATGGACAGCCGCTCCAGTTGCTGATCACAACCAAAAACACACACAATGACCTCAGGCGTAGCCTCAGACACTCCCTGGTTAGCAATCTAAGGCCGCCGCGTTCCTCACCTCTCCCAACTTGTCTTTGCCGCCGCCGTTGAGTGAGTTCTTGCTGATCTCTACCACCTCCTTGAAGAAAGAGTCCCGGACCTCGGCGAAGCCGCGGCTGGTGGGCTCCATCAGGGCTTCCAGGATGGAGCCCAGGTACGGCTGGATGTTGCTGCGCAGGAGCTGCTCGGCTTTCGGCATCACTAAGGCTGAAGACCAGCAACAAAACACCAGAAGGAGAGTCAGAACACCTGACGGTTTCTCAGGAATACGTCGGTGAACACGTGCCGTGTTCTTCTTAAGGATTTTACAGATTGAATGTTCAACACATGGCTGGAATGCAGATCTTCCACCTCGCCTTAATAAGAAGAGCCACATGTTTGAGATGATGTCAGGATCAGCGGAGGACACGCGTTATGGCTCATTTTTAAAGTGTAAAAGTTCACCGTGATGCAAAACACGAAACAAGAAGGAAAACTTAAGGAAGAAAGGAGAAGACTGAAGGAACCTGAAAAGAAATCAAGGATAAATATGATAAATGCAAAACAAAGGATGTGAGGAAAGAAAGAAATAATGCAGGTGAAACGTAAAGATGTTTGGATGTGGAATAAAAGGTTAAATATTATTTCCCTATGACGATTATCAGAGACAGAAAGCGAAAAAATGTGGTTGCGTAAGGAAATTTCCACCAAAAAAACAAGAAAAAATATTTGTTTCCTTCTTATTACATTTCTATCTACATCAAATCCTAAACGTTTCCCGACTGTTTATTTCAAATCAACATCTTGGTCTGAGAGGAAATGCAGGTCGAAAACGAGCCACAAATTTGGATTGAAAAGCTCGATTAAAGATGAACGTAGTCAGAAATGAAAGCGATGTTAGTTTGACGACGTTGCCAAACGTCCAGGAAGCAAAGAGGCAATAAAGAATAAAAAAGCCCCTATAAAATAACCTGTTTGCGTTACTTCATCTCATTTGAATGTGTTTTGTAGGTTTAGTTCAACATGACCATAAAATTCCCATAAAAGGAAAAGCTGCTGAGCTGCTTTATTCCTTAGCTTGCATGCTGACATGATGATGACGCCACCATGATACTCATTGTCTTTATATTTGGAAGAACTAAAAAAACAGGAAGCTTCCTCCCGGTGTGTCATATTAGACCAATCAGAACAAACTGAGATGAAAACTGGAACCTAAAATAAGAGATGATTCATAAAATAAACCAGATGAAAATGGAGCTTCTCTGAATGTTTTCAATCAGACTGCGGCCATGACGGTTAACAGAGCGACGTAAATTAACACAAAGTTGAATTCAGAGCAGTAAGCCTTAAAGATGCAGTACGTAGTTTTTATAAAATATATTTTTTAAATATTTGTTGAAACTGTAACTATAACACTTTATTGAGTCACTTAGATAATCTGTTTTCCAATCAGAGCCAGGAGGCGGGTCTTACTGCTGTCAATCAACCTTCCCACAAACCCTCTTGCTTCCTGCTAGCTGCAGCTATCATCAATACTGAGGCTAGTTAGCATACCCACCAAAGATGGTAGAGAAATGGTAACACTAAGCTATTTCTTGGTCATTCATAAGATTGATTGACAGCGCTAAGACCCGCCTCCTGGCTCTGATTGGTTGTTTTTGGTAGCTCATGGGAAAGGGGGAGGAGATCGATCTTTTCACAGATTCTGTCTCATATTAAACCGTCACAACATGGTGACAGGCTTAACAGATATGTGGAAAACATTATTTATAAAAGATTCATTCTGCAGCTTTAAACCAGCGTTAGCATCTTCTAACTCTAACCACCTCTGATCTTGCCGATGACGTGCTCTTTGGTTGTGACGAGCATGTCCATGTCACCGCGCAGTCTGACATCCAGCGACGGTTTCTGGGCCTCGCAGGCGTCCACCAGGGCGGCGTACTGGCCGCCGGTCTGGGTCAGAACCTGCCGGTACACGGCGTCAGAGATCTGGAGAACAGGGAGACGGTCAGACAGGCTGAATGGACTGAGAACGTGTCAGTGCGACAGAAACTCACCAACATCCACTTCCTCTGTCTGTCCTGCAGTTTCCCCTTCAGCCGAGAGCCAATCGCATTTCTGAGCTCAGGCTGGAGCGTCTCTAAAACCAGGTTAGCCAGGATCTGAAAAACAAAGCCTGGTTGTCATAGAGACGAACAATTCGGTATGCAACGAAAGCTTAGCATTTAGCCTGCATTAGCATGTAGCTAAGTAACACCGGCTAACTAGACCTAGCTAAAGACATCGGCTTTCAGAAATGAAGGTCGGAGTAAACTTAAGAAAAAGTGTCAAAAATAAGAGCTACATCTGATTGAACTGAAATGATGTTTTGTGGTAAAGTGCCTCATGATAAACTAAATTAAACTGAGCCTTCGGCTCTTATTTTAGTTTCCCTGCATTTTGTCAGTGTTGGCTTTACTCACAACCAATCAGGCGATTGAAAACATCACTCCCTCCTTCCTGTGTGGCTGCATGGACGCTCTAAGGAGGCTGATTTACGGAGGACACGTCGACCTCAGCACCAACACAGGCTTAAATGTTTACTGATGCATTGTTCAGACTGAGCGGCTGTTTGGCTGGACAAACTCCACTGTTACCGCCTGTTTATTTAAAAGCTTGTTAGTCTGGAAGCCATGAAACGGTATCAGTTTGCAGCAAATATTGTGGTTTTAGACCAAGAATCACAAACTTTTTAAAAAAAATGTATGTAATTTTTCTCTCTCTCTCTCTCTCTCTATATATATATATATATATATAGTAATATAGTTTTTTCTTTTGATTTTAAATATACTGTATATTTTTCTCTTTTTTAACTATATCTTTTTAGATATATATGTATATATATATATCTAACTTTTCTTTTTTATAAATGTATATATTATATTTTTTTGTATTTTAAAAAATAAAAAAATATTTTTAAAATATGTATATATCATTTTTTAAAATATATTTTTAAAAAGAAATTGTCTTTAAAAAAAATATAAATTCTTAAATTATTTTAAGAAAAAAAAATCTTAAAATAATTGTATATATATGAGAGAAATCTTAAAATATTTTTCAAGATAAATTTTTTATAGGAAAAAATTTTTCTTTAAAAAAAACAATATTTTATAAAAAATATTTTCTTAAAGAAAATACTTTTACATATAAATAAATATGTAAAGCAGCAGACTGCAGGCTAGATAAATAAGGCATTAGCTTTATAAAAATCAAAATGAGGGAACATTCTGATATAATCAAATTTTTATATATCTATGCAGCATGAAAAGTGTCTTACAGCATATTTTCTTTTGCTCTTTGCATTACTTTCGTCACACCTGGATATTCCATATCAAGCATATTTTCTGCTGACTTGCAGCTGCAGGAACGCAGAGAAATATGTTGCTGCTTGTTGTCAGTTCTGCCCTGAAGGACCTGGCAGCTCAAAGGGCGGCTTCAGGATTGCTGAAACTATTCAGGCTTTGTGTTTATTTTTATAGCTGTCCTTCACATTGTGAAAGAGCTGATGCAGAAATATTAATGTCAAATTTAACTCTTTGCCTGCTAATTATGAGCACATTAATGAGGGAGTTGTTTTTGTGGTTGGGTAGGTAATGCTGTGTTCAGGAATAATTTGAATAATTGAAGTGTGGAGGAAATTTAAAAGCTTTGGCAGAAACTGAAAGTAAATAATTTGGAGATGATAATCAGAAATGTTAGTAAAAACTCCAAATTCCAGGAGGAAACCTCTGCATTGAAAGCAGCGCTGCTTGTCTCTCATCACCTCCACCTGAACTCTTCCTGAGAAATACTTTCTCTGTATTTAACCTGAAGAAAACATGTCACCACGGCAACAATCCTCCCTTCAGTTAGGGCGTGGCTCGTTAAAATATGCAGAGGCTCCCGCTGAGTTTATGCTGCAAACATGCTTCAAATGTGAGAGAGTCGTGAATAATTTAAGGTCCTGACCTGAGGCGGCGATCCGCACATCATCTCCCAGGTGCCGTAGTGACCTTTGACCTGCCTATAGCGCCTCACAGAGTCTGTGAAGGCCGGAGTCTGGACCGTGTTTTCCTCTGACAGAGCTGGACAGAAATAAATACAAAAAATAATAATGAAAAAATAAGTGAATAAAAACAATAACTAAAAATAATTTTTTAAAAATGCGGAAAAATAAAACATGTGAAATGTAGACGAAAAGTGTTAAACTAAGTTTTCAAAATATATTTATATGTAAAAATAGAAGTATTTTTCTTTTAAAATATTTAATTTATTAGATAAACAAAAAAAAAGCATTAAAGAAGTAAATGAAAAATAATTCAAATATTAAATAAAAATACTAAATAGAAATGCGACCAATAAACTGTTAAACATACCAGAAAAACATGACAAATATTTTAACCATAATAATGAAACTCTCATGAGAAAAACAACAAAGGAATATTCTGATTATTAAATTAAAATAAAAAAATAAAACAATATCTGAGAAAATACAATAAATCTAAATATTGCAAAAATATAAAAAGTAAATATGGAAATTGACCAAATAAAATTAGGACAAGTAAAATAAAATATCTAGAATAATTATGTAAATTTATTTATAATTTAAACAATTAAAATAAACACAATAAACAATTTAAATATTTTTTCAAAAGTTATTTCATAAAATTCAACGTCTATAAACAAAAAAAAAATGTTTATATTTGCATTTATTTTGTTTCCATGCCAACTGAGTCACAGCTGCTGCTCGGTGCATCAGAGAGGGAACATCTCTGATGCACCGTCACACACATCTGTGTGAGTCCTAAAAACAGGAAGATGTTGGCCCACCGGTTGCTATGGCAACCCCCCCACCTCCCCATCCTTACCCTCTCAGCCAATGGGACGACAGAACAACATGTCGGATCGGTTTGAGGAAGTTTACTCTCACGAAAACAGAAGGGAGCTTCTGATTCGTTGCGTCCCTGATGTGTTTTTATGTAAACAGCAGTGATAACTTTCTGAGTTCGAGCCACTGGAAGCTGCAGTTTGCAGCAGGTTGCATGAGAAGCAGCAGCTTCCTGCTCTCCAGATGGATGCTGAGTTAGGCAGGAAGCCACAGTGCTGATTTATTTGTTGGAAGCTCTTAACACCCCCACACACACACTGTTGAATGCCCGTCAAGCTGTTGACGAGTGTGTGACTAAGAGGCGGCTCACAAAGACAGGAAGTTACCCAGAACTCTGGAACCAGACAGGAAGTTCTGCTGAGCAGCCGGACTTTGGGCTCCGTGTTTTCTGGATAAATGGCCGCAGCACTCAGACATCATAGCAGACTGGTCAGCATCACTGGGACCAGTCAGGACATAAACATGAACTCTTCTGCGTTCAGATCAAAACAGTTCATGCAGCGAAGGGAGAAGCTTAAAACGCACGGCTTGCTGGATCAACCTGTTGACATTCCTGTGGCTTCAGGCGCATTTTAGACGGTGTGACTAATTGAGGAGAGAAGAATCCTTTATAAAGTTCAGCTTGCTGGATGTTTCTATTGTTTTCATTCAAATATATCAGCTGCTTCATTTCAGTGGCTCTGATGCAGCACAGCAAAGTGAAGCGTTAGTCACTATTTACTGCTTTTATTAAATATTAGGATGTTTTATTTACTTTAAATATTATTTTAGCCTTTTGTTTTTAAACTATTATTTGTTAATCCTTGTTAACTGCATTAATGTGTGATATTTTATTCATTTATTTCAGTCCAATTCTGATGTTTTGTTTCAGATGAGGAACTAAATTTGATACAAATCAGACAGTTTTCAATCTGCAGTCAGAACCGTCATGTTAAGCAACGTTTACGTAACTTATATTAAAAGTTAGATATGATAACTTTATATAATTGTGGACCAGAAGAAGCCTGGGGCGGCGCATCAGGACCAGGCTAGGAAAATAATAACTACAAGAATAAAGTTACGTGACAAAGTTGTAATAATGTGATAAATAGTCGAGTTTTAGGAGAAAAAATTTTAATAATACGAGAATAAAATTATAATAAAGTAGTTATATAACTTAGTTATATTTTAGAAGAATAAATTATACAAAAATAGTAAAGAATACAGTCAAAATTATACAGTAAAGTTGTAATATTATGACAATAGTCGTAATTTTTGGAGAAATCTAATAAAAATAATAAAGATGAGGAATGTTGAGCATCTTAATTGATCTGATCTGTTTTACAAATCGTCATTCTTCGTCTTCTAACACATCAAATTATTATTTAACTTTGAAAGATTAAACATGATCGATTCAATCAAAGCTTTTTTCTCTTCACGTCTTTATTCTGCTAATATTATGACTTTAATCTCATAATTGTTTCAGATTAATCTCATTATTAATCTGAAACATAATTATTCTCTACTACATCAGTTTTGACACTTAAAGAAACACATTAAATGTTAATTTGATGCATTTTTCCAGGAGCTCTGCATGTTTCATCCTGTCAGGCCTGTAAAAATCTCAACATTTTCCAGCAACAAGCTCAGTTCAGATTGCAGCTGTGCTGCTGTGTGTATGTGCTGAATGTATTATTAATAGAACATGTGGCAGCACTTACCACGGTGGTTTTATTTAAGGCATTTCCTTTTCTGCCCGCCTCACCAGCGCTCAGCCGGTTCTCTTCTCTCTCTGACCTCACAGAACGTTTCCCTCTTTACTTTTTGTCATTTTCCTCCAGCCTTTAAAATAAAATCCTGTTTAATTGAAGCACGACTTTCTTTAACACTTCATGCATCGACGTGCATGAGTGGGATTTCCCCATATGGTTGTAGTGAATGGACGCAGCCAAACCCTCAGGACAGTAAACACCCACGGAAACACACCATGAGCCGCAGACATCACAACCACCGAGCAGCTTTAGATCCCTGCCCGCCCTCCGGCCCGCCGGCCGCCAGCCTGGGAGCAAATGGCAGCAGCAGGCCCAGTTATGGTTTATTTAAGACGTTCTGGAAGCTAACACACACACACACACACAGGCAGGATTTCACATCGTAAAGCTACGTGCAGAGAGCAAGTTGAGACGCTAAAGCGGCCCTTTGATTAATACTGTTATGATAACAAATTCTGCTGGACGATAATTAATCCCTGAAGTTATTGACATAAACGGTGATGTTTTTGTTTTGAGACCATTTTCAGGTGAAATGACTTGTCAAAGATCAATAAACTTTAGATTCTGGTAAAGACGTATAAATATCCAAAATAAACGATGTTTGACTGTCAAGAAGTGTAATTTGATAAGTAATTACAATTTTAATGCAAATTGCATTAAAACATTAGCTTAGCATTATTCTGTAAATAATGACACTTTTAAAGACAAGTTGCATTAAGACTCACATTAACAGTGACATTATGTACATAATGACACTTCTGGAAGGTTGATGCAGCAGCAGCAGATCTTTAATGTATTATGGTGCTGAGCAGTTCAGTGATTTATAAACTAACAGCATTTTAAAGTTTATTCCCTGAGCTACAGGGAACCAATGTAAGGACTTTCGAACTGGGGTGATGTTCTCCATCTTCTTGGGTTTTAGTCAGAACTCCAGCTCCAGCGTTCTGGATTTGATTGATTATTTTTCAGGCAGACCTTTGATGACGCTGGTGGGAGTTAGATCCAGGGACAGAGAGACGGTCTCGGTGCTAAGCACTGGTTTGCCAGTACTCTACTGCTAACATTATCGCGACTAAAGTTAAACACATGGATGAGTTTCTCTAGATCTTCCTGGGACATTAGTCCTCTGACCCTGGAGATGTTCTTCATGTGATAGAAGGCTGGATTTGTAACTGTCTTTATGTAGCTCTGAGGGTTCAGGTCCACCACTATGCCAGATTTTGATTGCTGGTTTTTAGTTGTAATAACTGAAGCTGTGCATTGACGCTAGATCTATACCTCTAGATCGTTCCTCTTTCGGTCCAAAGATAATAACTTCAGTTTTGTTTCTGTTCAGCTGGAGAAAGATTTGGCACATGTACACATTGATCTTGTTCTAAGCATCTGTTCAGTGACTGGATGGGTTCAGAGTCACTGGAAACATCGTAATGTAGAGCTGTGTATCATCAGCATAGTTATGGTAGATAATCTTATTCCTTGTATTAACCTGAGCTAGTGGGAGCATGTAGATATTCAATGAGAAGTCCCAGGATTGAACCTTGCGGTACTCCAAATGTGACTTCTGTCTGTTTCCATGAGAAGAAATCCCAGTTCGTATGTCGGATTCAAACCAGTTGAGTGCTGGACCGGAGAGTCCAACCCAACTCTCCAGCTGTTTCAGTAATATTTTATGATCAACAGTGAGGTCCAACAGAAGCAGTAATTTGTTGATTCATTGCTTATTATAACAGGTCTACCTAACTTTATACGATCAGATCAATGAGACCAAAACTAGTTTGACTTGATGGGAAAATGGCCCTAAATGCAAGAAAATCCTTGCAAAGAAAACCTTCCAGCAGGAACAATAACCCAAAACAATACATGTTAGAATGGCCTAGTCAAAGTTTAGGCCTAAAGTTCTCAAAATAAGTGAGTCTGACATTTTCCATCCATCCAGGCTGATTAAACTCAAAGCATTTTGCAAAGAATGAGCAACAAAATAAGTAACATACTGAAAACTTTTCATTTTCTTCACATCACATTTAGTAAAATCCAAATAAAACGCTCTGAAGTTTGTTTTAAACTATATGGACACGCTCAGAGTGTCCAGTTCTACGTTTCTAGAGTGCGAGCAGTTTTAGTCTCTGGACCTTGCAGCTGAGCTGGTGATTAACTGAACGATTTGCAAATCATCTTGTTAAGGCGATGCAAAGCAGTGGCCAGTCGCTCCACTGGCGATTACCCAGGATGAAACAAAGAAAGCTTTAGCCGATTCAAATGAGCCCTCGCTTTGCCTGAGTCAACATTTAACTCGCGGTTTCTCCTGAACAGCGTCCAGCTGAAGAAAAAGGCTTTATTTTCCATCTACATACTCAGAATAATTGATAAAAACTGAAAATAAGTAATTATCTCTGCAATGTTTCACATTCTGATTCATTTTTCTGGTTTCATATTTTCGGATGTCTGCCACTGGAGATACATGATGAATATGGAGCAACGAGAATCAACAAACCAAACTGATTCTGATAAAACCTGATGATCCTCATGTTGTAAACGGAGGATAAATAGTCAAAACATCAAGGTTACAAACACATGAACTTCTATCTCAAATGACCTGTTATGGTCTGGAAGGAGAAATTAAGATTTGTTCTCATTTATTGATTCATGAAGAACATTAAAAGCACACAATAGTGCAGTCGTAACATTTAATAGAAAGTTTAAAAAAGAATGTGCTAAAAACATTAAAAGCAGCTAAGAAGTTTG
Organism: Phalloptychus januarius; assembly: GCA_902982915.1. Taxonomy (NCBI): domain Eukaryota; kingdom Metazoa; phylum Chordata; class Actinopteri; order Cyprinodontiformes; family Poeciliidae; genus Phalloptychus; species Phalloptychus januarius. The sequence goes on along the minus strand of CADWAE010000133.1, from coordinate 481,096 downwards.
TTGTAAATGAAAAGTGAAAGCACTGATGTGAAGCGGTGTTGCTGCTTTGGTTCAGTTAAAAACTAAAACGAAAAAAGTCGGCCCAACCATCTACCTCTACTCAACCAGAAAGGCTTTTATTTTGTAAATACCTTGCAACATAAATGTTACATCACACCTGCTTTTCCACCTGACAGAAATCAAACAAGTCCACTCATGCGAATGTTGGCCTGCGCTCCTTCTTCAATGAGTCTGTGAGAGTTCACATATTCCTCATTTCCTGCTTGTCACCATTCCTCAAAATCAACCGCGCTGAAATTCGGAAACGTGACCCTGGTTGTCGTGAATGCAGGCGATAGCTGGAGATCACCGAGGCAGGAGGTGAGGCAAGACAACACAACAAACAAAGTGGCTCCAACTTCCTGCTGCGTCTCTGTGTTCAGTGTCTCCAAACAATGAGACGTGAGTCATGTCACTGCAAGAAGAGACGGATCAAGAGAAGCTCCCCACCCTGGTGAAAGGACCAAGAAAAACCCCAAGTGTCCTCAGAGCTAAGATTTCAAAACATAAAAGAACAGTTTTTTGTTTATTCCACCCATCCATCCATCCATTTTCTATACTCCCTTAGTGGGTTGGGAGGTGCTGGTTCTCCAGCTAATGTTCTGGGTGAGAGGCGGGGTCACCTGGAGGTCACCTGGCCAGGTCGCCAGTCTGTCGCAGGGCAACACAGAGACACACAACCAGGCACACTCAGACTCACACAGCTGGTAGAGCTGTTGCCTTGCAGCAGAAGGTTCCGGGTTCGATTCCTGGCCCCGGTCTTTCTGCATGGAGTTTGCATGTTCTCCCTGTGCATGGTGGGTTCTCTCCGGGTACTCCGGCTTCCTCCCACAGTCCAAAAACATGACTGTCAGGTTAATTGGTTTCTCTAAATTGTCCCTAGGTGTGAGTGTGTGTGTGGATGTTTGTTTGTCCTGTGTGTCTCTGTGTTGCCCTGCGACAGACTGGCGACCTGTCCAGGGTGACCTCCAGGTGACCCTGCCTCTCGCCCGAAACGATAGCTGGAGATAAGCACTACGAAAACCTCTAGAAATAGAAAAATTTTCCATGAATAATGAACTGTAAATATTCGTACAATAACTAGAAAGAAGGCTTCTGGATTGTTTTTGGTGCTCAATTAAAAGACAAATTGCTGGTTTTCCAAATTAAGATGCGTGCTGCGTCTGTGTGTCCTGCTGTGTATCTGTGATGATGTCGTTACCGTTGTTGCTGTGTCTGACGCAGTCCTGCAGCACGGCGTGCCACTTCTTCTGCTCCTTCTCCGTCACCACGCAGAAGTAGTAGTGGCGGGCATACGGGTGCCACAGGATCAGCGGGAACTGGGTCGCACACTTGATGAAGGGAGCGTTGCTCGCTTTGGCCTTGATTTCTGAAACAAAGTCGCAGAACAGAATCAGTCACATGTCATATTTTAGACAGAAAATATCTGAAAAAGGTTGAAGAGAGGGGGCTCTAAAGCTTTGTTTGTGTGTTTTTGATAGTACTCTTGTCAATGTGTCTGTACGCTAAATGCTAGCCTAATTAACCATTCTAAACAGGAAAATCAGAATGGATCCGATTTTTATTAAACTCTGTAGAAACAGAACATAAGTAGTTTAAGTCCTTCTGCACACGTAGGCGAATCTAAAAAGATTTAAAATGTCATTGCAGAAATAATCCACATGAACTGACATTAATCTGCTCTGAGCGTTGTTTTAAACATGCCAAGCCCATAGGGGGCAGTGTAGCACAAAGTTAAAACCTGCATCAGCCAATCAGATCGCTTCAAAAATGCTTTAATGTTACTACTAAGTAATGGTGGTACATTTTCTTATTGACTCACTTTCATTTAATGTTTACGGATCAGTAAGATGCATTTCATTCAGCAACGTAAATTTGGTAGAATATGGCAACTTATTTTATCACGTGTGACTAGCAAGATGCTAGCTAATGTTAAAGGGATAATCATAAACATTAGCTCTGCAGAAGCTAATGCTAACGTGCTAACATCATATCACTTCACAAAAAAAAGTGAAAAAACGACTTCCTGTTAGGAATTAGGCATGGTGCCAGAAAACTAATCTGTGTGGACAGATTAGAATATAAAGCTAATAAAACATCAGACGATGCCAGTTGGGAATCGTGGATATATTGGTGCATTATTAGTCACAGACTTTAATGCATGTAGCACAAAAACAAGAGTTTTCTCAAATCTCCACTTTTTGTTTGGACATTTGAAACTCATTATTATCTCAAACATCCAGGAAAACTTTCTCCATTAAATAAGAAAGAACCATTTCCCATGTCTGACAAGACGATTGTTGGGAAAAACAGATAGTACCACGGCTGTGTTTCAATGCGTTGGGATGGTTTTCCCACCTGGCAGGCTGCTGTTCAGCAGCGCCATGTACTCCTCCATGGAGGTCAGCGCCTTGTACCCGGCACAGTTAATGGAAATCTTGGGCTGCAGCATTCGCTCGTGGGCCTGCGAAGCAAACACAACGTATCAAACCGGTTTCAGGTCCTGGGCATCGGTTCACTCTGACGTCCACTCACCGCTTTGCTCTCGTAGAGGTCGACGGCGTAGCTGTTTGGGATGAAGACGAAACGGTTCCTCCACTTCCGGTTCTCCTCCAGGTACTGGAACAAACTCCCGGAGAAAATGGTGTGACCCGCCAGAGGGTCCTGGAAGAACCGAAGATCTTCCGTTAATCCTGTGAAGACGTTCCTGACACAAGTCAGACTGGACATATTTCTGACACGTTTTGGATTTGTTTCATTCCCACGAGTCTTAAAACCGGAACGGGAATTTCCAAACATGGGAGGAGAGTTTTACCTCCAGCTGTTTACAGAAGGATGTGCAACACCCTGGTTTGTTTGCAGAGTTCCTGACTTGTAATTCCCACTCAAAGGCGAGGAAAGTTTAAGTTACAACAGATCTACTTTTATGTATTCTACGAACTTTATTTAACCGTAAATGCATCAATTAATAATCAAAGAAGTGTTCCTTAAAGCTTAAAGGTGTCAGATAACACTCACTAGCATTAAACTAATGGATTTCCATCGTGTTAAATGGTGTCTATCTCCAGCTAACGTTCTGGGCGAGAGGCGGGGTCACCTGGACAGGTCGCCAGTCTGTCGCAGGGCAACACAGAGACAGACAACCATGCACACACACACACCTAGGGAGAATTTAGAGAGACCAATTAACCTGACAGTCATGCTTTTGGACTGTGGGAGGAAGCCGGAGTACCCGGAGAGAACCCACGCATGCACAGGGAGAACATGCCATGAATACAAGTATCTACTTGTTGACTACCAAAACTTTATTCAACTGAAAGTTTACAAAACAGTCAGGTGAATTAGTGCTTTAGAATTAATTTAGGGGAAGCTACGTGTGCTCAATTATTTCAAAGTTAGCTAAGTTGGCTAAAGTAGCTCTGAAATTCATCCTGTGTTAGTCTGATTTTAAGGAGGTGGTTTCTGTTCTCAGGTCTTAAAGCTGCATGAATGACTCAGTCTGAACATTGTGTCTGCAAATAAAAAAATCTGGAAGTTAAGAGATTAAAACATAATAGAGGGAGCGGCGCGTCTGTTAGCTTGATGAGTTTCTGAGTGAAGCAGCAACACAGAAGCAGCGAGGATCAGGAAGGAGTCACCGTCTCATCGTCAGACATGATTTACCTAAACAGCGCCGCAGTGAAGACACAAAACGTCCTGGGCTGTTCAGCCGTTCTTCTGACTGACTGTCCGGTGGGATAGAGACGATCTGTGACCACCAATTTTCAGATCTTCCCTGAGTCTCACCTGGATTTAGATCTAGACTTTGACTAGGCCATTCAATATGCTTTGGTGTCCAAAATGTGGCCCAGCTGCCAGATTGGCACAAATTTTGCTCTCGACATTTAACTTTTTTTTTTAAGGATTTATATATTTTTAAACAGAACACCAAATTTTTTATTTACTTAACTTTTTTTCTCCTATTTCTATTTCACAACTTGTGGCATAAACATCCAGCAAATCTTTACTCCTATCTAAATACAGCAAAGCAAAATTCAAACTTTTATTGCAGAGAATGAACTAATATAAAAATAATAAACGTAAGAAGTTAAGTAGTTGTAAACATTAAGGCAAACGTAAAATATTACATTTAATTTACTGCTGTGCTGCTAAAAGAGGATGAATTCACTCATATTTTTGTGTGTTTAATTGGGGCAAAACAATAAAACTTTGACCTGGACTCATTGTTCTTGAGGATTTTGGGACTAAATGAAGCTGAAATTGAACTGTCAGCTCCACGTTGTAGACGGTTTGGTGAGGTGAAACTTGCCTTTCGGTGCAGCAGCTGTGACTGCGCGCTGCCTCCTCCTTCTATCTCGAAGCGAACGACGTTGAAGAGAGCGACGGCGTACTGCCTCTCGTACAGATCGCCAAACTGCGTCATCACATCTCTGGTCCGAGCTGCAGGAGCAGAAACACAAACAGGATCAGAAAACTCATTTATTTTCTGAAGAAATGCACAATTTGTACAAATTTACACCTTTCAAAGTCAAAAGTGAAGCAAACATTTCTAAAAGCTGTGAGTGTAGCTGGTTTATTGTAAATGCAAAACCACAAATTGGAAAATCTAACCAATCATTTTTCAGTTATTCAGTTATTACCCAAAAGCATCATACTGCAGACATTCTGTTTAGAAGCTTCTTAAAATATATTCTATTCATAGAGTTTATTAAATGTAATATTTAGTTTGTGAAGCAATCACTAATTTCTCAAACTATGCAGTTTGTCCGAGGATAAATGATAAATGATTATATTGTTGTTTTGAGACCATTTTTAAGTAATGCAGTTGTAATAATGGCATAATAACACAAGAACAAATTATAAAAGATCAATAAAATTGTAATTCTGGTGAACACTGGAAATGGAAGGCCTTTTAATTATCCAAAATAAATAAAACAGAAACAACAAGTAAAATGAATTATAAAGTTTCTGCAAATAAAAAAAACTAGTTTTGCTAGTTGACACCAAACTGAAGACTTTTATCAGTTTTTGGTAGAAAGAAAATTATAAATCAACAAATGGAAATGATTCAGCTCTCTTAATGGTTTTATTGTGACCAGCCTACTCTGAATATCTTTTGGCTAACAGGACAGAAAGTTAGCCAAAATGCTAACTTCATCCTTTCACGTTAATTTTGTCCAATCAGTCAGGACAGTATTTTGGGTAACACGTGGGAAGCAGCTAATTTAGATTTTTCCTTTTTTAGTGGCCACAACTAAGTGAATCTTTGACGTGTCACTTCCACATCCACAAAAAAGAGCCCAGATTGTGTCAGCTTGGAGGCAGTTGTGTAGCATCCCGATAAAACGGTCCCTGCAGAGGACAAATCAAGTTTTTTACTGCTGTAAACAAGTGAGATGTGGACTCTGGTCTGTTTATGGAACCGTGGGGACAGGAAGGAGGGAGCAGAGCAGGAAGGAAAACGCTGACAGGACAGGATAGACATGGAGGGAGTGTGTAGGAGACGGGGGACAGGGACGCACAGGCTGATTAAAAAACAGCACTCATTGACGAGATGGGAGGATGGGACGAGTCAGAACCCGGTGAAGAAACAGCAAATGCTGCAAGAGACGACGAATTCTCCAGTTTCTGATAACCAGCATCTGTATGGAGGAATTGCTTTAATTCAGTCACATTCATAAAGCATCTTCCTTAAGCTCACAACACTATATCTCAATTGGATTATGTCCAGACTTTGATTAGAACCTTCATTTTGTGGTCTTTTAGAGTTTCAGTAGTTGACATGATTTGGAACGGGCATTCTCCGTCAGGATTTTCTGGTAGAGACCAAAATTATCCTTGTTTTCATCCAAAAACATTTCAGGAAATGGATTCACACCAGCCCTGTTTAGTCTGCTTTAATCCAACTTCGTTTGCATATAAAGTCTGAGTCATCTAGGGAGGTATGAATGTGCAATCGAACTCTACAATAGGTCTCTGTGAACCCTAGTATGGTTCAAATGCATGTGTGAACACCAAGCGGACCACAGACCACTCCAAAAGCAGGAAGTGGACTACAGCGCAGCTCATTCTGGGAAAATACAATCAAAACAAATGTGCAAATGCTAGCAGGAGAAAAAAAGACTCGTGGTCTTTTACCAAAGAGGAATCCTGCAACTGCCAAAATCTGAAAGCACTCAGTTTTAAAGTTCATGAAGAAGGAAGTAGTGACTCTTATCATGACCACTGACTCTGCGGTTCTTTACATGATATTTTGGATTCTTCAGGAATCTTCTGGATGAGTCGCCGGTGTTCTCCTGTTTTGTGTAACTTAATTTTACTCTTGGGAATGGTTCGGTTCTAGCCAAGCTGGGTGTCTCCATTGGTTGTGTTTCTCACTGATTGGGCAGGGGTATGGGTGACCTATGAGCCGAAACTAATTATATCACTTTGCGCGGGTTCACTTGTACAATCAGTTTCTCCAAAATCTCTCAGAAGATTTGTTCGTTGTGGGTTGCCCAGTTCAGTTGACGATGTATGCACTTTTCCATTTTGTCTTGTCACGGATCCCACAGGCCAATCAACAAATTCAGTCTGCTGCCAGTCAAATCACTTGTGCCCAAAACCAACTTGTACCACTGGTCCCAAAAAACCTGGTAGGAACTGTACAGGATCTGAAAATGGAGGCGAATCTGGGCAGGTATGACTGGGGAAGAATCAGTTGAAGCCACCCCCGTGGAACAAGGGTTTCTGGTTGGCTAGCCATTCCTGGAAAAGTTTGCCACTGTTCCATGTTTTCCCTATTTGTGAATAATGCTGGTTTAAGAAGGGTTGAGGTTACTTTTTCCACTCCGCACCTGGTCGGTTTGGACGGCTTTATCCAGACCAGTTGGTTGACTTGCCATAATGGATCAATGAACTCTGAAGGAGAGTGACCGACCTTTAGTCTGTACGCTCATCTTCATCAGCCGGACGATGACCCAAAACGTCCAACTGTCAGGACATTTTTTAAAAAAGGTCCTTTGGATCTTTGTGATAGTCCATCTTCTCCTTCTCCATTTTGTTCTTTTAAGTATAAATGCTCTGCTTGCTTCATTGAAACCAAAATAAAAAATTATGACTCAACAGTTTAGCACATCAAGCATTTCCCATCTAAATTCTGATCTCCAGCCATTGCAGCGCTCTGTTGGATGCTCTTCATACCAACTAGATTTTACACCAGGTAAGCGTTGGTCATTGCGGTTGGCTTTACAATTATGCACCAAGTTGGTACTTTCCACCAGACGTCTTGCAGGGCCAAAGTCAACAGACTGGAATCCTTTAGTCTGCTGGAAACAAAGATTAGAAAGCGAAAAAATAAACCAAAACACTCTTCTGCGTTAGCCTGTGAGGAAGTAACTGCCTGGTCTGATGTAAAGAGGTTTCCCCTCATTGAACCTTAAATTCCTCAATAGGAAAAAATAAGTTTACTGTCTTAAAATGTGAAGGACTGCTGAGTAAGACTGATTCAAACTGTGCTTTTACCAGGAGATGTGATTTTATTCTGAGGTCAGACTGTGGCGAGGAAACAGGTGGCCTATCTTATGTAATCCTGATGTGTTTTTCATCGCAGCAGAGAGGTGGGGGGTCTTAATCAGACAGACTGAAGAAAAGAAAAACAGCTCTTAGACCGCAGGATTCTGGAAAAATTCCCACTTATCTATTTTTTTCTACAGATTCAGACCAGTCCTTTTCCAGTTTAGCCTTTCCTGGTGATCCCAGTAACACCAACGGGTTGTTGACACAATGTGGTCACCCTCTGTTGAAGATTTGCATAACTGAGATATCCATTTATCTCTTCTGCTGTCGTCTGTGTAGCATTTGCATGACAGCCGAGGGACAACACTGTGCAAAAGTCTTGAATCGTTCCTTGTCCTGTATCCTTGTCACAATTCAGTATTTCAGAACCAACCTTTGTTGCAACTTAAGCTGAAAACGCTAGCACATGAATATGCTTTGAGTTAAACTCCTCGATTGCCACCGTCTGGCAACGTTTGGATGCATCTCTGCTCCGACAAACCTGGATTAAATGAGCGATCAACATCAATTTAGGTGTTTGCTAAACTTGCCAACATGCTGAAGAGGTAATTCAACCTTTAGATTCACTTATGTTGGAGCAAGAATGCATGGAAAACCTTCAGCCTGGTGGAGGCCTGGAGATGTAAACTGCTGATCTGGCTGCACTTGCATCCAGATACAAATCTGATCTATTTCTGATCAGTAAAGCTGTCAACACTCTTCAGTGTGAAAACTTTTAGATTAGCAATTCTTAGGATCAAAGAGAGAAAAAAACGTACTGCTTAAAAGGAAATTTTATTTTCTACAACATGTCAAAATCTTTCTTCAGTTCAGATTGCGAACAAGCGAGAGAGAGCAAGACTTTCAGCAGAAAACAGTAATGCTAAATGGCTCTGAGATTCCAACTTCAGTCCTGGAAAATGCTGCATTTGGAAACCTTAGAGTTGAAGTAAGGATTTAAGGTAAATTGATAAATCTAAGAGATGCATTGGTGAACATGAATTTAAACCTTCACAAACAGAAAATTTGACTAATCCACCTCTTTTCTTTTCTTCATAATTCATTTGGGCACCAAATCATCAGCATCAGTTACTATAAAAACATAGAAACTCATCAAATATTCCCATAAAAGAAAAACACAGTCTGGTTGTAAGTGATGACCTGAGACTTTTGCACAGCTCCATGCAAACAAACCCGACCAGCCGCTACAAAGTCAGACCAGGACGTGTAATGACAGACATGAGCCGGAGCGTTGCGGCTGCAGGAGGCTTTTAAAGGTTTGCTGCTTGGTTTCACGCGAGTCACTGAGAAAGATGAGCAGGTAGAGACGGCGCAGAGGAAGGGCGCGGCGCGCTACAGCAGAGAAACCGGGACATGTCGCTACCTGCTGCACCTCGTTATCCTCCCACTGCTCCCTTCATCTGCCCGACTCTGAAAACAACGCTGACTCTTCACTGGAACATTCAGACAACTTTCAAGCACCTTCAAGGTCATTTTCAAACCTTTCCAGTACCTTTTAGAAGATGAGAACAAAACAAACTAAAAAGAAATTAAATTCTATCACTAACTTTTGTTACTTTTATTAATAATATATTGTTATATTAATCTACAGTCCATAACAAGGACAAAGAGAACTAAAATATAACAAAATTTTATGTTTTTAAATGTGTTTGACTGGAGCAAAAACTAATTTAACCAAAAAACAAATCCCCAAATGTAATAAATATTCACAAATAAAATAAAACAATGCAGCATATACAAAGAAATTTACAAAAAAAACCTCAAAAATATTTTCTTGCTACATTTTCTGACATTTAGTAGATAAAAAGAATTTTAGTCATTTTAACTAACTTAAAAAAATAAATGTTAAGTCTGATTTCACTTTTAATCAAACAGATTTAACTTTATTTTGTTTGAATATCAGGGACCTTCAAAGACTTTCCAAACCTTGAAAACACTGATTTAAAATTCAAGCATTTTCAAGGTAATTTTACAAACTTTACATAAAAAACAAAAGACAGTTTCAATTCACTACTATATATTATTTATTACTATTATTAATGAAAACTCCCACTTTTTGTGGCACATAAACACATCAACATGATTATTTATTTATTTATTTATTATGATTTGATTCAGCAATATTTTCTCTTTTAATTCATACATCCATTAAAAAATATGAAACAAATTTTTAGTTTATAAATGCTGAGTTAAAATAATAAATGTAAATATTTTTCTTGATTTTTTTGCAGCGGTTTTGGTCAGTGGATGCGTGATTGGTTCCTCTACCTCACCACCAACGTGGGTTTTTTTTGACAGTTTTTATTTATATAATTTTCACATTTTAATTATTTTTATTGTTAATGCGTCATCTAATGATGTAGCTTCTGCTCATAAAGCTTAAATTGAATTTTAATGAGTTAGAAGCTGAAACCAGCTCTACTATTACAATTAAACACTGATTGTAACCAGAACCCATAGCATGATGGGTCCTCTACCGTGCTTAAAACCTTGATGCACCAACTCAACCAGTGAGGAATACCAACAGATGTCATGATTGAGTATAAGCTTATATATTTTCCAGAACTGAAAATTTACACTTCTCTTGTCCTGAAAACACATAGACAGACGATACTTTCCTTTATGCACTAAATCAGATAAACGTTGGAAAAATCACCATGAGTGTAATTTTCGCTACATTTAGCTTTGGATTTAAAATAATGTATTGAATCAGAAGTAACTCTTGTTAATAAATGTGCATATTTTCTACCCAAATGTGTCAATAAAGCCAAACACATTTGGTCTGAGTCAGATGTTCCTGCATTCTGGAGGATTTTTACAGTTGAATATGGATTTTTATGTCCCCAGTTTTGGTATCTAACATTTTTCTGACTGTTTTCCTGCTTTTTGGTCACAGATTAGTTCAGAGATTCAGCAGCTTTTACTGTTTTTATTCTTCTCTCATCTGGAACAAACTTCCAGAAAATTGCAAAACTGCTGAAACACTGACTTCCTGTAAAGTAAATCTAAAATCCAGTTATTATGACTCAACATTGATCAACACACTTGATCATATTTGCTTGATTTTGATTACTTTATATTGTTTATCGCTTGTTTCGTAATTGGCTACTGTTTTATGTTTCGTCTCCGACAAAAAGTCAGAGATGAATTATTGAGATGTTATTTTCGACACTCTTCTGAAAAAGATCTGAAAAGTGTGGTGTGCATTTCTATCCAGGCTCTTCACATTTGGACCTCCGATGGAAATGAGCATTTTGGTAAATCCGGTAGATTACAACAACATTGTCTGTTCACTAACATCCCTGACCCATTTAAATAAATTAAACTTAACTATGGATACACGATATATCGGCACTAACATCGGTTTCGGCCGATATCAGTAATGTTTTTAACATATTGGTTATTGTCCGATAAATAAAACTGGGTCGATGTGACCAGTCATTGCCAACTTGTTGTCGTTTGTTTCTGTCTTTTTCTAAGTAGTGAAATATGAATAACATCGGTAAATATCGGTTATCAGCCATAAGGACAATACTAATATCGGATATCGATATTGGTTCACCCTAAATTCAAAATTAACTGAATTTTGCCCATCCAGAGATGATTTTCTGTCTAATCTTTTACTAAACAGCTGCTGCTTCGTTAGACAAGATGCTGCATAGTCTTTCAGGAACAACTTTTTCCTCAACTAGACTTTGACTGGACCATTTGAAAACATTATCTAAGTTGGTTTTCCTGCTGGATGGTGAACCGCTAAAAAGTTTCCTTCCATTTTATATTAATGTTTTACTTTGCCACATAAAATCCCAATAAAAACATTAAAATTTCTGAGAAAATGTGTGAAAACATACAAACCAGCTGCCTATAGGCGCTGCAGTAGCGCTGGATCTCAGCTAGAGAAGCGTTTGAACAAAGAGGCCCTTCCCTTTTTTCCTTTTCTCTCAACTTCGCCAGAAAGCATTTCATTCGCCGCTTCACAAAAAGCAACAACAAACAAAAAGAGAGCCTGCAATTCAACAATCTTCAGATTCCTCCTCTCCAGTAGCAGCAGGGAAACAACCAACAATTAGAAAATGCAGTAAAGGAGCAGAACCCTGATGTAAAATCCCTTTGATTGGGTTTGTTTCCATGCTCTGCTGGAACATTTCTCAGTGGGAGGCAGATCAGACCCAAACTTAGACAAACATACCCCCCGCCTCTGCTGGAAACCTGCTTATTATCTCCATTTTAAGGCTCATTTGGACTCTAAAAATGGAGAAAAGCTTTCCCATTTGGTGCGTTAGAGCTTAGAACGGCAGAGTAAAATGGATAAATCGGTTTAACCTGTAATCATCTCCCGCCTGCCCTCGTCCAGGTGAGAGGAAACCACGTCCCCCATGGCGACAGCGTTTCTCAGCGGTGCTAACTCCCAGGTTAAACCTCCAAGACTCCGGCGCTCTGCAGGGAATCTGCTTCAGGCTCCCAGTCCGGCCGGTGCTGCTGTGGCTTCCCTCCTGTTTGGCTCCAGAAAACCCCAGAGAGGGAGGAAGACGAGGAGGAGGAGGAGGTGAACACTGCTCCCTTTCACAGCGAGGCGGCAGGACACACCCTCTGGGAGTCATCACTGGTCCAACGTGTTCAGTCGGCCGTGCCAAAGGTGTGGCCTGGAGTTTGTGTTTAATTGTTTGGGGTAATTGGAAACGTAGAAACATTTAATATTTTTACTGGTTTTACTGATTAGCGGTCGTGATTAGAACTATAATCTCTGATTTTAGGCTGTAACATTTTGTGAATTTGGTTTTGAAGTTTCCCTTTGTGTGCTTAGATAAGCAGAAAGCGTACCTGCTGCGAGGGTTTTATTAAAACGAGTTTCTGCTGCCCCCTGGTGTTGACATCCAGGACTGCAGTTTAAAATGCACAAAGTTTGCAATGTCATATTGGCCAATATTAGCCACAAATTATACTGAAATAAGAGTTAGAAAGTATTTGGTAAAACGTTTCCTCAATTACTGAGTAACTCATCAAATTATCAATCATTTAATATTTGAGGATCATCAATAGATTGACCAAAATATAAAGTTTGTGGAAATTTTGGTATTTTAAGGACCAAATTATCAATAATTCATATAAGTGACAAAAAATAACAAAATCAGGCAAAAGAAAAATGTTCCAAACCAGTTTCTTTCAATGAAAAATTAAAGAAACTTTAACAAAAACTGCAGGTGTGTGTCTGTATTTTGGGTTAAAATCATGTTTGTTTTTCATTCAGAGGATAGAAAATCCAGAAATTTTACTTAAGTAAGAGAAGAAATACTTCATAATAAAATTACTCAAAGTACAGCATAGTAAAAGTACTCCTAAAAGTACATTTTCTAAAATATTACTGAAGTGAATGTAACTAGTTACTATCAAACTCTGAATATCAGTAATATTTACTACTTAAGTTGCAAACAAAGTAATTCCTAAAACTGAGTAGATTAACACAGCAGTGGACAAAAGTATTTTAATAGAAATAAAATGTTGATTCTTCAAAAACAATTGAGACGACATTTGTTGTGAGTTGGTGGGATAAAAATAAACAGAAAAAAATAATTTTCTGTTTAGTACAAAAAATGCCAACTTGACATAGATTTTTCACCATATTGTGGCGCCCTCTCTCATGCAGCACCCCACTTTTTGCGCCTTTGCTCATTTAATTAATTTGTTTTTTTACACAATTTTACACATTTATGCTGGTTTGTTTTATTTTAATACATGAGAACAGAAATTAAATGTCTTCAAAAATAACACCTTAAATCACATTTGTTGTGAAATAAACAGAAGAAATTGTTTATTTCCTGTTAAATTGGAAAATGCAAAATTGTTTTTCACCATATTGTGGCGCCCCCTCTACCACAGCGCCAACATTTTGCGCCACTTTCATTAGTTTACATTTTTTTGCGTAATTTCCCACACTCACGTTGGTTTTATTTTAAAACATAGAAATAAAATGTCAACCTTTCAAAATAACATTTCTTACCGCAGAGACTCATAAAAAATGCAACGTGTGGCTTTAAATGAGTTTTTTTTAGCTGCACTGGGGATGAACGTTTTGGACTGTAAAAAGGTTGCGGTGCTAATTAGGGTAGCTGGGTTTCATGATCACGCATCTCACGCATTCCTAGCGGTGGAGGAGGGGTTGTTGCGGGAGGGATACGCAGTGACGTTTCCAGCTGGAGACTCCTCCGCTGCGGTGAGAGTCGACCAGAGAGGAGGGAGGAGGCTCATCGCTCCGTGTGGCAGTCAGTCGGCAGCATCATGGCACCTATCGGACTGAAGGCGGTGGTCGGAGAAAGTAAGAGCGTTTATCCTTCTCATGACGCTTTGTGGGCTGATCCTGGTGGAAATCTGCGCTGCAGGCCAGCAGCGGATGTTTGGGTTTCAGCGCAGGCCGCGGATCTTCATGTGGATGAGGATGATGATGATGATGGTGCTAAATCACTTGTGTAGCTCAGATCTCCTGCATGGGCGCCTGCGCAGCTGATGCGCAAAATAACCTGAACGTTATTAGCTCTATTTGCGCACTGTTTTCATTTTGAAGCGAGGAAAACATCCAAACGCGGTTAAACAGCCAATCAGCGTTTTTATTTCACCAATAACCTGAAGTGACGCCTGATTGAAGGTGTTAAATCAATAAAATATGGCGATCCGCGGGTTTCCCTGATTACAGCAGAGCCTCACCCCTCTGATGGAGCAGAAGTCGTTGCGTAAAAACAACCCAGCTCGCTCACACGGATGTGAGGAAAGATGTTTGCTTTGTTCATCCTCAGTGACGCATCGAGACGTAGAGGGGAAAACTGCGCGTTATGCGAGATTTAGATGTTTTGATGAAACTGCTGCGCCGTTCAAAGCTGGATGTTTGGTGATGGAGGAGCCGCTCGGTCCAGGCCTGGATACCTGAGGTCATTAACAAACCCGGACAGAAGTGGGTTTGCTTTCATTTGCTGCAGGCTGTGGATGCGGCGCAGGATTTGCTCCATTTGTCTAAATAATCAGAAACCAAGGAGGAGCCAAAAGTAGGAATGGCATATTTGGAAATGTTGATTTATTTATCTCATTTAAATCCCGTTTTTATGTCAGTCACTATTTTGTAGGGTTTTCAAAGCGGCAGACAGCATTAAATATAAAAAATGCAGACTTGAAATAATTTTTTGGCGCCCCCTGTGGCGCGGCACCCATATGTATCGCATATAGTTCAAACCTACTTTTTGCGTCTTGATACCGAGATACTTCAAAAACCTACACCTCTCTACTATTTAATAGTTCATTAATATTCATTAATACTCCCAGTTTAAACCAGAAGTGGGGATAGAACCAACAGATCAATACCAAATCAGTATCCAATCAATACTTGATGGTTAGATGTTTAGTTTTTTTGCTCTTTATTTGCACCAATAATATGCAAGTGATATTTTCTCAGATTTTTCTAAATGGTCAATGCAAATGATGGTCAGTCTAATTTTCAAGTCATGAACTTTTACAGCATAAATCAAATTTTACTGAACAAACCTCCCAGTGAGAGTAGAATTTCTTTCAAAAATAAAAAATTCAAAATGCACTGTTCCAGATTATTATGCACAGCAGATTTTCTAAACATTTTATGGATTATAAAGAACTGCAAACAGTCATTCTTCAAATGTGCAGCATTAAGTGGTCACATGTACTAAAATCAAAAACATCAGACAAACAACAGACCGAGTTACATGTTAACACAGGACCTTCTCTGATATCACCTGCACAATTCTTATATAGTTTCTGCTTGAATGTCTCTGAAGGAAGTCAGAAAACTGTCCTAGAGCTGCTGTTCTGATATGAACTACATCCCACCCTCAGATCTTCTGCTTGAGGAAACTCCATAGGTTCTCTGTAGGGTCAGAGGTCAGAGGAGGATGGTGACCACACCATGAGTTTCTCCCCTTTTATGCTGACCAGCCTCTCTCTCCATGATTTCAGCCCACAGCATGACTCCACCACCTCCTTGCTGATGTTGCAGCAGTGTTGGGACGTGGTGGCCATCCACCAATCCGCTACTGCGTCCATCTGGATTATATCCAGGGTTGCACAGCAGTCATCAGTGAACAAGTCTATTTGAAAATTAATCTTCATGCATGACTCGGCCCACTGCGACCGTTTCTGCTTGTGAGCCTGGTTTGGGCCGAATAGTCGGTTCATGCGCAACAAGCCTCTGGAGGATCCTCCACCTGGAGGCTCCAGAGGCACCAGCAGCTTCAAATAACTGTTTGCTGCTTTGTAAGGGCATTTTAACAGCTGCTCTCTTAATCTGATGAATTTGTCTAACAGAAACCTTCCTCATTAAGCCTTAATCTGCATAAACCCATCTTTGTTCTGAATCAGCCACAAATGTCTTCACAGGACAATGATAACGCTTCAGTTTTCGTTGAATGTCTAATGTTTTCATATCTTGTCCATTGCACTACACTATGATCATTTTTGGCAGCAGAGATCCTTTCTCTTTCCCACAATGCTTGGAACCTGTGGCCTGCTTCATCCTTCTTTAGTAGATTTCCTTTAATAGAGCTCACCTGACAAACTAATCAACCGGGTCTCTGAAATTAATTTAATTAAATACTTTCTATGAATTTAAGAGCACAACAAAAAATTGAATCTTTATGACACTTAAATCCAATTTGCATAATAACTTGGGACATGGTGTAGGAAAAACAAACATTTGTTTTATTGTTTTGTTACTAAAACTTTGTAGACGCCTATAAATTTAGTTCAAATTGTAAAGTTTTGGCAATTTAATTAAAATACAAAACTACACAAACACCTAAATGTCAGAAGTTTTGCTCATCCAACATAAATTAATACCAAAATATTCAGTATTTCTAGTGTCTCTAGTTACATTAAAGGTATTTCAGGTCATCAAGCTGCATTTTCTGTTGAATATTTAAGATATATATATATATTTTAAAAGGTTTTATTGGCTCTAATGGCCTTTATTTAATAGTTAGTGGACAGGAATGAGAGAGGGGGGGAAGACATGTAGCAAAGGTCACCAGGCCAGGATTCGAACCTGGGACGGCCGCATCGTGGACTAAGGCCTCCGTATGTGGGTGTGCTAAACTCCTGCGCCACCACAGCACCCTTAAGATATATTTGATAAAAATGCATTTTCTATTAATTTTTATTAACATTCCACAGAAAATACTGTAAAACCTGAACCAATATTTCTGCTTTGAAATAAATACATTGAGTTTATTCTCAGCACAAAAACAGGATTTGCTTCACGCTTTACTGTATTTGGTAAAGTTTAATAAATTAAGTTTCAATTTAGAATAAATGTTACTGGATAAATGTTGTCATAAATAAATGCAAAAAGGCTGATTAAAAGGTGTAGCACAAAATGTTAATATTTAATATTTTCATTAAATTAAAAATGAAAGCACCATGTCCAGGGCAGTAGGAGATCAGTCCTGTCACCACAACTGGCCCTTGAACCGCACTTTGGACACCCCCGGTTAACTCTCAGCAGAAACTAACATGATGTTAAACATGCAGCTCAACAGCAGATCAGTTCCTACAGATAATTTCCTTTCGGCCTTCGCTCGCGGCGCCATCTTTAATGATTTAAGCTGCTGCTCATTAAATGACCGGAGGCTCTGAGCGCCGAGCCGTGTAAACATGGCGGCGGCGTGGACGCGGCAGGCCACACCTGCACCCTGCGACGGGATTGGTGGAGAGGCCTCCTGCTGCAGCCGGGATGCAGAAGGGAGGAAGAGGAGGAGAGAGGGGGAAGGGCAGCAGGCGGAGGCTCCCCTCCCCCATCAGATGCTGGAGGATGAGGAGAGTCAGAACCTGAGGATGGAGACTAGAGAGCGAGTCTCCTGATTAGAGCTGCAGCTAATAATGAGATCATGTACAGTATCATGTAAATGTAAATATTGCGATATTTACATTAGTTACAATATTAAATCAGTTAAATTTACACACATAGACATATTAGCACCATATAATTACTGCATTATCAATTATTCTGATGATTAAGCATAAAAACTGGCATGTTCTTCAGATTTAGTTAATTTAACAAGTAAAGCTTTATTTATACACGTAACATAAATGTTAAAATATAAGTAATTTTAAAAAAAAAGAAAAAGCACGTTAGCTAAAGTGGAATAATAGCATTTCTTTAGACATCCTTCTTTAAGGTTTTTCATCCTAAATGCAAAATGTTTTTATCTTTTGTATCTTATGTTGCTGTTTGAACAAATTATATATAAATATTTCCTTTTGTCTTAAATATGATGTTGAGATTGAGGAAGCAAAGGACAAATAAATTTAGAGCAAACAGAAAAGTTTCTGTTAGGGAACAAAATTCCTTCCAGACCTTTTTCACTCTTTCGTTTGATGTGGCGTTCGACAGCATCCGGTGGCGTTAGCATTAGCATTAGCATTGAACGATCAGCAAAACGGCTCAGACCTCAGACTCGGTTGTTTTTGTTACGTTTTTCATGAGGGGCTAGAAGACAACTGTTTGTGTCCAACTATCTGACACTACATGCATGCAGAAGCAGTTTGAACACCAAGCATCAGCTAGCATTTCCTAGCTAGCATCTAGCATGCTGTTTTTCACAAAAACGGTAGAATGTCAAAATGTGATTCAAAATTTACATTATGTCTCTCTCAAACATTCAAATAATTTCACACCATATTAGGCTTCTTTATCATGATGCTTATGTACGCCATGTTAGCAGGCTAACGGTTAGCCTGCTAACCTTGATAGCTGTGGATATATTCTTGATGGAAGAACTTATATTCTTTCTCATGTTTATTGGGACGTGAATCCGCCGCTGCGGTTTCCTCCACATCAGCGAAAGGAAAGACTGGCAGATTAAGCAAAGATGTTTTTCATTGCCTAAACTCGCAAAAACAGGAAGCATCGCAACACCTGGAGACGCTGCGGCCTGTTGAAAAGGTCAACCTGGTGTGCAATGAAATATATATATTAAAGATAAATGTCTTGTTTCATCCTAGCAAAAGTGAAATAAATCCTCCAACTTCTACAGCATTTTATCCACACAAATGCTGCTACAGCTACTACCACAGACAGACTCAATGTGTCTGCTGTGCTAGAAAACTGGGCTAAACTACATTCAGTCAGTACAGATTAAAGTCACCTAACAGCAGAGCTTGGAGAAACAATCATCCTTTCATTTCGTCCTTTAACCCAGACTGATGAACTGATGGTTCCTCAGAAGGCAAGAGTGAAATTATATCATCTGTGTTTGAAGAGATGGATGTTGGAAAGTGAAGCTCACCTAAAATAATGTTGCACAGAAGCCACCACTGACCTTGGAGACGTCACTGAGCCAAAGCAACACACACACACAAACACACTCTCGTCTGGCTCCAGTGCTTGACGCAATGCCCCTCTCTAAAAAACAAACAGCAAATACGCTGCTCTCAAACATGAGGTCACAAATAAATCCATGTGTATCTGCAGAGCATGAAGAGCTCTGATTTAGGTTGAATCTGGAGCTCCAGCACTTTTGGTCAGCTGTACAATGGCTGCTAGAAAAGACAAGAGTTTGTTGTTGACTTATCCAGAAACCACTTGCTGCATTCTTGTTGGTTGTGCAGGAGGCTCCACTTCTGCTCTTCAAGGATGTACGACGTGGCCAGCCGCAGCTTGTTTGGATTTAAAGTGACAGGACGCCATAAAAGGAAGCATAATAAGATTTTGCTCTCTGACCTACAAGTGGAATTTTAACAAAACTTCAAACTTATATTTTTTGCTTTTCTGTGACGTTCTAGTTGTGTAACATCACTGTTAAATCCACGTCTATATTCCACTGATCAGTTTATTAGAGCCCAGAAAAGGCTGACTGTAGATGAAGTAAAGCCAGCAGCAGAGCTCAGCGCTCTGTAAACTTTAAAGTTGGAGCATTTTAACGAGCTTCGTAGCCGCGGCTCCACATTCTGCATCCTGTTCAACAGACTGTGAGGCTGGAGGAGCTGCAGAAACGTGTTTGTTAATGTTTTAATGTTTGGTTTGCACAGCTGTTTGCTGTGTTTGTTCAGCTCCTTCCTCCTCATTGTGTCTCTATCAGAGACGACAGAAAGGAAAAATCCACACGGCCCTTTCCTCCTGACTCGGACGTTTTCCTCTCATTTATCTGACAGCACAGGCTTGTACAAAATTACATTTTTGTATAAATGTAATTTAAGTTTCAGATTCCCTGAAAACAGCCAATCAGCCTCTTCATAAATCTGCCATTTCCTGTTTTTTTCTTCAGATTAGCGCTCTGTAATCCAGTTTATTTGATCTCCAGTTAATCTGTGATAATCCTTCGGGGTTTGAGAGGCTGAGCCTATCGGGGCAACATGATGTTAAACCGCTGGTCCCTGTGAATGTTTCGGGCCTGGATCTGCAGACAGATGGACGGTCACTGATCGGGCCAATAAACATGGAGCCATGTGGCAGCAGGCGGGGATAATCCCTGAGGCAGGCTGGGATTAAGGATTACCAGCCAAAACAGGAAATATTCAGTTTAACTCATCAGTTGGCCAAACTGGTGGCTAAACTTTGCACTAATTTTTCCCAGTTTTAATTAAGCTCACCTTTTTATTGTTTGTCTGATATTATGAGATTATACAAGCTTTAGTTGCTGGATAATCTGTTGCTCTTTGTTCACATAACATCCCGAATTAAAATCTCTTCTTTTTTACAGAGATTATGAACGATGTCATCAAGAAGGTGAAGAAGAAGGGAGAATGGAAGGTGAGACGTTTATTATGTTATAATTTTCACCAAAAGTTGCATTAAAATAACTTTTTTCTTTCTCTGAAGCCTAAAATTACATTTAAAAACTGGAAAAATATGTAAATATTTTAAAAAATTACCCAGATATTAATAAGTTGCCATTAATTTTTCCAGTTGTTTTTAGCATATGAAGCGTATTACTAACAACGCCGGTGTTTTTCTGCCTCAGGCTCTGATTGTGGACCAGCTCAGCATGAGGATGTTGTCCTCCTGCTGCAAAATGACGGACATCATGACAGAGGGCATCACCAGTAAGAAACAAACCAGTCCAGGGTTTAACCCACCAACCAGCTGGTCATCCAGCTTCCTGCTGTTATTGAGCTAAAACAAAATGTTTAAAGTTCACAGGAAATTTGAAAATATCACCTTTCATTTTTAAAATTAAAGTTTTAAAAATGCCAAAAGTATATAAAAAACCGAAATAAATGAACAAACTCAGCCTGGAGGGAAAACCTGAAGTTTATGTTTTATTATTCTTACTGAGTCAAACTCCAGATCACGAGCATCTTAAAGGGCCAGAATGTACCGATAAAACCCATTAAACTGTTAAAATATGAACAAATTCTTAAAATGAAACCATACTGACCATCTCTTCACGTCAATTAAATTGTTTTTGTGATTATTTGCAATAAAACTCATTTGTGGCCCTTGAAATGATTTTGTTTGGCCCCTGACCGCAAGTCAAAAATAGAAAATGACTGATAACCTAAAATAACTTGGAAATGGTCTGGTTTTCTTTGAAGAAGCCTTTTTTTATGTTTGAGATTCCATAAAGGTTATTGTTGAGCGGATAAAACACTAAAAACACTTCAGCGGGCCAGATTTGGCCCCGGCACCTCGAGTTTGACATCTGCATTATAGGATACATTATTACAACTAAGAATGTTTAATTAAATATGTCTGCCTTTATCTTCAAAGTTGTGGAGGACATCAACAAGCGGAGAGAGCCTCTGCCCAGCCTGGAGGCCATTTACCTGATTACACCAACAGAGAAGGTACAAATATCCAATTAGCTTCACATGTTTTGGACTTCATGTTTATTTTCCCCCATCCTTCATTTAAATAACTAATGTTTGGCAACATGAGGTACGCTAAAAGACCCCAAAAAGCACCAAATGTAAGAAATTCAGGAACTAGAGGGGGGCGCGCTTCCGCTAACGCGCTAACAGCGAAGCTAATTCTTTGTTAGCGCTTTTTTTCCTGTATAAATTCTAAATCACTAATTTACTTCACTAATATATAAACTTTCAGTTCATTAAAGTTTTGTTATCAACTGTTAATTATTCAAATAGTTAGATGTTTATGTTCATGCTCTTATTTTGAAGTGCATGAAGACTCTGTTCCGTTTCCTCTCTCGACACTTTCTCTTTTTTCTTTTTTTTCAAGAAACTGTATTGATCAAATGGCAAATATAAAAACAAACAACCGAATGAGCTTAACACAAATTTATCACTTTATTCTGACCTTTTTACATTTAACTTGCCTCATTAGCCTCAGCTTTGTTTAGCACTGTTAGCCCAATGAAAATATGTCTGTTATTTTTCATTTTTCAGTCAGTCCACACGCTCATCGGGGATTTCAAAGACCCTCATTCAGCTAAATACAAGGCAGCCCATGTTTTCTTTACTGACTGTGAGTTTCTCAAAAATACAACCCTGTGAAATGTTGCTTTTTATCGATGTATTTCTGCTTAGACTGGGTGTTAAGAAACATAATGTTCTAATGTTAGCACATCATGCTAATGCTATCACATTATGCTAAGGTTAGCATAATGCTAGCAGTCAGCATTTGAGAACTTGATTATATTCTTTTAAAAGGTCTGTTTAATGTTTTATCAGCACAAAACTAAAGTGATAATGTAGCCCTTGAGTGTATAAATATGTAGTTATGCACTGTATGAATATTTTTTATTTAATTTTGTAGGTCAGTGGGCAGAAGAAACGAGTTTAAATTAGTGTAAATGTTTGTTTTTTTCCAGCCTGTCCTGATCCGCTCTTCAATGAACTGGTGAAAAGCCGAACCTCCAAAGTCACCAAGACTCTGACAGAGATCAACATCGCCTTCTTGCCCTACGAGTCTCAGGTAAACAAACAGTTACGTTTATTTACGCCCTGGCTACTGATTGGTTTTTCACTTCACTTGTTGTCAATTTTCTGCTTTTATTGCCTCACATTTCACTCCAAAACACATAGATGTTCATATTTAACTCAATGTCTGTAAGTTTGTCCATCTCGTCACTCGTCCTCCATCATGTTTAACAGTTTCTGTGTGTTTTTTGTGCTAATTTGTTGTTTAATTTGCTCCACATATGGTGAAATTATGTCTAAACATCTCTACCTTGGTGTTAAATTAATTCAGAATTGCAAACCTCAGTCTGCAGCTAAAACGTTCTCCACATTTCCCAATAAGCTACATTTATTCTTTCTTTTTCAACTTTACCAGTTTTCCATCTCTTAAACAATCCCAGCAACAGCAATGTCCAACCCAAAATACAAGAAAGAAAACTTTACCGTTGTTCTCTTTTTAGAAGGTTAAACAAGTTGAATATTAATACATTGTCAGTATATTTCAGAATGAAGTTGCAGTGTGAGAGAAAGTATCAGGTTAAGAATTTGGGGATTTTGAAAATAAAGTAAAATGTCATCTGCATATAAACGTATTTAGTTTAACATCGATCCAGCTTGTTACTAAATCCCAAAAAGTCAGAAAATTAATATTTATTCTTGCAATATTGAAGCACAATTATGAAGCAAAAATGTATTTTAAGGTTAGTAGCTGAAAAGAGTTGAAATATTGCAACTCTTTTTTACTACATTTTTGGAAAAGTGATCCAAAGTATTTGCATATCCATGGACTCCAAGTCTGATGTTATTTCTAATAACTGCACAGTATTTATCTGTTATAAACAATCAATCAGGTTTATTTGTATAGGACATTTCAACACAGCATTTCAAAGAGCTTTACATCATAAAAACACAAAGTCATAAAACGCAGAAATCAACCGAAATGTAAAATTTTCTGTCGTTCCACATCAAAATGTTTAATTTGTGTTGATTCAAAAGCAGGAGGGTTTGTAGTTTAGGTTTAATTTTCTAGATGTTTATTCTAGATTTATAGTTTATAGAAGCTGAATGCTGCTTCTCCATGTTTGTTACTGTTGTTATTAAATTAGCTTTTTAAATATTTAAATGTTTGTGTGTGAACCTGAATTTCTCCTTTGTAGGGTAATAAATCTGTTCTATTCTGATATTTAAAGAATAAACTGAATTAAATTAATGTTTGTTGGGAAAATTGCAGAAAAACAATAACAGAGATAAGAAGCGGCTTTAGGTCGATGAAAGCAGGAAGTGATGCAGTGGAAAGCAAGAATACTATCAGCGAGTTTGTTTTGTTTTTTGATCCGGTTTTAGATTCAGAGAGAAAACAGAGAACCATGTGGCGGATGCTGAGTCATGATTCGCTCCGTTCACTGCAGACTGTTCCAGAAACGCTCACATTTCTGCTCCCACAGTCGATTCTGTAATTTTCCTCCCTCAGCTCCTCTTTTATCTGTTTACTTCTCTCTATTTTTCCCTCCATCCTTCTCCCATTAACCCATTTTCTGTGGCTTTGCTGCGTTCCTCCTCTCTTGTCAGCAGTGATTAATTCAGAGTCGGTGGTTTTTCTGCTTGAGGCAAAGCGCTGCCTCTCTGTCCCGCCCACAAGCTGGATGAATGGATCTTATTGGCCGGAGCCGGACATACGCTGACGGTTGTAGCCAATTGCTGCTGAGCAAAGCAAAGGGTCCAACTGCAGAGCAGAAATGGTCATGTGATGATGGACAGATGGAGACGGAGGAGAGGAAGGAGTAAAGAGGAAGAAAACATGAAAAATATAATAAAAACTTTAAAATTAAAGGAAATAAAAACAAGAAGAAAGTGAAAGAAAGAAATGAAAGAAACACAATAAGAGAGGAAAACTAAAAGAAAAGAAAAACTGGTCCGATGTGTGCAGGTTAAACTGGGTTAAACTGGTCCGATCTGTGCAGGTTAAACTGGGTTAAACTGGTCCGATCTGTGCAGGTGTACTCCCTGGACAACCCGGACGCCTTCCACAGCTTCTACAGCCCCCATAAGGCCCAGCTGAAGAACCCGGTGATGGAGCGGCTGGCTGAGCAGCTGGCCACGCTCTGCGCCACGCTGAAGGAGTACCCGGCCGTCCGATACCGAGGGTCAGCCATTTTAACTCCTCCACCCATCTGAACCAAAACCTGTAACATTTGGTCTGAATCAGATAAAATCACAGATCAGAACAATTTCTCCTTAGGAAGTTTAATTAAATGAATTTGACTGTTTAATGTGTTTATCCTCTTCTGTCTCTCCTTTAGGGAGTACAAGGACAACGCCACCTTAGCCCAGCTGGTCCAGGACAAACTGGATGCTTACAAGGCCGACGACCCCACCATGGGAGAGGTGATTTCACATCCCTTTAAAACTGCAATTCCTTTTTCCTTTTCTGTTTTAGTCCAGTAGACTTGGTTTGATTGGAAACCTGAATTGCAACATTTGCTACATTTTCAGTTGATTCAGTTTGCTTTTTGTCAAACAATCCAAACTAACTGAAATACCTGTTCCCCTCCCGGCCTGTGGGGGCGCTGCATCTAGAACCACTGAAGGAAAAGAGACAAAAACCTCTGAAGACACTGAGCGCAACTTCCTTCTTCATGAAATGTAAACAACATGGAGAGCCATCAGACTGTAGCAGTTGAAGGATTTCTCTCTCATATTTGGTTATAAAGTCATTTCTTCCACTAATGGCAGACTCACCTGTTTGTTTTGGTTTCCCAGAATGCCCTGCGCTGTAGTCCACTTCCCGATTTTCCGCTTGGCTTTCACAGATGCAATCAAACAGAACCAGAGTTCACTCCAACCGAACCAAGACCGAGGATTGTAGGCGGACCAAAGTTCACTGTTTTGGTGGCACATCCGTATCTCCCCCTAACGAACGGGACTTTCTAGGCAAACGAACTAGAGTTCAGCTGAAGCGAACTAAACAAGGCTGGTGTGAACCGCGGACTCAGTTTGGTTGAAATGAACCCAGGTGCTGTTCGAATGCATGTGTGAATACTAAGCGGACTGGAGACCGCTCCAAAAGCAGAAAGTGGCCTACAGAACAGGGCATTCTGGGTAAATTAAAACCAAAACAAACCCGGTAATTTAGGGCTAATGAGAGAAATGGCCTGTGGCTAAACAGCTAAAATCTGATGCAACTCCATTTTTGTTTACATTTTGTGAAGGAAGAAGTTGCGCTGAGTGTCTTTTTCTGTGGTTCTTGGTGCAGCGCCCCCACAGGCAAGGAGGGGAACTGGTTGTTCTATTAGTTTGTATCCTTTCAGCTCAGTGTGAAAGCAAACCTCAGCAGCTGAAAATGTAACAAATGTTGCCATTTTGGTTCCCAATCAAATCCAATGGACCATTATGGAGCGTCTGTCCTGCAGGATGCAGCCTGTTCTTGTCCATTTCTCTGGTCTTTTTGTGTTGCTAACGCCTGCCAGTGCTTCTCCGTCTACAGGGTCCTGATAAGGCCCGATCTCAGCTGATCATCCTGGACCGAGGCTTCGACCCGGTGTCGCCCGTCCTACACGAGCTCACCTTCCAGGCCATGGGCTACGACCTGCTGCCCATCGAAAACGACGTCTACAAGTGAGGGGAAAGCAGAAAAGCAGCTGCCGTCTGCTGAGACGGCAGGATAAATCGTCTCTGGTCCTTCCTCAGATACGAGACCAGCGGGATGGGAGACTCCCGGGTGAAGGAGGTTCTGCTGCATGAAGACGATGACCTGTGGGTGAGCCTGAGGCACAAACACATAGCCGAGGTGTCCCAGTGAGTATCCGCCATCTTCTCTGTAATAAAACCTCTCGTAGTTTATTTCAGAGGAGTTTATTTTGGCTTTGCTCTGATATCAGGGAAGTAACACGTCAGCTGAAGGAGTTTTCCTCCAGCAAGAGGATGAACACCGGAGAGAAGGTAAAACCTGGAGTTTAAACCTGGAACTATTATTAGAGGTATAAAGATTCATTCATACCAATAGTTTTCCATATAGTTTAGTGTATGGAACGAATAAACTATTTTAACTTTGTTGATGTGCCTCTAGACCTGTTGCAATAAGCAATAAATCAATTCATCATGTGGTAAATTAAAATCTTTTTTCTATCAAAAAGTGGATGATAAAACCTTCAGTCTGGTGTTTTCAATCTCAACTAGCCTTTTTTTCTTTACAGAGATTCCATAATATATTTGTTGTTTCTGTTGTTTTATTTATTTTGGATATTTACAATGTGTTAAATATTTATTAGAATTTATTGTTTAATTTCTAGGATAATTTATGGTCCATCAAAACAAAACAAATCTTCCAGCAGAAACTAGAGGAAGCATGAAAGTTTCTTTATTCAGCTGCAGCAACTGTGTCTCCATTGATCATAAAGTTGCACAAATTGGAATTACAGAAATAAATTGACTTGATTTAAGTACGCAATTAAAAAACTAAATCACTTTTTTCAATGACAGGTTTTGCGCTATGATATGATATGATGTGATTTATTGCTTATTGTGAAACTTATGCATAATAAATCATATTTTTTTCTACTGTTTCTCGTTTTTCAAGTTTATTTTCCATCTTTGCAGTGAAAAGTTTAATTACCTTTTATTATTTTAATGTAAACTCCATTTGGTTGTGATTACTATTAAACGTGCTGGTTGTGTTTTCGCAGACCACCATGAGGGATTTGTCCCAGATGCTGAAGAAGATGCCCCAGTACCAGAAGGAGCTCAGCAAGGTGTGAGCCTCATGTTTATCCACATAGAGCTCTTCCCTGAGCTGGGTTTGGATAGTAACAGTCAGCGTTTCGTGTTTTTGCCAGTACTCCACTCACCTGCAGCTGGCTGAGGACTGCATGAAGCACTACCAGGGAACCGTGGACAAGCTGTGCCGCGTGGAGCAGGTCGGCCCGCCTCGGAAAGAGAACCACCCGAACCGTTAAAGCAGCGACACCGTGTTGTGACGAAAAGCATGAATGGTGAAAATTGGTGTTTCAGGATTTGGCTATGGGCACCGACGCCGAGGGGGAGAAGATCAAGGACCCGATGAGGGCCATCGTCCCCATCCTGCTGGACGCCAACGTCAGCACATACGACAAGATCCGCATCATCCTGCTCTACATCTTCCTCAAGAACGGCGAGTAGACGATGCAGCTACACAGATTAGCTCCTCTGGTGAAGGTTCGGTTAAAACATGTTGGTTTCTCATTCAGTGGGTAGAAAATCGAGTTTCAAAAGTTTTTTATTTTCATCAACTAAGATTCATAAAATCTAGTAATTAGTTAATTAGTTGAGAGATCTGTGTCGGAGCAAAGCTCAACCAATATGAGTTAGTCCATTTTCAGAGTCCAAGAGTTGATCGGCCTGGTGCTTGCAGCATGCTCACCCTCATTCCTTGTCCTGTCTAGACTCAAAATAAAGATCCACTAAGCCTGGGACATTCCAGCTTCTCCTAATGTTCCCATTTCCTGTCTAGTTCACTTCTAACAGCGTTATACGATCTGGAGCATCACTTCAGATCAGCATTTTCCTAAGATCTGGAGACGATTCACGACGTTTCCTAAGATCTGGAGACGATTCACGACGTTTCCTACGATCTGGAGACGATTCACGACGTTTCCTACGATCTGGAGACGATTCACGACGTTTTCTACGATCTGGAGACGATTCACGACGTTTCCTACAATCTGGTGATGTTCTAGATGAGGATATTATGTTAAGAGACCCGAAGCTGAAGTTGGTTTCCAATTGCAGGTCAGTATCTTTCGTAAATCGTGTCTAGACCGTGGGAAACGTTGTGAATCGTCCTCTGTGTCTCTTGTTTAAATTCCACTACCGGCTTTGTAGAATCTGTATTTTCACCCAAAATAGAAACGCAAAATTAAAAAAAAAAATTTCTCAGGATGGAGAAAGTAAGCCGGTATTCCTTTTCTTTCCTCAATGACCTCATATGTCAAAATGTAATTTATCTCCTGAACATATGAAATGTGTGTGTGCAGGTATTACAGAGGAGAACCTGAACAAGCTGATCCAACACGCTCAGATCCCCCCAGAGGACAGTGAGATCATCACCAACATGGCTCACCTCGGCGTCCCCATCGTCACAGACGTACGATCCTCTGATCGTCTAATCTTTTCATTTTAGTCGTTCCTCTTCTGGTTTTTCTTGACGCTATTGGTTCTCCGTTGCTTTCTCAGTCAACTCTTCGAAGAGGAAAGAAGATGGACAGGAAGGAGCGAGTGAGCGAACAAACCTACCAGCTTTCTCGCTGGACTCCGCTGATCAAGGACATCATGGAGGTAAAATCGCAGCTAAAGAAGCTGAAAATATTAATAACCAGAGTGAATATTTGGGAACTTTCCCATTTTATTTGCTTATTTGTTTCTTACTCCAAGGAAAAATAAGTCAGACTAACTGATTGGTTATTTTTTTCTAACTCAACATGAATCCAGATGAGCTTTAGGCAAACATTTCCAGCCTGTATGTCTTCATTTAGTGACGGTTTTTCTACGTTTCCTGCAGGACGCGATCGATGATAAACTGGACACCAAACACTACCCGTACATCTCCACCCGCTCCTCTGCTTCCTTCAGCACCACTGCAGTCAGGTACCCACGTTCTGGAGACATTTTGGATTTTTCCACTTTGCAGACAAACGCTGAGGCTTTGGATCGATTCTGATTGGACGGAAGACGAGTCAGATACATTTAGCTTACTGGTGATGGGCAGGTAATGATTTACACATTAATTAGATTGTCAATCAGACTTTCTGCAGACCAAACTAGAAAATAGAAGATCGACTGATAAAAAGCCTGTTTTGAACAAATGGAGGTAAAATTAAAGCTTTAGTTCAGGAAAACATCTCTGAACTGGACACCCAGTTACACCAGCTTGTCTTCTGTTACTGGGGAAGGTTTGGTGTTGATTAACTCAAGTAGGTCAACCTTTCAAAGTAAAACACTAATCTTCCTGTTAGTTTGAGGCTAGACCACGCCTCTTCATAATGTACAAAAAATCAGTAATAACTAATAACTTTAGATCCCTCACTCCTTAAGAACAAACTCACCAGTTTTCAAACCGATTGATCAAAACCTCGGAGGCTAAAAGTGGCTAAAACTGAGTCAAAATTGATCAGAATTCCAAGTTCAATCCAAGATGGCCGACTTCCTGTTTGTTGTAGAGTGAGAATTCAAGAAAGTTTTGTGTAGTTCTTGGCAATTTCCACAATTGTACCAAATTTCATACTTTTATCCTCAAGTATGACAAATGAGGAGAATGTTTAACATTGCCAGGGGGCGCTGTTGAGCTAAAACACTTCAGATAATTCAGAAATTGAAGCTTGGTCCGAGGATCAATGCCACGCCCAATTTATGATTGTATTCATGTTGCAAGTGGGAAAACCAATGTAGTACCATAGTAGTACTTTGCTGCAAAGTACTACTATTACCAGTATAACCCAATAATGTTGTTTTGTTTTTTCAGTTTTATGTGCTCAAATGCTAAAGTACCAGGTATGTTAATAAAAACTGAACAAATATACCAAACTGCTAAAATGTTAAAATAGTTCACAGGTAACTCTGGGCTTCTGTGATAAAAAATCATTTGATTGGGGATTTTAAAATAATGCTAACATGTTAGCATGTTGTGACGAGTGGAGGGAAAAGCTAAAACCTTGAGTATAAATCGTGTGTTTTTCTGCGGCAGTGCTCGATATGGACACTGGCACAAGAACAAGACCCCTGGAGAGTACCGCACCGGCCCCCGCCTGATGGTCTTCATCATCGGAGGCGCGTCTTTCAGCGAGATGCGCTGTGCCTACGAGGTCACGCAGGCTAACGGGAAGTGGGAAGCTGTCATTGGTGAGTGGAGCAACGTTGGATCTTGGCCCCTTACTTCACGTTAACTTACTTTTCTACTGAGTAGCACAAGATAATCTGCAGACCTGTAGCTTCAAAAAGCCCGAAATTTATTGTTAGCTGCAACCCAAACAGATCTAATTAACCTGGAATCCAATTAAGACGTTAATAAACTTAATAAACTTAAACTTGGTTGGGATTTTAGAGTTCGGTCCAGGGAGTTTTGGAAATATTTCATCGCTCTCTGCAATCTTCTGTAGATGTTAAGCATTTAAACTGGGCAGTGAAATCTGTCCCAGTCTGGGTCATTCAGAAGGAAAAACTCAAAGTTTTGTCCAACAAACTCCTCCCTCATTTGTATTTCAAAGTTATTGACTGTGTCTTGCAAAATTATTTATAATCTTTGAGTTTTTTTCCCATTTTTTGACATTACAACCACAGATTTCTGTTTTATGGGGTTTTATTTGATGAATAATACAAAGTTACTATGAGATTAATAATTTCTCTATTAAAACATCTAATTGAGAAGTTTAGTCTGATACCTCTAAATAAATTAGAATTAATATTTAGCATCTTGCTAAATTTAGCTTTTCGGCTAGGCTTAGCAAAACTCAACTATAAAAAATTAAACCAGGATTTTAAAGAATCACCTCCTGAAGTTCAAACTATAAAATAGGTTGTGCAATAACAAGTTTGGTCCTATGCGATGCTAATTCAGACATACTGGCTGTCAATATGGTTGAAGTTAGCACTTTAGCATTAGCTTCCACTAATTACTTTGTTGGTCTAGTACTTTTATTTTTATTTTACATTTATTTTATCTACTGACTTAATTTCCCTTTGGCATCTATAAAGTATTTTTTAATTGAATTAGCATTAGCAGAGCTAATGTTAACGATTAGCACATTAGCATAGTTTCTGCATGTTTTTCATCAACTCAAATTTAAGACTTTTTAAGACCATTATGAACAGAATTTAAGACTTGCATTAAAACAGAAAATTTTTTTTTAAAGTACACGAGATTAAATATTTCTGTTAAAATTAAATGAAGAATCTGTGATTAACAAATTTAAGACTTTTTAATGATGCGTAGACACCATTAAAAAGGTTTAGGGTTAGCGCAGCTAACTGTCTAGTTAGCAGTGGGCTCCACTGATGGAGATAACTCAGCTTTAGCACATTTCATCAACCAATTATAAAACTTTACATTTAGTCAAAATTGTCAATCAAATATATTTGAAACACTTCAAATCCTTTTGAAGTGTTTCAGCTGTTTTTCAGTTTTCTGGAAGTTTGTTCCAGATTCGTGGAGTATAGAAACTAAATGCTGCTCCTCCATGTTTGGTTCTGGGTGAAAACACCAGAAAAACTTCTTTCCATTTCTAAACCTTGAGCTACTTTCTGATAATCCATCACATAAAATCCCAGTAAACGGTTCCAGTCTGTGGTTGTGGTGAGATGAAATGTGGGAAACTCAGAAGGTGTGGATTATTCTGCAAGGTACCGACTGTGTCACATTAATTCTGTTGTTAGTTCTGACGTCTTAACGCTGTACCATCCACTGTTGTTTCCTGTTGCTTTAGCTGTTGTCTCTCAACCAACTGTTATCTTTAAACTCTTCTTCTGTCTCTTTCTGTTGGTGTGTTTGTGACCGGAGTGAAGTTGGCTCCTCCCACCTTCTTCAAATCGAACTAATTGGTGTCAAACGTTTGTGCAGCAAAGATTTTCATTTGTGCCGCTGTCACTTTAACGACAGAAATAAAACAAGTTTCCAGATATGGTCAAAGTAAAAGCACCACAAATAAAAATATTTGCTGCACAAGTTGATTGACACCAAGTTTGCTTGAATTTGTAAGTGTGAGTGGGGAAATGGTTGACCTCTGACCTCTGGAAACTTTATCCTAAAATGATAGCAGCACAAACATTAATCTGTGCAAATGTTTGACACCAATTTTGTTAGGGGGGCCGGTTCCTTTTGACCTTTAAACTTTCTTTAATAACTTACAGCAAAAGTTGACACTAATTTTGTCTGGTTGTCCTTTCATGACCTTTGGAAACGTTTTTAATTCATATCTACCTCAATGAAAGCAGCACAAACAGACAGTTTATCGACACATTTTGTCTCATTTGGAAAAAGTGGGAGGGTTGACCTCTCGTGACCTCTGGAAACATTTATTAACATCTTTAAGACGATAGCGCCACAAAGTAAAATTTTTGCTGCACAAAGATTTGACTCCACTTTAGCTGGATTTGGATGATGGGGGGGATGGGTGGGAGGGCAGGTTGAACTTTTGACCTTTAAACTTTAACATCTTCAAAGCAAAAGCAGCAAAACTTAGCAGTTGATTGGCACCAATTTAGTTTGATTTAGTGAATGTGAGTGGGGACTAATGACTTCTGGAAACATTTATTAACATCTTTTAAACAATAGCGGCACAAACCAACATTTTGCCGCACCAACCTTTGACACCAATTCAGTTAGACTTGGGAGATGTGGGGGGTTGGTTGACCTTTGAACTTTAATATTGTCAAAGCAAAAGCAACACAAACGTAGCTCCAGTTTATTGACGCCAGATTTTGTCTGGATGACCCCTGGAAACGTTTTTATTGACATCTTTACGATGATTGCAGCACAAACATTTCACACCGACTTGTTAGCTTTGGTAATGTGTGTTAAAACCAGCAGCACAAACGTCAGTCAGCGGTTGCAGCAGGTGGAGGCGCCGACTTCACCCGGTCGGTGCCGCGCTGTGGGTGCATGTCTGCCAGTGAACGAGTGTCTGTTTCTCTCCACATCGTTTTGGGGTTTTATTTTGGCGGGTCGGGCTGTGGGATGCTGTGAGACGAGTGGTGAAGCCGCCTCTGTTCCTTCACAGGTTCCACCCACTTGCTCACCCCAACCAAATTCTTATCGGACCTGCAGCACCCCGACTTCCGAGAGTCCACTAGGGTGTCCTTTGAGGACGCACAGCCCTCAGACGAGTGAGGCAGAGACAGATTGGGAGGGAGGGAGACAGAAATCACAGGACAAAGTAAAGGCAGCCGCTCAGAGAAGCCCTTTCTGAACGTTTAGCACAAAGGGCTTCGTTTTGGTTCCTCCCTCTTCTTTAAACACTCAGAACTGTTTTATGTGCCTCACCTTCCTCCTCCTCCTCCTCTTCCTCCCACTGGGATGGGCATCCTGGTCCCTCCTCACTGCATGGTCCGCTCCAGCAGGCGCTATTTGAAACCAAAACTAAACTAAAAGCTTTGATTTCGGGGTGAATCTGTAGCTCGAGTCTCGCCTGGAGGTCAGAGGTCGGCGGCGTTGCCGTCGGCGGCCATGCCCTGAGGAGGTCATGGCTCCATCCCTGCTGCCTCCATCTCAGCCGGTGGATTAAATCGCTCTGATTTATGACGGCCACCCGAAGCTCCTTCATTCACCTTTAACCCCCGACATCTTCACCGTGTGGCGCCGTCAGCGCTGCTGCTTCCCTTCAGAGCACAAACCTTCAGCCCGCCGTCACATACTGGGTTGTCCAAAGTGAGGGGCGGGGGCCACTTATGGCTCTTGGAATTATTTTTTGTGGTCGTAGAGAATGATGCAAATTTGACTCGTCCAGCACAAATAGTTTGAGTTTTTATTTTTAGTTTACACCCTATGAGTTTTAACAATGAATAACGAATAAAACTATGTGAAAAAGTCAAAAAAATGAGAATAAAGTCTCATATTATGACTTTACTCTCATTTTATTTTTATTTTCTGCTGCCAATACTCCATCATAATCACCAACATAATTCTCTTACAATAAAAAACAAAGTACAACAAAGTATTCTTCTTTTATAAGTGAAACCACGTTTAGCTGACTTTGCTGCACTGAAATTAACTTTTAATGCATTTAATTAAACTCCATTAATTAGAGCAAACGTTTTAAAAGTAAGTTGCTCAAACCAGGTTCTCGTAACTGAGAATAATTTACCCAAAAGAAACTGGAAACTTGATTTGACTCAACAATGAATAACAAAACTACTTTACTTCTTTATCACCTGAATTTTATTTTATGTTTTTGGCTCACTAGAACTTGTGACTTGATTAATTTGGCAAAAAGTTTGGACACCCCTAAGCTAATATAACTAGTGGCCTTTCTACAGACGGTTAAAAACAAAGATGATTTTTTTGTAATCTTTTGAAGCCCCCAAAAATTAAAAACTGGCTACAGGTGGAGCTAATGGTAGCAACAAACACAAACACAGGACAGGAGGTTCTTCCCATTGGTGGGACAATAGATAAATCTAACGGCAGTGGAAAAGGGAAGACACAAATTAAGAACTTATTAGAACTGACCAGAAAACAGAGTTAATATCAGCAACGGCTCCTTTAAAGGTTTCGATAACAAAACTTCAGTCGACCAGAAAAACCATTAAAGACCAAAGATTACAAACAGGGAAACAGACAAACTAAATCAGCTTTCTACAGACTAAACATCTTAAACTGCATCGCGCTGCAACTTGGCCTCCATCTCATAAACGACTAACTTCAAATATTTAGACTCATCTGCTGAGTTACGGTTCTCCTGAACAAAATGGCCGCCACTTCAGTCGACCAGGAAAATCATTGGCCCAAAATCTCTACCAAAGATTACAAAACATGTTAAAGAAAGTAAACCCAGTAAAATAAAGTTTCCCTGTAATGCTACAACTTGACCTCCATCTCATACACGACGGTTTTCTTTAGCAAAATGGCCGCCACAGATCTACGTTTAAACTTTGTTGTTTTAGACGCATTCGGAGAATCTGTGTAGTCCAGAGTTTTGTGTTTCTGGGAAAACGCCCAGAAAGCTGTTGGTTTTCAGAACAACTCAAACATTTCGATTTTTAACAAGTTTTTCTCACTTTGCCAACAAATTCTGCCTCCGACAGACGGAAAAACTCTCAGTTTTGCATCAGAAACAAACCGTAGTTCTGGTGAGAAGGTGCTGGGAGTAAATCAAAGCGTCTATTTGCCTCAGAAATCATTTAAATTATCAAAATATTTGAGCTAATCTGGTAATCGTGGCACAAACTGTTTGCTTTACTCCAGAAAGCATCTTTCACGCCGTCCGATGTCTAATGTGTCTTCAGCCGCCACAAACACTCGTCTCTCTGAGATTCATATTCTGACTGTGGATTTTATCATGTTTCAGGGTTTTGTAGGTTTTTCTCTGCAGCCTGATTAGCAAGTTTGGTATTTCAGATATTCTGCTAGTTTCACTGCACTTTCAACCAAACCAACTAAAACCTGTGCTTCTCAAACCTTAAGATTACGCTAACAGTGACACATCCAAGCATTTTACTTTTTATATTTTATTGGGTGAAGATTTTGGGGATTGTGGAGTTCATCTTATAGAAACCCAAAATGGAGCTTCTTGGAAATTTTGTGTATTTTTATAAGACCAAAAATAAACATTTTTGAAATGGGGCCAAATTGACCCACACAAAGCTAATATCCATTAAAAACGCACAACGATTAAAATAAAAGTTTTAACACGTTTGGAAACTATTTTAGCACTTCTTTAACTCCTACTCTCTTCCTCATCGCCAGTCTTGGGGTTTCAGCCAATCAGCATCATGTATAACAAACGGGGCTCTCGGATTGGCTGCTTCGGAAACGACAGCCAATAGCTTGTCAGCTTCCCTGGGTTTGTTTTCTTTCAAATATTTTGGATGTTTTACAGAAAAATCTCTGGTTAGGTGAATTTTCTGTGAATAACTTGGAGTTTTCTCCCACAAAGAAAGTAGCGAACATTAAACCGCAACAATTATTGCTAAAAAATGTTTATTTTTTTACAAAATTGTGGAGAATTTTTAAATGTCTTAAGAAGCAATTTATAAATAAAATGAGTTATTAAAAGTTTGCATCCAAGCATTAATGGGAAGTTTAGTTTAAGGTGATGTTGAAAATTATTTCTGAGCATCATTTTGCATCTGCCTTTTTTTGCAATTTGTGTCAACATTTAATCAATTAATCTATTGATTATTGTGATGATCGAAAAAAAAATTAGTTGCATTCTAAAAAATTTTATTTAACCACTTTAACCTCTTTGTACAATATTAGAAATACATTAAAAGTCGCAAATAAACAAATCAATTCCTTTTTTAAAAAGTAAAATATTTTATTGGGTGAAGTTAAAACATTTACAGACAAAATGTATATTTATATTTTACAAATTTGGCTTGAACTTTATTTCTTCATCAAATGACCTTTTTGTTTTAACTCCAGTTAACGATTAATTGATTACTAGCCAGTTAATCACGATTAATCACTTTTCTACCTCCATCCCTGTATTAAACATGAATCTTTATTGATCACAAAGTTTTGTGAAGGACTACATTTTGGGTTTCATTCGCTGTAAAACAATAACCAAACATTAACAAATATTTCATTTCCACTTTGTTTCAAACTCGTAAACATGTATTAAAGTGAATTTGGTTTAATTTCAAAGCGCAGTAAAAATCCCCACGTTTCTGTGTCACATGAACCAAACAGCTGCTTCTGTTCGGACCGGATGCTGTGAAGTGTTTCTGGTAGAGACTCATTTCCTGCCTGCTCCTGTGTTTGGTGTTGTGACCGATGGTTTCGGCCGCATGTGCATGCTAGCAATGCATCGAAGTCCCAGCAGCGCAGCAGCTGCAGCTGAATAACCACAATATTACCGCCGTTTGGTTTGGAAAGAATCCTTTGAATTGTTTCTCTGAGAAACGTCAGCAGCAGG
Organism: Phalloptychus januarius; assembly: GCA_902982915.1. Taxonomy (NCBI): domain Eukaryota; kingdom Metazoa; phylum Chordata; class Actinopteri; order Cyprinodontiformes; family Poeciliidae; genus Phalloptychus; species Phalloptychus januarius. The sequence goes on along the minus strand of CADWAE010000133.1, from coordinate 444,035 downwards.
AAACCAGATAAAGTTCATTTTTGGTTTTTATAGCATCTTTTTAAAGTGGATATTGATTTTTTTTCCCTACATGATTCATTATTAACCTTCTGACTAACTGTTTATGATTTCATAACTCCGGGCCTCCATCTTTTCTTTCAACGGCTGCTGTCATCTGCCGTAGGCATTCATAACAAAAGCTTTTATTTTATTTTGTTTTAAATGCAACTGAACGCTCAGATTTAATGCTGCGTTGGTGTGTGTGTGTGTGTGTGTGTGTCCAGGATCGACCCACATCTTCACTCCCACCTGCCTGCTGGAGCAGCTCAAGGCCATGAACAAACCAGACGAGGAAGTAACAAGCTAAGAATCCTCCCTCCTCTTCATCATGCATAATGCTTGGAAAAGAGAAAAAAATAGATGGAAAAAAATATATCAAAGAATAAAACTGTTGCAAGTATTCTTGTTTTACAATGGATGCAACTAATTAAATTTATTTAAAAAAGATGATATTTGAAGGCCAGATAAAATGCAAAGTACCAAAATGTCCTGTTGTCTGCTAACATTATGCTAGGATGTGTAAACGGTTTTTTCCCTTCTCCCTGTGAGTTTTACTGTTAGCAGATCGAAGGGAGATGTGCAATTTGAGGCGACATTTTGTAAAATATATCATGCAATATAAACGTATTCACATATTTCAGCAGAGAGGAGCGCCATCCGCCCATCTGAGATGTTCGTATTCAGTAGCATGCTTGGACTCGTGTGGACTGTTCCGTGTTTTTGTGTCGAGTGTTTTGAGTGCGGAGGAGTTAGCGATTAGCTTGTTTTCTTGGGGATGAATACGACGCCAAAAACTTCTGAGTGTCAAACTATTTAAAAACTTGCTTGGTAACTAATTGTACATTTAGTTAGAGCCTCCTGCTCTCAACTCATCTCCAAATTTAATTAAATATTCTTTTCTTTCATGGTTTTATGCTAATAAGCTATTTGCTACCTAAGCTAATGGCTAAAACCAACCATTCAGCCATTTTGTTTACAAAATGTAACATGTGCACAAAATTAACTATAGCAAAAATGAATCCTAAATACCGTAAGTTGGTAAATCACTTTGTTTACAACATTAGCTTCTTAGCATGTAGCTGTCAACAAAAATGCTAACTGTCCGTTAGCAAAGAAATCTGATCAGCCAAATCTAAATGATTTTTTTACCCATTTTTGTTTTGAAAGTGTCTTTTAAGTTGTGTATTTGTCCTACCCACAAAAAATGTTTTACAATTAACTTTTATGTCAAAATTGAATTTGTCTGAGCTAATAGCTCATTAGCTCAAGCAAATTAGCAAAACTTTTACCTTCTTTTAACCATTTAAAAATAAATCTTGTCACCAAAAAAACAGCTATCAGACATCACCACATTTAAATATTTACAGCTTAAACTTTAGAGTTTTGCTTGACTGCTAGCTAGAATGGAACAAGGAGGCTAAGCTAGCCTGTTAAGCTAACAGTTTTTCTCCTTTTATTGTATATTCTTGTGAAAATCTAACTATTTTGAAAATCTGAATAAATTTTTCTTGTGGAAAAAAAGAAACATTTCTAATCAACAAACATCTTAGCAGTTTTTCTTCCCCAGTTGAATTTGCTAATTAGCTATTTGCTAACAAAGCTAATAAGCTAGTCTACCAAACCCGGCTGTTTTTCTGTTGTAAAAACGTTGCTGAAAATGTTAAGCACATAACAGGCACCAACAGGGAGAACAATGTTACAGAGCTTTTTTACGTTCTTCTCGTTTGACTCTCAAAGAAACAAAGTTCTTGGTTTCAGTATTCACCCAATAAGCTCAGTTAGGAAGAGAAACAAAAAAATATGAAATGAAAGCTAAAATCTTCACCCCCTCCTTACTGTAATTTCCTGCACCAACCTTTTTTCCACTGAAACAGAAGATTTATTGTTAAAAAAGGCTGTTGCTTGCTGACATTTAATGATTAACCCTAAAAAGGCCCGGCTGTGTTTCAGTATTGTATCCTGTCAGATCATTAGTACTAACCGGGCCTTGCACTGAGTAAGTAGTGTCGTGTATCCGCCATTCGTTGCTGTTTAAGCGTCTTACTGTTGAATTGTGATTTATTTTGTGCAGTAGTGAAACCTTTTCTGTGAAGCCGCTGTGTTTGTGTCGTTTTAGCTGTAGATGTTAAACTGGGTAAGATATTTACTACTATACTTTGTTTTCCCCTCTGGTGCAACGTAACCCCGTCCCTGAAGTTGAATGGCTTTGCAATGATAAAACTAAACCTGCGTGACATCGCCTCCCTTCTGTAGGCCAAACAAGTCGTATTTTGCACTATAATGAGTTTTCTGTGATGCAAATGCTTGAGTTTGTTTTTTCATATATATATATATACATATTCTAATTTAGGCTTTATTTGCCCAATCACTGTATTTATTTAAACTTTATTCATCAGAGAAAAATAACAGTTTGTCCTGTTCCACCTACTGGGACTGTATGCGAGTGTGTAAGCACAAACAGTCCTTCCATGTGTACCGATATGAACCAAGGCTGTCTAATAAATTGGCTTCCATTACATGTCACCGTCTTTCACGTGACTGGATTTCTATCATCTACTTAACATTTAAATGAAAGCTGGGTTTTGGGGGCTATGGGTGAGAAAAACTATATTTATTTACATACGAAAGTGTGATTTGTCATTTTTTAAAATTGAATGAAGAAAATAGAAATATTAATTTCAACAACACTGACAGTTTTCTGGGATTTTTAACGTAATTAATTGCAGTGAATTATTTTCTTAAAACATCTATATTTCTTCCTGAAACGTTATTGTCGTGTTTCAAGTGTGCTAAGATAATTGCACTACAAATTACACAAGATAAATTGTTGCCACTTCTTTCTTAAATCTTTTTTTATATATATTGTTTTCTTTTAACTCTTCTTCCAATTTCTTTTTAAAGTCTGTTTGGCTGTGAACACAACAGTTTGACCTCAGTCACATGAAATAAGTCTAGATTTTGCTATAATTGTTTTTTTCTTGGGATTTGGTTTTCTAAAAGTTCAAACTGAACTTTTAGAAAAAAGTTCAGTTTGAGTTTAGACGAGTTTTATCTATTTCTGCAAAACAGACATTTAGTTTTTAAATGTGGAGAAGTGGTGAAAAGTAAAACTGAAAGACTTTCAGCTGTTATTGTTTTATATTCAACCTTTATTGTTTTAGAGGTTGAATATAAAAGATAATACTTAGCATGAAAAATGTTGAAAAAAAATTTTCATTTAATTTTACCTTCAAATTCTGAGCCAACTTTACATAAAAAAGTGCAAAATTCAAGTGAAAATGTAAAAATTTATGCTGGTTGGCGCCACCTGCTGGTGAGCGAAGCTCTCTGCAGGTCATAGGTCACATATCCCATCTGGTCACATGACTAACACAAAAAACTCGAGCTCTTATTCTGAAATTATTCTGATCTCAGCAGGCAGAGAGAGTTCAAAGTTCAGAATCAAATTGTATTAAAAAAAGGAAAACATTGATATACATGAAGAGAAAGAATGGTGAAGTTAGTTTACAGTTGAGATATATTAATATATAAATATATTAAAAAACTGAAAAATTAGTTACAAAGACATTTTACAACATGTTAATGTTCTGTGAAGTAATTAAATCAATCAATATTTAACGGTATTAATTAAAAAACAGTATTTATTAAAAATTAGTCATTTTAGTGAATGTCAGAACATTATCTAATATAAACACTTATTTTCTAATTTATTTTCATCAGCTGCTTTTCCATTGACCAGAAAATTGGACTTACAAACATTTATTTGGGGAAAAAAATTTTTAAAAATTAGCTCAAATGTTTTTTGTGCTGTGATGAGACGGTTTTTAACTTTATCAAAACTGGAATGAAAAAAAAAACAAAAGAAAAAAACAACAACTTTGTTTTGCAGGTGATCGACAACAGGATGTTACTACTGCCGGAAACGACAAAGAAGAAAATGACAGGAAGTGGAAACAGTGCAACTACAAAACTGTTTTTTTGACATATCGACAAAATTAATGGCACATTTAAAAACAAAACGCAAAAAAAACTATAGAATCCAGCTTCAAAACCCGAATATAAAAGTTTCTCCTGAGAGAAAACCCCCAAAAAAGTAACAAAGTGGAAAAGTTACTGTTTTTATTCACTTTGGTAGCGTTGCTGCCTCTGACCGGAGCGGCTCGGTTTGCGGCTCTAGTAGTAGCAGGACTGCGTGAGCAGCTTCTGGTAGACGAGGCCTGACGCCAGCGAGCGCGCCATGTGTCTGGACGTGTGCTTCATGCGCCGCGCCGCGCGGAGGGCGCGCTCCAGCGAGCCGTCCAGCGACGTCTGGCTCTCCACCGAGTGCGAGCGTCTGCGCCGGCTCTTCCTCTCTCTGGGACGCCGGAGTCCTGAGCTGCGGGCCGGCGACATGTCAGCAAAGGAGTACCGAGATTTGGAGGGCAGCCTGGAGAAAAGGAGGAAGATATCAGGATTAATAATAAAAAAACTGGTGATTTTTGTTCAATTTATGCTAAATTAACATAATTAAATAAAAATTCACATCAAAATTCATTTATATTAGAGTGTTTATCAATTAATGTAAAGTTGATTAATTGATAAGTGAACATTTTCTTAAAAACTCAAATTTTATCTTGCATCAAGATGGCCGACTGGGCAAAACCTTTTATAATACTGTTATAATACGCGCCCTCTGCTGGCTGGAAGAGGAATCGCCTGGGACGATCAAATTTTAAACTTTTCAAATTCAGAAATTTCAATGTTTCTTCTAGAAAATTTCTATTCTCAGAATTTCAGATTTTTTCCAAGCAAATTTCCAAACTTTCAAGCCCAAAAATGTCAAAGATTTTGCAAGAAAACTTCTGATATTCCAGATTATTTTTCTGGCGTATTGTCGACTCTTCAAACTCCAAACTTCTCCCCATTAAGTTGTAAACACTTAGGGTCACAAAAATGTTATTTTTTTGTAAAAATTTTTACACAAACATTTAGTTTGTGTAAAAATGCTCAGATTTTTGTATTAAATTGTGGAAATCATCACAGATGAACATAAAAAGGTTGTGTAGTTTCTACGCTGTTGATGGTTTCTCCTGTATTTTCCCTCGGTTTGTTATAATTCAGACAGTTTTGTGTGGTTCCGGGTCATGAGTGCTTACAGCAGCTGCTGCGGGAACATAGGCACGTGACTCAGGGGTGAAGGTGAAACCTCGGCGGCGCTGAACCTCCTGGTGGAAAGTCTGTCTGAGGAGCTTGGCTGGTGGTTTACGTGAGTGGAGGGAAAATATCCGTAGCAATCTGTGAATAAAACAGTTTCATGTCCAATTAAGTTGTTTTTCTTTGATTTCATAATTATTTTATTGTTGTTTTTTTAACCACTGGCAGCATTAATGGATTTTCTGGTCCTTATATCACCTGAATCTGTGCATTGGTGCATTTTGAGAAGTCCGCAGATGGCACAGCGGCACCAACCTGGAGGCTCTGACGGCTCTCTGCTGCCCCCTAGTGGACCTGCCAGGTACAGCAACATCTCAATCATGCAGGAGTCGTTATCATGCAGTTAAAAATAAAACTCAGAGGCAGAACATGAAGGCCTTGTGCATGGAAACAAGCAGAGTATGTTTTTATATTATTAAGAAAAATGGCAGAATTTAGACTTTCCAAACTTTTTTCTTGCATATTTTCTATTCTTCAAACTCCAGAAAATCTCCATGTTTTTGCTTGAGAATTTCTGTGATTAATCTCAAAATTTCAGACATTTTTTCTATCAAATTTTCAAAATTTCTAACTCAGAAATGTAAAAGATTTTCTAGAAAATTTCTAAAATTAATCAAAAATTTTCAGAGTTCTTTCTAACAAATTTTCAACGTTTCAAACTCAGAAAGTTTTAAGGTTTTGCTAGAAAACAGTTTCATCAGTGGTCGATGTTCGGCCTGGTTCTGGATACGTTTTGGAGTGGGTGAGTTTTTGGAACAGCCTAAATCTCGAGCGGATTCGCCCGAATCCTCTCAGTGTGGGCGGAGCCTCAGGCTGAGGAGGAAGCTTTACGTTCAGCAGGTTGTCTGAGGACGGACGAACACTGGGGACACAGAGGACTCTGATCTTTGCTGTCTGCAGCTTCCAGAGCGGAGGACATCCCTGCAGAAACAACCTGAGTAAAACTCTGTCCATTGATTGAAATCAGCAGGTGAGATAAATCCGTACAGGTCTGTGTGTTCCTGCTGCGAACAGAGGAGACGTGATGCGGCGCCAGAGACGTTTGGGTGAATCTGGAAACCTGAGACTGGAGCTGCTCCAGTTCTGATCCTCGGTCTGAAAACACAAAACAAGAGCAGCAGCTTCCTGTTACTGAGGGGAAAAATGATTTTTATAAAACCCAGAATGAGAGAAACTGAATCCTGATGATTACATATTCAGGGTTCGTCCGCTTTCCTTACAGTGAAATTCAAGCACCACATTTTAAGGATTTTCAAGGCTACTCTTCAAACTTTTCCAGCACCAAAGAAGAGATGAAAACAATACAGACAGTTTTAATTCACTGTTATATAATTTATTACTGGTATTAATGATTGTATCCAGTAAAGTAACATTGTATGTTTTTATAAATCTCTCTGCACACTGACCGAGAAAATAACAACAAAATCTAATAAAAAATTCAGCAAACAGAAATATTCTGTGATTCTAACTGAGCTAAAGAAGAAAAGTTTAGTCTGATATAAATTCAGACAAAAAAACAAAAGTCTTTTTATTATCTTTAAGCATTTGGTTCCAACTGTAAACAACATTTTCCAAATTAAGGATTTTAATTAAACATTAAACTGAAGTAACATTTAAACTGTGCAGTTTGAACATTCAGCAGTTTTCAAGGACAGAAATCAAGGATTTCCAAACCTTGAAAACACCTAAATGAAATTCAAGGATTCCAGAATCCCTTAAAATACTGCAGTTGATTAATCAGCCTGTAGGTGGTCTAGTTAAAGTCTTGGTAAACTCACAGAAGTGATTCTGTTGTTTTAGCGTTCCGGCGTCTCTCGTCTCTCTGGCCGTCTGACTGAGAAGCGTCTCTGGTTGGACGTCATCGAAGGCCTGAACTAACCTCCTCTCCAGACCGACGTCACCGCGGAGATCCACGGATCTGACAGACAGACAGACGACACAACACAGTCAGAAACTGAAAAAATAAACACCACAAACAAAAGGAAGCAGAAAATCGTGATATCGTCTGTGATATTATCAAGATATTTAAAAACTATATCGTGATATCGTCCATCCAGGGACATAACCTGTAGTTTTTTCATCAATATTAAGGAGTTATTGATTAAAACGAGCTCAGGTTTCCTGCTGAAAACTTAGTTTGGTCTTATTTCAAATGCACTCAGACATTTTCAGTAGAAACGGATCAGAACCAGCTGGTAACATTTTGTGTTTTCTCAGTTTGTTCTCGGTTCCTGAGGGGTGTGAAAACCTTTGCAGCTGGAGGATGAACTCTGACCTGATGGGAGACGGGGAGGAGCGGCGGCAGAAGTTTTTCTGAGCTGAAATCGCAGCGGCGCCCAGCGGCTTCTCGCTTTTCGCCGAGCTCAGCGGTTTCTCGTTCCTCTTAGAAATTTCCAGTTTCTCCTTCAGTCGGTTAACTTCGGCTTGCAGCGTCAGGAACGCGTCGCTGCGGGGCAGAAAGACAGGCGGAGCAGAAAGACAGGCGGAGCAGAAAGACAGGCGGGGCAGAAAGACAGGCGGGGCAGAAAGACAGGCGGGGCAGAAAGACAGGCGGGGCAGAAAGACAGGCGGGGCAGAAAGACAGGAGGGGCAGAAAGACAGGCGGGTGGTTCGTCAGATTCCTGGAAGCCTTAGTTTTACACAGCAAACCAGTGAACAAAGCTGCTTTACTGGGAATATTTCCAGTGAAACATGCAGCACCACACCATGCAGATTGTACCTCCTATCTGTTATCTCATTGAAAAGCAGCAGATTCTGCAATAAAATACAGAAAATTAAATAGGATTAAACAGAACATCTTCATTCATCCCAGCAGCTCAGATTAAACACATTTAATTAGTTTTATTTCTGAAGATTTCAGAGTTTATGGTTTACAGCCGATGGAAACCAAGTTTGGAGAAATAAAATAAAACCAGTGAAACTCATTTGTTTTCTTGTATAGATATGCAGCAAAATAAACACCAGCTCAGCTCAGAACGCCGCGTTCACCCAAACTAGACCTTCCTGTAACTCGTCTAGTTAAGAATCGGTTAAATAAAAGCAGCCGGAGCTTCAGGGCGGAGCCTCGGCCCCGTCGCCGTGGCAACTGCAGTTCCACACACTCACATGGGGTTCCCCCTCGCCTCCCGGCCGGAGCTGCATGCTCTGGGGGGGTCGCCATGGCGACGGAGGGCGTTCGGCGGGGAGCTGGAGAGAGAGCCGGTGGCGGCGGAGCGAGAGGCGGTGGAGCGGACGCTCTGCTGCTCTTCAGAGGCCGAGTGAGCTGAGAGAGAGAGACAGGAAAGCTTTACTGCAGCGGCTCACCGGGTCTCCTGTGTTTACACTTTTAAAAGAGTTGGTTTTATCTGAGTTTAGGTTGTAGTACTGCTAAGTTAGCCAGAATATTGTGACACAAACTTTAATCCGTTCACGGGATTTTGAGTCCAGATGAAGTTCAATTAATACATTTATTTACCAAACTTCATTTAACATATATTTAAATAAAAAGATGAATAAACATTTTGGTAAAGTGCAGTATGAAGGTTAGTTACTCAGTAACTAATATAAATATGTAAGGTTGGGAGATAAAGTCATATATGCAAATTACTATAACTTTTTCATGTTAAAACATTTGTGTTTCTTATCATAAGTTGTGTATTTTTTGCATTTAATTAGTTTTGTTCACTTCTGGGTCAATATGTTTATAAATGTTGCTCTGGGTCGTTAGCATGCAGCTGTCTTTGAGGTCTGCTTCTGTCTGTAAAAACCACTTCCTATGTTAACAGTTCAAACACCAACTATAATCACAAGCTTCTTTATTTTCAGCCAATCAGCTCCCAGGATGATGAACGGAGCTCCTGGATTGGTTGCTTTGTGAACGTGTCAGGCAGCATTTTAGAAAAAAAGCATCAAATATGTCAATGTTCTCAATATTCTGAGTTCAAACAATAATCTGAGATAAATCCTGTTGCGTTCACATGGAGTAGATGTTCACCGTTGCTTGTGCTGGAGTAAAAGAGCGTCCCGAGGTCAGAGGGCGTGGGGTCGTTTCTGGCCTGTTTCCTCTGGCTGGTGAAGCTCTGGGGGGAGAAGGTGCGCCTCCTCTGCCTGCTCCTCCTCTTGTGACGGGGCTCCTGCTCGGTGCTGGGCCCCGCATCCAGCTGGCAGGCAGACAGGGGCCTGCTGGGGCTTCTGTCCTGAGGCGCCGACACGCTGCAGAAACACAATAACAGATTCAAACAGTGAGAGGAGATGAAATTCATACCCATATCGGTCCTGATCCTCAAAAGAATCTAGATCAAGTATCAGTGACAATGTTTCTGATCCATAAGGGCAGATCTAGTCAGTCTAACTCTATGCTTTGTGCTATTTAAATTATATTTATAATTCCTAACTGCACCAACTGAACAAATTAAAGTTGTTTTTACACATTTTGCATGTGTATTTAAGTGCCCCGAGTTAGAAAATAAATGTTTAAAAAGAGAAACGGTTTCTGTATCGGATCGGAATCGGCCGACGCTAAGCCTCAGATATCGGAATCAGACGAGGGTCCCACCTCTCTGTCGCCACCTGGTGGGGGCGGAGTGGAACTGCACCAGGAATCTGATGGCTGCTCTCGGAGCCCAGAAAGCCGCTGTCCGTCTCTGGGGAGATTCGCTCCTGAAAAACAGAGAAAACGTTTCTGTTGACCTGACAGAGCTGGGTAGTAACTAGTTACATCAGTTACTTAACTCACTGCAGGTACACTCAACCTGGCCAAGTATTTTTCTCTAGTTTCTAGTGCAAATATCTTATTACACTTGAAATAGGATAAAACAAACTTAGAAGTAACTTTTCAGGAAGATATTGGAGCTGTAAATAATTACTCAATATTAATAAAAAAGTTCTAGTTCCACTGGAAGATGAGGAGGAAAATGTCTGGTTATTTTTTTTACTTTTAGGAGAAGCTTTACTTTTACTAGAGTAATATTTTCACAACTCTTACTTGAATAAAGTTCCTGAATATTGCACTGAGTAACATACAGCAGATGTTACGATCCTCATCGACCTGTATATTTATAAACGCTTTAACTCCAGCCAGAGCTAAAACAAAGTGCTGAACATCAGTAATAAATGAATAAGATGAAGAAAAATAAAACAATAAAATGACAGACAGATAAAATCAGATCTCAGATGGGTTGAAGTTTTACAAATGTTTATATCTTAGTTCACTAAGCTACTGAAAAATCCAACAGTATGTCTTACATATCATGTGATTTAGCGATTCTCAATCTTTAGCCTTGATTGTTTCAGTAAATATTAATTATTTCAAAGCTGAACATCTATTGTTCTATGAATGGATAACTGTTAGTCTGATGGATCTGCTGCTAACAGGAAGGTAACCCCGTGTGCCAGTCAGCGCTGACCTGAGACGCCACCCTCCTGCTTCCTGTTGGGAGCTTGCAGCTCCTCCATTCTGGCGCTCCGTCCGCCAGGCTGCAGGTGCTGCTCAGGCTGCTGCTCCGCTCCGACCGTTTCCTGCTGCGGGCCGAAGCCGCGGGCGGCGTGGAGGGCGGGCTGCACGAGGGGAGGCTGGTCTTACTGCGCCGCAGAGAGTCCACGGCCGACTCCACTTTTCTGCTCCAGAAACAGGTTAGTGGGTCAAATCATCTAAACCTCAAAAATGAAAACGTGAAAAACGCTTTTCAAAAATATTCAATATTATTTTAAGTTATGATTGGAAATATGTTAATTCCATTTTTGACCAAAGTCATTCGTATGAATGAGATTCCAAGTGTTTTACAGTCTCTGTCACTTTAAATCCAGATAAAATGCTCCTGGCCACGCCCCCCCAACTCAACGTTTACAGTCGCAGGTGAAAATGGCTGCCAATAGATTTGCATTTATACAACTGACCATCTTCAAAAAGCAGAAGTGGAGCCTCCTGCACAGCAAGAATGCACCAAGTGTTTTCTGGATGTTAAGTCAGCAACAAAACACTTGTCTTTTCCAGCAGCCATTGTACAACCATTGTAAAACCAGCTGACCAAACGTGCTGGCTCTGCTTGGGTTGCTAGGCAACGGCTCAGTGCCTTAACAATCAGGAGGTTTCTGAAACGCCTTGTTCTCCAAACACCAAAACACTTTGTCTTCTGGTTTTCAGCAGTTGAGAGTCAAATGGAAGCATAAAAACATACAAAATGTGAATTTAATTTTTACGCAAACATCGGCTCAGAATCGGCAGAGCAGTCAGAGTCGTGATTTGACCTTCGCTCACCTCTGTGGGAAGGTTTCCTGGACTTCGCCGTTTCCATTTCTCCAAACTCTCTGCTCTTCTCTCTCTCCTCCGTGTTCTGGAGAGGACGCAGCTTTGGGAACTATGAAACACTCCTTCACCGTCTGGCAGCTAATCACAGAAAAAACATACAAAAACAACAACGTAAACATGCTGGAGGAGTGGAAGAAGATTCATTTTTATTCTCCATTCACATCCAAAATGGCTACCGGTCGTCAGATCTGGTCGTTTTGATTTTCTGGGAACAAGACATTGAAATCAGCGAAACTCCACTTACTAGTCCAGCGAATCAGCCAGTTCAAACTCAACATGTTTTCCCCTTCGAGTCAGAGATCTTAAGTAGTGAGACATGAGGTCTTCTTCAGCCACATCCTCCTCTTCCTCACTCTTTTTACAAGCGGAGTTTGCCTTCGCTGAATTGCCTGCAGAACCAGAACCGGTCTGGGAAGACTCAGACGGACTCTGGAAGGAGACGAGCTTTCAGCTACACATGAACGCCTTTATTTTTTAATTACATTTTTATTTAATAAAATTAAACTATGGTTAGAATTAAACATAAAATAAAATATTTTATGGTTTTCATGTAGAGATTTCAGACTTTCTTCTGGATTTAACCTTTATACTCCTTTATTAACACAAGATGCTAAAGTAGCTTAAATTTCTAGGAAAATGATTATGTTAAATATAATCAGGGCCATCAAGATTAATTTTGATTATTCAAATCAATGTGTGGGAAAAAAACAACACTGCCCTTTTAAAAGTATTCTGAAAATTGCATAGAAACCGTGACTAGAGTTAGATTTAGCACACAAACCTGTGTGCTTAATTCTGGTTTAGGGCTGAAACAAGTAATGAGATTAATCACGATTAATCAAATGAGATTAATCACAATTAATTGATTGTTCAATTAATCATTAACTAATCTGGTAATCAATCGTTGACTGGACAACACAAACTCACAAAAATGAAAGAGCTACATATTCAGGAAGTAGTTTCACCAGAACTTTATAAAAAATACATTTTGCATTTACGATATTAAAAACTTTGTAAATATGTTCCACCCAAAACTCAACTGGTAGTTTTAACCGGATCATACTCTTAAAAGAAATCTTGTTAGACACTTTTTGCTGTCCAAGTACTACCTGGTAAATTGATAAATCATTTTAAAGAATTAGCCCGACGCTGCACTGATGCTAGGTTGATCAATCAATCAATTTTAGCTACAAATTGATTGTTTGCAACAAATGATCACAGTGCACACTAAAAAATATTGTCTTTACATTTTAGGCAATAAAATGCTTATTTATTATTTTAAAAAGAACTGAATTATTTGTTTGTTTGCATTTTTTCTATTTTTAAAATGCCAATTATTTGCGATTAATTGATGAGTCGTCAGGAAAAAATCAACTAACTGTCAGAATAATCGATTACTAAAACAGCCGTGAGCTGCAGCCCTATGTTGGTTGAATAATTCTTGCATAGCATCAGCTGAAATAAATAAAATCCCTAAAAGGGACTCAAGTTTGTTACTGAATGTGACCTTCCTACTCCAAATTATACAGGAAATGCATATCCAACTTCAAGGAAGTTTTTCTGATTTTCTGTTGCGTTCAGAGACGCGAAGCGTTAACAGACAGAAAGAATAAAATGTTGGAACCTGCAGTTGAGTCCGAGTTATTTCTCCTTCAGACGGCTCAGATGAGCAGGTGACAGGAGGTGAAGAACGACCCGAAGCAACAGCTTTGTGCTGCTGAATCCGTTCCTGCTGAACCAACTCCAGCTGAATCGGCTCCTGCTGCTGAACCGATTCCTGCTCAATCTGATCCTGCTCAATCTGCTCTTGCTGAATCAACTCCAGCTGAATCGGCTCCTGATGCTCAATCGGGTTCAGCTGAAGCTGCTTCTGCCGAATGTGCTCCACCTTCTCCTTCAGGTCCTCCATCCGCACCCCGCACTGAAAGATCAGGCTCTCCAGGTCCCTAAATCACACAAAATAAAACTCTGTGAAACACCGAATGCCAAGGAACTGGAAAATGTTTTTAGGGCTGAAGCGATTAATCTGGATTAATCAACTAATTTAGTAATCGATTAACTGAAGTAAACAGACAACATATTCGGTGCAGTGACTAAGCTATAAATGTACAAAGTTACAAAGTCTACAAACGAAAAATACATTCTAATGTTTGATTTCTTATTTAAAAATAGAGCTGAATTGTTTAATTGTATCTCTAATATTTTATAGAATAAGCTTATGGTTAAATCTGCAGAATGTGCCCCTTTGTTTAACTATTCGATTAATCGTCAGAATAAGTTAGACCTGGGTGTGGCTCTCCTGCTCACCGTTCGGGGTCAAACTGCCGGGGCTCCAGTCCTCTCTGCTGCAGCAGTTTGTGTTCATCTCGAGCCAGAAGGTATCCTCTTTCTAGAGAGTTCAGCCCTTCGTAGAGCTGAGAAACGCCGCGCTAAATAGAAACGGATCACGTTGGACAAACGGCAGCCAGACAGGTTACTGAGCAGAGCTCAGTTTGCTCTCACCTTTAATTCTTCAAAGGATGCAAGTTGGTCATTCTTAAGGAGATCCTCAAACGTTTGCACCTGGGAAACAAATCCAAATGTACATTTTTAAGTCCTATTGGTAAATCTCTTTTTTTGTTTTGCTTGTTACCTGCTGAAGGAATTTCTCAGACTGAGTGAAGAGGATGTTGGAGAGTTGCTGTCCGAAGTCGGATGGCGAAGAAGAGGCGTCTAACTTTCCTGTTCAACAAACAGGCTGGTTACAGAAATCATTCCTTCAGTTCCGTTTGTACAGAAGAACAGCAGAACACGGTCTGACCCTGATGAGCAGTCTGTCCAGGAGAGCAGGTCACAGCTCTGTGAGGATAAAATAAATCCATCTTCAGGGGGCTTGAAGCCTTCTGGCTCAGCCCAGCAGGCAGGGCGTGACCCGCCTTCGGAGGCTCAGAGTCCAGGTTCACCTGCACGCAGAAAGGACAGAACAATTAGAAATCACCTGCTTCCAAATATCCAGTTCTGCTGCGGCTCTTTTACACGTTTTATCTCCAGAAACTGAACGTTAAAGTGAAGCTTCACCAGCCAGGAGGTGGGATTGGCGATTAATCAACTTTTACTGATTAATCAAGTTTTTGCTTTTTGAATGTTGAATTTTGACAAATCTCAACATTTTCACCAATGCCGCCATCTTGTTTTGTAGTTTATTTGTACTTTGAATTAATTTCAACTTTATGACAGAACATTAGGGTCAGGCTAAGAATTTATTTTATTTTTACTTTGAATATAATTTATTGATCCACAAGGGGAAATTGCTTGTTGGTTGACAAGCTGCTTCATGTAAGGGGTTAAATATTAAAAGTACAAATAAGAAATGAAGTTTATAAAATATAGAGAGTGATGCAATATGACGAATATAAATAAATTCATGAAAAATAAATAAATGCAAATATGTTAATCTGAAAATAATCTATAAATGAGTGCAGAGAAAATTGGATTGGTTTCTTATTTAATAGGAAGTCTAATGGTTACAGGTAGAAATTATAATAATTACATGTTATTAGGAGATTAAAGTCTACGCACATTTAAAGTGACATTTTGATCAATAAATACTGAACCTTTGGTCATTTATTGACCTTTAAAGACTCACAGAAATAAAATATGGAAAGATTTCTGTTCTTTTTACTTTTCTATGATAGGTAACTATGGTAACAAGGTGTTATTTTTACAATTGATTAGCATCTCAAAAGCTCAAATGACACCTGAACTATGACCCCAAATCTTTCCCTGGCTTTCTGACCACACAGCCAGACGGATTGCAGAGAAGCAGCATCACCATCAATACTAATAAATTACTGACTTGTTGAGGGAATCTTGTAATTTAGTTTTCTCTTATTTCAACAGATATTTGCAATAGAAACTAGACCAAAAGTGCTTGGTAAGATTTTGTGTTTTTGCAAAGTATTTGAATTGAGCTGAACTGAATTTTCCTTTCATATGAATTAAAATGAAGAAGTGAGATTATTTCATAGGACACATAATGTTTCAGCTTGTGATTTAATACGCCTTTCTGACAAAATAACTTGTTTTTTACCAATAAAAAGATTTTAAAAAGATGCAAACCTTCAACAAGCTTCCATAATTTTCCCCTGTAATGTGATTTGTTTGCTCTCAGCTGGTGGTTAAGATGCCATCATCAAGAATAAAACTGGACGCATTATTTCACTGAGCTGCAGAGTGGTTTCATTTTTCTTTTTAATTTCGATCTGAAACCTTCTGTCTAATCTTCAATCTAAAAGCAATTTTGGGAAACGAGACTGCAATCATCGTTTTAAAAGTGGGATCAACGATGAATCATGAAGCATCGTTACCAAGCGATGCTTTCCTGAGAAAACACAAAGGTTCAAATATGAAAAACGACTGGAGCCTGAGAGATGAACTACCTTTGCTTCCAGACGGAGACGATCGATGGTGTTCTCCGCCTCCGCGTACTTGGTCAGCAGCCGGTCGTAGTCTTCCTGCAGAGACACAAAGTGAGTGAATATTCCTCTGAGCAGCTTTGTTCTGGAAAACCAGACTGTGGAGTTGGACTATAACAGGACGTTAGTTCAAATAAATTAAATTAATTTCTGAAGGATGAATGAATCCACAGAGGGATTAATGAAGGCTTGGATGAAGCAACACGACTTTTTAATCACAACTTCCCACGTTGTTGTTTTCTAAATAGACTTTTCTGAACCTCAATTATACTTAAATCTTCTTCAAGAAAGCTTAACGCCTTCAGGAAGTGATCACAACACGGCTCCTCCATTAGCCCAATATTCCATTTTAGCAGCGCTGAACTGACAAGCAGCTCGTTTAATGAGCTCAGCAGCTCCACCAGAGGGTTGCTAATTGCTGCTGGCTAGTCCGAAGGAGCTGAGTGGACGAGTTCTGGTTTGGAAGCTGCAGCTCAGAGGAGGAGCTGAGCCTCGAAGGCGGGGCTAGGTCCACCCAGGTGTTCTGCCCAGCTGAATGGTTGCCATGGTGATTAAAAAATTTCTCAAACATGCATGAAAGAATCAAAGCAACTCTCCAGGCTTGTTTTTGATGAGGAAACAACATTATAACACAATGTACAGCTCAAAAAAAGTTGCTTTTACATAATACTGTGCCTTAATTCAAAACCTTGAAACTGGGCCTCTGTCTCTTTCTCCTAATCTTTCAGACACAATGTGTTCAGCCCGTCATGCCGACAACGTTTCTCCATGGTGATAATTTTCCATATCACCCAGCCTTCAAGTGTTATTTCCATGCAGTTTTCACCATTGTGCACAACAAGCCAGTCAGGTTTGCAGTAGATGTGTTTCCTCCAGATCGTACCTGCAGCTGCTGCAGCAGAGTGGTGGCCTGCTGCCGACACCTGAACTCTGGAGGGACGGTGGAGTTGGGCGCCTTGGTGGAGGTGTTGGTGTCGGAGGAGTAGGAGGACCCGTCACTGTTGAACAGGACTTCCTGTACGATGTCGGCGGGGGATTTAAACATGAAGGGGGGCTGCGGCGACATCGTGGCTCTCTCTAGCGACTTCCTGCCTTTCGGAGGCTTGTAGCCGCGTTTGGGGAAATGAATCCTGGGTTCCACCTTCGAGAAGTTCGGGGTTTGATGAGACAGTGATGCTCCCCTGGAAAGGAAAAACAAAAATGAAAGCTAAGATATGAGTAGCTGCGTTTTCTTACATCATAAAATTGCTTAGCTTGAAATTACAAAAAAAAAAAATTGCTCAATGGAAAAGCTCCGATTTCGGAGGAAATAAAATTAATCACATTTTACAGCAAATATATTTTTGTTCTATAGAATAAGGTGGTTTTTCAGCAGATTAACAACTGGAAGTTACTACTGGCAGAAATGACAAAGAAGACAACAGGAAGTAGTAGGAGGAGGATGACTTTGTTTTTGCTTTTTTCAAGTAATGTGCAGCTGGCTTTTGTGTAAAATCACCGACTACAATTTCCCCAAAACGCCACTTACACAGAAGCTCCAAACCTTTTAAGAATTACAGAAAATATCACTTAAAAATCATGATTAATTAGTAGTCTTAATGTACTTTTACCGTTTATAAGTCAGATAGGAACGAGACGAGAGCTAGCTCTAAGTTTGTGGCTTGTTTGTTGTTGTCATAGCAACTGCCTGCCAAGATGGCTGCCCATTACAAAGTTGCATGAGACCTCGGTATAACACATCAGCATTGTTTCATTTCAACCATTTATGTATACATTTATTTTTTCCTTCACACCAATACTGTAAATGTCTGCAGGTTTTTTATTATTATTATAACATTGTGACATTTGTCATCGAGTTAAAGATTTAAATAAATGTTATTTATTTGAAATAAAGTCAAAATAATGTAAAACACATCACTATCTAGTCATATTTTCCCATTTCTTGGTAGCGTTTCTTCGCTGTACAGCTGTAGCGCATCGCTACCTACGGATTTAGCAAGTTACAGATGTAACTGTGTACATCTGGGATTTTTAATGAACAAGCTTGTTCACGTGTGATTTTAATTTTATTTCTCATTTCATGTAATTACAGAATTTGTGAAATGTTGCTGTTGTTCTTTGGGCATTAGCAGAATATGGAGAAAGATTTGGTACTGCCCACCTGAGCTCGTCCGTCCCGGCAGGATTACTTCTGGCTGCAGCAGCTTTCAGTTTTCTGTCACGACCGCTGGACTCCGGCGAGCCGTTCTTGGCTCCGCCGAGGGAACATGTCCTGGACTTCAGAGCTTCAGGTCCAGCTTTCTGCTTTTCTGATCCTTCTGTAAGAATATTCTCCAACACAACTTGTTCAGAAATGGCCACAGCTGGCTGAGAAGAAGCTCTGAGCTTCAGCTCCAGGCGCGGCGGGCTGGACTTCACGCTGTTGCAACTGCAGTAAGACTCTGTTTCTGAGTCTGGGAAGGTTTCTGCATCGATCCCTGAAGTGGTGGTCTGCTCCTCCTCAGTAAACGTGTAAAGGTAAGGCGATAAGGAGGAAGTGACCGTGGACTCAGAGGCCAGACAGTTAGGCTCTGAGTTTTCAGCTGCTGCTAAGTCGCAACAAATGGAGGAAGAAAACATTAAAAATTACTTTTACATCAAAGAATTTGATGTTTTTAAAAAATACTTCTTATAAACTTGCCCATTTTACTCAATGAGTTAGATAATTGTTTCTCAAATGTTTTTGTTGTACAGTTTTAAACTTAATTTGTACGAATAATTTATCAAATGCAACAGCAAACCATTTACAAAAATAAACAGATTAAATTCTGAAACTGATTGACATTAGAACGGTAATTTTCCATTAAACATTTCAATGCGATTCTTTATCCGTCTTTGAAAAGGTTACAATAGATCTACGAGTGATACAAAACATTTTTTGCTCAAATTCCTTCTTAGACAATTAGATTTTATCTAAGGAGGGTTTTAGGGCGTCCTGTCACTTTAAATCCAAACAAGCTGCCCCCAATTCAAAGTTTACACTCCTATATGAAAATGCAACTATACAACCGAACATCTTTGAAAAGCATTAGTAGAGCCTCCTGCACAACCAACAATGTTGCAGCAAGTGGTTTCTGGAGGGTAAGAACAACGAAACCCCTTTCCAGTAGCCATTCCAGTAAGCCTGCTGACTAAACATGCTGGAGCTCCGCTTTGGAGCAACAGGCTAGGACGTTACAATGGTTACCTAGCAACCCCAACCAAACGGGATGGGGGGGTCTGGAACGGCTAATTTTCAAGAGGCCAAAAAATTGTTAACTTATTGCCTAAAACGAGTTTTTAGAAGCAGTTAAAACCCAAATAGAAGTACAAAACCTGCAAAAAGAGATTTTTTAATAGCAGTTCTTCTTTAAAATATGTCGAATATTTAGTCTGAAAACAAGAACTTGAAAGCAGAACATTTCCAGGAGGGATAAACTCACGGGCTGGCCGGGGTTGAAGATCATCTCCTGAGGATTTTAGAGATGAATCCTTGTCGCCTCCACTAGGAACCGTGTCCTCTGGGGAGCAAGGATCGCCACACGGGTTCCCTAATTCCCACTCCTCCAGGGCCTCTGACAGCCCAATGATGCCATCTTCATTCATTTCCCTGAAGAAGTCATCGTCTTCCTCTTTGTCATTGTCGTCTTTCCATGAGTCGTCGGATGTCAGCGTGTAGGAGGGAGATTCTGGGATGGGTGACGGAGTCCAATGGAGAATCCCGGGTCTGGTTTTTCGTCTGTCCATTCAACCCCAACGTCTCAGCTTCTCAGTCGAGCACAGGGAGCAGTCGCATCGTTCTCAGATTCTGTGGTACGACCAGAAACCGATGCAGTGACGCTTCATTAAAATACAGGCAGTGGGATTGAGATACGGAAGGTCAAAAGGGCTGAAATTCAACAAATTATGTATTTATTTCTGATGTTCTTTATATGGTTAAGTAATCATTTCATTTTTTTTCTTTGCTGATTTATGACAAATCTGTCAATTCAAACTACGGAAGGCTGTAAGTGCCACAATAAAATGATTACTGTGTACTGTCTCCATGTTCTCCCTGTGCATGGTGGGTTCTCTCCGGGTACTCCGGCTTCCTCCCACAGTCCAAAAACATGACTGTCAGGTTAATTGGCCTCTCTAAATTGTCCCTAGGTGTGAGTGTGTGTGTGCATGTTTGTTTGTCCTGTGTGTCTCCGTGTTGCCCTGCGACAGACTGGCGACCTGTCCAGGGTGACCCCGCCTCTCGCCCAAAATGGTAGCTGGAGAGGCACCAGCAACCCTCCCGACCCCAGTAAGGGAAAAGGAAAATGGATGGATGGATGGATGGAACACTTTGGATGAATTAGCTTGTGAATAAATAAGGATTTTCCCCTTTTTAATTATTTATGATTTTAATTATTAATCAAAATCACAAAAATAAAAGGGAGAGCAACAAATGACACCAAACGAAACAAAAACTGCATTAAATAAGTAAAAACAATAAATGGTCACATAAGTTTTAAAAGTAATAAAGTACAAGCAGAAGTTTTGTCTTGATTTCTGTGAGCATTTATCTGCTCACAGAACAGTCACCAGATTTTAACTGTTTACAGATCAGTAATCCCCTAAAACTGCACAGAACAGACATAAAATGTCATTTTATTCGACGTGTAGTTTGGTGATAATGTAGGGTAATAAATTGAGGATGACAAAACAACAAGTCATGTGACCTCAGAGGGATTAATGTAGATGTTTATCTAACGTCTTGCTATTCACCTCCTTGTTTTATTCAGATCAGTCTTGTTGATGCTGCTGCGTTCACACAGAGAAGTAAGACTAGCATTCGCTACTATGTTGCTACAATAAAACCCCACAGAGCAGCCGACTTTTTAAAATCTAGTGTCTCATCAGTAAAACCATAAAAGCTCACCTGTTGACTCGCTCAATCTCCCTGCAGAACTGAGGGTTAATCTCAGCCGCCATACGGGGGGTTAATCTGCTCTAAACCCCTGACAGGGGGCTTCACCGACACCCAACAAGCCCCGATCACCAGCATACATCTACAACGCTAATCAGCTGACACTCAGGGAGCCGCCATCTTGGACGGACGTCAAAGAAGTTAAGGGTGAAAAAAAAAGGGCAATAAAACTGATTTTTTTGTTTGAATGGGGGGTGAAATCAGGTCATGTTGAGGCAAAAAAAAAAAGAAAAATGCAGGAAGATTAAACACAGACAGGAGGACGGGGTGAAGCACGGCCTGATAGGCGGCTGAGATATTTGATAATCTTCTTATGGCTCACCAAGCAGAGCCGAGGACGCTGGAACGCTCACGCAAGTGGACCAATGTTACTAAAGGTTAATAAGACTGATGACGTAACAAAAAAAATTAAGAAAACATTTTTAACTGAAATAAATAAAAATGGTAAAAGCAGAGTATTCAAAAATTTTACTTAAGAGTAGCACTATGTAAATATATTTTTACTCAGATAAAAGTAAAAAGTAGCCATCAAAAAAATACTCAAATAATAGTCAAAAAGATTACTGATCAAATTATCAATCATTTAATATTTAAAAATGACATCATCAGATGGACCAACATATAAAGTTAAATGTAAATTATGGTATTTTAAGGACCAAAATGATTCAAATAAATAACATAATTACAAAATAACAAAATCAGGCAAAGAAAAACTGCAGGTGTGTCTGCGACTGGTGAATGTTTGTTTTCATTATAGAAACTCAAGAAATTTTACTGAAGTTATGTTACTTCATAATAACTTTCACCTTTTTTGATTTCAGCAATGAAAATTCACTAAGGTATGAAAAGACTTTGCCAAATAATCTCTATTTTGAAAATCTAAAACTACAATCTGGTGAGAAAATATTGTTTTTTCAACAGCTGCTGAATTTAGAGATTAATAAAAAAAGGAGTAAGACACTTTAAAACACATGTTTATGTTCAGCAGACTTTAAAATAAATATTCTGGTCTTTTCTACACTTTATTGTTTGGGTCTTTTTTTTTTCCTCATTTTGATATAAAAAGTTGTCCCAAATATTCCACCTCCGATTTAAACTTATAATAGTAATTAAGATTTATTAGTAGTAGCAAAAATTAAGACTTTTTGCTACACAAACTACCTTCTAAAGTTTATTTTTCTTCTTCGGGATTGTTGCTATGTACTAACTAGTTGATGCAAACTTTTGTAACACAAACAGCACGAAAACTTAATTTATTATTAACTCCAAATTAGCAAGGAGAAGAGCAGCAGATTAGATGTAAAATGCAGGTTTTTACAGCAGCGGCTCGTTGCCTAGAAACCATTAAACTAAAAGAAAAAAAAAAGAGACATAATGAAAGTCCCACCCCTGCGTGTCTCCATGACATTCCCACCACAACAAACCACCCACTGGGAACTACTCACTGAAAGTTAAGACACAAAAAACAATATAAACTTATGACGAAAAAACATTTAATTCGTCACCCAGCATTAACGAGAAAGTGCGTCACGGAAAACCGTTAGCTAGTAGTTCAAAAGTTCGTTACGGTTTACAAACACGGACAGCAAGTTACAGTTAAAGATAAATGTCTTCAGCCCATCTTAAGGTTAATTTTGACAGAAAAACGGCGTTACCTTGTTTTACAAAATGTTACAGGACGTCTTTCCTCCAGACAACGTTGACACAGGTGACATTTAGAAAGCTAATTATCATCAGTCCAGAGCGCAACATTGATTCTGCTGCCTGAAGGCTAATTACCCCAAGCAGAGTGAACGGGTTAAACTTCGCCCTACGTTTTGACTTGCAGGTTTTTTTTTTTTTTTTTTTTGCAAAATTATCGACGCAATGTACCCTTCTTCTGATTTACAGCATTTGTGTGCTTTAGAAATTAAATATGTTCCAACGATTTTCTGAAGTACATTTTGAATTTCTGGAGATTGCTGGCAGTGTTTTACCTTACAGTCAGCGCCGAGAGCTTTGTATATCCTTTCAAAGTCATCCTGAGTTTTGATTGGTTATTATGTTAAAAGGAGGCGGGATATGTCTTTTATGAACAAACCTTAGAAAGTGTAGTTATTAAGCGAATCCACTAGAGGGCACTCTTTAATAATAATTAGCTATTTATACTCTTCCAAATAAATTTTAAAGTCAAATAAATAATTAGCAAATATATTTAAATTTTACCCAAGTAAAAGTGAAAACGTTTTTGGTATAAAGTCTACTCAAGTACTGAGAAAGTTGAGTTTCAGTATTGTCCAAAAATTAAAACTCATCTCAGAATGATAATTTCTTTATCATTATTCAGATGATAAAGTTATCAATCATTTAATATTTAAAAATTACACCATCAGACGGCAAAGTGCAAGGTGAAATGGAAATGTTGGTATTTTAAGGACCAAAATGATTAATTCATATAAGTAACAAAACACAATAAAACCAGGCATAATGAATGTTTTACAAATCTGTTTATTTCAGTATAAAACTTAAGACATGTTAACAAAAATGCAGTGAATATTTGATTAAACATGTTTCTTTGTCATTCAGTGGGTAGATGCTGGATTTGGCCCCCAAGCCTTCAGTTTGACACCTGGTAGACGATGGATGGATGTTAACTTTCATCCATCAGCAGTGAAAAGTCAGGCTGAATATTTTTCCTTTTCTTCCATATTTCCTCATCTCCACCTGATGAGAGGTGTCATCCGTTTCCCTGAGAACACACACACACACACGCGCACGCACGCACACCCACATCCCCACATGTATATGCACACATCCACTCTCATACACAGCAGCTTGAATATCACGTCTGAACTGTTTCTGATGCATTAACTGTCCTGGAAAGCCCTGAAGGCATTTCAGCCGCTCGAACACAGGAAGAGGATTTGGAGGCAAGAAAGTGTCAAAAGTTGGACAGAAACTCAGCGAGTTTACCTTGTTTTAATGTTTGGACATGGTATTATGCAAGTTCTAAATTATTAATGGTGGGAACTGACGTGATATTTTTCAATATAAATGTATGGAGTTAAATTGGGGCCAAAACTTTAAAAAAAAACTGAACAAAAGACAAATGTTTAAACATAAAAATGCCCACTCTAAAACACAGCCAGATATTTGAAACTGGAAAAAAGAATTATCTGAAAAGTGGATTTAGACTTTTTCCACTTCCATTTTTTTTGTAAGTTATCCGTTTCAATTTCAAAAGTTTATTTTCAGTTTCAAATATATTTTTTTTAAAAAATTTTTTTTTTTATAATTCTTTCCCTTACAGAATTTTAAAAAGTTTTCATTTCAGTTTTAAAAATGTATTTTTGCTGTTATTTTATTTGAGTTCAAAATCTTTTTTTCTCTAAAAAATATTTTTTTTGTTTTAAAAAAAAATTACTTTTTATTTCAGTTCCAAAGAATTATTTTCCGTCTCAAAAATTTATTTCAGTTAAAATTTTTTTTAATTCAGTTTTATATTTTTTTCCCTTCCAAAAAAATTATATAAGAAATATTTTCTTTTTAAATGCAAAATTTATTTTTTCAGATAATTTTTTTTCTCACTTTCAGTAATTTTTCTTTGAACAAATGTATGGCTCTAATGTAGCTCCATATAGATATTCCGGTACTTCAGTACATTCTGCCCAGGCTCCCAGTGGCGTTAGAGCAGAAACAGGCCGCAGCATCACAGCTCCTCCACCGTATTTAACAGCTGGACAGATGTAGTGATCAAAAACTCATCTGAAAAGGTTTTAAATAAAGTCTTATGAAGTTTCTTTTCTCTGGATTTTGGTGGACTTTTCACATTTTGAATCTGTGAAGGTTAAATGAACTTTACTTTATTAGTTTGTTGAATCCAGAATCAGCAGTTTGATCCGATTACAGACTCACTTTAAATCAGTTTCCATCAATCAGCCACTGACATTCGCCACCAGGCAGCAGGATGTGTTAGAAAAGCACATGTGGTGTTTTTCTCTAAAATGACTGACGAGTGTTTGATGGTGATTTGTCAGAAGCGTCCAGGCGGACCGTTTCCTCTCTGCTGATGACATTTATATTCATCTTTATTCGCCATCTGCTTGTTTTGACCATATTTCTCTCGTTTCGTCCATTAACCGCGAACAGACACGCTCCGTCTGCAGAAAACAAACAGGACACGCCCTCCTGCACCAAATGCAGATTCATTTCTATAATTTCAACCCAAACCGGCCCAACATGAGTCAACAGAGTGATGAACAGAGAGGAGAAAAACTCCACAACAAATTAGATTTCTCTTTGTTTCCTCTCCATCTTTCATCGCTTATCTGCTAATTACTGTTTCTAAAAACGGACCAAACGTGAGCGCCCGCTTTCTCTGCATGTATGATTTTTATTTTAATACTTAGCAATGTCCTTCTGTAAATGTCTCATTACTTTCCCTCTCGGGTGTAATTGCTGCTCCTGAAAGGCCCACAAGAGGGGAATGTGATTAAATGCAGCTGATTAAAAAAATTAAATCATCATCTGGGGAAACGGTGCAGTCTGGGGTGAAAGGACGAGGCTGACCGAGCGCGTCGCACCTGAGCACATCAACATATCTTTAAATAAAATGGAAATAACTCAACTATTCATTAAAAATAAACAACCTTTGCAATAAAACCCAATATCTTTTTCTCACTACTAAACCATATAAAAAACGTGCAGAAGCTGCATCTTATTTTGCAAAGGTAAAATGCTAATTTGTAGATTGTTTTAATTTTTTCTTAAAACCAAAAAAAGAAGCGCTGCACTCTCCAACTTCACTTATTTAACTCAGTTTAATTAGTTTTTCTATAATCAGGCTTTCCATCAAATCTGTGGTAGAATCCAAATTTAGATTTTATTCCTCGAGAAACTAATCCTACAATAAGATTTTTTATAGTAAAGTTAGTAAAAATGACTGCTATCTTTAAAAAAATTCTTGCAAATAGAAATACCTAAAAATCATAATTCTTCAAAAGATTTTAGTGGATTTTATTGACAATATTGAGCCTGGAAGCAATTCAACCAGCCGTTTGAGAATTTATGTTTCTTTCTCTCTACTTGTTTCCTACATATTATTTCTGTTCCTTCTTTATTTACTGATCGGAGAGTTTAAAACTTCTGATTCTTCTGATTCACATGATGTTTTGTTTTTCTTCAGGTAAACTTTACTACATGACAAAAACATTTGTCTACTCTTCAAAAATAGGAAAACTGAAAATTGTCATCGTGTGGACGTTTTTTTGGGACGCTGATCCAAAACATCTCTTCACATAAACAGAGAAATAATTCACTGGACTCTAAATTATCCTTCTTATAAAAGATGATGAAAATATAGACCAATATAGGGGTTTGTTTGGGAAAGACTAAGCTATAAAGTGATAAAATATCTGCTTGTTTTTACTGTTAAAATGTGTTCCTGAAAAAAGATGTAATAAAATATGTGGTATATAATTAAATCTGTGATTCAGCTTTGTGATGCATTCAAGCGACAGGCTGTTTGTGTTTAACAGAGGAAGATAAATCAGGGAGATTGCCTGGTACATCCATAATTACTTCCTTTCCAAACAGTTCCAGTTTTTCTATCATCTGTTCAGATGCTGAAAATATGACAGGCAAAGAAACCTTTACGAGCTGTTTTATGTACCTCATTACTTATTTTTACAGAAAATTATAATTGGGGAAAACAGTTTAAATTGCTTTAAAGTCAACAACATGTCTTCTTCGATGGTACTTTACTTTGCCAAGCTGAAATGTGGTTTTCATTTCTTCTTCTTCTTCTTCTTCTTCAAACTGCTATCCCCCCGGTTTTAAAAATCTAATTAGTTATCCACAAAAATTCTGTTTCATGACAGAGAATTACATTAACACAATTACTCCGTAATATACGGCAGCCAAAGCTGGTGACCTGGTGTTAAAATTAGTCTTAGCATGCTAACGCTGACACTAGCATGCTAACGTTGCATTCTAAAAAAAGTTAGATTTTCCTGGAAAAGTATACAAAATCTCCAATTTTAGTTTCTAAAATCAAAGATAGAAACTATGGTTTAAGTGAAGAGGACTCAAAGAAAGCACTTTAGTGTAAAGTGCAGATAAATACTTTGTTTTTACCTTGTGGCGCTGATAGCAAATGACGTCACACTGGAGCACCGCCGCCATCTTGGCTTTGGACAAACAAAAGCGTTGAGCTGCGGTTTGTGTCTGAACAGCTGATTTTGTCTGTGATCGGCTGGTTTAGGTTGTTGCCACCAACATTGCCAACCGCAAAACACTCAACATGAAGAGCCGTGTTATAGACACCGAGCTGTTAGTGACGCTAATGCTGCTCAACATGGCGCAGTCGATTCACAGGCTTTTCTGAATTGGCAGCAGCGAGTGCTAAGCTAACGCACTGTTAGCCTGAAAACAATAAACACAAAACCTACCTTTCAACCAAACACCTGCTCTCTGCTGACTTTGAGTCCTCCTCTCTTCCACCACCGTTTACGTTTCTCCACACTGAGCGTCTGTCAAATGAAACTCCTCACAGGATGTTTATCACACTTCAGATGGCTCCACTCTGCCTTGTTTGTCCGAACATCCTGTGATTTTATCCACAGTGAGCCTGACCCAAGTTCACTTGGTAGGTTTGAGTTTTAAGACCAGATTTGCCTGATTGTGCATGAATTATTTAAACCATTCAGATTAAATAGTCAGAAAAAAGAGAGAAAAAGAGAGAATTTTGATTTTAAAAAATACATATTTTTGAGAAAAAGTCAGAAGTCAAATTCTGAAATTCATTCCAAATTCCTAAAAAAAAAGTTTGGATTTTGAGATGTTTTCTCTGAGAAGAAAAAAAATCTGAATTCTAAGAAAAGGTTAAGTCTAATGAGAAAAATTACAAAATTCTGAAATTCAACAAATTCTAAAAGTAAAAAAATAAATAAATTCTGAAATTCATGTCTGAGTTCTGAGAAGCCAGAATTCTGAGAGAGAAAAATTCTGAAGAAGTTAATATTTATTCTGAATGATATTCAAATTC
Organism: Phalloptychus januarius; assembly: GCA_902982915.1. Classification (NCBI taxonomy): domain Eukaryota; kingdom Metazoa; phylum Chordata; class Actinopteri; order Cyprinodontiformes; family Poeciliidae; genus Phalloptychus; species Phalloptychus januarius. The sequence goes on along the minus strand of CADWAE010000133.1, from coordinate 416,067 downwards.
ATAAAACAAAAAACCTCAGCATTTTGAGATTAAAAGTCAGAATTCTGACATTTGTGTCCAAATTCTAAGTAAACTGAAAATACCAACTTAGTATTTTGAAATTAAAGCCGGAATTATGAAAATAACTTTTTTTTTTTGGCCCTAATCTTCTTCCATACTTGTCGGCATTAGTTCATTTGTTTCACCTGGTCTTAATTTTTTGTGCATTGTGGCGGGAGAGTGGCTTTTTCAAACTAGTTAACCTACTTTATGTCATACAGGAAGGAACAGCCTGGAACCATTCATCAAAATTTGGAAGAAAATTATTAAATAACCCATTTTTATTGATAATTGGGACCCATTTCATTCTAAACCTTTGTATTTTTGCAATCTTCCTACAAAAGGTTTAAAGATAACTCAAAGGTTACACATTTTTATTTATATAGGAGCATTTTAATGTGTGCAGCATATATCCATCTGTATCTACATATATCCATTTTTACATACAGTACAAACCCGAGCTTGTAAAGTCAAGCATCCGTCGGTTTCAGCTGTACAGTTCACTCTCAGACAGAAGCAGAAATAAACGTCAAATAAATAACGGAGCCGTCAGACAGAGCGAGGAGCCGTCCCAACAGCTGCAGCTTTCAGACAGAACGAAACCACGAAGGTAAAGATTCAGGACTCCTCGCTGCAGCGCGTCGGGTCTCGCAGCTGGAGGTAACACGTTGAGGAAATAATGCCTTTCAAGTTAAAGGTTGGATTAGAAAAGAGGAGCAGGGCTCAGAGATCAGTCGGTGGTTCTGTTTCGGTTTGTGCCGTCGGACCGTGAAGAAGGTTGGCCGTCACCATCATCATCCTCATCGTTGCCTGCTAGCAGCTATAGCGCCACGTTGAACTCCGTCGTCAGGAAGTCGACGTAGTCCCTCTCTTTGGTCTTGAAGGCCTCGGCGATGAGGCGAGCGGCGTCCCGGTGCTCTCGGCCCCTGAGGGAAACCCCGTTTACCTCCAGGATGATCTGACCCACCTTCAGCTGGCCGCAGTTATGGGCCGAGCCGCCCCTCTGCAGCGCAAACACAGGAAATATATTAACACAGAACCGGGGCGAGGTCACATCTGGGGCTACAGCTAACCATTCATTTACTTTCATTTATTTATTTCAAACAGACAACAAGAAAAAACAAGAAATTAACACAGGTTATTTTCCCCATTGACATTCAATTTTACATTATTTGTTCCAAAAGGAGAAGATACAAAATGTTATGACTTCCTGCCAACAAATATTCTATTGATTAACCTGACGATTAATTGAATAAAACATTTTTTACATTTAAATCAATAATATATATCACAATATGGGATCAATATCAATAGATAGTACATCTGAGCTAAGCTAGGGTGGTGGAATCAACTAACTCGCACGTTCTTTGGTTGCCTAGCAACAACCTGCTGGGTAAGAAGCAGTTTCAAGTTCCCCCCAACTCTGGTTACCTAGCAACAAGCTGTTGAGTAACTGGCACAGCAACAGTTTCAAGTTTCCCCTTAGTACCTCAAAACTGATTTAAAAAAAAAAAACGACACGGAAATAAAACTGGCTAAAACAGGAAAGATCACACCAACAGCCTGGCAGGATTCAGATATTTAAAACAAAAAACTAATCAATTATCAATATTAACCAGTATGAAACGCTTATATTGTGAGAATTTTGTAGAACATATTTACAAAAGTTTTTTTTATCTTAAGTGCATAATGTATATTTTTTGTATAGTTTTGGCATTATTAGTTAATTATTATGTTGTTCCTCCAGCAAATGTCATTTTTAAAGTTTGTTTATGCAGTTAGTGATTAATCGATTTCTAAATTAGTTGATGATTATTTCAACAATCGATTGATCACGATTAATTCCATTAATTGTTTCAGCCTTCGGTTTTATTTCAGTGTCATATCGGCGTTTTATATTTATACCAACCAAAACAGAGCCTGGCGTAGCTGTGAAGAAATGTTTTCTTTCTTTTGTGTGAAGAAGGAAAAATCTAATTTATTTGACATTTATAACTGCTGAGTGTAAAATATTTCTTTGATGCGCTAAAATCTAAACAATAATTTCACACAAGTCTATTTGTTTCTAAATAATAAAAATAGTTCCACTTGAAGAGTTTTTGAGGCAAAATTACCAGCAGGTTTAACATGGTAGAGGATATTTATTGCTAAATTTGCAGATCTTTGAAAATCAGACACTTTAAGCAATTTTACCAACTTCTGAGGAGCTTTCCTCTGAAAATGTTCTCATGCCTTCATTACATCTCAGCAAACTGCTTTAGTTAACTTTGTTTTTTTATTTAATTAATGAAAAAGGGCTTCTTAGTTTCTCTTGTGGGTAAAATTTACAATATTGGCAATTATTTCCTGAATTCTTGCATAATGCCTGATTTAAATATGCATTAGATGGATGTTGATGAGTTTTAATGGTGCAAAATTCTTTTAAAGGCTACATATGTTACAGAAATACTTACAAGAAAGTAATTTCAAAGGCACCTATGAATAAACATGCTAATTAAATCAACAGTAAGACGTAAGAAAACATTTTGAGGTCACATTAGTGAAAATATTAATTTCAGAATAAACAAATAGGTTATTATAATAAATTAAAGTAGCTTTTAATGGAAGAGTGTAATTTAATTCTAGTTAGTTCTCATGTAAAATTTTTGTGCCTCTTTAATTTTTTTATTTCTTATTTTCCATACTTTCCGACAAGTCTGGAAAAACATTAGGGCCAACAAATTTTTTTTTAAAGTTTTTATGTTATTTTCATAATTCTGACTTTCTTTTTTTAGCATAGCTAACCTGTTAGCTAGCGGTGTCCACCACTGCTTTGCTGGATTAATATCCAATTAAAAAACCTTCTTAAATTGTCAATAAATGGTTGCATTTTTGGCTCCAATACATTTAAGATCTATCATAACTACAATACAGTTGCTTTTAATTTAAAACGTTCCTTTAATTGTGCATGTCTTATAACATGACCTTTCATTTGGTTTCAGGTGGAGACGCCACTCAGCGCAGAGAAAGAGCTCCTTGTTCCTTCCTCTGCTATTATCCACTATAATGAGGTGCATGTTTTCCATTATTAGTCTCCCAGTGAAGTGACTCAGAGCTCCGTTTTTCAGGTATAAACGTTGTTTATGACTCTAAATTTAGAGACACAGAGAATTAAGCTGAGGTTCTTATCAGCGAGGCAGTAATGGGGAATGCTGCCTGTAAAACGGCTTCATTCAAAGGTTTACTCCATTATTTGTGATAAAGAAATTTAATTCCCAAAAAGCTGAGCCTCGTGAAGTTTCGCCTCACTTGGCACATGAGCTTTTTATAAACCAGTGATTGCTTTTATTAGAAACTTCCTGATTTTTGCATTTATTTAGCAGCCGGTTCCCATTGGTTTCAGGTAGAAGCAGCGACCAGAAGAAGAAAAAGAAGTTTCAGGGAGGATTTGTTTTCTGATTGTTATCAGAAGCACGAGCTGCAGCTTTACCCACCATGACCTCCGACCTACACATCCAGAGCAGCAGCCCTGCTCTTCCTCACCTTATTATCTCCAATCTCACGTTTTTTTTTACATCCTGTCCTCCAGTTGCCTCTTTGATTCTGAATGCACTGATTTCCAAACCTTTTATCCCTCCCTTGGCAATCAGCCGACCTGACCCAGCCCCACTTCTTCAGTTTTTTATTTCAATCAGCGCCTCAGTGAAGTGGGAGGCTGAGCGACGGCTCTGAATGCTCAGACCTTTTAAAATCGCCGGTCCTGTGTTCCCTGAAAACGATCTGCTGACTCACAGAAACAGAAAATAGAAAGATGCACCAACAGATGCAGGCGGAAAACCGTCTTATGTTTTCCTCACACAGGAGCATCTCGGTTTCTTGCAACCTCTTTAAAAAGTCGCCCTTCAGTCATTCAAACATGCATAGTTTCACCTTTTGCATTTTGGTAACTGTTGAATCATAAAAGGAAATAATATTTTACAAAAGAGTTTTAGAAAATAAAAAATTACCAGAATACTGTAATAATATTGCAACTTTAATCTTAAAATTGTATGAGTTTATTCTCAAAACATTGAGTTTAATCTCTTGTTACTTTGACTAATCTCATAATTCTGCTTTTTTTCACTAACTCAAATTTAAGACTTTTATGAATAAAGTTTAAGATACTGAGTTAAACAATCCAAAATAATTGAAAAAAATTGTTCCCCTCCCCGCCTGTGGGGGCGCTGTACCAAGAACCACTAAAGGAAACAACCTGAAAACCTCTGAAGAAGACACTGAATGAAACTTCCTTCTTTTCAAAATAATAACAAAAATGGCCTTTCGTCAGATTTTAGGTTGTAGGATTTCTCTTTTGTCTATGGTAAAAGACCTCGAGTCATTTCTCTTGCTAGCATAGGCTAGCGCATTTGTTTTGGTTGTATTTACCCAGAATGCCGTGCGCTGTAGTTCACTTCCTGCTTTTGGAGCGCTCCAACTGAAAGGCAGGTTTGTAGGCGGAACAGAGTTTGATTTTTTTTGCTACTATCAGATTTCGCTTCCACATCCGCACCTAAAAACTAACTGGAGTTTCCAGCCAAACGGACTGCAGTTCCATTAAAGGGGACTAAACATTAGCTTATTATTTTCATTCAATAATGAAAAAAAAAAAGAAACTTTTCCAGTAGACCGGTATGAATTGCAAAATATTGTTTACCAAATACATAGTTGCACAATTAACATTTCAGAGGATTGTGCGAATTAAAACAGTGACCTCGTCATGCTGATAGCGGTAATCTATACAGTGAGGAATAAAAGCCGCATTTACTGTCATAAATAAGCGCAAATATTTCCAAATTAATACCACAAATACTTTGATTTTTATTAGAAAAACAATCACAAAATCCTGGAGGGACTGAAAAGATGTTAAATAATATTATTTAATTTTAAGAATTCACTGACAGGTTTTATTGATACATTCTGGTGCAACCGGCCCTTTAAGAGTGTTCATGATCTCGATCAAAAATGAATTTGATCCAGAAGGTTCAGTGAAATGTAAATAGAGGAGTTTCCTTCAGGATGGTGAATCCCTGATGGGTTTTTCTCCTGCTCTTCTGAACTCACCTGGATTGTGACGATGCGCGGCAGCGGCTGGCGAGTGTTGGCTCCGCCCTCGATGGCGATACCAAGGGTGCTGGCACTCTTTGGCACCCTCACTAGCGTGGAGGTGGGCTCCAAAAGCCCCGGCTGGGGCAGGAAATGGAGAGGACAGGATTTTATTAGATATTTAAGAGCATCACTTAGTAAAATAATGTTTCTTCTTCTGCAGTTTGTTCTTTGAGCAAGGATGAGTTTTTCTAAAAAGGCCAAGACCTTTTATGTCTTAACAAACTCAGAGTTATAAATATATTCATGAATACATTCAACATGTCAAAGGCCAAAAGCATTATCAGGAATTTCATTCCATAAAATTTTTTCTGACTCACTTAAATGCCCAAGAAAACAGAAACAATATAAAATGTAGAGAAAAAGCTATACAGAAAAATATCTAACGGCATTATAGGACATTTAAATTTATAATGTGAAAACTAAACTGATACTCGACGGTTATAGACTTTAAGGGCAGATATAATTTGAATTGGTGTCAGAGCTTAAGCATTAACTTTTGCTAAAAACCATGTAGGTATAGCGCTTTAGCATTAGCTTCCTGCTAAATACCATGTTGGTATAGCGCTTTAGCATTAGCTTCCACCAAATACCATGTTGGTATAGCGCTTTAGCATTAGCTTCCCAAATTTTTTCTACTACATTAGTTAGCGTTTGTTAAATACCATTTTGGTGTAGCGCTTTAGCAGTCCTTATGTTTATGGTTTCGTCTTCAGGGTTCGTGTAGCTAACCTTTTAGCTAGCTGTGTAGACTACTGCTGTGAGCTTTAAAATGACATTACTGTGGGCGTGTGTCACATTTAAATGTGTCCCCGAGGTCTGTCTTTGCATTTCTCATCTCCTCAAGCTGTTGTTTATTTGTTGATAATGTATGATAAATACCAATCATCACATTATCAATTTTCTTTCTTATGAAACGAAGAGAAAACCCAAAAACATGTTTCATTTCTTCACCAGTGACCTCGGCAGGAGTTTGTATGTGTAAAACTTGACCTAAATATTTCCAGGTTCCCTCTTTTCCTCCACATCCTACTGATATTAATGAAGAGAAAGGTAATAAAAGCTTTTTATTACACACAGTCCATTCAATCCTTAATTTCCCTGAGAAGAAATCACCAGTGGGAACAGAAAGCAGTCAGTTTGAATAAATAAAACACTCCCATCCTTACTTGTAATTCCTGACATCAATCAACCAGGAGCAGAGAGCGATTTGGTTACATTACAGCGCAGCAAGTGAACGGATAAACGATGGATCATGGCTGAATGAATGGATGAATGAGTGATAAATGGAGAAATAAGTGAGACGATGTGTGAACAAACAAGAGGGAGGAGAGAAGAAATCACAGTTAGGGTTAAATTCAGGATCAGGAGAAGAATTAAACATCGGACACGATGATTTATCGAGCTTCTTCCAGCCGGACCCGATTTAAACCAAACACAGGTTGGCAGACAGCCAATCAGCTGCGGGGAAAATGAATGGAGCTCCGGGATTGGCTGTTTTGCTAACACTAGCTAATAGCATGGCAGCTAGCGTTAGAGCTAAGAGTTCCAGCTTCCCAAACTGTATTTTCTTCAGAATATTTGAGAAAAAAAAATTGCAGATGGGTGAATTCTCCACGAATAATTTAAAATTATGTTCTGCAAAGAGGGAAAAAAATCTGAATTAATCATAATCAGAAGCTGATATCGGCCAAGAAAATTTAGATTCAATTAAAAAACACTTTATTTATCCCAAAGGGAAATTAAAATTCTATTGTTTCATTTAGATAAAATAACTTGTGATGCACAAAACATCGGCATCAACATCGGTATCGGCCGATATTAGTTGTAGTTTAACGTATCGGTCTGAAAAATAAAACTGATACGAACATCCAATATTTATTTTTAGCTGTTTTTCATTGGTTGTTGTTTCCAAAGGTTTAACAGCAAAACAGCAGTGAAATATAAATAACATTGTTAAATATCGGTTATCGGCCATAATAGCGATATCAGATATCAATATTATTATTTATTGAGCCAATACGGTGCATCTTTAAAAAATTGACTTCCACAGTTTTTATTTTCTAAAACAAATCTATATCTTCCTGAATTTTGCCATTATTTCCAAAGTAAAAACGCAGTTAAACTGAGTCATTTGAACAGCAGCAGGTAATTCTCCGTGTTTTTACTCTGCAGCCGGTCTGAAGCGCTGTCTCACCGGTTTGGACGGGTTTTCCCCTCCGCCGTCCTGGGAGTGGCGGGCAGGACGTGCACCTGAGGACCGGGGGCTACCGTCTTTACTGATGTGTCCCGACTCAGCGATGTCCACGCCGCTGTCCTCGCTGAGGGTCTGTCCACTGTCAGACAGCTGATTCAGGGCGCCGCCTGATGGGAAGCAGGACGGCTCCAGGTTAAAGGTCACACATGATCACGCTTTCATTAAATTTATTAATAATTTGCTGAATTTATGAAAGATTTATATAAAGACATTTTTCTCAGATCTTATTAAACTGGAAATTAAAACAATTTGTTTTAATGCAAAGCATAAGCAATTATCGCTACTGCTGTAAACATATCCATATACTGACCATGACACATAAAATAATCTTTAAAATTTTCTTTTATTTTAGGCTTTTCTCTTGGGACTAATTAAAAAATAGGAATAAACACAAAATAAACCAGTTATTGTAATTTTTCACTTAGCACTTTAGCATTTTTGCTAACTTTGAAAACGTTTAGCGCACTTAGCTTCTTTTAGATAAATTTTTCTGAATAACTTCTAAACCGCTCATTAACTCACAGTATGTAAAAATATCTGTTGAAACTGTTGTTATAAGACAGATGAGCTGAGAAAAATCAAGCATGCTGCAGTTTTAAAAGCCGTTCAGGATCATTTCTGTCACGGTGTTTGTACCTCTGGCCTGGGGGAGCGGCCGCACCTCGTTGACGTCCGGCTCTGCGTTGGGCCTGTGGACCTCCACCGTCACAAACTGCTGCTTGGAGGCGGCAGACGGGCCGAGGGACGCCTTGGTCAGTGACACTGGCTTGGAGGGAAGCGAGGGCGGAGGAGGCGGGGCAGGAAGTGGCGGCGGCGGCGGGGGCGAGGGGGACGGGGCGGCCGGTTTGGGGCCTCTGTTGGGCGACTGGACCCTGGGAAACGGGCCGATGTTGTGCTGTGAGACGGAGGCCAGCTGAGCTGACATTATTTTCTCCTTCTTGGGCATTTTCTTCTTGATGGCGGCGTAGTCCTGGGAGGCGTCGCGTCTTGGCGCAGAAGAAGAGCTCGGGGCTGTGAAGTACAACCCGGACTGGGAGGATTCGGAGGACGGGCACTTGATGAGCGCGTCCCGCCGACCCGGGCGCCTCTGAGACCCCGGAGGGGGCGGAGGCTTGAAGGAAGGGGGCGACTCTGCTGTGGTGGACTGAACATCATCCTGAAGCGAGACGATACATTCATCATCACCGTCGCTAACAGAGAAACTCAAAAACACATCGACGAGGCGGCGCCGCTTCAGGTCCGGATCATTAACCTGTTCCTTCAACAGGTTAGAACAGATGTATGGCCTAGTCAAAGCACCAGAACAAAACCAAACAATCGTGTTAAGTTTCTGACTGGAGCTGGTAGGAGAACGTTATTATCCACAGTGAAACGAGTCGTAATGTGGGCTGAAAGGCCAATCAGCAAGGAAAAAGCCATCAATCATAACGAAGCCATTCTACTAACCTGGTTCGGTGGCACAGCTTTAATTTGGAAACATAATGACTTGAAAGCTGTCTAAAACAAACTTGCATTTAAAATTGACCCATTATGCTTCCTTTAACAAGTTGGAATAGATCTAAGGCCTATACAAAACATGTTCATTACATTTTCCTGCACAAAATGATTCTTAGATAATGAGATGTTAACTTTTTTAGGGTGTCTTGTCGCTTTAAATCCCAATAATCTGCTGCTAACCACGCCTCCCAACTCAACGTTGGCTACAACAGATGCGTTATTATGCAGCTCTACATCTTTGAATAGCAGAAGTGGAGCCTCCTGCACAACCAACTAAGTGGTTTCTGGATGGTAAGTCAACAGCAAAACACTTGTCTTTTCCAGCAGCCATTGTACAGCGGCTACAGCAGTAAAACCATCTGACCAAACATGCTGGAGCGACGCTCCGGCTGCTGGGTAACGATGCAGTGGCCGTCAATTATAATTCAGTAATTTCTGAAATAATTTGCTTTCTAAATACTAAAAAAGATTAGTTTGAAAACTGTTTCACTGTGAATAATGTGAGGATATTTTGTGCCCGACGTGCTTTTTGGGACTTGTGTCGTAATTCCTCACTATTGATGACAGATTAACACTTCAACAGGCAGATTATTTTGCTCATAACGAGACATTTTTTACATGTTATAAGTGAAATAATCCGCCAGTTGAACCAGCAATTTTTTTCGTCAATACTATGGAATTATTTACTCAAAACAATCTCCTATATCATGCTAAAAATTTACTTGCAAGTCAGTTTTCTCTTATTTAAAACGCCCCGAGATATTTGCACAGACAGAAATACTTGGTAATATTTAGTTTTTTCAGTGATAAACCCTGAATTTGTTCAGCGGTGTCCAGATGAACACACATAATAAACCACAGTCTGACTGTTCTGTATTCACACGGCTGTATTACACCGCTCCATCAGCGTCGGCAACGGTTACGGTCGCCTTGACGACGCATCCAGCCTGGACGGATCCTGCTGATTTCCTGCATTTTCCAAATGTGAGTGAATAAACACAAACTGAAAAGTGGAATGGGGACAGAAACGGGCGAGTTTATGCACAAAATGTGACAGAAATAATCAAATAATAGTAAAAAATGGTGATGTATGAGCTGGGCAGTGAAGAGATTAGCTGATTCCAGTCATGAAATAGGATTTTCAGACCTCGCTGAGCTGCTTTCAGGAGGAAAAAAGGCTTCAAGTGTCGCTCACTCCCACTTTCCTTCTTCCAAATCTCTCATGGCTCCCACTCCACTTCAGTTTTCAGAGCCTGCCGCCGTGTTTCAACCACCTTCCCATCTCCTTTCGCCCTCCCCCGACGGCCTTATCTCTTATTTTCCGGCTGCTTCCAGCAGGGCTCACCAGAGAGATGTCGGTCAGTAGCGTGTTCAGGCTCTCCGGAGGATCCGCCTCGTTGCTCTCCGCCACGCTGTCGTTCTGCAGGCGGGAAGAAGAGCAAAGACGCAGAGACGATTAATCACGACTAATCACTATTGAAATTATCGTCAACTAACTTAGTAATTGATTAATTGTTAGCAGGAGTAAACAGACTCAACAAAAGACCTTTTGCTGAAAGAAGAACAAACTCAGAGCAGGAATTAAACCACAAATGATGAATTTAAGAGGAAAAACCTTCTTTGGATGTAAACATGTTTTACCCACAACTCCTAGTTTCATCTTTAGCGTCACCTGATTAAAAGCAAGCTTATTATTATTATTATTATTAATCAAATCAGCCTGACCTGGTATTGACAGTAAAGTGATGCTTAATATCGAAACAAGTTAGGTGAGATTTTCACGAAACGTTCACTAAAGGACGGTTGTGCTGCTTCATTTTAGGAAATAAAATATTTATTTTCTTTTTTTAAAAAAGGAATTAAATTGTTTTGGTTTTTTTTGCATTTTTAAGAAGAAAAGTATTTTTAATTTTTTTTCTAAACAAAGTTATGTGGCAGAATGTGCCCTTTTTTAAAAATCCAATTAATCATCAGAATACTGAATAGAATAATCTGCAGCTAAAATTTTCCCTGGTTGCAGCGCTACTTTATTCTGGTGCAAATTAATCCTTTGCTACAAACGATCAAGCTTTTAATAAAGGAGTGTATAATATTGAATTACTAAAATAATGGCATGTTTTTGCATTTTAGGCAATAAAATATTTTCTTGTTTAAAAAAAGGAATGTAATTGCTTGTTTACTTGGACTTATGTATTTTTTTATAATGTGCATAATTGGCTTAATTAATAGAAAAATGAATTAAAAATCTGGTTCTAACTTTCAAAATTTTCATTAATCGATTAATCACCAAAATAATTGATTAATCCTCATCATAGTCAGTCAATCATCAGAATAACCAATTAATCGTTAGATGCAGCTGCAGTTAGAAGCATGTTTTTGGTGGAGATGCATCCTTTGCTGCAGACGATCACCTTAAGAAATGTTTTTCTTATCCGATTAATCGATTAATTGTTAGAATAAACGATTACTAAAGTAATTGTTAGCTGTAGCTAGTAGTTTCAATCCCAAAACAAACCTGATTTTATGACTGCTCCTGTACAAGCTGGACAGGAAGCAGTGGAAGCAAACAGACATGCAGCCCTCAGACCAACGTTCAGAGCCTCCATGTCTTCTTTCACAAACAAAAACACAAACACACACACTGCGAAATCGATAAGAAGCCATCAGCTCCGCTCAGAGCTGGATGTGGAGGACCGACCCGCCTGACGTGGCAAACAGAGGCGAATCTGAGCGAAGCGCCGCCTTCATTTAACTCTGCTACTGAACCAAAACAGCAGCCCCATCCATTCAGCTTGATTAGCGCTCTCTGCAGCATGTGGAGCACTTACACCCGTCCATTTATCACAACAGTCAATCGACTGTCTGCATGTGGAGACGCGTCTCTGCACTGTAAGCAAACCTGGGCCGGCTGCCATGACTGGACAGCACATGCAGCTGTGAGCAGGAACTGCAAAGAGTCAGCAAGTTCAGCTGGTTGTGTTCATTTCCTGCATCACCTTTAAGTAATTCAGGAATTGATTATATGAATTAAAAGGACTTTTAAAAACAGAGCTGTTATATTATGATGGGAAAATGATGGGAAATCCTGCTGGCCTGAAATGTATCCAATGTGTGTTTGTGTTAAGGCATATAAAAGGAAAGTTTAGTGGAAGGTAAAAGCTACATGGAGATGCTTTTATGAAGAACCACATTCCTATAATAAAATCTGTGAATAAACAAATAAAAATCACAAGTTACAAAATGAAATAAAACAAAAAAAAATCAAGAAAATTTGAGTAAATAAATATAATTTAAATAAAATGAAAAAAAGAGAAATTATGAATAAATATGAAACAAATCACAAAAATACAGTGAAATAAAAGAAAATAATATTTAAATTCAAAAATATAAATACATAAAAAATTGAAATAAAATACAAATTACATTATGAATATATAAAAAATTTATCAGAATCTGAATTTTGTGTTTTCATTGTCTTTACAGAAATAAATTAGCTAATTATATCACTGTGTAATTACTTTTTATCCTTGATGATAAAAAGTAATTTATTTTCAGCATGAAAATAAAAGTAATTTTTCAATGATATTTAAGTTCAGTGAAAATGAAGACAAATTTTCTTGGTAATTTATGCTGTTCTTCAGAGATTCTGCGTTTTGGGAGACTTTATTCTCAGAAAATGACTGTTTTAAAAAAGCCACTTTCATCTTTTGGTGTGTTTTTTGTTTTGTAAATGACATTGAAGCTCCATCTCTCTCTCTTTTTATCCCACATTGCGTCTCACGCTCAGTAAACAAACATGCTACTGTTCGCTGGCACTACAGCGCCACCGATTGGCCTGGCAGACCTACTACTGCAAACATATCACAGTTTAAGCTTTTCATGTCAGTCGATATCGATAGTTATTAAATAGTTTTTTTTCATTTGTTTTAAATATTTAAAATCCTGCCAAACTGTTTTCTTATTTTCTCCGGTTTTCTGTTCATGTCGTTTTTTTTATTTTGAAGCAGTCATGAGTAAAGGCGGGGAAACTTGAAACTGCTGCGGCGCCAGTTACTCAGCAGGTCGTTGCTAGGTAACCAAAGTTTGGGGGAGTTTGAAACTGCTACTTACCCAGCAGGCTGTTGCTAGGCAACCAAAGAGCCTATATGATTTATTGAGATTGATCACATGTCTATCGCAACATGTGTTGTTATTGATTTATCCTCCAGCCCTTTCCTAAACATTTCCAAAATATATTGCAGACGGATCAGTCAAGCCAAAGCAAATACTTTTTTCTATTGTTCTGGGATAAAAACATAAAACAAAATGTCCCCACGGTGACAGCGATGCAAACACCCATTGCTTTGCACCTGATTATGTGCTGTAGATACCTGCCTGTGTGAGCGGCTCAGGAACGCAGACCCACCCGGCTCTCTAATCTGCCTCATGCAGCAGCGGCACCAATCACCCCCGGGTCCAAAACGGCACAAACAGACGCTGCATAAACAGCCTGCAGAACAGCCAGCATGCTAACGCGCCTCCTCAGAGGAGGACGGGCTGAACCCGCCCGAATGCGACCGGCTGCTCGGCTGATAAACCTGAAGACTGTCGACGGCTTATCTCTGCAGTCACCCAACCAAATATTCACCCACTCATACTTACTACTTCCTGTCTGGGCTCGTGTGTGAAAGCTTTCCAACAAATAAAGCCAGAATAAATACAAAACATGCATGAGAACATTAGCAAACAGAGAGCTGCTGTTCAAAACCCAGCTAACCTGTCGCCAGGCAGAAAAAAACCCCAAATCAAACACTTTCATCTAAATATTCAGAGGTTTCCTCTAAAAACAACAAAAGAAAAGTTTCTGCTCTTATTTTAAAAAGTAATATTTAATTGTGGAACAACAATATTGCAGAAATGTTCAGAAGTATCTTCCGAGTCAAAGTCTCTAAAGAGTGAATTAGCATTCTCACGTCTAGGCTGCCTGAAACAACATTACTTCAGGTTATGAATTTAAATTAACTCTAACATTTATTTGGTACATTAACTTTTTACTTCTTCATCTGTGTCAGAACATGTAGAAAAACTGAATAATTATTCAACTAAACCCCAAAAACATGAACTGATTGTGACTTGGGATGTTTAGATGGGTGTTAATGCCTCTTAAATTTTTTTTTGCCACTTAACAGCTCAGTAAGCTTTGTTCCATAAATTATTTATGATCGATTATGACTTTTAAACAGGGATCCGATTTACTAAAGGTGACTTACTACGCCTCCTTGATCAAGTTAGGATACATCTGTGAGCTAAGCAAATCATGTTCATGACAGTTGTTGCGCAAAAACATTCTTAGTGAGATTTTAGTCTCCTTATACAACCGTACAGCTTAGAAAAGCAGAAGTGGAGCTTCCTGCACAACCAACAAGAATGCAGCAAATGGTTTCTGGATGTTAAGTCAACAGCAAACACAGCAGTAAAACCAACTGACGAAATGTCCTGGAACTCAGCATTGGTTGCTAGGTAACACGATGGACTTTGCCAGGGTTGCTAGGTAACCGTTGAATGTGACTCGACAATGTAGAGGCTTTTGAAACGGCTCGTTTTCCAGACACTCAAAAAACAGCTCGGTGTTTTTATTTATTGCTTGGACTGGTTTTAGAGGCAGCAGAGACTCCAATGGGAACACAAATATATTTCGAGATAGCGAGATTTTAGTCTGCCAATACAACCATTCATCTTTGAAAAGCAGAAGTGGAGCCTTCTGCACAACCAATAGCAATGCAGAAAGTGCTTTCTGGATGGTAAGGCAACAACAAAACATTTACACTTACACTGGTTTTACACAGTAAAACCAGCTGAACAAACCTGTTTGGGTTGCTAGGTAACCATTGAATGTGACTCAGCAATTACAAGGTTTTTGAAGCAGCTCGTTTCCAGACACACACAAAAAACATTAACTGATAACAAAATGGCTTGGGTGTTGTTTTTTTCTTTAAAGCACTTGGACTGTTTTCAGAAGCAGCAGAAACCCAAATATAGGTCCGTATGTCGAGCTGCAAGATTTCAAGAAAATATTTAAATGTAAAAACGTAGCTGAAAATTGCACCATAGCATGTCCACTGCCAAAATGCCTCTGGCCATTAAAGGACAGAGTCAATTTATGTATTTATTTTGCTCCTTTATTTATTTTATTGTTTTGGGTTTATTATTATCAACAGCCAGGATCTTCTGCTGCTGCCTGTCAAACTTATTAAGAGAGTAAATGCTGCAAAAATCGACATTAGGAGACGGGCAGCCATCGTTCATTTAGATAAAACCTTCTGAGAGTCATAAGAAGTTACCCAAGTCCTGAAAACATCCAGATTCTGCTCTGAATAATGGTTTTTCCTGTGAGGCATCCCATAATTTTGGATTCCTTAGACATGAGGCAGCAGGTGAATTATTATCGAACTGACCTATTTAAAGGGTGTGAAGGCTGAAAGGTATAAATGATTAAACGCTCTGAGAGGGCGATCCATTTGTTTTATGTCAACTCAACAGAAAAACACACCAGTAACCTTTAAACTCAAGCTTCCCAGTTGGTCCAGCGTTTATAAACTGTGAATAAAATTAGGATAAAAGCAGAAATGTGTTTTTACTGGAGCTTGTTGGAATGACTGAGAAAAGGAAAAGTGTTTTCTCTGCGTGTGAGACGTATGGAGATCATTTGGTTGGTGGCAGCAGCGCAGCGAAGGAATGGACCTCAGGTAATGGCTGCTGTCATATTTTGTTTTTTGGTAATAAAGCGCCCGGCTGGATTTGGCAGAGACGGAAAATGATTAATGAAACCCTGAAGAAATGGAACGAAAAGAAACAAATTATTTCTCCTTAAAACCCAGAACTGATTCAGACGGAAATGTTCGGATGTGAACCTAACTTTATTCTCAGGAGATTAAGATTTTATTCTCATGTTAGCAGATTATTCTGTTGTTATTATGACTTTATATGTCGTACGACTATATTCTCAGACCTACGACTTTCTTCTCAAATTACGACTTCATTTTTGTATTATTACCAGTTTTTTTCTTGTATTATTACAACTTTATACAAAAAAGACTTTTTGTCCTACAACCACCGTCTATTATGACTTATATTATCACCGTTTCTCATATTTTGACTTGTCATACTTTATTTTCATATTATAAATTTACTATAAGTTCTTGTCACAACTTTTCACATATTATGACTTTTTGTCATATTAAACTTTACTGTATCATTATTACTACTTTTTCAGATATTTTGACTTTCCATCATACAGCTTTATTTTAATAACATTACAACTTTATTCTAGGAATTTATATTTAGAGTTTTTGGTAATCTGACTTAATGACTTGTATAATTATTATTTTGGTGTTATATACTACTTTTTATTATTTTTACTACTATTACTATATTAATATATAGTGATAGTATTACTATATTAATATTGCCACTATTATTTTATTATTAATAATACTTTTTCTTGTATTATTACAACTTTATTCTCAGAATTATTTTTTGTTGCACGCCTTTCTTCATGCATTATGACTGTACTGTATCGTTATTTCTCTTTTCTCATTTTGTTACGACTTTTTCTCATAATTTGACTTACAGTTATGCCTCTTTATTTTCATAATGACTTTATTCTAAGAGCACTGTGACTATTTGTCACGACTTTATTGTCATAATAAAACTTTCTGTCGTGCGACTTTCTTCTATTATTACTTTATTCTCTTCTTGTTGTGATTTCTTCTCATAGTTCGACTAATTGTGATACAACTTGTAACATGATTATCTCTGTATTTATTATTTTTTTCTGAGCTTGACCTTAATAAACATTGTAGAATAATAACCCTTAAAAATGCTGGAAAAGTTACTTTGCACGCTGGCCTTACATCTTCTCTTTTTGCTGGTCATATCCCATAGTTTACTGTCTATTCTGATCCTGTAAGCAATGACAGCAAACAAAAAGCCAAGAAGGATAAAAACACACAGCAAACAAAGCCACTGCAAAAGCACAAAGTGAGCTGTGGATCGGTGTGTTGGTGTTTCTGATTCGCCTCAGGGACGTTAAATTGTGTCGTTCTGGTTTTGTTCTGCATTGGCGATGGAAGCCATTCATCATGTTGAGCAGCAGATCCTACCTCCATCATGTCTATCAGCCACAGCAGCCTCTCCTAGAGAAGGAGAGATGGGTCGGGTTAAAAGCAGCAAACTGGGGGAATGAAAACCCATAAAACATCAGCTGGGGTTGCCTTGGTTTCAGCAGGTGGAAAACGAAATGTGTTTCAGCTGAGCTGAGCGTCAGAACAGGGTCTTTACGAAACAAAAACACTGGAAATAATGACAGTCTGAAGCTGCAGGAGGCAAACTGAAGATGACAGGGAAACAAGAACAACAAGCTGAACAGAAATTTTACTGGGAATCAGTGAAAACTCAGAAAAAATGAGACAAAATCAAAAGAAAGCAAAACTGATGGAAACAACCTTTGTGGAGCATCGACTGGACGTAAACATCAGCCATTGTTTACGTCCAGATTTATCACGTCTGGTTTTTTTCTGGTGCAGAATTATGTCTGACATCAATGACGTAAAAGTTGGATATAATACAATAATCGTGTCATTATTGTTTTATTATATTTAGGATTCAATATGTAGAATATTCACCGCACAGCATTCTGGGAGATGTAGGCAGAGGGGATGCTTCAGCTAGCTAACCGAGGCTGGTGGAATCAACTGACTCACTCTCTCTTTGGTTGCCAAGCAACAACCCTCTGGGTAGGAAGCAGTTTCAAGCCCCCTCCCCCTTCTCTCTCCTTAACTTTGGTTGCCTAGCAACAACCTGCTGAGTAACCGGCACAGCAGCAGTTTCAAGTTTCCCCTCAGTGCCTCAAAACGGCTTAAAAATAAAAATTAACGACATGAGTAGAAAACTTGTAGCTTAACAATGGGCAGGTTTTTGGAACGACTCTTTTTTTAGACTAGGGTCTAAAAAAAGAGTCTTTAATCGGTTAATCACATTAACCAATTGATTCATTAAAACGCTTGTGTTGATTTTAGAAGCATTTGAGACCCAAACGGGAGAACAAAACAGCAGGTCCTCTTTAAAAGATAAGGTCTGGTAAGGTCTGGTAAAGCCGGCCTACCCGCGCAGAGCTGAGGGTTGTGTTGGTCAGGAAGCTGGCTGATGACGAAGTCAGCGTGTCTGGAAACGACACCATGGACAGGCAGTCCGGCTGAGCGTTGGCGGCGCCCGCCGGCCCCTGCCGCGCCTTCAGGGCCTGGATCTCTCGCCGCAGCACCAGCCCGTCGAAGCGCTCCAGGTCCTGCGGCGTGACCAGCCCTCTCACCTCCGACAGGAGGGAAAACTGAGCAAACACACAGAAGCAGACGCATGAAGTAGCAGCTCCCAATCGATTTTTCCAGCCTTGAACATGATGAAGGAGATGGAAATCAAGAAGCCACGGCTTTAAATCTCAGCAGAGCTCAGGAAGCTTCAGTTGAAGCATGAGAAGTCGATGCTTGAACTCACCTTGGCGTGCGTGTTGAGCAGCTCGAACAGCGCCATGACCAGCGGCTCGATGCCGATGTGTCCGTCCCTGTACTCCTCCACGTAGTAGCTCATGGTCTGACGCTCGGCTTCGGTCAGCAGGTGGCGCGCTTGGTCATCCAGCATGGCGCGGGACTGGTTGACCAGGCTGGACAGGGTCACCTGAGAGCCGGCAACGCCCCTATAGAACCCGGGCTGCGGTCAGTGGAAGAAAAGACAGAACACGAGGCTTTTATGGTCAGACTTTTCTGGATTTATTTGGGTTTGATTGTTACTTCTTTGCTCCTAGCATGAATAATTGATCAGCTACTAATTTCGGAAAGACAACAAATATTTGCGAGTGGTTGTCTTTTCCTCATGACTGAGGAAAAAAACATCAGATAAAACTTTTGATAACCTTCTGTTAATGATGGAAAAACCCACAACAGTCACTGAAATACCTTGAAACTAACAAATAACAAATAAAAATTCACAGAAAATTAACCAGTAAAATTTTCAGTTAAATCAAATCCTTTTTTTAAATTGTATAAACATAAAATGCATTAGATTAAGATACTGTACATAGTTTGTATGGAGCTTCCAATATACTCTCTGTTATCTGGTTTCATGTTTTCTCCCTCCTTCTGACACCATTCACCAGCGGACTGAACTATATTTGCTTTTCCTAAGTATTTCATTTTGATGTAATCAGGAGTAAATGTGTCTATCTCCAGCTCTTTCTTGAGAATTTCATGCCCCTTTTCAGTTATTTCCTGGTAAATAAAACACGATGTCATCTGCAAATGAGGTAAATTTTGACGCAACACAAACATGAAACAAGTCAAGAATCTGATGATGACTAAAAAGTTAGTGGCAAACAGTAAAACAATAATCATAAACATGAGGTCTGCTAATGCTAATGTGCTACACCAATGTGGTATTTTAGCAGAAGCTAATGCTAAAGCACTAAACTCAGCCATGTTGATAACGACACAATATGTGTTAAAACAGTATGTCACCCTCAATAGGGTCAAAGTTGTTATTACACACTTACCTACATGGTTGTCAATTCAAGAAGTGATTTTTAGAACAGATTTTTCATTCTGTTTCAGATTAGCAAGTGTTGAGTTTTGCTAATTCTGTTGCTAGTTTTGCCTGTTTGATCAAGGCTTTGGTCAGAAAGCACACAAGACTTCAGTCGATTTTAAAATGCTGCACATGTGGACAATGGGAGGAGCAAAAACAAAACTAATGCATGGTCTTCACATACTTCAAAATAAGAGCATGAATATAAACAGCTAAATAGCTGAATTGCTAACAGTTGATAACCAAAACTTCAACACTGATGTTGAACTTTATTCAACTGAAAAAGTACAAAACAGCCAAGAAAGATTATCTCTTCAGAAATATCTGACAAAATTCAGGATAAGCGCAGGAAACATTTTTAAAAAGTTAGCAAAAATGCTAAGCAAAAAATTAGCTCTGGGGTTGGGGCTTAAGTAGGTTAAAATAAGTGTGTCATTGCTTAAATGCAGTGGTGGGTGTCACTAATTAAACACCGAGTTGCACTAACTGTAAAGCACAATTAATAAACAATAGCTCTGCTAATGCTAAAGTGCTAAACCAACATAACATGGAGTGAAAGCTAATGCTAAGGTGTTAAATTCAGCCATGTTGATGCCCACAACGTGTCAATGATACGTTACAATTTATCTGATTAATTTAAGCTAAGAGCGCTAAGCAATACTAGCAAAACTAGCTCCACTATTAGCGGAAGCTTAACCACCAATAGATGAGTAAAGATAAGAACAAGAGAGAATAAACTGAATCAAAAAATAAACTTCACCAACTTACACTGGAACTGTACTCTCATCCCAAAAGTATAAATGACTTCCTGTTTCCCTCCTTCATGATGCTGGCTGCTGAGCAGAAGCTGTGATGTTCACACATGTGGGCAGCCGGGATTTTTCCCTCCTTGTTGCAGCTGTCAGCGCTGCGCCAGATGGCGTCTCTGTCATCCACAAACTTCTGAGCTGTCAATATCACTTCACGGCTCCATATCTCCTCCTCTTCCTGCATATTTTCTCCCCTCTCTCCGTTATCTGCTTGCCTACAAGCAGCTATTCTTTAATTAACTCCTTAATCAAAGACACCACTTCAAAGTCAGCGCTTCAGGGTCTGCGCCTGGCTCTGTTTGCAGAGATGACAACAAAAGGAGGAAACAGAGCCGATGCAACCTTCCTCCGTCTCTCTCTTCTCCTTCCCACCTCATCTTCCTCTCTCGCTGTCATTATCAGCTGTGGTTGTCGCTGGGTCCCCCACGTTTGAGCGCAGCCAAAAAATTTGACATGGCCAAGGTGAATTGAGCCGTTGCGCTGCCTGAATCCTAATAACCGGAGTGCTTACCACCAGGATTCCTTTAAAGCATCCGTGTTCCGGTTACTTAACTGAAGGGCGCAGCGGAGCGAAGCGACAGGACCACACCGGGGTGTGAGCGGCCTATTGCTGTCAGAATACAGGGCGGACTGACACTTCAGGGAGCTTTAAAAAAATAAATCGTTGTCACTCAGCTGGAGTGGAACACCTGGAGTTACCTGCTAATTGGATGTGAGGATGCAGTTTTCCAGTGAATGGATGTCCTGTGTAAACGGTCTGAAGCTGGATCAGCTCCATCGCTGCACTCATTTACAGCCCAGGCTGCTCAATGCCAAACAATTCATCAGTATGCTGAGCAAATAAGGCCCCCGAGCGAACAAGGAAGGGATGCAACAATATGAAAGCTTTGTGAGATGATTATCAAGACTCTATGAAAAATTAAAACCTCTCTGTTGTGCTGCGTTCAGTGCAAAATCTGGCCTTTAGGAAACAGTGGCATTGGCTAAGCTATTGCTAAAGTGCTATGGAAGCTAATGCAAAAGCGCTAACTTCAATTCAAACTATAAACATTTACATTTCCTGTAAAAATGCAATGTGAATGTTTAGGATCGAATTACAGTTGCAATTAGGGTTTGAATGAGGGTGAGAAGTAACAATTTGAACGCTTAGCTATCGCTAAAGTGCTACGGAAGCTAATGCTAAACCGCTAACTTCAATTTAAGGGACTTAGGGCTGGAAGGAAGGTTGTGTGTAACAATATAAAAGCTTTGAGAAATGATTATTATGCAAGACTAAAACATCTCTATTGAACCTCAGTGCTGCTTTCAGTGCAAAATCTGTCCTTTAGGAAACAGTGGCCTTGGCTAAGCTAGTGCTAAAGTGCTATGGAAGTTAATGCTAAAGCACTAACTTCAATTCAAAAAATTTTAATTTCCTGTAAAAATGCAGTGTGAATGTTTAGGATTGAACATTTGCAATTAGGTTTTGAATGATGGTCAGATATAACAATATGAACATCTGGCTATCGCTAAAGTGCTACGGAAGCTAATGCTAAAGCACTAACTTCAATTTAAGGGACTTAGGATTGGAAGGAAGGTTGTGTGTAACAATTTTTATTTTTTATTAAAGTATATTTTATTTCTTAGAAATGAAATATATTTCTAAGAAATCTTAAAAATGGATATAAACGTCCACAATACCTCTTCTTTTGTTCATATAGTGCTAAAGTATTCTTGACATTTGATAAACAAAACTTCAACACAGAGGTCAAACTTTATTTAATAGAAATTTTACAAACGAGCCAATTAAATCTGCACTTACCCAGAAAAATTATTTTGGGAAATCTGAGTGCTACATGTTTCCCAGGTTAGCAAAATCGCTAAGCTACACTTAGCTCCCTTATTAGCAGCCCACGATATCATTCATGTTGCAACGACTTTCAGACATAATCTGGATGTGATTCTGAAACAAAGTGATGGAAAAATCTCCAACAATAAGCATCGACCAACTTTGTGCTCATCCTTTGCTCTGAAGCGTTCTGCTGTCTCTCAAACCACATTCATTTGCTGCAGATCAGCTCCCAAATGGGTTCAGGGGGAAACTAATGATTGAAAATTGCTGTGTGACCTACACTTAATTAATTAGCTTATCTGTCTGCTTTGGCCTTTAGGCTCCAATTCCAGTTGGGAGGGAGGTGGAGGACGGCCAAATGTAGTTCAGTGCTGACAGAGACGGAAACCTCGTTGCTTGTTTAAGCGGTGTACCCACCTGCAGGTAAATATTGATGCTGCGGCGGTGGGAGGTTAGCTGTGGGGGTCGACTCCAACACGGGCTGCCTGACACACATGGAGGAGCGGCAGCGCCTTGAGTTATCGCATTGCTCCTTTCCGCTAAGCCCCAAAGCCCTCGCGCTATACATCTTCCCCTCTCAATGCCCCCAGACTCGCTCCATCATGCTAGCACAAAGCAGCCTCTTCAGTGGCTCATTCTGAGCTTCTTCATGAAAACTGCAGCATTTCATTTTCCTCATGCTGCATTTTATACCAGGATTACTTCATGTTGGCACAATCTTCTTCTGGATGTCTTTCCCCAGCCAATTTAAGCTAGCTAGTTTAGCAACACAGCGTTAAAGAAACCCTTAGCAACAAAATGCTCATTTATTACAATATCTACATAACATAACATGTATACATTATAAAATACTATACATACTTAAGTGATATACTATATATTTTAAGGCTGGAACTAATGACTATTTTAGTAATCGATTAATCAATTGAACTAATGATTAATCGGATGAGAAAATTGGCACATTCTGCAGATTTTTCATTTTACCAATTGAATTAATTATTTTATATAATATCAGAAATGTGTTAAAAGACGTATTTTAACAATTTATCAAGATTACTTTGTGTCACAATCTTCTTCCAGTCCATTTCAGCAAGCTAAGTTAGCCACAAATTGCTAAAGGAACCTCTGGCAACAAAAAGTGACAATATATATTGTGAAATGTACATAGCAATATATTATAATAGATATATTTAAGTGGCATACTGTAATATATTTTAGTGCTGTAACTAACAATTATTTTAGTATTTGATTAATCGACTGTACTAAGTATTAATCGATTAATCGGATGAGAAAATTGGCACATTCTACAGATTTTTTATTTCACCAATGAACTGTTTTTCATGCGCTATTAGAAATTCAAACAAACAAATGAATAAACCCTTTTTAAAATAAGAAACCAGAATTTTTATTACCTAAAATTCAAAACAGCGTTGGTTTAGTGTAGACTTTTTTAATCTTAAATGCAAAATGTTGATGTTCATATTCAGTTCTGGCTTAATTACTGGTCTGATTGTGTTATTCTTTTAGCAAATTCCTCTTTTTAAAAGTCTGTATTCTCCAGGTAAAAAGCAATAAATACCTGAATTAGTTGACGAGCATTTCAATAATTGATTAATCACAATTAATTGATTAATTGTTTCAGTCCTAATATATGTTGATAAATATTCTGAACTAAATTACATGAAATAGTTTATATAATTATGATATTAAATGTTGAATATGAAATAGTAGCACATATGTCATATATTTTAGTATAGTGGAATATAGATAATCAATATAATTCAGATTAACTGAGTATTTATTTAAAAAGAAGCAGAAAGAAGGAGAAACACTCGGAAATTCAAAGGCAGCAGAAAACTTTTCCCAGCATGAAAACAAAGCTGCAAGCGGTGAAAAGCTGCAGTCAGCGTTGGTGTTCTGCTCTGTGTTTACGAGCTTGGTGGCGATCCAGTTTCATTTTTCCACACCAATCAAAGATCTGGGTTTGTGTAGGAGGGACTTGTCATCCGAGAAGATGAATAGCTCTTCCTGAAACATGCCCACAAAGTTTAAAAGCTGGCTTTCTACTCACTTAGACATAAAAAATTCATACAATTTGTCTTCTCTTTGCCAAATCATTAACATTTTATAGCACAAACTTGTTGTAGTGTTAACTATTCTCTCATACTGAAATGCTGCCAAGGATTTCAGTATGTGGGAAATCCACATACTGAGAAATGGAGCCAGGTGGACATCACAGTGGACAGAAAAACACAAAGCAGTGTTTGTGTTTAGGGTCAGAAATGACGGCCATATTTTAATATTAGCCAGCAAATCAGACATTTTGATCAACCGGCTTCTCCTTTAATCCTGCAAATATTTAATTTTTTGTTGGTTTGTTTATGTCACTGATTGGCTGGCAGCCATGATGTGTTCTTCTTTGAAGGGTTTTGATTGGTCTGGGAACCAGAAGGATGCTATTTGGCTATTTTAAATGCAAAGTAAGCATAACTTTTTAATGGGTTTCTGCAGGTTTCAACTGCTTAAATTTAAGACGTTTTAATTAAGATGGACTTCTGTCTCCGCAAAAATATTTGAACGTCATCCATCCAACTGGCAATAAATTAGCATTTACCCAACATGGACACAACAAAGTTAGCTAGTTAGCAGTGGCATGCTAGCAGTGACTTAGCGGTAGCTTCAAAGCTTCCTCAAGAAAATAAAATGTATAAATAATGAGATTAAATAATCTGGTGATTAATTCATTTAAGGCCAACTAACTTTTTAAAGATGATTTAAAAATGATATTTTAAGGCCTTAAATTTAGACACATGAATTTAAGACGTGTCAAGTTTGCATTGACACATTTAAATAATTGTTATAAATGTGTGAAATTAATCTAAGCAGAAGTGACTCGGTTCGCAGGTTGACCTTTGACCCGACGTTTCCTGGTGTGTAAATCCTCTGCCAAGTCTCGCACGCAGCTCTGGAGTGGGATTGAGAAATCTAGAAATTTCAGAAACTTTAGGTGGAAATTAAAATTTTATTGAAGTATAACCAGTTTATGGACATGTTGCTTTTTTTTGTTTTGTTTTTTAACAGATAAATAAGAAAATGGCTTATTGATGAAATAGGGGAAATTGCTTATTTGATAATAAGCAACTCCAATTCAAAGTTTTAAATATTCCAAAATATAAATAAATCAACAGTAATATAACATTTATAATGCATTTTAAATGAAAAGTAATTTAAATAAGAGCTGGATAAAAAAATAAAGCCTGAACATGGAAATGTGTAGGGCCACAAAACTGCTGCATTTTTAAAATAATCTTGTTAACAAAATATGACGGTTTGCATTCATCTTATTTATTTTGGAGCAATTAAAATAATGTAATTAATTAATTTAGTTAAAATAATTAGTTAATCTGGAACTAAATTATTTAGTTAATTATTCAGTCAAATAAATAATTAACTAAATTATTTTGTTAAATTATAAATAATTATAATTTAACTAAACTAATTTAGCTTAGTTTAGTTAAATTCATTTTTAAAAAATTTTTCTTTTAAAAGCCCAAAAAGTTTGTTTAAAATGTCTTTTTTGTTTTCCCAAGTGCGTTTAACAAAATGTTTGGACACCACTTCTGCCAGCAGATCTAAACAAAACCAAAAGATCAAGTTAAATTTGGAAACTTTTATCAGCTTCTCACACATCCGGCCTCCTTTCCTGCGGCGTCCCAGTTCTGTTGGACCCAAACTGTCCATCAGAGTCTCCGTAATGAAAAGTGAGCGGCTCCTTCGCACCATCCTCTTCGCTGCCGTCAGCTGCTGTCGCTTCCAACTTTCCTGCCATTTCGACATTTTCTCCACAAAGTCGCAGCCAAAGTCAAAGCGGAGGGAAAGTGGTGGTTCTGCTGAGCTAATCAGCGACGGCTTCGGGGAATATTTGCTTAGATTTTTAAAAGTTTGCCACGCGACAGTGATCTCTGAAACCTTATATTTAGAGTAAAAAGGTGAACTGTGGATTATATTACTGCAGTTTTTAATGTTAAACCCCCAGCGGTCCCATTAGCTCCACTCTAACCTTGAGCTGCTGCTCATCCATGCAATCATGAATGTTTCAGTTTGATTTATAGAAAATATACCAACTGATGAACTCTGTGATTTCAGAACATGGAAAATAATGAATCAGCTGTAAAAAGATGGATCAGATACATTTGTTTGCAGCTTGTTTGTGTAACATTACAGAAGAGAGACTGTGTGGTTTATGAGAACATTGCTTAAGATAAAATCACAAACAAACAGCATCTCTGGTCCTAAAGATTGAATTAAATATCTGTTCACATCACAGGCAGAGATAAAAGTCTCACCTTTCCTGCTGCAGAAGCTCCTTGGTCCACAGAGAAGCTAAAGAGAAACAAACAAAAACAAAAACTGATGATTACAAGAGAAAACAGGACAAATGTTAGTTCTGTAAAAAAAACAAAAAAAAAGGTTACTTTATTATTTTTTTTATTATTTCAAATTGCTTAAAGGTTAAAAATAACGTTTGTACATTAACATATAATGATATAATTATATTAATACTTATTATTATTAACAATATAATATATATAATTCAATATATCACATATAATTATATTAATAATATAATTGATTATAATTATTATTAATAATATAACAAAACAATTTAGGTACTTAGAAATATACATTTTTGTGTACATATAAAATTTTTAAAAGATAATCTTTCCTCTTTTAAAAGTGATTATGCTGAGGTTATCATCGAAATATATATATATATAATTTTTACTTTTTCTTTTTTACTAATTAAACAAAAATAATTACACACAAAAATGTTTTTCAGTAATATTAGTAAAATAAAAATGAAAATGTTTATTTTGGCAATTTATTCAGACGTCCCAACTGCCACAACTTAATCTAATTTAATTTAAAAGGTTATTTCCAACTTTTTAATTTTTTATTGCAGGTATCATATTTAAAACTAGCCTTCCATTTTTATATTTTGTGCTGTCATTCAACTGATCCATGTTTACAAAATATATTAATAAGTTCATTATTTAGATCAAACTTACTGAAAAAACTTACTGCAATCTTTACGCATGTAAAAAAAAGAACTATATGTAGAGAAATGTAAACTTTAATGAAAAATGAAAACAAATTGAGCCGAGCTGAACTTTCTATGCACATATTTTAAAGTTAAGATGAAAAGAACATTTAAATGTGTTGAATGGCAGCTTTTCATCTTTTGTAACACATTCCTCATCCATCACAGCCTCCTGAATGCACAGCGCCTCTCATTTTAAGTCTTCATCACAGCTTTTGCGTCTCTGAAATGTGGCACAAACTGTTGTTCAGAGAGGCACTGCAACACGAAACGGAAAAATGTCTTCAAGGCATTTTCCTCAATGCATTCGGAGCTCAGACACGGAAATGTAAACCACAAAAGCACCATTATTCTCCATTTTTCTCTCCCTCTCCCTGAATTGGTTAAAGGGGAAACATAAGAAAAGTGAAACAGATGTCTGGTTGGGGTAAAATGTAAAGTACACAGGTGTCTAAAATAAAATAAATACAACAAGGAAGCTTTATAAGCCAAAACTCACTTTTCTCACACCAGTAATGAATTAAAACCCAAATTTAACCAGCTGATGCTTTAAAGTATATTATTTTCAGATTTTTCTGAAATATTCTTGCAGAATGTGAGAATAAATTACAAAATACAAAAAGATTAACAGTCACTAAATGACATATTTTCTGTGCATGTTTTATTTTTGACAAAACTTAAACATAAATCAGTTTTATATTCTAATTACTATCACGTTAAAAGTGTAAAACAAAGAAATTGATCCGCATTTTAACTCATTTATGAATGCAATACAGTAACGATTAATCGGATTATTTGTGATTAATCGATTACTTGAACTTGACTATATAGACTCAGAAAAAGGCAATTTGCAGACAGAAAAACATATTCAGAGCAGTAACAAAGCCAAATGTACAAAAAAATAAACATTTTGCATCTAAGATTACAAAGAATTGTCTGTAAATATGTTCTATCCCAAGCTCCTCTTTTTGGCTTCACCTGGTTCAAAAGCTGCGTGAAAAAATCTCCTATTAACCACTGAATTATTTGTTTATTTTTTTTAATGTAATTCTAATCCTATATAAAAATAATCCTAGAGAGTTTGGAGACAACAAGCCTAAAAAGTCAGTATTTTGTTATTTTTTTAAAGTCTTTTTATTGCTCCTTTCTTCCCTGTTACTTTTTTGTCCAGGGAGTCATTTTGACCTCACAGTTTTGGCCCATGTGACAAAAAAGTTTGGACACCCCTGGCCTAAAAAAGCATGTTTTTTACTACTTTTTTTTAAAATAATTTTTTGTTCCTCTCTTTCCCATTACGTTTTGGCTAGAGAGTCAATTTGACCTCACAGTTTAGACCCATATCACAAAGGAGCCTTAAAGTTCTTGTTTATTTTTTTGTGTGTTGTTAACTTGTTAGCCATTACGTTTTTGGCCGGGGAGTCATTTTGACCTCACAGGTTAGGCCCAGGTGACAGGAGTCTGGACCCTCCAGGCCTAAAGACTCAGGGATCCAGGTCACATCCTGCGCTTTCAGGTGGAGGCTGACCTGGCCACGCTGCTGTTGGCGGAGCTCTCTGCGATCTGCGAGCTGGCGATCCACTTGGTCTCCCCCACCACCGTCCGGGCGTGTGGCAGCCGCCCCACGTCCTTCACCGTCATCATGAGGTGGCGCGACGACTTGAGCACGCGGACGGCCTCGTCGTGCGGGATGCTCAGGAAGTTGCGGCCGTTGACCTCCAGGATCTGATCGCCGACCTGTGGGGACGGAGCGGAGAAGAGAGGCGTGGTGGGAGGGGCTGAGCAAGGCGGAGCGGGCAGACACTGTCACATGCATGGGGTCAGAGGTGAGAGGTCAGAGAGAGGTGGAGGTGTGTGAAATGTTTAATGAATCAGAGCAAGGTAGTTGTCGCAGCTGCAGCTCGGCTCTGTTGGTCAGCGGACGGTAATAATTAGGATTAAAATGGGCTCTGCTGGTTCGTATGCAGCTTTAAAAGTAACTTAGCTTCGGATCAAAGGGTTCAGGCTGCAGAGTAACAACCGAAAGCCACCTGGAACTGCAGCTGCCAATAATGAGCCTTTTCTCTAGATACAACGAGCAAAACTCTGATCTCAAGGAAAACGGCTCCTACATTTATTTCTACTGTTGGGAAAAACTAATCTGAGCAAAAGACAGGAGTTCACCATCGCCATGTTTAATCCACATTTGGTCCAAGCACACCTCATGTAACTTAGATGTATTTAACACACAAACAACTGGAAATATTTAGTCCCATAAAACTCTAACAGGAATTTTAAAGTTGACAAGAAACGCAGTAGGAAATGTAAAACATTTGGCCTTATTGAACCTTTACTGGTAGATTTTATTAAATGTATCTGTAAAGGTTAGAAATGGAAACGTTCACTTCTGAAGTCCTTCCCTTCCAAACATTTCAGAAACAATGAAAGAAATCAATACCAAAAACCACAAAACCTAAAGCAGAAAACTGTAGAAAACTGCAAAAACTCAAAGTCTTACCAAGTGTTTTTGTGTAGTTTCAAGTGCAGATATATTATAAAACTAACTTAGTTTCAGCAAAATATAGGAACCTGTTTTCAATAAATAATTCTTGAGTTTTGATAAAAATCTCTAATTTGTTGGTGGATTTTATCACTTTGGTAAAAATGTCTTGAAAGTGAAACAAGTTGCCACAGAACTTGGTCCTTTTTATCAATATTTAAGAATTATTTACTGGAAAAAAGCTGATATATGTTTCTGAAACTTTACTTGTCAGTTTTGTTTTAAGTGAACTAAAATATTTGCATTAGGAATTAGACTAAAAATACTTAATAATTTGTGGTTTTACTGAGCAAATTGTATGTTTTTGGGGACTTCAATGCAAAAATCCAAATCATTTTTTGTGACGTTTCCACTGCAAATATTTCAGTAAACTTGAATAAGACAAACTTTCTGTTAGTTTGGTTTAAGTCAATACTTTCTTAATATTTACAAGTATTAAAGTAGTAGCACACATTTAGCTTCTAATGCTAATACAATTGAAATAAGACAAAAGTAACTTACAATATGAGCTTGTTTTAAGTATATTGATGAAAAACTGCTGGTCCTAAGACATTTTTCCTGCTATAAGTTAGGAAACCTGCAAATGGAGCCAAAACGTTTTCATCAATAATAATGAATTATTGACTGAAACCAAGCTGCTGTGTCTTACTGAAAAGTTAGTTTTGTCTTAAAGTGTACTGAGATATTTGCACTAGAAGCGAAACCAAATATTGTCAAACATTCCCCTCCATCCCAGCTTCATCGTGTTTTTCTACCTTAAACTGGAAAACGTCTGGAGCAAAACCAGAAGCAGAAAGTAAAAACCTGCAAACTGAAGGTTTTGTCCTGCTGCGTTGCCGCTCTGTCTGATCTCAGCACGCCGCCGCGCACCGGCGTGGGAAGAAGGTAATTACTTTTGTCACTAAAATATTCAGCGGTGGGATGAGCTCGTGATTTAAACTCACATTTTGGGAGGAGAGAAACTGAAGCAGGGAAAAGAGCTGGTTTGGTTGTAAACATGGTTTCCTCTTTAACTCACAGCCAGGATGAACAAATGCAACGTAGCAGGAATGAGCAACTACTGAGGCTAAATTAGAAATATTTCCTTCATAGCATTTAGTTCCTATTAATATTTACTAAAAAACTGAAGCTTTTTACTTTAGTTACAAGCCGTTTAGCTGCTTTCATTTAAAGTAATTCAAACCAGTTTTTAATTTGATGAATTTAAGCTTGAATTAATTTTTCTAATTTAAAAGGAGTGGATATGCAAATAAAGTTTTAAAAAATACTACGTAACTTATTCTGATATGAAAGCTGCAGAATGAATCGGCGTATAATCAAGTAAAAATGAAGACAAACTAAAATTAAATCTAAAATGATTAACTGACAAGTTTTTAAGTTTTTCCATTTTGGAGCAAAGCTTAAACTTTATCCTTATCCTGTAAATAATGTTGAACATTTTTTCATATTTAAACAGATAAAATTAAACTTTTATTTCAAACGGGTAAAATACCAGAAAGTAAATTAATATGTAAATAATTTGTAAATAAAAAAATATGTATCATGATAGTAATAAAAAATAAAAACAAAAAATTTAAAAGGAGTGAATGTGTCCCATGTTATTTATATTTACATGTCTAATTTTTACTTATCTCATAGTTTGTAGTCAACTTCTTTTAAAGATTTAAAAATAATTATTTTCAATAAATATTAATAAGATTAATATTTGATTACTCTGAAAAAAATAGTGCAGAAAATAGTAAAAAATAATATTTCACTCTGTTTTTTTATATTAACTAAAATTTATGACGACAAATAAAAAAACATTTTCATAAAAAATGATAAATAATACTCAATGCTCAACATCCTGCTGTGAAATCTCACCAGCTGCAGAGCCATTAACTATAAAATTGTGCAAATTGAAATTCCAAAAATAAATTTGCTGCTTTTCGCAGCATGTGACCAGTAACAGGAAGTTACTACTGCAGGAAATGACAATATTGTTTTTTGGACAATATGAAGCTCTCAGCATCAGACAGATCATAAAATTTTGCATAATTCAAACATGTTGAATCTGTAGCTCTTCTGTAAAATCCCAAAACGCAGAAAACGTAGCGGCTCCAAAGTAGGCGGAGCTTGTTGCCTGAATCAGACACTGACATCTCCTCTGATTGGCTCAACTGTTAAAAAGTTGGCAGCGGTGTGAACAACTTATCATGTGAACAAACTTATTTACATGTAATTTTAATTTCATTTCCAAACACCAATATTGTGAAATTATTTTTCTCCAGATATTATCAGAAAGGAAACGCAGCTGCTGTCGGCCCAGAAACCTGAATGAGTAAAAACCTGTTGCGATGCTACTGTTGCAACGCTACTGTTGCAACGCTACTGTTGCAACGCTACTGTTGCAACGCTACTGTTGCAACGCTACTGTTGCAACGCTACTGTTCAATGCGAGCAGAAAGAACAGGTGTAAATAATTCAATTACTAATCCACTTTCCCTTTGCACCCTGCCGGCTCATCCAGATGTTGTTCCTGCTTCCAGGCGGCTTAGCGGGAACACAGTCCTGGTTAGCGTTAGCAGCAGCACCTCTGGCTGCAGCCTATTAACAGGCCACCTGATGGAGACGGGTTATTTGCCTCAGGCTCTGGGGTCAAACTGAGGACATCCCCAAAACAACAGCGAGCGGCTTTACTTCTTAGGTCTTATATGTACAGAAACAATGAGGAGGAAATCTTGTCATACGGAGGAGGATTAGTGGCTTACACGCCGCCGCCTCCCCAGCTAAAAATAAAGCTGGAACAGAAATGGATTAGCATGGAGCTAACTGATGCTGAGTTTCAAAGATTAGGGATTCAATGCAATTTATTTTGCAGAGTCAAAAGACGTTTACTTTTTCAATTAGCAAATCAGCAGGCTTGAAAAGGCCCAACAAATTGAATGGGTTTTATGCTGGGATAATTAGGGAACCTATAGAAGTGTTGGAGACAACAGAGTCTGCACGGTTTCTGCCTCCACGGGTTGAATTATATGATAAATGAAGTCAACATGGACCAGTTTATGTAGCCAATGATAAAAAGCTACGACTAATTAAATAAAATGGCCAGTGAACCTCATCTGGTAAATGAGGGACCAGAGCCAAAACTCACTCAAATATTTGAAACCATTTCTGAAAACGCTTAAAACTTCCTGTTTTAATTTTTAATCACCAAATATTCCATAATATGCATTAATATGGCCAGCGGATCCTGTCTTAGTGCTACCACAGAAGAAGAGCGCCTACTTGACACACAAGTAGCGTAAAAAATTATTTTAAAAATCATGCAGGCAACTTTATTTTAAAAAAGCCCAATAACCCGTCCATCCATTTTCCTGCACCCTTGTCCCTTACTGGGGTCAGGAGGTGCTGGTGCCTCTCCAGCTAACGTTCCGGGCGAGAGGCGGGGTCACCTGGACAGGTCGCCAGTCTGTCGCAGGGCAACACAGAGACACACAACCATCCACACACACTCACACCTAGGGACAATTTAGAGAGGCCAATTAACCTGACAGTCATGTTTTTGGACTGTGGGAGGAAGCCGGAGTACCCGGAGAGAACCCACCATGCACAGGGAGAACATGGAGACTCCATGCAGAAAGACCGGGGCCAGGAATCGAACCCAGAACCTTCTTGCTGCAAGGCAACAGCTCTACCAGCTGTGCAGCCCTGTGCAAAACATCTTTTCTATTAAATCATTCTTAGATAATGAGATTTTATGCTCAGTTCTGCCTATTTTGCTCTGTT
Organism: Phalloptychus januarius; assembly: GCA_902982915.1. Classification (NCBI taxonomy): domain Eukaryota; kingdom Metazoa; phylum Chordata; class Actinopteri; order Cyprinodontiformes; family Poeciliidae; genus Phalloptychus; species Phalloptychus januarius. The sequence goes on along the minus strand of CADWAE010000133.1, from coordinate 382,497 downwards.
TTTGGGCATCTTGTCACTTTAAACCTAATTTGCTGCTGGTCCCGCCCCCCCAAACTAAACACTTCCACTCGCACCTGAAAATGTCTGCAAACAGATTATTCCTCCTGCAAGGCAACAGCTCTACCAGCTGCACCACTGAGCAGCCCCAATAACCCATTCATAAGAAAATAAGCAAAACATTTAACAAATATATAAAAATATTGGAAATGATGATTTTCCTTCCAGACTCTTTTCCATCTTTCTGAAGCCTGTGGAGCTAATAGGAAATGTTCTTTGTGGTATTATAGAACAAATTGGATGCATAAATAATTAGTATTTCTGCATTGAGGTTTTGCAAACATCCTGGTAGTTCAGAACGTTTCCCAGTAAGGACCAATAAAACCTGCTCAGATTAATCTTGCTGGCTTATTTGCACCTGCTGCATCTTGTAAACGAACACAACTGTAATCCTGACTCTAATTACACGCTGTTTTAGTTTTATAACCGTCATTAAAACCACTCCATTAATTACAGAGGAACAAATTAGGTAACGCCAATTCGCCGTATTAATCTCCCAGTAAATGTCTTCATTGTGGAAATGGCTCAGGATATTACGCCGACTCACATTCATTTCCTGAGGACTTACTCTCATCTTAACCTTAAATATCACCTTCTCTGCTCTCAGCGCGGCCTTAATCTAGCAGAAACCTAACCTTTAATATTTTCCTCTCGTTTTAAATTGAGGAAATGTCCTCATGCTGCGTTGCTGCGGTGATTTTAAGTTCAAACAGCCTCATGTGGATGAAGGTGAGTCACTTTCTGCTGCCGTCATTTAGCTGCTGCGGCTCCTTTTCTCTCGCCTCATTAATCCTGCTGCTGCATGTTCCCGACTCGCCGACTATTTCTGTCCAGTTTCCAAAGCAAAAACCTCAAATAAGACTAAACTCACTTATAAGTAACTTTCCAGGAAGATATAAGGGTTTGTTTTAAGTCAATAATTCCTTAGCATTGACGAAAAAGTTCTGGTTCCGTTGGTAGAATGTTCCGCTGCGCCGTTACCTAGCAACTCCCGCCAAACCAAGCTCGTCACCTAGCAACCCAGAGCTAGTTCCACTGGCAGATTATTTCACTTATAACAAGACAATTTATATGAAATAATATTAGTACTAATATATTTTCACCAATATTAAGAAATTATTGGCTCAAAATAAACTCCTTTATCTTGTTCATAAGTTATTTGTAAATTAGTGTAAATTAGTATCATAAGATATTTGTACTATAAACCAGGCAAAAATGTCTGTTTTTGCAGTGTTGATTAAAATGAACAAAAATTAGGAAATTTTCTGAAATGTTCTGGAAAAACTGGGAAATTTCTGTGTTTGAAAAGTTGAAAAATTGCTAGGTAACAAATTCTGAAATTTTGAGATTAATCTCAGAAATGTTCCAGAAAAAAAAATGGTTTTAATTTTTCTGAATTTCAAAAGTTGAACATTTCCAGAAAATTTCTGAGTTTAGTTTTGGAAACTTACTCCTCTTTTCTGATGTGCCGGTGTAGATTTAGCAAGCTTTCCGTATTTAAAGAAAATCATCCAGTTTTCAGTTTCTTCTGGGCTCAAATTAACAAATTTATTTTAGTAAGAACAGAATTTGCATCAATTTCTTTGAAAAGGTTCTGTATATTTAGTCAAGTTTAATAAATTAAATCAAAGCTGATTCGCCTTTTTGGTAGACATGGTTGGTTACAAAAACAAAAACACCTTGTGTTGTATTTAAATTTTCCATTGTAAGAAAACTACATCTATAATAATTTCACCCTTGTGGCAAATTAAAAACCTCCGTCTGCAACAATTTGTATCACTTTTGAATTGCGGCTGGCGGCCGCACAAAATCCATCCAATGGCCACAAATGGCCCCCTGGCCTCACTTTGGACACACCTACTCTACATAAAAGTAGATAGTTTCTTTGTGATCAATTCTTGTGTTAACGCCTGAGGGAGGAGCGCCTGCAGCTTTGCATTCTGGGTAATTAAACAACCGCCGATGTTTGTGCTTTGAGTGCGAATCATCAAAACACATTCTTCAAAAACAGAGTGAAACAAATCAAGCCGTCGACTCGGAGTTGATTGATTGTGCTGCAACTTTTCCCATGCAGCACAATGATGAAAAACTAAGTTCCAGTGAATGGAAGAAGCTAGAAATCTCTACATCTCTACATTTAATCATGAAAGGTTTATCTATATTTCTGTAAATTGATTATTCTGAACTTAAGCTCCATAATCTGAATGAATAAACTCAAATTATCAGTCATTAGCTGCACTATGATACTTTATTTGGACCTAAAACTCAAACTAATGTTTCCTGTCAGCTGAGATGGTTCTGCATGTCAGATAGATTTTCTCGTTTTGAGCAGTTGCTGCTGAAATAGTCGTCTGAATGTGATTAGTGTAACATTTTGAAGCCACCTTCTGCACCTTGAGGCAAAATCTCATCAGTTAAAATGCGGCCATCAGTTTGGATCCCTGATGCACTTCAGGACAATTAAAGTGGGTCTTTATTGCTTTTCGCTGCAGAGAAGCAGCTCAGCACTACAACACATTAAGCGCTCAACACTAAAAACCCAGTGAAGTTATACAACCCATTATAGGAACGTTCAGCGCGGCGAATAAAAGGGCATTAAAGGGATCAACCCAGAAAACACCTGAACTGTCAGTTCTGCTGTTTCTTCCTGTTTGATGACGGATCTGAATGTTAAATAGTCATTCACTGCAAAACACAAAATCTTACCAAGTCATTTTAGTCCAGTTTCAAGAGAAATTATCCTATTACACTTAATATAAGAAAAACTATCTTAAAAGTAACTGTTTAGCACCATATAGAGGCCTGTTTTAAGTAAATAATTCCTTAATATTGACGAAACATTCCTAGTTGTATTGGCACTTATAACAAGACATTTTTCCCACTTTATAAGTTAATTTATCTGCCAATGGAACCAGAATTTTTCCATTAATATTGAGGAATTATTTACTTAAAACAAGCCTCAATATCCAGCTGAAAAGTTACTTTTTAGTTAGTTTGTATTATTAGATATTTACACAGGAAACTAGACTAAAATGAATGGTAAGTTTTCGTTCTTTTCAGTGTAAAGTGATAAATTATAGTTTTTGCCAAAAATCGGACTCGGCTCCTCCGTCACCTGAAACTTCATCAGGAATATCAGTAATAATGGCGCCACTTATTATCCTGGATATTAAGGTCGTCTTTAACAACAAGAAATACTTTTAATTTATCCAAATTCAGTTCAATTCTTGCTTCAGTGTGACTAGATTTGATGCACAACGTAGTGAATAATTGTGAAGTTAAAAGTGGTGAAACAGAAGCAGCTCAAATGAAGATAAATTCACCTACAAAGAACATTTAATAAGTGTGAAAGGAAAGCTTTCCTGAAATTAAAATGTGCAGTTTGTGGGAACTATTCCTTCAGGAATGAGATTAATTTGAAACAAAAAGGCTGCGTTCTGGACATTTTTGGCACTGTTGCCGTATTACCCTGGCAACAGTTCAGCTCTGAGGAGAAAATATTGTGGTTTTGTTTAATATGCGGCACAGGAAGCACTATGCTGGTAAAAACACTTCCTGCTCCAGAGTCCGTTATTTTAGTCTGATCTCCCCAAATGAACCGGATTAAAGTGGACTAAACAGGGCTGCTGTGAACGCAGTCGTAGTGTGAAGAAAAGTCTGAAGCTCTGTTAAACCAATGCACCCAATGCACCCAATCCACCCAATGCACCCAATCCCCCAATGCACCCAATGCACCCAATCCACCTAATGCACCCAATGCACCTAATCCACCTAATGCACCCAATCCACCCAATGCACCCAATCCATCCATCCATTTTCTATACGTAGAAAATCCACCAGCACCTCTCTTGGTGGTGCTGATTCCGGGCGGGAGGCGGGGTCACCCTGGACATGTCGCCAGTCTGTCGCAGGGCGACACACAGACACACAGGACACACAACCAGGTACACACACACTCACACGTAGGGAGAATTTGGAGAGACCAATTAATCTGACAGTCATGTTTTTGGACTGTGGGAGGAAGCCGGAGTACCCGGAGAGAACCCACCATGCACAGGGAGAACATGCAAACTCCATGCAGAAAGACCTGGGCCGGGAATCGAACCCAGAACCTTCTTGCTGCAAAGCAACAGCTCTACCAGCTGCGCCACTGAGAAGCCCCTCTGTTAAACCTCGGTTTCTAAATCACGAGGCTCCCAGGATCCGCTGCTGCCGGCAGATGAATCGCTGCTGCAACGACTCAAACCACTTCTTATGGGAGCTTTTTTTAAGAGTTTTGTGAGAAGTTCTTGATCAATTTTAGCTTGAGTTTGTTTTATCCCCTGCGAGGTGAGAGTGCTGCAGCTTTGAGCTACGAGTTGTTTTGGGGAAAACACACTGAGGGCTCAGGGGAGAAACACTAAACCACAGAGCTACAAGCGCAAAGATGGAGGCATTAAGAAGCAGATTTCACTACTTTCCCCAGGTTCCCACTGACTTGTTCATTAAAATGTCCCGCTGCAGGAGTTGCCTGTTACTGAGACATGAACATTTCCGCTCTGATCTGGAGGAATCGATCGACATCTGAGTCCTGGGAAATGGCATTTCCCAACTTACAGACTTCACCCAATAAATATTAAATAAAGTGAGTTTATTTAATCAACTCACTTTACAGCAAAACTCACTTCAATTCAATAACTGAGACGGATCTTGATGTTTATTTTATCAATATGACCTTTGCTCTCAAATTGAGGGTTAATTTCACTTTGATAAAAGGTTAAAAATTTGCTTGTTTTCACCCAACAGCATCATTTAGAGACAGTTTCTATAAAATATGTTAAAATGTCTCCTAGTTTTGTTGAAGTTATTATATCTTCAACTTGACAGAAGCTCAAGGTTAAAGTAGGACTTCATTTATGCAAATATTAAGGTTTGTAGGTGAGCAAGAAACTGATTTTAAGCTTTAAAGTTCTTGTCAGATACTGACTTCATACCTAGAGGAATGAAAGGATGTCCAGTTTTCCAGTTTTCCTTGTACTCCTTTTTTTTGCTACATGTTGCTGTTTTCTCAGGTTTTTCAATATTTTAAAAGGCTAACTCTTGCTCCCCACAGCTTTGTGCTGTCTGAAAGCTGTATCCATCATACTATCTCTAAATCAGGCCTAATTTTCTCCTCTTTAACCTTTGACCCTCGTTTCAACCCTTATTCTCTACATCCCCATCACCCTCCTCACTCCTCCTTCTCCTCATGTTTTATCCGTTGGGCTGTCTTTACCGGCTCCGTTACCGAGTCCGACCACAGCCATCCACCATCTCCTTCCACTCAGCCAGTTCAGAGTCCGGCTGCAGTGACTGGTAGGAAGGAACGAAGCTGTTTCATGGCAGCCATTTTGACTGCCGCCATAACATCCACTTTACATGTTTTTGTTCCAGCTCATTTAGATCAAAATATCAAAATATAAATAACCATCAAACTCCTAGGCTGCGGTAACACTGCAGCCTGAAGTGACCCAATCAGATTTTTTGCGGTGGCTGTTCAAACATACCACCTGAAAGTGTCCCGCATGCGCAGCAGAGGGCGCAATAGCATCAGCGTTCTGCCAACCGTCATAAGAAGAAGAAGTGCTCAGTGTTTGCGGACGTAAACATGGATGCTAACGGTGGAGCAGAGCTTACACATTTGAAGTTATTGTCCCACCAGAACCATCATATTAACAACTTAATCCTCATTACATGGTTGTTGTTTTTCTTCCTGCTTGCACGCATCAGGATGCAGAATCGTGACGTTTGTCGAGTATCAGTGACGTTCAGGTCGGATGAAAGTGACCTGGATGTTGGGTCACATTTGAATCAGATACGTATCGGATATAGGTTGCATCCGACCTGTGCTGTTCAGACTGTCATGAAAAGATCAGATATGAGTCGCATTACATCAAAAAACCGGGTCACTTCAGACTGAAGTGTGAATGCAGCCCAAATGGGCCATTAGATCCAGTTGCTAACACCAGTTTGGACCACTTTCTTTCTTCAGAGCTGCCTTAACTTTCACTGCTTGGTTATGTTGTGTATCCCCTCTTCGCCACAGCTCACCACAAGAGTTCCCCAAGGCTCTGTGCTCGGACCTCTTCTCATTATAACCTCATTGGGCCAGATCATCCAGTCACATCCTGGCTTCTCGTACCTCTTCTATGCTGACAACACCCAACTCTACCTGTCATTCTCCTACATGATCATTCTCTGTCGTTGTGTCCTTGGGTCAGACACTTCACCCACCTTGCCTGTTGATGACGGAAATAAGCCACTGGAGTTCAGTTTGAGATGATTTGAACTTAAAACCATTTTTTAAATTATTTTATTGCGAGTTTGATTTGTGCAGTACTAACTTGCTGTGATGAATAACCTGAGCTGAACTAAATATAAAATGCCCAACGGTTTGTTAAATCTGTATTTCATCCATGCTTGGCCAGACATTTCTAAATTAATACTCGGCTTCTGAAAAGGTTGATCAGAGGAGTGCGAGCGCTGGCCTAATGATGCAACACTGACAGCAGTGAGGCCCGTCCGACTCCTGCCTGAATGAAATGTGTCAGAATCGGCCCGACAGATCCACACTGCGCATACTAACATCTCACACATGACAGCCGCAGCCTTCCACCGAGCAGCAGGACCGGGCCGTCCGGACTCAGAACTGTCCTCATTCCTGGTGCTTATTGAGATAATGATTAAAAAAGTGGCTAAAAATCTCTTGTGCTGTTTTTCAACTGCAGTCAAAATCTGAAAAAACCACATCTCTATCATTTAATAGGATAAAGACTATTAAATGCTCAGTAAAATTCAGCATTGAAATGTTATTGGGCAAGACCATCTAACAGTTGTAACCATATTTACAACTACCAGTGTAACAACAATACTTAGTTTTCTTGGGTTTCCAAACATCAAATGGAGTTAAGAGATTTTGGACTTTAGTTACTTTTCACCTGATTATGAATGTTGTCTATGTTTTCAGAGTTCCCACGACTGGAAGTGACCGGCGCCATCTTGGTAGGCAAGTGGATCAGTTTGTCCCAACACTTCAAGCAGCCAACCTGCAAAAATGAACTGCCTCTACATCTATATCTGACAGGGGAACCTTTTCTGCAACGTCCTGCATAAAGTGTTTGCAATGACTCCCAATCAATGTTTCGCGTCACTGTGGAGGAGTTCTGGATAAATCCAACTATAAGAGTTTTACTTTCCTAGTTACTCGATTAGAAGTATTAACTAAAGTGTTTTGAAGGTGAATCAGCATTTATCTTCTTGACATTTCAGCTCCAGTAAAAGAGGATCTGTTGAGGATCTGAGCCCCAATATTCTCACTCCTATAAAGTTAACACATCATGGGTTGGGTGATGACTTTTACATGTGTGTCAATTGTAACTAATTAGTTTAGTCTCATTGGGTGAGAAATATGACCTTTCTGCAGCAATTAAATCAGGCCAAGGAAAATCAATGGTCCTAATCAGCACCAAACTACGACTGCTGACCTTTTAGCCTAAACACACGTTTTTATTCATGGCTTGGCAGGTTATTCCAGGTTATTTGTGTTGTTTACCTACAAGTTGGAGACTAATTAGGGATGGGGCAAGCTTTTAGGTTTCGGGTGTTGCATCCTTCTCTGTCTACAGCCCATTATGTCTCTGAAAACAAACAGCTGGTGTATGTTTGAATACAACAACAGGTGGAAACCTCAGATCTTCTTGGATTAGATGTGGTTTTATTGATCATCTTTAGATTTGGTGGAATAACACAAGTAAAATTCGCAATTTCATGAAATACAAGAAGAAAATGATTTTTCAGTGATAAATTAGAGCTTTAGAAAACATCAAAATTGATGTATTCTAACATCAATATCAGTCTTAGCTGACTGAAGCTAATCTATCTACGATTTCAATTCAATCTGATTGACAAGATTATGCATGATGGTGAAACCAGCTATCAGGTCCAGGGGACAAATACTTACCCACCTAGAACCAGTTTGGTTTGGATAACATCTTCCTCTTTAAAGAAAAGGAAACAATCAATTCGGATTGCAACTAATTATTACTTTATTTATCGATTAATCGGTTACTCTGACGATTAATTGGTTAAAAATTTACAAATAGTGCAGATTTAGCCCGTTATGCTATATTAGAAATAGTTTAAAAGGTACAGTTACATAATTAAATCCCCTTATAAGTGAGAAAATAAATGTTGATCATTTGTAGCAAAGAACGCATTCACAACTAAAAGATGCTTCTGACATCAACTTTGGGCTAATTTGTTGATTATTTTTGGATTACCAATAATTGGATAACAAAATGTGCTTATTTTACAGAATTGGAACCAAGAGAAGCTAAAACTGCCACTTTCTAGGTAAAACATTTACAGAAACATTTATTTAAAAAAAATCCTAAATGCAAAATTTACATATATGTTTTGCACAGTTTTGGCTCTGATTGTGTTGTTCTTTCAGCAAATGACCTTTTTTGAATATTTATACTCCAATTGATGATTAATCGATTACTAAATTAGTTGGCGATTATTTGAGTTAGTTGATTTATCTGATTAATCGATTCAGCCTCACAATCAACCATGTAGCTGGACCTAAAATTGGAGTAAAAATGAAAAGAAGATTCTGTCTGTTTCAGTGAGAGATGTGTTTTTGTGCTGCATTAATAAGTTTCACCTTGCCAAAGCGCTCTGAGGTTTTGTCCTCTTGGCGTGACGGAGCGGTTGCTGTAGCTTTGTGGCAACAGATAGCGAAGTGTTTCTGCTCTTTAGCTCCACAGGGAGATTGATCCTGTGGAGAGCGCTCTGCAGGAGACATCATGGAGAAACAGATGGGCTGCAATCCTGCCTGCGCCCTTAATGCGAAATTTTAATTCACCCCCAGACGTCCAAAGGAAACTAAGGACAGGACTCCATGTTGGGGCATTTTCAATTTCAGCAGTGGTGTGTTTTCTTCATAACTGCACAACAAATGTCACATTTTCATCCTCCATATGCCAATAAAGCATTTCCTTCTATCCTCTGGCATTCGGCCCATTTAGAAGTGATTAATGCAAACAGCCTAAGTACACCCTGGCTGCTTTTTTGGGAAAGAGGAAAAGTATCTGGCCAGGGGCTCCGAATGCACTGCATTAATTGATCATCTCTAAAACGACAGTTCAGGAGGTAGGAGCTGCTGGTTCTGTAAACTAAGGGTTGCAGGATCGTTGTGTCCTTGGGAAACGATCAAGGAATGGGTGAATGAGTGCAACGTAGAGGGCTTTGGAGTCCTCAGACTTGATTAAGTGCTATATAAAAGCAGGAATTGCAGCGTATTGGAGGCTAACAGAAAGACATCAGACGTTATAGAGCGAGTGTAAAGTATTCACTAATCGCAGTGTAACTATTAAAGATGTTTTCCCACCAGAAGATTCGGCTCAGTTGGGAACCAAAATGGCAACATTTGTTACATTTTCAGCTGCTGCGGTTCTCCTGAAAAACCTGTAGGGGCGCTACACCAAGAACAACTGGTGTAGCGCCACCAGTTGTTCTTTCAGCCAGGAAACGACACCAAAGAAGACACTTAGCAGCTTCCTTCTTTAAAATGTAAACAACAATGGAGTCACGTCAGATTTCAGTGATTATAAGCTAAAATCTCTCTTTGGTTAAAAAAAAAACACGAGCATCTTAGAAAAGTATTTTTTGATACTGAAAGGGTAAAAAACACAATTTCTAAATAATTTGAAGGCCATCTTTCCAATGGTGAATTCACACCAAAGGCATTTTGAGCATCAGGCGCGTCTGGTTTAAGTTCAAGGCCTATGTAGAGGTTTGTCAAGGTTTGTCAAGGTTTGTCAAGGTACGTCAAGGGCCGTTGAGGCGCGTCGTTTCAAGCATCTAGTGCGACAAGATTTTAATTGTTTTGCGGGTCAAGAGAGTCCAACGGAAAACAGTGTCTAGAGCTGACGCACCTTCGATGCGCCGACACGTAGACTTTGAATCAGTTGTGCAAAACATCAAGTGTCTGCATTCAAGCTGCACACGTATTGAAGTTGAAGCGTCGGACGCGTTTTTGATGCCCAATGAAACGACGCTCAGAGAAATCGTAACCAGCCCAAGAAATCCCGCTAAGACTCGACGAGCCTCGGTTAGCATGCTAAAGACCAACTATGATTACACTCTGCTCCCAAAAATGTAGAGAAATTTGGCTTCCAGGTGAAATTGATGACAAACATGATGAACCATTAAAGTAGGACGTTCAACAAGAACCATGCAACAGTGATTTCTTCATCTCAAACAATATACTGAAACAAAACCAACGGTGGGTAGAAATAAACACCTGGATTCTGAATCCGTTCAAGTAGTGGTTTTAGTTTGCTTCATTTTTCGGTAAAATCAGGTTTTGGTGGCGGTTTCATGTCCGATAGCAGAGCAAACCAACTCTTCAATAAGACAATGGTCCTAAACACTACAGCAAATCTGAAAGTGTAAACGTCAACCTGACTGAAGCTGAAGAGTGTGAAAGCAAGGTGTGTAATAAAAATAGATTTTTCTAATACTCTACATTCAAATAAGCATTTTAAAAGGAAAACAAATGTTATTGAGCAGAAACAGAAAGCAGAGGAGCAGAAACACTGGAGTGTATTTACGTCCAAATCACTATTTGTTATTTACTTTCAGCCAGGTGCAGAGAAGCAGACGAGACGTTGATGGATGGACCTCCGAGCAGCAATCACTACCCTCCTGTTGTCTGTAAATCCTGCTGCATCTTTTTGCATCTGAATCTCATGTTTATGAAGGAGCGAAGCCTCCTGTCTCTTTCTGCAGAGCAGGTTGTTAAAGTGAGCACAAGCAGTCAGAAATACGGAGGAAACATAAATAAATGACACGAATATGAAAGACACAAGGGCAGAGACTCGTCTGTCTCTTCAGTCGGGATGTGTGATGCTTCTACTCACACAAGGGCAAGAAGCAATTTTCCCCCGGGGAATTAATTACGTCTAAATTTGAATCAAAAGAGCATTTCAAGCAAATGGCTGCAGGATCGTTTCAAGACATTTTCAGATGATTGCATCGTTTCGCTCAGAGGTCTTTGGTGTCGAGGAGAGACGGCACAACAAGTCAACAAAAGTGTTTACTGCTGCAGATTTCATCAATAAAAAGATTAAGGGCTACTTTCAATTAGGTCAGAATTAGAGCTGAACAGATTAATTGGATTAATCGTGATTAATTGGATTAATCGAGGCAATTTGTTAAGTTATCATGATTAATTGATTATTAACCGTCAACTAATTTAGAAAACTGTTAATTATAAATGGAGTCTACACTCAAAAACCTGTCTGTAAATATTTTCCCAAACTCCTTAAGTGGTAATCCTGTTTTATTTCATTCTATTCAATAAAATGTTGATTTTCTCATTTAAAACTTTTTTTTATTGTTTTTATGCACATGTTTTAATGTATTTCTAATATTGTATAAATAAGGTTTAAGCGGTTAAATGAAAACCTGCAGAATATGTCATTTTTTAATCTTATTAATCAATTAAGTCAGAATAATTGATAGTTACAGCCCTGGTCATAACAGAGAGAACATAAAGTATTAATTAGTTGCAGAATAGCAACTAAAGGTGTTTTCAACCTTGATAGTCGATGAGATTCAGTTTGATTAGGAACCAAAATGGCAACATTTGTTACATTTCAGCTGCTGTGGTTTTGTTTCACACTGCAATGTGTCAAACTGACCTAATTATCTGGAAACCTGTTCCCCTCCTGGCCTGTGGGGGCGCTGCATCAAGAACCACTGAAGGAAACAACACAAAAACCTCTGAAGACACTGAGTGCAACTTCCTTCTTCATAAAATGTAAATAAAAATGGAATAGCGTCAGATTTTAGTCAGATTTCTCATTGGTCTTTGCTAGAAAATATAAAATCACAACTCCGAATTTTACGCAAAATTTTTTTTGTTTTTACAGACTAATTTTCTAAAATATCAAACAAAATGCAGATTTTGAAGCTGAAATATCTAAGCAAAATGCCTCTTGACACGTTATTGACTGGTGTTTGTAAAGCAGCCAATCGAGATGTGCCACCATTTCTCCTTCCTGCTGATTGGCTGAACCCCCACAGAGTAGAACCTAAGGAATAAGGCTGATGTTAGAGGCAAGGAATATCCTGAAACAGATGCAAGGTGTGGATGCAACCATGGCGACGTTCATTACAGAGCTTTACAGGAGAAAAGGTTCAGACATGTTTTCTGTAGTGAGAACTGAAACTCTTCAATTTACTCATCTTCAATCAATCAGAAGATGAATTTCTATTCACTGCTTTGCAGGACTGTAATGTCATCTTTAGTTTATGCAGTTGTGCTTTATTCCTCAGAGTCAATATTCAAACCTTCATGTTGATTTTCTTTTCTCTTTCTCTGTTTTTTCCCTCTAAATTTACTGAGTGCAGCTTTAACTGGATGCATGGAGCCTCCTGTGGGATCAATAAAGCACGGGGCCATCTCTCCGTCTAAAAGGCCATGTAATCACTGGAGCTGCTTCCAGTTCAGCTTGCAGAGAGATTTGTGTCTTTGTTATCATCCTGCTGCAGCTCAACAACCCTTTTCTCAGCTGTATTCAAACTTAAAACCTCAAACGTTGCCTTTATGGGTGATATTGTGAATATTTTATGGCTGCAGCTCATCTGATTTGTCAGCAGCAACACCTGGATGGATGACTCAAAACGAAGGCACCGACTTACGGATGTATTTATTCTGGTTTGCATTTATCTTCTCTTTTTATTGACTCGTATGGGTGTTTGATGTCAAATAAGATATTAAGCTGCCGATTCTTCTCACCCTGTGCTACCTGTAGGTTATCCTCCGGCAGCAGAAACTCCCAGCATGCCTTGGAAATAACAAATGGACAAACGCTGCGTTTATTTCGCTCCTCTGCGTGCAGCAGAACAGAGGCTGGTGCCAGTTTTTGATCGGCGAGAAAATAAATTGTTTATGCACATAATATTTCCTGACTGCAATCTGGTGCAACGTAATATTTCAATCAGAATACTAATTCCCCTTTCAAACATGAATAGATGCTCGCTGTTTAGCATTTACAAATAGGATCATCCAGGCAGAAAGGTTGATTGCCACATTTTCACTCACTTAGACTAACAAGCAAATATTTAACAGGGATCACCATCTCCAGATTTACATATTAACATTGCAAAATACTGTTTGGAATATAATAATTGTTGCCTAATAAATACCAAGTGGTTTGAGTTTCTGCTTGCTGATGCAACATCCAGCCTGTTGGTTTGAGATTAAAAGCTCAAGCTGCTGCAGAACACCAAGAGGGAAACGTGGCTTTATCGATAACGTCGCTGCTGCATGAGAATTTTAGCAAAAATTTCCAAAGAGTTGGAAAAAAAGAGTTTAATCTGGATAGGAAACCAACTGCCTGCAGTACAGCATCACTACCACAAGGCGGCGGCAATGTGCCGACAAGCAAAGACGAAGAAGAATTCTGCAGTTATTTGTTTTTAGCCTTTTTTAAAAGTCATGTTTTTATTTAGAAATGTAAGTTTTTAACTGAATATTTATGAATATTTAGTTACCAAGCTAAAAGCAGGAGTTTATAGAAAGACTCAGCTTTTATTCTGATAGTCTACTAACAGCTATCAGCGAGTGAATTTGCATATAAGCTAAATATTTTGCTAAAAGCTTTATATTTAGCATGTTACCTTAATATTTAGTTTTAAGTAAAATATTTAGCTAGTTATTTAAATATTTAGTCTGGAGATACATATTTTGTTTGCCAACTAAATATCTGGCTGAAAACTAAATACTTTGTCTGCAAACTAAAAGTGTAGCTTAAAAACTAAGTATTCAATTTGGATCCAAGTAATTAGCTATATTTTTCTCACCAGCAGGAGTTTATATAGAGGTATGCAAGACCAAGCTTTTATTTTTATCGTTCACTTTAAGTAATCGGCAAGGGAATTCTTATAAAGATATAAAGCACGTCGCTAAATATTTAGATTTAAACTATTATTTAGCTAATATTTAGCATAGAGCTTAATATTTAGCAAACAAACTGGTTGGGAGCTGAATACTTCGTTTTCCATTTTAAGCTAAATATTTAGCTTCCTATAATAACTCTTACACAACACCAGCTGCAGAAATGTTGGTAGCTTTTATATATTAGGTAATTTCTAAGCTTTGTTTTCATTTTGGTGAATTTACTCCTCCAATAATATTATCTTTTAGACATTTTTACTCCAATCCACACAACCTAACAGCTCTAACACTCAGCCAACAGACTAACTAGTTAAATCTCAAAAAACATTACAAAAACTTTATTTTCTGCTTTACATGCTACAATCAAAGCGTTATTATCTTGTATCGTCAACGTGTAGCTATATTAAATTATTACTGTTGAGGGTAAAATACTTGGATTTTTTTTTTATTAAATACTCCAAGTTGCAATTTAGTTCCTTAAAATAAAGTAAATCATTGTTTAAAATGTGTTTTTTTATGTGATTTTATTTGGTTTAATTTTAAGCTTAAATCTCCTCTTCCTGTAGCTCAGGGTCCGATCTCCGACAGTTTAAACCTGTCCTGCAGCTGCATGCTCTACTCAACATGACATTTCAGATTTATTAAACTACTCAAAGAGCAAAAAGAAAAGTTGGGCAATAGGAAATGTAACAAAGCAACAACATATATTGGTGTGGAGATGGAAGCTGTTACAGTGGAGTCATTGGTTAACATTAAGCAGCTGTGAGCCGGGCTGGACAAGCAACAAGCTGAGGTTCTGTTCACCTTACAGGGACCCAAAGGACCGATGGTGTTGATTTAAACCCAAGAAAATCGCTTCAACAAAAAGGCTGGTCAGCATTTATCAATCTTTATCTATAATATCTGAGTTCAGTGGCAAAACTCAGAGAGTTCATAGCAAAAAGTAAAAGTTTCATCTGTCAGGAGATAAAGAGACGGAAAGATCTGGAGGGAAAACCTGAATAAGAAACCTTGGATGGACGGACGGATGGATGGCAATCAGGTGAACTGGTTAATTTGTGATCTGAATAATTAAGTCAATCTATAATCTGGTCAGCAGTTTCTGTAGCAATGTGCAATAATATATTTAATATTTAATCAATCTGTGATTTTATGAAAGCGTCTGTCCCACCGACAGCTCCTAAGAAGATGCCTTCAGGACTTGATGAGGGATGGGAAACCGGAGCTCCACAGCATGAAACCAACATGTAACCTGAACATCCTGGTTCTGCAGATTCAAAGTCCTCCACATCTGGAAACATCTGGATGGAGTCATGGATCCAGGAAACATCTCTAATGCCCAAATTCCTCTTTATTTTTAATGCAAATGACATCTAATTCCCAACAATCTGTCCAGGAGGCAGCGGCGTACGTTGCAGCAGACGTAACCTTTCCCCGGGTCTCTGATCAGATCAAAACCAACCAGGCAGATGTCAACAAAAGGCCAATGAGAACAGGTTGACCTTTCCTTCCCCAACCTGCTGAGTGGGAAGGAAAACGTTCAAAAACAGAAAGACAAACACCTGGAGCAAGAGCCGGTCGCCACGGTAACAATTACACCTGTGGACCAGCGTCTCTGAGGCCTGGAGAATGAGACGGGGACATGGAGGTGGACCAGGCCAAACAAAAAGAGTTTCTGCTGGTTTAACTCAGATTTAAGACTTTTTAAGACCACTATGAATTAACTTTAAGACCTGGAGCCCCGCAGACATGTACAAACTTTAGAGTTGCTTAGTAACTAGTTACATTTACCCAGTTACATTTAACTGAGTAACCTTTCTGAAAAAAAATGTGTTTTTCTTTTAGGACTGTTTTGACTGAGCTGTACTTCACTTTTATTTTAGTAATTTTATTACAAAGTTTCGCTAATAAAACAGAAACAAACCATTTCATCCAGTTACTGATGGTGATTGGTGAATATGGATGGAGGGTGGAAATAATTAACTTTTACTACCAAAAAAGGACAAACCGTATTTTTTGTCCAATACATATACATATAATGAAAATATATATTATTATATACTGATTATTTGGATTTCTGTCAGTACCAACTATTTCAGCTTTATTGTGTTATTGTAAAACGAGTAAAGAAGCAAAGAAATCCAGCAGATTCCCTTTCACTGATTAAATGCAGGTGAAATGGAGGCTAACGGTAGCTAAGCTAACTAAGCTAACAGGCTAATAATCACACACTTGTCCATCCACTCCCTATGAAGAAAAAACTGGTTAAAAGCTGACACCCTGTCTTTGTCTTTCTTCTTTTCCCCTGTGTAAACACCTGATTTTATTATTTTACTAGGCAGCATGATTAAAATCCCCATCTTTCTTGTCTTCCTCAGATTGCAACTAAACACGCTAACGCAGGAACAAACCATTTCATCCGGTTACAGGGGGGTGTTCTGTAAATATGGACGCTAGGACATTGGAAACCTTGACCAATGTCCTAATAATAACTATATTTATATTATTATATAATGATTAACTTTCTGTCAGTACCAAATATTTCAGTTTTATTGTGTTATTGTAAAATGAAGACAGAGGAAGACAAATTCCCCCAGACTCCCTTTCATTGATTAAATGCAGGTGAAATGAGAGGCTAACGGTAGCTAAGCTAACTGGTCGTTAACCATGAAGCAGCCTTTCCAGCGCTTTTGGGAGGGAAAATGGGCTAAAACGCGACACCCTGTGTTTGTCTTTTTTCAAAAGTTTATTTTATTATTTTACTTTGCAGCATTGTTATTACCACCGTAGTCTTTGTCTTTTATTGATTGCTACTACACCCGCTAAAGCTGGAACAAACCATATCATCTCTTTACAGGGGGGTGCTGGGTAAATACGGCTGTTTGCTTTTTGGTATAAAAGGGCGGAGATATTTAACTTTCACCGCCAAAAACAAGTAAAATTATTATTTAATTATTGACAGAGGTCCCCAAATATATGTTTTTAATATTTATGTCTTTTTTGAAGGAACTGTTTTAACGCTTCTCCCCTATATGGCGGACCTGATTACAAAGGCCTGAAAGCGTCATCCATCTTTGTCATCCCAGCAGAGGAACGGTGAGCGGCAGCGGCAGCGGCAGCGGCGGCGGCGAACAGCTGCAGCGGCAGCGGCGGACAGCTATGAGGAAGCCTCCTCTCCTGCTGAGCACCGGCCGTCACACTCATCCGCAGAGTATTGGAGTCTGCAGCCGCAGGATGTTTACAGCAACTCTCAGTATCTCTGCTTCACAAATCATTCATATCTCCTAGGCATTTACTCAAAAACTATTTTATAAAAAATGAATGTTGTCAGTACAACACATCAGTTATTTAAAATGACTAGATAGAGAGATTTTAATAACAGTAAAATAGGATAAAGGTTTGGTGCATTCTTCTACAAGAAATCTGAAAAACGAAGTAATACAAAAATTAAATAGAAAATATATATGTAAATAAATAGAATAAAAAATAAATTGAAAAGTGACTATTCTACAGATAAAATAAAGTTAAATGAATTTTTAAATAAATAATAGATTTATAAATAAAAACAAAATACAAATGCTGAAAAATAAGTGTCTTAGTAGTAATAGATAGATACATATTAACAATAAAAATTTATATAAAAATATAAATATATGTATAATTTGAAATATATATTAAAAAGCAAAACAAAATAAAAGTGCATCAATCTGACTGTTTGTAAAAATATGAATTAGGGTACTGCTATGAGGAATAAACCTGTAAAATCTAACACCACCTAGAATAACAGAACTTAAGTATTTAAAAATGTTTGTAGTAAGTTTATAATAACTTTCAATACTGCGTGGCAATTTTAAAATAAAATCAAACAATGAGCTCTGAAAGCAAACAGAATGAATCAGAGCCTCCATTCCTCTGTGCAAGGTTTCACTGCTGTGACTAAAATAACAAACTAAATGAAATAAAACCAGGTTAAGTGAGAGCTGTCATCAGCTGCAGCGTGGTGGTCTTTGGAGGATTCCCCGCCGCCGTCATGGCTGCTGTCTGTCTCCGTCATGCTGTCAGCGCTGACAGTGTGGAAGCAAAGCCTCGATTTATCTCCTTTTTATTTATCCCTAAACTTCTCAGCAGGATCTTCAACTTAATACATCCGTGACAGTTTCAACATCTGAGCTCGCTCCGCAGAGCAGCTCAGAACACCAAGAGGAAAAAACAAAAGGACAAACTAACTTAATAAAAGTTTAAATTTAAAAATATTTGAGTAGATTGAAGTCAAATACCACTAGAAAGCCCTTCAGTCTGGATCAGACTACTGTGTGGTTTTCACTTTTTCTGGCGTAGAGAAGAAATGTTTACCAACATATTCATGTATTAGAATGGCCCAGTCAAAGTCCAGACATACACCCAGTGGCCAAATTTGAAACGGCTGTTGAGAAACGCTTCCCATCCAGTCAGACTGAACTTCAGCTGTTTTGCAAAGAAGAACCGACAAAAAATGTGCAAAGCTGGTAGAAACAAACCATAAAACATTGGCAGCTGTTATTGCAGCAAAAGGTGGTTTTTATTTGTAAAAAATGTTTTGAATCATGTATAATTTTCTTTCTGCTTCACAACTGTATCCCACTTCCTGAATGAGAGGCAACAACAAACTGGTGCTGAATTGACCAACTGTTGCACCGTTATGGTGCATTCAAGGGCTGAAAAACATATCACGATATTATCGTTTCATATCAGTCAATAAGATAAATAATTATTGACCAATACTGTTTGAAATATCGATGTGACATTTTCTGTTTTATCCGGTTTTTTACTCCACACAGTCATGTTTTATTTTTAAGCAGTTATGAGTCGCGGTGGTGAAACTTGAAACTGCTGCTACGCCAGTTACTCAGCAGGCTGTTGCTAGGTAACCAAAGAACAAATGAGTTGCTAGGTTACCAAAGCATTAGAGAGTTAGCTGATTCCACCAACTTAAGAGAGCCTGAGCTGCTAACGGGTTTTGTTCATGTGTCTAATGCTTTATATATTTATATTTATTTATTGTCCAGCCTTACTGGAGTGTCAAGATATCAGAAGAAAATGATTTGAGTCTTTTTTTACTCACCAAACTGTGCGCCATTACACCCAAAATTACCTCTTCATTAACATGATGAAAACACCAGCATCTTTTTCTCCAATGGTTCTTGTGTTTCTAACAAATCCCTGCGATTTCTGTGACATTTCTTCAAAATGTCGCCTTTTCATTCCAGTATTTAGACGAAACCGACGAGACAAAGAGGAGGCAGGGATACCTTGAGTCCTCCGCACTCCGCTGCCGACCCCTTGTCCACTCCGGTGATGTAGATTCCCAGCGCGTACTCAGCTCCTCCCCGGATCATCAGGCCCAGAGACCGTCCGTCATCCAGAACCAGGTTCACCTGTTTGTGACGGGCAGATAAAACAGGCGCTCCATAAACATCGGGGCTCTACAGGACTCAGATTGATGACTGTGGCTGTGGAGTCGGGCTCTTAATAAGACGGGAGACGGATAACACGTCCCACTAATGAAACGCTGTCGAGGAACAAACCTAAAATTCTGCACACATTGTTAAACCTGCGGCAATAAATCCATATTAGATGTTTAAAAATGGGGCAGAGGATCATTAGGTTCCCAAAAGGGTCATAAATACATGAAACAGAAGAAACTCGTAGATCCAACAGCGAGTTATGTGTGGAAAAATTACATAAAAAATGTAACACCGTTTATGGATCATCTTGTCAGGATTCAGCGGCATGAACTCAGATAAAACTGGAGTTATCTGAGAGCCATCACCACAAACTGGACGTCCATTTATTACCTTCAACACGTCATCATGTTATACACAGAGATACGACAGTGTTGGGATATACACTTGCAAACATTATTATCTCAAAATGCTAAATGTCTACATTTTTCTACAGCTTTGGCTTAATTGCTCCTCTAAATATGTTGTTTTTTCAACAATTATTCTTTTTTTCAGTCTGTGTCGTCCACTTAATCGATTACTCATTTAGTTGACGATTATATCAATAGCTGATTAATCACAATTAATCAGTTCACCACTAATAGACATGTTTCAAATTTTACCTATGTAATTATTGAAAATTAAAATTTTAAGCTGGTCCCGATTACCAGTTTTGTAGCGTTAGCTTGTAGCGTTAGCTCATAGCATTAGCGCAGCACGGGTCATCCTAAAGGATTTCCATAATTTCCTGTAATAATTTTACGTCGTCTTGGAGGGTCACTGAACTATTTAAGTTGCTTACGTTGCTCTTAATCATCAGCGTCGACTCATAGCGTTAGCTTGTAGCAATAGCTAAGCTAGCATGTGGCATTCTTCAAGATTTTTATAATTTCCTGTCTGTTTTTCTTATTGGAGAGGTTCCTACTGGTCAGTGCTTATTGTTCTGTTGTGTTTGTATAAGTTGACAGTCAGCTGTAATGGAAAACTGGCCACTGGACCCGACAGAGGAATCTAACGTGGCTGTTTGTGCCCAGGAAGCTAATATTTAAACAGTGTTAGCTCATGTTGTCTTGGAGGTTTACTACTTCACTGAGGAGTTTTACTGACCTTTTTAAGTTGCTCTAAAACATTAGTATCATAGTGTCAGTTGGTAGTGTTAGCTTGTAGCATTAGCACAGCTAGCACATGGAATCCTTAAGGGTTTTTGTCAATTCTTGTCCGCTATCAAACAATCTTCTTGTGTTATTAGCTAAAGACGGTCACGTAAGGTTTTTCTCTGGAGGTTTTCAGCATACTCATTGTTTTGGTCAGCTGAGGCTCCCGGGATAATTTTCTAGTATCAATTTTATTGAAAATCGATTATTTTAACAATCTTAACAGAAAGAGGTCAGAAAAATTGGAGGAGACGCTTCGTTTCACTGCCTCTGACACATTGAGACGACTTCAAAAAGTCCCTGATGAGGAAGAAAACCACCGCTGATAATCCATCAGTTAGATAAATGGGTGGGAGATAGAACAGTCTCTCAGGGATTAATGACTATGTCTACTTCAATATACATCTTTCTGCATAACTGGAGGGATATTACGATGCATCTGGGAGGCACAGTTGATCTGACAGATCTCACCAACATCTTCAATAAGGAACTGAAATAGTACATGACATACTAATCAGGAAACGACTTGGAATGCACAAAACATGTCAGGCATCATCTTGGACTCCTAAATGTTCTCGCTGCCAATCACTTTTCAATCTCAGGCGTCCACCAAGACAGAAAAACAAAAGGTTTGGAAGTGAGTCAACAGTTAAAGCTGGTTACAAAAGCAGAGGACGCTTCAGTGTGTTCATTGGGTAAGCTGAACGTCGGCGCAACAATTTTCTGCCAGAAAAACAACCACGTTAACCGCTCAAATGAGAAAAACACACGGAGGGAAACAACACATGTAAAAACAGCTGTTTCTCTAATTCTGTGTGTTTGGCTGCCTGCCAGTCGTCCACTTCACGCTGCCCTGAAACTCTGCAGCACATCGCTTTATTTTCAACAGTCTTAAAAGAAGAAGGAAAAAAAACAAAACAATTGTCCTTCTAGAGCAGCCATGTTGGAAGGACAATAAAAGAAACAGCTCATCGCCTCCTGAAGAGATTGTACAAATATACATGAATGATTCTTCATTGGTTCTGACTGACTCAAGAGTTTAGCTGCTTCTATGTCTGGTCAAATGTAAAACCAGGAATATGTAGATAAAATGACAAATTAGCATCAAATTAACACAATGTTTACTATTTATTTTTCCATTTTGCGCTCACTGCTGACTGTTTTCCGTTGTTTCTAGTCAGTTCTTTACCACTAATAAATCCCTCCAGGATATTGCAATTGTAATTTCTTAATTTCTGCTTCAAAAATCTACATGCAGAAGACAAAATACGAGAAAAAAAATCCACAATTTTTTAACGAATTTAAACAGCTCAATTTTTGTTTATCGTGATATCAATCACAGACTATAACTTGAAATCAAGTCACGATAATCCGGTATGTAGTAAAAGTAAGAAATACTGCCAGCTGCTGGTGTTTTTTAATTGTTTTCACCACCTTTATTTTAGTAAACTCAAAGATATCCACAATGTCATCTTATTTATGATGGACGCAGAGGATCTATGACACATTTCTCCTCTACAGCTAACATTTTATTAGCATCTTGTACAAAAAAAACAAGCAGCTCTTTTCTGCTGCTTTTGAAAACAATATGAGTATTGGGGACTAAGCCAAATATTTTAATTGAGTTAACTGTGCATTATGTAATCGGTTAATCACATTTTCATCCAAAATATAACAAAATAAGCAACATTTTTAATTCAGAAACACTTTTTGCAGCTAAATTACTGGGTAAATAGACATATGAGCTAAAATGACAGATATTTGTTGTTTTTAATCTATTATTGATAACAGTGCTATTAAACCCCTGACTATTCATGTAACTTGTTAGAAAAAGTTTCTTTAGAGAAGTGGGTTGTGGACGCTGACATTAGCATTAGCTAGCTGCAACATGCTTAGCACTGAGATGCTATTTTAGGCTAGAAAAGCTTCGCTTGGTGAATAACTCCTTTTAGCAGAACTTACAGTCTCACAGTCTTTCAAAGCGTCCCCTCAGATCGCTTTTGGAGCAGAAATTAACTTCCAGTGGGGCAAAAGAAGCAGTTTTACCGTGCGGACGCCGCACGTGCGTCAGGATTACAGCCGTACCAGAAACACAACACAAAGGTTCCGTCTCGGAAAAAAAATAATTCATTGTGTTAAAACTTTAAAGGTGATCAAATATATGCGATTAATTAGTCTAAATTAACGCATTTTACTGCATGACCTTGGATTCAACTTTTATTTCAGTTTAATAAAAGGTTTAAAACTTTTACCAATGAGTTGGAACAACCCGCTACTCTTTCACATTTGATTTACTTTAAGAGAATCTGTTTTTACAGAGCACCAGAGGCTAAAGAGCTAATGAAGAGTTTATTTAGATAATAATAATAATAATAAAGCCAATGTATTCTAACCCACTAAAAGTCTTTGTTTTCTGCCTTTAGGACTTCTCGTATCCTTATGACTTTATCTACAGCTATTTGTTTTCTCCCTTAAGCGTCCTTTTAACTTAATGGGAAAATCATCTAATGTCATGGTTTTCTGTATAAAAACAATATGGTTTATAAATTCACACTTTTTAGATCTAGGATATAAAAAGAAATTTTGTTGGGATAAAAAAAAATTGAACAAACTTCTTGGAAAACAATAAGTCAGCATTTTTTCATACCTCCATTCAGAGACCAAAGGCTGCCTTTTTTAATTTTACAGTCTGCAGCGAGAGTGGTGCAACTGTGCCAAACTTGAAATGTTATCTATTTTCCCCATCACAATGAGGTCTTTCATTACCCGGCCCGCGATGCCGCTCACACTCGCCAAGATCGAAAAGTGGGATCAGTTGGACCCGGGTGGCTGCAGGACGGCCTGTATGCAAATATCTCAATTAAATCATGTCAGTTCTGGACCCGCAGGCGCACAACCGGCATCTGGCACACCAAGCCTCCCTTTCTTTCAGCGAGCGCCGAGCAGGAGCTCCTCTTGTTTTAATAACAAGTGTCTGGGTGTTGGAGGCAGGGATGCCACCTCGGATCACCTCGGGGAGAATTATAGCGCTCAGGTTCTCTGACATTTCTGCAGGACGTTGAGAAAAGTTTTAATTACCACAGCCATCTTTTATAGGCTCCACACAGCGTCCCCAAGCATCGACTGCTGCCACTAAATCAATTAATTGCTCCCTCTCCTTTCTGCAGAGGCACTGAGTGACTGGTCTGCTGCTTCAGTAAAGTGCATAGCAGAACATTTTGGGTAAAAGTACTGGTACCACTGGAACTTTTTAAAGTGTTTTTTATGCCGCAACTGCAAATTTCAATGTTTTTACTGGGATTTAATGTGACTGACCGTCAGAGTTGGCTAGTAACTAGTTACATTTACTCAGTTTTATTTACTTGAGTAACTTTTTTTGAAATAATGCACTTTTAGGAGTATTTGTACTAATCTGTATTTTGAGTATTTTATTATGAAGAATTTCTACTATTACTTTAGTAAAAGTTCTGGATTTTCAACCCACTGAATGAAAAACAAGTTTTAACCAAAAACTCATCAGACACAGACCTGCAGTTTTTGTTAAAGTTTTTTACTTTTGTATTGAAAGAAACTAATTCGGAAACATTTTCTTTTGCCTGATTTAATTATTTTTTGTTACTTATATGATTTATTGTATTTTTGATCCTTAAAATACCAACATTTCCACATTCTGGTCAGTCTTTTAAAATATTAAATCAATGATAATGTGATTAGTTACTCAATACTTGAGTAGACTTTTTACCAAATACACTTTTACTCTTACTTGAGTGATTTCTTGGACGGCTACTTTTACTTTTACTTGAGTAAAATATGTTGAAGTACTGCTACTTTTACTTGAGTATAATTTTTAGTTTCAAAAACATCTGGACTGTAACATCACAAATCAGCAGCTAGGTTGCCTGGGCAACCCCATCCTGTTACCCAGGAATGCCAGCAGAGTTCCGCCCGTTACCTAGCAACCCCAGCTGAGCTCCAGCACGTTTGGTCAGCTGGTTTTACTGGTATGTAAAACAATGGCTGCTGGAACAGACAAATGTTTTGCTGTTGGCTTACCATCCAGAAAACACTTGCTGGATCTTTGTTAGTTGTGCAGGAGGCTCTGCTAATGCTTTTCAAAGATGTACGGCTATATAATAAAGCCAAGTACAGCGGTCGTCCCCCTTTGCGGTTCAATGTTTGCAAATTTCAGAATTCACATGTCTAACATTTTCTAAATAAAATGCAGCTCGGGAAAACTGTGTAGTGACAGCTGACATACTATTAGCCAATCCAGGAGTCCCTTTCATTTTCCTTGATTCTGATTGGCTGAGCCAGCCAGAGTTGAGATAAGTAATCCTGTCCTAAAGGGGCCAGTGTCCTGCAACTTTTAGATGTGCCTCTGCTGTACCACCTGAATAGAGTAATTAGGTCGTTAGCAGGACTCTGGAGAACTTATCCACACAAGGACCAGGTAATGAAGCCATTTCATTCCAGTGTTTTGTGCCACATCTAAAAACTGCAGCTCACCGGCCCTTAAGGACTGGAGTTTGACACCTGTGCTGTAGATGTTAGCTTCTGCAGTTGTGCTAACACCATTTCCACTGTATATATTAATGCATATTAAGGTATATTTGAACTTTAAAAATCGATACTTCTAAGTATTTTTAGAACGGGAATCAAATATTTAAAGATTTCAGCAATTATCCCCAGGGTGGAATATAAATATAAATGGAGATCCTTCTGCAGAGATTATATGAGACTCTGTAACTTTTGCTACAATAACTGTTGGCTTATTTTCTACTTGTCACATTTATTGAAGGATTGTAACCATGAATATGAGAGACAGTCAATAGGACAATCTGAACCCTTCAAGGAGAAACTGAGTTTTTTCTCTGAACCGTGGAAAATCAGAAGAATGTAAAGCAGACACCTTAACTATTACCCTGGTCTTTCAGTGTAACCTGTATAGTAATAACTACAGTCAATATTCAAAGACTCTGAGCCGTCAAGATTAATGAGCAGCTCTCAACTGATGAAAAATTGAAACACTCAGAGTAATATATCTTTTAAAACACTGACAGCTTCTTCCCTGTAGGTCACAAGATAATGACAAGGTGTTGGTTTTTTTCTTTCTGGGATTCTTGGGGCAAATATTCGTCCTTCTCGTTTACACCAACTTTATCTTCCCTCAACTAAGCATACTATTAAAAAAACATTTATTTTACAAATGGTACATTTGTTGATGAAGAGACAATAGGTTAGCAGTTGGTTATAAATTTAAAAAATACAACCTTTAGCCAGTGAACGCATCTTACCCATATGCTAACAAATTATGCTAATGGCAACACCCTTCAGTGTGGAAGTAGAGTGAAAGTTAATCGTTATTAATGTAAGTGAGAGGTTTATAAATGAAATAACACGAAGCATAAAGAGGAGGCTGGAAATTAAGGCTGCAACTTCTTAGGAGAGCAGGACTTTTGGCAGACAACAGGAAGGCTTCAGGAAGTTTAATCTGTTTCAGCTTTGAGCTGCTAACATTTAATCAAATTATATTTATAATCAGAGCCAGGAGGCGGGGCTTAGTGCTGTAAATCAATCTCATGTACTCTGCTAAATGTGCTGCAGAAACAACTTACATTACAGAAAAAACGTTTATCTACGGTCATCAGTGACCAGGCTAACTAGCCTTAGCATTCATGACATGCTATGCTAGCTGCAGCATAGCAGAGAGCACATAGAAAGGTGAATGGCAGCGCTAAGCTCCGCCTCCCACCTCTGATTGGTTGTTTCTATTGCCACTGGGGGAAGACTGAGGAGCTTCATTTTTTTTCACAAATTATGTGTCTCATACCAAACTGTGATGACATAATGACAGTTTCAACAAATAATTTTACAATTTTTCTATAAAAGTGCAGCTTTAGCTGTTGTCAGGTTCTTGGCATCTAAACTCTCGCTCTACCAGGTGAAGGATGGACTGGCTCTCTGTCTTGTCCTGAATGTCTCTACCTTCTTTTCGTCTCCCTCCTGAAGCAGCTGCATGTTGCTGCGCCGCTGGCTGTCGGTCCGCCGCAGCGTGGCGCTCCGATGCTCGGGCAGATCCGGAGGAGGAGACACGCTGCGACCCTGAGGATCCACCCAGGTGTAAACGTGGTTGGTGACGTAGCCGCCCGGGATCCGCCCGACTGAACGCACCGACAGGTTCAGCTTCTTGCTGCCCTTCAGCACCTGACGAGACGACAGGAAGAAAACAAACAGACATTTTACAAACAGAAAGAGGATGAATATGTCAATCTGCAGCTCAGGAAGCTTAAAGGTGACTTTTTCTGCTTCCATGAGCAGAATCAACCCTATCCTAATGCATTTGTGTGCAAAATCATTCTTAAATAGTGAGATTTCAGATGTTTTAGGGCATTGTGTCACTTTAAATCTGAAGAAGTTGCAGTTGGACACGCCCCCCCCAAACTCAATGTGTAAACTCGCAGGTGAAAACAGCTACAAAAAAATTATACAACTGAGCATCTTTGAAAACGACCAACAAGAATGCAGCAAGTGGTTTCTAGATGGTAAGTCAACAACAAAACACTTGTCTTTTCCAGCAGCCATTGTACAGAGCATATAGCGGTAAACCAGCTGACCAAATATGCTGGAGAGCTCCGCTGGGGTTACTAGGTAACGGTCTGTGCCGACTGATTTGGACGTCACCTTCTGCAGGTTTCAAAACCCAATTCAATTCATAAACACTTTATTGATCCCAAAGGGAAATTCAATGTTTTTCAAACAGCTAATTTTCCACCCAGAAACACAAATTTATTACCAAGAAGCAGCTTTGTGGGGTTTTTAAACGCTTGAGTTATTTTTAGAAGCAGTAGAAACTCAAACAGAAGCACAAAAACATGAGAAGATGTGCATTTTGCATGACAGTTCCCCTTTAATACATTCAAACCAGCAGCTGCAGGTAACACTGAAGTGAGGCAGAAGGAGAAAATGTAAGATTACAAGCAGAAACAACAGATTGCTCCAAGTTGTGCCTCATTGCTCTCTGATAGCTTTTTCTACATGCATACCTGCAGCAGATCAGGGAGTTCCTGTTAGAAGTTCAGACAAATCAAAGTGAACGAGGCTGAAGATCCAGGTAAAACAAACACGAGTCTTTACTGAGCAACAGGTACTTCAAGGTAGTTCAATATCCTTTTTTCATTTAAACATTATTCCAAAATTACTCCCTACTTTTGTTTTTCTTTATAGAAAAGTAAAAGTAGAAAAAGAATTTATATGCGGCTGATATCGTCCTCAATTTGATTCACATTTATATAAATATGCAAAGAAATCTCTAACATTTCATCCAAACAGATGTTTTAAATATATTATTTGTTTAGATTTGGTAGATTTCTTGTAGTTTAAACAGGAGAATGTTAAAGAATCTCCAGGTTGATCGTACGGAATGCAAATATGGTTAAAAATCTGCTTCTGCAGAGTTGTTTCTACGGAAGGAGATTACGGCCACTAAATTTAATATCTGGATTCCGACTTTTTTTTTCCCTGTTACTTTTCTAAGAAAGTAAAATGCCCTAGAAATGTTACTTTGTAAGAAATTTTGTAATGTACAATTCCTAAAATTTTACTTTCAAGGAAATTTTACAGTTAAATTTCAAACATTTTACCTTTGAAAATATAAGTGTTTTAGAAAAATTATTTTTCAGCTTCAAAAAATGTGTAAAGTAAAAATACTTTTAGAAATGTTTACTTTCTAACAATTTTTTTAATTTTGAGATTTATTTTCTCTAAAAAATCCAACTGCTTAGAGAAAAAAGTCAAATCTTCTCACAAATCAGACTTTTTTTCTAAACATTTCAATTTTAATTTCCAATTTAGACTTTTTCCTCAGAATTTTAAATTTCTCAGAAATCCTGCTTTTTCCAGAATTCTGACTTTCTTCTTTCTTCTTCACTCAAATTTAAGCTTTTTTCTCAGAATTCTTACTCTTAAAAGAACATTTAAATAAAAAAGATGAAAAACTTCAACCGAAAGCGATAGAGCTACTGCAGCATTTGGTTAAGTCTAATGATAACTGCAGAAGCAGCTGATTTATCCAATTCCTTTTTCATCGTATTTAAATGTAATTTAGTGAAATAAATCCTTAGTGTGGAGGAATCCAAGTGAAAAAACAGCGTCTCTTCCTGATCTAAACAAACTCTGAGCATCATCCTTTTTATCCGTCCTCCATCAGTTCTTGCCAAGAAAAAGCAGAAAGCTTCAGTTGAAATCTTTATCGGCGTTTCTCCTGCAGAACAAGTCAAATGATTCCCCGTCAGTGAATGAGAGCAGAGAGGGTCAATCTCTCCACCCAGATGGATCAATTTCACAATCTGGGTTTGTGTTTGGGAGATAATAACTCCACTTCTGAGGCAACAAAACCCAGTCAGCTCAAAAACAATAACCAGAAAAGAAAATCCCAGATTCTCAACTCTTCATCTGCCTCCTCTTCCTCTCTTCATGGGAAAGATTGATGCAAAATTACAGATAAAATGTGAGAAACTAAGTCAAGTGAGCAACTTTTATGTGGTATGTAAATATAAAAGTACTTCAGATCAATTAAGCAAAATGTGCTTTCATGGCACTCAGTTGTTTAACACGTCTTCAAACAGGAAAAATCAGCCAACTGTAAGGATTTATGTTTTTCTGTGTGTTTATTTAGGTTTCTGTGTCTTTTGAGTCTCCGTGTTGTCCTGTCTACTCTCTGATTGTTCCCAGGTGTGTCTCGTACTTTGATTAGCCCCGATTGTTCCCATGATTGTTCCCAGGTGTGTCTCGTTCCCTGATTAGCCTCTGATTGTTTCCTGATTGTTCCCAGGTGTGTCTCGTTCCCTGATTACCCTCTGATTGTTCCCAGGTGTGTCTCGTACTTTGATTAGCCTCTGATTGTTCCCAGGTGTGTCTCGTTCCCTGATTACCCTCTGTGTATTTAATGTCACCTGTGTCTCTGTTGGGTCCTTGTCATGTTCTGCCTGTACCGTCCAGTTTCTACCAGTGGTGAGTCTATTCCTCTGTTCGCTCTGTGCTGCCTGGGTTTTGGACTCTGTGCTGCCTGGGTTTTGGGCTGAATCCAAAAGCATGTCTCATTTTCTCAGATTTATATCAATTTTCTGAATTTTCTGTTTGTTTCTCTCACATTTCCATAGGAGATCCAGGTGAAACACATTCAGGTTTGTGATCACAGCATTAAAACCTTTTCCCAGGCGAAGCGTCTCACAGCTGAACACGCAGCATTGTGGCGTCGCTCTGAGCTCGTTAGGAGTTTGTTGAAGTTGAAATCAGGATGACATAGATATCAGGTTGTTTATGCAGCACTGCACACTTTGCATAACAGGAAACTGGATTACAGAGAGGAAGAAAATACCTCTGGTAGGAGAAATAAAAGTTGTGAAGAAGCCATTTCCTGTGCAGTAAGTGGGACATTCGGCGTTTCGCAGTGAAACTGGGACATGTTGGGGTTTGGAGAGGCGGGCGTGCATTTTCAAGGTAAAAATGCAACAGTTCTGCAGAGGAAGCTTTGAAATAAATCAACAGGAGGGCAGAAGGACGCAGGCAGGAGCTGAAACCTCCAGATTCTGAGATTTATTTGCATTGACGGCTGCAGTGATGCAATAACAGGACACAGGAGTTTCCAGCCGAGGGGAGAAAAGCGGGTGGAAAGCTTCGGCTGAGTGGAGAACAATGACACAAAAACTGCTTCATTAGGTTGATGAATAATGGCAACTTTCTGCTCCAACTAAATACTGCAGAGCTCTTCAGGTGCTCTGGAAGTTAAAGTCTCAATAATAGTTAATTGCTCACTAAGTTGTTTACATTTGGAGTGGCCTAGTGAAAGTCTGGAGTTAAACTAGATTGAGATGTTGAGGCACGAAAACCTTCTAATCTGTCTTAATTAACGGAATCAGAAATTTTTTTGTTTTGCTCAAATCTGATTTCGTTTTGCTAAAATTTCAGTTTTTTTGTAAAATTGTATATTTTTTAAAAGTCTGAATTGTTTTTGCTAAAATATCTAGGACTTTTTTTCTACTTTTTTGTTAAAATATCAGAATATTTTCTTTTTGCTAAAACCTGATGGTGTTTTTAGGAGACAGGAACTTCTTTTAAATCAATAATTCCTTAATATTGAAACAACAAACACAAATAAAACACAAATTCCATTGGCAGATTATTGCTCTTGCAAGATGGAAAACATATATTGTTATCAATAATCAGTCAATGAAACTAGAACTTTTTCATCAGGAATTATTGACTTGAAACAAGGAAAAGTTACTTGGAAGTTAGTTTGTCTTATTTCAAATGAATTAAGACATTTGCATTTAAAACGAGACCAGAAATACTTGGTAAGATTTTGTGTTTTTGCAGCGTACAGATGCAAATACAAATAACCTGATTTTGGATCAAATTTAATGAATTTTGCATTTATTTATTAGGTTCCTTTTCTCTTATTTGGGCGATCTGAACCATGTCTGTGTGAGAATCTTTTTATATGTTTCTGTAACCTGCAGACAGAGCAGCAGAGCTGCAGGTGACCCGTAAATAAGACAGAGCTGTAATCAGGTGGCTCTAATGCTTCACTCCTGCAGGAGAAGTGCTGATTGTGACCCTGGGCTGATGAAGCTGCGCTGCTCCTGAGAGCAGCACCAGAAACACTGCGAGGTAAAAATAATGGAATACATTACGAGCAAAATAGGAAGCAGCGTCAACAGGTGAAACGGCCTCAGAAAACACAAACCGGCCTCATAAAATGTCAGGAAATCCATTCCGGGATTAATTTCCATCCCACTTTTAACCCCGGCTGGAATTAAAGCGCCGTCCCGCTGCCATCAGGGCCCGGATGAGGTTTGGACAGATGGAGTTATGAGGCAGAAAGAAAAACACTTTCCCACTCCTCTGTTAAAAGCATTCCTCCTGCTGCCAGCGGCGCTGATTTGAAAGCTCTCCAATTCTTGTTCATGCTAATTACACACAGAGAAAAACACGCAGGTTCACCGAGGCGCGTAAAGCAGCCAGTCTGTCACACAAAGCCCAGAAAAGAGCTGCGTCTGTCTGACGGATACCTGCAGACAGCGCAGGTACAGCAGCAGACGGGTAAATTGCCTTTCACCCTGGTTATTTACTGCTGTCAGAGGAGATCTGTCAGCCGCAGCTGATCGCCTTCACGCCGGCACAACGGAGGGCCAGCGTGTCCAAAAATAAGAAATATATACACAAAAAAACAGCAGAGAGGTTGGCCCGGCTGCTGGCGCCACGTTGTTTATAAGAGCTGATGGTTTAACTGTTATTGTTAAATCTATTCTTTGAGGTTTTACTGAATTTCAGTGGGAATCAGTGGTTTGGTGAGCAACCAGCGGCTCCTTACGTCCTCCAATGTGGAGCTACAGTTTTCTATGGATCAACCCCGTGAAGCTTCGCGCATGCGCACAACGCTGGAGGGTAAAAACGCCTTTAAAAAAAACAAAAACAAAAACACGGCTATTTTTAGCCAAGCTGCCGCGTTAGAACAGCTCAGGTTTCAGCTACACGAAACCTGCAGATGAACGAAATATTAATTCAGTTCATTTCGCCACAGCAGAGTGAAAAATAACAGAAAAACAGCTGGAGAACAAATCAAGACCGCTTTTTTCTTGCTCTCTGTGTCGGCTACCCTACGCGCAGACTCGTTGCTATAGCAACTGACAACAACGCCACTTCATGTTTCAGGATTCAGCACCAAAAAGTCACCCAAACATTTCCCACACAACGAGCAGAGCATTCAGTCCGTTACAGTTTTATGTTTTCAAGCTTGTTGTTTATTTTACGATTATTAATAAGTGATCGCTGTGGTGGATTAGCAAGTTTAGATTAGCTACACTATTAGCTAAGCTAACACAGCAGTGGTAGATTAGCCACAGCTGCTATTAGCTAAACTAACATAGCAGTGGCAGATTAGCCACAGCTGCTATTAGCTAAGCTAACACAGCAGTGGTAGATTAGCCAATTTAAACACCTGCTCTACCAATGATCTGTCAGAATTGGTGTTAAGGTCAACACACCAAATTCCACAGCCTATAAGGTTGTCATAGTCAAGCTAGCATAACTGAACTATGTTTACCTCTAAATTAAAATCTTTTCCTGGCATTGTTAGGACTGTATAACCAACAAATATTGCTTCATACAGTTAATCGTATCCTTTATTTTATTTCCTCTAAAGCATGTGTGTCGAATATGAGGTCCGGGGGCCAAATCTGGCCCACCACTATTTGGAGAATAGAGGCGATTTTTATATCGCCTCTATTCTCCAAATTACATCCATATGTCGCTCCGGTTTTTCACAGATTCGCAAAATTCACACACTTACTGTTTTGTGCAATACAGTTGATAATAAAAATAAGTTAAAGTAAATAAAAATGAAAAAACTGTAATTTTTAATTTGACCATGAAGGAAAGCTTTATTTAAGTACATGCAGAACAGCAACAAGCCGATTTTCTGGTTCTAAGTGAAGTTTTTCTGTGAGTGTTGCAGAGCCTAGATCCACTCTGAAGGAACAGAACAGCGTGTCTAACTTCTGCATCTCTGCTTTGGATGTAAACCTACTTTCTCTGTGATTTCACGCTCAGATCCATGCAGCTCCTCTGCAGCGGCGCCGAATCCCCACTGAGCCTTTTTAAAAACGCGCTGCAGCCCTCGGGGGCTTCTTGATCATTTTAGGGGCGTTCTTCATGAGAAATACCCCCAATTTTCACTTCCAGATGTTTAAAAATGAATTTAATATAACAAGGGACAGGATGTGTGATGGGGTCTAATTCACAGCATGTTCCTCAGATATTTTCTTTAATTTGCGTATAAAAACACCTTTCAGTGGCGCTCGGCTGCAGCAGCTGTCACCGCGCACAATGCATGTTGTCTCGCTCCTTTTTGACTCTGAACGATTCAGGTAGTTGAGATGCAACAGGGGGGCGATTCGCTGCAAGTCCGACACAGAAAATACGCTGGAAGGAAACTCACAATGATCACAAACTGAAAAGCTTCTTCTGCAGCAGGAAAAACGTGCAACACGTCCCACAAAGCACAACTGATACGAAGAGAAACAGACGATTCGCAGCAATTATGGTCAGAAATTAGGCCTGAGAAGGAAATAAAGAAATAACACTGACGTGTAATTACACAAAAACTTAAGAAACGAGCCAAAGGCTGGGATTAAACGGGACAGAAGAATGAAAACACTACAACTTTTAAAGCTAAGTTAGCAAAACACCTTAAGGCAGCAGCTTAAAATAATACATGACTAATAAATATTTTACAGGAATGTTGTTAATTCATCTATTAACACTTTATAAATGGTTAGTAACTGTTTATTATGCATTAATTAAGGATGAGGAGGAGACAGAATCTACTGGTTTCTTGCCAAATAGTGAACCAAGTTTGTTCACCTTTATATCTGGATCTGTTATAATAAACATTCAGAATTATGCAGACAGCAGTAGTTTATGTAATCCAGGAGGTTTGTCTTTGTTTTTCCCAAAATAAGTGCAACAAATTTGACCTATTTAGTTTCAGTTTTGACTAAAATTAGTATTTTTTAAAAATATTTCTAGTATGGATTCAATATTGGCAGAGGACCAGAGGACAGCAGCCATCAGAGGCAGATCAGTGAGAAACCATGAAAACCTGCAGATGATCTACATGAAATCAGAACCAGAGACGTTTAAACATCCAATTATCCAGACACAGAAGCTCACTTATTATTACAACAGATGCTAAAACCCTCCTTTAAATTCCTTAATATCATATTGAAGGAATAATTTCATGCCTTTCAGTCTTTTTTGAGAGTCCTCTGTCTCTGAACGTACAGCCCTGCCACATGTGAGGTTTGACACAGAAAAGCGGTAAACACTCGGGAGGATTAATGAGTAATCGACAAGACGGCAAACACGCAGAGTTAATGGAGCCGAGTCATCAATCACAGAGATTAACCGGAGCAAAAACATCCGCTAATCCGCGCTTTTCCCAATCCGTCCCGTTTGCACAGCCGCACCCCCAAATCTAAAGAAAACCAGGGATTACCTGCAGCAGGAATCATCTCAGGACGTCCAAATTACAGACAAGTTTGAGGGAAAGTGAGCAGAAAAAAACATTTATTTTACAGATAAGACAGAACAGATTCATGTTGCTTCATAGGAGTGACAAGCGGGATCAGGAGCGATGTGCCAGAATGGAGGCAGAGATTTTAGAGATTGTGTCATCTGAAAGTTTTCCCACCCTGGGCATCGCACCACAGGAGGAACCTCAGATCTAAACACCCGCTACACCTTCAGCGTCAAGACGGTTTGTTTTTGTTGGGAATGTCAGAATTTGATGCTTTTCAGGCTGCAAATATGCTATTTATTAAAGGTGAGCTATTATGCTGCCATGAACAGGTTAGGAAAACATTTTCATCACAAAATCAATTTTACATAGTGAGGTCTTAGCTGTTTTAGGGTCTCTGTCGCTTTAAATCCAAATAATCACCTGCTGGCCAGGCCGCCCCAACTCAAGGTTTACACTCACACATGAAAACTGCTGCAAACAGATGCTCAATTATACATCCGTATATCTTTGAAAAGCAGAAGTGGTGCCTTCTGCACAACCAACGAGGATGTAGCGAGTGGTTTCTGGATGGTAAGTTAACAACAAAACACTTGTCTTTACCAGCAGCCATTGTACAGCACATACAGCGATAAAACCAGCTGACTGAACGTGCCGGAGCTCAGTTAGGGTTGCTAGGTAACAGGTGGAACTCTGTTCGGGTTGCTAAGTAACGGGCGGAACTCTGCTGGGGTTGCTAGGTAACGGGTGGAATTCCGCTGGGGTTGCTAGGTAACGGGGGTGTGCCTGCTGATTTGTGACATTACATTCTGAAGGTCTCTTAATTTAATTCAGTTATAAATCCAGCTCCTAGCTTGGGTTGCTAGGTGACGGGCTGGGTTTGAGATTGCTAGGTAACGGGGAAGTGTGGCTCAATAATAATCTGAAGGTTTTTGAAATGGCTCATTTTCCAGACACCACAAAAACATTAGCTTATTACTAAAAAACAGCTGGGTGTGTTTTTCTAAGAGTTTGGTTTGTTTTTAGAAACAGTTGAGACCCGAATGGAAGAATAAAAACAAGCAATATCTGAATTTTGAATAATAGTTCCCCTTTGACATCTGAAGAGGTTGGAAGTGCTAAAAAAGACAAATAAGAGTCCATCATTGGATCAAACTACGCTCAGCTTGAGCCTTTGCTCCCCCTCATGAATCAACAAGGCCTCTGTCTGCTGAATCTCTCAGCAGCCGTTATTTACGTCGCATCCTGCCCAGCGTCTCAGAGGTCAGGAGAGGACAGCATGAAAACTAAACTCCTAACAGCTGATAGTCAAATAGACTCAATTTGATAACATGTGAAAAGCTGAGCGCTTTCTGCTGGACTGAACATCAGAACAGTGCAGAGCTAATCTGGTGTTTAATTATTGGATTAACAGGTTAAAAACTGGATGTTAAAATTTGCTGAATAGGAGATTTTATTTACAGAGTTAAAACTCACATCTGGAGTTCTGGGTAAAACATATTTACAGACTGAAGGTTTTTTCTTTCTTAAATTAAAAATGCAGAGACATTTCTGTACAGTTAATTATTGCTTTGAATATGTTGTTTTGTCACCAAATGGCCTTTTTCTCCAGTCCATGATAAATTAAAACAACAATTCAATCATTTCCTTTTGCATGATTTATTGTTTTTCTTTTTTGTTTGTTTTCACCAAAAACTGGATGATAACAGTTTTCAATCTGGTGTTTTGGTCTCTTTTTTGAAAGATAATTATGTTTACAGACACTTTACAGTTAATTTAAGTTGTTGTTTCCTTTATTATTTTAGATATTTAATCCATCTTTCAGTTCCAGTGTTAAAGGTTTATTAGAATTTGAAGCTTATTTATTGTTACGAATGTTTTATTACATTATATTACTTGAAAATTGTCTTAAAACATCAATATTATCGCTTATTGTTTTAACTTCTGGGACAATTTATTGTTCCGCAACATTTGCTATCTTGACAAACCTATAATATCCTTTTTTTCATAATGACATTACATTGAATTTAATTTGTTTTAAGGCTACAACTATCGATTGTGAGTTATTAATTAATCATTGTCAGTTGTTTTTATTTTAAATGGAAAATGTATATATTTTTTGTATAATTTTGGCTTATTTACAGCCCTGAATATGTTTTTTAGAGTCTACATAGTCCAGCTATAAATTAATCGATTACTACATTATTTGACTGATTTCAAATTAATTTACATACAATCACGATTAATCAGATTTTTTACACAAGTCTAATTGCATTAATTGTTACTTTAATGTTTAACATATAACATATTAATCAAATTAATTATGGATTAATCATGATTTATACAATTAATTGTTTCTGTCCTGGTTTCAGTTTGCTTCCGTTTCACCAGAAAATGGTGCAGCATCGTGTTCTGCGGCTAAAACAAAACCCTGCAGCTCCAACGAGCCTCCACCGCCTGAACTGGACATACGGTCAGCCATAGCTGGAAGGCTTTGAAGAATTAATTGGCACTAAACTTTGAGCAGCATTTCCACACTTGGATTTTTACACGATTCCCCGTTGTGCAGGTAAGTCAAGGCGTTTCTGCCTTTGCTGCTCTCCCACAATCAATTAAAGCTCTCAGGTGCACTGATGCAGCTCCACTTGTAGACGAGAGTTATGGCTCGAACCATCGGTGAGGAGACTGGAATAAATTCAGCGTAATGGTTATAAAAGTAAATTTATAGCTGGGAGGGTTTTTAAAGTGGAATGAAAATGAGAATTAAGCTAAGTTCATCCCTTAATGGCGACATCAGACCACATGCAACTCTAACACACCTGATCTGAAAACACATTTCATATCATCGCAAATTAACACCATTTATCTTTCCATTATTGCCTCTGCAGACAGGAAAGGTTACACTGATCCGTAATCAGCAGAGAAAAACTCAGTGGAGGTTCGACTGCAGCGGATTTCAAGGAGAAATTGATCCAAGGTGGTTCTGAGCCCAAAAGGAGAAACTAAACTGCTGCACCAGTGATTCTATCACCAGAGCAGGTGGAGGCTGGATACGACTGCAGTTTATGTCCAAGCAACTGCAATGAAAAGTTAGACTAAAAGTTGCATTTAAAGTCATTTAAAAGTGTCAACTCAGCATTATTCTGTAAATGATGACAATTTTAAGGCCAATCTGCATTAAAAGTCCATTAAAAGTGTCACTATTTGGTATTTTTTTAATAAAAAATGGAACTAAAGGTTGCAAGTTCTTTAAAAGTAGTGCATTATTCAGCAAATAATGACACTTTCAATGCAAAGTTACAATAAAAATTGCAATAAAAGTTGGTGCAAAGTGTCAGCTTTGCATTATTTGGTAAATAATTACACTTTTAATAAAAAGTTGTACTAAATCTTGCACAGCAACGTCTACAGTTTTGGCTTTGAAGTGAACCAAAATGTGAACAATTAGACACACAGAGTTAGCATGTAGCTTCAGTTATTACAGCTAAAAACCAGCAATCAGATATAGAAACCAGACCAAAATATTTGGGCTCCTTCATATTGTTGTTATGCTCAGCCTTTAATTTGTTCTAATCATCATGTGTTGGTTTCTCTCTCTCTCTCT
Organism: Phalloptychus januarius; assembly: GCA_902982915.1. Classification (NCBI taxonomy): domain Eukaryota; kingdom Metazoa; phylum Chordata; class Actinopteri; order Cyprinodontiformes; family Poeciliidae; genus Phalloptychus; species Phalloptychus januarius. Next base: position 344,138 of record CADWAE010000133.1, on the reverse strand, counting down.
TTCTTAATTTTAAATTCTCGCCTTGTGTCTCAAATAAAAAACCGAATGGGTCTCTGTTCAATCTCATCTAATCTGCTGCTGCTGCTGCTGCTGCAGACAAAGCGTCTCGAGGTCCAGGCGTGTGGTGGGTGTTGTATCTGTTAACACCATCGCCTTCCAACCCACCAACAACCTCTCAGTGTCAAGGCTTTATTCATCTGCTCTCATTTCTTTAAAAGACATTGTGCAGGCGAGGAGCCATGAATAATGGAAAGCAGCGTCTCCAGCACCTTGACCGCAGTCGGCACATGTCTGAGCTGAGCATCGGACGGACTCATTACGCACCATTAAGCCCAGAGCCGGACCGGGCTGAGCATTTACAGTATTTATGTTCTGTTCTGTCTGAGCGAGCGTCTGTCTTTGTTTTCAGGTGAGTTCGCTGCAGGAGTGTGGGAGGATCAAAAGGACGAGCAGGCACACGAGTTTACACGTTTATTTTTTATTTTCCTCCTGCCTCCGGAGACGCAGCGCTGCTAACAAGAGGAGGAGGCAGTTCCACAACACTCGCATTTCAATTGAGAAAGTGCAGATTGATTCATGACTTCCTCTGCAAGGCGCTAAATATATAGAAATATACATATATACTGAAAAAGATGCAGAAACTGACACCTACGTCTTTGCTGCAAACTGACGGAAAACAGACAAACTTGGTCCAGGCAGACAGCTGCTACAAAACAAGGTTTTGCCATAGCAACCAGAGATTTTAATGTATTTTTACACCAACATAATGTTGCATAATCATGAAAGGGAAATTAGGAATAGTAATCCAACATTTTTAATGTCTACATCAGGATTTTCAGTCATTATTTACGGCTACAACTAACGATTATATTAATATAAATACTATATTATTCTATTGATTAACTGATTTTTGAATTGATTAATTAGGGTTTTTTTTATTTATATTCTGCTAACTTTTTTTCTTTTAACCACTTAAGTCACTTTGATGCAGTATTATAAATACATTGCTTTAATTTAGTTCATTTAAAAAAAAGAAGAAAATAAACATTTTATTATGTAAAATGTAATATAACATATTCCTTCAGTGAACAATTAATCGTTTATAGCAAATAATTTATCTGCAGCAGAAAATACTTCTAATATCTAAAAAAATGTGAAAAACTGATCTGTTTCTGTTCAACTTAGCATCAATATGTTGATCTTTTTTTTTTTTTGCTTAAATGGTTACAAATTGGAGAATTTGGACCAGGCGAAACTAAAACTATGCTACATGAAGAGTTCGGGGTAAAGCATATTAAAATGTAAAATGTGTTTTTTTGTATTAATTCCTGCTCCGAGTCTGTTCTTCTTAAAAATATCTGTCTTACTTAAAACCTGCATACTCCAATTAATGATTAATCGATTGCTAAATTAGATGACGATTATTTTCATAACCGATTAATCGCAATTAATCGTTTCAGCCCAACCTGAATAAGACATTCTTTACAATCTATGGACTTGTTAAAGAAAACATTTAATTCTGTGTGTTCAATCAACATTTAAATGTTTCTGGAGGAGTATTTTTATGAACGAATGTCCCCTTCTGTTCAAAATATCTGTAAAGTACGAGTGGAGTCAAAATGTCTGACCCCACAGCGGAGACGAGGAAACAAACATGAAAGCTTTGCCCAACAATGTTCTTTATGCATGCAGGCATGCAGCCTGTATGCGGCTTTTGTCTCTCCCACCTTTGATGTTTAAAGCCGTGTTTCCGTGTAAAGCTGAAGAGCTGGATGAATAATTCCTGAAACAAAAACCTGCAACCCGGAGAAGAAGGAAACAACCGGAGCGTCCTGCGACAACACATCAATATGCAGAGAAGGTTCAGTTCATGGATTTTAAAAAAAAGTCAGATTTTGGTAAATCAAATTAATAAATACAGGTTGTTGTGTTTCGCAACAACAAGAGAAACTGTAATGATCAGTACAAATCAAAAGCTTGGAGGTAACAAATATTCTGATCAAACTCCAAAATTGAGCTTTGTTACATGTTAAATTATGAAATTATTGCTTAAACACACTTTCTGGCTCAATGTAACAAACCACTGACTCCCGAAGAATGAAAAATGACTTCAATAGGACCTGTCTGACAGCACGAAGTAGGCAGAGAGATGTCAGAAAGCAACTGGTAAGGTTTAGGATCTCCATGCGAACCAAGTGGGAGCAAATAGACAGAAAGAGTTAGCATGTAGCTTCAGTTATTACAGCTAAAATCCAGCAATAAAGTCAGGCTTGGATCACCTGAAGAACATTTTCAGGGTTAATTAAATATTAATTGGACTATTTATTAACATTTTTTTGTGTAGTTCTGATACTGTGCAAAATAAGCTTAAGGTATTAAATGAAAGATCTGGACAAATGTCCTTTTTCTTCCCCCGATTAATCATCAAATAATCAATTAATTGATTACTTAAAAAAATTTGCTGCAGCCTAAATGTGCAAAACAAATAAAATTGCAACATGGAGGAAACATGCAGCAGTTGAGAATGTTCCTAAGAGCTGCTAGTCTACCAGAATCACTCCAACAGGGCCGTTAAAGTCAGAGGTCATGATTCCAACAAAGAGTCAGCAAACTGATTCTCTCTCTACTGCATCATTTGCAAATACAAGCTGTCAGGAATATTGCTGCTGCAGAGCTTTCCCTCATGTGAAGCTTCTGCACCAACATCAGTCAATCATAAAGAGATTAAACATTTGTTTTTTCAGCGGGGCATTGATTTTATGTCCAAAAATAAAAGCGCTCATGTGTGGAGGGAGACCCTTCTGCTCTGATATAAGCTAACGTATCGGAATCAGCCGCGCCATAAATTTATCAATATCATCTGACAGCCAAGAGAGTTGTTTACTTCTACATTATTTCCAAGTTTTTTCCTTGTTCGCGCTCAGCCAGAGAAAATGCAAGTGCTGGATCGCCTCCAGATCCAAGCGTTCAGGCAGATTTCAGAACAATAACAGCCGGAGAGTCAAAACAAGAAGCCGAAAATGATTTTCTCTCAAAGCAAACTTTCTTTATGAGCCTCCTGCTTCCAAAGCCATTCAGGGCTTTTATTCAATCGGACGTTATGAACACACCGGCGGTTTTTACGGCGACAAGCAGAAGGCAGAGCGTGGATTCAGAAAACTGCAGTCAGCACCTATAAATAAGCCCCACTCAGGGCCACGCTGGAGTGGATGCCACTCCGGTCCCTGGAGGAAATTCAGGGATCTCAGCCAATTAAAAGCACAGCAGAGTGGCGCAGGTGGCCGTCAAACCCGCTTGTTTCTCTGCTTTACACAGGTTCTCCATCTGTGTTCATCTGCAGACCTCAAGGTGACGCAGGACCCTGAGAGGTGGGTTTTATTTATGGCTGCAGATGGATAAAAAAGTAAAAAAACAACGTGCTTTTTTCCCCTCAAGACAAATTCAACTTTCAGTAACCAGGATTTAGTGTCCCTGTATGTTTATGACAATTTATGTACCTAGCTAGCCAGTAGTACCCAGCTAGCCAGCAGTACCCAGCTAGCCAGCAGTACCCAGCTAGCCAGCAGTACCCAGCTAGCCAGCAGTACCAGCTAGCCAGCAGTACCCGCTAGCCAGCAGTACCCAGCTAGCCAGCAGTACCCAGCTAGCCAGCAGTACCTGGTAGCCAGCAGTACTTAGCTAGTTATTCAATGTTAGTGCATGTTCATGGCAGTTTATGTAGCAAGGAGCTAATTACATAAACCTAGCTGTCTATAGTTTAGAGATAACTGTATAGATAGTTATAATTGTATATTTGTATATCTGGCTACCTCTACCTAACCAGAGCTGGCTTAGGAGTAGGCGTAGGAGTTAGTACTACTTGTATCTACTAGCTAGCTACTGCTAGCATTAGCTATGGCTGAACCTGCAGAAAGAACTTGCTGCTCGAGGTTCTTTCCTGTTAAAAGGGAGTTTTCCTCTCCATTGTAGCTACATGTATGCTCAGTATGAGAGATTGCTGGAGAGTTGAAGACTAAATGCAACCGATTGTCCAGCTATTGTATGCTTGAAGTGAGAGGTTGCTGCAGATGGAGAATTGCTGCAGGAAGATGGATTGCTCAAGAATGAGTGATTGCAAGAAGATTGAAGACTGACTGCAGGAGGGATTGATCAAAAAGGAGGGATTGCTGCACAAGAAGCAACTGCAACTGGAAGATGGATTGCTCAAGCAGGTATTGCTGCTGGATTATGGATTACTGAACAAGAAGTGATTGCTCAACAAAATATTTGTCAAGGGGGGTTGACTAAAACGGAGAGGTTGTTACAAAGTGAGTTACTCAATACAGTCAATTGTTTCGATAGAAAACATTAAAACTTTTTACCAATTTGAATTTTAATCAAAAATCTTCAATTAGATCAAACCAATTATACTTATTTATGTAAATAAACTTTTTATTTTTGACTGTTTCTTGTTAAGTGCTTTGAAACGACATTGTAAGTCGCAGGCGTTTCAACAAACTGAATCAGTGTTTGATTTAATAGAAAGAAAAAAAAACTTCTTCAGAACTTTTAATTTTTATGGCAGGACGACAACGACACAGGTTCAAAGGTCGTTCTGGTTAAACTTTGCCGTTTTCCAACCCGGTCAACGTTCATAAAAAGCCTCCAAAAGAAGTTAAAAGTCCATAAGAGAAGCTCTTCTCTTGCAGATTTTTATCGTTTGTTTTTTTATGCAGCAGTTCAGAACCTGGCCCAGAGCTGCGGTTCTTATCCGTCTCCGGCACACCTGAGATCTTATCCCGGCGGAGCCGAGCTCAGAGTCCCAGGTGAAAAGAGTAAACATGAAATGAGATCGGAGCGTCCCCTGAGGCGCCGCGGTGTTACCAAGAACCGTGTCAGACAGGAAGCTCAGTGTGACAGGCAGCCGGCGACCCGGCAGGCAGAACCACCCTGAACCGACCAGAACAAGCTGAAGGCGCCAACCTTTCTAACAAACCACAACATCCCTCGTCGTTGTTTAACATAATGTCAGCTAGGCCGCCGTAATAAACCGATTAATCGCTTGACTGAACTGGATGGAAAAAGTTTCAGTGTGCTGATTTTTGAAGGATCATTTTGATTACAGAGACTTGATAATTAGTTTTATTTGTTGTTTCTGTTCTTCCATTTTTATGCCGTTATTATATGACGTGAAAATGGACTGGAAACAACATTATTATCGTTTATCGTGACAAATTCTGGGACAATTTATTGACCAGCAAAATCAGATACTGTATATAAATTAAAACACTGTATATATTAATACAGTGTTTTAAAAACAAATCCTAATAGCATCATATTGAATTTAGTTTTCTTTAGGGCTGTAACTACATTATTTTAGTTACCGGTTAATTATGGTCTGAGGTTTTTTAAAAAAATAATTTCTATCTTAAATGCAAAATGTATAAATTTTTTTTAAACTTTTAGCGTAATTACTGCTTTGAATATCTTGTTCTTTCATTTAAAAAAAAGCTTTTTTAGAGTCTCTATGCTCCAGTTATAAATAAAGCAAACAGCTGAATATATTGCAACCCTAAATTTGCGTAGAAAGCCGGCAGAGAGATGTTGGAGTTCGGGATATGACCTGTGCTCATTACGAAGGGTGCAAGAGATGTTTTCTCTCTCTGCATCCATGAAGAACCATTGTCAACTCCTCTGGGATTTGGGGTCATAGTTCAGGTATTATTTGAGTTTTTGAGATGCTAATCAGCTGCTCCGGTTGTAAAAACAACATCTTGTTCCCATGGTTACATCAAAATCTTTCCAGTTTCGGTGAAATGCCAGATAACTCCAGACTCGGCGCTCTGCTCAGTGTTTTAGCAGGATTTTCTGAAAACTTTTCAGGTGACACACAAACAACATTGGCTATTCATAAAAGTCTGTCACATTTTCTGTTATTGAGAAACAGACCTGGGAGTTTTGCCTCCAGGACTTCAGGAGCTCGCTGTCAGCACTGAAGCCCGCTCTCTGATCTCGTTGGATATGTACCCTTGGCTTTATGCGACGCTGTTTGGTGAGTCAACGGGCGTCAAACCGCCTCTCCAGAACCCCGCAGCGCTGCGACGTCTTGAGAGCAGCTATATCTCCCTCCAATTCACAGCTGTTTTTCATACTTTCGCTGTTCAGCTGTGCAGAAAATTAACTCCAGGAGCGACGGCGCATCCACACAAGCCAATTTACATGCAGTCTCCGCCACAATCACACATCTCTGTGCCCTTCGTTCTGTCCTGAACCTGCAATCAAGATGAGGATGCACACTCTGCACCATCACTCAAAGGGTCACGATGCTCCAGCTCCAAAAAACACGAGGCCTGATCAGCCGAGTCTAAAGGCTTCATCTGCTGCACCCGTTTGCACAAGAGGCCTAAAACGATTAATCTGATTAATCATGAGGAGTTGATTAATTAAAATAATCATGTACCAATACAAAGATAAATTAATAAAAAGGTATAAAAACACAATTATACTTTACATAAGGGCAAAGATACAGCATAAAATATGCAAATGTGCAGTTATGCAAAATAGGGCTGAAACAATTAATCAGATTAATCGTGATATAACGATTAATTTAAATCGTCGACTAATTTAATAATAGATTAATTGTTAACTGGAGTATACAAAGAAAATAAAAATACCTTAAAAAACTAAATTAAGAACAACACTGCACATTAAGGGCAGAGAAACAGAATATCCAAATGTGCAGGAATAAAAATATGGCTGAAACAATCAGACTGTCATGAAGTAATCAGGAACTAATTCAGTAATCAATTAATCGTTAACTGGAGAATACAGACTCAAAAAAGACTAGTCGGAGCAGTAACTAATTCAAAACTATATATATATATTACTTCACATTTGAGATAAAACCTGTCAATATGTCTCATCCAAAACAGCTAAAGTGGCATTTTTATAAATTCAACTTTTTAGCATTTTAGGAAAAAAAAATACTTTCATATTTTATAAAAATAATTGATTTCCATCTGTTAATATATTTCTAATATTGCATAGAAACATTATGTATGTATATTAGTTTTAAATAATCTGCAGAATGCGCTCACTTTTTAATCTGATTAATCGATTAATCATTAGAATAATCAATTTCTAAAATAGTAGTGAGTTGTAGAACTAGTTAAAAAAACACCCGAGTTATTCTCAGTTGGATTTTATGGGTCACCTGTAGCTGCCATGCACGTCCCTCCTCATGCATCAGAGCTGCTGTACAGCAGGCGGCGTATTAATCCAAAGAACAATAGCAATAAAAATGACGGACAGGAACATGCAGATCTCATCAGCTTGGAAAACATAAATGATCAGATAGCGCAGCAGATCGGTGGAGGAAGTGATGGGTAGTCGTCTTCATCGCCCACCAGCAGCCTCAGCTGGGTATTTCATGCTGCTGTCAGCTGTCACTGCGAGCAACCTTCCTCCTCCTCCTCATCCTCCTCCTCATCCAGCCTCACTGCTGGCAGTGAGGCTGGTCCAAACCGACGTGGGAGGACAGGAGATGTCGAAACAGATGGGTGCTGCCACCAGCCAAAAACACGTGAAATAAAATAAAATAAGATCAGAGTGTGACAGTAACGGGCCTGCGGAGCAGCGGAGAGCAAACGGGACCATCTGGGTCTAATACCCACCAATCAGCCTGCAGCAAACATCGACAAACACACAAAGAGCCTGGCCTGCGGCTACGCTTCGGATCTGATTCAGGGGAACGCCGTGGTTTGGTTTTGAATGAGTTACTGTGCCGATGTTTCACAAACTATTCCCTAAGATCCAGGCGAGCAGGTTTTTAAAATGTTCTTCCTTTTGCACCGAGGGCTCAACCCTCCAAAGGTTCATCAGCGGACATTACCAGGTCTCTGCAGAGCTGAAGGACATCCTGAGGAGGAAACGCAACCGTTTAATGGCAAAGTGTTGGAGAAGAAACGCAGCTAAAAGCTAAAGGTCGGCAACAGAACCAGGTTTAAGTCATAAAATCAGTTGGAGTCGCAAAAATATTCTGCTTGGTGACGACCAAACAGAATCCGTCTAGAAAACAAGAAATAAATAAGATTATTTATTATTTGTTCCCATTTCTACCCAAAATATCTGTGACCCTGCATTAATCAGGGGTAAGTTCTTCCTGTATGTGTCCATTTTACCTCTTTTGTTGTTTTCTGTTGCAGTTAATTGTTCTCTTCTCTGGTTGTTTATTTTACTGATCAATTCCTCTTTGTTATTCTGTAATGTTTGTTAAAAAAACACTGCTGGTGAATTAAGAAAGAATCCAACTAAAAAAAATTATTTTAACTGTGTAATTTAACAGTTTAAACACCAAATATACCTTAACATGCATCAGCACGCCCAATGGGAGCCATTTTGGCTCTACTGCAGGAGCTAGCATGTAGCTACGCCCTTTCTGGAGGCTTCGGCCAAAGGAAATCTGATCCATTTCCAATCCTGGAAATCTGCTCCAGGATTTGGGAAAACCAGCCAATAGCGCGCCAATAATAAGTAACTTTCTTTCAAATATTTAAAATTTTATGAAGCAGTGTTAAGCTAGCTTCCTCTATTCCACTCATTCTGGCGCTAATTTTTTGTTTAGTGCTAATTAACGTTAATCCATGAATCACATTTATGGTTTTGAAGGTTTAATTTTTGGAAAATCAAGATTAGTAGCACTACTTCAACATATATTTATTCAAGCAAAAGTAAAAAGTAATTAATTACTTTAGTAAGGAATAAAAGAGTCAGTAATGAGTAACTGATTAAATTAGTCATTTGATTTTTAAAAATTACATCATCAAATGGACCAAAGCATAAAGTTAAGTGGAAATTTTGGTATTTTAAGAACCAAAATGACAAGAACTCATATAAGTAACAGAAAATTAAAAGGTTTTTCCAAATCAGCTTCTTTCAATAAAAAACGTATTAAACTTTAACAGAAACTGCAGGTCTGGTGAAAGTTGGTTAAAACATGTTTGTTTTTCATTCATTTTACTCAAGAGTAGAAATACTTCATAATAAAATTAGTCAAAGCGCAGTAAAAATACTCCTAAAAGCGCATTTTTTCAAAAAGTTACTCAAGTAAATATGAATTTTTTCCACTTAACGGCACAGTAAAAAGACTCATAAAATTCAGTTTTATCAAAAAAGTAACTGGAAGTAGCCTGAAAACAACTCAAATAAATCATATTTCTGTCTCATTTCGTCTTTCACCGCTCCGTGTTTTTATGAGCTCCACTGTTTATTGCGAGTCATCTAAAGTTTTAATTAAAACCATATTGTGCTTTATTATAATTAGATGTAGAGGTGTGCTTGCCAGGGTTTCTTCACTGGAGGAAACTCAATAAAGCAGCAGATAATTAGGAGGCGTTGCTGCTCTGACTGCGCTGCCAGCAGCTCAAATCCCTGATAAGTGAGTCTGCAGACGAAGACAGAAACGCTGATATGAATCATGTGTGAAATGTGAGATCTTTATTAATGTCCTCGTTGAGAATATTCTCATATTGATGACAGGAAGCAGGATTGCTGCTCTGTCCGGTTGTTTCATCACACCAAAGACGTCGAATCGACAAAAACCACAGAAGAAGAGTCGCTCCTCCAGCGAGACGTTGGGAATATTTAAATGTTTTTAAACTGATCTGATTCCCTTCGTGCTCCAGGAGGATGTCTGTAGCTTTAATCCGCTCGTTACACCTCGACAACGCAAACCGTTAACCAGCCGCCATTTCCCCCGATCGCTCGATAAAGTGGGAAAAATTAAAAGAGGGGAAAATGAAACGCCGTCTGAATTTGTTGGAATAAAAAGATGCAGCGCTTAACTCCCGGCTGTAACGTTTTACCGTTGGAGCAGGTGATAAAGACTCAGGTAAAGTCACTCGGTTAAATGTTCTGGAGTTTTGAATGATGTGCAGCTCGGCGCCGAGACGCGACTCAGCAGGTCGGCTGCTGACAATCCAGATTAACGTCTGAGCTAATCTCCCAGAATAACGTCTAACAGGCGGCGCTGTGTGTTCGGCTCTGAACCTCATTCTGCTCACAGGCAGCAGAAAACATGTGGACATTTCTCAGGTTCAAAGGTCAAGTTTTGAAAAGTCAGATATTTCTCTGTTTTTCTAAAAAAAAAAATTTATTCTGAGATTAATCGCAAAATTTTTGGCTTTTTCCAGTTAATTTTCGACTTTTCAAACTTTCTTATTTTTTCAAGTAAATTTCTGATATTTTTCTGAAAGTTTTAGAATAATTATATTATTTTTACAGTGCAGGATCTGTGTGTTCAGGTTCTAAAAGTTTCCATCTTTCTGTTTGATTCATTTTTAAGCAACACAGAAATGTCCATACTTTGATTATTGATTTTTATGATTCTCACAACATTTTGTTTCTTATATTTTGTGAGTTTTTTTTTTCTATAACGGCTCTAAACTACAAGAAAAAGTTTCATCTCAGAAATTTTCTAGAAATGTTTGAATTTGAAAACTTGATAATGTGGAAATTTCTTAGTTTGAAAAGTCAAACACTTTGTGTTTTAAAAGTTACAGATCAGAAATTTCCCATCATTCTGCCAACAAGCAGCTTCCCTGAGCAACACAGAAATGTTCCTACTTTTATTGATTCTGTAGGTTTGATTTTCATGATGATTTTTAAAAAGTGAGCTGAGCTTCCAGCTATACTAACTTCAGTCTGGCAGTTTAAATATTATTTATTTCTGTTTCAGTTGTGTCTTGTTGTCTTTTTCTATCAAAAAAAAAGGAGTAGATTCCCTCCAAAAAAATTATTTCTAGAAAAATCTGAAATTTCTGATCTTAAAAAGTCAAAAACTCAGTTTTTAAGTTTAATCTCAGAAACTGTCCAAAAAAAAAAAACTAGGACATTTCTGAGCTTCCAAGTCAAACATTTATTTTAAAAACCTTTTTTTTTATTAATTAAAAAATTTCTTGGATTTTTTATTTATTTTTTTACTTTTAGAGGAATTTACAAGATTTTTCTAGAAAATTTCTGCGATTAATCTGAGAATTTGTGTGTTTTCTCACAAACTTTCACTGGAATATTTAATCTGCAACCAGACTGTCAGACATGGAGTCAGGCATGTCGAGGCATAATGTCAAAAAGTTACTTTATTTCGAATGTTAAGTAGGTTTAGAGGCTCTTGACATTTAATAAACTGAGGTAATAATTTTAAATATAAATGTTGCATTAATCAGGGAACTTTAATCAATCTGGATATTTCTGCACAACAGATTTATTTAAAAACACTGAGATTTATGAAGATTTTATTCTTTTTGTGAAAACATGAAAAATGTAAAAATTTTTGCTTTTTTTAGCATTAACACAATAAAATTATACAACTTCAAAAATTGGTATAAATGGTAAAATCAGTTAGTTTGGAATATTTTGCACAAATTAAGATTTTTTCTTTATAAACTTCCATAAATGTATAAATTTCACAATGAAATAAATCCACTATTGTAGATTATGACGCTCCTGGTAAGAAGACATTCGTAATTTTAGCAGCAGTTTGAAATAAATGTGCAGATTTTTAAGCTTTTATGTCAAATTGAAGCTAAACTGACCATTCAACAAGGAAGCCTGGCTCTGTGGATGTTTTAAACTCTATTTTCTGTTTTATTGCCTTAATCTTGGTGTTTAATCTGTTTTATTTTGTCTTCTATCTCCTTGTCACGACGTATGAAAACGCTGATGAATCTGGGCCTCAAACAGAAGCGTAGTTTTAAATAAAACTGCCCAGAAATGTAAATCTCCTGGTCAAACTTCCTTCCCGGTGGGAGCGGATCGCGGTCAGGAACCGGCAGCTCTGTAAAGGCTGGAAAAACGACACAAGAGGCTGCATTTACAGCTAGACAGTGAGGATGCATAAAGAGCTTTCATGAGCGCTGGAGCTTGGAAATGGAGACGTGCAAAGAGACATCGCCTGGCAACGCAGCGTCCAGGTTGGACCAGCAACGTCTGCGGGTCATAACTCAGAATAAAAGTGAGTTCTGGGCATGAACACCTCTGGATGTGGACTCTCCCAGATGAGTAATGTTGCTCAGCTGAAATATTTACACACGTTAATGCAGAGGGTGGAGATTTTTTATCACTTCTAATTTCTGGTCTTCTAACTAAATCTTCCTGCAGGCTTTAAATCATCCCCACATGCAGCTGAATCCACTTTTTAGCTTTTAGTAATTTCTTTTCCTGTCTGCACTTTGGTCTCCGAGTCTGAGAAAATGTTGGCAAAACAACAACAAAAACATTCATTTGTGAGGGAGTGAGGAGAGATCCTGTTATGATGGTCTATTGAATATTCCAACGATTAGTCGATTAATCGGATCAAAAATTGGCACAATTTGCAGATATTCATTTTACAACTAAAGTCATTTTAGCGTAATATTAGAAATACATTAAAAGATTAAGAAAATAATTGTTTTCAAGAGAAAAATAAAAATTTTTTCCCCAAAATACCATAATAAAAGCATTTTTTTTAAAAGAAATCCTCTAATCTGCTGATTAATTAATAATTTAGAGCAAAATATCTGGATATTTGAACCAAGTGAAGCTAAAACTGCCACCTCTGGGAAAAACATATTTACAGAGAAAGACGCCTTTCCATCTTAAACGCAAAATGTGTATTTGTTCTGTACAGTTTTTGTTTAATTACTGCTCCAACTGTGTTGTTCTTTCAGCAAATGGGCTTTTTAATAGTCTGTATACTCCAGTTAACGATTAATCAATTACTAAATTAGTTGGTGATCATTTCAATAATTGATTAATTGTGATTAATTCAATTAACTCAATTAATTGTGATTATCTGATTAATCATGGCTAACTTGATTAATCATGACTAATTCAACTAGATACAATTAACTCAATTAATCATGACTAATTTGATTAATTCTGACCAATTCAACTAAGTGTGATTAACTCAATCATGACTAATTTGATCAATTGTGACAAATCAATTAATCACGATTAACTTTGTTAATCATAACTAATAAAACTAAATACAATTATCTTAATTAATCATGATTAATCATAATTTAACTGAATAATGGTGACTAAATTGATTAATCATTTTTAAACAGGACTAAATCGATGACTAATTAAATTAATCATGGGTGATTTGATTAATTGTGACCAATTCAACTAAATGATTAACTCAATCACTGAATAATCATAATTAATTCGATAAATTGTGACTTTTTCCATTAACTGTTTCAGCCCTAATAAGGCAAATTAAGGTACACATTTTAGTCAAGACCACAACAGTAACTACAGCAACTACAGAATATGTTCAAACCCAAAGTTGCTCATAGAAAGCAAACCTGGCAACCAAATGATTGCTTGGTGCGCTTTGTGCTCCGGTTTGAGCTCAGCTTGAGTCTCTGCTGCTGTTCTCTGGTCTGAGTCATGTGTGTGTGTGTGTGTGACTGAGTCTCCCAGCTGAAAGCGCCCTGCTGTGCATCTGCACTGCATGACTGTGATCGGTTTGTCTATTTTCCAATGACACCCCGAGAATCACAGCCACTCAATGCGCCGACGCACCGAGCAGCTCCTGTGTCACCCTGTGTGAGCATAAAACGAGCCGTCGCTTCACAGTCATGTTTGTCTGCCATGATCTGAGAAAGTTTATGAGACTGCAGCTCCATCCAAGACTTTAAAATCCCTCCATAATACAGTTAATGGGGGAAAATATGGAGGAGAGGTTTTGGCTTCATTAGATTTAAAAGGTGATAAAGGGAAATCCTGCCTATTCAAGGATTTTTAAAAAGATATTATAAAAAAAATGCAGCTTTGGAAGCTGGACTAATGTGCAATGAGAGGACAAATAAACTGATGTCCAATTGTTTAACAGCATGTATGTGAAAATGCTTGTTTACAAGGATCAAATGGAAGTAGGAAAGAATAAAATGGGGGTAAAGTTGGCAAAAGGGTGAATGTACAGAGCCAGAGCCAATTGAAGTGAAGTCCAAAAAAAGCTGGTGAAGTGTATTTAATCGCTTTTTAAAGCTTCTACTGGTTTGGCATCTTCTCTTTTGAATACTTGTAATGTACCAAACAAGAGGACTTCCCAGGCTCCTTCTGGAGAAAAGGAGACCATTTACTGATTTCAAAATGTTACATTTTATAGTCCAACGTACTGATTGCCTGCATGTCTCATGACAAATTCCTTCATTTTCCACAATCCAAACAGATGCTAGCAAGTTTGATGAGCAAACTAAATTCAGCTGTTAACTTACCACCACTAAATTAGCAAGCTGTCCATGCAGCTAGCTAACAAGCTAAGTGCTACTGATAATTAGGTTGCAGCTAATTAATCACATGTAGTTGCTTATTATAGCTATACCTACAAATTGTTACTGCCAAAGCTAATAGCCAATTAGCTACAGCTAGCTATGGTATTTATTAGCTATATTTTGTAGTTGGCCAGTCAGCAAACTAACTACATCCAGATAGATAGATAGCCATCAGTAATCATGTTACCTAGCTGTAGCTACAACTAGCTAACAAGCTAAGTGCTGGCTAGCAGCTAGTTAGTGGTTACCTGCTGTGGCTAAACCTAGAAAACTGTCATCACAATTAGCTACTGCCAAAGCTAACAAACCAATAGCCAACTAGCAACAGCTAGTTATGATATTTATTAGCTACATTTTGCAGTTGGCCAGTAAGCACACCAACTACATCCAAATTGCTAACTACCGGCAGTTAAGTTAGCAAGTTGAAACTAGAGCTAGCTAACAAGCTAAGTTTTGACTAGCAGCTAGTTCAGTCACTTCCAAGCTGCAGCTAATTAACTACTGTTTGTTTGCTATAGTTACACCTAGCAAACATCTGTCACAGTTGGTTAGCTGCTGCTACAGACAACTAGCTAATTGCCAACCAGCTAAAGCTAGTTGGGTTTTTACTAGCTACATCTAACTAACTAACAACATTTAGATAGCTAAGTGTAGCTACAGTAGCTAAAATAGTTGTCGTGAAAGCTACTTACTTACTTGCAACTAGCTTCAGCTACTAATTTGGCTAGCAAGCTAGTAAGCCCTTGATTGTTATGGGTAAAATCTGACAAAAACTGATTCATTTAAAGTTTTTTTTTTTAAAAAACTTGAAAAACCACTGATTACTACAATATGAAGCAATAACTGATCTTTTAATGTTCAAGAAACCAAAGTAGATCCAGATATTTAAGGTTTTTACCCGTCATGTTGTCCCATGAGAAATGAAAAGCTTTAGACACCGACTATGTGTACTGGGTAATATCAAACCCAGTACACACAGTCGTAGTTAGTAATTAAACCACTCGTCTCTCTGAGCTTATTAGTGATCAGAATGACACACTTCATGTTTTAATGACCAAACAACATCGTCAAGATGCTTCCTGGCTTTCAGCAGCTTGATGTGAGGAGGAAACGTAATTAATCATTAAAACACTTAGAGAGCAGATCAGCTGCATCATGACTGCTAGCATCTCCACCTACACAGTTTTTCAAGCTCATGAATCAAGCGTTTCAGTCAGAAGGATGCCTGATAGGTTTATGATAATGACTAATTGTTTTTGAATCAAGCACACTGATTTTCATTTTAGCTGGGCGTCTCGTCTTCCTCCCCAGCAGACCAAGGTCCCTGGCAGAATTTAAAAATGATTAACTATTCCCTCCAAAGCATCTTTAATTCATCCTTTACACATAAACATGACATCTGATGACTTAAATCAGGCACCCATTTCTTGCTACAACATTAATTGTCAGCTAGTTTTGCCTTATTTAAAGTGCACTAATACAGAAACTAGACCAAAATTACTAGGTTTTCTCTTTTTGCAATGTAAATCCTGGGAAATTACTGTGTAATTTCACACAAAGTGGTTTTTAAATTCTGTGGAAGTGTCAGATCTGCACGGCGGCGTGTTGGGCCCACTGTGGATTTAAAGAAAGGAGCAAATTTCCAGCAGAAATCTCAGACATTTTCTAGAAAAAACAAAAGAAATGTCTGTGGTTGAGAAGTTTAGAAATTGCTAGGAATAACTCAGAAATTTTGTGGTTAATCTCAGCAAAAAATGGGAAATTTAAAATTTCAGAAGCTACAAATATGCAAAAAAAGTATAAAATTTCAAGAATTTTTTTCTTGACAATTCTTTCTCCATTGACTTCTCAAACTTAGAAATTTGCCTGTTTTTTTCCTCACACCTTTCTGTGGTTAATCTCAATATTTCAGGCCGAGCAAATTCTCAACTTTTTAAACTCAGAAATGTCCGTGGTTTTTCTTGGAAATTTCAGGGGTTGTTTCTGGCAATTTCTGTCCGTTTCAAACTCAGAAACTTCCTTTATTTCAAAACATTTCTGAATTAATTTTCTACTTCTTAAACAGAAATGTGCTTTTTCTAGGGAACCTTTCAGCTTAATCTGAAGAATGTCAGAGTTTCCTAGCAAATTTTCACCTTTTCAGACTCAAAACTTTTTTCTTTTTTCAAAAATGTCTGATATTAATCTGAAAATTTCTGAATTTTTCTAGCAATTTTTTTACTTTTAAACTAGGAAATGTTTTTTTCCTAGAAAATTTCTGAGGTTAATGTCTGAGTTTTCAAGTAAATCTTTGACTTTTCAAACTAAGGACCTTCCTTTTTTTTTTCTCAAATAATTTTGAAATGAATCACAGTATTTCAGTTTTCTAGCAAATTTCACCTTTTCAAACTTAGAACTTTGCCAGCTTAATCTGAGATTCATCTGAAAATGTATGAGCTTTTCCAGCAATCTTTCGACTTTTCAAACTACTTAATATTTTTTCGAGAAAACTTCTGAGATTAATGCCAACACTTCTGAGTTTTTGGACCGATATTTACTTTTTTCTGTCTGGAATATTTTCCTGACTCCTGCATTAGAGGACTCAGGAAACCGATGCCTTCTGACACTGTAACAGAAATCCTGGCGCTAATCAGTGAAGCCAAACAACCAGTTTGTGAGTCCATTTAATAAATGAGGTTGTGGTTCTGGTCGCCTGTGGTTCTTATCGGCGCGCTCCTCCATCTCCTCCCGTTTGGCAGCGGCGATCACATAAAGCTCATTAGACTGCGGCTCCTCCGCAGACTGGCACAGCAGCTCCATCTCCGCCGCTCCGCTGCACACGCAGAAACCCAACAGGAATAATTTATCGCCAGTTTGATTATTTTCTACATGCGGGCCTGATCTTAGTGATGCATGCCAGCGTGCACATGAGTAATTTTCTGCATGGACAGCTAGCCCTTGCAGCGGTCAGGCGGTGATGGTTTTATGGCCCCCTGCTGTCACAGAGCAATCCATTTCCTGCGCCGGTCGGTCCTATCGGCCCGGCGGAGGGCGGCGGGGGAGCAGTGGATGTTCTGCCCCAAACCGATATAGATCCATCGACTAGCTGTGGCCCCGCAGCCTGGCCTACTTCCCCTGGGTGCATTTAGAGTTACAGGACGCAGAGCGGCTACTGGAGGGCCGATAAACGCTGGAGGAGACGCGGAGCGGGCCGAGAACAACTGATGACGGAGCGACGCTAAAAGCTGCAACACAGGAAACGACCCGGGGAACAAATCACTGCAGGACAGGAGCTTCACTCACAGGACGGGCAGACATGGTTCCCATGGCGACGCAGAAATCAGATCTGTAAGTTCAAACTGGAGACGTTTACAAACTTCTATCAATTCATAAATGATCAATAAAACTGATATTTTTGAATAGGTTTAACAAAATCTGAGAAGTTTAACAATGGATGGATGGATGGATGGATGGATGGATGGATGAATTGTGGATGGACGGAAGGGTGATGGATGGATGGATGGACGAGACGACGGACGGATGGATGGATGGATGGATGGATGGATGGATGCCTGGATGGTGGATGGATAGTTATGTGATGGATGGACGGATATATGACGGATAAATTGTGGATGGATGGATAGTTATGTGATGGATGGATGTATGAAAAGAGGATGGATGTTTTTCCATTTCCTTCAGTCAAACTGAACTGTTGCAGTCGTTTCCATGACGACGGTGTGTGTGAACAACGAGCGGCGTTCGTTTCTCAAACATCGGCTCCGTTTTCACCTCACCGTTAAAACTGAAACATCAACGAGTCACCAAACAGGAAACGGAGTAAATAAAGTGAACAAGATCCAAGAAAAAATATAATCACAAAACCAGAGAAAAAATGAATATTCATATAAATTATATTTAACTGGAAAATAAATGAAATCTGTCTGAACGGAGCCAAGAATGGGGCCGTTTCAGTCTAAAGTGACGTTTTGTTTTTCTGCTCTGAGCTGATCTTCAGTCGCCCTCAGGAGCCACATGTTCCTGAACCGCAGCAGCAACAACATTCACATAAATAAGGATTTATTTGGGAAAAAACAAAAAGCATCTCATATAGAATGAGTGTTATCTGGGGCACAGCAAAAAGAACAAGATGCTAATCATATAATCAGTTTTCTTGTTACTGAATAGCTGCTTGTCGACACATATAGCAATTATGGAACAATGTCTGCGTCCACTTTGAGCTGCAGCAGGCGTTTTAAAATGTCTATTGTAAAAAAAAATAAAAGTATCTAGCTTGTTTGTTTTCTAAACAAACTGGAAACCTGGAGTAAAATTTCTTCTATTTTCTGTTTAATGTTTTATAACTTAGAGTTATGTAGAATATAATTTTTAAATTAAATTGGTGTGAGAGTTGTAGTCTTTCATGTTAGCATTTTATCTAATGTTAAATTAGCAGTAGAAGCCACTTATAAGCATTAACTTCTAATGCTAAAATTAGAAGCTGAATACCGTGTTGCTGTAGCGCTTTAGCATTACCAGAACTAATGTTAATGATTAGCACTTTAGGGTTTGACATTTTCATTAATATTCAAAAGTTACTGATGAAAAAAAAACTCCTACATGTTCCTAAAAAATTACTTTAAGTTAGTTTTATTTCAACTGAACTAAAATATTGAGAAACTAAACTAATATGCATGGTGAGGTCTTCTGCAGTGTATGCATTATATTAGCAGCTAACTTTAGCTTCTAATGATAAACATTAGTTCTGCTAGCTAACATGGTATTCAGCTTCTAATTTTAGCATTAGATGTTACAATTAGCTTCTAATGCTAAAATTAAAAGCTAAATGCAGTGGTGGTGTTGCCTGTTAGCATTAGCAGAACTAATGTTTATGATTAGCGCTTTAGAGTTAGCATAGCTAATGTTTGAGCTGTGATTTAGCAGGGTGGTCCAGCAGGGTTGGGAACAGAGCAATCAGAAAAACGTCAAGTTTCTGCAGAGCTCCACCTCAGCTAAAAAACTGAGTCAGTGTCAGGAAACCCAGTCAATTTAAGTGAACTCTGCTATTTCTGAAGGCAGTGCTCAATTATCCAGAGCTGCAGTCTTTTTCCAGCCCTGTGTGGATTAGAGAAAATCCATAATAAATCCAAACTTCTGCACCAAATTGTTGCTTTGAAAGCAAAACAAGATGTAAACGTTTGACTGAAACCGTTCTACCAGTCAGTAAATCAAGTTTTATCTAAACTTTTCACAGTCGTGACATTTCTTCTGCAGGATGAGATTAGAAAGAATCGCGTTTTCTGGGGACGCTGATGAGGTCATGAGGTGGAGGACATGCAGCCTGTATGAGACGCATTAAAACTCATCTCAATAATCCCACTCAACATATGCTCACAGCAATGATGGTCAAAATAAAAAAGAATCCATCTGTGTCACCATTAATCTAAATTCACTTATTCAAGGACGCAAGCAGGACATTTAAAGTCATAATCTATATGCAAATCCAAACATGAGAAGCTGTTCCAGACAAAACGCTCCCAGTGTTTTCTTTCTTTTTGTCGGAGTTAAGCTGATTAGGTGCCGGCTGGCAGCGAGGACAGCGTGTTTGGGTCTGCGCTTTACATATGTCTGCCTCAGCTGCTACGCCCAATCAGAGCGCAGAGAAGATGTTGATGTCTCTGACGGGCCTTTCAGAGGGTCAAGGTCAAGTCTAGACGTCAAGGGTTCAAATCGGTTTACGGAGGTAGACTTTAGTTTTTAATCCACCCATCGTCTACATCCAGCAGCCATCGGGCAAAAATGGAAGAATATAATGCAAGATATTCTGCTAATATTGATTGAAGTTTTGAAAATTGGGTTTTCACAGTTCTGCGTGATGTGAGGCGGCCATTTTGTTTGACAGCGTGTTCCAGCTTCTATTTATTTTGACTTTGAATTCAGGTCAGCTCTACGGCGGGATGTTGAGGCCAGGCTATGGTTCTTTTACGCTGCAATAAAACAAAATCTTTTGGTCTAGTTGCTAGTGCAAATATCTAACTACCCTTGCAGTGTGATGTCACGCACGCCAAAACCTGCCCCCCCATCTCCCTGCTGGAGGGCAAAAAGCTGCTCTCCAACAATGATTACCATTAGCTCTAGCTGTCACGTTATCAACATAGCGTGCTGAATCTTAAATGTAAGCCAATGTATGACAGAGAAAAGAGCACAGTGCTTTGCTACACTATGACAACTAGATAACAAGGGGAGGAAAAAGTTTTTTAAAAAAAACAGCAAGGGAGATGGAAGTAGTTCAGCTATGCTAGCTTGACTATGATAACCTTAACATGTAGATGTGCTGTGGAATTCTGATAAAATATAAATGAAAGGCGACCTAAACATACTGACAGATCATCAGTAGAGCAGGTGTTTGAATTAGCTAATCAACAGCAGTGTTAGCTTATCCAATAGCATTGGTAGCTAATCTACCACAGTTATCACTTATTAATAATCATAAAATAAACATCAAGACTAAAAACATAAAACAGTAACAGACTGAATGATCTGATCTTAGTGTGGGAAATGCTTGAGTGTTTTTTGGTGTTGAATCCTGAAACATAAAGTGGTGTTGTTGCTATGGCAACGAGACTGTACGTAGCCGACACACAAAATGAAAACAAAAAGAAGAATCCAAGTGGTTTTAGTTGCTCTTCAATGGTTTTTCTGCATTATTTTTCACTTTACTGTGACGTATGGCATTAATATGTGATACCTACGTCTCCAGGTTTCATTTTGTTAACAGGACCGTTTTACCGCGGCAAAGAATCGCCAGCCTTGTGCGAAACGGGTCTATAGAGTAGAAGAGGACATAATGAAAAAAAAGTTGAATGTTTTGATAAAACGTCTTACAAAGCAGCGGCCATATTCCTGGTTTGTTTCTAATCCAATTTTAATTAAATCTCAGTCCTTCTGCATTTTATCACGACGAGCCACGCACACAAACACGCCCGACAGAGGACTATGTTTTCATTTCTGACAAATCCTCTCCGTCCTCCCCAGTATGTGCGTTCCATCGTCTCAGAGACATCACATCTTTGGTGTCTCTGAGTCTTTTTCCAGAGACATCTGGCTCAAACAGGTCCAGCTGCACGGTTAGCGCATGATAGTAGAGCCCGGGCGCTGAGCCAAAGCAGGGAAAGTCTTGTCGCTCCATGGGCCTCTTCTAGCGTGCCACATAAATTTGAGTGCTTCTTAATCCAAAGGCACTAAATGTACACGCACACACATTGAGACTGCACTAAGTAAGCCTTAGTCAGCTGCACTGCCCTGTATATAAAGCCTGTGGGCAAAACTGCCATCATTAAATCAAGCCTCTAGGTCTGTCTTCTGGTGTTTTAGATTCTGTCTCCGTCATGCTGAAATTCAGTCAGACATAAAAGACTTTTCTCTCTTGCAGACACGAGGTAAATAAGATAGAGGCCTGAAAAGACTCCTTTGTAAACAGAACATCTACTGACAGACAACTGATAAGAATGTGTGTACAAATTCAAAAAGGTACAAAGAAAACACGTATTTTGCATGTTTTAGTACTTATATTTGGGTTTCTACTGCTTCTAAAAATAACCCAAGACCTTAAAAAAAACAAAACACCCAGCCATTTTGGGGCAATAATTGTCTGGAAAAGTAGCAGTTTAGAAAACATTCAGAATGTAAATATACAAATCATTACATTTTGAAATGATTTGTGACATCACAAAGCAGAGCAACCCCAGCAGAGTTCCGCCCGTTACCTGGCAACCCCAGCAGAGTTCCACCCGTTACCTAGCAACCCCAGCTGAGTTCCAACACATTTGGCCAGTTGGTTTTACTGCTATATGTGCTGCACAATGGCTGCCAGAAAAAAAAAAAAAAAGTCTTGTGTGATTGACTTGGCATCCAGAAACCACTTGCTGCATTCTTGTTGGTTGTGTAGGAGCCTCCAGTTCTGCTTTTCAAAGATGTACAGTTGTTTGCAGCCATTTTCAAGTGCAAGCATAAACTTTGCGTTAAGGGGCGTGGCGAGCAGCAGATCATTTGGATTTAAAGTGACAAGAGGCTCTAAAACATTTAAAATCTGATTATCCAAGAATGATTTTGTGCAAAGAATGTAATGAACATGTTTTGTATCAACTCTAGATCTATCCTGACACGTTCAAGGCAGCAGAACAGATCACCTTTAGCTTAATTAAAACCTGCAGGAGCAGCTACTGTAGTTTTCATGAGCATAAAAATCTGATTTTACAGATTCTTCCTGACACCATAACAAGTGCAGATGTCTGCCTATTAGACGTGTTGGTCGTGCTTTGGCAGCCAAAACAGCTAATAAACCCCCTGAAGGTGTGCTGTGGTATCTGGCACCAGGAGCTCAGCTGGAGATCTGCTTCAAGCGGCGCAGCGGAGCTTCCATGGATCCATTTGTTTGTCCAGAACATCCCACAAATACCAGACCGGGTAGATATGTGGAGCATCAGGAGGTTGAAGCAGCATTCCCAGGTCTGCTGAAGCTACTCCTGAACCATTTTGTGTTTTATTCTGATGAATGTCATCAACTTTAATATATTCATAGCCTACGGATAGAAAATATGAATGTTTGACTCTAGAAAACAATATCTACCCACCTGGATTATTTTGGTTTCAAATAGGCCTCAAACAATTAATCAATTAATCAATTAATTGATTTTATTAACTCCAAAGATACTTTCCAGAGGTCATCAGAGGTCACCCACCGCCCTGCTCCACGCAATTTTGAAATCAAACAAAACTGATGTCAGTCGACCCCTGATGACCTCTGGAAACTTTAAAGATACAGCAACACTTCATATCTTTAAAATGTGTTGCTGCAAAAACGTCTGACACCAATTTATTTTTATTTGGGCAACGTGTGGGGAAAGGCTGACCTTTGATGGACAATATCAAACTAATGTTGCGGCACAAATAAAAATGATTGCTAATTATTGCATTTTGTTAGATTTGGGTAATTTGTTGACCTTTCATGACCTCAGGAAACTTCATATCTTTAAATTGATAGCGGCACAAACGAAGCACAAACTTTTGACACCAATTTGATTTGATTTGGAGAATATTAACTATAACTTCAACTATAACTTCCCTCAGGTTTTTGGGTGTTATAGTTGCAAACATGAAGTTGCTATTGAGCAAAGCTCCACTCCACTCTCTACTAATCTTGTTACGTAAACGTAAGCCTTTAATGTCATGCAGGCTTTAGAATAATACCCTAAACACTGTGCATGCTGCGCAGCATAATATCACAGTCAGGTAAACTGCTCCACTAGCAGACTCTCCAGCATCACCTCTTCCTTTCCTGACATGACAGAATCACACCCACAAGTTTTGGCTCTAATGACTCACACCTGATGCGGCGGCTGGAAGCTGCGATGGCGTTACATGATCGCAGAGACAAACACCTGACAGAGATGGAAGTGGGTGACGGGCGCGCGGCGTGCCGCCGGGGAGCTTTCATGATAAAATGAGCCTGAAGTCTGCATCGCTTTGCATTCATTTACAGACTCCCTGCAGAACCCAACTGCTACAGCTTGCCTGAATTAAAACAGCAGAGCGGCAATGAAAAGGAGACAGATTTAATCAGCTGCCGTCTCTAACAGCTAAGCCAGT
Source organism: Phalloptychus januarius (assembly GCA_902982915.1). Taxonomy (NCBI): domain Eukaryota; kingdom Metazoa; phylum Chordata; class Actinopteri; order Cyprinodontiformes; family Poeciliidae; genus Phalloptychus; species Phalloptychus januarius. Next base: position 320,220 of record CADWAE010000133.1, on the reverse strand, counting down.
TACAAAGCACGTCTCTGAACACGTCTCAACTCTATAAATTTAGGCGTCCTTGAGTTCGAGAGCGAGAAGCAAATTTCACGCTTTTACTTTAATTTGCACAAATAATTTGATATTTTCCTTGAGTTAGTGGCGACTCCTTCCCTTCCCACTGTCTTTCAGAAGTGTTGCGACAGTACGGGAGGCCAAAAGTGCCAGATTGCGGCCCGCTTTAATCAAACTCTAGAAGGCCTGGGTCATTTGGGAAGGTGTGAACGCGTAACTGAACTCTGATTCGGACCTAGAAAGTGAACTCTGGTCTTCCAGACCCTGGTCTTTGTTCGGCTGCAGTGAACTCTGGTCTGATTCCGTATTTGAATGCCAAGCGGACCAGAGACTGCTCCAAAAGCAGGAAGTGGACTACAGCGCACAGCATTCTGGGTAAATACAACCAAAACAACACAATGCAACGGCTTAAATCTGACTCTGCTCCATTTTTGTTTAAAGTTGCGCGGTTTGCTCCAGACGGTAAACAAGCTGGAGCCTCCTCTCCTGCATTTGCAGTCTGTCCACACGTCCCCGAGTCTCCGTGGGACATTTTCTCATTTGCCAGTTGGGTTGGAGCGCTATAGAAACAGCTGGAGCTCCAGATTCACCTGTGGTTTTAATACATCAACACTCAATATTCTGCCTTGACCTCAGCCGCCGGCCATTAAGGAGCCACTTCAGCCGAGAGCCCATCGGGTGGCGGGAGGGCAGGGTCCCGCGTTGGCCACCCGAAGTTCTGGTAATAACACGGTGGACGTCAATTACCCTGTTCAGCTGTGATTATAGCCTTTCTGCCCCGACCCCGTGTCACACACACCGTAACTCCAACAGATCTGCTTCCAGACGGGATGGGCTGCTGCAGGACGAGAAAAAGCACCCATCGTTTACCGCTGCAGCAGAATCGCTCTCTGAGAAACAGACTCAGAATCTGAGTTTAGATCCATGCAAAAAGATTCAATCACTGGAATAAAAGATATTTGGTTCATTGAAAACGATGATTAATTTCTTAAAACTAAAAGCAGGTTTTTAGTTATTCTGAATGTGGTTTAATGTCACTCCTAATTTTTCACTTTTGTATGGAAGCCCATTACTGCCAACAGAAGTCCAACAGGAAGTCATAGTTTTGAGTTTTAAAGTCATAATTTTGTGATTCAGGAACAAGCCAAGAAATAGGGTGTCATTCTGTCTGATAGCTGCGACTCTAAAAATCATAATGATCACTTTTATTCTTGTAGTTACAACTTTGAAACTCAAAATTATAATTTTTGTTCTCAACATTGTCATAATTACAATCTTGAAAGTCAAAATTAGAACTTTCATTTTTATAATTATGACTTCAAAATTAAAATTTATTTTACTCTTGTAACTATGACTTTGAAACTCAGAAGTCCTAATCTCATAATTATACTTTAAAACTAGATTTTTTTCCCCTCACTATTGTTTTATTCTCATAATTACAACTTAGAAAGGCAGAATTTGGACTTTTTTCATATTTATGACTTTTATTCTGGTCCTTATGAGTTTAAGATGTGAAATTATGATTTCTTTTAATTGGTTTTTTTCTGTAATAATTATGGCTTAGTTTGTAAAATTATGACTTATTTGCATAATTACAACTTTAAAGCCCAAAAGTCTGGCCAAATTTCCTAATTATGACTTTAAAACTCTCATAAATAGGACTGTTACTTGATAATTCACTTACATTCTCATATTTATAACTTTTTCCTCATAATTATGGCTTTAAAATATTAAATTCTGACTTTTACTCTAATAATTACCTCTTTTATTTTGTAGTTTTGACTTTATAGCCCATATTCATAATTTCTTGTTGGGATTCATTTGGGATTTTGTCCGATTCTAACCGACTGGTTGGTGCATATCTAATAAACTGATTATTCTAAGAGATGGAAATAATGTAATCATTATTCAAATATTTAGTGACTGAAGAAACTTGACATTTAGGAACTTAACCATGTTACCAACATCTATAGAAAAAAATACCATCAAATCCACAATAAACCATTTTAGGACTCAACTTTTCCTCCTGAATTTTAACTTTATTCTCATTTTAGTCCATTTTAAATAAACCTCAGGAGTCCTACAGCTAAAACTTGGGAACTAATGAATCAAATCAGCTTGTTATTTTCTTGCATTGTCGCTGTGGACACAGTTTAGTTTTCAGTGGATGTTTTTCTGTCACCATTAGAGGACGAAGGCAGGTGGAAACGGCAGGTTAGAGGACTCACTATGTGCTTGAGAAGCTATCAGACACACAGATGTCTGGACCACCTGTCAGCAGGTGTAAACAACGCCTCTGGGAGACGGGATGATAAGGAAACGTTTAGTCAGAGTCTCTGATATGACATGTTTCCCCAACTGCAGCCATTTTATTGCTACTCACAGAAACCCAGGAGCCACGTTACAGCGACATAAAACCATGTCAGGATGGAGGAGGGCTTCAGAAAGGAGAAGATGCAGATTTATCCATGTTTTATTATTACAGCTGCTCTGGTTTCTGTTCTAATCATCAGTGAGAAAAATAAAGTAATAGTAAGGAGTTTTATGTGTTTAACTTGAATTATATAACTAATTCTATGCACTTAAATTGCAGAAAAGTTCATTTTAGCGAAGGTTTTTCTGTCAAACTTTCCTTTGAGTTCAAATCAACAGGTGGAACCTCAAAGGAAAAACTGATTGGTATTGAATTGGTATCAGCTCCTTCTCTAAGCTACAGTTTCCAAGTCTCAGCGCTTCCAACTGAGAGTGGCTCCTTCAGACTAGCCAGCAGCAATTAGCAAACAGCTCATTATAGGGGTGAAACGCTGGTAAAAACGTTGCTAAAGGGTTAATAGAGGAGCCATATTGTGATGATGTAATGAAGATGGAGGAGCTTCTTAAAGGAACAGAGGCCCAATTTCAAGGCGTTGAAGGTCACATATTTACTTGATTGTGCTATAAAATGGCGCTATGCAACTGAAAAACGCGTAATGTCGCCCCTTTAAGGTTTCTGTGGCTTACTGAGACGCAGTGCATGTGTCTCCATGGTGTAACAGCGTGAGGCGGTGGAAGGCCTCAACCTTGACCTCTGGAGGTAACAGAGCTCTAACCAGTCCCGTGTCAAACCAGACTGTCTTCCTCACCCTGATGAAGGCGCTTACAGTACGGAGATCTGCACAGGCGCTTCATAACTGCAGGTTCAGTTCAGCTTGCTGACTAAGCTTCACACACAGTCGAGGTTAATGGGGTGACAAGCTGAGGACAAGGCCTGCATTACAAGCATGGCTCCACGCCATGTTCACCACACACACACACGCTCACCCACACACACACTCATTGTTATTCAGCACAAAATGACTCAAGATGGAGCAGAGGCTCTGTTGTTCCAGCAGGACTGATGTGACGCAGCCCACAGATTATTAATTGATTTGTTCTGTTCAGTGTAATTAAATATTTTTAACATCTTTCCTTTAATTTTTTTTTTACAAAACTGTATGTGGGATCTAGGAAATATCCTAAAAATTAGAGATGCGCTAATTATTAGCCAGATGATGGGAACTGGCACGTCTTCCCCAGAACCAGTGAAAAATCAGGTTTTCACTGTTTCTGACCTATAAATACATTTCAAACACAACAACATTTAAATAAAAGATAAAGTTTTATTTTACTGTGACAGGGCTGCTCAGTGGCGCAGCTGGTAGAGCTGTTGCCTTGCAGCAAGAAGGTTCTGGGTTCGATTCTCGGCCCCGGTCTTTCTGCATGGAGTTTGCATGTTCTCCCTGTGCATGGTGGGTTCTCTCCGGGTACTCCGGCTTCCTCCCACAGTCCAAAAACATGACTGCCAGGTTAATTGGCCTCTCTAAATTGTCCCTAGGTGTGAGTGTGTGTGTGCATAGTTGTTTGTCCTGTGTGTCTCTGTGTTGCCCCTGCGACAGACTGGTGACCTGTCCAGGTGACCCCGCTTCTCCCCCAGAATGATAGCTGGAGATAGGCACCAGCACCTCCTGACCCACTAAGGGAAAAGGGAGTACAGAAAATGGATGGATAAAGTGGTGGACAAACGATTAAAGGTTTGCTCCTCTGGTCGTCCAATAGACTCGGTTCGATTTGGCTCCAAAGTTGCAACATCTGTTATATTTTCAGCTGATGTAAAACGATACAGATCTTTTGGAAAAGCTGTTCCTCTCCTCGCCTGTGGGGGCGCTGCACCAAGAACCACTGAAGGAAACATGAGCGTAGCCTTCTTTGAAAAATGTAACAAAGTCTTTCTCGGTCACTTTGTCTGAGTCGGATGCCAGTTGTGTCCGGATGAGTCTCCCGGCGTTTGACCCGTTTCTCCTCTCCTGTCCAACGTTTCCTCTTCATACCCAAACTAATCTGTCAGACCAAATCCGGACGGTAAATAATCATCTTTCTCTCCATACCAACTCAATTATCTGTCTGCCGTCCTCCGGCGTAATCCGAGTCAGATCAGCGTTCATCATAACTGCAGCTGCTTCGTTTCATCAGCTACAGCCTGTCAGTGAACGCCACGTGTGTTGTCCTCCTTCACTTATCTTCATGAGGCTCTGAAGGCAACCTCTTACTGTAATTATCTCCTCATCTCCGATCTGGAGGACATCAGTCATTGCGGCTTTGAACGGGGAGAGAATCTGCCGCGAACGAGTGAAAACCCTCCGTTATGTAACTGGGATCTGATTTTAATTCACTGCGCAGAAATTTAATATCAAGAGGAAATAAATTCTGGACTGGATAATTTTGTAATTTCCCTGCATTTCTAATCCCAAAACTCACAAACAGAAGCACTCATGGCTCAATGTGGGCCAAATCTGTTGCTGTATTTAAAAAAATGTTTTTTGTAATTAATGAATGTTGTAATTAACCTAAAAAGAGGATATTATGCAAAATTTCACTGCTTCTAAAAACAACGGCTGCTGGAAAAGACAAGCACTGTGTTGTTGAATTACCATCCAGTGCTCATTCCTGCTGTTGCACAACCTGTGGTTGTGCAGGTGGCTCCACTTCTGCTTTTCAAAGAAGTACGATTGTAAAACTGCGCATCCGTTTGAAGCCATTTCCAAGTGCAAGTGTAAACACTGAGGGAATGGGCATGGCCAGCAGCCAATTTAGATTTAAAGGGGAAAAGGCCTAAAAGAAATCAAGGAAAGAGTACATTTTGCCAAAAAACATTTCTGAGCTCCAAATGTCAAACATATTCTGTAAACAACACGGAAGTTTCTGAGAATTTTTTCTTTAAACTCAGAAAATTTCTAACAGTCATACATTTTTTACTTTTAAAACACTGAAATTTTCTGGGTTTTTTTTTTTTTAATTTATCGGATTAATCTCAAAATTCATAATTTCTTTCTAGTAGATTTTTTATTTTCCAAACTCAGAAAATTGTTACATTTGTTCTAGAAAATCTCAGATTTATCTCTGAATAATTTTGGGCAGAAATGGTCTCCTTTTTTCGTAGCACAATGCTCGTTAAATGTGGCTCAATCAGGATGATTTTGAAACTGCCCATTTTCCAGACACCAAAAAAAAACATCTGATGTTTTTAGAAGCAATAGAAACAGAAATGGAAATGTAAAACCACGCAAAATGTGAATTTTGCATAAAAGTTCCTTTTAATGAAGCCATAAAGAGTCCGTCTGTGTCTCAAACTGTTGGAGAAACACTGTAAATATGGAGCTTTGTTGTAAAACTCAGCTGTTTGTTTACAGTACAAAGTTCTTTACATGCCCTCTGATTTGCGGGACTTAATGAAAATTGTTTCTGAAAGCCAATGAAGACACACATCCATCAAGTTGGAGCCAGTCTGCTTATCAAATAATTGCGTGGACCCCTACCAGTCCAACCTGCTGCTCCTTTGCTTCACACCTTCTCGTTTTGCTGCTTCCGTTTCAAAGCGCCGGCGCGCGACAGGCAGCAGACGGTGAGTGGGACGGCGGTCGGGCAGAAAGGCAGATAAGGCGGCTCACAGGTGTCAGATATCAGGCAGGACTCCTCTACGCTTGTCCTCCACATAAAAGAGACATCTGGGCCGGCTGACGGAGCGCTGTGGGTCGGCGCGGCGAAGGAAGTAATCCGACACAGACGCGCAGGAGGATTCAGGCCTTTTCATTCCTGCTCTCCATCTTGGAATGAAATCTTCAAAGCGGGACTGAAAATTACAAAACGTCTTCAATCTTCCCCTGAAGACTCGCAGTGTTTCACCTCATTCACACATCCGAGGACGCCCCGGACGCCCGTCTCCCTGCAGATTGTTTAACTCGCCTCTCCTGAGCTTACATAACCATTAAATGCCTCCACTTCAGGCTCGTACATCGCGATGGGTTTGACTCTCAGAATATGAAGCAAAAGAAACTGAAAACTACTGCAAAAGCACTAAACGTCAAGCATTTCTGGTCTGGTTCTGGGGTGCTCAAAATGCAGCCCGGGGGCCATTTGTGGCCTTTCGACTGACTTTTTTTGCCTACATAATCCAGGTGGTTCACCAACAGTCAAGTACAGCACAAAGCATCTTTATGACCAATATAATAATTATAACCGCCTTTATCCAGAGAGTTTTATTGAAAAGTCGTTTTTGCTGCACCAAAATCAGCTTTTGTTTAATTTAATAAACTTGGCTAAAAATGGCAGCCATATGTCCCATATTTTTTTTTTTATAAATTTCTTCAATCAAATCTAAAATATTTTGGAAATGACAGAAAGAAAACTTTTAACTTTTACATCTAGATTGAATAACATCCACTTTTCTTGTCAATACAAAACTAAAATAAAACATTTTCTTTCTATATTTTTATCTTCTTATCCTGCAAATACCATTTCCATGTTATGGTGAAACAGCCTGCCATTGGAGCTGGCGTTTTCATCTCATTTATTATTCTTTTAAACTTGGTTAATAGACGAGTTGTTTTGAAGAAAGTTCTCATTTCTGTTGCTGGGAATAGATGAGAAAAGTTTTCTGGAGCAAATAACTAGAAAAAAAATAAATAAGAAGAAGTTTGGAAGTTATCCGACTTATTATGTCAAAAAAGCCTCTTTATTTTATTCAAATATCACATGTCTAATGTGATAATAAGCAGATAAATAAATTAGCAAAATAATTAACTTAATCATTACAAACAATGTTGCTTTTCCAGTTTTTTTCTATTTTTGAGAATCCTTTAAAAAATCTTTTAATCACGTCTGCCGCTTTAAAGGTCTCAGTATTTCTTCTTCTCTAATTGAGTCTCTGAACAGGATAATAATCACCTGAACGCGTGTAGGTGTGTGTGTGTGATAGCGCCTTACACACCTCTCTTGGCTACATTTCATAATTATACCTGTCATACAGCAACAGACCAGACAAAACCAAAGTAGCAATGAAACCTTTCAGATCCTCATTTATAGTCAGAGCAGAACCTTCTTAGTCTCATGACTCACATCGGCGGCAGAGAAACTCACCCAATAAGCTCAATTCAATAAATCCATGCTGAGGATTAAAGGGGGAACTAAATCCAACACCTCAGATTTAAAACACATCAGATAATGCTGGGATTTTATCTTTAAATAGGGATAAATTGAAACAAATGGATCGGATAATCTCTCGTTTTAACCTGTTGGTTGTTAAGCTCCAAAATACTGAGGCTGAACAGATTCTCATTTCTTCAACTGTTATTTTCCCACATTCAATGCAATTATCTACAAAAGTTAAAAACTTTCAGAGTTCTTTTAAAAAGGTCTCCTAAATCCTGGATGATTTAGACGATGGTAGATTTCACATCAAACACCAACAAGAATGGGCAGAGAAGTGGATCTTACTTCTGAATCTCTAAATCTCCAACTTACAAGTTCTGTGAAAGTGCATGAATATCACCCCGTAAGCAGCAGAACGCAGGAAACCAATTTCCACGTTCTGGAAAGCAAAATGTAGATTCTTCAACCCTCCCTCCTCATTTATTGCAACAAATGTCTTAAGAATTGTGATTTATCGTTACCTCAAACAATTCAAATTAATTAAGTTTAAAATCCCCCCAAAACTGCCCATATTGTTAGTTTTAGTATTTTCTCCTCTGTTTGTTCAATAAGTCTATCTATAAATACCAATAAATTTGAAAAAGTTCACCAAATAGAGTTACCATTTGCCTTTTAGTGATAAAACTCTAAACTTTTTGTGTCCAAAAGAAATGCATCACAAAAGAAAATGTTTCTCAAAAGGAATATTTACTGTGACACACAAATATTGTGTGTTTGCAGCCATAAAAAAGTACTAATAAGTAGCTATTATCCTCACTTTTATTGATATGGCTGGCAAACATTAACACAAAGCGTTTCATATCATCGATAGATTGATTATTGATTCGTTTCTTTTATTGTTTGTTTTAAATCTAAAATACGACCAGACTGGTGGCCTGACCTTCTCTGTTTGCCCACTTTTCTCTTCACGCCGTTATTTTTTTATTTTTAAGCAGTTCTGAGGCGCTAAGGGGAAACTTGAAACTGCTGCTGCCGGTTACTTAGCAGGTTGTTGCTAGGTAACCAAAGTTGGGGGCGGGGGGACTTGGAACTGCTTCTCACCCACCAGGTCGTTGCTAGGCAACCAAAGACCAACCAAGCTTAGCCTGAATATCAGATGTATTAACTATTGTTACCTATTACGTCTATCGTATATTGTTATTGATTTATTGTCCATTTCTATTTTATATTTACGAGAAATGTGCCACAAAATATTGGGATAAAAATTAGCATAAAAATAAAAAATAATAAAATTAAAAAACTAAATAAATATTCCTCCGCTACATTTTAAAATCCAATAAACAAAAACACAACAGAGCTTCAATCAATAGAAGTATTGACACCCTGCTGCAAAACTTTGACCTTAATTAAGGCAGGATTTACGGTAGAAGTAAGCAGCTTTGTTTAAAACAGCCCGTTTCCCATGCAGGCCTTAATAAAATCAGATTACAGTTAAACTAAAAGCACACGAGGGACTAAGGGAAGCAGCCATTTCCCGCCTGCAGGGAGAAGTGACCAGAATCGGCAGACATTCGGCCTGTTGACGGGATATTAATGGCTGCTTCCGCTGATTTAGAGCCGCAGATGGATGGGGGACACCTTCAGTGGGAAGTCGAGCATTCGGTGGCTTCATTGTAAAGAAATTAAACTGCAGCAGTGGAGTCTTTTTGGCAGGTCTAATGGACCCCAAACGGGCCGATCAGAGGAGAATATAAATGATGGACCAAAATATGAGGTTTTTGACCCAACAAAGCGACACTTTGATTGTAAAAGCAGCAGAAGGATACACAAAAAGAGAAACTGTTCTCCTCAACGACGACTAAAACTCAAGTTGCATTGAGTGGCTTGAGTAACTTTCCTCTTTGTTCAGAAGGCTGTGCAATAAAAATCATGTAAACTTTCCCATATTCTTCAGTTGGAAAGCAGCTTGAGTTCCCCCCCAAATAATTAAAACAATTCATAAATATTTCACAGAATAATTACAGTGACAAACTGAGCTGAGGGGCGTTCAGAGAAAACCCTGGTTTATTTAATTTTCTGCAGGAGATGGACAGATATTGCGACTAATACAGGACAAAAATTAATTTTAAAAAATCTTTAACGAGACAGAGCTTTAACTTAATCATTTATCTTACATCCCAACAAAACAGACATTAATTCCAGTCTAAACAATACAATAATATTGTAATAATGATACATTTGTGATTAAATAAAGTTTAAGCACCTGGCAGCATAATTCATAATTATTTTAGTAATTGACGATTAATCATATTTGTTATTTGCCCAGAAGCTTATTTTAAGTAATATTAAAAATTCATAAGAAAATACAAATAAACAATTTAATTGTCATTATATTAAGAAAATAAAGATTTTATTGGGTAAAAATGCAATAAAATAGCCTTTCTTTGATTGATTAATCATTTGTATCAAAAAATGCATCTACAGTTAAATAAATAACGTGACAAATCAATATGGTGTAGGGATTATACGTTGACTTTTTGTTTTGATTAACCAATTAATAACTGGACAGCCAAAGTTGCTTAATAAATATTTTTTTGTTAATCTTATTTTATAAAATTTGAATCAGGTGACGCTAAAGATCAGCTAAAAGTTTTGGGTAGAATATATTTACATTTAAAGGAGGTTTATTTTATCTTAAATGCAAAATGTATCTTTTTTTGTACAGTTTTGGCTTAATTATAGCTATAATATACTGTTCTTTTAATTTGATTAAACGATTAATCGATTACTAAATTAGTTGACCATTTTAATCAATGAAACTCATTGTTTATATGTGATAAAGTCTTAAATATTATTTTATTAGACAGTCAAGTCGCACTTTTAGATATTAAGTGCCTAAAAACCAAGAACTATTTGCCGATTATGTCAATTAATCGTGATTAACCGATTTATTTCAACCCTGAAATCAATCAAGAATGAGCTGAGATCCTTGAAACTGGGAAAAAGTTGGACGATAGACCAAAACTAATTATGGGAGGGACATACCAGAGTAAATAAATATTGTTTTCCTCAGATATTATTGACCCATAATTATGCAGAGCTATAATTACGGGTCATACATGGCTGAACAGACCTGCACAAAAAGTGGTAAATTGTCAGATTCCCTTGAGTAACTCAAAGAGAAAACACCAAGTAATTATTTACAAGTAGAGGAAAAATGTGTTCCAATTAATACCCGTATTGATTAAAAAACAAAACAAAAACAAAAAAGCCTGATAAACCTTTAAGCATTGGTTAAAGCAAATCTCAACTCAACTTTCCAATGAAAGCGATCAGTCAGGTAGCTTCTGCAGCATTTCATTAAATATTCTCTTTGCCATAAAGCACATCAGGATTTGCATCCTGGACATAAAGTCCAACATAAAAGTTTATCAAGCAGCAATAAAGGCTTTACAGGAAAGCACAATAAAACCTGAGATTATGTAAATCTTAGAGCTTTTGGTGATAAATATGGGAACTGTTGGGGGAAAAACCACGTTAATTTGTTTAGTTTAATAAAACAGAAGGCCTTCTGGTTTTCTTTCATTAACAACCTACTTTTATGATAATCTACGATAGCCACATCCCGATTGGTTGAAGGTTAATTATCTCTCCCAACAGCATTTAAAACATGGATGTTGAAAGCTGGGAAGAAGCACCGTTTACACCTTTAAGCTTTTCCAGGGTGAAATGAGGACGCAGAACGCAGCTTTCATGATTTTTAGTTGAATTTACTGAACAATCAGTGACTTTAAATAAGTAAACCCAAAGCTAACCATAATTGGTTAGAGGATTTCAGTGAGTCCACACTCTTCTTGTTGCTGTAAACAAGCTTCTGGTGACAGAAATTGGCTGAATTAATTGAAATCTGTTGTTTTTTCTGGTAAATAAGACAGTGAATCCTGGCTATTCGCGACAATTAACAACCCCAGTTAGCCGCAAAATGCTAAAACCTGCAAAAACCTGAGAACTGTGTAAAAAACACTGTGTGAAATGTGTATAACTTTATGTTTTAATAGTGCAAACAGTAAATATACCTCAATCTGCATTGATACGCAATGCGGACACCAATGCTAACATCTACGATCTCCACTCTTGGACCTGCTGCTTTGCAAAATCCAAACTTGTGCAACCAACTCTGTTGAGACGTCAGCAGCTAAGACGTTTGTGCTCAGGATGAGTGAGTAAACGTCTCCATCAGGCCTCAGATTCGTCTCGACACGCCGCTGACAGACGGCCTGAGCCACCAACAACCACGGAGAAAGAAGATGTGAGACTTTTTCACGCTTGTCCTGCTGGGACAGTTCTCCAAAGTCGTGCAGCTTGTCGATGGTTGTCGACTTTCTGCCGTCAGGCTCTGAAAGCGGTCAGAATTATTATTCCTGTTAGTTTTTCCCCTCACCAAGGAGAGAGCTGTCAGCTTGACAAGCGATCCGGTTCCCAGTCTACTTTATCTGACAGGAAAATAAAACGATAAATGAATACAAAGTGAGCAGATATTTTTAATAAGACTATCTAGGGCAGTAAGAAGGTATAGTATAAAAATCATTCAACTGAATAAAATACTTAAAACTTACCGGGACTCGGAAAAGTTTTAACCAAGTGAGTCGAAGGAAAATCAGTTTTTATTGGTGCAAAGATGCTTTTTATTCCTGCAATATTTCTGATGTTAATTCCCTGGATGCAAAGGGGTTGTAAGGAACCCCAACTAAAAGGCGAGGTAAGGTAAGTTTATTTATGTAGCACATTTTCAGAAACAAGGCAAGTCAAAGCAGGAGAAATCTGTGGCTTTTACCCCAACAATTGATTAATTTTGTTATTTTAAAATGTAGGGTTCGGTATTTTTATCAGCTAATAATATGCAAGATCAGGGCTGCAGCTAATGATTGTTTTAGTTATCAATTATTCCGAAGATCAATCGATTATCCTGATGATTAATCAATTATCCTAATGATCAATAAATTGTTCTGATGATTAATTGATTATACTGATGATTGATCAATTATCCTGATGACTAATCAATTATTCTTTGTGCCATTATTTTTTGTGATTAATCGATTATTCTGGACGATTAATCGGTTATTCTAATGATTCATTTGATTTAAAAAATTTACATTCTGCTTATTTCTAATTTAACCACTTATTTCTTTCTGATACAATATTAGAAATACATTCAAGATGCAAGTAAACAAATAATTAAACTATTTATTTAAACAGGTAAATGCACATTTTATTGCTAAAATGCAACAGCAGCATGCCCTCAGTAAATGCTTGATTATTTACTGAGATGCATGCGCAGCTAACAAATACTTATTTTAAGTAGTTATTTTTTAACCAGTTGTAACTAAAACTGCAACTTGAGGAGTTTTGGGTAAAGCATATTTGCAGATAGGTTTTTAAAATTGTTTTTCTTTCTAGTTTAGGTTGAGAACGGAGGCTTTCGTAGCTCATCGCCACAGATAAAATCATGGAAATATGAGTGGAAATGTTCAGAAAACTGATCAAACGTCATTTAAAAAGTTTTGGTTTCTCCATTGATTACTGGGTCATTATGTAATGAAAAGCAGCTGGGCCAGACTGGTACAATCAGGTACTATTAATCCAGACCAGATTAAGAAGATTTAAAAAGTGAAGAAGTTACTGGGGATTTTCAAACTTCTGCTGATTGTTTTTCTCGCTTTTGAAAACAAGATCGACTTTTAAATCTCTGCATGTTTGTTTCTGGGCAGAAAATGAATCATTCACCCTGTTTTCTCCTCACCGTAATCTCCTAATCAAGCCTAATCCCTTCCTCTGGTCCCAGCAGCTACTGGCTGCTGTTTCTCTGAGCTTACAGCTGAATTTCACTTTCATCTTCTCTGGATCCGGACTCGGCCCCCGTTTGCCTCTGTCCGGGACGTGATTGGGACATAAATCGTTTTATCCTGGAAGAGTGACTCTTTTCTCCCCGACAGACTCTGTGTCTCTTGCTTTTAATTCGATTGCTTTCCGACATAAGGAGGGTGTTAGGAGGGACACGAGAAGAGACGGCATAGCTGGGGATAATTCAGTCACATACAGACATGTCTTCCTTCTGCGTTTGGTATACAGTAAAATAAATCACACTTCAGGAGTCGGAAAGAGCTAGCTTCATCTCCAAGCTGCTAGCATGCAAATCCTGGACGTTTGCTAATCCAGGATTAGCAAACGTTCAACTTATTTTGAATATTCTGCTTGTGTTTTCAGTTGCAACGAGAAATTATTCACTTTACATTGCTGCATTTACACCAATCCCATTTAATCCGCTTTAGTCCAAGTCCAGTCCGTTTTTTATAGAAAGCCTGGTCTGTTTGGGGAGGTGTGAACGCACAATTGAAACAAAAAAGCTAACTCTACAAACCGCCTACAAACCTCAGTGTCAGTTCAGTTGAAGTGAACTCTTTAATGGTTCGAACGCAAATATATGAACGTCAAGCGGATCAGAGACCACTCCAAAAGCAGGAAGTGGACTACAGCGCAGGGCATTCTGGGTAAATACAAACAAAACAAGCGCGCTAGCTAGAGTCAGCAGGAGAAATGGTTTGTAGTCTACAACCGCTAAAATCTGACGCGCCTCCATTTTTGCTTCACTTTTCATAAAGATAAAAGTTGCGCTTAGTGTAATTTCCTTCAATAGTTCTTGTTGCAGCGCCCCCACAGGCGAGGAGGGGAATAGCTTTTTCAAAGGTTTTGGATTGTTTGACTGCAGCGTAAAAATGCAACAAATGTTGCCACTTTGACCCTGAATGGAACCGAATCTACTGGACTACCTTGTGGAAAAACACCATTAAAATGATTTTCCTGGTTAAATAAAAGATGCAGATAAGCAGAAATTGCTGAAATTTTTTTTTACACGTTTGGCGTTTATTCTGTGCAACTCATTCCACCAAAGCCTGCTGGTTTTTAATTGTACAAAGTGATTTTGGCACCATTTTGGAGCAGAAGCGAAACAACCAGCCCAGATCTTCTACAATTTATCAGAGCGCTTCATGGAAAGCATGCAGGGTTGGATAATGACTCTCGATGAAACGGATTCAATTAAAGCTCTTTTAAACATCCCAAAGGTCTGAGATGTAGAGATGCATGACGGGTTTCTAATGTAGGGCGATATTAACACCAGGCAGTTTAAATCAAACACTGAATAAAAAGACCTTCTGCTCATTTATGTCTAGGATTAAATCACACGAAAGTTTCTCTCTTCGGATGGTCAGAATCACAAGAATTTTTAATGACTTTCTTCAAAGTTGAGCATTTGCAGACGGTAAATTGTGATTTTAAATTATTTATGAGCACAGTGGCATTAGCTGTACTAGTTCCAAAGTATAAAAACACATTTTTCTTGGTTTTGGGCCTTCATCCAGTTTGAAAAGAACCTCCGACCATTCAGACCTGCACACAAACACAGGCTGCTAAGGTTACCGCCTGCTGCAGGCGTCCGGTTACACTAGAGCTTCCTGGATCAGTTCCTAGAAGAACTGATCTAGATTTTACACTCTAGATGTAGAAAATCCAGATGGTAACTTCCTCCGAAATATTGGGGTGTGTTTTCTCCAAAAGGAGTCACGTACAATGGTATATTAGAGCAATTGTAGAGAGAAAAAAAGGAGTGAATTTCACACAAAAGAAATCTAGAAAAAAAGAACATTTCTGATCTCCAAACGTAAAAAATTTGCAAGAAAAAAGTCTGAAATTTTGAGAAGAATCTCAGAAATTTTACAGAAAAAATAGAGAAAATTCTGAACTTCAAAAGTAAAAGAAAAAATTGAAATAAAATGAGAAAGTTTTGATCTCCAAAAATTTGTGAGAAAGAAATCTGATATTTTTAAATTAATCTGAAATTTTCTATAAAAAAAACTTTAAACTTGTGAAATTTCCAACTAAATTTTGAACTTTTCGGAACTCAAAAATTTCCAGGTATTTCCTAGAACCTTTTTTAGAATAATCCCAAAATTTCAGAGTTTTTTTCCAGCAACGTTTTGACTATTGTCCGTTTCTATCAGGCAGGTTGATCTATAAAGCACAGTAAGCAACAGGACAGCTCAAAGTGCTGCACATCATGAGAAGTCATACAAACATAATTGATTGTGAAACCAGTAACAAACGTTACATTTTGTTGAGTCCCATCAGAAATGCTGGTCAATATTCAAGTATTTTCTGTTTGAAAGCAGCTCCAAAACAGGTGATTTAAAGGAAATCAGTGTTTCAGCTGTTTTGCATTTTCATGGAACATTTTCCAGAAGACTTTTAGAAAATGTCAGATTATTCTCAACATTTTTTATGGCAGAAATTTACTCCTATTTTTATTTCCTATCTACAGTGGCCCTAATATGCTGTCATCTACACGAGATATTAGCGCACAGCAGAGGAAAAGCAGTTGTAAACAGCCTGGCAGCCTTGACTCTGACAAGCAGCGGGGCAATGATTTAACCTCAGCGCCTCCAGGAAGTGATGCGCCGCTTCAGACCGAGGCGCCGCTCTGCGCCGACTCACATCTGAGAACAGTCTCATTTTTTACCCCAGAATCAAATGTAAAAAACTCCATTCTGGTGGTTTTGACAACAGGTATTACTGTTTCCTGACTTCCTCTGAACCTTCAGAGTCACATAAAGATGGTTAGAAAGTTGGCCTTCTATCGCCTGAAGAACATCTCCAGGCTCAAAGGACGAATGTCCCAGCAAGAACTCATACATACATTTATCAAACATGTGTATGAAAACATAATTTCAATTTAGGTAATTTTATGGCCAATGAAATGTAGCCAATGTTGACATGTTCTCAGCTGCTTGCAGTATGTCCACTCCGCAACTCCATTGTGTACATTAAAAAACACATTCTAGTGGTTTTTACACTCCAATGCACAACTTTCAGACTTCTTAAATTGTAATTTTGAAAGAAATGGACCCAAAAATTATACTTAAGTAAGAGTAGCAATACCTTAGCACATTTTTTACTCAAGTAAAAGTAAAAAGTAGCCATCCAGGAAATTACTCAAGAGTAAAAAAGTATTTGGTACAAGTCCACTAGAGTACTGAGTAACTGATCAAATTATCAATATATTTTAAAATGACATCATCAATTGGACCAAAATATTAAGCTAAGCTGAAATTTTTGTTGTTTTAAGGATAAAAATGACAACAATTCAAATCAGTAACAAAAAAATAACAAAATCAGGCAAAAGAAAATATTTCCAAATCAGTTACTGTCAAGAGTAGCGATACTTTATAATAAAATTACTCACGTAAAAAGTAGAGAGCAGTAGAAAAAGTATTTATATAATTACTTAAGTAAATGTAATTGAGTAAATGTAACTCGTTACTACAGAACTCTGAATTTTGACATTATTTCCTATCCATACTTGTCAGGAAAGATGCAACATGTGGCACCAGCGGCATTCCATAGCTTGGCGTTTACAAACAGAAGCACGTTGCCTTACCTTCACGGCTTCGGCGTGGGTGACTTTCTCGAACACTTTGTCGTTGACTTTCATGATCTGGTCGCCGATGCGGAGCCCCTGCTTCTCCGCCAGGCTCCCGGGCTCCACTAGGGACACGTAGATGCCGACGCCGTGCTCCGAGCCGCCGCGGATGCTGAATCCCAGGCCCTCGTTGCTCTTGTGGCGCTTCATGGTGACCTGCCGGAGCTCGCCCGGCGGCTCGTGGATGAAGTTCCGGCCGAGCAGCGGCACCAGCGGCGCCACCGTCCCGTCGCTGCTGGTGCTGAAGCTGTCCGGGGAGCCCCGCAGCGCCACCTGGAAGTCCGGCGGGATGCTCGGCGACAGGTTCCCCGATGGAGTCGGGCTGGAGCTCGGCGGGGGTTCGGCGTGACCATTGTTCGCGACTAAATCCGACTTTAGGTAAAGCCCCTCCGAGGTGTACTGCTCAAAGAGGAGCTGGTCGGAGCGGGGGATGACCAGCCGCAGCATGGGCAGCAGCTGCCGCTTGCTGGGCGCGTTCAGGATCACGTTGAGGGTCTGGACCAGGTCGTACACGTTGCGCTTGGAGTGGTACACGTTGAGGCAGTGGATGAACTGCTCCCGCTCCAGGTCGCTGAGCAGCAGGTTGAGCGCGTTGTGCAGCTTCCGGACGTTGGCCGACAGCGTCCGGGCGCTGGAGGCCACCGAGTTGGCCGAGGAGCTGAGCGACATGCGCTCCAGGTCGGTGCTGCTCATCCCGGCGGTTACAGGGCACGCAGTCCCGGCTGGAGCGGCATCAAGACGGCCGGAGGAGTCCGATTACCCCCATAATGTCGAAGTTTATCCCAACTGTGTCGATAATCGGAACCCGGAGCTGGGAAACTTTAGTTTCCAAGCTGGTGAGAGCTGGAGAGCTTAGTGCGCCACGTCAGTGTCATTATCCGCCGTGTTATTTTCCACGGGGTCAGGTGGACACCGAGCCGCCGCTTCTCTGGTGTCCAGAAAAACCCGAACCAAGCACAATTACACCGACTCCTTCCAGTTTAACAACAAAAACTATCCATTCCGTCGCTCCAGAAACATTAAAAAACTTATTTTCTCCGCTCCGGCGGCAGGTGTCCGCTCCCACACCGAGCCGCAGCTGATGGAAATGTAAATCCACGCGTGAAAACTGAGCGGTGTCGGTTTGTTGAAGAGCTGCGGCTCCGCGTACCAGCTCCACGGACGTTACTACAGCGACTGAAGAAGCGTCTCGTGCCGTCATCTGTGCGGAAATGACGCAACCACCCCGCAGCCAATAGGATTTTGGTCACAAACTGCACGCGCTTGTGGCTGCGTGTCTAAATAATTCACAGTTAGCTACGAGTACAAGACTTACAGGGCGGCAATGTAGGCTGAAAGAACTGATAGGAAAAACTCTGAATGTTTTAGATTAATCTCATAAATATTCTGGGGGAAAACAAGGAAATGTCTGAGCTACAAAAGTTGAAGATTTGCTTTAAAAAAAATTGAGATTAATCAGAATTTTTATTTAGAAAAAACTTTGAATTTTTTTAGTTTCAAAAGTAAACGATTTCCACTTTTTAAACTCAAAAAATAAAAAATGTTTTCTCAAAAAATTTTGAAATAAACCTCAACATTTAGTTGTTTTTTTTCTAGCAAATTTTTTGACTTTTCAAAACTTTTTCCCAGAAAATTTCAGAAAGAAAAATTGTGGAGTTTTTTTAAAGAAAATTTTCAACTTTTCAAACTCAGATAATGTATGGGATTAATCTAAAAAGTTCAGTTTCTGAGATTCGTCTCAAAATTTCTGAGATTTTGGTGAAAATTTGCTTGTCTTTTTTATTTCTGTGGTCTTTTGTCATTTGTTGCTCTTTTTTCCAGTTTATCCACAGGACATCATATATTTATAATATTATTTAAATTAGAATAACATAAGCAAAAAAAAATACAAATATCAATAAAACAATATAAAATGGATTCTATGTATAGAAATAATTAAAGTCTATAAATAAAATCCCCTGTTGCAATTGCACTTTTTCCTTCCACTCAACTTCCTACAAATACACTTGCACACTGTATGTGTTTTGAGCTAATTAGTGGTTGGTTGTGGCACAAACAGTTTTCCATATTTGTGTTTTTCACAATACTGGCAGAAATCTATCAGTTCCTTCATATTTAAAGCTGCTGCTGAAATTCTTCCTGCTTTGTAAAGCAGAAAGTCGAGTTTGTAAAGTTTATTTAGATCAGTTTAACACTGAGAATAAGAGTTGCAAATGGGGATTTAGAAAAATCAAATAGTTCTACTGAAAACAACTAAGTGAGTAGAAAGCGAGCTGGAGGTGAATGAGGTCGAAGCAGAGACACACAGAAAGTCAGCCTCTGAAAATGACGCAGCGAAACTGACAGCAAGCAGCAAACGAAGCAACCGAGATAAAAGCCGCAGCATCTGATAATGTGTGAATGATTTTAGAGGCAGCAGTTTATCTTTTAATGATTTCCACAGCTAAATCAACCCTCTGCATCTAAATAAGGACTGGAGTGAAGGAAATTTGGGTCCGTTTTTTAAAATTCAGACTATTAAGCATCTCAGATTAATTGATTAATTGGAGCATGTTCCACCCACGCAGCTCTGTGGAGAAATATTAGAAGTGACAGTAGCAATGACAGAAAACCTTGACGGACCTGCAGAGTCGCCCGTTTCAAAGCGAATCAAACCTTCTGGGGAATCACAGGAACATCAACTTCAGCCGGTTTTATCACCTGTCCTTCCTCACCGTAATGGGGAAAAAAATCCCTGCTAGTCTGGCTTTTATAACGATGCAGCTGCCATTCAGCAAAGGTTTCTACAGCAGGACATAAAAGATTTAGTCAGCCCTCACATGTAATCCTCTTATTTTTCACCATAACAATAACAAACGGTACGATTAACAACTAAAATAAAATAATAACAAAAACAAAGTGAGACAGTTGAAAGAGCACTCCAAAACTTGATATGCTCATTTTTTCTTTAATTCTTTTACATCAGTTAACAAAACCCCTGACATGTCACTGAGTAAAACCTTCCAAAATATACAGACTGTAGGCAAAATAGTGAGAGAAATATTAAAACAATAATAAAGACGATGGTCCTAGACCAGGATCTGTTGACCTGACAGTCCTTGGCTGCCTGCAGAGGAAGGAATCACAGTATGTAGCAGAAGCTAATGCAAAATGACTATTCTAACATGGTATTTAGCAGACACTAATGCTAAATTACCTGGTATTTAGCAAAAGCTATTCCTAAAGTGCTATATCACCATGGTATTTAGTGAAAGTTAATGCAAAAGCGCTATAACAACATGCTATTTATCAAAAAGGTAGCACTAAACGCTATAACAACATGGTATCTAGTGCTACTGCTAGAGCACTACACCAATATGACATTTAGCCATAGCTAATGCTAGAGCACTACACCAATATGACATTTAGCCATAGCTAATGCTAAAGCTACCAACATGGTATTTTCAGAAGCTATCGCTGAAGCGCTACACCAAAATGGTATTTAGGAGAAACTAATGCTAAAGCGCTACACCAACATTGTATTTAGCGAAAGATAGCTAATGCACTATACAAACGCAGTATTTACCAAAAGCTAGTCCAAGCGCTACAACAACATGGTATCTAGTGGTGCTAATGCTGAAGCGTTATTCTAACATGGTATTTAGCCAAAGATGGCACTAAATTGCTTTAGTCTCCCATGTTGATAGCCAGGGTGACGTGTTATGTGTCACCACATCCCAGCATGGTCAGACTTATTATCACACAAACTGTAATAACCACAGTCGAATTTACTTAGCAGTTTACAAAACAGCTAAGTAAATTAGAATGTGTTCACGAAACCTGAACGCATTGGAAGCTAATGTGTGCTAAAAGTTAGCATAAATGCTAAAGCGCTTCTATTAGCTACAGAAATGCTTTATTTTTAGCTGTAGCCTGCACACCAAAACCTGTGCAAATGACCCAAACCAACTTCATCAGGCCTGTTTTTGTTGCCTCTGGGTCGCAAAAATAAACATGTAAGTGCAGGTGTAAACAGCAGGGGGCTAACAATGCTGCCTGCGCGCTTATCCGCGACTGATGAGAGTAATTAGCGGAGTTGAGCTGCGGGAAACAATGGCGGGCCGAACCGCGTGGTACCGGACCAAACCCGACAACAAGCTGGACAGAAAGACACGAGACAGGAAATCATTTCACTGCGTGACGCCGCAGAGTGAGCGATGGAGGAACGACGAGACGACAGGCTGAAGGAGAGTCAAAGCACCGCGATAACCCGCCCACGGTGCTGATTACACCGGCTGTTGTCACGGTTTTTAATTTTCACCAAGCTGAACATCCAGTCCCGCCACCGGAGTGACGGACAAAGACAGATTCTGTCACGCTGGCAGAACAATTAACGACTTAATGAAGAGGTGACCGCTGTGAGCTGCAGCCGGCAGCCCGGTACTTTGACTAGGAAATATCCCCCCAACATCTAACATGAGCAGTTACCTCCTCCTAATTAAATTTCATGGTTAAGTGTAATCACTCTGAAGGCTCAGCCGCCTTAAATACTTGGCCTAATAGGCTTAGATGCTAACCAAAGTCATCAGTTTTCATCAAACAGCTAAATCTCTGTCAAACAGATGTCCCTCTGTAGCTGGAAATGTTTATATTCTACACAAATATTCATCTGAAATCATTGAATTTGCTTCATTGGCACAGTTATTATCTGTTTTGGACCCCATACTGAGAGTTTAATTGTGTTTTTCTTGGTCTCTTTTCAACATAAATGTTTTCGCAAATTTTTTTTATTTCTAACTAATTTACATAAAAATAACTGAATAATTTGAATTAATATGAGTAAGAAAGGGATATTTAATTTCCTGCTTCTGAATTTTAACATGTGAACTATTTTATTTGTTGTTGTTTCTAATGTAAATATCTTAGTAGACTTTAAATAAGGCAAAACTAACTTACAAGCAACTTACAAGGAGCTCGATTTAAGTCAATAAATCCTAAATATTGAGCTTCACTGGCAGATTATTTCACTTATAACATGAGAAAAAATGATTTTTACATGAGTCATAAAAATATTGAACTTTTTCATAATATTAACATTTTTTACATGTAGTTTTATGTTGAATGTGGCGTAAAACCCGTTTATAGGAGGAAAGTAAATTAACCAAACATTTGAGAACATAACCACCCCGACCTCTGATCCAAATCTGAGCACTTTCTGTCAGATCTTAGTTTAACATTTCAGCTGAGGTGAAAATAATGACATTTAACACGGGGTCGTCTGAGAGTTCACAACTGCAAAGGATTCTCACTGGAGGAAAACAGAAAACCAATTAGAGGTAGATAAATGGGAAATCTGACTTTTCTTTTATAGAAATCCAGTTAATTTGTTTTGTTTAGCTGAGAGATGAAGGCATGTTTGAAGTTTCCAGACTGAAATCCGTCTGAGTAACGCCCCTCTCTGTGAGTTTAGTGTCATTATTTTTCATTTTCCACCTGTGATCCAACAGCAAAATGATCTAAAAATAACCCACCGTGTTCGTTTGCGACAGACGGTTTAATCAAACGAGGGATCAGAACTCCGGTCCTGCTGGGCAGCGCAGCAATGGCAGCTGACACACACACACACACACACACACACACACACTTAATGGTGGGATAATCGAGACGAGCGTCCACCATCAATCAAAACTAGCTGCAGAAACCTGACCGTTCAGATCACTGGCAGTCATGTTGGCAGCAGGCAGCACCTGGATCAGCCTACAGTGAGAATCTAAAAGCCAGAAAAACACAATTTGATCCATTTTTCGTCTAATCTTTCACTTTTTTGGCAGTTCGATTGCTTCTGTGAACGCCAAGTGGACCAGAGGCTGCGCCAAAAGCCGGAAGTGGGCGACAGTGCAGGGCATTCTGGGTAAATAACCAAACAATCATGGTCCACTGTCAGTGGGAGAAATGTCTCATGGCGTTTTGCTAAAGAACAAAGAACAACTGCTAACATCTGATGCTCCTCCGTTTGTTTACATTTTGTGACGAAGTTGACTCCAGTTTCTTCTTCAGAGGCTTTTATGCTGTGTCCATCAAAATCTGGTAAACATTCGGTATTTTAATCTTAATCACAGGTCTAGCTTCTCCAAAGCGTGAGGGAGCTGTTCAGAACGTGTAGCCTCATAAATAAGATGGTTTTGGCAGTCTGCAGCTGCTTTCGCATTATTTTATGCCTCATCTGGGAGACGTGGGTTGACACGCCGCTGATGGATGGCGGCTCACGTCTCAGCCAGGGTGCCAAGGTCTCTGGCGTCTCAGATGAGTCTGGCTCTCCTGATCGGAGGATCCGCATCGGTCGTGGATCATCGCTGCGCTGACATGGAGGAGAGGCGCCAAGAACAGAAAGATGGAGGGAGGAGATGGCCACAACGTCTAGATTACCATAAAACCAAAGTAAAGGATGGCAGATAAATAAAGATCTGGGTTTGTTTATGTGTCAACATGGCGTCAGAAAGTTTAGTTTTTATTATCTGAATGGGGGGGGCTATGCTGTGAGTTTTGGCAGAAAACCGCCTGGACTCATTAGATGATGCACCTGGTGACCTGAGAATTGCACCAGCAGGGGGCAGCACTCAGGCTTTCTCTGTATTTTTACTACAGAGAAGTTAAAAAAAAGCAGGGCTGAATGTTTACGTCTTATTTTGGTTGGACAATGTTTAAAACTGAGGAAAGAAGAAAAAAAGATTTTATTATTAATTTTATAATATTTATTGACTTAAATATAATAAAAATTATTTAAATTTCCAATCTCCAATAGATTAACTAGTAATGTCCGTTTGGGCCGTATTTCAGTGTTGTAGTTTGGCCGCCATTCAGCAGAGGGCGCCGCTGGTCAACTTGAGTAAGTGGAGCGTCGGAAACAAAGATGGCGGCCATGGCAGAACGGGCGCAGTCCGTTTTGAGGCGAAAAACGCACTTCCTGTGGTTCTGTTTTGAAATATAAACAGTTGACAGGCTTGACTTTAATAGAGCTAATTTATTATCGATTAATTGTTATTAATTAAACGGGATTTGATCGATAAATCACTGGTTAATATATTGTCCTTTTATGCCGTTTTCAGGATAGTCTTTGTTTAATCAACAGAACTTCTTTGGTGATGTT
Organism: Phalloptychus januarius; assembly: GCA_902982915.1. Lineage (NCBI taxonomy): Eukaryota > Metazoa > Chordata > Actinopteri > Cyprinodontiformes > Poeciliidae > Phalloptychus > Phalloptychus januarius. The sequence goes on along the minus strand of CADWAE010000133.1, from coordinate 296,077 downwards.
TTTCCGCCGTATTATTGTTATTTTCCTCAGTTTTCTCTTCTTCAATATCCATTTTTCTAGATCATTTAGCAATAGATGCACCAGAATCAGCCTGACCGCAAAAACGTGACTATATTGACCTGGTTGTGCTGTCAGGATAACAAAAACCCTTAATAAAAACTAAACCGTCACTGAAATGTTTTATCTGACCTCTGAAATGCTCAGCGTAATTGCAGGATCAATACGTTGAAAACAAAGAGTGAATTTGCAGAAACCGTCTGCGGGAGTGAAAGGAGCATTTTATCAATAATAATCCAAAGCGACAGCAGCACTTTGCATGTCGTCCCACCAGATTTGATGGCTTATCGACTTGTTTCTGTGCATTCAACAGATTGGCAAGTGTTGCATTTCCTCCTTCAACTCTCATCTGAAGCAGCAGCAACATTATCTGTTTTCACGTTAAGGTCACAGGATGAAAAACAAACAGTTATCATGGGTTTTCCTTCAATATAATCACATAAATTATAACAATTAGCAATAAAATAGCAGAGTTGAGACAGTTGAGCAGGTTCTGCATATCAAATCTTACTTTAGGGGGGAAACCAGTATTCAGCTCATTTACTGAGTTTCAATAAATTTTTATATTGTTTTTGTTCTTTTTATGACAATCTGAACAATTGAGTAAAAAAAAACTGCATATTTTATCTGTTTGAATCCTGAATGATTCTCATTTGCGATTAATTGATTAACAAATTATTTCAATAATTTTTTAATCAATTATCACACATTGAAATGAAGCACCACAAAAAATTGCAGAACCTCTTATAGGGCTGAATGGATTAATTGTGATTAATCGTTAATTGGAGTACACATAAAAAAAAGGCCAAGAAAACATTCAGTGCAGTAACTAAGCAAAAACTGTACTATATATACTGTACAGTATATATACATTTTGCAATAAGAAAAAGAAAAACATTGTCTGTAAATATGTTTTAGCCAAAACCCTTTAAGTGGCAGTTTTAGCTTCACCTGGTTCTGATTTACTTTCGGCAATAACACGTTTACCATTTAAAAATTTAATTTGTATATTCTAATGCATTTCTAATATTGTATAAAAGAAGCTTAGATGGTTAAGTAAAATCTGTAGCGTTATTTTTTTTATCCGATTAATCACTAGAATAATCTTTAATTGTGATTCTAGAACAGATTAGTGCTTTATTGTAGATGTGAATTTGGATATTTGCCACCAAAAGCCCCGTAATTAACCTAAAAAATATTATTCCTGCAGCTTCCAATCAACTCTAGATTAAAAACCCTAACATCTGTGTTATTCTTCTGCTCAGACATCAACACAAAGCACATAATGAACCGTCTCTGACGTGTCAGATGCTTTGTGAGCTGGAGATACAGCGTCTATCTGTGCCAAATGAGCATAACTGTTGCCCAAAAGCCATTAAAAATCCATCAGTGAGCCGCAGTGCTGGATATTAGCGGCACAAAAACGCACCGCAGATTCTCAGTGTTTCCATTTAAGGCTGAGAAGAGCCGCAGCGTCCGGCTCAGGTGAAATTAAAAGTCTCATCAGAGGTTAGATTTGTCCTTTTTTTATCACATCCAGAGGTGGAAAAACACAAAGTAAAACTGCAGAGATTGGAGATTTCTATTGGAGAAACCAGCGTGGGAAACATTTAGACACTAATTATGACATTTCTCTGTCTTTTCAAGCTTAGTTAAACAGATTTGCTGGTCAGTTTCAATAAAACAAAATGTTCTTTAAGTATAGTAACCTGAGGTTATTAGATGTGTTTGAATTAACAATATTCTTAAATTTTATTAGTAACAAATATTCAGTTTATTGCTGAAACAAACAATTATTTATTCTGACGATTAATCGATTAACCAGATAAAAATTTTGTAGATTTTTCATTTAACCACTTAAGTCCTTTTATACAGTATTCAAAATACATTCAAGATGCAAATACACAATAATTCAATTCATTTTCTAAATAAGAAACATTTTATTGCCTAAAATTCAGCAACAGCAGGTGAAGCTAAAAACTGCGACTTCAGTACCATACATCTCTAAAACATGTTTAAACACAAAGTTTTTTTATATCTTAAATGCAAAAAAATATGTATATTGTACAATTTTGGCTAACTTACTGCTCTGAATATGTTGTCTTTTGAGTCCGAATTAATCACGATTAATCAGTTAGTAATTAGTTGACAATTATTTAAATGATTACGATTAATCTGTAAAATAGAATTTAAATAAATAATTCCAAAATAATTTAACAAGCCACAAGAATCTCAATAAATCACTTTAATCAAAAAAACTATTTTTATTTCACAACTTAAATTCATAAAGTTGAACTTCACATCGTTTCACATCTTCACATCAGCATTTATTACAGTAATTTTGATGATCAGTTACAGCGAATGAAAACCCAAAACTTCAGTTCATCAGATAATCTGAATATTTTCAGGCTTGATGGAGATGCTGATTTTACTTTCAAAGCTGCTGTTATTCCCATTGGTGATTTTCCCCCCACTAAATTTTCCACTAATACTTTTGGGAACATCCAGCTTGTTTCACAATGAGTGTTTTGTAACTTTGCTTTTTGTTTTCTTTTTACAAAAGTGTAAGCTCGATGAAAAGTTGCACACTGTTTTATAAATCAAGATCAGAACCAGGAAATGGATTTATTCAGATGAACCGTTACAAGAAAGTGGCCAAATATCCAAATGAAATGCTCATATTTGGATTAATTTAGCCAAATATTAACATTTCCATTATCTAAATAAATAACAAAATACAGAAAAAGTGTGCAAAATATAACCCTTCGTAGTTGTTATTCACTTTTTATTAAAAACTGTCGCATTGAAAATTATTTACAACCTTCTCAGGAATCGTTGAAAATATATTTATTGGCTTTGCAGGGATCAATGCATCCTCCTAATGGCTTAGCAGCTGTTTACAGGCTGAAACTGGAATTTTAATGGTTCATCTCTGAGGTTGGAAAGCCTCTTTACCATCACCCTAATCTGCAGATCCACACAGATTAAAGTGAAGATTTGATTCTTTAGACTTGATCAAATCCAGCCTTAAAGAGTCAAACGTAGTGTTGATGTAAACCTAATGCATTATTCCTGGATTTTTTGTTATTTACTTATTTGTTTACTTCACATTTTTTTAAAATCTAAATAATTAAAATTATTTGATCAAATAATCTTTTTTTTCCCCCTGATACAGGATAGAGTGATAACTATAGCCAGGTATTAGGGTAATTATACATAGACAATGATTTTCAGCCAAAAACCCTTGGAAATTTAGAGATTAATTTCATGTTTATAAGAGGAAAAACATTTGTCAGTAAAAATAAAATGAAAAAAATTATTACAATTGTCAGACTGATGATTTGCAAAGAATTTTTATGTTTTTTCTTGTAAATATGTGAAGTAAGTCTGAAAATTTTTTAGTAGTATGATGAAAATTTACCGTTTTGTGGACAATTGACTATATTTTTCTGTAATTCCAAGAATTTGCAATTGTTTTTGTGATTTTTTGTGATCAAAGTCATTGACTGTGTGATGCGTTGCGAGAAATTTTGCGCTAATTTCCTGTAGCTCTGGTGGAGAACAGAGGGAAGTCGCTTTGTTGCCTCCTTTGCGTTTATTTATGATGGTAAATATGACTGTTTATGTTTTTGTTAATTTGACATCAATTAAAGCTGAGGTAGCAGAGTAGTAGAATAAAATACTGCCACCTACAGGTGGGAGTTTGTATCACTTTAACTCAAAGATTTTGACAATTTCTCTGTACATTTTGCAATAAAATCACCATCACAAAAATGTGGCGATTTGTTGATGTTGAGAATTTCTGCGAAAAACCTGAACTTGTGCGATGCCATAATATTTTGTCGCAGGAAAAAAATAATTCTTTTTCTCCAATCTAACCTTTAAAAATATTTTCTATGCAAGTTTCTTCCAGGTCAGAGTTGATTACGAATCCATCTCAGATCCAGACAGGTTAATAAATCCCATTTCATGTCAGATTAAGTGAATTTCCAAGTAACAGAAATCAAAAACATCCATGAAACCCGAATAAATAAACATAAATTAACCAAAAATACATTCATTGAAGAACCTGGTTCATTGAGAAGGTCAGCTTGAGTCATTCATTTATTAAACATCTCCATTATTTACCCACAGAAGTGATAAATCACCACTAAATGTACGAGTCAGACATTAAATAGCAATAATGAGAGATTCCTACCTCATATAATAACCCAAAATTAGAAAATATACAGTCATTAATCGATAACCGAGTCGTAACAAAGTGTTCTGGTGAGTCTGATCCGAGTTCAGCTCAGATATGAAACCTTTTCCTTAGGAAAAATAAAGGAGGCCGAAACCTGGACCTTGTGGGACTCCAGTTTCATTTGGGTGGAGAAGGCCATATGGGCAGAGGGTGAGCCTCGGTGTTGAAGACGTACTTGTCTAGACTGAGCAGCTCGTCGTCGTCGGAGAACAGCAGGTAGAGGTACTTCAGCGTCTCGCCCAGGAAGAAGCTCTCCATCTTGTCCCGGGGGCCGGGGTTAGTGGGGTCACGGACGTTGTTGATGGACGTGTAGCCACCACCAGGGACCTGCGTTTGGAGAAGATGTGTGGTCAGGTGGTTAATGCTTCCATTGGGAAGCTGAAAAATCAATTTTAATACATGTTGGGCTTTCCCCGAGCTGCCAGAAGTCGAACATGAAACATAATTACATTTTTACCAGCTGAGGAAATGTCAGAAAGGTCAGGAAACGGAGCCGCTTTGGTCAAAAATCCTTCAAAATATGTTCAAATTAATTCCTTTAAAAGTGAACTATCACACTTCCTTCAACAGGTTAGCTGTTTTCATCACATCTTGAACACAAAACCATTCTATTACAATCAGATTGTAGCTGTTTTAGGGCGTCTTTTTACTTTAAAGCCAAATAAGCTGCTGCTGGGTCACAACCTCAACTCGATGTTTACACTGGCACGTAAAAATGGCTGCAAACACATGCGAAATTAAATAACCATACATCTCTGAAAAGCATTAGAAGAGCCTCCTGAACAACAAACAAGAATGCGTGCAGCAAGTGGTTTCTGGATGGGAAGTAAACAATAAAACACTTGTCTTTTCCAGCAGCCATTGTACAGAGCATACAGAGGTAAAACCAGCTGAGCTAACGTACTGGAACTCCAATAGAGTTGCTAGGTAACGAGCAGAATTCTTCTGGGGTTGCCAAGTAACGGGCAGAATTCTGCTGAGGTTGCCAAGTAATGGGCGGAATTCTTCTGGGGTTGCTAGGTAACAGGGTACTGTCTGATTATTTGTGACGTTATGTTTCGGACGTTTTTGAAACAGCTCGCTTTCCGGAAATCAAATAACTTTAAGTTAATGGCTAAAACCAGCTGAGTGTTTTCTTTATTTTAGCACTGGGGCTGTGAATTTTGCATAATTGTTCCCTTTTGTAGTTCTGGTTCTACAATATTTTTTACGAATCTCTTTCTGACAAAAAAGACTGTTATGTTATCAAATAATGCATAACAGTACAAGTTCTTATTAGAAAATTACTTTTTTGGCCTTCAAGTCTGTTTGACTTGATGATTTTGGTCGACTTGACAAAAGTTTGGACACCCCTGGTTTAGCATAATGTTCACATCATCAGCGAATCTGAAAGAACAGGAATAAATGAGCGGCTGGCCGGTCGGTACCTTGGTGTAGGCGTTGAAGCTCTGCAGGATGTCCCAGCCCCAGTCTCTGTATTTGGCGTCCTTGGTGAACCGGTACATGTAGAACAGGCTCTCCACCGTCTCGGGACGCAGCAGGTTGTGTCTGTCGGCAGGCTGCAGGAAAGCAATCAGTGTTTTTAGTCTGACCTTTAGAAGCAGACAGGAAGCACGGAAACTGGACACAACTTTATTAAGGCCGATTATGGAGACAGAAGCAGCAATGAGAGCTGAATGAAAACCAGCAGCAGGTCATTCTTATTATCCAGAGCTGATCATATCTTTAAATTAGCATTTTAGGCAGAATTTCAGCAGCTCTTTAAAACTTTTAGGGACCTGAGTCAGCGTTGGCCCTGGCTGAGTGGGTGGGTCCAGATGAAGGAGCAGACAGGGAACAAAGTGGCAGCAGATGATCAATTGAGCTGGAAAACATTTTTAAACGGTCTCTCATGCATCCATCTATGTCTCGTCTCTTGATGTCAATGTTTAACAAATGAAATAAAAACAGAAGGAGAAGAGGAGCTGCCAGCTGTTTCAGTAGCCAGATAAACTGATTGCATCTTTAATTAGTATTTATGATTTGACCAGGATTCACAAACATTTTACATGAAACAGTTAAAACCTTCAGGGAGAAGAGGATGAGATGTGACAGTAGAGATGAATGGATGTGATTGATGAATAGTATGATGGATTGATAGGATTGATGAATGTGATGAATGTTGAGAATGATGTGGATTGATGGAGATGGATGGATGGTTGGTTGGATGGATGGATGGATGAATGGATGGATGGATGGATGGATGGATGGATGGATGGATGGATGGATGGATGGATGGATGGATGGATGGATGGATGGATGGATGGATGGATGGATGGATGGATCCTCATCACTCAGGCTGTTCCTGGATTGAAAGCTTCTGTTGATGAAGAGTCCAGTCAGACTCTCATCATCATGGTGTTTAAAAGCTGCTCTCTCTCTAAATCCACCTAAAGGCCTCTGCAATCACTCCGTTGTTTCTTTGGGCCTGAATGAGCTCAGAGAGCGTTTCCTAATTACCTCTGGAGTTAATAGAGAGATATTCAACGCTATGAGAAACTCAGAGCTGCTAATGAAAAACCAAATGAGGCCTGAGGAGAGCCTGGTGGCTGCGCTCAAACAAACGCAGAGCGGCTGATTAAAAGTCAGATTCATCAGACCTGCTGGAGCATCTCAGGCGCGTTCGCACCGATTACACACACAACCTGACCAACGGCACAGTTTCTACTGCAAATATCTAAACACACGTGAAATAAGACAAAACTGACTGGCAAGTTACTTTTCAGCCAGTAACAGGAGCTGTTTTATGCCAATAAGTCATATAAAATATTTACAAGTAAAATCATTTCCCATAGTATAAGACATTTTTATATATTGTCGGCTTTAATATTAAAACTTATAAAAAAATATAGACCAAAAATACTTGGCAGGTTTCTGCAGTATTTCTTTAAAAAGTCAGATTGTGTGTGAAATAACATGATAAATATGCAAGATAATCAAAATTAACATGTAATTATAAGCTATAATATCTGTTTCACCTGCCAGATTATTTCACTTAATTTGACTTGTTAGTCAATATTAAGGAAAACAAGCACCTATACCTTGCTGGAATGTTATGTGTAAGTTAGTTTTGTGTAATTTTAAATGTACTAAGATATTTTTAAGAATAAATAAATAGGCAAAATACTATTACATTTTAGCTTTTTAATGCCCCCCCCACCCCTCTTTTTTCTTTTTCCTTTATTTTCTATTTAATTTATTTTTTGTTGTATTTGCATTTATTTTGTCTTGTGTTTGTTATGTCAGTTTAGTGATTTGTGTTTATGGGAAAAAAAAAAAAAAAAAAAAATCGGAGAAGTTGTGTAATTTTTGCAAAATGTATGTAAGTTCAATGTTTATATGTTCTCCTGATAAACAAATAAAAAAAAATGTACTAAGATATTTGAAGTAGAAACTAGGTAAAACACACTTGGTAATATTTAATGTTTTTGCAGCGTTCCTCTCAGATCGCTTTAAAAATCCATTATTGTGTATAAAAACCTGCTGAGAGTGAATCCTGAGCTTGGATATGAAAACAAACGTGTCTGAAACTCGGCCCGACCTTCACAGTAACGTCCTGGCCTTCGCCGCCCTGCATGTTGAAGTGAGCGATCTCCGGGCTGAGGCCGGTCTCCATCTGCTTGTACATCTGGTGGCAGGTCTCCATCAGCTGCTGGGCCAGGTCCATGTGGTCCACCGGCAGGCCGCAGTGGGCCCCCAGAGCCAGAGTCCCCGGCAGGAAACACACCAGGTGGTCCTGCAGGGCGGCGACAAAGAGAGGCGCTCACCAAACGGCTGCAGAAAATATCTGCTCAGTGCACAACTCCCACAAGATCCACGTTCACACTGCAGCCTGAAGTGACCCAAATCGGATTTGTTTGCCTTAAGCTGGATCTTTTCATAGCAGTTTGAAAAACACAGGCAGATTTTTTTTTCTAAATGACCCAGGCTGCTTGAGAAGGACAGTGAGGAGCATCAATGAACTGCATGTCAAACCTTAGTTGGAAATGGGACCATTGCACTCTGGAAGCAAAGGGGGCGCTGTTTCCTATTTGATCCTCCATCTCCTGATTTTATTTTCTTTTGGAATCTGTGATACATCTTCACCTTAAGGAAGGAGTTTCACTCTCAGCATGTGTTTGAACTTCTCTCATATTTATTTCAGCTCAGCTCACAGTTCTGATTTGGGTCTTTTCGGATCTGCTACTGCCTCTAGTGGCGTGGGGGTGGTAACACAACTAACAAATACGTGGGCACTCTCGATGCATGGACAAAATGGCTGATGCCATCTGTATGAGACGGACAAGGAAACATGTCAGACGATGTGGACAAGCTGCCGCCGATTGATACGGATCACTACCTAATGAAGATGGAGGAGCTTCACCTGAAATCCATTCAATGTTTAAACGGATTTGTAAAGAGCGTCTGAACTTCTCGTGTGAATAGCAAGGATCTGGTGTCTGGCAGAGTAAGGACATGTAGCAACAAACACACAGGCTACAAGTCCGACTTAGCTAGCAGATAAAAGCTACATTAGCTAAGCTCGTTCAGCAGTAAGTACTACAGTAAATATTGCAGAGGTAGGTCGAGTCCTCAACTAGTTTTAATGCATTTATAATGTTAATAAGCTAGATAGGAATGAAGACAGAGCTAGCTTGTGGTTAGTTTCATAGCAACTGCCTACCAAGATGGCCGTCAGTTACAAAGTCAGTGAAAATGTGGCGTCACATGAGAGCGACACCAACTCCCTCTGTTGGTACCATTTTGGGGTTGAAGCGGTTGTGGGAGAGTTCTCCGATGAAGGTGAGCCTGCCGGGTCCGGTCTGCCTCACCAGGTGCTTCTTCACTCCTTCCACGGCCTGCAGGTAATCCTCCAACAGCCTGCAGCCACATTCAGGAGGATTAAATGTCGCTTGTGCCCTTTATGTTGGGACTGAACATGTTTTATGAGGAACTCTGAATACTCTCGTGAATTTGTGGATTTTATCTGCTTGGGCAGCTGGAGTTTAATGTTGTGCTTTTAAATATAGATTTAATTATAATTGCAGGTTTTGGCTTTTTTTCTTTTTCATTAAAAAATGTTGAATTTCCACAACAAAATGACAAAAATGTAAAAATAATGTCCTTAGAGCAAATTTTCTTGTCATTAGCTTTGACAAATGTCAGATTGAAGAAAATGTATTCATCTCTATTCTCAAAATTTAATGTTATCATTTTAAAACTTTTGCGTTTTATCCCTTCTTTCTTTTTACTTTCCTTCCTCTTTTTCTTCCTTTTCTCTTTCACTGGCTCATATGAAATAATAATACTAATAATAAAGATATTAATAATAACAATGATGATTATACAAATATTAATATTAATGGTGCTACCTATGATAATATAATACTAATAGTAATATTGATAATGACAAATAGTAATAATAATAATAACAAATAATAATAGCAATAATACCTACTACTACTTTGACTACTACTAATAATTACAACAGATTCAGTGCTGCTTATTGAGTAAATATAACATCAATGCCTGCAACAACCAAACATTTTCTCCATTTGCTTTGAATTATTTGTTGGGAAACTAACAGAAATCCTTGTAATAAAGTGGTAATGTTGCCTCATTATTGTTCAAGTCGTCACGTTTCGGTTTAGAAGGTAAAGAACGAGGCATTACTCGTCTTCGGTCTTCCCGCCCTGGATCCACTGCTTCAGCAGGTATTCGTAGTAGCTGTCGGCCCGGGCGCCGAGCGTGAAAACGCCTTTATGGGAGAACTGGCCGCTGTTGGTGTTGATGAACATGGGCACCAAGCCATCGTGTTTCCCTGGCAGCTGGTGGACCAGCCGCATCACCTCATTCACAGCGTCCTGGAAGCAGGAAGATGCAAAACGAGATTAGTGACTGAAGCTGAAATGGTTAGCATCATTAGCATCTGAGCTAATCAGAAGGAAGACATCAGATGTTCCTGAATGACGGCTGTAACTTTAAGAACCTGAATTTGGTGTAAATATTTACAATACAATCGCAATAATAAATCGCAATTTTTCTGATGTTTTTGTTCTGGAGATTTTTCACTTAAGTCCTTTTTATGCAATATTAGAAAAACATTGTGTAAGAAAATTAACATTTTATTGCCTAAAATGCACTAAGAGCTTTCCTTTACTTAACGCTTCATCATTTACAGCAAAGGATGCATCTGCAGGTAAAAATACTTCCAACATCAACTTGAAAATCTATTTTTAAGACAATTAAATCTGAGTTTATAAATTTTTTTAGCTGCAGATGCATCCTTTGCTACAAACAATCGCTAAAGGAATGCTGTTACGGCATTTTATCAAATAAAATGTTTATTTTCTTATTTGAAGAGTAACTGAATTGTTTATTTGCATCTTTTTCTGTATCTCTAATATTGTTTAAAAAGACTTCAATGAAAGATCTGCTGAATATGCCAATTTTTAAAATCAGATTAATCAATTAATCATCAGAATAATGATTAATCGGTAACTAAAACGATCATTATTTGCCACCCTAACTTGTGGAATGTGTTTGGATTGATTTTGTTCCCTGTGGTATCGGTTTGTGGTCCAGACCTGGTACTGGGGGTCCTGGGTCAGGTGGCTCAGCTCCCTGAACTCCAGTTGAATACTCGTAACCTCGGCAACCGTGCTGTCGGACGTCCAGCGCGGCGGGTGCGCCGTCCCCTTCCCGATGTTGACGTCTGAAAACGGGATCTTTGAAGGCGTTTTGAAGGCCGGCATCAGTCTGGACCCCAGATCTTTCTTCAAGTCACAGAAAATAATCTAATAAGAGACTGAACATGTTTTTCTTGATGTTGAAATTCGGTTTTTCCTTACAGCTTTGTCTAAGAAGAGCTGGTCTCCAGTCAGGTGGTAGCAGCTCAGCAGTCCGCCCAGAATCCGAATAGTCGTCTCAAAAAGATTCACGTCCACGTTCTTGTCGAATGAAAGCTCTTTCTCCACCCAGCTTCTTGCTTCAGCAAATTCTGCATCAAGAGACCCGTTGCAAACGGAAGTTTAACACATGCGCACAACGCTAGAGGGCGAAGAGACGGTTCTTTTACAGCCGCGCTGCCACAGTGGAACAACTCTGTTAAAAATTAAACCTGGAGATGAAGCTATTATTAACTTAGTGCAAAAAATAAAGCAGAAAAACCGTTGAAGAACTCAACCACTCGTGTTCTTCTTCTCTCTCACTCTCTGTGTCGTCTACGCTACATGCTACATGCAGACTCGTTGCCATAGTAACTGACAACAACGTCACTTCGTGTTTCAGGATTCAACACCAAAAAACACTCCAACATTTCCCACACAAAGATCATTCAGTCTGTTACAGTTTAATGTTTTCAGGCTTGACATTTATGTGATTGCTGTGGTGGATTAGCTACTGCTGTTATTAGCTAAGCTAACACTCCTGTGGTTGATTAATTAATTTAAACACCTGCTCCACTGATGTTTAAATCTGGCAGAGTTGGTGTTTAGGTCGCCTTTTTTTATTTTGTAACTGAACCGAAACACACTGAATTCCACATCACATCTACATGTGAAGGTTGTCATAGTCAAGCTAGCATGACTCACCTACTTCCCTCTCCCATACTATGTTTTTTAATAAAACCTTTTCCTGACCTTGCTAGTTTTTGTAGTGTAGCAAAGCACTGCAGCCCTTTTTCTTTTATATATCAGACGTCCATTTAAGATTTAGTGCGTTATGTTGTCAACTTAATAGCTAATGCTAGTCATTATTGGCTAGCAGCTTTTTGCCATCCAGCAGGGACGGGATCTTCTGCGTGTGACCAGTACATAGAAAGTAATTATTAGATGCTCAAAAGTGTAAATGTCAAGGATGTAAATGTTGATCAATACGTTTAAAACCTTCTGTGTGGAACAAAAAGTGAAACTAATCACCTTCTTTTAGGCCCATAATCCACATGGTGTCCAGAGAGTCGATGAGCGTCAGGCCCAAGCCAAACCATTCACTGAATGTCTTGGAGATGGGTTTGAGCTCATCGTGACCCCAGGCGTATTCCCGGTATGCTTTCCAAGCGTGCCTGAAGGCGTCACGGACGGCCTCCAGACGCTCCGCCGCTCCAGGGAAAACTGGATTTAAAAACAAAGATAATTCATTTAGGTCTGAAGCTCCTCTAGAAGTGCACTGTAATCTCACTGCTGAGCTAAAAAGAATGTTTGAAAACCCACAAACAATGCCACAAAATAGATCAACAAAAAACTTGGTGTGCAGCTATAAAGCAGAAACATGTAGACGGTTTTTTAAAAAACCATCTAACCGTGAAAATAATCAATTAATCACCACAAGAAACGATTAATCGTCAGAATGCAACTTGATTAGTCAATTAATGGTCAAAATAATCAATTGATAGAATTATTGATTAATCGCGAGAACTGATTAATCACGAGTTAGTGAGAGTTATATCAATCATCAGACTAATCAATTAATCATCAGGATACTCAACTAGTGGTCGGGATAATCGATTAATCATCAAACTAATTTACTGTCTGTTTAATTGCTTGGTCGTCAGAACTATCAATTAATTGTTAAATAATATATTAAAATAATTGTTTCAGAATTGACTAATCATGAGATAATTGATCAGAAATCAATTAATCGCCAGGCTACTCAATTAGTGGTCAAAATAAATGATTAACCATCAGAAAGATTAATTGCGACAATAATCGGACTAATCAGTGACCTTGCTGATGGACGGAGGCTGCAGGTTCTGCCGGCGCCTGAGGCTCCACAGCTTCTCTCTGATTGGATGGAGGCTCTGTGGCCGGCTCGGCTTCGATCACCGCTCCTCTCCAGCTGCATGGCGACATCAACATCTAAAAACGCCTTGTAAACATTTCCTGTCCTAAAGAAACCCACATTACCTGATAACTTTCTTCTCCTCCTCCACCTCCTCCTTTTCCTCGCCAGCTTCTTCCCGAACCACTTCCCGGTTCTGCTTCCCGTCACTCGCCGTGTCCGAAGCATTTCCATCTTTTCTGGAGTTTGGTGTAGCTCTTTTGTTGGAAAATGGCTTCCTCTGTCAGTAAAAACACAGAAACAGATTAAAAAAAGAACATGAAACACACTTACTTACATAAATCCAATAATATGCCAGGTTTATTTAGAACTTAATGTTTCAGGAACATTTCTGCAGCCTGTTTTATTCAGATTATGTTGATGTCGGGCGTCTTCTGGCAGTTTTGAACAACCCCATCATGACTCACCAGTCTTGCATATCCTACACATTTCCACAGTAACCAGCAGCTATTTAAATCCTGCATCCTGAGTCATATTAACCGTTTCATGGAGCTGCTGCCGTGACTGTAAATAAAGCCATAGTTTATGTGATAAGCTCACTTAATTTTGATTTTCCAAAACTTACAGCTGGTGTTTTAACCTCTTTGCTGGCTAACGATGACGTTTTGTTTTTAAATCTTAAATGCAAAATGTTTGTATTTTTTGGAGAGTTTTGTTTTAATTAATTATCTGAGTGTGTTGTTCTTTCAGTGAATGGCCTTTTGAGTCTGGATAGAACGGATTAGTGGAAAATTATTTTAATAACTGATTTATCACACCTGTCAAAACATTAATTTTCTCATTCAATTGTCAAACTAATCACTTAATCCTAATAATGGTCAGAATAACTGATTAATCGTGAGAACAACCAATCAATAATCAGAATGATCGATTAATTGTTAGAATGACAGATTAATTGTCATAACGATCAATTAATCGTCACAATAATCAACTGATCGTCACAATGATCGATTAGTCAAATGTCAGACTAATCAATTAATCAGGATAATCGATTAATCGTCAGTACAACCGATTAACTGTAGGATCAGTAATCAGCTGAGTGATTGATTAATCGTCAGGACAATCGATTAATCTTCATAATTATTGATTTATAAGATAATTTCAGTCAAAATTGATCTGATAAAATATTCAGTCATAACCATTTAAAAACATTCACTCAGCTCTAGTTTTAGAAAGAAGCATCCCACCTTGGTGGGTGGCCTAGCCAAAGCAGGGATGTTTGGTCCTCTGGGCTCCATCAGGTCTTCAGCTGGCTCCGCATGGGGCCTGGCTCCTGGCCCTGTGTCTTCAACCGGCCTCAGAACCGGCTTCAGACCCGGAGGAACCTCGTTCAGGCCTCTGTCACTCAGCTCCAGCCAGTCCTCCTTCTCAGACAGCCCTGCAGAATTTACCCCCGTTAGCTGACATTTATCACCTCCATTATCGGAAAAACACCAAATGCTCCACTAAAGTCTCATTAAACCGAGCGCCTGGCTTCACCTCTCACCTCTCCATTGCTCCGCGATGCTGGAGAAGGAGAGCAGCGCGAACACGAGCAGCAGAGCCAGCAGGAAGAGGACGAGGCTCCGCTGCAGCCGAGAAAGCTGCTTCCACTTCTGAGAAAACAAAACCGGCCAAATTAAATAAAACTTACAACAATAACTCTGACATCACCTTCGTTTCATCTAAAAACAATGAAGAACTACAACCTCTATTTAGCTAATGTTTATTTCCCAAACCTCTTCAGGCTGAGCATCACTGACCCCGTTTAACAAACGGACCACCTAGCTTAAAACGGCCCCGCAATGACAACATCTTAATCTACACAATCTGAAATTAAAATATTCACTTTCTTTGTTCCTTCTAATGTGAAAGGTGGCGCTGTTTCACCTTTTATTGTGACTGATCACAATAAAACCATAAACAAGCCTATTAAGGGCATTTTGAGTTATTTACAGTTTCTGAAAATGTTTTCTAAGCTTTCGCACATAGAAAGAAAATAAAACTGTTTTAGGGCTATTTGTAATTTATAAAATAAAATAAAGATAGACCTGAGTTCCAAAAACAAACATCTTCTTCCAACCAGCCCAGCATAAATAGTTTTATTTTAGTTGTTAAGATGCAGCTAATCAGCGCAGGGCGCAGCGCTGCTCACCGCCTCGTCATCATTGCAGTCAGACAGAGATCTGCATTAATAATACAGAAAAATAGAAGTTCTCCAAACTTTACACCGGCTTTCTTTTTAGTCTTAAGTGGAGAGGACTACAGAGCAGGGCATTATGGGTAAATCAAACATGCAAGCTTAGCACTAGCAGGATGAATGGCTCATTTCTCAAAATAGAAATCCTACAGCCATTTTTGTTTCTATTTTGTGAAGAAGGAAGAGGTTTTCCTGTTGTTTCCTTCAGCGGTTCATGGTGCAGCGCCCCCACAGGCGAGGAGGGGAACAGCTCTTTCAATTAGTCTGGTTGGCTTGACTGGTGCAGTGTGAAAGAGAACCGCAGCAGCTGAAAATGTAGCAAATGTTGCAACTTTATTCACAAATAAAACAAAATCTGCCAGACTATCAGGTGTGAAAACAGCCTGAAGAAACTCACAAATAAAGAGGCTAAGATAACAAACATGCCAGTCAGGTAGGGAGCTGCTGGACCAGTTCAACACGGAGGAAACTGAAACCTCGTGGTTTTAACCCACCAGCAGGGAGGGACACTTTAGAGGATGAAGCTCTCCACTACAGAGAAACAGGAACAATTAACAATCTTTTCCAGTGCAAAGCCACAAACGTCTCAGTGAGCGCCCAAACGGCTGAAACTATGAAACGTTTGTTTACTTTCCGTCAGGGAGATTTGCTGGACTCTGCTCTTCACACTCGGCCTCATTAGACTTTCAGATCATTTAGTTTGCACCGCTTTCCGTTTTCATTGTTTGTGTTTTGCATATTTTCCACAGGAAATAAATAAAATGTGCAGAAATATGGGGATAAATTTGTCCTAACCCTCCAGCAGGACTGTCTCCGGTGTTTGGCGTTGTTGTAGGCGTGACTGTGGGGGTCGCTCAGGGTCAACGCGATGAAGTCTTTCCTGCCAGGCGGGTACATCCTCGGTTTGGATGATGGGGTCAAAGGTCATGGAACCTGGAGACTTGAAACAAACAGTTAAAACCAGAGAAAACCTGTCAGGTAGGACATGGCTCCCTATGTCATCACTGACTATGGACACTTCAAATAAAACCACAAATTAGGTTTTTTTTTTACCAGAATTTGGACTCTTTCACTTCCCTCAGAATTTATATGTTTCTCTCTCAGAATCCCATCATTTTGACTTTTCTTCTTCAGAAATTTGGCATTTCCCAAAATGTTGACTTTTTTTCTTCAAAACTTACATTTTTATTTTATAGAATTTTAACTATTTTTTCCTCACATTTTAGACTTTTTTTCTTAGAACATAGATTTTTTCTCTCTCTGAATTTTGACTTATTTTACCCCATAATTTGGGTTTTACTTCCCCAGAATTTTGGCAAATTATCTGCCATAATTTGAACTTTTTACATCCATAATTTTGACATTTTCTCCCCAGAAACTAGATTTTATATACCAGAATTTTCCATTTTTTTCCTCCAAAATGTAGATTTTTCTTTCCTAGAATTTTGACTATTTTTTCATATATTTTAGATTTATTTTTCTTAGAATACAGATTATTTTCTCTCAGAATTTTGATTTATTTCCTCTGTTTGTATTTTTCTTCCCCAGGATTTTGAGTTTATTCTCATAATTCGGATTCCAAAACAAAAAAACAAAGTCAGTCTTATTTGTTTGCTTCTTTAGTGGCTCTTATCTTTTTCCCGCACATTTTTAGCTGAACTGGTTATAAATTGCTCATAATGCCAAGATTGCAAACTGCTTTCTACACGACTGTACTAAGCAATAAAAATTAATAGCACTATATTACAAATGGCATTAAACACAGCTGTAACACACTGCTCAATGACCTAAAACTGGCTACGGCTAATTTCTGAGCGACTTTGTTATATCATGTTATCAGAATAAAACCATTTATCAGCAGATGACAGAACAGTTGACAGAAAAGCTTCGGTTTTCTTCCCTCTCTTACCTTTGGGGCAGCTTGGCTCCCTGACAGCGACTTTCCGCTGCTGAAACCCAAACAGCTGTTAGCTTCCAGAGGCTAGCCCGCCTCTTCCAGAGGCTTCCGCATGGGAAATAAAACCTTTTCAGGGCCAGAACCGCAGACCAGTAGAGAAAAGAAACCTGTGCGACTTTTACACCCAACCAAAAGCTGCTACCTGAGACGACAAGCAGGTTAAACTTGGGAAAAATGAGGCTAAAGTTACAGAATGGACCACCAGGAAGGGATGCGGAAAGGAACGAACCGGTGACGTGGCGTCACGTGACGTGCAAAACGTAAGGACGTCAACTGTTTTAGTACTACGGTTTCCATATAAAACCGCCCCGAAATATGTAAATAATAGTTATTTACGGGATTAAATATGGTTTTTATTCTCATTTTATTATACAATTAGTACAATTATATAACGTTGTTTTTTTAATCCAATCCTTGATATTTTCAAAGACGAAAAAAGGACGATAATTTAAATAGATTTTTTAAAAATATGGCAGCTTATTCCACAGATTATTCCCATTTTATTACCTCTGCATGACTTAACCTTTAATTTGTAGAACTTTTTTTCAATCAGAATATTAAAATATAAGTTTTAGATTCATCATGCATACACTTTTCAAACATGAATTACTATTAAAAACTAGTAAGAAACTAAAAACAAATTTTCAGAAAATCAGAATAGGGCGCAAAATAAAAAATAAAACAAAATCACTAAAAAAGTCAAACATTCTGATATTCTCAGAAATGTTTAAGCTCAAAAAGTTGAAAATTTACAAGAAAATAAGTCTGAAATGTTGAGATTAGAAATAATAATAAAACATGTAATTTTCTGAAAAATGTCCAAGAATTTTTTTTTTTACATTAACCTCAAATTTCCAAGAAGTCCAAATTTTTCACAATTCTCAAGGAAATTTTAAACTTTTCAAACTGAAAATTCTGAACTTAGAATTATTCTTTTTTTATATATGTTTTAGAAATGTTTTCTAAGCTCAGAAGAAAATGAGTTTAATCTGAAATATTAAACTTTTGGAGCACAAAAATTTACTTTTTCTCAGAAAATAATTTTTTTCTTTTTGTTTTCATATTTCTGACATAAATTTAATCTATTTATATTCACCCTAACATGTTGTCATGGTAATCCACCTTGTTTCAAAGTTTCATAATCAAAACAAAAGCATATAATTTACTTTTACTACAATATTCCCTAAATTTTATTATATATTGCTTCTTAATGATGGTAGTTTAATTTCCATTCCTTAGGTGCCTAGTGTATCTAAAAAGCTCCATACCCAAACATTTGAAATAACTTTTAGATAAAGAACAAATTAGTCAGCCTAAATATATTTGTGTCTCAAGTTCAAATATTTATTAAGTTTAGATTTAGAGATCTGACAATAAAACTGTAAAAAAACCAAACATGCTGGGGCAACAGCAGATGAAGTGCCTGTGTGTGTCATACCTGAGATGTAAAAGAAATAATATTTATATATACAAACAAAATACAGAAACAAAATGTAAAACATTTGCATCTTTTAAAATGAGGACTGATCGTGTACAGCTAGCACCAAGTATGCATGAGATGACGTCAGCATCGGAATAAGCTTTAAATAAATGATCAGCACCTTTAAAGTTATAAACTGGCATCAGTGGGACAGAACCGGCCTGGAAGCAAAACCGTCTGGCTTTTATATACACACTAAAGAATGTGAACAGCACAAAAACACACATATTTAATTTACTTTATACCAGATAAATGTCTCTGTAAACAAAAATGATTTCTCTGTTAAAAAGGCAACAGAGTCGCTGAAACCGAGGGATTCAATTCCCCAATAAAAGAGAAGGGAGTTAGTGAAATCTTCAGGAGAAGGAAGCTCTTTCCGTGTCCGTAATTTAAAATCCTGCTGGATTCCGGGTTTCTAGCTGAAACACACGGGTCCGATGGTGAAGCTGAACTTGTGCGTGAAGTTCCGGCTGTTCATCACCGCCACGTCTCTGAGAGGAAGCAGCTGGAGGTCCTCGAACTCCAACACCGACTCTCCAGAATAGGAAACTGCCTCCTCCACAGGCTGAAAAAAAACATTATCTATTAATATAGACCTACTGCAACGGATGCTGCAGGGCAAAAAGCTGCTGCTAGCCGATGACTAGCATTGGTTTTAGCTGTCAAGTTATCAACATAAGGCACTAAATCTTAAATGTACACAAAAGAAAAAGGACGCAGTGTTTTGCTACTAATTGTCAACACAAAAACTAGGTAACAAGGTCAGAAAAAAGTTTTAATTAAGAAAAATAATAGCGAGGAAGAGGGAAGCAGTTCAGTTATGCTAGCTTGATTATGACAAACCTAACATGTAGATGTGCTGTGGAATTCTGTTTTGGTTCAGTTAAAAAATAAAATAAGGCAAACTAAACAGCAACTCTGACTGATCGTCAGTAGAGCAGGTGTTTAAATTAGCTAATCATAGTTTAGCTAATAGCAGCGGTAGCTAATCTACCACAGCGATCATTTATTAATAATCACAAAATAAACATAAAATCTAAAAACATAAAAGTGTAATGTACTGAATATTCTGCTCTTTGTGTGGGAAATGTTTGCTTTTTGGTGTTGAATCCTGAAACGTGTAGCGGCGTTGTCGGACAGTTGCTATGGCAACGAGTCTACATGTAGCGTAGCCCACACAGAGAGCAAGAAAAAAGTGGTTTTGAGTTGTTCCTCAAAAGGTTTACCTGCAGCCAAACCAAAACACAAAAGGAAAAAATAAACAAAAACAAACATATGAACAAACTAAAACATGTACAAACAGAACACAAGAACTAAAGGAATGAACCAATATGGCAACCCCCCAACAACAATAATCAACCACACAGTATGAACTGAGTAGGGCAACACCTTATAAACAAAAATAGAACCAGAAATGATCATGAAAAAAAAAAGAAAACAACATTTTACCCTCTGAATGGTTTAATCTTTTCATATTTACCTGAATAAAAACATGCAACTCGGTCAGGTTTTTAAGTTTAAATATATTTTTAAATTTATCTTATTGAATATTATGAAAACGATGGTTAAACAGGTTGAAAACATTTTTTCCTGTCTCCACATACCACGCAGTCATTCAGCTCTCCGAGGTAGCTTTGCATCCTGGTATCGGTGAGGAATTTCACCTCAGTGTCCGTCGGACCCAGACGGCTTCCTGGATGACAGGAGTAGGTCACCGTCTGAGACGCAGAGATGCTGTGCAGCCGCAGGAAACGCATCTGAACCACACTCTCACCTTGGTAAGAAAACTAACAAACATGTCATCAATATTAGTATTTACCGGGCCTGCAACTAACAATTATTTTAGCAATCGATTAATCAGCCATTCTGGTGATTAATTGATTATTCTGACGATTAATCTATTTGGCTGACGATTAACTGGGGAAACATAGAGCATATTCTACAGATTTTTCATCTAACCACTTTCGTCTTTTTATACATTATACAATAAAAGATGCAAATAAAAACAAAGAAAACAGCTAGAAAAACATTTTATTGCCTAAAATGAATTAAGTTGCCATTATGCCTGATGATAAAACTACAACTTGAAGAGATTTGGCGAAAACCTATTTACAGACAAATATATTTTTAGCTTAATTGCAAAATGTCTATATTTTTTATACAGTTTTTACTTAATTACGCTCTAAATATAGTTTTTAGTTCAGCTTTAAAGTTATAAGTAAATACATAGTTAGCTTTCCAGCTAGCTATATTTAGTTGTAGCTCGATAGCTAAAAGCGAGCTAGCTTGATAGTTAAACACGTAGCTAAAAACCTATTCTGCCACTCGAGTTTTGGAAAAAGCATATTGTTTATATTTGTATTTGCTTAAATGCTGCTCTGAATATGTTAGTTTTTTCCAGAAAGTTGCCTTTTTTTGAGTGTATACTTCAGTTAACGATTAACCAAGTACTAAATTCGTTGACGATTATTTTAATAATTGATTAATTGCAATTAATCGTGATTAATCACGATTAATCGCAATTAATCAATTATTAAAGTTGTTAATAATAACAACAGCTAAAAATCTTAATTTAGATCCAGAAAAGTTGTGTGTCACTGGTGTTATTTTGGATTGATGTCTTTACTTATTGATACGGTTGCAGTTGCTTCACATCATCTCGCTCATCTCCTTAGTTGAAAGTTATTAAAAGACATTAAGAATTGGGTTCCAGTTTATAGTCTCTCCAGTGGGATCTGGGTCTTCCTGCCAGTGTTCATGAATGAATTTCTGCTACATTAAGAGGGTAAACCAATAAAAAGACTAATAAACACAATGCTGTAGGTTTATTCTCAGTCACCTGATGACCCTGATCCAGCCTGCTGAGCCACTGAAATGATCCATCTTCAGGTGATTCCTCCATCCAAGCTTTCATCGGCAACTGCAGAAAAAAATGGCAACATTTCTAATAAAAAAAATGTTTTTTATTCAAAGAGATGGAGAGAGTGTGATTCTGCCTCAAATGATCTCTTTCATGGTCTCAGTGTTGGCACTGAGAGCATATTCCTGCTGCGAGTCGTTGAACTGAGGGGCTTTAACGAGGCTCCTTCAGGTCAGCCGAGACGTTGTGTAATTTCCTGCAGCCGTCCTTGGTGCAGGTTTCATACCTGGGAGTGTTTGGGGTGAAGGCAGGTCTGCTTTGATGAGGAGCTGAAGCTGCAGTAGGCCAGCAGAGCGTCGGCGGAGCTGCCCTGGTTGGGGTCGATGTAATACATTCCTGCAGAGGAGAGAGAGAGAGCGGCAGCAGCGGAGAGAGATCAGCACGGATCAACACAGCGAAATCTGTACTGACAATAACTATGGAGAAACAGCAGCTCACATATCATGAAAGACAAGAAAAACAAGAAAAACTACATTTCTAAATACAAATATATGTAATCAACTGTCTATATTGATAGCCAAATATAATTAGCTACATGCATTCTATGTAATTACACCACTAAATGCATAGATATTTAGCTATATATGTACTTGCAGAGCTAAAAAAATACATAGTTATTAATCTACATATATAGATGGCTAATAGCTACATGTTATTTCATTCATACTTACATGGCTAAATACAGAGCTATCCATATAGATAACTAAACAAATTGCTATGCTATCTATTTAGCATTTAATCTTGATAGATAAATGCATAGCTATTTAGCTATCCAGCTAGCTACTTATTTGGATATCTATCTAGATAGCTAAGTAGACAGCTAGCTAAATACCTAAATACATACATATACACTGATAGCTATTAATATATATTAGATACTAGCTAGCATGCTAAACGGCTAGCTATATCTTATATAGCTAGCTAAAAAGCTATTTAACTTGCTTTCTTGATAGATAGCAAAATAGCTAATAATCTAGCTTTTTATCTAGATAGCTAAATAACTATTTAGCTAGCTATCAATATAGAGCCTAGTTTTATAATACAGGCTATATCTTATTTTGAAGGTAACGTTTTGAGACTGAATGGCCACCAGTCTGTGTTCAGTCTCCATGGTAACCACCAGATGTCCAGCCTGTTAAACATCATATTCACAAATGTATCAGGATCAAAAGAGACATTCAGGAATACAAACAAATAAATGTTTAAAACTTCTCTCTTCCTTCTTCTATTTGTACGTCAACATGTTTAAGGAAAAGAAAAACTGGATTTAGTCCAAGTTTATATCTTTTAATTTGAAAAGTTAGCATATGAGAGATGCTTCTTCTTGAACCAGGACAGTGTATCTCCTGCTAAAAGCCGTGAATGAGACGGCGATTTCCTGAATGCTGGATGGTTTCTCACCGCTGCTGAACTCGGGGTGGCAGAGCCAGAGCTCCAGGCAGGTGGTGGCCGGGCGGAGCTTGGACCCGTCAGGAGGATCCAGCAGCAGCCGCAGCTCCTGCTGCAGGGAGTCCAGCAGAGTCTGGATCAGGAAGAAGTTCGGCTTGTCCGACATGTACATCAGGCTCTGGAAAGCAGAATTAAAAAGCAAACAGATATTTATCTGTTCCTGTAACTGCAGAGGGTAAAACCAGTGTTTCATTTATTTAAAGAAACAGCAACATTAATCATATAGGAAACTGATTAATTTGCCTTTATTTGATTGAAAGTGATGTTCAGTGACTTTCCTGGGGGGCCAGGAACGCCGGGTGGGCCCTGAAGCAGAGACATAAAAATTATCACATCTTAAAATACATGAAATAAATTTTCGAGAATAATTAAACATGAACTTAAAAAAAATTTAGCATTTGTCCTAAAAGCTATTTAAGATACAAACCACTAACAAATCAAACGGAATTGATGACAAAAGTTTGTGCCGCCATCATTTCAAACATATTAGTAAAGATTTAAAAGTGAAAGGTCAACCTTTGACCTTTTCCTTGATTTGTCATGAAATCAAACAAATTTGGTGTCCATCATCAGGAGTAGGTGTCAAACTTTGTGCTGCAAACATTTCCATTTGTGCTGCTTTTGTTTTAAAGATTTTAATAAAAGTGTCAAGGTCAAAAGGTCCATCCCATAACCATCCATCCATCCATCCATCACCATCCATCCATCCATCCATCCATCCATCCATCCCATAACCATCCATCCATCCATCCATCCATCCATCCATCCATCCATCCATCCATCCATCCATCCCATAACCATCCATCCATCCATCCATCCATCCATCCATCCATCCATCCATCCATCCATCCATCCATCCATCCATCCATCCGTTAACTTACGGGGAGGCCTCTCCTTCCAGGAAATCCAGGTTGACCTTGGTAACCTTTCAACCCCTGCCAGAAAAATAAATAACATTTATTGATATAGAGCTACAAAGACCATCGCTAAAACCAGCCTAACTGTTTATATGAGTCGTCTGCAGCCTGTGGATCTTCAGTAAGAGCTTTTAAAACTCTAAATATCTGATGACTCAGATATGTTTCAATTATTTTTACTGCAATAATTGAATTTAGTTCCCACAAAATCTAAATACACAAAGGTATTTAGATCCATGTATTGATATTATACTGGACATTATGTAGCAACACCTTTAAAAAAAGTCCAAAAATAAAACAGAAAACCCAAAAATAGGACTAAAATACAACAAATAAAAATTACAACAAATTTCCTGTTGTAGATGTCATGTAACATTTAGCTTAACTGAAAGCAGTAATGGCTTTTTGGATTGTACATGTTACAGCCTCTGCTATAGATATGTGGATATTTTTCTAATGCTCACTTTAAAAACAAAAATATTTTTAGTATTTAATATATTTTTTGATGACATCATACCTTTAATCCAAACCATCCCTGCAAACAAAGAAAGAAAAGATCAAACTTTATGTCCATTAAGGTGGAGATTTTCTTTTCACTCTCAAACAATAAAATAAAACATTAATTTAATCACAATATCAACAGTTAGATCTTAAAAACTCTTAAAACAGGAAAGAAAGAAAAGATTTAGATGACTTAACTTTATTTCAGTTCTGCAGGTTTTTTCTGATCCATTAGGAAATAAATAAATGGCTCTGAATTAAAATTTTAGTTTGTAAATAGAAAATATCATTTATATAAATTAATTTGAATATACATAATAAAATAATGTTCTACTAAAATATACTAAAGTATATCCATTTTGTGGGATATACTGACATCTAGTGGCATAAGTTGCTAATTACAGCTAGTTTTTTTTACTAAGCATTTTTGACAGTAATCTTCCTGGTTATGTCTATAAAGTATTTCTGTGATTAACTGGAGCATGAAGCAGCTACTCACAGGTAAGCCGGGCATTCCCAGCGCTCCTCTCGGCCCGGGCGGACCGATGTTCCCCTGGAAACACCAAAACCGGAGAGACAAACGTTTGTTTTCTGACAAAATCACATTTACAAAATTAACTTTAACCCAATGGTGGAGCAGACTGGGGCAAAAGCAGCAAATGGCAAACAAAGCTCAAACTAACGATTATTTCAGTTATTGATTAATCGGGCTCTAGAAACGATTAATCAAATAGAAAATTGGCACATTTTGCAGATTTTTTATTTAAATCTTTTTTTATGCAATATTAGAATTACATTATTAAAATAATAAAAAATAAACAATTTAATTCATTCTTTAATAAAAATATTGCCTACATTGAGAAAAAAATATATATTTTTTTAATTTACTGATTAATAATTGGACAACAAAATGTGATTAACAGGAGACATTTACAGACGAAGGCATTTTTATTATTTTAAATGCAAAATGTTTATTTTTGGATTAATTTAATTGGCTAACATTAAATTTTCATTTGGGATCAAAGTGTTTTTATTTTTATTTTTGAATTACTGTTTACTTTTAATTGCAATTTACTTACTGTTCTCAATACTCTGTTCTTTTTTGGATTCTGTATGCTCCACTTAATGATTAATCAATTACTAAATTAGTTGACGATAATTTCAGGGTTCGATTAATCACAATTAATCGTTTCAGCTCTACTGCAAACACATGAATGGTGCAAACTCCAAAGCACAAACAATGCAACATTTAGTGATCGACTCCCCCTAGTGGCCTGGAGGACTTCTGTTTTAAGGCGCAAGTTTACAGCATTTTACCATCTGCTGTTTTAGGCCACTTAATTTTTCCATTTAGCTTCCATCTGCTGTCAGAACCGTATTTTCTGTTGTATTTGCTTTTTGTGTTCATGTTTTCATGCACCTGTTGGCCAACGATTGTAACTTTAAGTAAGTGTGAGGAATATTTCACCAATACGTCCTTAAAGGTCTGACAGCTTAAATATCTATGATATACATGAACCGAGAGTCTATTTAAGGACACGTATAAATAATTAGGAAGTACCTGTTCTCCTTTCTGGCCGGCTGGACCGGTCAATCCGACTGGACCTCCACCACCCTAGAATATTAATCAAACAACATGTTTCAAACTTTTCTTTTCATATTCTTCTTGTTAGAACAGCATTTTATTGCTTTACATCTAAATAATTAAACCCTGTGGACCTTCCATAAGAGAACTTAAAGCTGTCTTGACATCACAATCTAAAACCTGAAGTTTTTAACCTTCAGGTTTACCCTGAAGGTTAAAAACTTTCCCATTTAAAAAGACAGTGGTACCTTTTTCCCCTGGGGTCCAGGAGGTCCAGGTATTCCCATGTCTCCTTTCTCACCCTGGACACCAAAACGCAGGAATTAAACTTTCTATCATGACTCAAAACCATATTATAAAATACAGATCCTTCTCCCAGATGGCTCTAAAATGGTTTCACAGCTTTGGATGTTGTCTTAAAACCTAACCTTGTTTTAAACTTCTGTAAAAAAAGGTGACCTATTATGCTTCCATGAACAGGTTAAAATAGATCTATGGCCTATATAAAACATATCCATTACATTTTTTATACAAAATCATTTATAGATAATGAGATTTTAACTGTTTCTGTCTTGTCACTTTAAATCCAAATAATCTGCTGCTGGCTGTTCCCCCAAATCAACGTTTACACTCCCTTGTGGAAATGGCTGGAGACAGATGCCCAATAACACAACCGTATGTCTTTGAAAAGCAGAATTGGAGCCTCCTGCACAACCAACAAGAATGCAGCAAGTGGTTCCAAGATGGTAGGTCAACAAGAAAACATTTGTCTTTTCCTGCAGCTGTTGTACAGCGCATAGTGTGGAAAAACCAGCTCATCTTGGGTTGCTAGGTAACGGGGAGAATTCCGCTGGGGTTGCTAGGTAACGGGTGGAATTCCGTAACACTGCAGTGTCAATAAAACTTGATTTGACAAACTGCTTGTGTTCAGACTCCATAAACATGAAGTTTTTGCCACTGAGCAGGAGGGTCGGTTTTGGAAGCACTAGAGACCAAACGGAAGTATAAACATTTTTTTTAATGTATTTTTCATTAAGAAACATGCATCATTTTGTTTCATTTTATGATTACGCACTATTTTCTGTTGATCCGTCACATAACGTTCAGGTAAAATGTGCAGAGATTCTGCAGGGATGAACATAATTTTGCAAGGTGCTTCATCTCCAGGCTTGGTGAGTCGTCATCCATTTTGAAGTTGATGAAATTTATGCCAAAGTATGAGCAAATTTTGTAATTTTCGGTGAGCTTAATCACTCTAGTTTACCTCTTCTCCCTTTTCACCTCGATCCCCCAGATCTCCAGGTAGCCCAGGAATTCCCTTAGTGGGAAAAAATACACAAAACAAATACATCAATTAGAAAATAAATCAAAATATATGAATCACTTTTGCTAAAAGTCATTTTTATTGAGTAAAGAAATGAACTTACAATGCTTCCTGGCCAGCCAAGCAGGCCTGTCGTCCCCGTTTCTCCTGCTTCACCCTAAACGACATGAAAATCACAAACTGTCAGTTAAGATTCAACCAAATGCATGGAAACGTCCCGGTAACGTTTCTGTATTCTCCACCTTTGGTCCTCTGTCTCCCCTGGTCCCTCTGACTCCAGCCTTTCCCCGTCTCCCCTGAGGAAATGTTCGACGTGTTTGTGTCAAAACGAGGAAAAGCACAACAATCTGCGCCATGTTTAATGCATGAAACTTCTGCTTTCAGACATGTTTGCTCTTATGCAAACCGCCCAAACCAAAGGAACTTTATTCACCAATCTGACATTCAAAACTGTCTGCACGATTTGCTCTACAGGAAAAAAAATCTGAAATATGCAACAGAATCCGGGTCACCTTACCCTCCTTCCCATGGGACCGGTTTTCCCAGAAGGTCCAATTTCACCATCATCTCCCTGTTGGAGTAACAGGCAGAGGAAAGAGGTGGAAAAAGAGCAAATTTACATCTGTAATGTTTTTATATGAACCTGAAATTACGTGTTTATTGCTTCCTTAGCAAGAAACATGTAAGAAGAATCAGAAAACTCTCAGTGGAACAGACTTCTGTGCAAAGGTTATAAAAAAATCCCTTTTTATGCATTATTTAAAAAGTTTTTTGTTAGGTTTTCAGCTGGATTTTTTTCAGTAGTTTTGCTTTTTGGAGAACTTTATTTGGATTTTAGCTGGTTTTTTGGGTTAAATGAAACAGTTTCACCTTAAATGGCTGTTATTAACAAACGCTTTGGCTGAATGTAAATAAAAATAAATATGCAGTGACAGGAAGACCATAAAAAATATAAATGAATAAATAAAATCTTTACTGCAATAATAGCTATCCTGCTAGCTGGAGAGAGCAAAATATCTCCAGCTATCTAGCTAGCTACAGGCAGCTTACCGTAGATATGCAGTATAAGTAGCTTAGCTTTCTAGCTAGCTGTAGACAGACTGACAGGTTAAATAAATAGATAATAAATAGATGGGTATTTTCATTACTTTTTGGGCTGGATAATTTTGAATCAGTTTTTCTGAACTAAGCTGATTAAAATCATGAAAAGTGCTTTTAAATCTCTTCATAAGGTTCTGGTTTTTTATGTCTCTACCCTGGACTATCAACATTTATTTTAACACTCGCCACTTCCTTTTAATTCATTAAGTTACCATATAAATCATCATTTTGGTAACTAATATTTGATAAAAGAGACATTAATTATCCAGCTGGAATATTGTTTTATGGACTCCAAATGTCACATTATGACTTTTCTCTGACTTGCTTAATGTTTGCCTTTATTTTATACCTTTTCATAATTTTAAAAAGGGTAAGTTGCAAAAACATGATATTTGCTCTTTAGAAAATCTGACCTTTTCTCCTTTGGCGCCTTGTTTCCCTTCAGATCCAGGTTTTCCATATATCCCCTGCAAACCAAGTGATTCTGTTAGCTTGACTTCAGGTAATCGCACACTGTCCTTTGAGGATTACTTTATTGTTCTTAATAAACATTAAACAGCTGTTAGGGTCTCATGCTCAGATACCTACAGGCGTCCCTACAAGGCCGGGAAGACCCTGAGCTCCCATCTGTCCCGGGGGTCCCTACAACGGACGGAGTAAGACAGTTTAAGAATGAACCCTTTAGTGGATTATTAGTAGATTTTGTTCATGGTTTCACCTCCAACCCTGGTAGACCTGGAGGACCTTGGATTCCTGGAAGACCGTCTTCACCCTGCACAGGATATTTCCAAACAAATATTCATCAGGAAGTTAAAGAAGCGATGAAAGTTGATGCCCCATCCAGACATCCAATGGTTTCCACTGATATAAGTTTGGATCCAGAAAACCCAGATATTTCTCTACCTAGCAACAAAATGCCTCTCCTTGTGGGAAATCTCAATACCATATAGCTATAGCTATTTAGCTAACGCTATATAGTTAGCTACCCATAGATATCACTATCTGGCTAGCTATAGATAGTTAGATAGCCAGGTAGGTTGCTATAAATAGCTACATATCTATAGCTTGCTATCTATCTAGGTAGCTAGTTTAGATCTAGTAGCTAGCTATAGGTATTTAGCTAGAAAGCTAGTTAGAAAGCTATAGATTTTAGCTAGCTAGAGAGCTATCTAGTTCAATAGCTAGTTAGTTAGCTATAGATTGTTAGATAGTGATAGTTAGCTTGCAATAGCTAGCTAGTTATAGATATTTAGTGATAGCTAGCAAGCTATCGTTGCCATAGAGAATGGCATAACAGATGATTCGCTTGATTAAAAATTAAACCCAAATATTTCTCTACCTGGCAACAGAACTTCTGTCACAGCTTAATGATCTTCTGGCTGAAAATAAAGTTAAAAAAAAAACTCTTGGTAACCTGTTCTCCTGGTGGGCCTGGTACTCCTGGTTCACCTCTGACCCCTAATGTCCCGGGTTCACCTTTGGCTCCTTCATCCCCCTTTGGTCCAGCCCGTCCAGTTTGACCCTTTGACAAAAACAAAAGGTGGTAATCTTTAGCATTAGGCGAATTGTACCTTTATTTTCTCACCATTCATTGTTTTGTATTTCTGATATTTTAGAGACTCACAGGCGGTCCGAACCCCCCAGGGTCTCCTCTGACCCCTCTCGGCCCCATGGCTCCCTAACAAAGTCACCAAAATAAAGCATAATAAGTGACTGAAAGGGGAATTGCAGAAACAAAATTATTAAAATCCATATTTCACCTGAGGACCGTCTGGTCCTGGAGGTCCAGAGAGTCCGGCTGGCCCAGGTTCCCCCTAACAAGATGAAATATTCATCTTTTAACAACAAAACGCCGATAATTTTTACAATTTAGGCTTAAAATATAATTCTGCATTTGTTTCAGGTGAACTTTATAGAACTGCCTCTTATTTAAAAACATTCAACTGTAATTTCAGCTCTAATCAAAATATTATAAAATTATTGATCAGGATGGAAACGGCGCTGGTGTCACCTTCTCTCCCGGAGGTCCATCTGGTCCTGGTCGTCCTGGATGACCCGCGATCCCCTAAAACCGACCAGAACAACAGAATGAAGTGGCCTGCAGTGAGGCGGGCTGTGAAAAACCGGCAGAAAGTTTAACCTGGTCCAGGAAAGAAGCTCACCTGGAGCCCTGACAGACCTCCAGGACCCGGATCGCCCGCCGCTCCAGGCTCACCCTGCGCAGAAACAAAACAAACTTTCATTTTCATCACAAGATAACTTCATTATTCAGAAATATCATGTTTCCTCACCATTCTCCCGATGTTTCCCTTTTCTCCCTTGGGCCCCTGGAACCCGTTTTCCCCGATGGACCCCCAAGGGCCCTCTGGGCCGGTCGGACCAGGAAGTCCCACATCGCCCTGACAACAGCAAACACAAACAACTTCCTCTTCCTCAGCAATTCATGACTGGTGGATCAGCTTCTAGAGCTGCAACTGGATTATTCGGGCGATTAATCAACTATCTAGGCGATTAATCAATTCTTCTGACAATTAACTGCTTTATTAACTGTAGATTATTAAAACAATTAATCGATTATTCGGATGATTGATCTGTTATTCTGACGATTAATTGGTTATTCAGATTAAAAAATTGTCACTTTCTCCAGTGAATGCTTGATCACTTATAACACAGAAATGCAGCATTTTCAGTTTGTGGTTTAAATTTAGTCTGTTTAAAATTACAAATATTTCAATGAAATGGTATCAAAACTCATGAATGTGGTGAACTGAACCCATTTCCATCAACATGAGGTGAAAATAGACTCATAGAAAACAATCGTCTGCTCTGACTATGTTGTTCTTTCACCAAATGATGAATTAATTACTAGATTAGTTGACGATTACTTCATGATTAATAATCGATTAATCGTGATTAATCCGATTAATCGTTTCGGTTCCGTTACCTTCTCTCCTTTGGGTCCAGGCTCTCCAGGTTCACC
Source organism: Phalloptychus januarius (assembly GCA_902982915.1). Taxonomy (NCBI): domain Eukaryota; kingdom Metazoa; phylum Chordata; class Actinopteri; order Cyprinodontiformes; family Poeciliidae; genus Phalloptychus; species Phalloptychus januarius. The sequence goes on along the minus strand of CADWAE010000133.1, from coordinate 264,528 downwards.
TGGATGCCCAACTTCCCCCTGCAGAACGAGCAGAACCAATGAAAAAACTCAATGAAGCTTTTCATTACAGAAACACTGTAAAACAAAAGCAAAGGCATCTTCATGTGTTTTAATGGCCTAGTCAAACTCTGGAACCCCTAAACCTGGCTTCCTAGCTTTAGCTGAATTACAAAGAAGAGTAAAGAAAACTGTCAGTCTGTAGACGTTTGTTCTGATGCTTTACATCAAATTGCAACGAAATCCAGAGAAATCTGTTTGAAACTTCTTTCTTCCTAAATGTGCCAATTTTAGAGTTTGGTAGATTTACTCAGTTACATTTACTTATGTAACTGAGTATTTTTTCTAACTGTACTTTTTACTCTTACTTGACTAATTTTATTGTTCACAGAATGGAAAACCTTTTCCACAGACACAGACCTGCAGTTTTTGTTAAAGTTTCAAAGGTTTTAAAATGAAATAAACTGACTTGGAAAAATGTTACTTTAATTTGAAATGATGTTATTTAAAATATGAATCAGTTTCATTTTGCTCTATAAAATACCAAAGTTTCTACATAACTTTTTATGTGGTGTTTTGATCAGTTACTTTGACCAGTAAAATCAGTGGGATTTTTTTCACCCACTGAATGAAAAACAAACATGTTTTAAACCACCAGACACACAAACACACACAAACACACACCTGCAGTTTTTGCTAAAGTTTCTCAAGTTTTTTATTGAAAGGAACTGATTTGGAAATGTATTCTTTTTGTTATTTATAATGTGAATTACTTTGATTTTGGCCTCTAAAATACCAAAATTGTGACCAAATTTAATATTTTAGTCCATCTGATGATGTAGTTTTAAAATATGAAATTATGTTTTGACTCAGTTCCTGAGCAGCTTTTTTACCAAATACTTTTTATTTTTACTTGAGTGATTTTTAAATATATTCTAATGACTTCCTGCTCCACACATTTCATACTTCTGAGGATAAAAAAAGAAATGACCGGCTCTCTCCACCTGAACAGAATCAGGTTTAAATGTTTTCTTTCTTCCTCGTAAAAATGTAATTTCATGCTTTATGAACAAGTGAAACTTCCTCTACCATCCTGAAACCATTTTATCTTTGAACTCCACCTGCAGTAAATGCACTGATCTCTGATTGGTGCACCCACCTCTCTGCCAGCTGGTCCCAGTGGCCCCTGGGGGCCTTTTGGTCCCTCTGATCCTCGTTGTCCTTCGGGTCCTGGAGCTCCAAGGGCCCCACAGGAACCCAGATCCCCCTGAAGCAGCAGAATAAGCAGAACCAGGTAACAACACCGGGTTCGATCTCTGTTTATCATTCAAGTATCTTCTAAGAGTCGTTGTAGACGGTGATCTCCAGTAGCAGTCAGCGTCGCAGTGATTCTGAAGAGGCCTCTGACTGAAGACTGTTGTCGTGACATTCTAGCATCTCAATTTTCAGGCAGGAAGACAAAATAACTTTGCAACTTCATTTAGAACGACACTGAATTCAAGCTTTGATGGAAATTAGTTGTTGTTGCTCATTAAAAGAATAATTAAGCACATATGATGTCATTGTTACAAAGGTAAAACCTCCACAAATTAAAAAAATTAAAAAGCTGAAACTTCTTTGTTTTTGCCTTGAAACCGACAAGAAACCTCACAACAATGTGTAAAAGTGCACAATGCATTTGATACTTTAGTGAAATATTTTGAAGAGATTCATGGATAAGTTCTGCCTGACCTGATCTCCTTTCCGTCCAGTTGGACCCTCGGTTCCTCTAAGACCAGGAAGACCCTGAAGAGACAAAATGATGCCAAAATTATTCTCCAGCGCAGCAACGCAGCATATTAACATGACGGCTGCTCTAAAGGTGACCTATGATGCTTGCAGGAACAAGTTAGGACAGATCGATGGTCTATACTAAATCGTTCTTAGATGATGAGATTTTAACTGTTTTAGGGTCTCTGTCACTTTAAATCCTAATAATGTGCTGCTGGCCACGCCCCCTAACTCATTGTTTACACTCACACATGAAAATGGCTGCAAACAGAAGCTCAATTATACAACTGTACATCTGTGAAAAGCAGAGTTGGAACTCAGCTTGAGTTGCTAGGTAACGGGGCGAAACTTCACTGGGGTTGCTAGGTAACGGGCAGTGCCTATGGAGCTAAATTGGGGCCATAAAGTTAGTTCAAAAGAATAAAAAAATTAAACTGGCAAAAAAACAAAGATTTGAAACAGGTAAAAAAAACAAACATCTTTTTTCATTTTCAAAATGACCAATGTTTGCTAATTTTATTTATTTTTTGTGGTTTGATCACAAAAAGTAGCAGCTAAATCCAAATAACATTCCTACCTGACTGCCAGTTATCTGATTTATGTTTCCGATTTACATGTAGAACATCTTAAATATAAATAAATGACATCAGTCTCAGAGTTCAAATCAGCTCATATGAACATTTTATTGATTTCTTCATGTAAACTGTGACTGCACTTGTTTTTGTGGTTTTCACTAAACTGAATTTGGCTTTAGTTGTAGTAATTAAATAAAAACTGTAACTACAGTACATTGTTTGTCCCGTCGGTTTCACAGCAGAGTGGAAACTTTTGAACCACTGTTAACCAGCAGTTTGGAGCTGAAACCCATATCTCCAGTAAAGATCAATATTTTTGGTTTTGTTTTGAAATTTGTCACATCTGTAGACGTAAGCCAACCTGTGATCCGCTCAGTCCTGGGGGTCCGGGATCGCCTGGCACTCCGGGGGAACCCTGCAGGTTTAATCCACTCATTTAATCCACACATATAGTAATAATAATAATAATAATAACTTTATAAACTGTGTTTTACCCTGTGTCCTTTTTCTCCTGCTGCTCCCATTGAGCCATCAGGGGCCTCTGGGCCCTAAAAGTCAAACAGCACAAATGTTTTGTCACTTTTTAAAACACCTTACATAAACTAAGGTTCTTTTTAAATCTTTTTAACTGAAAAGTATGTGATAAATCAGCAGACAAGGGTAGGTACCCACTCACTGGGATTCCTGCTGGCCCCTGTGGCCCCTGAGGCCCCGGGGGCCCGATGCTTCCTCTGGGTCCAGGTTTGCCCGTCCCACCGCTGGGACCTGGAAGACCAGGGGGGCCCTGAGAAATATAAAGAAAATCTAAATGTGAGCAGAAAGTTGTTCATATAGACAGAATTTCTACTATTGTTGTTTCTGAATTTTAATGTTGAAAAGTTAAAATATGGCTGAAAACGATATAATCACGATATAATTGTTTTGCATCAGTTGACATCAATAATAATTGATTAGTGTTTTTGTTTTACATATCTGTTAAGGTCTTTCCTGTTTCATCCAGTTTTCTCTCCTCGCTGTTAGTTTTGATTTTTGAACAGTTCTGAGGGGAAACTTGAAACTGCTGCTGCGCCAGTTACTCAACAGGCCGTTGCTAGGCAACCAGAATTAGGGGGAACTTGAAACTGCATCTTACCCAGCAGGTTGTTGCTAAGCAACCAAAGAGTGAGTGAGTCAGTTGATTCCACCAGCCAAGCTAAGCTAGCTAAAGCCTTTCCTCTGCTTTGTTATTGATTTATTGTTTTTCATTAAGATCATCAGTTTAATATGAATTAAAGATGCAATTTAATTTAGTTCACACTCAAACCAGAGGTTGTGAAGTGAAAACATTTTAGAAAATGGTAAGTAATTATTTCATTCTAATTTATCTGGTGTTGATTTATCAATTATTTTTTAAATTGAGCAACTGCAAAGTTGAAATTAAAAGCAAAATTATTTTCTTTCCTTTAAATAAATAATAAATTCAATAGTTGCCATTTTGTAGAAATAATAAACCGTTTTTTAAAATTTCAAACATGAAATCCAAACAGCGACTCAGGAAAATAATCAAAAGGAGAAAAATGTCACTTTATTAAAAACACAAAAGGAAACAATAAAATAAATACTATATTTATTATAAACTTACAGGCGCTCCCAGGATTCCTTTGGGTCCTTCATCTCCAGGTCGGCCCTAATAAAAACAAACAAAAATATAAAGTTTTTTAAACAAACAGAATTAAACTCTATAATGTTATTGTACAAAAAATAATAAAAAATTATTATTTTTTTGCAACTGTTAAATATTCATATCCTTATTTCTCCTGACTTCCATGTACTGATAACATTTAAATGTAAAAAAAATAAAAATTTTTTAAAGGATTTTTTGGCTCTAAGTGGCCTTTATTTTGAAAGTAGCTTGACAGGAAATGGGGAAACAAGAGAGGGGGAAAACATGAGGCAAATGTCACCAGGTCGGGAATTGAACCTGCGACCGCCGGCATGAGGACTAAGGCTTTGCCCCTGCGCCACCACAGCACCCCTACATTTAAATAATTTTAAAATCATTATTTACGTGACGATTTAAGACACTAAATTGACTTTTAATTGAAGAAGGACAGAGATAATTAATTCAGAAATAAATTTTCTAAATAAAGTGATATTTCAGTGCAGAAACTCCTTTTCACATCTCATTTCATCGTGACTTTTAAATGCATTCTCTCACCTGAGCTCCGCGAGGTCCTTTCTCTCCAGGAGAGCCTGGCTGACCCTTAATTGAGGTCACATAAGCAAATACGCTATTAAAACCTCACCAGGTTCAGCATTCAGAGATTTTTCAAAAGACAAAAATATAAAAAAATAAAACGGAGACACTTACTTTAGGACCCGGCTTCCCAGTGGGGCCTGGTGATCCTCTTATCCCCGGTTCACCCTTTGGAAATAAACAAAGGGTTATTTTGTCTATTTTCTCCAGCTTGACAGACTCCATTCACTTAAATCATCAAAAGACAAAACAAAACAAATCAAAACCATGCAGCAGTCAGAGCGACCACTGACAGTCGAAACTGTAAATATTTTCAATGTAGCAGCAAAGCTAACAGCTACACAGGCTAACGCTAAAGCTAAAAGTTAACCACAGAAATAAAATCAAGCTAATTACCAATCAACTTACCAGATGCTCTTAAGCATCTGTTAGAGTAAAGCTAACAGCTGCTAGGCTAACTAAACATATAAACTACTTACAACGTTTTGACACAACCAAAACTAAAACTTTTATGTAGAATATGGTTGACCTGAATGAGTATTTACCCGTTCTCCCATTGATCCCGGAGACCCTCGCATGCCCATCGCCCCAACTACGCCCTAATTGGAGAAGGAAGAAGAAGATAATCAATTATCAGAAACATATTTAACAAAAACAGTGTAGCTTAGCATTCCAGCTAAAGCTTTTCTTTTTTGCCTTTAAGTTTATTAATTTCAGTCAGAAAAACCAGAAAAGGAGATTTTATTTGTTCATTTTGAAATAATTTAAACTTATTTAAATTGGTTAATATGCGGCAGAAATTTTGAAAACAGTGAATTTACTGTTTTCTGATTCTTTTAGAAATCCCCTTTGCTAAAAACAAAACTCATAACAGCAGGGAGATTTTAAACCCAGTAAAACACAAATAATTTAAATTATATGTAAAATTATTGCATGCTTTGTGTGTTGTCCAGTTTCAGAATTTACTTTAATTTATTCTTAATTTGTTAACACACATCTAAGCTTGTTTTGTGCTAATTTAATATGCTGAAGAATCACTTACATACATGCCAACTGGGCCCTGAGGTCCTTCCAGGCCGGGTTTCCCCGTGAAACCCTGGAAACACAATCAGATCACATGTAAATATACATTTATATAGCAATAATTCATGTTCTGGTTATGGACGACTCACTTTTTCTCCTGGTGGCCCCAGAGATCCCAGGAGCCCCATCTTCCCTGGTGGCCCCTGAAAGACAGAAACACTCAGATTAGATTCTTAAACAGGGTTGGATACTGTTTGCTGAGTTTACTCTACATAACCCGGAACGCCCCCTGCATGAAGCTGGAGTGTCTTCAGTCAGAGGCTTTTTAGAATTGCTGTAACACTGACTGCTACAGGAGTCCCTTACTGATTATAAAAGGCAACTCTGCTGAAATAGCTGCAAATGTAATTTTTTTTCTGGGATTTATAAAGTTATATAGAAGTTTAATTCTAAAAATGTGATAATTTTATATCTTATAGATAATATATTTATATTATACTTAGAAACCATATCTATGTCAATTAAGCCCCAACTTTTTAAACAAAATAACTTATAATTATTAGTCTAAGGATATTTTAACCAGTATTTAAAATATTTTAAATACATTATTTACTGTATTAAAATCTGAAATATTTAAACATTTTCTCTCGTTTGCTTCTATTTTCATCAGGTGATTTTAATCACTTGGTTATTTACCATTTAAATATGGTAAATATTCATGTTTATAATGTTTAATTGCAAACAAAATGACTCTAAAATAAAAACTAAGCATTGCAACACTGGGTTTTGTTCTTATTGCATTGAATTTAACCAGTTTAAAGTTTTTATTCTGTTTTTTTTATGTTAATTTTAAGATGTTGGAACAAGAAAGGCAAATATGAAGGGATTTCCTGAATAAATGAAGCTTAAATGTGTAAAATATGGCTAATAAAAGGAGAAATAAATGAAAAGTTTAGTGTAAAGTCATCGCGGCGTACCGGTGACCCCGGCGGCCCGTCGGCTCCTCTCTCACCAGCGCTTCCTGGAAAACCCTGGAAAAAAGCAAATGAAATAAAAACCATAGATATTAGTAACTTCAAGCTGCAGTTTAATATTAAGTCTTAGCTTCATTCATCAGATGAAATACAAAGTTTCTATTGATGATTAAAACATGATCACCCTGGAGCCTGTGAAGCCGGAGCCGCCGTCGGCGCCCTGCAGACCCTGAAACCAAAACACAGGAAAAGTTACGTTTATGCATGAAAAACATCAACAAATAGCAAAATTATCTGGCAAATGTTTGGGTTATTGTCAAAAAATGATTTTAATAATGAACTCAAGTCAAATTCTTCCTTTGTTGGGAAATTTAGATGTAAAAAAAACAACATATATTTGAGTTAATTTGATGCCATTGAATAAATTTCCACCAAAACACATTTTGAAATTTACTTCTGCGATTAATCTAAACATTTTTTAGGTTTTTGAGGAAAATTTCCTCATTTTTCTGTCTATAATGGTCTTAATGCGGCGTTGCAAGAATACACCTGAATTTACGAGTTTAACAAGTTAAAGATCTTTTCATTAAACTTAAGCAACAGTCATGAAGACATTTATAATTATCATTCAGTTCAGTTACTAAGATGCATAAAGTAATAGATATTTTTGTACTGAAAAACATGAAAATCTCAGAATTTAATCTGAATGTGAAGCTGGACTAAATACACACACCTCACACACACACACACAGATTATGTTAGATGTGATTTGAATATGACAGAGAATGGGAACCTGTGTACCAGGCTTTCCTTCTGCTCCCTGAGGTCCCGTTTGCCCAGAGAAACCCTGAAATGAATCAACCAAAAACAAACAAACATGTTAACAGAAAACAGGGGAAACATCAGAACGCTGCTGAACTGTAACGTCTCCGTAAATATGATTCATTTTCCAATAAAAACATGCAGGACCAAAACATGGAAATACTTGAGCAGGGGGTCAACAGCCAGATCTTCAAAGTTTATTAGTTTTATTGTGGTTTTAATTGTTTTTTACATCCTGTATTTCTTAATCTTTTCCATTTTTAACCTTTTCTTTTTCTTCAAAAGAAGAAAAGGAAAAAGCAAAAATAGCCAACATTTAAACTCCTGCCCCTGTTAGAGTGAATAAAGTGTAGATTTATTCTACCTTCACTTGTTTCTATGTTTGGCATCATAAAAATCAAACAGCAGAATCTTTCCTGTATATTTCTATAAAACATATCACCAATATATTCCAGCTCAGTCTGTGGACAAACTCATAAAAATAATTATAATCAAATCTGTGTTGATTTAAAAACAAAGTGCTTTTAAATCCCTCTGAATGGCGCCGGTTTGTTAGGTGTCCAAACTATCAGATAACATTTTATTTTTTGTTAATCGACTGAAACCAAGAAATTAATGCTTTAGGATTAATCTGGAACAAGTTATTCAGAAGAAGCTAAATGTGCTAAACGTTTTCCAAAGTTGACTAAACAAAAATTAGCTTAGCGCATTAGCTTAGCGCGTTGGCCAACGTGTTCCCACCACTGATTGGGAGGATACAAAACCAACTTCAACATTTCTGCACAACTTTACACAAAATCAAAGTTAGAAAAAAACAATTTAACTCAACTATAGTTAATTAAACCACCAAACTAAAACTTTTAGTAAACTGCTAGCTAACAGTTCATGGACTCACCATCGGGCCCGGTTGGCCGGGATGGCCCCTCAGTCCAGCCAAACCCTGGAGAAAACAGGAAACATGAAGTCCATGAGTCGTTTTATCAACATAAACACGTCCACATGTTTTCTGTCAGATTAACCTTGTTGCCTCTTGGTCCTGGTTTGCCAGGGCGGCCATCTTGTCCTCTGTTCCCCTTCAAGAAGGTCAGAGTGTTAGCCTGATTTCATCACAAATTCATATTTTCATGCAAATTTTGCTCAAAAACAAATCAAAACACTAAGGAAAGAAAAAAGCAGCCATGTTGGAGATAACAGGTTTTTATTTATTTTTTAAGGAGAAATAAAATATCTTGTTGTGAGATCACAATGTAGAAACACAAATCATCACTGACCTTTAACCCCTGGCTGCCCTGTTTCCCCTGAAGGCCGCTGTCACCATCCGTCCCCTGAAGGAGAAAACATCAAATCAGTCCAGCTCTTTGTTTTTTTCTTGAGATTAATCTCAACATTTCAGAGTTTTTTCTAGCAACTTTTGACTTTTTGAACACAGAAATGTTTAGAATAAAGGTGGAAATTTCCCTTCCCAGACAGGCACATAGATCGGAAAACAAAAGAGTAAAAACAACAAGTCAAATATTGGTGCTCCAGTCTTTACCTCAGTACCTGCAGGGCCCGGCGGGCCGCTGACCCCAGGGAAGCCTGGCAGACCGAAGGGGCCCCTCTCCCCCTGAGGGCCCCGAATGCCTGTGGCCCCTGGAACTCCCTGAAGACAAAGAAACAAAGTCAGAGAAAAATACTGAACATAAACAAGTTGATTCTACCAAAAGTTTGTTTAAAGTCTTTAAATCTTCTTCCCAACAACTAAACAATAAAGAAATAATAAACGTTGTTCCTACTTTGTCGCCTTTAGATCCTGCGTCTCCTTTGTCTCCATCGGCTCCTCTGCTCCCCTGTCAGGACAATAAAACACGGATAATAAAACAAACCGATCAGATTATCACACTGGAACTCGGGTCGATCTGAAACCCACCGTGGCTCCTGGGAAACCCAGATGACCCGGCCTGCCTGGCAAACCCTGAGAAACGGACAAATGCAAGAAAAAGTTACACATGATAAAGTAAATAATACAGAAAAAAATAAAAATGTATCTTTTAAATTAAATTAACTCAAACCACTGAGAGTAACAATTCATTAAATGTAAAAATAAAGACCAAACATCAGCTGAGCTGAAAACATTAATTCATGATGCAGTGGCAGAGTTTGACCAGCAGATGGCAGCGTGAGGCAGCAGGACGGAACCGTTTGGGCTTTTTAGCTTTAATGCTACAAACTCAAACCAGCTGAGAATCAGGTGGATCTGAGGATCTGAACTCACCATGGGGCCCTCAACGCCTGGTTCCCCCCGAGGGCCCACTGGCCCCAGAGGCCCCTGTGGACAAACATCAGAGTTTAAACAAAAAACTGAAGTTAAATATACTCTAAACTTTATGCGTTTATACAGTTAAATATGGCCACTGCAACAAGATTCATGGTTTAACGTGAAACATTACTTTACTGATCTGCACAGGGGAATTCAAACAGCACAAAATTATTTATTATTATTATTAAAACAATTATTATTTTAATAATGATAATTAAAACAATAATGTTAATAAATTTTGTTATTATATAACAATAATTTATTAACATTACCATTGTTATTGTTATTATTACTATTATTATTATTATTAGGGCCACTGAAGATAGAGAAAAAAAGAGAGTAAATGTTCAAGAAAGAATAAAGAAAATGTGAGTTTGAAAAGTCAAAAAATATGCAAGAAAAAAATTTAAAAATTTTTTTTAAGTTAATCTAAAAAATATTCTAGAAATTTTTTTTGTAATTTTCTGACTTTCAAGTTGAAAAATATTTGACTTGAAAATCAGAAATGTTAAAGTTTTTTCTAGAAAATTTGTTTGAGATCTTATTTTTGAATTACAGTCAAAGGGGCCACAAAAATAATTCCAGAGGCCACAAATGGCTCCTGAACCTCACTTTGAACACCTCTGATTTAAACCAGTTCTTTGTGGCTTTACATCTAGTAATAAAAAGCCACTCTGACCAACTTTAATGACACATTCAGAAGCCTTTTCCTCGGATCATGATGCTGCCACTATCAGGCCAATTATTCACATTTTCTATTGAAAACAGAAGCATTTCTCCTTCCACTAAACTATTTTGTTCCGCTTCAATGAAATGCAAAATGTGACAAAATGTGGAAAAACTCAAGACGAGGTGGATAGTTCAGTTAGTTTCCTTTAATTAAATATATAATCAATGACATGCGACTGAGAGAAGCGAATATTTGTTTTATTAATGGAGGATTTCTGCTTAAAAACTTTCCAGAACATTTGCTCAAAGTCACATGAAAATGTTTTGGTGGTTGAACTTACAGGGTCTCCTTTGGGCCCGGCAGCGCCCATCAGTCCTGGATGACCCTGTCAGGAGGAAAATAAAGCAGATTTTAACTCCTGCAGCAACTTTGACGAGGCAGCAACACCAGAGTCCTTCGCTCACCTGAGGTCCTCTGTGTCCTGGAGGTCCGATCTGTCCCTGCAGGCCCGGAGGACCCTGGACAGGAACAAGACAAAGACATTTTACGTCTGAACCAGAATCCAAACATAAAGTCTGCAGCATAAACAAGCCAGGATCTTTACCTCAGGCCCCGGGGGGCCAACTCCACCAGCTGGGCCCATTTCACCCTACAAACAAACAAACCACATTTTTTATTGTTTTTACACAAAACCAGCAACCAGTTGACCAAGTTTAGGCATTAAATCAGTTTAGTGTTTGTTTCTGTGACACATTCAGAAGCTGAATCCTTTCAGAACATCCAGTAGTTTGGAAAATATGGCATAAAACAAAGAAAAAATAAATACCACACAACGTTCAGTTTTCACTAAAAACATCCGTTTTTTGCTAAATTACACAGTTATCTAAAATATTTGAAAGAAAGTGCAGCTTTGGGAAGATAAAATAGCTGGACGCTTTGCTGACATGCTATTGGCTGGAGTTTGTAGTTTCCTTGGATCTGATTGGCTGACCACAGAAGAGATAAGGAAGACTGTTAGCCTCTGTGGTAGCGCTAGCTAAGGTGGTTTCCACTGCGGGGATTGAAGAATATTAAGGCATATTTGGTGTTTGAATTGTTAAAATAGAAGGTTTTTCACAATTATTTCAGGATTTTGTCTGCAAAGAAAATCAAAACAAAACATAAAATTAAGAGAATGTCACTTTCTAAACATGTTGTACAAAGAAGAAGCTTAAATTGGGTCAAAAGCAAACGGTCTGACACACTTCTGCAGGCAAAGTGAATAAAAATCATGTGCGAAAACGAGACTTTTGTTTCTGTTTAGTTTAATATTCTAAATCTAAACTCCTCTGTGTTTTGGAAATCATGAAATGACGCAGGAACACAGATTTTCTTGACGGGGTCAATATTGTTTCTAAAATTATTGACGACAAAATGGGGCTTAACACACAGGCCTGAGGAACTCCATAACTAAGTGTCGGCATTTAAAGCTGATAACCAGCCAGCTATTCAGGCATCAGTAACTAGGAAAGAAACTGTTGCTGCCGAAAATATCTGGGAAGAGTTAAAAGCTGTTTTCTGAACAAAATTATTTTATTTCTTTTAGGACTTGGGTATCAGTTAGAGAAGGATCCAAAACATAGCAGGAAATCTACAACAAAATGGCCGAAAAACACTATAAGATGCTGAAATGATGAAACTTGAAGGTCAATAAAACCAGCTGGACGGTTTTACCCTTGAGCCATTGGCTCCTTGAGCACCAACCGGTCCGGTCAAACCCGGCGCTCCCTGCAACAGACGTTAAACTGTGATTAAATAAAACTTTTTAACACAATAAAAACACATTTGTAAACCAGCTGTGTTCCTACTGGTGGCCCTGGGGGGCCCGAGGGGCCGTCCAGTCCGCTCTCCCCCTGGAGGAAGACATGAAGAAAAAATAATCTAATTTCAGCAATAAAAAAAAATTCTTGCGGAAAATAAAACAAAAAACTTTTTTTGACAAATTACATAAATCCTTAATAGTACAGAAAACCTTTCTGACTTCCTCTCTGTTATGATGAAATCATAAATGTTAAACTCACATCAGGTCCAGCGGGTCCTTCATCCCCTTCCGCACCTCGGACCCCCTGGTGTCCCTGCAGAGAAGATTAAAAATGTCAACAAGTCTTTACTGTACTTTACTGGATTCCTGTTTCTGAAAGATATGGCGACCAGAGGCTTTAGATTCTGGTCGCAGTGAAAGTTGTTAAACTCAACTTCAAAGATTGGACAGAAAAGGATTAAAATGTGTCCTATTATACTTCAGTTTATGGCCTATACAAAACCTGTTCACTCATTATTTTACACAAAATCATTCCTAGATGAGATTTTAGCTTATAGCACTAAAACCAGCCGACCAGACGTGGTAAAACTCCGCTTAGGTTGCTAGGTAACTAGCAGAGTTCCAAAGGGTTGGTAGGCAACCGGCAGAGTTCCACTGGGGTTGCTAGGCAACAGGCAGAGTTCCGCTGATTTGTAAAGTTTTTTGAAATGGCTAATTTTCCAAATAACATAAAACATTAATTTGTTGCCAAAAAAATGTCTGGATGTTTTTATTGTCTTTTGTTTTAAGCACTTGGGCCGTTTTTAGAATCAGCTGAGAAACAAATGGAAGCATGAAAATGTTCAAAATGTACATTTTGCATGATAGGTCCAGTATAAAGTTAAAGGAAATTTATGTTTGCAGCAGAAGGAAGAGACTCACTGGAGGTCCAACGGGACCAGGGGGACCAGGCAGCCCAGCTTCACCCTGCAGGAATAACGAAAAGAATGCAAACATGAAAAATCTCTAAAACAGATCCAGTTTTGGTTAAAACAATAAACGAAACATGTTTTGTGCTGTTTTTTGCAGCCACTAAAGCCTCTTTATGTCTCTGAACTTTATTGATTTGCTCGTTAGAACCTGAAGTGCCCTTTATGACTTGGTGAACTCTGACCTTCCTCATAAAAATCTGATTTATAAGCCAGGAGAAGGAGATCTACAGCAGCTTTAAGCAATAATAATGATTATTATTGATGAATACCTTCTCGCCAGGCCCACCAGTTTCTCCCCAGGGCCCGCGGTCGCCAACTAGACCCTGAAAACATAGAAAAAGAAAAACTGTAAATATTTCTCATACGACATGTTTTCTATTAAAATGTTCTCCCTTTTTCAGCAATAACAGGTCACAAGCACCGTTTTGGCTCATTAATGTGCTGGAAACCCAACGTTGCAAAGCGTTTATAATGCTCAGGCCCACAGCGTCACAACCATGAGTCTAACGGTTCTTCTCACATATTCAGACTTTATTTCAATGGCAAAATTCATGTTTGTATTTGTGATGGTAGGAAAGAAATGTCTCATTCTTGGCATGCCTCATAAAATGGTTTCCATGGTGACCCAAAGCACCCTGTATTTTATCAGTGATCTTTAGAGAAGCTTTTCTACCATCTTTTCCTTCCTGAATTTCTGGTTGAATTAAAAACAACCTTCTTTTATCATTTAACGTCATTAATGTCTTATTCTCACCTCATCACCTTTCTCTCCCTTTGGTCCTCGTTCTCCTCTGTGGCCCCACGGCCCCTGATGAAGGTGACAAACCACATGGAGAGATTTTCATGGTAAATGAGCCAAACCAAAGCTCTGTTAAAAACCCATCTGTCCTTACATGCGATCCAGGAGGTCCAGGAGCCCCCGGCTGACCGTCTGCCCCATCGTCCCCATCTCTGCCTGGGGTCCCAGGCCGTCCTGGGGGCCCCCTGGGGCCTGGGTCCCCCTGCAAGACAACATAAACCCAACATAGTCTAACTTGGTGCCTCAACTTCCTCCAGGAAAAACCAGAATCCAGGTTCATATTAGAACCTCTGAAAAGGGACAGGCGTCCCTCAGGGTTGTGTGTTCGGTTCATTCATTTCTGAAAACCATTAATATTATTTAAAATCCTTGTAAAACGTGGACATGGCTCAGAGTGGAGCCATTGCTTGGGATTAAACCCTGAACTCTGAACTTTTAGAAACGTTCGCTGTCAGAGAACCGCGTGCAGAAAATCATGACGTAAACAAGAAAAGACTTAAAAGTTGGATGAAACGTCAGAAAAATAATGGAAATGATTTTTAAATTGCAGTCAAAAGACATTCTATACACAATGAAACTATTTTAGGGTGAGGATGTTCTAAGTGAGGTCCGGGGGCCATTTGTGGCCCCTGGACAGATTTTCTGTGGCCCTCTCAATACCAAAATTGAGTAAATGTTTTTTTGGTTTTCTTCAACTGAGCCGAAAATAATAAGAAAACTGGATGAATTTCATTTAACAAGGAAAAACCATTTCAATTTTATTAAGCTACGATGGAGTTCCAACAAGAAAAAATCTGATTGGTTCATTAAAATAGTTCATGCTCAGTTTATTGTTGTGGAAATCACAACTAGGCCTGTCACAATAATAAATAAATAAAAAATTAATTGCATCATAAATTAAAACAGGCTCAATAATTTCCATTAGGATCATTTATAATTATTCTCATCTCTCTATATTACTGCCAAAAACTGGGTGATTAAATTGAAACGCAGGAACTGGAAGACATTTTAAATATCCAAAATAAAAAAATAGAAAAAAAGGTTTAGTTGAGACCAAAACGCCAGACTGAAAACTTTTATCAGTCTGTTTTTTTGATAATATGTTCTTACATTATTATCTCATTACCATATATTAATTGAAAATGTTCTCAAAATAACAATATTATCATTTATCACAATAAGTTCTGGGATAACTTATCGTCCTGTTTCGGTTTTAAAATGTACCATTTCTCCTGGGATCCCTGGTTGTCCGTCCTCCCCTGGTTCACCAGGCGGCCCCTGGAAAATAGGAAAAATAAAAATAAAAATGCTCATCTTCCGCTTTATTAACCTTTTTAAAATAAAGTATTGTTTTTGTTACCTGTGTGCCGGGTTTTCCCATCTCTCCACGAGGTCCTGCAGGTCCTTCCTTAGTCTGCAAGCTCACCAAGAAGAAACTAATATAATAACTCGGTGTTACATAAGGACAGGCTGGTACTGTCACATCATACTTACAGGCCAACCAGCCGACAGTAGCTGGTAGAAATTAGTTTGCTGCAAATAAAAAATGAAAAAGGGCAAAAATTGAATGAAAAAACTAATTACTTTTTAGCATTTCAAGCAGATAAAACCCATTTTTCAGTGTAAAAGTGAATATTCGGTCAGGAATCTGGGTTTAAAGTACATTCAGCATCACCATAAAACCACTAACAGGCCTTATTTCTGTCATCCCTGCTCTGTGATGAAGCTGCGGTTCTCCATCACGCTGCGCGCATTAAACAACTTGCAGCTGCAGCCGGTGCAGAGGCGAAACAGATGACTGCAGTACGCCGGCCTGCACGCACTACAACTGCAACAGCAGGATTTTACATCAATCTGGAGGCCAAATGTCTGCAGGCCGGCAGGAGCGTCACTTCAAGATTAATGATGAGTGGATGCATCGAAGTTTCAGCTTAATTACGTTTATGTAAAACACATCTGTCTGCACAAAATGACAGGAAATCTAATAGAAATGTAAAAAATTGATAGTTTTCTGCACCAAAGATTGTAAGAGTAGAACTGCTAAAAGCAACTCCAAGAAATTACTTAAAGGTCTACTCAATTATCAATCATTTAATATTTAAAAATTGTTTCATCAGATGGACCAAAATATTAACTTAAGTGGAAATTTTGGTATTTTAAGGAACCAAAATGACAATACTTTAAAAAAATAACAAATTAAAGCAAAAGAAAACTATTTGAAAACTTCTGAACTTAAACAAAACCTGCATGTTTGTCTCTGTCTGGTGAATTTTTGGTTAAAACATGTTTGTTCTTCATTCAGTGGGTAGAAAATCCAGACATTTGACTCAAGTAAGAGCAGAAATACTTCACAATAAAAGTACAGCAAAGTAAAAATACTTTAAAAAAGTTACTCAAGTAAATGTAACTAGTTACTACCCAACGAAAAGAGGTTGAGTTTTTAACCACTAAACTGAACACAGTGGCTGAATTTAATCATTTCTTTTATTATATTTATTGATTCTCGCATGTAAACAAAAGTCATGTGTAATCTGTCATTGTGATAAAAAATGAATTTAAGGATTTTTTCATCATGATGGGATTAAACGCTGTAGTTAATTTCACTGCTTCTTGCCACTGGGAGCTGGGTAATAATGCTGAGCGTACCTTAAACGCAGCCCATTCCTCAGCTGTGTTCCTCCACAGGTAAAACGTTGGTAAACCCGGTCGTCCCGGCAACCCCGGCTGGCCCATCCTGCCCGCTCTGCCTTTAATGCCTTTTGCACCCTGAAAACATTGAAATTCAAAACAATATTTAGCTTCTGATTTATATTTACGGCATAAAAACGTCTTTCAAGAACAGCATCCCAATAAAAAGGCAAGAAACACAACATGATTCTCAAATTTGGAAACTTAAAACTGGTAATAGTGAAACATATTTACAATATTTCTGTTTTAATTTGATTAAAAAGGAAGAACTTAAAAGTTAGAACGTTTTTCTTTATATAAAATAGATACAGTCACAAGTTTTCTCTGCTTTTAGTTTTGGATGAGAAGCATGCTAACTTGGAGCTAGCACGCTAACGCTACAAATTAGCATTAGTATGAGTGCACAGCTAGTTAAACTCAAAGCTTCTCTTACCTTTTCACCTTTGACCCCAGCAGGACCAGGATCACCAGGGCATCCCTATGCAAACAGCAACACAAGCACAATTAAACTCACAAGAAAATGTTAAACAATAATATCTGAAAGCTAACGCCACTCAATGCTCCTGTTTACATATAAGCTACTGTTAGCACTTCAGTACAGCTAGCTGCTAAGGAATTAGAACAATAGTAGCTAAAGCTATTAAAGCGTAGCTACCATTTAGGCATAAACGCTATGAGGTTGAGAGTTTGATATTCTTAATTATTAATGTTTCTGAAGCTGGAGCTCTAATCACTGACTAGGAGCAAAAAACATTATTTCTATCTGTAAATAATCATTAACCAACTCTGTCCTTGTCACTACAACACCTTGAAAAGTAGATTTACTTCACTAATTACTAAAAGTTATGACAGCCAAAGGTAGAAAAATATTGCAGTTAGGAGAAAATAATGGACTTTTTTCATATTGTAGCAAAACTCACATGTGCAACAAAAAATAAAATTAAATTTTTTCTTAGGCAAAAATACAAATAAAAATGTTTACAGCTTTGATATAGAAAATTACTGAAATAATTTGGTAATTTTCAGAATTACTGAATCTGAATTTCTGAATCACATGGTTAGAAGCTAGCATTAGCATTGGAGCTCAGCTAGCAACAGCAGTTTATTCCAAATAAACTGATACTTTAAGAGTTGTAGGAATATTACTAGTTCCACCTGCAAATAATAATTAACTAACACTGTTCTTATCATTTTATTGACTAAAATATTCCATTCCAAAATATTTTGGTCAAAGCTAGTCAAAGCTAGCAATATTCATGCTAGCTTGTAGCATTAATATTATCATGCTACAAGCTAGCGTTAGCATTAGAGCACAGCTAGTTTAGGAAAACTGCATTTTATCAAAAAATAATAATATAATAAAAAAGCATTTTTAACAGTTGTAGGACAATTATTTTTGACATTTAGGCAAATAAACTATAATGAATAATAATCAAATAACTACAAACTGTAACACGTAATCTAACAAACTATAATAAATGAAATAACTACTGACTATAATACGTGCTAACTTGTAACTATAAGAAATAACTTAATCAAATAATATAAACTATAATAATTAGTATTCAAATAACTATGATCAAAAAAGATAATAACTATAAATAATTTAGTCAATTTAAACATTTTTCAACCTAATCAAGTCTGACCTCAATAAAAAGAACTAAAATCACAATAATTACTAACCTTAGTTAAACGCTCAGTTCAGTAAAAGTCTAATCAAAGCAAAACTTTTGAATTAAAAAAAAAAATCCAAATATCCTGTCAATCATGTTGAAGTTTTTGTCGTGATTTGAGTTTTTCTGTGTATTTAGTTTAGGTTTTCGGTGTCTGAGTCTCTGTGTTGTCCTGTTTGCTCCCTGTGATTAATCCCAGCTGTGTCCCGTTCCCTGATTGCCCTCCCTGTGTATTTAAGTCCACCTGTTGTCTTTGTCTAGTGTCGGATCCTTGTTGTTGTCGTTGATGTTGTTGTTGTCGTCGTCATCATCGTGTTACCCTGTCATCTCGTCGTGTTCCCTGGTCTCATCGTGTTTATCCTTCATTAAATCCATCTTTTTCACTACTCGTCCTGGTCCCGCCTGCAATTTCTCACCGCACCAAAACCCACTTCATGACAGTAGGATCCGACCAACAAGGTGAGAAGCATGGCGTTTCTTGACCGGGAGGAATGGATCCAGCAGCAGCTGGAGTTGGCACAAAGGGATCTCTACAGAGATGTGGAGATCCTGCCTTCTCCGCTGCTGCTGGAGGAACTGGGCCTTGAATCAAACTATGACTTGGCCGTGAGGAGGAGCCGCCGCCATCGCCGTCGGCAAGACCGCCTTGAGCCGCCGGAGGTCCCGGCCCCTGGGCGGAAGCCCCGCAGTCGGCGCTGTCTGAGCCGCGGGACCGGGGCCCGGCCCCGGCTCGGCAGCGGATCCCGGAGCTGCCGCCGGTCCCCGCTCCCAGACGACGAGTCTCTGGGACGCCGCCAGCCCCCCTTCCAGAGTTTCCCAGTGCCCCTTCCGAGTCCCCTCCAGAGTTTCCCAGTGTTCAGCCCGAGTCTGCCCCAGAACCCCTCTGTGTCCTGCCCGAGTCTCCGCTTCCCTGTGCACCCCCCGAGTCTGCCCCAGAACCCCTCTGTGTCCTGCCCGAGGCTCCGCTTCCCTGTGCTCCTCCCCTGGAGTTCGCGGACATGGCGCCAGAGCCTCCCTGCGCTCCGCCCCTGGAGTTTGCGGACGTGGCTCCGCAGCTCCCTGCCGCCCTCCAGAGCCTTCAGCCGGCCCTCCTGAGCCTTCTGCCGGCCCCCCAGAGCTCCCTCCTGAGCCTTCTGCCGGCCCCTGGAGGCGGTCCGCCTCCAGCGCCGGAAACGCCCGCCGGACCTCCCCAGAGGGGTCCGCCTCCAGCGCCGGAGACGCCCTCCGGACCCCCTCCGAGAGGGTCCATCTCCAACCCACCCTGTTGGGTTGTTTTTTTTTTTGATTGCCGCCTTGCGCCCCTCCGCCCACCCTGTTGGGTTGTTTTTTGTTAAGTTTGGACTCTGGCCCTCCGTCCGGCTCCCCTCCGCCCTCCCTTGTGTGGTCTTTGCGTTTTGGGCGTCTGGTAGCCGCCCTTAAGGGGGGGGGTACTGTCGTGATTTGAGTTTTTCTGTGTATTAGTTTAGGTTTTCGGTGTCTGAGTCTCTGTGTTGTCCTGTTTGCTCCCCGTGATTAATCCCAGCTGTGTCCCGTTCCCTGATTGCCCTCCCTGTGTATTTAAGTCCACCTGTTGTCTTTGTCTGGTGTCGGATCCTTGTTGTCGTCGTTGTTGTTGTCGTCGTCTTCGTGTTACCCTGTCATCTCGTCGTGTTCCCTGGTCTCATCGTGTTTATCCTTCATTAAATCCATCTTTTTCACTACTCGTCCTGGTCCCGCCTGCAATTTCTCACCGCACCAAAACCCACCTCATGACAGTTTTAGCCCAATTCACAAATACTTTCCTAGTTTAGGGTCTGACTGGCTGTTATTTGGAATCAATTTTTAAAAAATCTGCCTTTAAACAGCTGATTGGTGCCAAAGAAATATATTTGCAATAGTTTGATGGAAAAGTCTAAAACTTCAAAACTACAAAGGAATAAAACATCATAACCAAGTAATATGTCAGAAATCCCAGGCATCTTCTTAGAAATGTGTTTCCACTCAGTCATCAGTCCAACCCTGTTACTAGCAGAAGATCTAACGCCGTACATGAGGAGTGAAACCAATAACCTCTCCTCGCAGCCGGCTCCAATCACAGTAATTATGCTGAGTGGGCTTGTGGATTTTAACGTGACTCCAGATGTGCGTTGCCAAGCAGGCCGTCTGCATTTGGTTCCATCTACGCCGCCGAAACTCGTTTCCGACACCAGGAAACCCAATCAGCAGGAATCAGCTCCAGTCCCTCCAGCCAATCAGAAGTGAAAGGTTAACATGTCACATTGGTAACATCCTCAGAACCAATGAGGCCGCGCCATGTTCTCGTACGGCGGCATCAAAGGCATGTGGATGGACGCGTCTGAGCGATGAGAGCCGTCGCTGATTGGTTTCAGATGGCGGCTGAAGAAGAGCAGCTCAGAAAGCTGTGAGGCCAGAACCATCCGCCTCTTACAGCTCATCTTTTCTCACTTTCAGCTCCACTCTGATATAATGCAGGCAAGCCGGGAAATTACTTCCATGTTTGGGGGATCTCTGTCTCATTTATGGCCTTGGCAGCAGCGATGCCAGGAAACATTTCTCATCCAGAATGAGCCGAGCAACACTTCTCTCTGCGCCGGCTTTCCTGTAATTGTTGCATGGAGAACCATTACGCTTCCTTGAACCAGTTCGGATAGGTTTATGGGCGATACAGAACATGTTCATTACAATTTCTGCACAAAGTCATTCCTATATGATGAGATTGTAGCTGTTTTAGGGCGTCTTGTCACTTTAAATCTAAATAATCCACCGGGTTTCCCCCAGAGTATTATCAGCCTCAGTGTGGATCGCGCTTCCTTTCACTCAAACTGGACACAGGCTGACCTGTTTGGACATTTACATCAACTGCTGTTGTTTTTAAGAGTAGTGGTGGCTTTAGATAAAGTTTCACTGGCCATGTTTTCCCTCGATCACCGGGCTTAGCAAGTTTTCTGGTGGAAACCCTGTAAGCTGCTGCTGGCCACGACCCCTAGCTCAACGTTTGCACACCCAAGTGAAAATAGATGCACAATTACACAACGGTATATCTTTGAAAAGTAGAAGTGGAGTCTCGTGCACAAAAAACAAGAATGCAGCAAGTGGTTTATGGATGGTAAGTCAACAACAAAACACTTTTTCAGCAGCCATTGTACAGCGCAGACAGTTTACATCAACTGGTAAAACCAGCTGATGCTCAGCTGTGTTGCTAGGTAACAGAGAAGTGTGACTTAACAATTGGGAGATTATCAAAATGGCTTGTTTTCCAGACACCACAAAATATTAACTTACTGGCAAAAAAACAGCTCTGTGTTTTTTAAGCACTTGGTCTTCGTTTAGAAGCAGTAGACAACCAAAAGGAAGTGCAAAAATGAGTAAAATATTGATTTTGCAAAGTATTTTCCCTTAAAGAGAACTATGGTATTCTTAAAAAAAATTTTTCTTTAAATATCGCAACAGATTTGCTCCATGTTACACCATGATGGCTCCTGTATGAACCCATGCCCTGTTATGCAACTGTAAATTTTTGAAAAGCAGAAATAGAGCCAACAATATTGCAGCAAGTGGTTTCTGAATGGTAAGTTAACAATAAAAAAAATTATTGTTTTCCAGTAGCCATTGTACAGCGCATGCAGTAGTAAAACCAGCTGACCAAACATGCATGAACTCTGCTGGGGTTGCTAGGTAACATGTGGAACTCTGCTGGGGTTGCTAGGTAACGTGCGGAACTCTATTGGAGTTGCTAGGTAACAGGCGGAACTGCTGGGATTACTAGGTGAAGGGTCAGTTCCTGCTGATTTGTGACGTTACATTCCTAAGGTTTTTAAAAAGGTTCATTTTCCAGACACCAGAAAACATGAACTTACTGCCAGGAAAATGCTCGGGCTGTTTTTAGAAGCAGTAGAAACTCAAATGGAAGCACAAATTTGTGGAAAATGTAAACTTTGCGTTATAAGTGAGTCACAAAGAGCATAAAGACAGACTTACATCTGGCCCAGGGGCTCCCATCCTGCCAGGTCGTCCCCTCCGGAGCCTGTACGTTTTCCCATCAGATCCCAGGACCAGATCTCCTTCTCTGGATACAACGGTCACAATCCGAGGGCTTCCTCTCTCTGGTTCTGTTTCTTTCCCTTCATGCTTGTTTTGATGCACCGGAGATTTGGTGGTCTGGACAGTGATAGGGGCCTGACTGGCAGCAGGTGAAACAGTGCTGATCTCCTCTGGAAATTCCTCTAGGAGTTCATTTGATCCAGTTGAAACTCTAGGAATCTTGGGAAGCAGAGGAAGTCCCAGTGAGGGATTCTTTGGGGAACCTCCAACATCCAAGTCGATTATATCATCCGAGGGTTTTAAAGGAAACGCCACTGAAGTCCTAGAGTCGGTCTTCTTCTCTGTTGTAATGTTCTCCTCCACTTTTTTAGACGACGCGTCTGGTTTGCCCTTCTGGCTTCCCTTCAGTCCATTTCTGGAAGGTTTCCACTGAGGGTTCACGACTCCGCCGCTTTGAAAGATGGGATCGAACAAATCAGTGTCCTCTTCAACCACGAAAACGTCTCCTCGTCCCACTGAACCCTTTCGGTTGGGCCTGGAGGGTATCGTCCCGTCGCCACGAGACAATTCTTGTCGCAGAGATTCATTCTGTAGAGAAAGAACAGGATTAGGTGCTGTTTTACGGAGACTGTAAGAGTGATTTGTCTACAAAACCAAATCAGATGTTTGAATCTTTGCAGATGTGATTTATTGTCTGGAACAAACAACAAACAATGACGAAATGTTGACTTTGTTATTGTCAAACAAATCCTACAAACAGAAAGACCTAAAATACACGAGGAACAATCTGCACCCAATTATAATTCTCATTATTGTGTCCAGCTGCCTCACTGTTTAAAGCAAACATTACTGCATGGTTCTGGTCTGATCTGATCCAAGTCTCACTGGGACTTGGATCGACACAAAAACAACGCAAGTCATTTTATTTCTAATAAAGAAACATCCGGCCATCCATCGTCATCTCCACTCGCTTGTCCCAGACAGGTCACCAACCCAAACCACAAACTGGGGAATGAAAAACTGTATTTCTTACTAAAGTCTTATGACAATCTGAACTTACAGATTATATTAGTTTATATTAAGGTAGATTCTGTTCATTTGGAGACCAAATTTGCAACATTTGTTTCATATTCATCTGGTGTGGTTCTCTTTCAAAGGAACCAAACCCTTTGGAAAACCTGTTCCCCTCCTCACCTGTAGGGGCGCTGCACCACTGATGGAAACAACACAAAAACCTCAGAAGAAGACACAGAGTACAACTTTCTTCGTCATGAAATGTAAACAAAAATGGAGTAGCATCAGATTTCAGCGGTTGCAGGACTTCTCGTTCACAATGCATTTGAACGGCGCCAGAATTCACTCCAACTGGACCGAGACCGAGGTTTGGAGACGGACTGGGGTTTTGGTCCAATTATGGATTCACATGGATTTTCTAGGCAAACAAATTAGAGTTTGATTAAAGCGGACTGGACTTGGTCCAACAAGTCCATATTAAGCTTATTGACTTGGTTCTTCTCTGTTCTGGTTCCTGCAGCATCCAGACTTGTGGATGAAGAAGTCTTTTCTGACAGTAACTTCCCAAAAAGCTAGTTCTCACAGGATTTTTAAAAGATATTTTGCATTTCTTCTGGTTTTAGATATTAAAGACATGTTTGTCAGAGATCATGGCACAAGGTTCCTCAACAAATCCTGACTTAGTGCTTTCCACAACACCGGGATCTGAACCAAGGACCTTCTTGTTGCCACCAGTAACAACAAACTGTTGACAACAATGGCTGCAACCTGCATGCATCTTTTCCAAGTTGATGCGGTCACAACAAAAAGAAAAGGCGTGTTTTCTTAAGATCCACTCAAATCATTTTCAGCCTCATTTAAAGCTCAACTGCTTTATTACTTCTGAGCTGTGGCTAAACGAGATGCTGAAGTCCTGTAATTTCTCAGTGTGAATGAGTTTGGTCTGCGGTCCGACGACTCAAAACCACTTTCTGGTTTTTAAAACAAACACAGATTCTGCGGAGTCCAAAACTGACACCCGTCTCCACACCAGATGTTCGTTTGGTAGCCATGCTGTAAATCCAACGCTGCTTCAGGATGCAGAATAAAAACCAGGATAGCAAAAAATAAAAATGAAACCATGACGACATCAGGATGAAGTCAGGATGGAAAAAAATTAATGAATACAAAATTACAATAAAAAATGTAACAAAACAAAGACAGAACAAACCAAAAAGAAATCCTAGTGAATTGAATGAAATTGTAAGAAAAGTCTTACAATTAATTAAAAATGGGAGAAAAATAATAATAAAAGCAGGTCAGAAATGTGATTAAAATCAGGGTAAAATTAGGAAATAATCTAAATAAAATTCAGAATAAAAATAAAAACCAATATCATAATGAAAACCAACAAACCTTTTGTATTGCATTTACGCCCCCTAGTGTCCGTTCCAGACACATTTTTAATAAATCAGGTTATTTAATACCATCACTGGTCTGGATGTGGATATAATTACAGAAATATTAGAGCGCTGCTTCAGGATGCTGAACCTATTTTACGTAACATGACTGAAACATTTTTCACCTAATTAACATTCTCTTCCAGAGAAACTTTTCATGTAGTTTCACCTGGATTTGAACTGGAGGAGAGTCATTTTATCACAACATGAGCAAATAATCGGCTCATTTACAGGAGTTTTTCTTTCATCGGATATTAAATATTAGACATAATGGGAGCGTAAAGCGAGTCCTGCCTTCACCTGGCCTGTCAGATCAGCACCGGTCTGCAGATCGGCACAAGACCAGACGGAAGAGGCCCGAATGAAAACAAAGGTTGTTTTTCTTCTTCTCCTCCTTCTGTCGTCTCAGGCAACGTTCAGGCAGGCAGCCGCTGCTGATAAGCCGACACCGGATCTGTTCTGGCGAACACTGACCCTTCACATGATCCCCTCCAGGCTGATGAGCAGAGAAATGCTGTCCTGATCAGCCTGGGACGACAAGCTGGACCTGGAAGCATGGAGCATTTCAAAAACCCATAACTAGCTCGCTAACAGACTGCGCTACGTCTGTCCGTCCATCAACAAGCCACCAGTCTGTGTGAAAGTGGCCAGAAGCACCGTTAGCGTGGCGCTCTCATGAAACGCGACCTCCGGTTTAAAGCTCTACAATTTAACAGCTTATTAACTGCAAACCTAATTTAAATGTGAACCACTTCCACGTTTCACCCCGATGTCCGATAACAACATACCTACAGCTAGAAGAGCTGGAAACAGAGAATGTCTCACTCATGACTTTATTTTAATAATCAATTAAAAGTGGGTGGTTCAAGACAAAGAGCTAAATGTGTTTCACAATGTCATGAAAATCAAGCTGCCAACAATGTCCAGGAGCAATAAAATAATCACATGCATGCGACTCCCTGCTGGTGCTGGAAAATCTGCTAAGCGCCAAAAATAAGACACTTAAACAATTTAATGCTGTACGAGTTAAACTTGCTTAAAAAAAGCATAACAATGGGCAATGACCTTTAAATGAAGCCTCTATTACTGTGTCTCAAGTTGAGATTCAACAGGACAAACCAAAGTTAAAGTTTGAGTCATTTGCTCAAAACTCGGGTTGACAGACTGGACCTTCATCCCAGGTTTTGTTCTGCAACGTCTGCAAATGTTAAAACAAGATTTCATGTCAAAGCTGCAGCCTGAAGCTTTTCTATCCCACTATGTGGCTTAGACTCATTAGTGAGACTATTTTCAATGTCATTGCTCCGTTTAGGTCAACTAGTTGTTGGCGATTTATGGTATGCACCCACACAGCGTTTACATCAGCGATTGTCCTGGAGGCTCAACGCTTTGTTTCCCAACAACTTTTCTACTGCTGCAGGAGCTGGAGAGGCAAAAAACATCCCTTCACTAAACCCGGCAGGTTTTAGTGAAGGAGAACAAATGGTGGGCTGCACAGTGGTGCAGCTGGTAGAGCTGTTGCCTTGCAGCAAGAAGGTTCTGGGTTCGATTCCTGGCCCCGGTCTTTCTGCAGTTTGGAGTTTGCATGTTCTCCCTCTGCATGCGTGGGTTCTCTCCGGGTACTCCGGCTTCCTCCCACAGTCCAAAAACACGACTGTCAGGTTAATTGACAGGTTAATTCTCCTAGGTGTGAGTGTGCATGGTTGTCTGTCTCTGTGTTGCTGTGCGACAGACTGGCGACCTGTCCAGGTGACCCCGCCTCTCACCCGGAACATTAGCTGGAGAACCAGCACCTCCCAACCCACTAAGGGACAAGGGAGTATGGAAAATGCATGGATCTCACTGTGCCTTTTTGTTTTGTCCACAGTAAGTAGTTACACATTTGTGCCGGAAACGGTTCATATAGCAAACTGTGAGTAACGAAGCCTGTACTGACAACAGGAACTTTGCTCCGCTTGGTCTGGTTTTAAGATGCTTCGTAGTGATTGAAAAGTCTCATGTGAATGTGACATAGCCAAGAAAACCAAATAAAAACGGGTGGCTTAGAAAAAAGGTGCTAAATGTGCTACCAGATCCCACTCACCAAGAAACATGAAGGGACATTGTGCTTGTCCTAAAACACTGTGTTTGAATTGATTCTTTTCGTTGCAACCGCAGACGTCAATCTGTTTACTGCATTCATTGTAGGACAGACAAACACAACGTGAGGAAAACTAAAAATGGTTTTCAAAGCCTTCATGAGGGAATGTTTGCAGAAACATGTGTTGCTGCAATTACAGTAACAAATATTTGTTGCTGCCAGCTTTCAACTTCTAAATGTTCTGCCCAGGTTTTTGAAATAGCTCCAGGTCAGTTATTATTTAAACTCCAGGTTTTATTCTCACCATGGATTCTCAGTTGCATTCAGGTCTGGACTTTGACTGGGCCATTCGGACATTAATAAGCTTTGGTCCTATATGTAGTTAGCTACATCCACGTTCCCATTAATCCAGATTAATCTGTTCGTCTTGTGCACATGAAAAGCTTCTTGGTTTTCATGATGCTTGTTCACTCATGTTCCCAAACAAACATGAACAGCTGGATTTATACTGGCAATAAAACACCAACCAATAGAAGGTCAGCCAGGCTAACCACAAACTGTTAGCTAGCTCCGCTAAAGCTAAAGAGCTACTCCAACACGGTATTCAGTGAAAGTTAATACTAAACCCAGCCAGTATACCGAGGTGGGCCCCATATGGGGAAAAGGAGAGCAGACAATATTGGTCCCACATGGGTTTGAACATGTAAGGCCACCGCCTACATGGGCCCTACATGGTAGTGGTCCAACATGGACAAACCCATGTGGGACCCATATTATCTTCCCTCCTTTGCCCCATATGGGGCCCACCTAGCTATGCTGGCTGGGAAAGAACCATGTTATGCATCAATAGCTGCGTTTCTGTCACAAAAAAAAAACTTTGATATCCCGTTTTTGTTGAAAAAACACAATTCTGCAATTGGACTGTTTCCATTAAATAAAAAACTAAATTAAAATAAAATAATTCACGTGATAAGTCATTAAACAACATCATCATCCTCCTGTTAAGTTATGGGAAGCTAACTGCGCTCAACGTTTAAAAGTGTGTCCACCAACGCTGATATTAAATTACACACAGGTCAATTCAATTTCCAATTAAAGGGTCTGTTGCATTTTATTGAGGTGCATCAGAGTACAGGGGGCTGAATGCAAATGCAAAACTGCAAAACCCTTGAAAATAATCTGTATTTTTTCTTCCACTTCACATTTACACTCCCAAATGATGATGTAATGTAAAATGGACGTTTGGCAGCTCGTTTAAAACTGCTGATAAAAATCTGAGTAGCTCATTGGTAGCATGTACATGCGAATATAAAACTAAATACACCTCCATCCATCAAATGGATTACCTGATACTATCAGGCATCAACACTTCTAAGCTGTCTCCACATTCATTCTTCTTGGAGCAAAGCCTTTAAGGCAACTTGTGGTCCGACATGCAGGGACGCGACTCCCATCCATCTCGCTGTCTGGGCTCGGTATCGTCTCGGTTACAGTAGAAACGCTTAGCAACGCTGCAGGCGCAGTCTGTCCCTGTTCCAGGAAATCTTTGTAATGAGCCTTTTACAGCTGCTGCCTGTTATTTCTGATATAAAACAAATTCTGTTTACTTCTCAATGTGTTTTAGGAGTAAACAGGACGGATGATGACAGGAACCCCAAGGCTGGACTGAAGGTTACTGTGACTGAGGACCGAACCTCTGGAGGAGCCGATATGAGCCACATGAAATCCATACAGGCCGACTGAAAGGCTGCAGGCCAAACTGAAGCAGCTACACACATTTATATATATTTATAGACAACACCTGATCCTACAAATGGACGATCGAATGGCAAAGGCCGGTAAATCTTGCCCAGACTCAGGCATGCAGACGCAGTCAGACTGGCTGCGTCTTGCAGCTGCAGGAGATAAATTTAGATGGAAAAGGTTTAAAGATGAGAGAAGTTTGATGTTTCAAAAAGCAGATTCTACCAGGATTATCGTTTCTTTTATGTGACAGATTTGCTTCTGGCTTTCTAACAAAGCTAAGTGGTCTTTATCAACTGTACTTTGGGGTTCCTGAAAGTCTCTCGAACCTTTTGTTAGGACCTAAAAACATTTAATTCAGTTTTAATATTACTTCATTTGGCCCTGCTGTAGCGCCAACAGAGCAAAGCAACCTTTTAACTTTTCATTTCCAAAAACCTCTGCTTTCCTGCCGACTTTCCCTGTTCTGTTATGTTTTAGTATTCAGTCATAATTAGCTCTTTGGGTTCATTCACAGCAGCGCCGTTTCGTCGGCTTTCATCCGACTCCAGGTCATTTCCAGTGTGAATGTGCAACCAGAAAGGTGAACACTGGTCGTCCTCAAAACCTCGGTCTGAAGTGAACTCTGCTTCAGTTTGATAACAAATGTGAACTCCAAGTGGACTATAAACCTCTCCAAAAGCAGGAAGTGGACTACAGCGCAAGGCATTCTGGGTACAACCAAAATAAACATGCTGATCCAGCATTAGTGGGAGAAATGCTTCATGTTTTTTTTTTACCCAAGACAAAAAAGAAAATCTTACATCTGCTAAAATCTATTCTATTTTTGTTACATTTTCAAAGAAAGAAGTTGCACTTATGTTTCCTTCAGTGGTTTTTAGTGCAGCGCCCCCACAGGAGAGGAGGGGAACAGCTTTTCCAAATGTTTGAACGATTCAGTTGAATGAGAACCGTAGCAGCTGAAATGCAACAAATGTTACATTTTGGTCCCAAATCAACCCAAATGTGGTGGAAAACAACCTTAGTTTATAGAAAATAGAGAATGTGTGTTGAAAAAATAACACATATGTCTCTTCTCTGTGTGATTAGAATGCACTACCCCTGCAATCAGATTTTTATTGTTTAATCTTTTCTTACATTCCTAAGCATTAAATTCCTTTAAATTTTGATATTTCACAGTTTTATACGTGAAGCTTATTTTATCCATTATAATTCTACAAAAAAAGAAAAACTTGTCAACTTTGATTAAATCTGCATAAAAGAACATAAAACTAAACACTAAGATTTAGACTTCAGTTGTTAAAACTGACATTTGAGAAGGTCAAAAATTCAGAAAATTCATGCATTGTAGTGGATCAAGAGGCGTGAGGCTAATGACTGAATGAAGATAAACTGAGAAAAATATAATGATGCATAAATTAAATTCATAACAAGCAGCTTAGAGCTATAAAACTCAGAAAACTGGAAGAAAGTCTGGAGAATGAAGAGAACTTTAAAGGAAAACAACATAATTTCACTCATACCTGGAACAAACATTGCAGCTGAAATAATAAATAAATGGAAATAAAACAGTTTTAGCTTTTAAACTCTAATCAGACTTTTAAAATCCGAGTTGATGAGATAACAAAGCTCTGCTAAGGAAATCAATCATTACCAGCATCCATGTTTAGACTTGTGGGTGTATTGAAATATTTCCGTGTGTGTGTGTTGATCAGCAGGCTAGCGTGCGACTTGTGACTCAGCAATGGGCTCAGCAGGTTAACTCTGGCATTAAGAGCATCGCTGTTGGGGGTTCAGCTCCCTGTTGGACCACCCATGTTAAACACGCCACCGTTAGCTGGGACTGAAGTTTCCACGGCGGTGGTCCAACCAGATCACAAAGCCAGCCAGAAAACACATTGACACTGACTTATGAGCTTAAAACAAGTGGTTACTCTTTCTCTGAATCATCATCACCACTAAAACCTCGAATGTTTAAGATATTCTCACAATGACTTGACTGAAACTGCCGATTAAGCATCTTTAATTCTGGTGGTTTTCGTCTTGTAAACTTGATAACATTTGAATGTGCAGCTAATCTCTAAGAAAGACAAAATAAATTCACATGGCAGAGGCAACCGAATGGTCCCAAGAAGAGCAAAACACACAGAAGAGGATGAGAGAGGAAAGATAAAACGTTTGCAGACACAACCTGCATCCAGAGGTAGAGAGGAAAGATTTTCTAGTGAAGCAAAGTTGGTGGAATCAACTGACTCACTCTTTTTGGTTGCCTAGCAACAATCTGCTGGGTAAGGAGCAGTTTCGAGTTCCCCCCCGGCTTTGGTTACCTAGCAACCATCTGCTGAGTAACTGGCACAGCAGCAGTTTCAAGTTTCCCCACTTTGCCTAATAACTGTTTAAAAACAAAAAACAGTTTGGGTCGAATTTGAGATATTTAAAATAATAAGACAAAACAATAGTTATCGACATCGACTGATATGAAACACTTATGTTTTACAGTCACATTGTCCAGCATTAGATGCACCAATAAGGAAATTTGGGCCAATTTCGACTTTTCCATTATGACCAATATCCAAAAAAAAAAACAAAAAAGATTTTTCTCAGAATTACAACTTCTTATATTAGGATTTTGACTATAATCTCAAATTTTTATTTTTTTTATTTTCAGAATATACTTTTTTTTCTTAGAAATTAAATTTAAAAAATTTCTCAGAAATGTGACTTTTTTCTCAGAATTCAAAGAAAAAAATTTGGAATTCTGACTTTTATCTCAGAAATTTTACTATTTTTCTTAGAATTCGACTGATTAAAAAAAGTCAATTATTTTTTCCAGTGGCCGTCGAGGCAAAAAAAGAAACAGAGTCGTATTTTAGCAAATAAAAAATCAAAGATCCTAGTTGAGCATCCAGATCTGATGTATCGGCGTATCGTTGGGCTGTCTGTCCGCCTTCAATAGAGAAAAACAAACTGAAAAGTCAAATTTGGCATCCAATCACTGCAGCTGAATGTTGGGCAATCGTTAGGTAATGGAAAAAGCAACTGAAAGCCACAGACAGAAATGATGAACATATGGTCATTTCTGACCAGAACTGTTGATAGTTTCACTCTGGAAGCAATAAACGCTTGTTTCATACTCATTTTTTAATGACAGATCTGCATGTTTTTAGTGTGTTCGACTCTTTGTACCTTTCATAGGTCAAAAAGGCAAATCTACCGTAGATTTCTAAAAATAATCTCAATCACATGTTTGTTTTACTCCAAGAGCCAAACTGCACCAGAATCACTCCATAAATATTTATAAACACATTTTAAGATGCAATTATTTAATTTCCAAAAGGAACATGTGTCTTTTTAAAGCTGCTTTTGAAGTGTTGAAACACATGCAGCTCCAGAGCAAAGCAGTGAACTCTGTCTGATTGAGATCTGAGAGCAAAGCTGCTTTTTTAAACAAACGTCGAATAAAGCAGGATTTAAAGTGCAGAAAAACAAGACCAGATGTTGACAGGAATTAAAGATAGAATTTTTCATGCCAGTGAATCAGCCATTCTTTATGTAAAGCTTTTCAAATGTTGTGAAACAGAAATAAAAACAATTCAGTGCGACAGCTGCCATTCTGTTGACTCAGCGCTGGTATTTTTGCATCCCTGCCTGATGGAGAGACTAAAAAAGCTCAAAGTGAAGCTGAGAGGAGTCTACCTTTCTACTCCGCCGCCGCTGACCTTTCACCTGCACGCTCTTTAAATCCAGCAGCAGGCATCCCAGCAGCAGGTACCATCCGACATGGTGGAGCATGACTGCAGGAGATGGCGCCGGTCCGCCTGCTGATCAGCTTTGTACCACCAGGCTGCAGAGGAGGCTGATCCAGCAGGCGGACCCACACACCTACAGGCGACACACCCTGCACCTGACGACACGGCTTCCAGGAGTAACACCCCTCACAGCGGTGCACTAAACGCGACAGAAACCTGTCGTCTCTGTTTTGTTGTTTGTTTGTGTACAAGCTAGCATTAGCTTAGCAGTGCAGCTAGCTAGAAAGTAAACAAAAAGTGATTTAATAAAATTACAGCTAATGGGACGGTAAATGATCCAGCTATTAAGTCCTATCATGTAGCTATCCGCTATCAGTCAGTATAAAACAGGTGAGAAACCAAATTGTCATTTGGAACTGTGAAAGTTGGATTAGCATGATTAGCAATGCAGCACAGCTAGCTGCTAGAGAGCAGCTAACATTTAGACAAGCACCTAATAAAACTGGAGTTCCTGTGATTGCTAATGGTCCAGCCTTTGAGTTTTACCATGTGGCTATCAGTTATAGCTAGCACTGCAAAAGCTGGTTTAGCATAGTTAGCATTGCAGTGCAGCTAGCTGCTGGAGACCGTTTGAAAATTAGCATTACCATAAAATTCACAGTAGCATTTAATAAAAATGTGAATAGCTAGAAGAGAAAACTTTTGCCAACTGGTTGACGTATGGCAACAAAAAATCACAACAAAATGAAACTAAACTATACTGAAAAACATCAAAAATGTAAAAACCTTGTATGGGATGACTTCTTTGAATTCTGCACCTAAAACTTCAAAATGTGAAAAAACTAAAACTAGGAAAATAACTAATAACAATGAATCGTAGCTAACTGACTTAGACAAGCAGTTCTGTGTGAGGGAATCCCCACCGCATCCAAACATGAATGGATCCCATTTTTTTTATTTTTTTGCTCTCTGGAAGATGAAAAGAGATGTCAGAAGTGGGTAAACCCACAGAGCTGGGACTGAATGAATGAACCGCAGCTGAGAGAACATTTGAGGAGGAACTTTTCCCCCACAGATCTGATTTATGTGGAGGAGCAGCGGGGCGCCGCGCCTTCGGAGGAAACCTCGCCTCGCGTTTATCGGCGGGAGAAGAGAAGCGTTGGAGCGCAAACAGCAACAGAAATTAACGGCATCAGAGGGAGTTCAGCTCTGGATGGAAAGCACCTTTGTGGACGTTAAAGTCTCACAGCAGATGTGCAAACAAAAAGAAACAAGAAAGAGTCATTTTTTGGTTTTAAATAACTTCATGTCAACGAGAGGTTGAGTCAGGATTTCTGTCCTTGAGGAAACAAGTTTAGCTCTCTGGTGAGAGGTTTCATCACCTGACATTCAGCCAGGCCTGATTTATCATCGCTGCACAGAAAACCCCCGTCCTCTTTAAATTACAGATCGGAGGAAAATTATTACTTTGAGCAATCTGGAACTTCTCACGCTGAGAAGACGCTCCAGTGACAAAGACGAGAAAACAAGCGGAGGAAGAGATCTGCTTGTTCTGTTTCCATCCCTCCAAATCCCAGATCTCCTCCCTTTGTCTTTCATCCGAGCCTTTCTGCTTTTAACAACACATTTCCCACTGTGCTGTTTGACTGTAGGGCCTCCTTTCTACTCTCTAATTATTTCATAGTGGAGCGATTCCTAAACCTCATCAGGCAGATGAAAAATTACAGCTGAATCCCTTTTAAAGCGCATGGAAGAAACGCCTCGACACATAACTGCCTTTATTAAAAAACAAGCATTTCCTGTTTTTGTTTAAGCAAAACATGAAGCCCTTTTATTAAGCAGCAACTTCTAATTTGTGAATGTGTAGGGAGGAATAATGTGTGGTAACTCATGCATAAACACCCAGAACCCCAATGAGGAGCAACTGTTCACATTGACCCTGCGAACCCGTCGCATGTTATCGTTTACATCCAGAGAGTTCACACAACGCTGGAGGCCAAAATGATGATTCCTTTACATGCTAGCTGTAGCCGCATGCAGCAGATTAACTCTGTCAATTGTGTGGCAATAAAACCAGCTGATCAAATGTGCTGGAACGTTGCTAGGTAACAGGACGGGGCTAGACTGCGGTTGCTAGGTAACGGGGCTGGACTAGACTGAGGTTGCTAGGTAACGGGCTGGGATAGACTGAGGTTGCTAGGCAACGGGGCTGGACTAGACTGAGGTTGCTAGGCAACGGGGCTGGACTAGACTGAGGCTGCTAGGTAACGGGGCTGGGATAGACTGAGGTTTTGGAATCTGCTCGTTTTCCAGACACTAAAAACGGCAGGGTGTTTTTCAATAAGTGCTTGGGTTGTAAAACCAAAATGTAAAGATAAAAAATGTGAATTCCATATTCAAAATACTTTATTGATCCCGACGAGAAATGAAATGTTGTTGTAGGTCATTAATTCAGATTCTTCAAAGTGATACTGCAGATAGTAATGGCTGTTGGCAGGAAAGATCTCTTGTAGCAGTCTGTATGACAGTGAATCTGAAAAAGCCTCTGACTGAGGACACTCAGTCTCATGAAGTGGAAGGTCAGGATTGTCCATACATTTCCTGATTTTATGAGGAATCTTTCTGTGCATAATCAGTGTGGAGCATCTGGAGATGATTATTTCCTCCAAAAAGACCAGAATGAAAGTTTGAAAAAGGGACAAACTTTCAATGAACGTACCGAGCTGCTGCATCATCCTGCCACCCTGAGCGGCTCGATTCTAAAATTGCATAATCTGTCCACTTTAAACTGCCTTAGCGGCTGACAATGAAGGAAAAATTGTTATTTTTCAAGCAAAGTCTTAATCACAAACCCTCAACACTTAATGATAGATATTTTCAGCTTCCTCTCTAATTTGGCCTCGTCTTGACACTTGAAGGCCGCGGTTGCCAACAGGAGCCTCCCTGGAGACACAAAGCAACAACATTTGGTTGTGAAGGAGTATGGAAGAGGGGACCGGATGCCCACAGGCATGTGTGCGTCCAAACTGACACATTTAAAGCTTTACGGATCAAGACTATTTACACAATGGAGCACTCTGACAAATTGATGAAGTTTGAGGGAAACAAGCTTTTATTTTGCATCACAGAGACGTTTTATGCAGCTAGGAGTCGGTTCAGGACGGTCACCGTGGGAACCCCGGATATGAGGCGGAAACAGTCGCCAACGCCGCCATGTTGCAAGAGAAACCGATATCTACCAATTATGCTTTTTAACAAGCATAAAGATGTAAATTCAAACCAGCTGTGCTTGTCTTTTGTTTCTAAGATTTGGTCTATTAACATCTGGTGAGTCTGGAAACCTGATTCCCTCTGAAAGTGAAGTCATTTAATCAGTTATATTTAGTTTGGTTTAAGAGATTTGGCTGCAGTGTGCAGAACCAAACCATGTGTGATTTATGAAAGGCTTGTTCTCGACACGGAGCTGATTAAATTCTTCACCCTCAGCATCAACACACTGCGGTCACAACAGGCGACAGAGACCATTGTCTTTAAAATGTTCAACTGATTCAGTCTTATTATAAATTTTAAATTCCGCTTGCTGCCTCAGCAGTTTTCATCCCCTCATCCTCAACTGAGTCCTTATTAGTTCTGAGGGTTTATTATGATTAAATATTTTTATTACCAGTGTTATTACTGTTGGACTTGTATTTTTAAAATAATTTTTTACTATTTTTATTTCATTATTTTAACTTATTTCATTATTTTTTCTATTTCATTATTTTTGTCTTAACTATTTTATTTTTTTAGTATTTTTATTTATTTTATTTTTTTATTTTTTATTTAATTTTCAATATTTTTTCTCTTATTTGTTTTTTTTTTTACAATTTGTCATTATTTTTCCTTTTAATTTTTATTTTTCTTTATTTTTTTGTCATTCTGTTATTTTTATTATTTTCATGTCATTTTTTTCCTTTATTATTTATAGTATTTTCTTATTTTATTTTCATAATTTATTCAACTATTATAAGCTTATCTTTACAATGTTTATATATTTTTTTCTTGACTATTTCTATTTTTATTTT
The DNA here is from genome assembly GCA_902982915.1 of Phalloptychus januarius. Taxonomy (NCBI): domain Eukaryota; kingdom Metazoa; phylum Chordata; class Actinopteri; order Cyprinodontiformes; family Poeciliidae; genus Phalloptychus; species Phalloptychus januarius. Next base: position 228,100 of record CADWAE010000133.1, on the reverse strand, counting down.
AATTTTATTAAAAATATTTAACTTACATGACTATTTTTGCTATTATTATTGCTGTTATTACTGATATTATTATTAAAGCTACAGTAATAGGTGTAAACAAGCAATAATTGTAAAACTTTTGAATGTATTGTGGATTTTGCCTGCATTATTGTGAAGAAAGAGCTCAACTATAAAGCAAAGTCTCCATTTCTATATCTGATCATGTTCAAAGTGTTTCCAGTCTGAACGGTCATGCTGCATTTTATTCAACATTTACGTCACTAATTGGAGACATGTGCCAGAACTCTGCTGCACATAAACCCACATTAAGCCAGACTGTGTGTTGGTGCTGCAGAGCTGAAGATGCCAGCCGACCCACAGCTGGTTCTAATCACTACCATGTCAGCACACAATGAAAGCAGACAACCAAACTGCTTTCAACCCAGAGGTTTCAGGCCAGCTTTTAAAAATTAACTTTTATCCAAAATTCACGTTTTTCACTTTTTTCTTTTTTTAGGGGGTGATCCCATTTGGGTCTCGACTGCTTCTAAAAACAAACCAAATGTTTAAAAAGAAATAATAAAAAAAACCCCACTTGTTTTCTGTTTTTTGTTGGTGTTGGAAAAATTTGCCGTTTTTTTTGTTGAGTTGCATTATGAGGTATCACCTAGCAACCCCAGCAGAGTTCCACTCATCACCTAGCAACCCCAGCAGCGTTCTGCCCGTCACCTAGCAACCCCAGCGTAATTCTGCCCGTCACCTAGCAACCCCAGCGTAATTCTGCCCGTCACCTAGCAACCCCAGTGGAACTCCAGCATGTTTTACCGCTGTAAAAAGGCTGACATCAGAACAATTATCACAAGTTATGAAACCAGATTTTCACCTAATGTATATTTTTGCTTTCACTCCAGGGCGACGTCGGTGCGCAGGGAGTGAGGAGGTTTGGGAGCAGAGCTACTATAAAAGTTAAGTGTTTTGTCGTTGATTTACCATCAAATAAAACCAACTGGACCGACTTTGGGTCCTCCTTATCGTCCAGTTCCAGCAGAACCAGGTCATCAAGGTCATTTGAGGTCACCAACAAACAGAGGTAGAGTAGCAAAAAAATCGTACTCAAGTAATAGTGGGACTACTTCAACGTATTTTTACTAAGTGGCTGTTCACAAAACGACTCAAGTGAGAATGCTACTTACTTATTAAGTAGCTGGTGATAAAATTGAAATGTTACGACTTTATTCTTGTACGAGTTTGTTACCGTAATTTTATTTTTTTTAACTTTTTCTTAGCATGGCTCTAATTCTCCGTCATAACAGTGAATTTACTCGCCAAAGTACTTTTTTTTTCTCAAAAAACTACTCAAGTAATTATAACTAGCTATTATCCTCCTCTGCTAATATATTCTTTGTGGGAAAAAAACGGACAATTTCTAAAAGTAGAGCCAGACGCAGCGTTGGCAGCCCAGCTGCTGAGCGACCACACACTGAATCCACCAGACTGCATCTAAACCAGCCAGGAGTCGGAACAGTTTTCTGATTAAATCCGCAGAAAATCCTTTCAAACGTTTATATTAGAGGCTCCAGCAGGTTCTCCTGTTCCAGGAGTCTCAGTGTCTGCCCTGAGGGAGACATCTGGCTTCGCCTGAAACATCCCCATCACAAGCCAGAGCCGCTTCAGAGCGCATTAACAATTATTACAAGTCATGAAACAAGATTTCTGTTTTTCCAGCCCTTGTATTTTTGTCACTGTTACCTCCAGGGCGATGTCGGTGCGCGGGGAGCGAGGAGGTTTGGGAGCGGAGCGACTGCAGCGGGGCGGGTGGTGGCTGCAGTGCTGCTGGGCGCCATCAGGGTCGTCCAACAGGAAGGACAGCTGACGCAGCTCCCCCTGCAGGAGGGAGGCGGAAAGACGCAACAAAAACCATCAGAGAGGAAAGAAAAACTAAAGTTACCACCACAAATTTTCATCTCGTTTCTACTGCAAATAGTTTTGTTTACTTGAAATAAGACATGAGTAATTTTTGCCATGTCATAAAGGAAATAATAACTAGAAATAAAATCTCATTATCTAAGAGTTTGATTTGTGCAAAAAAATAAAATGCAATGAACATACTTTGTACAGCCCATGCTTGGGTTGCTAGGTGATCGGTGGAACTCCCTTGGGGTTGCTAGGTAACGGGCAGATTATTTCACTTATAACAAAACATTTTTCCCATGTTATAAGTGAAATAATCTACCAGTGAAAGTACATATATGCAGTAAACAGTTAGATCAAAAACAATGTTTTGTGTTTTTGCAGTGTTGCCTATGGAAGAGGATCAGAGACAAAAAAAAAAATTAGTTCTAACTTTAATCTCAGAATGACATAATCCCAGTTTTCTGATTTATTTCAGTTCTGACTGTTTTTTTTGGTCAAACTTTAGACTATTATTTAGACAAAATTTACTTTTTTCCGTCAGAATTTAGATTTTTTTTTTTTCTAATTTGAATTTTTGGTCAGAATTTAGACTTTTTTCTAAATTTTTACTTTCTGCTCTGTTTTTTTTATTTCAGAGGGTTGAACTCAGAATTCTGACAATAATCCAGATTTTTTTTCAGTGGTTCAAATCCTTTCCTGCAGTAATCTCTGAAATCCATCAGAATACGTTTTATCCTGTCTCGTCAGATATCAACATGTGTTCTGCATAACAGCAGCAGCGCCTAAAAACACTCAAAGCAAAGCGTCAGCGTTTCTCAGGGTGGAATCACTTCGCTCAATAAGAACATGTCACTGTAGGATTGTTGGGCCGCGAAGAATCCGTTTCATTTGATGCTCTGAACGGATCCAGATGCAGTCATGACAGTCGCCGCGGCGCTCCGACCCGCAGGCTGCAGCTCATGTTGGAGAAACTGTATATCCATAAAGCAAAGCTGCTTAACATGCATTATGGACTTTAAAAAAAATAATTATCCTGTTAGGAAAACACAGAGCACAAGATGAGGTTATACTGCAAGGTGCATGAAGGAATATCTGTGAGCCTTAATGGTTAACAGCCAAAGCTCATTCTGCGATGAAAACATTGAAGGTTTTGGGGGTTTTATGGAAACAAACTGTTGGTCTGTAAGTATCAGGATGTGCAACAGGGCGGCTCAGAAAAACATGGCTGACACAAACGTTTCTATAACAGAGAAAGACCTGAGCGCCTCAGACGTCATGAGGATGAACCAAACTTCACACATACTGACCTCAAACACTTCAGGTCTTGCATAGTTTAGCAGAAGGAGAAAAACCAACATTTTTAGACTTTTTTCCAAATCCAGTCAGATACTTAAAGTTTCCAACGTGTTTTTAAGTGTCAGAGCAACATGTCAGGGTGCGTCTGGTTTTAAGACCAGAGGGAAGAGAAAGAAAATAATTGCAAAGCAGTCGGAGTCGTGCAAGTTCACACTTAAAAAAGAGGTCAAAGTTCAGCGCAGGCTGAACCTGAACGAAGTTCAAAGTGAATCTGTTTACATTCATTCAGGATTCATTCAATCCTCCACAGAGCATTTATTACGTCATCACATAAACCGTATTCCATGATAAAATAACAGGAATTAAGTCAGAATATTTGGACTTTTCTCTCATTATAAACTCATTAATAAACATCCAGATGAATCTGGAATACAAACTGAAAACTGATCAGTGAAGGTTGCATTTCTAATCCTGTTCACTTTGATAAAACATTCATTTTGTCTAAACAGTTGCTAAGAATCACTGCAAAATCTAAGCTCTTTTTTCAGTTCTACTTATTTTGTACAAACTTTTGAGTGAGAAGTTAGAAGACACTGGATGTTTCTGGAATTTGATTGCACTGATGATCAAAGTCACAATTCTCTGAAAAAAAAATCTAAATTTTGTGAAAAATGTCATAATTCTCAGAAAAAAGGTTGGAAGTTTGAGAAAAGTCATTCAAAGAATTTTTAAAAAGTCAGAATTGACCAAAAACAGTCAAACTTTTAAGAAAAAAAGTCAAAATTCTGAGTGAAAAAGTTGAAATTACATGAAAAAACAAGAATTCTGAAAAAAGAACAAAAAGAAGTCAAAAATTTTAAGGATAAAAAAAAAAGTCAGAATTCTGGAACAAAATTTAAAATTCTAAGAAAAACCGTCAGAAATTTTAGAAAAAACATTTTTTTCCTCCAGTGACGTTAATCCTCCTCCACCCAACAGCCACCAGGATCCTACCTGAGAGGGAAACAAACCAAAACTCTTTTCCAGATCAAAAAGCTGCAGTTTTCCTGAAGAGTGTCTTATTTTGGTGTCATATCTCACTGAGTTAATATTCACTCCCCCCACTGAGAGCAGCTTACATCAAACGGAGTTTCGAAACTCTCCAGGATGCCTCCGACCATGAGGAGTCCATCGGAACCGATGTCCAGGCCGTGGTTGACCCAGTCCACGCTCTCCAGCAGCGAGCAGTCAACAAACAGCCGCAGCCGATTCCTGGAGACACTGAAGGCAACGCGATGCCAGCCTCCATCGCACAGCCCACTGATGGGGAACCTGCAACAGAAACACGTCAGGATGAAGAGGCTCGACGGAAAGTCAGAAAGAAAACGGTTGTTTTTCCGCTTCAGTTTATAACGTCAGATTTCCTCTGAATGTGTGGAAATTATGTTTCTTGTCTCTCAAGTTTTGTTAAACTTGCAGAATCAGTCAGTAAAAAAAAAAAAGTCCAAGTGTTTAACAACACTTAAAAAAATACACTAAAGTCCTGCTGCTTTTCTAAGAAGAAATATGAAAACAAACCAAAACTTTCTGAGGTGAAAGTAACAGTGAATAATTAACTGGGTTTAGAACTACAACACAGATTTCCAACCATATGAGGAAGCACACTAAGAATCTGCTCAGGACCTCCACACCAGCAGGGGGCGGCCAGGAGCTAAAGTAATGGCAAATGTTTGGTTTATGGATGTAAATTTACGAAAACAGCCAAAGCAAAAAGAGAAAACACAATTTGTTTTTATTTATCAGTAATAACTTAAAAAACAACAAAGACATTTTCAAACATGTTTAAAAAACATTTTATTAAATTCATTTTGCAGTAAAATAGCGCTAATTTTGTTTACCGTATTTTTATTTTTCAGATGTTCAGAGAAAATGAAGCAAATATAAAATGAGATTTATTCAGCTTGAAGGTTCCCCAATTCAATTCTTCTCAGGCCCCCATTTAATGTGGGACAGGCCCTGAATACAGCAAATCTGTGAAAGCTAAAGCTAAAGCTAAATACTCACTACTTTCTCTCTGACAATAATCAAACCTACTGGATATGAAAGTGCAGAACGTCTTTATGATTTTCACATCTTTTTCTTTCTGCTGCCTGTTTACAATCTGTTCTTTCCACGTTTGTTTCCTTAGCATGAAGGAACAAGTTCAGACGCTTCAACAAATCATTTCACCTTCAAACAAAAGCAGGGAGCAAACAGACTCCCTGCTGCAGGCTGCTCACCTGCAGGACCAGCATGACAAATGTTACTTTCTACTGTCTGAGCTGAATGATGGCAGGTTTTCTTTCATGATTTAACCAAATAAAACTGTAGTTAGTTCTGCTGACGACACAAATTAACTATTACAATATTGATATATAATTATAAGATAATTATATACAACGGTATATAGATAGAAAAAAAGGAAGAGAAAATTCAGCCAAAAAACTCAGAACCTTTTAGATTAATCTCAGAAATTTTCCTTGTAAATGTCTGACTTCAGAAGACGAAGATTTGCTAGAAAAAAACTCAAATCTTGAGACTAATCTAATAAACTTAGTAGAAAATTTTTTTGCAATTTCTGAGCCCCAAAAATAAAAAAAATGTTTTTAAAAATTCTGCAGGAAAAAAATGTGAAATTCTAAGAGAAAATTCGAATTTCTGGGGGAAAATGAATGCTTTGGAAAAAAAAATTCATTCTGAGGAAAAAAGTAAAAATTCTGAGAAAAAGTCCAAATTTTAAAGTCATATTTTTTTCAGTGGTCATAATTCTCTTCCTGTAAGAACAGTAACAAATGCATCCTGCCTCTGAAGTTTAAAATCCCCATCATGAACACTCACTCGTAGTGGCGCTGCTGAGTCCCGATGAAAATGATGGCGTAGGCGCTGATCCGGACCTGCAGCATGATGTGGCTGTCTGGGCTCAGCATGGTGAATAGGCTCTGCTCGTCTCTCTGCCGACTGCGGAGCTGCACCAGCAAACTGAACTCATCTGAAAACCTGCAGGCAGCAAACAGGCAGCAGGAATGAAAACAAACAGAAAAACTTCACATAAAGGCTTTTAATGGGCAGGTTTTCAAACTCAAAGTATGATGTTCATTTTTATTTTGTCTACTTTTAATCGGATATCCATTAGTAAATAGCACATAAAACGCAAAAGTACAAAATTTTACCAAGTATTTCTGTCTAGTTTCTAGTGAAATTCTCTTAGTACAGTGAAATAACAGAGCATCAATAGTCAAGTAACTTTTCAGCAAGAATTAGGAGATTGTTTTAAGTCAATAATTCCTTATTATTATATATATTTTTTAAAGTACTTGTTCCACTGAGAGATTATTTTACTTATAAAGAAACATTTTCTCATGTTTTACGTAAAAACAATCTGGGAAAAGGAAGTCGGATTTTTAATTTTAAGGAATTATTGATCTAAAACCATTTCCTAAATCTTGCTGAACTGTAAGTTAGTTTAATCTTATTTCAAGTCTAGATCTGAATGAATATGATAATCAACTGCATTTTTTCCCCTAATCTGACCAGGCTCAAGCAAAAATTTACTTTTATTCTCAGTTCACAGTTTTATCTGAACGTAGCTCCAATTTTTTTATGAAAAAAATAAAGAAATCCGCAAAATTAAATGTTCTAGAAAAAAAATAGTAAGGCCAAAATCCCTAAATGCAATTCTACTTAGCATCCTATTGGCTAATGTTTGCAAAGCCGCCAATCAAGGAGAACCATTAATTTTTCCCTTGACGCTGATTGGCTGTAAGAGCGGAAATAAGGAAGACCGTCTATATTAGCTTCTGCAGTAGCAGTTTCCACCGACCGTATTAATGTGTATTAGGGCATATTTGATGTTTAAACTATTAAAACAAGTAGCTATAAATGATTTTAGATACATATTTGCGGGTTTCAGTTATTTGCAAGCGGTCAATAACCTCAGAACATCCAGTGTACGGTGTTAACATTAGCATTGCTGTAACTGCGGCAAAACGTCGTTCTAAAAATCCTAATCATCCACGTTTACTGAAAGGTAACAAACGTCTACATAACTTAAAGAGATTCAAACACATTTGAGAGGCTTTCTGAATGTGGATATTTAAATCGTGAGAAACAAACCTGTCGCTGAAAATCTGCTGCATGGAGAGCGTTAAGGTAGAGTACTGCCCTACTCTGATTACCGGACAGCTGGCGCCCTCTGCAGTCAGGGAGGAGTTACTGCGCTCTGATACCTGGACAGAAAGCTCCTGCAGAATATTCAGCTCCTCTGGAGGGAGACAGACAGAGGAAAACTGATCAATGCATCAACCATTTAATATTTAAAAATTACACCCCCCGGCCAAAATATGACTTAAATATGTCCCAAAAACTGTATTCAAGTAAAAATAGTGGTACTTTGAAATATTTTGACCCAGGAAAAAGTAAAAAGCCATCCACAAAATTACTCAAGTAAGACTGAAAAGGTATTTGGTAAAAAGTCTATTCAAATACTGAGCACCAGATCAAATAATCAGTCATTTCTTATTTAAAAATTACATCATCAGATAAGCCAAAATATACAATTAAGTTGAAATTTGGGGATTTTAAGGACCAAATGACAATAATTCAGATAAATAACAAAAACAACAAAATCGGGCAAAAGTAAATTTTTCCTTTCAGTATAAAACTTCAGAAACGTTAACAAAAGCTGCAGGTGTGTGTCTGTGTCTGTTGCATTTTAGATTAAAACGTCTATTTTTCATTCAGTGGGTAGAAAATCCAGAAATTTTTCTCAAGTAAGAGCAGAAATACTTTATAATAAAATTACTCAAAGTACAGCAAAGTAAAAAATACTCCCAGCAGCCCCCTGCAAACACACGGCTCACGACTACAATCTGCGGCGCGGAGCGTTTTCAAAGGACTCCTGTTAGCAACAGCGCCGCGCGTCGCTCTACCGCCTGGTTTCCTGCCAGCGGTTAGAAGTTACACGAAAGGCTTTTATTTTTACCCCCACAGAGCAGCGAGAGTCTCATTCATCATGTGTAGCCTACAGGTGTTTTCCTTGAACAGCTCCTTTCTTTATTATACCTGGAGAAAGTGAGTCACTGGTGCTGATGCTACAGCTGACAGGGACCCGTCTGAACAGAGACGCCGGTGGGATTATGTAACAGCTGGATCCAGGATTAATTAGGGTGATGTGTTTGAAGGAAAAACACCGACTCGACCTGCCGTTGTCAGACGGATGTTAAAGAAAGCACTTATTAAAGAAACGCCCTGAGGGACGCCACGGCACCGACATGTTTCAGGCGGCTGGAGCGCCGCCAGCCACCGCCGAGGCTCAGGCCCAACTCCTGTCAGCCATGTTTTGAAATAAATGAGTCCGTGTCTGTCAGCCCCCCTCCTGAAGATAAAGCCAGGAGAATCTCTGGTCCGCTGAGTGCCACACTGCAAAAACACAAACCTTTACCAACTGTTTTACCCTAGTTATATGTCTTAGCTCACTTTAAACTAAACAAAATGAGCTCACAAGGAACTCTTCAGGAAGAGAAAGGAGATATAAGTAGATAAATCCTTAATATTGATCATTTTTTAAAAAGCACTGGTTCCACTAGCAGGTATTTTCACTTACAACTAAAGCGTTCTCCAGAAGTTTTTTAATCAATATTATATTCACATTTCTATACTTCCATTTGTGTTTCTACTGTTCCTAAAAACCCGCTCTGATTTGTTTTTGCCAGTAATTTAATGTTTTCTGGTGTCTGAAAATGACCAATTACAAAAATCTGCGGAATGTAACGTTACCTAGCAACCACTGCTATTCTGCCCGTCACCTAGCAACCACAGCTGAGTTCCTCGATGTTGGCCCCACAGACCTACGCTAACCCGTTCAAAGAAACATTTAAGGAACTACTGACTAAAAACAAGCTGCTGCTAAAAGCTGCTGAAAAGTTTCCTGTATGTTAGTTTAGTCTTATTTCAAGTGTACCAAGATGTTACCATTCCACAATACCAAAATACTCCCATACTGCTTGGTAAATATGGTGCAACATAAATGCCAACCATTTATCTTGGTCGCTCTTTAAACTAAGACAAGAGATCATGCCAGTCAAGTCAGGCGGATGTGTGTTAAAGTGTAACTAACCCCCCAAAATTAACTTTTTCTTGCCAATAAACTTTTTTTTTTTATGTTTCTGTGTAAATTTGATTGGTTTCACGTTATTTTGCCCAAAGCGTCTCACTGCTGGACTCCTTCGTCAAATGATGCCAAAGCTGTTGGATTCATCTTAATTAAGTTTCATGAAGCATTTTACATAGCAGATATATAAAAACAGCTTTATTTTGTGGGGGAAAAGTGGCTGTTTGAATGGAAAAGGTTGCCAACAACCGAGATCAAATCTAGATTACATGAAAACTAAATAAAATGCTGATATAGTTATAATGGTTCCTCAATATCACGACCAGAAAAGTGAAAAAAACAAAACAAAGATGGCGTTTTGGTGCATAACATCAGAAAACGCTCAAGCTCCTGTGTTTTTACTTCCTGCATAATCAGATAATAAATCAATGACAGAGAATGGCTGGAGGAGCAGAACATGGTGTTAAACTGGAGGCACGTGGGCTAGATGTGGCCCGCCATAGTTTTCCATGTGGCCCCACTGACTTTTTATCAAGTGATAAAAAATGAATTATCCCTTGATAAAATACAAGTAATTATTTATTTGTACAAGTAATCATATAAGCAATTATTTATAGTTTTTTTAAGTGAGACGTTTTTAAAAGGAGAATTGCATCTAAATTTTGTTGTACAATGTTTCATTCTTACAATGACAAAGATTTTATTCTGTCTCTATTACACGATGTCCAAACTTCAATGGGAATTAAGTTGAAAATCAGGTAATTTTGCAGGTCAAATACATCAGAGAAATATTAACTGAATGCTAATCAAGTAGCAGCAGCAGCAGGTAATTTATTAAATTGTTTTGACAGCAAAAAAAAGTGAGGAACAAAACTGTGCAACCAAAAAGCAGGAATGTTTTTTAGCATAAAAGAAAAGGAACATTCTCTCCTCCTGTTCAATGTTTTACCAGATTAAAACTCCTTCCTTTATTCCCTCCTGCAGATGAGAAAGAGTGGGATGGGGTTGTTCCAACAGAATGAAGCAGAAGATGAAGTCCTGCGCTCTGGAATGCCTCATAATTGGTTTCATCTTTCATCTTGGCTCAGATTTTTGGTGGAGTGTGTAAAGAATGCGCCGTTTTTATGGCAGGCTGTTAATGGAGGTGCTAAAACTGTAAATAATCTCTTTAATTTCTCTGTTTCTGTGTTTTGTCTCGTTTTTCTGGAGCTCAAAGCGACCACTAAACATCGGCATGTTAGGACCCCCGTACGCTGATGATGCTATTCTTTACGTCTGAGATCCAGTAACATTTATATTCTCCCATCGTTTGGGGAATCTTCAGATTTTAATTTAATCTGATGATTTTCCATTTACATAGTCAACTAACTGCTGCATCTTTTTCACCCAGACATGAGTATAAATGTGTTGATTTCAGACTCACTAAGATGTTTTTGAAAAAGTCTGTTTTTCTTCTTGTATTTGCTCCAACTCTATCAATCTTTTTGCACCAGTCTACCAGTTCAGAGGCCAGTAATTTACCAGTCTGTCACTGGGATTTTTCCTAGACCTGTTGGCGTTTTAAAACCGCCGAGCTGAACGTTACCCAGACTTAAATCCAACGGTAGACATTTTACTAGCCATTAACCAGAGGCTTCCATTGGTCAGAATAATACCTTAAAATAACAGAAAAGTCAATAATTTTCCATATTTGCAGCTTTTTGAAGCTGTTTTTTTCCTTTAGCCAGAAAAACAAAAATGCACATCTTGTTTTTATTACAGTAAAGCTTCTTACAATAAACATACGACAATAGACATCAAGCGTAACATTTTACACAACAAACCCCCGATTTTAAATCCTCCTGAACGTTTTCTGAGCAGAAAAGAAAACTTACTATGACTTAGAAAGACGTTTTGAACTTAACTGGATCATTTCTATGTGGTATCACTGGAGAAACTGAAATAATCAAAGTCAGAGGCGCTGCATGTGTTTCAGGTTTAAATGGTGGGATTTCAGATCGCAGGAGAGCCACAGACTGATGCCAGCAGTTTACGTCACTTCAGCTCGATTCGCTTCAAACCAAATTAAATTAAAAGATTAAGACCCGACCTAAAACCATCTCAGCTAAGAAAACATATAAACCCACTCATACATGCGTGTCTGGTTCATTTAATGTTTTGTACTCAAAAGGTGCAAGACTCAAGATGTTTCATTTGAAAGTTTTATGTAAAATTTAAGCATCAGAAACTTTTTTGCTTTGATTCTTTCATTAATGTTTGAGAAATCCTTTAAAATCTTCATGGAAACCAGTCAGCTGTTAAAACACCTGGGTGGGCATTGCTCCGCCTTCAAGACGCAGCTCCTCCCCCTTCTGTTCCTTCAGACTAGCCGGCAGAAATTAGCGAACACCTGGTATGACTTCGCATCTGCTGAGTTCATTAGTGGAGCTTCTTCTCAGTTAAATGTTGGTAAAAACATAGTTAAAGGGTTAATAGAGGAGCCATGTTGTGGTGACTTCCTTTTAGGAAACAGCAGGAGATTCTTAAAGAGACAGAGCCCCAATTTCAAGGCATCAAATCAAGAAGTCAAATTACTTTTAAGTCATATTTGATATAAACAGCTTTTTTATGTAACTGAAGGTAACAGTTACTTTATTGAGCTGTAAATGGCACATAATTAAAAAGTAAAATCACCCAAAATGCTGAAGCTGTCATGAGTTCACGTTTGAAAAACTATTTCTGCCCCTGAAAACAAAACAAACTGCAGAAGAAAGACAAATATTCTTCTTTCTTTGTTTACATCAGACACAATTAAAGACAATTTTCTCTGAATCTATGATGCTAAACCCCAAACTAAGCTTCTCATGTTTTCTTCAGGAGAGAGGATCTAACTGCAGGGATCCGACCCGAGCTTCAGTGATCCGGTCCACGTTTTGACCCTCGGGTCACCGAGTCTGAGGTCAACCTCAGTGTGACTAACCGAGACTTTCAACATCAACGTGAAGCTTGTGAGACGGCTGCTGTCGCCTCAGGCTGAAATGTGGGAGTGGAACTGGGAACCAGTGGGGCTGTAAACCAGACGGGCAGATAAAACCTCAGCAGCTGCTCAGCTACACGAAGCATCAGGAATCTGCACAGACGAAATCAAGTGTCCTTCTGAAACTGTCTTGCAAACGAGACTGAAAAGCAGTTCTGTTTGCCTCATTAAAGTGTATGTATATATTTGGGCCTCTGTCTCTTTAATAATTCTTGCTCTTTCTGAAACATTGTTGACCCTTTAACGTTTTTTACCAGCGTTGCTCTGAGAAGAAGCTCCTACTATGAGCTCAGCAGATGTTCCACCAGGTGTTTGCTAATTGCTGCTGCTAGTCTGAAGGAGCCGAGTGGAGGAGCTGTAGCTCGGACACTGAAGCTCAGAGGAGGAGCTTCGTCCTTGTAGGCGGAGCTAGGTCCACCCAGGCGTTTCTGCACAGCTGAATGGTTGCCATGGAGATTAAACTTGCATGAAAGAAATGAGGGAATAACATTAAAACATGATGTATAGCTAAAAAAGTATATTTTACATTCTTTGTGACTCATTTGTAAACAATATAAACAAAACCAGAGTCTACATAAAAATTCCTCACAAATATTTCTACATTGCAAAAAAAACCCACAAAAACAATCACAAAATTCTGGATGTTCAATGCGATTTCATTTTATGAATGCTGAAACAGCTTTTTATTTATATTTTAACAGTTTACTGGATTTTATTAATACATTCTGGAACAACCGGCCCTTTAAGAACGTTCAGACTTTTGTTTTCGCCCAAAATGAAAGCAAGTTTGACTGAGTTAGAGGATTTGCTGCCCCCTGCAGGAGGGAGCTAGCATCATTTCAACACAAAGTTTTTGACCATTTTTGGCAGAATTTGGCAATAAACTCACACTTACGCATTAGTGCAAAACAGTTGATTATGTGTGGAAAACTTGTCGGTTTACAGACAAAAATAAAAAACAGCATTTAAGAAAAACAACTGTTATCTTCTATGTTTCGGAGTCACATAAGAAGCTTTGGCGGGCCCGATTCGGCCCCCAGACCTCCAGTTTGATGTTTCTCATAACGATACTAAACTGACCCCCTGCAGGTCTGTAAAAGCAGAGACATAAATTCGTTGTCAAAGCGGCAGAGAACAGATCGTACCGAGCAAGTTGGCTTTGTTTGAACAGATGTGCTTCCAGAGGCCTCGCTCTCCGGCGGACGCTCGTCGGGTTGGACTCCACCAACAAAAAGGAGCAGAGCAAGAAAAAACCAGGTGAAAGGGTCTTAAATCCGTTAATACATCTGTTAGGCTAGAAATAAACAACACCTGCAGTCACCAACTGGCCCACAGACAACCCCTGAAAACGTTCCACCAGTTCAAGTTGAGCTAAATCAGAAACCACCAGAATGTGAGAATACCAGGGAGTTTTCATGTGATTGCATCCCAATATACACAATTACAGCCCCATTGTCTCTTCCCTGCCATGTTCTGACCTCCCTTCTGCGGTTCCACCAAGCCACACAGCCAGATGAGGAATGTCTGGATCCAAACTGCAAACACATGCGGCCGGGCGGCGTGGGGGAAGCGTGGGGCGAACAACTTTACGTACCAGCAGGGAAAATGGAGCCAAGAGGGCAGGGAGGCCACCGCAGGCCTGTAAATTAGTGTTTTACGGATGATGAAGGGCGGTTCTGAGGGGAGCAATGTGGCGGTGCTTAATGTCCACGAGGCTGGAGCATGAAGAGAAAGGGAACTTTGACTAGACCGTTATGCACAGACCAGAGCTCAGCAACCGTTACAACCCTAGGAACCATTTCTGCCTTCAGTTCTGCCAAAAAAAACTTGTTTAAGCCACAAAACCAACATGGCTCTTTGAAAACATAAAGCCTGTGTTTGTAATGCTTCCTGCTAGGGTTGCAACCTGACGATTAATCAATTATTCTGATGATTAATCGATTATTCTGATAATTAATCAATTATTTTCACGATTAATCAATTATTCTCACGATTAATTGAAAGTGAAAATATTAGAAATGGAATGAAATAAATAAATTTGCTAATTGAAACTTCTTCAGAGCCACAAAAACCAGCATGGCTCTTTGAAAACAAAAATACTTCCAATAGACAATTAATCAGTTATTCTGATGATTAATTGATTGATCAGATAAAGACTTTTTTGGTACTTTCTGTAGAATGTTCATTTAATCACTTAGGTTTTTATTATAATATCAGAAATGAAATAAAAAACAATTTTTATATTTTTTAAATAAAACTTGTTTAGAGCCACAAAACCAAAAGGGCTATTTGAAATCAAACAGTCTGTGTTTAGAATACTTCCTGATACGGCTGCAACCTGATGATTAATCAATTACTTTTCATGATTAATCGTCAAATTATTCTTACATTCTGCAGATTGTGAATAAAATCTGCAGAAGGTGAAGTTAAAGAGCCACATTTGACTCCAGAGCTGCAAGTTGCATCTAGAACCCTGGAGGGTTTCAGAAATGACAGTGAAGAAGATCAAATGTGTCTCCGTTGAAAGATTGTTTTGACCCATCTTTAGTTTTCAGACTTCATGATCTGACGCACTCAAATGTTGGAAGACAAACATTCCCACAGCATCACAAATCCTTTTTGATAGGAATGAGATGTTGTTCCATATACGGTTGAAATGATTAATCAAAACTATTGTGATTAATCGATTACTGAAAGAATCGTCAACTAATTTTCCAATCGATTAATCATTAACCGGAGTACACAGGAGTCTAAAAACCGGAGTCTAAAACAACATATTCAGAGCCGTAATTAAAGCAACACGGTACAAAAGTATGTAAATTACAAAGAAAACACTTTTATCTGTAAATATATTTAACCCAAAACTCAAGTGGCAGTTTTAGCTTCACCTGGATCAAATTTACTAAAGGAATCTTATGCTGTTGCATTTTAGGCAATTAAAATGTTTATTTTCTTATTGAAAAAAAAATAAATCAAATTATTGACGTCTCAGAGTATTTCTAGTATTTTATAAAAAAGACTTAAGTGATTAAATAAAAAATCAGCCATTTTTTAAAAGTCAATTTAATCAGTTAATTGTTAGAATAATCAATAGTGAAAACTAAAATAATCAGAGGAAATATTGAAAATGCAAATCAATAATGTTCAAATCAGGAGAGATAAGATTTTCATCCCTGGCTAAACAAAGCACTCAAATTAAAATGTCAGGTTTAAACCAAAAGTACAAACAAAAAGAGAAATGTGCTGCATGTTATAGTTTTGAACAGCAGAATATACCATTTTATATGACTTCACCAATAACCTACCAATCAAAACAATACCCTTTGACCTCTTGAGTCTTTGTCAGTCTGCTCTGCCCCATCCTGGTGAGGTCAGCAAAACAAACTGGAATGGGCATAAAACTGGCAAAGCAAATGTCATTAAAGCTCTTGTAAAAGTTTAAATGCCCTCATAAAATGATCCAAAATATTTCAGTTTATACAAACTGAGCAGACGAGCTCCTGCTTGTTTCACCAATAAAATGGAGACAGAAAATCCATGCCAACTCCAGCCATTTTCCATAAGTATCACGTTAAATAAATTACACTTTTGCGCACATTATAATACCCAATATTTATTAATTTAGTTCACTGCGGCACAGCAAAGGGAAAAGTAATACAGAAAAATCTTTACGGAACAACTCAAAAGCACCCTTTTCTCACTCTCTGTGTCTGCTACATGCAAACTCGTTCCCATAGCAACTGACCACTTTATGTCTCACCAAAAAAATACTCAAGCATTTCCCACACAAAGAGCAGAACATTCAGTCTGTTAGAGTTTTATGTTTTTAGATTTTATGTTTATTTTGTTTATTATTAATAAATGGTTGCTGCAGTAGATTAGCTACCACTGCTATTAGCTAAGCTAACACAGCGGTGGATGATTAGCTAATTTAAAGACTGCTCTACTGATGATCTGTCAGAGTTGGTGTTTGAGTCGCCTTTTTTTATTTTGTAACTGAACCAAAACACACAGAATTCTGCAGCACATCTACATGTTAAGATTGTCATAGTCAAGCTAGCATAGCAGAGTTACTTCCCTCTCCCTCGATGTTTTCTTCTAAATGAAAACTATTTCCTGACCTTGTTATCTAATTGTTGTAGTGTTGGCAATTAGTAGCAAAGCACTGCGTCCCTTTTCCTTTCATATATCAGGCATTCATTTAAGATTTGGTGCATTATATTAACAACATAACAGCCAAAGCTAATGCTAGTCATTGTCGGCGAGCAGCTTTTTGCACTCCAGCATGAAGATGGGGTTGTGATCTTGAGCATGTGATGTCACAATGCAAGTGGTCTATGTATTCACTAAACTAAACTATAAAAATAAAAACAAATTGGAGTGAAAACCGGATAAAACAGCAAAGGTTATATTACCAGTTTGCTAGTATTTCAGATATTTAAAAAAAATCAACATTTATCAATATTGACTGATATAAAATGAACATATTTCGTTTTTCAGCCATGTTGTCCAGTCCTATCTTTACTTTTTTTTTCTTCCTTCTCGTACAGGACTGTTTATTTAGAGTTTATTTAGAGACCTTTAGGTTTGCCAGGTTTTAACTGACCGTGGCAGCACTGATTCCTTCTGACGTAATTTCTTCTCTCTTCCAACCAGCAACAAACCTTCACTGCCAAAAAGACACAAAGCTCCAAAAAGACTTGATTCCTGAGGGAAGTGTTTTGATTCACCATATTAAACCCTGGCAAACCGTGAGAAGAGAGAGCGACGGACTTTACGACTCAATCACAAGAAAGTAAACAAATCCTCAGAAGTTAAGGAGACATGACAGACGGTGGTGAAAAGAGGCTTGAAAGCAAGGGAAAAGGTCAACAAAAGGGAAATTAATGGCAAAGAAAACAGATTTTAAGACCCGGCCTCATAAGGTCGACTCGGCTGTCAGCTCCGGTCCTCATCACTCACACAAATACAGATAAGAATCTTCAGCAGTTCATCATTAGGGTAGAAGTTCGTAAACAGCTCCGAATCGTTTCACTTCAGTCCCTCATGTCAACCCAAACATTCGACCCAGACGGGTTTACATGTTCAGCACAGAAACTAGCTGCGTTTGTCAATATTCTGCTAAAGTCAAAACAAAATTAATTTTGCAACTGTGATTTTTAAATATAATTAGCTGCTCAACGTTTACACTAACACGTGAAAATGGCTGCAAACAGATGAGCTGTTATACAACCGTACAAGTTTGAAAAGCAGAAGTGGAGCCTCCTGCACAACCAAGAAGAATGCAGCAGGAGGTTTCTGGACGGTGAGCAAACAAGACAACACTCGTCTTTCCCAGCAGCCATTGTGCAGCAGCAGTAAAACCAGCTGACCAAAGGTGCTGGAGCTCCGTTTGGGTTGCTAGGTAGCGGGCGGAACTCTGCTGGGGTTGCTAGGTAACGGCACAGAATATACAGAATGTGACTGAACAAAAAAAAAATGTTTTCCAGACACTAAAAAACATTAACTTACAGGTAAAAAGAACCAGTTGGGTGTTTTCAAGTGTTTGGCCTGTTTTTAGAAGCATCTTAGGCTTCAACGGAAATATAAAAACATGCAAAATGTTAATTTTACATAGTAACCTCCTTGTAACTAATAGAAAAGTAACAACAAAATACGAACTACAAATTAAATTCAGTTTATTTACATTCCAACTTAAAGTTTTCCTGATTGTTGCAGGATGTTCAACACACAGAGGAATGTTTATTTAACCCTTCAGCAAACTTTGTTGTTGTGACAGGGGAGGAAAGGGTCAATTAAAGTGTTGACAGTTCAGCGATGAACTGAGTATCTATGTCTCATACAGTGTAAGGACTTTAACTGATCTGACGTCTGATGGACAGAACCTGCAGGTTTCTGATGAAGCAGCATTACGTCACCTGGGATGTATGAAGCAAAACAAACACGCTAAGGTCGTTAAGAGCATCACAGCTGCAGAGGCTGAAGCTGGCCTTCTGGTTTCGTTTTGGTTTTAATGATGAATTACGGTGATGAGACAGATTAGCATGTAAAGCCAAGCGCTGTCGTTAAGGCCGCAGCAGATTTACTGTTGTCATCATTTCATTACAACGAAGCAACAAAATGATGACATGTGGAGAAAACAAACAGAAAAATGAACCGATTGGTTGTTACAGACTTTATTGATCTTTGAGAATGTGTTCTTGCATTATTACCATTATGTTACTTAAAAATGGTCTCAAAACAACATTATTATAATTTATCGCAAAAAAAGACGATTCATCATCCAGATCAATGTGTTGTGGTTCCAGTCTTAGCTTGGATGATGTTTGTATGATTTTCACTAATCAAAGTAAAGTTGCACCAACTTTCTACCGTAAAATGCAATAAATAGTCGCAGTTGCCATGACAACACGCCACAAAGACGCTGGCGTCCAAACCACAAATTAGTCAAAGTATATATATATATATATATATATATATATATATATATTTTTTTTTTTCTTTTAAATTGACCAAATAGTTGACAGGTAAAGCCAGCAGCTTCATCTCTTCCAGGTCCGACATCTGAAAGCAGGTGTTGGACATTTTTAAGCAAGTTCTTCACAGCGAATGGTTGCAATTAACGTCCGTCATCAACGCTTTAGTCGGACAAAACAGCTAGATCATGGACTTCCTTTTTCCTCACGTAATTGTGTTCGCTGCATCTGCAGACTCTTTGCGGTTTGTGGTGGGAAGTCTGAGGAATCATCACTGAGGTAATGAGAAAACCGCTAACATGTGGGGAACCTTCTTCCTGGGACACCTTTGGACCGCTCACAGGGGAACATCAGGTCCAAGACGTGGGCGAACCGATCCCTGTTCAGACCGCAGAGCAGCGCCCGACCCCACACCCAGAACCAGAACATGTTAACGGCCCCCGGGTCGCCGCAGAGTGGCCACAGATCACAGGATTGGTTCCACATGGGTCTGACCTCATATTACCAGTGACATCATGTCCTGAACCTGCTGAAAACCCAGAAACCGGCCGGGGCAACTTCAGAAACTTTAAAGGAAACCCAGATGTTCCTTCACCAGCAGCTGTCTGCAGCTGTTCCTAATCCCCTCCGTCCATCTGCACCGATTCCTTAAAACGCCGCCTTACGTCCGTGGTGGATATTAAAGAAAAGTAATTGGTTTCTGCAAAAGAAAAAGTCAGAAATTTTGATATGTATCTTATGTTTTCTGGAAAAAACGTTGAAAATTCTAATTTAAAAAATATGACAATTTGCTAGATAAAACTTTTAGATTAATCTTTTAAAAAATCTAGAAAAAAATCTGAAATTTCTGTTTTCTAAAAGCTGAAAAATTTATAGATGAAACTCAGAAGTTGGAATTGTCTGATTTAAGAAAACCAAAATATTCCTGAATAAAACACAGACCCTTTTAGATTAATCTCAAAAAATTTTCTTGGAAATTTCTTGAAATATTCACTTTTTTCTTTCAGAAAATTGAGCAAAAGTTTTTAATTTCAAGCAAAACTTTTCTAGAAAATGTTAGGAATACTCTCAAAATTTCTGAGTTTTATCTCGCAAAATTTTTAATTTTCAAACTCAGAAGTTTCCAACTTTTTTTCCAAGAAAATTTTGAATTTTTTTAAACTGAAATTTACTCTTTTTTTCTGTCTAGAAGGTCCCTCAACACGCCATCGTAAGTTATTTAAGATTAGCATTAACTGAAACAATGTATTGTGTATCGCGTTTGCGATAGCTGAAACAATATGTGAGTAGTGCTTCTGGTTAGCTTCTGCTAAATAAGGTGCTTGTGTAGCATTTAAGCTTTTGTCAAACTTGTTCATTAATCATGCATTTGCTAGCTTCTGCTTCACAACGTGTTGGAGTAGCGCTTCAGGGTTAGCTTCTGCTAAATAACAATGCTAGTGTAGCACTTTAGTGTTAGTGGAACTTATGTTTATTAGCAGTTTAGGGTTAGATTCCACCATGTAGCATGTCTAGCATTAGCAGAACTAATGTTCCTGACTAGTGGTTTAGGGTTAGTGCAGCTAACCTTTTAGTTAGCTGTGCAAACCACTGGTAAAGCTAGTCAAATTTCAAGTCAACACTGTGGTTTTCCTCCTGAACAACAACCCAACATCCTTCCTCTTCAGCAGCTCAGAGTTTTACTGAAGGAGTTGTTGTATGTGTGATGTTGTTCTTTTGGTCATGACCCAAACCTCAGGGTACTGAGACCTCTAGTCTTTCTACTTTGCTTTCCAAGAGTTAGAACTTCTTATAACCTCTAAAACTGAATCAGTGTGCACAG
Source organism: Phalloptychus januarius (assembly GCA_902982915.1). NCBI lineage: Eukaryota > Metazoa > Chordata > Actinopteri > Cyprinodontiformes > Poeciliidae > Phalloptychus > Phalloptychus januarius. The sequence continues at coordinate 207,470 of CADWAE010000133.1, read as the reverse complement.
TCTGCAGCTGGTTAGGGTTTTTTTTCCTCATGGATTTGGAGCATAAGCTTCATGGAAGTGGAGAAACCCTGGGCAATGTCTTAGAGTCACAAAAACTTCCCCCCAGCTGTTCTGCATCACAAGCAATGCCTTTCTCATGGGGTCAAAGGTTAAACAAAGCTATTCCAGACATAAGAGCATCCCAGCTGGATGTAATACTTGCAACGCAGGTTGGATGGAAAGATAAAAGGTAAAAAGAGGGATTAAAAATGACAGCAATGCTGAAACTGAAGCAGGTTATGTGGTTACTGGAATGCAGCTGTGCACACAATCCTCTGCCTCTTTCATGTTCGGGTGAATATTGAGCCTTATGAAACACTTCAGACGTGGAAAACGCACACAGATCCACGATGTTCCAGAGAACAAGACAGATTAGCGCACTGCAGATGTGGAAGTTTGAATATTTGATACCTGGAACCATTCAGCCAAACACAAACCGATGTTAGCAGAGCTAACTCGACAAATGGCAATGATTGCTGTATCTTTATGGCATTTTTCAGCCCTGTGTTGGAAAACGTCGTGACGTCAGACTTCCATTAACTTTGCAGCTGGCAGCCATCTTGGTAGGCGGTTGCTATGGAGTTGCTATGACAACAACTAAGTCACAAGCTAAGAACTCTCTCTCGCCTCGTTCCTAGCTAACTTATAAAAACAATAAGTACTTTACAACTACTTGAATATCTACCCACCTCTGTTAGCTATCTGCTGAACACCAAGAGTGCACACAACACGGAGGAGCTTCACCTGAAATCCATGGAGGCTCACAATCAATGTTAAAATGGGTTTGTAAAGTTTGTACAAACTCTGCCAGTCACCAGAACCTTGTTATTCATACCAAGAGTAAGTAACACACAGGTAGGCTACATGTCCATCTTAGCTAGAACATAAAAGCTACATTAACTAAGCTAATTTTGCTAGCTTGGCACTACAGTAAATATCACTGATATTTATCTTAGTATTACACTGAGGTGGGTGGAGGACTCAAGTAGTTGTAATGTTACATTGTTTATAGAATATGCATGAGGCTGAGAACAGCAGTTCTAAGGTTGTGGCTTGTTTATTGTTGCCATAGCAACTCCACAGCAACTGCCTACCAAGATGTCTGTCAATTACAAAGCTAGCGGAAATGTGACGTCACATCGGAACTATGTGTTAGGTCGACCCAAAACGAGACTCTCAGGTTTGTTTTGGTTGTATTTACCCAGAATTCCCTGCGCTTGTAGTCCACTTCCTGCTTTTGGAGCGGTTTCAGTCTGCTTGGCATTTACATATGGATTCAAACGGCACCAGAGTTCACTTCAACCAAACAGAGATTGAGGTTTGTAGGCGGACCAGAGTTCACTTTTTTGGTGCAATTTCGCCTTCACACCTCAACAACCGAACCAGACTTCCTACAGAAACGGACTGGAGTCGGATTAAAGCGGATCAAACATGGCTGCTGCTGCAACCGAGCTGCTGAGTGTTCCGGATCATGCTCTGATTCGGTCCAGGAAGTCCTGGATTAATTAGTGGCCCGGCGGCGCCTTGTAACCCAACATATGTTCTGTGGTCGCTGCATCACCAGCGCCGCTAAAACAAAAGGATCCAGACATTCGGGACCCAGTGAGTCACACAGAAGAGGTTCTGATTAACCGAGTCGGTGCTGCAGCAGGAATCTCATCTCAATCTGGGAACTACAGAGATGAGATAAAATACATTTGTCCTCTCACTCAAATTGGGATTTTTTAAAATAAATTAACTTAAAAATGTTTAGATTGATTGTTTTAATATTTTAAAATGCATTATTTGTCAGGTTATTTAGATAAATGAAACGGAACTCGGTATGATGTTCCCGTGAATAAAATGACTTTTATATCGCTAATTAGTAGCTAATGTCGACGTTTGGGGCATTTTCTCTCTCATTTACAGTCTCACCTGTATTTAATGCTCACGGCTCATTAATACAGTAGCTAGAGACGCGATTAGAGTAACTTAGTTTGTTAGGCAGTGATAAACAGCCTGCGATAAACACTCAAATTTAAATTAGATGTTTTTTTTACATTTAATTTAAATGTATTTTGCTCATTTATTTTTTTATTCATATTTACTTTAAATAGATTTTTAGATTCCACTTAAATTAGAGGTTTAATTTAGTTTTTATGTATATTTATTAATTTAGTCTAAATATATTTAGTTCGTATGATAATTTTGTATTCAAATTTAATTTACATTTATTTATTTTAATTTGATTCGATCCGTCTGTACAGATTTCTGGTTTACTTTACGTACAACTTACTAACTAAAACTCATAAACTAAATAATTTAATAAGTGATTTATGACCCTGCATGCATGTTGATCAGGAACATTTGCTTTAAAACAAAAAGCAGATGCTGCTTGTTGACCTAAAAAGGCAGAAAAATGCCATTTTGATGCATTTAATGGGGGAAAAAAAGCAGATTTAATTCTGACCACCACGGAAAACTGTCTAGATGAGTCGTGTATTAATAATTTATTAAGTTTCTTACATTAACAGAACAACGTTGAGTAAAAAGAAGTTTTAAATCAAATCAAATGTGCCCTGTAACACTGCAGAGAGTAATTTGTTAAACACCATTAAAACCTAATTGCTGTGCAGTGAAACTTTATCGCTTCCCTGCGGTCTGACTTTTCTTCTCTTCAGCAGCAAAACAAGGAGTTTATTACGCGCTTTGGGTTCAGTGTGACGCTGAAGAAACACTTTTTAATCCGGATCTGAACCAAAAAACATAAAAATATGCAACAAGGCGCAGCTGATTAACACTAATTAACCACAGAGACAGTGGAAAATTGGTTTCTAAAAGCAAAAAAGTCCCAATCAGATAAATAAATAAATAGATTCAAATAGTAAAATACTATATTTATAATATTCATAGCTTGTTTTACTGTATTAAATATGTCACTAATCAAGAAATAAAACTTTACATCTGATTGGTTAATAAGGTTAGCCCCGCCCACTGATGGCTATATGAAAACGGTTTAATAAACTCATGTTTTAACACAAAACTCTAAAATAATAACATTCAATATTTAAGTTATTATAAGTATGACTCCCTTATGTGAATACTTTTAGCATATTTTCACTTTTTGCTTTTTTTTAAAGGTTTCAAAGGACTTACTTAACAAAAACCCTGACAATTCAGAAGTAAAAGTTATGAGAAAAATAAAAACAAACACAAAAAGCGTTATTTCCGGTGAAGTTCCTCCCCGGGCTCCACAGGTGAGTCCTCCTACCTGACGGCAGCATCCCGGATCCGGACTCGCCTCCAAAGTCCAGGTCAGGTGAAGCGGCGCTCCTGGTCACCAAGCCGAGGAGACAAAGTGTCCATTTCACCGCCCAGAGAGACATTTCCACCAAACCGGAACCGCTCCTCCAGCTACACTGAGGTCATCGTCTCATCACCGACTGGACTGAAGATCAACAACAACTTCTTCTTCTTCTTCTTCTCCTCCGCTGCTGCTGCAGCTTCGTCACATCATCCAGGCGTTAAACCACACAGATAAGCCCCGCCCACTCTCTAGGGCGCTGTCCAATCAGAACCCAGAACGCCCCGCCACCCATAGAGCCCGTCTGCTTCTCATTTCTGAATACTTTATCGCAGGTAAATAGTTTCTGACTGGAAAGATCTTAATTTTTAATAGCAGGGCACGAAAAATTAAGACTTCCTGAAAAGATGAGAGTGATGGCGTTCAGCAAAAATCCCGTTGTAGTGTAAAATATGACAGATTTCTGGATAAAATATATATCTAGTGGCTGATTTTTAGTGGCTCAATCACACAAAATAATCATTGAGAATTTGTAAATAATTGCTTTTTATTTACCAAATTGACTGGGGCTGAGGGAGGGAGACCAAACACTTCAGCTGCCTGAAATAATCTGTTCCCCCTCCATAACATGGGAGCAAATCCCATTATTAAACCCGCATTATTAACTACGTTTGTAACACTTGAATGTTCATTATTTTCCCCTAAAACTGATCATTGAGAGAAGCAGGACTGGATCCTCACACTCTCACACAGACGTTAGTATTTACACTGCTGAACGAACAAAGTTAGCATTAGCTAGCATGCTGTCAGTCAGTGTTATCGCAGGCTGTTTATCACTGCGTAACAAACTAAGTTACTCTAATCGCGTCTCTAGCTACTGTATTAATGAGCCGTGAGCATTAAATACAGGTGAGACTGTAAATTAAAGAAAAAATGGCCCAAACGTCGGATATTAGCAACTAATTAGCGATATCGAAGCCATTTTGTTCACGGCAACATCATACCGAGTTCCGTTTTCATAAAGAAACAAAATACCGTAATTCATATTTAGCGTACAAAGGACAAATAAAATTATTTCCTCCTATTCTGGTCACAACCAGAGGAAAATGAGCCGTCAGAAATAAAAACGGGAGGGTGTGAGCTCCGCACGATGTGCTAAAGATAAAACCTGGTGGCTGCAGGCCGCAAAGCTATTAACAGTTATGGCAGTTAATAACATAATGTATGTTATTAACAGCTGTTAATAACATAATGTATGTTATTAACAGCTGTTAATAACATAATGTATGTTATTAACAGCTGTTAATAACAGGTGAGACTGTTAACAACTGTTATAACATACATTATGCTATGATGATCTACGTTATAATTCTATGCTGCTGGTTAAATAAAACCAGATGCTAATCAACACCTGTTGTAAATTATTGAATTCGCCCAACTGTAAATAATTGAAATAGTTAAATAGATAATCTGATATGGCTGCTGACATAAGGAGACTTCTGAGGACATAAGGCCGCTGTGTGGGCGGGGCTTGATGCCTATGACGTGTGGACCGACGTCAGGGCCTTTGTTTCTTTTGTCCTAACTTTGTAACTTTGCACTCGTTCTTCGCCCAACTTGTAGCTCATCTTCAAACCTGAGAACTCGACAGCAATCATGTCAAGTACACAGAGTTTGAAAATCTGCTGGAAAATGAATCAGAACCAAAGTCCAGCTCTGATGACTCCACATCTGCCTCCAGTCCTTCAGATGAAGACGCTTCGGAGGATTCATCTGTGAAGGAAGCTCGGCGGGGCAGCCAGATGCTGGACGATGGAGGCAATGAGGAACTAACGGATCCTCACGTTTGTTCTGAAGAGGGAAGAGAGGAGCAGGTTTCACAACCACCTGGATCGACAGCTTCACATCCAGTTCCAGATTTAAAACCTCCAGCAGAAATCAGCGAGGGTGTGATTCCTGCTGAGCTGGAACTGGAAGAACCAGAAACAGAGTCCATCAGCGAACTGGAGGAAGACCAGGGAGAGTCTGAAGAGGCAGCGATCAGAAAACCGGCCGTGAAAATTATTTACAGCCAAATGTGTAACGGTGTTTACAGGACGTTTTCTCACCAACGGAGTACCATGGAGAAATACATTGTCAGAACGAGTCAACACTAGATATTTCTTCAGCAAAATTTCAATACAACTCACTGGAGTGGATAATTATGGCCGTAAGAGAGCTGCTAGGTTTGGGTTAGAGAACACAGGAAGCTTTTATACGTACACTGCTACTGTCAGAGCGAGGTGGGTAGACTGTGACGTAGGCGCTCACACAGTAGTTCGGTTATTTTATACTTGTTTAGTAGTTAAGTCATTTTATACTTGTTCAGTGGTTAAGTCATTTTATACATGTTTAGTTGACAAGTCTTTTTATACATGTGTAGTAGTTAAGTCATTTTATACATTTGTAGTGGTTAAGTCTTTTTACACGTGTTTAATGGTTGAGTTATTTTATACTATTTAATAGTTAAGTCTATACTTGTTCATGTTTAGTAATTCATAATTAATAAATAAGTAACCCACTTTACTCAAATCTAGCTCTTAAGTAACACACATGGGGCGATTCTGACACAATGCTGGTGGAACCACTTGTTGTGCAAATTTGTAAGGATTAATCAGGTCATTCAATTTACAGATTGAAATCATCCACTAATCTCTGAAGAACAGAGACTCAATGAGGGAGAGTGCTGGACTCGGAATGTGTCGTTAGCTTCTATTGTCGGGCAAAGACAAAGTATATTTGTCATTCATACTATTAAAATAGGCAGTTATAGCTAAGCATTGCTCATTTCTTTTGTTAAAAATCCGGATTTATTAACCTTACTGGGATCAATATGAGTGCTTGAGTTGTGGGTATCCTTCCAGTAACAGTCGAGCTAATTTTTGTTTCGCGCTTTTTCTTTGTTTTTGAATGTTTAGACCACTTAGCGTTCCCTAAATTAAATATTCTGGATAAATTGTACAGCGCTAATTTACTTGACTGTTTTGTAGACTTTTCTAGCTGAATAAAATTTTACATTTGGGTTAAAATTTCGGCTCTGAACGGTTAAGAATTCTTCAAGTAGCTAAGGGTTTATATTCATGCTCTTATTTTGAAAGAGCGAAGAAAGTTAAGCTACCGTTTCCGTTCCTCGCTTTATCTCTTGATTTCAAATGTTAAATATACTCGAACAAAATAAAACACAAAGAAACATGAATACAACATCTAAAGACATTGTAAAACATGTAAGTTATGTCGAAATTGTTTTTTCAACGTAATTTAATCTTTCAAGAGCAGACAATTTGAATTGAAGTTAGCATGTTAGCATCGCGCTTTAGCTAGCTTACTACGCACTACTGAACACATATATTCATTCAACTGTCACCATAAAGCAACAAATTGCAGTTTTTCAAACAAAATCATCAATAATTTCATGCTAATCTTTCTTTTTTTCCAGAATTTATTGACAAAAGCCAACATATAACATACAGCAAGCCTTACCTTTAAAAAAAAACCGTTGAGCCCAGTGGAAGGAGGTAAGGACTGAGAGCAAAGCCTTATCGAGTCTTTTCACTTTTATTCTGAAAAATGTGGCTTTAAATCAGATTTTAAAAAACTAATCTGCGGCCACAGTTTTCATTTGAGGGTTGTTTGTTTTGGAGCAGGCACCGCGCACGCTACCTCTCACAGAAAAACCAAAATAAAACCCGGTGTTTCACACTTTTTACACGCTTTCATGCTGTTTTTTTGCCTCAGCTGTACATCTATTAATACAGATTTAATTTACAACTCTTCACACAGACGTAAAATCCGCTCGGTCTCACGGAAACCATGAACTCGGGGTCTGCAGCGGGTAAAGCTACGGGCAGATCAAGTGTCGTCTTGTTGCATAGCCCTACTTTTTAATATATATATTTTCCAGTGAACAGTCATCTGCAACAACACAACTCTTTATTGAACCTGTGAGTTTACATTTAGGTCAGTTTTCCAACAAACCGTCACACAGTAGTCCTTTAAAAATCAAAACGAGGAGGAAAGCCCCGAAAATCCGAGCTTTTATGGCCGAGACGATAAATATAACATGCTGGAGGAGGCAGGTGGTTCTGAAATGTTATTTTTATGTATAGATTTTTTTAAAAATGGCACTTTTTCTCAACTGAGAGACCGATTTCTGTGACTGACTGGCAGTGTATATGTAAGAGAATAAAGGCAAATACTTACCACAAATCCTTCAGCCAAAGTACAAACACTACCCTGATCATGCACTACATTACTTACTCTGAATTAATGTACTAATTTTAATACACCCACCAGAATAATTGTACAAAAAAAAAGTATCTTTCTGGATTTAAATCAGGATTTTCATGTATATTGTTTCTTCCCAGCCACAGTCATTCATCCATCTCGGTTTAAGTCCATCTGAACCGAAGCGAAGCTGAAACTTTAACAACTTTGTGGTAAATGAGGCACTTGGTATTTGGCCACTTAACGCCAGAAACAGAGTTCCTCTGGTTCTGTGTGCACCGAAACCTTTTTACATCCTGTACAGATTACAAAAACGTGACAGTGAAAAAGCGGCAGAAAATGTGGAATCTCAGCTACTGGTGGATCAAACGAACAAAACATGTATTAGTGACAGAAACAACCGACTTACAATTAATTTTTAATAGTTTATTAGATTAAAATGAGTTCCAATCGATTAGCTAATAATAATGTCTGCTTAGACCTTTTTTTAGTGTTGCAGTTTGGCCACCATCCAGCAGTGGGCGCCGCTGGTCATCCCTAAACAGAGTTGTTGATACAGGATTAAAGGCGGCAGCGATGCAAAATGCACCTTAGCAAACCTTGTTTTTTTTATATAAAAACTTTAAAAGCTCCTTGAGTTAATTCAACCAAAGTTGATGCTCAACTTTTGAGCATCAATTTCTCAACCAAAATGACTGACAGTCTATCAATGCCAGACTGTAAAACAACAAGCTAACCAAGTCTCACTGGGGATGTGATAACAGAGGGAAAACGCAGAAAATAAAATAACCTAATATAACAAGACATTATGCTGAGAACGGTTGATTTTTAGGGCTGTCTTAGATCAATAACGTGAAAAAAACAATTTTCTCTCTATTCAGTCACAACTGACACGTAAAAATGTCAAATATGACAAATTTAGCCCTTCGTGTTATAGAAAGATGGCCGGTTCTCTTGATACAAGAGAAAACTGGGATCGTTAAGAAAGTGGCCGCTTATCAATTAATCGTTGGTCGATCGTTAAGAGCGTTCAACTTTATATTAACTGGGTAACTGATAACTTGCATCCCTAGTGTCAGCATAGTTAGCATATCTAACACTGTGTCAGTGTTTAGCGCTTCTACAACTAAACCTGCACAAGGGGAAAACTTACCCTGGAACATGAACCAACCGTGTTCTGCTGATCTCAGCGAAATGGACCTAAACGTTGCAGCTGGCAGAAACAAAATGGAAAATTTGCAAGGATGTGTTCACACCACGACCAACAGGAAGCGCAGGGCATTCTGGGTAAACACACCCAAAACAAACACGCTAGGCTAGCGGCAGAAATAGCTCCTGGGTTTTTTTTTTTGTTTGTTTGTTTTGTTTTATAAAAGACAAAAGAGAAGTCTACAACCGCTAAAATCTGACGCCACTCCTTTCCTGGTGCATCGCCCCCACAGGTCAGGAGGGGAAAAGCTTTTTTAATTATTTTGGTTTGATTCGGTGCAGTGAGCAAGTGAACCGCTTCAACAGAAAATGAAACAAATGTTGCCATTTTGGTCCCCAGTTGAACCTGAGACATGTGGAGGTATTTGTTTTACAAATGTAAATTAAAGGACAAAAAATTTAATCGTTTTAGATTTTTTTTCCCCCCCCCTTACTTGATCTGGACATGAAGCAGAAAAAAAGGCAATAAAATCGTTTCAGGTTTGTTTTAAAAAGTCTGAATGTTCATCTGCTAAAATAAAACAGCTTTTTGTCATATCTGTGATTTTTTTTTTCTGCTTTTAAGTGAAATAAAAAGTAGAGATTCCACATTTTTGCCTCTATTGGTTGTTCTCCTTTTCTTCTCATGATCTCTAGATTTTTAACAGCTGTTCTTTAAGAATCTGAATACCTGAATGAAAACATTTTAGCCTTTTTTTGGCAAAAATTACACCAAAGTAGCAGCTAAACAAACAAAGAAAAATGTACAAACTCAGAAATGTTGTTCTGATTGTGACAAAACAGGCATAAAGTGTAAATTTAAAACAGTGAGCAGCTATAAGGTCAGGAATGAGGCATTCTGATTGGTCTGAAACAGTTTACAGCTTCACTCTGAACATTTTGGCTTATATCTTCTGAATTCACCGGCCAAGGCAGAAGGTTAAGGGTTTTCATGTGTGCTATAATCTCAGTGCAAGTAAATGGGATAGAAAAAGGTTGTTTTTCCTGCAAAGAGGTTGTAATATTAGAGACTAACAGAAAAAAGCTGGAACACTGCAAAAACACAAAATCTCACCAAGCATTTTTGATCTAATTTTTAGTGCAAATATTTTACTACACCTGAAATAAGACAAAAGTAACATATAAGTAACTTTTCAGCAAAAATAGGAGCTTGTTTTAAGTCAGTGATTTCCTAAAGGTGACTTGTTGTGCAGGTCAGAATATGTCTATTTGCAAAACAAAACATGTTCATTACATTTTTCCTTAAAATCCTCAGATAATCAGATTTTAGCTGTTTTAGCATCTCAGCCCTTTAAATCCAAATAAGCTGCTGCTGGCCACGCCCCCTAACTCAATGTTTACACTTGTATGTGAAAATGGCTGCCAGCAGATCTCCAATTATACAACCATACGTCTTTCAGAAGCATTAGTAGAGCCTCTTGCACAACCAACAAGAATGCAGCAAGTGGATGGCAAGTCAACAACAAACCACTTGTCTTTTCCAGCAGCCATTATTCAGTACATACAGCAGTAAAACCAGCTGACCAAACATACTGGAGCTCAGCTTGTGTTGCTAGGTAACCGACAGAACTCTGCTGGGGTTGCTAGGTAACGGGCGGAAAGCTGCTGGGGTTGCTAGGTAATGGGCAGAACTCTGCCGGTGGGTTACTAGGTTACGGGCAGAACTCTGGTGCGGTTGCTAGGTTACGGCCCAGTGGCTGCTGATTTGTGACGTTAAATTCTAGAGGTTTTTGAAAGGGTTCTGGATTTCCAGAGGCCAAAGAACATGAACATTATGTCAAAAACCGGCTTTTAAAGAACTTGTTTTGCTTTCAGAACCAGTAGAAACCTAAATGAAAGAAAAAAACTGTAAAATGTGAATTTTGCATATGATGTCAAATTTAATATTGATTGAAAAAGTACTGGTTCCACTGAAAGATTATTTCAATCATAAGACATTTTTTCCATTCGATAAAATAATCAGACAGTGGAGTCAGTACTTTGTCAATATTAAGGTATTTTGGCCTAAAACGAGCTCCTATATCTTGCAGAAAAGTATCTTGTGAGTTAGTTTAATCTTATTTGAAGCGTACGAAGATATTTCCAGTAGAAACGGGACCAGGAACACCGGGTAGCACGTGGTGTTGTTGCAGTGACTGATCAGTGACCTCCCTCAGCAGCACAGTCCCAGTGGACCGGCTCCAGCCGGCCGACCTCGGCGCTCAGCAGCACGTTTTTAGCCTTTCAGTCTTAGCTGTGAAGCTTAGCGCCCAGCTAGCACCAGTCCTCCTCCTCCCGCTCCCTGAGACCCGTCGCTCCCCTGCTGCTGCCCGCCGCTGACCCCAGGGTGAAGTGGTAGCCGTTCGGCACTCCCGCTGCCCGCCTCTGTGCAGTGGACGGCGCAGCGGCGCTTCTGGAGGAGTGTCCCCCTCCATGGCTGCTCACAGCGTCCTGGAAGTCCTCGCCCTCCTCCAGCAGGGACGAGTCCAGCTGCTGCCGGCTCGTGTTCGAGTCCGGACCAACCGGGGCTTTGGGCTCTTCGTGAGCCGCCAGCAGGCGTTCGTGCTCCGATGCGCCGCGGACGAAACGAGACCCGGGCGTGGAGGCGCTGGCGCTGGGCGGAGCAGCTGAGGAGGTGGGAGTCTTGTAGGCCACGGCGGGCCGAGGCGTGAGCGGCGTCTGGGGCAGCTGGCGGCGCCCGCGGGGCTGAGTGCTGGGACCAGATAGCGGCTTCATCACAGTGCTTCCCTGCTGTGAAACACAGTCACACCGTCACTTCAAGGCAATAATCATTAAGAATATATATCACAATAGAACGTGATCAATATCAATAGATCGTACGTCCAAACCGCACGGCATTCTGGGAGATCTAGGGAGAGGAAAGGCTTCAGCTAGCTAAGCTAGGTTGGTGGTATCACCTGACTCACTCACTCTTGGTTGCCTAGCAACAACCTGCTGGGTAAGCAGCAGTTTCAAGTTCCCCCCAGCTACGGTTGCCTAGCAACAACGTGCTGAGTAACTAACGCAGCAGCAGTTTCAAGTTTCCCCTCAGTGCCTCAAAACTGATTAAAAATAAAAAAACAACAAAACTGGATAAAGAGACAACATTCTGGTAGGGCTTCAGATAATTAAAGCAGGAAACTAATCAATAATTATTGATCACGACCAATCATTTCCATCTGAACATTTCCTAAAAAGTCATCAAATGTAAAAAAGAAAAAAAAAAAGCCTAAATTTTAGCAAACCACTCAAATTTGTATTTTTTCAACCTTAAGAGTTCAGAACAACTTGCTCTATCTGTGCCACAGCGCCACCGTCTGGCCCGGCAGACCAATCACACCATGGTTTACTGAATCGTCTCCTCACCTGTTTGATGAGGCCAGAGTCTTGGCTCTCTCCCGGAGACGTGGACCGGCTCGGACCGGCCGACCGGGCCTGACCCGGCTCCCTGCTGCCGTAGCGCTCGCAGGAGTAGTAGCGCTGCTTCTCCCCGGCGGAGGAGTGGTGCCTCCTCTCATGGGGGCGGCTGCGGTCCCGCTCCCTCGCTCGCTCTCTGGACAAACCGTCGGCTGTCGGGTCTTCAAACGAGCCTACAGGACGGCGACGGTCAGCGGCTTACGAAAACACTTCACTTCTTAAACATTTGAAAGTGCGTCAGCTTCACGTTCCTGGAGCTGTGTGACTGATCACATGATCAAACTTAATCACCTGGGATTTAATGGCAGCATCACCAGAATATTGACTAATTAATGGAAACGCAGTGAATTAAACATGAACAGAAGGAACTTCATCATAATCAGGTGAGTCAGACGAGCTTTAAGGTCTCAAACTAAATAATTCCTTAATATTGATGAAAAGGTTCTAGTTCTTTTTGCCAGATTATTTCACAACATGAGGAAAATATTTTTCTGTAAGTTAAATAATCTACCAGTGGAGCTGGATGTAAATGTTGGTATTCATTTTGTTCTGGTCTGGGTTCTGGCTCACCGACGGCGCCGGACGGCGGCGCTGAGGACGTTTTGTCCAGAGACTTCTGCTTCCTGTCTTTGTCTTTGTCTCTGCGGCGGTGGCAGCGGTGGTGGTGGTGGTGGTGGTGGGTCCGGTCCGGTTCCGGTCCATCACAGAACCGGCTCTGGTCGACCCGCTCCAGGTCGTAGTCCCTCAACCCGACCTGCTGGGGCGTCAGCGACGACGCCGAGCGTTTTATTGGGCTGAGGTCAACGATCGGCTGGGAGGAGGGAAGAGGAAAAGGTCAAAGGTCAAGCAGACTGTTTGGCAGCGGATCAATTAAATATTCACAAGAAGAAACGAGAGACGTCTGAACATTAAAGCTGTTTGATCGACTGAACGAAGACTGAACTGATTACCGGTTATAGACGAAGGAGCAGAACTGTTTAGCCTTTAGCTTGTTAGCATCTGGACATGTTTCATTTAAAGAAAAACTAAGAATCTACAGCTGCCACAATTCTGTCCATTAAATAAGAAACGCAAATAAAATCATGAGTGAATAAGTTTGTAAAAACAAGCAGCAACATCTTCCTCCAGCTGCTTCCTGTTTGCTTCTTCTGTGGCGTTTCCAACAGTAGCAACAGCCTGTTGTTGGTCATGTGACTCGTTTTATCCTCCATTAAATAATATGTAATGCATCATATTAATGTGTTCACTTTTCTCCTTAACACTGTCAATTTACTTTGTCTTTTATCTCGTGAGGACACGCAGGGTGAGGACACTCTGGGTGAGGACACCGGGTGAGGACACGCAGGGTGAGGACACTCTGGGTGAGGACACGCAGGGTGAGGACACGCAGGGTGAGGACACTCTGGGTGAGGACACGCAGGGGGAGGACACGCAGGGTGAGGACACACTGGGTGAGGACGTGTCCTCACACACGCTGCTCACCCTGCCTGCTTCTTACCTTGTTGTTTGCAGCAATCAGCCTGGTGAGACGAGGAATTGAACCAGCAACCAAAACTCACCTTCCAACTGAATTTAGCAGCGATTTAAACGGAAATGAATCGTTTTAAAGCGTTAAAATGTTGAATTGTTCGTCTGACTCGGTGAACTGCCGGTTCCTGTTCCTCGCTCACAGTCAGAATCCAGAGGCGTCGTGTTAAGAAAACCACCTTAACAGTCGATTCACTCAGTCAGCTGCCTTAAAGTCTCATTGTTTTGACTGAAATCAATCGTTTGTGCCAGAATTTTCTCTAATTCTGTTCCCATCGCAAAAATGGACAGAATTAAAGGAATTAATTGAAACTCTGAGAATCAGATGAGATTACACTGCAAAAACACAAAATCTGACCAAATACGTTTTATACTTTATAGAGGAAATAAATGAGTTAGCTTGAAATAAGAAAAACTTACAGAAACCTTTCAGCCAGAAGCAGGAGTTATCAAGTTAGAATGTCAGGTTATCACTGGAACAATCTGCTATTTTTTTCATCAGTATTAAGGAATTATTTTCTTAAAACAACTTCCTGCGTCTAGCTGAAAAGTTGCTTTAAGTTCATTTGAAATGATTAAAAGTCTGATCAGATATTTGCACTAAAAATTATGAAAAAATAAAAAACTGTGTGAGCTTTTTTCTATAGTTTTTGAAGTGTAAGAGCTTCTTTTAAGTTAAATAATCTTTTAAATCAAAGAATTATTTTCTTAAACTCCTGTATTTCACTGAAAAGTTATTTTCAAATTAGTTTTAATTAAAGTGTGTGAAATTATTTCAATTAAAAACTAGACGAAAAAAATGGTGACATTTTGTGTTTTTGCAGTGATGTTTCCCAAAAACACAGAAATCCAAAGTATTTTATCTAGTTTCTAGCACTTTTTTTAAATAAGACAAAACTAATTTACCCTTAACTTTTCAACAAAATACAGGAGCTTTTTAACTCAATAGTTCCTTAAAATTAATGAAGTATTTGCAGATTATTTCACTTGTAAAATGTAAAAAAATAAGCAATTGTTGTGAATATTCAAGATTTACTGACTTAAATCAAGCTCTCACTGCAAAAACCACAATTTGCCACATAGTTAGTAGAATAATGTAAAAACTACACAAACTACTTTGTAACATTTTGTGTTTTTGCTGCTTATTGTCTCCATTTAATGAGCCAAATAAGATTTTAAGGCTGAAAATCAGAATAAATGAGAAAACTGAGCAGGTTTTAAGTGAGAGATCTTTGAAACAGAAGAGCAGCAGAACCGTCTCCACAAAACAACACAAACACTCACAACCACAGTGTGCAGCGCCGCACTGCTGGAAGCAGGAGACGAACCTGAGGACACACACAGATACCTTCCCAAGGATGCATGGCTTTAATGGGAATCGAGTTTTTAAAAATGGCATTATGTGGGACGGGTGCTGCGCTGTGGAGGGCGCCAACGCTGCGACGTGATGGAGGCAAGAGCACAAAGAGAGAGGAGAGGGGAGGACAGAGAGGTGGCGCAACAGGTGGTACATACTGCCAGGTGGGTCCCGGGGGCGTGGCGAGGGTGGCTCCGCTAAGGACGGCACGACAAGAGGAGGTGGGCAAACATTAGCAGTGAGCATCAACACGAGAGAAAACGGGAAGACAGGAAGAGAAGAAGAATGAGGCTGTTGTAGTTTCCTGCTGTCCACAGAATCCAGCGGGAATAAATGTCAGATTTATTCTAAAAAATAGATGTTAAATTGGAGTTTCACACACATTTTGCTGTTTTTACATGAAACAACGTGATCGTGCTTCCTTGAGCAGGTTAGGATAGGTCTATAGTTTATTAAAAACATGTTTATTACATTTCTTTAACAAAATCATTCTAGATAATGAGGTGTTTGTCTCCTCACTTCTGCTTTTTTTGGAGTTATTTAGGGTTCTGTCAATTTAAACCTAAATAAAATGCAACATTTACACCAGTTGCCAGGCAACAGGTGGAGTTCTGCTGAGGTTGCTAGGTAACAGATGTAACTTATTGTCAGAAAATGGCTGGGTGTTGGTTATTTTTAAACACTTGTACTAGTTTTAGAAGAAGTATATATTTAAAATGGAAGTATAAAAATGTAAAAAATGACTAATTTTGAATAGTCGGTCTAGAGCTCATCTCTTCATGTTTTCTAACTTCATATTTTTATCTTTATATTATCCTTTATTCTTGATTTTTTTTAAATGTTTAATTTAGAAACTTTTTTAGAAAAAAAACTTTTACATTTCTGAGTTTTTTTGGTGGAAATGTCCTCCTCTTGTTGTCTGTCTACATTAGCCATAGATCTCCATTATAACGTTCTCTACTGCCCATGATTCATTTTGTTTCTAGTTTTAAATAAAGTTACTGAGGAAAAATAAAAGAGCACGTAGAGAGGAAGTGGAAATGCTTCGTGTTCATCCACTTCAAAATAAGAGCATGAAAATAAAACGTTTATTATTGACGTAAAGAATCTTACAGTCAATAATAAAAACTTTAACTGAAGATATAAGCTGGGGGTTTAGAAATGATCTAAGATTAATTTAGGGTAAAACTAAGTGCGATAAACATTCCCTAAGTTAGCAAAAATGCTAAAGCGCTAACTTAAAATTAGCTATGTTACTAGCAGAAGTGTAGATTTGCATCAGATTCTCCTAGCTCTAGGTCCTTATCCAATAAATTATTACAGACTATACACTAGCAGCACGTTTTGGATGTTTATTTGTAAAATAATGTCGAGCTTTGAGCTTCTGTTGTTTCCTACTTTGTGTTCGTATCACATCAACCAGGCAAACCTGATGAATCTGAGGTTATTAGGTGACAAACTGAATTATTAGAAAGACCTGATTTCTGTAAGGAGCTTCAAAATGCAGCGTGGACAGCAGGAAAGCACGAACCAGGGAGGGAGAGACAGAAACCAGACAGTGAGACAGGAAAGCTGAACAGACGGGTGGAAAAACCCAGAAACAAATCAACTAAACGTGACGTCAACACAGCAGCTTTAACAGAATTAAATTAAAACACATTAAAAACGGTTTAAACTTTATGAGAGTTACATCACTGGACATGCAGAGGAGCTTATTCAACCCTTTGGCTTTGAAACGAGAAAATACACATAAAAATCTAAACATTTTATTACAATTCAACATATTTTCTGTTAAACAGTTTGATTAATTCATGCGTATAAATGCAGAAGCTCTTAAAGGAAAATAACGTGAATAAAAGAAGAGCCGGTTTGAAAACTGGACCGCTTTCAAACCGGAGACCCAGGGAATTCTGGGTAAATACTAAAACACAGGAGTCTAGCACTACAGGAAGAAATGACTCGTAGTGTTTTACCATAAAATAAATACTTATGGTAAAAATATAAAGCGGAACGAGTAATTTTCCATCAATGTTAAAAGGGGCTTTATTATGTGTTGTCCAGGCATGGATAGCCATTTTATAAGATAATCAAGTAGCTATATTAGCTTCATATGCTATATATGCATCGTATGACTTCATAATGTAGGCTTCTGTCTCTTTAAAAACTCCTGCGCTTTCTGAAACAACATGGCTGCTCTATTAACCCTTTAGCAACGTTTTTACCAGCGTTGCACTGAGAAGTGGCTCACAGACGAGCTCAGCAGAGACTCAGCTCCAGCTCTTTGCTCATTGCGCCTAGCTAGTCTGAAGGAGCTGAAAGGGGGAGGAGCTTTGTCCTGGAAGGCGGAGCTAGGACCAGCCACGTGTTTTGCACAGCTGAATGGTTGCCATGGAGATTAAAGAATTTCTCAAATGCATGTAAGAATCAAGACTCCAGGTTTGTTTTAGATGCGGGAATAACATTAAAACATGATGTAAAGCTCAAGTCTATTTTACATAATACTGCCCCTTTAAGGAATCATTTACTTAAAAGAAGTTTCTGTATCTTGTTGAGAAACTGCTTGTAAGTCAGTTTTGTTTTAATTCAGTTGTACTAAGATATTTACACTAGAGCAATAACCTTTGGTGAGGTTGTTGGTGGTTGTTGACCGACCAACAACCTCAGGTCGGCCCAGGTCGGTCAAAATGGCCGACCTGGGCCATTTTGAAAGCCTTCGAGTAGAGGAAGACGATGCTTACGTGGTACTCTGCGTTTAGGCGTGGCAGCGACGCGGCTCTGACGTGGCCCTCCAGGCCGGGCCGGCCCTCTGTGTCAGACATGTTCTCCGGCTTCGGGTCGGCCTGCCGCTCCTGATACGAAACGGCGTCAGTGGGAGTTTGGAGGAATCAGAAACAGGAAGTAGTTTTTCTACCTGAGCTCTGCTGCAGCGGTGGACGTCCTCTGACTGGCCTCTCTGCAGCCGCCGGCGCGGCTTCAGCCTCGCTGGGCAGAAATCTCCAGACTGGGAATGTTTAATGGAAGTCTTCTGGTTCAGACTGGGAGAGGAAACAGAGACACTGCAAAACATTATGACCAGATAGATGGATGGATGGATGAGTGGATGGATGGATGGATGGAGATGGATGGATGGATAGATAGATGGATGGATGGATGGATGGATGGATGGATGGATGGATGGATGGATGGAGATGGATGGATGGATGGATGGATGGATGTTGGTTGGTTGGTTGGATGACCAGATGGATCAGCAGATGAGTAGTCCATTGGGTGTCTTACATGACGTCCATGTTGGCGTCTGTATTGATGGCGGTGCTGCTGGTTGAAGTGGGCGGGGCTTGTGTTTTGGGTTCCGGTTCTGGTGGCGGCGGTTTGATCGGCGGCGCTGGCTCGTGTAGATGAGTGAAGGGCAGAACCGGGCGGAAGAGAGCTCCCAGCTTACTCTGCAAACGGATCAGAACCAAAACAAACATCTCAATATGTCTGATCCAGGAAAACATCTCGGTAAAACCAGTTCAGTCAGAACCAGTTCAGTCAGAACCGGTCCTCTGGTCCGTTTACCTGAGAGATCCCAGACGGGTTCTGCTGCTGGAGCTTCTTGGCTCGGTTCTGTTTGTAGTAGTCAAAGATCATGTGGGCAGCATAAACTTTCCCCACAGTCAGCTCGTTGTCTGCACAGAGAGAAAACAGTCAGATGCAGTTAGTTTCTGCGGCCACCAGATGGCGCCAGAGGAGCAGCAAAGTACAGCTGATAGTGAGAGAAAAAAAAGAAAATCTTTACTGTAAGATCCATCACACTTAAACAACTTATCCTCATTCAAAGAATTAAATAGATTAAAATACAATATATATAAAAAACATTAAATTATAATGAATATATGAATGAATAAGCAGGTTTAGACAATCTATGGATAAAAATTTTGATAACTGTGTCAAAAATGACTAGATAGATCAGAGAGACTTCTGGAACACAATCACAATAAGACACTATATAATATATAAAAATATAATATTTTCAATCAATATTGAGGAATTATTGACCTAAAACAAACTCTTATTTACTTGTAAGTTAGATTAGCCCTAAAAACTAGACTAAAGTACTTGGTTAGATTTTGTTTTGCAGTTTTCAGAGGAAAATTTTCAGAAATGATTGGCTTTTACATATAAAATAATAAAAAGATCTTACTAATTTATTTTCAGTCTATATGAAAAACATTTCCTTACACATTTTTATTAGGGACGCACTGTTACGGATGTATTGATATTAATACTAATATATATATGTGTGTGTATTTTTATTCTCTACTGTTTTGACACTTTGTTCTTATTGGCCCAGTTTTACTTATCAGTCAATACCGATATGTTAAAAAATGGCAAATATCGCCTGATCCCGGTGTCGGTGCCGATTTATCATGAGCCCCAATTTTTACTATCTAATGTGTTTAATCTTCGACCTGTTAGACAAGAACGTTTTTATTCCACTTCGTTTTTGAGGTAAAACTAAATACTTTGCTATGACATGTGAGGCTGGATAAGGAGGCCTCACACTTATGAGGCGTGACCAGCAGGTCGACCGTCTTCTGCTGCAGGTTGGGCCAAACGCGGCGGATCTCCCGCTTCAGGTCGGCGTCGCACAGACGCTGCGCCAGCACGCCTGGGCACACACACACACACACACACACACATATCAGGTCAAACCAACACGAGTCGCCCGTACAGCAGCAGGGAACTCTGGGAGTCGTGGTCTGCGAGTCTCACCGGATGCCAGCTTGATCT
Organism: Phalloptychus januarius; assembly: GCA_902982915.1. Taxonomy (NCBI): domain Eukaryota; kingdom Metazoa; phylum Chordata; class Actinopteri; order Cyprinodontiformes; family Poeciliidae; genus Phalloptychus; species Phalloptychus januarius. The sequence goes on along the minus strand of CADWAE010000133.1, from coordinate 187,623 downwards.
TCAGCGCGGTCCGGATCAGAGCCATCAGCGTGGAGGTGAAGTGGACCGTGTTGTCGTCGGCGATCGGCATGTTCATCCTCACCAGGCGCTGCGGGATGCCAAGGTTAAAGGTCAAGAGAGAAAACAGTAAAAAGCTCTGCTCAGGAATCACCAGAAAACGGCGACAAAACACTAAATCTGACATTTCTGGTTTAGTTTCTGCCTCAGATATCACATCTGAAATGAGACAAAAACAACTTAAAAGTAACTTTTCAATGAGGTACAGGAGCCTGTTTAGAGTCAGTAATTCTTGGATATTAAAGAAGCTCTAATCTAGCAGATTATTTCACTTAAAACACTAAAAATGTTATTTTATAAGTAAAATAATCTGCCAATTGCACTAATAATTTTTAAAATAAATACTAAGAAATGATAACCTTAAAATCAACTCTTATATCTTAGGATAAGATTAATGGATAAGATGTTTACAGTAAAGAATAAATGGAAAATGTTGGTAAAATCTTGTGTTTTTGCAGTGTAGATGCTGCGTCTCCTCTGTGTTTTAATCAATGAGTGGTTTAGAAGCCGATCAATAATCTAACCTGGAGGGTCAGTTTGTCAATACTGTTATTCCAGGTAATTCAGTGCAAGCAAAAGGAAAATAACCAGAGGGGAAAAATAACAACAACTTCATTATTTAAAGAAAAAGAAACACTTTAGCTGCATTTTGTTTCATCCTCATCGGTTTCAATGTGGCTGGTTTTACTACACTGTAAAAACTAAATCTAGTATCTTCTCCAAATATCTTAATTCAAAAATTATTTTTCACCAAGATGAAAAAAATATATATATATTTTTTACTTTTGAAGCTTAGAAAATGTTCAAGTTTTCTCTCTAAAATTTCCAGAATTAATTTTTTTCTTGCAAATTTTTTCATTGTCAAACTCATATTTTTACTCTAAAATGTCTGAGTTTGTTCTAGCATTTCTTTTTTTTTTCAAACTCCTATTTTCTAGTTTATTCCTTAGATTATTCTAAAAACAGTTTTCAAACTTTATTGAAGTTTGAAAAATGTCCAACTTTTTTCTAGATAACCTCTTAGGGGTTCATTTTAACATTTCTGAGTTGTTTTCCTAGCAAATGTTAAACTTTTCAAAATCCGACTTTTTTTTTTCTGAGATTGATCTCAAAATTTTTGAGTGATTTTTCTGTTGGGAATTGTAAAAATAAAATAAGCCTAAAATTGTGATTTCTGCACACATGCATGTTTTAGTGCTTCACCTTCGCACTGCAGCTGTTTGTTGGGTGAAAAACAAACCCAGGAAGTGATGCTTTGTTACAACTTCCAGCCAGAGACGCAACAGCCTGATGAAAGGATTTGCATTTTCCTCACAGAAACAGATGAGGTGAAGATGATCGAGGGACACATGCTTGTTGACACGTCTCATGCTCAGGGTTGACTCAAATGAAAACGGGAGAAAAACGGCCAGAGCAGCCAAAATAAAGGAGGTGGAAACCGGAGGCCAAAGCTCCCAGCACAGAGAAATGTGTCGCAGGCTGGCAGGAGGAAGATCAGCGGAAAGCTTCGTGTGAATAAATGTCTTTGTTTGTGCCTTTCCCTGTCCGCTCAGCAGCAGGAGTTATATTTGGAGGCGCGGCGTCGTTTCTAACTGGGGCAAGGACGGAGCCGTGTCGAGTTTGATTCAACCTGACAGCTGTGCACATGCTGGAAACAGACACATTACGTCTGCATGTCAGGAGGCAAGCAGCAGCAGTCAGCATACCTGACGACCACCGAGGCCCATCCAACACGACTGAGAGGAAACTACAGCAGAGTATGAGGGCCACACTAAGGAAGGTAAAATTACAAGAATGAAGTCATAATATGTGAATAAAGTCACAATATTACGACGAGTTGAGTTAAATCTAAAGTTAATTGATCCCATATTGAGTTCCTATTTTATCCACAGTCTCATCTTCAGGAGTTTCTCCCAGCATGTATTTGAACTTCTCTCGTTTATTTACTCTCACAGTTGTTGAATCTGCTTAGTTGGATCTTTTCAGGTCTGCTACTGCCTCTAGTGGCGTGGGGGTGGTAACACAACTAATATAATTACATTACTAAGTCAGAATACCACAAAGTCTTTCTTATTTATTATTATTAATTTTTTCATTTTTGTTAAGGAGGTACATTCAATTAAACGACCTAAACAAAACCTCAGAGTGGTTCCAGTTTCTCTCAATGACCAACCTGTTAAAACTGTGGCGAATTTTAAATAATGATTATCTTTTAAGAAGACCTAATGATGTAACGGTTGCCCAACTAGAGGCCGTGTACAAGACAAAGTTGAGTGTTTTGACTTTTCATATCCTCAAGTGACCAAACTCAGCTGCAGAATAGCAATACTTTAAAAATGCTTTCAATGGCAGGTAAAGCAGCAGGTAAATAGCGGTTTAGCGGTTTGATGCTGGTTGCGCTACCACCCCCAGGCCACTAGAGGCAGTAGTACAACCGAAAAGATGCGACTGAGGAGCAGATTGAGAAGGACAGAAAGCTACAGAGTTTAACTGCGCTAAAGTAGATAAAAGAGAGAAATTAAGATACATTCTGAGTGAAACTCCTTCCTAAAGATGAAGGTATATCACAGATTGAGGAAATAAAAATGGGGGTTATATAGGAAACAGCGCAACGGTCCCGTTTCCAGGTAAGCTATGAGATTAGCTGCGGCGAGGTTTACCAGCGCTGCTTCATGCTGATAAAACACTGAAACAAGGAGCAAGCGGACATTTTTAGTTAATCGATTCAGTCCGGCTGAATTAAGGTGAAACTTAAGAAGCTTGTCGGCTGCTTATATTTCAAACCAGAACCGTTAAAGAGTGTTTTTCATCCCGTTCGGACCGTTTCCCTCCCCGATCTGCGCCAGCGCCGCCATCTTGGTCCTGTGAACCGTGAAGTTTCCTGCTTCTCTGTGACTCTGTAGTGTCACCGATCGGTTTCACGCAGCCTGGCTGCAGAGCAAGAGATGAGCGACAAACCCGGACACGCAGGCGGACAGAAACAGCATCACAACAGGCGGCCAGGAGATGTGGAGCGCATCAGTGCACGAAGCCTGAGCGTGGCAGTGGAACAGAGCAGCGGTGAAGCGAGGAGCGGCGTGGAAGAGCAGCGGCGTGGAGCAGCGGCGTGGAGCGAGACGCGTGGAACGAGCAGCAGCGGGTGAAGAGACAGCGGTGGAAGCGGAGCAGCAGCGGGTGGAAGCGGAGCAGCAGCGGGTGGAAGCGGAGCAGCAGCGGGTGGAAGCGGAGCAGCAGCGGGTGGAAGCGGAGCAGCGGGGTCTACCTTGTAGGCGACCCGGGGAGGGCATTTCCTGCCCAACCCGAGCGGAGGAGACATGTCGCGAAGCATCTCGTACATGTCACGGTAACTTATGCGGCCGCTTCCAAGAGGGAAGGAGGAAGGTTTCCATGGAGACGGATTGGAAGCAAATGAATAAAAATGGCAAAAAAGACAGCAAATGGGGATAGGGGGGAAGGAGGAGAACACAGAAATCTTTGTTAATAAGATTTCCGGGATTTTCTCCGGAATGCCATTGCAGCTGAACTGATTCATCCAATAATGGATCCCGGGAGAGAAGAGGAAAGATGGGAGGAACCTGGTGGAGGAAATGAGTTGGGTTGTAACTTTTAAATCTGAGGATTTAAAGGAAATCTCCTCCTGAAACGCTTCCTAAGTGGAAACTATCCACACCGTCCTCAATCTGCACATCCTGCAGGGACTTCATGATAAACCAATGAAGATGATTCATTTGTACAAAAACACAACCAAGTCAGCAGCATGCAAACCTTTTCTCCAAACTGCATCAGTTTGGAGAAACTAAAAGTCCAGCACAGCCTCTTTCTCTAAAACAAAGGGTCTGTGTGGGAGAGCCAACCTTGTAAGCCACCCTGTTGGGGCACTTCTTCCCCAGGCCCAGGGGAGGCGAGATTAAACGCAATAATTTGTACATGTCCCGATAGCAAATCCTCCCACTGAAAAAGATGAAACGTTCAAGAGGTTAGCAAACAGCAGAACTCACAGGATCAGCTCGGTCTCTGAGCTGGGACGGGGTTGTGTGAGGTAGCTATGAGTAGTCAGTGTCTTCAGAGGGAGTAAATATTAGATGTGTGTGATGGGAGACAATTGAAGGAAGAGTTAAATAAACTGTCACCTTCCTACTGCTTCTCAAATTGGACATGAAAGTTTTTTGTTTTTTTATGTTTAATTATTCTCATGATAAATATTTTTTTTTTCAAAATTTTTTCTCTGACGTTTTACATAAGATTTAATATCATTCATCTGAGTTTGGAGAATTATTTTATTTATGGCCTAAGCAAAACATTTTCATTCCATCTTTTGCAGAAAATTATTTTTAGATATTGAATTTTAGTTAGCAAGATAACTATTACATTAACCAAAACTATTATCAAGATATAAGCACAAAAATCTTTCCTCTGTGGCAGTAATGTGCTTCCATAGTTTTAGGGCATCTTGTCACTTTATATCCAAATAAAACCCCCCCAACTCAACGTTTAACACTCCCATCTGAAGATGGCTGCAAACAGGTGGACCATTATACAACCATGCATCTTCGAAAAGCAGAAGTGGAGCCTCCTCCACAACCAGCAAGAAAACAGTGAGTGGTTTCTGGATGGTTGCTATGGTGATTCCCACCATTTTTAGGAAATTGGGGATTTTTTCAAAAGGAAAAAAAAAATCACAAAGATAGATTTAAGAAGTAAAAACATCTTAAAGTAGGATGTGTTTTTTTACCTCCTACCTCAGAACTGAATTCACTGAGTTCTATGTGTTGTGTGTAAGATACTGACTCCTTATAGCTACTGCTCACGACCCCACTCAAAAACACAAAGTCTTTGTTTTGACAATTTAATTTGATAATAAAGTATTTAGTTTCAGGTCAAAAACTGTGTAAATAGTATAATAAAAACTTACCTCCGAAAAGTCCAAAATTAAAAACAGTTAAAAAAAAACCTTCTCATATAGAGCTAAAGTAAAAACCTTTGTTTTATATATCAAATCCAATCATTTCTGAAAACAGACATAATCCTAAACTAAGCACTGCAAAAACACACAATCTTACCAAGTATTTTTTTTGTTTCATTTCTAAGACAAAACTAACTTACAAGAAACTTTTCAGAAGAATATATGAGCTTGTTTTAATTAAATAATCCTTCATACGGATGAAAATCTACTGGCTATAAGTGAAATAATCTGCTAGTTAAAATAGAAGTTTTTCGTCCACATTAAGGATTTATTTGCCGAAGATAAACTCCTTTATTTGTCTGAAAAGTTCTTTGTAATTTAAGTCTTATTTTAAGTGTACTAAGACATCTGATCTAGAACCCAGACCAAAAATACTTGGCCAGGTTTTGTGTTCTTGCGGTGCAGCAGGTTCATTCATATTCAGAGGAATAAATTATAATTCCTCCCCCATAATGTCTGTCAGGTGACGGCAAATCCTTATTTTACTTCTCTCACCTCTAACGGCGTCGTGATCAAAGAAACGAAGCTTCGTTAGAACCTAATGAAGTGAGAATAATCTGAGACAGATTAGCCTTCCCAGTGCTCAGAATTAGCATTTCCGCTCCAGTCAGAGCGAGCCGCCTGGAGACGGACGGCCTGACATAAACCTGCAGGAGGCAGGGAGTCTCAGCAGCAGACGGTGGGGAAGCAGAGCCTGCTGGATTAGCAGCAGGACGCGGCGCGGGGATGAGATTTTAGCTGAAGTTTTTTCCCTGTTTCCTTCAGCAGCAGAACGCCGCCTCTGGTGCAGCATCGTAGCGCAGCGCTGCGGGAGGAACCTACCAGGCGGCGGGGTCGTACTCCGCCCACACGCGGATGAACTCGTCCAGGTGGTGCGGCCCGAGGATGGAGGCATCCCGAGTTAGATACTCAAAGTTGTCCATGATGACGGCAACGAACAGATTCAACATCTGAGTGAAGTTAGAAAAAAGGACAAAATGAAGGAAATGAACATTTGGCCTGATTGGATCAGGCAGCTGCAGTCTTTCTATACAGGTAAGACTTGGACATTCACTTATTTTAGCAATTAATTTAATTTTTGTTTTAATCTGATCTTTCTGATCCTCTCCTTGGTGGATGTCAGCACCCTGGGCGGCCATCTTGTTTAAAAGCTTTTATTTGGAAACTCTATATACATATAATCTTACAATTTAATTTTTACATTTTGAGAAGTTATAGAATTACAAGAATAAAATTGTTATATTTGGAGACTAAAGTAGTAACTTTATGTGAACTTCAACACAGTAAATAACAAAACATTAACTATTAAAATTCTTTTCTAAATAAAATCACATTTATTCTAATAATTTTGAGATTTTCTTCTGGTAAAATGACGTCTTTAATCTGCTAATATCACAACAATATTTTCACAAATATGTCTGGATGCTTTGACTGATGAAAGCGTTTCATATCAGTCAATATTGATAATTATTAATAAGTAGTTTGTTTTTTAAATATCTGAAATATGACCAAACTGTCACCGTTATCTTTCTTGTTTCATCCAGTTTTCTCTCCAAGCCGTTATTTTTTTTTATTTTTAAGCCGTTTTTTAGGCTCAGTGGGGAAACTTGAAACTGCTGCTGCGTCGGTTGCTAGGCAACCAAAGTTTGGAGAGCTTCTTGCTTAGAAGGCCGTTGCTAGGCAACCAAAGTGTGAGTCGGTCAGTTGATTCCACCAACCTAGCTTAGCTAGCTTAGCTCTCTCCTCTGCCTGCGTCTCCCAGAATGCTGTGCGGTTCTTGGTTGGAGTTCAGTGAATATTGAATATATCTAATATTCTACCAGTCGTATCATTTATTGATATCGATCAGATTTTTTCATTGAAAATGATCAAAGAACAAGCTTATATTTCTTGCTGAAAAGTTACTTTCAAGTTCTGTCTTACTTCAAATGTGCTGATATATTAAAACTACAAACTCTGAGCAGAGCCTAAAAATGGTGTGAAAATCATCTGAGTTCCTGAATGACTGACCAGAAAGGAGCAGAGGAAGATGAAGGACACGAAGTAGAAGTAGGCGAAATCGCTGCCGCACTCCTTCCCTGAGCTTCCTGAGAGTTTATCACACGGCCGGTTGCTGAGGCACGCCAGCATGATCTCATGCCACGCCTCGCCTGTTGCACTCCTGACGACACATACAGCAGTCAAAATGGACGCCGAGATCAAAGCGTTAGCGCTGAACATCTGACGTTACCTGAACAGGAGGGTCAGAGCCTGGAAGAAGGTCTGGAAGTTGTTGTGGTGATTTATGGAGGTTTCTTCGTTCAACTCGATGTTCCCGAACACCTGAGGGCAGAAAACGCGAACCAGGCTTCAGGGAGAAGCTGCAGCAGCTGCGTTTTTATTCACCGTAGAACTGACCAATATGACACGTCGATTTCGAGTCAGTGGGAATGCGCTACTTTAGGAAAAAAACTTGTGCATTGACTGCACAAAAATGAAAATTTTTCCAAAGCACTTCAGGTATTTTGTTCTCAGTTCTGTGAAAGCAACAGAAAATGCGTCGTTTTCAGGAGTTAGCTTTTGCTCACCTGCATCCCAATGATGGCGTAGATGAAGAACAACATGGCGATCAGGAGGCAGACATACGGCAGAGCCTGAAGACAAACAGAAACGCATCTGAAATACGTCCATCTTCCAATCAGACATCGATGAAAGTTTTTACTTCCTCTCCTTTCTGTTGTCAGAGTTCCTGCTCTTATTTAGGCTCTAGAGACTCGACCAGCAGGGCTGGTTCCTCTGATGGCTATTTATATGTCTGAAGGAGGAGGAGGCTAACAGTTGTGGTAATTAAATGGCCACCTTTTAAGACTCCGCAGCTCCTGTCTGTCTGTTGTTGCTGGGCTTAAAAGCTCTCAGCGCTGACATTAAACCTCCGATAAAGTCCCCGAGGCGCTGCACATATAACTCTGCTTCTCCCAGGGGGATTTAGCGAGCGAATCGGCTCTGCCTGGAAATCCCAGCGGCTGTCCGCCGAGGCCATTTTCAGCTGGAAGTCAAAGGAAGCAGCATCTATTTCCTGTGTTTGTTCAAGAGTGAAGCGAACTCCATTAGAGAGGCTAATTAGCTGCATTTCCAGAGAAAAATGCTTTTATCTTTTGTCTTAAACAAACATCATTATTCGCGATTTGCTCGTTAGCGCAGTCGCCCACAGATGCAAATGTTTTACTCACCTTGAAGGACTGAACGAAGGTCCAAAGCAGGATGCGGATGGTGTAGCCCTGGCGCAGCAGCTTGATGAGGCGGGCGGCTCTGAACAGCCTCAGGAAACTCAGGTTTATCATCTTGTTCTGGAAGAAAGGAGCATATCTGTGAGGAACTCAGGTAAATAAAGGCAGCCAGGAATCTTCACCAATCTAACAAAATTACTCCAAAAGTGCATTAGCGACTTATGCAGGAAGTCAGAAATGTTTCCAGAACAACATCTGAAGCAGTGCGGACTTTAGTAGACTCAAAAAACAGCGGAGAACCTACATAGGAATCCACCAAAATTACTCTAAAAATGCACTGACACCTCAGGAAAGTTTCCTGAACATCTAAAGCTCTGCAGACCCCAATGGACTACATGGGAGTGGCCGGCCTACCAAAATGACTCCACACTTTATGAAAGTTCCCAGAACATCATCTGAAGCACTTCAATAAACACAGTGGAGAACCTTCATAGGGATGAAGGTTAACCCACCAAAATGACTCATTAAGTGTATCGGCAAGCTAAGAAAAGATCCTAGATCAACATCTAAAGCTCTGCAGGCATCACTTTCCTCCAATAACACTGGAACCTTCTGAAGAGTGGCAAACCTACCAAAATGACTCCAAAGGTGCACTGGAAACTCATCCAGGAGGTAAAGTAACCCAGAACAACATTAAAAATTTGATGGTTTCAGCTTCAGTTAATAGTAGAGAACCTTCTCAAAATGACTCCAAAAGTGCATTGGCAACTCATCCAGGAGGTACCAACAGAACAACATATTAAGCTCTGACAGCGTAACTTGCTTCGGTTAACAGTGGAGAATGTTCTCAGGAGTAATCTACTAAAATCACTCCATAAGCAAAATGGCAACTTGTCCAGGAGGTAACAATCGATCCCCGGACAAAATCCCTCATTTTATGCCATTTCAGGGAGTTCATGAAAGTTCCCAGAACAACATCTGAACCTCTGATGGTTTTAGATGAAAATTAGACCTGAGTTGCTTTGGCAGCCCAAAGAAAGCCTGACATAAATAATGATTTAATTTGAGGTACTAAGATGCAGTTAGTCAGCGCAGGGCGCAGTGCTGCTCGTTTCATCACTGGAACATTGCAGACCTAGACCTGGCATGCTATGAATTATAACAATGTTCTAACCAACTAAAAGTTCAGCCGCTCACACCCTGAGAAACTGCAAAATATCCCTGCAAACATGAATTCCTCTGATTATAAAAGTAGTTTTCTTTCCACTGGTTTTTCTTCTGAGTGACTTGGTCTTAAGCCACTTATCTGTTTTTAACTTTAAACACAATCCTTTAGCAAGCTAGCAGTACGAGTCGCCCTGTGAGAGAAACGGTTGTATACATGCAGTATCCAGTGGACCACTAGGGGGCGCCTACAGTGTGAGAGACCCATTTCAAACCACCCACCCAATAATTCGGACCTGCAGGAAATGTTGTCTACTTTGCATGATTAAAACATTTTTTAAGTTTTTGGGGTGGGAAAAGGCACCAACACCGCCTCCAGCCCTGGGCCCTCATTCTTCTCATTTCGGCCCTGTTTTTAGCCAGAATCCTTAAATCTGATCCTTCTAAACATGGAATCAGCGTGCATTTTAAATTTTCTTGCTCGACATTCGGTCTGTAAGTGCTCTGGACTGCTGGTTCCAGCTGAAGCTCTCGGTTCATCTTTCCTCTAATATCATGTCACGTCGGGAGAAACAGTCGACACTTTAAGCTGAGACTGAACGGCGCGCGAACGGCGAAACCGAAAGGAAGAAAAAAAGAAGAAGAAGAACCAGCGGGCGACAAGAAAAGCCACTTACCGTCTGGAGGTGTCAGATGTGACAGAGTGAGGGCACAGGCACCAGCAGACACAGCAGATGATGGAAACAGCCAAACAGAAATAAGAGAGAAGCGAGAAAGGAGACAGAAAAGAAGAACTGATGTCCTCAAGAGGGAAAAACACAGCAGGCGTCGACTCACGGGAAAACACACCGTCTCAGTCCTCAAAATCAGCTACGTCTAATTACCTTTGTCATATTTGTGTGTCTTTTCATTGGAGCCTGGTTCTTATTTTGAAGATTTGAGTGTTTCTCAATCAAACTTTTACTGATTTAAGGACTGAAACGAGAATAAGACAAAGCACGGCCTCTACTGCTGCTCTGAGAAACAATGAGAATCCCAGTTTTATTACATCTCTGCAACTATTAAACAGGAAGTCAAATTTTATTGTGGTGAGCAAAATTCATCGAAATAAAGCCACTGCATTGGTTTAATGTGACTTTGCACCCAAGTTTGCTAGTCGTCTGTTGATGCAGAGGATGAGCAACGCTGCACAACGTGGCTGCAGGTCTTACATTGATCTCTGTGAACAAAATGTCTGTGATGCTCCCAATCACCGTCACAAAGTCAAACACATTCCAGGGTTCCTTCAGGTAGTTCTGGAACAAAAACACAAAAATACAGAGATTAATAGTTTATCAATTCATTCTTCTCACCTGTGGGAAGAAAATTAGATGTGTGGATCAAAAACACAAAGAACAAACGAGTAACAATTCTTGATTAATTGATTAATCGATTATTCTGACCATTAACCAAATATTTTTATACACTATTACAAATATATAAAAAGATGCAAATAAATAAACAATCTAATTCCTCTGTTAAGTAAGAAAATAAAAATTTTATTCACCAGAATGCTACACTGTAATATTCATTTAGTAAATATGAACCAGTGTTTAAATATTTAGTTTTATTGAACAAATTATGGCCTTTTCTTTTTGAGTCTGTATGCCACATTTAACAATCAGTTACTAAAGGAGCTGACAATTATTTCAATAATCGATTAATCACGATTAATCGTTTCAGCCATGAATATAATATATTTTATATATTAGTGGTGTTGCATGTACATATTTGAGCCTAGATGTGTAATATTGACTAAACAAAAAGAGAGTCCAACTGTAAGATCTTATTAGACTCAATACGGCAGCAGAAACTGCCCTTTATGCTCCAATTAAAGATTAATCGACTATTAAATAAGTTGAAGAGTATCTCAATAATCAATTAATCACAATTAATCGTTTCGATTAATTGTAATATTTTGGACTTATAATATTCAATTATAAGTCCAAAAATATAATTGAATATTTTTGGACTTTGGCTGAAATCTGGATTTTGTCCAACCAACTTAATATTAAACTATCTGATGATTAATCTGATTATTTGTTTCAAGAAATAAACATTTGCACATGATAAACCAACTGAACACACACTGACAGAACCGACAGCATCTCCTGCATAAACCATGAGGTTCTGTTTGGACCCTGATACCGTCAGACGGGTCCGCCTTCGGGAGCCTGAGGGCCGGGGTTTCTGCCAGGAACCCACAGCTGTTTTCTCTGAACCGCTACAGCAGCAAAGCGTTGAAAGAGGCAGACGTGAGCTTAGCAGCTGAACAGGTGGAGGTAAATGGTGTGTGAGGAAAGCTATTTAATAAACGGGCCTTGTAAACAGAAAGGAGCTGCAGGTGAAACAGGCGCCTCATGTCAAGAGAAGATTAATGCTCCGTCCTCAAAGTTCATTCCTGAGCTGGAAATGAAAAACAATTCTAGCACCTTATGGTTTAGACTGGATATCTAACAGTGTTGATCCTGTAAAGAAACCTTTTATTGCTCTAGCTTAAGAACAGAGGCAGAGCAGAGCCAGAGCTTTAACAAAGTCAAGCTAAAAGCTACTGAACCTTAAAGCTAATTATTAGCCAGAGTCCAGAGCAACTCAAACACAATAAAAACTAAAAGCTGGACATCAATCGATTCAACTCTCCCAGACCGAACCTGAAAATGGGAGGCTATGTTGATACAACTCATAGCCAGAGCGCTGTGAAACACAAACAATCACCCGGCCGGAACACAGCGCGTTAAATAATAACTTAAAGTTTTGAGGCAGATATTTTGTCTCAAGGAATTGTTTACTAAGGCTCTAGTGGCCTTTAGTTGAAAGTGCCGAGGCAGGAAGGTATCGAGAGAGAGGGAAGACATGCGACAACAGTCACCAGGCTGGGAATTGAACCTGCGACTAAAGCCTCCATATGTGGGTTGTGCTTATCCCCTGTGCCACCACAGCATCCAGCCTCAAGGAACTTTAATAATTTAGTAATCAAGGTTTTTGAATCATTCGAGGAACCGTTACAGCCTGAAAACAGTTACTGGGAGTCAAGCTAACAGCTGAACGTAGCTAACAGTTGAGCTAACAGCTAGCTCCTTATGGTGGAGCTAGCTGAACCCCCAAAATGTTAAGCTTTTCAAACTCTAGAAAATGTCTGGGATTCATCTCTTTTTAGTGGAAATGTCCTCTTTTTTCTCCCTACAATGACCATAATGTGCCGTCATACAGTCCCAGCACCACAGTGTTCAGTGCACAGAAGATTATCTTCAACAGCTCACCAGTGGATTGAAAGCAATAATCTTGAGGATGCACTCCAGTGTGAAGAGCCCAGTGAAGACGATGTTGAGGTATTTCAGCATAGACTCGTACACCACTGGAGCTCCGTAGAACTGAGGACGGAAAGAGGAAACAGGATGTGAATATTACAGCATAACAATCTGAACCTGAGAGAGGAAATGCAGCTGACTGCCATTCGATTACTCACACCTGCTTACGAGCTTTCTGTTTGGTGAAAATGCATCAGTTGCACTTTAAACCACTGAAACGTCCGTGTGGGTTGTGATGATTATGACATGAAATTCTACCTTTATACTAAATGGTTCTGATGTGTTGGGTTGGCCGGAGCCGTTTTATAGACCTCTCTCACCCCCATCATCCTGGTAGAGGGCAAAAACCTGCTAGCTGGAAGTGGCTAGCATTGGTTGTAGCTGTTAAGTTGGTAACATAATGAGCTAAATCTTAAACGTACATCTGATATGTAAAAGACAAAGGGATGCAGTGCTTTGCTACTAATGGTGAACACTATCATAACTAGAGAACAAGGTCAGGAGAAAGTTTTAATTAAGAAAAATATAGCGAGGGAGAGGGAAGTATGTAAGTTATGCTAGCTTGACTATGACAACCGTGACATGTAGAGGTGCTGTGGAATTCTGAGTGTTTTGGTTTAGTTAAATAAAAAACAGGCGACTTAAACACCAAGTCTGACAGATCATCAGTAGAGCAGCGGTTTAAATTAGCTAATCTACCACCACAGTATTAGCTCAGCTAATAGCAGCAGTAGCTAATCTACCACATTACAAAATAAAAATCAAGCCTGTAAACATTAAACTGTGATGGACTGAATGTTTGTTTCATTTCATTGTGGGAAATGTTTGTAATTGTTTTTTTGGTGTTGAATCCTGAAACATAAAGTGGCGTTGTTGTCAGTTGCTGTGGCAACAAATCTCCACCTTACTAACGATGTAAAAAATAATTTTTTGTGGTTTGTTTTAAGACAAATTTCCCCCTTAATAGATAAGATAAAGCTTGAAGTTTTAAGGGTTTTAAGAGGTTTTAATTTTAGTTTCGAAGAGTGAGAAGTGACCTTCATCATCAGGACGACGGTGTTGAGGGCGATTAAAGTCATGATGGCGTACTCGAACGGTGACGACACCACAAACTTCCACATCTTGTACTGGAAGGACTGCTTGTTCTCTGGCATGTATCGCGTCAGCGGTCTGGCGTTGATGGCGAAGTCGATACAGGCCCTCTGTTTGTGGGGAAGACAAAGCAACAACCGACTGGGTGGAAATATTCTCTGCTGGAGAAAAACGTTTGAAGACATTTAAAGGCACCGTCGGTGGTGGGCAACGCTAACTAAAAAGTTAGCTTTACTAGCACTAAAGCATCAGTCGAAAAAACTTTGTTCTGCTAATGCTAAAGCACTAAACCAACATGATGTTAAGTGGAAGCTAATGTCAAAACACAAATAATAAAAATTAGTTCTGCTAATGCTAAACCAAAACTATATTTAGCAGAAGCACTAATCAAACATTTGATAAGCTGACACTAACGTGCTATACAGACACAGGATTCAGTAGAAGTGAATGCTACACTAAAAACGCTAAAAGATTAGCTTCAATAATGCCAAACCAACATGGAACTTAGTGGGAGCTAATGCTAAAGTGCTAACTTAATGCAGATAGTATTGACCTCAATAGGGTCAAATATGTTATTGCACACCGAGCTGTAAAGTGTCACTTCAGATATTATAATAAAGCTGTTGAGTATTGCTAAATCCGTTGCTGATTTTGCTAATTGCTCATTTTACTATAACTACAGCATTGCATTCTGGGTATTAGCATAACTTGTGCCACCACATCACGTGTGGAGAACGTAAGGAGGCAATAAAGAATAAATTACAACCAAAACTTCAACATGGACGCTGAGTTTTATTCGGCTGAAAGATTAATCTGGAGGAAGCTAAAAAAAAAGAAATATTAGCTCCACTCTTAGCATAAGTGGAGAATGCAAATAGAAACCTTTAATGCCATTTTGGGAGAAATAAACTGTCGTTTTGGCAAATGAAACCAGGAGCTTCACCTCGTTCTTCTCCAAGCTGCACTCCGACATCGCCTTGTCTCCCTGCTCCTGGAAGGTGATGATGATCAAAGCTACAAAAATGTTGACGAAGAAGAACGGAAACACCACGAAGTAGACCACATAGAAGATGGACGTCTCCATGCGGAAACCCGGGCTGGGGCCCTGGTCTTCGTACGTGGCGTCCACAGAGTGCTTCAGGACCCTGCAAAGAGAAACTCTCTGGAGATTATCCAACACTCGGAGAGAAAACGCTTTGTTAGGACGCATTTAAAAAGATTAAAACGCTTCCTCTGCTCTGCTTCCTTCAGCTTCTACTCAACTCTGCTGGATACTCCAAGAACTTTAATCTGGTGAGACGCAAAAGGAAATGCTGAAAACGCAGCACTGAGATGATCATCTGCCTTTGTCACTAAATATATAACCGCCAGCCAAGGAGAGATTAGTAGAAATAGATCAGAGCACATTATTTTCTTATCTGCTAAAGTGGTTTTTTCTGGCTCTCTGAAACTCTTTCGAAGTTTTCCTTTGGACGTTGTTTTCAAAGGTTTTGTTATTTCTTTTTCATTTCCATGACTCATCCACATACTCCAGGAATACAACTTAAAGAAGAGACATTCGCTGCATTTCCACTACAAATGGACGCAAAACTTTGCTGATATTCCTCTAATTGAAAATCTGTGATTTTCCCGCAGTGATGTTTCCATTAAATAAGAAATTAAATACAAATCACATGTGAACCACTTTGTTCATATGATAACTCATTAAAAATAAGCATCGCCATCATCCTCCAGCTACTTCCTGTTGTCTTCTTTGTTGGTTCTGCCAGTAGTAACATCCTGTTATTGATCATGTGACTCAGTGATGTGAAAAAAGTGTTTCCAATGCAGTTTTATGAAAAACTAATTCTGATAGAGTTGAAAAAAAGAGTTTTTCTAAATTGGCGTGTTTTATTGATGTTAAACAAGCTCCTATTTCTTGTTGAAAAGTTGATTTTTAAGTTGGTTTTGTATTATTTAAAGCATACTAATACATTTGCATTAAGCCAAAATATCAGAATGATTCAACGTAAAGCCGCATGCAGGGCGCGGATCAGAGGTTTCTGCAGGACTTTAGCACGTAAAACAAAATGATCTGACTCATTATTCTCAGATTACAGGCGTTTGCAGGGAGGCGGCGTGGGCTCCAATCCTCCTCCTGTGAGTATTTAACAGCTTCTGCAGGAATCTTTTCTGTTTTTATCACAATCTGCTCGTTTCCCATAAGCTGCTGTATAATTACCTGCTGCTCGTCAAGCTCTTGTAACGGGAACAGCACATATGAAGACGGAGAAACAGGAATTTTTGTCACGTGTCCATCAGTTTTCTGCCTCACGTTGCATTTTGTTTGTAGGTTAAACTTTAATTTAGATCTCATCTGACCAAAGTTTCTTTAATCAATCACTAGATTAGATAGATATCATTATTTTGTGTTTTGTCTATCACATAAAGTCCCATTAAAAGAGTATAAATATTTCCTATTTTTTGGTAAAACCAGCGGTCCAAACGTCCTGGAATTTTGCTGAAGTTGCTAGGTAACGAGAGGAACTCTGCTGAGGTTGCTAGGTAACGAGCGAAACTCTGCTGAAGTTGCTAGGTAACGAGCGGAACTCCTGTGAGGTTGCTAGGTAATGGGCAGCGCCTGCTGATTTGTGATGTTACCTTCCGGAGGTTTCTGAAACAGCTCATTTACCAGACACCAATAAACATGAACTTACTGCAAAAGAAGTCTGGGAAGGTATAAAAACATGTAAAATGTGAATTTTTGATCAGTAGGTCCCCTTTAGTGCCATGTCTTAATCACTTACAGTGGCCAGCCCTCTCCGGTGGAGACGGTAAACAGCGTCAGGAAAGCCCAGAGGACATTATCATAGTGAAACTCATACTTCTTCCACTCTCTGGGCTGAGCCGTCACTTCCTCACGATCGTACTCCAGAAACTGACCTCTGCAAGGACGGAGGGCGAATAACAGAAATTAAATAACATAAGTAAATCAACAGGTAACTGTGGGGGGACGTGTTCTGGTGACTGTACCTGCAGTCTTTCTCCAGACCCTTGGACTCGTCGGTGCAGTAGAAGAATTTGCCTTTGAAGAGCTGAACAGCGATGACGGCAAAGATGAACATGAAGAGGATGTAGACGATGAGGATGTTCAGGACGTTTTTCAGCGAGTTCACAACACAGTCGAACACAGCCTGAAAAGACAGACAAACGCAGACGGTCAGGAAAGAGCCTGCAGCTACAGAAAGCTAGCAGGATGCTACCGAAGAGCTTAGCTAACACAGCTGGGATGTAAATTCAGGAACAACATCTAGTTATAGCAAGAAACTTCCATGTTTTACAGAGATATGCCAAGATGTTGCACTGTTATGAAATTTCCTATTTTCAGTTTCAATGTTTTTCAATCCTTTTTAATTGTTCTGTTTTCAGTGTTTATGTTGCTTCACTGTGGCTTTAATTTGCCCGTCAGCAATAAATAAGATTTTATTAACTTGAATTTATGTCAACAAAGTATTACAGTGCTATGCTTACCTTTTAATTTTGTACACAAATGAATGTTTTAGCTCTCAACCCAATCAGTATATAATAACATTTTCAGATGATGCAGTTATTCTGAGACAATCCCGACAGTCACAAAGCTCCTGCAGATAAGTTTGCATTTTGCTGTGACTCTCATAAACTACAGATAAATGTCTCAGAAACTGTTGAATTATTTCTGGATCCCAAATGTCAAGATTCTGCAATTAAATTTGAAATTGTAAAATTAAAATGAGAACTCAGAAAAAAAATACTGAAATCCTGAGAAAAAGAAGCCAAAATTCTCAGATTAACTTTTGCCATTAAAGTCCAAATTATGAGAAAACAAATCAGTAATTTCTAATAAATATTAAGGAATTATTGACTTAAAACAAGCTCTTATATTTTGCTGAAAAATTACTTATTTTAGCTTTGCCGTATTTAACGCGTAGTAAAAACCCAACCAAAAAGGTTTTTGTTTTTACTTGGATGAAACTCAACCTTCGTAACGCTTTCCTTTTTTTAGAAATCGTTGAAATCCTTTCAATAGTATAAAAACGAAACTTTTTATGGGTTTTGTGAACGCCTTCCTACAGAACTGCTGAACTTTCAGACTTTATTTCCAGGCTGCGTCGCTGTACCTTCAGCTTCGGCAGCCGCTTGATGGTCTTCAGAGGTCGCAGAACTCGCAGCACTCGCAGGGATTTGATGGTGTTGATGTCTTTTCCCTTCGTTCCTCTGAGGAGTGAAAACGCCGTTAGTCTGGGAGAAACACTGCGATCAACTCCAGTTTAAACTTTCCCCATTCGATCAGACTAATGATCTGTTAGCGTTAGCATTCGGTTAGTAGAGAACATGCAGTTCAGTGGATTATCTAACTCTTCGGAGTTACTTGTTGTGTCTCTTCTCCTCTGTTGTGCAACTCCTCCTTCTTTTCTTTTGTTTACTTACATTGTATTTACCACAGGATTACAGAAAAGGATTATAGCAAATGACAAAAAAAACAAAACACGTTTTTTCTCAGAGTTCAAGCTGGGTTTATAAGAGTAAAGCGAGTCAGAATTCAGAAGAAAAGACGAATAGATTCAGAGTAAAAAGTCAACATTATGAGACTAACATCAAAATTCAAAACATTAAAAAGTTGAAATTATGGCAAGAAAAAATAAATTTCTAGGGAAAACAGCCAGAATTCTGAGATTATTGTCAAAATCATGAGGTTAAAGTGAGAATTCAGATAAAAAATAAGAATTCTGACATTTCAGTAAAAATTCGAAAAAAAAATTCTGTTTATTGTGGCACTAATTGTCTTCCGTAGCAGAGGGCAAAATGTTTGGAACCCAAGTCAAACAATGAGGGAGTTTTTTCCACTTAACTGATGAAAATCAAATAGTTTGTATTATTATAAATATGTATTAATAGGAGTAACTGAAATGCAGCATAGAAACACAGGAAACAGACTTCCATAGAAAACGGACATAGAATCTGAGTGACTATCAAACACTGAATGTTTATCAGTGTTTGCAAAGAAAAACATGCAATAAAAATATAACTTACATCTCTATGTGTGATTAAATAAGGAGTGTAAGAGCAGATGCTGCCTTTATTTTATTTGCTTGACTGAATCCAGCCCTAAGGAGCGCTAAATGTGTTAGCATCTGCTCACCAGAAAACCAACTGAAATTCTGTATATTTAGATTTTTATCCTTTTTTACCATAAAAAAAAAACTTTGTCATTTCCATATAAAACAACAACAATAAACCTGAGTTTGTTCTTTGGTAAAAAGTGATAAACTCCAAGTATTGTGACTTTGGGAGTTTTCTTTTACAGTAAGACATCATGCAGATCTCATGCTTCAGTAACTGGACATCATGCAGCCTCTGTGGTTTCTGTTCCCGTATTTAAATGGTAGGAACAGTCGAATAGATTTCACAAGCTGCACAAGGTCTTCAGGCCGACTCCTTTTCTACTTTGTCTCCTTTTGAAGAGCTCAACAGTTTATTTTACAATCTAAAGTATAAGATAGTTGAGAGACATGGAGTGAAAAAGCAGCCAAAGTCCACATAAAACCAAACAATCCCATCAAAATGAACTGAGAACTACAGATTAAAATGCTGCTTGGAGAGAAAATCAAATAAAGGTTTTCTACTATACTGTTGTGTTTTTTGGGGAAATACAAACTGAAATCAAAATTTGAAGCAATTTGTAACAAAAACTCTCTTTCTAAACAAAATAGTCATCAATTTGTTTATTTCTAGTAAAATATAAGGGTTTCTATGGCCTGTTAGTAGCCGAGAAAGTAAAATAAAATAAAAAACCTGCCAGTTTAAACTGAAATAAGAGGCTGCACTCCTTTACTGACTCTCTGTTGAAGGACTAAAAAGCCTTAAGTTGACCTGATAAAGTTTCTTAAACTGGTTTCAGGAGTTTAGAGTGGGATAAAGACCAGCGCTGATGGGTTTAAAGAAGTGATCGAGCTTCTGAAATCTATTTAATGGCGTTCCCAATATTGTCTTCATAACTTCAGTTTGTCAATATTGGCTCAGGAGGATAAAAACGAGCAAAAAACAAGCATTTTTGTTTAGTTTCTACTGGAAATACCTCAGCACACTTGAATTAAACTGGGACCGGGTGATAATCGCTTCATACCTGCCGATGTCAATAATTACTGATACGGCTTTTGTTTTAAAGTTTCTGATTTTTTTTGTTTCTTTAAGCAGTTATGAGGTGCAGTGGGGAAACTTGAAACTGCTGCTGCGTCCGTTACTCAGCAGGTTGTTGCTAGGCAACCAACCAGTTGATTCCACCAACCTAGCATAGCTAGCTGAGAGGTGGAGCAAAATTGAAATAAAAAAAAAGACAGAATTCACACATTAAAGTCAGAACTATCAGGAAAAAACTTAGAAATTCAGAGATTTTTAGAATCATGAGGGAAAAGTCAGAATTCTGCAAATAAGGTCATAATTGTACAATTAAAGTGAGAATTCAGAGAAAAAAAGAATCTAAATTCTGAGGAAAAAGTTAGAATTCTTAGATTAACTTTAGACGTCTGCTTTAAAGTCAAAATTATGAGAAGAAAATGAGAATTATGCAATTAAATTAAATGAGGTCGGAATAAATTTTGACTTAACGCTGAGATTAAATCTAAATCATGAGGAAAAAGAGTCTTAAATCTGAGATTTACAGTTGCAAATCTGTCTTGTTATAAGTGGAATAATCTGCCAGTGGAACCAGTAATCTGTAACCAATGTTAGTAAATTATTGACTTGGAACAAGCTGCTATATCTTGCTGAACATTTACAGTATATTTCAAGTGTACAAGGATATTTACACCAGAAATTGGACCAGAAATGCTTGGTAAGGTTGAGTGTTTTTGCAGTGAAGGTTGAGGTTTGGTCACTGCAGGCACCTTCAGACTGGAGGTTTGTTAGTGGGTTGGGAATGGGAATGTTTTCCAGGAAATGTGCTTTTAACATGGGGATTGGGTGCAAATAGGGGCAGTTCCCACCTGGCCACACTTTGTTGTGATCTGATGAGGAAAAGAAACGATAAGCAAGCAGACAGCACAGAAAAATCACCAGCATAGGAAGAACTAAGCAAACACTTAAAGCACAGATTAAACAGACGTGGAGACTTTATTTAACCTTACAGACTGAAAAGATGCTAGAAAAGAATTACAAAAACACAAAGAAAGCAGCAGACGGGTTTAATAAACTTTAGATTGAATCGCTGCAGTGAGAGTAAATCAAATTTACAAGCCAAGGTTGAATAAAAGACACCGATGATGATCATTTGTGTGACTGCTTTCACATTGCAAGGGCATTATATCATAATTTTCATTACTTTTATCGTCTCTCATTTGTTTTTAGGAGCTCTTTCCCAGATTGTGTGACTCTCCAAGGAACCGAAAACCTCCGATCACATTTCTGTGTTGGAGAAATAACAGCTAAAAAAAAAACAATAATAAAACACAAATTTGCTGTTTTGAATAAAAAAATATTTACATGAAAAACATATTGAGTTTGGGTTCGTCCATAAGAACTTTTTGCAGCGGCTCAGTCAAAGTCCTGACTTTAATTTGACTGTTAATAATGAGGATGACTGTTTTTTTGTTAGATGTAAAAAAAACTTTAAAAAAACGATAAATTGCTTTTTGCAATTTCTACAAATATTTACATTTAATTTGAAAGGTTCTGATCTCATTTCGACTTAAAAAATTAAAAACTGTTGGATTGATTAAAATAATTAGAAAATTGAATTCCTCCAACAAACCTCGGTCTCAGTTCAGTTGAAGAGAACTCGAATGCATACAAACAGGAAGTGGACTACAGCGCAGGGCATGCTGGGTAAATACAACCAAAACAAACAGGAGACTCCAGCACTAGCGAGAAAAATGGCTTGTTGTTTTTTATTTACAAACATCTACAAACGCTAAAATGACACTACTCCATTTTTGCTTGCATTTGGTGAAGAAGGAAGTTGTGTTCATTGTCTTAGTGCAGCGCCACCACAGGCGAGGAGGGGAACTGTTTTTTTCAAAAGGTTTGATTTCACTGATTTCACAGGAGAACCGCAGCAGCTGGAAATGTAACAAATGTTGCAGTTTTTGTTTTGAGTCAAACCAAATCTACTATCAGGTGTGAAAACAGGATTTCTGCAGGTTTCACCGACTCAAATTTAAGACTTTAAGACCACCATGAATAAAATTTAAGACCTGTTTCACAACAGGAATGTACAAAAGAAAATGGCCTGTTTTATATAATAATGCCAAACTTTTGTGTCCAAATTTCAGGCAACATCATACAAACAAACACTGACCAGCAAACTAGTAATAATTTACATTTACCAATGACAAACATGAAAAAGCTAGCTAGCTAGAAGCGTATAGCAGCTGGTTAGCGGTAGCTTAAACTGTAGCGAGTCACAGAACGTAGTGAAGAACCTCTGTGTGGGAAAAAAAAAACTATATGGAATAAACGATCAAACATTAATGCCACAACAAAATTTAAAACTTGTGATTAACTTATTTAAGGCTAACTTAACATTTCTAAATGCATTTAAGAGATTTTAAGGCCTTAATTTTAGGCACATAAAATTAAGACTCAAGACTTTTTAAGACTCTCTTCCTTTGAAGAAAGTTTTTGAGACAAATTAAAAATGTTTGATCATCCTAACCAATCTAAAGTGGAAATGTTGTAAAAAAAAATTGTTACATGTATTTTTAAATAAATATAAAAAAAAGTTTTTCTTTTTATGTAAATATCAGTTTTTCCAATATTTTTCTGAGGAGTATTTGGGGGATAAAAGTCAGTCACTCTATTGCATAGAGTTTATATATATTGATGAGAATATTGTATCTACTGTCAGACCTTTATCATGAAACCTTGCATTGCGAATGCAGTCCATTTGACTGCTTCAAGCGATCGATGAGGGAGGAGGCAAGAAAGACAAAATGATGAAAGTGAGCAGGAGATGATGGGAAAGAGAGAAAATAATCTCACTAATTTGGGCAAAACTAGAAAACAAGAAAAAATCTGGTAAAAATACGTGTTTGGGTCGAACAGCATTCACTCTGTTTACTATCAGCTTTAAAAAGATCATCCCCAAATTGAGGATTGAAGCAGATTCAAATCATTTCCACAATATTTTGCTCAATAACAAATCCTAATTGATCAATACGCCGGATGATTCTAGAGCAGGTAATTACAGTTACGCAACCTGGATGTGCACTTGTGCAACAAAAACAGAGTAAATGCCAGTTTCTTCAATCATGACTCTGATGATAATGACAAAATGTGACATTTGCTCGAGACGTTTAGCTGCGAGACGAAGGCTGTAAACTCGAGCGACGCCGGGTTGATGGACGTGAAGGGAAGCGAGAGGACACAGACGGAGGAGAAGCAAGAAAGAGCAGGCGTTACCCCATGAGGCTCCTGGGAGCGACGCGAGCCAGGAAACAAAGACAAAAGAGGACATAAAAGTGGCAGAGGCAGACAACAGAGAAAAGACGCAGAAGCAGCAGCAATAAGACAGTAAAATCTGAGTCAGGGGAAGCGGCACGAAGCAGAACCGCCGAGTAAACAGACCGAGTGCAAAGCAGAAACAAACAGGTGCACAAATTTACTGATACGCCTCATAATATGAAAGAAATTAAGATTTTTGTTGTTCATATGCAACAAAAAGACAAAAAGGTTTAGTTTTAAAGAGAGCTGATATAAACCCAGACTGGAAAAATCCAACGTTTAACTTTCATTCATGCATTCAGCAGGAAAACGCTGCGAAAATAGAAAAAGCAAAAGAAATGACACATAACAGAAACCTTAGCCAGCGTTTTGGGGTTAGAAATAACAGTTTCTTACTGTTATTACTGTTCATATAAGATAAAACTGATTGATCAGTAACTTTTCTGCTTGTATTAAGTCACTAATGAAAAATAAAACGATTATTTCACTTAAAACATTTTCTGATGTTATAAAGAAAATAATCTGAAAGTTTGGACTAGAACTCTTTGTAATTTAGGTTTGTATTATTTCAACAGTACTCAGATATTTTCTTTAGAAAGCAGACAGAAACACTTGGTAAGATTTTGTGTTTTTACAGTAAAATCTGCGTCTGGTACTTTAATACGACCAACAAGAGAAAAGCACTTAGGTTCATTTGTTCAAATACATTTATACCATAAAACACAAAAGGTTACCAATTATGAAACAACAAACAAACATTAAATTCTGTAATAACAGATTTTAATAAATTCTCCACTTATTGTTAAATGCAAGAGTGTGGATTTTAATGTATGTTATTTCTAATTTTTTTAATGATTTATCAGCTGTAAATGTTTTAAAACGGCTCCATCAATGAGTTTCCCAACTGAATACATTATATTCAATCAAAGTTCAGATTTTATAGTGCAAAACTGAAAAAGAAAGGCAGTGTTGTGATTAATTACCTTTCTTTTTCATGGCCTACCATTAAATGTGCAAACAAATGCACATTTTACTTCTGCAAAATGTGTGCACAAAATGGGAAGCAATTGCCTGACATTGTGTTGGGGATTGACTGCAAAGCTGCAATTAACTGGCAAACAAAGCTTTAAAAACCAATAAAGCCCTCCTGACCTTCATCAACCACCAGGCAGGTAGAAAACAGAGAAAGACTGAATGCAGAAAAGAAAAGAGCAATCTGGCTTGGTGAAAGACAAACCAGGAGAAAAGTCAAAGAAAAAAAGAAAACCAAGCAGCTGAAAACCCTTTCAGTGCTGTGCAGAAGTTCAATGCAAACGCATCACAACAGGAAGTGATGAAAGTGCCTTACGAGCAGGCGAAGGCCACCAGAGCGCCGCTGACCACGATGAAGTCCAGGATGTTCCAAAGGTCACGGAAATACGAGCCGGGGTGGAGGAGCAGGCCCAGATCGATCATCTGGGGTCAGAGGTCAAACGCCAGGACAAGTTATATTAAAAGATAATAGTGATTAGAGTGAAAGTGAGAGAAAGCAACAGAAAAGGACATCATGTCAAAAAACAACAACTTTTCAGTTTCTTGTTTGCTAAACAGCCAATCAGAAAATGAGCATCAGAAATAACATTTCAATAAATTATTATTACTTATATTTCATAAAAACATGATAAAGTATATTACAATGAGCTAACATTTTGTTCAAATATAAGCGTAAGTTCTCATGCTAAGCAAAGTTGGTGAAATGAACTGACCCGCTCACTCTTTGGTTGCCTAGCAACGACCTGCTGAGTGAGAAGCAGTTTCAAGTTCCCCCCAAAACTTTGGTTACCTAGCAACAGCTTGCTGAGTAACTGGCACAGCAACAGTTTCAAGTTTCCCCCCTAAAACTGCTTAAAAATAAAAAATAACCTTGTGAAGAGAAAACTGGATGGAAATGTGATAATATTTAAAACAAAACCTTATCAGTAATTATTAATATCGGCTGATATGAAAGGCTTTTACAGTGGCTTTTAAGTTTTTCACCCATAACGTCCAGCTTTAACACCGTCTTAATTTTTTTATTTTAAGGTTTTTAGAGTAAAAGTGTGCGGATACTTTCTGCAATAATCAAATAAAACCCCATTCCAATGAACTGGAGTTTGTAACATGACAAAACGTGATTTCATTATGTGCTAACATTTATTACTTTTCAGCCCCTCTCACCTTTATCACCATCTCAAACGTGAAGACTCCAGTAAAGACATAATCCAGGTACTTCAGAGCCTGAAAACACAGCAGAAACATTTCAGTCGACTCGTCAGCAGGTTTTCCCTGGAGGCGCGAGCGAATGGGCCGCTAATGTTTATCCTGTCAGGTCTCAGGCTCTGGTTGCTTTGCACTCTTCTACTCAAACACAAAACACGCACACACACCTTCGCCTCACACACACCTTCACCTCGGTTTGCCTGTGTGGCCCTGACTGGAATGCTAATTAGCTGTGCTTGTCTGTCAAAAAGAAGGAGCTCAGGCCACTTGTCTGCATGCGTCTGTTCCCAGCATGTCACACGTGGGAATCAGGAGGAACAGGAGATTGAAGTGGATGTGTGCCGCGCTCTGCTTCCACAGCACGGTGAGTCCAGGTCACGCTGCTGCACCTACAGCGCTTTAATAAAGCGTCTTTGTTTTGCTCTTTCTTCACTTGACAGTCGAGTCCGAATGAATCAGCTGGAGTGGGAGATATTCATGCATTCGCTCGCATGACCGCGCACATTTTCATACAAATACTCGTCATTTCCGAGTCTTGACTCACGACGTTGCGGTCGGCGTTGGCCTCCACCGGGTCCTCGGCGGCCAGCGTGATGCTGCTCATGGTGATGACGATCAGGATGCACATCTCAAAGTAGCGCAGGTTGACCACGTAGTGACACAGGCGCCGGACCCTGCAACACCGACCGCACAGGAAACTCAGAGGAGCTGCTGCTTGGCAGGTGCAGCGCATTTCAATGGCATATTAAATGTTTCAGGCCTCATTTCTTAGGGAAGAGAGGCATCGAGACCCACCGTGGAGGAGAAAACAACCGACTCCAATGATCACTGATAGAAAGTCTTTACTTTCCGTCTACAGTCTTTATTTTGGTCCAGTTTTCTTTACAGAACTGTTTTTAATTCAGACACGCTGGATAGATCTGGATTATGAACTACGGAGGTCCAGAAGGGTCAAATAAATGGAAAGGCTACAGCAGACATGCTGAAACAAAAGTTATGATAAACCGGCTAGCATAGCAGAATTTCTGTTGTTTTGTTTTGTTATGTTGTTGCTTTTTGTTGCTTTGATTCATAATTTTTTTTGCCTAGTCAAAGTTTCTGCGAGGGCTGCTGCTCTTTTATCTGAATCTGTAAATACCACAAACAGTGAGGTCTGCAAACAGCAGATATTTCCTGTTCCCAGAGTCACAACATAATTAGGAAAAATGGTGTTGAAATAAGCAGCATCTGCTTCCAGGAATAATGTAAAAAACGAAGGACAAACATCGTCGTCTCTGGTGCAGCTGCTCTTTGTTTTTTCTCTTCAGTGGTTGATGTTGTATATTATCTGTAGATGTTTGTTTACATGTTGTATTTGTGACATCTTTAACTTAAAAACAAGATTTGAACCTGTGTTTTTATCTTTTTCCTGGATATAATGCACATAAGTTCATACTTGATGCTTAATTCTGCCTGTTTTTATCATCTTTACTAATTGCCAGCTGAGTTGGTTATTTTGCACCAACATAGAAATAAAAGCGTCAGTAAGAAGTAAATCTGATACATGAAGGATACAGAAACCAAGATCTGAATTAAAAATGTAGATTTTTCTAAGAGCATCTGCAGATTTTTTAAAAACCCAAAACTCTTTTTTTTATCTCAGCTCTAATCTAGTAACAGGCATCTGTCAGGCAAAACAGAAGCAGGGATAAGTTTTTATATCTCTATGAAACTTTGTATTTTGTTGTTTGTTACTGTAGTTAGATGGCTGAAATGTACTGAAAGCACTTCTGCATGTGAAGTGCTGGGACCTACGGGTTTGTTTGTCCGAAGACGAACATGGAGCTGTAGGGCAGAATCTGCCGCGGCCCGTTAGCCGCCTCCTCCTCTTCCAGGTCCTTCTTCTCCTCGCTGAGCTGGAAGTTGCCGCAATCGATGCTGTTCACTGGGGCAAAGCAACAGAAAACATAAATATTACTAATTTACAGCAACATAAAGACAAAGCAACAATACAGAAATGCAAACTGCTGGTTATTGTAGGATTTGCTTCATTTTTTCCTCACTAGAGGCTTTAAATACATGATTCACACAGATCTGGATGCTAAAACCCAAAGAACAATAAAAACATTATTAATTTGAGAAGTCGTTCACTGCTGTGTGTCTGAGTTAACATAAGTTCACAAACTCCAAGTTCTTGCAGCTAACGGCTACTGACGGCTATTTGTTTTTGTTTTCTGAGAAAAGCTGCCCTCACTGGGGATGATGGTGGTTTCTCCGGGCGGCGCGGTGATGGTGACGGGGATTTGGATGGCGTTGCTGTTCAGGGCGGCCTGGCTGGCTCTGGTCGAGTTCTTCTGGTTGTCGGCGTCTTCCTGTTTTTCACTGGGCGTCAGGCTGCTTCGCTTCAGCTGCAACGGACTCCCAGCCAGGCTGTCGTCCTCCGTATCGGCCTGTTTGTCCCTGGGGAAAGAGACAAATTAATCTAAAAGTAAATGAGTTTAACAGCAAACCTAAACTCTTCTTCTTTGGTTCGATTTAGTGTGTCAGAAGATCTGATTTAATTATGACATTGGTGGAATTGGGTAGCAACTAGTTACATTTACTCTGTTTCTTTTACTTGGAGTAATTTTATTAGGAAGTGTTTCTATATTTTCTACCCATTGAATGAAAAACAAACATGTTTTAACTTAAAAATTCAGCAGCAACAGAGACACCTGCAGTTTTTGTTAAAGTTTCCTAAGTTTTTTTATTGAAGAAACTGATTTGGAAACATTTTATTTTTTCTGATTTTGTTACTTTTTGTTATTTATATGAATAAATGTCATTTTGGTTCTTAAAAATATCAACATTTCCACTTAACTTTACATTCTTGTCCACCTGATGATGTAATTTTTAAACATTTAACGATTGATCATTTGAACAGTTACTTGACTCGACGTTTAACCAAATACTTTTTTATTCTCAAGTGATTTCCTGGGCGGCTGCTAGAGTAAAGATATGTAGAAGTAGAAGAAGTGTCACTCTGCAGGACCTGTGTGGACGCTCTGCCCACCTCTGGATGCGTGAGGAGCGCAGCTTCTTCTCCCCGTCGCCGTCGTCTCCTCTCCCGTCGTCTTGCGCTCCGTTCGTCAGTCGCCCGTTTCCTTCCTTCGGCGTGCGGCGGGAGCGGTGGTGCCGATGGCCTCTCTCCTCCTCCGGTGACCCGGTTTGGGGGCGGAGCCTCTCTCTGTCCTGGCCGGCGTCCGCGTTGTGCTCCCTGTTGCGGCCGTGGTGGCTGTGGCGCCGGATCCCGGGGCTGTCGCCTCCGTCCCCGTTCCGGTCACGGTGGTGGTGGCGCCTCCTGGAGTGGAAGCTGTCCCTGGCGCCGGGCCCGGCCGCCTCCTCCGGGGCGCCGGCGCGGGTCTGGTCGCCGTTCTTGTCCTCCAGGACCAGCGGCCGGTCGGTGTGAGTCTTCATGTCAGGGTGGAGGTGCAGGGCGCTGGAGGCAGCGAGGCGCTCGTCCGGGTCCAGCTCGTTGAACAGCGCCTCGGTGCTCGCCTTCATGTTGTGCTTCCTCAGCTGGTTGGTCCGCTGCTCCCACACCGACATGGCCTTTGCAGAACGCTGCTGCTCCTTGCTGCAAGCATCCAACCAAAACACGGTGAGTAAATCTCAGGTTCTGAGGAGTTCTGTTGGGCCGGAGCCACGACTTCTGAGGCGGACACATTCCCAGAGAAGCGTCTGGATGAGCAGAAACGGCAGATTTAGGTCGATGGATGGGCGAGTTAAATGATCACATGAGGAGGAAAATGAAGAAACATTTTCACTGATTAGATGGAGCTAAGAGAGCGCTAAGGCTAATGCTAAAGCTAAAGCTACTTTCACACAGCAGGAAAACCCGAATCTGGCTTTTTCACACCAGTCCGAACCGAGATTGTTATAGTTAGCTAAGGCTAACAAAATAAAGGTTTTAATACTTAACTATCACTAACAAAATAAAGTTATTATTCTTAATAAAATAACAAAATAAAGGTTAAATAATTGCTGTTAATAAAAACTAATTAAATAAAGGCTAATATAATTAACTAACAAAATACAGGTTACTATTGTTAGATAAAATTAGAAAAAGTTTATTGTTAATTTTTACGATAATAAAAAATAAAGTTATCATTAACTGAGGCTAAAAATAAGTATTATTAGAGTTAGTTATAGTTACTGTAGTCTCTGCTTTACGCTGCGTTTGCCTATCAAGATGGCGGATCACCTCCAGTTCAGACTTGTGGGAGCTATGTATTAGCAGTATGAACTACAACACAAAAAGGTTAGAATGAATGTGAAGTCCTGCTGTGTGAACGCAGCCTGACGGTCTGATTTATGGATCCCAGTAAGTTCCAGCTGAATAATGTAAAACCAGTAAATCTGTTACCTCAGTTCATAAATCTCACTTCCAGTTTAGCAAAATGTTCTCAGTTCGGATCGTACTGATGTAAGTGGTAAAAAACGAAGTACATCCCATAATACTGTAGCTCCTAGAACCACCTTCAGCAGCAGCAGCTGTTGGCCAGTCTGTCTATAATCTGACTCTGGAATATTTTACGGTCCCATAAAAGACTTCATGGTACCCAGGATGTGGCCACAATCAAGCCCAACTCTCTACTCCTCCTTCACCTGCTTAGTGGTTATTTTGAGGTGTTTGAGCTGGAAGAGACAACTATTTATGTAGAGCACATCTAAAATATGAGAGAAAATGTAGTTTGGAAGCTCCGAGCAGCAATGCTATTCGTCACGCTATTTATTTTCCTTGGTGCTGATTGGTTGAACCCCAAGAATGGAGATAAGAGACAGTAGATGTTAGCATCTATGGTAGCGCTAAGATGGACATTAAGGTTTATTTGGTGCTTGAACTGTTATAATATGAACAATAAAACACTAATATAACAAAAGCCATTTTATCAATATCCATTTATGATACATCTGATATATGGAACATTCACTGAGCTCCGATCCAGAACCACACAGCATTCTGGGAGATGTAGGCAGAGGAAACCTCTCACAGATAGCTATGCTAGGTTGGTGAAATCGACTACCTCGCTCACTCTTTGGTTGATTAGCAATGACCTGCTGGGTAAGAGGCCTTTAGAGTCCCCCCACACCCAAACCCTGGTTACCTAGCAACAGCTTGTCGGGTAACTGACGCAGCAGCAATTTCTAGTTTCCCCACTGTGCCTCTAAAAACAAAAAAAAAAAAAAACCAATATGGAGAGAAAACTGGATAAAACAGGAACATTGACACAGTTTGGTGATATTTTAGATATTTAGCACAAAACTAATAAATAATTATCGACATTGGCTGATATGAATGTATTGCGATACGTTTTTCAGCCTCACCGTGCTTAGAAACAAAGTCAGATGTTTCTAGAAAACTGTGTCGTTTGTGAAGTTTTAAAGTCTTCAACATTTTGTGAATAAGTCGCTTTGGATTTTTTATGGTCTTCTTTTCACTGTTGAGTCAGTTCTGTCATGGTTTACACCATATTTGTTGTTGAGGTGTACCCCAGGGATCCATTTTGGTTGCCATTTTGATTTGTAGGGAACCTCAAGGATCCATTTTCAGTAAGCCGTAGTACAAGGTAGCCTGATAAAACCCCTGCTTATGGAGGTGATTGTATCTACTGAGGATAAGCTAATGACATGCATTCAATCAGCAGCACATCTGCTGCTTTTCACCCCTACATGTAATGGAAGAAACAACGCTGTGCTTAATTTTTAACAGCATTCATTGAAGAGAGATTTCATGTAAGGTTTCTGTTACATGATATTTCATGAGAAAAATAATCTGCATACATGCATTTTCCCCTATCTTAGCAGTCCAGACTGTGTGTATGACTGTACATGTCCATTCATGGAACCGTTTTCTATATGGTCACCTGTATTTCAAGGTATGTCGAGTGGGGGAGCAGTAGACTGTATAACTCCTAAAAGACACACAGACAGAGAAAACACAGGACAGGAACCAGATGCCAGGTGAGACACACAGACACGGCTGCACTCGGACTGTGAGAGATAACAACACTGACAAGGCCGGACTGGTCATTTGTAAGAAGTAGGACATAAAACAATAGGAGAACGAGTAGAAATATTTTTCTCTTATAAACAAATTTAAGCCTTTTTTACAGATTTATTTCAATTATTAGAATAAGGCTGGTTAATAAATCAATAATATATAATATGTCTAATATTCAATCTATGGAATATAGCATTTTGGGAGATGTATGCAAAGCAAAGTTGGTGGAATCAACTGACTCACTCTGTCTTTGGTTGCCTAGCAACAACCTGCTGGGTGCTGGGTGAAAAGAAGTTTCAAGTTCCCCCCCCAACTTTGGTTGCCTAGCAACGACCTACTGAGTAACTGACACAGCAGCAGTTTCAAGTTTCCCCTAAGCGCCTCATAACGGCTTAAAAATCAAAAAATAAGAAAACTGGAGAAAACAGGGAAGGCCACACAACCAGCCTTAAAATTTAAAATATTCAAAACAAAAAAACTAATCAATAATTATCAATATCGACTGTTATGAAGAACTTATAGTGATATGTTTGTCAGCCATATTGTATAGCTCTGATACAAAAAGCTTCTTTCAAGGAATTCAACAGTAATTTATTACTTATTAAAATTATTTCAAATAATTATGGTAATTGTGGCTTGTAGTTAATGAAAACCCAAATTTAAGTTTCTGTTTCTTTTGGTACCTTTGCAGTGATTGTGAAGGTCATAAAAAACCATTACTTTAATAAAAAATCCTTTCTAATTTTCTCAGAAACTGGATTTTAACTTTTTATAAGCTATGTCGTATACAATTGTAACTTTCTGAAATGAAGCACTTGGTTTTCCAATGTTGTGACCAACAAAGAGCAGATTACCGATGCGAGAGCGGCTTCTTGGTCATGTTTGGGGGTCCGCCATGACAAACACACTGGAAATGTCAAACTACTTTTGCTGACAGCAACACCGGGAAATGAAGCTTTTATAAACAAATGACTGGGATCAGAGCAGAGGAATGACTGGCGACACAACAACGATGAGCTGCAGAAACACTAGTTTAACTCCACCTCTTTATATTATGAACTAACGTTTATTCCTTCTAGCAAGATTAAAAGTTAGCTGTCAGAAGCTTAAGTCTAAAACAGGAGAAAACAAGCAGGAGGGTGGGAGAGATTCATTTTAAGAACAGGATAAAGTGTCAATGGTAAAATGGGAGGAATTAAGCGATGGAGAGAGAGAATAAAGGACAAGAGGAAGGAAAGAAAGGAAGGAGCAGGAAATTGAGAGAGCGATAACTCACAGTGACTGAATGCTGGTGATGGACGACCTGCGAGAGAGTGCATCTCGATTTTGCTTTACAAAACTGTACATGCAGAACAAAAACAAAAGGAAAAAAAATGAGACGAGAAATGTGGCGGGCCAGGTGGACGGTGTGTTTACCTGCCGTCCACCTGGCCCTACACTCCGTGATTCACAGTTTCTATGAAAACACAACACAACCTGAGCCACACCCGGAACGATTCGACAAAAACAGCCAGGAGTTTCATTCCAGAGCGGGAAGGTTTTATTCCCATGACTAAACAACAAATAGGCTTTTTTTGATTTGCTACTAAAACTAAATTTTCATCTGGAGCTTCTGGCACGACAACTTATTAAGGCCATTGTACATAGAAACAAAATAATTAAATCTGTAATATATTTTGTGAGTAATCTCAAAAGTTTTCTAGAAGAAAAAAAGTTTGAAAAGACAAACATTTTGAGCTTTTGGAAATAGGATTAGCACCATAGTAAAGCTAGCTGCTACTTGACATTAAAGAAAAGCTTGCAAAATGTTATTGATAGGACCTGAGTACAACTAGCTGCAGAAAAAGACTGGAATTAGCCATGCAGCAAAGCTAACTGCTACATGACATTATTGTTAGCACTCCACCTAAGCTAGCTGCACCAAGAAGCTAGGATAAGCATAGCATAGCTAACTGCTACATGATGCTATTGATAGGAACTGAGTACAAAAAGGCTAAGATTAACTATGTAGCAAAGCTAAATGTTACAGGAAGTTATTATTAGCACTCATGGACAGTTAGCTTGCAGCAAAATCCAGGATTAGCATCCCGGAAGCCAAATTCAGAATATTTGCACCAAATTATAGTGTCAACATTTCCAAAAAGTCCTGAATTAACACTTTACTGCACTGAGCTGGAAAAGGATTTGGGAATGAAACCCTGAGTTTTTCTCAACAGCACAAAGGAATCAAACAAAACCAATCAAATCCAGTTAAAACAAAACCACAAGCCTGTTAGCATAACAGTCAACAACCGAAGGAAATCTTTCTGGCATGCAGAAACCAAACGCACATCATCACACAACAACAACAAAAAACGACAACAAAGGAGAAACATCTGGAGATATTCAGCGCTGATCAGCTGAAATGATGTCATTCTCAGTGGGACAGCAGCAATTAAGGAGCAAAGATAATTCATTTTCACATGAGTAAACGACTGAGAGACTTATAACAACAATCATATAAAAGATTAAGACTGGAAATGAGCAAATCCAATATTATGGAGCTCGTCCTGACCTTTAACCTTTCTGTTTGTTTTTATGTGATGTTTGCTCCTATTTTTACAGTAATGTCACTATTAAGGGTACAAATTCTCCTAGTAGGCAATTAATCTTTACAGTCTCTGTCTTGGGGGCCATTTGGGGCCCATGAACGATTCTGGAGGCCCTTAATCAAGAACAGCCTGAAATTGGTTTCAGGTAGTTACTGCAGCGAATCAGATGGACAAAATGAGGAGTACATTTCTGCCTAAAAACACCTTCAGATTAATTTCAGACACTTCCTTCAAAAAACAAGAACATTTCTGAGTCAGAAAAATCAAACAATTGCTTTAGAACTCAGAAATGTTGAGAAAAAAATGAAAATTAAAAAGAACTAGAAAAAAAAATAATAATTAATTGAACATTTCTGAGTTTCAAAAGTTGAAGAATTGTCAGAAAAAGAAAACCTCAAAAATTTTTAGATTAGTGTCAGAAATTTTTCAGAAAACAAAAAAATTTGGAAACTTTAAAAAGTAAAAAATTTTTAAGTTTTTCTTAGATTTATTTCTAGCATATTTGCTACTTTTCAAACTCAGATCATTCTTCTTTTTTTAAATTAATCTAAACATGTCAGTTTTTTGGCAAAACTGTCCCATTTTTCGATAAGCCTTTGAACAATTTAACACATCAACAAAATCACTGATGAAACTTTGTGGAAACTTTTTCTTTGTTTCTTCAGACATAAATCTGAACAGATTTTGTCATTTTCATGGAAATATTAAACGTTTGGTGTGATTTTGTCTCACAGAACTCATCATAGCTACAATAATATCCTGTAATAAATATTCACAATGTTATTCATTTGCAAAGCTAATTGCATGCTGGTATTTTTGTGCAGATTTGACAAAAGCAAACAGTGGAATATCTGCAGAACTGGGAGCAACAAATAGGAGGGAAAAAAATTCCTTTTTCAGTTTTTTAGTAAAATGTTAATTAAGCTCAGCAGCAAAACAAACAATTAGGTGAAAGCTGTTAGTAGAAACTCAGTGCTTCCTTAATTGCAGATAAAGTTGGAGCAGACAACAGCTACAGCTCTCATAACGGGGATCAGATGAGGAGAAATGCAAACAAACACGTTTCTGAGACGGAGAACGTCCACAGAGAGAAATATAGAAAACATATTTCCCTCCATTTTGGGAGCAAACAGAGCGAGGAGGAAACTTACGCAGCGATGGAAATGTTGGCGGCTGACATCGGGCTGACTTCTTTTACTTCCAGAGCTTTCTGCAGAGCGAGCTTCTTGTTGGCTGCTTCCTCCTGCTCCTCTTCATCCTGCCAACCCAAAGCCGAGGTGAATATCAGGGAAATAGAATCTGCTCTCTGCTGGTTTGGGTGGCTTCTGGGCGAGCCCACCTTCGTCAGCTCTTGGGCGTTGGCGAGGTTATCAACAGCGATGGCCAGGAAGACGTTCAGCAGGGTGTCTGAATCTCAACTTTCAGGAAAAAAAATGCACATGGTGGCAAAATATCTAGATAATATGCACTTTTTATTCTCTTAAACCTAATATTGGACACCTGTAATCTGGATTTATTAGAGACAAAAGGAGATGCAACTGAGTGACAAATTCAGGAAGTTGGTGTGAAACCAGTGATTATTTGATACAACAAAAACGTCCTAAATTATATTTTGATGCCTCTAGCTTCTGCTAATAATACTGCATCTGGAGTACGATATGTATTCACAATATGAGAAATAAACCAATCTGTGGGAGGTTTCTGCACCTCAACCGTCAGATTCAGCCTTGCAAACATCAGGACTCCAGAAAATGCAGATAAAGATGGAAAAGGATGAATTATGCACACAAAATCTAAACTCTGTGCAAAAATGAGCAGTTTTTTATGACTGTAGAACTGGATCAGAAATATTTTTACTTTCTTCCTCAACTTCTCATCTGTTTTTAACACAAATCGAAAGCTTTGCCTTTCTGTTCACTTTTTGAATTTGAACTGCTTTGTTCAGTCTAACCTTCTATGCGCAACTTGGAGGCATGTGCGCTGCTTTTGAAATTAATCTCAGAAATTTCCTTGGAAAAAAAAAGAAGAAAAATCCTGAGTCTGAAAAGTGAAACATTTGCAATCAAAAACTTTGAGGATTAATCTCATAAGTTTTCTAGAAAATACCACTTTAGAGTTTGAAAAGTTCAACATTTGCCAGAAAAAAAGACACAAAACTTTGACATTAATCTCAGACATTCTAGAAAAAAAGAACTTGGAAATATACGAGTTTGAAAAATCAAAAACGTTCGACTTTTGAGACTCAAATAAATATGCAGTTCGATTAATCTGGGTTAAGCAATATTAAGCCAGATTAATATATTTTTGCCTCATATTTGTCTTGATCTGCCTCCATAAGTTCTGTTGTTGCACCGAAGAGGATACAGTTTCCAAAGAGCGTGAGGACGATGAAGTAGATGGAGGAGAACATCCCACGGCGAACGCCGCCCTGAGACTCGATGCCGTGGTACATGACGGCGTTCCAGTCCTCGCCGGTCAGGATCTGAGGAAAACGCAGGCTGTGGATTAAATGGCTTCGCAGAGCAAAGCGGGGTGAGCACAGACTAATTGAAGGATTATCACAGAGCTCATCTGGGGACAAAAGAGATTATTTTAAGCTAATTTGAGTTCAGATAAAGAGCTTTGTTTGGCCATTTTTCCATTTCCCTTCTTGTTTTAGTGAATTTTTGAAGTGTGGGAGTTTTACCTGGAACACAGTGAGGATGGCGGCTGGGAAGGTATCAAAGTTTGTTGTTGGTGTCTCATCTTCAAAGTTAAACCTGGAAAATCAGAAACGCTTCATTAAAAGCAGAACCCCGAAGCTAAAAAACAGAGAAAAACAACATAAAATGTAGTTTTTCTGTGCGTGATTTAAAATTGGTTAGTTGGCAGAATCAGTGTTAAGGAGTCTCACCTGCTGTATTTGTTTTTCATTAAAAAATGTCACATAAAAATACTGATATGTATAAAACATCTTCAGATCCTGACAGAAACAAAACTTCAAAATGTTTTCCAAACCTTTTTGTTGCTTTGTTGCTAATTTAGAAGCTAAATATTTAGGTCCTAGCTACATACTTAGTTCATAAAGTAAATATTTATATTACAAATCTTTAGTTTGAAAGGTTAAATTTACTCTGGAACTATAAATATTTAGTGAAACTAATTTAGAGCAAAAAATTCATTTAAAATTTTTTATTTAGTTTGTAAATATTTAGCTTCCTAACTTAAACATTTAGTTGAGAAAAATATTTACTTTGCAGAGTAAATATTTAATTTGAAATATTTAATTAGAAAGCTAAATTGATATATATAATTAAATAATTGTTTACAAACCAAATGTTTAGTTAGCAAGTAAACTAGATGAAAATCTGATATTTAACTCAGACTTAATTAGTTAGTGACTAAATATTTAGTTTGCAAATTAAATATCTAGTTTGAAAGCTATATGTTTAGCTTGTGAATTAATTATTTAGTTTGATATTTATAAATGTGTGAATAATAAGGTGAAACACTGAAAAATAAAACTGTTTCTTTTCTTTTTGTTAGGTTAAATAAACCCAAACATTGCTGTTCATTTTTTACAGTGTAACTTTGGTTTACTAATTTTTCTCCCAACATGATTTAAAAATTCTTCCAGATATGGTTATTTTTTTAAGTGCAGCAGAGGACTAAACTCATGTTAGATAAAATAAAGTGTTTAAAGTCCTGGTGGGGTTTTCACAGCGATGGATTAAACATTCGCCTTCTCGGTTGCATCCCTCCATCGTCTTTTCCGTTTATTCCCACCTTCCCCTCATTCCTCCCGTTCTTCTTCTTCTCTTCGGGGATTAGCAGCGCTGAGCGGCGAGCGCGGCGCTCTGTTTATCCTGATAATGGGGATTGGGAGCGCGCGACCATGGAGACTCCATTACCTCCACCCTGGGAACCAGAGTCACATGACGCCCAGTTTGTTCCCAGCAGCTCCATCTAATCCTGAGCACAACGGCAGCAGGTTTTTATTTTTTATCACAAACCAACCGGAGGAGGCGGCTTACGGCCGAGCCTGAAGGCTTTGATGTTACAGAGAGTCTGTTGGTCGGCATGATTCTGCAGAACAGCTGGGAGGAAAGAACGGTTCTTTAGTTTCCTCTGAATGCCGAGAAAGTTTAACATCGTACAGATATTTGACTTACATTCATTGATTTATAATCGACCAGAGACAAATAGAAATACAGACTTACTGAACAATGAACATCAACCAACGATCACAAGCCAATTCTAACACCTTAATCAACAAAACCAACCAACCATCCAACCAACCATCCATCCATCCAACCAACCAACCAACCATCCAACCAACCAACCAACCAACCAACCAACCATCCAACCATCCATCCATCCATCCATCCATCCATTCATTAGCCAAATCATGACCCTTCAGTCTAAAAGCTTCCGATCAAATCTCCTGTTTTCTGCTGGTCTTGGCTTGTTGGTCTTGACCGATGGCTTGGTCCTGAAGCCATTGGTCCGGGCATTTCCTGTTTTCTGCTTCCAGGTTTGACATGTTGAGCGTTCAGAGATCCTGTTACTGGTTTGTAACTACTGGATGTTTCATCTACTGCCCAGTCAACTCTGAACCGAAACCGAAAAGCTCCAGCTTCCTGGACATTGAGACCGGTCCAACCGGCAACAACAAAGTCACATAAATCTGATCATCATTTTCAGTTATGATGCTAAATCTGAGGGTTCTGTGTGATTAGCATGAAAACAAAACATTTGTCATTTTTCCAATGGTTTGGAAGGACTGATCACCACAGATCAACCTTTCTTTTTTATCCTTCTAACTAAATGCCAAATCTTTAAGATGCCAAACGCTGAAATGTCAAACTGAGAGTAATCCAACTGAAACTCAGAGTAAACAGTTTGAGCACAGCAGAGTCTGTGAATTATCTCTAGCTGTAAACATAAGAACAGCAAGTCTGCTGAGAACCACCAAGCCATAGCTAATCTACGAAGATGCTCTGAAGCTGGAATCAGAAAAACAAATCAGTGCTGCAGACATTTTCTTTCTCTCCAACGCAGCTCATGTCCGCGGCGTCTCAGCAGGGAAACGGCTCTGCTGCTCATTTTCAATTCTCACCATTTAGCCCAGAGAGAGCGAAGAGCAGAAACATTCAGGTTTCTGCTCAAAAGAAAGAGGTTGTGTTTTTCCTTTGTTGCACCACAGCTGACAGGGAACAGACTATTTTTAGGTTACTCACAAGATGACTCATGATCTTTGCTCAGGAACATTAAAAAAATACAAGATGCTACTTTACACGCTGAACAGGAACCAGTCTGAGAAAGACAAGGAAATAATTGATTGGAGGACGTGTGTTCGGTCCGATACGCTCGGCTAACTACACACATTTTGTCAGTGTCAGACTCATCTCACACATGTCCATCAGCAGACAGCCAAGTAACGCTAATGATGTCGCAGAATTAAGCCGGGAACCATGGCAACGGCCTGCTGTCCCAAAAGGCAACGACACGCGGGGCCGACAGTCACTGGGAGGAAATACGACCAAAAACAAAATGGCAGCCGGAGCTTCAGAGGCAAAAATATTATTATTTATTATTCATTTTCCCTTTGGGATCAATAAAAAATTTATGAATTTGAATATATAGTTGCCATGTGACGTCACTTCCTGGAACTTTGTAACTGACAGCCATCTTGGTAGGCGGATGCTATGGAGTTGCTATGACAACAATAAACAAGAACTAGCTGTAAGTACATTACAAATATTATTAGATCACAATTATTGAGTCCTCTGCCCACCTCTGTGTAATACTAAGATAAATATCAGCCATGTTTACCGTAGTTCTTACAGCCGGACGAGGAAAATTAGCTTAGCTAATGTAGCTTTTATGTGCTAGCTAACACAGACATGTAGCCTATGTGTTTGTTACAACATGATCTCATTCTGGCAGTCAGTGCAATGCTAAGCTAGCTCCATTGCAATGACACTTTTAACTGGAAATATCAAAATAAAAGCACTTCCTGTCCAATTCAATCTGAAGTTAGTTTTATCCGTTTTCTCTTCATGTTGTTTTTTATTTTTAAGCCGTTTTGAGGCTCAGTGGGGAAACTTGGAACTGCTGCTGCGTCAGTTACTCAGCAGATTGTTGCTAGGTAACCAAAGTTGGGGGGGAATTTGAAACTGGTTCTTATGCAGCAGGCTGTTGCTAGGCAACCAAAGAGTGAGTGAGTTAGTAGATTCCAACCGAGCTTAGCTAGGAAGTCTTTCCTTTGCCTGCATCTCCCAGAATGCAGTGCGGCTTTATTTATCGACTACTGAATATTCTTAGATGTATTTTCCATCTACTGATAGTGTTCGCATGTTTATATCGATATACATTATCAATTTGTCATCCACCTCTAGACTCAAAACAACAATATTATCGTTTATCGCCACAATTACTGGGACATTTTTATCATCCAGCAAAACTTCACAACACAGTAAAAACCAAACTGTCTCCAGGAACAGTCAGGGCGACTGTTCCTCAGTCGGCTGCAAAAGTGCATAAAGTCTCAGAGTGAAGCTGCTCTGCGATTGACAACATTTCAACGCCACAATGTCCCAGCAGTGATGTGGGATATAAAAGGTTTGTGTGTGAATTGATTCAGAACGTGGGCCAGATGCCAGGCCTTTGATTATGCGCAGCCAGCTCTGGGATCAGGAGGTGTTCCTGTTATTAGACAACACGGCGCTCCTGCTGGGAGTGATATTCAAAGGGCTCCAGTTGGTGCTGCTGCTCAGCCAGCTACCTGCTGCGCCGACATGTTTGTCATGGCCGCCGCCGCGGGCCGGGGATCACAAGCAGGAGGATCTCGGAGTAGTCGCTTGGGGTTCGTGTGTGTGGCGGATCAACAGAGACGACGGCATGTTGGAAACGTTACTCACTGTCCTCCGAAGAGCTGCATGCCGAGCAAAGCGAAGACCACAATGAAGAGGAAGAGGAGGAAGAGCAGGCTGATGATGGACTTCATGGAGTTGAGGAGGGAAACGACGAGATTCCTCAGCGAGTTCCAGTATCTGAGAGCAGAAAGGAAAGCATTGAATGAAACGTTGGTGATTTATGCAAAACAAACATAGTAAAAAACATCCGACATGTTTTTTACTCAAGAAATTACTTAAGTAATGGTGAAAGAAATGCATCATTAATCCAGTTTTCCATCATTATTTTTAACAGTCGTTTGTTTAAAGGCGTCGCACTTTGAGCTGCCGGTAAATAAACGTTGTTTACATGCAGTACCTCGCAGACCACTAGGGGGCACCCACAGCAGACCACAGCTTGAGAAAGACTGATTTAAAGAGACAGAGACCCTTAAAACACCTCAGAACTGAGCAGGATAAAATCTCATTATCTAAGATTGATTTGGGGCAAAAAATGAGACCAATATGTTTTGTGTCGCAGAGCGATCCCAACCTCTTCAAGGTCTCCTTCAATGTTCCACCAACACAGATTTCTCTTTCTTTTTGGACAGAGACGACGTAGGTCATCCAGAGTTTGAAGCAAATCCAAAAATGCTCTGAAGGCCTAACAGGCCGTCAGCATGAGAAGCCAAATGTACGTTAGCTGAACAGAAGTCGTCCTGAAACAAACTCACTTGGTGACTTTGAAAATCCGGAGGAGCCTGAGGGCCCTCAGCACGCTGATCCCAAACGATGCTCCTGGTTTTATCATGTCCCAGATGACCTCAAAAATGCTTCCCACGATCACCTGAGCACAGCGGGGGAGACGGCAGCAGATCTGTGATGACGAGAATTAACCAACTGCAAGAAGACGAGTTAGATGAGTTCAGCAAACTCTGAGTGCAACTTAAAGCTCAACTCGGTGTATTTGGTTGGATTATTTTGTTTTGTTTATAGTCTGGTAGATTCGGTTTAATAGGGGATCAAATTTGCAACATTTGTTACATTTTCAGCTGCTGAGCTTCTGTTTAAAACCAACCAAAGTGAAAAAGCTGTTCCCCTCCTCACCTGTAGAGGCGCTACACCAACAACCACTTAAGTAAACAACACAAATCCACATCGAGCCACTTCCTGCTTCACAAAACGTAAACAGAAATGGGAGTGGTGTGAGATTTGAGCATTTCTGTTTAGAACCGGAAACCTGACCGTTTCCGTTGATAAACGCTGAGGAGACATTTCTCATGCTAGCGCCAGCTAGCGTGCTTGTTTTGGTTGTATTTACCCAGAATGCCCTGCGCTGGGTAAATACAACCCAGCGCAAGAGAAAATGTAACCAGAGTTACATTTTCTCTTTGCAGTTTTGCCTCCAAACAGCTGACCGGATCCTTCCTGCTACTATAAGTGAGGCCATCGTATCAGTTTGACCAGCCTAATTGGAACAAGCCATTAAAATC
This sequence comes from Phalloptychus januarius, assembly GCA_902982915.1. NCBI lineage: Eukaryota > Metazoa > Chordata > Actinopteri > Cyprinodontiformes > Poeciliidae > Phalloptychus > Phalloptychus januarius. The sequence goes on along the minus strand of CADWAE010000133.1, from coordinate 145,119 downwards.
ATCAAAAGAATGAAGGAAGCCATTCTGATTCCAGCCACTTACCCCAAAATCAAAGCAGTTGAAGGACGAGTGAAAGTAGTTTCTCGCTCCGAGGCCGTACATCTTCAAGGTCATCTCCGTCAGGAACAGCCCCAGGAACACCAGCTCTGCTGTGTCTGGTTGCAAATGAAACTTTTAATTAAGGCGACCGTGAGCGCCTGGCTTCCATCGGCGTGGCCGTCACTCACAGAGCGCTCTGGTCAGCCAGTCCGGCTGGTCGTAGTGGACGATGGCCACGCAGAGCGTGTTGAGGCCCACCAGGCACAGGACGATCCAGTAGAAGCTCTGAGCTTTCACCATCCGCCGGATGAAGAAGCGGAAGCGTTTCTCTTTGCGCCGGAAGTAAGATGAGCTGTCCATCTTCCCGCCGCTTTTCACGCTGGCCCGACCGAACGGGGAGCCCGGGGGAACTGGAACGATCCCAAAACAAGACGAATAAAACACTAACTTCAGCTCTACAAACTGAACTTTATTCAATCTTGTTCTGTCGGGTTTTCGTCTCCGACAGCTGGAGCAAATATTCATCAGAAACAGGAAACGACTGTTTGTTTCAGGAGATAAAACTGCAGAACACTAAATCTCCCCAGGATTCTCTTTAGTTTCTAGAGCAAAAATCTAATTTCACTTGAAAAGAGACAAAAATAACCGATCAGTAACTTTTTACCAAGACACAGGAGCTTCTTTTGACTCAATAATTCCTTAATATTGAATAAAAAAAATTACTAGTTCCACTGGCAGAACTAGTAGTTTTGTTATAAGTGAAGTAATCTAGCATGGAACTACAGATGGGTTGCTAGGCAACGGGCTGGGCTCAGCCTGCGTTGCTAGGTAACGATTCTGAAATAATCCGCTAGTGGAATTAGAACTTTTTCTTCAATATAAAGGAATAACTGACTCAAAACAAGCTGATTTGTATAAGTTACTTGTAAGTTTTGTCTTATTTCAGGTTTTTGCAGAGTGTAACCAAACTGGGATAGAAAAAGAAAGAGTTTTGATCAGTAAGGCCAATAATGAGTAAAGATTTGAAATCTTGTTTGGTCCCTGAACAAATGGAGAGAGTTACAGTAGTCAGTATCTTCACCCAGTAATTAAATATAAAAGGATCTTAATGTCATTTTTTAGCTGTTAAATGTCCAAAAACTGCAAACAAAAGTAGTAAGAACATCCAGTGTCGTCCAACTTAACCTATCCAGCAGGATAAATCCTCAAGTTCAGGTTTTCTTGTCAGATTTTTAGCCTAATCTGATAAACGGAGGTCAAAGGTCAGGATCTTGTAGAAACTGGCTGCTTTTAAGTAGAAGGTTGTGAACACATGGTGTCCTTTGACCTCCAGATGACCTTTTAGAAAGGATGAGCCTTACCAACAGAGGCCATGTCAGCAAAGGGATCGTCGCCCTCCTCCGCACAAATCAGATCGTTTTTGCCCTTCTTGATTTTCCCTCGCTTCAGAACTGCAGAAACAGCAAAGATCACAGAGGATGGAAACCAGGAGGTGGAACCGGAAACTCAGTTTACTTCTGTTCATGAAGGAACTAATGACCGGCCAAAATCAAGACAAAAACATGTCTTAAAACAGCTGCTGCAGGATTTAAATGGAGAATGTTTTGATACCAATAAAAAATATAGTCTGTAAAATAAATTAATTTTGACAGATTTATTAAACAGAACTGTTTGTCAGCAGCTGGTTTTCAGCTACTGAAATAAAGAAAACTACGGACTACTGCATCACTAGCGTTAGCACTGTGGCATTATTAGCAGCAACAGGAAGTTAGCATTAGTACTGTGGCATCACTAACATCAACAGGAATTTGGCAAATAAATACAATTTTATATTTTTGTATTTGCTTCCTGTTTCATTAGCAGAAACTGGAAGTCGGCAGTAGAATTGAATCACTAGCAGCAACAGGAAGTTAGCATCTCTGGAAGTCGCTAAATCACCCAATTTGCTTAATTGGTCATCTGCTTGTAACTGTAACGGATGCTGTGGAGGTGATTAGCAGCTACGATTATTTATGTCAGCAGTGACTCATAGGCCACCAGCATTACTGTCTTCCTAAATCCCTGAGCCTGACTGACACGTCGCTCCATTACTCACACCTGTTATTTATCTGAAAGAAACCAAACGCATATTTTCTGCACCAACAACATCACAGCCACATTTCTACAGCCGAGGATTCAGACGTGCTAATCCTCCGTTTGTGACTAATGGAGAAAACAGGAGTGCTGGCCTCTGCCGCTCTGTGTGTGGAGTGTGTGTCTGTTTTCTGGCAAAAAAACAGACACACTTTGTGTGTGCGTGTGTAGGGGTGTGTGTGTATGTGTGTGTGTGTGTATGGCATGGGAATGCATTTAAACAAATCCAATCAGAGTTTGGCTGTAAATCTCACATATCAACCCAATACCTTCACATCAGGCTGTAAAATCTGAATTCATCAGCAAATTTCAAGTTTACAAAAAAGCTGCATATATATAGATGTTCTACATAGTAGAAGATTTGATTGGTGAAATTATTTTCTAAATATTTTTTTCAATCTCAGAAAATATTACTCTTATTTGTCAGTCACTCCAGGATTTTGCAAAATAATAATATTATTGTTATTATTATTTTGTATTGAAAATTGTGGTGCTTCTTTAAAAATATTTGTGATATTTTTTCTTTATTAAATCCCAACTAGACAAGAGATTGGACTCAAACATGTTTACTCTTTAAAAAAAAACCTAAGTAGTTGCATTTTTGTTACCACATTTATCATAAATTATAACTGTATCAAGTACGGTTGAAACAGAAGTTTAGTAGAAGTAAGAAATACTGCCACCTGCAGGTGGGAGTTAGCATCACTTAAACCAAAAGTTTTAAAAAATTTTGCAAATAACCTCACAATTTGAATTAAAAAATGCTGGAATCTGTTGTTTAAAAAAAAAAAAAAAAAAAACTGGAGGAACCCGTTTATAGTGTTTTGTTATAATATTCATATAATTTGAACTTCTGCCCAACCACAAGCGATTTTATGATAGACAAAACGGTGAATAATTGTAAAGCTGCAGGAAAATTAAAAATTAAGCATATTTTTTTCTTTCTTTTAATTAAAATCTTAATTTTAAGAAAAAAAAAGAGTCCATGAAAGGATAAAAAGCAAATATTTTTGTAAAAATGTGTAGGTTTAAAGTTGAAGGAAATATTCAAAATTATGGAAAAACACTAAAGCAGAAAATTAGAAGCACCTTAGATAAAATCTGTGAGGTTTAACTGAGGAACACAGTTTTGATTTCAGGAAGAGCGTTTAAAACTCTGCTGTTCGCAGCAGAAATGCATCTCTGCAGAAACACATTCTCCTCTCCAATCCTGAGATGCTTGAACGACCTGCCAAGAAAACTGGGAGAAGAACTCAAAGGAAAGGTGCTGAGGTTTCTGGACTCTTCCCAAGCAGAACCAGGTCTTCCACCGCCACCCAAATCTGGCTTATTCATGTAATTAGGCTGCGTGTTACTTATGTAAATGTAATATTTGATTCTTCTGTTTTCAGTAAACCAAACGTGATTTGGTTTTTCTTAACAGAGACTAGATTTCGTGGAAAAAGTCAGCCTGGTTTATGCACATTTGAAAGCAGATGCTCGGTTTTCACCTGAAAGGTTTTGTTTCCTCTTGTACCAGGCGCCGTCCATCGGGGCCTTCTCCTCAGCGATCTCTTCCTCTTCTTCAAGCAACACTTCCTCTGCAGCAGAGGATCGGTTTGTCAGATTGTGCTCTCCTTATTGACAGTCTGGTGTTCTGTTTCCGGTCTCTCACCCGCCTTGCAGATCCACTCCAGGTACCCGGTGAGCTCCCGCTCGATCTGCTGCTGCCGCCGAAGCTTCAGGAACTCCTGACGCTTCTCCACTCGTTCTCGCTCTTTGGCAAATTCTCTGACAAGAATTTAAATGTTTTCAAAACAGAAACAGAACAGAATGCGTTGAAGAATGAATTATTAGCTGGGTTGCAAATGAAGATGGGAGCAATATGGTTTATTAATCTAAAGTTTGTTGGTTATCTATCCACTAAGTGTCCATTTACTTAAATACATTTTAAAAATACATAATTTTTAACATTGTGTTAAATACTGCCTGAATAAACAGAAAATTGTGATTGTATCAGATTATTACTTATAGAACAAACCAGAAACCTCTTGGGTTGCTGAATACAAAAATAAAACGTGTATGGTTGCTCTTAAGGAAAAGTTAAAACTCAAAACTCACGCTTGCTTACTGGCATACTGGTTTTATCCCATCATGTTACATTTCTTAGGTTATATCTCGTTCTTCATCGCGTTTGTAGCATATCAAGACATTTTAAAAAAAGAAATTGATGCTACTTCGTCATTAAGCTCCGCTGGTCAAACACAATAAACGTGTCGAGTGTTTATATTTTAAAACAGAACCGGATAAATCTAATTTTCCGCTCCGTTTGGACCGTTTCTCTCTTTTCCGTTCTGACACGGCCGCCATCTTTGTTCCTGTAAACAGGGCACAGCTGATTCAGGACGAACAGCAGCGCCCTCTGCTGGATGGTGGCCAGAATACAACACTAAAAGAAACTTTCAGCAGACGTTACTAGCTAATCAATTGGAGTCCATTTTAATCCAGTAAAGCATTAATTTGCATCCCTAGCATTTACTCAATAAAAATCTATTACTATTTAAACGGCGAATTTCTTATTCCCAGCGGTGTTTATGATGTTTTATCTTTATTTTACTGCTTCAACGTTTCTTGCTTCTCTTTTATTCTGCAGCATCATTGATCCATAATCCACACGGCTTGACTAAAGAGGAAAAGATAAACCCTGATTGATGGCCTCATGTTTTTCCAGTCACGGTAATGTTTCAGAGTTACCTCTTCCAATTTTGCTTTTGTATCACATCAGTTAATTTCTGAATGAGAAATTGACGCTGCTTCGTCCTGAAGCTCAGAACCGCGCAGAGTGTATTTCCCATCCCAAAACTGGTGCCTTTTGAACAGCAGCTCTTCCCCGCTCTGCGTTAGCGCCGCCATTTTTGTTTCTGTATCAACGTCTCCGCCGATTCAAAGTGACCAGCGGCGCGCCCTCTGCTGGATGGCGGCCAAACTACAACACTGAAAAAGGGTCTCAAAGCGGACATTACTACTTAATCGACTGGAACTCATTTTAATCTGATAAACCATTAATCATAAATCGATTCAGCTACAGAATAAGAAATTTAAACATTCTTTCTAAGTGGACTTACCCTGACAGGACACCAAGCACCAAGTTGAGCATGAAAAAGGAGCCAATAATGATGAGAGGGATGAAGTAGAGCCAGTTCCAGTTGTTTCCCACTGCATCATTAGTCTGAAAACAATTAAAATTTTATATGTAGTCGGTTAAAAATTTTATTTATAGGAGTAAAATAATTACACAGACCTATATTCTGCTTCTTGCCCTGTTTTGTCTGGAGAAAAATCTTTGCTTATTATAAAAGGACTGGCAATGATCCCTATTTAACACAAACTGCCACAGTTTTCCTCCGAACGGAAGCGTCTAACTCTAATTACAGTTGTTCCTAATAATCCAGCATTTTAAAACAGCATTGCATGTGGGAGCAACACCAGCTGCCACATGAAACATGTCATATTTTTCCCTACATTTACCAAACTAAAAGGTTTTCTGCAGAATTGCTATTTTCCACAAACATGTCACTGCAGGATTTCTCTCAGTTGGAATTAAAAGTATTTTGACATTTTTTATCAAACAAAGAAAACAATGAATTCACACCACATGAGTTTTAAGAGCAAAATGGGGATGGATTTTCATCAGAACATATAACAGGAGCACTTTATCTATATTTTATTAGAGGTCTCAATTTGCTCATTAAGTATTTCACTTAAGTAGAATTTAAGTGAAATATAAATTGAAATCATAATTTTTTTAATTAAGTTCTTGCTCTCTCTGCTGTCCATTAGAACAGGATATTCAATTATAGGATTATCTTTGAATAAGCTAGCATTAGCATTGGATATTAGGTGTTAGGTTTGGCTAGGCTAACTAGCATGCCTAGGACAGTCATCACATGGATTGCCTACTTCCTCTGCTATCCATTACTAAGGATAGGCTAAGCATTAGCATTGGCTAAGCTAGCAAATAGCATACTTTCACTGGTCACCCACTGGACTGCCTACTTCCTCTGCTGATCGCTAGCACATATAGGCTCAGATTAGCATTGGAAAGACTAGGATTAGCCTTGGCTAGGTTAAAAACTAGAATAGCTAGGCCAGGCTTGTCATATGAATTGCCTACTTAATGCTGTGCATTAACACAGATAATCTAGCATTAGCATTGGATATGTTAGTGTTAGACTTGGCTAGGCTAACAAATAGCAAGTCTAGGCTGGTCACCCATTACAATGCCTACTTTCTTCACTGTTCATTGTAACAGATAAGCTAGCTTTAGCACCAAATAGGCTAACATTTAGCATGCTTTGGCTGGTCACCTGCAATTTGTACTTTTTTTCCTTAAAGAAAATACTTGGCATACAATATCTGAGTGTCATCCGTTTTCACTGCGGACCGAGTTTGAGTGGCATAGTCCTGCTAAGCTACAGCAGAGATGCTAACCCAAACCTTCTTGTCCATTATCAGCGTCTGACCTCATAAATATAAAAATTGTGAGATAGTCCCATAAAATTATACGGTAAAAAGGTTTCCAGAACAGTTTAAACAGTTTGGGCAGCAATGGACGGATCACAATCCCACTGAACCTTGTGGATTAGTGAAAACACGTCAGGTTTATGCGTTTATACATCTCCTGGTCTACATGTAGAAATCTACAGAAAAAAGCTGCAAACAAATCAGGTGCTTAGGGAAATGTCACAGAGACCTCCATTAAGCCTATCAAATGAGTTCTGTTTTCATTTTTTTGTCTGCTTCAGGTTTATTACAATCAACATGAAGTGGCCTGAAACAGTCCTCCCACTCAGCGATGGTGTGAATAACAAGCCGTTTTCATCTCGACTTTTTTAGGCAACGATTCAGAATTTCTGTCACATTTTACCCTGAAAGACATTTTCCTACAATTTCTCTTGAATTGTCTCAAACAGCCTGTTTGTTTCTGCGCTGCAGTGGTGCCTCAGGAAGTAAACGTCCTCCGTGCCTGAAAGCGCTTCGGTGACACTTTGCAGGCGCCGATGTCAAAGTAATTGTGATGGGCGGTTCCGGCCGACCCGATCGGTGGGCTGCGGTTCTGTATTATGCACCAGAGAATCTGAGATGAGAGAATGAAAATGTGCAGCAGCGAACCCTGCGGCCCCCGCTGTCAGAGCAACAACCACCCACCCGGAAGGATGAACGCCTGGGTTCGTTTCTTTTCAAGCGTTTCATCACTTTCTCATCATCGCCTTGTTTTTCCCTCCATCTTTTCACTTAAAGTCATTCAGTTCGACACTTACATGAATGTCTGTTCTGCTTCCTTCTTCATTAAGCTGAATTCAGGTTATAGTTTGACAATTCAGAGAGATGAAGGTCTGCAGAACATGATGGTGCTATGCAGCCAATTTAAACTGGAGACCAGAGGGGAAGTTTGTCCTTTCCTTAAACTGGATGACAGATTCAAATCAGATATCAGGGAATCTAAGTCTGCCCAAATAATCTGACACAATAAAAATATCTATAAATCGTATAATAAATTCCATTTTTTTCTCTATATGATAAAAGTCTTCACTCTGGTGTTTTGGTCTCAACTAGACTTTTCTTTTTTGAAGGACATTTTCGGGTACAGAAATTTAATAATTCATTTTATTTGTTATTCATGTTGTTTTGCTTGTTTATTTTGGAGATTTAAAATGTTTTCCAGTGCCATTGTTTTACCACTATCGTTATTTAGCCTTGGCTAGGCTTAAAAATGGTCTCAAAGCAGCAGTATTATTGTTTATCTCAGTACTTTCTGGGACAATTAATAGTCCAGCAAAGATTGTTACCAAATGTGACCAATGTCCAAACTTTTCACCCCTCAAATAAATGAAATTCGTGCCTCTTCCATGTGTGGAACTAAATCCGATAGCCGATTGTTTTCAAATCAGTCCGAACCGTCATGTCGCATTTTTACACCGTTGCTCCCAACAAAATCAAAAAGTATTTGCACAATTACCAACTCTGTTCTTACTCATGTTGTTTGTATTTTTATGTAAAATTGACTTTTTTGAGATGTGCGTCACATTATGAAGTTATTCCCACATCGATAACAAAGCTGGAGTGTTCCCTTGATTCTTACATGCATGTTGGAGAAATCTTTTAATCTCAATGGCAACCATTCAGTGTTACAAAACGCAGTGGTGGATTTAGCCCCGCCTTCTGGGCGCAGCTCCTCCTGATAGCTGCAGTCTCAAGGAGCAGATCCTCCCCCACTCGGTTCCTTCAGACTAGCCAGCAGCAATTAGCAAACATCTGGTGAACTACGCAAAAATGACTTTAACCCCAGCCCATGCTAAGGCTTCTCACACAGAGTTCACTCTGAACACCGACTGCACTCTGCATGCATTGGAGAAACACAAACCGCCACCTTCAGTAGCAGGAATAGTGAGGAAGAGAAGATAAAGTGAGTCTCTCTCTTGTGTCATTTTGCACTTTTAAACTCAGCTAGCAGGAATCAAGGTCTTTTCCTTTGACATGGCCTCAACCTGGCAGTTTCAGCAGTTCAACTAGTTCATCTGAGCAAGCAAAGACATTTTTCTGGGAGGTTTCCTAGATCTGCAGGACTAATAATGATGATTAAATATAATTCTACAGACCTCATACTAACACACAGTTTCCTTGTAATTGTTGGACATTTTCCAAGAACACCTCTGGTAAACATCTGGCAGAATATTTAGGTTTGCAATTGACCTCTGTAACGATCAGCACGCAGGAATATGGAAGAAAACGTGAATATCTCGAGGACATCAGTGAAGGACACCCATCATTTCATTTCATCATATGTCACTTCATGATGGAGGTGTGATTATTAACATAAGCTGCCTCCGGCGCCGTCAGGAAGGCGCATCTGAGGCGCGTTAAAGTTCAAAACACAGATATAGTCAAAGATTTTGTGAATAACCTGTGCCAAAATAGCAAATAAGATGTTATTCAAGCACTAGCAGATCGAGCTAGTCCCCATCTAGCCTCACACTGACACTTTAGCATTTAGCATGAAGAATTTTTCTATAATTAATTTAAGAAAAAAGAGTGAAGGATTCTGGGGAAGTATACTGTTATAATTCCTTCAGAGAGTTTTGCTGACTTCTAATCACTGCACTTTGAGAGATGTTCCCTGATTTCAAAACTTTAGTTTCTAATTCCAGTGACCAAGTTGGCTACAGAGTGAATTCAGCCTCCAGATCAACATCAAATCCCTTAGATATTTCTAAAAGTAAAAGTAAGAAATGCTGCTAACTGCAAGTGGGAATTAGCATCACTTAAATCTGATGTTTTCACCATCTTGGCAGAAAATTTGCAATAAATAAGCAATAAGCTCACAATAAGTCTTCCTAGAGTCTACAGTGCCACATAAAGAGCTACAGTGGACCAGATTTGGCCCCCGGGCCTTGTGTTTGACACCAGTACAATAGATGGAAATTCTCTTTTGCAATATTTTCAAAATTTGCATGATAATTGGGTCAAAATATGGCTACTTTTTCAATATCATCAGATAATTCAGCCGATATTGTGCAATAATTTCATTGAACTGCACAGCATTCTGGGAGATGTTGGGAGAGGAAAGACGTTAGCTGCTAAACCTCTCAAGGCTAGCAAAGCTAGGTTGCTGGAATCAACTAATTATAATTTTTGGTTGCCTAGCAACGCCCAGCTGGGTGAGAAGCAGTTTCAAGTTCCTCCCCAACTTTGGTTACCTAGCAACCACTTTTTAAGTAACTGGCACAGCAGCAGTTTCAAGTTTCCCCATAGCGCCTCATAACTGCTTAAAAATAAAAAACGGCGTGGAGAGAAAACTGGATACAACAGGAAAGGTCACGCCACCAGTTTGGTAATATTTCAGATATTTAAAACAAAAAAGGAATCAATAATTATTGATATCGATTGATATGAAACACTTATACGTTTTTCAGCCCTGTGTACTTTCAAGAACGCCATATTGTGATTTGTTTTGCCTCCATTTGGCAGCTCTCACATCCTGGATTTAAAACAGAAACATAAAAAAGGCAAAAAGCTGCCATAAAATTTGGATTCCAGGCTGACAGTTTTTACTCCCACTCCCTGCTTCCTGATCAAGCATCGTCACACAGATTCAGGAACAAGGAAAGCCTGCTGGAGGGACGACAGCTGAAGCGTTAAGTGACAGAGCTAAACAGCCGGGGCGGCACGCAGAGCTGAAGATCTTTCATTAGAAAGACGGAGAATCTATCAAAAGAGCCGCCTGAATGTGAAGCTAACGCTAATCCGCCTCCTGGGGAGACGACTATTATCTCCAGACTTGGGAAATAATTTACCGCAAAGTAATTTCAGTGAGATTTATTCAGCTTTAACCTTTACTGCGCCGGTTCTACATCCGAATAATTTTACTCACTATTGTGAAAGTCATAATTATGTTATTTTTGTCTGAATTTCCTGGATTTCTGTTTTTAAAAAGCAGGCAAATGGTTATATTCATGCCTGAAATTGCTCATATCACATTTTAAACCATGTAACTGTACGACTATCATCACATAATTTCACCCGATTGAGGATAAAAAGTAGTTTTTAAATGATAACTTTATTTTTTTAGGAGGAAAACAACCCAACATGACCATGTTGCTCCTTTGATAATTCATGAATCAACTGCAAGTGACAACAATTATTTCAATTTAACGAGAATCAAGAAATCACTTAAAGTTCGTTGATCAGGTAAAAAGTGGTTTTAGAAAATATCTTAAACTTTCCATGTACTAAACGTGTTATTTTATGATCTTAATGTAATATTTTAATCTGAAGTGGTTTTCATATGCTGAAAACAGAAAAACAGATTTATTTGTAAAATTACACAATAAAAAAAAGTCAAAATTAATAATATTTGGGCTTATTTAACTTTTTATTAAACAATAAACTAATTATGACTTTTCAAAGTTATATTTTCACCATGTTAAGTACAAATTTATAAAAAAGAAATTAAAAAATTAATTTAAGCTAAACATTTATTTGGGAAATAAAATATTTACTTTAGAAATTAAATGTTTAATTTGGAGATTAAACATTTAATAATTTAGAAACTAAACATTTGACCTGTTTAGTCTGGAACAAAATATTTAGCCTGCTAACTAAATATTTAGCTTAAAAACAGAACATTTATTTTGAAGCTAAATGTTTACTTTGTAATTTTCATATATTAGTTGCAAACTAAATATTTAGTTTCCAATTAAATAGCTCCCTAGCTAAAAATTTAGTTTTTAAACTAAATATTTAACTTGAAAATTAAATATGTAGCTTGAAACTATGACTTTTATAAATGTATGAATAACATTGTGAAAATATGACTTTGACTATTTTTTCTCCTATGAAAAGCCAAATAAACCAAGATATTGTTGTTAAATTTGGACTAAATGGCATTCCATACATAATCAACAGTAATAAAGGCTTGAAAACATTATTAATCTATAGAATGTGCTTCACTTAGTGCAATAAATTGTTTTTTAAACTAATATTTCAGCTATTGAGAGGCACATGTCATGAAACTGAAGGCTATAGTTTATAGTTGTTTGTGTTTTGTTGATTTATAAATCAAATTAAAGGTTTTCTCAGAAATGAGAAAACTGATCCAGAGAACCTGGACTGTTTAACTTCTGTCAGCCTGGACAGAAAACATAAAGAAATGCTTGTTGACGTTTCCCACAAGATGCAGGAAACCTTTTTATTCTCCAGCGTAAGTAAAGTCTGACGGAGCAGACGTAATTACCGCAGCGTCTCATTTAAAGGCAGTTGTTGGATCCTCAGGGGAGACGGAGGATATGTAATGAAATCACAGAGCATGAAATATGCATTGCTACATATCGACAGTGAAACCGCCCACAGATCCTGCTGCTCACAGCGACATTCACAGTGTGAACCGGAGCAGCACGTTTTCACCAGGAATCCAGAAGAAACGACCCAACGAAGTCGGACAATTGGTGCCAAACATTTCTGCAGCAAAGATTTTTATTTGTGCCGCTGTCATTTTAAAGATATTAACAAAGAAAGTTTCCAGACGTCATCAGAATCAACCAAACCTCCATCAGTTTCATTCATATCTGCAAAACAAAAGCAGCACAAATGGAAATGTTTTGTAAAAAGTAGCTTAGAATTGTTTGACACCAATTATGGCTGGTGACCTTTCGTGACCTCTGGAAACATTTATTAATTTCTCACAAACTGACATTTTGGTTGCACAAACGTTTGACACCAATTTGATTTGATTTGAGGAAGGTTGACCTTTAAACTTTTAGCCATGTCTAAAATGCAAAAGCAGCAGAAATTGACATTTTATCAGCACAAACATTCGACAACAATTTTATTTGGTTTGAAGAAAAAGTCACTCAGGTAGGAAAAGTTGAATCTGGAGGTTTTGGCATCACTTCCTGGATTTTAGCTGATAAAAATGGCTGTCGGTTTATGAGGACTTTTTCCCACTTTTTTCTTTGAAAACGGATTTTAAATGCACAAAAATAACAGGATTTAAATTTAAAAAGTGGATGATAGCACATCTAGGTTGGGTTAAGATTTAGGATTACGTTGCTTTACTGAGATAAGATAAATTGGGCGTTCTTCACTTACTGTTTCTCATCTTCTCACCCCACATTTAAAAAAATACTAATATTGTTTACACTGCTTTGAGCCTCTCAGAGGTTCCTCTAAGTAAAAGTTGGTTTGTTGCTGTGTGTGGAGTGGAAGTGTGGGCCAGAGGGCGACTCTGGGCCAACACTTTGCAGGTCTTAGTTCTGCTCCAGCGGCCCGCCTCGTCCTGCAGGCGGCTTTGTTCGTCTCTTTAGAGCTGCTGAGTTTTTCTGTTTCATACTTTTGTTTGGCCTAAAAAAAAAAAAGATGTTTAGATAACCAAACGCTTCGGGAACAGAGAGGCAAGAAGGAGAGTCAGACTGAGGAGGGCGACCCAGTGACCCTGTTGTTAAAACGACACAAAGAGAGGAACAACACTGACTTGACGACGGAGAGTGAATAAATACATCAGAGCAGATCAAACTAACGGCGATTCAAACAAGAAAAACTGATAAAAGTGGAAATTACAGAACAATTCTTTGGGATTGAAAGAAAACTGGAGCAGCAGAATCATCACTGAACGAATCATTTTAACAACCGGCAGGAAGCGTCAAACTGTTGCTATGGCAACCATGTAGCTCCCTAACCAAGGAGGATGGATGGATGGATGTACGAATAAATGGTTGGATAAACAGATGTTTGATGTGATGCTTTGTGATGATTGGCCGGCTGCGGCTGCGGCTGATTGGCCGGCTGCCTCTCTGACTCACGCTGTAAAGGATGTCCACCCAGCCCTCCATGGTGATGCACTGGAACACAGTCAGCACGGCAAACAGGATGTTGTCAAAGTTGGTGATGCCGAAGTTGGGTCCGGTCCAGTACTCCTGGCACACGGTGCCGTTGGGACAGGTTCTAGCCGGCGACTCAGACCCGCACGGCCAGTCCACGACTCTCTCAGCTGGACGACAGAAACACGGCCGGAGTGAGTCCAACGCTCCAAAAACCCGTCAGAAACATTAAAATCAAACTGAGACGACAGTTTGGACCAAAATAAAAACGATTCTCGCCTCCTTTTTGGTTTGGCTGTGAAATGTGAACCTCCTGGTTTGTCTGTGAAGCGGTTATTCATCGAGGAGTCAAAACAGAATCAGCTGAGATAATTATAGTCTGAATTTTTCTGACATACTTGAGAAAACTGAGGTCTTCAGAGGTGTTTTTGTTTGTCAGATATCAAAATAAAGAACAGGTTAAGTCATTTTTGAAACACCAGAAACAGATTAAAGCCTTTAGGCTTCTGAAAGGTGACTGATTATGTTTTCATAGGTTAGGATCGGTCTATGGCCTATACAAAACATGTTCATTATATATTCTGCTTTATTTGCTAGGTAACGGGCGGAATTCTGCTGGGGTTGCTAGGTAACGGGCAGAATTCTGCTGGGGTTGCTAGGTAACGGGCAGAATTCTGCTGGGGTTGCTAGGTAACGGGCAGAATTCTGCTGGGGTTGCTAGGTAACGAGCTAAACCTGCTGATTTGTGACTTTACTTTCCACAGGTTTTGGAAACGGTTCACCAAAACACATCAACCTATTGCCAAAGAAACATCTGGATGTTTTTCTTAAAGCGTTTGTGAGAAAATGTCGGAGTGTTTTCTGTTCTGACCTCCAGGCTTGAAGCACGACTGGTGGAACTTGCCCATGTAGAACTCGACCCCGATGATGGCGAACATAACGATGGCGAAGAACAGCAGCAGGCCGATCTGCAGCAGCGGAACCATGGCCTTCATTATGGACTTCAGCACAACCTGGAGGCCTTCGCAGGAGAGCCAGGGGTCAGGGGTCAGCGCCACACGGTGTGTGTGTTGTGTGTGTGTGGTGGACTTACTGGGAATCCCGGACACTAGTTTGAGGGGCCTCAGTACTCTGACGGCGCGCAGCGTTCGCAGGTCGAAGTCTGAACCGACGGTGGCAAGGATCCTGACGACAGACACAAAGAACAAGATGGCTGACATGATTCAGAACCAGCAGGACCAGATATGACCTTTAACCTTCTGGACAGGATGAACAGAAAGGTAATGGTTAGCAATAATACGACCTTTAACCTTCCACACAGTAAACCATCCAACAACTAAAATATCCATCCATCCATCTTTTCTTTTCTCACCTCATTACAATAAAAGGCATCTTGTTTATTCTTAACATATTTTGTGTTAAACTGTTTTTATTTTATTTTTATTTTATTTTATTTTATCCATCTTGTTCTGTCTCTCAGTAAATTAAAAGGTTTTCAGTCCAAAATAAAAACTTGAAACATTTCAGCAGAAAACATGTAACCTAAAGGTTCGCTCCTGGCAAACTCAGACATGAAGCTCATTACGTCATGTGCTGTCCATTTCTGCCTTCGTGTGTGACAGTGGGGGTGTGTAGTGTGTGTGTGTGTGTGCTGTGGCACAGCTGGCAGCCCTCATTACAGCCTCAACACACAGAGGGAAACTTAAGTGCTTCACTGAGACAAACACACAAAAAACCAGGTCCTCCAGGCTGGAGACTCAGGGAGCGAGAGGGGGAGGAGGAGGAGGATGAAAATAGGAGTTGATTTACGGAGACAGAGGGTAAGTGGATGCAGACGAAGAATTATAATAATGTGATGTGGAATCAGACACAGAAACGTTCCTGCACACTTTCTACGCTGCAAGCACAAATTGATTCCTCCATAATTTTACAAGAGCTTTTATTCTGCTGCCGCTAAGCTAACGCCACTTTATTCATGAAACGCTTTTCATGCACAAACCAAACTCCGAGTACTTCAAGTAAAAATAAGAGCCAATATTAAATGACATCTCTGCTGAGAAGCTAACATCCACTCATCCAGCAGTTTGGGTCTTTTATTGGTTTAGTCAAAGTATTTTCCTCTTCAAAGTGTTTCAAGAATAATGTTTTGCACATTTTTAGCTAGCAGTAGCCACCGCTAGCTTTGTGCATATTGGTATAGTTAACTTTACAGTCCAGGTTAGGCTGTGGAAATGAATGAAGAATGAATGGAAGTCAATGCAATGCTGTTGTGAAGATAGAAAGATGTGATTCATTTGTGTGTGTGTGTGTGTGTGGGTGTGTGGGGGTGCGTGCGCGTGTGTGTGTGTGTGTGTGTGGTCTTTGTCCATGGGACCATGATTTAGACACATTGCGGTCATGAGCTGAAGAGGAAGCCGTGACTTTTAATATCCCGTCATCGTGTCTGTAACGTGTCAGAGACGGAGACTGGCTCAGGAAATATGAGGTGATGATATTGGATGTCACAGGCACAGAGAGATTACTCTGGTTCGTCTGAAAGCTGGCTGGACAACAAATAAAACAAAATACAGCAGCTGACGAGCTTCATATAACGACACAATGCAAATGAATTCCTCTCAATCAGTCTCAATATATTTCTCTAAATAAAAATATAGCAGAGTTAATTACTCTTCCATTAAGGCTAATGGGGGGAACAAACAGAGCTAGTAATCACCATAATCAAGAAATCATTTTAGAAACAGTTAAATTAAAGGACATTTTCTAGTGAAATAAAACACAAACAAACAGAAAATGTTTTCCTCAACTGCTTCAGGGAGGAAAAAGGGAACATTTCTGATCAAACTCAAACTAAATCTTAATCTTTCCATATTTTCTCTGTCCAGGTTATTCTTAGTTTACTTTGTGTTTTGGACTAAACAAAACTTTAACTTTTCCTTCTTATGCCAAAAACAAAGTTGCTCTTCCAAATAAATGCGCCCAGTTTTCACTGTTGCAGCTTCTGAGGAAGGAAATGTCGCAAGAAACTGGCCAGCCAATCAGAAGCAGAAGAGACAGACATTCTTTAGATTCAGGCGGTTCTTTGCCTTTAATTTCTAAATAAACCAGATAAAATAATTCACATAAACAAACCTGTGCCACAGTTTGAAGATATTCAGACAACACTTTCTGAGCCCAACACTTCCGGGTCATACAAAAATTCATATTCTGAGCACTTTCTGGGCAAAAGGTTGTGTGCTAACAATGACTAGCATTGATTTATCTGTTAAGTTATCAACATAACGCACAAAATCTTAAACACATGTCTGATGTATAAAAGAAAAAGGGACGCAGTGCTTTGTTTCTGATTGTCAACACTACAACAACTAGATAAGAAGGTCAGGAAAAAGTTAATTTAAACAGAGTGGAGAAGAAAGTTGGTTAGCTATGCTAGCTTGACTATGACATCCTTAACATGTAGATGTGCTGTGGAATTCTGGGTTTCGGTTCAGCTAAAAATGGGCAAACTAAACACCAACTCTGACAGATTATCAGTAGATCAGGTGTTTAAAATAGCTAACCAACCGCTGTAGTGTTAGATTAGCTAAAAGCAGCGGTAGCTAGTCTACCGCAGCGGAAACCTATTGATTGCAAAATAAACATCAAGCCTAAACACATAAAACTGTAATGGACTGAATGTTCTGCTCTTTGTGTGGGAAATGTTTGTGTGTTTTTTTTCTTGTTGAAACTTGATATGCTAGTGGAGCTGTTCTCAGTCAGTTGCTATGGTAACGGCAAATAAAAGGAGAAGAAAACGAGTCAAAAGCACGAGCAGTTATCTTCCCCTTTGCTGTAGCGCACTGCACTGATTAAAAACCAGCTCCATCTCCAGGTTTCATTCAGTTAACGGAGTTGTTCTACTGCAGCAACATTTCCAGATGTAAACAATGACCTGCATTGTGTCTCCATGGGGTAAGAAGGTGTTGCTGCTAAAGGTCTATCACTTCGTAACAGCAGTTCTTGAGGGTGAAAGGTCATACATGCAGCTTGTATTGATCAAAGCTCAGAGGAGACGTGAGTCTGATTCTCATGACCAAATAATGAATCTGCAGAAACAGACGCTGTCCTGCAGAGGTCATCGCACATAAATCCAGATGCTGCGCTTTGGCTTTTATCAGGCAGACAGAAATAGAGCTCCTGTGATGCTGAATAACATGGAGGTAAGAGTGACTCATCAGGCTGCCTATTAAAACATGTAGAGTCAGTTTATTTATTTAACCGCCATTTCTCTTTTCCATTCCTTCATGCAAAGACTCAAATTAAGATTTAAAAATAACTGCAGCTCAGGAAAATGGCAGGGAGATCGTTACGATGTAATAACAGTAGAGGAAGATGGGAAATGAATCACAAACGCTTGATTCAAAACTGATTATGCTGCTGATGCGTTTGGACATTGTGCTGCATGCAAACCTTCAGATATGTGAACGATGCATAGAGTTACATAACTAGAGTTTATACGTCTGCTCCTAATGTTTATAGAAAGCTGCAGAATCAACATCAACCAGGAGAAGCTTTTACAATCCGAACTCTGTCTCAAACAGAGGTGGGAAAATGGGAAATTCCCCAAATTGAAATATCCATTGAGTGGCGCATTTGTGATGTTTCTTATTTAATGGAAACACCACAAATGTGAAATTGTGTGGGTTTTTTTTTACATTAGTTAAATACTGACAGTGAATTTTTTGCATATTTGTAATGAAACGCAGCTAAAGTTGCAGTAATCAATGCAATTAAAGATCAACACGCAGTGAGTTTCTCTAGATGTCGCTGAGACGTGGTGATGAAATGCTGACTTTGTAGCTGCCTTTATGTGGCTCTGAAGGTTCAGATCTAAAACAAGATAACTGAAGTTACATTCAGTGTTATTAATTTATGTTTACCTCATAAATAAATATAAATCTGATTACATTTTAACCGTTCCACTGAAGACAGATGAAGGAAATCAAAAGGAAGTAGGACCCACAGGAGGCGACCTGAAGAAAAGCCAGGTTTCTGAGTGATGTAGTTTAATTACTGCGACCTGGTCCAGCTGGGGGCTGGGGGCTCTGATTGAATTTTTCACACGTCTCTGTAAGACGAGACGAGCGATCTCTGAGGACAGACACGGGGACACGGCTCCTCCTCCTCTGATGGGTCCCAGCTGGTCTCTGACTGTCTGCCGTCTGTCTCTGGCCTCACATCCAAACACAGCCTGTCTGTCTCAGACAGCTCAGACTCCTCACGTTTCTCTACCTACAACTGCTGAACGCAAGTTCTAGTGTCTTTAAAGTGTTAAAGGGGATTAATTCAGCAAAATTCACATTTTGGACGTTTTTTGTTCTTCCATTTGAGCCTCAACTGCTTCTGAAAAACATCCGAGGTTCTTAAAAACAACCACCAGGCCGTCTTTTCGCAATAAAGTTTTTTGCTCTTAATCTTTAAGCAACCCCAGCCCTGTTGCCTAGCAACCCCGGCAGAGTTCCGCCCGTTACCTAGCAACCCAAGCTGAGCTCCAGCATGTTTGCTCAGCTGGTTTTACAGCTGTACAATGGCTGTGTTTTGCTGCTGACTTACCATCCAGAAACCACTTTCTCCATTCTTGGTGATTGTGCAGGAGGCTCCACTTCTGCTTTTCAGAGATTCGTGGTTGTATAATTGCACATCTGTTTGCTGTGAGTGTAAATGTTGAGTTGGGTGGGCGTGGCCAGCGGGAGCTCATGTGGATTTAAAGTGACAGAGGCTTAATAGTTTGAACTGAGCAGACTTTGCGTAAAAAATGTAACAAACATGTTTTGAATAGGCCATAGAACCACCCTAAGCATAGTAGGTCACCTTTAAGCTTTTATTATCAAATGCACGTATAAAAGATTACAAAATAGTATTTTAGATTACTTTCTAAGCATAAAATAATCCAAACGTGGCACTAAAATTGGCTTTTTTTAAAAAGAGCTGCAAAATATCAACTCAGTCTCTGATTAGAGGGCGGCCATTATTGCTCGCTTCCTCATCAGGGAGGCTGTTTCCTCTTCCAGCGATTCTCTGTCAGCAGCTTTGAGATGATCAGACGTGCCAAATGGTGCTGAGAGGCTCTCAGCAAATCTGTAACCTCGTTCCAAGACACTTCCCTCAGAGAGAAGGTACGAGAAATCTGTCGGAAAGACGGGCTTAAAAACGTTTCCCACAAGCAAGATGGATCTCTCCAGGCAGTATTAATGATTGGGTCGTAGAGAATTACCTCTACTACAAAATGAAGACGTTTGTTGATTTTTCTCCGCATGTAAAAATGTCAAAACAATCTCATTCTGCAGCAAACGAGCCACCCAATCAGTCAAATTCAGTTTAATAATTACAGAGTGTGTGCGTGTGTGTTTGCATGTAAATGTTGGCAGTTTGTTTCTCCTTGATGTTATGCGATGTGAGCAGACAGCCCTGACAGTCAGAGGAACAAGCATTTCCCACAATGCCATGACGACAAAAAGGGGTTTCTCATGAGCTCAACGTGGCTGCCAGAGCCACTCGCCATCAAACATGGCCGCCACGGTTCGAAAGTTACACGCACGCCTCGGAACGCATGCACATGTTGCAGTTTTCCTCACTAATGAATATCAACTGCAGGGTCATCAACTGCAACTTTAGATAGAAAAAAATTACAAAAGTTCAGAAATTTTATAGAAAAACTAGAAAACTTTTACATTCAAAGTTTTCTTTAGGCCTGGAACTAATGTATGACTTTTCAGAGCTTAAAAAGTCATAAATTAAGTAAAAAAGCAAGAAGATTTTTAGATTAACCAGAAATGTTCTCAAAAAATAATATTTCTGAGTGTGGTTAATAAAAAAATTGTTGGAGAAAAACAGGAAATTTTTGAGCTTTAAACTCAGAAATGTTTGAGAAAAAAACTTGGAAATTGCTGAATTTGAAAAGTCCAAAATTTGCTTGAAAAAAGTCAGAAGTTTTTAGATTAATTACAGAAATATTTCAGAAAAGTTGGAAATTTCTGAGTCTTCAGCTTTTCAAATATCAGAAAAATTCTAAGAGTCAAAATTTCAGAATTTTCAAACTCAGAAATTTCTCACTTTTGTCAAGAAAATTTCTGAGATTAATTTTAAAATGTCTAATTTTGAAAAGTTGAAAATTTGCTGGAAAAAAAAGGAAATTTTGAGATTAATCAAAGATTTTCTAGAGAAAAACATGATTTTTTTTTGTTTAAAAAGTCAAAAATTGCTCTAAAAATCAAGACAATTTATGAGTTCAAAAATTTGCTAGAAGCCACTAATGTAAATTTTTCTGAACTCTGTTTAGATTGGTCTCAGAAATCTTTAAGAAAAGAAATTCTGAGTCTTTGACTGTTCAAAGTCAGAAAATTTTTAAAGTTTAAAACTTTTGACTTTTGAAACTCAGAAATATCCTTATTTGTCGTAGAAATTTTCTGAGATGAATCTTTTTTGGAAAACTTCTCCTTTTTTTGTTCTCCATCACCCAAATACATTGTCCAATGACTAAGTCAACATGTAACATAAGTACATGAATTTCCTCTCAGAGAAGAGTCAAGATGTGGGACGTCTGGGGATTCAGACAGCTGGAAATGTTCTTACTTTACAAGCTGACAACTGAAGTCCAGATCGTGACCTGAAGAGCATCGGTGGGATTTATCCCTGAAGGATCGCTGAACTGCATGACTCTGTAATAAAGCTGCTTTCAGGCTGTCTGTGGTGTATATAAATACAGCATGTCTGTAACAAAATCATATATCTTTATTACGTTTTGCAAGACCAGAGAGCAGAACAGAAGACAGAGGGAGCGGAAAATAACATTATTAAAGAAAGATTAATATAAGCCAGACAGTAAAGATATTGCGAAAAAAACAGACACGATTTGTTTATACCTTCCAGAGGGAGGTCCTATAAGAAATTAAATTAAAATGCACTGCAAGTAAAACTACAGTTTCAGACACAGAAAACATATGAAAGCCTGAGATTAAATGTGAAAAAATGAACCAAATAACCTTTGAACTTCAGTGACATTTTGTAACTTCTGGCTCTGAATGGAATGCACTAAATTATAAACTTAGCTTGTGCTGGCTTCTTTGGCTAACTAAACGTGTGTGCTCTTGTTGTGATAACGTAGCTCGAGCTATTGCTGGTCACAGCTCAGCTTGGATTAATGTAGCTTATGCTATCTAATATTTGCTAACTTACAGTGACTTGGACTTGGGCAGGTACTAACTTAGACTGTCCTAGCTTCTTGTGCTAACTTAGCTTAGGCTCATGTCTTGTAAAGTTAGCTTAGGTCATTGTAGCTAAAGCTAACCTGTGTTAACATAAACTGAGGGTAACGTAGCTTGTCCTAATTTTTTGGGCAAACCAACTTCACTTTTGGAAAACTTTTTGGGCTAGCTTGTGCTAACATATTGTGAAAACTTAGCTTGGGTAAATTTTTAGGTCAATTACCCTTGCACTAAGGTAAGCTAATATGTTTGTGGTAACTTAGCTTGCACTAACTCAGCTGTTGCTAACTTGTCAGGATAACTTATCTCATAATAATCTGTGACTGGGCTAAATTAATGTAACTTGCACTGATTTCCTGTGCTAATTTAGCTTGTGCTTACTTCCAGTGCTAACCTTTTGAGCTAACTTAGCTAAGAACTTTTTGTGGTTTTAGTTTGAGATACCTGGGTGCGTTTTGGTGAGCCGTGGCAGATTAATGCAGCCTCACTATGCCCCTATTAAAACCATTTTATTCACAAATGCATAAAATCACTAATAAAAATACACTTTACATGAGAATGCCACAGCCATGAACAAACCAGAAGTTATTTTAGTTTTTTTTCATTTTTTAAATATAGAACTTTAGTTTCAAAAGCCTCTGAATGTGTCCTCATGCTAACACCAGAGCTGTCGTTTACAAAAACGCCATCAGTGGGGAGACCTGTCTCTTTGTTGGAGGGAAAAACTCCCTTAAGTGCAGCCGCCACTTTGTGAATTTGGATCACTGTCACACTCTGCCAGACACAGAATCCCAGGATTTTATTCTTTTCAAGCCTAGAATGACAGAAACAGCAACTCATCTTACCCAGAAAAACAAAACCCTTCCATTTTAAACTTTTCTCTGCGCTTAAATCAGAGATAAATCACATTAAAGCTGTTTTGTTTATTAGGCAGCTGGGAAGCTGAATAATAATTTAGTCAGAATTAAAGCATGACAGTCTGGCAGCTAAACCGTAATAATTCTTTAGACAGAACAGCTGGGTAGAAATATATTAAAAAACAAATGACAGTGGAGATTATTTTTAATAACAAATGCTGCAAATTACTACCACTGATACTTATTAAGCAGAGAATGCTGCAGGTTCAGGTTGCACCTCTGAAATTAGGCTTCCTTGCAGAAATATGCTTCAAATTGTTTATTATAGAAATAAAAAGTGGTACAATATATTGCAAATATAACATTTTTGCTCATTCTTCTCTTAAAACTAAGTCAAATATTACTTTAACTTAAAAGGTTGAACTTAAATATATACTGTTCAACTGTGTTTATCTATTATTCTGTTGATTTCTTTCATTTCTACACCAGGGATGGACGACGTCATATCAGTTCATATTGATAATTATTATTTATTATTTTTGTTTGAAATAACTGATATAATGTCAAACTGCCCACCTGACCTTCCCTGTCTTCTTCCACATTTTTTACTCCAACGGTCTTTTCTGTTTCTAAGCCGTTGTGAGGCGGAACGTTACTCCGCTGGTTGTTGCTACGGTAACCGAAGAGCGAGTGAGTTGCTAGGTAACCACAGAGTGAGTTAGTTACTTGAAGCCACCAAGTTCAGTAAATATTTTATATATATTGTACATGTGGAATATTTTGTATTATGTTTCTATTGAGATGTATGTTATTGATTTATTGTCTAGTTCTATTCTATGCCAATAATTACTGTTTATAATACATTGTTGTTCTCCGTGAAGCCATTTGTTTGCTAATGCTCTCCAAAAAAACATCTAAAACATTCATGTTTTTCTTCACTGGAAGTAAACTATCTATAGTTTTTATTTTATTGTTATTATTTTTTTTTTTTTGCAAAAAAGCAAAATCAACCTTTTACCCAGTTTGTTTGAACAAACACATAAATCAAATACCAATTATATTTGGGTTCTTATGAATAAATCAAATCTTGCGCAGCCTGTTCCTCCTTCGGACTGTTTCATTTTAGATTTTTAACTGTGAATTTTGCAAAAAGTCTGAATAATTTTGCTACAGAGAGGTTGTTATACTTTGCGTCAAACACAAAGATATTTTTCAGCATTTCTGCTCTCATGTCAGGGAAATAAGAAGCTGAACCAGGTTTGTTCATTTCCAACCAGGTAGAGAGGCTGAATCTAAGCTAACGTTTAATAAATGTGTTTCCATTCGAAGACGCGTCACGTTCATGTCATGGAGGACTTCAACTTTGAACAGAAACAACTCAGAGGTTATAATTGCTGATAAGCTCTGTTTACACTGTCAACGCAGCGGCTGAGAAATTCACGTTTCCTGGTAACCAGCGACTCGACGGTCTCAGAAAAAAAATAACAGCTAACTGGAGGGAAACCAAATGAAATCAGCTGCAGCTGTCCAGGGTTCACCAGCCTGACAGGAAGCCTGATTTGTGTTAATCAATTTACGCCGCCGACAAATTCACTTTGTAAACAGATAGAGATCGGTGCGAGTCGGCCGCATTCCGAGTCTCTTCTTCTGTCACATCATGTTTGAGTATGGAGAAACAATAGTGCCACAATCCAGTAAATAAATTCATCATTAAATAATAAAAAAAGATGAAAATAAATACATTTTAATGCATTTAAATCGAGTTTCTTATAGACAAGTAAATAAAAAAGAATAAACAAATAAATATTTTTGAATAATGAGTTCTCAAACAAGTTAAAAAACTACACAACCACCATTAATCTAAAATTTCCAGTGTAATATGAAAGTGAATGACAGCAGCAGAAATACCATCAAAGTTTAATAATTCATAATTTTAGAGAAGAATGTATTGATTTATCTATTTGCAGGACTATGGCACTGCTGGCCTTCCGTACAACCAGGGCAAGTGTACAATATAACCATAATAGATCTAAAGTTTACAGTGTAATATCACACTGAAGGACTATGAAAGTACCCCCAATTTTTAATAATGAATGGCAACTTAGGTAATAATTTACTTATTTACAGAATTGTGGCCCCTCTGGCTTTCCATACACAATACAACCATCATAAATATGAAGTTTATGAAAATGAAGGACTACAGCAGTACTCTCCAATTTTGAATAATTATTGAAATTTTTGGTAAACATTTATTGATTGATTTATTTGCAGAATTGCTGCACTTCTGGCTTTCCGTAACAACCACCATTAAATCTGGGAGTTTATGCAGCATTATGAAACTGAAGGACTGCAGCAGGTCGTTGAGAATTTACTATTCTCTGAAAATGCTCATTTTCTTCCATCCTTTAACAATTAAGCTTACTGCAAGAGTTCACATATTTAAAAAAGGAGAAAAAAAACGTCCTTGTCAATAACTGATTCATTTTTATGCAACTAAATGACTTAAAAATGTTGAAAGATTTGCAGTATTGTGTAAAATCTTTTAGAAATCTGCCAATACGTGACAAATTTGTATTTACTTTCCTGCAATATTCACCCCAGAGTTAAACCCATTTCAGTTTGTCAGCTGAATTATTGCGCTGTAAACAAACACCAGGTCATGTTTAGGCGGCGGCCATTTAAATCCCGCTTCTCCTCTACCTTCCTCTGATTTGTTTACATGCTCTGACATTTCATGTCTTACAGCCTTCGTTGTGTTTACACACAAACATCTATTATCCTCAGCGAGACGGCGGAGAAAAGACCAGGTTTGAAATGCAGAGTGGTTTGTTTTCCTTCACATCCGGCGCAGAAATCGTTTCAGATCAGGAACTGCATGAGGTGTTGCTGTGCTGGAGATCTGATTTCATGAGCGGGCCGTGACGTCGCAGCACACGTCCAGATTTAGATGCATAAATTAGATGTTTATATTTAAAAATGAGTGAATTATCAGCTTCCTGAGGGATCGGCTTTCTGCTCTGTCTGCTGCACATCATTCATTAACAAGCACATCTGGATGCTGGGAGGTAATTATTTTTCTCCATCTACTCCCAGAGGACACAGAAGTTGAACCATTATGTAACTTTTTGTCATATTAAAATCTCTCATTTTTATGTATTCAATTGGATTTAAATGCATAAAAAGAAGAAGCCTGGCAAAATTATAACAGGGAAGGAAATACTTGCTTAGTGCCTTAGCTAACGTTCAAAATGCTAGCACACTTAGCTTCCTCTGAATTAATGTTTACATTAAATTTAATGAGTTAATCTACTTGGTTTTTTTGTAAACTTTCAGTTGAATAAAGTTTGACATCTGTGTTGAAGTTTTTGGTTGTCGACCTTAAAAAAATGTTCCAGTTATATTCATGCTCTTATTTTGGAGAGGATGAAGGTTGTTTGCGCAGCAGTTCTGTTTCCTCTACTTATATTCTGACTTTTTTCCAAATATAACTTCATTTCAAACAAGAAACATGTAGAATGAAAAAAGACTTAAACATGAAAACTAACAAACTCTACGGGTATTAGAGAACATGTACATTTTAATGTTAAAATGAATTGATTCTCGAGGGTTGTAGCCTTCAAGAACAGGCATAACTGGAATGTTAGTTAGTGGTTTAGCATTAGCTTCTGCTATATATCATGTTGATATCACACTTCGACATTAGCTTCTATAAATGTTGGTATAGCACTTTAGCATTAGTTTTTGCATAGCGCTTTAGGCTAGCGTCCGCTTAAAATTATGTTGGTATAGCACTTCGGCATTAGCTTCTATATATGTGTTGGAAGCGCTTTTCCGCTAAATATCTTGTTTGCGCGGCGTTTTAGCAGAGATATCAAGATGGCTGAATTTTGAGCTTTACTGTTAACGTCCGCTAAATAGTATACCATATCAGAAAAGAGCTAATTTTTAGTGTTAGTGTAGCTAACTTTTTCTTTAGCTGTTCCCATCATTGCAATAGTGTCACTAAAGTTTTTCAAACTCTTTTCTGCCACAGATTCTCGTAGTTGAACCTCAATCTGATCACAGTAATGAACGACACGGCTAATCAAAACAAAAACCCTGCATGACCCGCTCCGCTCCCATAACTCAGCTAGTCTGTTCAAGGCCATTACTGCGAGCTATTAGCTCCGCAGCAATCAGCCCTCAGCTTCATTAACAGGGAGCTGATCAATCAGCGGCGTAATGAGGGCCGTCTGTCACTCCGGTCACTCTGACCGCGTCTCACAAACAAATGTTGCTAAACTCTGACTGACAGCATCGGGTTACTGGAACTGATCATAAGCAGAAGAAGAATGATCAGCGGTTTTATTGAGCTTTTGTAAACATTTCCCCTTTAAACATGATTAGTACTTAATCATGCTGTAGAAATTAACACTTTGTCCTGGGTTATCCAAAATGAGGTGCATGGGTCACTTGTGGCCCACTGAGTCATTTTGTTTGGCCCCAAACTGCAGTTCAAAAATGGTACAAAAAAATGTATGTTTTTTTTGTAATTTTATTAAAAATTAAATTATCTTGACTGGAAAACATTTGCTAACTGTCATGAAGTTAATTAAAATAAAATAAAAAAAGTACACTGCAGTTTGTCGTCAAGGATTTCTAAACCACTGTAAGTCATGGTAGTTTACTCTATCAGAGACATTTTTATAGGAGTGTCATGTAAACATGTTTGTATGAACTGGTGCCAATCCTGGCCGCTCACAGCTGCCTGCGGCTCAGATCCAGCTGAACCTGTGACAGCCCAACGCGCTCCAGAGTCATTTCACAGCTTCCTGTCTTCAGCGGAGCGCAGGTGTGAGTTCGACTCACTCCTCCAGCTAAAAGCACAACTGCTTCAGCGCCATGAGAGCGGCAGGAAGAGGGAAAGGAAACGGAGAACAAGGAACCAGACAACAAGGAAACAGAGAACAAGGAAACGCTTCCGCCGAGGAAAGACTTTGTGTTTTTCAAAATGTCGAGAAAAAGACATAAGAGGAAACTCCATGTTTGCAGCTGGTTCGGGAAAATACTATCAGAGTTTAATTAGAAAGATTTATGCAAATAAATCAAATAAAAATCATAAACAAATAAAGATTAGAAGATGATTTCAACTCTTTATGAGATCTCAATTTACTTTTGAGATTATTTCATTTATCACATGGGAAAATATCTTAGTTCTGTCTTATTTTAAGTGCACTAAAATATTTATTCAAGAAACTAGTCCAAAAATACTTGGAAAACACAGTTTAAACATCTTTACAATAATTACTCTTTTACTTTGAACAAAATTTGAAAAACAATGTTGGTTCTACCTGCAGATTTTATACATATTTTAAAAATTAAGTCCAAAAGCAGAAACTTCTTTTCTTTTCTAATTTTTTCCTGATCTTGACTGCTGCAGTTCTTAGTGAAAAATGTCAAATAAAGCCAAAGTTTAAACTTCAAAGTTTGCAAACTGACCCGGAGGACTTTGCGTCTGCAAACCCAGGCTGTGTGTTTAAGAAAAGCTCTTACAGCACAGCTGGGTTGAAATCAGGAGGCAATTAGCCACAAATTAGCCTGAGCACAGCGAGGATGTGAGGTGGAAATGTTAATCCTTGAGTGAGAACTTCTCACAAATCCTAAACCAGGAGGAGGAGGAGAGAGAGAAGCACCAGCAGGGTTGTCCTTATTTCATTTAAATGAAACTGGAAACGAAACACACATGAAAACGGTTCTACAGAGACCCAATGTGAAACAAAAACACAAAATCTCACCAAGGATTTTGGTTTATTTTTTTGGTTTTAAAGATTTACATCAAAGCTTGCAGCTTGTAACTTTAATAAAAAATATATTTTTTCACTATATCGTTACAATTTCTATGAGACAATCTGGGAACAATCAAACTCCTCTGGCTTCTCCAGGTGCTAACTAGAAACAACCAATCAGAGAGAGCCAGGAGGCGGGACTTACTGCTGTCAATCAAGTCTGTGTATGAAAAAACAAGTTAGCATGGTAACAGAAAGTTGCTTCTCTGCCTTCAACACATTTAGCAGTGCAATCATAAGGTTGATTGACAGCGCTAAGCCCCGCCTCCTGGGTCTGATTGGTGAATTTCTTCAGACAGCAATAGCAGCTCAGGGAGAAAGTGGAGGAAATTGATCTTTTCACAGATTATCTGTCTCATATTAGTGTGTAAAATAATTAAAATTGATTAAAGTTAAACAGTGCAGCTTTACGTTTTACTATGTTTTACTACATTTACATCCATTCGTCACAACTTGCCCCTGGCAGTTTGTTTGCGGCGAGAGAAAAAGAAAAAAGCAGCAACTGAACTAATTATTAGTCCAGCAGCAGTTGAGCCAATCGAATGTTAGTGTAATTTAGGAGGACGTGCTGCCGAGTCCGCGGTGCGAGCCGGGATGGAAGAGGCGAGAGACTCGGTGGCACATCGCGCCCCATCGCCATGGAAACAGGAAGACGGCAAGACAATGGCTGGACTGGGCTGGTGCGGGGAGTACGGGTTGGAAACGCGAGCGAGAGGGAGCCGAGCGGGAGAGGAGGGGGCCTGTGTTTGTTTTGTTAATTTAGCTCGGCGCCCAGACGGACGCGGCTAATAATGAAGATATTAAAACTGAATGATGCTCTCAGGCTCGGCTGACATTCAGGCAATCTTTGTCTAAAATCTGATCAGAAAAATGAAAAGATTCTGCAGAAATGTGAGGATGATTACATGCCAGCAATCCTGCTGCTGAAAATGTTGATTAAACACGATTAAAGAAACAATCAGAACATATTTACTTTGTAAATGTTAGAATAATTTTAGAAAGTCAGAACAGCTGACAAAACAAACCAAGTGTCATATAAGTCCTAAATCTCAGCATTATGAGAGGATTTTCAGTCATTTCTACTTTTATTTCAATGTAACTTGCAGTACAGAAGTGACAAAATGAACCTTAGGACTTTTCAAACACCCAATGTGACGCTAAAGTCTAAATGCTAAAAGTCCCCTCTGGGTGATCGTCACAGGAAGCACAAAACAAGAGAGTAAAAGTCAAAAAACACAAATTTTAAAAAGAAAAAAGAAAGAAACTTTAAAGAGATATTTTCTGACTGGCACAAACAAAAGTTTGCTGAAAAAAACAACATAATAATTAAGCAGAAAACAGATCAAAGTCACAAAAAAGGGCAAATTTAACACAAAACTGGGGTAAACGAGGCTTTTAAACGAGGCCTTAAAAAGTATTCAATACGCACTTTGTTCAAATTAGAAAGATTTCTTCAACATTTTTAACCAAAAGTGAAAAAAATGATACAATTCTGCAATTTTCCACACTTATTTTTTCCACCTTAAAGAAACAGTTCCACAAAGCAAGTACATGCTAACTGCTACATGCTAACTGGTGAAGGATGCTACTGTGGTAGCAAGCTAGCAACAGAAAACTCAAGCTAAGCACAAATTTCGTTGGTTATAAGTGGAAAATCAGGACTTGAACTTGATGCATCCGTGTGTATGTGAGCAGATAAAGCAGATATGAAAAGACAAAGAGTCCCTTTGTCCACAACAGACTGTTCCTTATGAACTTCTTGTAACATTTTTGGTCAATAAAGTAACAGGATTCATAGTTTCTTTTCAAAAGGACATTTTAGTTCCATTAGTCTTTCTATTTTTCACAATTTACCATCAGAGCTTTTTTATAAATGCTGTATGTTTGTCCTTAGCTGCTTTGTTAGCACATTAGCTCCACTTTACACCAACATAACTTTTAGCCACATAAAAGAGATGTTTTTGTTTTGAGTAACAGCTGAATATGTAACCATGTTTCTGATTAGTCGGATCGCAGACTGTTTAATTGAACATTTGTACATTTTAATCAGTATTTTCTGCCATTTTGGAAATATGGCAGTGTGCACAGGGCAAGCTTTGTCTGTCGCAAAAAACAAGAAAAAATCTGTATTGAAATAATTTTTGTTCCACTGAACATGTGTGATTTCACCAACTGTTGCTCTGTATTCAATAAGTTATCTGTCAAATAACTCCAGCGATAACACTGGAAAGAAAAAATACCCCTACTGCACATTTAAAATCTTTTTTTTGTTGTAGTTGTATTGTTTAGCAGCACAAATGCATAAGTAGTGACCAGTCCCGCCATTTTGGATGTCAAAGTTACGCCACCCAAGTGAACTGTCCCAATGCTCAGATGTTTGCAAAAACATGTAACCTGCACACTCAACCGAGTCCACACTTCACAGAGGGCGGGGGGTGCAGCCGGAGTACCGGGAAACGCACACGTAGAGTGGGAAAAATGTATTTAGTCACCTATTGTGCAAGTTCTCCCACTTAAAAAGAAGACAGTGACATCATAGGTCAACCTCAACTATGAGAGACAAAATGAGAAAAAGAAATTCAGAAAATCACATTGTCTGAATTTTAAAGAATTTATTTGCAAATAAGGAAGGAAAATAAGTATTTAACATTCAAAATTCTTTTCCCCCCCACTGTATATAAACACATGTAAGATTAAGGAAACGACACACACAGGGCGGAGCTTAGATCAACGCCTGCTAGGAATCAGAAACTGTTGCCAAGCTGTGAACAGAGTTTAAAAGCTGCTGCAGGTCTGCAGACGCTCACAGGAAGCTGGACCAGCAATGGCTCTGCTGCAGGTTCTGCTGCTGCTGCTGGGGCTGGGTGAGTCGGACACACTGGTCACACTGGACACACTGACACACTGGTCACACTGGACACTGGTCACACTGGACACACTGGTCACACTGGACACACTGACACACTGGTCACACTGGACACATTGGTCACACTGGACACACTGGTCACACCTGACACACTGATCACACTGGACACACTGGACACACTTCCACTGGCTGTATGAATTATGTTGACCTGTGTTTTATTTTACAAAGCCGTCATGTTGGTTCTTTTCTCCACTGCGTGGATTTAATTGGCTACAAACAGGAACTGTCTCCTCCAGGTGTTGCAGTGAGCTCAGCGTCTCTGCAGAAGAGAATCGTTGGGGGTCGTGACTGCAGAGACGATGAGCGACTCTATCATGTGCTGGTCTTATTTTATAATGACACAAACGTGAAATTCTGTGGAGGGTCTCTGATCAGCGATCAGTGGGTTCTGACTGCTGCTCACTGCAGGAAGACAGACCCAGGATGGTGAGTCAGGACAGCATTTACTAAAACATAAAATCACCAAGAACTGATTGTTTCTTTAATAACTTTTTGCTTAGGGTTAATGTGATACATGTAGGAGTTCATCCTCAAGGTGGTGCAAAGCAGATTCATGCAATCGCTCAACAGCAGGTTTACAGAGACATTCACTCTCGTCGGCATGACATCATGCTGGTGAAGCTGCAAAGCAAAACAAGAATCCAACCAATCAGACTACCTGACTGTCCAGATACCCTCCTACTGTAAGTTTCATCTTCTCAAATGTCAGAACTTGGTTTTGGACCTGCAACACGAGGAAAAGTTCATCCAGGAAAATGTTTGAGCTCTGCTCTCAATGTGACTCGTTTTCAGTTTTGTTCTTCTTGTGTTTCAGCGGCACCAAGGTCCACTTTGCAGGTTTTGGCATGTCAAAAGTTGGCCCGTTTAACAAAAGAGGTGAGATGAATGTTCATGTCTCGTTGTTTTTGTTGTGACCTCAAAAGGATTCAAACCAGTTTTTAGACTCTCTGCTGAAGGTGAGAAAACTGTGAGCTTAGCCTGAACATTTTAACAAGCACAAATTTCAGGTCTCTCCTCTTTAAAGTGAGCAGCATGTACATGAGCATGATTGACAGCACTAAGGCCCTCCTCTTGACTCTGACTGGTTCTTTTTGGCCTGAAGTGCTGAGTTTCTGCAGATAGTTAAAAAAAAAGGAGGAGGGGAGGAGATCATTCTTCAGTTTTGATACAAATGTAAAAAATACATTTTATACAAGTAACAGTTTAATAACCACAGATAATAAGGTGATAATGTGTCGACAGACCTTACATGTTTATGCTGCTTTTCCTCTACAGTCAAAACATTTCCAGATGTTCTTCAGTGTGGAGATTTTAAAATTGCCAAACATGAGAAGTTGGAAAAGATACTGGCAAAAGAGAAGGGATTCAGTCGTAAATACCAGAAGTGGTACAGCGTGAGCAGCTCTAAGAGGGACGTATCTAAAGTACATCAGCCTTTAAACGATTTCTACACTAAACCTAGACATTGTTTCTATTTTATACATGGATAAATGTCAGCAGACTAAACGCTTTGTGTCTTACAGGGCGACTCTGGTGGAGGACTTGTGTTCAAGAACAGGCTGTACGGCGTTTCTTCCTTCGCTGGAGATCCAGATTATGCATTAAATGCGCCAAATGGTTTCATGGACGTCTGCGCCTACAAGCAGTGGATAGATGACACCATTAAGTGACCAAAAACCCTCGGCTGCTAAGTGTGGCTAATTGTTCCCAGCATCATAAAATCACAAAGTTCAAGTTAATCTTTGAATTTCACTTTTCAGTTGATTCATTTTCTGATTTGTTTGGGGATTTAAGTTATTGTGTACAAGTTAATCTGTGATAATATCTTATTTCTCAATAAGTAACAATCAGTAATAATATCCAGTGACGAGGAAATAAATGATTGTTATCTGCTCAGATTGCCTCTCTTGTGCTTATTTCTGGTTGTTAGTGAAGAAAAGAACAGATTTTAAAATATTGAATACATATTGAAATTTAAAGGCTGTTAAATTAAACTACCGTATTTTTCGGACTATAAGTCGCTACATTTTTCACGCTTTGAGCCATGCTGATTATGGTCTGCTGCGGCTTTTCTGTGGATTTTTCTTCCACCACCAGGGGGCTCCCTAGCAGGAAGTGAATCAATTGAAAGTCAAAATTGGAAATCAAAGAAGAAAGCGCTAACTGTCATTTAGCACATGCTAGCAGCAGCACGACAGAGAAATGTTTTCAAACTCAGACCCCTCATCATGGAAACAACACGAAGAAGTTCATATGATGCAGCTTTTAAGTTGAAGGCCATCAATCTGGTTAGACCTGAGCAGGGCAAGCGCTCCAAAGGCCTACAATAATAAATCACTAATAACATAGTATTTACTATACTATATATATTATAGTATAGGCCCTACATGGGCAAACCCGTGTGGGACTCATATTGTCTGCCCTTCTTTTCCCCATATAGGGCCCACCTAAGTATGCTGGCTGGGTGACTTGCTAAAATTGATCAATGTTTATGTTTCAGTAGCCAGAAGACAATAAGTTGGATGACAATAAGCTCCGGTTCCCCTCAGGATCCATTCTGACAGCATTGATTTATATCAGGACCTGATTAAACAATATATCAGGACCTGATATAAATCAATATATCAGGTCCTGATCCATATAAGGACCTATATATCAGGTCCTGAGCCGATAAGATGCTCAGCAGAAACGTTTCTGCAAATTATGGCTGCTTATATATAAGGGAGCAGAGTCTCAGTATTGACTGAACCATGACTGCTGCTCGCTTGTAGAATATTTATAAAACAATTACTTTCATAAAATATTCATTCTAATAGTTGAATATTAGTATTTATTCTGTATTTGTGGATAACGACTCATGTTTTGGTTCTTTGGTGTCCCTCAGGCTCTTCTCAAACAGTTTCATGATTCTTTTTATTTTTTAATTACATATTTTATTTTTAGAGTTTTGTATTCATTTATGTATTTTTTTGATTCTTTTTGTTTTATTTAAAAAATATTTGCTACATATTTGTTTTTATTTATTTTTATTTAAAGATAGTCTCTTGATCTTTTAGTTTTATTTATTTATTTTATTTAATAAAAAAACAAGAAATTGTTTTTTATTTCTTTTATTTTTTTATTATTACATGTTTTATTTTTAGGGTTTTGTATTTACATTTTACATATTTTTTAAATTATTTCAACAGTTTTATATATAATTATTATTTTTTTTAAAGTAGCAGCTTCTTGATTCTACATCTAGCGGCGACCCTAACTCCACAATTTTCCAAGGATTAAATGTGTTAAAAAGGTGGATGGTCAAACAAGCCTGGCAACCCAACTACCGCCTTAGCATTAGCATTAGCATGTATCAGTAAATATAGGTGGCTCTTGCAACAAAGCATCATCTTTACTGCAACATTTTGATCAAACTGAACAATCTACATCATCAGACTTTCATTTGTCACCATTTTGACCTTTTGATTCAGCTTTTAACAAACTATTAATCTCCCTGGTGAAACCTTTCATGAGTGCCTTCCTTCCTTTACGAGCCTCTTTAAAGTCCCACAAACACAGCAGTAAATCTCCCTCTGTGGCGCTAAAAGGCTCACTACGATCTCACATGATATCTCTGAATATCTGCGGCTCGTTCTGGCAGAAACGGGCAGATGGGAGTGGAAATGAGAGGCAACAGGGAGAGATATCGATCAGCATGTGAGCTGCGGTCAGCTGAGTGCTGCGTGCGCCTCCAGAGGAAGGGAGTGACGTTTTAACAGCCATTGATTGAACGACACTAAACAGAAACAAAAACATCTGTGAGCTTCTAGAAGGGAGACTCGTTGTACGACTGGCTCAAGTTTTTATTTTTAAAAGAGGAACAAAGAAATGAAAGACGATTTATAACTACTTCACAGTGGGAGACACAATTCTGCTAATGTGCTAACATCTGAGCTAATTTGTCATTTAGCGCTTTTGCTAACTTTGAAAACATTTAGCTATTTGCTTCCTCTAAATTATTTTTCCCAGATAAATTCTAATTTACTTGGCTTTTTTGTAAACTTTCAGCTGAATAAAGCTGAAGTTTAGCTTCTCCACTGTTCAGAACTATTAGTTAGCCATTTATATTCATGGTTTTATTTTGAAGGTGAAAACTTAACGCAGAAATTTAGTTTCTTCTCGTCATGTAATCTCATAGTCTCTCTCTTTTTTTCCCCTACAATAAATCTATACAGTAATAAAATAAAACACAAACAATAGAAAGTTAGCGATTTGCTAAATACCATGTTACTGCCTTAGCTTTAGCATGATTATTATTAGTGCGCTAAATACTGTGTTGGTATACTGCTTTAGCATTACTTCTGCTAAAGACCACGTTTGTATACCATTTTAGAATTAGCTTAAGCTAAACACCATGTTGATATACTACCCTAAATTAGCATAACTAATGCTTATGATTAGGAATTTAGCATTAGCTTCTGCTAAATACCACATTAGTATAGTGCTTTAGCATAATTAACCACAAAATACCATGTTGGTGTGCCATGTTAGCATTAGCTTTTTGGTTTGCATAAGAATCTGCTAAATACTGTGTAGGTGTTGTGCTTTAGCTTTAGCATAGCTAATGTTTATGATCAGTGAGCTAGGGTTAGCCATCTTACTTTCCCCACCACCTTTAACCTCTTAGTCTAATCTCATGCCTGTCTCAAGTTTAAATTTCTATTGTGTTCACAGTAGAAATATAACTAAAAATAAGAATTAATATTTTTCTACATAACTATGAATCCTAAAGCCTCCAGATAACTGCAGATGTTTCTACTCCAATATAGCTTTGAATGAAGATGAAAAAATCTTCTGTTACCTGCTTGAAAACACAGAATCTTTAGCTGCTTTCCAGCAAACCTAAAAATAAAACGTTGGTAACTTAGATGATCTCAGGAAGGTCAGGCCTGTTGACATTTAAGCAGTTTTCTTTTTTTTATTATTTCTTTTTGCAGGAGCATGCAGATACGGACCGCTTGAAGCACCAAAATCCCTCGGTAACCTTTCCTTTCCTTCAAGGGAATTTTTGCAGTGACAATATGTAGAGCTGCTGGATTCATATGGTTCAGTAGTTCATTAAAAAAAGAACTGGGTCATGGGCGAAGCTCGGTTCTAGTAGTTCACAACCTCAGGCCAAGAGTTGGCTTAGAGATACTAAACAGAAATAAGGTTTGTCTTTTTGTGTGGAGTCCACCTTTGCAAAAAGAAAGCAAGTAAAGAGGCTAAAGGAAAAGCTCAAGGGTGTCCAAAGTGCGGCCCGGGGGCCATTTGTGGCCCGCAGAAGAATTTTGGGCGGTCCTTGGTTACAACACAGAATTAGTCTAAATTTGAAGTTTTCCCTGATGGCAGGCTGTTAAAAACAAAAATACTATTAAAATCTTAAAATGGAAAATCTAAGGTGGAACTCTTTCAATTTAATGCAATTTATTAATAATAGACACTAAAAACATCCTGGGTCTTAGAAAAAATAAAACAAAACTGAACAAAAATTTTCTTACTGAAAAGACATGAAAATTTTACTCAAGTAAAAGTAAAAAGTATTTGACCAAGAAATTATTTAAGTAATAATAAAAACATATTTGATAAAAAAAAAGTCTACATAAGTGCTGAGTAACTGATCAAATGATCAATAACCTAATATTTAAAACATCATTAGTGGAAATTTTGGTATTTTAAGAACCAAAATTACAATCATTCATATAAGTAACAAAAATAACAAAATCAGGCAAAATCATTTTTTTCAAATCAGCTTCTTTCAATAAAAAACTTCTGAAACTTTAACAAAAACTGCAGGTCTGGTGGATTAACTGTGAAATAAACCGAGTTTACCATCATTAAAGTAACAGTTTTCTACTGTCTCAGATCCTCTGAGGCCTGAAACCTTAAAAGAGTCGTGATGTGCTGAGATGGAAAACGTCCGGAGGGAAACAGGCGCGGATCGTCCCAGGTTGGTTCCGGACCCGGAGCTCGAGTGAAAACTGCAACCAACCAGTCGGATGTTTCATCCTCTAAGGAACCGGCGGCCACGTCTGCCAGAGAGCAGCGCGTTGTTGGTAATGATCTATGAGCTGAGTCACGCGTGGAGAGGGGAAACCTGCCAGTCTGCCACATCAGCTGCAGCCCGCAGCAAATCACAAGCATCACGTTCAGCCACGCGTCGCTGCAGCCGCGAAGGCCGCAAAGCCGCGAGTCCGTGTGAGAAAAGCAGCCGCGACTCGGGGTTGTTTACGCCGGCGGAGCCGCGGGCGGCCGCCTGGTCCTCAGAGGAGATCTGTGATTAATGTGAGAGATCGCCAACTTTAGTCACGATTTGTCTTCCAGAAGCTTCCTGAGAGTCTGGCCGGTACGAGTCATCGCGATAACCGGACCGAACGCTGGAAGCCATTTTAGTCAGCGGCGAACGGAGGAACTCCAGCTGGAACCGTTTCACACGGACTGAGTCACCTTTGGCTTTCTGAGTCTTTGCTGTTATTAGAAACTAAAATGAAGTGAAGCGTGAGAGATCAGTCAGTGTCTGTGTAACTCTGCTAGATGCTACAATTCTGGTGTTTCTGCTATTAAATTAAATGAAGCTGAAATCACATGTGATTAAGTTTGTTCTCGCGATAAGCCATTACAAATCATGGCAGGGATGTAAACACTTACATGAGATATAATTGAGCCATCAGAGGAGACTGGCGTCTTATTCAGCAGAAATTGTAGTCTGTTTTTACATAAGAGTTACGGATTCAACATGTTCCAGCCAAAAAAACACCTCATCATTCTACTACTTCCTGTTGTCTTCTTCGTGGTTTTGGCCAGGAGTAACATCCGGTTGTTGATCACATGACTGGTGTGATTCCAATAAAGTGTTTCCATTGCAGTTATATGGATGGAAAACCGATTCATTCTAATTTAAAAACCTTTTATCAAAAAACGTGAGCTTATTTTCCCAAAGTAGTAAAGAAGTATTTGGTAAAACGTCTACTGAGGAAATGATCAAATTAACAATCATTTAAATGACATGGAAAAAAACAAATGTGTTTTTCATTCAGTGGGCAGAAAATCAATCAAGTAAGAGTAGAAATACTTCATAATAAAATTACTCAAAAGTAAAAAGTACAATATACTCCAAAAAGTATTTTTAAAAAGTTACTCAATAAATGTGAGTTAATGTAACTCTGTCATTGATTAAATCTGGTCTTCTTCTGCATTAGAGAAAGTTTAATGTCTGTTGCTGGTTTGATGTCCTCATGGCCTTCTATACTTCCTAACTACTTAATTAGTCAATTCAGACATTTAATTGGTAATAAAGCCGCTCTGTTTGCAGCTCTGCCTCTCTTTGTGTTCCCGGCAGTGTGGTGTGTAAGCGAGCTGTGTGTTTTCCCAGCTGCGGCCCAGGCGGCGCAGCGGAGCTGGTATCAGGCTGCTGAAACGCGGCAGCAGCTGCCGCCGGCTGGCCGGCCTCTCACAGCGAACCCTGTTCACCAGAGCTGATCGGAGATCACTGACTGGCTGGAGGCCACAGAGGAGAACGGACCAGAACCACCGACTGCAGCTGCACTCACAAGTTTACATACCGGCAGAGACTAACAAGCTGAAGGAATGAAGGATAACAACTGGAGGGATTCAAAGAGAGTTAAACGTCTGCAGCGCATGGAGGATGGATGGATGGATGGATGGATGGAGGATGGATGGATGGATGGATGGATGGATGGATGGATGGATGGATGGATGGATGGATGGATGGATGGATGGATGGATGGATGGATGGATGGATGGATGGATGGAGTTACAGAAGCTCCATTTGTCAATAATACTTCAATATTAATAAACAATTATTATTTCTGCTGGTGAATTATTTCAGTTATAACAGGACATTTTTTAATGTTTCAAATGAAATATAATATGCCAGCCGAACTAATTTCACCAATATTAATTTACTGATTTAAAACCAGCTGCTATAACTTACTGAAACGTTTCTTGTAAGTTAAGTTTGTCTTATTATATTTGCACTAAAAACTAGACCAAAAATACTTGCTGAGATTTTGTGTTTTTGCAGAAAGCAGGTGGTCTAGAGTATTAAAGCACATGAATGGAAAGTTGAGTGGAAGGAAAAAGTGTGGTTGACAAAAAAAGGAATGTGACTAAATATAACAAAAGTAATGCATCCATTCTGTTTCATTTATCCATTTAGTAATGTTTCAGAACCATCTTGAAACATTATGGATGAACAGTAATAGATGGATAAACAACGCTTCTCCTGATCCAGCAGCTAAAAACAGAACCATGACTCAGGTCAGACCTTCAGTTCTGATGAGTCAACAGTGAAGTCAGGTAGGCGTTTAACCCCGAGTCCAACCTCACCTTCATCACAGCAGCCAATCAGAAGCACAAAACCTAAACCAGACGACCCTCTTCTGGCAAACGTTCAAAGGCAAAATAAAATCTTATTTATGTTGCACAGCATAAGGTAGAATGACCCCCACTCTGTGGTCTCTGCAACGGCACTTTGAAGCCTCCCATTGTGTTAACCCGTCGCCTCGGAGACACATGAAAGGACGCCACAACTTTGAAGTCGCCACAAGCACCGACTCTCACCCAGAGCACTTATGGCCCGGCGCACAAATCAGACCTACAGATAAATAAATAACAGCCAGTCGTCTTTGTCTCCCGGAAATGAAAGGGGGATTATTGTTCTCCTGCTGGACGCTTGAGAACCAAAGAGTGAGGTTTAAGCACAGTCAAAACAAGCAATAAGTCAAGTAATCACATGATCAATGAAAACAGAATCAATCATTTCCATTTGCATGATTGATTAGTTTTCTGTTTTCTACTAAAAACGAGAGAAAAATTTGTAACGGTGTCAAAATGTCCAAAAGTGCCACATGTGGAAAGTTTGCCTGGAATTTGATCAACTGATATGTTTCCAAAATGTCTGCTTCATTTTTTATTTAATACAATTTGGTTCGGTAAGTGGGCAGAACCTGTACTGTGGATTGCTGGAGGTTCTAGATTTCAACTGCATGCTTTTAGGAAAAGCCACATTACATTATGTAATTCCATTAGAATGTTTTGTTTTTTTACTAAGTGCCACATGTATTTGCTCTTACTCACAAAAACAAATGTTGATTTTTAGACCTGTAGGCTATTCTCTGGAATATTACCTTTATTCTGATACCTGAACCAGTCAAATACACCTGGAAGATCCCGAGATTTATGGGATTCCTTTTGGGGTGTCATTTCCTCCAAATACGAGGCTCCGTTTTCAAGAGTTTTCAGACATTATTGATTCAAAACAAGCTCCTATATTTTGCTGAAAAGTTACTCGTTGGTTAGTTTTGTCTTATTGAAACTAGAGCAAAAAACACTTGGTGAGATTCATCTCATTTCCTTCAGCGGTTCTTAATGCAGCGCCACCACAGGTGAGGAGGGGAACATTAGATTGTTAGACACAATTGGAAGTGAGAAAATGAACAGCAGCTGAAAATGCAGCAAATATTGCTATTTTAGTCCCCAATCAAACCAAATGTACCAAAAACAGCCTCAATTCTTACGAACCAAAACTAGATGCTTTCCATTTGAAACTGCTTGACTTACGTTAGAAAGTATCTGGTTAGAGGTGTAGCCCTCGCATTATGACCGGTCGTGTCCTCATCACAGCTTAATGTTCTATTGATTAAGCCTGAAGCCTCACAGGCAGATTTATTCTCTTATTAGGGGCTTGTAATGCATGATCAGGGCAGAAT
This sequence comes from Phalloptychus januarius, assembly GCA_902982915.1. Taxonomy (NCBI): domain Eukaryota; kingdom Metazoa; phylum Chordata; class Actinopteri; order Cyprinodontiformes; family Poeciliidae; genus Phalloptychus; species Phalloptychus januarius. Next base: position 103,996 of record CADWAE010000133.1, on the reverse strand, counting down.
AAAGGTCTGCCACTGCCTCCAGCTACACTATCATTTAGACCCTTTCATTAGGACCTGATGGCTGTATCAACATAATTAGCCTAAGGATGGAGCGCTGGAAAAACACAGCTGCTGGAGCGAGAACAGATTTAAAGCTAAACTGGAATACTGTAAGAAGCATTATTGATTTCTGCTTTGGAGGATCTCTGGTAATCTAAATAAATTAGCTGATTGTTTCTGCAGCAGAGCCACAGTTACTCCATCTTCTGTCCAATGCTATATGACATCAATTTATTAAGAAGAATTTCTTCTCTATAACTAATGCAGTGACTGACAACATCCATCCAAGGCTCCACTGTTCGTGGACAGTAATTAAACTCAACCTCATAAAATCTTTGTCATCCTTTACTTTCTGTACTTAAACACATTTAACTGCAGTATTTGTGTAAAAGGTCAGCCACAGTTACAGGATTTATTGTCTTCAAGATCAAGCAACAGATATATTAAAAAGAGTCATATTTTCTTTTCCAAACCATTTTCCAAACAGCTAAATGCCGCATTAGCTTAGCAGCTAATTAGCATTAGCAACAGAGCACATAATGCCATTTGTTGCTGAGAAATTACCCGTTAAAATTAGATGTTGGTGTTATTTAGAAAGCGGAAGTGGCGCATAAGTTGAGAAATTAATTAAAAGAGGAAAACCAAAAAATTACCAAGTGGAAAAAAACCACTCAGATTACTGCTAACTAGCATAAAAGCTAATGCTTACTTTACAGCCTGGTGTGTTATTTGCCATGTTTTAGTTGTGAAATGGAAGTAAATGAATCAGGTGAAAAAGTGTTTTTATAGATACATGTATATGAAGGCAAACATCTAGCCAAGCATATGCTGGATTGTTTACCAAAACAGTTTACATTTTTAAATTAAACTAAAACTTTTTTTTGTTGCTATTTTTTAGGCTAATAGATATTTCTTTATTTGGATGTTAACATTTTTGAAACCTACGGATAAAAAATAGAATAAAATAAAAATTAATCTTCCTTGAAGCTATTATTTTATTTGTTAAGCATATTTTACATAAAAACACCAAAGAAAAAAACCCACAAAGCTAACATTTTAGCATTGTTAGCATAATAGCTTCACATTTTAAAGTATTGCTCAGTTCCTGATCATTTTTTACCTAAAATAAATAATGTTCCACAGTGAACGGTCTAAAGTGTGGCCCGATTTCAGATTTGGGCTGAAACAATTAATCAGATTAATTGTGATTAATCAATTAATAAAAAAATCGTCAACTAATTTTGTCAACTTCGTTAACTGGAGTATATACACTCAAAAATGACAATTTGGTGAAAAAAATAACACAGAGCAGTAAATAAGTCAAAATTGTACAAAAAATATCTACATCTTCTGAAGTATTATAGTTTTAGCTTCACCTGGTTCAGATTTACTAAAGGAATGCTATTTTACTGCATTTTAGGAAAAAAGTGTTTATTTAATCATTTAAAAGGGAAATGAAATATTTGTTTATTTTAATATTTTAATGTATTTCTAATTTTTTATAAAAAGGCTTAAGTGGCAAAAATTTTTATGCGATTAATCGAATAATCGTCTGAATAGTTGATTAATCGTCAGTTGAAGCTCTACTTCAGATGGAGGCACCTTGATTCCTGAGGACCATGTCAGGCGAAAATAAAACAAAAAGCAAATAGTGGGTCAAACGTATCCGCAAACACAGAGACAGAAACCCGTTTTACATCAAGGCACATTATCTGCTCCGGTTGCCTGGAAACCGGAGGGAGATACACTCACATGCACAGAATAATGGTTAATTTGTCCCCAGCTGTGTCAGCAACGGGTGGTCAGAGCTGAAGAACTGCTGCTACAGTTTTACTTTACGGAGGAGAAAGAGAAATTTTTAAAAAGCATGAAATAAAAGCTGATTTTTCATCTACAGAGTTGTGCAAGAAATGTCCAACCACCTCTCATATATTTAATTTGAAGATTGGTCTTTATTTCCTGATATTTTATTTTTCTTGTACAAACCAGTGAAACACAAATGCTAAGCTCCGATGCTCCTCTGCAGTCTGACACATAAAAACACTGACATGATTTCTCCCACTGCACGGTTTCTGCACAGGAATGTTAAATCCGATTACCTCAGATCCCAAAAAACTCGCCTCTGCTTGCATGCTGAGTATAAAAAGAGGAAAATATGCCTGAAGAACTGCAAAAGCCCAAGTTCCAGTCATGCAACTTCAAAAGAAAACAACAATTTTAATATATTGTCTGCTGGATAAATTATTTGTTTACTGCCCTGCAGCTACACATGGAAATCAGGCGTGGATAAATCTGGTCAAATATATTTTGTGTTCTTTTTATTTGTCCCTGATGAATCAACACACATAATTCATTTTACATAAATCTACAGAAAGTCTTTATAAATGTTTTTATTCTATATTTTCTAAAGTTTCCTTCCTGTTGCTTAGCTCCATCCATCACAACTTTACCCAGCTTTCCTGAGACTGGTGAAGAAAAGAATCCCACAGCCTGATGTTGCCACCGCCACGTTTCACCATGGAGACGGTATGATGGTGTTATAGGTTGAAAAGTCGCTTGTGCGTCAGATTTACGGTCTTACCAGAAACATGAATACAAAGTTCCGGCTCAGGGCTATTATATAAAATAAAAATAAATAAAAAAGATGTGTGATCAATTCCGTAAAAAAAAAAAATGATCAAGTTTAGTTAAATAATTCAACAAAATGAACGTGTTAGAGTCCCTTCAGAAATGAAGGCCCAGCTGACCAAACATTTTTACAACTCACCTGTGGACATTTGTAAAGCAGATATAACAGCATTAGAGATAGGAACACTTTACCAGTTAATCACAGCACAAAAAAATATCCACATAAAGAGAAACCAGTCAGCTGTGCAAGATTAGACCCAAAACCTTACTGCTGTGCAGAAGTGAACAATGCATCTGAAGCTGAGACAGCAAAACCTGAAGAATTATCCAACCAACCATTTCAAAGACATAAATTAGATCCAGAAACTCATTATGATCAGATCCAAAGCAAATTTTGAACAAAAGATGTCTGCAAGTAGCCACAAATCTGCACATCAAACCTTGGAAACCACATTATTGCAACGGGAAACAAACACCAATCAACAATCTGCCCCTTCACTCCTTAGCGACTTATCTAAATGTTTCTGATCTTCAAAACAAATGTAAATATCTGCAAAAGGCAGACCGAGTAAAATCAGAAAGCAGATTTCAAACCAAACTGGCCCTTTCTGTGTTTTAGTTCAATTTCACCAGCAAGACTCAACGCTAGCAAAAGATTAGCTGCAGTAACTCTTAAGTGCTAATCTTAAACATTAGTTCTGCTAACGCTAAAGACGCCGCACCCTGTGCTCACTTCAAAATATGAGCATAAACGTGTAACAGTTGATAAAACTTCAACATAGACGTCAAACTTTATTCAACTGAAAGCTTACAAAGTAGCCAAGCCACTAAGGGCCAAATTAATTAAGAGGAAGCTAAGTGGATTAAACATTTTTAAAGACAGCAAAAGAGCTAAACAAAAATTAGCACTGCTACTAGCTTATCAACAACATTAAGAAGATCCAAGTATGCTAAATATTAACAAAGTTAGCAAAAGACATAAGTAAAAAACTAGCTATGCTATTGGTGGCGAAATTATGGAAAGCTAAGTGTGCTAAATGTTTCCACTGTTGGGAAAACTGTTGAAGGAAAAACTAGCTCTTCTATTAAGAGATTAGAACAATTATGGGAAGGTATGTACTATAAATGTTTTCTAAGCTAGCAAAAAACAATAAATTAGCTGTGCTATTAGCGCATTAGCAGCAGTGTGCCCACCACTGCTCAGGCCTTCAGAACAAAATTACCTAATTAGAACCTGACTGACAGCTTGAAGCAGGCTAAAATATCATGCTACGATTGTCATATTTAAGAACTAATGACAAAGTAATTAATATCAATCAGTGTGGAACAATAAAATGAAGCATTTTCTCAAAATCTAAACAAAAAGTGAAGGTTTTTGAATGGCCCAGTCAAAGTAGCTGTGGTATGACCCTAAAAAAGGCTGATTTAAGGCCAAATGTCCTCCAGTAAAACCTCATTAAGTTAACTTGCTTTATGTTTTCCCTTTAAATTTATGAAATCACCATTTGAAACTGCTTTTTGCGTTTACTCTGCGTTTCTTTGTACTTTTTCACATCGTAACGGTGACGTAATCTCCAAAACCATCGAGGAATGGGTCACTCGTCGAGCAACATTCACGCTTGAAATCAGCCGCTGTAAAGGCACCGAGCCCAGAGAGGCGGAGGAGGGAGGCGGACTCACCCTGTGAGGACGACCACGAAGTCCATTACGTTCCAGCCGTTGCGGAGGTACGAGCCTTTGTGAAACGCGAAGCCCAGGGCGATGATCTTAATGGCCGCCTCGAAACAGAATATTCCAATAAAGTACGGCTCAGTGTCGTCCTGGAGGGAAACGGGGAGGAGGAGGTTGGAGAGCGTTCAACGGAGCGTTAAGACAAGCAGATGTATTCAGACTCTTTCAAGCTTTTCACATTTTAACACTTTAGAACCACAAACTTCAATGGAGGGCCAATTCATTTTCATTTGGGGCCAAACTGAGATTGTGGATGTTCTTAAAGGGCCGGTACTGCCAGAATGCTTTGATAAAACCCACCAGCAAATTGTTCAAATACTAATAATTAGCTCCGCATTCAATAAATGCCTCTTAAAATGACATAATATTCAGTCCTTTTAGTCTTTTGTTTTGTTTTTGTGATTTTTTTTACAATCAAAATCAGTGATTTAGAAACATTTATAATAAATTTTTCGATATTTCTGCTTATGTGTGACGGTGAATGTGACCTTCTGTTACTCGCCACATTGATCCCAGACTTTAACTGGATTTCAAGTAAGACTGAGGTGGTAGAAGTAAGAAATACTGCCACCTCCTGGTGGGAGGAAGCATCCATTAGGCCCGACATTTTTGGCTATTTTGCAGAAAATTTGTAGTAAACTCATGATGAACTGAATGCATCAGAGTGTGACAAATTTGGGGACGTCTTGAGTTTACGTGAATTTCTGTGAAATTTTGAGAATCTTGCAAATTTTCTGAGTTTCAAAAGCTGAATATTTTAGCCTTCTTAAATTTTCTTTTTTTTAAGAAAATTTCTGAAACTTATCTCTAAATTTCAGGGTGCGGGATATTTTTGAGTTCAGGAATTTTCTTGTTCTTTTCTTTTAAAAAAAAACAAAAACTTCTGAGATTAACCTAAAAATTTCTAAAAAATTTTTCAAGAAAATTGTAAATTTATGTAACTCGTGTAATTTTCAACTTTTCAAATTTAGAAATATAAAAATTTGGGGGAGAACATTTCTGCTTTGGAGCTCCAAAACTTCCACGTTTTCTCAGTAAAATTTCCGAAATTAATCTCAGAATTTCCTACTTTTTTCAAGAAAATCTTTGACTTTTGGAGACCAGAAGTTTCCTTTCTTTTGTAGAAACTTTCTGAAATTAATTTCCGAAATTCAGAATTTTTGGGCGGAAATTTGCCAACTTCTTTTCTATGTACACTATCATGTCTACGTGCAGTCAATCAATACATAGAGCTGTAAATAGAAGTTTATTTTTAAATAAACAAATCTGTAGTGACTGATAAAATTCAGCAAATGTGAGTCAAACTATTACTTTTGACGTGTTTTCTGAAGTAAACTGCATCAACAAGAGCCTCACTAGTTGTGTAAACGTCTATTAAAGATAAATGCACCTGAAAGCAGCTGAGGAATCCTCCAAGGAGGCCAGAGATGAATCTGAAGCACACTTAGTGAGCTTCACTCACCACCTCCAGAGCTGCAGCTATAATAGCTGATCCCCAGCTCTAATTAAAAGCCATCTTGTCATGTTACATCCTCGAGGTGGAGGAGGCAAAGAGAGGATACTTGTTTTTCCTCTTTGTGTAACCTCGCTAATCACTGTTTTTTCATGGGCTGAGCGCCGCTTTTTGTAGCCGTAATCTCCTCTGAGCCAAGTCAAAACGCAGCCTCCATATCAGGCAACATGTTGCTCATTTTTGCAGAGCGTGAAGCGTCGCAAACCCCCTGAAGCTGCAACAATCTTCAGTAACAAGAGGGAGCAAAGTGGTGGACGGTGCAGCTGGATGGATGACGCTGCGCATCGCTTCGCTCTGTGGCTTCACCAGTTTACATGTAAGATGATGTAAACAGCAGCAAGAGGAGCTGAACCTGCTAAGATGTGACAGAGCTAGAAGGAATTAAAGCAATGTGCTAATGTAACCAGATATAACTTACCTTTATTTTTCAGGTTGCGTTTAGAGGAGCTTCCGGTCCTGCTCAAAAGCTAGCATGCTACTTTCACAGAAGTTTAAGCTAAGAAATGCAGCTTGGGAGGCTGAAAATACGACTGGACTCAACATCCGCTAGTATTCACCAAAGTGATCACTGCTTGCTAAAAAGTTGGCTCCGCTAAACCTAATGCATAAATATTAGTTTAATTAACTATAACCGTTACACCAACTGTATTTACCAGAAGCTAATGCTAGCGCGCTAGCGCCAGTTCATCTCCCGAAAGACTACAACCCTCAAACACCAGCTTATTTATATTTCGACAACGTTATTTATATTTATTACCTCAATGTTGTATTTTTGTTTATATCTTATCTTATCTACTGTCCTTGTTTTATGTTATTATTATGTGTTTCTTGTTTGAAATAAAGTTATGGGGGGGAGCGAGATAAACCCGAGGAGAGGAAATAGAACTGTCGCTTCTTCCTCAACTTCAAAATAAGAGCACGAGCATAAACTGCCAAAACTTCAACACAGATGTCAAAGTTTGTTCAACCGAAGATTTACAAAACACCCAAGTAAATTAGTGTTTTCAAGGCTAGGTAAAGAAATAGCTATGCTATTAGGCTATTAGCCAAAGAGTTCCCAAGAGTGATGTTTGCAAATCAGCCAATCCAGGAACAGCATTCATTTTCATTGAGCCTGATTGGCTGTATCTCCAAGATTGAAAATAAGGAGGATGGTGGATGTTAGCATCTTGCTAACATTGTTTCACTGTATGTGTTAATCAATATTAGATTATTTTTGGTTGTTTTAACTATTAAAATACAAATACTCACCTATCAGCTTTTTAAAATATATATATATATAGAAAACTTAAAAAATATTCAGCAAATAACAGGAACATTTGAGTGGGTTCCATTGTACTCACCAGGCGTTCCGACATCGGCGTCTTGTCGCTAGCGGGTAGATGTTGCTCCAGAGCCAAGACGATGCAGTTGGCAATAATCGTAGCCAGGATCATGTATTCAAACGGAGTGTGAGGGTTAAGGGTTACTCAGGGCATTTCAATGTAAAAATTAGCATCACCATGGTTACATTTATGGATAAAAAACAGAAAATGAGATAGAAACGAAACAAGGTAGCAAAATAGCTGTTAGCACATAAGCTAAACATCAAACCAAAACTGTGTAGCTTTCTCTCTTCTCAGTAGGATTATTTCTATAGTAAGCAGTGGCTCTTTGTATGGATTACCCTTCTTGTTAATGGTGTCATTCACTGTCTGCTGGATTACTGCCCAGTTTTTCCTTCCACTAAACTTTTCTTTTAAATCACGAATGCAGCACTTTCAAACGTCATCTTTTAAATCAGTGACTTTTTCTGGCTTGCTCTTGTAAATAGTGTTGCTGAGTGTCGGTTGGATTATTTTCCAGTTTTTTCTTCCACTAATCTTTTTTTTTTCTTACACTTGATAAAGCTATTTCAACTGTCAGCTTTTTAAGCAACGCCCCCCCTTACCTGTAAAATATTACAATAAATTCTTGAAATGTATCAATCTGACTATTTATTGAACTGAGACTATTTGCCTTTTTTGAACTGATTAAATCTTTTATTTTGCAGCTGAAAGAGCAACGTAAGGAGGAGGGTTTTTTTTTTACAGTGCAGAGGAGCAGCGTGGGCGAGTTCAGCACCACGGAGAGCGACTCCAACTAAAACAACAAGGCGGTGCTGAAGTCACGGACGTGCCGCTTCATGTCTTCAGATAAGAGCGGGTCAGATAGACGCTGCTCGCAGCTTCTACTCGTCTCCGCGTAATCAGGAGGAATATCTGATTAGTGTGGAGGAAATCTGCCAGATGACATTTTGAAAAAGGGAACCTATCAGGGAAACACAATGAAGTCTTTTCAGCGGCTCGGCAAAAAAACATTGTCGTGTCATTTAAACAGAGATAAGGCGCGACAGGTGCGGCCACAAAAACACGAGGGTGGCGTGCGAACTCCAAACCCTACGGTGGCCCAGTAGGGTCATTATACTGAGGGGAAAATGAGAAGTAAATGTCTGAGAAAAAATTCAGGAATTCTGAAATCAAGCTCAGAAATTTTCTAGAAAAAATCAGAAAAGTTTCTGATTTCAGAAATTCTGACATTAATCTCAGAATTTATGTCAGATTAATGTCAGAATTTCTGAATTTAAAATCTTGGAAATTTCAGCATTTTTTCTAGAAAATTCCCGAATAAATCTCAGAATTTCAAAGTTTTTCCTCACAGATGTTTCAGAGTTTTTTTTCTTGGCATCATTTTACTTGAACATTTCTGAGATTAATCTCTGAATTTCTGAGTTTTTTGCTCCTTTTTTTCATCCTATCGTGACCCAAACGCGTCTTGGTGAAACTCGCATGAATAAGCTTGTAAACAGAGAGTAGGTGGAGGCTGAACGCTGAAGGATATGGCCACTCTGTTATTCGCTTTGCGTACTTCCTGATGAGGTTGTCCTCACGGAAGATGAACAGGGAGCGGTTGACCGTGAGGCAGTTCTGTTTGACAGGGTTCGGGTTGTAAATGGCCATGGTTCGGGCTCTCTGGGCCATGGACTGCTTGTACATCCTCTGCCCGCCGCCGCCCCGGGCGCCCCCTCTCCCGGCGCCCGGGGCGCCTCTCCCTCCGCCTCCATAGCGGGTGGGTAGATCGTCTGCGAAGCGAGCCATTCTGGAAACGCACAAGAGGGGAAATCCGAGCTGGTGTCAGTGGGAGTGAAGAGGAGACGCTTCATCCAAAAACCGGAGGCAGAAACGGGAAAAATGGGCGGCTTCACTGCGAACCACCTGATCCCGATCCTTTCCATTTACTCATCCTCTGGGAAACCTGCGGGGAGGAAAAAATCCAACTTTCATTGAGGCTGTGGAGGAAAACCCGCTGAGCCTGCCTCAGCCCGGGATCCAGGCAGCATCGCCTCCAGAACACCAGTTGAAGCGACCAGCATCGGCGCCAAACGGGAAACTCCTTCCTGCTTCAGAGAGGTGAGGAGGAAAAATCCCAGCAGCAGCAGCAGCAGCGCAGGTCCGGCGGTTCCTGCTTGATTCGCTCTCTGGATGAAAAAGCGGCTCCTCCGAGGAGCGTCAGGACGCGCGCATGTGGCCAGGCGGGAGCGCGCACACGCTGAAACATAATGAAGTTTGGAGGAAAACAAACACGATGGAGGATCAGAGTTAAACCAAGGAAGAACAAATTAATAAAGACACGGGAAGAAATTCAGAAAGTTGAGAGGATAATATCTTAACAGAATAAGAAGAACAATTTTGATGTTTAAAAAAAAAAAACATTTCCCATCAGTTTTAAACCTTATTCTAAAAAAAATCTACAATTCAAACCTTTTTGCTTTGAGCTTCAGTCACTACTTCGTTGCTTTAATTCTTAAAATTTGGTTTAAAACAGCTTGTAATGATTTAATCTTTCACTATAAAGTGAGTTCACTTTAAAAAATGCTAAAAGAAACAAAACTGTTTATTTTTTCCTATCACAATAACGATGCGTGATGAATCAGTTCTTCTCACAATACAAACCTAAAAAAGCAAAAACCACAAATACAAAGTGAGTCTTTCTTCAGCTAAAGATAAATAACATATTCCACCAGTTCTCAGCGAATCAGTGACGTACATCTGGTTCTGCACTGATGAGGGATGAAGTAAATCAGACATTTGATCCAAGTTGCTGTTGGAGGCGAGATGATGGCTGTCAGTGATGAGGGCGACCTCTGGTGGTTTGGTTGGAGTACTGCAAAGCAAAGGCTGCATCAAGCTCTTGGACAAGCTGGTTTTTACTAGGGCTGAAACGATTAATCGGATTAATCGATTATTGCGATGTCAAATAGTAATAATTTAATTAGCCAGAGTAAATTTTTCTAAGACAATCTGAAAATGATTACTCTTTATTTTTAAACAATTCAGTAATTTTCAAGGCAAATTTTCTGATTCCACTCCAAAAATGCTTAAACAATCTTAGAGAGGATTTCTGATTTGCTTTCCTGAAGTTTTTTTCTCATTTGAACTGTTGTGATTTCCGCACCTCAGGCTGAGCGGGGAGTCGTTCAGGGTGTCGTGTTTCCACACCGCCCAGCGGACACCATCACCTGCTGCCCCTCTGCTCACTCCGCCCAGGGTTAGAGCTGCGCCGGATCCTTCATGCGCGGCTCTCCATGACGGCTCCAGAGGCTCCACAGGGAAACTCTGCGGCTCCTCAGCGGGGGTCCGGTTCTCTGCGGCCCGGTTTGGAGTCCTCCTGTGAGGTGACTGGACCCAGGTGTCCTCATATTCTGTCCCCAGCGTCAGCATCCGCCAGGACCCGAGCGTGGCCGCGCGGATGGCTGGAGGGGGATTTAACATTTTAAAAAGACATTTTTATGGCAAGCCATTAGTGTCAAAACATTATAAAGCGAATTATTTTAATAATGGATTAATCCATGAAATGTCACAGATTCTACAGATTTTTTTATTTAACCACAAAAATGAAGCTATAAAAACATATACAGGCTGTTTTTATACAATATTATTAAAAGATTAAAATAAACAAATAATTAAATTACACTTTTAAGTAAGACCAACATTTTATTGATAATAATTCTGATGATTAATCAATTAATTGGAAAAAATTGCCACATTCTACAATTTTTTCATGTAACCATTTAAAACTATTTTATACAATATTAGAAATACATTAAAAATGATAATAAACAAATAATAAAATAATTTTCATTAAAGCTAATCCACTTGAGGAGCTTCATCTAAAACATTTACAATGTTTTGTTTTTTCTTAAACGCAAAATATTTATATTGTTTGTATAGTTTTGGTTTAGTTACTGCTCTGAATATCTTGTGGTTGTTTTTTCACCTAATTGCCTTTTCGGTGTCTGTATAACAATTAATTCACTGCTAAATTAGTTAATAATTATGTCAATAATTGATTTTCAAGGTAAGTTTCCAAACTTTGGACATAAAAACAACACAAATGTACAAAGAACACAGTTTCAATGGTATAATTTACTGATGAAGTTTGTTGATAATAATAACTAAAATAAACTAAAATATAACAAATCTTATGTTTTGAAACATCTTTCTTACAAAATCATCCAATCTCATGAACTTTAATGTATAAAATACCAGCCATATTTCAATAACACAGATCAAGCAGTCATTATATAACAAATATTCCAACATAAAATAAAATAAAATAAACGTTTTGGTCAATGGGTGGAAAAGGCAAATAGAAATAATTTACATAATTCTGACCTTTAAAAGAGATAAAAGTTTAGTTTGAGTAAAGTTCAGAGTGAGTTTGTTGTTTTTTTTTTTTTTGTCTTTTTATCTCTTTAACTGTAAATAATGTTTTCCAAACGTAGTTTTTTTAATCAAATGTTATACTGGACTTTATTACAAAACCCTGCAGTTTGAATATCAAGCACTTTCAAGGACCTTCCAAACCTTGAAAACACCCTGCAGAAATTCCAGGACTTTAAAGGATTTCCAGCACCTGAATAAAGTCATTAATGTTGATTTTTGCTGTAATAAATTGAAATATTTCAGAGTTTATCCCAAATTAACATCTTAAAGAAGAAAAAAACAAGATGGCGGACTTTTTGTTTCTGTGTTGCCAGTTTTGCAAAATCTGAACATTTCCTTCTGACCTGTTGATTTTTGGCAGCAATGTGCTGCGGACGTACCGTAAACCAGCGTGGATCTGCACTCGGCCCATCTGGACGCGTGGGGAACCGGCCTCCGCATCGCGCGGAGCCTCAGCGGGGATCCGGTTCGGGGATCTGCAGCGGGGACTCAGATGCTTTATGCGGGTTTCCTGAACCAAAAGCCGAAATACTTTCAGTTTCTCCGCCTCTGGATCCGGAAAGCCGGCTTCCTGTGTTCCCAGTGGAGGCGCTGATTATCGGACGCGCCATCCTTTCTGCTGAGGGAAACTTTCCTCTGGTTCTGGTCGCGGTTCGGTTCGGTCCGGAAGGGAGCAATCAGCGCCTCGTTTATAAACCCGAAAAGCCCCGCGGATTCCCGCCTCCTGCAGTTTCCTCCTCCAGGCTCCTGCTGGGAATATTCTCAATCCAGGAACTTCTGTTTCAGACAGCAGACATTTTATCAAATTGAAACTCAAATAGATTAAAAAACAAAGGAAGTTTATCTATTCTTCTCTAGGGGCGCGGCCCTGGGCAGGGCGCCACAATGAAGGAGACCCACTAATGATTTCTTGCTCTAATTTTCTGTTTTAACAGCTGGTCTTGTCCTGTGCATTAACTTTCACTCCCTGCCACTGATGCTTCATTTATGAGGTGAAGCTGCTCTCCTCAGCATGATGCTGCCACCGCCGTGTTTCACCATGACGATGTTTTCTAAGGTTTTCATTTTCATCAACGTAAAAATGCTACTAGGAATTATTGTTACATTTTTAAACAGTTTTTCCATAAAGACTAAATATTTTGAGTCCATGATAATCAATAGATTATTCCACCTGAGCTGGAAGCTCTGCAGCTCCTCCAGAGATACAGCAGCCCGTTGGCTGACAGATCAGCTGAGCGAGGAAGGAAGGAAGGAAGAATGAAAGGAAAACATACATGGGAGGAGAGAAAAGGACAAGTTTGTCAAAGACAAGAGAGAAAAGGCAAACAAGGAAGGAAAATAAAATGATGGAACAAAGGAAAGAAAGGAAGAAAAAGAAAGGAAAAGAAGAAGGAAATGAATTAGTAAGGTAGAAAAGAAACTAGAAAGACATGGAGGAAGGAACGACTGATGGAAGTAAAGAAAGATGGAAGAAAAAAGTAAGGAAGGAAACAGGAGAAGGAAGAAGAAAAAGGAAAAACAAAAGGATACAAGAAAATATCGAAATAAAAGGTGTAAGAAGGAAGGAAAGAGGGATTAAAAAAATGAAGGAAAGAGCAAAGGAAGGCAAGAAGAAACAAGGAAGGAAGGAAACATGATTACAAAGGTGAGAAGGAGGGATGAGAAAAAGGAATGAAAGACAAGAAAGAAGAACCTGGAATCCAATTCCAAACTTTTCCAGGACGGATGGAATCAACCTCAACTTCCTGCAAACTAACCTTCAAAATAAAAGACCACATAGCGTTTTAACCAACATGGAGACTTTTTGGTTGTTTTTTCCTCCTTCCAGTGAAGAATTCCCTCAATCAATCAATCAATCAATCAATCAATCAATCATCGATAATAAATTTATTGAAAAAGATACAACCAATCAGACGGATGGTTCACAGTCCAGAAATATGTAACAGGTTAATGGAAGTGCAATTTATCTGACATTTTCCCAATTTATTCAACTTTGCACAAAAAACTTCTGTGAAGAAAAGAAAATAAAAAAACAATCTTGACCGGAAATTAAAATCTGACTATGATTAGAAAACGGGATAAAATTAAACATTAAAAAAAAGTAAAAACATTCTCTTATTTTACAAACTATGTTCACTTGGATAATAAAAATGAGAATGAATGTAAAAACCTGTCAGCACCAGTTTCCTGTGTTCTGCTCTTTCCTCTTTCAAAATGAATGAACATTTTCCTCCTGCGCTCCGGCAAACATCAGCTTAAAAATAAAACAAGTTAAATTTGAAAACGAGTTTGACCTCATGGAGAAGAAGAAACGGGAATCAATAACCGTCTGAGTGTCGCTGGAATGGTTCGTAAAATACGGCGGAGAATTACGGCCACAATAAGAAAATAAAACAAACCTACGAGAAGAAAGTCAGTTTTATCAGAATAAAGTCAGAATATGGAGAGAATTAAGTCAGTTTTATGATTATTAAATTACAAATAAAGTCGTAATATTACGAGGAAAAAGTCGTAGTTTTACGATAAAATTCATTTTAAGAATAAAGTTGCGATATTACAGGAGCAAAGTCGTAGTTTTACGAGAATAGGCGTAAATTTATGAGATTAATGTCGCAACATTACGAGAATAAAGTCAAATTTATGACTTTGCTCTTAAATTAAAATCATAATTTTACAGGAATAAAGTAAAATTCTGAGGAAAAAGTAAAAATAATACGAGAATAAAATTGTGGTATTTCAAGAGGAAAGTCAAAACATTTAAACTTTATTCTTGTGCGATTTTATTCTGGTAAAACTTTGTCTTTTTCTTGTAATATTTACATTTCTTGCATTATCTTTTACTTTATTCTTTTAATATTCTGACTTAGTTCTTTAAAGATTTATTTTTGTAATCTTATGCATTTATTCTCTTATTGTTGCGTTAATAACTCCGTCATAGTTTATGGTTGTCGCACCTTAAAAAAAAAAGAAAACAACAGAAAGAGTTCCCAGATTTCTCATTCACAATAATTCTGCCTATTAAAACAAACAAAAAAAACTAACAAAAATACAGTTTTCCTTCCAGCAAACTTTCCGCTGCGACACAGAGTGTTTTCTTTTTGTCCCTCTTCGTTTCCACACGACGCATGATGGAGTCGAGAGTCGGGTCCAGGGTTCGGTTTGTGCATCTGGAGTTTTACAGTTTGTATGAGAACGGCCCCTGGTAACGGCGGGAGGAGGAGATACAGTACGATTCGCTCGGAGGTCCAGAGAGGCCTCTAGGAGGCGCCGCTGGAGGAGCTGGTGTCGGGCAGCGCGCTGGGCTGCTGCTGGTCCTCGGGCGTGGTCGCCATGGCGACCGATGAGTACTTACACTTGGAGGAGCCGCACTCGCAGCTGAACAGCTTGCTCTTGACTTCCCAGAAGTGGTCGCCGTAGTTGAACCTGGAAAACCACAGAAGAAGAAAACAAATCAAGAGAAATGAAACGCGTTTCTGAGCAGCTGGAGCAGAGCGCAGCGCAGCGGGCCGGTCAGGCGGCAGGAAGTAGGGAGACAAGATGGCGGACAAACACAGGAAGGTCCAAATGAAAAATGCTGCAACCAGATAAAAATCTACACACAAAAAATGCCTCAGCAGCAAAAAAAAAAATCCAGCAACTGATGATAAAACGGCGCAAACAAAAACACTGCAGGAAATAAATAAGTGCACAAAATAGATTTAAAATATTTATGATTTCATTTATCTCATGACAGACAAAATGCTGCAACTGCAGACAGAAATCTACCAAAAAATGCAGCAAAATACATTTATTTTTAATTAGTATTGCTTACACATGTATTCAAAATTAACCAAGAAATTGGTTAATTTTGCTAAATAAAATGTTGCAAACAAAATTGTGGCAACTTTGGAAAAAATGCTGCAGAATTAACTTATTTTTAAATAATTATTGTTGAATTTTTTCATTTATTTTAATTTGATTGTGTTTAAATAAATTAATTCATTTATTTTTAATTAATTATTGTTGAACTTTTTTAAAATATTCTACTTTATTGTATTTTTATTTATTTAATTAATTTTTAAATAATGGCACTGGATATTTTTGGTGTCTTTAATTCATTCATTTATTTTTTTTTTACTTATTCATTTTCCACAATATTTGAATTTATTTGAATTATTTACTTATTTTACTTTTAATTTTCTGGCACTTTCAGCAGAAATAATCCCGGTTTGTGTCTTCTCGGCTGCTTCTGCATCAAACCTCCGGCTGTTTTCTGGATTAAAACTTCATTCCTGACATGAACGGGTCTCGTTTTTCCCGCCGGCGTTCCGGCTGCAGCTGCAGAGCGGCTCATTTACCCGAGCTCTTCCCCGGCCTTGACGTTCTCGCTGGCGAAGAAGGCGATGTGTGGGAACCGAAGGTCCTGGTGTGTGGTGAAAACCCGGCAGGCGAACAGGTTGGGCTCACACATGTGGTTCAGGAAGCGGCTGATGTTGCCGTAGAAACGGGCATCGATGCAGTACTGATCTTCAGGCTGGGAAAAAAAAAACAGAAAGAGGAGAAAGTGCTCGCGTTTTATTCATGTTTAGGGTATTTTAACTGGGTTTAATGTGATAAATGGAGAATAATTCTGATTTAAAACTGGATTTTCTTATTAAATGCACCTTATCATCCAGGCTAAACAGGTACGCGTCGTTTTGTCTCGTATCGGCTTCACCTTCAGAGATGATCTCACCAACATACCTGTTAAATAATGAAAAATAACATCATGAATGAATTATTGTTATTATGTAGAACGGAAGGAAACAAAAACTACAGAAGTTCAGGGTCAGTCATGAAATTAAAAATCTGTAGAACGTGCCATTTCTTTTAACCGATTAACCGATTAATCGTCAGGATAATTGCTCGATTAATCGATTACTACACTAATAGTGTCGGCTCTAATTTGGGAAGTGAAGCTTCAAGAATCTCCCAATGTTCCCAGTTTCTTTAAATGACTAATTGAAGGTGAAATAAAATCACACAGATGGGATTCCAGTGAGACGTATCGTCATCTCCACCTAGTGGCCTGCCTCTGCTAGTGCAGCTCTAAGTTTTTACCACATCCAACATTCCTGTGCTGCGTTAAACTCACTCGCAAACGAAGCTCCCTTGTGGGATGTCCTGCAGAGTTCGGACTCCCCAGCCTTTCTTACCAGTTCTGAAAACCTGGAGTCTGACCCTAAAGAGTTAAAAACATTTAAATCACAACAGTTTCTCTCTTTCTGGAAATCAGAACGACTTTACGGGGATTTTATTGGAGCACGTTGAAACTCCCTGCGTTACCTGAGTCCGTTTTGCACGACGCGGTTCTTGCAGGTCCTCCAGCAGGAACATGCATGGTTGCACTCAAAGATAAGGGGCGGCTCCTCACGACAAAACTCAGGCAGCAGGCAGCCGCTCTGCTCACCCAGAAACACAGCAGAAGGAGAAACGAAGCTGCTAATGTGCATCACTGTAAAAAAACACTAAATACTCAACAAATGTAACTTTCTGCCTGTTGGTTTCTGATAAGAGGGGCCAACTCAGAAGTTTTTCAGGTTTTCTGAAGATTAATGAGAGGAATTAGCACAGATAGGCTACTAACATTAGCATTGGCTAGGCTAGCATTAGCCCTGACAGGTTAACATCTGGCAGCCCAGGCTGGTGGCCCCCCCATGGTCTGCTTACTGCCTCTATCCATTAGCATAGATAGGCTGGTGTTAGCATTGACTAGCCAGCATCAACCTTGGTCAGGCTAACAGTTAGCATGTCGAGTCTGGTCATGCACTGGATTGCATCTACTGTCCATTAGCACAAATACGTAGTTAAATAGTTAGCATTAGCATTGGATAGGGAAGAGTCCTCATCGGATAAAGCTAACAGCTAGCAGGCCTAGCCGTCCCACCCACTGGATTATCTGCTTTTCTGCTCTGCTGTCCGTTAGCACAGATAATCTGGTGTTAAGTCTTCATCAAGAAAAGACACCACATCTACCAGTGACACACTTTAGACCCAAAGTCCCTGCAGACACCGAGTGAAGAACTTTACTGGTCTGGTCCGATAGAAGACCTTAGGGATGAATTAGTCCTGAAGCTGCAAGCAGCCAAAGTCCAAGCAGAAACTTTAAAGAGCCTGGAGGTCGGATGAGGACCGCTTCAAAGGGATTACCTGCTGCTTTCAGAGAGAAACGAGAGTCTTTCCAGAACATGCTTTCCTCACCTTGTCGTACCAGCGGCGCAGACTGAGCTGTCCACACATGCAGATACTCGTAGAACAGTCTTCTTTACAAACACAGTACTGTGAGCCACATGGAGGACAAACAGAGACAGAAACATCAGTAACTCCTCTGAACTCTCTGCTTCCTCCACAGCAGCAGAAAACCTAAGCCCACCTGCAGGTGTGTGATGTTCCGGTCGATGTTCATGGGGGAGGTGACGCAGTTTTCTGTGATGTATTTGTAGTCGTCTGGGATCGGCTCGCTGTCCACAGAGTTCACACAAGGAATGGAAACTTGCTCCTGGCCTAAGGATATGTCACTACGGACAGAAACACACCATGTTTCCATCTCTTAGAGCTGATGTTTCTGTCTTTTTGGTGATAACCCCAACCTGTGAAGCAGTTTCTCTTCGGTCCGCCTGAGCCGCCCGTTTTTGGCGTCCCTTTCCCTCTTGTGGGCCTGCAAGGCGCCCCACGCCTTGGAGTTGTGGCTGCAGCAGTCCGGAGGAGTCTCTCCCTCGCGGTTCTTCAGAAACACATTCGCTCCTCGAGACAAGAACAGCCTGAGGACACAAAGCCCAACTTCACACAACCGCCCTGCTCTGCAGCAGCTTTTAAAACAGGGACGGATCTTTGCTTTAGGTTTGAAATGATTAATCACGATTAACCGTCAGTAAACATCGTTATTTTTACTTTTAAACAAAAAGCAACTCCACATGTCATCTTTGTCTTGATGCAATTAAGTTTCTGTGGAATATGAAAAATTATTTTCAGCTAAACACATGAAAGTCAGCAGGGGTGAAATGATTAATCGTGATTAATCAATGATTGACATAATCGTCAACTAATTTAGTAATGAATTAATAACTAACTGAAGTAGTCAGACTCAAAAAAACAGTTTGGTGAAAAAAACCCAACATATTCAGAACAGTAATATAAAAAATAAATACAATTAAGATAAAAACTGCTTTTCCTGTAAATATATTTGAGCCAAAACTCCCCATTGATTTATTAAATATTAGAACTGCTTTTCCTAAAATTTCCACAATCTTGTGATTCAAACCACGTCCAGAGGAGAAATCAGTGATTTCAGATTAGAGTTTAAGCGATTAATCGGATTAATTCTGATTAATCAATGATTGACATAATCGTCAACTAAGTCAGTAATCAATTAATTGTTAATTTGAGTGTACAGACTCGAAAAAAGTCAATTTGGTGAAAGAATTCAACACATTCAGAGCAATATTTAAGCCAAAATATACAAAAATATATACATTCTCCATTTATTAAGATAAAAAAAAACTTTTGTTTGTAAAAATGTTTTTGCCTAGTTTTGGCTAAACCCAGCTTCGCCCAGTTCAAATTCACTAAAGTAAGGCTTTTTAGGCAACAACATGTTTTTTTCTTATTTTAAAAAGGAAACCTTTGTTTACTTGTATTTTGTTATGTATTAAATGGTCAAATGAATCTGTATAACGCACCCAGTTTTTATTCGATTAATCGTTAGAATAATCGATCAATTAATAATCGTTAGTCGTAGATTCATTAGGTTTGCGTTTATTACTTATTTGCATCTTTTAATGCTTTTCCAATATTGCACAATATTGATTAAATGAAAAAATCTGAATATTGTGCCATTATTTAAAGTCTGATTAATCGATTAATCGTCAGAATGACGGATCGTTATTTGCAGTTTTGTGCCGTTTGCAGCTGGAGTTGCTTACTTGACGCAGTCCAGGCGGTTTTCCCGCGCGGCGATGTGCAGAGGAGAGTCTCCGTGGACGTTGACGGCTTGGAGGTCACACTGGGCGTTCAGCAGAACCTCGGAGATTTCCACGCTGCCGGAAAACGCTGCCCAGTGAAGGCAGATGTTTTTCTCCTGGAGAAAAAGAGCAAAGAAAACCTTTGTTTAGTTTCCATGGAAACACAAAGTAAAACCAGAACCCGTCCGGACCGACCTTATCCCTGATGCTGATGTCGGCTCCTTGGGACAGAAGCAGCTTCACCTGGTCCACGTGTTTGTACTCTGTGGCCCAGATCATGGCTGTCCAACCGCCGTCATCCTGCAGAAACAGGAAGTAATCCCAGATTAGTTCTGCTTCTGGAAGGAAAGCCTGATTTCTTCATCTTTATCCACTACTCAGACAATCAATCCTTCAGGAAGTGAAAATACTCGATTATGAGCTTTGACATTTCCAATAAAAACCAAAAACCGGTTCAGTTGAAGGAGGAGAGCTGGGAGGTTTCACAAAAATCTGCAAACAAAAACAGGTTTTAATATTCCTGCTAATCCACAATCCAGTTTTCAAGGTTACTTGTTCCTCAGATTAATTTTAAAGCAAATAAAAACGTCAAGATGTGTTTATGGGTCGAGATTCTGCAGCTGAGAGGCTATAAAAGAGGAAACCTGGAAAAACGACTGGAAGGAAAGACAGAAGGATGGAGAAACGACCAGAATACTAGAAAGACAAAGATAAACGACTGAAGGGTTGGATGGACGACAGAAAGATGGATAAATAGGAAAAATAGATGGGTGAATGGATGAACGGAGAGATGGATGGATGAACAAATGATAGACGACTGAATAAATAGACAGACCTTTGAAAAAGTGACCTGTCTCTTTAAAAAAGTGACCTGTCTCTTTAATCAGTGACCTGTCTCTTTAATCAGGTGACCTGTCTCTTTAATCAGTGACCTGTCTCTTTAATCAGTGACCTGTCTCTTTAATCAGTGACCTGTCTCTTTAATCAGTGACCTGTCTCTTTAATCAGTGACCTGTCTCTTTAAATGTTCCTCCATGTTTTCCCGCCTTCACCTGGTGCACCGCCTGCAGCTGCTCTCACCTGACAGTTGACGTCCACCAGCCCAGTGGACAGAAGGTGCTCCACCACGCTGTAATGACCAGACTTGGCCGCCAGGTGGAGACATGTGAACCCTTCAACGTCCTGTGAGGAACAGAAACCCGGTTCAGACCCAAACGTTTCCCAGAGGTCCTGGACGTTCTGATGGAGGACGCACCTTGTGCATGGCGCTGGCTCCGGCCCGCAGCAGGTACAGCACCACCTCCATGTGGTTGTTCTCGCACGCCTCCATCAGCGGCGTCCGCTGGTCCTCGTCACACATGTCCAGGTTCGCTCCGGCCTGAACACGGGCCACAATCAGAACCAGAACCGGGGTTTGGGTTGCCCACCGAGAGCGGAGAGTTTACCCCACCTGAACCAGCATGTGGCAGATGTCGGCGTAGCCTCCCTCCGCGGCGGCGTGGAGCGGCGTGCGCTTGTTCTGGGAGTCCATCTTGAAGTTTGGGTCGGTACCATCCACTGAAAACCAACAACACGCCGGGTCACATTCCTGATAAACACGGAGCTACGCAGAATAATCCTGATGATAATCTTGATTAAACCTGATCTGTTGATCTTTTAAAGCGCTTCTTTGCTCTTTCCTATGTTTTGATCATCGAGGCTTGAAAAGTCGCAAATTTAAAGAAGGAACCAGAAACTTCAGCAAAACTATTAGAAAATTTAGTTTTTTAATTTCTGTCAAACCTGCTAAGCTTTTTATCCACATTTCGCCTTTTCACAGCCACAAACTTTAATGCATTTTATTTAGAATCTATGAGACAAACAAAAAAAATCTCCAGAACGAAAAACACAGCGGCTAGTTTAATGTCAGAAGTCTGACATGAGAGTCGAAATTAAGAGAAAACAAAGTCAGAATTCTAAAATTAAAATTAAAATTTTGAGGGAAAAAAAGCAAAAAAAAAAAAATGAAACAAAATTTCTGAGATTAAAATTAAGAATCTAAAATTAAAATCAGAATTCTGAGAAAAAAAAATCAGAATTAAAAGCTTGGAATTCTGAGGTCTAAGAAAAATAATTCTGAGAAAAAAAATTAAGAAATAAAAAACCAGAATTCTAAGTAAATAATAAATAACAAAACCAGACTCTTTCAGTGAGGTGAAGCTCTACACACCCAGCATGAGCACCACCTTCTTCAGCTCTCCCTGTTTGGCCGACAGGAACAGCTGCTTGGGGTGGAACCGCAGCTTCTTGGGCCTGACAAGAGAAGAAGAAACGGGTCTCAGGTCCTGGCGTCTCTGCGGCGTCCATGGAAGAAGAGCGGCTTACTTCTCTGTATCCAGGGCGACCAGGACACTCTCCAGAGTTTCTTTAGTTGTTCCTAACGGCAGCATAGGTGGCGCTATCGTTCCGATTCCAGACTGCAAAGACATCTGCCGGGACGACCCCGGGACGGCCGGGTCATCGGGGTCCAGAGTGGGATGGGCGGACAGCGAGCTGTCGGCTCGGCCGCTGACTTCAGCCACAGGAGACAAACAGGAAGAGCTGCAGGACAAAACAATCGTCGCTGATTAGCTTAGATTTGCTAGCTTAACTTCATTAGCTTAGCTTTTGTTAACATTACTAGCTTATCTTTGATACATTAGCCTTGTTAGCTTAGCTTCGTTACGTTAACTTTATCTTACGTTTGTTAACTTAGCTTTCTTAGCTTAACGTCATTAGGTTAGCTTTGCAAACCTAACATTGTTATTTAGCTCTGTTAGCTTAGCTTTGTTAGCTTAATTTTATTGGTTTAGCTTTATTAACTTAGCTTTGTTGGCTTAGCTTCGATAACACAGCTTTGCAATTCTAACTGTTGGCTTAGCCTAGTTAACTTTATTAGCTCATCTTTAGCTTAGCTCTGTTAGCTCAGCTTGGCAAGCCTAACTTTGTTAGCTTATCTCTGTTAGCTTAACTTCGTTAGCTTGTGTCTGTTAGCCTAGCGTTCAGCCCCAGAGTGTTCCAGCTGGACTCTGACCTGCCGGTAGTTGTGTCTGCTCGGCCCTCAGGGGCCCCCGGGGTGGCCGGGCCCTTGGCCTGCGGCGGAGGAACTGTGGAGGTGGTGTCGGCCTTGGCGATGGTGACCTCCTTGGCCTTGGCGGCCTCCTCCCCACAGTGCGGACAGAAGCTCTGACCCTTCAGCATCGAGGCGCACGCCTGGTGGAAGCGGTGGGAGATGCTGACGTCCGGCTGGCACTCCATGAACGTCCCCTGCTCCAAAGAATACCCAAGAAAAACACAAATGATGAATAATCCCCCCCTCCAGTCTCTCCCAGTCTCCCAGTCCCCAGTACTCCCAGTCTCTCCAGTCACTCCCAGTCTCTCCCAGTCTCCCATCTCCCAGTCTCTCCCAGTCCCCCTGAACTCACGGCTCTGCAGAAGAACCCGCAGCCGGGGCAGCACTGGTGCTTCACCATGCCGCTGCGGTGATCCTCGCACAGAACCAGCAGCTGGACCGAGTTGGACGGACGCATCATCTCGTGCTTCAGGACGGCGCCCTGGCAGCGCGTCAGCTGGCCGTCCACGCTCTCCGTCGCCATGCACTTCCTGTCCGCCAGGATCAGGATCTCGCGGCTCTTCGGTGTCTCCATGCGGCAGCTGCAGAGCGGCAGCTCCTGCGCCTCCTCGATGGCTGACCCGGAAGGTTCTGGACCCGATCAGAACAGAAACTATTAAAAAACCATAAAACTTTTACATCCACCGTCGCTGCTTCCTGCATAAAAACACAGAATCCTTCAGAGATAAAAGGCTGGTTCTCATTAGTTAAATCAGTGGCTCATAGGGAACAGTGCGCCCTCTGCTGGTTGACAGAGGGATGACATCCTGGTTCTGATGGATGAGACCCAAAAACGCTTTTATAAGGTCATTAATACAAAGGGAGGAGACAAGGAAGAAAAGAAGGAAGAATAAGAAAGGAAGGAATGAAGGAAGGAAAGAAGAAAGAAAGAAAGGATGAATAGGAAGAAAAAAAGAAAAAAAGCGGGAAAATGGAGGAGATAGAGAAAAAAAAAAAAAAAGGAAGGAAGGAGGGACAAAAAAGAAAGAAGAAACAGAAGATGGAAGGACAAAGAAGGAGGAGGTAGGATGCAAGGAAGAAAAAAAGAAGAAAAGGAAAGAAAAGGGTTGAAGGGCGGATGGGCATTAAAGACGGTAGTAAGGGAAGGACACATAGGAAATGAAGGAGACAAAGGAAGGATCCCACATGTAGCATCTTTAGCTCCATGAAGCTGGTTGGACTCCTGTGGATCCGGATCCGTTCTGATCTCACCGTTGCTGTGTGACGACTTGCTGAGGTCGACGCACTCGGACGGGAGGATCTCCGTGTACTCCTGACCCGACGTCTGCGGCAGAACCTCCGTCTCCGGTTCTAAGACGAACAGTCCACAGTAAGACACAGAACCGGCGACCGAGTTTCAACAAGCGAGTCGACGGATCACCTTTGGCGGCCGTCCTTCGTTTCCTCTTCCTGGACGGTCTGAGCCAGGCGCCGTCTGCTTTGGACTTCTTCTTCAGCTTCTTCTTCAGGCTGGACTCGAAGCTCTGAGACGGGCAGGTCGGACTCGGTCAAGAGATCAGAACCCGACAACAACCCTAGAGTATTATCTGTGATCCTGAGAGCCTACCAAATCCGACTCCGTGCCCTCTTCCTCCTCCTCCTCCTCCTCTCCCTCGTCGTCTTCGGAGTCTTCGGACTCGTGATCATCCTTCACCTCCAACAAGAAAAGGAAAAACTGCCTCAACATCACCTGAAGATTCAGTACATCTGATCCAAACTTCATCCAAACTCCCCATACAGGAGAACCGTCTCATACACCCGGCTGATCGGACCTATGAGCAAGTCGTCCTCTGATCAGCAGATTTGGGGGTTTCTTGGTGACGTTTCTCTGTCCCCCAGTCGATGGACTGGGTTTTCTGACACCAGCAGTTCCTAACCGTACCATTGTCCTATGGATCCAGAACCCAAGGAATGTTCAGTTTGGTTCGCCACTTTATGTTCTGGCATATTCAGGAGAGTTTCCACCGACAACTGGACCTTAACAGGTAAAACGCCTAACATAGCGTCATAGCAATGTGTCAACAAACACGAAGCAAGCAGAGACGTGTTTCCGTCTACCAACCAGTGGACTGTGTCCAAGTCCAAAGTCAGCCCTGGCCAGAAAAGTCTCCATTTGTAGAAACTGCACAGTTCTTTCCTGTTTCTCATAATCTCGTCATGCTAGTGCAACGACAAATGTGACGCACTATGTCTTGTACTTGTCGCCACTATTGGTGACGTTTGTCTTTCCCCCAATCAGTGGACGCTCAGTAAATGTTCTGCACCGTGAGCCAGACAATCGTTTGGTTCTTATTGGTTTTATGAGCCACTTTCACAATGGAAGCAAACCAAATTAGCCCCTGATACATGCCAAATGTATAAGGCTTTAACCAATTCTTCCATTTCATGTAGTGATGTTTTCCTGTCCACCAATCAACAGACAGTTCTGCCCCAGCCGTACCATTGTCCATTGGACCTACAACTGGATGGACATGTCTTCCTCTCCCACCTGATCAGCAGACTCAGAAGTTTCTTGAACAGCTGGAAGGGTTTGCTCTGCAGGCTGCGGTCGCATCTCCTCTTCAGACTCCATGTCCTCCGACTCGTCTTCCTCGGACGCGTTCACCACCTTCTCCCCGTTCACGTTAGCCGCCTCCCTCTTCTGGAAGCCAGGAGTTTTATTCAGTAGTGTTTAAAACTTAGTGAAGAATGTAGAGACATACATTCTTTACCAAGCAAAATTGCAACTATATTAAAAACCAATAATTTAATTCATTTTTTGAATGAGAAAATAAACATTTTATTGTCTGAAATGCCAGAAAGGTCGATTATTTGCAGCATTTGCAGATGAAAAATGTGAAATGCATCACACATTGTAACTTCTGTACAATAAGTTACAGTTCAACTCTTTCTGCTTGACTTCAGGTGATCAATAGGAGATTTTTTGAACCAGGTAATGTTAAAATTGGCACTAGTTGAGTTTGGGGTAGATAATATTTACAGACCATAAAGTTGTTTTTTTATCTTAAATGCAAAATGTTTAGGCTTTTGTACATTTTTAACTTAACTGCTGCTCTGACTGTGTTGTTCTTTCAGTAACTGGTCCTTTTAGGCCGTTAACGATTAATCTATTGCTAAAGCAGTTGATTATTTTAATATCCGA
Source organism: Phalloptychus januarius (assembly GCA_902982915.1). Classification (NCBI taxonomy): domain Eukaryota; kingdom Metazoa; phylum Chordata; class Actinopteri; order Cyprinodontiformes; family Poeciliidae; genus Phalloptychus; species Phalloptychus januarius. The sequence continues at coordinate 78,090 of CADWAE010000133.1, read as the reverse complement.
TTAATCACGATTAATCCAATTAATCATTCCAGTCCTAATCTGAAATCTTTGATGTCTTCTCTGGACGTAGCTTGAATTACAGGGTTATGGAAATTCTGGAAAAAACTGTTCTGATTTTTAATGGGGATTAAACCGAATGGAAGAAGCTGGAGCTATATTTACAGACAAGTATTTTTATCTTGAATACGAAACGTAAATATATTTTTTGCACAGTTTGGTTTAATTATTGTTTTTTTTTTATCACCAATAGGCCTTTCTAGAGTCTGTTTACTCTGATTCATCGATGAATGAATTAGTTGGCGGTAATTTAAATCATGATTAATCACGATTAATCGTTTTTATCTGGACAAGCAGGAATGGTTTAGCACACAGGATGTAGGACCTGCTGGGTCTTTGCAGACTGCTGCAGCTCCTTAAACATTTCCAGCATGGTTCTCTGCTTTAGCACTTTGGTTTTCTTCTTGGGAACCAAGCTGTACGTCCCCATCCTCCTCTTCTTCTTCCGGGATGAAAACACGGTTGAGTACGGCCCTGGGTGAGAGAAGAGGAAACCGTCACAGTGCGTCCCAGCTGTGAACGTGAGCCGTCGGGGCGAGTCGTACCGAGGCGATGCTTGACCAGAGCTGGAGAATCTGCCGGAGCAGCTGCTGGTTCTGTGGCAGCTGCTGGTGAAGCAGCGTGTGCTGAAGCTGGCGTTTCTGGTGGACTCTGAGGTAGATGGTTCGGCGCAGGCGGCGGCGGAGATGACTTCAACACATCTGGTGCGACTGGAGACTCGGGTTTGACGCTGTTTGCTTGTCTCAGCTCCCTGTTGATGAGCTGCAGGCGACAGAAACAGAAAGACGAACGGTCAGAAAACAGCATTACGGTTCATGGTGGTGATGTTGGACGAAGCATCGTGTGTCTGTGAGGCTCAGACACGAAGCGCAGGAGGCCGTACCTTCTGGGCCGGGCTGACCGCCGGCCTCGACATCGTCTTCCTCGCTCTGTGAACAGTGACGGGCGGCGGAATCGTGACGGGGCTCGAAGCAAAGCCGTTTTTAGCGTCCGACATGTTCCCCGTGCCGGGGGCGGTCCTTAAAGCGCCTGAACTCTGCACGCATCCCACCGGCGGCGAAGCGTTGAGGGGTTTGGCTGTCTGCCCCCCCGGCGGCGAGCCCGCAGGCAGCCTGTTAGTCCTGAGCGGGGAGGAAGCCCCCGAAGCGGGCGCCGCCGCCGCCGCCCCGCAGCCGTCCTGCTGCTTCGCCAGGATGAACCCATTGCTTCCAGTTACGGATCCGTGCGGCGTCTCCGTCTCCGCCGTGCCGTTCTCGTTCACCGCCGCCTTGATGCCGCCGACCGTCGGGTCGCCGTGTCTGCTGCTGCCATCGTCGCTCTCCGTGCCGTTCAGCATGACGGCCTCCGCTGCGGCGGGGGAGGCGCATCCGGCCGCTGACGCTACGTCTCTGTCCTCGTCTGAGAACAGAAAAATAACGTCAAACCAATCGGAACCAAACGGAAACGTCCAGGGTTTAATCTGGAGTCTGACCTGACTTCTCCTCGCCATGGTGAAGATCCAGTCCCTCTTTCTTTGGAGGTGCAACCTTATCCACGGCTAAACCAGCGGGCTGCAGAACAAGAATACAGTCCATCAGCCATTAGGAGCCACTTCATTTACCTCCAAAAGCAGGAAATATGAAGCTGCATCACCTTTCAAATATAAAGATCTTCATCGTTAAAGATGTCGAGACATTAAACAGAAATACGGCCTTGATAATAAACAAAGAGAGACCAACCAGACGGGACCAGTCAAATCAATCAACCTCCTTCAACAACCAAAACGTAGAAAAAGTTACAAAACCTGGAGGGAGGAACCAGGAAGGGATCCATCAAATCCACACTGAACTGGTCAGATATCTTAAATAATGTCACATGTTCCTTCAGAGCACCGGCCCAGATGGGCACAAAGGTCACGCTGGAGGTCAAGTTCACTTCTTTCTGAGCCGTCCTGAGTTACAAAGTGTGGAGAGTTTTTTTTTTATTGGGCCCAATTTAGCTTTAAACTGTGAGATCATGTTGCTGGGCAACCGGCCAAACTGTGCAGAGGGTTTAATGAAACACAAGCAGCTCTGGAAAACATTAAGAGACCGTTAAAATGATTTTACTCTCCACAGGTTCATCTGTGAGAACATTGTTCTTTATTCTGTGAGCTGCTCCAAGCAAAAATGTAGCATTTATTTGCAGAAAATGAGAAACGATCAAAATAAGGACAAAGATGCAGAGATTTCAAATAATGCAAAGAAAATCAGTTCAGGTTCATTTAGAAACTGAAGTTTTAACTCAGAGGTCAATGTTTGACCTGGAGGTTTTCATTGGCAGCTTCATTTCTTCAAGCTAAAGTAAAGAAGCAATAATTTGGAAACAGATAAACGTCATTTAGGACATCCTGCGGATGATGTCCACCTCCCTGAAACCTGAAACTGATGAGAATGAGGCGACGGCCATTGTTCTGAGCTACTTTGCTCTGTTTGGTATGGAAAACTTGTTTCAATATAATGTTTTTTTTCCCCACTTTTTAAGAAAACAAACAAAAACATAAAGCAGGATACCAGATATTTGATAATCACATGAACTGAAAAGAGAACTGGAAAAGATTGTGAACTACATTTTCATCATTTTAATTGAAAAATATGAAGCTAAAGCAAAATATCAGCAACAAAAAACGAGAATTTCTATTTTTTGTGCATTTTTTACAGCTTGAAGAATAAAAGTTACTCATATTCTCTCCCTTAAACTAGACCAGCTCTCATTAAATCACCTAAATCTCATGTTTACATGAGGAATGTAAACAGAGACCAGGTCTGTCTGCAGCCTGAAAGCATTTCTCAGAGATCCATCAATCGTCTCCAACGATTGCTAAAAGTCCAACACGTTTAACTTCAGGCAGAAATTAGGAACGCTGACGGCTTGAATGAAACCATTTCAGCACAAACATGAGAGGAAAGCAGCTTCAGATCAGCCTGACCTTTAACAAGAGCCGCCGTTAATGACGAGTCAGAGCTCTCGTCTATCTCTTGGAGGACGAACAAAGCCGATACTGAGTCAGATTTTCCCCTGGATGGAGGAGCAAACAGTTTCCTCTCAGACTGGCCCAATCACAGGACTGGTTTGTCAATGTCTGCACATTAACAAACCAGTCCAGAGCGTTTGTCGCCAAGGATTTCCCTCCTTTACCTGCAGCTCAGACCCAAACTGGAACCGTCAGAGCAGACCACCACAGACCCTACAGCCAAGGCAGACCAGCACCTCGTCAATCAGCAACAGGCTTTGCTCAACATCTGCAAAGCTGCAGCACAAAAACTGAGGCTGCTTCCCAAAGAGCGTCCAGTCTGAGTGGAGCTTGACCTGCCGCAGGATCACCTGGGAGCAGCCAGACCGGAGGAACACTGCTGCTTCCTCTTTTTACTCAAAGGAAAACACAGAACCCGGCCTCTTCACTCCCCCTAGTGGTGGACAGTGGAAGTGCCGTTGGATTCAGTCGGCAGAGAGAGACAGAGGGGGGAAGGGAGGCAGAGAAAGCTGTCTGCAGAGCTCCGCCATTTCACAACCAGACTGTTTACTGACATGGCTCGGCCATTGCAGCGGCTTTCCACTAGATGGAGGACTGAAGGGGTCGGGAAGCTGGTGGACTGGAAAACTGAGGGATCTCCAGACCTGAGGGAGGAGATCAGCAGTCCTGAAGGCCTCAGTTAAAACATGGTAGATTAGACCAAAGCTGCAGCTGGAGCTTAGAGTCATGAAAGGCCTACAGGTTGACAACAACCAGGCTCCACATTGTGTAGAGGAAATGGGAAAATTAGCGAGCTTCAGTCATTCATATCTCTCCAACCAGAGTCTGGTATGTGAAGGCCTGTGACCTATCTTTAGATCGGCTCCAAGAGGCCTGAAAACGCGTCAGTATGAACGCTTTTCTCAAGGACAGTTTACTCTGAAGGAGACGGAGGAAATGCCTCAACATTCAGCCTGGTGAACCGTTCAGACTGTCACATCGATGACCTGTTCATTCCTTCGTTACGTCTGTGTGACGTCATGCCAACAAACTGTAATGTGGTTACAGAAACTATGCAGAGTTTTAACCTTTTTTTGGTTAAAGACCTGCAGGTTAAAAAACCAGTTCTGGTTCTGTTAGTATTATTTCTCTTTGGTAAATTCCAGATTGATGGAGATATTTTTCATTTTCTTCAAATGTTCACATTTCTTCATTATTTGATAGAATTAGATTTTAAACTCTAAAACTTCCTTCCACAGTCTTCTCACTGTCGTTTTCTGGAGTTCTGGCCCATTCCTCCCAACAGAACCAGCAGAACCAGGTCAGATTTGCAGCCTAACTTGCCCTCACCTCATCAGCTCTGCCCATAAATCTCCTCAGAGCTTTAGATCAGGGCTTTGCGATGGACTCTAAAACATTGACTTTGTTGTTCTTAAGCCACTTTGTAGCTAATCTGGTTGTTTGCTTTGGATCATCGTCCATCTGGAAGACGGCCAAACGGTACCTTCCTGGCTTGAGATGATGCTAAATATAGTTTTTCCTCATGATGCCACTGGTGTTATGAAGTGTAACCCAGCATGATACTACCACCTCCGTACCTCATCACAGATTGCTCCGACTTCCAAATTTCTGCTTTTCCATCTAAATGTAATAACGATTATTATGACAACATTACATTTAATCAAGCGCCGTCATCAAAAACCAACAATACGAATCAATCAAATCTGCTGGTCAATTGTCCATATATTAAGGTTCAAAATAATGATAAGGATTTAGCTTTAGTTCTGGGCTTCATACAAAAACACATTAAAATTTCCATCAATCTGGAATTTACCAAAAAGAAATAATACTAACAGAACCAGAACTGGTTTTTTAACCTGCAGGTCTTTAACCAAAAAAAGGTTAAGGCTCTGCATAGTTTCTGTAATTACAGTTTGTTGGCATGACGTCACACAGACGTAACGAAGGAATGAACAGGTCATCGATGTGACAGTCTGAACGGTTCACCAGGCTGAATGTTGAGGCGTTTCCTCCGTCTCCTTCAGAGCAAACTGTCCTTGAGAAAAGCGTTCATACTGACGCGTTTTCAGGCCTCTTGGAGCCGATCTAAAGATAGGTCACAGGCCTTCACATACCAGACTCTGGTTGGAGAGATATGAATGACTGAAGCTCGCTAATATTCCCATTTCCTCTACACAATGTGGAGCCTGGTTGTTGTCTTTATGACTCTAAGCTCCAGCTGCAGCTTTGGTCTAATCTACCATGTTTTAACTGAGGCCTTCAGGATGCTGATCTCCTCCCTCAGGTCTGGAGATCCCTCAGTTTTCCAGTCCACCAGCTTCCCGACCCCTTCAGTCCTCCATCTAGTGGAAAGCCGCTGCAATGGCCGAGCCATGTCAGTAAACAGTCTGGTTGTGAAATGGCGGAGCTCTGCAGACAGCTTTCTCTGCCTCCTTCCCCCTCTGTCTCTCTCTGCCGACTGAATCCAACGGCACTTCCACTGTCCACCACTAGGGGGAGAGAAGAGGCCGGGTTCTGTGTTTTCCTTTGAGTAAAAAGAGGAAGCAGCAGTGTTCCTCCGGTCTGGCTGCTCCCAGGTGATCCTGCGGCAGGTCAAGCTCCACTCAGACTGGACGCTCTTTGGGAAGCAGCCTCAGTTTTTGTGCTGCAGCTTTGCAGATGTTGAGCAAAGCCTGTTGCTGATTGACGAGGTGCTGGTCTGCCTTGGCTGTAGGGTCTGTGGTGGTCTGCTCTGACGGTTCCAGTTTGGGTCTGAGCTGCAGGTAAAGGAGGGAAATCCTTGACGACAAACGCTCTGGACTGGTTTGTTAATGTGCAGACATTGACAAACCAGTCCTGTGATTGGGCCAGTCTGAGAGGAAACTGTTTGCTCCTCCATCCAGGGGAAAATCTGACTCAGTATCGGCTTTGTTCGTCTCTTTAGTTATGAGCCCTGCTACCATTCAGGCTGCTGCAAGCAAGCAGGAAAGCAATAAGTGCATTCATGCCTCAACTTTGTGAAGTTACAGTTCTTGTTTGGCAGCTGCTCTTAATCCCGTCACGTTTGTTTGTCAATCGGTCCCTGAACGTCTCGTCAGAGGGGAGCAGGAGTCAAATCTCCTGAAGGTCTGGAAACAACAGCCTCCTGACTGTTTCCTTGGATGTGTCTCATTGATTGACTGTAATGAAGTGATTTCTGAGCAGCTGAGGCTGAGAGCATTGAGGTTCAGACAGAGGAGACCAGTTATTTACACACACCGTGTGAAAAGAAGGTGGATCTGTTTCCCTCTTTTCTTATTCTGCATTAGTTGGGATAATCAAATTATTTGTGTTTGCCAAAATGATCTGAAGGACAGTCTTGAAGAGATTGCTTTGTGTTTGAGTGTTTTGGGAAAGTCAAGATGATGATGTGGAGTTATAATCTCCTGAGAAGTCCATTAGGGAACCCGAATAAAACTCCTGGCACATTTTGAATCTTTATCAGAAATAATGGAAAAACCAAAACAAATCAGCAAAAACATCCGGAAAAGAAACGAAGAGCTGCACGAGTCTCGTTCCTTCTTGGGTGAAACTTGTTGATTTGATTAGATTTTTAATCCGCAGCAACAATATTTGAAGGTTTTTCCTGATCAAGAGGAAAGAATTTGATTAATTACAACATTTTTACTTCCTGATATCAAAATTATATTATTTAAAATTGGTTTCTTCTGCAAACAATTATTGCAGTGATTGATTAATTCACCTATTCTGATGATTAATCGATTAATCAGATTTTGTTTTTAATTGACACATTTTGCAGGTGTTTTTTTAGCCACTTAAGACTTTCTTCTACAAAATTAGAAATACATTAAAAGCTTCAAATAGAAAATTAATTCAGTTACTTTTTTGAATAAGAAAAACGTTTTACTGCCTAAAATGCAACTCTGTAGTTTTCCTTTAGCAAATCAGGTGAAGCTAAAACATTTATTATATTTACACACAAAGGTGTTTTTATCCTAAATGCAAAATGTATATTTTTACTAAATGTTTTGCTTTGTTACTGTTCTCAATTTTTCATCATATTGCAGTTTTTGACTCTGTAGTAATTGATTAACTAACGATTAATCAGTTACTACATCAGTTGATGATTTATTCCGATTAATCGTTTAAGCCCTGCTGTCTTCCCTGTCAGTAGACAAAGTAACACTGAGAAAATGTGTTAATGTTAAATAATGGTAACTGCAGAAAGTTGTAATTTCCCCCTCACTTTAAATCTCTTCTTATTTTATTGTGAGCTCCCATTTCTTTGTCAATTTGCTGTTGATCAAATTAACTTTTACTATAAATTAGGGATAATTTTAAACTAAATAAATTGTCTTTGACAACAAACATGGATCTGGGGCATTAAAAACACTTTTTAAGGGCTGCAGCTAAAAGTTATTTTAGAAACTGATTATTCTGATGATTAATTGATTATTCTAATGGAGAAGTTGTGACATTCTGCAGCGTTTTCAATTAACCAGTTTTTATACAATATTAGAAATACATTAAACATAATTCAGTTATTTTTTTAGGTGAGAAAATAAACATCTTATTGCCTAAAATGCATCAATATAATATTTGTTTTGATCGTTTAGAGCAAATGATGTACCTGCAGCTAAAAATGTTCCTCAAGTTCATCCCTTTGTGTTTGACTTATGGCTGACCTGGTTATTCGTTTTTTTAATAAACCAATTACAAATGGGATAAGTTGAAGTTTTATTTGCTGCATTTGACCCAGATGAAGCTAAAACTTGACGAGTTCTTGGTAAATATTCTTAACAGGCAAAGCTTTTTCTTATCTTCCATGCAAAATGTATTGATCTTTTCTGTAATTTTGGTGAAATTACTCAATTGAATATGTTGTTCTTTCAGAAAAGGACCTTTTTATTTTAATCTTTATAATCCAGTTAACGATTAATCGATTACTATAAATCAGTTAATGATCCATCATGATTAAGATGATTAATCATTCAGACTCTAACCAAATATTTTTAAAAATATGATGTGCATCAATGTATTCTGTTAGTTTTCTCTTTTCCTGTCAACAGAATACAGAATAAAGTGAAACTGGAGTGAAAATTGGACTAAATCAAACATGAAAATGATTCTCAGCTCCAGACACTGACAGCTCCCCTGCAGTGGCGTCAACCTTCAAAATGAACAGACCATGCAGGGACGTCTGCAGGACACCAGAAATACCCAACTGATCCCAAACAGAACCTGTGTGTTAACACCCAGACCAAAACGAAGGCCTGGGTTTCCGGCTGTACAGGCAAACAGGCAGCACATGTTCGCCTGTTTTTCATTTTCAGTTCCCTGCACAAAAGATGCAGGTTGGAGTGAAGGCAGTCGCTGCCTCTTTGTTGCAAACTCTTCAATCTTTGGCAGCATTTCAGCACAAACATGAGAGGAAAGCAGCTTCAGATCAGCCTGACCTTTAACAAGAGCCGTCGTTAATGACGAGTCAGAGCTCTCGTCTATCTCTTGGAGGACGAACAAAGCCGATACTGAGTCAGATTTTCCCCTGGATGGAGGAGCAAACAGTTTCCTCTCAGACTGGCCCAATCACAGGACTGGTTTGTCAATGTCTGCACATTAACAAACCAGTCCAGAGCGTTTGTCGTCAAGGATTTCCCTCCTTTACCTGCAGCTCAGACCCAAACTGGAACCGTCAGAGCAGACCACCACAGACCCTACAGCCAAGGCAGACCAGCACCTCGTCAATCAGCAACAGGCTTTGCTCAACATCTGCAAAGCTGCAGCACAAAAACTGAGGCTGCTTCCCAAAGAGCGTCCAGTCTGAGTGGAGCTTGACCTGCCGCAGGATCACCTGGGAGCAGCCAGACCGGAGGAACACTGCTGCTTCCTCTTTTTACTCAAAGGAAAACACAGAACCCGGCCTCTTCACTCCCCCTAGTGGTGGACAGTGGAAGTGCCGTTGGATTCAGTCGGCAGAGAGAGACAGAGGGGGGAAGGGAGGCAGAGAAAGCTGTCTGCAGAGCTCCGCCATTTCACAACCAGACTGTTTACTGACATGGCTCGGCCATTGCAGCGGCTTTCCACTAGATGGAGGACTGAAGGGGTCGGGAAGCTGGTGGACTGGAAAACTGAGGGATCTCCAGACCTGAGGGAGGAGATCAGCAGTCCTGAAGGCCTCAGTTAAAACATGGTAGATTAGACCAAAGCTGCAGCTGGAGCTTAGAGTCATGAAAGGCCTACAGGTTGACAACAACCAGGCTCCACATTGTGTAGAGGAAATGGGAAAATTAGCGAGCTTCAGTCATTCATATCTCTCCAACCAGAGTCTGGTATGTGAAGGCCTGTGACCTATCTTTAGATCGGCTCCAAGAGGCCTGAAAACGCGTCAGTATGAACGCTTTTCTCAAGGACAGTTTACTCTGAAGGAAACCGCCGCCACGTCGCAACTGGATCTTTATTGTCTTTATCTTCAATTTAGGAAAGTATTTTTCCAGCTCTCTGCAGTCTCTGATTCAGAAACAGAACCTACATGACCAACGCAAAGAACAACATTAAAACAATAAAAGCCACATATTGGGAGACATTTCTACAACTTTGTCAAGTCTTGATTTCGTTTCCCTTTGAGGAAAGACATGCTGTAAATGATCGGAGTTCGTTCGTTCGTACAAACAGGATCCAACATGTAAACTCTCTGATGCCTTTCGGATAAGTTGGCGCCGCCGCCAGGCAGCAATTATGGCTTCAATACATTAAGATTCAATTCAAGAATCATCTGAAAACAGAAGAGAAACTCAAACCAATAGGTTTTATTTTAGAAACAATGAAGCAACACTACATGTCCTCAAAGCACCTAAGGCCAGCAGCACAGCATGTCTTTCCTCCTCTCTGTCTCCAGGAAGCATCATACCTGCTTTCTTCTCATGGCCTCCACTGAGGAGCAGAAGGCGTCAGACAGGAGCGAGGGAGGAGGAGGAGGAGGAGTGCGTGGGGTGAGAGAGGAAGAGGAATGGTGGGGACGACAGAGAGAGAGAGAGAGCGAAACCTGCTGAAGAGACTGCTCCCGATTTTCTTTTCTTTCCCCGCATGTGCATTCACCTCGCCGGTCATGTGACCTGTTGGCTCCCTCTGTCGGTTCTCCTCCTCCTCAAAAGGGTCTCCACTGAGCATGCTCAGTCAGTTCAAACTGCACTCTGTTTCTCTCCATGGTTGACCTCTGAAGACATCCTTTGGAGCCAAGTCACCATGGAGGCTCAGACGTCAAAGCCAGTCAAAACAGATGGAGATGGACGTAGTTTCCTCCAGTCTTTATACATTTATTCCTATCACCCTAAATAACTGGGCCATTTCTGAAGATTTCATCCAATCAGTTTTTATGAGGAGGAACAACAACAGTTTTACTCGAGTGTTTGGCGTTTGCAACATGGACTCAGCTGTTTGTCTGAAGGAAAGAAGCAGCACAGCTTGGCCAACCAAACGCACTATAGCTGCAAAAACCCCAAACAGCCACGATCTGCTCCGCCTTGAAAGGAAAACTCTTAAAATAGAGCAACAGCAAGAAGAGAATAAGAGATTGCAATCATCTGGGTGAATTAAAACCATCGGTTCGCCTCAGTAAAGAAGCAAAACAAACGATATGATGGTTCATGCTGCTGCGTGAGCAAAACAAAAACATGCAAGGATTTAATAATAATAATAACAGTAAGAAACAACCAGTCAATCACAGAGAGGCAGATGTCAGAACTTTCTGCTCTTTAAATCCTTCTTTAACATGGGTGCAAACTTTCCCCTGCCGCTGATTAACATGTGTAAAATTATGAAATGGTGCAATATATCATAAAATCATATTGTTCAACAAGTACTTTTCTCAAAAGATACCAGGAAAGGTGCTGTTTGTGCATAATATGGCTGAAAAACTAATCATGAGATAACCATGTCACATCGGTCCAAATAGTTAATGATCGATCAGTTTTTTTTGTTTTGTCTTAAATATCTGAAATTCTAGCAAACTGGTGATGATTCCTGTTTTACCCGCGAGTTTCACTCCACACCCTGTTGTTTATTTTTATGAAGTTATGAGGCTTGATGGCAAAACCTTAACGTGCTACTGCGCGAGTTACTCAACAGGTTGTTGCCAGGCAACCAAAGAGTGAGTGCGTGAGTTGCCAGGCAACCAAAGAGTGAGTGCGTGAGTTGCCAGGCAACCAAAGAGTGAGTGAGTTAGTTGACGCCACCAGCATTGATTAACTGGTCATGAGAGGCTGAGTGGCTAAAACCTTTCCTCTGCCTACATCCCCCAGAATGCTGTGCGGTTCTGGATCGAAGTTCAGTGAAACTACTGAACACTCTATTGGACACATTTTTCATCATGTCTATGGGAACATATATTGTTATTTATTTATTGTTCTCTCACACGAAGCGTGGAGGAGCCATAACTTTCTTCAGCCGGACAGAAACTAAAACTAAAGTAATTATTTTTGGACCTAAATAGGAACAATGAAGAGTCAGCTTCCGTTACTGCAGCTAGGAACTAGTAATCAGGTCTGAAATCTGGTTGCAGTGATGAACTCAGACCTGAACTTTCAGAAACACATAAAGACAGTTACAAAGTTAGCCTTCTATCACCGGGTTAATATTTATAGGATTAAACTCCCAGCAAGATCTTCATATATGCATTTACGTTTAGCTAACTTGATTACTGCAACATGGTCGCTAAAGGTTTGCCTAAACTGCCAGACAACTGCAGCTGCAGCTCACAATGATTACTGTAAGAGTGAAGATGTCAGAGGAAAAGCTTATTGGAACCATGCAAGATGGCGCCACAACTCTTCCCCAAACAAACCACTGGGCCAAACAACAACCGTGCAGCTGCCTGATGACATCCTACTTTCTCCAGATTACTCTATTAGGTCTGGAAAAGCACCGACATGGCGGCCTTGACAGGAAGATTGCATGGTATCCACTGCCATTCCTCCAAAACCAGCTTGTATTTGCTTTTATGTGAAGTTCCAGAAGTCCCCATTGATAACACATTGGCTGGAAAAGCAGCCAGTTAGCCATTTCTAAAACATTTTAAAGAAAATGCAGCTTGGGAAACTAAAATACTTGGACACATTACTACTTGACATACTGTTGGTTGGTCCAGATTTGGCTGTACCCCCAAGAATGGCAATAAGGAAAGCTGTGGATGTTAGCTTCTGCAGGAGAGCTAAGATGGTTTATTTGGTATTTGAATTATAAGAATATGCAGTTATGTACATTTTTGCAGGTCCAAAGTGGTTTTCAGCTATTTGCTTGTGGTCTCTATCGCGGGATCAACTGTAGGTGCAAACTGATTTGTTAAAACATGCAAAATGAAAGTAGAAAGGGAGAAAATGTAAGTAAGTGTACAGGCATGTAGTATTTTTACACTATTAAGAATGTTTAATCCAAAGATAGTTTAATTAACAACAATTGTATAGTCTTTCATTTTTAAACCAATGCCAATAATGCACAAGTATCTTTGACCCAAACAGGAGGTCAGTGAATTTCTGAATGGTTTCCAGAAAGTTTCTTCCTCCAGACATGAAGCCCCAAGCAACATAACAGGTTTCATGAAGCAGGAAGCTTTTTTACACAGGGGACATGTGACACACGCTAACAGTACAATATTAGACCTGCAAGCTTTGCTACACCTAGAAATATGAGACAATGAACACAGTGGACTATACCCAGCTCTACAGACACAAACGCCTCACTCTAACTGAGTAAAGAGGAAACTTCTATTCGGAGCAAACAGAAGTCACATCCGGGGTGCCCCAAGGCTCAATCCCTGGACCCCTCCTATTCAGTACCCATATGCTCCCAGTAGCTCCAGTTATAGCAGGAAGTGAGATTAGCTACCATAGCTATGCAGATGATGCACAGCTCTACATCACAATGTTACCAGTGACTCTGAACCCATCCAGTCACTGAACAGATGCTTAGAACAGATCAATGTCTGGATGTGCCAAACCTTCTCCAGATGAACAGAAACAAACCTGAAGTTATTATCTTTGGACCCAAAGAGGAACGATTCAGTGAACAGATTCAGCTGTTGGAGCTAGAAACTAGAGATCAGATCAGCTGAACCTTCAGAGCCACAGAAAGATGGTTACAAAGTCGGACATCTATCACTTGAAGAACATTTATAGGGTTAAATGACTAATGTCCCACCTCGCTGGAGAAACTTATCCATGCATTTATCTTCTGTCGCACTGATTTGTGCAACAGCGTCTAAGAAAATCAATCCTCCAGCTGCAGCTGATCCAGAACCTGCTGCTGGAGTCCTGACTAACACCAGTTCTACTGGGTCCCTGGACCTCAGAGAACAAACTTTAAAATCACAATACACTAAACCACAATACATTGAAGATCTGCTGTTGTCATGACAACCTTCCAGACCTCTCAGGTCTTCTGGTTCTGGGGATGCAGAACCAGAACCAAACATGGAGACGCAGCATTCAGCTTCCAAGCACCACAAATCTGGAGCAAACTTCCAGAAAAATGCAAAACAGATGAAACACTGCGTTTAAATCAAGAATCTGAACATTCTTAAAGGGCCGGTTGAGCCAGAATGTATCAATAAAACCCATTAAACTGTTAAAATAGCTTTTTCTCCAGGATTTTATTGTTTTTGGGGTTTTTTTTGGGAATCAGAATCACAGATTTTGTGGTTCTACTTTAGAAATATTGGTAAGCAGTTTTGATAATATTTGCACTAATGTATGAAGTTAAATGTGAGTTTTTACTAATCGCCGAATCGGTCACAGACTACAACTTGACATCAAGTACGGCTGAGGCTGCAGTCGTTAAAACAACAAGTTTTTGGCCAATTTTGAGAAAATAATTCAGTAACATCAGAAAAAATGGATCTGATGATTTTAGGTGAATTTTGCAGATTTGTGAAAATTTGGAAGGAGATATTGATGTAATCTGGAAACTAGAGGGCCGCATAAAACGCTACGGCGGGCCAGATTAGGCCTCCGGGCCACGAGTTTGACCCCTGTGATCTAGACTGAAAACCCACCTGTTCAGAGTTTCTTCTGACTCTTAATAAATGAAATATTAATCAACATATTTGATGATTTTACTGATGGTTTTAATGATGGTACTTGACAAAATACAGAGTCTGTTACTGAGTATAATGTGTTTATGATGTTTTTATTACTTGTTGCTGAAATGTGCCATTCAAATGAACTGACTAACCAATTCTATTCAAACAAAACTAAAACTTTAAATGAACTGCAGCAACTTTAATATGCAGCAATGCAACAGTTCCAACCATCTTACTCCTGACTTCTTAAAGTGGGCCCAGCATGCAATCCTCCATCTTTAATGTCATAATTGGAATAAAAGAGCAGAAAGGAACGTTTAAGCAGAACCAGAACTTTATGAGTATAATGGAAATGCAAAGTCGTGGTAATAAAACGCCAAAAACAAACCAGATCTCCCACCTACCCCTAAAGTCAGCAATTATGGGGTTTTAACGTTTGTTATTCGGCTACAGTGATGAATAAACCAAAGCTTCATGTCACCACCTGCCAACAATTATAAAATCTGCGGCTCTTGATTTCTTACTTACTCACCTGCAACCAACACAAACAGAAATAAACTTTGCTGGTCGAGACAAAGATGGACTAAAGTCCAAATGCCTGTTGGGTTCAACCAGCCCCAAGTGCAACCTGAGTGTCTAATGGTAGCCATGGCGACCAGGATTCAACACTGAGGGTTTTCCCAATGGTTCCACGGTGCATTCAGGTGCAACTGGTAACAAAACCAGTCAGCGGCTCTGTTCTAAAATACTACAAAAAAGCTGGTAAAATCAAATTATTTTAAGAGCATTTTTAATTTCTTAGTTTATTTTGAACATTATTGGAAAATTAAAGAGTAAAAAGAAACCTAAAACCAGAACAAGGTAAACAATCGACAGAGATTTCAAACTAATTGCAGCTCAATGTTGTCAGAAATGAGGCAGGAAGAAGAATAAAATTAAATCCCAGCCAAAAACTCTAAATTATTTTCTCCTTTTCCTTTTTGTTTCAACGCTGACTACAAAAACCATCTGCTTATTCTTAGGCGATAACGATAAAAGTGACGATAAGAACTGTTTGTTCTCTCTTTCTTAGGTAACGGCGTTCCTCAGGGATCTAGTATTGGGCCTTATTTATTTTTTATAGTGTTTTAGGCCCAAGTAACGAAAGCACAGTGAATAACCCTGTCACAATAATCAATTAATGGCATGTTAGAAAATAATAAGCTTGAAG
Source organism: Phalloptychus januarius (assembly GCA_902982915.1). Lineage (NCBI taxonomy): Eukaryota > Metazoa > Chordata > Actinopteri > Cyprinodontiformes > Poeciliidae > Phalloptychus > Phalloptychus januarius. The sequence continues at coordinate 62,781 of CADWAE010000133.1, read as the reverse complement.
ATAAGAATTACCTGAATAATCTTCAGATAATTCTGGAGATACATTTTTTTTGAAGGGTTATTTTATTTGCAGAGACTTTGTAATCCATTTCATTCAGGTTTCAGTTGTGTGTGGTTTTTATTTCTGTTTTGTATATTTACAATGTCTTCCAGTTCCAGTGTTAAATGTTCTTAGAAAAATTACGTTTATTTGAGAGAGCAAACTTGCATTATTATGCCACTATTGATATGATATTGGAAAATGATTTCAAAATGACATTATTATTTATCGCAATAATTTCTGGGACAATTTATTATTCTTACAGTTCATAACGTAACAGAAAGTTGTAGAATAAGCAGAGTCTACTCAAAGTATGCTAGCAGAATCAATTAGCAAAATTAGCCTCTCTCACACCAGCTCCTCGAGTTGTAAAAGTCAGAAAACTTTGCATATTTTATCACGAAACTAAACTGTCCTTCCAACGGCTTGAAGCTAGGATACCAGCAAAAGCACCAAAGCTGCTTTATTTCATCTCTGTTGGCATTGACAGGTGACTGGCGGGTTGGGAAATCTAAAATCGGACTTTCTTCCCCAACAGTAAACACAACACGTCTCAATTCTATGTATTTTCAGAGCAGATCAGGTGAGAAAAGTTTAGTCAGGTGAAGCACTAAAGCTGTAAAAAAACTACTGAATCATCTTAGCAAGACATGCCTGGTTAATTCAGGCTGTAGGGATGCAAAACAGAGCAAAGCTTCAGCAGATAGCATGAAGGTTTGGAGAATTAGAAATAAATCTCACTGTATTCTGAAGTGTGCTAAAGAAAAACTAAATGAGATGTGATTATTGATTGTTTCAGTTCGGTTATAAAAGCCTCTATCCACAAAATTTGTAGACTTGTTTTGCATTTTATGACTAATTTTGGACTGTTTTCAAGAAAGTATTGTTTTATAAACACTGTTAAATTTTCTATTTATCTCTAAGGTAGCAAATTATTTTATTTATAAATCAGCAGGTTGCAGATTTACAAAATTGATAATTGGAAATACTCCACAAACATCTCCAGCTTAGATACGAACACTATTAGCTATATTTTTTATAATGAATGAAATGATACCATAAAAACCAAACACCTTGACAAAAGTCCAGCCAGTTTCAGGATTTTACACTGAACCCAGAATGCTGTCTGAGCGCCCCCTGCCGACTGACATCATGCATTACCGCTTAAATATATATGAAATAGAAAAGAAAACACAAACTGAAGCCCAAAACAGCTGCTGTGAACATTAAGGCTGATTTTAGTTTGCTTGTTTTTAATCTGAAGCTGTCTCTTTAGTTATTTATCATCATAATTATTTCCTTCAAATGAAAATAAGGGAAATCAGAAACAGGACTGGCCTCTTTTACACCAGAAAGCAGCACAAGGCAATGATAAAATCCGCTTTCACCTTATAAAAACAAGCAATCGCAAGCAGAAAAACTGCAAATGTTAGGTGTAGGGGGTGAAAAAGTAGAGAATAAACCCGGTTTCAGAGCTGGCGCCTTGCTACAGTTGCATTCATTAGTCGGTTAGCTTTCATGCTGTAAACCACAGCAAAGACAACACTCTCAAACCAGCTGCAGCTACAAACATTTCTAACACTGCGTCGCATTTTCCAAAGCAAACAAGCTCCAATAAAAAACACTCTGTGGTTTTATATTTGATAGAGAGAAGCAGTCAGCTAACTAGCATCGCGGCTAGCTAGCTGACCAACGCTCCTTATTAGCCTCCGGTTAGCCGGGAAAAATGAAAAACAGCTAAAAACTATGAATAATATCGCCTCGTGATGCTCGGCTAAACGTCTCTGTGTTTTCATGAACGGCTAAAGGTGGACACAGCTTCAGGGGTAGTGACAAGGACCGGGAACGTGTATAACTAAGCCCCGCTGGTTAGCCCAGCAACACGCCAGCGGTGGCTATTCATGTTCCGGGGCACAGCATCTTCCTGCACATTCAGTTGTCCTCCGGGTCCAGCACAAAAGCACAAGACTGCGAGCAGGCAGCGAGCAGCTCACGGTGAAACTACAACCGGACACCGGCTATCTGCTCGCCTACAGACCGACTCCCTGGCTGTAGGGAGGGATTTCGGTTCTACGGGCACAGAAAAAGAGCAGCGAAGTGAGACGAGTTTAGCGTAGAAAGATCTCTCATACTCACCTCGGTTTCTACCGAAGCCATGGTGCCTGGACGTTGGCTCCGCCCACTACCGATTACGTCACATTTATTGATTCGCAATCAGCGACACCACACCTTAGATTATTAGACACATTAAACAGTAATGTTGTCTTTCACTTGTTAGAATTAAATAGTAATAGTTACACACCTGCAGTTTTTGTTAAAGTTTCAGTTTTATTGAAAGAAACAGATTTTAAAACTTTTTCTGATTTTGTTATTTTTTTCTTACTTATTTGAATTATTGTTATTTTGGTCCTTAAAATATCAAAAATTCCAGTTAACTTTATATTTTGATCTGTCCGACTATCTAACTTTGTAAATATTACATGAGTCTTAATTTGAGTAATCTCTTTTATGGCTCCTTTTTTTTTTTACTTGAATAAAAATTAGTTGAAGTAGTGCTACTCTTTTTTGAATATATTTTTTGGGTACTAGACCCACCTCTCAACATCAGACAGATGAAAACATAAACTGCAAATTCAGATATTTTAAATACTACAAATGTTTTGGAGTCTTAAAAATTAGTATCAACAGCCATCAAAAATTCATTTATTTTGCTTTCGACATATGGAAATTAGTCGTGGATGAAAATACAATCTTTACCCTATGGAAAACAAACTTGAAACTAAGAACAAATTAAATTTGTTAAAAATAAAGCGTATGAAACTAATATTTAAAGTTGATATTGGAATAGTTCCATTGACATTATTCAAGCGTTTATTGTATTTATTTTGATTTATTTGACATTTCAAATGCTTCAGTAGATAGAAACATAGCTTGTCTATAAGCAAGAGGTCTCACTTTAACATAAACTGTAGGTGTGTCTGTATTTCATTCGATTGTGTTTAAAACATATTTGTTCAATCGATTAAGTTACTCGTACTGGGTAGAGTATCCAGAAGTTTTACTCAAGTAAGAGTAGCGATACTTCATAATAATATTACCAAAGTAAAAGTAATCAGCACTGAGGGGTAAAACTACTCCTAAAAGTTATTTTTCAAATAATTACCCAAGTAAAAGTAACTGTGTAAATATAGCTAGTTACTGTTCTTTTTATTAACTAAATTAGTAGAAGGAATATTGTTTATAATTATAAAGATACACATCAAGGTTGTATCCCGATCAACATTTCATTCCAGGTGGTGGCGCTAATCCACCAGAACGTTCCATGCTAACCGCCAATAAAAGCGAAGAAGAAGAAGTTGTAAAGGAATACCCGCCATGCAGGAGCGCTTCAGTTGACTTTTCACGTTTAAACCGCCTCTCTGTTTGCTGTTTTACCTGCAGTCTGCTGCAGAAACATCCTCTGGACGTTAAAACTCCGAGTTTAACTGACCTCAGCGGCGGGAATCTCGCTAAAAGCCACCATGACCCAACAAGCCGCGGCTCTTCAGACCTACAACAACGAGCTTGTCAAGTGTAAGTCGCTGCTTTTCCATTTTAACCGCCTAAACAGATGTTTTCTGTTTTTAAAGGGGCCATCATGTTGTTTCGGTTCAAAATCTGCTCCCGGTAAACAGCGTAACAGTAAGATGATCAGTTTCAACTGGGCGTGCTTTTATAAAATAACTCTTTCACGCTCCGTAAATGATTTTAGTTGTAAAAACAAAGATATAAATTTGTTGTGAAACAGTCTAAATCTATTAACCTCCAAGGCAGCACAGTGCAGTCTGATTAACGCTCACAGATTAGGATATAAAGTTAAATCAGCTTCCGACTCTGCGCTGCACATTGATGTAAGCATTGATTTAGCTGTAACTTGTAATCATTTTTCTGGAGCATCCATCTTCATCTGTGTGCAGAAACGGTGGAAAAGCCCGGATGAAATCCTCCTGGCCTCTCACATAATCTGTTTAAGGTCTCTGAGGACGCTTCGCCTGAGATTATTTCTAGGCTGAAGTTTTAAATATAGCTCTTTATTTCACGTTTAAGGTTGTGGTGAACAAAAGCTATGTCATAAAAACGTGAAAGAAAGTTTTAATTTAATTTGCAGTCGTGATAAAACCTTCAATCTTTTCCGACAAACTACAGATGCACCGATCAACTGGCCAGAGATTGGAATCGGCCGATTTTTTAATCTTGATTTACTCTCGTTGGTACATGGAGTATTATTATTACAACATTGTTCTTGTATTATTATGACTTTATTGTTATATTATTATGATTTTTTTCTCCTATTATTAAGACTCTGCTTGTATTATGACAAGTTGCTGTCGTACAACTGTAATGTTTGGGTTAGGAAACCTTGAAAACATCTCTCAGTGAAGTATCCTAGCAGGCAATTTTCAGCGGTTCTTTTACGAACGACCTTGTCTTCCGTCTCGTCAGGTATCGAGGACCTGTGCTCGAAGCGGGACGAGCTGAACCGCCAGATCCGGCTGGAGGAAGACGAGAAGGAGCGACTCCAGCAGGACATCCGGCTTCTCTCCGAGAAGCTGAGCCGGATCAATGAAAGTATGGCGCAAAGACTGGCCACCAGGGCCAACCTGGAGCGCACCATTACAGAGACGGAGGCTGCATAGCCAAGGTATTCATGTTAGCTTAGCATCATAATGCCAAGGTATGCATGTTAGCTTAGCATCATAATGCCAAGGTATGCATGTTAGCTTAGCATCATAATGCCAAGGCACTCATGTTAGCTTAGCATCATTGAGGGTCATTGCAGGTAGTTGTTGTAAACAGTAGAGGAGAGATTTTGTTTTAAAAACTGTACATTCGTGCAGGGCTACGGATATCGTGATACAAGAATTTCATTCCAGTTGACATCAATACTTGTCGATTTCGATAATTATTGATTATTTTTTTTGTTTTAAATATCTGGAATATTACCAAACTGCTGACTGCTTTGTCCAGTTTTCTTTATTATTATTATTTTTTAAGCAGTTATGAGGCGCAATGGGGAAACTTGAAATTGCTGCTGCGTCAGTTACTGTTGTTGCTAGGCAATCAAAGTTGGGAGGGAACTTGAAACTGCTTCTTACCCAGCAGGTTGTTGCCAGGCAACCAGTGAGTGAGTCAGTTGATTCCACCAACTTTAACATTCAGCATTCCAAATATCGAATATTAAATATTCTATCAGCTGTATTATCTATTGATATTGATTATGTGTCTGTTGCGAAGTCAGGTTTTTTATTTTAATGGAAACACTGCAATTGTGAAATAGTTTTTTTTTTTACAATAGCGGAATGAATATATTGTACAATGTACGCAAGGCTTTGCGTGCATTTGTAATGGAAGTAACATTGAGGAATGTTACTTTTTTTGCAAAGTAACTTGCAAAAAAATGGTTGGGTGAATAATATTTGGCAGTGAGGGTGAAGTGAATGTCCTCAAACATATTACAAACTGGTTATCGTTGATTTTTTTTTCCGGTTTGTTTTATGCTGCTCTTCAAAATTTTACATAAACATTCTTTATGAGGCATGAGGCAACTTCCCTAAGAAATAAGGACCAAGTGTGAATCTAGTTTTGAGCATTGAAAGATTAACATTTTTAATCATTTTTTCCAAATTCAGTCATGATTTCCTTGGCTGTAAATTAGTGTATGACTCTGAATACAGCCATATTTTAGGTATTCTTCACTTACGCAAGAGTACATTTGTATTGGTATGACTAAACCAATACCATTGGGGAAAATAAGTACTAAACACAAATGTTTTCCCTTTTATGAAACATTTCTGTCAGAAAAACCTCAACCAGAATTTCCACATCCTTAAAAAGCCTTAAATTATCCAACTTGTTGTTGCTGAACTCCCTTTGTCCTCTCGCTAATTACTGAAAACAGAAACTCCTGAACTGGTCTGGCTGGGAAAACATCAGGAAGCCATGACACTCTGGTTAATGATCTCCTTCTAGCACAAACGAGCAACACAATAGATATTTCAGATGAGGCACTGAGTAATAATTTGTCCTGTGGAAGTGGATGATGAATGCCACTCAACTCCTGGTGCATTGAAGGGAGGTGAGATGATCCAGGAAGAAAAGATGGTCGAATTTAATCTAAAAAATGTATCTTTTCTTAAAATGCTTTTTAAATAAATACCAAAACAGTAAATATAAAATGAAAATGTATTAACATTTTTTCAGTAAATTAACTATTGAGGAATGTATCATAAATTTAGTATAAATCTGGATGATTTTTTTCTTCCACTAAACTTTCTGCTAATTTGCTTAAATCTTCTTTGACAGCAAAGTTGACTGCACAAGAAGTAAAGTTTAAATAAATTATAATTATCTATGGTAAATGTACTTAAATGCGTATTTAAAACATTCTATTAAAGCTTTTTCTTCCACTAAACTTTCCTTTTAAAGTTTAGTGGAAGAAAGGTGTACACAAGGTGTAAGATTCAAAATATGTATTACAACAGACAATAAATTTATTTTCAAAATTATTAGAAAGTATTATAATTTAAGTATGAATTAAAATAACCCTTAAAGTCTTATTTTTTCCTTCCACTTAACTTTCCACTTACATCCTTGGATATAGATCTCTGGGAAGCTTCTTTAGCAGAGACCTTTTTTAACAGAAACATAAACTGAATTTTGTCCATTTTGCAAAGAGAAATCACTGAAACGAACAGAAATGTTGGACTAAATGATCTGAGGAAATGTTTTTATTTAATCTGCTTTCGTTGTTTTTCCTCTGCAGATCCTGGAGAGTTCCCAGTCTCTACTGAGTGTCCTGAAACAGGAAACAGTAAACCTCAACATGTCCCCAGACCAGTTTAAGAAGTAGCACCAAGAAAAACACTGAACTCTGTTGGACCCTCATTTTGCACTTTTGAACCCTCCTTCCTGTATTCATTTTAATAATATATTTGTTTTTTTTCTTCTTTCAAAGCAATAAATGTTTGATTTTTAGCTGTACATCTCGAGTCACTCATTCACAGCACGTTTTTTAGTTCAGGTTGTTTATTTATTCAGCTTTTATTATACAAGTATGACATCTTTTACTAGAGTTTTTTCAGTTTACACATGGAGCGTTACAGACAGGAAGTGAATAAAGGATGAACCAGGAAGTGATGCGTTTGGTTTCAGACGGAGAGCAGGAAGAGGTGGATGGACCAACATGAGCCTCGCCTCCACAGCAGCTTAGAAGAAAACTTCAATAAATCCCAAAAATAAAAATCATGATCCCCCCCCCCCCCTGTTTTACAACCTGGATTTTAGTAAAAGTGGGAACACTTCTGCTAATGCGCTATTAGGAAAGCTAATTTTTGGTTTAGCATCTCTATGCTAACCTCTAGCGCACTTAGCTTCTTCTAATATTTATTCAGGTAAATTCTAAAGCGCTGCTTTGTAAACTTTTGGTAGAATAAAATTAAACATTGTAGTCCTGATGCACTTGAGCTAAGTTTTGGGTTAGCACTTTAGCATTTTTGCTAATCTCTTATCTTACCCTTAATATTCATGTAGATGAATTATAAAAGGCTAATTTACCTGGACGTTTTAAATAAGCCAATGTACCTTCAAGGTAACTTAATATTCACAATTATTTATAATTTAAATTAATAAAGCCATTCTGTGGAGATTTGTATCTCATAATTATAATCCCAACAGAATTTGTTGAAAAGACTTTAAATTTGAACCCTAAGCCTAATAATCATTTTTAAAAGGTCTTAATCTGTAGTTTTGCAGGCTTTCTTAAAATATTGAAGGATTTTTCATTTGATCATCTTCAGTCCAGTGAAATAAATAAGGCAACAAATTAAGGACAAAAGTAGAAATGTGAGGAAACAATTGAATTCCCTGTAAATAAACATTAAAATGCATCACTCTAAAACCATCAAAGCAAAGGTTTTTTCTGTCCCTTCATTCTTTCCTTTCACATCCACACACCTAAACCACTGAGTTCCAGTTTTTGTCTTTATTTTTATGATTTATGGAGATAAATGCTATAAACATGCTAAATATTTTCCTTATAACTTGGTTCTGATTTCCATTTGGACCTGCTGACCCTTGCAATGCGATAAGGAGATGTGCTAATAGGTATTGGCAGTGGTGGGCACGCTAATGCTAATGTGCTAATAGCAGAACTAAGATTTTATTGTGTGCTAACTTGGAAAACATTTAGCACACATAGCTTCCTCTGATTTAATTCTAAGCGCTAATTAGTGACTCTTTTATAAACTTTGTATTGACTGAAGGAGTTTTCCAGCTTTCCGTGTTGATGTAGCGCATTAGCATTAGCCTCTAATACATTTCTTGTGGGTGTAGCGCAGGTTTTTGCTAAATTCCATCATGGTATAGGGCATTAGCATCTGCTAGCTTCTACTAAGCATTATGTTATTGTAGCACTTTAGCATTACCTTCTGCTAAATTCCTTGTAGGTACTGCGATTTAGCATTAGCTTATGTGAATTCCTTCGTAGTATAGTGCAAGTTTTGACTAAATTCCATGTTAGTGTGGTGCTTTAATATTATCTTCTACTAAACATGCTGTTGTAGCACTTTAGCATTAGCTTCTGCTAAATTCCACATTGATAAAGAGCTTTAGCATTAGCAATGATTACCACAAGTGCTTTGGGATTAGCACAACGTTTCGGTTAGTTGTGTCCACCACTGTGTCTTGGGTCATACAGAAGCATTTAGGTGAGAAGCAGCCTGTTGTTTGGACAATCATGGCGGATTGTTTCTTTCTGTACCAGAAAGATCTGGTTACAAAACATCCAGAACCAGAAAACTCCAAAACAACCATCAGAACAAATAAACCTGGAGCTAATTTGGGCTGCGGAGCTGCAGATGTGTGGTCACAGTGACGAGGCCGACAATCATGAGACTTTAATACAAGGCTGAGACAAACATTTAAAAACAGAAGCAAGCATGGCAAAAATCTGCAGTGCATTCCTCCGGATCGGCTGAACAGTTTCACTTCAAAACGGCATCCTTCTGGTTTTTCCGGTACAGAACTACCGCTTAGTTTCCACAGGTTTAGCGGTTCAACTCTTCAGTTCCTGCTCTGCGAATTTCCTCCATCACTTGTTTTTATGACTCATCAGGTGCAAAATGCAGCGTAAAAACAAAAGAATGACAGTGCAAAGACATTCAGCATCAAAGACTCCAGGAATTGACTGGAATAAAAAACAACAATCCAGCTTCCAGGACTGAAAATATTCCAGGAGATTGTGGAAGAAATATTGGGGAATACTGGTGGAGGATGAGTGTGAGCCCAGCACAGCAACACTCTAATCAGTTGGCGCAATAATGAGGTCGAGAAAAACATAATTGTCTCGTATAAAAACAAAACTTTTAGAAAACAAAACATTCAAGCATAAAGAAAGCAGATTTCTCAATCCATTTGTTCCCACTAGGCCTGGGTTGGCTGAGAACTTTAAGGTCTACCAAAAGCTTAACGAGTTAAACTGATAATGTAAACTTTGTTTTGATGTCTCCTTAGATAAGCCAGTTTTCCTTGATCACAACATCAATTATAGAAAATATTTTTTTTCCCTTATTAAAGACATAATTTTCAATCCACTTTGAGGTTCCTCAGGGCTCCATTCCTGGCCCATCAGTTTTTTTAAAATTACTCATACTTGTACTGATTAACAAGTAAGACATTTCATTCAGGTGTGTTTGCCCAATAAAATTGAATAATAATAATAATAATAAAGAAAATATATATATATTTTCTATGTTTATGTGATTAGTTTTAAAAATTAACACGGATTGAAAACGCTCACATTTCCAACGATTCTTGAATGTGACAGCTGGGAATATTTTTTCCAGTCATGATTCCATATGTGAGGCTCCCCCCACATGCCAAACCTGACAAGAAGTTTGAAATGAAAAAAAAAATCAGAATAAATTTAGTTAAAAAAAATACAAAAATCCCCATTTCAAATCCTTTTTTAGTTTTAAAATGTATAAATTTTTTTTTTTTTTTACAAATGTTATGGCCCCAATGTAGCTCCATAGGGACAGAACTTTGATGTAGAAGACAGCTGAAAGTAAAACTGAAACATTTTCATTTTTAATTAATTATTAAATTGTGAAGGAAAGGTAATTACAGTTAATTATAGTTTCTATGCCACCATAAAAAACTGATTATATATTTATTCAGGATAGGGGACGCGGCCCCAGCTGGCCTCTGTCTAGAATCGCCCCTGGCTGCAATAATCAATCTGACAATTGGATCATATTCTACATTTTAGCTTTTAATTGGTTTTGCAAATACCAACCCAAGCCTAGTTGCCACTAATGTTTCATTTTTATGATTTATCCTTCAAACAGCCGGAATGTCAAAGTATTCGAGGTCTGACTTTAAAAAAAAAAATCAAGTAAGAAGGTTTTTCCTCCTGGTTTCCTTCACACATGCAAACAAAACCTCACAGAAAAGAGGTTGGAAAAAAAACCATCGAATCGCAACATTTATAGGTAGAAGAGTTCACATAGACACATTCTGCAGAGCCATGATTTGTTTGGACCGTTTGGACATACAGACATTATTATTATAATTGGCGAAGGTCACTTTTTTTTTCCAGAGCATTCGATACGGAATAAAAGCTGCTACTGATTGACGGGTTTCTGCTTTACGACGGCAAATCAGGGCCGAAGTAGAAAGAAAAAAATAAAATTCCACTAAAAAATTCAGATAATTTTAGATTAAACTCAGAAGTTTTCAAGGAAAAACAAGGAAGTTCTTTAAAAATAAGTTTAAAATGGTCGACCTTTGAAACTCAGTTTTAAGTTTTTTCAAGCAAATTTTTACTTTTTGAGCTCCACAATTTTAGCTTCTTTTTCTAGAAAATTTCTGAGATTCATTAAAAGGTTTTTTTTAAAACAATCTCAAAACAAAGGAGTATTTCTAACAAATGAATTCAAAATTTAAGATTTTTTTTCTAGGAGATTCATGACTTTTCAAGTTCAGAAATTTGCTATATTTTTTTCTAGAAAAACTCCAAAATGAATCCCAAAATTAATCTGTTTTCTAGAAAATTTTAAACTTTAAAAACTCAGAAATTGCCAAGTGTTTAAAAAACTTCTGAGGTTGAACTGAAAATTTCTGTTTTTTTAGCAAATTTTTTCCAAAAGATTTCTGAGATTAATTTATAAATTTCCTCAATTTTGAGAACTTTTCAAGCTCAGAAGTTTCCATGCTTTTTTTTAAAATTTTTTTATGATCTCAAAACTTCTGAGTTTTTGTTGTAAATTTTGTCTGTCCATCTACAGCGGCCCCGACACGCCGTCGTAATTCTTCACCTCCTTCCAAACGAAGAAGGGAAGTTTTTTTTTTTTAAACACCTCAGAAAACATCCAGAAAGTTTAATACAGCATGAAAACCTGAAACTAAAGAAAGACAAAGAGAAGCTTTACAGTAAAACAGAAGCAGAAATCAAACATGCACGTACAAAAACTGGAAAAAAAAATAGTTGTGGCACCCTTTTACCTTCATTTTTTGTTGCTTTTCTGTCTGCTATTTATAATCTGTACAGAAGCAGAGAAAGTCCTAACACTGAACTCCGTCACCAACGAGCGAAAGCGTCGGACAGATCAACTGTCCTCGATCAGAGAGGGAAACACAGCCCAGCTGCTTCTTTGTTTTTTCCTTTATTTTACTCCGATTTGTGGCTTTGGGAAACCTCGGCGACAGGAAACGTGTGGCAGGAAAGCGGCGGATCGGAGCGCCGTGTGCTTGCGGTCGGGTTCTCCGGAGACGCTGCCGTCTGGCCGTCAGAAGTAGAGCGCCGGTTCGCTGCTGTAGTCGGACAGGGAGGAGCTGTCTGCCGGAGTCAGCTGCACACAAAACAACGTTAAACTATGTTACATGAGGTCAAAGTTCATAGCTGGACTCAACTTCTCTACATTTTTCTTGGAGAGAATCAGATTTTAGGTCAGAACTCACTAGAATTTGCTATAAATATAATCTAGACTAAGAAATTAATTGTGATTAACCAATTATTTAAATGATAGTCAATTTATTAATCGATTAATCGGTAATTTACTACATGAATGCTACTCTTTTGCATTTATGCAATAAAATATTTATTTTCTTATTTTAAAAACTAAATGAATTGTTCAATTACATTTTCTAACGTATTTTTAATAATGTATTTTATAACAAAGGTTTAAGCGGCTGAATAAAAATTTGTAGCATATTAAATCAAATTAATCGATTAATCGTTTATTTCTTATTTTGATCACTTGGGTCAAACATTTTGCATCACAAATGCGAAATGTATATATATTTTTACTACAGTTTTGGTTTATTTACCACCATCAATGTGTTGTTTTTTTTTGACCAAATTGCCTTTTTTGAGTCTCCAGTTAACAATTAATCGATTACTAAATTAGTGGACAGTTACTTCAACAATTGATTAATCACGAAGAATTTCATTAATCACTTCAATCCTACATCAAAATAAATGATTTACAAGCATCTAGTTTCAAGATTTTGTTGCATTTAAAGTGGAAAAATGTTTAAAATGATTAACTAAGATCTTATTCTTTTTCCACCGTAGTATTTTGGCCTGGTGTAAACTTACTCACCATCTTTATTAATAAATAAAACAATATGTGTTTCTTGAAAACATCTCAAACCCAAACTTCCTTCTAGAGTTTTTTGGCTCTTACCATGACCTCCTCTGTGATTGGCGGCGAAGTCGGTTCTTCCTGGTAAACTTTGTCTTCTTGTTTGTTTTCCTGCCAGGTGTTGAAGTCCACAGAGTGCTTGGGAATGTAGCTGGAAAGATCTGGAAATAATTAGAAAAACACATTATTTTTCAATTTATTCAACGAACTTGGGAAAATACATTTTTGTAGCGCTTTTATGCACATCATAATGTAAAATAATTCGGTTGTTGAACTGAAACCAAATGTAGTTACATGTTTTCTCCAGTAGGGGGCTCTGGGATCCAACTAATAAATCATATCAGGTTTGAGTTCAGAGGTTTTACTGTATATTTTATTTAACTTTTCCATCTAACTTAAGATAGCTTTTAGCTCAGAATATTTCTTATTATTTCATATTCTGAACACTTTGCGTGAGAAATTTCCCATTTTACCAAACAAAATTTTTTTTCTTTTTATAAAGAAATTAGTAAATAGGAGAGAAAACCCACTTCATGGAGATAAAACTATTAAAAAATGTATCTTATTAACCACTTAAATAATAAAGCATAGAACTGATGTCACTGTTACCGCACACCTCTCTACTGTCTCACTGTTTTCATGCAGTTACTTGCAGAAATTCTGATGAAACTTGATTTTTTTAAAGATTTTGTCAAGCAACTGAAGACTTGAATATATTTTGTAGGAACTGTATGTGACAGACAAACACAAAGTAATTCATAACTGTTCAATGGTAGGAGGAGGATGCCTGATTTTTAATGTTTTCGTGCAATTGGAAATCTGAAAAGTGTGGCATGCCTATTCAATTTTAGCTCCTGTTCAGTCAGAATGGACTGAAAGTGTCTGTGAGCATTTATTGTCAAATCTAGCAGCAGAAAGTAAGTGTGTACTTTGACTAGGCCTGAACTGTTCATCTTTGCTGTTTGTTAGGTTTTGTTTTGCGGGTCTCACCGTTTCCATTTTCGGAGTGGACCGGCGATCCGACCAGGCTGGGTCGAGGGATGTGGAAACGTCCCACCATGCTGGGCTGCTCGTCCGCCGGCGTCCCGTCCCGCTTGTCGTCTTCGTCCTCCTCGCTGCTGTCCCACACGCTGCTCTCTGACGGATACTCGTAGGTGCTCTGGAGGCTCGATTCATTGAACGAGATCTTCAGCTGCAAAGAGACGCAGGAACTTTATTTACTTATGGACAAAATTAAAAAATATTCTGTCAACTGTTGACAGCTTCGGGGCACAGATGAACAACTGCTACAAATCAACCGTATTTTGTTTTTATTATTTGTTGCATCATTATTACTGTATTTTATTATTTGTGACTGAATCATTTTCTTATTTTTTATTAGATTGATTTTTACCACCATACTTCTAATTTATGTGACTGGACCATTTTTATATCTTTATATATTTATTTTTATCCTATTTTTCTCACATTTATACTTCCACATATTTGTAGTTTATTATTATTTAGTCCATCATTACTTGTATATTTCTAAGCTGACAGTCTAGGAACTCTTTATTAGTAATTAATGACCTCCTGTTTCCCTGGGGTGTAAACATGATGCGACGCAGAGGCCTGTCTCTCCTCAGCCACTCTTCAAAATGGGAAAGATAAGAACCTGCTATTTAATTAAGGCATATGGACAATAACTACTAGCTTGAACTTATTTAAGCTAGTAGCTAGCTTATTTTTAACATTTAAGGCAAATAAAACTCTGGATGTGGGAAAGTTCGATAGATGGAAAACAATAATTTTGAAAGACACTGTAAAATAAAATACTTTTCAGTGAGAGATTATGTGTTTTGACTCTGAATGGCGTCAAAGAGTCAAAGGCGTTGATGTTATTGTTGCCGTGTGAGGAAGATTAGGACAGCTTTACATCAGGGATGGAGTCGGGCATCCCCGGTTTAACCCGCTGCTCTCCATGTTTGTATTGTTTATTTTTTCTGGTTGCTATGGCAGCACAAGTGCAGGAAGTGCAAAAGTTTAGTCTACATGTGGCCAGCATGTATCAATAGAACCTTTCATTTTAAAGCAGCTGTGGTCATTATGGGAATCTACAAAAGTAAAATCATGAGTTAGTTCATTTTTTGCTTTTACCAAACAAATTGGTTTCTGCTTCTGAAATTAGCTTCGGCGTCCACTCTTTAGCCCACTTCCTGCTCATGAATCCCAATTTCTCAGTTCAACAATACTTTGTTTATCCTTAAGTGAAATTAAATGTTTCATAGCTCAATAATCAGGCAGCAGAGATGATATTATACATTAGCAAATCCTGGATGACGGCATGAGCTGCTAGCATAGCAATGCTAATCCACTTCCTTTGCTTTAGTTTTTTTCTCTCTGAATCTGTTTGACGTTAGACTCTGAAGTAGGGGATACGATCTCTACATCCATGAAGCGTTGTTTTCAACTCCTCTGTGATTTGGAGTTGTGGTTCAAGTATTATTCCAACTTTTGAGATGCTAATCAGATGCAACCAGTTGTAAAAACACAGTTGCCATGGTTACGCATAGTTACTAACAGTAATAAAGTAGAAAAAAGTAAAACCAGAAACCTTCCAGCTGTACAGTATTCAGATAAAATAATAAACTTACTTGCTTAACAATAAAAAAAAGTAATTACATTTTAAAAAGCAGCTAAATTTTAGCTTCCGTCAATAAAACAAAGTCAGTAACGACGATTTAAGTTAATGCGTGTTAGCCTTTTCTCTGCTAACCGGTTAGCCTTCTCAGGGCTAGCATTCCGTTTCCATAGCACAGCTAGCTTAGCAAGAAAATTCCCAAAATAAAATCACAGGACCTTAAAGAACCGAGTAAATACCAACTTTACTCGGCTGGTTGGCTTCAACAGTTATCGATGGGATTTTAAATAGGTGGAAAGGGCAGCTAAAGTCTTTAAAATATCCTTAAGATTACAAGAAAACGCCTGCGTGCTTCGACGCCATTTTTAAAATGGACGGCCAACTCAAGACTTTCCCAGAGACAACAGACGGCGAGTTTAACCCACGGAGGTCTCTGTCTGGTGGAGCCGCTGTTCAGGCCGGATTACACGGCTCGTCCCGCTTGAATCAGCGGCGGAGAGCCGCCAAACAGACGCTGCTTACGGCGCCAGCTTGGAGACAAGCGGGTCCAGACACGGAGCTCCCGCAACGAAGCCACCTGGGCCGCTGAGGCGACGCCAACCTGCGGGCACCGAGGCAGCCAGAGCCGCCGGAACCGGAACCGACCGAAGCTTCTGCAGCGTCAGCAGGTGATAAAGGCCGAGTAATCATGCAGCAATAAGGAAGAGGCAGCCTGTCGAGTCATAAAGAGGAAAGACTCAAAGTATCTGCTTTGGAAAATAGAAAGAAAGGAAAAAAAAAGTAGATTTCTGCCCAATAAAAAAAGTCAGGAATTTTGAGATTCACCTAAGAAAATTGTCAGTAAAATTTGGAAATTTCAGCTTCAAAAGTCGAGAAACTTAAAAAACTTCCAAGAATAAAAAATTATCCAGCTGTGATTTGTTGTTCTATTAATCTGGAAGTGGTTCCATCCATCCAATAAACCAACAATCTGTCCATCATCCATCCATCCATCAATCCCTTCTTCTTTTTATCTTAAAGTTGTTTGCAGTCATCTTGTTTCCTTCCTTGTCTTTACCGTCAATCAGTGAGTCTCTGAAAACAGAACAGTCCGGTCAAAGCTCGACAGGACATTGCAGATAGAAAATCAGAAAACATTTTATAACGACTATAAACCAAAAATTGGGCAACAGAGTTTAGTTGCCGAGACCAAACTCCAGTTTGTCCACTGAGTTTCTGAGAATTTCTGAGCCTGAATGTCTCTTTAAGTGAGAGTTAAGAGTTTTCCTGCTTCGTAATCACAACCACAAAAAATAGAAGAAAGAAATTACACCAAGATCCATTTTTAACTAGTGAAGAGTCAGTTCCTCTTTAGTTACAGCTCAAGTTGACTCAAAAAGCCCCTTGTAGTTTATAAAAAGCCACTTTCATCATGTTCTGACCGCTTGTAGGCGTCACAAACGCGAAACGCTTTTATTTCTTCCTCTGCTGTTGCCATGGAGATCGAACCTTTGCTCTGCGGTGTCCACAGATAAGTTTCCTGTTCTAAAAACACAAGGGAATTAGCTCAGGTGTTAAGATTATCGGGCCAGAACGCTGGCCAATCAGAGGAGCCGCTCCACATATTTATAATCCCGTAAAGCCTGTGCAGGCGTGCCGCAGTGCAAAGGTCATTCAGGAGAAGATGAGGCCTCTTCACCTGCAGCCTGACCTACATTTGATACCGAAGGAGCTAAAATGTTCAAATTAACTTAATTTATAACAGTTTTATGGGTGTTGCTAAATATTAGAGAACTTTATTTTTCAAATACAGGGAATAATTGTAAAGTGGAAGAAAAATGGCGAGTGGAATCAAATAAAAATCTGAAAGGTGCGGTGTGCATTTGTACTTAACCCTATTTCATAGAACACTTAAGAAAATCCAGTGCAAAACTGAACTTTCTGGCCTTCATGCTACATGTTAACAAGAGTTAACGAATATGGAAATAATCGTTCACTAATAATTGTTGATCTGAGTGTATTCGGGTGAAAAATCCCAACCCATCTCCTGCTGGAGGGCAAAAAGCTGCTAACAGACTACGACTAGCATCGGTTTTAGCTGTCGTCAAAATAACACGCTAAATCTTAAATACACGCCTGATAAAAGAAAAAGGGACGCAGTGTCAACACTACAACACCTAGATAACAAGGTCAGGAAAGAGTATTAAGAAAATAATAGAGAGGGAGAGGCAAGTAGGTCAGCTATGCTAGCTTGACTATGGCAACCATAACATGTAGACGTGCTGTGGAATTATGTGTCTCTCGGTTCAGTTGAAATTTTTTTTTAAAAATGACCTAAATACCAACTCTGACAGATCATCAGTAGACCAGGTGTTTATACTAGCTAATCAACCACCGGAGTGTTAGCAAATCTAATGGCAGCGGAAGCTAGTCTGCCACTTATTCATAATTGCAAAATAAACATCAGAAGCCTGAAAACATTAAACTGCAACAGACTGTGTGTTTTGTGCTTTGTGTGGGAAATGTTTCAGTATGTTTTGGCGTTGAATCCTGGAACAGGATGTGTTTCTTTGGTAACGAGTTTGTGTGGCGTAGCGTAGAAAAATGTGGTTTTGAGTTGTTCTTTAACACTTTTTCTGTCTTATCTGGAAGTTAACTCAGAAAGTGTCCTTGCGGTGTATTGCACTAAATTAATAACATCTCCAGTTTTATTTAGTCAACAGTCGTTTTACTGCAGCAGCTCAGCGATGGACCCCATGCAGAATAATCATCTTTTTGCCCTTTTGAGCACATGAGCAATAACAATAACATGCAACGGCTCCACATGGCATCATGTCTGATTATTCAATGAAACTGATGTGAGCGCATTTACATGTGTGAGCAAAGAGTGATGTGTTAGCAACTAGCAACAAATCTAGCTTCTTTTTCTGTTATTGGAGGCTTTTTCCATCGAATTAGAGTTTTACATCATTCTACATGCTACTTTGTGTTGGTCTATCAATTAAAATGTCAATAAAATCCACTGGTATTTATATTCTACATGCTCTAAGTCACAAATGACTCAAAATCCCCAGTGAAAACTTTGTAAAATGCGTCGGGTTCCAGGATATTGATTCATTTCAGCTGCTAAAAGTCTTGAGGAAACAAAGCCTTTCTCTGCTCGAGCGGCATTGTTTCTCCGTCTCTGGCTGCCAAAGCCGAGGCCCCATCAATAAATCAGGCTGGGCTCGCTTCCTCTTTCAGTCTTTCACTTTTCTTTTGGTCTGCCCTCACTGCTCTGCGTCCAAGTCAGTGCGCCACAAGAAAGACGGGATTTTTAACTCTTTATGAGGTCCGCTGCTGACCTGGACCAGATATTTGTTTGGATGCTGAGAGCCGCCATCACCAAGGCAGGAGCGGTTTGTCCTCTTTCCTGAGGGAGAATTAAGAGGAGGAAAAAAAATGGTCCACCAGCAGATTTAGGAACGCTGTCATTCTGGTTCACCACATGGCACAGAAACAGGAAGCTGCGGCATCAGGGACGGCCTTCGCTTTATATTTACCAGAAAAGCCACAATGCACTGCAGTGTGAAGCTTTAATGCACAGCTTCAGGCTGAACTACTGCAAAGACTTGGTAGGGAACAACAACCTGACCCACAGAAATGCAGAGAACAGATCTAGACATGCCGCTGTTACTCCTCCAGACCTGTAGGTGGTGCTAAACAAAAACCGCAAGATGAAGGTCGCGATAAAGAAACGCATTTAAAAATACCTTAACAATTATGCGCTGACGTGAAAAAATGTGGGGATCTGTTGATTTTGCATTCATTTCCATTATTGCAAGAAAAGTTTTTTTTAAAACGGCAGAATTTGGGGAAAAATAAGTCAGAATATTGAGAAACAGAAATCAAAATGCAGAGATTAAAGACAGAAATTAGAAAAAAGTCTGAATTAGGGAAAAAAAAGTAAATCTGCGTAAAAAAGATCAAAATTCTGTGAAGAAAAAGTCAGAATTCTAAGATAAAAGTTTGAATCTTGAGGAAAAAAGTCGGAATTCAACGAAAAACGGTAAAAATTCTACAAAAAAAATGCCTCCTTTTTTCACAGAAATCTTTTTTTCCAGTGGCACTAATCCTCTTCCATAGCTACTGCTGTAGGCTAAACATTTCTCAGTTATAGGAGATTGGTGATTGATCGATACTTGCATAAAAAAAGTTATCTACCGCTGGAATATATTAAGCAGCTGCTCAGACAAAAAAAAAGAAAAAAAAATGGTATCAGGCATTTTGGAGAAACTGCAATCGGTTCACCTCCAGTTTTCTTAGAATGTCTCTCCGTCTTTATCAGAGTTTACATTTTATGGGATCGTTTTCACACTAGAACCTGACAGTATATAGAAAACTTCAACTTCCTTTAATTTTCTCCCAACTTTCCCCAGTTGAACAGAAAAGGCGCCGGCAGAGGACAGAAAGACGGAGTGCAAAGCTGCGGAGGAGATTATGTCTCCATCAGTGTCCTGATGAGCGGCTGCCAGGAATTTCTTTCCAGGCCAAGCAGCATGCCTTGTCCCCGTTTGGTGAAGCGTGCTTCCTGCACCGAGCTCTGACTGCGCCTGAAGTTTAGAACCACTCTGAAGCTGCGCCACAGTGAAACCGCCGCATTTGAGGCGCTGCAGCTGCAGACTTGTCAGAGTTGAAGCGAGTTTCCACAGCAGAGCAGCAGATCGTCCAGGCTGAGCAGGTGCCTGATTACAGCTAATCTCCAGCAGGTAGATAATATTAGACCATGATGATCAGGCTGCAGAGCGTCAGCTGCATCACAGCCTCAAGGCAAGCCTGCATGCTGCAGCGGCGCAGCGTCAACCGCAGCGACAGGCAACGCGCCGCAGAACCAGCAACCAGAGAACAAACAGAAGTTATCACTTTACCTCATTTAAACACATTTCAAAGAGTAATGATGAGAGTGAAATCATTTTAATAATAGGACAATAAAACCTCATTTACAAAGTCGTAATATTACGAGAGTAAAGTTGCTTTTTTTTCTCTTTTTTGTTGTTGCAAATTTCTTACTTTTGGATCTTAAAAATGTGAAAAAGAAAGAAAGACGGGATTCTAGAAAATTTGCGGGATTAATGTCAAAATTTCTGAGGTTTATGATTTTTGGAGCGAAGCATTTACCAAATGTTTTAGAGTAAACGACAAACATCTCATTGTTTTTTTTTTTCTAAATTTTCTGAGATTCATCTAAATATTTCAGGGTTTTCTTTCTTGAAGATTTAAAAAGTTTTGGCGCTCAAAATTTTTCTAGAAATCTTTTGAATTTAATCTCAAAATTTCTTTTTTTCCCCCTCATAAAATGTTTGTCTTTGGGAGCTAAGAAATGTCCATATTTTTACCTACAAACCTAAAAATTTCTGAATTTTTTCTTGCAAATCTTTTTATTTTTGGAGCTAAAAAATTTCCTTCATCTTAAAATCCATCATAAACTCAAAACACACCCATTTTTTATTTGTTTTATCTACAAAGCTACTGAGGTCGTTGAACTGCTCCACTCTGATGAAAGAACGTATCAAACAAATCAAAACTGAAACTTCTGACCACCAAATGGAGTCAATATTCCATACAGGTAAATGTTGCTGTTTCAGGTGATTTTAAATCTCAGATAGAATCATTTCTACCAAACCGTCGTAGGCGGAAGCTGCTGGGAAGCTGCGGGGAAGCGTGTTTACTCTGTCGGTGTGAGTCACAGGGATAATAGTTTGCCCTTTAGCCTCCTGTGAATGAGTATCTGCGTGGCTCCAGCGTTGGATTATTCCTGATAAGAGCCAGAATAAAAAAGCAGGTGGATTTCTGAGAGCGTTCCTATGGGTGAACCAGGTGTGTAAGGCGACACCAGCAGGGTGGAGATCCGGTCCAATCGGATGGTCCACTCCCAACACACACAACCAACAGTCATTGTTGGTGCGTTTCATGGCAGACTGAAAAAGTTGGAGGTTTAGGCGTGTCTGGAAAAGTCACAATGGAGACAAAAGGAAGGTCAGAATGACAGGATGAACGGTGGGAAAATCATTCTGAGGAGAGAAACCGACTGGATGTCAGCCCTGATGGGAAACACTGGAGAGGAATCAGGAAGAGCTTAGAGACCGACTGGTTATGGTTTCATCTGCAACATCAACAAATCACAGGCAGCAGAGAAATATAACAGGTTACAGTTTGTTTGTTGGCCATTTTAGACCATTTAGAAATATAACAAAGGTTTCCTATGTGTTTATTACAAGAAGATGGTAAAACAGAAATCAGTCATTAAGATGGATGGATGGATAAACAGATGGATGAAAAGATGAACAGATGGATGGATGATGGATGGATGAACAGATGGATGAATAGATGGATGGATGAACAGATGGATGGATTTTCTTTTTTGTATAATTGTATTGCAAACTATAATTTCAGTGGTTAAATAAAAGAATTTTATGACATTTTTTGAATGAACATTAATCTTAATCGATAAAATACTCGATTACTAAAATAACCGATAGCTGTCGCTTTGTTTTGGGACAACAGAGCGACACTCTGGGGCAATAAATCATATTTCTAAGCTCTCTATTCCATTACAAACGCTTGTGGTTTTAAAATGATAAATTGCAGAACCTGCAGCAGCCGCACTGACGTCAAAACCCGCCTAGTAAAGAGAGAGAGAGAGAGCGAGCGCGCTTCTTACCCTGGAATCCCAATGACGGGATAGAATGGCCGCCGCTGGCGTTGCCATGACGACAGGCGCCATGGATAGAGAGGGAAAAAAAAGAGGGAGAAATTAAAGAGCGCTGAAACAGACGAGCAGAGGTTTGGGCGAAGCAAACTGGAAAAAACAAACGATCCCGGATCGTCGAAGACAAAAACCCGAGGAAGACAGTTACGCTTTCTGACGTGCTGCTGACGTCACGCCGTGACCGTGGGACAGCGACACGCGCCCCCGGCGTTTCAGGTGGACTCTGCTTCCGCCAGGAGATTATTTGAATGAAATTTGCATCGGAGGTACGAAATGTCCCACATCAAACCCGCAGCGGAGAAAGAGCTGAGTTTGTATTATTTTTAAATCCTTAAAGCTGCCAAATTAAGCTAAAAAAGAATCAATCCGGGGAAGATGGGTTGAAAGAAGCTGAAGCAGAAGAGGTCTCACTCTGATCCTTTTTTAAAAAATACAACCCGTCCCGTCTGCTGCAGCTACTTACTGCTAAACACACACTCTGAATTAAACATGACGATGATAGCGGGGCTTTACTGGCTGCATCCTAATTACACCGACTCTGCTGGCTGCAGCCCGAGGGCCGTGTGGGAAAACTAGCATTCACACACACACACACATATATATATATATACACAAGTTTCGGTGTGAGCCACAGAGTGTGTGTCATAGTTAACCAGAACGACACGTCTCTCTTATTTGGAAACCAAATCTACATCACAACCTGAGAAAAAATAGAACCAGAAGTAGCACTTCTCAGATGTGAGAGCCATTTATAGTAAATATAACAGCTCATTGATGACGGCGAATATAGTACATCTACCATGTTCGCCGTCATAATTGTATAAAAAAGTACATTTCCTAGAAAACACTCAAGAAATATTGAGATTAACATAATGATGACAGTAAAATATGAGACAAACAATCTGTGAATGGATCCATCTCCTCCCTGAGCTACTAGTGCTATCTGAAGAAATAGCAATGTGGTCATTGCTCCAACCAAAAACAACCAATCAGAGCCAAGAGGAGGGTCTTAGTGCTGTCAGTCACTTCATGTACTGGCTGCTAAATGTACTACCGGCAGTGAAACAACTTACCTACAAGAAAACCATCTATCTGCCATCATCCATCATTAATAGCCACGCTAACTAGCCTTCATTAAATCTCCATGTTTTTACCTACAAAATTTCTGAGCTTAATCTCAAAATTTCCAAGTTCCTCCCCCCAGAGGTTTTAGTTGGAAATTCAAACATAGGATCTTTTACCAATCCATGAATGCACCACGCTAGCTAATTCACGCTAACAACAATGCTAATTGAGACAGAAATCAAAGTTTCCTTTGCTTGATATCAAGACAAAAGGAAAAAACAGAAATGTAAGAATCCATTTTTATTCCTCTTCTTCAGAGGTTTTTGTGTCGTTTCCTTCAGTGTTTCTTGATGCAGCAGCACCACCACAGGTGAGGAGGGGAACAGCTTTTTCAAACTGTTTGGTTGCTTTGACTCAGTGCAGTTTGAAAATGTAAATAATGTTGCAATTTTGGTCCCAGTCGACCAAACTATCTAAACTATTACGATTTACACACCAGACAGAGGAGAAAATAAATGTGGCATAAACAACCTTACGCCAGCTGCGAAGCGTCACGGCTTGGAGAAAAATCCATCATGAATTCAACCGTTTATCAGACGATGTTGGATCCTGAACTGATAAACTGGAAACCTTACAGCCTGAAAAGGTTAAACTGTAACTCAAATACGCCAATAAAGCCACTACCTCAATTAACTTTACGGAAGGTGGGGGATTTAAATACCAGTCCACCAGATCGATAATGACGACACTCGTCTTCATAATCCGTTTATGCGACTCTGGTTCTGACCGAAAGGACAAGGCGGCGCGGTGGCAGGTTTCAGGAAGCGTAAGGGAGGAGAGAGCAGAGATGGGGAATGTCTGCCGGTTGTAAATAATTAAACACAATGGACTTTCTCACCTGTAGCCGAGACGCACAATGTAAATGTAGGAGCATGCCCTTTAGTTGGCCTTCCTGTGTTACAGGGAGCTTTTAACCATTCGGGGTATATTTAACCCTCCAGGATGGATGAAAAGCAAAGCAAAAATCCATAAACTGCATCTAGAATTCAGGAAAACGCAGGAAAAACCCTCCACCGAACGCCTCCTGGCCTGGTTTTCTCCCAACGCGTCACAGATTTGGTGGCAGCTGTAGCAGATCTACGCTCACAGCGGCGCTTTATTGTGATGTTTTAAAAACAAACCGCATCTTGGTTCTCTTGGAACCACGCCGAGGTGGTGGGAAGTCTGGATTCCTCGATTCCCTGGAGAACACATTCGACTAAAGCAACCCTGAAACCACATCTCCCAAGATCCCAAAGTGACTTGTGGTTGGTCGCTCCTGGACGGCTCGAGTTTTCAGTCCAACTCAAACAGCATTTCTGTACCAACAACATGTAGACTGGCCAAAACAATCCCAACTTCTCATCTAATGCCTGGAATCATTGGAAAAGCAATGATTTCTATTTCTAGAAAAACTACCAGAAGGCAACTAATGACTTCTGAAGCTATTTTAATGTGTAGTAAAATAAATTGGTGAGCTGAACAAACAACAATAAAGCCACTTTGCTCTACAAGAGGTTTGAAAAACTGGACAGTGTTTAAGTCAAACCACCCAATCCAAGGCCCGGTTCAGACCAAACCAGGACTGGGTGGTAAATCATTTACCGATTCATCAGATTGTTGGTTTTTTAAGATTTAATTTAGGGAAAATATGTATTTTTCTTCACCAATGAGCTCATTGGGTTCCCACAGTTCAGTGATGTCAGCACAACCAAAGCCGCCATCTTGTTTTACAGCTTCTGTTTATTCGGACTTTGAATTGAGGTCAACGCTGTGACGGAGTATTAGGGCCAAGCTAAGATTTTATTTTTAATTACCAGAATATAATCATAATATTAGTAGAATGAAGTAGTAATTTTATGCAAACAGCTTGAAATATAAAAAAGAGGAACGTTAAACATCTTTTGAAGTTGCACTTTGGCATAATAGTAATTTTAAGATGATTTCTTAGTAAAATTGGATCTTTTTTATATTTTTAACCAATATTATGACTGTATTCTTTGCTCTGACGCTCAATCATATAAGTAACAGAAGAGATAATTGGAATAAAAAAAACATTTCCTGTTATTTCTATTTTAGAAAAGAAAGTGAGCAAAATGAATAATTGATACATTTTGAAAGAAAATTATTTTAGGGAAGCCAGACGAAAATTAATGTTGTGCAGAACAATTAGCAGCAGCATCAGCAGAAATAATAATAATAATTGCATTTTATCAAAAATAACAAGATTATGTCAAACAAATTGACACATTTGCTCCAAATCTTGGTTTAATGCGACTGTATTGGGTATTTTTGCACCATCAGGATGTCATGACTAAAAAAGAACAAAGTGGTCTGCAGTAAAAGCAGCTTCCCATAAAGTCACATTTATATGTAGCCTTGTTGTTCGGAGTGTTTACATATCCAAATGCTGCTTTTTGTGTTCTGAGGTTGTTCAGCTGGGAGTCAAATGAAACAACAGAGCTTTGGTTTTCCAAGCGGTTCAGCAGAAACATGGACGCCTCGTCAGAGGCGCTAATCCCAGCGTCTGAATCCAAATGTCCATGTAAACGAACCGCAGAGTTTGGAAGTTTAGGTCGGAGGACGAGTTTCGGATCTGTGTGAAGAAGAGCAGCTCCCTTTGTTTAAAGCCTGAGTCACGTTGAAGTGAATTGGAAAAAAAAGGGAAGGTCAAACTGAAGATGTGGTAAAAGTCAAAATAAAGAATTTTTTCATTAATCTGACCCTGAAAAAAGTCACAATTAAAGACAACCCAACAAAATGTAACTGGGACTTTTATTATTCTTTTACTGAGGTATAAAATGTACTTAGCCACTCTTCAAAATGGGAAAAACAAGAGAATGTGAAAGTAAAGTAGATAGTGATGCATCTTATTTTGGTGTTATAGCTGATATTTACCAATACTGCATATTAAAATTCTCTGATTTATTTTTATGCCAAATTTGATTTCTGATTTTAATCATGAACATTTTTTTAAATGGGTTTAATTCAACGATAAAAAAACCCCCCAACAATGTTGAATTAAACTGGCTCTTAATTCAACGCTAAGATAACCTGCTGTGTTAATATGGCCTACTCAAAGCCCAAACCCAAATCCATCTGAAAAGACTTCAAAACAAGTTGCAAAACAAGTGAGCATTTGCTCTCCATCTAATCTGACTGAGTCTGACCAATTTGGCTTCATTCTGTTCAAATTCACTAAAGGGATGCTGCATTTTGAATTTTTGAGATATAAAATGTTGTTCTTATTTCAAAGAAAAACTTTAATTCATTGTTTATTTGCACATTTTAATGCATTTCTAAGATTATCTAAAAAGGCTTAAGTGGTTAAATAAAAAATCTGTTGAATGTCTAATTTTTTATATATTTGATTAATCCAGTGGTTCTCAAATAGTGGGGCGTGCCCCCCAAAGGGGGCGCGGTGCGATACCTGGGGGGGCGGGTGTGACCCTGGGGAACACGCTGTTTTTTTTTTTTTTTTTTTTTTTTTTAGTTATTATAATTGTTAAATATTATTTATTGATTTAATTTAATTTTGCAATGGTGCAATTAGTTGGTCAAACATGTTTACAGTTTAAACATGTTTAAAACACATCTTAAAACAGACTTAAAACACGATTTAATAAAGTTATTCTTTGTAAGTTTGACCATATGTCTTTCTTTTTTTCTTTTCTTTAATGTTAATAAGGATAAAATGTTATGCAGAGATGGATAGTCACGGTGGGGAGTGGGGGGGGAATGTTTTCTTCTTGCTAGGGGGGGCGTAACAGAAAATAATTGAGAAGCACTGGATTAATCGATTAGTCGTTAACTCAAAAAAGGTTATATGATGAGAAAGAGAATGTAATTATTTGTTTATTTGCACCTTTCAACGTATTTCTAAAATAATGTAAAAAGGCTTAGTTAGTCAAATGAATAATCTGGAGAAAGACATTTTTAAAATTTGATTAATCGATTAATCGTTGCCACACTTATCAGATTTTCTAACTGCAAAACACCTAAATGAATCAATGGAGCTAAAACTCTGGAAAAAGTGACAAAAATCTGGTTCCATCTTCCTTCTCCCATCATAACCAGCAGCTGGAGGGAAGAGAAACTTCAAAAACAAACTCTGCCGCCTCCACGACTCTCTGCAGCCACATCTATCACTTCCAACAGGCTCTGCCGTCTTCCATTAAACGGGCAGGAAATCCAGTCACTCTGCTTAGCGGAAGTCAATCCCAGCCTGTGTTTAACCCAAAAACTCTGAGCGATTTTATGCAAATGGAGGAGTGACGTGGAACAAGAAGCTGCTCTTGACCTACATACAGAAGCTCCAACAGAGGCTTTTCCTCCAAACGCTCCTATGGAAACACGAGGAATCGGGCTGGAAGGAAGGAGAGGAGTCAAGTTTCTGATGGGAATGGGGTTTAAGCCAAGCTCCTCGTTTAAAAAAGTTTTATATGTTCAGGGGGGAAAGAATCCTCAGTCCCGGGCCAGAACTCCGAGGTGCGGCCGCTCTGGTTTTACACAGAGAGAGAAAAACCTCAGAAACGATCCGGGCCGGGGCCAAACCGCCACGCTGCTCCGAAACGAGCAAAAACACGAGGAAGACGAGCAGAAAGATGCTGCTGCTGCTGCACGGCTTCTGGAAGCATCTGCAGCAGCAATGATGGACAGAAAGAAACCAGACAGAAGGTCAAAGTCTGAGAGGCTGATAGGTTCCCAGAGGAGAGACCTTAAAGGTTGTGTTCATCAAAAAAAATAAAACATTAACTAAAAAAAAACTGTCTGACATGTTGGTTAAAAATTAAAATTATATTTAAAAATGAGCTTTTATTTTTTTACAAAGTTGGGTTGACATAATAATTTAAAAAATTAAACATAATATAAAAAGATATTTAAATTAAGAAAAAAAAAAAAAAAAAAAATATAATAAAAAAATTAATAATAAAAAAAAATCTAAAAAATATTTAATAAAGTTTGGTTGATTTGTTCAATAAAAAATAATATGTTCACATCTTGACTTAAAAATGAAAGAATTTCATAAAATTTTGTTTAAACTTTTATTTTTGATTAATTTTAAAAAGTATTCTGCT
Source organism: Phalloptychus januarius (assembly GCA_902982915.1). NCBI lineage: Eukaryota > Metazoa > Chordata > Actinopteri > Cyprinodontiformes > Poeciliidae > Phalloptychus > Phalloptychus januarius. The sequence goes on along the minus strand of CADWAE010000133.1, from coordinate 34,530 downwards.
GATTTGTTGACTAAAATCTAAAAAAAAAAATTAATAAATAATAATAATATGGAAAATCTGTTGGTTAAAAATGAATACAGTTTAAATAAATAAATATACAAAATATAAATAACATATAAAAAGGGGTATTTTTTTAGTATATCTATTGATTTTAAAAAATCTAAAAATATTTCAAGGTATTCACATCTTCTGGACAAATTTAACACCTAATGCAACCAAAAACTGGAATGAATTTAAAAGCTTTGAAGGTTTACAGAAACATGGTGGTGGCAGCATCATGCTGTGGTAGCAGGAACAGGGAAGATGGATGGAGAAAAGCCCAGGAGAGTCCAGCTGCATTCATGTCACTTTAAACTCCTCACAGTTTAAGTTAGAAATGTGAAAACATGCTGCGCGTCTATGGGAGAGGATGAGGTTCATGGTGCAACCGCAGCGTCAGATAAAAGCACAGACAGGAAACAAAGCTTCACATGCAGCTCTCAATCTGACATCAGCCCTGCAGCGGCTCGCTAAATTAATTTGCAACACTCCCTGATATTTAATTAATCCCAAAAGCACGCGAGTCAGAAACGATTAGCCTGGAGCAGGGAGGAATCAGAGCTGTGATTTTTAAAGAAACATTTAAATATGCTTCATGATTTAATTAAAAAATATTTTTAAAATGCCTCAGGAGTAAACACACTGCTCTTTAGGAAGCAGGAAATGTAGATGGGATCGGTCAGTTAAAGGAGTCACCTGAAACACCAACACACACACCAGCACACCCCCACACACAAAACAAACAAAAAGAATAAAACAAAGAGTAGAAAAGCACAGCGAGTTGCTCTAGACGGCTGTGTAAAAACACACTGCTAATCCACTTAGGCACAAAGAGCCGCAGCAAACCCAGAGATTGGACACAAGAGATTTAGATCAGCACACACACACACACACACCCACTGCACACCCCGGTTGGACAGACAGGTGCAACACTCCTGTGTGACGTCACACTTCCTAGTTTAGATCAGAGGAAGATCCAGACTCGGGGAATAGAGATACTTTCCATTCTGCAAAAAGTTTAAACTAGAAATCTAATGATTTCCCGTTTTTTTCTTCAGGGACTGATCTGTATGGAAGACTATTAGTGCCACTGAGGAAAATTAAAAAAAGAATTTGACTTTAATATCTGAGATTAAAGTCAGGATTAAATTTTTTTCTTCATTGTTTGTACTTTTTTCCTTATAATTCTGAAAATATAAGTCAGAATTCTTTATGTTTCTGAAAAAGTCTAAATTCTGTGGAAATAAATTTAAAAATTCTATATATGATTTGAAAAGGTAGGAATTCTGAGAAGGCAAGTCAAAATGCTCAGAGAAACAGTTAGATGTTTTCCCCCCATCAAGTTCTGAGATATTTTGAAAAGAAAAAAAAATATGTATATATTTTTGAAAGCTATATTTGACAAGTTGAACATTTGCAAGAAAAAAATAAGAAGCAGAACATTTTTGATTTTTTGGAAGATTTACAAAAGTCCAAAATTTTTTATTTAACTCATCTGTACTCCTCTCTTTTTCTATCCACAACAGCCCTAATATAAATATTGATGGTGTTGCTGTTTTGGTAACATTTTGCTTCCCTACATCAGAAACCAGCAGAGTTCCTCTCACCTTCTTGCCCAATGAGCTGGACTTGGACAGGCAGGACTTGGCCAGGCTCTGGTACCCTCCGATGACCTGGATCTCCTCCACAGCAGGGTAGCGTTTCTTCAGCAGGCTGCCCAGCTGGGCATACGGGGGCTGCGGAGGCGTGGACCCCGGTGGGGCCTCAGCCGGAGCCTCCTGCTGGGGCTCCGGTGGGCTCTTCTGGGGGTCCACTGATCGCTTAGGCACCACGGTGAAGGTGTTGCCCTTTTTCCTCTGCACCATGGGGCTGGGGACCGGGACCCGCTGCGGGGGCTCCACCTCAATGTCGTCAATGTTTGTGACCGGCAGTTTGTCCATGTGGGGTTGCTTCGGAGCTGGAGAGACTGGTGAGGCTGGTGAGGTCAGGACTGGTGGGGAGGAAGGAGAAGGAGGTACTTGTGGTTCCTTCTCCTTCTCCTGTACTTTCTCTTCTTTCTTCTTCGTTGGGGAGGAGGGTGTTGTTGGCACTCCTGGCAAGGGCGAGGACTTGGTCGGACTTGGTGGTCCGGGGCTGATGGCCGCAGTCGAGGCTTGCAAGTTTCGCTTGGGGACCACCGTGAAGGAGTTCTTGGACTGCAGACGGAGGTTTGCGAGGGCCCGAGCCTGGATGTCTCCGTCTGGGATCTGGTTGATGTCCGGCTTCGGGGAGGGACGGATCTCAAACTCAGACGACGTGTGCAAGACCTTCGAAGAGACGGGCAGTGAGGAGGACTCGGCACGGGCACGGCGGGTTTCCGGAGAACATGGCACCTTGGGTTTGGGGGGCACCTCCGTGGCCTCCCAGTCGCGCTCCCGGGTGGGCTTGCTTTGCCCTCTATCTGGCTCGTCTTTGGGGATGACGCCCCCTTCAAACCTCTGGCGGAAGGACGACACAGGCTGGGGTGAGCCCGGGTGGTGCTCCGGCTGTGGCTTTGCTTTGGAAGTCCAAGGAGTCTGGAAGACGGGTGATGTTGGCTGGCTGCTGACACACGGACTTGGCCTGGGCTTTGGCACCAGATCTGGCTGTGGCTTGGCCCAATGTCTTGGCCTGGCACTGGCACTACAATCCAGGTCCAGAAGGTTCTCTGTGCTGTGCGACTTCTTCTGAAGCTTGCCATAGTTGCAGTCGAACTTCTGGAGGATCCGGCTGACCCTGCCTTGGCCCTCCCCGGCATCTCGAGGGCCATCGGGGTCAGGGCGGCCCAGGGTGCTGAGGTTCTCCTCACTCCGGCTTAGCGTGGTGTCGTAGATGACCACCTCCTTGGCTCTGATCTCCGTCACCGCACTGCCTCTCCGGTCCAGCAGGTCGTTCAGAGAGCTGTAGGTGTCCACCCCGTTCTGCTGCGAGCTTTTACCCTCTCCAGGATCCGGGAAGTAGTCGGGGTCCGACTCTATGATGATGATGTTGTCGGCCCGGATGGTCCGGATCCCGGGGACGCTCCCGTACAGCTCCAGGATGTGCTGGACCGGCCGGGCGGCGTTTTCCCGGTCTTGCCGCTTCCGGCGCTCCTTCTCCAGCTTGATGAACGGGTTCTCCTCCAGCGGACCCAGACTCTCCTGGAGCACCAGACTCTCCCTCGGTGCCGTCCTCTCCACGGCCGCCGCTCGGGGCTCTTTGTTGTTGGCGAAATGTTGGCTGGCGGTGATGATGGTGTAGTTCCGCCCGGACACGCCGCTCGCCCCGCCGTCTCTCCTCGCACCACCGCCGCCGTTACCGTTCACATTCCCCGTTACATCCCCGTTGACGTGATGCGACCCCGCGGCGCCGCCGGCGCTCGTCTCCGGGGCCGGGCTCCCCGCGGAAACGCCGCCCTTTGCCTTCCGTCTCTCCAGGATTTCCCGCTTCCAGGCCGGCATCCTCGGACTCTCTTGGCCGGCGTCTTGGCGGAGGACGTGGATGTCTCCCCCGCCGGACATTGTGCGCGTTTGGTGGTGAACAAAACGGGGGAAGTCCGAGGCGGACTCGCCGCGGTCCGGAGCGGCGCTATGAAGGCTGTTATCCGGCTGTGACCGTACCTGCAGCACCGACCAGCGGACACACAAACATCCCTTCCTCCGCCGCTTTTCTCGCTCTCTGCCTGCTTAGTGTTAAGCTGCCTTTCTCCTCACATCACTTGGAAGAGGCCACGCCTCCTCCAGACGCTGATTGGTCGACTCCAGTTAACGACGCTCCCACTTCCTGACTGTAACCACGCCCCTTTCCATTGTTACCGACGCCAGGTAGAACTGTCGATCAAAACAGTTGGCATTACATTCTTTATATATTTTAAATAAATACATTGAAATCAAACAGTAAGAGTTTTTAAAATAAATTTTATGTAAAAACCATATAAAATAATTTATAACAAGTATTTATTCTGGACAAAAATGTTATTAGCTTCTGAAAAAATCTATGAAGCTTATAAAATTGAAAGAAGACATAAAAAATAAAATGCATTTATCAAAACTAACCTAGTAAACAGAAGATCATTTCAGTTGAATAAAAAATGTGAATTATTTCCATGGTAACAGAATTTATTGTCATTTAAGGAATTATAATTAATTTTATGTTTTTATTTATGGCTGTTTAAATAAAACCTAAAAGTAGACACAATTATTTAAGAACTTTTATTTTTACTTATTTTAAAAGTCCATTCATGTCAATATTATTAAATAGGAACATAATTTTTAAAAAGTGTATTTATTTCAGTATTTACATTAAAACAAGAAGACACATTTTAAATAAAAAATTGCATATTAGTATTGAAAGAACTGCATAACATGTAATTGCTACATACAGATTAATATAGCTCACGATTTCTAATTCTATAATGTCATATTATGGCCTCAGTCACAAGCTGACAGCACTAACACTCAGCTTTTTAATGTAAAGTTGAGTGGAAGGAAAAACTCACAATCAATAATTAAATAACTTCTAAAGTGTTGAATTGTTGAATCTATCCATCATGTGTCAAAAAGATATTCAATGAATAAAAACATAAATTATATTTTGTGGTGAAAATATGCAATGAAATTATTATTTATTGCTTGTTTTTAATATATACTGAAGAAAAATGATGGAAGCATAAAAATAAATGAAATCTAATGAATTTTTTAATGTAGTATTTATGTTTATAGGTGTTCGGTGTGTGTGTGTGTGTGTGTGTTGATCCAGTCCAGTGAACAGCTGAGCGGCTCAGTCTGCTGCACATGAATCAGCACTAAGTGGCCATTCCTGTCGCTACAGCAGATTACTGCTGCTCATCAAATATTGATAGCAAAGCCATAATTAAGCGCAGTCCGACCAAAGAGCGCCACACAAACAACAACCAGGGTTATTTCCTCAATCATTCTCAGACATTAAACCAAAACAAGGAAATAAGGAAACAAAAACACTAATATCTCTGGGAAACATTCAGAGGGACTTTCACTGTGTCACACATGAGCTGCTGTTTCAAACATCAACATATGCAAAAGCAAAAGCTTTGAGCCAGAAAAGCTGGAATACCAACAGAAATTAAGGGTTTAAAGGAGCTCAGGGTTTCGGCAGGTTTGCAGTTTTCTGGAAGTTTGTTCCAAATTAGAGGAGCAGAAAAACCAAATCCTGACTTTATGGATATTTTTAGTCAAGATTTATCCCCACATGTAAAAAGTATCTGTTCATCCTTTATATCACAATCTTTCAGCATTTTTGAGTGTCATAAAAACTTTGATGCATTATTCATTTTTGTTGATTTGATGCAAAACATGTCAGTTTATGGTTTGAACAGGAAAAAATGTGGAAAAAAATATATATATATTTAAACTGACATGTATATTTAGTTTTTCAAAATAAAATGTCTTTAGTAAAGCTTTAACAGGATGAATTCAGTAACATTAAAAGTAAATATGAATAATCACTTCCATATTAAAACACACGTGAAATGAAAAGTATGTGGAGAATAAAATAAAAAAGAATAAGAGGAAAAATAATTAGTAAACGATCAAAATCTGTTTGGGTGAGAAGACGCCTCCTTGTGGCCAGATAGTGTCTGTACACCATGACATCAACTATTGTTTTTCTTTTTAAATGTTTGTTTTATTTACAGATTCTATACAAATAACCGATGTGTACTGCAGCAAAACCCAGAGGAACATAAATATAAACGTGGATTTTTCCTGAAAAATTCAACATATATATATATATATATATATTACACAGAATTTTACATCAAGTTTTAAATTAAAGGATCTCATAAATACATGCAGAACATTTACAGAGAAACGTCAGGCTGGACGAGGCGCATGGAGGAAACAGTTTACAGAGAGTTTGGTGATTTATGAGCCGTTAGCTGCAGAACAGCCACTTCCTGTGGAGAAAATAAAAGTCCTGTTTACTAACTTTACTCATTTGTACAGATTTAAAGAGACAGTGTCGCGCATGAGTCTTGAATTATTCAGATTTCTTTAAATTGAACTTTAAAATGAGCCAAACTCTGTTCAAAATGCTGTAATTTGACATATTTCTGAGTTACTTTCTATTTTAATTCTGCTTTCATTTTAAGTACGTCTTTAATATTTTAGATTTTTATTTTGTTTTTAAAAATTTTAACGCAAACCTCACTAATCAAATTTCAACAGTTGGTGCTCTGCTTAAAGCTTTGACAGGCCAAATAATCAAATGATTGTCACATTTCAGTTTCTCTGATGCAGAAAATCCTAAAACTGAAAAGTTTTGGAAAAAAAAAGTTTATTTAAACAAGTGTAAACCTTTATGACATTTACTAAAAAGAAGGAAGAATTAATCTGTATTTCTTGTTGTATGAAGATTTATCTTAAATCTTCAGTTCCAAAATGTACTAAAAGAAAAATCTGTTTGTTTAACAATAAGAGCTAAATGCAGAAGTGAATGTCAGCGTATTGAACACAGATGTTTGGCTGCATGGAAGAGAAATGTAAAGAAATAAGGAATGACTCAAGACTTTTGCACAGAGTTGAGTTGGACTTTCTGTCCTTGAACACAAGAAAACGCTCAACAACCTGATGGATCGTTTCCTTCTTCCTGATCCCAAACATGAAGAACTCCTTCACAAAATGTCAAAAAATAAAAAATATTACATCAAAATATATCCATAAAGCTCCACAACGGCGCAGCGAAGCCACCGCAGAAAAACAATGAAGAGCAGGAAACGCCAGAGAAAAACTCACTTTGTAGAACATTTCTTAAACTCAAAATTTTTGTTATTTGTCACCTTTTTTTTTTAGATTAATCTAAGAATTTCTGAGTTCTTTCTCAAATTTTCAAACTGAGATTTTTGCGTGTTTTTTCTTGAAATCTCTTAATTTCTGAGATTTTTCATGAAAATTTTCAAATTCGGAAATGCTTGAGATAGGTTTTTTTTTTAAATTTTATCTAAATAAATTCAGAATTTGAGAGTTTTTTCTGTGGGATTTTTGACTTTTCAAGCTCAGATTAACCTCAGAATTCCTGATCTTTTGTTTTTCTCTGAAACGTGCTCCTTTTCTTTCCTTCCTCCCTGCGGCGGCCGTCCTGCGGCGCCGCTCTGCCCTCAGTTGACCCGGCAGGCCCGGATCATCAGCAGCTGCAGCAGGATGAAGAGCGGCGACACGATGAGGCCGAACCACAGGTCTCGGGCCCGGTCCTGCTCGGCCAGCTTCTGGCACAGCAGAACCTCGCAGACCAGCTTCAGGCTCAGCACCGTCAGCACCCAGAGCAGCCGCAGCACCGCCAGCCGCTTCTCGTTCTCCTGGTACAGCCGGATCGACACGATGGCCGTGAAGTAGGTGCTGAGGCCGTCGGCGGCGAACAGCGGCACGAACACCAGCCACCAGCTGAGCCGGTCGCTCAGCAGGTCCACCCGCAGAGCCACCAGCATGCTGAAGAGCAGCAGCGCCAGCAGGTGGAGGAAGAGTTCGAAGGTGGCGAAGCCCAGCCACTGGACCAGCTCCCTCAGAGAAAACAACATGGCTGACGGACGGACAGACGGACTCCGGGTCAGGGGGCGAGGAGCTCCAGGATGAGGATCTGAAAACTGAAGGCTTTCACCTGGTGCAGAGATCTCCCACCTGATTGGCTACATCTTCTCACCCAGCCTGAGGGGAAAGGAGAGTGACTCCTTAAAGCGACAGTACGTACATTTTATAAAACATTTATTTTTTTGCATATTTGTTAAAATATGTTGTGACAGTTTGTTATGAGACAGATAATCTGAGCTGCTATGCCCATCTGAAGAAATGCACCACCAAAAACAACCAATCAGAACCAGGAGGTGGTTCTTAGCGCTGTCAATCAACTTATGAATGTGCTGCTAAATGTGCTAATGGCAAACAACTTATAGTTACAGCTAAACCATTTATCTACTGTTATTAGTGACTATTCTAGCTAGCTTTAGCATTCATGACAGGCTATGCTATCAGGGAACTAGCATAGCCTTCTCTGTGGGGCATAAGAAGTGCCACACAGAGGGTGATTGACAGCCGTAAGACCCGCCTCCTGCTGTGATTGGTTGTTTTGAATTTGCACTAGGAGAAGGCAGAAAACCCAGATTTTTTTCAGATTATCTTTCTTGACATTGCGAAAGTTTCAACAAATATGTAAAAAAAAAAAAACCCATTATAAAAGTTACATCCTGGAGGTTTATAACCCGTTTCTCCAGGTTAGAAAAGCATCAGCAGCAGATATAAAAAAAACAGTTCTCTGTTTTTAACCAGACAGGCCAATGAAGTCAGCAACTTTTCCCACCATCAGTTCACTTCCACCGGCCATTAAGCAGATATCATGTCCCAGATAATATGGTTTAACTCGAATTAGCTACGAGACAGCATCACATTTATGTTTCAACCACCAAATAGGTTCGAGGATTCAGGAAAAAACAGCCGAATGCTACAGAATGCTAACCACAGTCATGATGAAGGACTTTATAACTCAAACATAACACGCAAACACGCGTATTCACTTTTATATTTTCACGGTTATACGGAGTTGATTTACCTCAGAAACTAAGAGCGGCTCTTCTTCTCCATGTAATTACAGATGAAACCGGCAGAATACAACGATGCTAACAAGCTGCTATCATGGTAGCTTCTGCTCCTTCTTCTTCGCCGTCTTTTGCTATGAACTGCGCCGTTCATCACAACACTGGTGCCACCTACTGGAGATTTAGGGTAACGCAAGAATTTGTCCACGACAAATCAAACGACTGCAATCATGTACTATTTATTATTTTTGTTTATTTATTTAAAACTGAATTTAAAGATGTACTGTGAAGTCAGTGTTATTTGTGCTTCTATATTTTACTCTAAAGATTTTCATTTTCTACTTATGCTGTTATTTGCTTTTTTGTGTTCTTTACCCAACTGTCTGATGATTGTGAAGTGATAAAAAAAACTTCCATTTTAATATTTAATATGATTATTATTATTATTTTTATTTAGCTGTTTATGAATTATTTTTATATCTTTTCTTATACAGCCAAAATATTACACATGTATATTTTATTGCCTGGTTGCTATTTTTTAATTTAAATCATATTTCAAATTTGAACTAAAGTTAGTATCATAATATTTAAATTATTTTTCCTTTTTTTTTTGTTTCTTGCACATTTAGTAGAAACTGAATTTTAATTTAAAAAAAGGTACTTCAGTGGATGGCAAATTTTAAAGGAATAAATTTTTTTAATGTAGATTTTCTTTCAGCTTTCCAAATTTCTTTGGTGTCTGTTTGACTCATTGTGATTCAATTAAGCCCTTATCAATAATACAGATGTTTTACACATTTTTGATGAAAATGCCATCAGATTATATCCTGTTACAACCAGAAACTTGTGGTTTTAATAATGCAAAATGTGAAAAAGTTCAAAGTCACTGGTCAATCTCATGTCACAAGAAAGTAAAATGAAAAGAAATTAGCTTATTTAGTATAATTAAGACCGTAATCCTAATACACATGATTAAATATAAAACTTTTACTCCAAAAACAAACTGATTCAATCCTGGATTGCAGTTAAAGAAAAATTCTACATATTTAATATAAAGTTTTGGATGTGTTTGATACAACAATATTTCTTAAATATATATATATATATATACATATTATTTTAGATTTATACCACAAGGATCTGCTTTTATTTGAAAAGAAAACAGTTTTAATTTTATGCCTGAATTTGTAAATGTAATACTTATTCCCATCGGTAGTAGTAGCGAGTCAGGCTTGCTGTTTCCACCTTCACCTGTAGGAGGCGGAAGTGCTACTTGAAGGTAAGGAGGAGAAGAAGAAGAAGCAGTATTATCAGACTGAGCCGAAGAGTGAAGAAGTCGCCTGCTTTCTTATTCTGAGGTGAGTTTGTCTGTTTTTTATGCATTAATGTCGGATTTTATCTCTATTTTTAATTTTCTTAGTTTCATAAAGTTATTGATCACTTTATCTCATTTCCGGGCTCACTTTGGAGGTGTTTTAATAGCTAAAATGCTAATGTGTAAATAGAGAGATGACCTACCGGCACACGGTGAATGAAAGTTTATTTTATGTAAACAGAGTCTTATTATTGCATTAAAGTGACTGGTTTTTAATTTTACTGTTTTATTTGGGAATTTTTATTAAAACTCTTTTTATTGGTTACTGTTCGATATTTTACGATTACTTCAATGTAATTAACACGTTATTATGCTGTTATCTACTAAAGCTAGCTCAAAGTTAATATTACTTACCTAAAACCTATAACTTTAACTTGTTTTATGAAGAAATTATCCTAAAACTACATCCGATTCGTTATGAAAATATTTCGCAATAGTCCTCCTTTTTAAATTAAAGCATTTTTGTTTGTGTATCTCTTCAATAAGTTCAGATTTTTCTTCTTTTCTCACTAAGGTCAACTAAGTTTGTTAAATATTTTTAATCATTTGAATGCTAACATGCTATAAAGCTTTTAATAATCAGAGTTAGATTTTAATAATCACCTAAACTCAATAATCTATGATTTATAAAAGGAAATTTACTGAAAATGGAAAATATTTAGTTTTTCTTAAAGCATCTTTTGACAAAATTATATTCTAATGTGTAATAAATTAATAACAATCAAGTTTTTCTATAAAAATAATTAAATTCGGTAAGTTATGATGAAGAAAATAATCGCTTTAGAACTGATGTGACCTGAGGATTATTATTATTTCTCGTTCCTCTGGTTTTGCTCTCTTCTTTTCATGCATGCTTGCCCAGTTTTCCAAGTGACTGGGCACCAAAAACTCAACTTCCAGTCACTTCCTGCTTGAAGCTCGGCTGATCCAGCTTTGCATTATGGGTAGAAAATGCATCTAAATGTAGTTTTGATCCTCTCCTGGTTTGATCTGTTTTTCTTCTTCTTCTGTTTTGTTTGCCGGTAGTTTTAATGATGCAGACGCCGGCCCAGTCGGTCCTCCACAGCGGGTATTTCCACCCGACGCTGCGCTACTGGCAGAGCTGCGCCGCCGACCTCAGACCAGACAACCTCATCTACCCCATCTTCATCACGTTGGTGGAACTCCTCCTCGTTTTCTGAGACAAGCCAGGTTTGCTCTGCTGTTTGGAGGAGTTTGACGTTCAGGTTCCTTCTGTTTCTCCTGCAGAGACAATCCGGATGCCGTGGAGCCGATCGGGAGCCTGCCGGGTCAGGCCAGGTGAGTCACCTGGGAGCTCGGCCCCAGAGGGAAGCCAGGGGCCAAGCTGTGAAAGGCCGAGCTGTGGGGGGCCGAGCTGTGGAGGGCTGGTGTGGGTGTTGTCGTCAGATAAACGCTGCTGGGAGGGAAGAGTGAGAATCTGGACTGAGATAAGCAGAGAGGCGGTTAGACCAGCTGACCTCAGATCAGTTATTAGGAGCTCAGGGGTTAAAAACTGTTTCATTTAAAAACTGAAGCTGTTCTCAGGATCAATGGCTTTTATTTCTATTCATCTGTTTTATTTATTTTACTTTGATTTTTGGTATTTTTTCAGTTATCTTTCTAATATTTTTATTAATTAATCGTGATTTATTTTCTCTTTCATCAGATATGTATATATTTTTAGATTTTTTATGAACTTATCTTTGTTTTGTTTTATGTTTGAGAAAATAAAATATGTTTTAGTTTTTATTTAAATTAATTCTATTCTTTTTATTTATTGATTAATTTATTTTCTTTAGTATACTGTGCAATGTTTTACTAGTATAAAATTAGATTTTTCTTGATTTTTTGTGTCTTCAAAAGTTTTTATTTTATTTAGTGATGATTGATTGATTTTTTTTTCATTTTTATAATTTATTTTAAATTTATCAAGGTATTTTTTAGTTTTTTGTATTTCACTTCACATATTATACATTTTTTTTTTTATAAATAAAATATTTATTTCTTATTTTTGTTAAATGTATTAATATTTTGTTTATTTAGTTAGTTCTGTGTTATATTTTATATATTTTCTATATGTCATAAGCTTTTGATCTTTATAAGCTGTTGGTTTATTTTTAATTGAAAGTTTTTCAAATATTTGAATTGATTTTATTTAATTGGGTCCTTTGATCTCCTGCAGGTATGGGGTGAATAAAGTGGAGGAGATGCTGCGGCCGCTCGTGGACAACGGTTTGAGGTGCGTCCTCATTTTTGGCGTCCCGGCAAAAATAGCAAAGGTCAGTCAAAGTAAATCTGAAAGGAGACACTGACAGGTCAATCAGTCTGATCTGAATAATCCTCAGTCCGGTTACATCAGAGGAAATGAGCCGCCGTGTTCTGGTTCCTCCAGGACGGACGCGGTTCTGGCGCCGACTCGGACGACACGCCCGCCGTTCTGGCCATCAAAAAGATTCGCAGTTTGTTCCCGGAGCTGCTGGTGGCGTGCGACGTCTGTCTGTGTCCCTACACGTCCCACGGACACTGCGGTCAGCGTCCACTTCCTGCTCGACGCTTACAGACAATCAGCCGCATGTCTGACTTCCTTCTTCTTCTTCTTCTGCTCCTCAGGCATCCTGAACGACGACGGCTCCCTGAACAACGACGCCAGCTGCCTGCGGCTCGCAGAGGTCGCTCTTTCTTACGCTCAGGCCGGTAAGGAGAAGCTTCTGACCGACATGTCGGGTTTCTGCTGCTGAATGTGAGGTTTAAACCGGAGCTGAACTTCCTGTGCAGGCTGCCACATCATCGCCCCGTCAGACATGATGGACGGACGGATCCGAGCCATCAAGCAATCTCTGCTGTCCAACGGTTTGGGGAACAAGGTGAAGCCGACGCTCCGCAGCAGGAACATTTCTTAGAATCACTAGAATGAGTTCATTTTACTCCATTTCTCTGTTTCTGCAGGTCACAGTGTTGAGCTACAGCGCAAAGTTTGCTTCCTGTTACTACGGACCTTTCAGGTGAATTTAGCCGCCGAAGAAGAAACAACTAACTTTTTTTTATTTTTACTTTTTCTTCTCATTTTTTATCTGATTTTAAAAAACTTTTACTTGTATTCCTTCTTTTTTCTGCTTTTTCTTCCTTTTGTTCTTTTTTCCTTTAAGAGGGAAAAAAGAATAAAAACAACATTGAGTTTGTTTTACTTTTTTCTTGTTTTTTTAATTTTTCTTTTCCTTTTTTGGAAAACATGGAGTTCTTTTTATATTTCCTTTTTCTTTCATTTTTCTCTTGTCTTTCTTTTCCCTGTATTTGTTTTTCCAGCTTATTGCTCTTTTCTGGCGTTTCTAACTGCGCCTCTTGTTTTGCGTTCTGAAGGGATGCGGCCCAGTCAAAGCCCGCATTTGGAGACCGGCGCTGCTATCAGCTTCCTGCCGGAGCGAGAGGCCTGGCGCTGCGAGCCGTGGTGGGTTTTCTAATCCGGTTCTGTTTGAATGTAGCCGGTGAGGCTGACCTCTGGTTGACCTTTGGCTGACCTCTGTCTGACCTCTGGTTGACCTCTGTCTGACCTCTAACTTTGTGCTCAACAGGAGCGAGACGTGAGGGAAGGAGCCGACATGCTGATGGTGAAACCGGGCCTGCCGTACCTGGACATCGTGAGGGAGGTGAAGGACAAGGTGAGGAGACGAGCTTTTCCACATTGTTGTGTATTTTATTTTTTATGTATCCATCCCTCCATCCGTTTATCTATTCACCTGTTCATCCACATTTACCCATGTGTTTTTATCTGTCTGTTTTCATTATTCCTGTCTTTATTTTCTGACCTTCCTGTGTTTTTCTGGGTCTCCCTGCAGTTCCCCTCCCATCCTCTGGCGGTGTATAACGTGTCGGGGGAGTTTGCCATGCTGTGGCACGGAGCGAAGGCCGGAGCGTTCGACCTGCGGGCCGCTGTGATGGAGGCCATGACCGCCTTCCGCAGGGCAGGTGAGGCGGAGGAACCCAATGCAGACAAACCAAGAGCCACATTTACCAGATCTGGTTCCAGGAAACTTTTACATGGACCCACCGAGCCAGTGAGGACCACCAGTCAGGTGGCAGGACTTTGGGTTTCTGCAAACTCTAGAGAGACTGACATGTCTGCAATGCTTAAGACTCTAGATTTATCTCTTAATGTGCTTTGGGGTCTAGTTGGGTCTCCTGTGGTTCTTTGGGGTCTAGTTGGGTCTCCTATGGTTCTTTTGGGGTCTAGTTGGGTCTCCTGTGGTTCTTTGGGGTCTAGTTGGGTCTCCTGCATTTTGTGAGCTCAGCTGTTGGTGTCACCTCCAGGCGCTGACATCATCATCACCTACTACACACCTGAGCTGCTCAGATGGCTGAAGGAGTGACGGAGTCCCTCGGACTCGGGGAACCGTCGTAAACTGGAACCAACTCGTTCCTGGATCGTCTGACCTGCATGCTGGGCTGCAGCTCTGCTTCTCGGCCCGATCCTGGAAACTAGTTTCTTTTCTTAGCTGCTGAAGCCATGATTGCCATATTGAGAATGTCGGAACATGTTTTTATTTTTTAGCCAAGCGTGTCACTGCTACATTAATCCAGATCATGAATCAGATAATTATGACATGTTGATTTTAGAGAAAATAAAATAGTTAATTCTGATCTGTGTTCTTACTTGTCAGTTGTTTTTCACCCCCCGCCCCCATGACCTCCTCCTCCCATCACCCCCAGACACCTGCACACCTGGCCCTGCCCTTTCCACTCTCCTCCTTTGGCTCCGTTGAAACATCTTTTATTGTTGGTGACGGTTAATCACGTTATAATTTAAGCTCTATGTAGCCAGACGGATGGTGCTGGATGCATCTGGGATTTATTATCTTTATTCTGTTTACAGTCAAGCAGTGCAGATGGTTGGATGCATGTTGTGATGCTAAAGTTGTTTTAATCCTTTACAAATAAACAACAAAAGTTCATTAACTCACTGCAGGATCTTGGTGGTTTGGTTTCAAAAGTCTGGAAAAACAAAATACACTCTTACCAGCTATTAATACATTTATTAAGCTTTATTAAGCTTTCAATCATCTGCTAGTAATTTATTAATATCAAGTGGTTGAAAATAATAAACAACGTTCAAAACATTACAGTGGAAAACACAGAAAGATATGAAAAAGTCCCCAGATGATCAGATCATCTCCAGTTTCCTGATTAAAAACAGAGTTTAAAAATGATATGAAGAAATTCACCAAACCAGCAACTAATCTTGAGGGAAATCCCCTTGAAATATTTATTCTGGGTGTGACAAGATCTCCTATACCCTGACAAAACCACAGTGCCATGATTGGCAAGTCGTATTAAGTGTCATTATGGTTTTGGGTGGTAGTGGGACCTCGGGTGGTAGCGCCCAAAATACTGTATTTAATCAACTAGTTACGTGAGAGGAAATCAACCAGTGTCCTCTTTGAACATCTGTTATCATTGAATCCTGTCCAGGCATATTGGACAGAATGTGTGTGTGAGTGTGTGGCTGTTAATTGATGGCGAGGGAAACCTGATGTTTAACAGAATGTGTTGGAGTGTGTGGCTGTCCCCTGACAATGTAACTTGATCCTTAAGTCCTGAACTGTTAACCTTTATAAATAAACAACAAAAGTTCATTAACTCACTGCAGGATCTTGGTGGTTTGGTTTCAAAAGTCTGGAAAAACAAAATACACTCTTACCAGCTATTAATACATTTATTAAGCTTTATTATGCTGTCAATCATCTGCTAGTAATTTATTAACATCAAGTGGTTGAAAATAATAAACAACGTTCAAAACATTACAGTGGAAAACACAGAAAGATATGAAAAAGTCCCCAGATGATCAGATCATCTCCAGTTTCCTGATTAACAGTTTAAAAATGATATGAAGAAATTCACCAAACCAGCAACTATACAGTCAATCATGAAACCAATCAATCATCTGATCAATAATATTTCATTTGTTCTTCATGCTGAGATCATCAGAGCTGCTGCTTGATCACTGAGATCTTCATCGGTCGGATCTTTAATGTTTTATTAGTGTCAAAGTATGGAAACATCTTGTCAGTGAAGGTGTGTGTGAAGGTGTGTATGTGTGTGTTAGTATCCAGATCAGTGAAGGACAGCTTTCCTCTGTCCCAGTCCAGATTAACTCTGATCCTCTGGAGATTCTTCTGGACTGAGAGAAAAGAGGGAGGAGCTGGTAGAGAATGTGCTGAGTATTTACCTGAAGAGAACCATAGAGCCAACCATCCAGACTTTATGACTCCCTTCCTCTGAACAGATTCTTCTAACACACCAAGTATCCAGTCTTCACTGTCTCCAACATCAACATCCCAGCTGTGGTTCCCTGAGTTAAAACCATCAGAACTCAGAACAGACCAGCAGTAAATACCACTAAATCTCTCTGGATTATAAGGAAGCTGCTGTTTCTTTCCTCCAGTCAAACTGGTCAGATCTTCAGACAGATGGAGCCATGGACCAGCCGTGTTTGGGTCCAGAACCAGAGGAGTGTAGGTCACCATGTTCTCCATGTTGCTCCAGATGTTGAAGGCCAGGTTGCCCAGATGTTTGGCCTGGTCTATCAGAGCTCCTGAGGGCAGCTGTGGATCCTCCAGCAGGGGGCAGCGCTGGACTCTTTCCACTGCAGCCTTGTAGTTGTGCAGGAATGAGACGTCTGCAGCTCTCAGCTCCTCCTCTGTGGCTCTGACTGTGTCTGAAAGAGCTGCTATCTCTCTGCTCAGAGCCTCCATCTTCTCCTTCATCATCCCTCTCTTCTGCTCCTCTTCCTCCCTCAGTGCAGCCAGCCTGGCCTCCTCTTCCTCTGCTAGGAACTGATGAAGCTGCTTAAACTGCTCCATAATCTGCCTCTCTGTGTGTCGGGCCTGGACCTTCAGGTGTTCTGCTGTCTGATCAAACTCCTGCTGAACTTTCTTCCTGAGCTCCAGCTTCTTCTTTAGAGGCTCCAGAGTTTCCTGAAGCTTCTTCTTGTGTTGCTGAGCAGCTTCATCGATGGGTCTGAATCTGTGCTTGGTGTGTAAATCTGAATCTCTGCAGACGAGACAAACTGGCTGCTGATGGTCCAGACAGAAGAGTTTGAGTTTCTCAGAGTGCAGACTGCAGAGACCCTCTGAAGCTCTCTGCTCTCTCTGCTGCAGGAAAGACTCACACAGATTCTTCAGAGCCAGATTACAGGGTGGAGCATCTGATGCAGATCTTTTCCTACAAAGAGGACATGAGCGTCCAGTTCTCGTTCTCCAATATTTCTCCATACACTCCTTACAGAGGCTGTGGCTGCATGACAGAAGAACCGGATCCTTAAAGATGTCCTTACAGACCGGACAGCAGAGATCCTCCTCTAATCTGGAAGCCATTTTGTCTCTGAGTGAAGCTGAAAACACAGCAGACAGAACGTTACACCAGGAAGTCAGTTTCCCTCCTGCAGAAACTTTATTCTCTTACTTTAAAGTAACACAACGTATTTGTCACATTCAACAACTTCTGAAGTTGCAATAACACACATTCACTGTGCACATTATACACATTTAGTCCCAGCTCCAAATTTAAGACTATTTATCGGAATACAGTTTTAACAATCAAACAAAAAACATTAGCTTACTTACCAAATGAGCGGTGATGATAAGACGGCGCTTAAGACAACGAGGGCAACAAGAATGAAAACACTGAGGTGGTGGTGGATTGAAGCGGCGGGCTGGGGGGTAAAAATGCGCGTTGCAAAACAAATAAAAAGAAATTAAACCGAAGTCCACATCCTCACATGCTGGCCAAAACTTCTCCGCATCGAGGCAAATTCAAGATGGCTGACTCGCCTTACCTGAGGGAGAGATAAGCCCCACCCACCAGAACGTCATGACGCTGTGATTATTAAATCTTTTGAGTGTTCCGCACAAATTAGCTAGAAAATATTGAGCTTTATTCAATTAAAATGTTATAAATGTCAACAGAGCTCAACACTTTATAGCTTGGTCAACTCCTTAAGGACATTTGACTGTGAACTTATTAATTATGAGCTAGTACAACTGTTGGGGTTTACAGAGTAACACAGGAAAGGCTTGACTGCTTTCATACCAATGAAGACTTTCCCTGTTTACTGAGAAGGATATCAATATTTTCAACATGGCTTTTTTAACTTACAAGGTGTAACGTTTTCAGCGGGGTTCCTGGATGAACTACATTTCCCATAATGCACGTTTGCCCCGGTCATTGACAGTGGAGTTGGTCCGTGAGTTGGAAACGGTTTAAAGCATATTCATCTCTATGGTTTGAAGCATAACATTATCTCTGCTTTCCGGTTTCTGCCGGTTGTTTCCACGGTTCGCCGGTAATGTGCCTCCGTACTGAGTCCAGTGAACCGTCGCTGTAACGCGGTTCACTTTTCACGGTTTCTGCTTCGCGGATTTTTGTGTGCAGTTTTTTCAATTCGTCCTGATTGGCTCAGCCTCTCTGCGCTTTTTCTCTACCTTGTGCTAATAACGTTACGGTATTTAAATATACGTAATACTATGGAAGCCCATTTCCGCCATGAAAAAAAAAAGACCAACAGTAAGTCATAATTTCGACTTTCAAAGTCATAATTATGAGATTCAAAATGTTGCGTTTTCTGGTTCAGTACTCGCTAATAAACCACCTTCTTTTCGTCAGATAGCTGTGATTTCTTTATTGCTAACGGTTAGCTTCTCAACTTATTCTCTTCTCATACAAGTGTGCTGCTTACACACAAGAACTCACTCACATTGCCCCCAGTGGACAACAGCAGTACAACATGCAGATAAACATAATGTGACAGGATACAGAACACGCATATGTACCTTTCAAAGTAAATTAGGAACACATAACACAAAATAACTCAAAGACAAGTTAAGATGAGAACATATTTTAACACAAAATCATAATTTCGACTTTCCAAAACAGCCAATTTTGTCATTTTTCAGTAGATATGCTGTCTTGTAGGAGATTTAAAGAGTATTCCATCTGATCGGTCTAACCAGTAAAACACAGATTTTTCTCCTTTTAATGGATTAGAAACAAATTGAGTAGTATTTCAGATGCTTTTTAATGGATTAGAAATCGTTATGTGTTCCTAATTTACTTTGAAAGGTACATATGTGTGTTCTGTATCCTGTCACATCATGTTTATATGCATGTTGACTCTGTTGTCCACTGAGGCAATGTGAGTGAGTTCTTGTGTGAGCAGCACACTTGTATGAG
The DNA here is from genome assembly GCA_902982915.1 of Phalloptychus januarius. NCBI lineage: Eukaryota > Metazoa > Chordata > Actinopteri > Cyprinodontiformes > Poeciliidae > Phalloptychus > Phalloptychus januarius. Next base: position 15,337 of record CADWAE010000133.1, on the reverse strand, counting down.
AGGAAGTTGAGAAGCTAACCGTTAGCAATAAAGAATCACAGCTATCTGACAGAAGAAGTTGGTTTATTAACGAGTACTGAACCAGAAAACGCAACATTTTGAATCTCATAATAAAGTCGAAATTATGACTTTGAATCTCATAATTATGACTTTGAAAGTCGAAATTATGACTTTGAATCTCATAATTATGACTTTGAATCTCATAATTATGACTTTGAAAGTCGAAATTATGACTTACTGTTGGTCTTTTTTTTTTTCATGGCGGAAATGGGCTTCCATATAATACAGATTGGCCATTAAGGAGATGAAAATAATGTACTAATTTGAGTAAAAAACAAAACTATAGATTTTTGTCCTAAATTATTCACAATGTTTAGATGTTTTGCAGCATGTCTGTAAGTTATTATTTACAATAGAAAGTTATTAATTTGGATAAAAATGTATATAATAATAACATTATAATGGATATTTTTGTCCATAGGATCAACATGATGTGAATATGAGATGGGCCCTCATCCTTCCTGCACTTCCTGCATATCAGCGTGAAGATGCCTCCAAGTTCTTCAGGACCTGTAACGTAAGTGTACTGGCCTCACTATCAATCCCTTTGCCTAGATATTCAGTCAACTTAAACATATGACATCACTTAAAGAACTCTAGGAGAACCAGAAAGCAGGTTATGTGAAAACTCAGAGTGAACCCTGAGATGAGAGAAAACTGTTATCCATCCAGAGGACTATTCCAGAAAGGAGGTTCAACAAACTCTGGACTCTGATATTCCAAACAGGTTCATTTGGTCTACAAGAGATTATACTTAAAGTTTTATTTTTTATCAGACCAGTGCTTGACATGTTTCGATTACTTCCTGCCATCTTCATCAGAAGTCACCTGGTGTTACTGTGACGTGTCTGCCAGCTGATTTTAACCCTGCATAAATCAGCTGGAAGTCATCAAAACATGCCAAGGTACTAACACACAGCACTGGTCTGATAAAAATAAAACTTTAACTGTACTCTGAACTCTCAGTGGATGTGTTGTCCCTCCAGAAAATGTTTGCTTCCTGTTTCTCCCATGTTGCCATGGTGAATCACGGTATCGGAGCTCCATTGATGGTGGCTTTTACTAGTCGTCCGGCACAGATCAACTTTGTTGAGCCTCCTTTCTGGAATAGGATCTGTTTATGGAGTTTACTTGTTATTCTGCAATCTGACATGTAGAAATTACATAAATTAAAAGGTAAGTGTAAATGCCACTAAACAAAGAGTATGCTAACAGATAAGTGTGAAACTAACATAAGATGTAAACATACGCAAAGACAATTGGTTAAACATGTAGCTAAGTTGCAGTCTAAGTCCAAAGTGCTAAGTGACAGTAATGTCTAGACATCATTATCATGATTTGTATCCTTGAGGGACTGAACTCATTCTTGTATTTGTGTTTTGCAGTCAGCAGATGGTCCAGACTTCACTGACACTCCGGTGGCTCTTCTGACAGTCGTCACAGATGACACTACTGATGCAGCCCAGATCAGCCCTGAGAGCATCTGTGTGGAGGACAAAATACTAGAGTGGTCCCACAATCTGGCCGACTCATTTCTCCTGCTCTTTGGGTGCATCTATGTGCTGGACCTACAGCACCCAACAGATCTTGAGCTTAGATTCACATGTATCCAAAAGGTTTTGATGTGTCTTGAGGACAACAAACCACTGAAAGGGCGTCTCCTGATGCTGAAGAATGATTTGTTCAATGAGTGAATCACTCAGAATTCACTGTTTGTTGAAGTGAGTATTGAGGAAGTGTTTTTTCCCTTCTGCCTCAGATTTAATACATTGATTGTTAATAGATAAATATCACAGCATTGGCTTATTGCTCAAAGTTTATGCACTGAATAACTTGTGGGAAACGACTGTTCATTTCATGCTCTATACATGTTTAATGTCCTGTTGCCTCATGCCTACCTTGATGCTCTACCTGAGGTTGCCAGATGAAGTACAGCAAAGTAGAAACAAGAACTTTATTTGAATGTTTTTTTTAAGATGCAGTAAGTGCTAAAATGTTTTTAAACAGTTAAATGGCTCCACATTGTAATAATTGTCGTTGTTGAGGATGAATTATACTTATTATCTGGAATGTTATCATGAATTCTTTGTGAGATTTTATCATAGGTGCTGGAATCATCTCCTTTTCTGTTAGTCAATAAATGTGGCAGCAGCAGGTTTCTTTTTACCTAATGAACTGGTAATCTCTTCTATTAACTGAAGAACTGCCATCGCTGTGGATCTTTGGGACCTAAATCCATCATGACTCTCAGCGAGTCGTTGATGTTTATTCATAAATCTCTCCAATCTGGAGACAAACATGTTTTCCAAACCTTTTCAGAATGAAGGAAGTAAAGAAAGAAACAAGCTTGTAATGAGTGAAATGCTGTCTGTTTCTAACGGACCCCTAAGGGGCCATGGAGGAAAGAAATAAAGAAATCCCAAGAAACTTTGTGTAGATCCAAATGTTCAGAGACGTGATGCAATAATCACAGCAATGGAGGACAAACGGGGACATTTATAGGTTTTCATGTTGAGTTTGGGCTCAAGTATAAACACATCAGATCAGACAGAAGGTTTTTATATAAGTGAGAGGAATCTGAAGAGAGTTATTAGCTGCTGGTGTTCTGAATATTTGTGCTGCCCAACAATCTGTCCTTGTGGCAAAGCAACAGGAAAACCTGACGAGATGCAGAGATCGTCAGGTTTTCATACTGTAGTGCATCTAGACGTTTATGTCATGTTACCTTTCTAAAACCGCGACCGTCATGTTTATAAACCGTAGCAGTTAGTAAATATAATCAGAAATCATTCTTTAAGTGACGAGGTTTAGTGGGGTTTAGCAGTTTCATGTAGCATTTAAAAATATTGATGAATGACAAAACCTTTCCTAAAACCACCAGATTCCTTCATTTGAATATCTTGATAAACTCCAGACTGGCTTCCTGTCCAAAGTGAAGCCTGATCTCTATGTGAACGGTGATGCACTAAATGATTTAATCAGAATGTCGACCTGTTAAATCTGTCTGGTTTTATCAGTGCATTCAAATCCTGCATCGCATCCTTCACTAGTGTTGTAGGTTCTATCTTTTCCTTCATCTCTTTTAGCCTCTTTTACCTGCTTACACACACAGCTGCATCTTACATAACCATGTTTATGTGTAACTGACATAAACAGCCTGAAACTGATGAGACGAACCTTTAGGGAGGGAACAGACTGCAGAGGAGAATAAAAGCTAAACTCGCTCCAATCTTTGCCTCACCTGGTTCCATCCATCAGGTCAGTGAGGCCCGGCGCTGGACAGTGAATGTAATTCTGGTTCTGATCCATTTGGACGACATGTGTGGCTTGTAACATTTGATCATCTTTCTGCATTAAACCTGCTTTTATATAGAACCAGATCTCATCATTTCTCAAGTTAATTTACACTGAGGGGTTCTGGTCGGGTCCTGAAACTGGTGAACGGACCTGGTGGAGCACAGAGACAGAAGTGAATGAACTCCAACAGGAGTTCGTGTCGTAACGATACAATATCTGGATTCCTGACAATAAGTATTTGTAAGAATGAAACATCTCAGAGATGGAAAACAAGTTTTTATTGAAATTAAACATCTGAGCCCCACAAACTCTGTTTTGCCCGTTAAGTTGTCTGCAGTCTTCATAGCCGCCATCACAATGTGTTCACCGAGCTGCACATTGTCACTGCACCTGGAATGACAGGACAAAGCTGATTAACATGCTGCTGATTCATCTCTGTGTTTTTGCTGTTCATTTTCTTTTTTATCATCTCGTTGTGTTTCTACTTCCTAGTTACTCCAGGTTTAGTTATTCTTTTCTATCTGAGTCTAACCTTCCTTTGTGACTCTAGTTCGATTTTTTCTTCCCTACAAATAACAAGTGGCTGCACAGAAATAACTAAGCAAAAGCAATCAGAAATAGAGCCAGAGGAATATAGAACATCTGTTTCTGTCTCACATGATTCAGATCAAGTAAATCAACATATAAAAAATAAGAAAATATGGAATAAAAAGTGTTACTAAAGTGTAAAAGATATCTAGACGAACCCATTCAAGCTTCATGGAGGTTGGAGGACCATAAAACTGCTTGGTGTCTACTACACCATGTGACAAAGTGTCCACAGCAGCCTGTCCTCAGTCTCATCACCCTCTCTGATACAACCAGCCACAGCTGAGGGATCTGAGAACTTCTGAAGATGACAGGTCTCAGTGCAGCAGCTGAAGTCGGATGTATAGAGCATGAAAAGGGAGGGAGAGAGTACAGATCCCTGAGGAGTCTCTGTGTTGCTGACAACACTGTCTGACACACAAACTGTGGTCTGCCAGTTAGATAGTCAACAATCCAGGACGCAAAGGGGAGATCCACCTGCATCGCTGTCAGTTTCTGACCCAGTAGAGCCGGACGGATGGTGCTGTTCCAGGTGATCGTATACACGCTTGTTAATATTACAGAAAATATTCTAAATGTAAACCAACATAATATTAATATGGAATTCAGAAAATATTAATTAAATCAATGAATGTATTATAAATACCCACTAATGAAACTCCTCCATTGCTTATTGAAGATTTGAGTGTCAAACTGTTGCCTTAGTGTTTTCATGTTGCTTCAAATAGTCAGAAACGTGTTGTTGCTTCTCCATGCATTGATCTGTTCTAACCATCTTTTCAATGCTTGGATGGGTTTGAGTCATGCAGGACATCATAATATAGAGCCGAGTACCATCTGCATAGCTGCAGTATGTGTTGAATGTCTTCTTTTAAGCTGATGGCAAATCTCATGCTTACATAACTGGTGCATATTAAAGAGCAATTCATCTATTTCTTTCTTTACTTTTGGGCTTGCTGAGAGTCTCAACGGGCATTTGTCCCTTTGACCCTGGAATAAAAAAAATGAAATTCTTGATTATTGTTAATTGGATGTTGGAATCCAGGATGGTGGTCTGGGGTTTTTTGCTGCTGTTTCCTCCTTTCTCCACCAGAGGGGGCCGAGAGGTCAGATTCTGGAGGGCGTGGCCGGCGGCTGCTGGCGTACCTGGACACCTGTAAGTAATCTCATCGTCTGGAGGAGTATAAGAGATGGGAGCAGCCAACACTTCTTCACCAGAGTGTTAGCCAGTAATGGTACTTCAGGCTGTTTGTATTCCTTGTTGCGCTTACCTCCTTGTGAACATTCTCTTCATGTGACTCCCTGTGACGCCGTGGGTTTACCCACCGGTAACCGAGCTCAACTTACCTCCTCGCCATTTACCAAACCTTCCCGGATCTCTCTGTTGACTGTCTCCGTCGCTCCTCTCCACTGGAATAAAAGATCCTGCCTGTCAATCCTCCAACGCAGTCCCTCCGCTGGTCTAGCAGCAAGCCTCCACCATTACCACCCTGGTAACCACAGTTATTCTCCCTGGCTCAGATCTCCACGTATCCCAAGTAAAAATGTTCCTTTGCTTCCACATTTCTAAATTCCTGCTGATATCAAACTCACCTCCACTTCTCTTCTGCTTCAGTGAACCCGAACCCTACACTGTGATCAACCGTCCCAATTATTATTTATTTTTACAATAAATAATTTTCACTGATTTTCTCTTTCCGCCTGGTGTTTCTGCATGTGTGCGAGAAAAATAGAACTGAACATGACATTGGTACTGTGTCTCATATCAAAATAAGATTAATTAATTTATCTCTTTATCAGTAGCTAATCCTGTTTCTGGTTAGAACCTCAGCTAACAGGAGTATGTGGGTGTTAAATAAGTGGATTGCCAAGACAGAAACCTGGGGTACACCATATGATTTTTGTCAAAAGTATCTATTGACACAAAGAAATTCCTGTTGATGTGATATTTTATAGTAGAATTGTTGGTAACCAATACAAACACGTCATAAGCATGTTGAATTTGTGTTTTAGGTTTTTATGCATTTCAAAGGAAGTCACTCCAAAGATTTCTTGAGCTTGTTTTACCATTGCTGCCACAGGGCACAGGCAGATGTGACGTGTTTGGCAATCTGGAAACTGGAAAACCTCAAACACAACCGGGTCAACCTGCTAGAACAGGTAAGCAGAAACCAATTTTTATCTATTGCTGATTCCATAAGGTCTTTCTCATAAATTGAGTCCAGTTTTGACATAGCTCTTTGAGAAATATGGGATTGCTAAATAAGTGTGAAGAGGCCTCAAGGAGAATCCCCTCAATAATGATTGCAGAGTCCTGAGGGAAATACCATTGAAATATTTATTCTGGTTGTGACAAGATCTCCTATACCCTGACAAAACCACAGTGCCATGATTGGCAAGTCGTATTAAGTGTCATTATGGTTTTGGGTGGTAGCGCCCAAAATACTATATTTAATCAATTAGTTACGTGAGAGGAAATCAACCAGCGTCCTCTTTGAACATCTGTTATCATTGAATCCTGTCCAGGCATATTGGACAGAATGTGTGTGTGAGTGTGTGGCTGTCAATTGATGGCGAGGGAAACTTGATCTTTGAGTCCTGAAGTCCTGATGTTTAACAGAATGTGTGTGTGAGTGTGTGGCTGTCCCCTGACAATGTAACTTGATCTTTAAGTCCTGAACTGTTAACCTTTATAAATAAACAACAAAAGTTCATTAACTCACTGCAGGATCTTGGTGGTTTGGTTTCAAAAGTCTGGAAAAACAAAATACACTCTTACCAGCTATTAATACATTTATTAAGCTTTCAATCATCTGCTAGTAATTTATTAACATCAAGTGGTTGAAAATAATAAACAACGTTCAAAACATTACAGTGGAAAACACAGAAAGATATGAAAAAGTCCCCAGATGATCAGATCATCTCCAGTTTCCTGATTAAAAACAGAGTTTAAAAATGATATGAAGAAATTCACCAAACCAGCAACTATACAGTCAATCATGAAACCAATCAATCATCTGATCAATAATATTTCATTGGTTCTTTATGCTGAGATCATCAGAGCTGCTGCTTGATCACTGAGATCTTCATCGGTTGGATCTTTACTGTTTTATTAGTGTAGAAGTATGGAAACATCTTGTCAGTGAGGTGTAGTGAAGGTGTGTATGTGTGTGTTAGTATCCAGATCAGTGAAGGACAGCTTTCTCTTGTCCCAGTCCAGATTACTCTGATCCTCTGGAGATTCTTCTGGACTGAGAGAAGGGGAGGAGCTGAGTGGAGAATTGCTGAGTATTTACCATGAAGAGAACCATATAGCCAACCATCCAGACTCTATGCCTCCCTTCCTCTGAACAGATTCTTCTAACACACCAAGTATCCAGTATGAACTGTCTCCAACATCAACATCCCAGCTGTGGTTCCCTGAGTTAAAACCATCAGAACTCAGAACAGGCCAGTAATTATCAATCCTTTCTGGATTATCAGGCAGCTGCTGCTCCTCTCCTCTCCTCCCACTGGTCAGATCTTCAGACAGATGGAGTTTTGTACCAGCCGTGTTTGGGTCCAGAACCAGAGGAGTGTAGGTCACCATGTTCTCCATGTTGCTCCAGATGTTGAAGGCCAGGTTGCCCAGATGTTTGGCCTGGTCTATCAGAGCTCCTGAGGGCAGCTGTGGATCCTCCAGCAGGGGCAGCCTGGACTCTTTCCACTGCAGCCTTGTAGTTGTGCAGGAATGAGACGTCTGCAGCTCTCAGCTCCTCCTCTGTGGCTCTGACTGTGTCTGAAAGAGCTGCTATCTCTCTGCTCAGAGCCTCCATCTTCTCCTTCATCATCCCTCTCTTCTGCTCCTCTTCCTCCTCAGTGCAGCCAGCCTGGCCTCCTCTTCCTCTGCTAGAACTGATGAGAAGCTGCTTAAACTGCTCCATAATCTGCCTCTCCTGGTGTCGGGCCTGGACCTTCAGGTGTTCTGCTGTCTGATCAAACTCCTGCGCCTCCTGAGCTCCAGCTTCTTTAGAGCCAGAGTTTCCTGAAGCTTCTTCTTGTGTTGCTGAGCAGCTTCATCGATGGGTCTGAATCTGTGCTTGGTGTGTTTTTCTGAATCTCTGCAGACGAGACAAACTGGCTGCTGATGGTCCAGACAGAAGAGTTTGAGTTTCTGAGAGTGCAGACTGCAGAGACCCTCTGAAGCTCTCTGCTCTCTCTGCTGGAGGAAAGACTCACACACTTTCTTCAGAGCCAGATTACAGGGTGGAGCATCTGATGCAGATCTTTTCCTACAAAGTGGACATGAGCGCATCTAGTTCCATGGATTCTCCATACACTCCTCACAGAGGCTGTGGCTGCATGACAGAAGAACCGGATCCTAAAGATGTCCACAGACCGGACAGCAGAGATCCTCCTCCTAATCTGGAAGCCATTTTGTCTCTGAGTGAAGCTGAAAACACAGCAGACAGAACGTTACACCAGGAAGTCAGTTTCCCTCCTGCAGAAACTTTATTCTCTTCTAAAGTAACACACGTTTTATGTCACATTCAACAACTCTGAAGTTGCAATAACACACATTCACTGTGCACATTATACACATTTAGTCCCAGCTCCAAATTTAAGATATTTCGGAATACAGTTTTAACAATCAAACAAAAACATTAGCTTACTTACCAAATGAGCGGTGATGATAAGACAAAGCGCTTAAGACAACGAGGCAACAAGAATGAAAACACTGAGGTGGTGGTGGATTGAAGCGGGGCTGGGAGTAAAAATGCGTTATAAAACAAATAAAAGAAATTAAACCGAAGTCCACATCCTCACATGCTGGTCAAAACTCGCATCGAGGCAAATTCAAGATGGCTGACTCGCCTACCTGAGGGAGAGTAAGCCCACCCACCAGAACGTCATGACGCTGTGATTATTAAATCTTTTGAGATTCCTCACAAATTAGCTAGAAAATATTGAGCTTTATTCAATTAAAATGTTATAAATGTCAACAGAGCTCAACACTTTATACTTTCAACCTCTTAAGGACATTTGACTGTAGAACTTATTATTATGAGCTAGTACAACTGTTGGGGTTTACAGAGTAACACAGGAAAGGCTTTGACTGCTTTCATACCAATGAAGCTTTCCTGTTTACTGAGAAGGATATCAATATTTTCAACATGGCTTTTAACTTCAAGTGTGTAACGTTTTCAGCTGGTTCCTGGATGAACTACATTTCCCATAATGCACGTTGCCGGGACATGAAGTGGAGTTGGTCCTGAGTTGGAAACGGTTAGATATTCCATCTCTATGGTTTGAAGCATAACTATTATCTCTTTCCGTTTGCCGTTGTTTCCACGATTCTGCCGTATGCTGTACCAGTCGCGTGAACCGTCGCTGTAACGCGTTCACTTTCACGGTTTCTGCTTGCGCGGATTTTTGTGTCAGTTTTTTCAATTCGTCCTTATTGGCTCCCAGCCGTCTGCGCTTTTTCTACCTTGTGCTAATAACGTTACGGTATTTAAATACTGTATATAAGGGCCCATTTCCGCGATGAAAAAAGACCAAAAATAGCATTTCTAAACCAAAGTCATAATTTAAATTAAAAATCATAATTTCGACTTTATTATGAGATTAAAATGTTGCGTTTTCGGTTAAATTACTCGTTAATAAACCAACTTCTTTTCGTCAGATAGCTGTGATTTCTTTATTGCTAACGGTTGCTTCTCAACTTATTCTTTCTCATACAAGTGTGCCTTACAAGAACTCACTCACATTGCCCCCAGTGGACAACAGCAGACAAATATGCAGATAAACATAATGTGACAGGATGCAGAACACGCATATGTACCTTTCAAAGTAAATTAGGAACACATAACACAAAATAACTCAAAGACAAGTTAAGATGAGAACATATTTTAACACAAAATCATAATTTCGACTTTCCAAAACAGCCAATTTTGTCATTTTCAGTAGATATGCTGTCTTGTAGGAGATTTAAAGAGTATTCCATCTGATCGGTCTAACCAGTAAAACACAGATTTTTCTCCTTTTAATGGATTAGAAACAAATTGAGTAGTATTTTAGATGCGGTTTAACCAATGATGAAATTCTATTTTGTGTTATGTGTTCCTAATTTACTTTGAAAGGAATAATGTTCTGTATCCTCACATCATGTTTATGTCATGTTGACTGCTTCATCAGCTGTATGAGTCCTGTGTAAAGTAACTCAGTGAAATATTGAAAGCTACGTTAGCAATAAGTCAAGCTATCTGAAAAGAATGATTTATTCATATGAACAGAAAACGCACATTTGAATCTCTATAAGTGAAATTAGACTTTGACCATATTAACTTTAACTCATTATGACTTTGAAAGTCAAATTATGACTTTAAATCTCATAATTATGACTTTGAATCTCATAATTATGACTTTGAAGTGAAATTATGACTATGTTAGTCTTTTTTTTTCATGGCGGAAATGGGCTTCCATATAATACAGATTAGCCATTCAGGAGATGAAAATAATGTACTAATTTGAGTAAAAAACAAAACTATAGATTTTTGTCCTAAATTATTCACAATGTTTAGATGTTTTGCAGCATGTCTGTAAGTTATTATTTACAATAGAAAGTTATTAATTTGGATAAAAATGTATATAATAATAATAACATTATAATGGATATTTTTGTCCATAGGATCAACATGATGTGAATATGAGATGGGCCCTCATCCTTCCTGCACTTCCTGCATATCAGCGTGAAGATGCCTCCAAGTTCTTCAGGACCTGTAACGTAAGTGTACTGGCCTCACTATCAATCCCTTTGCCTAGATATTCAGTCAACTTAAACATATGACATCACTTAAAGAACTCTAGGAGAACCAGAAAGCAGGTTATGTGAAAACTCAGAGTGAACCCTGAGATGAGAGAAAAACTGTTATCCATTCCAGAGGACTATTCCAGAAAGGAGGTTCAACAAACTCTGGACTCTGATATTCCAAACAGGTTCATTTGGTCTACAAGAGATTATACTTAAAGTTTTATTTTTTATCAGACCAGTGCTTGACATGTTTCGATTACTTCCTGCCATCTTCATCAGAAGTCACCTGGTGTTACTGTGACGTGTCTGCCAGCTGATTTTAACCCTGCATAAATCAGCTGGAAGTCATCAAAACATGCCAAGGTACTAACACACAGCACTGGTCTGATAAAAATAAAACTTTAACTGTACTCTGAACTCTCAGTGGATGTGTTGTCCCTCCAGAAAATGTTTGCTTCCTGTTTTCTCCCATGTTGCCATGGTGAATCACGGTATCGGAGCTCCATTGATGGTGGCTTTTTACTAGTCGTCCGGCACGAGATCAACTTTGTTGAGCCTCCTTTCTGGAATAGGATCTGTTTATGGAGTTTACTTGTTATTCTGCAATCTGACATGTAGAAATTACATAAATTAAAAGGTAAGTGTAAATGCCACTAAACAAAGAGTATGCTAACAGATAAGTGTGAAACTAACATAAGATGTTAGCATACGCAAAGACAATTGGTTAAACATGTAGCTAAGTTGCAGTCTAAGTCCAAAGTGCTAAGTGACAGTAATGTCTAGACATCATTATCATGATTTGTATCCTTGAGGGACTGAACTCATTCTTGTATTTGTGTTTTGCAGTCAGCAGATGGTCCAGACTTCACTGACACTCCGGTGGCTCTTCTGACAGTCGTCACAGATGACACTACTGATGCAGCCCAGATCAGCCCTGAGAGCATCTGTGTGGAGGACGAAATACTAGAGTGGTCCCACAATCTGGCCGACTCATTTCTCCTGCTCTTTGGGTGCATCTATGTGCTGGACCTACAGCACCCAACAGATCTTGAGCTTAGATTCACATGTATCCAAAAGGTTTTGATGTGTCTTGAGGACAACAAACCACTGAAAGGGCGTCTCCTGATGCTGAAGAATGATTTGTTCAATGAGTGAATCACTCAGAATTCACTGTTTGTTGAAGTGAGTATTGAGGAAGTGTTTTTTCCCTTCTGCCTCAGATTTAATACATTGATTGTTAATAGATAAATATCACAGCATTGGCTTATTGCTCAAAGTTTATGCACTGAATAACTTGTGGGAAACGACTGTTCATTTCATGCTCTATACATGTTTAATGTCCTGTTGCCTCATGCCTACCTTGATGCTCTACCTGAGGTTGCCAGTTGAAGTACAGCAAAGTAGAAACAAGAACTTTATTTGAATGTTTTTTTTAAGATGCAGTAAGTGCTAAAATGTTTTTAAAGAGAGTTAAATGGCTCCACATTGTAATAATTGTCGTTGTTGAGGATGAATTATACTTATTATCTGGAATGTTATCATGAATTCTTTGTGAGATTTTATCATAGGTGCTGGAATCATCTCCTTTTCTGTTAGTCAATAAATGTGGCAGCAGCAGGTTTCTTTTTACCTAATGAACTGGTAATCTCTTCTATTAACTGAAGAACTGCCATCGCTGTGGATCTTTGGGACCTAAATCCATCATGACTCTCAGCGAGTCGTTGATGTTTATTCATAAATCTCTCCAATCTGGAGACAAACATGTTTTCCAAACCTTTTCAGAATGAAGGAAGTAAAGAAAGAAACAGGCTTGTAATGAGTGAAATGCTGTCTGTTTCTAACGGAGCCCCTAAGGGGCCATGGAGGAAAGAAATAAAGAAATCCCAAGAAACTTTGTGTAGATCCAAATGTTCAGAGACTGATGAAATAATCACAGCAATGGAGGACAAACGGGGACATTTATAGGTTTTCATGTTGAGTTTGGGCTCAAGTATAAACACATCAGATCAGACAGAAGGTTTTTATATAAGTGAGAGGAATCTGAAGAGAGTTATTAGCTGCTGGTGTTCTGAATATTTGTGCTGCCCAACAATCTGTCCTTGTGGCAAAGCAACAGGAAAACCTGACGAGATGCAGAGATCGTCAGGTTTTCATACTGTAGTGCATCTAGACGTTTATGTCTATGTTACCTTTCTAAAACCGCGACCGTCATGTTTATAAACCATAGCAGTTAGTAAATATAATCAGAAATCATTCTTTAAGTGACGAGGTTTAGTGGGGTTTAGCAGTTTCATGTAGCATTTAAAAATATTGATGAATGACAAAAACTTTCCTAAAACCACCAGATTCCTTCATTTGAATATCTTGGTAAACTCCAGACTGGCTTCCTGTCCAAAGTGAAGCCTGATCTCTATGTGAACGGTGATGCACTAAATGATTTAATCAGAATGTCGACCTGTTAAATCTGTCTGGTTTTATCAGTGCATTCAAATCCTGCATCGCATCCTTCACTAGTGTTGTAGGTTCTATCTTTTCCTTCATCTCTTTTAGCCTCTTTTACCTGCTTACACACACATGCTGCATCTTACATAACCATGTTTATGTGTAACTGACATAAACAGCCTGAAACTGATGAGACGAACCTTTAGAGAGGGAACAGACTGCAGAGGAGAATAAAAGCTAAACTCGCTCCAATATTTGCCTCACCTGGTTCCATCCATCAGGTCAGTGAGGCCCGGCGCTGGACAGTGAATGTAATTCTGGTTCTGTTCCATTTGGACGACATGTGTGGCCTGGAACATTTGATCATCTTTCTGCATTAAACCTGCTTTTATATAGAACCAGATCTCATCATTTCTCAAGTTAATTTACACTCAGGGGTTCTGGTCGGGTCCTGAAACTGGTGAACGGACCTGGTGGAGCACAGAGACAGAAGTGAATGAACTCCAACAGGAGTTCGTGTCGTAACGATACAATATCTGGATTCCTGACAATAAGTGTTTGTAAGAATGAAACATCTCAGAAATGGAAAACAAGTTTTTATTGAAATTAAACATCTGATCCCCACAAACTCTGTTTTGCCCGTTAAGTTGTCTGCAGTCTTCATAGCCGCGTCACAATGTGTTCACCGAGCTGCACATTGTCACTGCACCTGGAATGACAGGACAAAGCTGATTAACATGCTGCTGATTCATCTCTGTGTTTTTGCTGTTCCTTTTTTTTTTTATCTGAGTCTAACCTTCCTTTGTGACTCTAGTTCGATTATTTCTTCCCTACAAATAACAAGTGGCTGCACAGAAATAACTAAGCAAAGCAATCAGAAATAGACCAGAGGAATACAGAATTCAGTGTTTCTGTCTCACATGATCAAGTAAATCAACATATGAAAAATAAGAAAATATGGAATAAAAAGTGTTACTAAAGTGTAAAAGATATCTAGACGAACCCATTCAAGCTTCATGGAGGTTGGAGGACCATAAAACTGCTTGGTGTCGTACTACACCATGTGACAAAGTGTCCACAGCAGCCTGTCCTCAGTCTCATCACCCTCTCTGATACAACCAGCCACAGCTGAGGGATCTGAGAACTTCTGAAGATGACAGGTCTCAGTGCAGCAGCTGAAGTCGGATGTATAGAGCATGAAAAGGGAGGGAGAGAGTACAGATCCCTGAGGAGTCTCTGTGTTGCTGACAACACTGTCTGACACACAAACTGTGGTCTGCCAGTTAGATAGTCAACAATCCAGGACGCAAAGGGGAGATCCACCTGCATCGCCGTCAGTTTCTGACCCAGTAGAGCCGGAGGGATGGTGCTGTTCCAGGTGATCGTATACACGCTTGTTAATATTACAGAAAATATTCTAAATGTAAACCAACATAATATTAATATGGAATTCAGAAAATATTAATTAAATCAATGAATCTATTATAAATACCCACTAATGAAACTCCTCCATTGCTTATTGAAGATTTGAGTGTCAAACAGTTGCCTCAGTGTTTTCATGTTGCTTCAAATAGTCAGAAACGTGTTGTTGCTTCTCCATGCATTGATCTGTTCTAACCATCTTTTCAATGCTTGGATGGGTTTGAGTCATGCAGGACATCATAATATAGAGCCGAGTACCATCTGCATAGCTACAGTATGTGTTGAATGTCTTCTTTTAAGCTGATGGCAAATCTCATGCTTACATAACTGGTGCATATTAAAGAGCAATTCATCTATTTCTTTCTTTACTTTTGGGCTTGCTGAGAGTCTCAACGGGCATTTGTCCCTTTGACCCTGGAATAAAAAAATGAAATTCTTGATTATTGTTAATTGGATGTTGGAATCCAGGATGGTGGTCTGGGGTTTTTTGCTGCTGTTTCCTCCTTTCTCCACCAGAGGGTGCCGAAAGGTCAGATTCTGGAGGGCGTGGCCGGCGGCTGCTGGCGAACCTGCACACCTGTAAGTAATCTCATCGTCTGGAGGAGTATAAGAGATGGGAGCAGCCAACACTTCTTTACCAGAGTGTTAGCCAGTAATGGTACTTCAGGCTGTTTGTATTCCTTGTTGCGCTTACCTCCTTGTGAACATTCTCCTCATGTGACTCCTGTACGCCGT